>OZ024934.1:76598705-81398705 GCA_964017235.1 Sabellastarte sp. h YS-2021 | reverse complement strand
AAAAAATTGAGCTACCTCCTTGGTAGCCTAAAATTTGAATGTATGACTTAGCCAAGCCTCAAGTCGAGTCTCTTTGGTAAATTCATTGAGTCTCATAACGTCATATATAGCTGAGCCAAAAGTCTCCGATTTGAGTCGGAGACCAGGCTTGAGACCTTTCGTGAAACTGGCCTCTGGAGCTTATAATGTAGAATGCGGAGTCTGCAGCAGAATGTCAACTACTCCCTTGTCCAGAGGATTAGAGACGATATAACTAGCTTAATGCCATGAAAGCCGGGAGTAAGCAAGAGCCACATGGGTTCCTACCTTGTATTGGAGTGGTCCTCCATATAAATAACGCAAGAACATATATTTTCTTTATTAATATTTTTTTAAAGCTGCCATGTATGTTTGTCAGTGTCTTAGGTCCTTTGCACATGGATTATATATATGTCAACAATTGTTAGAATTTGTCCTTTTAACAGTCTTTTTTCCGTGTCATAAGTACACACATGTAGCTGTTACAGTAACTCAGAGTAGTACATTGCATTGTATGTATGTTTGAATAGCCACTCGTGTTTTACATGAAGCTTCAAAGAAATAACAAAGTTTCTGTTAAGTTTAACATTTGTCAAAACCCTTTGTTTATGCCCCAGACACAAAAGACTTCCAGCAACTATAACCGGAATACTGTTTTTCTCCTGTGAAACTCATGAACATTCCTCTACAGTTTTGCTGAAGAAATTGATTAGATTGGGGGGAGGACAATGACCATATTTTGACACAGAAAAGAAATGCTAATTATGCAGTAATGGTACAGCAACCATTTAATTTACAGGAGATAGGAGAGTTCCTAACATAAGTTTGGTCATCAGTCTATTTCCAGAATGTGTGATGCTGTATATGTGAAAATACTGAATTTACCATCAGAACTTTCTTTATCAAGTAATGGTGATAATTATATTGATTTTATTAACTATGGCTTTTCTTCGTGGTATTTTGCATTTTTGCATTAATTATCACCAAACCTAAATACAAATTATAAAATAATTTAGTAAATGAAGCTAAACTTGCTCTCCTATAAAATACAGTTTTACTCCAGATGTTTACAAAGAATTGTTTCTGAATTTCGTTAACTTTAATTGAAACTAATTAAACTGATTAAAATCTATGAGACCCTATTTTGATTTTGTCGTTTTGAAACCCTCGAATATAACTTCTAGGGTCCAAATACTACCCTAAAAATATGTTTCAATGTATTATATTATTAATTAAGCCAGTGCTTCATGTTAGTCAAGGATAAAACACATCTGTCCTATTTGCTTTCTAAACAGTTTTTGTATTCAATTAGCAATAAAAATCGTTTAAATTAACAGAAATTTAAAAACCTTTTTTAAAATTTTGGTTAAAAACACCTTTTTTTACTAACAAAATTCTAAAAGAGAAAATAGTTTCAGAAATGAGATTTTTGTTTGTTTTTGTCAAAGTTTTTTATTAACCGTCATCTTATTTAGTCCTTCTGATTACTTAAAATTGATAGAACCATGTAAAAGTGTAAAAGTGTTTCATGAGATTTATTTTCTCTTTAAAAACCATTTCTCTCAGAAACAGTGGTGTCTATGGTATGTTGTGACCCTGTGCACTAGTTAACTTAATACTTTAACTTGAATATATCTCAGAACAGACATAAATGTACTTAGATATACATGAAGATTGATATTAAATATATTTTGTAACCATTTATATAACTATATTACCAATATATATACAAATAAAACAACTGTAAAAATTTGTGAAACAGAGATCCTATAGTTTACCGGAATTAATTGTGGTTTATGTGGAGATTTATTTCCCTTAAAAAAATTAACCTACGAGAGGAAGTGCAGATATAGAATATTTATTAATTTTTTAAAGTGCAGATATAGAATATTTATTAATTTTTAAAATAGTGTTAATTGAAAGGGATAAACAATCCTTATTGAGATATCCTAATATTATAGTAGATATACAGGTGACTAAATAATTAGAGTATAAATGAATATAGACTAAGACTAAGTGGTTTGCAATGGCTAACTTAAACTCTACGTTGGATTTCTCTAGCAAAAAAAAAGTTTCTTTTGATAGATCTTTTTATTGATCCAAACTAAGCAAGAGAAAGACTTGTACCATGTGATTCTGTCTACAGTTAAAACAAATACTTCCAGACATGGAAACATTATTATGTCTTATCGGAAAGGTGTGAATGTGTATTAAAAAGAGAAACAGTTACCACTGTCGAGAAAGTGAAGATCATCGTCCACCGATACCTGTTCCCAGAAGCTCTCAACGTTGACAAATATTTATATTAAAACAAATGCTACAAGTCCAAAATATTCCAGATTGAAAGTTCATTGTGTAAAAGTTTAATATTATCACAATATGTATGTGACAAGCTTATGGCTGAATGACAAACTTTACTAACTGAACAGTAAAAGCTAAGGGCAAGTTATAGTAGAGACTATTATGTTTTAATAATACTGTAATTACTTGTTTCTACTCTATGTTTTGACTACAAATGGAAAATAACACGGGACCTAAAAGATTAAATTTAAACAGTCAAACTAACTTGAAAAACATCTACAAAAAGATAAACTCCATCCGTTGACTGAAATCAACCTTAATTGCTAATTTCAAAGCGAGTTAATTCAAACCCAAGGAACAACGGGAGGTTATTAAAGTGGGCACGGACGCAATCAGTGTAACAAGCAGTTTTAGAGAATAAGTTAGTTGAACTTTTTATTTGAAGAAAGACAATTTCCGCTCAGTTTTCTAACGCAAAATATTTACGTAAATTTGCAAATCGAAATTAACAATATCAAATGGGAAAACATAGACAATAATTAAAACTGACAAAAAACAGGAAATAACTTATTGTTGGCTTGAATTTATTAATGTACTGGGCAAATTTTGTTCAATTTTGTGCTTTCACCAACGGGTGTTCATAAGGGAGTCGAAATGACAAACTCCTTGTATATCAACACTGTCTCCAATAAACAAATATATAAACGCAGGGTAAAACATTATTTCCTTGGAAACCAAAGGTTATGTCATAACAATTTCAGAGCCATGAAGTACCAGTGGTTTTCCTGGCAGACTCTTGGGTTGGAAAGTCAAAGACTTGTTTGGATTTCTCCAAAGATATATTTCGATTGAAGTATGTACATTGAGAGAAAGGTTTATGATCACTTTTGGAAATGATTTTTATGTCTGGGTTTTGTTGCTACTGGTAGCTGATGAAATGTTTAGGTCAATAAATGATCATAATAAACACTCCAGCCATCATTAAATAGTTGTCAGTTGAGGTATCTAAAATCTATATCACCTTACGGTTATTTGCCTTTTTTCCTGTTTCATTTCTTTAAGCAGTTTACAACTTGAACAGCCCAGTAACAACAGAAACTATACAGATTATAATTCAACAGAACATAGATACATGATATAAGTAAATTTCTTACAAAGGTCAAAGTTGAGGTTTTATATCCCACCCAACAACCAGCTCAGTTTCTCACAAGAAACGGGAGCACGTTAAGTGTTAATTAATTAGTTAATTAAGCTAATTAATGCTTATTTTCAAACATCAATATCCAAGCACAATATTTATGGATGGCCATTGTAGATTGTACCGGGTTATCATTATGACATCTGTCAGACCCAAGCAAATGTTTTTAAGGCTTGAATGTTAAATCAAATTGCTGTGCCTTACCTTGGTTAATTGTTTTAAAATCAATTTCAGGTGTTTAATTATCCAGTCATAGTCAAGCTCCTTGGAAAAATAATGTTAAAATCACTTGTAAATCGAGCACACTAAGTAATTCAGCTCTAGCCTGCGTTTGGTAGAATTGATTTTTGGAAAAAATTGTTTATTATTAAGTAATCTGAATCTGATAGATGCTTTCTTTGATGGCGCAAAGGTACTAATGTAGTTTCCTATGCTTGTCACTTTTCATTCTCTTTGGGTCCCCAAACAAATCATTTGTCAGTCTAACACAATCATTTTACATAATTTTGTCTACAATTTTACAGATGCCCCCAAAATACTGTAAAGTAGCACATCTCACTCTTTCGTTTAGATATATGTAACAGTGTCTATTACAGTTTTGTTTTGCCTGCAGCATTTTGCCATTTAAATTGAGCACCAACCAGCCAGAGTGAAAAGACCATGGCATGCAAAAGATAAGTCGTATGGTACAAACTATGACTCAGGCCAGCGTAAAGATAACTCTTGTCACCATAATGGTAAATCAGTTTGTCTTACAAGGATCTTGCAGGAACTGATAGTTCTTTTCCTTCGAACAACAAATTGATGTGGCTAGTCTAGAATCTAAAAATGTCAAGGAACTCCTAAACTGCCTCTGTTTGGATTTGACCATCTGATGCGCATTAACAGTGTTTCTACAAGTAACAGACTTATTACAATAGCATTTTAAAGGAAAACTTTATGCTTTTTATTGATCTTAGGTGTATATTTTTAAAATGAAAACAAGGAAGAAAGCCAGCAGGAAGTTGGTGAGCCTGAAGGAAAAGACACAAGAGCTGGAAGTCTTGGTTACTACCATCCCAGAGAACAACGAGACTGAGAGACAAGAGGCCCTGCCTCCGGAGGTGGAGACCCCATCATGAGGCTGACAAAAGGGAGGAGACAGGAATACCAAAAACGAGAGAGGCTGGGGTTCCAGAGTATGCTTCAACACTGCACAAGAAAGGGAAGATGAAGACTTTATTGATCAGGATAAAGAGGCTACTTTGGATTTTTATGGAATTCTACTGCGAGGGTCTCTACAACACGAAGGATCCTATCACTGGCAATGATACACAGGGGACAGAGATGCTATGGCACTTTTGTGAGGTAAGTAACCTAAACTCCACGGATTTCAACAAGTGGGTACGGTCACAGCACACAATGTATGCCAAAATAACGCAGAGCAGGTATAACCAGGGACTGGTGGAATTAACACAGAGGTAACAGCGGGTCTCATGAGCAAACAGACCAGATTCTATAACTGCTGCTGGATCATCTTCACAGACACAGGATTCTGAGTAGGATGTAAAGGGGATGTTTGATACATTGCCAGTGATTTGGAAATATCAGGACCCATCATCAGCCTGTGAAGCTCCAACAGGAAAGTCACATGGAATACACTATTGAGAGGTTATTTCAGAAAACTTCCAGGGTGAAGGTGGATGACCACTTTGCTACATTTAATATGGAAGATTGCACCCTTGTCCCATAGCTGCAAACAAACATCATGCAAAAAACTTCAACAAGCCCCAGCCAAGACCCTTAAAAGATTTCTTATTCTAGCATCGACCAGAGAGTCTTTGTGTTCAGCAGCCACAGTAAACAACCAGAGGCCTCACACAACAAAGACTTAACAGCAAACACAGCAATTCAACAATCACAGCAGCCTATCATCGTATCACTTTTGGACTGCAACACTTTGCTCTGAGCCTGATTTTATCTAGACAGATGCATTGTTTTAATCAGTTGACTGGTGGTGTTTGGTTGATTAATCCAGCTCCATTATTATCCAAGAGGTTACTTGACCAGTTTCTCTAGGTACATTTTGTGCTATAGATATATATCTGGTGTATCACTCTGGTCAATGTGTGCCGGGATCATCCACACATTAATAAGATATCCCCTTGTTTGTCACTGACATAAAACAAAAATCGGGACTATCTCCGCAATTGACCCATGCTAGGGGCTATATGGCAAAATTTGTTGGTAAATGGTTGAGGGGCTCGATGACAAGATTTGTTGGTAAATGGTTTGAATTTTAAATTGAATTCTGACTGACTACTGTCAGTATTTTTCCCATTCATCTTCACTAAAATTATTGTTTCTCGTCTTAGAAGTGATCAGCAGAAAGAAACCGTGTGATGGAGTTTTGATTGTAGAAGTTGACATGAAAAACAGTGATATTTTACTAGTATACTGAAAACTGACAAACTAATAATGACCCAAGAAAGATCTGATCTTGTGACGATGTTGCTGCATGGTTTGTTGAACCAAATAAGGAGAGATATTACCAAGAACAGCCAGGGTTATGAGTTTGACGGGATTAACAGAAAAAGGGTGTAAGTTATTCACAAAGGATAATGTTATTGATGACGGTCAGAAACAATTAAGTAGGACATTTATGCTCGCCATTCAAGAACAGAGTTTTCAGAAGTTTAAAAAGGTTGGTTACTTCCGAAAAACTGTCGCCATTTATATATGCCGAACACAGTAAGGTGTTTCCAGTGCTAGAAGTTTGAACCTATCTTTACTTGCAAAAGAAAGGCTGTGAGAAATGTGGAAAATAAAATCACACTGACATAAAACAATGACAAGAAACAAGTCAGTATGTCAGTTATGGAGGTGGTCATGTGACCAGAAAATATTCATAATATGTTGAAGAAAAAAAATACAAAAATTCAAAACAGAAGGACAAAGGTGAAAGTGGTGGTTTTACGTCCAGTTCAACAGCCAGGGCCATATTGAGACACTCGTCATTGCTATTTGTGGGAGTCGAACCCACACAATAATAGCCTGTGACTATATACCAAACTTGCCAACCACTAGACCACCCAAGCCCTCTAAAATAGAAAGAACTTTGCTATCCTACAATGAAACAAAGTTACCAGTATAAATATTTTAAGGCACTTTAACATATAAGCTACTGTACCAAAGCAAACATGGCTGTCATTACAGCTTCAAACGAACTCCACATAGCCTATATATAAGGAATTTCTGCTCATACAGAGTACAAAAACAACATCCGGCTAAATTTTCTTACACCAATAATACCATCAGTGAAAACCTGTCTATTTAGGACTCAAATGAATCTTTAAAAATATTATAGATAAGAACAAAGGCAAAGTCACTGATAGTACATAATGAAATTGGGTAAAATGATGCAATTAAACAGTTAATAAATATGGTCCTATGGACTCAGAATGAGAAAGAAGTACGTTGGCAGTTGAACAAACTCCTATGAAAGAATACTGTGAACAGGCGGCAGAGTCATAGACCAAGCGTTCATAACAAGTAATGGAACCAACATCTAAAGAGTTGATTATACAGTGGAACTGTCATGACTGAGTGCTTCAGAAAGTAAATGATAGAGCAATAGGAGTTTGCCCTTTATTTATTAAAAATTACACCCCACACGGTTGTAAGTCTAGAATATCAACTTGCAAGCAATGGCTGTGGGGTTATCTTACCACACAACGATAGCAATTTTACAAACTGTTTATATCCCTCCGAGTTTTATCATATCATAAAAGCATATACATTACCTTGTCGATAAATTATCGGAATTTTCTCATTATTAGGAGATTTTAATGTTCATAATAACATGTGGAGATATTCTTGTTCTGACTGTTAAAACAATGAAATTGAAAATTTTATTTTAAATGTAGCTTTTATAAGCTACAATACCTACCTATTGTAACAATATGCTTTACCAGTGGTTGACCACGGGAAGCTTCCAACTGGAGTAAAAGTTGAAAACTTATTACCCGTGAAATTCAGATAGACCGGGCTATCCAGAACAATGGTCACGGGGAATGCCGGTGATATAGTACCGGTGCGGGTATGCGCGCACCTGCTGGCTTGGCCACGTGACCTAGGGAACCTATCAGATGCTCGACCGAGCTCTTCCTCAATTTTTGTTGGAACCAAAACCCCCAAGCCAGTGGATTGTCTGACAAGCGGGGAGGACCAGGGAGGGCCTGTACTATTGTTACAATAGGTAGGTATTGTAGCTTATAAAAGCTACATTTAAAATAAAATTTTCAATTTTATTGCACTACAATAGTCCTACCTGTTGTAACAATATGCTGAATCCCAGCATATTGGATGGCTGGGTAGACTGGCACTGGCTGAGAAGAAAAGAATTCTGGCAAAGACAACAACCATCAGTGAGCATTCAGAGACCAGGGTGGAGGAAGAAATTGATGTAGCCCGGATGATTCAAAAGGCCCATCTAAGATTGAGGGGATTTCTCCAACTCTCCTGAGGTTGAGGTGAGGCACCAAGGAAAAATGCACCATCTTGGTTTGGCACCGCCAGTGAAGGCACTCCAAGCAGCAGAAAATATCTACAAAAGAAAGTACACAAAGTACGATGAAACAAAGGTATAAGGAAACACTGATACGACACAGGAAAATCTTAAGAACATAAGATTAAGGCATACAGAAAAAGCATAATTTAAGTTATATTCCCAAGAAGATTGGAAGGAATTATCCTGGTAGCATTAAGAGAAAAGCAGGAATAATATTACAGCAGGCAAAAGATTTTATAAGAATAAAAAATATGTTACCTTTAATAGGGTTGAAGGCCCACTCTATGGTGTCAGAGGATTCTGACACACCCCGTCTATGTGGTTCCCAGATGTGTGCCCCTCCTTTCTTTTGTCCCTGGAGTCTGTTTGGGAGGAGGCATCACCTGCTGTGCTGCAACGAAGGCGCCCAGATGATAGGAGCCCTCTGTTTGATCTTGTCCGGTGAGGTCCTTGAGGTAGAACCTGGTGAAGGTGTTGTGTGATTTCCAATGGCAGGCTTGCATAATTTGGTCCATTGACACCCCCCATAAAAGGCCTTGGATGCCGCAAAAGCTCTGATATACCCTAATAAGTCCATGTCCGCATTTTCCACCTTGGAGTAGCAAAATTTTATGGTGTTTTTGATCCAAGACGAAATTGTAGAACACTGAATATCCTTAATGTGGCCCATTTTAAATGAGATAAACAATAACTGTCTACCCCCTCTGGAATCCTTGGTTCGGTCCAGATAACACCTGAGGGCCCTGACAGGGCAGAGTAGAGTATCCGTGTTCTGAGGGTCTTGATTACGCTTCAAGGCTGGAATGACCACTGGTGAGATAGCTTGCGGTCCTTCTTTTGCTAACTGGTTTTTAGTGAGAAAAGCTGGAGAGGGCGATAATTGGTCTTGTTCCCAATCTCCCAGGCATAAAAGTCCATCAAGAGTCCAGGCATGAATCTCACTACGTCTTTTTCCCGATGCTAAAGCTAATAGGACTGTTTTCCATCTAAGGAATTTGAGAGCTGCATCCTCCAGTGGTTCAAATGGAGGCTGAGCAATCTGTGCAAGACAATGGATAGATTCTATTTTGGAATGGATCTGGAGCTCTTGGATTTGTCCCTGTAAAAACTAGCAATTAACCTTGCAATATCCACGTTAGTACTGATGTTTAGTTTTGAATTCCCTAAGGTGTCTGCTATGGCTGTTCTATACCCTTCAATGGTAGAGGGGCATCTGTTAAGAACATTAAAAAGATACCAGAAGAAATTGCAGATATCACTTATAGAGGGATTCCTGAAGTCCACCTGTTCCTCTGTGCACCATCTTTGGAAGACTGTCCACTTAGAAGAGTAGATGGCCCTAGTTGAGAGTCTCTGAGGAGCAGCAATTCTTTCTGCCACCTCTGCATTGAGCCCGTGTTCTTGGAGAGTTGAACTCCTAGATACCAAGGGTGGAGATTCAGGGAAGTTGGGTTGGCATGGTAATGGTTGTTCAGTGGTTGTTTGAGCAGGGTGCGGATAGGTGGTAGTTGTCTGGGTATGTCCAGAGACATCTCCACAAGGTCCCAAAACCACGGCTTGGTCGGCCAGCCTGGGGCGATTAAGATTAACCTGCATACTTGAGACTGGAGTTTTTGTATCACCTTGGGCAGGAGGGCGGTGGGAGGAAAAGCATATGCAACCAGGTTTTTCCATGGATGTTCAGGGCATCTACTGCCCAAGCCTGAGGGTCTGGAATTGGAGAGACATAAAGGGGAAGCTTTTTGTTCAGGCTGGTTGAAAACAGGTCCACTTGGGGACTCTCCCATATTCTGGAGACTTTCTTGAATATTTGAGGAGAAAGGGACAACTCTGTTGACTGGATCTGGTTCCTCCTGGTGAGGCCATCTGCGATAACATTGAGTGAACCTGGTACGTGCCTTGATCTGAGTGTTACCTTGTTGTTGTGGCACCAGGTAAGAATTCTCCAAATCAGTGCGAATAGGGCTGCTGATTTTGTTCCGCCCTGTCTGTTGATGTATGACACCACTGAGGTGTTGTCTGAGGCTATGAGGACTAAGTTGTTGCTGCAATTCTTTTTGAAGGATTGTAAAGCCAGAAAAACTGCCTTCAGTTCTAAAAGATTGATGTGTAGGTGTTTTTCGTGTTCAGACCAGAGCCCTCCTGCAGATTCTTGATTTAAGTGAGCGCCCCATCCTGCGTTTGAGGCCTCTGTAAAGACTAGTATTTCGTGTTCCCTTGGGTGGAGAAACTCTCCTTGTAGCACGTTTTGAGGGTCTAACCACCATTCCCCGTGTCGTATCATCTTCTGATTCCAGGGAATTGGTGTGTCCAGAGGCATCGGATATTTTCAGTGAGTTTTGAGATGCCACTGAAAGGGTCTCATATGTATCCTGCCCAGTTTTACAGTCTTCTCCGTTGATGCAAGCAATCCAATGGTGGACATAAGAGTCCTTGCACTGATAACAGACTTCAGAGAGAGGCGATGGAACATCTCCTGAAGCTTTGTCCACCTGTCTTGCGTGGGCTTCACAAGAGCCATGTCCAGCAAAAAATGGTATCCTAGGAAGTCGAACCTCTGAGAGGGTATGAGTTCTGACTTCTTGAGGTTTACTACGAATCCTAGGTCTTTCACCAGTTTTAGTAGTTTTTGTGTTTGTTCGATGCAAACCTGTTTGGAAGGAGCTCGAATCAACCAGTCATCCAAATATTGGTGTAGTCTGATTTCCTGTTGTAGGGCTATAAGCTTGACTTCTTTCAAGAGGTTTGTGAACACCAATGGGGCTGTGGCTAGGCCGAACGGGAGGCTGGTAAATTGGTAAATGATGCCTTTGTGGCAAAACCTGAGATACTTTGGTGACAGGGTATGAATAGGGACATGTAGGAAGGCGTCTGTCAGATCTATGGATGTAACCTATTCTCCTTTCCTGAGGGAGGCACGTATTGACTCTGGGGTTTCCATCTTGAATTTGGGTATGGCCAGGAATTTGTTTAGAGAGCTGAGATCTATGACTGGCCTCTAGCGGTTGCCTGGTTTTGGGACCAGGAACAGTCGGCTGTAGAACCCTAGACTGTTTTTGGTATGCACGACTTCGATAGCGCCTTTCTGCAGCAGGTCTTGAATAGAGGTCAACAAGGAGCCTGTCTGTCGGAGCCTGCGTAACCGCTGCTGATGCAAGGAAACCTGGATAGTTTTGGACGTTCCCTGAATGGCAGTTTGTATCCGTCCTGGATCAGGGACAGGATAGACTGGTGAGTTTTTTGCTTTTGCCACTTGGGTAGAAAACGCCTGAGTCTGTCCCCTACCGGGACGACTTCCAGTTCTTGACTGGGTAGTTTGAAAAAATGATCTCGGATAAACACATTTTGAGACGTTTCCCTCTCCTGAAGGGACTGTACACAAGGAGTTTTTTCCCTCTCCTGAAGGGACTGCACCCAAGGAGTCTTTTCCCTCTCCTGTAGGGTCTGTACACAAGGAGTCTTTACCCTCTCCTGAAGGGTTGAGGCACTCAGAGACTTGTTTTCGTTCAACTGTGTACACCCTTGGGGATAATCCCAGTGACTTTCTGAAAGCGTTTTCGGTCTTATTCCAGGTTGAGGTGGAGGAAACACACTTTGTTGAGTGTCATTGAGGAGGTTGTTGCTGCTTTGTGCTTGGTGTGTAGCCCCCACGGCCGCGTCCTCTGCGGCCGCCACGTCCTCTGTGGCCGCCACATCCTCCTCTGCGACCACCCTGTGGGTGGGGAAAAAAGGGCTTTTGCACCATGTACTGGGGTGCCGGCATAGGTCTATAGAATACCCCCTGTTGAGCGTGTTGATGTTGATGACCACCCCTGGCCTTCTTCTTTTTATATGGGTGGAAACACTCTTTCTTGGTACCTGTTTTCACTCCCAGGCCAATGAGGTGTTGTTTATATTCCTGCATCATTGCCCTGTCAAATAAATCCCCCCCAGATATTGGGGCTGAGCGAAGACTTCTCAGTCTGAAAGTATCTAGGTTGGGATGGGCATCTCGCCTTACCAGGACTAAATTGGTCAAGGTGGAGTTGAAGTTTGATACCAGGTCCGCATAAGCCTTTGACATGCTCCTGCTGATGTCCCAACTTGAATTGCATCTGGGATGCTTCTTGCTGAGTCATGCTAAATAATTGTTGCATGATCTGTTCCCTGGTGGGGCCATCGGAGGTTGCTCGGAATTGGTCAAAGAGCCTTCCCCTTTGGTCCTGGGATAGGCAAAGATTGTTGAGGTATGACTCGCTTGCCATTCCAAAGGTGGATTAAAAAGTTGGCTATGCTAATGTTCTCGCGAGACATGTACTCCAGTTTTACCAAGTCTTTTTGCTGGACTGTAGCCGGTGGCCTGCTTCTATACCCAGGCTTAGCTATGTTTGAAAAAGCCTGGGGCGCCACTTGTGGGGTCTGTGCAAATTTGTTGTCTACCACACTGTACCAGCTGCCCTTGTGTGGTGGAATGCCGGGGAATTTTCCTATATCCAAAGTGTTTGATGTACTAGGCTTGACTAGATTATCTTGTGCACTCTGGAGACGTGATAGATCAGCTACCATCGGGAGTTTTATTGACAGTGGTCTGTCTGCCTTTTCCTGTTGTAGTAGGAGAGGGTCACGTCCCAAGGCCGAACCCAGCTTATAATCCTCTTCAACCGCTGGGTCAGGGATAGATAGGAATTCTCTAACCTTTTGTACTAATTCTCTGAAGGGAAGGTTAGGAGGAGCCGCTTGTTCCCCTGGGTCAGTGGGTTTTTCTGACCTAAGCCACGAAAGATGAGGCTGAAGTGTCAGTTCCATACTCTTCTTGTTCCAGGGCCGAGGAATCGCAGCCACTGATGGGGGCTGTGAAGGCTGTGAAGAAGATATGGATGTAGGCACTTCAATATTTGAAGCTACTGCCTGAATAGATTGAGTGGGAATAGCTGAGGAACCTTTTACCCCTGAAATACCCTTTTTAACTTCTGGGGGTGGATGAGATGGAGCTGAGTCCATGGGTTCCTCTGGTTTGGCGGCAGGCGGCAAAGCAGACACCGGAGTGATTGACAAAATATGTGGTGCAGTTGATGCCGGTAGAGGTGTAGGAGCTGTTTGTGGAGGTGCCATGCGGTTAAACATCTGTTCCATTGATTGTTGTAGAAAGGCTTGTAAGCCCGTCTGAAGTTGAGCAGATATGTCCCTCATCTGTTCTTGGTTTTTCTTTTGCAGGTCCTTCATGAGTTCGAAGTTCTGCTGTTCCAAGTGACTCTTAATCATCTGAGTCCTTGGTGTTTGAGGGACATTGATAGTGGTTGTCCTCTGTGGCTGTGGAAAAGATAGAGAAGCCATTCTATCTGCTACTGAATGTCCTCTGGGAGTGTGTGGAGCTTGACCTGGAGGTAGAGTATCCCGAGGAACTGTCTGATGAACAGGTTCCGGCGCCTTGAAAAAGGCTGAAGGATCAACGTAGGGTTGATTAACCGGTCCAGCAGAGACAGAAGTACTCTGGATATTCTGTGAAGAAGCAAGCAGTGGAGCCGGTAGGCTTGTGAGAGGACTAATGCTGGTTATTGGTGCAGATGAACCGGAACTTTCCGGTTCAAGGTCTAGAAGAGTATCATCCACGCGGTACATACCGATTCGTCTACATCTTGTTCTTCAAAGGAATCACCTTGAGAACCTGTGTGACTTCTATAAGCGGACCTCTTCACAAAAATCTCCGAGGCGGGTCCATTGCTCTTCAGATAGTGCTGATCATGCAGCACATTGAGTTACATCTGCCCCTTGTGCACAGGGGTCTAGACCTTTACACTTGGCCCTACAGCCAAAGCAAGATCCATGAGGATCAAACTGGGGCATAAAATGTCCACATTTGGCCCGTTTTTGGTAAGGGGGAGTCCTCACCATCTTACCAGAAGTGTCTATAAATTATTGGTGAACAATTGACACAAAATTAAACTGTCTACCCACAGTATATAAGCTGTAACAATTCACCAAAGTGGGAGCTACAAGAAAGCCAACTTGACAAGATGGCTTCCAACAAAAAATGAGGAAGAGCTCTGTCGAGCATCTGATAGGTTCCCTAGGTCATGTGGCCAAGCCAGCAGGTGCATGCATACCCACACCGGTACCATATCACCGGCATTCCCCGTGACCATTGTTCTGGATAGCCCGGTCTATATGAATTTCAGGGGTAATAAGTTTTCAACTTTTACTCCGGTTGGAAGCTTCCCATGGTCAACCACCGTTCTGTTTACTTGTTTGTAAGCTTGTTACTTTGCAAAATGTTTGCACAGTTTATTACTCATTCACCTAAGAACTGACTCAAATTTGGGCATGATCGGGGTCAATATCCTTGATTCTGGAACAATTTTTCAGTTTTTCAGTTACGTTAACATAGAAATCAATGAAATCATTTATTTAATCCCCTATAATCAGATCAGAGGTTTGCAAACAGAATGAATTATATATTTCAAATTATGAACTCGGCTCACCTCTGAGCGCTCTTTGATTTGCTTATAAAATGATTTGGCTCCGACATACTTGCTTCTTGCTTCAGGTTTCTGACTGCAATACACTTGTTTATGTGCAATACCTCTATTTTCCTTGGTTTTGGCTGAAAAGTTCATCCAGACCAATGTGGTAGTGATCAGAATATGACTATAGAAAAAATTAAGAGAGCTTGCTAGTCAGAATATCCATTTGACAATTCAACTCATATTAATCAACACACATTTAAATGTGTAAAAGACCAGTTCCCT
The DNA here is from genome assembly GCA_964017235.1 of Sabellastarte sp. h YS-2021. NCBI lineage: Eukaryota > Metazoa > Annelida > Polychaeta > Sabellida > Sabellidae > Sabellastarte > Sabellastarte sp. h YS-2021. The sequence continues at coordinate 81,383,914 of OZ024934.1, read as the reverse complement.
GTTTTTATGAAAATAACCACAAAATGTCTATCTAAGTCTTAAGAACAGTCCACCAGTATAAATTATGGTAGGATAGTGCATTTACATAGGCTATCAAAACCTGTCAGAATGCATTACCAAAACAAGAGCACTCGGAGAGTGCAGACCTCTGCAAAGGGAGCACACATCCTGAAAATGTCATCAAAATCCGTCCATAACTTTTGGAGTTATCTGTCTTTAAAAATTACATTTCATGGATCCAGACGATCCAGATAGTGATCTGGATCACTCCCAAAATTGTATCATTTCTTTTTTTTACCTTTTCAGACATATCCTGAAAATTTCATCAAAATCTGTCCATAAGTTTTTGAGTTATCTTGTTCACAAACATATGCACAACAAACTCACAAACTCACAAACCCACAAACAAACCCAGGCGAAAACATAACCTCCTTGGTGGAGGTAATTACTGTGTAAAACCCACTCCAGATAATATTAATAAATATAAAAGACACAGTGCTGGGCCCAGATAATATTAATAAATATAAAAGACACAGTGCTGGGCCCAGGTATCATCGAAAAAGACATGTCAAAGAGTGTTATCTAAACTAAATATCAAATACACTGGCAAAGAAGGTATGGGAAAAGGTTATCGAAATCATTGTTAAAATGTAACATGATACTAAGTTGCCTAGCAAAGGGAGATGGATAAAATATTCCAGAAAGAATTTATATTGCAAATACACTGGCAGAAGAAATCAGTCAGAACTACAAAAGTAAAACAACTGCAAAGTTTTTAAATTTAAATACTAAGGACAACTACAATACATGATACAGCTACTGGATCTAATAACAAGGTGTTCACTCCAATCCCCATCCCATATATTTGCTGAGTTGTTTATGTAAATTCGTGTAAAGAATAATAAATACAATTTTGGTTTGGTTTCACATCAAGGAAAATTTTAACGAAATATAACATAACATAAGAGTTTATAACTTAATGTCTCTAAGCACTGCTACATAAAAAGTACATATTATAAGCATGTTTAAATAAATATGTTTTAGCTGTTTTCTAAAATTTTAACAGTGATTTTGAGGATCTAATGTTCACATCTAACTGGTTCATCAATGCAGGAGTGGCATAAACAAGGCCCGCTTTCCATAGTTATTTCTAGGCACTTTTACAGGGTATGTCAAATTGAGAGTGTTGGATGATCTAGTAAATCTGCTAGGCTGTGACAACAAAATAAGCTCAATATGGTCAAAGTGGGAGCTGATAGGCTGTCCTTCTCAGCTTATAAAAGGAAAACTTTCCGAATGACATATACAGAAAAATATATCACTCATGAAGATAACAATATTATACAAGTGAGAAGCACAAGTATTATATTGTTAATCTTCATGAGTGATATATTTTTTCTGTGTATGTCCAATGAGGGATGTTTTACTTTTATTATCCACCATTTTGTATGATTTTGGGGTTAAATAACATGAATATTTAATGAGAGAATGTGAAAAGGCTGTCAAACAGCACATTCAATCTTTTGAGTATAAAAACTTCAATCTTTAACTTGCAATAGCTCCTTTATTTCTGCATGGATTTTTTTTTGCAACACACATGAGCAGAAGTGTTTCTAATGATATATAATACATACTTGCAAGTTACATACTTTCCGAGATATTGTTGAAAAACCGGAAGTTATGCACACTCATTATCCATAGTACCAGGGAACCGGTGAATAAAAAACAAGGCCACTACCGCAGCGGTTATCTCTCGCCTTAGAATCAGTAATAATATAGAACTAAAGGAGATATAAGGCCTTTGTAGTAAGATAATCCCACTTGACATTGAAGAAGGAGTCAAAGGTGAAAGTCAGCAACTTTAAGTTGTTTTCACATTTGGAACCCCTAGCAATGATAAGGGAGATATAAGGCCTTTTTAATAGGATAATCCCATTTAACATTAAACATGTGATATGAGGGCCATTTTGTCTTCAAAACTAGCCCAAATTACTGTCAGGCTAACTTTCCTAGCTATATATCTTTTGTGCAAATTTGATGAACCTAGCTGCAATATTTCAAGTTTTAGAACGTCTTGATGACTTTGAAATAATTGGCTATGGTGGCCATTTTGTTTTTCAAAATAAGGGCAAAACTTTTCTCTAGCAAAACATTTGCAGGCAAAGACTTTTCATGGTCTGTCTTTACAGTCTGAAGCCATAGCACCAATAATAAAGAAGAAATAAGGATGGTTTAGTGTGATGACCCCATTTAATCTTGAAGCAGGGGTCAAAGGTCAAATTCCTCACCTGGAAAAGAAATGATCCCGCAACCTGTTACAAAAATAGATTGGAGACAGGAATTTTCATACGATTGTAAAAGTGATCATTTATTTTTCTCAAAAGCTTACTTGGCTTTGGGTAATAAATTCAATCCCTAAAAGACATTTTATACTTTGAAATGCCATGTGCTATTTTTATTGTCACCTAGTGTGTGCAACAATCCGAGAATAACAATTATTGGAGTAATGAGACCCATTTTAAGTAGAGAATTTGTTTTGTTTTATGCCCCTGTTCCACCAAAGGATTAAGCCCCGATTCTGTCGGCGACCCTTAATCGTGGACAGTCGGTGGAAAAAAAGGTAAAATGGGCGGGAATACTGAATCGGTATTGAAGTCTGGGATTAATTACAGATCATCCTCAGGATGCCTCAGGTGGTCCCAAACAGTCCCCAACTGGTCTGGGACTAAGAACCAACTAAGCCAGTTTTCTGGTCGGTTTCAACCACGATCCTGTCGTAGACATACCGACTGGGTCCCAGGACGCCTCAGGCCTCCTGGGACTAAGCCCCGACTAACCCCCGATTAAGTCCCGGCGTCCTCAGGCCTCCTCAGTCTTCCCCAGACCAGGATCGCTGATTCTTGTTTTGAAGAAAAGCTGGATTTTCTGGGTATATACATATAAAATTCGCAATCTAATCACCATTGCTTTTATGGGAACACAGCAGGATGCCACCTTTTAATGGAAGACAGATTCAACAACAACTTAGGGCTTTTTTGGTTTTTATTCTGTTACAAATAATGATGTATTTGCTATTTCTACGTCGACCACAGCAAGCACCACCAGCACCACCACCACCACCAGCCATACAGAGACCTAGAAGAAGACACAATATGTGCGTCAGGCCATGCCTACTACAGAGAGAGGAGAGGGGGGCCTACCACAACATTATGGCTGATCTGTATGCCACAGACATTCCAGGATTCACCAACTACATGAGGATGACCCCAGAATTCTTTGAAATGATAAAGACCAGACTGGAACCACGTCTAGCCAGGCAGGCCACCAACTACAGAGCTCCAATCAGTGTTGGGGAGAAGTTAGCCCCCACCATCAGATATCTGGCCACTGGAGAGTCATACACATCATTATCCTGTCAGTTCAGGGTTGGCAGATCCACCATTTCCAAGTTTCTACCAGAGGTCTGCAGGGCCATCCAGGATGAGTTCACCAGAGAGTACCTCAAATGTCCTACTACTCCAGATGAGTGGAAAGAACTGGAGAGGGAATTCAGGATCAGGTGGAATGTTCCTCATGCCCTGGGAGCCCTGGATGGGAAGCATGTGGCCCTGAAGAAACCCAAGAACACTGGAGCCCTGTACCACAACTACAAGGGGTTCTTTTCCATTGTGATGTTGGCCCTGGTAGATGGGCAGTACAAGTTTAGATGGGTGGATGCTGGTACAGCTGGACCTTGCTCAGATGCCCAGATATTTAATGCCTCTCAGCTGAAGCGGAGGATTGAGGACAGCAGGATAGGCTTCCCTGACCCAACACCTATAACTCAGGGTGGTAGAGATGTCCCCTACTTCATCCTGGCAGATGATGCGTTTGCTCTGAAGACCTGGCTCATGAAACCCTATGGCAGAAGGATGTTAACAAGAGAGGAAAGGATTGCCAACTATAGAATATCAAGGGGCAGGAGAGTTGTTGAGAACGTTTTTGGCATCCTGGTTTCAAGATTCAGAGTGATGAGGACCACCATTGAACTACCCCTAGAAACAGTCAGAGAAGTGGTATTCACCTGTGTGGTTCTGCACAACATACTGAGAAGCCAGTATCAAGGTCAACATGGTGGTCAGCAGCCTGGGGAGGATGATGATGATGATGTGCCTGGTGATTGTGGATCGATTGGTGGTGCTGCTGGTGGAGGCCAAGACAGAAACCCTGCTAGAGAAGCCAAAAGACGGAGGGATTACCTGAAGGACTACTTCAATAATGAGGGAGCAGTGGCCTGGTAAGATGGCAGAATATAAGTCCTGCTGCAGTAACCAGTCCTTTTCAGGACTAACTATAACAGTCCTTTTCAGGACTACCAATTATTCCAAAAGCAATTAATGAGCTATGCTTGCTTCAGACAAACCCCATGCCAAACATAACTTGTACAGACGGACAAACAGACAAACCCCATGCTAAACATAACTCTCAAATCTTTAAAAACTACACCCAAAATATGCTTAAATTTAGAATCAATAATAGACAAATAACTGAAAGTAAGAGAGAATTTTTATTATATCTTTTAAAATATTACAAATGTCCCAATGAAATCTGTTTTCTTGCTTAAAAAAATATTGTAAAATATCATCACCCAAATGGATGTGTTGAGGGTGCAATTCATGTGTTTGTGGAATTTTTTTTGGGGGTGGGATAATTCTGTTTCCAAATTTGTGTGTCAGTTCCTTGGTTGGTGGTTATGTTTACTAGTGGGTTTGTCTGTTTTTGGGTTGGTGGCTGGTGTTTGCTAGCCAAAAATCTTTAACTCTAGGGATGGTGTGAGTGTTGGACTTTTTTTTACAAAGTTTAAACAATCCCATGGATTTTAAGTTACAAATGGGCATATTATTGGCCATAATTGGAGTTCATTTATCAATATTTTTTTATATTTGGCCTTATTTTTGTTAAGTGTATTACCACAGGTTATTTTATGTTTGGGGTGGTGTAAGTGTTGGGCTTTTGTTTTTCTTGTGATAAGTATTTGTACTGTTTCTTTTTTGTTTTGGGAAGGGGATTGGAATAACTTGCAGCTGAACAATTGTTTTTGGAAGATTTGGTGGCCCTGAAAAGGGCTTGGCAGGTCAAAGACCCGCCCTGACTGGATGGCTACTGAGGAGGCTGCTGCTGTTGAGGCGGTGCTGAAGTGGTGATAGTAAAGAGCTGCTGCTGCGGTTGCTGCTGCTGAGGCTGCTCGACGATCTGTGTTGATGTTAGATCTGGGAGCTGGCTTAATATTCCACTTAGGTTGTGTCTGCTCCCTTCGTCCTGTACAGTTAGGACTGATGTAGGGTTACCGAAGCCAATGGGACTTGTGTATAGTACACAAAACTGCTGCCAGCTGCTGCTTGAGTGGAACTAGACGCCTGTGGAGTGGTTGTTGGCAGTAGCCCGACCCTCTGGGACCCCGTGGTAACAGTGGCTGATCTTCTGAGCAGTGACTGACGTCTACGGTTGCTCTTAATACTTTCAATGTCTCTAAATATCCTGCCCTTTAGGTCTTCAAATTCTTCTTGAGACATCTTTTCGGCCTCTGATGCCACGTAGTCAAAGAAGGGCTGCCTGTCTGACTTCTGCTGCAGAAAACCTGAGATTAATGTCCTCATCTGGTCAAAGTGCTCAAGAATCTTGGAGTCTGTTGAAACGGGTGTAGATGTAAGAATGGACTGACTCCTCTCCCTCAGGACACTGGACTCAAGGCGTTCTGTGTCAGTAGTAGAGCCACAAGATTTGTCCTGCTTGCTGGTATTTGGACTGGCCTCAAAACCCTGAACTTCTGTTGGCCCCCTTTCGTCTGATGTGGGTTTTAAGGAAACCCATCTGTTGGTACACCCAGGACTGTCTCTTGGTCATCTCCCTCGGGGCTTGGCCAGATTGGAGCTTGGACAGCTTGCCATAACGCGTTCGCTGGGATTCGAACCAACGTCTGACATCAAAGGGCTGGAGCTGCAGTTCTGCAGATATTTCTGCCCAGAGAGCCTCTCTTCTGTTCTTGTCGTGGAACCGTGGATGTTCCTTGTCATACAGTTCTGGGTGCTGCTTTACAAATTCCACAATGGAAATTTCCTGACTGTCAGTAAAAGTTGCACACACCCTGGCTCTCTTGGCTGATGAATGGCACTCTATATCTTCTTCACACCTCTCTTCTTCTTCTACAGCTTCCTCAATAGCTTCTGGACGTTCCTCAATCTCCTCCTCCTCTCTCCTCTCAATCCCTTCCTCTGCAACTTCAATCCTTTCCTGTTCTTCACTTTCCTTCTCCCTCTCATCCATCTTTTCCCTTCCTCTCTTCCCTCCTTTCTCTTTCCTCATAATCCAGTCGACAAAATAATGAAAAAAATAGTAAAATGTGTCTCCTAACTGTAAAATTTGCCTTAAGCTCAAGTATTATATGATATTTAAAAAACTAAAAAACCCTACAAAACAGTGACACACGTCTCTCAGTAGCGAAACAGTCAGTAACAATGAGAATGTGTGCGTGGTCGCTTATATAGTCCCAGACCTCCTCATTGCCTCGTTTTAATTTCAGATGCGCGAAAAAGAGTCGGTTCTTAATCGGTTGTTAGTCCCAGGCCTCCTGGGGCGTCCTCAGACCGTCGCAGACTAAATTTGTGTTGTCCCAGGCGGCCTGAGGACGCCAGCTTGGATCGGTTACCCTTAGTCGGGGCTTAGTCCCAGACCTTGATTTTGGGGTCCCAGGACACCACAGACGGTCTGAGGCTTCCGGGGACTAATGGAACCGATTCACTTTCAGACGCATGAAATTCATACACATCATATATGAGTCGGGGACTAACAACCGGCCTCCTGGGACTAAGCTACGGAGGTCTGGGACTAAGGGTCGCAGGCGGCCTAGGACAACACACGACTGTGTAAAATTGTGTCTGAGGAGGCCTGAGGAAGCCTGGGACTGGACATTTTGTTGAGGGCGGGAAATATGAATCGGTTGGAGTCTTGAGAAATATCAAACATGTTCGATTTTCCTCACGGCCTCAACCGACCACAACCGACCCTTACAGGACACCTGGGACTAAGCAAATATTTCAAACCGACCCTCAAAAACCCTTAATCGGGAACCTTAGTCGTGTGGTGGAACACCCACATTAGGTTTTGTGTTCCCAAGGTATTTGGCCAAAATCATAAGTTTCATATGAGTGGACAGAACACCAGAATGAAATGTGAAAGCTGTGTGAACACCTTAATTGATATTTCTGAGTGTATATATAAAATTGATTGAAGTACCATAAAATTTTAAATATGAAATTTGAACCACTTTTATAGCCAGGTGAAAAAAAAAATTTCTGATTCAAGGAATTCAAAATAAATAGCATAATAAAGTGATCATGTAATATTCATTATTTTATGACTTAAATTAAAAGAGACTTCAATTAAGAAAAAGTCTGGCATTTCTCCTAAACACTACTTCTGGACAACATGAAAACTCTTATCTAAAAGATAAAATTAAATCAAAAGAATATAAAAAATCATCATGGGAATATTAACTTTAAATAATTTATACAAAAAGAAACAAAGATATAAATGATACAATATTGTTCTACCTTAACAGACACTATATATAGAACACACATGTAGATATAATTAACACATGAGAGACATATGTTTGCTATAAAGTTTTTACTCTGTTCATTGCTATTCCAAAATGTTAATGTTATAACTGGGACTGTAACTTGCTCACTAGACATTAAATAAATTTTGGCACTTATGATTTTGCTCTTACCTCTTTGGTGGTAGGTTTAAAGTCAGTGTTGTCCATTCTGAAGCAGATTATATTCGACTGTTTGTCAATTGAAGCTACAATTAATAAAGATATATGAATAGGTTGGTTGAGATGCATAACCTTAACCATAACTTGGTTTGTATATAAAGAATATACATTATTGAATGGATAGTCAGATGAGTTTTAAGTTTGGCAAAATATAACAATTCACCAAAGAGGATTATGAACTTTTGAGAGCTTGGTTATGTTTGCCTTAGAAGCTGCTGGTAATCTACATTTCTGTGATAAATTCTTACTGGAATATATTGGCTCTAGCATCTTGATATACCAAACAGTGGATTACAGGATAGCGGATGTTGTTCACATCCCTGAGCAACATCTAGAGTTGTTTAGAAAATACTGAATATTGGAATACAGAGCTTCAGTGCTGTGCACACTGGACTGATCATTGGTCAGATTACTAGACAGAGTGGACAAATTGGTTTTGATCATTAGTTAGGTGATAAAGTACTATGGTCAGGTCAGATTAGTTTTATTACTGTGTTTACACTGTTTTATCAAATATCAGTTGACTGTGATAATTATTGCTGCATATAATGGCACTCTGTCAGTATGACTTTAAACAAGGACAAGGTTTTGTGACAGCAGAGTTTGTGAGTGCTATATAATGTCATTAAGTTATTGATTTTTCTGTATTCTACAAAACTGGTTAAGTTGGTACCGATGTTTGTTACACTCTGCTAGAGTAATCTAATTATAGATTTGGGGAAAATCTCTAGGTTTCCAGAACCTCCTCAGTAATGCTTGTAACAGTATTTACCATCAGGTGATTTCTATAACCTTCTGGGCATTTCCGAGCTGTATTTAAATGCTGTAAGCCTGACCATATTTTTATTATGGACTTCACTTGCTATGAGGAAAGTTAACTGTGCCTTAAAGCTGCTATACCACAGTAGCCTATAAACTGCTACATGTATTTGTATTTCATCTTCAAATGGAAAAAGACTTGATAAAAATGTTTTGTGATGAACTCTTATTTGAGTGAACTGGATATAGCGTATGCATTTTTACCACAGAGTAGATTTACTGTATTTTGAATATTTTTTTCACATTTTGAAACAAATAGCATAGTGGTGCAGACACTCTGAAATACCTGGGTATAGATATTTGTTATTGGACACTGTATGGATCACAGGATACAGACATTTCTGTCAATTGATGCTGGACTTACCACAGGACAGATCATTGGATACATTGGACAAACTTAACTGTTAATTACATAGACATAGTCAGGCCAGACTGGTTTTATTATTGTATTGTTGTATGAACTAATAAGAGTGTAATTATTATTTTAATTGCTAAATCAATATTTTAAGAAAAAGTTTTTGTCTTTTCCTGTTGCAACTTGAAAGCACCAGTAATTGACCATAACAGTATTTTGATTGCTTCATAAATTATTTTTTCTTTTTACAACTTGAAAACAACTGGTATTTGCAAACAAGCTTTCCCCATTGTCCATAGCATGAAAATTGTGGGCTCAGTCGGGATCAAGCACTCAATCAACCATTTGTACCAAAGCGATATGTTGAAGTTAGTTGGTTGAGGACATGAACCCTCAATGGGTGGCCATTTGGGCATTGGTAAAAATACTATAATAGAATAACTGTAAAATTTGTAGAAAACTGTAGAATTTTGTAAAACTTATCACATTAGTCAAGTTTGGGGGAACAAACATTTATTATAATTCTCTTGAAACCCGTCCCAGCATTTGAGGAAAATTTTTCAAAAAAAGTCATAATTGATTACCTAGCCCCTTACCAAAGATTAAATCTAAAAAGCAATATTATTTAACCATTATGTATGACCCCTCTAGACTTCCAGAAACCATATGCTTGATTAACATAACAGCACCAAAAATCTCTAAGGCTTTAGTCAATTTCTTTACTTTAAATGGCTTGTCAAAAGTGATCCAGTTAGATCAAGGGTTAAATTGATCACACAACAATTCTAAATTGTTTAAAATCATATACATTTATGCACGGTATGGCACTGGTGGCACTTTGCTTAATGCTTACATGGTTCAAATTTCACTGGTTGCTCTCACTACTCCTTTTAGTAAGGTCATCAGTAGTCATCCTCATATCAAATTTCATTTCATTGCTGATTTATTTGATGGTTGTCTGCAAATAAGTTGAAGCTGAATCCAGATAAATAAGAACTTATCATATTTGCGTCAAATATGCAATGCAAAAAGCTTAACAAATTTCTTCTCGTCAACATACTTGATAACTTCATTTGTCCTGCTGATATTGTCATTTACCTTGGTTTATCATCTCAGTCTGATCTGTCTTTGTCCAAAGATGTGCAAAGTATCTCTAGGCCAACTTTTGTTCATATTAGTGACCTGAAGTCACCCAGTACCCCACACAAGAAGCAACTGGAATGGCTACTATGTCTCTGAATGTAGTCATGTACAGGACAATTGTGTTTTCTTGTTTGGGAGTCTCTGTACATTTAATTTTTGAATAATATCATTTGTCCATAAATGTCTCTCAGAAATTGTCACCAATATCACCAGATATTCAGACTGCTTCACTGGTGTATATGTGTTTTAGATAACAACTTCATCTAATTCTTGGTTCCTGATTTCCTGCAGTAATATGGCTGTAAACCCAAACATTATTTAAGGTAACCTTTGCAACAATATATCCCTCTCCCTTAAACCCCCATTGAAACAAGGCCTGTGCACTTTATATCGCCCTCTGTTGGTACTTGGTAATTGCCTTCTCCATAACCCTGAGGTACTGTTCTCTGGCATCCATAGAATGGCCCCAACTGCGACAATGGATAACAATTATCATGGACCACAAATGCTTTGACACAAGAAACTTGAGGAATGACCTTAACACCTTAGCTGATCCTTCAAATGATGCACAAAGTTTCCACTCAAATCTATACCAATCTCACCAATTCCCCAATAATGCCCCTTCTTCAAGATCGAACCCTTCCTGGCATTCATTTCTTTTGTGTAACCTTATGGGCTAACTTAGGGTGCACACCATAACAAAAGTGTAAACCTTTGGCCTGTCATAGATCATCTAAACCTTCTTTAGCTGGTACCCCATGACAGTAATTAACCACCCCACCAACTAAATCCACAGGTACTGAAGGCATTGGTCCATCATTGAGAATTGTGGACAAACTTCTCACACCTGCCAAAGCTTGCAACCTATCATAATGAAAATAGGAATCAATGATAGGATACACATATGGAGCAGATTCATTTCTGAACCTGTCTCTTCTTTTGCTCATCCACTGAATACAGCTCACCAAATACCTTTTAAGCACAATAAAAGTTCAATTAGATTTTTTTCTTATAATCCAGTACTTACAACATTTCTATGGTGTCTTTGTTTTTAGTTACTACGACAGGATTATTGAAAATGCGAACTATCTTTGGATGAGCGCGTATGCATAGACCAGACTGGTATTAACGTTATGATAGCACTCAGAAAGCATGGATGAAAATAAAGAAAATTCTGTGATAGTTGCTTTACGTGGCGGAGGTTCCATTGTTGCAAATAAAATTCTGTTCGGGCACAACTCCGAGTAGGTATCCTTAGAATGCCAAGTTATGTTAATGTAAAATCTGGAGTCTCACGGGTTTTGTGTGGGCGATAATCAGGCTTAATAAGTTCATTGTAGGAATGACACCTGACAAGGCATGGTATACGCAGAATTTTTCCATGGTTTGAGGTTATAAGCCCTCAACATGGTAAAATTGTGCATATGCCATATCTTGGTATTTTTTATTCTAACGTGACAGAATATTTTAACATTGTTAGTAATTACTAGTGCTGTAAGTCGTGAAGAAATACTAGAGTCGACGCGTCGGAACTAATAGACGACGGTGAACCGACGAAAGTCGTACTAGTGTTGATAAAGGACTTCAGAAGAAATATACTTTATTAATTAGCCGGTTTTAAATAAAAAACGAATTTCTGTGGTTTGATCTTTGACCCTAGGCAATAAAGTACTGAATCTCGCGAGAATTTATATTTGCGGTTAAAAAATTGAGGGAAGCAGCCATTCTTGTTTCCACTTCAAATCCGTGACAACTTAAAAATGTTATTGCTTTCTTTAAAAATGCAAATTATCATAAGATTTTATGAGGTAGGTAGTATTTTGTGTACTATAAAGATTTTGATGAAAAATCGATCTTTATAATATATGAACCGACGCGTCGTAATTTTAACACTCACGACCGACTATGACTAAGTCGAGCCGCGTCGTTACTGCACTAGTAATTACAAATTTGTTGATAAAACAATTTTATTAAGGCTGTTTCATCTGCTCTTATTTGCCGAGGGTTATAACCAGAACAGCCGCCACGTATACAGGGATTTTACCATAACGCTTGACCAATCAGATTCAGTGAAGACGTGTTAGAATGGCGATTTTACGCATTTGAGTGGGAATGGTTGAAGTGATTTACTAAGTGATTGGAACTGATTTTTTTCTGTTAGATTCGGATCTTTCAGTGTAAATAAAATGATTACACCAAGTGATCCCATGAGACCAATCACCTATAAGTAGGGATGGGTTGGTAGGCCCAGTATCTCGGTTTCAAGAGCATTTTACTGAAATACTATGATGAGATTTTACAACACGCCACTTTGCTTGTCAGCACATATAATGGAATTGGAAGGAAGGGTTAAAATATTAGAAACATACCCGTATTCTGAAGAAATTACAAGCTTTTATCCCATATTTTGTGATTTTGCAGACTTTTATACACCAGCGAATACATTCAGCAGAACTGTCATGTTTTGGTTACGACATTTTATAACCTTAATATCGCTTGTCAACTCATATAATTGAAGGAAAACTTAATATATTGTGAACAAACCTGAAATCTGAAGAAAGTGTACACGTTTATCCCATATTTTGTACATTTGGGGACTTTTATTACGATGTCGTGAAGAGGAAACATCCATGCTTGGTTAGGGTGTACTGAAACGCCCGGAATCGGTACTGTTTTGCTTTGACGACCTCCCAATGTACACATTTTTGTTGCTGACCCATCCCTAAGTGACCAAAGTGACTGTGATTGTTCCGCAAATGAATAGCAAGTATTTTTTTACCAGTCTACCAGTAAACGTTAATGCTGTGGTAAAAAATTTAATTTAAATAATTTACTGCGTAAGATTATACTCTTCTTGAACTACATCAGTAAATAATATCCACTTCAATTAGTACTCGGACAGGACTAGAGCTGTTATCATTAGCGATTTCTGTAGATCGACGCTCGCCTGTTATGACACAAATATAAATAAAATAATAATGTCCAAATATTGTCATCAAGGGATCCGCCATTAACATATTTAGTACCATTTTATTGCAAGGAAATATATTTTGTTGCCGGTTAAATTGTGCAGATATGTATGAGCACTTTATGGAACAGCCACGTAAATAAGGGAACTAAAAAGAACGACCATTGCTCATTGATTTTTTTTCTTTATGGTTAGATAAATTGCAAAAGTGCTGGTTTTATAACAAGATTAGTATGTCATAATTTATTTCTTAAAAACTCGAGTTTAAATTGTGTAAATCGATGTGGTCCCCAAATATAGCCCACCGAGTTACGACTCGAGTTTCAGTCAACTTGTTACAGCACTAGACAGGACAGTCTTGTTAACCATAAACATAAAGTGTGACACAAGCGCTTTTACTGAACATTAGTGTTGAAATTAAATAAAGACATGCAACAACAATGTACAGCACAAGAATGATGTATGCTTTCACTTGTGTTTCTATGCTTTTGAAGGGGTTTAAATTTAAATTGTTGTCTGACTTGGCTATCCTGTTCAATTCACCAACCATGGTTGTGTATTTTGAATTTTAATTGTATAAATAGCTTTACATAATATTCTTCTTGAACCAGAATATCAAATGATATGCACTGTTTTGATACTTAAAGTATACTTTATAACATTTCTTTGATAATTTTATATTTACAAAAAGATTGCTAGTATTAGCTATTTCCACTGGAAGGCAACAGTAAATGTCCATTTTGTTATATATGTATAGACACATATCCTTGAACACCAGCTCATGTGCACATATTCATGTATGCATTGATAATATACCAGGTCGGAAATCCTGTGGGATTTCCTAACAAGGTTCGAATGAATCTAGTGTATTTTCCCCTTGTAATTGTTCGCAGGTTGTTATTGTGCAGCAGTGGAAAAAATATCAAAGTATTCAGCACAATTAGTGGAGACTGTGTTCATGAACTGATTGGTCATGATGACATGGTGACTAGCATAGCTTTATTCCCTGGAAATCCACACCAGGTGAGTGGTTACTGACGATATTTTATTGTCATTTTCTAAGAAAGTTATAGAGCCGCTTTGTAACAACAAATAGTATGTACCCTTATATATGAATACGTACAGTATGTTTAAATTAGTTATATGAGTGAAGTATGACAAAAACTTAGTAGTTGCAGAGGACTATAATTTTTTTCACGTCTTTTCTGATGTATTGATGCCAGTTCCAAAGGTGCCCTGTTGGTTCTTTCACGTTACACAAGGTTGGGTTTTTTCCGGACAAAATCTATTTTTTTGGGGACAGTTTATAAATCTGGATAAAACCCTCTTTTTTGCGGATAAAACCAGAAAAAAACTGGAAAAAAAACTTACTTTCATTAGATTTAGTAGGGCATAAAGTACCTTATATAGCAGATAAGTTACTTTAAAAAAGTAAAACGTAAACAGGAGAAATGTTTATCATTTAAACAGTTATAACAGTAAATATTACTGTTATATTTTAAATTAATCAGGGTTAAAAACATCAAGTGACAAGAGTGTGATACTGTCATTACATGTGAAGAGTTAAACTTAAGCTTGAACAACAATTTATTAACACAGCTGGAACAATTTCAATTCTCAAGTATATGAATACATATGTGGGATCTTTGAACTGGTTTATCACGAGAATACTTGGGAGATCACATACATCCACAAAGAGTCAAAGACTCATCACCTCCAATATTGCTTGAGAGTGCAAACTAGTGATGGGAATCCCCTACAATTTTCATCGTCTATTAATTAGCCATTTTTCCGACCGATAATCGAGCCATAATCAATTCTTTTACTTGGTTTTATCATTTCCAGGAATAACTATATGTTAGTCCGGTAAAAATAATGGTGTTCTGGTATTTAGAATCTACCAAAAACACTCACTTCCTGTAAATATGGCGATAAACATATTAAGAAAACCATAAATTCATGACATATCTGTCAGTTTATTAAAGGAAACTGAATAAAATATTTTAAAAGCATGTAAAAAGCATGTAGATGTTGAGATAAATAAAGAAATGTCATTGTAAATTTAATGAAATTATCAGTAATAATGATGAATTGATGGGCTCTACTTCCAGATCAATCATCATTAATTTCATTATAGATATGAATTTTGACTGACCATTTGATGTCTGTACACAATCGTTCTATCACTAGTGCAAATATAAAAAATCCTTTAAAAATTCCTGGATCCAGGCAGTGAAACAGATCAGCACCAGCATAGAATCATATCTTTCTGCTGGCATTGTTGACATTTTCTGAAAATTTCATCAAAATTTGTTCATAACTTTTCGAGTTATTTTGTAAACAAATGCATGGTACCATAGACATAAATTCATTGGCAAAGGTAATAGTTAGAACCAGAAGAAAACACTACAACTTGTTGATTTGACATTGCAAAATGATTTCAAAGGGTGTTAGAACTGGTGTTAAAGAGTTAATATACATGTAAGAATAATTTTGTAAAATAACACTCTTTTATGGGGTATGACATTGGGACAGTGTTTACAATAGAAATAATTCTCAAATATGTATTCCTCTTACATAAATGAGGAAGACTTTTAGACCGTTGACCATTGTTTATTTTTACAACATTGGCAATTGACCTGTTTATTCATTCTTTATCAATGTGTTTATTCAGATTTTATCAGCCTCTGCAGATAAAACTGTTATGAAGTGGGATTACACAGAAGGGATTCAACTGAATACATTTCCCTGTAAATACCCATTTGTTGCCCTCCATACCTCTCCTCACACTTCCCTCGTGTTGGCAGTGCGGCAGCTTGCTAACCAAGGTGAGTTGTTGGCTCTCTATCAGATCTTGTGGTATCTTGACTCTTACAGCACTAAAACCCCTTTGCTAGTAGAAAGATGGGTTCATCTAAAAGGACAAATATTGGATGACAGTGGAGATGCTAGATATTCAAATGGGATTTTAATGCAAATACATAGATAATTTTTGTACAATAAATGATGGGCATAGTGTACTTAAGGGGACAGTTTATTTTCTACAAGGAAAATGATTTCAACTGAACAGAATTATAATCATGTGGATTCAATAATGTTAGATCAATTTTAAATTTGATTTGCTCTATGATAACCATGTGCATTTATATCTTGGTATTACCAGATGTGTTGCCATGCATATCTGATAGTAAAAATTAATAAAGTCAAATTCTGCTTTCAGTAAAATGATTGTGATGGTTTTATTTCACCTTGTTCTTCCAAATGAATAAAAGGGTTCTTGTGTTGATGATGTATCCTGTACCAGCCGTATCAGTCAGAGAATTGGAGTGAAGTTTTTTTTTTCAGATTTTGACTTAATGTCCTTCAAAGTTCCCAGTTCATCAACAGAAAGCAAGTTGAAGGGATCTCTAGTACTCTCTCATGTCACGGGAAGAGAAAATGCAGTGGCATTTGGGTGCAGTGTAAGTGGTGAAAAGTGATATTCTGCTTCATAAATTGAAAAAGTCCAAGTTAATTTCGACGTATAAGTGGAATGATTCATAAGGTCCCAACATCACCACAAACCCCCCACCCCAAATCAAAAAAAAAAAATGGAACAAGCCCCAAGTCAATTTTGGGTATAACTGGAATGAGTGTTAAGGTCACAACACACACAGAAAAAAAAAACAGAAAAAAAACAAAAGGTAAGGTATTGCCAGAACCAATTCCAGTGCATATTGGAGGTTCTAATAGCATCTACTGTTTTATTGTAGAAATAATCCATGAGTGATCATGGTTTTACACCGCATTTAACCATGGCACTTCCAGTAATAATTTTATGAAGCCGAAGGCTGAGTAAACTATCCGGAAGTGACATGGTTAAATGCCGTGTAAAACCATGAGCACGAGTGGATTATTTCTATTCTAACATGACATTTAAGCTTATTTAAGAGTTTTTTTTTTTCATTTTAAAAATTTTTTACAAGAAATAAATTGTTTTACGTAGGTTTGTTTACATTGTGGGGACCTTAGCAACCAGCTGTTCCATCCATTGTACCTGGAAACCGCCGATTTAAAATTTCCTGATACAGGAATATTTAATATGAATATAATGTATAATATTTATCATTCAATTAATATTTAATGTTCAGTCAAATATAAATAAAAACAATACGGCAACATTACTACTAAAACACAAAGATGAAATATGTACGCAGAATGGAAGGGCAGTGCCATTGTTGCAGGATAATTGTGTGCGCATACAGCTAAAACTCGTTTCTGCGCAGATCGTCATGTTAGAATGGGTATTAATACTTGTGTAATTATCTCTTTAGATGAAAATCAGAGGATATACTGGATTCATGTCTCACACCACCACTGTTGAAATTTCTTTGTGTTCGCGATAACTCAAAAATGAATTGCCATTTTCCTTTTGAACTTGTTACACATGTTACGGATGGTCAGAGGACCATCAGAAATGGATCTCTGACCACTTAAAGCTCTCTAGGCAACAAAATATGAGGTTGATCAAGCTAAAGTTCACTTGAAAGAAGAATAATATATATACTTCTTACATATATATCAAAATTCAAGACTTAAATTTGACGTAAAAACTGGCTGAGTAATAGATACTTTCGGACTTTTCAGTATGAGTAAAATCACTTGTAATTTGAAAATATTGTATCTAAATATGTTATTCACCTACTTAGGGGGCCACGATGGCACAATGGTAACACATTCGCCTCCCACCTCTGAGGTACGTGGTTCAAACCCCGGACCTTATGTGGGAAAGTTGGTAGTGGCTTACCAATGGTGGGCAGTTTACAGTACAGAACCTTTATCAACTGTATGTACTGGTTTCCTTTGCCCACAAAACGACCTGTTGTGATATGACCTGTACAGTGTTGAAAGCGATGTAAAACCCCAAATAAATAAATAAATATTGACCTACTTTTGCATCAGCTTTAACAGATCTGTAGGTCATTGTATAGCTGAGCAATAGCTACTTTGAGGTTCTCATTGTCGAGTAAATCACTTGTAACTTGAAACGTTTGCATTTAGAGTATTTTGGTGACATCTGTTATTCAACTACTTTTGGGTCAGCTGTAACATAGTAAAGTTGCACACCTGTAGCTCTTTGCAGAGCTGAGCAATAGCTTTTTTGAGATTCTCACTGTTGAGTAAATCGCTTGTAACTTCAAAGCTATTTAATTTATAATATTTTTGTTTGTATGTTGTTCCCCTAGTCTTGGCGCAGCTATAACATTGTAAAATTGCAGACCTATAGCTCACTGCATGGCTTAGCCATAGCTACTATGAGGTTCTCACATTCGAGTAAATCACTTGTAACTTGAAAGCTATTGCATTTAGAGTATTTTGTTGACACTTGTTGTTCACCTACTTTTGGGTCAGGTATTTCATAGTAAAATTGCAGTTTCCCATTCTTGTTGTGGAGTAAATCACCTGTAGCTTGAAAACTATTGCATTAACAGCATTTTGTTCAATATGTTTTTCATCCTGTTTGGGGTGAGCTTTTACATAGTAAAATTGCAGATCAGTACCTCATTGTATAGCTAACCAATAGCTATTTTGAGATATGTTTTTTCTACTTTGACTTGCAGTCTCAATATCAGGTCACTTTTGTGACCCAAACATGATCCTTTCAGGAGAATTTCTCATTAACTTGTAACATTTACCTCTTCACATCGGTCCTTTAACATTTCATATAAAAGTACAAACTGTATTGCTTTGTTTTTGTGTACAAAAAGTTAAAAACCTTTTGTCTAGTTATGTTTCAGATTGTGTCAAAATGTTGTTGATTATAACAGAGAACTATATTTTCAAGACCCTCATTGATCATTTTTCAGTCACTTTATATTTATATAATGAATGTAATCGAGGAAAAACTTCATGAACAACCTTATGTGGGTGTTCCACCACACGACTAAGGCTCCCGATTAAGGGTTTTGGGGGGTCGGTTTGAAATATTTGCTTAGTCCCAGGCTTCCTGTAAGGATCGGTTGTGGTCGGTTGAGGCCGTGTGAAAAATCAAACATGTTTGATATTTCACACGACTACAACCGATTCCTATTTCCCGCCGTCAACAAAATGTCCAGTCCCAGGCGTCCTCAGGCCTCCTCAGACCCAAATTTACAGAGTCGGTTGTTGTCCCAGGCGTCCTGCGACCCTTAGTCCCAGACCTCCGTAGCTTAGTCCCAGGCGGCCGGTTCTTAATCCCAGACTCAAATATGATGCGTATGAATTTCATGCGTCTGAAAGTGAGTCGGTTTCATTAGTCCCCGGAAGCCTCAGACCGTCTGCAGTGTCCTGCGACCCAAAAATCAAGGTCTGGGACTAAGAACCGACTAAGGGTAACCGATCCAAACCGGCCTCCCCAGGACGCCTGGGACCACGCATTTTCAGTCTGCGGCGTCCTGAGGACGCCCCAGGCGGCCTGGGACTAACAACCGATTAAGAACCGACTGTTTTCCGCGCGTTGGAAATTAAAACGAGGCAATGAGCAGGTCTGGGACTATATAAGCGACCGCGCACACTTTGTCATTGTTACTGACTGTTTGGCTACTGAGAGACGTGTGTCACTGATTTGTAGGGGTTTTCAATTTTTATTTTACATTTTATATACTTGAGCTTAAGGCAAATTTCACAGTTAGGAGACACATTTTACTATTTTTTTATTATTTTGTCGACTGGATCATGAGAAAAGAGAAAGGAGGGAAGAGAGGAAGGAAAAAGATGGATGAGAGGGAGAAGGAAAGTCAAGTAGAGGAGAGGAGTGAAGTTATTACAGAAGAAGGAAGTGAGAGGAGAGAGGAGGAGGAGATTCAGGAAGATCCAGCTATTGGGGAAGCTGTGGCAGAAGAAGAAGAGAGGTGTGAGGAAGATCCGGAGTGCCATTCTTCAGCCAAGAGAGCCAGGGTGTGTGCCACTTTTACAGACAGTGATGAAGTTTCCATTGTAGAATTCGTCAAGCTGCACCCTGAACTGTATGACAAGGAACATTCACGTTTCCACGACAGGAACAGAAGAGAGGCTCTCTGGGCAGAAATATCTGCAGAACTTAAGCTCCAGCCCTTTGATGTGAGAAGGTGGTTTGAGTCCCAGCGAACCCGTTATGGAAAGCTGTCTAAGCTCCAATCTGGCCAAGCCCCGAGGGAGATGACCAAGAGACAGTCCTGGGTCTACCAACAGATGGGTTTTCTTAAAACCCACATCAGAAGAAAGGGGGCCAATAGAAGTTCAGGTTTTGAGGCCAGTCCAAATACCAGCAAGCAGGACGAATCACGTGGGTCAACTACTGACACAGAACACCTCGAGTCCAGTGTCCTGAGGGAGAGGAGTCAGTCCATCATTACATCAACACCCGTTTCAACTACAGACTCCAAGATTCTCGAACACTTTGAGCAGATGAGGACACTTATCTTATCTCAGGTTTTCTGCATCAGAAGTCAGACAGGCAGCCCTTCTTTGACTACGTGGCATCAGAGGCCGAAAAGATGACTCAAGAAGAATTTGAAGAATTAAAGGGCAAGATATTCAGAGATATCGAAAATATTAAGAGTAACCGCAGACGTCAGCCATTGCCCAGAAGATCAGCCACTGTTACCACGGAGTCCCAGAGGGTCGGCCTACTGCCAACAACCACTCCACAGGCGTCAAGTTCCACTCAAGCAGCAGCTAGCAGCAGTTTTGTGTACTATACACCAAGCCCCATTGGCTTCAGCAACCCTACATCTGTCCTAACTGTACAGGACGAAGGGAGCAGACACAATCTGAGTGGAATCTTAAGCCAGCTACCAGATCTGACATCAACACAGATCGTCGAGCAGCCTCAGCAGCAGCAGCAGCAGCAACAACCGCAGCAGCAGCTCTTTACTATCACCACTTCAGCACCGCCTCAACAGCAGCAGCAGCCTCCTCAGTAGCCATCCAGTCAGGGCGGGTCTTTGACCTGCCAGGCCCTTTTCAGGGCCACCAAATCTTCCAAAAACAATTATTCAGCTACGTGTTCTTCCAATTCCCCTCCCAAAACAAAAAAGTTCAGTACAAATACTTATCACAAGAAAAAGAAAAATTAAAGTCCAACACTTACACCACCCCAAACATGAAACAAATAACCCATGGCACTACACATAACCAAAAAGGCCACATAAAAAAAATATTAAAAGTAACTCCCAATATGGCCATTAATCAGCCCATTTTTAGATTAAAATCCATGGGATAGTTTAAAATCTGTAATTGAAAAGTCCAACACTTGCACCTTCCCTAGAGTTAAAAGGCATAATTACATACTTACCAACCCACAAACAGACAAGCCCAATACCAAACATAACCCCCAAATAACAAACCCAGTACCAAACCTAATACCCAACTACCCCAAAAAAACCCAACCCCAGTAACCACCAACCAACAAACACCCAAACCCAAAAGTAAATAGAACCCATGCCAACGAACTGACAAACTATTTAGCAAACACAATCCCCCATTATTGAAAGCAAAACTAGTTCCATGGTTATATTTTCCAAATTTTTGTGATTAGAAATGAATATTTAAAATTGAATATTTCCATAAAAAAATGTCTGCTACAAATAAGTTTCCCAGCCATGAAAAAAGAAAAATGTTTAAATTATGATGTGGATTTGAAAATATATAAAATAATTATTCAATTTAGGATATTATGTGTCACTTTGTGTTTCGCTTTTGTTTAACAGTGGGTTTGTCTGTTTGTTGGGTGCGTAAGTTGTGTTTGTCTGTTTGTCTGTCTGAACAAGTTATGTTTGGCATGGGGTTTGTCTGTTTGTCTGTCTGAACAAGTTATGTTTGGCATGGGGTTTGTCTGTTTGTCCGTCTCGACAGGTTATGTTTGGCATGGGGTTTGTCTGTTTGTCCGTCTCGACAGGTTATGTTTGGCATGGGGTTTGTCTGTTTGTCCGTCTCAACAAGTTATGTTTGGCATGGGGTTTGTCTGTTTGTCCGTCTCAACAAGTTATGCTCGGCATGGGATTTGTCTGTTTGTCCACATAGCTGATTAATTGTTTTTGGAATATTTGGTAGTCCTGAAAAGGACTGTTATAGTTAGTCCTGAAAAGGACTGTTTACTGCAACAGGACTTATATTCTGCCATCTTGCCAGGCCACTGCTCCCTCATTATTGAAGTAGTCCTTCAGGTAATCCCTCTGTCTTTTGGCCTCTCTAGCAGGGTTTCTGTCTTGGCCACCACCAGCAGCACCACCAATCAATCCACAATCACCAGGCACATCATCATCATCATCATCCCCCCCAGGCTGCTGACCAGCAGGTTGACCTTGATACTGGCTTCTGAGTATATTGTGCAGAACCACACAGGTCATGACCACTTCTCTAACTGTTTCTGGGGGTAGTTCAATGGTGGTCCTCATGACTCTAAATCTTGACACAAGGATGCCAAAAGCGTTCTCCACAACTCTCCTGCCCCTTGATATTCTGTAGTTGGCAATCCTTTCCTCCCTTGTTAACAGCCTTCTGCCATAGGGTTTCATGAGCCAGGTCTTCAGGGCAAAGGCATCATCTGCCAAAATGAAGTAGGGGACATCTCTACCACCCTGTGTTATAGGAGCTGGGTCAGGGAAGCCTATCCTGCCATCTTCAATCCTCCTCTTCAGCTGAGAGGCATTGAATATCTGGGCATCTGAGCAAGACCCTTCTGTACCCACATCCACCCATCTGAATTTGTACTGCCCATCTACCAAGGCCAACATGACAATGGAAAAGAACCCCTTGTAGTTGTGGTAGAGGGCTCCAGAGTTCTTGGGTTTCTTCAGGGCCACATGCTTTCCATCCAGGGCTCCCAGGGCATGTGGAACATTCCACCTGATCCTGAATTCCCTTTCCAGTTCTTTCCACTCATCTGGAGTAGTAGGACATTTGAGGTACTCTCTGGTGAACTCATCCTGGATGGCCCTGCAGACCTCTGGTAGAAACTTGGAAATGGTGGATCTGCCAACCCTGAACTGACAGGATAATGATGTGTATGACTCTCCAGTGGCCAGATATCTGATGGTGAGGGCTAACTTCTCCCCAACACTGATAGGAGCTCTGTAGTTGGTGGCCTGCCTGGCTAGACGTGGTTCCAGTCTGGTCTTCATCATTTCAAAGAATTCTGGGGTCATCCTCATGTAGTTGGTGAATCCTGGAATGTCTGTGGCATACAGATCAGCCATAATGTTGTGGTAGGCCCCCCTCTCCTCTCTCTGCAGTAGCCATGGCCTGACCCACATGTTGTGCCTTCTTCTAGGTCTCTGTATGGGTGCTGGTGGTGCTGGTGGTGGTGGTTGCTGTGCTTGACGTAAAAAATGGAAATACATGATTATTTGTAACTGAATAAAAACCAAAAAAGCCCTAAGTTGTTGTTGAATCTGTCTTCCATTAAAAGGTGGCATCCTGGTGTGTTCCTAGAAAAGCAATGATGATTAGATCGCAAATTTTATATATATACCCAGAAAATCCAGCAACTTTGCAAAACAATAATCGGGGATCGTGGTCTGGGGAGGCCTGAGGACGCCGGTAGTTAATCGTGTGTTAGTCGGCTCTTAGTCCCAGGAGGCCTGAGGCGTCCTGGGACCCAGTCGGTTTGTGTCCGACAGGATCGTGGTTGAAACCGACCCGAAAACTGGCTTAGTCGGTTCTTAGTCCCAGACCAGTCGGGGACTGTCTGCGGCCGCCTGAGGCGTCCTGAGGTGTCCTGAGGCGTCCTGGGGACGATCTGTTCTTATCCCAGACTTCAGTACCGACCCAGTATTCCCGCCCATTTTTGTCTTTTTTCAACCGACTGTGCACGATTAAGGGTCGCCGACAGGATCGGGGCTTAATCTTTTGGTGGAACAGGGGCATTAGGATTCATAATCTCTTTGAAAGGTCATCCCCCAGCTTAAATTAACCAGGATCAATGCAGATTCAGTTAAACATTTGCAATTGTAGCAAATCCTTCAATTGTTTGAATGAAAATTTAGTTGATCCATTGTAACTAGGGCAGGGTCGGTAACATCGGTATCGAGACCAATTCACTTCAACACCATGGTGACACTTTACAACCGGTATTTCGAATGTCAGTGTATAATATTGTGAGAAAATTTTAAGTATTGCAAACAAACCTCAAATCTGAAGAAATTTCAAACTTTTGTCCCATATTTTTATAC
This sequence comes from Sabellastarte sp. h YS-2021, assembly GCA_964017235.1. Classification (NCBI taxonomy): domain Eukaryota; kingdom Metazoa; phylum Annelida; class Polychaeta; order Sabellida; family Sabellidae; genus Sabellastarte; species Sabellastarte sp. h YS-2021. The sequence continues at coordinate 81,359,642 of OZ024934.1, read as the reverse complement.
ATTTTAGCACTTTTATAGTGATTTGTTTCAAAACTGCAATGTTTTCTTTTCACGAATCCGTCTTCTGGTTGGTGGGCTTATTCAATTGGGGATATACTACACAATTTCTTATTTTGGTATCCCAGAATCAGTACAGTTTTACACAGGCGGGATACTGAAATGGAAAATATCCTACCTACCCTGCCCTAATTGTAACATCAACCAAATGAATCTGTGTTTGTAATTTTAGGGCAAGTATGCAGCATCTGTCAATGACAGGAATATCGTAATGTGTTCCCTGGAAGATCGTAAATCACAAGAGTAAGTAAACATGCAGTATTATTCAGGTAGAGACAATTAACCATAGTAACAGAATATAAGCTTATCAAAGCACTAGCTGACGCCAATATTGTTGAACCAGTTAACTGTTTTCTTAATACATCAACTTAGTACAATATTTCACAGCTTTGGGGTAGGAATAAGGCTGTAAGCACAGTTCTTGCATCAGTATCCCGCCATTGCAAAACCAGTGCAATTCCGGGATGCCAGAAAAATGGGGTTTGTGTTGGCCCTAGGTCCAGTAAGAGGAAGTGGCATCAATGAAAATAAAACATGTGATCAAAATTACAAAAAGGATACATACATATAAAATATGATGGGAAAAGGTTAAAATTTCTTGAGATATATTGTTTGTTTTTTGATTTTTTAAGTAATCTCACCGTTTCATTTGCCAACAGTCACCATGCTGGTTATAATATTTTGTTTGAATATTTCTTTAGAATGATCTTGATACTGTATAACCAGCACTTGACAGACATTTGTGCACTTATTGTTAAATTCCTTTGTATGTTTGATTTCAGACACTGGGTGGATGCCCCCAGGCATTCAGACAAGAAATTCCATTTTACCTGTGTGGCATGTCATCCCACTGACGTCAGTGTGGCCTCAGGAGTCAATGATGGCAGGATCATATTGTGGTGAGAATTTACAAATTCTGATTCTGACTGGACTTTTATAGCACTTAATCTCCCCTTAATGAATGGGTAATCTAATGTGCAAGAGCACAAAGACATTCAACCAATTTCGGTATTTAGGGGCAGAAAAGATGTTGAACACCACAGAGAATGCTGTGGATGATTAAGACTAAGGTGGGTATGTCTTGGTGTACAGGTAGGTTTTAAGCTGCTAGGTGAAAGAAGCTAGGGAGGGGGGACACACATCCCTTCAGGAATAGCATTCCAAACAGTAGAACCATCAAAAATGTAGTTGTAACCAAAATTGGTAATATTTTATTTGACCATAAAACAAGCAATATACAACATACACAAGCACAATTTAAAACACAATGGTGGCATGAAAAAACAAAAAAGTTGATAAACTGTTATAGTTGATCTCCCGCAATAATATACCAAATTTTGCTATTAGTAGAAGTCAAATTGGTGTTTATCAATAAAATACTGTGTAGAATATGTTGCGTTTTATCTGTTTTAGGTACAATTTTATGAGTAAGAAGAAAGTCACCAAGACTGTGTTACATTGGCATGCCTTGCCTGTGATGGATCTGTGCTACACGGCAGAAGGTATTCATAACCTTTGTCATTTTAATTCTTAAGGTTTCGTAATTATCGCAATCAGAACTTTTTATTTTACAGAAATTAGCTCAGTAGCAAGCTCATACAATCAGTTTAAGAAAAATAGAACTGCTGTAAGTCAGATATTACCATAAGTAATTCTCCCAGTCCAAATGTTTATTAGTGATAAATATAAGTAAAATTAGACCAGTGACTAACAGACAGTAACACATAAGAACTTCAGCTGACACTCGACTCTTAAAATTGAGATTGAATTTTCATGAAATTTGTCGTGTTTATCGAGTGTGGATTACTTGGTCACACCCTTAGCTTTTATAAATATCTGTTTTGTAATTTTTATCATAAAAGTCATGTTATCCCGGTGTTGTCTGTGTGTGTAGGCTCGTACCTGCTGTCAGGAGGACACGAGTGTGTACTGGTCAAGTGGCAACTCAACACCGACCACAGAGACACACTACCCAGATTAGGCTCAGTTATTGTTAGAGTGGCTTGCTCTAAGCAGGGGACATACTATGCTACAAGTCACAGTGATAACTGTAAGTATTAATGTGGGTGATCCAGTAATTGTATCCACCGGAAGCATCTGGTGGATACTTTGGTTTAGCGTCCGCTACTCCGCCGCCGCGCGTAGAGAGATTTTCGGCGTTAACTCTCTAAGAGGAAAACAACAGCAGCTAGGTTCACCAAATTTGCAGGATATCTGCATTGGGGGGTAAGCTTCTCTGGGAAGGAAAATAGCCTCATTCTGAAAAACAAGATGGCTGCCACGGGCATTTCTTTGAAAATAATCTACATTTTTCTACTGGCTGTTCCTCATAGGTAGAAGGTTGAATCTCTTCATAGGTGATATGTATGACACATATACATGTCCTCTATAACCTTGCACACATTTGACCTTGAAGCTCCTAATTCAAGGTCATCCACAGAGTGCCGAAGTAACCCACATAGCGGACTTATATCTAGCGGACCTATATCTCCCTTATTATTGGTCCTAGAGGTTTGCAATGTGAAGCCAACCTATAGGAAATCATGTGCTGCGAATCTTCTGATGTGGTCACATTTGACCTTGGGCCCCTCCTTCAAGGTCAAACGAGGACAGCCAAACTTAAAAGTGCTTATAACTCGCTTATTATTGGTCCTAGAGGTTTGGGATGGTAAACCAACCTATAGGAAATCATGGGCTGGAAGTCTTTTGGTGTGGTCGGATTTGACCTTGGGCCCCTCCTTCAAGGTCAAATGAGGATAGGCAAAGGTAAAAGTGCTTATAACTTGCTTATTATTGGTCCTAGAGGTTTGCAATGTGAAGCCAACCTATAGGAAGTCATGTGCTGCGAATCTTCTGATGTGGTCACATTTGACCTTGGGCCCCTCCTTCAAGGTCAAACGAGGACAGCCAAACTTAAAAGTGCTTATAACTCGCTTATTATTGGTCCTAGAGGTTTGGGATGGTAAACCAACCTATAGGAAATCATGGGCTGGGAGTCTTTTGGTGTGGTCGGATTTGACCTTGGGCCCCTCCTTCAAGGTCAAACGAGGATAGCCAAAGGTAAAAGTGCCTATAACTCGCTTATTATTGGTCCTGGAGGTTTGGGACAGTAAATCAACATATAGAAAATCATGGGCTGGGAATCTTGTGGTGAGATCGGATTTGACCTTGGGCCCCTCCTTCAAGGTCAAACGATGATAGCCAAAGGTAAAAGTGCCTATAACTCACTTATTATTGGTCCTAGAGGTTTGGGACGGTAAACCAGCATATAGAAAATCATGGCCTGGGAATCTTTTGGTGAGGTCGGATTTGACCTTGGGCCCCTCATTCAAGGTCAAACGAGGACAGCCAAACTTAAAAGTGCCTATAACTCGCTTATTATTGGTCCTAGAGGTTTGGGATGGTAAACCAACCTATAGGAAATCATGGGCTGGGAGTCTTTTGGTGTGGTCGGATTTGACCTTGGGCCCCTCCTTCAAGGTCAAACGAGAATAGCCAAAGGTAAAAGTGCCTATAACTCGCTTATTATTGGTCCTGGAGGTTTGGGACAGTAAATCAACATATAGAAAATCATGGGCTGGGAATCTTGTGGTGAGATCGGATTTGACCTTGGGCCCCTCCTTCAAGGTCAAACGATCATAGCCAAAGGTAAAAGTGCCTATAACTCACTTATTATTGGTCCTAGAGGTTTGGGACGGTAAACCAGCATATAGAAAATCATGGCCTGGGAATCTTTTGGTGAGGTCGGATTTGACCTTGGGCCCCTCATTCAAGGTCAAACGAGGACAGCCAAACTTAAAAGTGCTTATAACTCGCTTATTATTGGTCCTAGAGGTTTGGGACGGTAAACCAACATATAGAAAATCATGGGCTGGGAATCTTTTGGTGAGGTCCGATTTGACCTTGGGCCCCTCATTCAAGGTCAAACAAGGACAGCCAAATTTAAAAGTGCTTATAACTCGCTTATTATTGGTCCTAGAGGTTTGGGATGGTAAACCAGCATATAGAAAATCATGGGCTGGGAATCTTTTGGTGTGGTCGGATTTGACCTTGGGCCCCTCATTCAAGGTCAAACGAGGACAGCCAAACCTAAAAGTGCTTATAACTCACTTATTATTGGTCCTAGAGGTTTGGGATGGTAAACCAGCATATAGAAAATCATGGGCTGGGAATCTTCTGGTGTGGTTCCTTCAAGGTCAAATGAGGATAGCCAAAGGTAAAAGTGCCTATAACTCGCTTATTATTGGTCCTAGAGGTTTGGGACAGTAAATCAACATATAGAAAATCATGGCCTGGGAATCTTTTGGTGAGGTCGGATTTGACCTTGGGCCCCTCATTCAAGGTCAAACAAGGACAGCCAAAGGTAAAAGTGCTTATAACTCGCATATTATTGGTGCTAGAGGTTTGGGATGCTAAACCAGCATATAGAAAATCATGGGCTGGGAATCTTCTGGTGTGGTCGGATTTGACCTTGGGCCCCTCCTTCAAGGTCAAATGAGGATAGGCAAAGGTAAAAGTGCTTATAACTTGCTTATTATTGGTCCTAGAGGTTTGGGATGGTAAACCAACCTATAGGAAATCATGGGCTGGGAATCTTCTGGCGTTGTCGGATTTGACCTTGGGCCCCTCCTTCAAGGTCAAATGAGGACAGCCAAACTTAAAAGTGCTTATAACTCGCTTATTATTGGTCCTGGAGGTTTGGGATGGTAAACCAGCATATAGAAAATCATGGCCTGGGATTCTTCTGGCGTGGTCGGATTTGACCTTGGGCCCCTCCTTCAAGGTCAAACGAGGATAGCCAAAGGTAAAAGTGCCTATAACTCGCTTATTATTGGTCCTAGAGGTTTGGGATGGTAAACCAGCATATAGAAAATCATGGGCTGGGAATCTTCTGGTGTGGTCGGATTTGACCTTAAACCCCTCCTTCAAGGTCAAATGAGGACAGCCAAACCTAAAAGTGCTTATAACTCGCTTATTATTGGTCCTAGAGGTTTGGGATGGTAAACCAACTTACAGGAAATCATCTGCTGGGAATCTTCTGGTGTGGTCGGATTTGACCTTGGGCCCCACGGTCAAGGTCAAATGAGGACAGCCAAACTAAAAAGTTCTTATAACTCTCTTATTATTGGTCCTAGATGTTTGGGATGGTAAACCAACATATAGGAAATCATGCACTGGGAATCTTCTGGTGTGGTCGGATTTGACCTTGGGCCCCCCTTCAAGGTCAAACGAGGATAGCCAAACTTAAAAGTGCTTATAACTCGCTTGTTATTGGTACTAGAGGTTTTGGTGCATTGTCTTTATGGTGGATACAATTTGCATCGGTTCTCCGATGCGCTAGGTCTAGTTTCTCATTTGGGTGAACTGGTGGTATAAAGCTGAAACCAAAGTGTTCATATTTGTTGTTGTACCATTTGTCTTTTTGTTTGGTGAGTAAATGTGGCAAGTAATCAAAAGTAGTCAGGATTTAAGATTCTTAGTTGTTGAGATTGTATTGTATTGTATATTTATACTCAACACAGTATCTGCATTACAACAGGACTCAAAGACACAGTTAACCCATACAACTCCACAAATACGGTTCAAGCACTAGTGATCTGACATTCCACTAACTGAAAAACAGAGTCTCAAGGATGACCATTTATCATCCCGGTCTAAGGGTGGTCAGAAAGGTTTATGGTGGCCATCGTAAGACTAATGAAATAACTTCAGCATTATCAGTGGATAACCTTTCACTTTGCAGTTTTTTCTTTGTTTTTCTAGCGATTCAGTTAATTGGTAGTAACTTCAAGGTACTTCAGCATTACCAGGGGTTGACTATGGCTTACTTGGGTCAGCAGTTAAAGAGATTGATACCAGTAGGACTGCAGTTAGACCCCAAGAAACAGGCCTTGGTGACAAATGGACGGCCAGGCCACCTCCAGTTTTACTCCCTGCAGAAAGACAAGCAGTTATTCAATGTGGGTTTGATTGTTTTCATGAGTCTTATATCATACACAGCATCACTTGGTATATTGTCATTGTTTTGGGAACTCGAACACAGTAAATTGAATAGTTCTAGATATATTGTGGTTATTTTTGGAACACAGTAAATGGTATACTACTTGATATAGTATATAAATTTCACTGACAAACTTTCCAGGTCCATTGGACCCGCAGCTCAAAAATGTTGCAGGTCCACAACAAAAGTTGCCAGTATGTATTTCAATGTAGGTTTAATCAATATTGAGTTTCAAAGCTGACCAAGTTGTAAAAGCTAAGAAATAAATTGTTTAATGTTATTTTCTATATCGGCAAGAATGGCTGAGGTAAAAATCTAGTCAATTTCAGTGATTCAGACAAAAAATATAAACAGCTTTCTTAAGTTACAGTACATCAGACCTGTACACCTAGAAAGAAACTAGTCCATGAGAATAGTTACTAGTCTCAGACAAGAGACTAGGTATTAATTTTGTTCACTGACTTGATATATTTTAATTGTTCTTTACTTTGTTTCAGATAGATTGAAAAATGTTGGGTTTTCAGTCTCTCAATAAATTATAGTTATTTTTATCAGCTGGACATTGTTGGTCAGAATTACATCTCCCCTGAGAACCTGGACAGTCCACTGGTGCTGACCGAGGTGGAGAATGCTGCATTTGACCATTCAGGTTCCTGGCTGGCCACCATAGAGAGGCGGGATGATGGGCAGACTTCAGTGGACATGAAACTCAAGTTCTGGAAGTACTCTGTAGAAAATCAAAGGTAAAATGGAATTCAATGGTAATATTGTACTCATGGTAAAAAATCATCTGTAAAAGAATGGCTAATTTTAGGGATTGTTTCACCTATGTAGGACAGACTTCAGTACACGTGCATTTCTAGCTCTGAAGTACTTGGCTGACAGTTAAAGGTGTGTTGCAGTTAATAAATCAAGCCATTCAATATTAGTGTTACGATCAAAAGTTAATATGGAAACCGGGTCCCAAAAACAAAAATTTGGCGAAAAAAAACGGTTTCGTTCGAATTAGTATACGCCAAACTGTAAAGTGTTCTGTGCGTGTACATGAACAATTACATCAACTAAAGTGTGGTTTATTTTTAGGTAAAACCTGAAGTTTTGGATATTATTTCACTGTATAGTGGCAAAATAGTACACAAGTAAATATGTTTAGCAATATTTTATACTTTTGATGTGATATATATTTGTGCTGGGACGAGTTGACTGAAACTCGAGTTATAACTCGATGGGCGATAATTAGGGGTGACATCGATCTGCGCAAGTGAAACTCGAGTTTTTGAAAACGTCAATATTTTTACCATCTAAGGCTGACACTTCATCAAAACAATATATATAGCCAAAATTTTGCAAAATATATTCCATTTTTACTTAATTTTGTCTAAAATCAATGAAGATTTCACATAAATATATCGCGAAAGCCATTTCCAGGTCAAAGTTTTGGCTCATGTACGGCTACATAAAATATTTTCCCACATTATTGGCTAACAAACGAAATACTTTATCCCGAAAATTACTCGAGTTTAACCCGAGTTCAACTCGCTTCTAACAGGTGATACTCGATCTGCCATTTTAGCTGGTGATCCCACCACTAATATATATGACATTTCGGGAGTTGGTTCTAGAACTTCTGTCACCTGATTTCATTTACGTGTATATGAATTGAATAGAAACCAACTGTCCAGTTTGCCGTCTTTACCAGTATTCAATAGTGTTGCATTGGAGTTCATTGCATTGGAGTTCATTTTGTTTTTGAATAACCGAAGAATCATTGCAACTCTAGTCTGAAGTGTTCATTTGAATTCAAGATTTACAATGACATGTGACTCACTTAATGATAAACCAGTTTGAGTATCAGCTTTAAATTCACCTAAAATCTCTGGGTAGAGTAAGAAATCTAAAATTTGCCACATATCTGAAATTCGCCACATGTTGAAATACTAATAAAATAAACTAATTGAGGTGAGATTTGTTAAATGTACAGTAAATTTAGGCTTTTTGAACTGAAAAATACCAAATCTAAGACAAAACATCATTTTCTTCATAAAATTAACTAAGGTTTTAGAGGTGGCGAATATTAGATTCCTGGCGAATTTTAGATTTCTTACTCTATCCCACAGATTAATATGTAGAAAGTGAAATAAATACATACACAACAGGTATGATTTGGCGCCGAACTAAATACGGTCAAAGTTCATCATTTAGATACAAAGTTTGGTTCGCCTTTTGATGACAAACTTACAGCAAACCTTCTGTCCATTCTGTTCTGTTTTAAGGCCATTCATATGGGGTTGGAATGAGAACTGGGGGTTTTGTGAAGGAAAAAAATGATGAACTATTTCGAGTGCAAATTAAGAAAAGAAAACTCTCTACTTGTTTTATTAACAGCAGTTTTATTAATATTCTTACTAAGTTCTCTCCAGTCTTTATTTCAGTCCATTACTGCACCGTCAGAACAGAGTTGCTGATTGTTTTAATTTTCCACAGCAAAAACTGATAAACTGGTAAAAACTGAGTTTAAAATGGATTTTAGAAATGTTTATTTCTCCATAATATGAACAAGTAATAATATCTTTCTCAATTTGGTAAAGCTTTTCCAAAACATTTTACAGAAAATAAATCCCAAAAATTTTGAACAATATGATATTTTATTATGTAGCTTTATAGCGCTCAGTTAGACTTAATTGATTCTTAAATCCTTTTTACCCCACAGCCCTTAAGGGCTGTCAGGATATTTTTTTCACCCATGGTGTCTGGATGGGTGGGTGGGTGGGCAGGCAGGCAGGCGGGCGGCGGGAAAAAGTTTGTCCGGGCTGTATCTCAGAAACCGTAGGTGCAGGAAGTTTATATTTGGTAGGAACATTGGTTAGGAGGTGTAGGTGTTCAACGTCATGGTAACCTTGATTTCACCTTTGACCTTGCCGTAGTGACCTTGAGTTTAAAAATCTTGTCCGGGCTATATCTCAGAAACCTTAAGGTATAGGAAGTTGATGCTTGGTAGGGACATTGGGTAGGGGGTGTAGGTATGTACGTCATGGTGTGACCTTGATTTGACCTTTGAGCCTGCTGTAGTAACCTTGACCTATAAAATCTTGTCTGGGCTATATCTCGGAAACCGTAAGGTGTAGGAAGTTGATACTTGGTAGGGACATTGGTTTGGAGGTGTAGGTGTGCAATCTTATGATGTGACCTTGATTTGACCTTTGACCTTGCCATAGTTACCTTGACCTATAAAATCTTGTCCGGGCCATATCTCAGAAACTGTAAAGTGCAGGATGTTGATACTTGGTAGGGACACTGGTGGGAGTGTGTAGGTGTGCAGCATCATAGTGTGACCTTAATTTGACCTTTGACTTAGCTATAGTGACCTTGACCTATAAAATCTTTTCTGGGCTATTTATTTGATTCCATAAGGTGTAGAAAGTTGACACTTGATAGGGACATTGGTTAGGGAGTGTAGTTCTGCATCATGGTGTGACCTTTTTGGTCTGCCAAAGTGTGTTCACCTGCCATATTTGAGACATCTTTCTCTTATGACAAAGACATAGGGATTGCTGCAACTGATTATTATATGCACTTTTACATAATTGTGCAATTTCTGCGAAAGTATCCCAATCTTTGTACTGTTTTACTACTTTTATATATCATGATGTTGAAAACTATTTCCCCAGGCTGTGGGGTACGGGCATCTCTGATGCTATTTATGTCCACCCCCCTGGGGGGTGGATATATTATTTTTGCTTTTTTCGCCGTCCGATGTCCGATGTCCGTTGTCCGATGTCCGATGTCCGGCGTCCGGCGTCCGATGTCCGGCGTCACGCATGGTTTCCGCTCATTTAAAGGAAAAGTATTAGAGCTATTGTCACCAAATTTGGTATGCAGGCTTATTGGGTCAGTAGCTTGCTTGGGATTGCTTTTGGCTGTTGTACCTCTTTTGCTTACTGAGTAATACTTAAGTACAGCTATTTTCAGTACCCATTGGTTTCCGTGCATTTAAGCCAAAATAATTAAAGATATTTTACTACAATTTTGAATACAAGATTGTTATGTCCATAGCTCGCTTGGTATTGCATTTGGGACTGATAGCTTTGTCAGTACATGAGTAATAGCCATTTAGGTACTTCATTGTGTATTTTCAGTACTACTTTTGAGTAATTTGCTTCTATCTCCTTAACCGTGCGAGATAGAGCGATTTCGGCAAAATTTTCGACCCGCAGGGTATCTGAGGAGTGTACTCTTTGCAATTTTCAAAAAATTTTCCCCTCCCCAAAAATGGCGGCCATTTTGAATTTTCGAATTTTTGCCAAAAATGGCAAAACACAAATTTGCTTCTATCTCCTTAACCGTGCGAGATAGAGCGATTTCGTAGAAATTTTCGACCCACAGGGTATCTAAGGAATGTAATATTTGCAATTTTCAAAAAAATTTCCCCTCCCCAAAAATGGCGGCCATTTTGAATTTTCGAATTTTTGCCAAAAATGGCAAAACACAAATTTGCTTCTATCTCCTTAACCGTGCGAGATAGAGCGATTTCGGCAAAATTTTCGACCCACAGGGGATCTAAGGAATGCAATCTTTGCAATTTTCCAAAAATTTTCCCCTCCCCAAAAATGGCGGCCATTTTGAATTTTCGAATTTTTGCCAAAAATGGCAAAACACTAATTTGCTTCTATCTCCTTAACCGTGCGAGATAGAGCGATTTCGGCAAAATTTTCGACACACAGGGTATCTAAGCAATGCAATCTTTGCAATTTTCAAAATATTTTCCCCTCCCCAAAAATGGCGGCCATTTTGAATTTTTGCCAAAAATGGCAAAACACAAATTTGCTTCTATCTCCTTAACTGTGCGAGATAGAGCGATTTCGTCGAAATTTTCGACCCACAGGGTATCTAAGGAATGTAATATTTGCAATTTTCCAAAAATTTTCCCCTCCCCAAAAATGGCGGCCATTTTGAATTTTCGAATTTTTGCCAAAAATGGCAAAACACAAATTTGCTTCTATCTCCTTAACCGTGCGAGATAGAGCGATTTCGTCGAAATTTTCGACCCACAGGGTATCTAAGGAATGTAATATTTGCAATTTTCAAAAAAATTTCCCCTCCCCAAAAATGGCGGCCATTTTGAATTTTCGAATTTTTGCCAAAAATGGCAAAACACAAATTTGCTTCTATCTCCTTAACCGTGCGAGATAGAGCGATTTCGGCAAAATTTTCGACCCACAGGGGATCTAAGGAATGCAATCTTTGCAATTTTCCAAAAATTTTCCCCTCCCCAAAAATGGCGGCCATTTTGAATTTTCGAATTTTTGCCAAAAATGGCAAAACACTAATTTGCTTCTATCTCCTTAACCGTGCGAGATAGAGCGATTTCGGCAAAATTTTCGACACACAGGGTATCTAAGCAATGCAATCTTTGCAATTTTCAAAATATTTTCCCCTCCCCAAAAATGGCGGCCATTTTGAATTTTTGCCAAAAATGGCAAAACACAAATTTGCTTCTATCTCCTTAACCGTGCGAGATAGAGCGATTTCGTCGAAATTTTCGACCCACAGGGTATCTAAGGAATGTAATATTTGCAATTTTCAAAAAATTTTCCCCTCCCCAAAAATGGCGGCCATTTTGAATTTTCGAATTTTTGCCAAAAATGGCAAAACACAAATTTGCTTCTATCTCCTTAACCGTGCGAGATAGAGTGATTTCGTCGAAATTTTCGACCCACAGGGTATCTAAGGAATGCAATCTTTGCAATTTTCCAAAAATTTTCCCCTCCCCAAAAATGGCGGCCATTTTGAATTTTCGAATTTTTGCCAAAAATGGCAAAACACAAATTTGCTTCTATCTCCTTAACCGTGCGAGATAGAGCGATTTCGTCGAAATTTTCGACCCACAGGGTATCTAAGGAATGTAATATTTGCAATTTTCAAAAAAATTTCCCCTCCCCAAAAATGGCGGCCATTTTGAATTTTCGAATTTTTGCCAAAAATGGCAAAACACAAATTTGCTTCTATCTCCTTAACCGTGCGAGATAGAGCGATTTCGGCAAAATTTTCGACCCACAGGGGATCTAAGGAATGCAATCTTTGCAATTTTCCAAAAATTTTCCCCTCCCCAAAAATGGCGGCCATTTTGAATTTTCGAATTTTTGCCAAAAATGGCAAAACACTAATTTGCTTCTATCTCCTTAACCGTGCGAGATAGAGCGATTTCGGCAAAATTTTAGACGCACAGGGTATCTAAGCAATGCAATCTTTGCAATTTTCAAAATATTTTCCCCTCCCCAAAAATGGCGGCCATTTTGAATTTTCGAATTTTTGCCAAAAATGGCAAAACACAAATTTGCTTCTATCTCCTTAACCGTGCGAGATAGAGCGATTTCGTCGAAATTTTCGACCCACAGGGTATCTAAGGAATGCAATCTTTGCAATTTTCAAAAAATTTTCCCCTCCCCAAAAATGGCGGCCATTTTGAATTTTCGAATTTTTGCCAAAAATGGGAAAACACAAATTTGCTTCTATCTCCTTAACCGTGCGAGATAGAGCGATTTCGTCGAAATTTTCGACCCACAGGGTATCTAAGGAATGCAATCTTTGCAATTTTCCAAAAATTTTCCCCTCCCCAAAAATGGCGGCCATTTTGAATTTTCGAATTTTTGCCAAAAATGGCAAAACACAAATTTGCTTCTATCTCCTTAACCGTGCGAGATAGAGCGATTTCATCGAAATTTTCGACCCACAGGGTATCTAAGGAATGTAATATTTGCAATTTTCAAAAAAATTTCCCCTCCCCAAAAATGGCGGCCATTTTGAATTTTCGAATTTTTGCCAAAAATGGCAAAACACAAATTTGCTTCTATCTCCTTAACCGTGCGAGATAGAGCGATTTCGGCAAAATTTTCGACACACAGGGTATCTAACCAATGCAATCTTTGCAATTTTCAAAATATTTTCCCCTCCCCAAAAATGGCGGCCATTTTGAATTTTTGAATTTTTGCCAAAAATGGCAAAACACAAATTTGCTTCTATCTCCTTAACCGTGCGAGATAGAGCGATTTCATCGAAATTTTCGACCCACAGGGTATCTAAGGAATGTAATATTTGCAATTTTCAAAAAATTTTCCCCTCCCCAAAAATGGCGGCCATTTTGAATTTTCGAATTTTTGCCAAAAATGGCAAAACACAAATTTGCTTCTATCTCCTTAACCGTGCGAGATAGAGCGATTTCGTCGAAATTTTCGACCCACAGGGTATCTAAGGAATGCAATCTTTGCAATTTTCCAAAAATTTTCCCCTCCCCAAAAATGGCGGCCATTTTGAATTTTCGAATTTTTGCCAAAAATGGCAAAACACAAATTTGCTTCTATCTCCTTAACCGTGCCAGATAGAGTGATTTCGTCAAAATTTTCGACCCACAGGGTATCTGAGCATTGTACTCTTGGTAATTTCTAAAAAATTTTCCCCTCCCCTAAAATGGCGGCCATTTTGAATTTTCAAATTTTTGCCAAAAATGGCAAAACACAAATTTGCTTCTATCTCCTTAACCATGCGAGATAGAGCGATTTCGTCGAAATTTTCAACCCACAGGGTATCTAAGGAATGTAATCTTTGCAATTTTCAAAAAATTTTCCCCTCCCCAAAAATGGCAGCCATTTTGAATTTTCGAATTTTTGCCCAAAATGGAAAAACACAAACTGGCCTTAACCGTGCAAAATAGAGTTATTTTGTTGAAATTTTCGACCCATAGGGTATCTAAGAAATGTACTCTTGGCAATTTTCAAAAAAATTTCCTTTTCCCAATAATGGCGGGCATTTTGAATTTTCAAATTTTTGCCAAAAATAGAAAAACAGGAATTGGCTTCTATCTTCTTAACCGTGCAAGATAGAGTGATTTCGTCAAAATTTTCAACCCAACCAATGCAAAAAGGCATGAAGCTGAAATAAATTACATCTACACTATCAAATATTTAAGCATCATTGATATATTTTACAAATGAAACAGGGTCTTGTAAGACTACTGTACAATTTGGGCAAAAGGTTCATGGGTGGACATTACACATGATAATGTGTGTTCTTCTATGCTATCCTGTTTCTATTCGCATCTACTATCAACAGGGCGGCCTATTTCTAGTTTTGTATTTAACAATGAAAGCATCAACTGATTTTGGCTACTATAAGCAGCATCCAAAAACACACTACCCCAGGTAGTGGGTAGTGCTAAAAACTCACAAAACCACTTCTGGATTTGCAATCCAGTTCTTGGTACAGACCATCTTTTAAGAGGACTGAGCCACAGTTAAAACCCACCTTGTATAAAATCTGACCCAGTTGTGATGTATAGCTGTCGATTTCTACACATGGACAAACTCACACACAACCCTGATAACAATGAGATTATGGTAATAAACTGGTTTTCCATTTATAGGAATTAAAGGGCAATGACAGTGTTAGTCCTAATACAAAACCGGTTACCACCAGATTAAACCAGTTCCCCTTTAAGTTATATGTGTATCTATTTTATCGGTTTCAGCTTTGCCTTGAACACCAGTATAGACCTGCCACACAGGGAACCAGTGCACACTCTGAAGTTTAGAAGCACTGATGATAACACTGCTGACACCATGGCTGTTACCACAAGTGAAGACAGCAAGTTCAAGCTGTGGAGACTCGCAGATGACAGTGATATTTACCGTAAGATTGCAATATTCATGGCAGAGTCATAATTTGGTACAACAGCTTTACTGCTTTCCAGTGTAACCTGGCACACCTTGGACATCAGAGCCTTATTTGTGTTATAACCTGTTTACCATCATGGAGTTCTATTGATTAAAATATGCATTGATGCAAGCACCAACTGTAAATTAATTTAACAAAAAGTCAAAACAATAAATGTTTTAAAGGGGTTTTTAAGGGGCGATAATATAATTTCTACATGAAGTCAGCACTCCTACTCGGCACAATTTCTATGCGGAAAGTACCACAGTTACTTAATTTATTACTGTCATCATTACTACTTCCGTATTTGCTATGCCAAAGTACATGACTTTTTTACGAATGACAAGAAAGTGTTATTTAATATTTTATCTTCCGTGTGTGCCTCATTTGTGCCATGATATGGCATCGAGCAGTATTAACTAAAAGACATAGATATTTTCAATAAAATTTGTGATTTTTACTATGAAGCACTGATATTTACTGTAAAACAGTAAAATTGATATGGCTTTGCAATACAAGAAATTTTCTGAGGCTCAGAATTCTAACAGAAAAAAAAATACCTTAATAACAAAGTAAGTGGTAGCAGAATGTGTCGTATTAAATATTAAGTATATTGTAGCTGTATGATGTACTGCATCAAATGAAAGTCCTGTAGTGTCACACCATGGTGATGAGACTGGTTCATTCTGAGGCTGAAGTATCGTAGTGTTGTGTCTGATGTATCCTTGGTATTTCTGCAGGCAGCCATGCTTCCTGGTGTTGTGAGTCTGTGGGATATTACAGAGATCTTCCCGCTGGGTCGGCAGATTTCTCACAGGACGGCTCCTTACTGGCTGTGGCATTTGGTCGTACACTCACACTGTGGGAACCAGATACAAATGCTCTCAAACATACCTTCTCCATGGAGGAACAGATTTGGTAAGTAAACTGTCAGATTAATGTAGGGTATTGTGTGTTTATTATAGGAATAAAAGACATATTCGAGTGCTTTATGATGGTTTTAAACTATCGATCGGCTGAATATTAAAGCCACGAAGCCCGAAGGGCTGAATGCTTTAATACAGCAGATCAATAGTTTAAAACCATCATAAAGCATGAGAATTTGTCTTTTATTCTTATTCTAAAATGGTTTCATTGATATTTTGTTCAAAATAAGGGGTAAATCTTATGCAAAATTCAAAACAAATCCAACGCCATGTTGGCTGTTCCATCAACGAAACATACATAACGATATCTAAGGTAAAAAAATAAGTTAGCAGGTTAATTCACATTCACTGGATAGGGAGCAGATATAAATGCTAGTAAACCAGTGATCTCCATGGAGGAACATATTTGGTCAATGTACAGTCAGGTTAGTTTAGATTATTATGTGCATATGAAGGTAATTGTATATAAGGTGAATTGTTGAATATTTACCGGTTGCACCATTTGGGTTCACACTCGCTCTGTGAGAACGTGACACAAAGTCTCGAAACATACCTTTTCGAAAAAGCATTCGCTAATTCAGATTAATATAGTTATCTATTCGAAACAAAAATAGTCTTTAAATAGTTTACTTGCACCTGAGGGATACTGGGTAACTTTTTGTAGAAAGAAATTGTCAGAAAACAAAACATTAGTTTCTGTCTTAAAGATTCACATAAAACATGTCTATAACATGCCATATATGTATTCTATCTTGTAGTTCCGTTGCATTTGGATGTGCCCCAGCAATGGGTTACTTAGTGGTTGCCACGGATACCAGTCTAGTTTCTTGGAATCTTCTCAGTCTTTCAGGTAAGTTGAAGTCTGCCACATTCCAGGCAGTTTTAGATGAAGGATTAATTCATCAAGTTAATCAAAAGATTAACAATTAGGTCTGTACTACCAAAAACATTAGGCAACTGTTTGCTATTATTAGTCTTAAAATCAGGTTTGGGACATTGACATAAAAACCTATTTTTGAGATGTCAGAGTTATCAAATTGGAAACAATCAAAGTGAAAAAACATCAATGGCAAAAGTATTACACAGCAGACTGTGTAACTAGAACTAATGTAATTTGAATCTAAGTGCAATAAGAACTAGATTTGACTTGTCATCATCGGCAAATAGTTTATTTTTTTGTGGGTGTAAGAGGATGCTATCCACAACTAGAATAATATCCTGTAGCAGCTAGAAGTTTATTTCAAGAACATAAATTTTTAACAATAAATTCCAGTACTTAAATTGAGGTTTTGTTGAATGTGTATGGTTAATATGCTTGACATTCTTTCTTTTCATTTGAATTCTACTTCCAGTTTCCTGGTGTGTTCCCCTGCATGTATCTGTGCTGGTGAAATCTCCTCAGTCAGACTTAATGGCAGCATTTACCACCTCAAGAGAATGTAAGTTTGTTAAGTAAAGCTACTAATGAAAGGATTTCTTGTTAACGCCACTCTGGCCCAGTGGTTAATTTGCTCCTCTAGGTACACTGAGGAACTGGGTTCAAGTATAGGCATATGTATAACTTGTATGACCATGTAAAAAGGTAGGCCTCTGTCATTGGGTCCTATTCTCCCTGGCAGGCTAAAGAACATCAGACTATCTGGGCAGGGTATCGCATTTGACATTCTTCACATTCAAGTAACGCATTGAATTATCTTCATTGCAAGCTGTTATAACAGTGGTATTGCCAATAAATTGTTATCCCTGAGACTCTGTCTTTCAGTTAAGGGAATGCAAGTCTCTACATTTGGGGCTGTAATTGAACCATCAGGGTGGGTGAAATAATGCTTAGGAGCCTATAGTAAAGAAGATATTGCACTGAGAATTGATAAAATGTGATATAACAATACAAAGGGTCAGCCTTTCTTGAGTCATAACTTAATTTTCAAAGACCTGTATTAACCCAGCATTGATTTTTAGTCTTAATCTTTATTTAAAAAACTATTCCTGATTTAAAAATATTTTTCCAGTTCTTCCTCTTCTTGTTGGTCCCCAAAGATCTGTAGGCTGGTGTTTCAGCCCGCTGAGGTCGGCTATTTTTTACTTCCTATTATTGTTGTTTAAATTGTTTATATTGTATTTTCAGTATATGTGTTTTCACCAAAGCAGTCCAATGCTGTGTATAAAAGAGACAAAGTCTCCAAACATGACATAGTAGCTGCCATATTTGTGCCTAGCCGTAGTGACACCGGTAGCTATGACAACAACAGTTCCTTGTCATGGCAAAACAAAGAAAGACTCTATTATGTGAACTCTCAACAAGTAAGAAGAGTGTTATAAATAATATCTTAGGTTAAATACATAAAATATGAACTACATGTGTATCACTGAGCAAAAGTAAGCAAAATTCCATGGCCGATGTTTTGAAATGTTTGAAAAGCTTACCACAAGCTTTCACATGTTAAACTAAAATGTACACTCCAGAAGGGTGAAGGGGTGGAATGGCTATATGGGGCGGTCATTTTGTAAACGTACACTACCAACATGCAAGGTCCATTTCAGAGTCAATAAGGACAGGGTCTTGAAGTAAAATTAAAAACACATCAAGACAACACAGAATGGTAATGAACAAGCCATAAAGACAAATATGAGAATTCAGGCAATCTGTGTAATCTATTTTTATTGTGATTATTGATATGATTTATTTTATGTAAAAAGTATTGTTCCTATATTTATTGTCCAATTTTTAGTTGGTCAATCTCAGGACATGTCAGTTTCTTGTACAAGAAAAAAAGTCTTCAGCTACAGTAACAATATTAATGTTAATGTTGGAAGGAAAATAGGCTAGAGTAACGGACGTTATTCCATATTATTGATAAAAAAATTAAACGTGGAAGTTTATCAGTGCATACTCTTTTCTAATATTTGGAAAGCCACTCGACTCCAACTCAAAAACTTTACAAATTACCAAATGCTGCATTTGAATGCTATATGTTTTGTGTTTTCAGGAGTTATTGACGTTGGTAGAAAGTGGTGAAGAGAAGGCCATGCTTCCTGTCACCGTGAGTTCATTTTGCTTGAAAATATTTAAGTAATATATAACCGTCCGTAAGGCATAGAGTGAGAAATTAGAAATTGACACTGGCAGGCACCCTTTAAAATTAAGACAAATATAATCAAAATAGGTGCCACTGATGGATTAGGGAAGATCAGAAGCTTCTTTCCAGTGGCAAGTCGTTTCATAGTTTTGGACCATCATATGAGAAACCCATTCAGGGTTCCCACATCCTTGAAAATCCTTGAAAGTCCTTGAATAAAATTGCTTCATTTTCAAGGCCTTGAAAGTCTTTGAATTTGGCCAAAGTTGAATAAAATCAGTGAAAAGTCCTTGAATTTGTTATTGCCCAACTTCTGCATCTGCATCATCTAGTTTTACGGCTATGGCAGACTCAGCAAAGCAAGTATGATCTTAGATGTGTTAACTGGCATTGTTGTAATGAGTTTAGAAAATGTTAAAATCATGTGACAATGAAGAATTTTGAGGGAGGAACAGATGGCTAGAAGGGGAGGTAAAGGAGGCTGTGTCTTAAAATGTATCCTTGAGAATTGTTGTTGTTGAAAGACAAGAGGCAAAATATTTTGGTTTTCTAATATGAGGTACTTGTATATATTGTTTCATTGTTTGACAGGAAGCTAGTGAAGAGACTTGAGGGTTGGAGTAATAATATGAGTAAATCTGGAAGCACCAACAGCACAGCATGCCAAACAATTTTTTAGTTAGAGTCTTGATAAAGTCGAGTAAGGAATCGAACATTTGCCAGAAATCTAAATGTTACCACCTCTTAAAAACCTTACTTAATTCTATGAAAAAAAGATGTTTTCTCTTAAATTTGGTATCTTTCAGTTCAAAAAGCCTTAATTTACTGCACATTCAACAAATCTCACCTCAATTCATTTATTTTATAAGTATTTAACATGTGGTGAATTTCAGAGATGTGGCGAATTTTACACTTCTTACCCCAACAAAACTCACAAATGTGTTGCTGTAAGGAATTTCCCACAAGATAAGAAAATTAAATGGGGTTTCCTAAAACTGGTCATTTTCACCTTTCTTGCCCTAAGCAACTGAAAAATAGCAAGTCAAATGATAATATTAGCAAGAAATCGCATAAGGGGAGAGATTAATAAATGTAGTACAGTCTCTTCAGTAACAATTTGCACTAATGTTATATCTGTGTCTACTGTTACAGACAGGAGTGCAGAATCTTCCTGAGACAATGTTCAGCTTATTGATGACACAGAAGAACAGACCACATGGAGAAACAAAGTCTGTACACTCCCCTACACAAAGTGTGGGGCAAACTGGCAGTCAGTTTCTCAAACAGGTGAGACTTTTTATGGTCGAAATAATCCATGAGTGATGATGGTTTGTATACAACATTTAACCATGGCACTTCCGGTAATAATTTTACGAAGCCGTATACAAAACTATCAGCACGAGTGGATTATTTCTATTCTAACATAACATCTAGGCTTATTTAAGAGACTTTTTTCATTTTTTGTTTCATTTTTTTAAGGAAAAAATTGTTTCACGTATGTTTGTTTACAAAGTGGTAAAATATATGGATATATATTAGTACTGCGACAATGTTTTAAGAAGTTCGATAGTTTGCTCGTTTACTGCTCCGATTTCGGAGTTCGGTTTAAATGTCTGAAATTCGGACTTTGTTTAGAAATCCCCAACATCACAGCACATCCTAACGGATCCTATTTTCGCCCATCCATAAAACTTGTTTCTTTTGTTGAAAATATGGCGGAATTTATTTAAAAAATATATGGATTTTATATTTTTGCTATATTTTCAATAAAGTGACAAGATTTTATGTGAGATTTCTGCGTTTTAACTGGTTTTGAAAACGTTGTTTCGAAGATCGAACTAGACCGAAGTTCGCTAGCTTGTACAGATACATCGAACCCGATATTCGAAGCGATTTCACAGCACTAATATATATATGGACATTTTTACTCTACATTTGACAAGTAATACTAATAACTTTAAAGCAAATGGTTGATAATTTGATGGGATTTATCATTTAAAGAAACTATATCTATAATAAAGTCTATTATTGCGACATAAATATGTACGCAGGATGGAACAGCAGTGCAATTGTTGTCTCAGATAAATGTGTGCGCATAGAACTAAAACTTGTTTCTGCTCACCTCGTCATGTCAGAATATTATATAACCTTTTAAGCAGTGTGACGAAGATCATAGGCATAAAATAAAAACTCAAAAAGTGTTTCAAAAGTAAAAAGTACATTTAGCAAAACTAACAAATGGTTGAGCATTTTTAATCAGATCAGTTTCTTGTATTAAACAAGAAACATTCAAATCTGCCACTGTGGCCTAGTGGGTAACACAGTTGCACAGGAACACAGAGGATGTGGGTTCAAACCCAGGTACAGGCAGATACATAGTGGGTTGGATGACCACTTAAAATTGCCATCCTCTGTCATTGGGTCCTATCCCCAGTGGTAGGCTAAAGAACCTCAAGGACGTTGATAAATGGTCATCCTTGAGCCTCTGTCTTTTAGTTAGAGGAATCTCAGTTATTTGAGAGTTGGGCTGTAAGTGTACAATCAGATGGGTTATGTAGCACTTTGAGTCCTGTAGTACATGGAGAGATTGTGCCGAGTATAAAATACAATACAATGCATCTTGCATGTAGCCTTTGAGTGTTTATTCTCCCAAAATATAATATCTTCTGTTTAATTAAATAGTATTTATTCCACTGTGTTACAATGAAGTATTTCATATATTGTTCAAAAATTTACAGTTATTCATGTTGTTTCTTTTATACAGTTAAATATATCCACCTCCTTTAAGGTATCAGTGACTATGTCGTATGAATATGTTACAGTCTCATTTGTGAGTTTTTGGTTTTTGTTCAGATGTTAAGCACTCCAAGTCATGTACAGGCTCCAGTTAGTAAACTCTGCAAAACCTTCCTGTCCACCATGATTCACAGAAAACAAGAGTAAGTTGCCTTTTTGTACAGTCTTAATACAGTCTTAATACAGTGCACTTGTAACTGGAACCTCTAATATTCTTATAACTGTAAGACTGAGGTTTAAAATTACCTGAATACTGAAGTATACAAAAGTACCTTCAGATCCTACCTTACTGAAGCATCATGCACCTACAAAATCAGATGCAGTAAACCCTGACAGGAACTATCTAAAGGTTCCACAGTTCTTGTCTCTATATTTGTCTTTATATTTGTCTTGTCTTTATATTTACATACATTTTTTTCTCTCTTTAGTGTCAATTATCCTGCACCTTTACATAACTTACACTGTCTGTTATGAAAGTTTGCAGAGCAATTCCTACACAATGTGATATGTAGAAGAAATTTTTTTTTTAACTCTGTGGTATGCATTACCAATAACAGATTTCGTAAGACTTGTTCTAGTTCTCTTATGCCCAGTCAGATGTAACAGGCAACTAGTGTAGGATCTTTTCAGTTTTCCAGAACTCTTTGCCTGAAAACAGAAACTCAATGAAATTTGGATTTGTTAAAATAATTGTCTTCCCAATGGTTAAGTGAAAAATTTGCTTGCATATATAAATGTGAAGAATGTTGTATTATTGCTATTCTTTTTTCTCTCTCAAGAAAATCACCAATTGAGGATCAAACTGAAAAGGAATATGCAACATCAACACAAATGGACCAATCAACTGTCAGTTCAGATGAGGATATGGATGTTACGGAAAATCTTATTGGACAACCTACAAAATTAATTTCTTCAGAGTTAAAACAGTTATCACTGACTGATGCCAACACAGAACAGATCGACAGTGTGCGTTTAAAAAGATTTAAGACTTTAAAAGGTCTAATACTTTGACAAACGTATGTGAAACTGTGTTAGATTTGATTTTATTGACAGATGTTGATTAAACATGATTGTAATTTGAATGAAAATATGTGTTTTATTTTACTTGCTTTATATCCACAATTTATTATAAGGTATAACTTAAACAGACCCCCATCTTTGTGGTTACATGGTGTGTGATAAAAATTCAATTCACATTAAAAAACGAAATTTAGATACCCTTGTTGTACTTATCATCTTCAAGCATATTATATCCACAAACTTGTCCAGTGGCTACTTCATTCTGCAACAAGGATTTTGCTTTTTTGCCTGATAACCCTGTTAGTTTAGAGATTAATTGATCAAAATCCAGATTAGGTTAGATGTCAGTTTTCAGGAGGGAACTCTTCATGTTTGTAACTTAATGTTAAAGTATTTGCACACATTAAAAGCATCAGAATATCAACCAATAAATTATGTGAATTTGAACTGTGATCTTCACAGAAACAGATAGAGTAAGATATATAAAATTCGCCATATATCTGAAATTCGCCACATGGGGAAATACTAATAAAATAAATGAACTGAGGTGAGATTTGTTGAATGTGTAGTAAATTAAAGCTTTCTCAAGTTTCTTTATTGCGCTACAATAGCTTACCATGTGGGACTGAGTGCTTTATTAGGAGGCCGCGACTCCAGCCAACGATTAAGAAAAATAACTGTTTGGAACTGGCCGAGTCTGTGATTTAGTATGTACCCTAGCAGTGCATTGTGGTCATTCTTCCTTCTTCTCTCATTGGCCGCCATCTTGGAAAGACGTTTGATTTATCTCTCAACAATTTACTGATTTCTCAGCATATACGCATTGTTGGATGTTCATTTTTACCCCACAGCCCTTAAGGGCTGTCGGGGTATTGTTTTCACCCATGGTGTCCGGATGGGCGGGCGGGTGGGCGGGCGGCGGGAAATAGTTTGTCCGGGCTGTATCTCAGAAACCGTAAGGTGTAGGAAGTTGATACTTGGTAGGGACATTGGTTAGGAGGTGTAGGTGTGCAGCGTCATGGTCTGACCTTGATTTGACCTTTGACCTTGCCGTAGTGACCTTGAGTTTGAAAATCTTGTCCGGGCTATATCTCGGAAACCGTAAGGTGTAGGAAGTTGATACTTGGTAGGGACATTGGTTAGGGGGTGTAGTTGTGCAACGTCATGGTCTGACCTTGATTTGACCTTGCCGTAGTGACCTTGACCTATAAAATCTTGTCCGGGCTATATCTCGGAAACCGTAAGGTGTAGGAAGTTGATACTTGGTAGGACTATTGGTTAGGGGGTGTAGGTGTGCAACGTCATGGTCTGACCTTGATTTGACCTTGCCGTAGTGACCTTGAGTTTGAAAATCTTGTCTGGGCTATATCTCGGAAACCATAAGGTGTAGGAAATTGATACTTGGTAGGGACATTGGTTGGGGGCTGTAGGTGTGCAACGTCATGGTCTGACCTTGATTTGACCTTTGACCTTGCCGTAGTGGCCTTGACCTATAAAATCTTGTCCGGGCTATATCTCGGAAACCGTAAGGTGTAGGAAGTTGATACTTGGTAGGACTATTGGTTAGGGGGTGTAGGTGTGCAACGTCATGGTCTGACCTTGATTTGACCTTTGACCTTGCCATAGTGACCTTGATCTATAAAATCTTGTCCGGGCTATATCTCGGAAACTGTAAGGTGTAGGAAGTTGATACTTGGTAGGGATATTGGTTTAGGGGGTGTAGTTGTGCAACGTCATGGTGTGACCTTGATTTGAACTTTGACCTTGCCGTAGTGACCTTGACCTATAAAATCTTGTCTGGGCTATATCTCGGAAACTGTAAGGTGTAGGAAGTTGATATTTAGTAGGGACATTGGTTAGGGGGTGTAGGTGTGCAACGTCATGGTGTGACCTTGATTTGACCTTTGACCTTGCCGTAGTGACCTTGACCTATAAAATCTTGTCTGGGCTATATCTCAGAAACCGTAAGGTGTAGGAAGTTGATACTGTGTAGGGATATTGGTTAGGGGGTGTAGGTGTGCAACGTCATAGTCTGACCTTGATTTGACCTTTGACCTTGCCGTAGTGGCCTTGACCTATAAAATCTTGTCCAAGTAATATCTCAGAAACCGTAAGGTGTAGGAAGTTGATACTGTGTAGGGATATTAGTTAGGGGGTGTAGGTGTGCAATGTCATGGTCTGACCTTGATTTGACCTTTGACCTTGCCGTAGTGACCTTGACCTATAAAATGTTGTCCGGGCAATATCTCGGAAACCGTAAGGTGTAGGAAGTTGGTACTTGGTAGGGACATTGGTTAGGGTGTGTAGGTGTGCAACATCATGGTCTGACCAGGATTTGACCTTTGACCTTGCCATAGTGACCTTGAGTTCGAAAATCTTGTCCGGGCTATATCTTGGAAACCGTAAGGTTGAGGAAGTTGATACTTGGTAGGGACATTGGTTAGGGGCTATAGGTGTGTATTATCATGGTGTCACCTTAATTTGACCTTTGACCTTGTCGTTGTGACCTTGACCTATAAAATGTTGTTGCACCTTTGGGTCTGTCTTTTGATGCAGATTAAGCACTGTTAAAGTCATATTAGAATTTATTAAGAATTTTACTTTCATAACTTCCCATTGTAAGAGATAGAATTTCATCAAGTGAGCCACAGATTTTGCTCCAACACCACACATAAGGATTCATTAAATGTATTACCACTTCTGTATGCATGGTAATATTCAAACATCTAAACCATAATTCGGCCATGCAGATGTAGATAAAGAGTGTTGGATTTTAGTTTGCTGATTAATGCTGTCATCTTGTTATTGAATTATCTTGTTTTAATACTTCATCTTTATATGCATGATCTTTCTTTTAAACATTATTTCTCCATTTAAACATTGTTTGGACCTTTATATAACTGACAGTGCTCTGAAAGTATCCTGAAGTTTGTACTGGTACAGTACTTCTGTATCTCATGGTGTTGAAAATATTTCCCTAGGCTGTGGGGTACGGGCATCTCTGATGCTATTTTTCATTACTTGTTTTATTTTATTGCATAGCACATTTTATTGCGAAAAATACACTTACCATTTCCTGACCATAGCTATATGTTGGTTCCATCCAGCTCACTGGCCAACCTTGAGAAACGTTTTAAGGTACCTTAAGAGGCCAGTGAGTGAGTGTGAACCAGCATGTCCCCCTAGTGGTCATGTGACCACGCTAGTAAACAATCTTCATTAAGAGTCCCGCAAGGGACGCTTGTTTGTGTATGGGAGACCTTCAGGCTCCGCCGGCTCCGCATTTTGTTTTCCTTATAACTCTGTAACCGTTAGGCGGATTCTTTTCAAATTTGGCAGGTTTAGGCAGTAGCCTTGGGGAACTTTTTTGAATATGCTGCAGTGACATTTCAACCAATCAGAGAGGTCACATGACCAAAAATGTCTTTTTTCGATGGGGAAGCTTGTCCGGATGATAACTTGAAAGGAATTTTATCAATTCACCTGAAACTTGGCAAATACATTCATTCTATTAAAATCTGGAAATCATTAGATTTTGGCATTGATTGGTCAAGAAATGGCCGAGTAATTAATGATTAATTAATCATTACAAATTTTTCAAATAAGGAAAACACAAAAATGCTTATATCTCGAAAACCATGCTAGATAGAGCGATTTCGACGAAATTTTTGACCCACAGGGTATCTCTGCAGAGTAGTTATCCCAATTTTGAAAAAAATTTTGTCTCGCCAAAAATGGCGGCCATTTTGAATTTTCGAATTTTTCGCAAAAATTGCAAAACACAAAAATGCTTATATCTCGAAAACCGTACTAGATAGAGCAATTTCGATGAAATTTTTGACCCGCAGGATATCTCTGCGGAGTAGTTTTCCCAATTTTCAAAAAATTTTTGTCTCGCCAAAAATGGCGGCCATTTTGAATTTTCGAAATTTTCGCCAAAATTGCAAAACACAAAAATGCTTATATCTTGAAAACCGTGCTAGATAGAGCGATTTCGACGAAATTTTTGACCCACAGGGTATCTCTGCAGAGTAGTTATCCCAATTTTGAAAAAAAATTTTGTCTCGCCAAAAATGGCGGCCATTTTGAATTTTCGAATTTTTCGCAAAAATTGCAAAACATAAAAATGTTTATATCTCGAAAACCCTGCTAGATAGAGCGATTTCGACAAACTTTTTGACCCACAGGGTATATCTGCAGAGTAGCCATGCCAATTTTCAAAAAAAATTTTGTCTCGCCAAAAATGGCGGCCATTTTGAATTTTCAAATTTTTCGCAAAAATTGCAAAACATAAAAATGCTTATATCTCGAAAACCCTGCTAGATAGAGCTATTTCGACGAAATTTTTGATCCGCAGGGTATCTCTGCTGAGTAGCCATGCCAATTTTCAAAAAAAAAATTTCTCGCAAAAAATGGCGGCCATTTTGAATTTTCGAATTTTTCGCAAAAATTGCAAAACATAAAAATGTTTATATCTCGAAAACCCTGCTAGATAGAGCGATTTCGACAAACTTTTTGACCCACAGGGTATATCTGCAGAGTAGCCATGCCAATTTTCAAAAAAAATTTTGTCTCGCCAAAAATGGCGGCCATTTTGAATTTTCGAATTTTTCGCAAAAATTGCAAAACATAAAAATGCTTATATCTCGAAAACCGTACTAGATAGAGCAATTTCGATGAAATTTTTGACCCGCAGGATATCTCTGCGGAGTAGTTTTCCCAATTTTCAAAAAATTTTTGTCTCGCCAAAAATGGCGGCCATTTTGAATTTTCGAAATTTTCACAAAAATTGCAAAACACAAAAATGCTTATATCTTGAAAACCGTGCTAGATAGAGCGATTTCGACGAAATTTTTGACCCACAGGGTATCTGCAGAGTAGTTATCCCAATTTTGAAAAAAAATTTTGTCTCGCCAAAAATGGCGGCCATTTTGAATTTTCGAATTTTTCGCAAAAATTGCAAAACATAAAAATGTTTATATCTCGAAAACCCTGCTAGATAGAGCGATTTCGACAAACTTTTTGACCCACAGGGTATATCTGCAGAGTAGCCATGCCAATTTTCAAAAAAAATTTTGTCTCGCCAAAAATGGCGGCCATTTTGAATTTTCAAATTTTTCGCAAAAATTGCAAAACATAAAAATGCTTATATCTCGAAAACCCTGCTAGATAGAGCTATTTCGACGAAATTTTTGATCCGCAGGGTATCTCTGCTGAGTAGCCATGCCAATTTTCAAAAAAAAAATTTCTCGCAAAAAATGGCGGCCATTTTGAATTTTCGAATTTTTCGCAAAATTGCAAAACATAAAAATGCTTATATCTCGAAAACCGTGCTAGATAGAGCGATTTCGACGAAATTTTTGACCCACAGGGTATCTCTGAAGAGTAGCCATGCCAATTTTCAAAAAAATTTTGTCTTGCCAAAAATGGCGGCCATTTTGAATTTTCAAATTTTTGCGCAAAAATTGCAAAACACAAAAATGCTAATATTTCGAAAACCGTGCTACATAGAGCGATTTCGACGAAATTTTTGATCTTCAGGGTATCTCTGCAGAGCAGCTATCCCAAAGAGCTTTCACTTGGTGAAGTTTCAGACCCATAGCTAATTGCTCACCTACTCAAAATGAGTAAATGCGAATTACCTCTAAAAGTATTGCAGATAGCCAATTTTTCTCAAATAGCTCATTCACCTACTTTTGGAAGAGCTTTCACTTGGTGAAGTTTCAGACCCGTAGCTAATTACTCACCTACTCAAAATGAGTAAATGCTAATTATCTCAAAAACTATTGGGGATACCCAATTTTTATCAAATAACTCATTCATGTACTTTTGGGAGAGCTTTCACATGGTGAAGTTTCAGACCCGTAGATGATTACTCACCTACTCAAAATGAGTAAATGCGAATTATCTCTTAATAGTATTGCAGATAGCCAATTTTTCTCAAATAACTCATTCACCTACTTTTGCAAGAGCTTTCACACACGAAAATGAAAAAGTGTGAATATCTCGGAAAAGCTATTTCTTCTGCTTTAATGCTCGGCGGGAGATACACACCGCGGCAGTGGTCTTGACAAAACCGTGCTATATGGAGCGAACTCAACAAAATTTTTGACCTGCTGGGTATCTCTGCAGAGTAGCCATGCAAATTTTCAAAATATTTTTGTCTCGCCAAATATAGCGGACATTTTGAATTTTTAAATTTTTTGCAAAACACAAAAATGCTTATATCTTGAAAACCGTGCTAGATAGAGCAGACTGCGCTGACTTTGGTTGCCACAACAGTATAAGGCTAGAACCGAAGCATTTTCTTAATACTTTAGCACTCACCTTTATATCCTTTTCGGGACGCTTTGTTTTTGCTATGCAAAAACATTATCTTTTTTTTTTTGCGAGCGATCCTCTAGTTATTTTTGTTGGCCATCCTAGAGTGTGGATGTTTATTTTCCATTCTGATTTTTATTTAGTTTTTTGGACTTCTTGTGCGTTTTTAGTCGAATCTTGGATTCGAGTTATGTACTGGGTTCTGGTTGTTATTTAAAAAGCCCCATGTTATCCTCTAAAAGCTAAAGATATATGCAATATCTATACACATATATTAAATATAATAGGTACTCTATATACTCATTTTTTGTTTTTTTTTGTTTAATATTTCCTTTAATGTGCAGTTTATGAAATGAATACACTGTCTAGCCTTTGTCTAGCTTCTTGCAAAATACCAGGATGTAGAAAATCCTTTGTGTTATTCTTTGTCATGTGGTGCTCATTCGAGTAATTTTCCCCAATATAAATGTCTGGTTCTTCAACACATGACTTCCAGACATATCTTCCAGACATACTAAAAAAATAGGTTCAATAGACAATATTCAATAAACAGTCTTTTATGCTTGTGTTGGTGGTTATTCAAAACACTGGTAGAAACACCATTTACATATTTGGAAGTGGCAGTATTAATTATGTGGGTGTAAGATTTTGCACAAATAAAAGTTCAGAAAAGTGGCCTTTATCATGAATACAAAGTCAGAAACTTAATTGAAAATGGTTTACATGTGAATGGTATCAATGTTTATGTGTGACACATGAACTCTTAATTGGTATTTCATCAGTTTTACAAGTCACATATAGTACATAACATGAACTTTTTCAAACCTGTTGTGTGTTTAAATTTGCATTTCAGGGAATGTCTTTTGTCCTTGACAGCCTGTATCTGTCTCCTGGTAAAAATATTCCAAAGGAAAAACCATAGTCTGTACTTAATGTTGTGTGCAACATTCAGGGTTATATTTGGACAGATCTGCTATTGTGTGCAGTTGTGTAGCCACATCAGAGATGTGTATAAACCATGTAAGCCTCTTTAAATATAATGTAGAGTACCAATATTGAGGATCTCTGGTGCTTGCACCTGAAAGTCATGGGGTGTGTGATGTATAAAGTTATACATATATACAGAATTAGTTTAAATTGTTTCTAGTTGTTATAGATCACACCTTGTCCTTTAAACTTGTAATTA
The DNA here is from genome assembly GCA_964017235.1 of Sabellastarte sp. h YS-2021. Lineage (NCBI taxonomy): Eukaryota > Metazoa > Annelida > Polychaeta > Sabellida > Sabellidae > Sabellastarte > Sabellastarte sp. h YS-2021. Next base: position 81,329,552 of record OZ024934.1, on the reverse strand, counting down.
GAGGTCCTCAGTGGCCTAGTGGTTAGCAAGTTTGCCATCTAATCATAGGCTGTCACCTCTGTGGGTTCAAGTCCCACAAGTGGCAATTCTGAGGACCTGTCCCAATATGACCCTGGCTGTTGAACGGGACGTAAAACCCCAACTTTGACCTTTGACCTTTAAACTTGTAATTGATGAAAAACCGTAATTCATTCAATTGAGACCCAGAGAAATTCGCTTAATTATGGGGAGGTCCCAGATAACATTCTACCATCTGCAAAACACTAAATAGTCATAAAACATAAACATTATGTTTTTACTTTGGGTGAATACTAACGTAACAGTGACTACAGTAGGCAACATATTTTCTTTGATTAGATTTTCTTTAATATCAAGTAAAGTTTCCATCATATATGTCAACCATGGTAATATTAAACCTTTACAATGTCATTTGTCGGAGTTGAACCAGTAGAACCAAAATAGTGACACTAGTATTGGCTCTAGCTATATTACAAATGTAACTTTTACAACAGACAAGGCAATAAATCAATCTTTGTTATGTCGCAACATGTAAATTTTTGCAATGGCAGGTGAATGTGAAGATACAAATTGTCTTCTGTTTTGTGCAAAGTCAAGGCATTTTCCAAGTTACAGTTTGAAGCATTAGACAGCCCCAAAATCTGTCTTTCATTAGTCATGTTAAGACAACTTAAGTACAATTTAACTACTAATTTAAATGGCGTTGGTCTAATATTCACTGGCAAGATTGTAAGGTAATCTTTGAATGTGGAAAAGGGGACCATGGTGGCAGAGTGGTAACACTCTCGCCTCCCTCCTCTGAGGCCGGGATTCAATTCTGGGGCAATTCGTGGCATGGCCTCAAGTGAGAAAGCTGGTAGTTGCTTGCCGTTGGTCGGCAGTTTACAGTACAGAACCCTGATGAACTGTATGTACTGGTTTCCTCTGCCCTTCCAACTACCCGTCGTGATATGACCGGTACAGTGTTGAAAGCGACGTAAAACCCCAAATAAATAAAATAAATTGAATGTGGAAAGGGAAGTAGAACATATGCCCATGAACTCCAAGGCAAGCAAGTACCAATCTTATGACAATACATGATGAAATGGGGAAAACTAACATTTGACTTATGATGTAATCTTGGAACAAGGCCTTTACATTATTGGCTTACTGATCATACAATATTTATAAATTCTGTCTTATTGTCAATGAATAATTTAAAGTCAATTTTATTATTCATGCAAGTTAACCATATAGAAATAAAAGACAACTTTATCTTTAACTCTTGTATCAGAAATATACTTATTTTTATTGCGTAAAATAGCCTTACCTTATCCTCACAAGTGCTTGTTTGGTTTTGTGGAGCAAAACACATCCACCGACAAGAATTTTTAAAGAAATATTCTTGTCACAAGAGGTGACCCCTTTGTCTGCGCATGTCCGCGCTTGCGCAGTAGTCGTTGTGGACAGACGATTGTCGAGAGCTCTTCATTATATTTTTGGTCGATATGGGAGCAACACGTACTTTTTTCTTATTATCGCCCATTTCAGATGAAAATCTATGAAGTTTTGAAGCGTGCAAGCGTGCACCGAGCTGTAGTTATCCATTATTCGACTGGTACTACCACTAATTCTGCCTCCCTTGTCCTGAAAAGGGTCAGAATAAGATGTGCAAGAAGATGTTGCTGTAAAGTCTTCAGTGGAAGACTGTGTATATCTTCAGCTGTACTCGCCCATTATTCGACTGGAACTACCTCCTTGTCGATGAAAGGGATGCAGAGAAGATTTTGCTGTAAAGTTTTCAGTGGAAAACTGCTTTATTGTCCCTTATTTGATGGCACAGCATGAGTATTAGCTTGTGCTCGAAAACAAAGAAGAAAGAATGCAGTTGTCTTGGCAACGCAGGTCCTAGATTCTTTACTGTGGGTGGAGCGCCACTCTGGTACAGTAACAGGTCTCCCTCCAAAAGAACGACTACAAAAGCGTATCCACTTATCCTTGCAGTTATTATTTTGCTTCCCAGCAGGTACAGTGAAGTTCCTGCTTCTCAGACATGAAAATAGGGACAAATTACCTTCCCTTGCTGTAGATTTAGATGAAGATCCAACAGACATGTTTGGGGCAGTAGGTGCACTGCTTGTCTTTTCAGCCCTGTTGAAGAATTGCAATAACTATCTACTAGATAATAAAACCTTCCTGTGTCCATGTCTCCAATGGAAGGAATACTGTGACTTTTGAGTTAATTCTTCTGCAAACTCAACGAAGATCAACTGGCTAGATGAGATTTGGCGTTGAAGTTCTTGCTGCCAACCTTTACGAGTGTGTTTTGCACAGTATATACAGGACAGGGGCTATGTCCAGTAATTATTTGTCCTGTTACCCTCTGATATGTAGAAGGAAAACATCGAGACCCAGGACTAGCAGTAATTTTACAGATCTTCATATAATCACTCTTCCTAGTTTACCAGGAGAGATGGATACAGAGGAACGTGGCTACATTAATGCAAGTCACCATGGAGGCTCTTCTTGCAGTATTACTGGCAGTGATGGGATATTTTCATTGCCATCCCAGAGTTGTGCGAATCTTGAGATGGAGTTGTCGAATTACTCCCCAATCGAATTCACCAATGCCCGTACTACCCACAATGCAAAGCGATGACGTCAGACAGGAAAACATGGCTACAGTAAATACCGCTTAAATACTGCTGGAAAATGCTTCAAAAGAAAGCAATTTATCCACTCAACAATTGCAGAACTCCAGGTTTCTATGGCAGTTTATTTCTTGTATAGGAACTCGGCTAATGATGACCTCTGATAGATCTCAGTGTCCTGAATTGATTTCTAACTACGACTTCAACGGTCACTGTCCACGAGTGAAGTTCGTTTACTATGTCAATAAATACCTGCTTGTCGCATCATTTAAACTGGAGACAGCAGAAATTATTAGAAATTCGGTTACAAAAGATGCGTTCTTCTATGTACCGATTCACAAGTTTCTCAACATCTACTTCAGTTTAATGTACACTGGCAAACCTATCAGTTCAAAGCATTATGAAATTCGGGTTAGCGACCCCTCTACAGTATCATGCGAGTAGTAAAGAGGCAAATCTCATTCTTCAGTCTCACGGAATAGGAGTTCACCATATACCTGGACCACTGGTTCTTAAGTGTACGTAGAAGACACCAGTATTGGGTTCAAATCAAAGAACTCATCCAATTATTCAACAACTGGGCTTCGTAATATCGATTTCCTAGGTTACCACTGCGTTTTGGTACAAGGAAACTTCTTTCTAACACAAATAAATTAAAGTACCAGAGAAATCTATTCAGGACATGAAGATCTATTCACAAACAACCAAGATTGCTTGTGTCCCTGATGGTGTACTAGCATCTTTGGAAAAGACTATACCAATGGGTCGGTTACATATGCGTCCTCCTTCAGTGGTATCTCAAACAACTGGCAATATCCCCAGTCACTAGTTCTGAGGGTTCCTGTTTCAAATCCTTCTGAAAAAGCATCTTTAGCTGTGGAAAATTATTACAAAATGGGAAGTAGGTTGCCCTTCCCTGGCAGATTAGCACCATACCCTTACTTTCACAGATGCATATACCAGGGTTGGTGATCCCATCTGAAAGCTTGACAGTCAGTGGCATTTGGATAATTCAAGACGAATATTACATTTTATTGTCCAACAACTAAAGGCAGTGTGTCTAGCCTTAAGAAGCTTAACGATAAAATTCTAAAAAAGAATTCTGATAGCGTCAGACAACGCCACTGTCTTTAGTTATCTGAACAAACAGGGGGGGGGGGGGGGGGAAGCGTATACCTGCTAGTTTGGCGCAGCTTGGCCTACTGCAATCCTTGAAATATACTCAAAACAGACAGACATATTCTTGGTTGCTTAAAGGTCATAGCCAACATCATCTCCAGAAGGGATAAAGGTTTGGCGCATCCTGGCCTACTGCAATCCTTGAAATATACTCATAAGAGACAGAAATATTCTGGGGTGGCTTAAATGTCATACTCAATAATCTCTACAGAAGGGATAAAGTAATCTGTACAGAATGGTTCTTACTCCCTTTATGGTTCGAGACAACGTGCAAGTTTGGCACAAATCAACAATAGGTGTTTTATGCAGGTATGCTGCATCTTGGCCTACTGCAATCCTTGAAATATTCTCATATGAGCCAGATATATTCAGGGTTGCCTAAATGTCATGACAGCCTCTCCTCTGCATAGTTTGTCAAATACCAATGGTAGAGATGTTTGCCACCAATATGAGTCACAAACTTCCATTCTATGTTGCCAGTCCCGGATGCAAATGCTCTGAACATAGATGCATTAAACATCTTGTTGGAGGGTCTGGACTGCTAGGCCTTTTGTCCTGCACCACCCATCCCAAAAAGTGAACACCAGGTGGCCCATGATGTATTGATTTTGGGATCTGGTGAATCAATCAACCAAACCTCCATTACAGCTACTTCAATGGTCTCAGAAACAGCCATTCAGTCAGAAATTCCATCAGAATCTGTTGCATTGATACCTTCATGCTTGGCACCTTAACACCACTCAGAATCTCTTATATCATTCTCTGAGCAGGGGGTAGAGAGATTTAGGGCATCTCAAGGACCCTCATCTTGGAAATGTATGAGTCAAGATGGGCCATTTTGAGCTCTGGTACCAACAGAATAAGGTGGTCATCTCAGAGCCTACTGTCGCAAATATACCAGATTTTTTTTATCCATTTACTTGCAAAAATCTGAAACCTACCACTATTGCTGGCTTCACAGCAGCCACAGCTGATCATTTATATCTTTTGCGCAGGAGTCGAGCAAAAGCCTGGATCTTTATAGGCCTATTGCAAGTGTTTATAGAGAGAAGCCCACTGCTAACAGAGGTGTAGCATCAAGGGATTTGCCTTTGCTTCTGTTGGTTTTCACAAAAGGCTCCTTATTAACCTTTAAAGGAGGTCAGTCTAAAAAAAAAAAAAACCAGTGGTCATTCCAGTTCAAGACTGTTGCAATTGCATTGGCATCTGGCCAAAACAAGGTAAAGTGTATTCTGGAACTTTGGCTCCTTCAGACACAAGCCTCATTGGAAGGAGGTTACAGTTTCTCCCTCCTACCTACCTTTTCAGCAAAGACCCATTAGCCTCAATTGGTCTAGATTGGCTCCAGTGGTCACTTCAGCTCTAGATCATTCCTGAACTCAAATTTCCTGGACATAAGATTCGTTGTCCTCTTACAGCACTTAGATCCTTCTTGGACAGGACTACTGCTTGGAGAAAAGGGAAAGTCTCCTTCTGCCTTTTAGCAAGAGTCAGTTGGCTTCTGATGGCCCATATGGCTCAAACCAGTGGTCATTCCAGCTCACAAACCTTTTTTGAGCTGATGTTGGACTGATGTTGTGACACTCTGCCCTCTTACAGTACTTAGTTACTATCAAGACAGTACAAGTACTTCAAGGAGGGGAAGAATCTCTTGCTCATATCTTTAAAGGAAGGCTTGATGGAGATATCTTGAGTTATGCTATCTCTTCCTGGATCAATCTGGCTGCATGATTAGATTGCCAGTCCTTTAATTCTGATTCTCAGAGTCTATACTTTGAGACACATATTAGATCCATGGCTGCCTCTTTAGTTTTCAAGGGTGGGGTCAGGGTTTTCAAGCTCTTGTTATTGGAAGACCCACAATTCTTTACTACATTCTACTCGAAGATGTAGCTTAGCAATCCCATGACCAGTCCATGAACAAATTGGGCCTTGTGGATTCACCTCAGCATGTAGTCAGATTTTGTGTATTTATACATGTTATTGATATGACTCACATATTTATGTTCTCTCCAGTTATACAAGTGTTGTCTCACTGACATTTGTCTTTCTTGACTTACATATGGCCCCATATCTGCAGTTTATGCAGTTCAGTTTGCCTGCTTGGAGATATTCTCATTCTCAGATGATGACATCTTGTTTCGGGAGTCATGCAGACATTTCCGGCCAATACCGGGTGATGGTTAATACTGCTATATGATTTGTTGTAAAATTGTCTACAACAGCAACAGCAGCAACAATGATTTCCACATCATGGATCTCTTGTTGAGGTTAGCAAATTACTTATCTGTGATGAAGAAGTAACATATAACCTAAGATGTGGTGTATGGAAGCTTATCTTATCCTCTTATCAAGTGCTTTATTTGGTGACCCCTGTCTGACAATCATCTAACAGTGTGGCCAAAACAAATACCCTCCACCTGTTATGGTTGTATTCAAGCACTTGTCAGGATAAGGTAAGGCTATTTTACGCAATAAAATGTAACAAATTTTATTGTAATTTAACTTTTTACAAGTTAAATACTTACCTTATCCTCACAAGGATAAACCCACCCTACCTCCCCACATAATTTGTTTTCTGGGGACCAAAAATACAATGAAGAGCTCTCGACAATCGTCTGTCCACAACGACTACTGCGCAAGTGCGGACATGCGCAGACAAAGGGGTTACCTCTTTAAAAATTCTTGTCGGTCGATGTGTTTTGCTCCACAAAACCAAACAAGCACTTGTGAGGATAAGGTAAGTATTTAACTTGTAAAAAGTTAAATTACAATAAAATTTGTTACAATTTTTGATATTGAGAACTATGATTTATAGCTCACCCACTATGTCTCCTATAATCTTATTTTACAAATTTGAAGCTTACTTCACAAACTTCAGCTTTTCACCTGCAATGTCTCATCCTTAATAATTGTTGATCTCTTATTTTTCTTGTTTGATGTTCCTCAGAATCTACTTCAACCCAGTAACTGTCTTCAGATAGAGATTAAATACCAGAGAAATACTATTAGAGTTAGAATTACCTAGTGTTAATTACTCTGCAAATAGACACAACAGAAACTGAGTCTAAGAAACTATATGTCTTGAAAGTGTCATGTATACATCCAAATCTTAACTAACTGTATGTAACATGTGTCAACGAAATCCCATGCATTCAGCTTCAATTTCTACCATAAATGAGGCAGAATTTAAAACCCATGATTCAAATAATTTTGGCTCATAGGGAATCAGAAGTTAGCATGGCACAGTGTTGTCTGGTGTATTAATCACAGACACTCTCATTATAAAATTTGGTATTAAAGTAAAGGGGCATGAATTAAAAAATATATGGTATATGTAATGATCAGTATTTATCTTCATTTATAGGTCACTGTTTAAAATGTATAATGAAAAAGCCATGCATGGGGATTATGTGTCTTTATGATGAAACACAATTTGTTTTGGATCACAAAAAAAGTATTCATCATTCTGGTGACTCTACACATGAAAGCATGTGGACATTAACAGTTTCACAGATGGCAAACACCACATGACTAATTTAATAAATTAGTTTGGGTTCTGCAAATCTATTTAGATTTTCTCCCTCAGAAAAGGTTATTGCCTTCCCTGTTAGGAGTTTCACTTGTAAATCTATCATAAAAAACACATTTTAACAGTCTTGGTAAATGACATTATTCTTTTCAAAAACACTATTCAACATCTTAAAAGTTATTGGATAATAATGAACTCTCTCCTTCTTACACGTGTGGTATATGTATATTGTTATCTAAACACAATAAATTGATATCTATTATTCTGGGTTTAACTCAACTTTAATCTAAAGATTCGACTTTTTTGGTTGTCTCCACTGTTCCCTTGTTGAGTTCTGTGGTAAGACATCTGTGTAGACCATGTCTTCTCAGGACAAAATTAAGAAAAAAGCACAGAGAAATAGTGCTTTTGTGGCCATTTTATTGGGATTGATGACCACTATTTGTAAGATGGCGGCATTGATGTTTCGTTGTTGGATGAAGACGACTCTTCAATTCACAATACTACTTATTCGTCAAAAGGGACGTGTTACATGAGGATGGGACGAGTTCTTTTATCTATGCTGTTCTTTCACTAGATTGAAGATTTACAATAAACACTGAAACTGTCAGCAGTCTATTAGCTGCAGCAGGGACAGTTTACAGGTTGCTAGGCAACCAAGGAAGTCGCCATGAATTACAGGAATAATTCGATTGTTATAAAACCTGATCATTCGTCGGGTTCTAACAACCAGGCGTTGGGAGGCTATTTTTCACTTCGTACTTCTCAGGCGAACAGGACGACAAGAAGGAATTCCCCATGGAGGCAGACATCTTTTTTCCCCATAGGATGCATCATTGTGGAGAAGTTCCGAGTACATGTCTGAACTGTCACTGCGATAAACTTATCCGGTGAAGTTCAGTCAGAACTTTTCACGGAGGAAAATACCTTCATGACGTCATCCGAAGACAATCGAGGTTCCATACCTCCTCAAAGGTCTGGAATCGGGTTGACAGATGACCGGAGTTGTGATTCATCTCAGCAATTGGCTTTTCATTCTGTGGATTTTTACCGTTTTTCTGCTGGAAACCGGTACCGGTACATATAAACTAGTGCCCATTGTCAAAATTTATTATTCAGGAGTATAGGTTCTCTGGGTTTCTGCAGCAGCTAGAGAGCATGTAAAATCTTGGATAAGAATTATTGGAAGTTGTCTAGCAGGACCTCTAGCAGAACTTCTTCAAGGATCTAAGGATTAACTGGATCTCATAGAGTTTCAGTAATTTCTTGGTCTGTGACCAGAGTATTTGCAATTACAGTCCTCAAAGATCCTGGATTTTTTGTTTGGAAGTGCTTGCCCAGTTCTTCAAATTGTTACTCATCAGGAGTGTTTCAGGTCTCTCATTGCTCTTACTTATCTCCTAAGATATTGTTAGCGGGATAAGGAGTGCATTTTTCACTGTTAATGAGGTTTTTCTTGGTGGACACATGTCAGATGTCCCGGAAAACTTCATTTTGTAATCTCATGTGTATTGGGATTCTTATGTTTAGGAAGGAGCAAACTCCTACATATGACTGGAAATGCCATAAAAGGCCCTAGGACACATATTTTGGTCCCTCTTATGACAATTCTTCCACTTACACTGCTCCTCAGTTAGACATAGGGGAGTTAGAAGTAATATAGGTTAGCAATGTTTAATGGAGTAATCTTTTAGGAGGAATGTATGTCCACTTTTTCGCATATACAACTCCTTACTGGTTCAGATAGTAACAGGACAAATTACAACCATATTTTTCACAGAAGCGACAGTAGCAGGAAGGAGTACTTATCCATATGCCTAAAAGCAGTTGTAGACATGTGTTTTGAAGCAAGAGACAATTTTGATAAAAGCTGTTTATGGAATGATCGACAAAGGGGCGATAACACCAGTGAGATGGTGATATCGCTGCAATTTTACAGTTTATCGGTTGTGATAAGCTGGGAAGAGATGGCTACCATTAACAGTTGAGGTCAGGTAAATAAGCCTTTACATGTACCTTAATTTCGCATTGTTGGGTTTTTCGCAATTTGTTACTAGTAAGTGAATGGGTGTGTTAACTCGTTTTCCTTACAGTTGCATTCTTTCGTAGCCTGTTTCATGCAAATTTTTATCTTCACTTCAGTGTTGATGACAGATCATACCAATTCACTGCCTGTTTACTATGTTAGTAGATGGTGACACTTCTGGTTTTAAAAGAACGCATCACGTTTTACCAGTATATAAACCATTTTATTACGCTACAATAGCTTACCATGTGGGACTTAATGCTGTTCTTGGGTTGCCACACCCGGGGCCAATGTCTTAGAAAAAAAGATCGTTCTTGTTAGCCACCGGATATACTGGTAGTTGTCGTCACGTGATAACTTCTGACCAATCGCCCTACTTTCTCGTTGGCCACGATTGACTGGTAGCAGTTTGTAAATATACAGACATTTTCATTTATTTCTCAGTATTCACGTATTGTTGGAGGCTAATATTTGGATATTTCTTTATATATATTTCATAGATTATACTGTAAAATTTTTAATTTCACAACTTAAGTATTTTCCTTACAATCCGTGTGTTTTGAGTTTTCTCGGTTCAGGCAATTTCAATTGTACGTCTTTTTATTGCGTTAAAATGTCTCTCCATCAAGCAAACAAAGACAAACCGAGAGCTCAGAAATGCCGCCATTTTTGCTTCAGTTTTGATAATCATAATTACTGCCCTACCTGTAGGGAGGCTGGCAAGGGAGATGACCCCTGTGTCACTTTTGAAGCACCCTGCCATATTTGCACATCTCTCACTGATGAACAATTGCAAAAAATTCAAAACAGGAAGCGGTATTAAAAAAGCAAAAAGTGGAAACTAGTTCCAAAGATGAACTAGATCTCTTGGGTGAAGGCGATGGGGACTCTTTTACTGGTTCTAATGCAGACCTTGAGAGTGCTGCCGATAACCTCTTTACCTCCCCCCCCGTCCTCAACCTCTCGCCTTCAGTTCTTTATCATGAAAGACCCCAGCCAAAGCTGTTCCACCCACCCCAGGTACTCAAAGAAATCTAGAGAAATCCCTGGGTGATTCCTTAAATATACATATCCAGCAGCAAATGGGTTCCTTCCAGGCATCCATGTTAGAAGCATTTCAATAACTCCGAGAGGAGTTGGCAGTTAAAAAGCCTGCCGAGGTTGATCCCTCGCCTCATGCTTCAAAAGCTGGTCCATCCAGCAATTCTGCTGCTCATCTGGACCTACCCCCTCCAAGGTCAAGTACTAATGCACAGTCCGAGGCAATGGATGTGGACGTTGGTCCAGCACTCCCTCCTCGACTAGTACTTAACCAAACTTCCTCGGATCAGTACGTTGCCCCTTCTGAAGCTATACCGAAGGATTCCTCGTACTCACACAAAAAACAAAGCCACAGGCAAACAGTAGCACCGAGCTCTGCCTCGGACCAACTGGATGAGGATTCCGACGAACCTCGGATCCATCCTAGACCTAAGAAACACTCTGACAAGAGCAAGCATAAATCTAGGTCCAGATATGTGTCATCTTCAGAGGAAGATCACTCCCCTGTTGCCAGACACAGATCTTCTAAGCCCTCTAGGGCTCAGCCCTCAGGTGCAGCTTCTGATCAAGACCTCCCACAACATGATCCACCACATCAAGACCTCCCACAACATGATCCTTATTATATGGAAGTAGCCCTGTCTGACCTCCCACAACATGATCCTTATTATAGGGAAGTAGCCCTGTCTGACATTCCCTCCCAATACTCTGAAGAGGTAGACACCTTCAGGCGCATTCTTTCTCTCCCTGACCCCAGGGACTCTATGCCTAGGTCTTCAACTTCAGTGTTGGGTCTGGATGACGAAAAAGGCCGTCAAGAGCTCAGACCTAGAGGTCCTTCCTCTATCCTACCACTTAGCTCAGTTATCAAAGACGCCTTTGATAAATTTCAACATGATTTCAAAGCTGCCAATTTATCTGAGGGAAAATATGTCAAGCCTCCTCCATCCACTTCTAAGTGGTATAAGGTTGGACAGCCCACTTTTCAAGACAAAATCCAGGAGTTGAATACAGACTTTGCCAAGATCTGTATTACTCCTAGACCTCCTGGGGCACCAGTAGCCAAAGTCCCTCTGCCAGTCCTTAAGGAGCTGGAACATCAGGTTAGACAAAATATTTCAACCCTCAATTTCACCGCTGCCTTTGCCAAAACCTCTTCTTCTTGCAATGCTTCCTTGGAAAAGTGCCAACATAGCATCAAGTCAACTGTCAAGAAGATAAAGTCTCAGATCCAGAAAGGTGCCAATCCTGAGAAAGCAGTAAAGCGCGGATATGAGGAAGTTGCTGAGTACTTGGATTTTTGGAACAAGACGGTTCTTGTTCAACATAGAGCTCTTACCTGTCTCAGCAAATCGCTAGCCCATATTCTCCAGAGGGAATTATATTCCATGGCTAATACCGGCTTGCTTAGGCGCGAAGCCGAAATGACTCTATTGCATCCCCAGCTAGGGGAAACGAGACGCCAAGAACTTAGGAACTCGTCCTTCTGGGACTCCTCCTTGTTCGAGTCTCAACTTGTAAAGGAAGGTGAGGACTTCCTTCTCAAAAAAGGCACCTCAAAAGATTCTCAGGGTTTTGCACCCTACCACAATAAGCCCTTTCGTGGCCCCCACAAGAAAAGAGGCTCCTACAGGAAACGCCCCTATGGGGGCAATACCTCTCAAAGCAGTAACCAATCCTTTCCCTCGGGAAGAGGAAAATCCAACTTCAGAGGCTCCAGGGGTCGTTTTCGACCCCACAATAGGGGAAGGGGGCGTGGAAACCCCCCTTCTCAATGACTCCTCCAAAGCCTCATTCAGTCCACCAGTAGGAAGTCGCCTCCGTTCTTTCAAGAGAGACTGGCTAATAAACAAATGTTCTCAAAACGTGTTAAACATTATCACCAATGGCTACGTTCTGCCATTCCGTTCAAAGCCAAACTTGATCAGATTTCCTCTGATTCTATCAGAGTACAAGGCCCAACAAAAAGACCAAGCCTTGGCCACTTGTATCCAGTCTCTCTTGTCAAAGAACGCCATTGAAAGGGTGGAAAACGTAAAATCTCTCGGGTTTTACAGTCGCCTGTTCCTAGTACCCAAGCCTCACCAAAGGTGGAGGCCAGTCATAGACTTAAGCAGGCTCAACACTTTTCTACATGTAGAAAAGTTCAAAATGGAAACCCCGGAGTCCATCAGGACTTCCCTGGTCCCAGGGGAGTGGGTATCGTCGATAGACCTGTCAGACGCATACCTTCACATCCCCATCCATCCAAACTCAAGGAAGTACCTAAGGTTTTGCTACAAAGCCCAGGTGTTCCAGTTCACCTCCCTACCTTTCGGACTGGCCACAGCCCCCCAGGTCTTTACGATGATCGTAAAGGAAGTGAAACTAATGGCCCTCTCAAGAGGACTCAGAATTCACCAATACCTGGACGACTGGCTGATCAGGTTCCAGTCTCAGGAGGAATCTCAAAGGGACACACAGGCAGTGGTAGACCTAACCCAATCCTTGGGTTGGATAATCAACCAGGAAAAATCAGAACTGAAACCTACTCAGGTGTTTTCGTTCGTGGGCTACGAATACCACCTAGATTCAGCCCTTGTAAGACCCACTCACGAGAGATGGCTCAAACTTCAGGATTTGATCCTACGACTCAAGTCAAAACGTGTTTTGACTGCAAGATGTTTGAGTCTCTAATTGGGTTGCTAGCCTCAACGGAGAAAATGGTCCCGGAGGGACGCCTTCACATGAGGCCCTTTCAGTTTCATCTCAAGGAGCACTGGAGATATCCTCAGTCGCTGGACAACCTCCTTCCTTGGACAGAAGCCATTGTAGCCCACCTAGATTGGTGGCAAAACCCCACAAATGTGATGAAAGGCGCAGACCTTCATCCCAAGGACCACAGTATCCAACTCTTTACCGACGCCTCAAATGAAGGTTGGGGCGCTCACTTAGATCAAAATTCTACAAAAGGGCCGTGGTCAGAGCGGGAAAAAAGGCTACACATAAATGTCCTAGAATTGAAGGCGGTCTCCCTGGCCCTTCGAGACTTCAAGGACCAGTGCCAGAATCAAACAGTGTTAGTTGCGACGGACAACTCAACAGTGGTAGCCTACATCAACAAGCAAGGGGGAACTCACTCAGCAGAGATGTGCGCTCTCCTGTGGAAAATCATGACCTGGTGCCATCACTACCATATAACATTGAAAGCCAGGCACATTCCAGGGTGTCTGAATGTGATGGCCGACCTACTATCCAGGTCCAACCAAGTGCAGTCAACAGAATGGTCTCTGCACCCTCAGGTCTTCAAGCAAATCTGCCGGAAGTGGTTCACCCCTCATGTAGACTTATTCGCCACTCACCTGAATCACAAACTCCCTCTATATGTGTCTCCTATCCCAGACCCAAGGGCCTGGAACATAGATGCTCTGAACATAAACTGGACCAACCTCACGGCCTACGCCTACCCTCCTACGGCTCTCCTTCACAAGGTGATCCAAAAGATCAAGCAATGCCATTGCCTGATCATCGTGATAGCCCCAGGCTAGCCAGGGATGCCCTGGTTTTGGGACCTAGTGCAGCTCTCAACAGAGATCCCACTACAACTCCCAGTGTCAACGACCCTACTCAAACAGTCCCACAACTATGTGTTCCACAACAATCCACAACAGCTGAACCTCCACGCCTGGTGTCTAGGAGCGGACAACTCCAAGAACAAGGCTTCTCTGTGGAGGTGGCAGAGAGAATTGCTGCCCCTCAGCGGTCATCAACAAGGACCATCTACAGGTCAAAGTGGGCCCTATTTGAAAAATGGTGCAGAGAAAATTCGGTGGATTTCTCCACTCCATCTGTGAAACAAATCTCAGATTTTTTCATGTACCTGTACCAAGACTTGAACAGGCGCCCCTCGACCATTGATGGTTACAGGACTGCTATCGTTGACACTTTGGGCCCAAAGGCCCAACACATTGCACACAATGCAGACCTTCATAGGTTACTCTCCAGTTTACACAGGGAACGTCCTTAAAGTTCCAGAAATTTACCCAAGTGGAACCTATCTGTTGTCCTTAACAAGCTCACCAAAGCACCATTTGAGCCCATGAAAGACTCAGACCTCAAACATCTTACTCTCAAAACTGCTTTCTTGCTAGCTTTGGCCTCCGGCAAGCGCCGCAGCGAAATCCATGCCTGGGTCGCTAACAAAGTAGCTAATTTAGGCCAATGGGAAAAGGTAGTCTTGTTCCCTTTTTCTGATTTCATAGCCAAAAACCAACTAGCAAGAGAAGGTTCTCAAAGTGTGTCACCAGTGACTATCCCTGCTTTGACTACCATTGTAGATAGACAGTTTAAGGAAGACAGGACCCTGTGTCCCGTGCGGGCCCTGAGGTTCTATTTGGACCGAACTAAAGACCGGAGAGGGTCTCGTTCTCTCCTTTTCATCTCCTTTAAGAAAGGACATACCTCAGACATCAGACCCGCTACACTCTCCTCATGGTTGAAACAAACCATTCTGCTTTGTTACAAACAAGCAGATCAACAAGCCTTGGACTTGGTCCAAGTCAAAGCGCATGACATCCGGGCCTTCGCGGCCTCTAAGGCCTTTTACGGTGGGGTATCGGTGGACCAAATCATGCAAGCCTGTCACTGGAAAGCTCACAACACATTCACAAATTTTTACCTAAAAGACCTTACTTGGTCGGACACCGACAACAATATGTATCTGGGACCCGTGGTGGCGGCACAACAAGTCCTAGATCCTTCCCCTCAGACCAGTTGTCCTCGGAAAGAAAAAAGGGGGGGGCACATCCGCTACAACCAAGTCTTCAGGATCTAGGTATTCCTTTACCGTCAAGATGTTACGGGTAAGGTCATTTTATTTTTTAATTATCAGGTAATTTCTATTAAGGACTTAGTCAGTTGTCGTTAATCTCATATTTCAGGTTAAAAATTTCATGAGATGCCCAACCACTGGGTTGGTCAGTCACATGTGAAGGTCTACTAGGGACCCTTAGACCTCGAAGTGAGCACCGCTGCACTTCCATCCTACTACCAAACATCTGGACAGTTTTAGCACTGTCCCTTTTTACTTAGGTTTTTGGCTCGTTACAGGCCCGATCTTCGGGATCGGGGCTCTGTAAAAGGGACTCAGACTGGCATTTCTGGCACTATTCTGTATATATTAATTCAAATCTTAGAAAAAATTACATATCTTCCAGTCTCAGCTGTAATCCCACCACCGGGCGGTTGAATTCAGCATTAAGTCCCACATGGTAAGCTATTGTAGCGTAATAAAATTGAAAATTTTAATTACTTAAATGTAGCTTTTATAAGCTACAAGCTTACCATGTGGGACTTAGGAGAGTCCCACCCTGCCTCCCCGCTGTTTACAGCTGAGGGGTAGGTTTAATAAAAAATTTCAACGAGAAAGTAGGGCGATTGGTCAGAAGTTATCACGTGACGACAACTACCAGTATATCCGGTGGCTAATAAGAACGATCTTTTTTTCTAAGACGTTGGCCCCGGGTGTGGCAACCCGAGAACAGCATTAAGTCCCACATGGTAAGCTATTGTAGTGTAATAAAATTGAAAATTTTAATTACTTAAATGTAGCTTTTATAAGCTACAAGATTACCATGTGGGACTTAGGAGAGTCCCACCCTGCCTCCCCGCTGTTTACAGCTGAGGGGTAGGTTTAATAAAAAATTTCAACGAGAAAGTAGGGCGATTGGTCAGAAGTTATCACGTGACGACAACTACCAGTATATCCGGTGGCTAACAAGAACGATCTTTTTTTCTAAGACGTTGGCCCCGGGTGTGGCAACCCGAGAACAGCATTAAGTCCCACATGGTAAGCTTGTAGCTTATAAAAGCTACATTTAAGTAATTAAAATTTTCAATTTCATTGCCTTGCTCTGTGAAACGGTATGTTTTCAGCTCTGCTATTGTATCAAGGATAGTGAACCTGATGGCTGCAATGGAAGGCATTGGGTATCACCAGTTGTACATTTGAAAAAAAAATCTTGTCTAAAGCCAGGGTTGGATCATGATTTATTAGATCAGATTAAGTTCCAGCTCCAGGTTTTGTTTTGGATTGCAGATTCAATCGTAGGGTGGATCTTTTACTCAAAACAATACACTGTCTCCAGTTAATGGTTTCATGGCTTCAGGGAAGACGACAATGCCATTGGGTCATTTGTTTATCAGGTGACCCCAAGGCTAACTGTTAATGTACCAGAGATATCCTCAGTCTTGTGATATCTCAGTTATTCTGTTCTCAGGGATCATCTTCAGTGGTGGACCAATTTTTCAAGTTTGAAGGAGGGCCCACTACTTCATCAGAAGGAGCACAATTTCCTTCTGTTATTAGATGCTTTCTTTAAGGGCTGGGATACACATTTCTGGCATCAAACAGCCTGTGGTCTGTTGTATCATGAGGAGTCAAGACATTAACATTAACAGGGTTACTACCTTTAGAATCATTTGGAAGTCTGATTCGGATTCTAAATCTGTTGATTTCAACAGACAGTTATTCAGTGGTTTCCTATCTGAACAAGTAGGGAGGTACCCACTTTCAGGAATGTGTTCCATTATCTGAAGAATCATTCTTTGGACGAATGCCAAAGGTTCAGATTCGGGCATATCACTTCCCAGGGTATTCAAATGTTCTAACAATCCTTGTTCATAAGAGACAGGGTGATTCAAATTGAATGAGTTTTGAATCTTCTGTTCTGATTCAGGTGTTCAGTCAAATCTGTCTTTGATAACATTAACCAATGATGGATTTGTTTTGCAACTAGTTTGAACCACAAGCTTGTCTTTTTCAACTTTTCTTGGGATGGACTGGACAGTTTGTTTGGTCCTGTGACCTTGATTCTTCAGGTGATGCAGGTGAATCATTTGACTTCTGAGGGTTCTTTGACTTTTTCAACTTGTAGTCATTACTGCTTTGAAACCTTCTTTAGATCCTGCTTTGGTGCAAGATAAGTTTCTTTGTCCAGTGAGAGCCTTGAGAGGTTATCTTGATAAGTTGATAAGACAAAAGATCTCAGGAAAGGCAAGGCAATTTTTTGTAGCTATTTAGGAGGGCTACTAAAAGATTTAGGTGCAGAATCATCTTGATTGCATCAGGGTGGCTAGGGATGTCTTAATTTTGGTCTTAATCTGGTGGATCTGTTCCACAAAAGTTCCTTTTAAAGCTTCCCTTGTAGGTGAGTTCAATCATTCTGCCATTGGTATCCAACAACCTGAATCTTAAGCTTCTAGTGTATGTGTCTCCTTTCTTAGACTGTGGGGCTTGGAGAACAGATGCATTACACATTTCTTGGGAGGGTCTGGACAGCTTTGTGTTTGTTCCAGTGGCTCTCATTCCTCAGGTGATTCAAGATGATCATCTACAGGTGCAGAATCATCATGATTGCACCAGGATAGCCAATGATTCTTCAGGTGATTTAGAAGATGACCATTTTCAGGTGCAGTTTCATCATGATTGAATCATGACAGTCATGGTGAATGTCTTGGTTTTGGTACTTGGTAGATCTATTCACATACCTCCTTCTGAGTCTTCCTTGTGGGGAACATCTCAGATCATACTTTCCTAGATGTAGCTATTTTCCTTAATTACTTCTTTAAGGAAAAGAGTATCGAGCCATCTACTATTGCTGCTTCAGAATAATAATTACAATAGGTTTAGCCTTTTATCGTTGGTTTTGCTTGATCTCACCAAACAGCCTTTTGAGCCTTTGGGGAAGGTTTCTTGGAATTTATTAACTTTCAAGACAGTCTTTCTTTTGACTTTGGCATCAGTCAAAGGAAGACGTGAAATTCATGTTGGCTTTTTTCTACTCTTACTTAAAGGAGAATTGGTCACAAGTAGCTCTGTCCTTTTTAGCCAAGAACAGTTGGCTTCAGATGGGCCTACTTCAGTTAAGCCGGTGGTCATGCCAGCTCTCAATCATTCGGACAGCAATTTACTCTAGATAGATCTCTTTGTCTTGTGAGGTTTTTGACATTCCTTTTTACATAGGACAAAGGATTCAATGAGGAATTACTATTTTTTTGTCTGTTGCTATTTAGGAAGGCTTTGCAGCAGTTATTTTCAGGGCAACTATCTCATCTTGCTTAAGGCAAACTATCCTTTTGACTGAGGAGAAGTCAAATTCTGACTCTCAACAGCAGCGAGTCAAAGCAAGAATGAGTGCATCTTTAGCTTTTAGGATAGTGTTTTTGTTTATGAATTTTTAGATGCATGTTACTGGAAACCTTATCATTTTTACCAATTTTCTGTCTCAAGTGCTTGGTTTGCTTGTTGTCAGATTTTGATATTGGTTCTTACAGTTTGTTATCTTATAAGTATATGTGTGATATTTATATTGATACTTTGGTATGCATTTGCATATGTATGTCTGTCATACTGTCTGGCTGTATTTGTATTAGGCATCGTTTGTTGACTTCATTCAGACTTGGAATGAATTATGCAATATTCTGATGACACTAATAAGTTTTGGGTCATCTGTGTGGGTGTTGGATATTCGTCTATATGCAACATTCAACTGTGGCAGTAAGTATCAGCATTGTCAGAACTGCAACTACATACTATGATTTAGAGGATCTGTATGGTATGTGGTGTTTGTTGGAAGTTTATATGTGGTTGTGTGCATGTAAATTTCAATGTAAACTTCTCATAAGGTGTAAATTGTAGGTAATGGGTCTCTGTAATAATTCCTTCCTTCCTACAACAGCAACAACAACAAGGCTGTGTTGTAGTGCTTAACAGTTCCACTGCCTCATCTGGGAGGTGAGTTTGGATCTGTATGCCTATAGGATTGTGCTGTGTATGATAGCTGTGCAGAGTGGTGTACTGGGTCTTTAAATTCTAGTACTGCCCTCCTTCCATGAAGGCTGCATTCAGCTATGGTCAGGAAATGGTATTTTTCGCAATAAAATTGAAAAATTTTGTTGTAATTTAAATTTTTATTAGATAAATACTTACTCTTTCCTGACCAGGATAGTCCCCCCCCCCCACCTCCCCGCAGATTCAGTACTAGGGGAGTATTTTCTGCAACAAAAATAATGATTGTTTACTAGCGTGGTCACATGACCACTAGGGGGACATGCTAGTTCACACTCACTCACTGGCCTCTTAAGGTACCTTAAAACGTTTCTCAACGTTGGCAAGTGAGTTGGATGGCACCAACATATAGCTATGGTCAGGAAATGGTAAGTATTTATCTAATAAATATTAAAATTACAACAAAATTTTTCAATTCTCTGAAAATTTGGGAAGTATCCATTTTATATTTTTTGAGTTAACTACGTTTTGTGAGTTTTCCGCGTCTTCCGCTCGGATCTAATACTCAATAAATCAATAAAGCCTGTTAACTTGCTTTTTCACCAACACGTTGGAGGTTGTACGTCTCCTGCCCTTTTATTGCTTTTTTACTATTTTCTCAAGCTTTCATTGCGAATTCCGTCTTTTGTGATCTCACACCTTATATTTATATGTTTCTTTGTTTTTGAATTCTTCCGCGCTTGGATTCTTTTTATTGCTTAAAGATGTCTTCCCACCAAGCTAGTGCGAAACCAAGGTCGTCTAAATACAGACACTTCTGTTTTTCCTTTGATCTTCATAATTACTGTCCGACGTGCAGAGAGTCAGGTAAAGGTGACAACCTCTGTGTTACAGACCAAGCCCCTTGCAATATTTGTAAAGACCTCTCTGCAGAACAGCATGCTAAAATAAAGAACCGACGTCGGTACACTCGGAAACAGAAGTCGGATGTAAATACCAGTAAAGACGACCTTGACCTTTTAGGGGACGATGAGGAATCTTTTACTGGCTCTCAAGCAGACTTGGAGGGTGCTGCTGAGAATTTATTTTCTGCTCCTCCTTGCCCCCAACCATTACGCTTTGAAGCATTGTCACTTAAAACTCCACATAATGTCCCACCAACCCCAGGTACTGCATTGCAAAATAAGATTGAAAATAGACTAGAAAAATCCCTGGGCAATACTTTTAACATCCAACTGAAGCAAGAGATGGGTTTGTTCCACGCTTCTATGCTTGATGCCATAAAATCTCTTAGAGATGAAATGCTTGCATTACAGAAAAAAGAATCCGGTGTAGATAAGACATCCGATTCGGCTCAAGCAAACCCTATACCTGGAACTTCTCAAACCAATCCTCCAACTCACACTTCTGATCCAGTTCCCTCGGATCACTCGGAAGTTTAGCCAATGGACATGGAGCCTTATGGCCCTACACTTCCTCCAAGGTCTACTCAAAAACCTCACTCTGAGCGTGTTGTACACTCGGATCCTGACTCGGACCACTCTGAACAGGGTGTATTACCTGAGTATTACCAGGTACGACCTAAGCACAAAAAACACTCTGACAAGAGGAAACATAAATCTAAAAAACATCCACAAATCTCAGTCGTCCGCAGAGGAAGATGAGTCCTCTGCCCAAGGTTCCTCCAGAACCTCAACCCCAGGCCAGCTCAGATCCAGTGTTCTATAGGGAGGTAGATATGAATGATCTACCTTCCCAATATACAGAGGAAGTTGAAACCTTCAGGCAAATCCTTGATCTCTCTGACCCCAGGGACACTCTGCCTAGGTCCTCTACCACTGTGCTAGGCCTAGACGACGAGAAAGGCCAACAGGAGCTAAGGCCTAGAGGCCCTTCTGCTATGCTCCCTCTGAGCCCTATTCTCAAAGACGCCTTTGAGAAGTTCGAGCAAAATTTCCTGGCCTCTAACTTACCTGAGGGTAAGTATATAAAACCCCCAGCTTCAACAGCTAAATACTACAAGGTGGGACAACCTTGCTTCGAAGACAAGCTTCAAGAGCTCAACACAGATTTTGCCAAAATCTGTATTTCGCCCAAACCCTCTGGGGCCCCTGTTGCCAAGGTTCCTCTTCATATCCTCAAGGAACTCGGAACAACAGTCTAGACAAAACCTCTCCACTATCAACTTCACGGTCACTTCTGCATGCAACACTGTTCTGGAAAAGGGCCATCACAGTGCCAAGTCTTCTCTCAGGAAGACCAAAAACCAAATTTTGGATGGGGCTGACCCTAGGAAGCTCGCCAAACGTGGCTATCAGAATGTCTGTGATTACTTTGATATAATGGAGAAGAGGATTCTCATTCAACAAAGGGCCCTAGCATGCCTCAGTAAGTCTGTAGCTCATATCCTCCAGAGGGAACTCTACACCATGGGCAACACCGGCCTTCTATGAAGAGAAGCCAAAATGACCCTCCTTCATCCCCATCTGGGGGAATCGAGACGTCAGGAGTTGAGGAACTCACCCTTCTGGCCTACTCCTCTCTTCAAGTCTCAACTGGTAAAAGATGGAGAGGACTTCCTCCTTAAAAAAGGCACTGGAAAAAACTCTCAGGGTTTTGGACCGTATTAAAACAAGCCCTTTCGTGGTCCCCACCACAATAAGAAAAGAGGCTCCTACAGGAAACGCCCCTATGGGGGCAACTCCTCTCAAAGCAGTAACCAATCATTTCCTCTGGCTGGGGAAAACCAAACTTCAGAGGCTCCAGGGGTTATTTTCGACCCCACAATAGGGGACGAGGGCGTGGAAACCCCTCCTCCCAATGACACCTCCAAAGCCTCACTCAGTCCACCAGTAGGAGGTCGCCTCCGTTCTTTCAACAGAGACTGGCAAATAAACAAATGTTCCTCAAACATGTTAAAAATTATCACCAATGACTACGTTCTGCCATTCCTCTCAAAACCCAACTTTGTCAGATTTCCTCTGATTCTATCAGAATACAAGACCCTACCAAAAGACCAAGCTCTGGCAGACTGCATCCAGTCTCTGCTGTCAAAGAACGCAATCGAAAGGGTGGAAAATGTAAAATCTCTCGGGTTTTACAGTCGCCTGTTTCTGGTACCCAAGCCTCACCAGAGGTGGAGGCCAGTAATAGACCTAAGCAGGCTCAACACTTTTCTACACGTAGAAAAGTTCAAAATGGAAACTCCAGAGTCCATCAGGACCTCCCTGGAATCAGGGATAGATAGATCATCGATAGATCTATCGGACGCCTACCTTCACATTCCCATACATCCACACTCAAGGAAGTACCTAAGGTTTTGCCACAGGTCTCGGGTGTTCCAGTTCACATCCCTCCCCTTCGGACTGGCCACAGCCCCCCAGGTCTTTACAATGTTTGTAAAGGAAGTGAAGCTAATGGCCCTCTCCAGAGGTCACAGACTTCACCAATACCTGGACGACTGGCTGATCAGGTCCCAGTCTCAGGAGGAAGCCCAAGTGAACACTCAGGCATTGGTAGATCTAACCCTGTCCTTGGGGTGGATAATAAATCAGGAAAAGTCAGAACTGAAACCTACTCAGGTGTTTTCGTTTGTGGGCTAGGAATACCATCTAGATTCAGCCCTTGTGAAACCCACTCAAGAGAGATGGCTCAAACTTCAGGATTTGATCCTACGACTCTGTTTTGACTGCAAGATGTTTGATGTCGCTAATTGGGTTGCTTGCCTCAATGGAGAAGATGGTCCCAGAGGGATGCCTTCACATGAGGCCCTTTCAGTTTCATCTCAAGGAGCACTGGAGATTTCCTCAACCACTGGACAGCCTCCTTCCTTGAACAGAAGCCATCTCTGCACACCTGGAGTGGT
This sequence comes from Sabellastarte sp. h YS-2021, assembly GCA_964017235.1. Lineage (NCBI taxonomy): Eukaryota > Metazoa > Annelida > Polychaeta > Sabellida > Sabellidae > Sabellastarte > Sabellastarte sp. h YS-2021. The sequence goes on along the minus strand of OZ024934.1, from coordinate 81,306,494 downwards.
GGCAGAATCCTGCAAACTTGATGAAAGGCTCAGACCTTCATCCCAAAGACCACAGTATCCAACTCTTTCAGATGCCTCAAAGGTTGGGGCGCTCATTTAGAACAAAATTCTACTCAAGGTCTGTGGTCACCCCAGGAAAAAGGGCTACACATAAACGTCCTAGAATTGAAAGCTGTCTTTCTGGCCCTGAGACGCTTCAAAGACCAGTGTCAAGACCAAACAGTGCTAGTTGCGATGGACAACTCAACTGTGGTAGCTTACATAAACAAACAAGGAGGAACACACTCAGCGGAGATGTGCACGCTCCTGTGGAGAATCATGACCTGGTGCCATCACTCTCACATAACATTGAAAGCCAGGCACATTCCAGGGTGCCTGAATGTGATGGCCGACCTGCTGTCAGGTTGAATCAGGTCCAGTCGACGGAATGGTCACTACATCCACAGGTGTTCAAACAGATATGCCAACAGGGGCTCACTCCCCACATGGACCTGTTTACCACTCATCTGAACCACAAGCTTCCACTGTACGTGTCTCCTATCCCAGACCCCAAGGTCTGGGACATAGATACTCTAAACATAAACTGGATGGGTCTCACTGCCTATGCTTCCCCTCCAACGGCTCTCCTTTACAAGGTGATCCAAAAATCAGGCAATGCCATTGCCTAATCATAGTAATAGCCCCAGGCTGGCCAGGGATGCCCTGGTTTTGGGACCTAGTGCAGCTCTCAACAGAGATCCCACTGCAGCTCCCTGTGTCGACAACACTCCTCAAGTAGTCCCACAACTATGTGTTCCACAGCAACCCGCAGCACCTCAACCTCCATGCCTGGTGTCTAGGAGTGGACAACTCCAAGAACAAGGCTTCGCTGTGGAGGTGACAGAGAGAATTGCTGCACCTCAGCGGTCATCAACAAGGACCATCTACCAATCAAGTGGGCCCCTATTTGAAGAATGGTGCAGAGAAAATCCATCTGTGAAACAAACCTCAGATTTCTTCATGTATCTGTACCAAGACCTTAACAGGCGCAGCGAAAATTCGGTGGATTTCTCCACTCCATCTGTGAAACAAATCTCAGATTTCTTCATGTATCTGTACCAAGACCTTAACAAGCGCCCTTGATGGTTACAGGACTTCCATTATTGACACCTTGGGCCCATCGGGCCAACATATTGCTCATAATGGGGACCTTCATAGGTTGCTCTCCAATTTCCACAGGGATCGCCCCAAAAGTTCCAGAAATCTCCCCAAGTGGAACCTTTTCTGTTGTTCTCAATGAACTCACAAAAGCACCCTTTGAGCCTATGAAAGACACAGACCTCAAACATCTCACTCTCAAAACTGCTTTCTTGCTAACTTTGGCCTCCTGCAAGCTCTGCAGCGAAATCCATGCCTGGGTTGCAAACAAAGTATCTAATCAAGGCCACTGGGAAAAGTTCTCCTTGTTCCCTTCTTCTGACTTCATAGCCAAAAACCAACTAGCAAGAGAAGATTCTCAAAGTGTGTCTCCGGTGACTATCCCTGCTTTGACTACCATTGTGGATAGACAGTTCAAGAAGACAGGACCCTGTGTCCGGTGCGGGCCCTGAGGTACTATCTGGACCGAACCAAGGACCTAAGAGGTTCCCGGTCCCTCCTTTTCATTTCCTTCAAGAAAGGACATACATCAGTCATCAGACCCGCTACTCTCTCTTCTTGGTTGAAACAAACCATCCTACTTTGTTATAAACAAGCAGACCAGCAAGCCTTGGATTTAGTCTAAGTCAAGGCGCATGACATTCGGGCCTTCGCAGCCTCTAAGGCGTTTTACGGTGGGGTATCGGTGGACCAGATCATGCAAGCCTGTCACTGGAAAGCTCACAACACTTTTACCAATTTTTATCTAAAAGACCTTACTTGGTCGGACAATGACAACAATCTGTATCTGGGACCAGTAGTGGCGGCACAACAGGTCCTAGACCCTTCTCCTCAGTCCAGTCATCCTCAGAAAGAAAAGAACGGGGGGGCACATCCGCTGCAACCAAGTCTTCAGGAGTCTAAATCCCAGGGTCTAGGTATAGATTTACCTCATCAAGATGTTTGGGTAAGGTCTTTTTATATAGTCATATTTTAGTTTTTATTGTATTATGTATTAAGGCCTTATTAAGGTTGTCATTAATCTCATTCTAGGATGGCAAAAAATTATGAGAATTTTAAGCCTAGGGCTTGTTTTTTCTATCATGGTAGCCCTAGGGGCTTTAATTTTCCAAAGTGAGCACAGTCTGCACTTCTCTCCTACTATACAAACATCCAGACAGTTTTTAGCACTCTCAGTCTTTCATTTAGGTTTTTTGGCTTTTTACAGGCCCGGTCTTCGGGATTGGGGCACTGTAAACGGGACTCAGACTGTTATTTCTAAACATTCATTCTAATCTATTACTTCAAAATCTAAGAAAAATTGACATATCTTCCAGTCTCAGCTGTAATCCCTCCACCGAGCGGTTGGATTCAACATTCAGTCCCACATGGTAAGCTATTGTAGCGCAATAAAATTGAAAATTTTAATTATTTAAATGTAGCTTTTATAAGCTACAAGCTTACCATGTGGGACTGAGAAGAGTCCCACCCTTCCTACCCGCTGTTTTATAGCTGAGGGGTATGGGTTAAAATTACAACAAGAAAGTAGGACGAGATCTCATATTGTACCACAAGACGACAACCTGAGGCTACGGCCAATTATAAATGTCTATTTTTCTTAGACGTTGGCCGGGCCTGCGGTCATCCGAGAGCAGCATTCAGTCCTACATGGTAAGCTTGTAGCTTATAAAAGCTACATTTAAGTAATTAAAATTTTCAATTTAAGAGACGTTTTCCATGCGTTTCATCTTTTCTCCTGTTTTTCAATATTGAGTTCAAAATTGTAATTCATCACTTGTTTTATTTAAGCTTCAGTGACTTAATCTGGGACCAAAGTAAAATATTAAGGTTTGATCAAATACATGTTTTGGAGACAAATAAATATTCACATAAAAATATGTTTTTATTGTGTTAATACATCCTACCTAATATACAGTTAGTTTTACATTGTCATCGCAAGCTGGCCTCGCCAAAAATCAGAAAAAGATGTCCTGAATCTCCTCCAGCAAGGTGGGCTGTGTGCACTCCACAGACTAGGTGTCATAACCTACTTCCTTTCTAGCTAGAGAACATGATGTCATGGCATCGTTTTTGTGATTGGCACATATTGCATGTTTTGTTTCTACAAACTGTTAATATAGCGTGGCTTCCCCAGGACAGAAAAGAGGTGCCTGTGGGCACTTAATGGCTGGTTTTAACAACCGTAGTACAAGTATCAATGTCGCAACAGAGGGACAGGGATCAGACCCTTACATTCTAAAGAAACCTTGTAAGTTTTGTGAACTACTTACGAAAATCCCAGAAAAGGCTGCTGCTGAATTGTCCAAGGAAATTTGCAAAGAGAAGAGCGAGAAATCAACACCAGCCAAGACTGTTTCATTCACCAAAGAACTCAGTACTTTGGACAACTGGTCAGAAAGACTGACTAGCATTGAAGTTCTGATAATGTTAAGACACCACTGATCAACCAACATTCAATCCAGTTAAGGTTGCTACTTCTCACCCACCATAAGCCAGTACAGTGTAAAAGACTCTTTTTTTCACTGACCAAGCAACCTACTGGCCATAACGGAAAGAACTTCAAACTACTACAGTGACCAGGTCACCCCCACATGACCTTAACCCAGAATTGGAGTCGGAGCAAGAGATACATCCTGTCACTGACCCAGGCCACTCTCCAGAGAGGCCTGCTGCAGAAGAAAGAGAGAGGATATCGGCCCAGATCCCAGGGAGACAAACCAATATATGTCTGAGGAACAGTCTTACAATTTTACAAATAAACTATTAGTTGGATCCATTCCTTTGTGTGTTGGTCCTATATGTCCAATTTTGGGACCTTGTCTTCCTCTGCTGATGACAATCAGTGGGTCTGTCACAGGGCTCAACCGACTCACATGATATCAGTCAACTTGCCTCCAGAAGACTGGCTCTTCAGAAAGCTGTAGAAATTTGACCTGACTGGTTGAAGGATACGCTTCAAGGAGTACTGGTGCTGGTGGTTTTCAGAGGGATCATTTTGGCAAGAAACCATGTTCTGTTCTCAGAAGAAATGGTATGGGCTCCACACAGGCAACACTGGACCCACAGCCAATAAAGTGGCCCTTCTTGTACAATTACTCAGTCTGACTGAATTGTGCTTACAGTTGTATAGCCAGACCATCAGGAGTGCCTTCTTCCCTAGCTTCCTGACCAATGTTACAGCACACTGAGGAAGTAGGAGAAAGCCATGGAGGAACCCACCAATATCTGTAACCAAGTGGCTGGTTTCAACAGATGCCTCAGTAGGATTTAAGACAACATGTTCACCCAGCTTAAAGTGATACATGGTGACACCAAGGGCAAATGGTTGACTAAAGTGCAGGGTGCTACTGAAGAACTACAGTATCTGATTAATTTTATTCTGAATATTAGTTTCGCAATGGTTAAGACTATGCAGCATCTCTCGGTCTTAGTCATTATAAAGATGACCAACATAGTCCTAGTCGGGAGAGATGTGTATTTACACCTGAAATTCATGACATTTAACACCTACTTGTAAACGGCTTTTAAAATGTATCGGATGTTTAATGCACATGCACTTATGCAAAAGCAAGCAATGGAAATGGTCAAAAGTCAAACATCTCAGGCTTTCTTAAACTGACTTTCTTGGTCCCCAAACCGAACAAGTGGCGACCTATCCTAGATCTGAGTTCAATTAACAAATTTCTAAAGTCAGGCAAATTTGTAGGCTACCAGCTTGACCTCAGGGAGGGCAAGGTCAGACCGACCCTGGAATGTTGGCAGATCTTAAACTTGAAGATACAAAAGCTTCTCAGTGACCTTACTTGTCGAGTCCAACAACTCATGTCCCTAATAGGGCTTTTGACAGCTAGAGTGAAGTAAGTCCACCGATTCAATGGCATCTGAAAAACCATTGAAAGGCTCTGGAGTCTCTGGAGAAGATGATCCCTGTCTCCAAGTCTCTTCAACCACACTTAAAATGTGTGGCTCCAGGAATCCATTGTCCTTAAACCCACTCAACCATGTTGTGCAAATCTTTACAGACACATCAATAGGAGAGCTTAGGAGACCACACAGCAAGAGGGGCTCTGTTCCTTCCAGAAAGGAAGTGGCATATACACTCTGGAACTAAAGGCAGTCTCCTTGGACCTAAAATAGTTCCAAGACCTCTGCTCAAGCAAGACTGTCCTCATAGTGACAGACAACACCACAGTTGTTGCCTACATAAACAAGAACGGAGGTATGAGGTGCCCCCCCCCCCCCCCCCCCCCCCCCCCCCCCTTTGTGCCCTGTGGAGAAACCTGATCTGATGCTCCAGGAAACGGGTAATTGTAACGGCCCGATACACTCCAGGTCATCTAAAGTGGTAGCCTGATAATTATTGTGCAGAATCATAACCAACTAATAGTAGCTGCTATACCATGTGTTGAGAGCAACATTAATCAGTCACTCCATATGACAAAAATCTTCAAACTTCACAACTTTAATACAAGTTAAAATTTTTTGTTGCATTTTTCCACTATGTTGTCACCTTTCCAAACTTTACTGTGCCTCACAAAAAGGAGGGGTGAGGGTATTGTAATCAGGTCTGTATAACTGAAAAATTAGACCTTGCATCTGAGTCACATTTTTACACAAAGTGGAGAAGTGGGAGTCTAATTTGGACTCATCTTTACTCAAAGATTGTCTGGATCAAGATCTGGGTCATGAATTGAGAATTGTTTGTGATCTTTTGCCAATATCTACACTATTGATCAGTTGGGTGTTAAATATTCACAAAAAGTGGGGTCTACCCTTGGCTTGGTGTTCTCAAAGTTGATCTGAATTGATTTTTTTTTGTTTGTTTTTTTTGCATGTCAGTGAAGATTTGTGCATTCTCAGGCACTGTTGGAGATAGTTTCCTAAATGCACTCAAAAAAACTGAATTTGGAATAAAATTTAAAAATTAAAGTTGAATTTGCTGCCAATACCCCTACCACAAGACTCATGTTGGTCAGCTTATATAAAGCCCTCATTAGTATAAATACCAAATACCTTCTAAAGGTAATATTTGGGGTATGTCTTCACATTTTGGCCTGGTAATCACATACAGAAGGACAGATCATCCTGTGGCTGATATATAAGTAGAATACATATGTATGCCCCGTATAAGTAAAAAGAGCTTTGACCTTAAATCTCTATCTTCAAAATCATTGGCTGGCCTCCAAACATTGGAGTGTCTACCTTTTTCTATGATTTTGGAGATTTTCATTTATAACCCCTTTATTATTGGTTGTAGGGGTTCGGAATATTAAATCAGCTTTTACGAAATCATGAGCTGAGACTCTTTTGGCAGGGGTGTGCTTGTCTGAATGATAACTTAAAAAGCGCTTAACCTACACTCATGAAATCTGGCAAGTAGATTTGTTCTATAGATGTCTGGAAATCATTATCTTTTAGAAGTGATCTGATACAAAATGGGTGACTTCATAGCTATTAATTAAAATGTTTAAGATGAAAATGAAAAATCCTTAATATCTCACAAATGGAGCAAGATAGAGTGATTATACAGTTCTCTTCTATAGTTTACAGCCATTCAGAAATGGTCTGAGATAGAGCTATTTCGGTTGAATTTTGAGCCCAAAGGGTATAAGCAGTCATATGAACCTACTTTAAAAAATCTTTCTCCTGCCACATTTGGCAGGCATCTTGCAAAAACGTGTTTATCGCGGAAATGATGTGAGATGAGCAATTTTTTGTTGAATTTTGCGCCCAGAGGGTATACCCAGTCACCTGCATCTTTTTCAAAAAAAATCATTCTGCCATTTTAGGTGGCCATCTTGAATTGCTGCAGAAAGACACAAAAATGTGTTTATCTCAGAGATGGTGCAAGATAGAGCAATTTCAGCTGCATTTTTTACTCAGAGGGTATACTCAGAGTCATCTGCAAAAGACAAAAACACATTTTCATAAACTGAGCAAGACACAGAAATTTGGGACAAACCACTATTGCTTGTAATTTTGTTGCTTTTACAGATCGTGATCCATAGCTCTGTGAGTGATAATTCTTGTAGGTACTTTGAATAATTTGCTTATACTTCCAAATTCACTGCATTTAGAGCATTTCCCTTAATATGTTGCTCAGCTTCTTTCTCTGTACCAACAAGGTTGTGCCTGTTATAGAGGTGTGCCTCAATTGCTAAGTGAGTTATAACTTTTGTCTTTTTTATGTGTTTATTTGATATGTTTATTTCAGTTTACAATTCCACATTACAGGTTTACAAAAGAGATTACATATCATTCAATAGCCTCTATTGTGACTCGTATAACACAGTTTAATAAATCAAATGTTTCAACGGCTCATTTTCATCTGCAACATTTGCATTTTCTATTATTACTATAAGGGTATAATGATTAGATCTATGTATGTTGCCAAAACATAATCAGATTTATATTTCTCTTCCATATGCTAATAAATTGCTCACCTGTAAGTATTACTAGATTGAGTACATACAAAATTGGGTTCAGATTTATAACACAAAGAAGGATTTCTAGGACAGTGAGGGGCCGTAATATTGAGAGCTAGTCATTCACTAAAGTTTCCCAAAAAGCATTGATATCCTGGCAATAGTTAAGAAACAGTGTTTTACATTAACTATACCTTGACAGCTTTCATAGAGAAAAGCTTTAGATAAGGGTTTTATATACAGGTGAAAACACATTACACATACATAGGAGCATAAAATTTTATTAGTACTATACATCAAAATATATATGTTTTCCCAATCTGTGAAATTGCCCATTTCATGAAACAGTCATTATTGTAAGCCCGCTAAGGCATATTCGGACGAAGTGTCCCAGTTCATATCTGAAGAGCTCGAACAGGAAGCATTATTGGGTCCATTCGACCAGATCCCACACTCAGAGTTTACTTGGGCCCCCTTGATGACACGACCGAAGGGCTCAGGCATAAAATATACAATTCCTTAGCGTATTTTGTACCAATCCCCCCTAAATGATTAGGAATCAGTCAGTTTGGACCAGCCCATGAAATAAACTCCTCCGTTCTGTCTCCACACCCAATCATAGTTCCCCGTACAATATTAACCAATCAGAACCTCTGACTTATTCCCCCTTGTCGTCCACCTCGCTTCTTCCCTCATTATATATTTTGATGTTGAAGAGTAAACACTGTTTTATTTTAGGACATTTTATAACTTGCCGTTTATGTGGATAGTCCGTTTGTCATTGCTTGTTGGTTGTGTGGTCACAAACTGGACATGGAGACTGGACATGGATATCCTAGCTTGTAAAAAGTGTGGTACGGAGCATGAGAAGCCCGTCAGGAATAGATGTGAGCGCTTGAAGGGCGACAAGGATGAGAAAAAGGACAACAATAAGGAATTGACTGTAAAGAAAACGCCAAAAGGCAAAGCCGCCTCTGCGGGATCTTCACAAGATAAAATGATGGAATTAATGCTCTCGTCGATGTCGTCCTTCTCTGAAAAGTTGGCAGCCATGGAGGAACGCATCTCCAGCTTAGCCGACAAACCACAGGAGAGTGTCCAGGAACTTCACTTGCGTAAATCTCGTTCACGAGAGAAATCAAAGAAGCGTGAACAATCTGAGGACAGACTGGACACTGTTGCTGCTAACCTTGTCCAGAGTGACACTGGTGTTACACATGCAAAAGTATTCCCGGACACGGCAGTAGTTTTGAAACATGCTGCCCCACCGGCGAGAAACAAGAAACTGAAAAACGACTTAGACCTTGGAGTCACACCACTCTCGTGAGAACTCATTCCACCTACACCTATCTCACGTGTTGGATCTTCATCTTTGCCAAGGGTCACATCTACCATTACGAGACCTGTCCCGGCCACCACGGTTCATCAACAGTGGGAACAAACTTCAGGTAACCTACAACACAAAATAGACTTTAAATTGTTAGAAAAACAACCTCAATGTGATTTTAACCAAAACATTCTAACACACACGGACCAATATGGAAATCCTGTGCAAGTACAAGCGGTAGTGGACCCGTCGGGTGTAGTTACACAGCCTGAAGCTACATTCTTTGAGAAACCTGTCGAGATGACTAGTAATATACAGTCCATGGATACACTGCGTGCGAACCCTATGATACAACGACTGGTAGAGGAAAGGGTGGCAGTCCTTGAAAGTAGGATGCGAGCGGAGCTGCAGCAGGGTACGACACACAGACGCAAAAGTGGCCGTTATAATACAGCTGAGACACCTCACAGTGCACCCCATCTCAGATGGCCGAACGAATCGTGTTTAACTGGCACACAGAGGAAGCGCATACCTTTCGACGACCTCTCTCTGGGCCAATTCGTAGTCGGCTACATAAACAGTGTGTTAGAAACTCAACACTTTGATACGGTTAAACACATGCTGACAGAACTCTGTGAAACGGTAAAACTAGCAAAAAACCTCTCATGGCCCATTGCAAAGGGGGCCTTCGCCGTCTCCATGCACAAAATCGAGGAAGAAACCATCACATGGGCAGACAAGCGAACATTAGCTGACAACAGGCTTACTTACTCACAATCAGCCGTCTTCAGTGGAAGTGTGACAATGTCTCCTAAACCTTCTGGATCTCCACAAGTCGCTGGAGGCACGAAGAAAATCGTAGGTAAATGGTTTAACGAGAACTCTCGTCCTCACACACAAGATCACCTAGATCCCACGGGAACGACGTTGTTTAAACATGTGTGCATGTACTGCTTTAAAGTCTTGAAACGGAATAACGTGCACACGGAAGCAGAATGTCTCAACAAGAAGAAGACTTTAAATAATGAATAGGGTTGTACCGGCCGTATCTCTCATATATTTGACAATGACTTTAAAATGGGTAATGGGTGTTACTGTGGGGTTCTCCCCAATGTCACTTTATGTAAGGTGTGCACTATTGCTGTTTATAATGGCTACTCTTGTGTATATAACATGCATTTATTTGGCCCTTATAACAATGTATTTGATAGAAAGATTTCCCAATTTATTGGTGTTCCTTTTGTAAAGCTCAATCACAAACAGAAGGGTGAGTCTGTTAATACAGATAGTCTCGTTACTGATCCTATGTTGGACCACCAGGAGAGCTGGTCTCCCATGTGTACTGAGAATAAAAATGCTATTCAGTTTGATAAACATATTGGTTTTGTTACTAATGAAACTACATTGTCTAACTTACCTTGTGGCTTTCCAGTTGACATGAATGACTCGGCAGCATACTTACGAGCTGTAGATCTAGTAGTGGCCTCTGGTGTGCCGAACTACAAATGTGCTCGCATACCTTTAACATCTGGCTTTAACTGGGATTACATAGAACATCACATACAAGACTACCATGACAAAATTATCTTAGATTATATCAAGTTTGGCTTTCCCCTTAGTATTATGGCAGACCAGGTCATAGAATCTGGAGCTGAAGACAACCATTCATCAGCTAAGGCATATTCGGACGAAGTGTCCCAGTTCATATCTGAAGAGCTCAAACACGAGGCATTATTGGGTCCATTCGACCAGATCCCACACTCAGAGTTTACTTGGGCCCCCTTGATGACACGACCGAAGGGCTCCGGCCGAAGTGTCATCCTGGATCTCTCTTATGGTGACCTTTCCCTTAATAAAGCAACGAATAAGCTCAAGTTTGATGGCAAACCTTTTAGTTTGAAACTCCCCTCTCTTGATCACATATTCCCAGATCTCGAGAAATGGGGCTCTGATCCCAGACTATTCAACCTTGAACTACACTTGGGCATAAAGTGGAAAGACAAGTACTACATTGACAAGAACTTGGCTTTTGGGGCAGTACATGGCACTGCAATCTTTGAGAGAATCTCAGACCTTATCCGCTTTATCTTGGCTAAACAGGGGATTAGGGTCTGGAAATACATAGATGATATTTATGCAGTTTGCCATAAGAATACTGCACAAATGGCCTTTGAAAAACTGATCCAAGTATTTGAAAAGATTGGCCTCCCAATTAACAAGTCAAAATTATTCCCACTACAACAGAATTAGCAATCTTAGGCATTACTGTCAATGTGGAGCAAAGAACTTTTAGTATATCACTGGAAAAACAGGAGGAAATCTCGTCCATGTGCTGTGAGATGTTGTTAAGACATCAAATGTCAAAACGTGAACTCCAGTCCCTTGTGGGTAAATTATTGTACATCTCGACATGCGTGCGTGGGTCTCGTGCGTGTTTAAATCGCATGCTACAATTACTCCGTGATAATCACCAGTCAAGCAGGGTCACACTCACGCAAGAATTCCAAATGGACCTGTTGTGGTTCGTAAAATTATTAAATTCCTTCAACGGGGTTGTAGCATTTAGACGTAGTCCCGTTTCACAAGTCGTACATGTGGACGCAACTCTCACCAGAGTTGGGGGGATTTGGGGATCTTGTGCATACACAGCCGAGATCCCTCACGACATTTCATCAAACGCATCTATCACTCATCTCGAGATGTACAATATCGTCATAGCATTGCGTTTGTGGGCCCATGAATGGCAGGATAGTGTCATCTCCCTTAAGTGTGACAATGAGAGTGCGGTGTCGGTGTGTAATTCTGGCAAGACACGAGACTCTTTTCTGAATTTGTGTTTATACGAGTTGTGGTTACTTATTTGTAAATACAACATTGATTTACGTGTTTCTCATATAAGAGGTAAAGACAATGTTATTGCGGATGCATTATCCCGCAATAACCTGCAGAAAGTTGGCCCTGTAACCTGGGAACAAATGACTGACAGCTTATTGTATATGTCTTTGTAGATTTACCCAGCAATTCTCACCCCTTGTTACAGGCTGTGTTAGTCAGGAAACACCATGGTATCAGGAAACATACAGCCAACCAGTACCAAAGACAATTTAAGTTATTTTTAGCGTTTGTGTTGTCTCACCATATTACTCAGCTGGACTCTGTACCTACAATCCTAGTATTCATTGAATTTTTGGCAGCTAACGCATTAACATATAGAGTGATTGTAAACTATGTGTCAGCCCTGAAATGTATGTTTGGCAAATATGGATGGTCTACCCAAGCATTTGAGTCTCCACTAGTAAAAAGGATTTTAAGAGGGGTTAAAAAACAGTCCATACAACCCCTTCCCCAAAGGCTTGTTTTCCTTGCAACAAATAAAGGAGATCTCCCGTCTGTGTGACATCTACGAATCGTCCCTGACCTACAGGGCTGCCTTTTTATTGGGATTCTATGGGTTATTACGTATCTCCAACATAGCACCACCCTTTTCCAAAGCATTCGACCCTGCAAAGCATTTACTCAGGCGTGATGTCACATTCTTGTATCCGGGTACTCACATCTCACTGAAGTGGGCTAAGAACTTGCAAGCTCCCGAGAGAACACATACTGTGAAGTTACCTGTGGTCCACGACCCCCTCCTATGCCCTACACAAACCCTCCAAGCTCTGTTGAAGAAACGGGTTTTGAAGCCATCCGACCCCTTACTAGTACTCAATGACTATACACTGTTATCACGTCTCATCTCAGAAGGCGATTGGCCACTCTCGTACGTAGTCTCGGGTTACCCATACTAGGTTTCGGCTTTCACAATTTCAGGAGATCTGGGGCTACCATAGCATACGACTCTAACGTCTCCCTTACAGCCATTAAAATGCACGGAGTCTGGAACAGCGATGCAGTATGGTCGTACATCTCGGACAACATATCACAATCGCTTCAAGTCCCGTTAGCATTCCAAACCCTAGCTAATTCACTACAATAAATGCTATCTTGGGCTTGGGCACGTTTTATCCATTGTTCAATTCTCGTCCACGAGAATTGTCTTCTGTAATCCTTCATGTACCAACTAACGTTATAGAAGTTAATAAAAGTAGTATGCCCAACTATCGTCCTTTTATTTCAATTCTTGTTTCCTCAACACGGTTACAATACTGACTGTTGTACCAATCACCCCTAAATGATTGGGTATCAGTCAGTTTGGACCAGCCCGTGAAATAAACTCCTCCATTCTGTCTCCACACCCAATCATAGTTCCCCATACAATATTAACCAATCAGAACCTCTGACTTATTTCCCCTTGTCGTCCACCTCGCTTCTTCCCTCTTTGTATATTTTGATGTTGAAGAGTAAACACTGTTTTATTTTCCCTCCCACCCTCTCCAGTATCTGGGTTGTTCAATTTTATGCTATGTGTGTTATATTTTAATTCATGTTATTATTTTAGTGTCATTTTATTGGGCACGTTTTATCCATTGTTCAATTCTCGTCCACGAGAATTGTCTTCTGTAATCCTTCATGTACCAACTAACGTGATAGAAGTTAATAAAAGTAGTATGCCCAACTCTCGTCCTTTTATTTCAATTCTCGTTTCCTCAACACGGTTACAATACTGACTGAAGATTTCAACAATCTCACATGATTTCTGAAATACCATGTGAGTTGTAGCATGTAACAATAAAATACTACCTTTGGACAAACTACATTTTATTAATTCACTAACACGTTAAAAGTATGAAAGAAATTACATAAAACAACTAAGAACCCCGAAGGCCCAACAGCATTATGGTAGAGAGTTAGCAAGCGTTTGTAGTGCTAGAGGGACTTGTAACGACTGAGACGTGTTATCAGATATATATGACCAGACCGAATTGCTACGCCATGCTCCATGCATTTGAATGCTGGCTACCGAGATATCTGCGTCATAAGCAATTGTGGCTCCTGACCTCCTAAAAGTATGAAACCCGTACCCTAACAAGGGGAGGTCCATCATCCTAAAAAAACGTAGCTAAGAGTCTGCGAAGCATGGATTGAGTAAGGAGAGAAAAATCATAAAGGACAAACAAGGGTTGGTAAGGGGACAATACTAACTTGTTTAACAGGACATGCTAGGTGGTTACGGGGCAGAGTACTGAATCCTGAATAACTGGTAATTTGACAATGTGTGTTTTCTCTGGGGCTTGGATATTTTTTGCCCATTTTAAATGAAGATGGATGCCCGGGTGTTTGAACTGTATGTCCCTATGTAGCAAATGCTTGTTGGGGTCAAAAGCCTTGGAGAAGGGTGGGGCAATATTTGAAATCTGCAGCATTCCATAAAAGGCTAACCGATATGCGGCTCTATATGTCAAGGTGTTTTCAAAAATCTCGCATAGACGCACAATCTCGCGTACTTGTGAAAACGAGAATTATAGAGCATTTGGTGTTGGTTGCCTGTGACATGAATACCTAATACCCTCAACAAACGCTTAACCAAAACACATTCAAACACATCCAAATTCCACCCATATGTTGAAAAAGCAAACTTGAGAGCAGATACATAATTATTCACCACTCTAAAAGTTATGCCATTGCTAGCCAGAAATTCCAGGAACATCATAACACACGTGGGGCCATCACATACTTTAAAGCCTCGCGAGACGGTAAAAGCGAGGTACAATTTAAACTGTCTTGAATACTGGTGCCTAGTGTGTGATCTGATGGCTGATGTCGCAAGACCCAATGCCGGGTTTAAGGACCTGGAACACTGTGAAGGCACCCCTACAAATATAGACACAAAACCTCATTGGGCACATTCTCCCACTGGACCTGACCTAAGTTCTGGAATTTCCCACAGGACAAAGCATCTGCTACTGTATTATTAACACCCTTAATATGTGACACTCGTAATCCAATGTTATATTTAGCTGTGATTAGCCATAAATTAAACAAACACACATTCAGAAACTCATCCCTAGTCTTACCTGTGGAACACACCGCTACTGCACTCTCATTATCACATTTAATATTTACAACTTTGTTCTTCCATTCATGGCCCCACAACTTTGCAGCTATGACAATATTGTACATCTTGCACCGAGTGATAGGTAAGTTTTCAAAAGGAATGGTAGCTGCATACACATGAGTACCCCATACCCCACCTATTTGCGAAAGTGTGGCATCAACATGGACAACATAAGACACAGGATCTTTGCAGAAATGAATGACTCCATTTGATGACTGTAAGTATTTTAAGAACCACAATAAATCTATATAAAACCCATCCGTTGGATATATAATGTCAACCTCGTGATGGTCTCTGAGAGTTTGAAGCATTCTATTTAGAAAGGCACGAGAAATATACAAAAGTTTTCCCAATAAGGACTGCAAGTCTCGTTTAAGTAATCTTGTAGCTACAAAGGCCGAAATGCATTCTCACGAGATTTCACTCAGTTTTTCTTGCTCTAAACTAAAGGTGCGAGAGTCAAAATCTACTATAATGCCCATGATAGCTAAGCGTTTGGTAGGTGCAAAAACCTTTGCCATATTAACTGGGAGTCCTACATTTTTCAAGATATCTAATAATGTATGAAAAGCATGATCTGCATCATTCTCATGGCAGCATGCATACAGGTCATCAATATAATTGTGAATTTGGTAACCTTTCTTAGACATGAGGAATCTGACAAAATCTGTGATCCTTTCAAATATTGCTGTGCCATGGACAGCCCCAAACGCAAGATTCTGATCAAAATAGTATTTACCCACTTGATGCCTAAGTGAATCGTGCCAGCTGGGTCAATTCTGACATTTCTAAAAGCACGTGAGATATCTACTTTGAAAAGTCTCGCGTGATCTCCCAAGGCATCAAGTGTCTCTACTAATCCGTCCAGATTTGGGAGTTTCAATAAAAAGGGTGTGTGATCATAATGTGTATGTTCAGTGGCTTTATTCACCGAAAAGTCACCAAACGATAAATCCAAAATGACAAGTCTACCCATGCCCTTGGGGCGAGTCATCAATGGTGACCATGTAAAACCAGGGTGAGAGGGTTGGTCAAAAGGTCCCAATACCGCACCCAGTTGTAATTCTGTATTAATATATTCATCAATGGCCTCTGGGTATAGTAATGCAGAATGGTGGTTATTCTCTGCATTGTTATAAACAGGTACATTCTTGTCCAGACCAAGGGGAAAGCCAAAAGACAAATAGTCCAAAAGTTTCTTGTCATGATAATCATGTATTTCAGATCTGATGAAATCCAAATTAAATGAGGAAGTGAGAAGGACACGCTTCCCCCTGTAATTTGGACAACCTGAATCCAAGACTTGTGAAACCAATTGAAGATATTCAGATGAATTACACATATCAGTTGCTTTACTGGTAGGTAAAACATCACACAAAGTATTAGAACATACAAAATCGATAGATCTATTAAATGAAACTTTATTAATAACCGACATGGGAGACCTGCTCTCCTGGTGTGTCCTATTAGATGTATTTATATCAACAACCTGTGAGTGCATATCAATACCCTGGACCTCACCACACAGTGAAAAACTAGAACACAAATTAAACAGTGGTACACCAATATAGTCAAGTACATGAACGTCTTTTAAGTTGCCATAAGGGCCATACTTGTGAAATTCAGAAAGCAAATTTAGTGTCATATACAACTGCTGACTACCCCTGAGGGGACATAAACGGGGGAACCTCTAGAAAAACACCCATCACCAAGAACTTGAGTAATGTTATCCTGAGAACTGCAGCCGGCTACAATCTATTCTGTAGATTTTCTTTTGTTATTGCACTCTGCTTCTGTGTGCGCATTGTTCCTCTTCAGTTGTTTGAAGCAGAACATACAAATGTGGCGAAATGTCGTAAGTCCTAAGGTATCAGTGTGGTCTTGTTGATGAGGGCAGGAGCCCTTGTTGTACTATTTACACATAACATGTTTTCCCAATGGTGGGGTCTGTTGCGATGGTTTGGGCGATAAGGTAACTGAGCCACTGAACACAGCTGACTGCAAATAGGTCAGTCTGTTATCCGAAAGCGTTCTTCTATCACTCCAAGTCAGAGTCTCGTCCTCCAGTTTGTGCATTGACACTGCGAATGCCCCTCTGGCAATGGGCCAGGACAGATTTTCCACCAGTTTAATCGTTTTCATGAGCTCGTGAATCATATGTCTGCAAGTGTCTTGGTGAGAGGTGTCGAGGACGTTAGCTAAAAACCCAACTGTAAATTGACCCAATGTCAGGTCATCATACACTGTTCTCTTCCTATTTATTCCCACTGGGCACAATTCGTTCGGCCATCGTAGATGAGGGGCCCCACAAGGGGTGTCAGCAACGTTATATCTGGCACTCTTCTTTCTTTGTGTGTTACTTTGTTGCAACTCTGATTTCATTTTAGATTCCAGTACAGCGACACGTTCTTCAACCAGTTTCTGGATGAATGGATTAGCTTTGAGTGCCTACAGTGTAGCGGTGGAAGCAATTGTAGACCCTGCAGTCACTGGTAAGTTCTCATGTACAGGTACATACACAGTTTGTTCAGCAGTTGTAGCAGTCACTTCTTTTATAGGTGGTTGCACATTCTGAATTTGAAACCCACCCATGTCAGCCAAAGAATGCCCTTGGACAGGGATGCCATACTGGTCAGAGTACGCAGGTAAGTTAAAGTTTACATCACGAGTCAGGGGTTTCTCGACCACTGCAGTCTGAGTAAAATTCACTTGTGCTGGGGCGTCCCAGGAGATAGAGGAAGTAGTTTGTGGACGGCTTATGGTAGAGGTAACACAAGGTAATGATTTAATGCCTGGCACATGCGTCTGAGCTGCTTTTGTAAGTACGGCAACCCCCAGCTCGGGATCTGCTTTCAATTTCTTTGGTCTCGCAGGAGTTGGTTTTATGGTAACAGCCACATCCGGAAAAGTCTGTGAGTATATCGTTCCGTCTCTAGAAACTGTTGTCAGATTTGTAGTCACTGGTAACTTCTCATCATCATCTGAGATCTCGATTCTCTTAATTTTCTCACGAGAACGAGACTTTTTTGCCTCTTCTGAGACGTTGAGGGAGGATCCAAATGAGATGTCAACCCTGATATTCTCTCGTCCATTGCATTTACTTTTTCTGTGACGTTTGTCATCGTGGACATCATAACCTCTAACATTTTCTTGTGAGAAGATGCGTCCACACCCTTGCCACGTGGTGTCTTACGAACAGATTACTTACTAGTGTCTCTCTTTTCTTCCTTACTAGTCTTTCACTCTTTTGTATTTCGAGCCAACAGGCCGCTCGTGGTCAATTCCACACTTTTTGCATAACACAGTCTGTTTATCCATTGGTACATTAGTGGCCATAATGGCCAATAAAATCAAACAAGCACAAAGTCTTGATCCAAAAATTTAAAATTCACTTCATAAAAGAAATTTACAATGCGCAAAAACATACATGTGAGCCCTTTATATAGGCCTAGAAACTTGAAACACATGTCATGATTGGTTAACACCTTATATCACATTTGATTGGTTCATA
The DNA here is from genome assembly GCA_964017235.1 of Sabellastarte sp. h YS-2021. Taxonomy (NCBI): domain Eukaryota; kingdom Metazoa; phylum Annelida; class Polychaeta; order Sabellida; family Sabellidae; genus Sabellastarte; species Sabellastarte sp. h YS-2021. The sequence continues at coordinate 81,288,096 of OZ024934.1, read as the reverse complement.
CATGACTGGAAGAGTTTACTAGCCACGGACTATGCCAAAATGACTGAATGCCAATCACTGCCGGGGGGGGGTGGGGGGGGGGGGGGGTGGGGGTGATTGCTTCTATAGGCAAGAATTTTGCCCATTTTGAGAAATAGGCAACTGACATTTTTTGCCCATTTCATGAAATAGGCAATTTATTCAGTATTTGCTTGACCATTTCACGAAATGAGCAAAACTTTGGTTGCCTATTTCATGAAATGGGCAATACCATGTATGAAAAATAAATTTTCATGCATAAAAGTATTTTATTACTTTAATGTTACTGAAAACACTATTTTACACTGTATTTTCATGTTTTATAAAACTACAATATATTATACGGCTAAAATGATTAACCATGGTGGTACACTTTTATTAACACAAAACATATTTCACACTATTAGACATTATGATATCCATATAAGAACCCCTTTCTTCAACTGAAACATTAAATACACATTAAACAAATATTTCTTGTAATAAATAACATCTTACATGATTACCATTTACAAGTCATAGCATATTGTCTTGTTATTTATCCACACTCACAAAATTGTGCTAAACCTTTGTAACCACATAATCCAGTGGTAACCACACCTCAGGACCTGTTTTTCTAGAGGGCCCAATGGTTAATTGCAATTCACAATACTTATAGGTTGACCCCGTATAAGATGAATGCTGATCTTTTTATTTCATATTTTTGGACATAAATATTTTAAAGTTGTAAGTTGTGTAAATTAGTTGCTCTTAAAAAGCAGATATTTTATTTATCCTATCTTTAACTGTGTAATATTTTAGTTGCATTCATATAACTATCAAAGAAACCTTTAACATATTTAAAAATACCAGGACAGCAAAAAAAATTATTTACCTTTTTCTTTTGAAATAACAGTTTCAATATTTGTTACATGTTTGTAGAACTACTACAGATAATAGGCAGTTTCTAAAGATATTTGCAAAGTTTTTCTTCATCTATGCATGGAAATTATATTTTCATACATAAGATTGCCTGTTTCGTGAAATGGGCAAGCCACAATTGAATAAATTGCCTATTTCAAGAAAAGTCAGTTGCCCATTCCATGAAGTGGGCAAAATTCTTGCCTATTTCATTAAATGGGCAATTTCGTGGATTGGGCCTAACATATACACATTAGTACATCATTTGCTATTGGACCTAGGAGTTTGGCATTAAGAATGATGTGAATGGCTGCCTCACTAGTCATTTTTATAATGGCTGAATTATCTGTATGTTAGGTTACACCATGTCATATTCAGGGATACACTGGGTCAAGATTCAATCTCTAGTTAACTGTTTTGGAATATATTTTTTTTAATTTAGACAGGAAATACCTAACAGAAAAAAAAGTTTAGTCATATCTACTCCAGGTGGCTTGTGTGACAGATTGGCCACTGCTTGAAAAATAGGCTGTATCTCCACACATGTACAAATTAAGTCTTCATAATGAAAACATTTTAAACTTTCATAGATCCAATGGTCTTGGTGATCAAAACTGGTCATTGAAAGTTTTGGCACCCTTTATCACTTACTTTTGGGACAAAAGAAGTATATCTCTGCATGTACCATTATTGAAAACTTTAGACACAAGTCAGCTGACACAGTGTCCATTTAAGTACTTATGGCTTGCTTAATTATTCAGTTTTTATGCTAAATTACACCGTATAAAGTAACAGTTGAAAGGTTGAAAGTTAAAGTTGTTATTGCCTAGTTTTCAGTTACAAATAATCTTCCCATAAAAATGAGGTGAACGACCTTGTTTTAAACAGAAGTTAAGTCATATTAGTCCTTCAAGATTATTTCAGTTTGTTGTTATTAGTATCTTTATCAGTTGTGATGGTTGGAAGTGGGTGATGAGACCAATCATTTCATGGTGTACAACTTATATTTTTGACCATTCTACAAAGTAAATTTAACTGTAAATTTTTAGTGCGCAATTCTCAAAACTCTCCCAAAGTTAAAATAGCCAATGTCTTGTCATTTTTTGCATGGAAAAGTGAAATTGGATTATTTGTGATATTTACAGTAAGACCTCAACGTCAGTCTACCGAAATATATAGTCTTGAAATCAATTTTCTTTCACTGGTTATTTATTTCAAGTTGTTATGCATTATCAATATAATCAGGAATTTAATGCTTTGGTTTAGGTTCTTGTCCATATCTTGGTACTAAATTTTAAATCTTATAAGTGGAAAGGCAGTCTCTAGTACATCAGATGCTAGACAAATTTACGCCAATTCAGTCTTTGCATATTATATTTAAAATATAGATCTGGTAAAGTGAATAGCATAGAAAATATGAACATCAAAAAATCAAATTACAGTCAAAATATTTTACAAAACCATATAACAGCAGCAGTGTTTAAGTTCCCTTAAATCATTTCAAAGTATTCATCCTGCTCAGCTTTGAATTCACTATCAATGAACTTGGTCATGTCATGTGTGCCAAACTTCTTCAATTCCACTTCTCTTTTCTCAATAAGAAACCACTCCACAAACTCTTCTCCAAGTGCTTGAACCATGGTTTTATCCTTCTCTAAGGCATCAAGGGCTTCCTCTAGTTTAAATGGTAAGGGGCAGCCTGGTCTCAGTCCAGGAGCAGGAGGTTCTGTCTTATTCTTAATGCCATCAATTCCTGCAGCAACAGTTGCAGCCAAAACCAAATAGACATTGGAAGCCCCACTAGGAATTCTGTTTTCCATGTATGTTGCTTTTTCACTAATACTTTTTATGCGCAAAGAAACCAATCGGCTGTCATAGCCCCAGTCTTTCTTGTCTGCAACCCAGGGTGTGTGAAGACGGCGATAACAGTTTACAGTTGGGCAGCAAAGTGCAGTTATAGCATCCATGTGTTTTATCACACCACCAATCCAGTATTTGCCCAAGCTTGATATATGGTCTGGCTCATTTGGATCATAGAAAGCATTTTGGTTAGTCTGTGTGTTCCAAAGACTGTGATTAAAGTGGGTTCCACTGAATGCATCTTCACCAGCAAATGGCTTGGACATGAAAACAGCTGTAATTCCAGACTTTTTAGCTATTTCCTTCACTGCAGTTTTGAAGCGGAACATATTGTCAGCGGCTTCAATCCCAAATTTTGGCACAAAAGCAAATTCAACTTGACCTGGAGAATGCTCCACTTCCATGGTCTCAGACTCTATGCCACATTTGCGAAGGTTACTGTCTAGAGTCAACATGAGTTCCTCAACATCACTGAATCTTACATGAGTACAGTAATCTCTTCCCTCAAACAATGGCTTCCCATCTTTGACAAGTAGCAACTCTGCTTCACAGGCACACATTAGCTTAAGACCCATAGACTCCAGATTTTGCAGCTGCTTCCTTGCAACATACCTTGGACAGGCCTCTTGAATGGTCCCATCCTGCCACATGGGCTCGCACAGGATTTCTCCAATCTTGAACTTGTCTGTGCCAGCCCAGGGAAGCTCTACAATCTTATTACACATGGGCTTGGAATAACTGTTGCCGTATTTAGTTTCCAACACACATTTACATTCTGTTATTTCTGACCTGGGCCCAAAGATTAAGTTGCCTGGGAATAAAAATAAACAAAAATATATCATATCTGTTTCAGCATTTTACATTTTATTGTGCTACTATAGCTTACCATGTGGAATGTAATGCTATCTCGGATGGCTGCAGGCATCCTGGCCAACTCAAGAAAAAAGAGCATAATATAGCCAGGTACCTTAATTGGTGAATACCTTGAGGTGTCCCAGATAGTGACAAAGGCTTCCTTCTTCTCATTGGCCGCCATATTGCTTGAGACTAGTCATCCTCAGAAGGAAAGAAAGGGGGTACTACCACTGCAACCATGTCTTCCAGAGTCTAACAGCCATCAGGTATACCATCTACCTCCGCAGTCTATCACAAGTGAGCATAGGCTGCACTTACTTCCTTCATAAGGCCAGATATCCAGACATTATATATACTGCCTATATTTGAGACTTTAAGGTTTTGGCCTCTAAAAGTGCCTAGTTTTTTTTTAAACTTTTGCACTGTAAGTGGGACTCAGACTGGTTATTTTAACATATATTTTATACAAATTACAAGAAAAAATTCACATAATACTTCCAGTTTCAGCTGTAATCTCCCCACCTAGTGGTTGGACTCAACATTTAGTTCCACACGATAAGCTATTGTAGCATTTTTTGTATTTTTATCTTTAATAAGTCTTAAGATTTCTATACGCTTAAGAATTTCATATTGAAAAGAATAAATGACACTATCAAAGAGGTTATCTTTAATTTTTTTTAAAAGAGCCAAAAAAAACATCCGTTAATTATAATAACTCTCATGAGCTTTGTACATCAGAAGGATCCTGAAAGATACTGTCTATATATATATATATATATATATATATATATATATATATATATATATATATATATATATATATATGCGTGTGTGTATACTGTTGGGACTGGTATGGCGCATCTTGTTTGCATGAATCATACTAATAGAAGCCTACATTAAATTCTATTTTGAAGAAGTTTCCAGATTTATTAGATCAGTGGGTATTGTCAACCTCACATCTGAGAATATTGGATCAACATTGGTTTGGTCTTTTTGAGTTTTTGCTCTGAGGCCAGCTCCCAACTCACCTGTCAAACATCCCACTCCTGATTCAAGCATGTTCGCAGCTTGGCAAGCAGGAATTGTTTTTCCCCGAGCAATACCATGCACGTCTGACCAGGTGAACCTCAGGTAGTCAAACTTTGCTGCCTGTTCAGTCAGATTTTCCAGATTTATTTCAGGAAAAGACATCTTCTATAGTCCTTCTGCTTTATGTCAGTCTTTGTATAGGCTTGTTGCACAGTAAAATTTACAAATTTCAAAATGAAATAGTAGAATTAACCTGCCTTGTATGCAGACGATCAAACCTCTATTATCCAACTTCTTTCAATCAAATATTGGGGTTTATGAGTTTATTTAAACTCTCACAAATATATATTTCTTTATTGTTTTATAGTAAAATGCCCATTTTATTTCATGACTCAATTATCCAAACAAAACATTGCTCATCCAGTAAATAATGGATGTTGCAATGTGCCAGACAATCTGAAACTGTGCAGGTCTGTGCTAACTAATACATGATAAACTATCAAATCAAAAAGTAAAATAATAAAAAAGATCACATAAAAACTAGTGTCCAATAACTTTTCTAAATTCTAATTATATAATTGTTTATGATGTGTGTTTGTAACTCTAGAAAAGCGATGTTCAAAAGTCAAAAATGGAAAGTAACCTTAGCAGTTACATGTCTAATATGGCAGTGCCTGATGTAAATAAAGTATGAGTGGTGTTATCTTTACACATGCGCAAATCAGTACACAGGGAAAAAAGCCTGGCAAAAAAAATGTCTGAAAAAAAGCTTGGTCTGTTTTTCAAGAGAAAGAAAAACGCCTTTTTTATGTAAACATTGGTACAGATGTTCTTGCAACCAAAAGGATTTAACAGTCTGGATATTTCATGACATGAATGACAATACCTACTTTCAATTTGTGACTTTGGTCTTAGCTAAGTCTGGGACTTAAACTGGATTTCACAAAGGTGACTTAGCTAAGTCCAAGCTTATCAAATAACCACAGTGGTTTTCTGTGTCATGTGACCTTCAATATCTATTCAAAATATAACATTGGTGCCATATATCCTTCATTTGATGTATGTTATCTAAGGATAAAGGCTGTTTTGAAATGGAAAACCTTGTGCCAAAGTCTACTTTAGCAAGATGTTCTGTGTAATTATACTTTATTTACAGTCATTTCAAATTTTGAAGTGGAGAAAAGTTTATGACGGCCATATTTAAGTCCTCTTTACAAAATTTAAACCCACTATCAACCAGTCTTAAAGTTGAGCCCTTGGCTAAGCCTAAGACAGGTTGTAAATTCTTAGTGAATACCACTTATCCTAAGACAAAAGTCTTAGCAGTTTTTGGACAGAAACTTGAGACAAAAGTCTCAACTTTAAGCCTAAGCCCTGGCTAAGATCTTTCGTGAATACGGGGGCCCAAAGAAATGGGTTCATATCTAACATTTATTAGTTAATGAGCTTAAGTACTCTTTGTGCACCACTGACCACCCATGTTGTTCAGAGAAAAGACCTACAGAGAAAACTCCTGCAAAGAAAGCCCTGCACCATTTTTTCCATGTCATGGAGAAAAGCCCTACAACCTTTTTTCCAGACTCGAGAAAAGCCAAAGACCTAGATTAAGGTGAGCCCTGTAAAGTAGTTAAGGTCACCTTAAACCCCCATTTGGGTTAAGGTGAGCCTATATTAAGTGTTTATAGGGAGGTGTTTTGGACATTGTAAGAGAGTTGAAGTTAAGTTCACAATGACAAATTAACAATTAAGTTTCAGTACGTAAAATTGTGTATAATTATGCAAACAACCCTCAAGGCCAACACATGGTAGTCGAGTCATGCACTATGTACAGCATTTGAAAAAAACATGACAATGTTCTCACCTATTTTCATCTTGTTTGATATACCTCCACAGACAATCTGACTTCCAGGAGCCATGATATTGAATTTGTTGAGACGTGACAATTGTAAGTAAGGGTGGCCCCTGAACATCGGAAAGTGCGGAAGGTATAGTGGTTCCTAAAATATCCTAACTTGACTTTAAAAGAGAGGACAACACTTTACATATCCCCGAGTCAATGAGCACCTGATAACCTTAAGTACATTCTGATTCATCCAATCTGTCATATTACAATTACAACAAGCCCCCCCTCCTTTCCTGTTAGACTGGTCCTCATTATGGGAGTAAGGAAGCAATGTCACAGATTTATCTAAAAATATTAAATGTGTTTTAACTTCTTCCTTGCCAGGCTCCCCAATTTTGCTTCCCAAACTATAGGATTTGGTACAAAAATGCCCCAACCTCAAAATTGGCAAGGATCAGGACCAATGTCAGGAATACAGAACCATCACTTGAACATCAAAGTTTCATGCAGATGAACAGTGATGTTGAAGTGATTGACTCTAAATGCAAAGGTTGAAAGTGTCGTATGCTGTGAAAACTGTTCCTGCAGGAACACCCTGAGAAAATGAGTCATTGTGTTTACAAGATAGTCACAGAAAGTAAGGTGAGAGTGGTATGGGCGTGAGGTTACTGTTCCAGGAAGAATTTGTGATAGATAGAAATGGGGCCCAATCCCACAACTGCAGCATGCATGGCAGATGGAAGAGCCCTTAGAAAAATGGGGGGCAGGAAAAACCGATAGATTTCCTGAGCAATGAGCAGGTACCAGCAGAGGCTGTGGATCTGAAGCCAGTAGCATGGCTGGATGTGGACCAGAACTGGATGATACAGTCAGTCTACTGGTTTACACATTCTTATAATCATATACTTCATCTGTAAAGACTTGGCTTAACTAAAGGACAGTAAAATGTCTTGTTGGGCAGTTTCAGTATTATAAACAATTTGATCTTTGAACTTATGATTTGAGGATCAAGGTCATGTATATCTGATGCTTGTTGAGTGGCATTTATTGCCTGGCTAGTAGATAGTAGATAAATGTCTAGTTGGGCGGTTTAAAGCATATTGTAAAGCTAAAAGGATACATGTCCTTTCAGCTTTTGATGACATTTACAACACCTGTGCATTCTGAATTTACCTCTCTTGCTCCAACAGTTAATAAAAAACACATGTCCCTTTGCATTTTCCCCATACATATGTCCTTCTTGCATCAGACTTTTTGTCTGCTCACTGAAGTTAAGCGGCAATGGGCTATGTTAGTACTTGGATGGGTGACCATCTCATTTTTGGGACCTGCTGTGGGATGTATCTAAGCTGTAATTTCTTTCTGTCATGAGACTTTCATAAATTGTAGTGCACTACTCGTGTCTCTGATGGCTTTGCACTTGCGCTAGGGGACCAAAACACCTTTTGGCCTTGTTAACACTAACGACTACATGATACTGTAGGGTTGTGATGCTAGTTCTGGTATCAAAAAGCTCATTTTTTGCCTTTTTATGTGTTTTGGCCTTGTCATGTTTTTCCAGAGTTACCAATGTAGGTTTATTATGCACACTTTCACTTGCGAGGCTAATCAGGCATACTCAACAAATATACTTTTACTATGATGGTAGTTGGGGGGCAAGTTTTAATGGAGTTACATTCTCTGTAGCAGGAAACATTTATTCTGTACAGAGGGGTTTGTACACATTGTGGATTGGTTTTCCACGACCAAAGTAAGGTTTGAACCCCAAACTTTTATCTCTGTTCAATACACTAACCATTAGTACTGCAAGGACCACACACCTTAGCATCCATTAAAATCCAAAGTAACTGTTGAATTAACCAGATTTAACTTGCATATATTGTGGCTCATCAGAAAGCACCTTATTACCTCCGCCAAGAAGTTTATGTTTTTGCCTGGGTTTGTTTGTGCATTTGTTTGTGAACAAGATAACTGAAAAACGTATGGGCAGATGAAATTTTCAGGATATGTCTGAAAAGGTCAAAGGAAGAAATAATTCAATTTTGGGAGTGATCCGGATCACTATCTGGATCTTCTGGATCCATGAAATTTTTAAAGACAGATAACTCAAAAACTTATGGACGGATTTTGATGAAATTTTCAGTATATGTGTTACCTTGGCAGTGGTCTGCGCTCTCTGAGTGCTCTTGTTAGATATATATGCTACACAATAGTTGCTAATGGATAAGAGGACTAATGATCTGACATTTGGATTATGTCAGCAGTCTGTCTACTGGATAAGCCTGAATGAAAATGATTAAGGAAAACAATTTCACAATATTTCCAAAGAGTAGAGACAAAGAATGAAATTTGCCACTGCAGTCAAGAAAAGAGAAAATTTATGAAAAGACGTTCCCACAAGTCATGCAAATACAAAGGGAGTAGATGAAAGAGGAAGGAGTAAGAATCTGTATAGCAACGCTTTCTACATTTTAGGTGCATCAAAATCAAAACCAATCTTTAAGCAATCATTGGCTGGGAATCTTAAGGTGTGGTCAGATTTGACCGTGGACTCCTTCAAGGTAACACAAGGGTAGCTTGGAGTCCTTAGAGGTCAAACAAGGGCACCCAAACTTATAAGTGCACCGACTATTGGTCCTACATATTTGGATGTGAAACAACAGATGCTTTCTAGATCAGCATCTGGAACCAGGAAGTTTTGACGATTTTTTTATTCATTTAATTGCACTCAAAAGCCAGAGTGCGGTTATTGGGTCTTGGAGGAGGTCCTCTATCTCCGAATGCTTTTCTAGTTTTGTCATGCCTTTCAAAATTAAATTTTGATATAGTAATTAATCAAATAATGTAATAAATCTTCAAGCCTCACCTTATAAATAACAGTTCAACTTTCCAAATTCTCCCAATGAGTCAACCAGTTCTGTCCCGAAGTACCAAACCCATATCTAATAATATTCTAAATGTACTCATGTAGAGCACTAGAAGTGATATGCTGAACCCAGATCATAATGCCCTCATACATTCACCACAGTTGTGAAAATAACCTGAACATGGTACCAATACAATACTTCATCATTGTGTTTCTCAACCTCCATAATGCCCTCGTGCTATGTATTATTTAAGCAATGTCATGATGTGTATTCTGAGAATAACAAGATACTGAGCTCCAATTTCATAAATATGCAAAGTTAGATGAAAGTTTGCTATCAATATTGAACTTTATTCCGATTCTTAACTTAAACCCACCATCTCAAAGTTGGGGACGATAACAAACGTGTATCCTGATGAGCCTTTTACAATATGTAAAATCGTCTTTTGAGGAAAATTCTTACTCACTGTGAATTATGGAAGATTGATTTTTAGGAAACCCTTCTACTCTCTGGATTATGGGATTCGGATATGAATTTTTCATAGTGTCAGTCCATGTATGTTATTTGAAAATTTTAATGAATTTTATGTCTCTTAATTTAAAAGTCAACTAGAATGACCAGCTACATATGCAGTGCAAAATATTTCATATGTCTGATGCTTATTGAATTTTTTTTGTTTTCGTAGCCTTTAAGTGTTGTTTTATTTTGATTCCACCCTGCCAGTGGACTCAAATAGAGACACCTGAAAAGCGGCATTTGAAAGGGAGGAAAAATAAGCAGTTTAGTATTTTATTTTCGAATTTTCAAAGAAATGAACCATTTTTTTTAAAGAATTCTTTGAGTAAGAGAAAGTAAGAGAATTTTCAAATTCCTGAGATTTTTTCTCTACATCTATGATGCAATAATGGTGTAGAAACAAATCACATTAATATTTGAGTTGTTGTTGATTAGTGCATATATAGGGTTTTTTGTTCTTAGGGCACTCCTTCAACAAAGCTTCTTCTTGGGCCAAGATCACTCTGTTATATATTTATAGAAGAGTGTACAAGATAGGTCATAGCATCTAAAACATCATTTGTAATATCTGGAAGACAACTTGTAACACCATACAGGTTAGTTATAACAAGATGCTGCCATAATGATAAGAAGGGGGCCACGTTGGGTGGTAACACTCTCACCCCCCATCTCTGAGGCCGGGGTTTGGTTTCCAGCACGACCTCAAGTGGGAAAGCTGGTAGTTGCTTGACCTTTGGTTGGCAGTTTACAGTATAGAACCCTGATGAACTGTATGTACTAGTTTCCTCTGCCCTTCCAACTACCCGTCGTGATATGACCTGTACAGTGTTGAAAGCGACATAAAACCCCAAATAAATAAATAAATAATGATCAGAAGTATACTTGTTCCGAGTACCCGGGGAATAATATGCTCACTTACAAAGAGTTTTATGCATGTGTAATATGTTTTCATGGGTGTCAAAAATTATGCTCCTCCCCGTCAGTACTGATCATTCAAGTGATGCAATAAAGAAGATTCTGCTTGGGACAAACATTATCTGAGCAGTCGGGAGACAAAGTCCAGACAGTTTTACAAGGGTTTTAGAATACAAATGTTAGTGAACATGGGGCCCAGCAATGTACACACTTGTGTGTATTAATAACATGTATTTACAGCAGTTTTATTGGAGATTTTATCGACTTGTGCAACATGTATTAATTGATGACTATAGTGAATTTATTATTAAATCTGTTGCACAATTTGCATCAAATTTCAATTTTTGTTAATTAATTTTAAGTGCTTACCCAATCATGAATGTTATGTTTCTTTTTCTTCATGAAATTTAAACTCAGATTATTATTATTATTTACACTGGAAAACAAATACAAACTCATTACCAGGAAGAAAAATAAGCCAGGGGTCAGGGGCACACTCCACAAGTGTTGTTGATTCTTGGCAATTTGCTTAACTGCTTTGACAAGTGCCCACACCAAACTTTCATGAAGCACGCAGCTACCTTATTGATTCATCCATTGATCAAACAATGGGCTGATTTCCTTTAAAAGGCCATTGACATTTCATACTGTGGGTTCTCTGTGTTGAAGCTAATAAGGGTTTAGTCACAACAAGCATTCCAATTGAGAAATAAGCAGTCAAAAATTGAGTTTTATGTCCTGGGGAAATATTGATAACATGTTGTCATGAGGTAGAGCTGAACAAACTGGCAGACAAATGTGAGACAAGTGATAATATAAAAAATTTTGAAATGTATTTAAACACCACGAATCAAGCCACTAAGACCCCTACTGAAATATAAACCCAAAAATAAAAGGGCATTCGGAGAGTGCAGATCTCTACCAAGGTACATAACAATAAGTGAATTGGAAAAATCTGGATTTTTTCTGTATCCACAAGGTGATCCAGATCATTCTCAAAATTAAATGGGATCTAAGATAGGACCAAGACCGATTTCTGATTTTTTTTTCAAGAAGTGCCAACCAGTAGTACTTGTGTTATTTGACAGACAATGGTCATGACAATAATACCTCCTTGATGGATAAGTTTCAGAAAGAAAACAAATTACAAACTAACAAATTTCTTCAGTATTACATGTGACATTATTTCTGGAGTGGTTTTAATATGAATTGTCAACAGTGGACTATAGTCAGAGATTCATGTTTTACTTCCAACAGCTTAAGTCATATTACTACAGGATCTCAGTGCATCACACATGTTGTGACCAGATGGGAGTAACTAAATTTGACCTGAAAACTACTTAACATCTCAGCCACTGAGAGTCCTCTGGAAGCTATCCAATGAACAAAGTATGACTTTGAAATAGAGCACTTTATAAGTTGTGATTTGAAAGCTGTCTCACTTTTGATGCCTTGAAATGTCAGAGATTTGGGCAAGTGGTAGTGGTGGTGTAAATGTTTATATCCCTATATCCCTGTACATGCCTTGTGGGTGTGGTTGGTGATTACATTTTATCCTACTATGGTAAATAAATACACATATCTACACATACTTTGCTTGTATGGCTTTAACTTCCTCATTTTTGTCAGGTTTTGAACTTATTTTTTGCACCATTGTGTTCAGCTGCATGAGACATAAAATCTGACAGGAAAACATGACATATGCCATATCTCACCAAGGTGGCTTGCGTGATAGACTGGCCCCTGTTGGAACATTAACAAGCTGCATCTTCACATGTGGATGCAGACTTGGTATTTCATTGGCAAATGCAATGCATGGGTACTTACACCTACCTGGTGGGGTTTACAGATCTGAATTTTTTTCCACATTGTAATTCAAAAATATATCTGTTTTTACTGTATATGTCATCATTTAAACCTTTTGACATAAGTCAGCTGACATAGTGTCCATTTGGGTACTTACGGCCTGCTTGACTATTCACTTTGTAAAGTTTGTATACTAAGTGTCACCAAATAAAGTAACAACTGAGTTCAGTGATTACAACCTTAAATGTCTTAGAAACACTTTCTGGTTTTAACATGAACACCAACAAAAATCAACTAATATTTATTAGCAGGAAAAATACTCACAAGATAAGACTGGATAGAATGACCTCATTTGTGGAGGTAATGAATTTTCATTGCTGGTGATTAACTTTCAAGTACATATAAGTAAAATCTAAAGGCTAAATTTCTCAATTCCAATCACATAATCAGAGAATTACTTGTTCCCTGGAAGGGCATAATCTTCGCTCAGTAAAGTCACTGTTATATAAACATTAATGCTGTCAAACTCAAATATTTATCAATGACATTACCTTTGCCTGGTAACAAACTTTCAAAGACATTCATAATATACTATATCGTTTTCTGTGGCATGAGAAGAAAGATAAAATAAAAACATCACAAATTAATCAATCATATCTTAATGGAAGTGGAAAAAGGTAAACTTGAGCAGTTATGCTAAAGCAGAGACAATCACATGGATCAGAAGACTTACAAAGGCAAGTAACCGTCTGTGGGCTAAATGTTTTAAAGCAATACAATGTCCCATAAAAATGTCAGACTTTGGTCCCTATTTGGGTTACTTTCTTGCATTAAAAAAATAACACATTATTGAAGGCATTTATGAAATCTGGGAGTCCTTTTCAAGGTTTATAGATCTTCATAATAACAAAGACATAATATCAAGCCCTCCCCAGTGGAATAAAATGATTAGCAAATTAAATTGATTTAGTGATCAATGGCATTAAAATTATATCTGATTATTTGGGAATGTCTTAAACATAGATGATACTGTAATAAGTAACTTTACGTAATTGGAACTGTAGTGAGTAATAAATACATACAAGATACATATAACTTGCAAAACATTTATCTCATAAAATATGTGATATATTGTTTATAACAGAATGAACAAATGTAGATTTTAAAGGGATGTTAGAAATAAATGGAAGAACTATGTTAATAGCTCTTAACAAACATGGAGATCATTTTTCTTATATTATTTTTTTCATTTGATGTTAGATCATCAGTCAATCTGATTTCAATACAGACTTGCCATATCCTGGGCACCAAAAAGATCCACCAAAACATTTTATATAACTGACTCAGATATTTTTTAAACGTGTAATATACGACCGAAATATATATGCAGCTATTTACCTTATGTAAACATACAGTAGATCTGTCAGAAAATGTTAATTCATGAATGAAAAGTAAAATAGATAGAATATTAAATATTTCCCAAGCTGGACATTTAGATATATTCAAGTTTTTTTTACTTTAAATCAACACTATTCTTATTGTAACTAAATACAAAATGTTTGCTTTTACCAGAAATCAATGTGCTTCAAACTTTGACAAATTAAAAGTTGAACTAAAGAAGATATATGAAGAACAATCTTACCTGCACAAAATAAATCAAAATTAGACTTTTAAAAGACACTGTTCACTCGTTAAAAAAATATTTACCTGATTTGGAAAAGTCATGCAAAATATATGAAATTTCTAAAATATAAGAAACAAGTTTTACCAGTTAATTATTATTTTTAACGTTGATGTATGTTTAGTTTGTATGTTGTTGCATAAAACCTTTTATAAAAAGAATTTTTTTTAAATCTGTCATTCAGAATCAAGTGGAAACGATGCCTTTAGTGCAGCAACTACCTGACGAACCCAAATTCACTCTTAACACATTACATTCTATATTTAAACTAGAGGATCGCTTGCAAAAAAAAGAATGAGTAAAAAGATGAGTACTAAAGTATTGAGAAAATGCTCTGCTTCTAGCCTTATACTGTTGTGGCAACCAAAGTCTGCGTAGTCTGCTCTATCTAGCACAGTTTTCAATATATATTTCAATATTTCAGCATTTTTTTGTGTTGATTTTTTGTGAAAAATTCGAAAATTTAAAATGGCCGCCATTTTGGGCGAGACAAAAAAGTTTTGAAAATTGAGTCAGCTACTCTGCAGAGCTACCCTCTGGGTCAAAAATTTTGTCGAAATGGCTCTATCTAGCAAGGTTTTCGAGATATAGGCATTTTGAGTTGGACGCCATTTTTGATGAGACAAATTTTTTTTGAAAATTGGGATGGCCACACTGCAGAGCTACCCTGAGGGTAAAAAATTTTGTTGAAATCGCTCTATCTGGCACGGTTTTCGAGATATAAGCATTTTTGTGTTTTCCTTATTTGGAAAATTTGTAATGATTACTTAATCATTAATTACTTGGCCATTTCTTAACCAATCAATGCCAACATTTAATAATTTCCAGATTTTAATAGAATGAATGTATTTGCCAAGTTCCAGATGAATTGATAAAATCCCTTTCAAGTTATCATCTGGACAAGCCGACCCTTTGAAAAAACACATTTTTGGTCATGTAACCTCTCTGATTGGTCAAAATGTCACTGCAGCATGTTCAAAAAAAAAATCCCCGAGGATACTGCATACACTTGCAAATTTGAAAAGAATCCGCCAAACGGTCACAGAGTAAGAAGGAAAACGAAACACGGAGCCTGATTCTCTCCCAAACTCAAACAAGCATCCCTTTCGGGATGCTTAAATGTACATCTGGTAAAGTCAATACAAAAAACTGAATACTAAAATCTGTTTTTAAAGCATATAATTGTGTTAATATTTTGCAAAACTATATAACAGCAGCAGTGTTCAAAGTCCCCTAAATCATTTCAAAGTATTCATCCAGCTCAGCTTTGAATTCACTATCAATGAACTTGGCCATGTCATGTGTGCCAAACTTCTTCAATTCCACCTCTCTTTTCTCAATAAGAAACCACTCCACAAACTCTTCTCCAAGTGCTTGGACCATGGTTTCATCCTTCTCTAAGGCATCAAGGGCTTCCTCTAACTTAAATGGTAAGGGGCAGCCTGCTCTCAGTCCAGGAGCAGGAGGTTCTATCTTATTCTTAATGCCATCGATTCCTGCAGCAACAGTTGCAGCCAAAACCAAATAGATATTGGAAGCCCCACTAGGAATTCTGTTCTCCATGTATGTAGCTTTTTCACTAGCACTTTTTATATGCAAAGAAAACCAATCGACTGTCAAAGTCCCAATCTTTCTTGTCTGCAACCCAGGGTGTGTGGAGGTGGCGATAACAGTTTACAGTTGGGCAGCAAAGTGCAGTTATAGCTTCCATGTGTTTTATCACTCCACCTATCCAATACTTGCCCAAGCTTGATATATGGTCTGTCTCATTCGGATCATAGAACGCATTTCGGTTAGTCTGTGTGTTCCAAAGACTGTGATTAAAGTGGGTTCCACTGGATGCATCTTCACCAGCAAATGGCTTGGACATGAAAACAGCTGTAATTTCAGGTTTTTTAGCAATTTCCTTGACAGCAGTTTTGAAGCTGAACATATTGTCAGCGGCTTCAATCCCAAATTTTGGCACAAAAGCAAATTCAACTTGACCTGGAGAATGCTCCACTTCCATGGTCTCAGACTCTATGCCACATTTGCGAAGGTTACTGTCTAGAGTCAACATGAGTTCCTCAACATCTCTGAATCTTACATGAGTACAGTAATCTGCTCCGTCAAACAATGGCTTCCCGTCTTTGACTAGTAGAAATTCTGCTTCACAGGCACACATTAGCTTAAGACCCATAGACTCCAGATTTTGCAGTTGCTTCCATGCAACATACCTTGGACAGGCCTCTTGAATGGTCCCATCCTGCCACATGGGCTCGCACAGGATTTCTTCAATCTTGAACTTGTCTGTGCCAGCCCAGGGAAGCTCTACAATATTATTACACATGGGCTTGGAATAACTGTTGCCATATTTAGTTTCCAACACACATTTACATTCTGTTGTTTCTGACCTAGGCCCAAAGATTAAGTTGCCTGGAAATAAAAATAAACAAAAATACATCATATCTGTTTCAGCATTTTACATTTTATTGCGCTACTATAGCCTACCATGTGGAATGAAATGCTATCTTGGATGGCTGCAGGCATCCTGGCCAACTCAAGAAAAGAGAGCATAATATAGCCAGGTACCTTAATTGGTGAATACCTTGAGGTGACCCAGATAGTGACAAAGGCTTCCTTCTTTTCATTGGCCGCCATATTGCTTGAGACTAGTCATCCTCAGAAGGAAAGAAAGGGGGGTACTACCACTGCAACCATGTCTTCCAGAGTCTAACAGCCATCAGGTATACATCTACCTCTCCAGTCTATCACAAGTGAGCATAGGCTGCACTTACTTCCTTCATAAGGCCAGATATCCAGACATTATATATACTGTCTTGTATTTGAAACTTTAAGGTTTTGGCCTCTTACAGTGCCTAGTTTTTTAAACTTTTGCACTGTAAGTGGGACTCAGACTGGTTATTTTAACATATATTTTATATAAATTACAAGAAAAAATTCACATAATACTTCCAGTTTCAGCTCTAATCCCGCCACCTAGTGGTTGGACTCAACATTTAGTTCCACATGATAAGCTATTGTAGCATTTTTTGTATTTTTATCTTTAATAAGTCTTAACATTTCTCCACGCTTAAGAATTTTATATTGAAAAGAATAAATGACACTATCACAGAGGTTATTTTTAATTTTTTTTTAAAAGAGCCAAAAGAAAACATCCGTTAATTATAATAACTCTCATGAGCTTTGTACATCAGAAGGACCCTGAAAGATATTGTCTATATATATATATGTGTGTGTGTGTATACTGTTAGAACTGGTATGGCACATCTTGTTTGCATGAATCATACTAATAGAAGCCTACATTAAATTCTATTTTGAAGAAGTTTTCAAATTTATTAGAGCAGTGGGTATTGTTAACCTCACATCCGAGAACATTCGATCAACACTGGTTTGGTGTTTTTGAGTTTTTGCTCTGAGGCCAACTCCCAACTCACTTGTCAAACATCCCACTCCTGATTCAAGCATGTTTGCAGCTTGGCAAGCAGGAACTGTTTTTCCCCGAGCAATACCATGCACGTCTGACCAGGTGAACCTCAGGTAGTCAAATTTTTATGCCTGCTCTGTCAGATATTGCAGGTTTACTTTTACCATCTTCTATAGTCCTTCTTCTTTAAGTCAATCTTTGTATAGGCTTGTTGCACAGTAAATCTTACAAATTTCAAAATGAAATAGTAGAATTAACCTGCCTTGTATGCGGACAATCGAACCTCTATTATCCAACTTCTTTCAATCAAATATTGGGGTTTATGAGTTTATTTAAACTCCCACAAATATACATTTCTTTATTGTTTTACAGTAAAATGCCCATTTTATATCATGGCCCAATTATCCAAAGAAAACATTGCTCATCCAGTAAATTATGTATGTTGCAATGTGCCAGACAATCTGAAACTGTGTAGGTATGTGCTAACTAATACATGATACACTATCAAATCATAAAGTAAAATAATAAAAAAGACAACATAAAAACTGGTGTCCCTTAACTCTTCTAAATTCTAATTATTTAATTGTTTATGATGTGTGTTTGTAACTCTAGAAAAGATGTTAAAAAGTCAAAAGTGGAAAGTAACCTTAGCAGTTACATGTATAATATGGCAGTGCCTGATGTAAATAGATATAAGTGGTGATACCTTTACACATGTGCAAATCAGTACACAGGGAAAAAAGCCTGGTGGAAAAAATGTCTGGAAAAACAACTTGGTCCGTTTTGCAAGAAAAAATAAAAAAGCCTTTTTTATGTAAACATTGGTACAGACGTTCTTGCAACCAAATTGATTTAACAGTCTAAATATTTCATGACATGAATGACAATACCTACTTTCAATTTGTGACTTTGGCCTTAGCTAGGTCTGGGACTTAAAATGGATTTCACAAAGGTGATTTAGCTAAGTCCAAGCTTATCAAATAACCACAGTGGTTTTCTGTGTCATGTGACCTTCAATATCTATTCAAAATATAATATTGGTGCCATATATCCTTCATTTGATGCATTTTATCTGAGGATAAGGGCTGTTATGAAATGGAAAACCTTGTTGCCACATATAAACCTCTCTAAGTCTACTTTAGTGAGGTGTTCTGTGTAATGATGCTTTATTTACAGCCATTTCAAATTTTGAAGTCTAGAAAAGTTCATGGCAGCCATATTTAAGACCTCTTTACAAAATTTAAGCCCACTACCTCCAAAACTTAAAGTTAAGTCCACTGACTTAACAATTTCATGGACTTAGCTGCTTTGTGAAATCTGCTAATTCTAAGACCACAGACTTAACATTCTTTTGACAAAAGTCTTAAATTTAAGTCTAAATCTGGACTTAAGTCCCTTTGTCAAATCGGCCCCTGAACTTTGACATCTGCATTATGTAGCCCTTGTCATGTAATAAATATTACTTTTCATTGCATTGGCATTCCTACTATTTCTGGAAACAGAGATATTTCTTATCATTTGCATCAAAACAATTTTGTTACTATTTTTGTTATCCTTTTAAAGAAATTCTTCATTTTAGGGGATAGATTTATTTATTTATTTGGGGTTTTTACGTCGCTTTCAACACTGTACAGGTCATATCACGATGGGTAGTTGGAAGGGCAGAGGAAACCAGTACATAGAGTTCACTAGGGTTGTGTACTGTAAACTGCCGACCAACGGTAAGCAACTACCAGCTTTCCCACTTAAGGCCGTGACGGGGATCGAACCCCGGCCTCAGAGGTGGGAGGCGAGTGTTACCACTCTGCCACCGTGGCCTTTTAGGGAATAGAAAATGTCCCAATCTTTTCCACCCAGTGTGAACTATTGATTTCTTCCCACATTCACTCTCTCTCCCCCAACTCCTCTTTGTGTATATGTGAGAAACAAAATCCTCTATTGAATATGTATATGTTTTCAGTAAATGCGCGAATTTACTGATTTGGTCAGTTAATACGCGTATTCCCTAAAAATTTCAGTAAATATGTGTATTTATTCGTTTTCAGGTCCAGTAAATACGCATATTTACTAAACTCATAATGAAAAGTTCATATCTTTTATAGTTGGGTGTTATCTGCTATGTCTTCATATTACAGCTTTAATAGTTGGGTGTCCTTTGATACGTCTTCATATTAACAGTTATTTAAAACTTTAAATAACATTGTCATGTTCAAAGTTTGATACTTGTTTACAATCCAGCATTGGAATAACTATTTTACATCACTTTGTAATTTCAAAAGCAGTTGCATGTGATATGTGATACAAACTTGTAATATTATTTTTATTTAAAATAAATTGTAATGTAAATAGGCAAGTTTATAAATTTAAAAATCCAAATATTTATCAAATTATGATACTATAAAACCCAGACGATGCCATTGTCTCAACTCTCCATTATTTTTGCATAATGGAGCGTTAACACTACATTATTTTCTAACAGTGGATTGTGTTTAAGTTCAATGGCCAGTCTGCCAAGAACAAAAGGGTACTTCGTATTTGCTAGTCATCCTCAGCACAATGCATTCAATATTGAAATGTTTTCACAACTTCTTTCATATTAATTAGTTCAGTGGGTACATTTACAGTCTTTTCAATACTGAATGACATTCAGAGTTCATAGAAAAATACCTCATGGAAAAATGCTACCTTGAAAAAATACCTATTGACAAATACAAAACAAGCACTTCAATTTATACAGTTGGATATTTTTCAATTGTTTGCATTTCTTTACATTCTGACTTTACAGTAATCTCCTGTGAACTTAATCAAAGGAGCAGGTAACTTTCAAACAAACTCACTGTGAAAATCTAACCCAGCATACTATATTAAAAGGAGTGTTTCTAATGGGTCAAAATTTACTCAAGTAAAATGAGAAAAAAATACGCAGTGCAAAAATGCACTACTGAAATGCATTACTGCTGGGTTTAAATTTGATTTAAATTTCAAAAAAAGTTCAAAATTTATCATATTACAGTTTGTTATGTACTTCTAAAATGATACACTGTTTGTGGTTGACATGAATTTTGTTCTTAATGTTGTGGATTAATTTTCATGTATTACTGAAATACAAAATGTGGAGTAGGCATTCTTTCTATGAGGCCTTTTTTCCAGGAGACAGTCTTTCCAGGAGGCATTCTTCCTTGATTCCAAATTAAGAGACAAAGAAGCACACAAAATAAAAGCCTTGAGAAACCCAAAAACTTCAACACAAAATAAAACAATTAAGTAATTCTCCAGTTTCTAGTACTTTCAATGCCTGAAACATAAAAATAATAGCTGTCTTAAAATAAGCACAAATTATTAAAGTGACATGAAACACTCACCACAACAAATTATCCACAGCATTGTTAAATAACCAGTCTAATTTTTTTCTGGAAAGTGCTTTCTGTAAGTCACAGATCCATATTTTATCGATTATCATTATCCATGGTTAAATTTTGTGGCAGTCAGATTATATTAAAACTTTTCAAGCTTCATCCAAAATCATATTTTCCCATAAAGGAAAACCAGTGGTACACATGGTGAAACAATATTGATTGTGTATCGAAATAAAAAAAATACAACCATAGAACTAATTTAGTGAAGGCCCCATTTGGTATGCACACCAAAGGAAACATTGTAAAGATTGCAAACATTAGGTACAAGGTGTTAAATTATTGAATTAATAAATTACCTTTAATTTACAAGGTTTTATAATAGATAATTGCCTTGTGGCACTTCCATTACGTAAACTTAATGACCCTTCGGCCCTTTCAGGGCCTCAGGCCATTAAGTTTACATAATGGAGCGCCACTTGGCCATTATCTATATATTAATTCTAAGGAACAAAAGCAAGGTAATAAGATTAAGAGATATTTCTTGTTCAAGAACTGTAGTTTTTAACAAAGTATTTTACCAATGTATTTCTTTTCCAAAGGTCACCAATAAAATTAAGATCTATAATTAGGGTTGAATAAAAATTCCCTTTAATGTTGTCCCTTTAATAGAGGAAACCACACCATAACCATAGATGCCTTAAAAGAGATTAAGTCCCTCTGAAAGATTATGACGAATTCCAATTAGGGGTTAGCTGGTCTTTTCATTGTTTTTAACAACAATTCTTTGATCAAGTAGCCAGTATCTACATTAAAGTCATAAATGTACTAGAAAATGGCAAAATATTAAGCCTTGATTGAAATAAAATAAAGGAATAACTTGCTTATAATCTCTTTTTAACAATAGATTCTTAAAGAATACAGCTTGTTTGGGTATAAATCATTATGTACTAAATGAATGAAAAGTATAGTTAAAATATGTTAAAATTTTGAAACGATAACTTAAATTAATTTCTTAAACTTTTATTTATTTCCATTAAAATGCTTTTTATGTATCAGTCACATAAAAATAGTGAAAAGATAAATTATCTTTATTCTTTTGTAGGGATAACATAGGTCCTTAATAGCTGTGGGATTGAAAATAATATAAGCTTAAATGAAATATCTACAGAAAGCACATATCCAAAGATTTTAAAAATAAATATTTAAAAGCCCAGTACTATTTTTTCAACATATTTGCATTTAATGTACTGTAAAGTGAAGTATGCTTAGTATGTTCTAATAGTCATCATAGAGCAAAATATTCCAATATAATTCACAATTTGGTTTACCATTTAATATTATATAGAGTAAATTGTTCCAGTATAATGTACAGTTTGGTTTACCATTTAATATTGTATATTTACAACCAGTGAACATCAAAGTTTCATTTCACATATTTACTGAAAGTCATTCCAGTAAACTTGTGAAATAACACAGGTCATAAATCAGTAAATCCCTAAAATTTTAAGTAAATACGCATATTTACTGACCAAATCAGTAAATACGCATATTTACTGAAAATTTCAGTAAATACGCATATTTACTTATTTCACATATTTACTGCAACATATACACTTGTACATGAGGAGGGAAATAAACGCACAGGCCAAAGTTGATTTGGCGTTGTTGGCTATGGGACTGGCACAAACATTTTTCTATTTCTGGCATATAACTGGCAAAGTTTAAACGCAACTTAAGCAGAAAAACTATACATTTACTCAAACATAATACATGCCAATATATTAAGCTCTTATTTCATATTCCTACGCCCTTAGTTACTGGAGACAAGTTGTCAAAGTTGAATGAAAAAAAGAGTAAACATGCCTGTCTATCGTGACAAAAAATCAACACACTGTTATGCATGAGGACATAATGAAATATACATTAATCCAAAAAAACAAGCAGATTAATTTGTATTTTAAATAACAGTTTCTTTAAATTTTAAATTAGTGCAATGTTTGATAGTTAGAAAAAGTAAAAACATAAAATATATTGTTAGTTTATTTTATTTTTTTTATTTCTACAATTATCTAAAGTTAATAAAAATCTAACTGTATTTGTCATTTGAAAATTTAAACACAACAAAAAAGGAAATAGAATGATGTTCTTCACACTGTATTTCTTTATTGTGTTAATCTTGAATATATGCTTTACTTACATAATTTATTTTTTACGTAGCTTATAGTTTGGGGTCTTTTCATCACAAAGAATACTAAATATAAAACAAAGACACATAAAACTCAATTCTGCCAGGTTTATAAAGTCACAAAGAAAACAGGGAATATAAGCAGGTGTCCACTCATATTTTATCTTTTCTGAAAACACCAGCATTGTATCAACTTCTGTTGGTGAAATAACTACACATAATTAAGAGAAAAAGTGTTAGCCTTTCTAAATACCCAATACATTTGAACTAGGAAATACTGAAACTTAGATAATATTTAACACATACAACTTTAAGTAAATAAAGCATCACATAGCAACATACACAGAATTATACATCATGTGACTGCATTTAACTTGGACAAGACTGTGTTGTAAAGTTAGCCTTCTACACTAAATCATACAAAATTTTAGTCAGATATTTTTCTTTGGAGTAGTGGGCACAAAAGTGGTGTTGGTTTTTAATTTATATGTTTTTGTGTCATGAGAGGAAGGCATGTCTTATAATTTAAGGTGACCAAAAGTACATCATATATGTTTTGTATTTGTCTTTGGTATTTGTTGTTTACATATTATCCTAATGAGTTAGAACAATAATAATGTTATTTATTTTAATACTTTATTTCATTTACAAAACATGTCATGCAAAAACAAATCTCTGTGGATATATTGTGACTTTAAGTGTGCAAAGTTTTCACTCCTGAAAAAAATTATTCCAGTGCTTGTGAACCACTTTGGTTGGCCTCGATAATGATGCGCCACGTTGATAAAATCACAAAAAGGTCTTTTCATTTTTCAGACAGACCAGGCTTGTCTCCAAGAGGTTTTTTCACCAGACTTTTTTCCACTGCAATTCTTTTTCGCTGGGTTTTTATCCACAATTCGTATTTGTCAATGTTGGTGTACAATCATAAACTGGACAATATGTTGTATAGTCTGTTGGAACGTTTTTAAGGGATAAAAAACAAGTTTTATGATACCACCCCACCCCGGTTGCTGGTTATGGAAACTGTGTGGTGCCTGTTTTCTAGTCACACTCCCCCGATCAGGCTACTGTAGTGTAGCATGATAACTGTAATTTAATAAAAAAAATCAATCAATTTTATCAATCAATTAGTAACCGTTTTAGGATTCCAAATGTCTGGTAAATATGGCTTTTCTACATATACAAATATAAACTTTAAATGAATATGTACACACACTATTATATACAGTAAACAAAACTACTTGGCACTCTCTAGCAGTATACAGTAAACAAAACTACTTGGCACTCTCTAGCAATGCTAGTTTAGTAATTGGTCGAACCTTTAAACCATTTTTGTCTTTACTTGTCACCTTTCTGACATTACCATCAATGTCTTTTGATACTTCTACATCCTTTGCAAGGGGCCAGCATCCACGTGGATATCCCTCACCACACATAAGTACCAAATCCCCAACCTTAAGATTTTGTTTTGGCAAAAACCATTTTTGCCACAGTTGCAATGACGGGACATACCTTTTTAGCCATCGTTTCCAGAAAAGATCAGCCAAAAACTGTGCCTGTCTATGGTAGGCCTTTGGTGCATTTTGTGCCTCATACAGTGGTTTACAAACATTACCCCGAAGCAACAGGATAAGATTTGGGGTGAGTGGTGTCTGGTCATCCGGGTCATCTGACACTTTTGTCAGTGGCCTGTCATTTAGAATTTTTTTCAGTCTCAGAGATAAAGGTGTTTAAATTGTGTTATAAAGGTGTTTAAATTGTCCTCACTCATTTCTTGTTCAGCTGTTACACCAAGCAGTGTCTCACGAATGCTTCTAATAAGTCTTTCACAGTGGCCACCATGGTGTGATCCAAGGGGAGGATGGAAATGTCAAATAAATCCTTTGTTTTGCGCATAACTACCAGCTGGGCCATCCAAAGAAGTTACTGCATTTTGAAGCTCCTCTTGAGCACCCTTGAAATTTGTTCCGTTGTCACTATAAATCTTTTCTGGTTTACCACATCTGGCAATAAACCTTGAGAGGGCACACAAGAATGCAGATGCTTCCAAAGAATTGACACATTCAATGTGAATAGCTCTTGTGGCCAAACACACAAAAACACAACCATGCCGTTTGAAACGTTGCCAGCGAACTTTACAGTAGAAAGGACCAAAGTAGTCAAGTCCAATATACTGAATGGGAAATTAACGAGTTCTTCTTTCTTCAGGAAGGGGACACATCACTTGTTGAAGTGGCCTTGCATTTTTCTCCTTGCAGAGCCTACATTTAGAAATCACATTTCTAACAGCACTTCTTCCACCAATAACCCAAAACTTTGCTCTAAGTCGGGTTAGAACATAATCTGGGCCCATGTGAGCTGATAATTTGTGTTCTTGCCAAATGATCAGTTTTGTGAGGTTTGACCCTTTGGGAAGTATGATGGGAAATCTATCATCATATGAAAGATGGTCCACATTTGAAAGTCTGCCATTCACAGGGTAGATACCTTCCTGATCAAGGAAGGGCCTGAGCCATTTCTTGTTATCTTTGCTTGTTAAATCTTGCCTGTGTCTGAGAACACTCTTGGAGAAGAGCATTAACCTCACAGTAACATCGAGCAATCTTGGGAGCTCTGAATAATGTTCTATGAGTCTCGTCAGCAAACATAGATGTTTTGAAGTTGCAGGATGTGGTGTTTCAATATCAGTCAAGAATATAGGACTGGAACATTTCACATCAGATTGTTCCAGCCATCTTTCAGGTGGGAGAGTCAAGAATGCTGGGCCCGTGACCCAAGTTTGGATCTTTTTGGAAAAATCCTTTGGATGAACTCTACATGAAGCAATGTCAGCTGGGTTGCATTTTGTTGGGACATATCGCCATTGTTGACTGTCTGACATTCCCAGAATTACTGCCAATCTGTTTGTCCAGTAAACTGGGAATCTCTTATCAGTTGCAAACAGACAGCTCAAAACAGCCTGACTGTCACACCAGTAGAAAGTGCCATCAATTTGAATATCTATACACTTTTTCACCTATCAACAAGCTTTGTCAATAATGCTGCAGCATTAAAGGAACTTTCCCATGCAGAATGGAAAAAAATATTCACCATTTACTTCAATTTAATTAAAGATAATGACCTTGTTTGGCAGAACCCAAACAAATTTATTAATTTAAAATTAGTCATGTGGTGTCTGCCATCTATGAAACTGTCACTGTCCACATGCTTTCATGTGTAGAGCCACCAGACGAATACTTTTTTGTGATCCAAAATAAACTGTATCTCATGCATGGCTTTTTCATTGTATATTTTAAACAGTGACCTACAAATGAAGATTAATACTGATCATTACATATACCATATATTTTCTAATTCATGCCCCTTTACTTTACTACCAAATTTATAACGAGAGTGTCTGTGATTAATACACAAGACAATACTGTTCCATGCTTACTTCTGATTCACTATGAGCCAAAATTCTTAGAATCATGTTTTTTAATTTCTGCCTCATTTATGGTAGAAATTGATGCTGAATGCATGGGATTTCGTTGACATGTGTCACATACGGTTAGTTAAGATTTGGATGTATACATGACACTTTCAAGACATATAGTTGGCTCAGTTTCAGTTGCGTCTATTTGCAGAGTAATCAACACTAGGTAATTCTAACTCTAATAGTATTTCTCTAGTATTTAATCTCTATCTGAAGACAGTTACTGGGTTGAAGTAGATCCTGGGGAACATCAAACAAGAAAAATCAGAGATCAGCTATTATTAAGGATGAGACACTGCAGGTGAAAACCTGAAGGTTGTGAAGTAAGCTTCAAATTTGTAAAATAAGATTATAGGAGAAATGGTGGGTGAGCTATAAATCATAGTTCTCAATATCAAAAATATAAGTAGATTTCTGATACAAGAGCTAAAGGTAAATTTGTCTTTTATTTCTATATGGTTAACTTGCATGAATAATATAATTGACTATAAATTATTCAATAAAGCAGAATTTATAAATATTGTATGATCAGTAAGCCAACAATTTGAAGGCCTTGTTCCAAAATTACATCATAAGTCAAATGTTAGTTTTGTCCATTTCATCATGTATTGTCATAAGGTTGGTACTTGCTTGCCTTGGGATTCATGGGCATATGTTCTACTTCCCTTTCCACATTCAAAGATTACCTATACAATGGTGCAAGTGAACATTAGACCAACGCCATTTAAATTAGTACTTAAATTGGACTTAAGTTGTCTTAACATGGCTAATGAAAGACAGATTTTGGGGCTGTCTAATGCTTCAAACCGTAACTTGGAAAATGCCTTGACTTTGCACAAAACAGAAGACAATTTATATCTTCACATTCACTTGACACTGCAAAAATTTACATGTTGCGGCATAACAAAGATTGATTTATTGCCTTGTCTGTTGTAAAAGTTACATTTGTACTAGAGCTAGGATCAATACTAATGTCACTATTTTAGTTCTACTGGTTTAACTCCGACAAATTACACTGTAAAGGTTCTGCTTAATATTACCATGGTTGACATATATGATGGAAACTTTACTTGATATTAAACAAAATGTAATCAAAGAAAATATGTTGCCTACTTTAGTCACTGTTACGATAGTATTCACCCAAAGTAAAAACATAATGTTAATGTTTTATGACTATTCTCTTGTGTTTTGCAGATAGTAGAATGTTATCTGGGGCCTCCCCATAATTAAGTGAATTTCCCTGGGTGTCAATTGAATGAATTATGGTATTTCATCAATTACAAGTTTAAAGGACAAGGTGTGATCTATAACAACTAGAAACAATTTAAACTAATTCTGTATATAGGTATAACTTTATACACACACCCCATGACTTTCATGTAAACCATTTTCAATTAAGTTTCTGACTTTGTATTCATGACAAAAGCCACTTTTCTGAACTTTTATTTCTGCAAAACTTGCACCCACATTTTTAATACTGCCACTTCCAAATATGTAAATGGTGTTTCTACCAGTGTTTTGAATAACCACCAACACAAGCATAAAAGACTGTTTATTGAATATTGTCTATTGAACCTATTAGTATGTCTGGAAGACATGTCTGGAAGTCATATGTTGAAGAACCAGACATTTATATTGGGGAAAAGTACTCGAATGAGCACCAGATTACAAAGAAATACACAAAGGATTTTCTACATCCTGGTATTTTGCAAGAAGCTAGACAAAGGCTAGACAGTGTATTCATTTCATAAACTGCACATTAAAGAAAACATTAAACAAAAAACAAAATAAGAGAGTATATACAGTACCTCTTATATTTAATATATGTGCATAGATATTGCATATACCTTTAGCTTTTAGAGGATAAAATGGCGTTTTTTAAATAACAACCAGAACCCAGTACATAACTCGAATCCAAGATTCGACTAATAAAAAAGACAACATGTAATTTAAATGACAACTTTATTTTAAATATACATATGGACACTTAAGGCAGTGTTATCAAAACAGACATTTTGGTACCTTTGAAATTGAATTAAGAGGTATAAAATAAAAAAATCTGAGTATACACAGCTGGCAAACATAGAGTAAAAGACATTTGGATTATTAAGTTCCATGTATTCTGTTCTCTTTTATTTGTTTATATATGTACATGTGTATATGTTATGTGTATATGTTTAACTAAAGCAAATAAAAATGTATAAATAGAAAAAAAAAAGATTTAGGAAAATTTAAGGAACAAGTTTAAATGTAAGCAGTATACAGAATGTATGAGATGTCTGGTGTAAGAACCTTTGTAAAGGTGAAGACAAGGAAAAATGGATTTTATTTGTTCATTATCACGTGAGGATTAATTTCGGCGAAGGGGAGTATCTGTCCCTTTAGATGGATGCCTATTATGAAACAACTGTTTATCTGGCATTAATACATACATAAAAATACAACTGTCATAACATATTGTTTAATAGTTGTCCCTTTTTTATAAAACAGTTTTATCCTAAAAAGTCTTAAAAACATTGCCATGGCAACAGAGGTTGCAGATATCCAAAACCTTATCATCTCTAGATGTACTTAGGTTAAACATCTCTAAAAACTTGAAAAATTGAAAATTTAGGTATAGGTTTAAGCAGTGGAACACCCAGTTCTTCTAAAAACTTGAAAAATTGAAAATTTAGGCATAGGTGTAGGCATAGGTTTCAAACCAAAAATCGTACAAGCATTGTCAGAGCAACAACTGTTGCCTGATACTCCCCATAACCTAAACTGAGTTAATTGATTATTGAAAATTAACCACATATTTAACACCAAAATATGGACACAATACATTTTAATAAGCATAAAAGTGCTTGTGTCTTCTCACACTGACAATTCTTACAGGCCACTCTTGCTAAAATATTCACTGTATGAAAAATTGTTTAAACTTCAGATATCACAGTAAGTAATTTAAGTTAATTTACCTTCTTAAAATACTGAGGACAGAATTCTTGTGCCAGTTTGCATCCCTTTGAGTTTTGAATGATTTACCACAAATTGGACACTGGTAATTTCTATCATCATTATGTCGCTGAAAATAGTTAAAAGTAAACAATAGAATGATCTCTTCAGGACAATATTTATACCAAAATTTGTCTGCAATCCTGTCAACCATTGACCTTTCTGCACCCAATCAGTGTATGAGATTAACATCATTTTAATTAAACTTTTTTTAATTAAAAAAAATAATAATGCTGCAGCATTGCGTTCTAATTTAGGAATAGTCGCAGCAGTAATATTACCCTTGAGCTTTGGGGTGACTCTAGACTTGCCAATCACAAAGGAAGAAGCAACTTGTCAACTAGTGACACTTGCCGAAGGTAAACAACAGCAGAATAGTCAATATTGCTGGCATCACTGAAACCATGGATAGAAATATGTTTTGGCTTGTCAAAGGAGTCTGAATCAAGTTTGTAGCAGCACAAAAGAGAAAACTGGGAAATGAGTTGAAGCCCAGACATGAATTCATGTAAACATTTTGCAATGTCTGGATCAGGATCCCAACCTACTGTGGTTTTTTCTTGGAGCATTGCCTTCACTAGAAGTAGAACAGGAGAAATTATTCCCAGTGGATCATATACCTTGGCAGCCATTGACAATAATGACTGCCGAGTAGGAGCTTGAGAATCATCTCGGATTGAGCAGGTTATACCTAGCTCATCTGTTTTAACATTCCAACTTAGGCCAAGGATTGAATGATTGAATTCAGATTGTCATAGACCTTGGTCTCCCTCAGGAATTGCATCAACTACATTCTTTGAATTTGACACAAACTTTGTAAGATGGAAACTACCTTCACTCAATAAGGCAGAGAGACCAGAAACAAGGGAAGTGGCTTCACCTTCATACTGAATTGATGAAGCTTGATCATCAACATATAGGTCTTTTGTCAATACATCTGAAAGCACTGAATCTTCCGTTCTGTTTGCCAGGTCATGAACACAAAGATTGGCAATGAAGCCAGAAGATTTTGCCCCATATATGTGCACTGCAGCTTGATACTCTGTTGGAGCTTTGGATATATCATCATCAGGCCACCATAAGATTCTGAGTGCACCTCTATCTTTGGGAGGGACCTTGACATTCAGATACATCTTACGAATGTCTGAAGTGACAGCATACCTGAATCAATGGAATCTGATGAGAACATCAGTCAACTGGTTCAAGAGATCAGGTCCTTCATAAATGAAGTCATTTAGAGAAACAGCACAGTCCCAAACAATTCTCAAGGTACCCTTTCTTAGGTGTCAAACTGGATGATAGGGTATGTAGTGACACAAATCAGAATCATCCAACCTACCTGGTTCAATGAAGCCAGAATCTATGAATTTTTTCATCTCATTTGAATAAGCAGTGAAAAGCTTTTGATCTTTCTGAAATCTCTTTACGAGGCCATTCAAACGCCTTAAAGCGACTTCTCTGTTTGAAGGTAGATTGATAGGGTTTTGTTTCCATGGAATACCAACACAAACTTTTCCATCTGTGATGGTCATTGAAGATTTGGCCAGCTCCAAAGCATGATTATCCTCAATGGATGGACCTACCTTTGAGCTGAATAAGGAGCAATCTTTGAAGTCATGACCAAAAACCCTTTCTAAGTAAAGTGGGATTGTGTTAGCATTGTTGGGGGAATGGTCAATTAGAAATACATTTGGCTCAGTCAGCATCCCACAGAATTGCCCACTTTCACCTACTGCCTTGGGACCCACTAAATCCCAACCAAGTGTAAGGCCAACAGCATAAATTTGCCCATCTGCAAATTTTCTTTGCTCATATCGGTGAAAAGCTTTAGGAACACCAGAACCTATAAGTAGATCAATCTGATCTGAATTTGTACAGCTTGGGATTTCTGTCCCTTTGAGATGTTCCATACTATGAATGTCTGACTCTTTGAACACTGAATTCATTGATACAGGTATTTTTTTACAGTTAATACATCATTCACTTGCACACTGTTTTGCATATCTTGAGAATACACCTTAGTTCCAGAAAGCTTGCTACCTTCAACAACATAATTTCCTGTAGCAACATTGAATGTGGTTTTATATTGTGTACCAGGCAAACCTAATCTCTTTGCTAACCTTTCAGAGTACAAATAGATGACTTTTGATCTACAATGACCTACAATCTACATTTATACAATGCATCTGAACCTTCAACAAACACATTCACCCAAGAAATACCAGCAATACTGTTTTACTCATCATTCTTTGTAACATTCAACACTGTATCTGAACTAGAAACAACATTACTACCATTTTGAATGCACTGACTTGCTGTTTTGAAATCATGATCATGTAAAACATTATTGTGTTTGCCTGCACATTGCCTGCACATGCCTTTACGCTTACGTTTACTTGCAATATGCCCTGGATGAAGACAATTTCTACATAAGCTCTTTTGAGATACAAAGTCATACTTAGATTTCAGGATCAACTGATGAAATTCAGGGCACTGATTCAAGTAATGATCATTTTTACAAAGCACACACTCTGCCTTTACTGATCCACTACTTATAGAATAAACTGGTTTTGAAATCTTCTTGTCTTTTTGAGAGTTCACAGAATGGTTGACAGCACTTGCAGTCACATACTCATTGTTTCTGGATCAAATGTAAGATTCTACTATCTTCCACATGTGTGAGACACTTGGCTTTTAATCTTGCAGTTCAAAAAGTTTGTCACTCCATTTACCTTGTATGGGTCTTGGCAATCTTTTGTAGATCCTAACCAGTTTCTCTGTTGCTACCAGTTCTTCTGATGATCCATATTCAGTGAGAGTTGTCTCAGCCTTCCTCATGCTAATAACCAAACTCCTCAGGTTGTTGAAGTCACCTGGTGTGATGTTTGGTCCATTTGTACACGCATCCATTACAGCTCACACAATCTGGTGTTTTTGTCCAAACTTTTCTCTCAATACATCTTTGGCTGCTTGATAAGCCTCTGATGCATTTGAACATTGCAGTAAGTAGGCTATGGAATCTCATGCTTTGCCTGTGCATGTATCCACTAGGAGGCACTGTTTGGCATCAGAAACATTTGGTTTAACATATGTTTCCACATATGACATATACTCCGCAAACGTGCTGGGATCACCATCAAACTTTTTGGTTTCAGATTTAGGCATGGTCAAAAAACTTTGAAGGACTCAATAAGTTCTTCAGTCTTTTTATGGCCATCTGTATAAGTAGAATCACTTGTCTTGGGTTTTGTTCTCAAAACTTTGGAACATATGTCATTTAACATATCATATTTATCTGCGAGAAGATCTTCCACTTTGGGATCTGGTTCACTTGACATTGAAATAGCTTCACATCGTTCCTCAAGCACTTTATATTTTGCTTCCAGTTCTTCAATTGTTTTATTGAGAGCAGCACTGGGACTTCCAGAGTCAAGTAATTTGCACAGGCTGTTAAATGTCCTGGTGAATGAAGACTGTGCAATGATCTTTCTTTTATTCAATTCTTCTGGTGAAGCAAATTCTGCAGTTTGTGTTGAACCACTGGAACCTTCTGTATCTGTCATGATGAATCCTTAGATGCCTGAACTGAACACTGAATGCATAAATATCCTTGAAATGTGGAGCAATAATATACTGCTGATCAAGTTAGAGTTAGATTAACATCAAAATTCCAGTATCCTGATGAACAGAAATTAGAGAATTGTTTGCACAAATAGTCTTTTAGAATAAATCCTTTGTTCCACAAGTAAAGCACATGGAGAATAAATTATGCAGTTATATTCCACTATAAACTACTCTATTTGTCATTTGAAAATTTGAAACACAACAAAAAAGGAAATAGAATGATGTTCTTCAAACTTTATTTCTTTATTGTGTTAATCTTGAATATATGCTTTACTTACATAATTTATTTTTACGTAGCTTATAGTTTGGGGTCTTTTCATCACAAAGAATAGAAAATATAAAACAAAGACACATAAAACTCAATTCTGCCAGGTTTATAAAGTCACAAAGAAAACAAGGAATATAGGCAGGTGTCCACTCATCCTTTGTCTTTTCTAAACCACCAGCATTGTATCAACTTCTGTTGGTGAAATAACTACACATAATTAAGAGAAAAAGTGTTAACCTTTCTAAACATGCAATACATTTGAACTAGGAAATACTGAAACTTTAAGTAAATAAAGCATCACAGAGCAACATGCACAGAATTCTACACTAAATCATACAAAATTTTAGTCAGATATTTTTCTCTGGAATAGTGGGCACAAAAGTGGTGTTGGTTTTTAATTTATATGTTTTTTGTGTCACGAAAGGAAGGCATGTCTTATAATTTAAGGTGACCAAAACTACATCATATATGTTTTGTATTTGTCTTTGATATTTGTTGTTTACATATTATCCTAATGAATTAGAACAATAATAATGTTATTTATTTTAATACTTTATTTCATTTACAAAACATGTCATGCAAAAACAAATCTCTGTGGATATATTGTGACTTTAAGTGTGCAAAGTTTTTACTCCTGAAAAAATTATTCCAGTGCTTGTGAACCACTTTGGTTGGCCTCGATAATGATGCGTCACGTTGATAAAATCACAAAAAGCTCTTTTTCATTTTTCAGACAGACCAGGCTTTTCTCCAAGAGGTTTTTTCACCAGACTTTTTTCCACTGCAATTCTTTTTCGCTGGGTTTTTATCCACGATTCGTATTTGTCAATGTTGGACAATATGTTGTATAGTCTGTTGGAACGTTTTTAAGGGATAAAAACAAGTTTTATGATACCACCCCACCCCAGTTGCTAGTTATGGAAACTGTGTGGTGCCTGTTTTCTAGTCTAAGTTTTTTTTGTGTGTGTGTTCTTTATGAACTGGCATTATCACGTTTCTGGGCCAATGAAGTAACATTTAATTATTTTGTTCATGATTGACTCTCTAAGTTGACAGAAATTAATGTCGTTGAAAGAGTTGAATAAAATTAACTATTGGAGTTTCAAAGTGAAGCAATCACATTTCATCAGTGTAATGTGCCAGCTCCTAAGTTAATGATTAGTGTATGTTACAGACCAGTTGAAAGGGACAAGCGTATTTACAGATGAAATTTATTGATGTCAGGGGTGGACATTTTAGATTGTAAATTCAATATACTATACACCTAGCCTTGGCCATAGCGTGTACTGTAGCACCAAACTCAGTGGACAAAATACTGTAACTCTTTCTAAATATTAGGTTGGCTTTTGAATGGGACATGAAACTAGGTCTTTGACTTTGGATCTTAGCTCTTATGCTTTGGTTAGAATGTGTTAATGTAGAGATTAATTAAAATGTGAATATGATTACACTTTTGCTTCCTCTTGAATCAAAGGTTAGACCTAATACCTAGTTTATGGATTCAGAGACTATTGATCATTGCATTAACACTACTGCCAAGTAATGGACATGTGGCTGTCAGTGGTTTATTAATAAATGTTCACATTAATGCACTACAATCAAGAATTGAGGCATATATACCAGGTTTGAAAGTTGTGACAGTCAGAAATGGGTGTATATATTTATTTATTTGACTAATATCCTCACTGATGATGGAAAGAAAAATATCTGACTTAACTTTTGTTCATTAACACACACAAAAAAAATATTTCCATAATTTTAAGTAAATCATTTAAATTTGTGAAATGTCTTTCAAACTTAATCAATTTTTAAATTAAAATGTTTTTCGTACAGGTCTGATAGTTTAAAAATATCTCAGAGCCTTGAACAAAATTACACAAAGCAAAAATGTAAGCACACATACTGCTTTGAGTTACTCATTTGCTGAGTGCCGAACCGAGTCATATCTGGCCCCATTGTTTGGGAAAGGTGTACTTAACCCTTCATCACTCCAACAAATGGGATCATATTGAACATTTATTAGTTAATGAGCTTAAGTACTCTTTATGCACCCTGACCACCCATGTTGTTCGGAGAAAAGCCCTACAGAGAAAAATCCTGCAAAGAAAGCCCTGCACCATTTTTTCCAGCCATGGAGAAAAGCCCTACAACCTTTTTTCCAGACTGGATTTATTTTATTTATTTATTTGGGGTTTTACGTCACTTTCAACACTGTACAGGTCATATCATGATGGGTAGTTGGAAGGGCAGAGGAAACCAGTACATAGTTTGTCAGGGTTCTGTACTGTAAACTTCTGACCAACGGCAAGCAACTACCAGCTTTCCCACTTGAGGCCGTGCCGGGAACTGAACCCTGGCCTCAGAGGTGGGAGGCGAGAGTGTTACCACTCTCCCACCGTGGCCCCAATTTTCCAGACTGGAGAAAAGCCAAAGCCCTAGATTAAACAAAGTGAAAACATGTATCATTTTTATTATATTCATTTTAATATTTTTTTTATTTTAAATAGTTTATTCCCCCTTTTCAAAAACGGAAAAAAAAACACCAGAAGGAGTAAAAGGGGTTCCAAAAAAACCTTTTTCTGTGGCTTTTACAGTTGGTCACATCTCGCAGGATGCATTTACTTTGTTAAAAATTACACATAAACTAAACTCCATTGGTTGCGTAACAAGGAAATAAACATTTTTTTTTTAATTCAGGAAAAAAAATACTACAAAGAATACATGATAGACATTAGAACTACCCACCAAAACCATAAAAAAAAACAAAAAAAACACTACACCTTATATTTCAAGGGTTTAATTTGTTTGAAAACTACTCAATATAGTTCTCCATTTCTTATAATATAGATCAATTGATTTGTCTGTTCTCATTGCTATTACTTTCTCTATTTTAATGTGATATTCAATTATATGCAAGACTGAATCAGTGTGTAAAGTGTGTTCTAAACACTTCGTGGCATATATGCATTGTTTGATAATAATTAATAAATGATTGATCAATAGAGTATTTTCTTCGCCTTTATATCCTAAAAGAACATTTTCATCTTTTAAAATTTCAGAGACATTTAATACATCCTTAAAATTTTCAAAAACTTTGAACCAAAAATTTTTAACTATTGAGCAGTCCCAAAAAAGATACTCGATTGTTTCAGTATTGACTTCACAAAAATAGCATTTATCTGTTTGAGATAGTTTACAAAAATAAAGATATTTATTTGTGACAATAGCTCTAAGTAATAATCTATACTGGAATGATCTCATTTTTATATCAATTGTACATTTAAAAATAATGGAATAATAATATTCCCAATCAAAAATGGATATAACCTTTCTAAATGTAATATTCCATTTCTCAGTATGCATTCTTTGAAAACCCAATTTAGAAACCATAGTTTGGTATGTATTTTTACACACCTTTGATGTTTTTAAGATAACCCCCAAAGGCTCACAGCAATAATCGTGTGGGATTTCAATTTTATCTAAAGTTCTATAGTTTCTTGGTATGCTGTGCATTAAACTATAAAAGTCAACAAAGTTAATGTTGACTGCAAAGGAGTTAACAAAGTTTTCATATCCATATAGATTTCCATTAGCATCAAATAGATCATTGAAGTAAATCAGACCCTCTGCTTCAAATGAGCTTCTTTTTATTAACAAATTGTCATTATTTAATAAATTTGATCCAAAAATTGGAATTTTTCTAAGATCCACCTCATATGGATGTAAAGTTATAAAATACCTCCAATGAGCTATTACATTCCTCCAAAAAAAATTGATATTCTTTTCTCTATATCCAACAGTGATTGTTGATCTAATTGCCACATATGTTTTTGTTTAATCCCTGCATTGTCTCAAACAGTCTGACCAATATTGTTACAAGGGGATCACTTAAAAAATATTTGGAATCCAGGGACAAGAACAGGGAACCTGAAATGGCAGAAGTTGCAGAACCAAATGCACCAAGTCAAGAAGGTGCCTGTGGGGAGAATGATACTGTACAAGGTGACATTAAAAGTATTCAAGAAACTTTACAGGTTATCCTGAAAAAAATTGGAACCAATGGACAATATGAAGCAAGCACTGACCGAACTTACAAGCAACCTGGGTGAAATTGAGAACAATGTTGAAAGAAACACCAATAGACTTACAAAAGTTGAGGGAGACCTCGGGGAAAATGTAGTCGAACTGGAAGAAATAAAGACATCTCTGGAATACTCGCAGAAGGATATTACAGATTTGAAATCTAGAATAGATAGTCTTAACAAGACACAGACAAACAACGAAAGTACAGGAGTAAACCGGCTTTTGAAACAAAAAATACGAGAACTGGAGTTTAAATTGGCAGACCTGGAATCACACTCGCGTCGGGAAAATCTGATTTTCTTTGGTGTCACCGAAGACATGGGGAAGGAAGATATTAGCGACACTGTATACAAGATCCTAGAGTTCAGACTACAAATACCCGACGCACAGCTGCGCATAAAGTTTAGTAGAGCACACAGGCTCGGTAAGAAACTTGGTGACATCATTGTAAAATTCCACTACTATCCAGATGCCGTTAAAGTTTTCATGAAAAGAAAACTTTTATGGGATAAAACTGTGGTCTCGCTGAGAAACCCAGATATTGTTTGCAAAGGGATTGGTTTGGATTTCCCAGAATCGGTGAAACAGAAAAGAAAGTACTTGAAACAAGTTCTGAAATTGGCAAAGGAGAAGGATCCAAAAGCCTACTTACAAAAGGACAGACTAGTATATAACAATAGGGGACATACACTTCCAGAATGCTACAAAATAACAGACCTTGATTTACTCCAGCTTGGAACACGTGAAAGGCAAAATCACATTTTATTTTATGGGCGCTTTAGTCCATACAGTAACTTTTTTCCAGCACCCATGGAAATTGAAGGCAGAAGGTTTCATTGTGTAGAACAATTCTACCAATACAGGAAGGCATCTTTCCTGCATAAAGAGCAAGTTGCACTGGATATTATACTAGCAGATGATCCCTTAGAAGCCAAGCGTTTGGGTGGCACTCTTGAAACAGCTTTGTGGACAAAAGAACATGCTGTAGCTGTAATGTTTCAGGGCATACAAAACAAGTTTGAGCAAAACCCTCAGCTCAATAAGATGCTGAAAGAGACGAAAGGCAAAAAAGATTGTCGAGTGCAATGCTCACGATAGTTTTTGGGGAAATGGCACTTCCCTTAAAGACCCACACTCTCTTCAAGACATTGGACAATATTTGCTGGGGGTCACACTCATGAAGGTGAGAGATCAACTGTGAATCCAAGTGAGAACTTTTTTTTCCATATTATGGAATTGTAGTTATTTCTATTGAAAGACATAAGCTAGCCTTTTTGTAAAAATGATGACAGGAGGTTCATAAAACCGGTTTAGTGTTATTTACTATAATTAATATAGAGTGACTTGTTCCTTGGTTGAATACACCTTTGTGAAAAGTTTCATAAAACCAGTTTAGTGTTATTTACTATAATTAATATATAGTGACTTGTTCCTTGGTTGAATACACCTTTGTGAAAAGTTTTTTTTAATTTTTGTATCCTTAATCATGTGTACAGTTGTCGATCTATGAGATACACAAATAAATGTGAGATAACTTGGAAATTTTTCATATATTATAAATGAATATAATCACTAGACTAAATTTAAAATTTCTGTCGAAGGTTTTTGTGCAACTTAATTTAGCACCAGTGATTTTTTCCCCCTTTAGTTAAATAAACTTATTAGAAAAATATTTCCCTTACTTACTCGTGTACATTTCAAACATGGATCTAGGTGGTACACAATTATATCATTTATTTGGGACATTATTTGGAAAGCTCTTTAGAATATCAGTTGTCTTCAAATTCACAAACTTCTTCTGTTTCTGTATGAATTTGATAATTACCATTAAAAGTTTTGACAGCAGGTTCTTCTACTTCAGTTTCGTGTGTAACTGGGAAAGCTTTGTAGAATTTTTTTTTTTGTTTTTTTCCCCCAAACTACAAACTTCTTATGATTCTGTATGAATTTAAAATTAATAAAAATCTCTGAATGAACATTCTTCATTCCAGTTTTGTGTGTTATTAAGAGATTATTTGAAAAGTTTTGTAGAATATCATTTGTTCTTTTCTAAACAATAATTTTCTTATGTTTTTAGCGTCTGATTAACATGCTTTTATTTTCTTTATCAAGAAATTGGTATGAAAGATATGATTTTAAGAATCAATGCAGGGTATTTGGAATCGATGATGGTTAAGAAATCTTTGGTTAGCCTAAACTGGTAATAGGTTGTAGCTATACAAACAGTTTTGTGGAGATATTATGAAGGTTGCTCCATAGGATGCATAGGAGTCTCTTCATCTTGTTGGGTTTCTTTTTTTGGATTATTTTTCTTTTTTCCACCTTTTCTAATGTTTTTTTTCCAACACTGTTATTCATATTCTTTTGTCATTCTATATGGAAATTGGAACTATCACCCAGAATCATTAGGATTTATATCTACTACCATACCATCATGATAAATATCGTCATGTCCACCGATTTCATATTCTGTTCTCAAGCTTGTTCTGAGCAAATTTACCAGAATTATCCAAAAATGAAATTACCTTCTGTAACATATGACAACATGGTTTTAAATGTGTAAAAATTTGACAATAGGTTGCATGAATGTCAGGGGTTTAGCAGACAAACAAAAAAGTGTGTTCCAGTGGTTGAAAAGAAAAAAATTTCAATTTATTGTTTACAAGAGGTTTATATTGATGATAAGAACATACTTGCCTATGAGCTAGACTGGGGCGGAGAAATAATTTACAGTTCAGTGTCTTCAGCTGCAAGGGGAGTAGCCATTTTGTTTACCCCTCATAAACAAAGTCTATAAAGATGACAAGGGCAACTTGCTCATACTTAATATAGTTATTGGAGAAGAACTGATTACCATAGCTGTTATTTATGGCCCCAACCAAGACACTCCAATTTTTTATGAAAATCTTTTAAACATTTTATCAGAAAACATGAATAATCCCATGATTATTTGTGGTGACTTTAATTTAACTTTAAATTTTAGCCTCGACGCTTCAGGATATCTGCGAGAAAACAACATCAAATCTAAACAAAAAGTTTTAGAAATCATGGAAATACTAGAATTGGTTGATACATGGCGAGTTACAAATCCGACTGAAAGGAAATTTACATATTACAGTAGTAATAGGCCATTAAAGATATCCAGATTAGATTTCTTTCTTGTAACCCCAGATATTCATGCCAAAGTAATAAAAACTTATTTGAGTTACGGTTATAGAACAGACCATTCTTTTGTTGGAATTAGTGTTGATTTGTGTGAAGCAGCTCGTGGCAAAGGTTTTTGGAAGTTTAATACAGCACTTCTGAGGGATAAGGATTATATAAACCTTGTCAAAAAAGTTATTCAAAATGTCATTGAACGATATACAAATGTAAACCAAGACAATAATGAAAGTAGTCAGACAATATCAAACCAAATGTTATGGGAAATGATAAAATTAGGTATCAGGGGGGAAACAATACCGTATTGTATACAAAGGAAAAAGAAACTAGATAAGGAAGAATCAGAACTTGAGCACAGGATAAGAGAACTGGATGACTGTCTGAACGCAGGATGTAATTTGGCTAACATGGCGCTCACATTGATCACTGAAAAGGAAAAACTAAAACAAAACTTAGAAATCTTAAGAGAAAACAAACTGAATGGGTCTCTGATCAGGTCAAAAGCCAAAATTTATGAATCAATGGGAAAACCATCGACCCTATTTTGTAACCTTGAAAAACGTAATTATACAAAGAAACTAGTAAATTGAGTTAATAATGGTTCAATTACAATAACTGACCAGACCTCAAAACTTAAGGAACTATCCGATTTTTATAAGAAACTCTATCAATCCAGACATTCAGGGGAATCCCTTATACATGAACAAAAGTTCTTTGAAAGTGATCTCATTCAGAAATTATCTGAAATGGACTCATGTTCATGTGAAGGTAAACTTTCTTTATCTGAGTTGAGTGGTGTGTTTAAAATATGAAAAATGGTAAATCACCAGGTACAGATGGCTTCCCTGCCGAATTTTACAAATTTTTTTGGCCAGATTTAGGAACCTATGTTGTTAATAGTTTAAATGAAGCATTTGACAAGGGAGAACTATCGGTCACACAAAAGCAAGGAATTATTACCCAGCTGCCTAAAGGAGACAAACCCAGAGAATTTTTGAAAAACTGGAGGCCAATCTCTCTATTGAATGTGGATTACAAGTTGCTAGCAGGTACAATGGCTAATAGAATGAAAAAGGTCCTTCCTAATATCATTAACCAGGAACAAAAAGGTTTTCTGAAAAAAGGTATATAGGAGAAAACATAAGAACACTTTACGATACTATGCAATATCTTGAGGAGAAGCATAAAATGGCCATGTTACTTCAAATCGATTTTGAAAAGGCTTTCGACTCAGTTGAGTAGCCTTATATTAAAACTACCTTAAAAAATTACAATTTTGGAGAGGATTTTAGAAAATGGTTTGATATTCTTTATAAAACTGCCTGCAGTTGTGTTATAAATAATGGTTATTTTTCAGAGTTCTTTAAACTTTATAGATCCTGCAGGCAAGGAGACCCGCTCAGTCCATATATATTTATTTTAGCTATAGAACCTTTAGCCAAAAATATAATTAAAAATGAGGATATTAAAGGTATATCAATTTTAAATGGAACAATTAAAATTGCGCAATATGCCGATGATACTTTCCTGCTTCTGGACGGTACAGAGAGTTCACTTATTGAAGCAATATCTGTATTAAAAGACTTTTCTATTTGCTCAGGCCTTTGCATTAATTTGGACAAAACCCAAGCTGTATGGTTAGGTGCACGGTCAAATACAGAACAAAAATTATGTCCGGAATTAAATCTAAAATGGGTGACCGAATTTAAAGTGTTGGGCATTACATTTAGTATCAAACTGAATGAAATGGAACATTTGAACTATTGGGAAAAACTAGTGGAATTGGAAAAACTTTTTGAACTGTATGGCAAGTTCAATTTATCAATTTTGGGTAAAATTACAGTTATTATTAAGACATTAGGTCTTCCCAAGTTGGTATACTTAATGTCAGTGCTACCTGATCCCATAAAAGATACCTATAATAAAATAGAGATTTTAATACGAAAATTCCTGTGGGTAGGTAAGGAAAAGATAAGTCTGGCACAACTACAAAAAGATATTTCCAAGGGTGGGCTAAAACTTACTAATCTTTTCTTGTTCAATAGAGCTTTCAAATTGTGTTGGGTAAAAAGACTGGTGGAAGGTAATGGAAATATTCGTTTTATTAGTTATTATCCAAAGACTGGCTGTAATCCAGAGTAGGTTTAATCATTTCCATTAAGTAATCTATTTTATTATATCTAAAACAAATTACAAGGGGGGGATTGAAGACTGCAACATATGGCAGTTGGAATATCAATAAAAAAGACCCGTTTCAGTACTGGTTTGAATTAATTTATTTAGATTTAATGTTGATTTCAATACATTGTATAGGTCATATTACGATGGTCAGTTTTAAGGGCAGATTAACCAGTACATACTAGTTGGTCAATATTCTGTTCGGGAGACCTTAAATTAAAACTGCAGACCTCAAATTTTCCTCAAAGATCACATGTGTAGAAGCTATATCTACAGTTTGAGTATGGCCCGAATTTCCATTTCCATTAAGTTGTAAAGCAAAATATATGAATAATGCAGAAAAAGGTCCTTAGCGCCAGGTGGTTATGGGCCTCACACTCTGATTTTGGGCACATGGATACAAAGCATAAATATACTCTCTGGTGAGATTTTGGGTGAATTAATCACATAGTGTTAGCGCTATAAGCCTTAAAATTGGCAAAAAGTCCATAAATTAGGTATCTGTGGACATTTTAGAGACCTTAAGGGCACCTCAATATTAAACAGACATTCACAGACCTTAATTTTCCAGACAAAGATTACATGCAAATGAAACTCATCAGAATTATCATTTCCAAATAACAGGGAAAAATATGTAAAAAATGTAGAGAAAAAAAATGATATAATTTTTAGCAAATGTAAAAATATATTAATGCGTTCTCCAATAATATTTCAGCCAGATGAGCCACATAGTTTGTGACCAAGAGGGCATTAAGTGGTCATAGGTACAGTTCTGATCTTAATGTGGCCATAGGTTCTGGGAGTTTGAGATGACCTTAAAATAGGGTTCCTCTCCCGACCTAAACTCATGTGTGCCAAGTTTCAATAAAATCTGTGAAAGCATTTCTGAGTTATTGCATGCAGAATTAAAAACGTACAGCAACACAAAAGACCTGAAACCAGTATATCCCAGACTTTATCTGGGAATATTATGAGGTCATTAGGAAGATTGGACAAATGTTTTTTAAAAAAACAGTCTAGTAAAGATGACCGGGCACATTTTT
Organism: Sabellastarte sp. h YS-2021; assembly: GCA_964017235.1. Classification (NCBI taxonomy): domain Eukaryota; kingdom Metazoa; phylum Annelida; class Polychaeta; order Sabellida; family Sabellidae; genus Sabellastarte; species Sabellastarte sp. h YS-2021. The sequence continues at coordinate 81,244,008 of OZ024934.1, read as the reverse complement.
ATATTAATATTTATTTAGATGTCAACAACCTTGGTAGACTCGAATAAGTGTTAGTTTTGTAATGAAAAACACAGAAACAAATATTCTTTTACAATAGAATAGCATAAAAAGAATAAGTACTGAAGAAAAAATACTGTTACCTATTTATTCTCAATTGAAAAAAAAAATTTTTTTGTAAGACGGTGTAATAAGGGATGATTAGCTCTGATAGGCCTTAAATTGTAATAAACTATTATTTTCAGTGAAAAAGATATGTGGAGAAAATAACCAAGGTATTATGAAAGCTTACAAGGGTAAATGTAGATATTTATTGTAAAATTTATGTTTTGACTTGGGATTTTTATACATTATACAGACTTTATTCCTGTGTCATTAGGAATTGGATGATCTTAAAAATAAAAATATCAAATACTGATAGCTACAGGAGTGGATAGTGAGATATATATAGATGTTTATGAATAAAACAATGCATTTAAATTGGGCAAAATATCACCCTCTGTGATGCATAATGTGTTGTTTAAAGGTTTCTGGTGTCTTGTAAAATTGTACTTTCTGATAATTGTGTGTCTGTTTCTGCATAGAAGTAAATATTTAAATAAATAACAATATATTCAGCTCAGTATTTGACACAAGGAAACTTCAATGTAATTTGCTGATAAAAATCAAGATTACGTTAACCTAATAATAAACCTTTCGTGGTGACAGTAGAGGTTGTGGTCTGTGCAAGACAAGTCCAAGTACCCCTACGGACATCACTACAAAATTCCCATGGAGATTCCTCCAGTGGTCGCTCAGAGGTTCCAAGTGTAATTGTTGTGGTGGCTAATATCAATTCAACCCCCCTACAAGGTGCCTCTTCTAAATGTTATTTAGGATTGGGTGCTGTATTTAAATTTTACAGGAAATTGGCATATAGGAGGATGTCCAAACAGATCTGGCACATAAACAACAAGGGCTACATGGTTCCCTTCAAGGAGAAAGAACCATTCACAAGACTGTCAGTATCAGTGGTTTCTAAAACCACATACCCAAAACAAGAATCCAAGTGGAGACCAATAATAGATCTCAGATCTCACTTTTCACAAGTCACAATCCCATTATGCCATTATACACAATCCCTTTAAACACTCACCATATGGAGGGAGGGACATATGTCCCCTTTTATTGGAAAAAAACTGACAGTCACAAGAGATATGCCAGCCATAGTGGATTTGTTTTCTCCCGAAAATTTTAGTGTTAATTGTCATGTTCCTAAAAGTATTGTCTGAATAATGTTTTTAAACTACAGTCTCCTAGTATATATCTTATCACTCAGAAACTAAAACATCTTGGCCAAGGGTGTCATATGTACAAGACTGACTTGTCACGGACCTTTATGCAGTTGTTTGGGAGGGGACCTATTATGCGGATTACTTGGTCCCGTTCAGTTATCAGAATGGCTAAATGTTCACAGATTTCTTAACTTATGTCATGAGGTCACAGGGTCATAGAAAACTGTGAAAAATCCACCCATTCTTTGAAAGATTTCTTGCCCAGGGCTAGATTTCCTGTCAATCCATCAAAACTGGCTCTCTAGCACTTTTGTGTTTAATATTATGCAGTAGTCGGTGTGGTACAATAGTGTACTTGAGTGTGCATTTGAGTCCTGCTTGAATTAGTTACAGGAATCCGCATATGGGGTTATCAATTATATGCAGTAAATTGACCTTGAGGTCAAGTCTGGTAATTTGTATGTGTTTATTTTGTGTATTCTTGTAGTTTTAGGGTAACCTTGGGGTATTAATGGTTAGGTCAGGGTTCTTTTATGCTGTGTAGCATTTATGGGTTGCCTGACCCTGGCTGCTTGTTATGTAAGTTGTGTGTTATAATAATATTGGTGTATTAATATTTTAATAAAATTTTATTCTCCAATATATATCTCTTTTGGGGAGTTTGTTGGGGCCTTTGATTGGAGTGAGAAGATTATCATCAGACCTGTCGGATGACTATCCATGTGCCCTTCCATTAAAATTTGAGGATGATATACAGTTAACCCACAAAGGTGTACCAGCAAGATGGGGGATTCAAGATGAATCTTGAGCTTAGAGTGGATATTTAATCAAAATCTGTATCAGATGCAAAGGTATTGTTGTAGATTGGTTTAATGCCCTCCCCAAAAATGGTGGGGAAATGTGTCTTAAATGAAATCCTTTCAATGGCAATCCTTTCTCAAAGAACGATGGAGTTATCCTCATTTGTTGGACAAGCTCTTTCCTTGACCAGAATCCATATTGACATATATAACAAGGTTGCATCGTCCTCAACAGTTCCTAAAGGGATCAGAACCCCACAAAATTGACCACTTTGCCTGGCAGTGGCACTCAATTAAGGCAAGACAATACCAGCTTGTGAGGTGTCTTTAAACATAGGTCATCGGTGGCCTGGTGGTTAGCAAGTTTGTCATCTAATCATAGGCTGTCACCTCCGTGTGGCTCCAGTCCCACAAGTGCCAATGCTGAGAACCTGTTTTAATACGACCCTGGCTGTTGAACGGGGCATAAACCCCAACTTTGACATTTGTCTTTAAAGTTAAGCTCCACATAAGTGCCAAAGAGCTGCAGGCCATATTCCACTAAAACACTACAGCACCTCAAAGTCTATGTCCAAAAACACTTTGTACAAGTGGCCTCAGACACAAGATCCTTTCTATGGTGAATAATTAGTTGGTTTTGCCACCTTTACAGTTACTTCAATGTCAAGCACATCCCAGGGTCCCTGAATGCAATTCCAGGCTCTTTGCCGAGGCTGACTCCAAGTCATAGAGTGGTCACTGCATCCACAAGTATTCAGTCAGCTTTCCCACAAGCGGCTCACGCCAGATTTTAATCACAAAGTTCCACATGGTCAAGATGTCCTGGTTCTAAGACCTGGTACAAATGTCACTAGACATCTTACTCCAGTTGCCCGTTTTTCAACCCTGTGCAAATAACCAAACAGTTCGAGTTAGTTTCTCGATAAATCGAGATAGCTAAGTCAATTTATTGAGTTAGTCGCTAAATTGAGATAACTAACTCAATTTATTGAGATACTAAGCGAATAAATAGAGATACCTAAGTTGATTTACCGACTTAGTAAGTCGATAAATCGAGATAGCTAAGCCGATTTATCGAGATACTGTGTTGGGCACTTTTTCAAAACCAGACTACATTTGCTGTTGATGCCTGGGGAATGGTCTGACCATTGATTGGTGGAAGAATTGCGATGTCAATGGCTGGCACTGTCAATGACTGGCACTGTTGCTGCTGTTGCGTTTCTTGAATAATGAGTGCAGTCTGTGATGATACAAAGGTTGAACTGGGCTGTGGTTTTGGCCTGGGGCTATAGTGCTGAAGGTGTTCTGGCTCTGTGCTCGCTGATGTGCCTTGGTCTATATCTTCATCAACAAATCATGTGTTTCTGTTTGGAATGAAAAAAAATTACCATCTGAAAGTTCTTCGGCCTCTTGAGTCAAAAATTGTAAAATGCAGCACAACAGCACCCTGGCTTCCACTACCTGTCAATCAATCAGTTGTCCAGGTGCTTAATCTCCGTATCCACGGATTCTAAGGCACACCATCCAATCCGTAAGGCATAAATCATGAGACATTAGACATGTTCCGAGTCGTTGCCAGGGAGGCGGTCCGGTGTTCGGTAGTAAGAAGCTATGGTGGGAATGATTTCTGAAATAGGTAGGTTTTGAGTCGACTTTTGAAACTGGAGAGATTTGGAGCACTGCGTATATCATATGGAAGATCATTCCATAACTTAGGGGCATCATATGAGAAACTATTGTTAAAATGGACCTTTGATTTATGGATGGAAGGACAGTAAGAGGGAACCAGAAGGAACAAATTTTTGGGATTGGAACGTCTTGTATTCACGGCAGATTTGTACAAGGGGAGATATGGTGCAAAATACTTAGGCTGGCCAGTGGTGAGGTACTTATAGACCAAAACTAAGGTTTTGAAGATAATACGTTGTCTAACGGGTAGCCAATGGAGTGTCCTAAGGGTGGATGTAATGTGAGTGTACTTTGAAGCACCAGTGACAAACCGTGCAAGCACATTTTGAACATATTGGAGCCTTGTAGCATTTCGGGATGACAAACTGCGAAAAAGAGAGTTGCAATAATCCAAACGACTACTGACCAGAGCATTTGCAATCACCACTGATGTATCCACAGAAAGAAACCTCCTGATACGATGAAGGTCCCTGAGGCTGATAAAGCAGGATTTGATAACAGAATTTACGTGATTGGTGAAACAAAACTTTGCATCAAACAGAACGCCCAGATTGCGTACAACATCTGCGGGAGAGAGACAATTTCCCAGGATATTGACAGGTAGTGAGTCACTGAGCCATTTGTGTCTGTCTTTGGCACCGAAGACTATGAATTCTGTTTTATCGGGATTTAGCTTGAGTTTGTTTTCAGACATCCAGACCTGAATATCATTCAAGCATGATTTAAGACGGTCAAAAGACTTGAGACTATCATCAGGGGATAAGTGAATGAACAACTGAGTGTCGTCCGCATAGAAGTGGTAACGGACTCCGGTATATTTTCTGATGACTTGGCTCAGAGGTGTTGTGTAGAGGGAAAACAGAAGGGGACCTAAGACAGAACCTTGGGGGACTCCAAACTTCAATTTGAACAAATTCGAAAGACTAGAACCAATCTTGACTGACTGAAAACGATCCTGGAGATAGGATCTAAACCATTTTAATGCCGATCCAGCAAAACCAAATCTAGACGACAGACAGGATAGGAGTGTGTCATGATCGATAGTATCGAATGCCGCAGACAGGTCGAGTAACACTAGTGCTGTAGGCATGCCCTTGGACAGAGATAAGTGAATCTCATTTTTGATGCACAACAAGGCAGTTTCTGTCGAGTGGCCTACCTTGTACGCTGACTGGAAAGTATTACCAAGATCATGAGAATCCATGTGAGATCTAATTTGGGCAGCCACAATTCGCTCGACCAATTTTGACAAGAAGCTAAGACCGGACACTGGTCGGTAACTCTTCAAATCCTCTTTTGAAAGGGTGGACTTTTTGAGGAGGGGAGTGACAATAGCCTGTTTGAAAGGATTAGGGAAAATGCCGTTTTTGAGGGACAAGTTAACTAGTTTAGTCAATGAAGGGAGAAGAATGTCAATACATTGTTTCACAATGTGAGTGGGGCATGGATCAAGGGAGCAAGTTTTAGAAGGGGATTCCTTGATAAGCTTAAGGACTTCAGTCTCAGTGACAGCTTGAAAGGAACAGAAAGTCGGCGGCTCCTTGTCTGGATGAAGAACCTGAGATCGGGTGTATTTAAAGGTGTCTCGAATCTTTTTAATTTTATCAATGAAAAACGAACCAAATCTGTTTGCTAAAGACTTTTCATCATCAAAGGATGGGAGAACAGTAGAATTTGACCGACTCAATGTTCTGTTTAGTGCATGCCATAACCTCTTGCTATCGCCGCAATTTTCACTGACTAGATCACGATAGAAACACCCCTTGTTTCTATTTAGGATGTGGTTACATCTATTTATCTGTCGTCGAAGACGGGAACGATTTTCAGGGGATTTGTCTCTTCTCCAGGCACGCTCAAACTGCCTTCTCATGCACTTGGCAGTTCTATACTCATCAGTTATCCAGCTTGGGGCTGGTTTGATGAGCTGTTTAGTCTTCACTGGTGCATGAATATCTAGAAGGCTAGACAAACCAGACATGTACTGTTCATGCAATAAATCTATGTCATCAGATGGCGAGCTAACAAACGGAATGGTCAGGAGGTCACTTCTGAATTTATCAATGTTCAATTTATGGTACTGACGGAAGGTAACAACTTTCTGAATCGGTGTATCCAAAGATGGAAAGTCAATCACACAAGAGATAATTTTGTGATCACTGATGAAGCCTGACCCTTTCACATCAGAAATTGCAGAGAACTCAGATGGAGCCATCAACAAATCTAAGGTATGACCATGAAGATGAGTAGGAAAATCAATGTATTGGGACAGACAGCAAGAATCCATGACTGATTTAAATTCAGAGACTGTTGGAGACATAATGTCGACATGAAGATTAAAATCACCACAAATGACAAAGGAGGGGGGATAAGGAAGACAAAAAACCCACATATGACAGAAAATCTTCAAAAAATTTTACTACCTGTCGCTATAAATGTGTTCACAAGTCTACGCATATGTCACAAATTGGTACACTAATTGGCCACTGAGATCTGGCTTTGGAGTTCCTGTAGCATGGGTGGGGGTTTTCATACTCCCCAACCTCTCTATGATGCTGGATACCCGTGATGAAATATCATGACTATCAGAAAGGGTGAGAGATCTGCAGGTCGGAGTCTTGAAACCTGAACACTTGACATGGTGTACCATGTGTGATTTCACAAATGCAAATTTCTCGCCTAACCAGGTCTCTCTCTGGGTCCTTTATAGGTGGGCTGAGCCTGACCCCTTCACCTTGAGCTTGATTCAAACCAGGTCCACATATCTGAAACTTGCAGGTCTCCCCTCTTGGCCATCTCTTGCCTTTGTCTGTCCTTGTGGTGACAATACTTAAATGTCTCATGCTTCTTATTATAATGTTCCTCATGTTACTTTATCATGGCCTCCTTGTCTTCAACCTCCATGTACACATGCTGGGACTTTTCCTTCTTCAGTTTAGGCTGTGAGCTCTATTATTGTAAAGTCTTGGAGTCTAGGGGTTCCCCTCTCTGTTCCAGACCCTCCGGAACTGTATCCCTCTCCTCAGATCCAACCCTCCTCCTCTTCTCCCTTCTCTTAAGATCCTCAGTTACATCCTTCACGTTAAATTTTCTCTTCATAAGTGCTCTCTTCACTTTTACCTCCAAATGCCAAAAAAGCTGTGAAATTCACTGTTAAGTCAAATAAAAACAAAAGCCTTAGCTTGTACAGTAACATTTGTTGAGCCACCATTCTCCATTAAAATGTGAAGAGTGCAGGCCAAGTCAAGATTTTATATTATGATATCCCACCAAAAGTTGGAAAAGCAAGGGAATTCACACCCTGGCCAATTGGTTAGTCTGAGAGGAAACCCGAAAAATCTCATTGCTCCGCCGGCCTGTCGGGATGTACTCCCATCAAAAATATTATGTCAGGATTAGACCAGGATGGCTGTTCTGACACATTGGAGTTGGAGACAAATGTTCCTGACTTTGAGGTAAAAGTCTGGGACATGTCAGGAAGTACGCAGAAATTATTACGTATTGTTGGGAAGATATCCTGACATGTGTCAGAGACATCTGACTGTGTTCTGCCTGGAATGATATACAACCTTGTTAAAAGTGCACAGTTCCCCCCTATCCCGGGTACTGCGATATTTGTGACTGCGGACATATTTTATTATTAATATACACGTTTATTTATCTGAGACTATATTAATTGTATATGTGTATATGTACTACTTCTAATGTTTATATACAGGCTATTAGAGGTTACACAAGTGGAGATAAGCACATACAAACCTTAACTTCAACAATTTTTGTTAGCAATGCTGATTTATTAGGGACCCCCCTTTTCTGTTTGAATAACAGAAGAGAAATACTGATAAGCTGATACTGATAATTTGGGTTAAGGTGAGCCTAAATTGAGGTTTATAGGGAGGTGTTTTGGACATTGTAAGAGAGTTGAAGTTAAGTTCACACTGACAAATTAATAATTAAGTTTCAGTATGTAAAATTGTATATATACATATTATGCAAACAGCCCTCAAGGCCAAAACATGGTAGTCAAGCACTATGTACAACATTCGTCAAAAACGTGGCAATGTTCGCACCTAGCTTTTCATCTTGTTTGATATACCCCCACACACAATCTGACGTCCAGGAGCCATGATGTTGAATTTGTTGAATAGGGACGTGACAATTGTAAGCAAGGGTGGCCCCTGAACGTCGGAAAGTGTGGAAGGTATAGTGGTTCCTAGACAATCCTAACTTGACATTAAGAGAGGACAAAACTTTACATATCCGCGAGTCAATGAGTACCTGATAACCTTAAGTGCATTCCGATCTATCCAATCTGTCATATTAAAATTACAACAAGCCCACCCCCACCCCCCACCCCTTCCCTGTTAGACTGGTCCCCATTATGGGAGTCAGGAAGCAACGTCACAGGTTTTTCTAAAAATATTAAATGTGTTTTAACTTCTTCCTGACCGTGCCAAGCTTCCCAATTTTGCTTCTAGAACTATGGGATTTGGTAAACAAAAATGTCCCAACCTCAAAACTGGCAAGGGTCAGGACCAATGTCAGGAATACAGAACCACCACTTAAACATCACAGTTTCATGCAGATGGACAGTGATGTTGAAATGATTGACTCTAACTCTAAATGCAAAAGTTGAAAGTGTCATATGCTGTAAAAACTATTCCTACAGGAACACCCTGAGAAAATAAGTCATTGTGTTTACAAGATAGTCACAGAAAGTAAGGTGAGAGTGGTATAGGCGTGAGGTTACAGTTCCAGGAAAATTTTGTGATAGATAGAAATGGGGCCAAATCCCACAACTACAGCATGCATGGCAGATGGAAGCGCCCTTAGAAAAATGGGGAGCAGGAAGATCCAATAGATTTCTTGAGCCATGAGCAGGTACCAGCAGAGGCTGTGGATCTGAAGCAAGTAGTATGGCTGGATGTGAACCAGAACTGCATAATACAGTCAGTCATCTGTCCTGGGATGATGGCATTTATGGATGCAAAACCCACGAATTACAAGCGTTGGTGGCTAAAAGGGGTTCAACAGTTGGAAACGAAAGTGAGAATGAAGAGTAAAACAGCCACATTTCATCATGGGCTTCAGTAAGTATGTGAATGACACACATGGCTCTTCAGTGAGGCTTTATATGCTTGCAGAGTGGTTGAAGCAAGCAGAAGCAATGTCTTGGCCTCTACCCGGGGGGGGGGGGGGGGGGGGGGGGCTTATATTGGTAATATGCAATCTATTCAGGGGCAGCAAGATGGCATGGGCAAACAGGACACCTCCATTGTAAATATTTATGCAGCATACCCAAACAGCTGTCTTTTTGGCTCTGGTCGGATTCAATCTGCCAAGTTTCATTTAGAAACTGAAAAAGTAAGTGACTTGGTGATTGAAGCCCCTTTCAAATTTAAGGTAGCCATGATCTCTTTAAGATAGGGAGTTTAAGGTTGCCTAAAATAGAAATAGGTATCTTTCTTAGAATATCTTTATCAAGAATTCACCAAAAAAGGCAGGAAAGTGTGGTCACGTAATGAAAAGATATTCATATTTCTATGACGTTCTACGACGTTTTTTGACTGTCCTGAAATTAAACCTCAACGAAAGCAAGATTATACTTAGAATACCCCATGAACTGGAGAAGAGATATGGCGATTTTCCTACAGTTACCCCATGAATTAGCTTCGGAAATGCGAGAATCAATGACACCTCTGAATACTCTTCTATCACAAAAAAAGAATGAGTTATGTAGGAACAAAGAATATCTGGTGAATTTACTGAGTACAAGAAACTGGTGCAATTCATTGGCATCTGCCCTGTGGCCGAAGAATATGGTAAAAATGAGATGATGAAGTCAAAAATCGGCCAATACCAGCAACAATTATGAATATCAGGTTTGTCATGAGATGGCGAAAAATGAAGAGGACTGAAGACAAATTAAAGGGAGAATAATGAGGAAGATTCACCATTAAAATTCGCCAGTGTCCGACCTAGGCATAATTAAGTCTGATGAGAAAATTTAATGCATTTTTTAGCTATTGTACACGCAAGGGAATTTCTACGGCAGCCTGATGGACCTGAATCCACAATATCCCCGACTTTCACCTGGGTTTATAAAAAAATCAAACTTGTTTCAGTATTTTACAGCTTAAATGTGAGCCAATAAGAAAATTAGGCCAATACCATATAAAAGTTGTAGTTCTGCTTATTATCATTACCACACACCAGAAATTAGGAGAATGAATTTAATATTTTTGAGGTCAGCATAAACACCTGAAGAAGAAAAACAAAATCCCCAATAATCAAGTGATAAAATTGCCTTGGCATGTCAAGTTAGTTGTAATCATTCTTTATGCCTACTGATCCACATGGCATGTGCTTACTGGAATTTTTGTGTCTACTCCCCTAGTTTGCCAGTCTGTCACCCCTTTTACCTCCAAATCCAATCTCCTTTTACCTCCGCTCATCATAAAAAGCAGTTGAACAAACACCTGATACCGAGAGGAAGAACAAGTCACAACCTTCAAAGAGTTTAGCATTGTTGTCCTTCACTATCGATTACCAAAAATGGAAGCCACTTAGCTTGCACATCTTTGTGTTCCCCGTCTAAAACCTGCAGACACCACTGTGACATCACAGTAAGCACCATGGGTACATCAAATCTCGAAGTATATATGAGGCATCATGTGGGGCGATTAAGTAAAGCAGATTGCATGACCTTCTCAACTTTGTACCACTTATACTCCTGGGTGAATAATAATGTTAAGAGCCTTGTGTTTGTGTTTATTTTATATACTGAACTGATTTGGATTGAATCATACACCCTGGCAATATACCCTTTTTTTAACCTTAGCGACTGTATATGATACTGTAGGGTTGTGATGCCAGTTGTGGTATCAAAAAGCTCATTTTGCCTTTTTTGTGTGTTTTGGCCTTGTCATGCTCCAATTTAGGTTTATTATACACAGTTTCGCTTGCGAGGCTAATCAGGCACACTCAACAAATTTACTTTTACTATAATGGTAGTTGGGGGGCGAGTTTTAGTGGAGTTACTTTCTCTGTAGCAGGAAACATTTATTCTGTACAGAGGGGTTTGTACAGATTGTAGATTGGTTCTCCACGACCAAAGTAAGGTTTGAACCCCTAACTTTTATCTCTGTTCAATACACTAATCATTAGTACTGCAAGGACCACCCACCTTAGCATCCATTAAAATCCAAAGTAGCTGGTGAATCAACCAGATTTAACTTGCATGTATTGTGGCTCATCAGAAAGTACCTAATTACCTCTGCCAAGGAGGTTATGTTTTTGCCTGGGTTTGTTTGTTTGTGAACAAGATAACTGAAAAACTTATGGACGGATTTTGATGAATATGTCTGAAAAGGTAAAAGGAAGAAGTGATTCAATTTTGGGAGTGATCCGGATCACTATCTGGATCTTCTGGATCCATGAAATTTTTAAAGACAGATAACTCAAAAAGTTATGGACGTATTTTGATGGAATTTCCAGTATATGTGCTCCTTTTGCGGAGGTCTGCGCTCTCCGAGTGCTCTTGTTACATATGCTACACAATAGTTGCTAATGGATTATAGGACTAATGATCTGACATGTGGATTATGTCAGCAGTCTGTCTACTGGATAAGCCTGAATAAAATTGATGAAGGAAAATGGTTTCACAATATTTCCAAAGAGTGAAATTTACCACTGCAGTCACGAAAAGAGAAAATTTGTGGAAAGACGTTCCTAGAAGTCATGCAAATACAAAGGGAGTAGATGAAAGAGGAAGAACTAAGAATCTGTATGGCAATGCTTTCTACATTTTAGATCAAAATCAAAACCAATCTTTATGAAATCATGGGCTGGGAATCTTAAGGTGTGGACGGATTTGACTTTGAACTCCTTCAAGGTAAAACAAGGGTAGCTTGGAGTCCTTAAAGGTCAAACAAGGGCACCCAAAACTTATAAGTCACTGACTATTGGTCCTACATATTTGGGATGTGAAAACAACAGATCCTTTCCAGATCAGCATCTGGAACCAGGAAGTTTTGAAGAATTTCTTTATTCATTTAATTGCACTCAAAAGCCATAGTGGGGTTAATGGGTTGAATGCTTTTCTAGTTTTCTCATGCTTTTCAAAATTAAATTTTGACGTAGTAATTAATCAAATAATGTGATAAATCTTCAAGCCTCACCTTATAAATAGCAGCTCAAAATCTTCGTGCCCTGCATTGTTCAAGTATGCTGTCCCCTTTCCAAACTCTCCCAATGGGTCAAATCAGTTCTGTCCCGAAGTACCAAACCCATATTTAATAATAGTCTAAATGTACCCATGTAGAGCACTAGAAGTGATACGCTGAACCCAGATCATAATGCCCTCATACATTCACCAAAATTATGAAAATAAACTGAACATGATACAAACCTAAATATCTATTTGGTACCAATACTCCATCATTGTGTTTCTCAACCTCCATAATGTCCTCGTGCTATATATTATTTGAGCAATACATGACAAGTGTTCTAAGAATAACAAGTTACTGAGCTCTGATTTCATAAATATACAAAGCCAGGTGAACGTTTGCTATCAATATTGGACTTGCATTTCAATTCTTAACTTAAACCCACCATCTCAAAGTTGGGGACGATAACAAACAAGTCTCCTGATGAGCCTTTCAAATATATAAAACCCAGACGGGCGACCCTTCCATTGTCTCAACTCTCCATTATTTTTGCATAATGGAGCGTTAACACTACATTATTTTCTAAAAGTGGATTGTGGTTTAGTTCAATGGCTAGTCTGCCAAGAACAAAAGGGTACTTAGTATTTGCCAATCATCCTCAGCACAATGCATTCAATATTGAAATGTTTTCACAACTTCTTTCATATTAATTAGTTCAGTGGGTACATTTACAAAGTCTTTTCAGTTCTGAATAACATTCAGAGTTCATAGAAAAATACCTCATGGAAAAATGCTACCTTGAAAAAATACCTCCTGACAAAGACAAAACAAGCGATTTAATTTATAAAGTTGGGTAGTTTTTAATTCTTTGCATTTCTTTGCAATCTGACTTTACAATCTTTACAATAATCTTCTGTGAACTTAATCGAAGGAGCAGCTACCTTTCAAACAAAGTCACTGTGAAAATCTAACCCAGCATACTATATTGAAAGGAGTGTTTTTAGTGGCTCAAAATTTAGTCAAGTAAAATGAGAAAAAAAAACGCAGTGCAAAAATGCAGTTCTGAAATGCATTACTGCTGGGTTTAAATTTGATTTAAATTTTCAATGCTTTTAAGTTCAAATCAAAGATTTTAATTCACCTTATTACAGTTTGTTATATACTTCTAAAATGAAAAACTGTTTGTGGTTGGAATGAATTTTGTTCTTAATTTTGTGGATTAATTTTCATAGGAGGTATTACTGAAATACAAAATGTGGAGTAGGCATTCTTTCTATGAGGCTTTTTTCCACGAGACAATCTTTCCAGGAGGCACTTTCCTTGATTCCAAATTAAGAGACAAAGAAGCACACAAAATAAAAATCTTGAGAAACCCAAAAACTTCAACACAAAATAAAACAATTAAGTAATTTTCCAGTTTCTAGTACTTTCAATGTCTGAAACACAAAAATAATAGCTTCCTGTCTTAAAATAAGCACACATTAAAAAAGTAACATGAAACACTCACCACAACAAATTATCCACAGCATTGTTAAATATGCAGTCTAAGTTTTTCTGGAAAGTGCTTTCTGTAAGTCACAAATCCATATTTTATCGATTATCATTATCCATGGTTAAATTTTGTGGCAGTCAAATTATATTAAAACTTTTCAAGCTTTATCCAAAATTATATTTTCCCATAAAGGAAAACCAGTGGTACACATGGTGAAACAATGTTGATTGTGTATTGAAATAATTAAAAAAACAACCATAGAACTAATTTAGTGAAAGCCCCATATGCTATGCACACCAAAGGAAACATTGCAAAGATTGTCTGGGTTGATCATTTGGTACAAGGTGTTAAAATATTGAATTAATAAATTGGTTTTAATTAACAAGGTTTATAATATTTTCAGGGCCTCAGGCCATTAAGTTTACATAATGGAGCGCCACTTGGCCATTATCTATATAGTAAAATTGTCTTTTGAGGAAATCCTTACTCACTGTGAATTGTGGAACATTGATTTTTAGGAAACCCTTCTTCTCTCTGGATTAAGGGATTCGGATATAAATTTTTCACAATGTCATGTTATCTGGAAATTTTTATGAATTTTATGTCTCTTAACTTAAAAGTTGATTAGAATGACGTGCTACATATCCCGTGCAAAATATTTCGAATGTCTGATGCTTATTGAAATTGTTTTGATGTTTTGTTTTTTGTTGTTGTTGTTTTTTGTAACCTTTATGTGCTGTTTTATTTTGATTCCATCCTGCCAGTGGACTCAAATAGAGACATCTAAAAAGCCGTATTTAAAAGGGAAGAAAAATGAGCAAAATGAATAGACATATTGGAAAAAAAATTCTCAAAACGGAAGGCAAGAATTCAAAGTAGAGCTAAGGCACTCTGCACTTACAAATGTAATCAATCACTGCACATCTCCAATTACATTACCACAACCGACTGCCCTGGGCAATGTGCTCTTTGATGAGGAGGAAATGGATTAAAGCAAGGGAAAGAGTGAGTTGAATGTATTACTTCGATAGATGACATCTCGTCTGTCTCTCCCTACTGCATTCGTGTCTCCTGCAATATAGTCTTGTCTCAGGCTTGTGAAATAACCTGGCAGAGTAAGTGATTAGACATGGTAATCTAACACAATTTGAACTGCTCTAAGTCGTTATGTTATTCTTTTTGTAAATATGTATTAAGGACTAGCTTAAATAGTTAAAACTCTGTGTAGCAATTAGTTGGTTCCTGCAGAAGGCTTAGGGTGTTTCAGACAGACGGACAGACTTTCATATGTATTAATATACAGATGGATTTATGTTGATTAAGTCAAAGACACACCAATGGCCAACACCTCCAATCTTGTGTATGAGTTTAAGGATAAAAAAAATCGTTTAAAAAATTCCTTGCTCCTGGACCCAGACGGTGATTGAATTATCTGTTCCTTGTGGCATTTCCTTAACATCTCATCAAATTTCCGCTGTAACTTTTTGAGATATTTTCCAAATAAAGAGATGTCACCAAAAATATACCAACTCCTTGGCAGAAATGATACATATATAGTTGAACCCCGAGGGAAGAGATAAATACTTCTGAGTTACCAGAATTTTCAGATATCAGAAAAAAAACAACTTCAACAGTAAAGGGCCCTTGGGGATAGGACCCAATGACATTATTTTTGCATAATGGAGCGCAAAAAAAATTGCCATTTTTCCTCTGGTCTTTCCTCTGGTCTGTCTAATTTTCTAAATTTTTCTAGTATGGGCATGGACAATGTAGAAGTTTACTACTAATTGGGTTATAGTGTCTGCATGTGGCACCTTAGGGGGAACCGCACAATCACGTGCTCATGTATGTTGTAAATAATTTTTCTGTCTTTTATCTAGTAACAATCTTAAATGAATTTATGTATTATTAACTAGTTTAGGTAATAATTGATAACACTGTCAAACTGTTAGTGGTTGCTGTTATAACTATTATGTATAATTAATATTGTTAACCCCTGTTTTCATATTATTGGTCCCTGGGAATGAGTTAATAAGTGGTGGAAACGAGTTACTAAGTTGTGGGAACGAGATAGTAAGTGGTGGGAACGAGTTAGTAAGTGGTGGGAACAACTTAATAAGAGGTGGGAATGACTTGATAAGTGGTGGGTATGAATTAAAACAAGGATTTACTATCTTGCGGTAACCACTTAGTATCTCATTCCCACAAGTTAGTGTCTCATTCCCACGACTTAGTATCTCATTATCACTACTTAATATCTCATTACCACGACTTTCTAACTTGTGGGAATGGCTTTCTATCTTGTGGTAGCAACTTACTAACTTGTGGGAACGACTTAGTGTCTTGTGGGAATGACTTAGTATATTGTGGGAACGACTTTCTATCTTGTGGGAATGACTTTCTAACTTGTGGGAACGACTTAGTATCTTGTGGTAACAACTTTCTATCTTGTGATAACGGCTTTCTAACTTGTGGGAACTTAGTATGTTGTGGTTACGACTTTCTATCTTGTGCGAACGACTTCCTATCTTGTGGTAACGACTTACTATCTCATGGTAACGAGATAAAAATGTCAGGAAAACAGCTCTATATGTCCCTTCCTGGGCTCCTTAACAGTAGACTAAATTCATAATTTATGGCAATAGGAGTTATGTTTACATCCCATTTATCAACCAAAGGTGTATTGGGCTAGGCATTCAGCATTGTCACTTGTGGGAGTCGTATCCACACAGAGGTGACAGCCTGTGTTTGGATGCCAAACTAGCTAGCCCATTTGGCCAATGAAGACCTCTAAGTATCCACCATAAAGATGGTATAATTTAGGCTTATCACTTGGATTGGATTATGTTAAACAATAGGAGCTGTACTCGTTGTGTGAGTTAATTTTTTTTCAGACTGAAGGCCCAAAAGATCCGTTGTAACTACCCAGAAAAGATATGTTCATTTGCAAAGGTTTTTAGATTTGGGACTATATTATCTGGATGGTCAGGAGGCACACCGCTGACAGTGGAACAGGGAACTTTACAATATACTTAGACAAAAAACTGAAAAGCAAAATAGATTGTAATTTATTCTTTACAGAACATACTTTTTTATTTTTTTTTGAGTGAGCAGATATTATGTAGTTATGTTTGCCATAAAGCGACCAACAAATTAATAGAGAAGATTTATGTTACTGAATGACCTGCAATAAATTGTGGACGATAACAAAATGGGCTTATAACTTGGATTGAATGATCAATGACGATAGTATTGAACAATGTGAGCTGTATTCACTATGTGGCATATAATTATTTGTTTGGGTGAGACATTTCTAAGCCAGATTTACTGACATTTTAGTCATTGTCTTAAAACTTTCATTGTCTGCCATGCAATTAGGATGACGTAACTTAAACTTCGGGAAATTTTAGCTTTGTAGCGAGTATGATATTAGTTTGCTAAATGAATAAAGTTTCCCTAGGCTATTGTTGGTATGACTGAGCTTCTCTTATTGTTTTTGCTTTATTGAGATTCTGTTGTTTTTTTCTCCCTGAAAGACCATTAAAATTTGTCGTTAATCTATTCTTTTATTTTTGAAGATCAGTTTATTGTATCAAATTAGCTTACTTTCTTCTTACCCATCTGTAGGTCTTGCTCCAGATTTACTGACATTCTTCAGTTTAGTATTTTATTTTCGAATTTTCAAAGACATGAACTATTTTCCTTTAACAAGTCTTTGAGTAAGAGAAAGTAAGAGAATTTTCAAATTCCTGAGATTTTTTTTCCACATCTATGATGCAATAATGGTGTAGAAACAAATCACATTAATATTTGAGTTGTTGTTGATTAGTGCATATATAGGGGTTTTTGTACTTAGGACACTCCTATAACAAAGCTTCTTCTTGGGCCAAGATCACTCTGTTATATATTTATAGAAGAGTGTACAGGATAGGTCATAGCATCTAAAATATCATTTGTAATATCTTTAAGATAACTTGTAACACCGTACAGGTTAGTTATAACAAGATGCTGCCTTAATGATCAGAAGGGGACCACGGTGGCAGAGTGGTAACATTCTCATGTCCCATCTCTGAGGCCGGGGTTCGGTTCCCAGAAAAACCTCAAGTGGGAAGGCTGGTAGTTGCTTGCCATTGGTCGGCAGTTTACAGTACAGAACCCTGACAAACTGTATGTACTGGTTTCCTCTGCCCTTCCAACTACCCATCCTGATATGACCTGTACAGTGTTAAAAGCGACGTAAAACCCCAAATAAATAAATAAATAATGATCAGAAGTATACTTGTCCCGAGTACCCGGGGAATAATATGCTCACTTACAAAGAGTTTTATGCATGTTTAATATGTTTTCATCTCCCTATTCATGCTCCTCTTCTTCAGTACTGATCATTCAAGTGATGCAATAAAGAAGATTCTGCTTGCAACAAACATTATCTGAGCAGTCGGGAAACAAAGTCCGGACAGATTTACAAGGGTTTTAGAATACAAATGTTGGTGAACATGGGGCCCAGTACTGTACACACTTGTGTGTATTGATAACATGTATTTATAGCATTTTTATTGGAGATTTTCTCAACTTGTGCGACATGTATTAATTGGTGACTATAGTGAATTTATTGTTAAATCTGTTGCACAATTTGCATCAAACTTCAATTCTTGTTAAATAATTTTAAGTGCTTACCCAGTCATGAATTTTATGGTACTTTTTATTCTTGAAATTTAAACTCAGAGTATTATGTGCCCATTTTGTACCTAAAGATTTAAATTAGATCTAACATTTCTTTAAAGATGAAGTTTGACTTAACTTTAGCTTTTTATAATGGAAAACAAATACAAAACTCATTACCAGGAAGAAAAACAAGCCAGGGGTCAGGGGCACACTCCACAAGTGTTGTTGATTCTTGGCAATTTGCTTAATTGCTTTGACAAGTGCCAGACCAAACTTTCATGGAGCACGCAGCTACCTTATTGATTCATCACTTGATCAAACAATGGACTGATTTCCATCAAAAGGCCATCGACATTTCATTCTGTGGGTTCTGTGTTGAAGCTAATAAGGGTCTAGTCACAGCCAGAATATGAACTGGATAAGTAAGCATTCCATTTGAGAAATATGCAGTCAAAAATTGAGTTTTATGTCCTGGGGAAATATTGATAACATGTTGTCATGAGGTAGAGCAGAACAAACAGGCAGACAAATGAGAGATAAGTGATAATTTGAAAAATTTTGAGATTTGAATACCATATACCAAGCCACCAAGGCCTCCATTGTGATATAAACCCCAAAACAAAACAAAGGCATTCAGAGAGTGCAAACCTCCACCAAGACACACAGTAATAAGAGAATTGGAAAATCCAGATTTTTTCTATATCCACAAGGTGATCAAGATGAACTCTCAAAATTTAATGGGATCGAAGATGGACCAAGACCCATCTGCTGACTTTTTTTTTCATGCAGTTCCAACCAGTAGCATTGTGTAATCCTACTAACAAACAAAGCAATGGAGTGTACAAGTTTCAGAATGATTTATTTATTTATTTGGGGTTTTACGTCACTTTCAACACTGTACAGGTCATATCACGACGGGTAGTTGGCAGGGCAGAGGAAACCAGTACATACAGTTGGTCAAGGTTCTGTACTGTAAACTGCCGAGTAATGGCAAGCAACTACCAGCTTTCCCACTTCAGGTAGAGCTGTGAACCGAACCCCAGCCTCAGAGATGGGAGGCAAGAGTGTTACCACTCTGCCACCATGGCCCCCCTAAGTTTCAGAAGGAAAGCAGATTGCAAACTACCAACTTTCTGCAGTATTACATATAATATTACTTCTGGAGCAGGTTTAATGTAAATTATCAACAGTAAACTAGAGTCAAAGATTAATGTTTTACTTCCAACACCTTAAGTCATATCAGTACTTAGTGCTTGAATGGCTTTAACTTTCTCATTTTTGTCAGGTTTTGAACATATTATTTTTCACCATAGTGCTCAGCTGAATGCGACATAAAAATCTAACAGGAAAACATAACATATGCTGTATCTCACCAGGATGGCTTGCGTGATAAACTGGCCCCTGCTGGAACATTAACAAGCTGCATCCTCACATGTGGATGCAGACTTGGTATTTCATTGACAAATGCAATGCATGGATAACTGGATAACTTGCACCTACCTGGCGGGGTTTACAGATTGTAAATCCAAATTGTAATTCAGGAGTATATCTCTTTTTACTGCATATATCATCATTTAAACCTTTGACATAAGTCAGCTGACACAGTGTCCATTTGGGTACTTATGGCCTACTATTCAGTTTGTATACTAAGTGTCACCAACTAAAGTAACAGCTGAGTTCAGTGATTACAACTTTAAAGGTCTTAGAAACCTTTGGAACACTTTTTGGTTTGAACTTGAACACCAACGAAAATCAACTAATATTCATTGGTAGGAAAAAATACAAGACAAAACTGAATATAATGACAACCTCATTTGTGAAGGTAATGCAAATAAACAAATAACACATTCTTGAAGGCAATTATGAAATCTGGGAGTCCTTTTCAAGCTTTATAGATCTTCGTAATAACAAAGACCTAATATCAAGCCCTCCCCAGTGGAATAAAATGATTAGAAAATTAAATTGATTTAATGATCAATGGCATCAGAATTGTATCTGATTAGTTGGGAATGTTTTAAACATAGATGATACATACTGTAATAAGTAACTTTATGTCATTGGAACTGTAATGCGTAAAGAATTCATAAAAGATACATATAATTTGCAAAACATTTAGTTCATAAAATATGTGATAAATTTCTTGAAAATATTTAAAAATAGCATCAGAGATGCCCGTACCCCACAGCCTGGGAAAATAGTTTTTAACACCATGAGATATAGAAGTAGTGAAACAGTACACAGATTGGGATACTTTCAGAGCGGTGTCAGTGTCCTAATAATGTTTAAGTAGAGAAAATAACATCTAAGAGAAAGAAATTGCATGTAAAGAATAAGTATTAAAACAAGACAATTCAGTAAACTAAAAGTTATGAAGCTTTAAGACTTCTTCCATTTTGGTTTTCATTTGTATGGTCAAATTATGGTTTGGATATTTTGAATATTACCCATACATACAGATGTAGCAATACATGCTTTTATGTGGAATTGGGGCAAAGCCTGTGGCTCACTTGATGCAATACCATCTGTTACAATGGGAAGTTGCAAAAGTAAAACAGTTAATGACATCTAATGTGACTTTAACAGTGCTTAATCTACACCAAAAGACACCCAAAGGTGCAACAACCAAGATTCAAGTAAAAGATATAAGAGATATATAAGAGAGATAAATAGTATCAGATATCCTCGTAGAGACATAAAATAGCATCAGATATGCAAGATCAAAGGTCAAATCCAAGTCACACCATGACGTTGCACACATATAACCCTTGACAAATGTCCCTACCAAATATCAACTTCCTACACCTTATGGTTTCCAAAATGTAGCCCAGACAAGGCATTATAGGTCAAGGTCACTACGCCAAGGTCAAATCAAGGTCACACCAGGACATTTTACATCTACACACCCTAGCCAATGTCCCTACCAAGTATCAACTTCCTACACCTTACGCTTTCCGAGATGTACCCCGGACAAGATTTTATAGGTCAAGGTCACTACGGCAAGGTCAAATCAAGGTCCGACCATGATGTTGCACACCTACACCCCCTAACCAATATCCCTATTAAGTATCAACTTCCTACACCTTACGGTTTCCAAGATATAGCCTGGACAAGATTTTAGAGGTCAAGGTCACTACGGCAAGGTCAAGTCAAGGTCACACCATGACGTTGCACACCTACACCCCCTAACCAATGTCCCTACAAAGTATCAACTTCCTATACCTTACGGTTTCCAAGATATAGCCCGGACAATATTTTCAAACTCAAGGTCACTACAGCAAGGTCAAATCAAGGTCAGACCATGACGTTGCACACCTACACCTCCTAACCAATGTCCCTACCAAGTATCAACTTCCTACGCCTTACAGTTTCCGAGATATAGCCCGGACAAGATTTTATAGGTCAAGGTCACTATGGCAAGGTTAAAGGTCAAATCAAGGTCCGACCATGATGTTGCACACCTACACCCCCTAACCAATATCCCTATTAAGTGTCAACTTCCTACACCTTACAGTTTCTAAGAAATAGCCTGGACAAGATTTTAGAGGTCAAGGTCACTACTGCTAGGTCAAATCAAGGTCACACCATGATGTTGCACACCTACACCCCCTAACCAATGTCCCTACAAAGTATCAACTTCCTACACCTTACGGTTTACAAGATATAGCCCGGACAATATTTTCAAACTCAAGGTCACTACGGAAAGGTCAAATCAAGGTCAGACCATGACATTGCACACCTACACCTCCTTACGAATGTCCCTACCAAGTATCAACTTCCTACACCTTACGGTTTCTGAGATACAGCCCGGACAAACTTTTTCCCACCGCCTGCCCGCCCACCCATCCGGACACCATGGGTGAAAACAATTAAGGGCTGTGGGGTAAAAATGAAGAGCCTGCAAGATTAGATAAACCTGTCATCCAACATCATCTTTTTTGGATTTTAAAACAAACCACATACCGTAGAAATGTTTATAACAGAATGAACAAATGTCCAGTTGAAGGGAAGTTAAGAAATAAATGGAAGAACTATGAACATGAAGATCATTTTTTTATATTATTTTTTCATTTGATGTTAGATCATCAGTCAATCTGATTCCAATACAGACTTGCCATATCCTAGGCACCAAAAAAATCATCCAAAAAATTTTATATAACTGACTCAGATATTTGTTATATATGTAATATAGGACCAAAATATATATGCATCTATTTACCTTATGTAAACATACAATAGATCTGTCAGAAAATGTTAATTCACGAATAAAAAGTAAAATAGATAGAATATTAAACATTTCCCAAGCTGGACATTTGGACAATTTTGGTAAATTTTTTTGTTTTAAATCAACACTATTCTTACTGTACTAAATACGAAATGTTTGGTTTTACCAGAAATCAATGTGCTTCAAACATTGACAAATTAAAAGTTGAACTAAAGAAGATATATGAAGAACAATATTACCTGCACAAAATAAATCAAAATTAGACTTTTAAAAGACACTGTTCACTCTTTAAAAACATATTTACCTAATTTGGAAAAATCATGCAAACATTGAAATTTCTAAAATATAAGATGCAAGTTTTACCAGTTAATCATTGTTTTTAGTGTTGATGTATGTTTAGTTTGTATGTTGTTGCATAAAAACTTTTATAAAGAGAATTTCTTAAAATCTGTTGTTCGAAATCAAGTCGAAACGATGCCTCTAGTGCAGCAACTACCTGACAAACCCAAATTCACTCTTAACACATTAATCTCTATGTTTAAAATATACATCTGGTAAAGTCAATACAAAAAACTGGACATCAAAATCTGTTTTTAAAGCATATAACTGTGTTAATATTTTGCAAAATTATATAACAGCAGCAGTGATTAAAGTCCCCTAAATCATTTCAAAGTATTCATCCTGCTCAGCTTTGAGCTCACTATCAATGAACTTGGTCATGTCATGTTTGCCAAACTTCTTCAATTCCACCTCTCTTTTCTCAATAAGAAACCACTCCACAAACTCTTCTCCAAGTGCTTTTACCATGGTTTCATCCTTCTCTAAGGCATCAAGGGCTTCCTCTAGCTTAAATGGTAAGGGGCAGCCTAGTCTCAGTCCAGGAGCAGGAGGTTCTATCTTATTCTTAATGCCATCAATTCCTGCAGCCACAGTTGCAGCCAAAACCAAATAGATATTGGAAGCCCCACTAGGAATTCTGTTCTCCATGTATGTAGCTTTTTCACTAGTACTTTTTATACGCAAAGAAACCAATCGACTGTCATAGTCCCAATCTTTTTTGTCTGCAACCCAGGGTGTGTGGAGGTGGCGATAACAGTTTATAGTCGGGCAGCAAAGTGCAGTTACAGCTTCCATGTGTTTTATCACTCCACCTATCCAATACTTGCCCAAGCTTGATATATGGTCTGTCTCATTCGGATCATAGAAAGCATTTTGGTTGGTCTGTGTGTTCCATAGACTATGGTTAAAGTGGGTTCCACTGGATGCATCTTCACCAGCAAATGGCTTGGACATGAAAACAGCTGTAATTCCAGATTTTTTAGCTATTTCCTTCACTGCAGTTTTGAAGCGGAACATATTGTCAGCGGCTTCAATCCCAAATTTTGGCACAAAAGCAAATTCAACTTGACCTGGAGAATACTCCACTTCCATGGTCTCAGACTCTATGCCACATTTGCGAAGGTTACTGTCTAGAGTCAACATGAGTTCCTCAACATCACTGAATCTTACATGAGTACAGTAATCTGTTCCCTCAAACAATGGCTTCCCATCTTTGACTAGTAGAAATTCTGCTTCACAGGCACACATTAGCTTAAGACCCATAGACTCCAGATTTTGCAGCTGCTTCCTTGCAACGTACCTTGGACAGGCCTCTTGAATGGTCCCATCCTGCCACATGGGCTCACACAGGATTTCTCCAATCTTGAACTTGTCTGTGCCAGCCCAGGGAAGCTCTACAATCTTATTACACATGGGCTTGGAATAACTGTTGCCGTATTTAGTTTCCAACACACATTTACATTCTATTATTTCTGACCTGGGCCCAAAGATTAAGTTGCCTGGAAATAAAAATAAACCAAAATATATCATATCTGTTTTAGCACTTTACATTTTATTGCACTACTATAACTTACCATGTGGAATGAAATGCGGATGGCTGCAGGCATCCTGGCCAACTCAAG
The DNA here is from genome assembly GCA_964017235.1 of Sabellastarte sp. h YS-2021. NCBI lineage: Eukaryota > Metazoa > Annelida > Polychaeta > Sabellida > Sabellidae > Sabellastarte > Sabellastarte sp. h YS-2021. The sequence continues at coordinate 81,219,743 of OZ024934.1, read as the reverse complement.
AAAAAAGAGCATAATATAGCCAGGTACCTTAATTGGTGAATACCATGAGGTGACCCAGATAGTGACAAAGACTTCCTTCTTCCCATTGGCTGCCATATTGCTTGACACTAGTCATCCTCAGAGGGAAAGAAAGGGGGGGTACTACCACTGCAACTAAGTCTTCTAGAGTCGAACACCCATCGGGTATACGTCTACCTCCGCAGTCTATCACAAGTGAGCATAGGTTGCACTCACTTCCTTCATAAGGCCAGATATCCAGACATTATATATACTGTTTTGTATTTGAGACTTTAAGGTTTTGGCCTCTTACAGTGCCTATTTTTTTTTAAACTTTTGCACTGTAAGTGGGACTCATACTGGTAATTTTAACGTATATTTTATACAAATTACAAGAAAAAATTCACATAATACTTCCAGTTTCAGCTGTAATCCCGCCACCTAGTGGTTGAACTCAACACTTAGTTCCACACGGTAAGCTATTGTAGCATTTTTTGTATTTTTATCTTAGTCTTAAGATTTCTATATGCTTAAGAATTTTATATTGAAAAGAATAAATGACACTATCAAAGAGGTTATCTTTAATCTTTTTAAAAGAGCCAAAAAAAAAACATCCGTTAATTATAATAACTCTCATATGAGCTACATCAGAGGGATCCTGAAAGACACTGTCTATATATATGTGTGTGTGTGTATACTGTTGGGACTGGTATGGCGCATCTTGTTTGCATGAACCATACTAATAGAAGCCTACATTAAATTATATTTTGAAGAAGTTTCCAGATTTATTAGATCAGTGGGTATTGTCAACCTCACATCCGAGAACATTGGATCAACATTGGTTTGGTGTTTTTTAGTTTTTGCTCTGAGGCCAGCTCCCAACTCACCTGCCAAACATCCCACTCCTGATTCAAGCATGTTCACAGCTTGGCAAGCAGGAATTGTTTTTCCCCGAGCAATACCATGCACGTCTGACCAGGTGAACCTCAGGTAGTCAAACTTTGATGCCTGCTCTGTCAGATATTGTAGATTTACTTTTGGAACAGACATCTTCTATAGTCCTTCTTCTTTAAGTCAATCTTTGTATAGGCTTGTTGCACAGGCTTATTACAAATTTCAAAATGAAATAGTAGAATTAACCTGCCTTGTATGCACACAATCAAACCTCTATTATACAACGTCTTTCAATCAAATATTGGGGTTTATGAGTTTATTTAAACTCTCACAAATATACATTTCTTTATTGTTTTATAGTAAAATGCCCATTTTATTTCATGACCCAATTATCCAAACAAAACATTGCTCATCCAGTAAATAATGGATGTTGCAATGTGCCACACAATCTGAAACTGCAAGTCTGTGCTAACTAATACATGATACACTATCAAATAAAAAAAATAAAGAAATAGAGCACATAAAACCTGGTGTCGGATAACTCTTCTAAATTCTATCATATAAATGTTTATGATGTGTGTTTGTAAAACTAGAAAAAATGTTCAAAAGTCAAAAGTGGAAAGTAACCTTAGCAGTTACATGCCTAATATGGCAGTGCCTGATGTAAATAAAATTTGAGTGGTGGTACCTTTACACATGCGCAAATCAGTACACAGGGAAAAAAGCCTGGTGGAAAAAAATGTCAGTGGAAAAAACCGCTTGGTCTGTTTTGCAAGAGAAATAAAAAAGCCTTTTTTATGTAAACATTGGTACAGACGTTCTTGCAGCCAAAAGGATTTAACAGTCTGAAGATTTCATGACATGAGTGACAATACCTACTTTCAATTGTGACATAAACATCACGCCTGTTCCTGGGAATCCAACCATAATGACATGTTTAGAAAAGAGTTCCAATTCCTTTGATGGTATATTGACATAATTTAAAAAATAATCTGGAAAAACCAGTGAAAATTTATATCACTCTGTATTCTATTTTAACAAAAATATATTGTATTACAAAAATACAGCTATTGTGAATAAACCTGTTTAATATTTTTCAATGTAAAATGAAAGTAGTGTGATTATGTTGAATTAAATTCAAAAATCTTCACACAACAATCACAAAAAAAGCATTTTTCAGACAGACCAGGCTTTTCTCCACGAGGTTTTTTTCTACCAGGCTTTTTTTCCACTTTAATTTTTTCCCACGACTCGTATTTACCAATGTTGGGGTACAATCCAAAACTGGACAATATGTTGTATTGTCTGTTGGAACTTTTAAGGGTTTATGACACCCCCTGTTTCTGCTTATGGAAACTGTGTGGTGCCTGTTTTCTAGTCTAAGTTTTTTGTGTTTGTTCTTTATGAACTGGCATGATCACGTTTCAGGGCCAGTGAAGTAACACTTAATTATTTTGTTCATGATTGACTCTCTAAGTTGACAGAAATTAATATCGTTGAAAGAGTTGAATAAAATTAACTATTGGAGTTTGAAAGTGAAGCAATCACATTTCATCAGTGTAATGTGCCAGCTCCTAAGTTCAGTTAAGTTAGTTAAAATTAAGGTGCAAGAACACCTTAGTGTTATTCTGCACCAATAAACTCAATAAATACTTAAACTAAACAATACATACAACATGAACAAATATACAAAAACTCGTGACTAGATATACAGATTTAAAACACACATACACTGAACAATATTTTAAACAGAATCTGTGCATAAACAGAATGACAAGATAAGATCATAAAAACTGACTAAATCATACAACAACAAACTATACAGAAACAAATACCCAAACACAATAAAATAAATACAAACCATAAATAGAATTCTCAAAAAGTGTAAAATATACAAATGAACAAAAAACAAACAAAACAAAAATTTATTCTGTAAAATCCAATCAAGATTCGTGTCTCCTCCAATTAGTCGCCTCTTACGACACACAGGAGGACATGTTGGGCCTATTCTACTTCCCCGGACCCACAGGGGGAGCTCCTAAGTTAATGATCAGTGTATGTTATAGAAGAGTTGAAAGGGAGAAGCGTATTTAGAGATGAAATTAATTGGTGTCAAGGGTGGACATTTTAGATTGTAAATTCAATATACTATACACCTAGCCTTGGCCATAGGGTGTACTGTAGCCCCAAACTCAATGGACAAAATACTGTAACACTTTCTAAATATCAGGTTGGCTTTTGAATGGGACATGAAACTAGGTCTTTGGATCTTAGCTCTTAGGCTTTGGTTAGAATGTGTTAATGTAGAGATTAATTAAAATGTGAATATGATTACACTTTTGCTTCCTCTTGAATCAAAGGTTGGACCTAATACTCCATCATCGTGTTTCTCAACCTCCATAATGCCCTCGAGCTATGTATTATTTAAGCAATGTCATGACATGTGTTCTAAGGATAACAAGCTACTGAGCTCCGATTTCATAAATATACAAAGCCAGGTGAAAGTTTGCTATCAACATTGGACTTGCATTTCAATTCTTAACTTAAACCAACCATCTTAAAGTTGGGAACAATAACAAACAAGTCTCCTGATGAGCATTTACAATAAGTAATTAAATTTGTCTAGATTTGAGGAAAATTCTTACTCACTGTGAATTATAGAACATTGAATTTTAGGAAACCCTTCTTCTCTCTGGATTATGGGATTCGAATATAAATTTTTCAGTCCATGTATGTTACCTGGAAATTTTCATGAATTTTATGTCTCTTAATTTAAAAGTTCAGTAAAATAATCATGACCTGCTACACCTGATGTCTGATGCTTATTGAAATTGTTTTGATGTTGTTGTTTTTTTTGTTGCCTTTATGTGTTGTTTTATTGTGATTCCACCCTGCCAGTGGACTGAAATAGAGACATCTAAAAAGCCGTATTTGAAAGGGAAGAAAAATAAGCAAAATGAATAGACATATTGGAAAAAAATTCTCAAAACGGAAGGCAAGAATTCAATGTAGAGCTAAGGCACTCTGCACTTACAAATGTAATCAATCACTGCACATCTCCAATTACATTACCACAACCGACTGCCCTGGGCAATGTGCTCTTTGATGAGGAGGAAATGGATTAAAGCAAGGGAAAGAGTGAGTTGAATGTATTACTTCGCTAGATGACATCTCGTCTGTCTCTCCCTACTGCATTCGTGTCTCCTGCAATATAGTCTTGTCTCAGGCTTGTGAAATAACCTGGCCGAGCGAGTGATTAGACATGGTAATCCAGGGGCGTATCCAGCTTTTAAGTAAGGTGGGGGTTCACATCAGACATAGGGAGGTCGGGGGGAAATTAATTTTTGGTAAAAATATAGTGCATTTCCTGTAAATTTTAACAAGGGAGGTCGGGAGAAAAATTAATTTTTGGTAAAAATATATATAGTGCATTTGCTGTAAATTTTAAAGACACTCTCAAGAAATAAGTTTGTACTTTGGGCTGAACCCCTTTATATTATTTTTCAAGGGGGGGGGGGGTCGAATTTGAACTCCTCTAAGTCGTTATGTTATTCTTTTTGTAAATATGAATTAAGAATTATCTTAAAAACTTTAAACTCTATGTAGCATTTAGTTGATTCCTGCAGAATGCGGGCTCAGTGTTAGGATTTGATTGGCTTGGGGTATTTCAGACAGATGGACAAACTTTCATATGTATTAATACAGATGGATTTCTATTGATTAAGACGGTCAAAGACACACCAATGGTCAACACCTCCAATCTTGTGTATGAATTTAAGGATAAAAAAAAAAATCGTTTAAAAAGATTCATTACTCCTGGACCCAGACGGTGATTGAATTATCTGTTCCTTGTGGCATTTCCTTAACATCTCATCAAATTTCCTCTGTAACTTTTTGTGGTATTTTCCAAATAAAGAGATGTCCCCCAAAATAGATCAACTCCTTGAAGTAATATATATGTAGTTGAACCCCGAGGGAAGAGATAGATACTTCTGAGTTACCTGAATTTTCAGATATCAGAAAAAAAACTTCAACAGTAAAGGGCCTGTAAGGATCTCGGCCAATATTTACTAACATTTTTGTTCTTAGAGTTATTCTTATTCTTAGACATAAAAGAAATGTCTGAGAATATAAGTTTTTAAATTTATGGGAATTTAATGGGTGACCTCTATATAAAAGAGGTATCATAGACAAAGAAATTGCCTGTACATTGGCATCAAAGCATGACTTAGTGCAACTTGTGGGAATGACTTCATATCTTGTGGTAACAACGTGCTAACTTGTGGGAACGACTTAGTATCTTGTGGTAACGACTTGGTAACTTGTGGGAATGACTTGCTAACTTGGGGAAACGACTTAGTATCTTGTGGTAATGACTTTGCTACGTTGTGAGACCGAGTTAGTGTCTTGTGGTAATGACTTTGCTAACTTGTGGGAATGAGTTAGTATCTTGTCGTAATGACTTTGCCAACTTGTGAGAATGAGTTAGTATCTTGTGGTAACGGCTTTCTAACTTGTGGGAATGACTTACTATCTTGTGGTAACGACTTGCTATCTTGTGGGAACGCCTTGTTACCTTGTGGGGATGACTTACTATCTTGTGGGAACGACTTATTATCTTGTGGGAACGACTTGTTAACTTGTGGGAACAAGTTAGTATCTTGTGGTAACAACTTTCCAACTTGTGGGAAAGACTTAATATCTTGTGGTAATGACTTGTTAACTTCTGGGAACGACTTGCTATCTTCTCCAAACGATTTTCTAACTTGTGGTAATGATTTACTATCTTGTGGTAACAAGATAAAAAATGATAGGAAAACAGTTCTATGTCCCTTCCCGAGCTCCTTAACAGTCGACTAAATTCATAATTTATGGTAATAGGAGTTATGTTTACATCCCATTTATCAACCAAAGGCATATTAGGCTAGGCATTCAGCATTGTCACTTGTGGGAGTCGTATCCACACAGAGGTGACAGCCTGTTTTTGGATGCCAAACTAGCTAGCCCACTTGGCCAATAAGGACCTCTAAGTATCCACCATAAAGATGGTATTATTTAGGCTTATCACTTGGATTGGATAATGTTATACAATAGGAGCTGTACTCGTTGTGTGACAGTTATTTTTTCAGACTGAAGGCCCAAAAGATCCGTTGTAACTACCCAGAAAAGATATGTTCATTTGCAAAGGTTTTTAAAAGTGTTTACTTTTAGATTTGGGACTATATTATCTGGATAGTCAGGAGGCACACCCCTGACAGTGGAACAGGGATCTTTCCATTATATACTTAGACAAAAACTGAAAAGCAAAATAGATTGTAATTTATTCTTTACAGAACATACTTTTTTTTGAGTGAGCAGATATTATGTAGTTATGTTTGCCATAAAGCGACCAACAAATTAATAGAAAAGATTTATGTTACTGAATGACCTGCAATAAATTGTGGACGATAAAAAAATTGGCTTTAATTATAACTTGGATTGAATGATCAATGAGGATAGTATTGAACAATGTGAGCTGTATTCACTATGTGGCACATATAATTTTTTGTTTGGTTGGGACATTTCTAAGCTGACTTCTTACCCCATCTCACAGTCACATTTTAGTCATTGTCTTAAAAATTTCATTGTCTCCCATGCAATTAGGATGACGTAACAAATCACCAGAGAGCATTTAAACATCGAGAAATTTTAGCTTTGTAGCGAGTATGATATTAGCTTGCTAAATGAATAAAGTTTCAAGATCACTCTGTTGTATATTTATAGAAGAGTGTACAGGATAGGTCATAGCATCTAAAATATCATTTGTAATATCTTGAAGATAACTTGTAACACCGTACAGGTTAGTTATGACAAGATGCTGCCTTAATGATCAGAAGGGCCGGGGTTCGATCCCCGTCATGGCCGTAAGTGGGAAAGCTGGTAGTTGCTTGCCGTTGGTCGGCAGTTTACAGTACAGAACCCTAGCGAACTATATGTACTGGTTTCCTCTGCCCTTCCAACTACCCGTCGTGATATGACCTGTACAGTGTTGAAAGCGACGTAAAAAAAAACCCAAATAAATAATGATCAGAAGGGGGCCACGGTGGCAGAGTGGTAACACTCTCGCCTCCCACCTCTGAGGCCGGGGTTCGGTTCCCGGAGGAAGTTAAAGCCATTCAAGCACTAAGTACTGATATGACTTAAGGTGTTGGAAGTAAAACATTAATCTTTGACTCTAGTCTACTGTTGATAATTCACATTAAAACTGCTCCAGAAGTAATATTACATGTAATACTGCAGAAATTTGGTAGTTTGCAATCTGCTTTCCTTCTGAAACTTAGGGGGCCATGGTGGCAGAGTGGTAGCACTCTAGCCTCCCATCTCTGAGGCCAGGGTTCGGTTCACAGCTCTACCTGAAGTGGGAAAGCTGGTAGTTGCTTGCCGTTGGTCGGCAGTTTACAGTACAGAACCCTGACGAACTGTATGTACTGGTTTCCTCTGCCCTTCCAACTACCCATCGTGATATGACCTGTACAGTGTTAAAAGCGACGTAAAACCCCAAATAAATAAATAATGATCAGAAGTATACTTGTCCCGAGTACCCAGGGAATAATATGCTCACTTACAAAGAGTTTTATGTATGTTTAATATGTTTTCATCTCCCCATTTATGCTCCTCCTCTTCAGTACTGATCATTCAAGTGATCCCATAAAGAAGATTCTGCTTGGGACAAACATTATCTGAGCAGTCGGGAGACAAAGTCCGGACAGATTTACAAGGGTTTTAGAATACAAATGTTACTGAACATGGGGCCCAGCACTGTACACACTTGTGTGTATTGATAACATATATTTACGGCAGTTTTATTGGAGATTTTCTCCACTTGTGCGACATGTATTAATTGGTGACTATAGTGAATTTATTATTAAATCTGTTGCACAATTTGCATTAAACTTCAATTCTTGTTAATTAATTTTAAGTGCTTACCCAGTCATGGATTTTATGGTACTTTTTATTCTTGAAATTTAAACTCAGAGTATTACGTGCCCATTTTGTCCCTAAAGATTTAAATTAGATCTAACATTTCTTTAACGATGAAGTTTGACTTAACTTTGGCTTTTTATAATGGAAAACAAATACAAAACTCATTACCAGGAAGAAAAACAAGCCAGGGGTCAGGGGCACACTCCACAAGTGTTGTTGATTCTTGGCAATTTGCTTAATTGCTTTGACAAGTGCCCAGACCAAACTTTCATGGAGCACGCAGTTACCTTATTGATTCATCACTTGATCAAACAGTGGACTAATTTCCATCAAAAGGCCATTGACATTTCATTCTGTGGGTTCTCTGTGTTGAAGCTAATAAGGGTCTAGTCACAGCCAGAATATGAACTGGATAAGTAAGCACTCCATTTGAGAAATATGCAGTCAAAAGTTGAGTTTTATATTCTGGGGAAATATTGGTAACATGTTGTCATGAGGTAGAGCTGAACAAACAGGCAGACAAATGAGAGACAAGTGATAATTTGAAAAATTTTTGAAATTTGAATACCATATACCAAGCCACCAAGGCCTCCATTGTGATATAAACCCCCCAAACAAAACAAAGGCATTCAGAGAGTGCAGACCTCCACCAGGACACACAGTAATAAGAGAATTGGAAAATCCAGATTTTTTTTCTATATCCACATGGTGATCAAGATGAACTCTCAAAATTTAATGGGATTGAAGATGGACCAAGACCCATCTGCTGATTGTTTTTCATGCAGTTCCAACCAGTAGCATTTGTGTAATCCTACTAACAAACAAAGCAATGGAGGGTACAAGTTTCAGAAGGATTTATTTATTTGGGGTTTTACGTCACTTTCAACACTGTACAGGTCATATCACGATGGGTAGTTGGCAGGGCAGAGGAAACCAGTACATACAGTTCGTCAAGGTTCTGTACTGTAAACTGCCGAGTAATGGCAAGCAACTACCAGCTTTCCCACTTCAGGTAGAGCTGTGAACCGAACCCCGGCCTCAGAGGTGGGAGGCAAGAGTGTTACTACTCTGCCACCATGGCCCCCTAAGTTTCAGAAGGAAAGCAGATTGCAGACTACCAAATTTCTGCAGTTTTACATGTAATATTACTTCTGGAGCAGGTTTAATGTGAATTATCAACAGTAGACTAGAGTCAAAGATTAATGTTTTACTTAAGTCATATTAGTACTTAGTGCTTGAATGGCTTTAACTTCCTCATTTTTTGTCAGGTTTTGAACATATTATTTTTCACCATAGTGCTCAGCTGAATACGACATAAAAATCTAACAGGAAAACATAACATATGCTGTATCTCACCACGGTGGCTTGCGTGATAAACTGGCCCCTGCTGGATCATAAACAAGCTGCATCCTCACATGTAGATGCAGACTTAGTATTTCATTGGCAAATGCAATGCATGGATAACTTGCACCTACCTGGTGGGGTTTACAGATTGTAAGTCCAAATTGTAATTCAGGAGTATATCTGTTTTTACTGTATATATCATCATTTAAACCTTTTGACATAAGTCAGCTGACACAGACATGTGACATTCATCACAACACTGAAAATCTGGTGATCATCGGCGACTTTAATTTTCACATCGAATCAACATCCTCAAATTCAAAAGCCTTCAATTCATTGATTGACTCATTTGATTTAACTCAGAAAGTAAACTTCCCCACTCATATTTACGGACACACTCTTGACCTCCTCTTAACCAAATCCAACAATGACCACATTTTAAATGTCCATGCTGTTGATGCCTTTTCTAACCATTTTTCAATTACTTGTACATTACATCTACCAACTCCTAGATCCCAAATTAATGCTACTGTTTCCTTTCGTAATTATCATAAAATCAATAAAGAGAAAATGAAAACAGATCTTATATCTTCTGATCTAATCAGCAACCCGTCCAACGATGCTGATACTCTCTACAAACAATATCACACCACCTTGACCACCCTTATTGACAAACACCCACCACTTCATACCAAACATACCAAAGGCGAAGTACATCCCAGGATGGGTCAACGATGCAGTAATTGCGGCAAAAGAGACCAAGCGTCTATTTGAAAGGATCTGGCACAGAAATAAATCTCATTTCATCAGATCTCAATATATGCAAAAAGTCCACCAATACAACAGAACCTGCATCCAGGCCAAATCCGAATTTCTTAAAGCAAAGATTCAGGACAATCATCATGACCCCAAAAAATTATGGCGAGTCCTTGGCGATGTGTTACACAGACTCCCAGCCAGGATGCTACAATCGATAAATCCCCCTCGGCTCCTGGCCGACAGATTTGTGGAGTTCTTCCCAGAAAGAATTTAAAAAATACGTTCAACTTTTCCTATCTCCCAGAAGTCACAACACATCGCCCCAGACTCTCCTCCCCCAGTGCTTTCCACCTTCTCTACTGTTACTGAGGATCAAGTAACTAAAATCATAATGAAATCTCCAAGTAAATCATGTTCCCTTGGCCCACTTTTCTTGTTCTCGATTATTTGGATATTCTCATTACTCCCATTACTTCAATAATTAATGCTTCCCTTGAACAAGGGAAGTGCCCTAATTTCTTCAAGCAGGCCCATGTTACCCCCATCCTCAAAAAATCATCCTTAGACAAAGAAATTCTTAAAAACTATAGGCCTGTCTCCAATCTGAACTTCATTTCAAACATACTTGAAAGGGTAGTGGCAGTCCAGTTACAAACTCACCTTGACGAAGCTGGCCTTATGACTGCCTTTCAATCAGCATATAGAAAACATTATTCAACTGAAAGTGCTCTCCTTAATATCCACAACAACATTCTCCTCAATATGGTCAAAGGGTCTGTCACAGCCCTCACCCTCTTGGATCTGTCAGCCGCATTTGATACCATTGACCACACCATTCTCCTAGACAGACTTAATGTTCACTACGGTATCAGTGAACTAGCACTTGGCTGGTTCAAATCATACCTGTCAGGAAGGACACACTCGGTCAAGGTAGGTAACACACTGTCCCATCCTGCTGCCCTCCAGTATGGGGTCCCCCAGGGCTCCGTCCTTGGTCCAATTCTGTTTTCCCTCTACACTAACCCAATTAGTTCAATCTTTCACTCTCACAGTATATAAACCACCATTTCTACGCCAATGACACTCAGCTATACATAACACTAACACCAACAAACTTCTCTCACTCTATACAAAAACTAAAAAACTGTCTAAGCGACATTCAAAATTTCATGTCTGCAAACAAATTAAAACTCAATCCTGAGAAAACTGAGTTTATCCTGATAGGCTCCAAAAACAACCGTAAACAACTCCTTCCTCACTTTCTGATCAATATTCTCGGCAATCAGGTCTCACCAGCACAAAGTGTTAGGAACCTCGGAGTGGTGTTCGACTCCAATTTTTCATTCTCAGACCATGTGTCACAGGTCATAAAGTCCACCAGAGTTCATGCGAGAGACCTCTATAGAATCTGTCCCCTCTTAGACCTTAACACATCAGTTCTTCTAGCAAATGCTTTGGTGAGCAGCAGACTGGGCTACTGCAATTCCTTATTCTTATCACTTACAGATTTTGAGTTAAGAAGATTGCAGTTAGTCCAAAACTCACTCTGTAGGGTTGTCACCTGGTCCTCCAAATACTGTCACATTACCCCTCAATTAAAAAAACTGCATTGGCTCCCTATCAAATACAGGATACAATTTAAAATTGGTCTCATCACATACAAAACTCTCAACCAGGGTGAACCAGTTTACCTTAGAGAATTAATTCATCCCTACACTTCTTCCAGGAACACAAGGCGAAGTACCCCCAAACTCAAATTCCTTCACACTCCCACTTTCGACCGTAAGGTTCATAAATCAGTCAAACATTTCTCCAATTCTTTCAGTCACTATGCCCCAGTTCTCTGGAACTCCTTCCCCTTCCAAATAAGAAATAGCCCCTCTGTCACATCTTTCAGGAAACACCTCAAAACCCACCTCTTTAATTCTAGTTTTCCAACTTAGTTTCCTTCCCTCTTGGTCACACCCACAACTCTGGATTACTGACCTTGAACGCCCCTTGACTTTCTTTATGATAATGATTTTGTTAAGTCAGCACACTGAGTTCCCCTTTGTGGGGAAGATATTGCACCTGCAAAGCAGTAGATTAGATTAGATTAGATATAAGAGAGATAAATAGTATCAGATATCCTCATAGAGACATAAAATAGCATCAGATATGCAAGATCAAAGGTCAAATCCAGGTCACACAATGACATTGCACACATATAACCCTTGACAAATGTCCCTACCAAATATCAACTTCCTACACCTTATGGTTACCAAAGTATAGCCCAGAAAGGCATTATAGGTCAAGGTCACTACGGCAAGGTCAAAGGTCAAATCCAGGTCACACCAGGACGTTTTACATCTACACACCCTAGACAATGTCCCTACCAAGTATCAACTTCCTACACCTTGCGCTTTCTGAGATATACCCCGGACAAGATTTTATAGGTCAAGGTCACTATGGCAAGGTCAAAGGTCAAATCAAGGTCACGCAATGACATTGCACACCTGCACCTCCTAACCAATGCCCTACCAAGTATCAACTTCCTACGCCTTACAGTTTCCAAGACATAGCCCAGACAAGATTTTATAGGTCAAGGTCACTACGGCAAGGTCAAATCAAGGTCACACCATGACATTGCACACCTACACCCCCTAACCAATGTCCCTACAAAGTATCAACTTCCTACACCTTACGGTTTCTGAGATACAGCCCGGACAAACTTTTTCCCGCCGCCCACCTGCCCATCCGGACACCATGGGTGAAAACAATACCCCGACAGCCCTTAAGGGCTGTGGGGTAAAAATGAAGAGCCTGCAAGATTAGATAAACCTGTCATCCAACATCATCTTTTTTGATTTTAAAACAAACCACATGCCGTAGAAATGTTTATAACAGAATGAACAAATGTCCAGTTGAAGGGAAGTTTAGAAATAAATGGAAGACCTATGTTAATAGCTCTTAACAAACATGAAGATCATTTTTTTATATTATTTTTTCATTTGATGTTAGATCATCAGTCAATCTGATTCCAATACAGACTTGCCATATCCTAGGCACCAAAAAAATCCTCCAAAAAATTTTATATAACTGACTCAGATATTTGTTATATATGTAATATAGGACCAAAATATATATGCATCTATTTACCTTATGTAAACATATACAATAGATCTGTCAGAAAATGTTAATTCACGAATAAAAAGTAAAATAGATAGAATAATAAACATTTCTCAAGCTGGACATTTAGACATATTCAAATTTTTTACTTTAAATCAACACTATTCTTACTGTAACTAAATACAAAATGTTTGGTTTTACCAGAAATCAATGTGCTTCAAACATTGACAAATTAAAAGTTAACTAAAGAAGATATATAAAGAACGTTATTACCTGCACAAAATAAATCAAAATTAGACTTTTAAAAGACACTGTTCACTCTTTAAAAACATATTTACCTAATTTGGAAAAGTCATGCAAATGTATGAAATTTCTAAAATATAAGATGCAAGTTTTACCAGTTAATCATTGTTTTTAGTGTTGATGTATGTTTAGTTTGTATGTTGTTGCTTAAACCTTTTATAAAAAGAATTTCTTAAAATCTGTCATTCAAAATCAAGTGGAAACGATGCCTCTAGTGCAGCACCTACCTGATGAACCCAAATTCACTCTTAACACATTATACTCTATGTTTAAAATATACCGGTACATCTGGTAAAGTCAATACAAAAAACTGAACATCAAAATCTGTTTTTAAAGCATATAACTGTGTTAATATTTTGCAAAACTATATAACAGCAGCAGTGATCAAAGTCCCCTAAATCATTTCAAAGTATTCATCCTGCTCAGCTTTGAGCTCACTATCAATGAACTTTGTCATGTCATGTGTGCCAAACTTCTTCAATTCCACCCCTCTTTTCTCAATAAGAAACCACTCCACAAACTCTTCTCCAAGTGCTTTTACCATGGCTTCATCCTTCTCCAAGGCATCAAGGGCCTCATCCAGCCGGAATGGTAAGGGGCAATCTGGTCTGACTCCAGGAGCAGGAGGTTCTATCTTATTCTTAATGCCATCAATCCCTGCAGCCACAGTTGCAGCCAAAACCAAATAGATATTGGAAGCCCCACTAGGAATTCTGTTCTCCATGTACGTAGCTTTTTCACTAGTACTTTTTATACGCCAAGAAACCAATCGACTGTCATAGTCCCAATCTTTCTTGTCTGCAGACCAGGGTTTGTGTAGACGGCGATAACAGTTTACAGTTGGGCAGCAAAGTGCAGTTATAGCATCCATGTGTTTTATTACTCCACCTACCCAGTATTTACCCAAGCTTGATATATGGTCCGGCTCATTTGGATCATAGAAAGCGTTTCGGTTAGCCTGTGTGTTCCATAGACTATGGTTAAAGTGTGTACCGCAGGATGCATCTTCACCAGCAAATGGCTTGGACATGAAAACAGCTGTAATTCCAGACTTTTTAGCTATTTCTTTCACTGCAGTTTTGAAGCGGAACATGTTGTCAGCGGCTTCAATCCCAAATTTTGGCACAAACGCAAATTCAACTTGACCTGGAGAATATTCTACTTCCATGGTCTCTGAGCTGATGCCACATTTGTGAAGGTTACTGTCTAGAGTCAACATGAATTCCTCAATACCACTGAATCTTACATGAGTACAGTAATCTGTTCCCTCAAACAATGGCTTCCCATCTTTCACAAGTAGCAACTCTGCTTCACAGGCAAACATCAGTTTAAGACCCATAGACTCCAGATTTTGCAGCTGCTTCCTTGCAACATACCTTGGACAGGCCTCTTGAATGGTCCCATCCTGCCACATGGGCTCACACAGGATTTCTCCAATCTTGAACTTGTCTGTACCAGCCCAGGGAAGCTCTACAATCTTATTGCACGAAGGCTTGGAATAGATATTGCCCAATTTACTTTCCAGTACACGTTTACATTCTGGTATTTCTGACCGTGGCCCAAAGATTAAGTTACCTGGAAAAAATAAAAAAAAGAATGAGCTGAATTGATTCCTACATATCTCCAGATGACCATTGATCAGATATTTTTCATGGGACCTTTTGCAACTCATGAAGTTCAATCTACAATAGGTGTGTTTTCCAAAAGGAAAATTGTATCCCCAGATGAGCAATCATAAATCACACCAAAAATTGGAATCAGATGAATGTGTTTTGTCCTTAGCGTTGCCACAGTGTTGTTACAATTAGGAATTTATGAATGTGTAAAGATTAACTGAATAAGATCAAAACTAAATGAGCCTGCAGCTGAATACCTATTTTTTGTTCTATTTGGTGATAACTTCTTAAAAACAAGGAGGTCAATTTCACCAGATAATGGGAATTGTGCTTCTGGTAATATTAATAATTATGTGTATCAAATATGGTTGAAAAGTCAAAAACTAAGTGAGCTGGGAGCTAAAATCTCAGTTTTTATTGCTTTAGGGTGGTCATAACTTCTTAAATAAAGGGACATATTAAGTTGAATAGATCATAAATTTTTATCTTTAGGTAACCTTGATAAATGTACAAAGCTTAATTGAGGTAAGTTGAACACCAAGTTAGTTGAGGCATGAACCCCCTTTTTAACTATAGTACGGTCATAATTTTATTAATATTTGGCTTTAAGGTCACTAGAAAATACTAATCTCACTTTGCCAACCATAATATGTGTGCCAGGTTTGATTCTAGAAAGTTTAAAAATAGACATAAAAAGCCCATACCTCAGACTGGGGAAATAGTGTTGGGACACTATGAGATATAGAAGAGGTGAAAATGTACAAAGATCAACAGACTTACAGAACAGTATAAGCTCTTTAATCCAGTATATCCCCCAACTTTCATATAATGATATAAATACAGGGTATGTAGTATTTGCTTCAGCATTTAACAGTTTAAATGTGAGCTCATTATCATCTCCACAAACCAGACACTAAAGGATTGAAGTTAATATTTGGCGTTCAACAATACACCTAAAGAAAAACTTCTTTTTTTTCAAAAACCAAGTCATCCCTTATACTTATAACCAACATGGCATATGCTTATTTCCAGATTCTCCAGTAAGATGCAACTCGAGAATATTTCCAATCCCTTAAATAGGATGCTGCCAGTTGACCTCCATAAATTTGTACCATTTCCACTACTGGATTTAATTTTGATTTATTTGGGTTTAACGTGGCTTTTGACACACTAGTTGGTCAAGATTCTGAACTGTCAGCTGCTTAACATTGGTTTTTCATGCATTGAGTAAAAGTGATCCCTAAAGTAAAATGTTTGATTGAGTTGTACTGAGGACATTCTACCCAAATGCAGATCCCAATGAAGGTGTCCTACCATAATATGAAGTGGACCATTCCAACACTGAAAGTAGACGAGTCCATTCAGTTGTAGTTGTCACTCCGTTAAGGAAACATTGGAACTAGGTTTGGGGATTATGGATGAATCATTATTCTGAAGCAAGCTCCAAACTCACCTGTAAAACATCCTATTCCTGATTCAAGCATGTTTGCAGCTTGATGAGAAGGAACTGTTTTTCCCCGGGCAATACCATGGACGTCTGACCAGGTGAACCTCAGGTAGTCAAACTTTGCTGCCTGTTTAGTCAGATTTTCCAGATTTATTTCAAGAACAGACATCTTGTACACCTTCTGTTTTTGGCACACTTTGCACTAGAATAAAATAGACACATCTCATAATGGCAGTAGTAGTATAAAAACATTTGTATAAATATATAAAGCATAACTTGATGTGCTGGAATCCATACAGGAACAGTCCTTAAACCCAGTGATGTTGTAACCCAGCAAATGCCCACCAGGGGAAGATGACAAAATGGTGGGTACTAAGCTTGTCTAAACTGGGAAGTGTTGCGTTGGCTTCTAAAGCTTGAAATGGTCCGTTGTGATCTGACACTAATTTGGAGCCTGTTCGTTGCCACTGGTGGTGCTGTGGCAAAACCACACCTGCCTGTGGCCTTTCTGGGACGGACTGAAGAAACCAATAATATGATTCCCCTTGTCAGACTACTATAGACTTGATCAGGGATGACCAAAAGGGGGTTGGGAGACGTTTATGGCTTTAAAAGCAAGGAGGTTGTATTTAAATAGGAAGCCAGTGGAGTTTTCTATATAGGGTGTGATATGACTCATTTTGTCCAATCTGAAAACAATGCAGACGATGGAATTTTGAACTTTCTGAAGTTTAGCAACACTACCCTTGCTGACCCCATATAATAAGGAATTACAGTAGTCTAGTGGACTATTAGCCATAGTGTTCGCCACAAGAACTGCAGTATCAACAGTTGGGAATTTACAGATAGAATTTAAGTGCTTGAGCATATATACAGTAGAATTTCTTTCTAAAAGTGTTGTGTTTCAGGACTAGACTTAAAGACGATCAGTCTATAACATTAAAATTAATAAATATGCATGCAATGACATAAATTTGAAAATTTTAATTACTTAAATGTAGCTTTTATAAGCTACAAGCTTACCATGTGGGACTCATGGCTGTTCTCGGATGGCCACAAGGCATCATGGCCAACGTCTAAGAAAAAGACATTTGTAGTTGGCCATAGCCTCTCGTTGTCGTCACGTGATAACTTCTGACCAATCGTCCTACTTTCTCGTTGAAATTTTCTAAAACCTAACCCTCAGTTGTAAACAGCAGGGAGGCAGGGTGGGACTCTTCTGAGGCCCACATGGTAAGCTTGTAGCTTATAAAAGCTACATTTAAGTAATTAAAATTTTCAATTTTATTACGCTGCAATAGCTTACCATGTGGGACTCATTGCTGAATCCAACCGCCCGGTGGCGGGATTACAGCTGAAACTGGAAGGAATGTCATTTTTTCTTAGATTTTGAAGTAATAATTATATTAGAATAGTGTTAGAAATACCAGTCTGAGTCCCATTTACAGTGCCCCAATCCCGAAGACTGGGCCTGTAAGGAGCCAAAAACCTATATAGAATAGAAGACAGTGCTAAAACTGTCAAGATGTTTTGATTGTAGGACGGAAGTGCAGCAGTGCTCACTTAGAGGTCTAAGGGTCCCTAGGGGCCCATCACGAGTGACATACCAGCCCAATGGTTGGAATTCTCATAAAATTTTTGCCACCTGAATATGAGATTAATGACAACTTAATAAGTCCTTAATACAAATAATTTTGATAAACTAAAAAACAAAATGACCTTACCGGTAACATCTTGAAGGTAAAAGAATACCTAGATCCTGGGAGAGACTCCTAAAGACTTGGTTGTAGCGGATGTGCCCCCGCCCTTCTTTTCTTTCAGAGGATACCTGGTCTCCGGGGAAGGATCTAAGACTTGTTGTGCTGCCACCACGGGTCCCAGATACATATTGTTGTCGGTGTCCGACCAAGTAAGGTCTTTTAGGTAAAAATTTGTGAATGTGTTGTGAACTTTCCAGTGACAGGCTTGCATCATTTGGTCCACCGATACCCCACCGTAAAAGGCCTTAGAGACCGCGAAGGCCTGGATGTCATGCACTTTAACTTGGACCAAGTCCAAGGCTTGTTGGTCTGCTTGTTTATAACAAAGTAGGATGGTTTGTTTCAACCAGGAAGAGAGAGTAGCGGGTCTGATGTCTGAGGTATGTCCTTTCTTGAAGGAGATGAAAAGGAGGGAACGAGACCCTCTCAGGTCTTTGGTTCAGTCCAAATAGTACCACAGGGCCCACACCGGACACAGGGTCCTGTCTTCTTTGAATTGTCTATCTACAATGGTAGTCAAAGCAGGAATAGTCACCGGAGACACACTTTGAGAACCTTCTCTTGCTAGTTGGTTTTTGGCTATGAAATCAGAAGAAGGGAACAAGGCGACCTTTTCCCATTGGCCTAGATTAGATTACTTTGCTTGCGACCCAGGCATAGATTTCGCTGAGGCGTTTGCCAGAGGCCAAAGCTAGCAAGAAAGCAGTTTTGAGGGTAAGATGTTTGAGGTCTGTGTCTTTCATAGGCTCAAAAGGTGCTTTTGTGAGCTCATTAAGAACAACAGAAAGGTTCCACTTAGGGAGATTTCTGGAACTTTTTGGACGATCCCTGTGAAAACTGGAGAGTAACCTATGAAGGTCTGCATTGTGTGCAATATGGTGGGCTGTTGGGCCCAAAGTGTCAACGATTGCAGTCCTGCAGTCCTGTACCCATCAGTGGGCGCCTGTTTAGGTCTTGGTACAGGTACATGAAAAAATCTGAGATTTGTTTCACAGATGGAGTGGAGAAATCCACCGAATTTTCCCTGTACCATTTTTCAAATAGGGCCCACTTTGACTTATAGATGGTCCTTGTTGAAGGCCGCTGAGGAGCAGCAATTCTCTCTGCCACCTCCACAGAGAAGCCTTGTTCTTGGAGTTGTCAGCTCCTAGACACCAGGCGTGGAGGTTCAGCTGTTGTGGGTTGTTGTGGAACACATACTTGTGGGACTGTTTGAGTAAGGTCGTTGACACTGGGAGTTGTAGTGGGATCTCTGTTGAGAGCTGCACTAGGTCCCAAAACCAGGGCATCCCTGGCCAGCCTGGGGCTATCACGATGATCAGGCAATGGCATTGCTTGATCTTTTGGATCACCTTGTGAAGGAGAGCCGTAGGAGGGTAAGCATAGGCCGTGAGGTTCATCCAGTTTATGTTTAGAGCATCTATGTCCCAAGCCTTTGGGTCTGGGACAGGAGATACGTACAGTGGAAGTTTGTGGTTCAGGTGAGTGGCAAATAAGTCTACATGAGGTGTGAACCACTTCTGGCAGATCTGTTTGAACACCTGCGGATGCAGAGACCATTCTGTTGATTGCACTTGGTTGGACCTGGACAGTAGGTCGGCCATCACATTCAGGCACCCTGGGATGTGCCTGGCTTTCAATGTTATGTGGTAGTGATGGCACCAGGTCATGATCTTCCACAGGAGAGCACACATCTCTGCTGCGTGAGTTCCTCCTTGTTTGTTGATGTAGGCTACCACTGTTGAGTTGTCCGTTGCAACTAGCACTGTTTGGTTCTGGCACTGGTCCTTGAAGTCTCGAAGGGCCAGTGAGACCACCTTCAATCTGACCACAGACCCTTTGTAGAATTTTGATTTAAGCGAGCACCCCAACCTTCGTTTGAGGCGTCGGTAAAGAGTTGGATACTGTGGTCCTTGGGATGAAGGTCTGCACCTTTCATCACGTTTGAGGGATTTTGCCACCAATCTAGGTGGGCTGCAATGGATTCTGTCCAAGGAAGGAGGTTGTCCAGCGACTGAGGATATCTCCAGTGCTCCTTGAGATGAAACTGAAAGGGCCTCATGTGAAGCCGTCCCTCCGGGACCATTTTCTCCGTTGACCTAATTAGCGACATCAAACATCTTGCAGTCAAAACACGTTTTGACTTGAGTCGTAGGATCAAATCCTGAAGTTTGAGCCATCTCTCTTGAGAGGGTTTTACAAGGGCTGAATCTAGATGGTATTTGTAACCCACGGACGAAAACACCTGAGTAGGTTTCAGTTCTGATTTTTCCTGATATATTATCCACCCCAAGGACTGGGTTAGGTCTACCACCGCCTGAGTGTTCACTTGGGCTTCCTCCTGAGACTGGGACCTGATCAGCCAGTCGTCCAGGTATTGGTGAATTCTGAGTCCTCTGGAGAGGGCCATTAGTTTCACTTCCTTTACAATCATTGTAAAGACCTGGGGGCTGTGGCTAGTCCGAATGGGAGGGAGGTGAACTGGAACACCTGTGACTTGTAGCAAAACCTTAGGTATTTCCTTGCGTTTGGGTGGATGGGGATGTGTAGGTAAGTGTCCGACATATCTATTGACGATACCCACTCCCCTGGAATCAGGGAGGTCCTGATGGACTCTGGAGTTTCCATCTTGAACTTTTCTACGTGTAGAAAAGTGTTGAGCCTGCTTAAGTCTATGACTGGCCTCCACCTTTGGTGAGGTTTGGGTACTAGAAACAGGCGACTGTAAAACCCGAGAGATTTTACATTTTCCACCCTTTCGATTGCGTTCTTTGACAGGAGAGACTGGATACAAGTGGCCAGGGCTTGGTCTTTTTGCTGGGCCAGGTACTCTGACAGGATCAAAGGGAATCTGACCAAATTTGGCTTTGAAAGGAATGGTAGTACATAGCCATTGGTGATAATGTTTAACACGTTTGGAGAACATTTGTTTGTTTGCCAGTCTCTCCTGAAAGAACGGAGGCGACCTCCTACTGGTGGACTGAGTGAGGCTTTGGAGGAGTCATTGGGAAGAGGGGTTTCCACGCCCCCTTCCCCTATTATGGGGTCGAAAATGACCCCTGGAGCCTCTGAAGTTCGGTTTCCCCCTTCCTGAGGAAAACGATTGGTTACTGCTTTGTGAGGAGTTGCCCCCATAGGGGCATTTCCTGTAGGAACCTCTTTTCTTGTGGGGACCACGAAAGGGCTTATTCTGGTAGGGTGCGAAACCCTGAGAGTCTTTTGAGGTGCCTTTTTTGAGAAGGAAGTCTTCCCCTTCCTTCACAAGTTGAGACTCGAACAAGGACGGGTCCCAAAAGGACGAGTTCCTAAGTTCTTGGCATCTCGTTTCCCCCAAATGTGGCTGTAAGAGGGTCATCTCAGCTTTGCGCCTAAGCAAGCCAGTATTAGCCATAGAATATAACTCCCTCTGGAGAATATGGGCTAGGGATTTGCTGAGGCATGTGAGGGACCTGTGTTGAATAAGAACTGTCTTATTCCAAAAATCCATGTACTCAGCGACTTCCTCATATCTGCGCTTTGCTGCATTCTCAGGATTGGCACCTTTTTGAATCTGAGACTTGATCTTCTTGACAGTTGACTTGATGCTATGTTGACACTTCTCAAGGGAAGCATTGCAAGAAGAAGAAGTTTTAGCAAAGGCAGCGGTGAAATTGAGGGTTGAGATATTTTGTCTAGCCTGATGCTCCAACTCCTTGAGAATTGGAAGGGGGACCTTGCCCATAGGGGCCCCAGAGGGTTTAGGAGTAATACAGATTTTGGCGAAATCTGTATTCAACTCCTGAAATTTGTCCTGAAAACAGGGCTGTCCCACCCTGTACCACTTAGAAGTGGAAGGAGGCGGCTTGACGTATTTACCCTCGGGTAAATTAGCAGCCTTAAAGTCATGTTGAAATTTATCAAAGGCATCCTTGATAACTGAGCTGAGGGGCAGAATACAGGAAGGACCTCTAGGTCTGAGCTCTTGACGGCCTTTTTCATCATCCAGACCCATCACTGAAGTTGAAGACCTAGGCATAGACTCCCTGGGGTCAGGGAGGGAAAGAATGCATCTAAAAGTGTCGACCTCTTCAGCGTACTGTGAGGGAATGTCAGACAGAGCTACTTCCCTATAATAAGGGGGGTCTGGATCATGTTGTGGGAGGTCTTGATCAGAAACAGCCCCTGAGGGCTGAGCCCTAGAGGGCTTAGAAGACCTGTGTCTGGCTACAGGGGACTGATCCTCCCCTGAAGAAGATGACACATATCTGGACCTTGATTTGTGTTTACTCTTATCAGAGTGCTTTTTAGGTTTGGTAGAAGGGATCCGAGGTTCATTGGATTCTTCATTAGGTTGATCCGAGGCAGACCTGGGATCAATTTCCTGCCTACTACGAGAGTGGCTTTGCTTTTTGTGTGAGTCCGAGACCTTTTTCGGAGGTAGTTCAGATGGAGCAACATATTGATCCGAGGACTCATGCTGGTCAAGTACTAGACGAGGAGGGAGTGCTGGACCGTAGTCCACATCCATAGCCTCGGTTTGAATGGTAGTACTAGGTCTCGGAGGGGGTAGGTCCAGATCAACAGCAGTTTTACTGGATGTACCAAGTTTGGAAGCAAGAAACGAGGTCTGATCCACCTCTGTTTGCTTTTTAGCAGTCAACTCTTCTCGGAGCGACTGAAAAGCTTCCAACATGGATGCCTGAAAGGAACCCATTTGTTGCTGTAAATGAATATTTAAAGAATTTCCCAGGGATTTTTCAAGATTTGTTTCAATTTTTTGTTGTAAAGCAGTACCTGGGGTGGGTGGGACAGACTTGGCTGGTGTTTTGAGAGATAAAGAACTGAAGGCAAGGGGCTGAGGACGGGGGGGTGAGGTAAAAAGGTTGTCAGCAGCACTCTCGAGGTCTGCATTTGAGCCAGTGAAGGAATCCCCGTCGCCTTCGCCCAAAAGATCAAGTTCATTATCTTTAGTACTAGTTTCCGCCTTTTGTTTTTTAAGATAGCGTTTCCTGTGCTGAATTTTCTTCATCTGTTCATCTGTAAAAGATGCACAGATATCACAGGGCGTTTCGAAGGTGACACAGGGGTCACCACCCTTGCCAGCCTCCCTACAGGTAGGGCAATAGTTGTGTAGGTCGAAACTAAAACAAAAATGGCGGCATTTCTGAGCTCTCGGTTTGTCTTTATTCGTTTGGTGGAGAGAGATTTTAAACGCAATAAAAGACGTACAATCTAAAAGGCCTGAACCGAGGAAAACTCAAAACACGCGAAAACAAGAAATATACTTATCCTGTCAAAATAAAAATTTTACAGAATGATCTATGTTATATAATAAAAGAAATATCCAAAAAAGAACCTCCAACAATAAGTAAAAGCTGAGAAATAAATGAAAATGTCTGTATATTTACAAACTGCTACCAGTTCAGCGTGGCCAACGAGAAAGTAGGACGATTGGTCAGAAGTTATAACGTGACGACAACGAGAGGCTACGGCCAACTACAAATGTCTTTTTTTCTTAGACGTTGGCCATGATGCCTTGTGGCCATCCGAGAACAGCAATGAGTCCCACATGGTAAGCTATTGTAGCGTAATAAAATTCATATATTTCATTACAATATTATTTCTGAGAAATTCTTGAATGATGCATCAAGCCTTTATGATCAAAGCCATTATAGAAGCTGTATTATAAGCTCTTCCATAATTCACAAATATTAAAATATTTGGCCTCTTAATGAAAGAATGAAAGAGAAACAGTTCAAACCTGAGTAGTTATTTTATGGTCTTTAAGTGTATGGTTGTGAAAATGATATCAATTAATTGATCTAATTAAGTGTGATATCTGGGGATTGAATTGTAATTAGCCCCATAGTGTCATCCCTATAATGTTAAAGTGGTTTATAATAACAGGACAATATAATTAGAAAACAGATTAAGATATTATTCACCTACTTTTGTGTCAGGTACAACATAGTAAAACTGCAGACCTGTGACTCATTGCATATCTGAGCAATAGCTACTTTTAGGTTCTCACTATTGAGTAAATCAGCTGTAACTCAAAAACTATTGCATTTAAAGAAGCTTGTTTAAATACATTTTTCACTTATTTATTGATCAGGTATAACATAGTAAAATTGTAGACCTGTAGCTTATTGCATCGTTGCACAATAGCTACTTTGAGGTGATCGCTTCTGAGTAAATCAGTTATAACTTGAAAACTATTTCATTTAGACTATTTTCTTTAAATACCGTATGTTATTCACCTATTTTGGGGTCAGCTTTAAAATAGTAAATTGCAGTAAAATAGTAAAGTGTGGAGGTTCCTCAGTTCTGTCCATCTGTACATTATTAAAGAAAAAACACTAAAAAAAATATTTTTACTTCAGTCATGTGACCCTTACAGATTTCTATATTAAAGTAACAGGTCATTGATAAAGGGATTTAATCACAAATAGGGTCTAAATGTGATTAGTTATTGTTTTGAGCATATTTGTAATTGGGTATACAATTTGTAATTGAGTATATTGGGTCATTATATATTTCCCTGTACACAGAAGAAGCACACACAAATGAGATATACACATGACCTTTAAAGTTACTATTATTATTGGATGAAGTTAGGTTATGGGAGAAGTTCAATAAAGTTCAAAGTATAATATAAAACACAATCAGTAAATGAGTACAAATCAAAATTGACGGACAAACTTGCCAATGTGTCATATCATACATTAGTACAGTTATGTGTGCAACAGAAGTACTTGTAAAAGTGGACATAGGAGTGTGTACGTTTCTATCTGATAAGGATCTGATCAGTTTCTACAGACCTACATAACTTTCTCTTGTTCAGCTCTATATACAAATTTAATGCACATATGCTTCATTGTTACAATCTATTCACACTTATAGCTTAATTGTACAAATGAGCTCAACAAGTCCTTAAATGTATCAGCATATTACAACCATTGCAGTACCTTTTTACAATACTGCTCAGGTACCCGAGTTTGTCACCTGCATTGTGACAATGTTAAAACTTCTTCAAAATTAACCTTCTGTGGAGAGTTATATATAACTTTTAAAAAAAGGTACTTGTTCCATTTATTTCTATATTGATATTTCTTGTCCTTGATAGCTTTAGGGCAGTTGATAAACTTATGTAGCTTACCAGTACCATTTACAATATTCAAAGTTTGGGTTGTATGTCCCGTTCACAACCAGGGTGATATTGGGCAGGCCCACAGCATCTGTCACTCGTGGGAGTCGAAACCACACAGAGGTGACAGCCTGTGATTAGATACCAAACTTGCTACAACCACTAGGCCACCATGGATGTTTTGAAATACCGTAAGTACAATCAACCTAACATTTAATACATGCATTCATATATTTCACAAACACGGATCCTTGTGTAAATTTTAGTGATTTTCCTTACACTAATATATACCTATATTCATTCAACTAATTACCAGAAAATAATAAAAGTAAAAATATGAGTTACTAGTATACAGTATCCTCCAAATAGCCCTTTCAACAGCTTACCAGCTTATCAAGTATCCTTCAAAACCAGTACCTTTTTGTCCCCTCTGCAGGGCTGTTCACACTAGTGGACTAAATATGTGTGTTTTTGATGATCAAGTACATGATACTTTTAGCTGTATTCTATGCACCATTTCAGCAAAGAGACCATTTTAATAAAGCACTTCATCTAATGTGTACACTTTTCAATGCATATATTTCACATTTAATGAAATAAAATCTAGATTAAAAAAACAGGAAAAATGGCTAGTTGATTTTGTAGAATAAAATTGAAAATTTGAATTACTTAAATGTAGCTTTTATAAGCTGCAAGCTTACCATGTGGAATTGAATGCTATCTCAGATGATTTCTGTATAAAACCAATAAGCTTGAATTAAAGTATTGAACATGTATATTTAAAAGGTGACAAATTTAAAAAAGATTCTTAACTCTTTATCATAGACACTAATTAAAGATATTAAACTAACTATATGGCGCTGTTGTAAATCTGAACAGTTTTTGAAATGTGTCACTTCACAATGCATGATTATTGCTTGATTTTGTGCCCTTTTGATATAATCATAAAAAGTTACCATAAATTCTGTAAAATAATACCACCAGGTGAAGGGTTATATACTAGCTATTTTATGTGAGAGATATAGATTAACTAAATGTCTCAGTTACATTGTGTAATTAGAGTAAGAAATCTAAAATTCGCCAGGAATCTAAAATTCGCCACCTCTAAAACCTTAGTTTTATGAAAAAAATGATGTTTTGTCTTACAACTGGTATTTTTCAGTTCAGAAAGCCTTAATTTACCATACCTTCAACAAATCTCATCTCAATTAATTTATTTTATTACTATTTCAACATGTGGCGAATTTCAGATATGTGCCGAATTTTAGATTTCTTACTCTAACACACGCATGTAGCTGTGTGATAGCTACTTTCATAAATTGTGTTAAACTGAAACTAATTTCTCAATGCGACTATATATGGTCATGGAAATAATTAATATAAGAAATGATAAATGTAAACTTGTGTCTTTGCTTTCGGTTGAGCAGCATGTACTACTTTCAAATAATAATGTTAGAGTAAGAAATCTAAAATTCGCCACATATATGAAATTCGCCACATGTGAAAATACTAATAAAATAAATGAATTGTGGTGAGATTTGTTGACTGTATAGTAAATTAAGGCTTTTTGAACTGAAAAATACCAATTTTTGCACAAAAACATCATTTTCTTCATAAAATTAACTAAGGTTTTAGAGGTGGCGAATTTTAGATTCCTGGCGAATTTTAGATTTCTTACTCTATAAAGTATTCAATTATATTTATTGCTTAGCCAGTGAAGTATTTCCCCTGTCATAGCAACTATCAAAAATAGCATCAGAAATGCCCGTACCCTGAACTAGATTTTATAGGTCAAGGTCACTACGGCTAGGTCAAAGTCAAATCAAGGTCACACCATGACGTTGCACACCTGCAGCCCCTAACCAATGTCCCTACCAAGTCTCAAATTCCCACACCTTATGGTTTCCGAGATATAGCCCGGACATGATTTTATAGGTCAAGGTCACTAGATCGGCAAGGTCAAAAGTCAAATCAATGTCACACCATGACGCTGCACACCTACCCCCTAACCAATGTCCCTACCAAGTAACAACTTCCTACAACTTACAGTTTCTGAGATATAGCCCGGACAAGATTTTATAGTTCAAGGTCACTACGGTAAGGCCAAAGGTCAAATCAAGGTCACATCATGACATTGCACACCTACACCCCCTAACCAATGTCCCTACCAAGTATCAACTTCCTATACCTTATGGTTTCCGAGATATATCCTGGACAAGATTTTCAAACTCAAGGTCACTGTGGCAAGGCCAAAGGTCAAATCAAGGTCACACCATGACATTGCACACATACACCCCATAACCAATGTTCCTAACAACTATCAACTTCCTACACCTTACGGTTTCTGAGCTGCAGCCCTTAAGGGCTGTTGGGTAAAAATTATAAAAGTTTTGAAACAAATTAAACATGGTGGAAAATCGTCACAAAAATGAGGGATTGTTTCTTGACTGTTAACATTCATATACTTCTTGTCAATCTATTATTCATTTGAGACTATTTACTTTATTTGTATTTAAAACTATTTACTTATTGTAGGAAATTTCACATTAGTTTGCATATCAATGTCAATGTAGATACTTTAAGTGGAAACATTGGGGGTGTCTATAAGTCAAGAATACAGGTATTCTTTATGGGTTAAATATTTCTTTCAAGAGTGAATATAACCTGAAGCAAAATACATAACTATTTTTTACATGTTTTTGATTCAAAATACTTACATGTAGCATATAGAGTCAGACCAGAAATAGTGTTCAGCCAATGAAAACACACCAAATGACTAAGCATATATTTTTTATAGCTGAGATTGTCCCCAACTTGTGTTTGTATTAAAAACATAAACAGACATATCAGTCAGTGGTGTAGACTTCTATCACTTGTGAGTGTGCAACGATATGAAAACTCCTGTATTGTATATTAATCACCATATTTTAAAATTAATATTCTGTAAATCAGTAATCCTGAATAGAAATCAAACTTAGTACTGACCAGTTATGATACACAAAACAAAAAAAAATTAATAAAAAAGACTAAAAAAGCACTCGTAGAGAGCAAACCTCCTCCAAGCCCCAATGGTATTATTTATTTATTTATTTATTTAACGTTGTTTTCAACACTTATAGGTCAGTAGGTTAGATGAGTAGTTTTATGAGCAGAGGAAACCAGTAATGTACATACAGTTAGTCAAGGTTCTGTACTGTAAACTGCCAACCATTGGTAAGCAACTACCAACTTTCCCACATAGGGTCTGGGGTTTGAACCGCAGACCTCAGAAGTGGGAAGCGAGTGTGTTATTACCCCTGTGCCACCATGGCTCCAAGGCCCAAAGTAACACCTCCAATACTGTTTTTGTGCGGATAAAAATCCTTTGTAAAATTCCTGGATACAGGCAGTGGTCTAGATCTCCATTAAAATTGATCTGTTCCTTGTGCCATTGTAGACATTTCTTTAATACTTCATTCTAACATGACACAGATGTGTCCTCGATTCTGATTGGCTAAACGACGAAATATTTCCCCAGTAAAATACAGCATAACCCTGTTACTCCCTTTTATCGCTCATTATGGCTGTCGTAACAATGACCGTTTTACAGTAAAATTTGGAATAATTATTCATCTTAAAATAATTTGTCATGTTAGAATAGGAATAATCCCCTCCCAAACCACGGTATACGCAGAATTTTACCATGGTTTGAAGCAATAAACCCCTCAGGCTTCACCTTCGGGATTTATAACCTCAAACCATGGTAAAATTCTGCGTATACCGTGGTTTGGTCAGGGGTTATTCCTATATCAAACTCCATCAACAAACACAAGAAACATATACATATATCTCCTTGATGGATGTCAGTATTTTTAGTCATGATACATAAAGGAAATAATTGTGATACAAACACAAGTTACATTTTTTTTAAACAATGTTAAAGTGATATGTTAAAATTCACTTAAAATATTGTCAAGTTAATTAATTTGGGATAATACTAAAATGAGTAAATGACAGAAGTAAAATCAGAAATAAAATGTCTAATTGTTATAACTTAGATCTGCAAATGCTAATTTCAACTAGAAAAAGGTTTTTACTAACAAAAACAAGTGGCCCGGATGGAGAGCTGTACCAGTTGCAGTATGAGACTGTAAGCAGAACGTAAGGTTTACTGTGTTTTGTATCTGATCGAAAAGTGGATGATTTAAAAACTATAGCAGTTACAGTATTAAACTGTAAGCAAAATGTGAGCTTTATTGTGTTTCGTAAAGTAGTATATTTTACGAATCATTTTTGCTAGAGGTTGGCTGAAGAGAAACTGTAGCTGTAAATGTGGAATCGTAAATTGTTTCCAGGATATATTTAATTTAAGGCTTTTTCCATTCTCTCAAAACAGACAAGACGCTGCAGAGTGATACCACAATAAAGGAAAACCATTTGGAAAAATACATTAACATACATAAAAAGTTTCATAAAGATTTGTTCATGTCTTTTCGAGTATTAAGAAACAGAGATACAGACAAACACATCCAAAACATAACCTCCTAATGGTAGTAATGAGAACAGATATTAGTATAAAGTAATATTTCTGAATATGTCAAAATCTGAATTTAAAAATAATCTTCATTGATCATATACAAATTGTGCATGTAATAAGGAATCTCTATGGATTTTCTTTGCTAATGCATTTATTTTGACTTTCCATAAAGTAAGGCTGACCATAACAAGCTTTGTTTTTAACTTAAAGAAACATTTTTCTGGGTAATTTGTCAAAATATTGAAGTACATGTATCTTGCAACCCCTCTCCATTAAAAACCTGGGACAATGTGAATATAGAACAGTGTTGTAAACTGGTTTTCTAATTCTAAATTAAATATTTTTAAAGTTTACATGCAACACAAAATAACTCAAAGTATTAAATATAGAATTTAAATGAGATTTGTGCCTCAATAATGTACACTAAGAGAAAAACAAAAAATGTTTGTGTGTGCACTGCAGTAAATCTGTATATGCAGGAGTGAGTGTTTAACTACGTTCAGTCACCTGAGGAGATGTTGAAAAGGTCTATTGTAAATCTTCCCCACCCCTCCCCCACCCCTCTCCACTTCAATTGAAACACTGAAGGGAGAAAAAAACAGACATACATATATAACACACACACACACAGGCACCCCTTTTTTTCTGTAACACAAACACAGGCAATTCTTTTCTCTGATGCAGACTTTGCACAGATCAGAAAATGTGGCAAATGTATAGTTTTATATGCAGCTATTACATTTTGCAATCAGCTACAAGTCTGAAATTTTACTAGGTTATAGCTGAAAGAAAAATAGGTGAAAAACATATTTAACAAAATGTTCTACATTCAATAATTTTTAAGTTATAAGTGATTTACTGCATGAACCCATGAGCTTTAATGTCTGAAAAAATTATTTAAAAAATTCATCAAAAAGTAGGAAAGATCCAGGCCTGATACTCACACAAGGGAATTTATTTATGGCCTAGTACATATTTGCAAGATAAGAGAGAGATCCCTGCAATAGTGAATGATAAAATTGTGATAAAGTGTTGAAATTTTCATACTTTGTGTGGGGGTACCTCTCTTCTAATGGCTCTAGCAAACAGACGAACAGACTGATCTGCATGAATTTTATGATTTATCATCCTCGATAGATAAGGTGTCTTTTAAAAGTAACAGCGTGTCTCTGGGTCTTGTGGTTTTTGAGGAGAAGTTGTTCGCAGAGTGATGCCATAATGTCAGCTCACTGACAAATCAGCTGACATAAAAATGAGGTGGGAGCAAGAACTATATCTTTACTATGTTAAGATGGCCAAAGTCTCTGAAATTCAAGAATTTTAAGTAAAAAGAACATAAAAATCTTCCTTAAGCTTAATCAATGTGTCGAGTTAAACTGATGTTTTTGAACCGTAAGTCAGTTGGTGGCTGAAAACACTCATTTTTCCGTCAAGATGGCCATAGCTGTACTTGTATTGGAACTCCTAGGTGGAAATAAAATTAGAATGTCCCTATTGTCATCTTTAATAAGTGTGCAAAATTTAACTGAGGTCAGCCGAACAATACGATAGCTGGAGGTTAAAAACTCCATAATTTCACTGCAAGGTGGCCACAACTTCATTCATATTGGGACTTTAAGGTGACCATAAAAGAAGAATGTCCCTTTTGTCATCCTTTATAAGTGGATAAAGTTTAGCTGAGGTCAGTTGAACAATAAGATAGCTGAAGGCTAAAAACTTCTTTTTTTCACTATAAGGTGACCATAACTTCATTGATATTGGGACTTTAAGGTGACCATAAAATCAGAATATCCCTTCTGGCAACCTTTATAAATGTGTCAAGTTTTATTCTAAAAATTTAAACATTAACCGAACTTAGGGCTGAAAACCCTACATTTTAAGTTTAAGATGGCCATAACATTATTAATATTTAAATCATAAGGTAGTTAGTCTTCTTTTGATCAACCTCAATATCAATATAAAATAGATTCTCTAAAAATAGAAAAAATAAAGGGGCCCAACAGTTTTATTCCAATTTGATGACTTTAGGGAGATCATAGCTCCAATTATATTAACAGTTTAAGGTCACCATAAAGTCAGGATAATCCTTTGGTAAATCTTAATATATATGCCAAGTTTGGTTGAAAAAAGTGAAAAACTAAGTGAACTGGAGGGCTAAAACCCCCTTTTTTGACATTAAGGTGACCTTAAGATTGCAGATACAGGGCTAAAAACTTCAGCATGTGAAAGATTATCAAACAGTAGCTTAATAAGTTATTCCAACAAAATGCCGAAATCCCGACCGTTTTTGAGACACAGACAAAATATCCATTTTAAAAAAATTTACGAAAATGTAACGCCTCCCATCCAGGCATCTATGGTCCCATTAATCACAAAATCCTTTCCGAACTGCGAAATTTGGTCTAGAATATACCTGGTAAATTTTATCGCACTGGTGTGTGTGGTTTCTTTAGAAACGCGGTGACGGGGTGTTTTTGGAAAATGCTTAAGGTTACCTTAAGTAGAGCTTAAGGTCTGTGCAAAGTATTCCAAAAAAAGAAAGATAAGAAGGAAAGAAAAATTTGAAAGCCCAAGAAGTTATTCAAGGGAGACCATTATCCTGCGGCGGCGGCGGTGATCAGTCGAACATACGTGAAAACAAATAAGCGCCCCTGACGGGCTGCTTAATTACCTAATTTAAGTAAATCATGTGGAATTTCAATTAAGCCAATATAAGTGCATGTTTCAATGCATGCAATCAGCTTAGTGACTTTTTTAAAAATCTTTTTAATGTGTTACAAATGCATTTATTTTCTTTGGCTATTTTTTGGTGTTTGCTCATATTATTTCAAAAATGAAAGTGAAACGCACGAGTGATATATTGATTTGGATTTAGTGTGTATATGTAAAAAAGAAATGGTCAACTAAGAAATGAAATAGTTTGATTTACACCTTCTGTGATTTTCAAATATTTATAGTTACACAGCTATCACACATTGGCTGGTGAAATATGTCACATGACATAGAAAACCACTGTGGTTATTTGATAAGCTTGGATTAAGCTGAGCCCCATTCTATGAAAACCATTTGAAACTAGACCTACAATGCAATTAGTATCCACCGAAAAGACAATTCACCAAAGCCAGTGAAACATCATTTGACCTTGAAGGAGGGGCCAAAGGTCAAATGTGACAACGTCAGAAGATTCCCAGCCCACGATATCCTACAAGTTGGTTTCACATTGCAAACCTCTAGGATCAATAATAAGTGAGTTATAAGCACTTTTAAGTTTGGCTGTCCTCGTTTGACCTTGACGGATGGGCTCAAGGTGAAATCTGAACAGATCAGAAGATTCCCAGCTCATAATTTCCTATAAGTTGGTTTCACACTGCAAACCTCTAGGATCAATAATAAGCAAGTCATATGCACTTTTGAGTTTGGCTGTCTTCATTTGACCTTGAAGGAGGGGCCCAAGGTTAAATGTGACAACATCAAAAGATTCCTAGCCCATCATTTCCTATAAGTTGGTTTCACATTGCAAACCTTTTGGAGCAATAATAAGCAAGTATTATAAGTACTTTTAAGTTTGGCTATCCTCGTTTGACCTTGAAGGAGGGGCTCAAGGTCAAATCTGACCACATCAGAAGATTCATAGCCCATGATTTCCTATAGTTGGTTTTACATTTGAAACCTCTAGGACCAATAATAAGGAGATATAGGCATTTTTAAAGTCCGCTACGTGGAGTACTTTGGCATTCCTTGGATGACCTTGAATTAAAAGCTACAAGGTCAAATGTCGGCAAGTTTGTAGAGGACATGTATATCTGTTATACATATCACCTATGAAGAGATTCAACCTTCTACCAATGAGAACCAGCCAGTAGGAAAAGGTAGATAATTTTCGAAGAAATGCCCACGGCGGCCATCTTGTTTTTCAGAATGAGACTAATTTCATCCCAGAGAGGCTTACCTCCCAATGAAGATATCCTGTAAATTTGGTGAACCTAGCTGGTGTCGTTTTCCTCTGAGAGCGTTAATGCCTAAAATCTCTCTATTCCGGATGCCTCTGGTGGATACAATTAAAAATTTGCTGAGTCAAAAGGCTCAGATTTGAGCCAGTAGCTCAGCCTGAGACTGGGCTAAGTCTGAGACCTTTCATGTCAGTCTCTGGGTAAGCAGGTAGTATTTCTCATGTCCCCTGATATTTATTTCAATACTGTTATTCATTGTTTCTTAGGAAAGCTATTTGAAACTGAACTTGGTTTTATTAAAATGTAAGTATACATTTATATCTTTTAATATAAAAAATAGCTTTGTGGGCTATGTCACTTTTTCTATTCTTGAATAGAATCCTGATGTTACTTTACCCTGATTTATGGAACATTTTCAAGTTATGCAGAAAGCTCAAAATGTCAAACTGTGTTTTGGAGTTGATCATCCATGGCACAATTTTGATTTGATACTGAGAAAATATTTCAAATTGTTCGCAAATATCTTTTATTTTACAATATTGTAATGATATAACATTGGCAAAGAGTCCCTGGTGGAAATACAGGTGTCAGTAATTATAAAACTACATAAACTAAATAAGAAATGAAAGAGCAGACTTTTATGCAAAGCCCCCAAAAAATTAAGTGGACCATGGAACCAAACATAGTGGAAATAATGATCAAACTAGAGTGAACTATTTTATTATTATAGTGTACTCTAGACACTAACTTTCTAGTCAATTTATAACAATATATATTTATTTTTACAACAGCAATACACTGCCCCTTGTTTCACAAAACATAGCACACAACATGAAACAGTTTTTGTCAGAATTATTTTACACCAAATATCAGTACTGACAAAAGTATCCTTTTGGGTAGCTTATTTTCACCATGTCAATGAGCAAGAATATATAGGATAACTCTCTGTACCACATCTGTATTTACTGCCTTTGCTAAGGACATAATCACCTTTAATCACAGCACATATTTTTTATTTCATATATCTGTGTCAGTGAGCACTCAAAAAGTATTCAATCCGTTAGAATGTTCATTAACTTTTCAAAAGATATGACATATCCAGTCAGAACCAACGAATACCCAATCACATTAAATTATATTGCTAAGAAGTTGTGACCATTGACAGAAAATAGCATACCTTTCATCAAAGTTTATATTTGTACCTCCCCAGTATTTCTGTATCAGGATGATTTTAAAGTAGTCATCATCCGAATTTAGATGTTTCCAAAGCAGTTATTTCTGAATCAAGATGATTTCAAAGTACATTTACTTATTTCTGCATCTAGATGATTTTAAAGTGGTCATGTCTGCATCCAGATAATTTAAATTACTTATTGCCAATTCTAGATTAGTTAAAAGAAGTTCTCTCTATCTAGTTGAAGTTTTTTTGAAAGTAGTAATTATGATTTTTAGATGATTTAAATTAGTTTTGTTGGCATCTGGATGATTAAGAAGTAGATGTGCCTGAATCCATATGTTTTGAAAGTAGTCTGCATCAATGTGACTTCAAACTAGTAACTTCTGAATCTAGATGATTTCAAAGAAGTAATGTCTGAATTTAGATACTTTCACAGTTTTTATATCTTGCTCTATATAATTTCAAAGTATTCTTTTTGCTCAGCTTCTACTTCCTGTGGAATAAAGTCATTCATTATGTGCTTGCCAAACTTCTCTAGTTCCACCTGCCTCTTCTCACATATAAACCATTCAATGAACTCCTTCCCTAATGACTGCACCATCACATCATCTGTTTCCAGGTCATGAATAGCCTCTTCCAAGGTAAAAGGTAAGGGGCAATCTGGTCTAACTCCAGGAGCAGGAGGTTCTATCTTATTCTTAATGCCATCGATCCCTGCAGCCACAGTTGCAGCCAAAACCAAATAGATATTGGAAGCCCCACTAGGAATTCGGTTCTCCATGTACGTAGCTTTTTCACTAGTACTTTTTATACGCCAAGAAACCAATCGACTGTCATAGTCCCAATCTTTCTTGTCTGCAGCCCAGGCTTTGTGTAGACGGCGATAACAGTTTACAGTTGGGCAGCAAAGTGCGGTTATTGCATCCATGTGTTTTATCACTCCACCGACCCAGTACTTGCCCAAGCTTGATATATGGTCCGGCTCATTTGGATCATAGAAAGCATTTCGGTTTGTCTGTGTGTTCCATAGACTATGGTTAAAATGGGTACCGCAGGATGCATCTTCACCAGCAAATGGCTTAGACATGAAAACAGCTGTGATTCCAAACTTTTTAGACATTTCTTTCACTGCAGTTTTGAAGCGGAACATGTTGTCAGCGGCTTCAATCCCAAATTTTGGTACAAAAGCAAATTCCACCTGACCAGGTGAATATTCAATTTCCATCGTTTCAGAGTCAATGCCACATTTGTGAAGGTTACTATCCAGGGTCAACATCAACTCTTCTACATCACTGAATCGCAACTGAGTACAATAGTCTGTGCCATCAAACAACGGCCTTCCATCTTTGACAAATAAAAATTCAGCCTCACAAGCAAATAGCAGCTTCAGACCCATGTCCTTCAGGAGGTCAAGCTGTTTTCTCGCCACATATCTAGGACAAGCTTCCTGTATGCTTCCATCGGGCCATGTTGTCTCACAGATGACCTCTCCTATCTTGAACTTGTCTGTTCCTGCCCAAGGAAGGCTGATGATTTGATTACATGCTGGCTTGGCAAAAATGTTACCATAGTTACTCTCCTTCACGCGTCTACAATTGGTCATTTCTGATCTGGGGCCAAAAGCCACATTACCTGGAAAACAAATAATGTTTGTATTGAAAACTGGTTAATTGCACTATTGTGTATTAGCAATTATCAATGTATTGGTCATGCATGGATCAGCAGATATGTATGCGAAAGCATGTGTCATGAGTAACGTAATCATTTGGTTTTAGCTAAAGAGAATGAACATATGCAACTGCAGAATTAAATTAATACAACCCTATTTGATTTAACCATACAGTTAATTATTATTGTGGAACTTTCACGGTCAAAATTCTCCTAAAAGTGCTAATTATATATATTTATATCACATTGTGCAAGAGCTCAGATCATGCAGTAGTGGTCAGGTTTAAATGAGCTGGAAATCAGTTCCATTTCTGATTGTTGGCCATTGGTATTTGTGCTTGTGGGACAGGTGCTTGACAAACATTTCCCAGCATAAAATATCTGAGTGTGATTAGATCTTGTATCCTGAGAGATGGAAAGCTATAAATGGCAGCAAAACAGATGGTTATAACTTTGAGTCAATTGTGGCCCTTTAAGAAGTTTGGTAAACATGAAGTGGTAAATGCATTTTGAGACAGTTAATATTAGATATAATGTTAAATGAATATTACCAGTATTAAATCTTCAGGTAATATCAGAGAGGATAATAAATGAATTACTATATTACTGTATTTGGGTTTTGAAAGTTCTAGTGAGTTATATGCGGACCTAGAAAGCCTAATTTGGGGTAATAGAGAGAAGTTAACAAATTTGGTATGCAGTTACTTGGCTTTTACATTTGTGGTCAAGAGTTCAAATCCATTTTGTGACAACATATGGAATTCACTGAGGATCCCTCCTGATATGTTAAAGTTGGGGTTTTACATCCTCATTCAACAGCCAGGGTCATATTGGGACAGGTTCTCAGCATTGCCACTTGTGGGACACAAACCAACAGAGGTGATAACTAACCACTAGGCCACTGAGGACCTCCCTCTTGATATGACACTGGTATACAAGTGCAAGGGTTTTACGTGTGGCTTGCGTTAAACTTCAACATCTATTTTTGCTGAATCTGCAGACAGCCACAAGCAAGATACTATTAATACAGTAAAAACATAACATTTTAATTTAGTATGCAATTGCTTGTCTTTTACATCAGCGTGTCACGAGTTCAAATCCAATTTGTGGACAAATGCAGAATTCAATGAGGATCACATGATACTGGTGTGCACGGACAAGGTTTGGGTGTGGATTGCATTAAACGATTTTTGCTGAATCTGCAAACAGCAACAAACAAGATACTATTTATATGGTAAAAAACCATAAAATTTCGTATTTTCAAAATTTGTGAATATTAAAACAATGGTATTGACAAAAAAATAGCCAGCCTCGGCAGGCAAGAACCCCAGCCTGCAGGTACAGATAAATGGCCAACAACATTGAGATTTGGGAAAATCTTAGGAACAACTTCTGTTGTGAGAAGTATAGAGAACCCACGAGATGTTCTACAAAAGATTCACAGGCCACAAGCAGTTTTCATATTTTGAAGCCAAAGAAACAATAATAAGAGAGATATAAGGCCTTTTTGATATGATCACCCTCCTATTTGGCATTAAAGATGTGATATGGCGGCCATTTTGTTTCCAAAACAAGGACACAATTACTCTCAGGCAAGCTTTCCTATCCATTTGCATTTTGTGCAAATCTGATGAAGCTAGCTAGCAATATTTTAAGTTACAGAAAACATTTAAGAAAACATTTTAGAACAAACTTTAAGACCCGAAAATTTTAAAAGTGTTGCCATAGCAATAGTTGCCACTGGATACCCCCCAAAACCTAATCAACTGTAGATCCTCTTGGGGTAAACATACTCTGAATATTTGGTGAAAATCCATGCATGGGTTTAAGCTGTGGCACACCCACAAAGTTTAAGACCTGGAAATCTGAAAAGTGTTGCCATGGCAACAGTGGTAGCTGGATACCCCTCAAAACCGAATCAGCTCTAGATCCACTTCGGGTAAACATATCCTGAAAATTTGGTGAAAATCCGTGCAGGGGTTTAGACTGTGGAACACCCACAAACTTTAAGACCCGAAAATCTTAAAAGTGTTCCCATGGCAACAGTGGTAGCTGGATACCCACCAAAACCTAATCAGCTCTAGATCCTCATGGGGTTTAACATATCCTGAATATTTGGTGAAAATCTGTGCAGGGGTTTAGGCTGTGAAACACCCACAAACTTTAAGACCCAAAAATCTTAAAAGTGTTGCCATGGCAACAGATATTACTTGATACCCCCAAATCCTAATCAGCTCTAGATCCTCTTAGGGTAAACATATCCTGAAAATTTGGTGAAAATCCGTGCATGGGTTTTAATCTGGATACCTCTCAAACCTAATCAGCTCTAGATCCTCTTGGAGTAAATATATCCTGAAAATTTGGTGAAAATCCATGCAGGGGTTTAGGCTGTAGAATACCCACAAACTTTAAGACCTGAAAATCTTTAAAGTGTTGCCATGGTCACACTTGTTACCTGATACCCCCCAAAACCTAATCAGCTCTAGATCTGCATGGGGTAAACATCCCCTGAAAATTCGGTGAAAATCTGTGCAGAGGTTTAGGCTGTGAAACTCCCACAAGCTTTATGCCCACCAGCGCCCCCGTCGAGGCCGCCCGGACGGCACAGGGGATGACTATAACCCTAGCCTTTATGGGCTGGGGTTAAAAATTGGAACACAACCATCAAAGTTATGATTATTTAAACAAATTATATTATTTCACAAGTTTTTCAGGGATTGAGGCAGAAACAAATAGGTTCCCAAGCTACATTAGCAATCAATACTCATCCACACTCACCTGTTGAAAGGGATATAAAGTTCCAATTTTAATGAGCTTTGATACTGACCTGAGAAACATCCCACTCCATCTTCCAGCATACTCGGGGCATGGCGAGCTGGGATAGTCTTTCCCCGGGCAATACCATGGATATCTGACCAGGTGATACGCAGGTAGTCAAAAGCCTCAGCCTGGTCCTTCAGATCTTCAACATCCACTGGTAATAGGGACATGATGGCTCTTCTTGAAGAAAAAAAAACCCTATAAAACCTGGAAAAATGTCAACAGAATGAGTTTAAAACTCTCTTTGCACCAGAAAAAAAAATTAACCAGGAATTTCAAAATAACAGGTGAAAAGGTTTAGCTACAATGGAAATGTCCCATCATAAACTTGGGGCCGTATTTATGAACAATACTTTGACCATTTCTTAGATTTTAAGTATTACTTAGATTCCAAGTAACAAAACATGAAACTGTCTTCACAAAAATTCCAGCTCTGGTTTGGTGAATGCGGATTCAAAGAAAAACTTAAGTGAATAACCTTCCCTAACTTAGATCTAAGGTCACATTATCCAAGTACTGTTTTGAATCCAGCCACAGATATTATTTTCTGCTTAAAATATATTTCTATTCAAAGGACTTTGTAATTCTTTAAACAAAGAGAGATTTTCATTTTGTTCACAAATTCAGGGCATCTTATTAGGTTTTTTATTGTATTTTGCATGGATTCTTTAATTTTGATGTAATATTTAAGATAAATGTGGAGAATTGTCCAGAGAAAAATGGATGGAAGTCAAAGACTGAAAGAACTGTTTCTGTAAAATGTAGTAAATTAACCAACTACCAGCTTTCCCATTTGAGGTTAGGCTTGGATTTGAACTCTGATCTCTGAGGTGGGCGATTAGTGTGTTACCACTGCATCACCACAGCCCCCTTTTCTATATTTAAAAAAAAATACTCATTGTAAGTTAATTATTTGGAATATTCTTCAAAAATATATGAACTCACCTCAAATATATCTTGTTTATATTTCCTTCAGGATATTCCCTTGCTTACAATAAATTTCCCGCCCACAAATTGAATCCAAGTTACTCCAATTTTCGAAGATGATCTTCAAGATGATTATGAATCTATATGTCTTGCTTATCAATCAGTGAACACCTTTTACAGAATCACTAGTACTACATAAAGGACTTGTCATAATCACACAATGTAGTGAGTATATAATGACAAATTAAATTTAGTCACTATTATTCAATAAACATTTCCATGCCACTCAGCAGTGAAGCAACACATAACACCTTTGTCCTTCAGTGAAAATTCATGAATTATTAAGATGCTTTCAATATTTGCAAATTCACTGTGATATATTCCTCAGACTACCAGCCTTGTACTCAACTGCCATGATATTCTATCTGGTAGCTTTGTGGTCCAATTAGATCATCAATATAGCTGGGAAAATGGTTCTGCAGTCGTCTGGGAAGTCCACATGGGAAACTAACATTCCTGTCACAATCTAAGTCTCTCTAATGAGACACTCCATTCTATTGCGGCTTTCTGGTGCTCGCACTAATTACATTGGAACATGCCCTCCTGTCTTTGGCTTAATGAGTAGCGTTAGTCAGTGAAAGGAGAATGGCACAGAAATCGCTAAATTTGTTATGATTCCTATGACAGCAGCCATTAATTTGCAGCAATCCTGCTGGATGCACATAAAAAAAATTACTTAAGAAATGTAAATTTAATCAAAGTATAAGCAATTGACCATTGAGAAAACACCTGTTTATTTCCTTGTCCTGTGGCACAAATTTTAACGACTTTGTCTTGGTGAATTTCACATTTCTTACTCTATAATTGTAAATTTTTAAAATAAAATTTTGTTACTCTAGGCATCAGTTCAACCAAGAAATAAAAACACTTTTCTACAGCTTTTCCTCAAATATGATTCAGTAGAAAACATACATTTAATATGATGAAATCTATTTCAGATTGTCAAAAGTTTATAAAATTACATTTCTTTCACACAGTCTATTATATAGACCTGTTTTCTGCTGGATTTCTGATATTCTACATCAACTGAGCATCTGTCTATACAGCTGTATTATTCATTTCTAGTTTACACCAATGATCTTTGCACCATGCAAGTCAGTGCCTCATTATTATTAATGGCAACCCAATAAATCACATTTAAGGATAATTTTTATTTTGGCCAAAGTGACATGTTCACAGGAAATGCCTTCCCTGTCTTGGAATTCTGGTCTCTGGTAAACCCATATGAAAGACCTCCTCTTGCAAAAAATCAATAAATTCTAGGGCTCCTAACAGGACCCTAGATATTCTGCATTATCCAAGATTTGATTTGAATAGCTTACCCAATTGCAAAATATAGGCTGCACTGATGAAAAGCAACTACAGAATTGTTGACAGACTAATCCATGAGATTCAGACGGGAGGTTTATCTCTCATTTGGATTTGGAAATCTCCCACTAGCCAAGACCTGACCTAATTTTCTACTTAATAGCTTGCTGCCGATGATTTGCATCTTAAT
Organism: Sabellastarte sp. h YS-2021; assembly: GCA_964017235.1. Classification (NCBI taxonomy): domain Eukaryota; kingdom Metazoa; phylum Annelida; class Polychaeta; order Sabellida; family Sabellidae; genus Sabellastarte; species Sabellastarte sp. h YS-2021. Next base: position 81,177,810 of record OZ024934.1, on the reverse strand, counting down.
AAAGGGCTTGTTTAATGTAATTTTGCTGAATATTCTGATGGTTACAACGTAATGCTAGTATGTGTAGCTTTCCCTCATCATCTTATTTATTATTAGGATTTGAATTAATTTGAAAATATGGGTTCATCATCATTACTTTACATTATTTTTTTTACAGTTCCTCCTTACTACATTTGTTTACCACTTTTCTATTTTTACACAATTTTGTTCTTTGCTTGCTCTTGCACTTTGGTCTTCCAGAAGATGACTTAAGACATGAGAAACTGCTCAATTCCATTTTGTCTTCTTTTTGTTATGTTTCTGTCACCCACCTCAATCATTACAGTTTTCACACATTCAAGATTATACAGCAGAAAAGAAATTGAAGGAATAATATGTGGAAAGCCAGTGATCATTAAAACATACTGCATCACTGTCAGTATTTCATGACAGATTTGTAATATAACAAGACCAATGTTGTTTTCTCCCACGAGCTATATGGGATACAAATAAAAATATACAAATGAAATTCATCATGTAGTTTTGTGATATTGATCATTAAAAGAGATATATTAAGTCTGCTACAATGAAATCATCTTGGGACTTTAAGGTTACCATAAAGTGGAAATCTTTCTGGGGCCTTAATGCACTCAGATTATCAAATAAAGATGAAATGCACCTGTTGTTTTTTAATATTACTCATTAGGACAGTAACCTTGAAGTCACTATAAGTTGGTTATCTGTGGGACTTTAAGGTTATCATGCAGTGGACATCTTCTAAGGGCCCAAGAACACTAAAATGTAAATGAAATCCACTCAATACATTTTTCAGTAATTGTCCAAATAAGGAAACACGTCACAAATGCAATGAAACTAGACCTATGCATCGGAGAACAAACTTGTATCCACAGGAAAGACAACTCACCAAAGCCAGTGAACCACCGTTTGACCTTGAACGAGGGGCCAAAGGTCAAATCTGACATCAGAAGATTCCCAGCCCATGATATCCTACAAGTTGGTTTCACATTGCAAACCTCTAGGTTCAATAATAAAAAATTATAAGCACTTTTAAGTTGGCTGTCCTCGTTTGACCTTGAAGGAAGGGCTCAAGGTCAAATCTGACCACACCAGGAAATTTTAAAGTCCACTACGTGGAGTACTTTGGGACTCTGTGGATGACCTTGAATTAAGAGCTTCAAGGTCAAATGTCTGCAAGGTCGAAGAGGACAGGTATATCTGTTATACATATCACCTTTGAAAAGATTCAACCTTCTACCTATTAGAACCTGCCAGTAGAAAAATAGATACCGTAATTTTCATATAAACGTCCGCAGCGGCCATCATCTAATTTCAGTCCCAGAGACCTATGAGAAAACAGCCAGTAGGAAAAGGTAGATAATTTTCGAAGAAATGCCCACGGTGGCCATCTTGTTTTTCAGAATGAGGCTAATTTCAGTCCCAGAGAGGCTTACCTTCCAATGAAGATATCCTGCAAATTTGGTGAACCTAAGTGGTGTAGTTTTCCTCTGAGAGCGTTAACGCCAAAAATCTCTCTGCGTGGCGGCGGCGTAGCGAACGCTAAACCAAATATCCACCGGATTCCTCCAGTGGATACAATTATGCATGCACAAGACGCTTTTTATAATCCTTTGACCACAGGGCCATCGGAAGGTATTATGTATTCAAGACATTTTTGTCACATCACTGAGGAAAGAAATCACTACATACTCTAGTTGATCAAGATTCTGTAATAAAAACCACAGGGTATTGGTGAGCAACTGAAGTCAGAAACAAATCTCTGGCTCCACACAGATTTTACACAGAAGGTAATTGCATAGCCTGAATTTTTATCTGGGAAAGTGCTTGATGGGCTTAATATGAAGCTTTCAGTAAAAACAGGTTACATGTATCAGTTCCTGATTCCCATTTACGACTAAATAATTAAGCTTACTGCTAATCTCACTGCAAATTAAAGGTCAAGTATTATCAACCTTAGGCAATAAAATATTTATAACACATTATTGTGATATAAACAGGAGACCAGGTTATGCGACAAAAATTGCAATATTTTGGCAATTAATTGACAGACGTTTTAGGCCGAGTGCAGTCTTTGTGTAAGTTTTTGAGTGTCCCTATTTCCAATATGATAAACCTGGTGCAACTAAACACAAAGAAACTGTGAAAATCTGAAGCACACACCTTCTGTAGGTAGAAAATAAATTCGATACCTATAACCATTAACCAATGGGCCACAGGAAGTGAAAATTGATAAAGCACAGTACAGTATTACACACTTCGTCTTGCAGTAGATCCGTACTTAGTTCTTTCTTTACAAATATATTCTAATTCTAATTGGATTTTAATCTCCCCATACAAGAGGACTCCAAGGCTTCACAAAACCAGAAGAGCAGTAGACCAAATTTCAGTATCCAGAGACAGAAGAGGGGTCAAGCACCACGGAGAACACCAGGGGATGATCCAGACTAAGGTGGGTATGCTTTGGTGCACAGGTAGGTTTTAAGCTGCTTTGTGAAAGAGGCCAGGGAGGGAGAGGCACGAATCTCATCTGGAAGAGCATTCCACACAGTGGAAGCATCAAAAGTAAAACTATTACTGAACTGTATAACTAAACTCCCTTGCCTCACAAGAGTAGAGATCTAGAGGTATCTACAGAACACAAAAGATTAGTGCTGGGATGTGACACAGACTGTTTGATTTCTAAACAGTGCTTTTGAACACGTTTACAATACATGTGTTTGAACTCTGTATTTATTTACCTTCTAAACATCCTCTGGAATTACTGATAAAAAGGAATCACTTGTATTTGGAACCTTTTCTCTGTATTTGTCAAAAGCATGCCTACTGAGTCAAAGAAAACTAGAGTATTTCTTCGCAAGAGAAAAAGAAATTGTTTGCACAGCAAAAACAAAGCGTCCCAATGAGTATTAATGAGTTTGTAGAAATGACCATCTTCCTGTGTTTAATACGTTTTTTCCATTCATGACAAAATGCAAGGTTTCATGGATGAATCTGGTTTATTTTTTTTTTTTTTTTTTGGCGTTTTATGCAGAAATTCAAGATGGTCGCCAAAAGTAGCCGGAAAACGATTTTTGCGAAATGTCGCCAGTAGACTCTGCAGATACCCTACGGGTCAAAAATTTCGTTGAAATCACTCTATCTTGCTCCGTTTCCGAGATAAACGCATATTTGTGTTTAACACAGAAATTCAAGATGGCCGCCAAAAGTGGCGGGAAAATTTTTTTGTGAAATAATGCCAGTAGACTCTGCAGGTACCCTGTGGGTCAAAAAATTTGTCGAAATCACTCTATCTCACTCCGTTTCTGAGATAAACACGTTTTTGCATTTTACGCAGAATTCAAGATGGCCGCCAAAAGTGGCGGGAAAATGATTTTTGAGAAAAGACGCAAGTAGACTCTGCAAACACCTTGCCAGTCAAAAATTTCGTCGATATCGCTCTATCTCGCTCCGTTTCTGAGATAAACTCGTTTTTACGTTTAACGCAGAAATTCATTGGGAAAGTTGCCAGAAGACTTTGCAGATACCCTGCGGGTCAAAAAATTTCGTCGAAATCACTCTATCTCGCTCTGTTTCCGAGATAAACTTGTTTTTGTGGTTAACGCAGAAATTCAAGATGGCCGCCAAAAGTGGCGGCAAAATGATTTTTGCGAAAAGACGCCAGTAGATTCTACAAATAACCTATGGGTAAAAAATTTCGTTAAAATTGCTCTATCTCGCTCCGTTTCCGAGATAAACTTGTTTTTGCGGTTAACGCAGAAATTCAAGATGGCCGCCAAAAGTGGCGGCAAAATGATTTTTGCGAAAAGACGCCAGTAGATTCTACAAATAACCTATGGGTAAAAAATTTCGTTAAAATTGCTCTATCTCGCTCCGTTTCCGAGATAAACTTGTTTTTGCGGTTAACGCAGAAATTCAAGATGGCCGCCAAAAGTGGCGGCAAAATGATTTTTGCGAAAAGACGCCAGTAGATTCTACAAATAACCTATGGGTAAAAAATTTCGTTAAAACTGCTCTATCTCGCTCCGTTTCCAAGATAAATGCGTTTTTGCATTTTCAGCGTTAAGAAAAATCGTGATGTTTAGTTAATCGTTAATAAGTCGGCCATTTTGAACTGGATCACTTTGAAAAGTGAATGATTTCCAGACATCTATATAACGAACCTATTTGCCAACTTTCATCTGAATAGCTGAAACGCTTTTTAAGTTATCCGGACAAGCACACCCTTTTGAAAAACATGTTTTTGGTCATGTGACTTCTCTGATTGGTTGAAATGTCATGACACCATATTCAGAAATTTTTCCCAGGGCTACTGCATACACCTACCAAATGTGAAGAGAATCCACTTTATGGCTGCGAAGCTATTGCGAAAAGAAAATACGGATCCGGTGGATCCGGCAGAGTCGCTTCTCCCATATACAAACAAGCGTCCCTCACGGGACGCTTAATTCAAGGAAATCCAAGAATATCAAGTAGAATATCACAATAACTATACATAGAAGAAACTCCACTAACTGTCCATGTTCAAAATATGTAACTGCATGAACTCATTCCCACTCTCCAAAATTAGTATTTCCCTGTTGTACTTAAACACCTCAATTTTACAAACATTCAATTATCCAAACAAAATACTGCTCTCCCAATGTGTTCAGATGATAGTGATTGTGGTGTAGTATGGTGATTCTTTGTAATTATCTGAAGCCTGGGAGACCAAAAGTAATTGAGTAGACCTGTTAATACAGTCCCTGTTAATACTAATGGACAGACCTAGTAATGAAACAAATTGTAATCAGCTGACTCAGCTAATTGTCTGCTATTAGGCTCCACTCAATGGGTTAAATACACGTTCGGGTGAAACACAGGTAAAAATACTTGGGGTAAAGAAACATCAAATAAGACTGAAAGGGAAAACTTTAACAAATTTATTTAATTTTAAAAATGTCATACATAATGACAGTTTGTGAACATACATAAGGCATATTTTTGACAATAATACTACCTGTACTAAACTGTTATGAGTTTACATAATTGTAACGGACATAATACACAATGCTATCTAACACATACATGTGACCATTTTTTTCAATATTGTGACACATGGTAAATTTTCTCTCACGTAATTTACTACTTAATTGAGATACTTTTTTATTACCTAACACAATTATATAATACAAGCTTGAAAAGCTGACTGATGAAAAAAATCTTTAAATATCAATCTTGGTGATTCAAACAGACTGTGTGAACACTTTTCAACACATATTACACGGTAATTCCACTTTTGTCAAGTACAGTTCTATTTAAAGGAACTGGACTGTTTTTTTTTAGATTTCAAGGACCACAATTAACTGAGATTTTTGTTTTGTTTTACATGTAATTGTATTTATTTGTAACTCAATATTCCATTTACATTCTATTTGTCAAGTAACACAGCCCGCAATTATTTTTGTAATTTTTAAAGGTATTATAATCTCACGTTGACCATAAAATCAAACTCAACCACAACTCATTTTTGCCAATACAAGGCTCAATCTTGTAAAAACGATATCTTATCCCAATATTTATATCTGTACACAATAAGAGTACTCAATATAGAGCAACTTTAGTATTTCGTAGAAAAACAACTAAAACACATACTACTGTCTCAGGATAAACTAGGACTACGATTTTGTACATAAAACTACACACAATAAGTCAGTAATAGAAATCGAGTCAATGTAAACAGGAGGTAAAAATCGCACTACAGCCCCGTTTAATAAAACTTTACTAAGTGAAGCACCAAACACAAGGTAATACAAAAGTATTGCAAAAGTGTTACTATTGTAAAAATTTTTCAAACTGCGTAGAGTTAGAAATGTAAAATGTACCTCAATATTTAAAATTTGCCAGACTGTGAAACTTGACACACTAAGTGAAATGTGCCACTAAGGGACACCCTTTAAAAGTAAACAAAATCATCCAAATTTTTATTAATTTTACATCAGAGGAGATCCGAGGCCTATGATAAGACACAAGGCTGAAAGGCGTTTCAGTCTACTAGTGCGAGCCAACAGAGACACGAGTAGTGCACTGAGACAGTCACCCATCCAAGTACTAACGTAGCCCATTACTGCTTAACTTCACTGATGAGACAGGAACTCATCACGCTATGCCACAATTTATGAAAGTCCGGAGACAAAAAAAAGTGATCTCTAGAAGGGCGGACCTCTCAAGAGCTCGCGCTTAAAAATTACAAGTGTGTCAAAAATGTCCCAGAAGTCCAATAACTAGAAGGGGTTTACCTCGCTGGTAAATTCCCTATACTGTGGTGAGTTTCACATTTCTAAATCTATATCTATTAGAATAAGACCATATTTTGAATGTCAATGATGGCATCTCTCTCTTAATCTTAGAAGAGTAAAATTTTCAATACTCTTTTTAACTATTCATTTGAAAGTAAAAACAAAGAACTAAGAAACTGAGATGTTTTGTCACTTTCAACATTTTATGCCATCTCAGGAAAGACCTTCAGTAAATCCACATTCTTGTATGGAACCCATGACCAGTGACATGCTAGTGACACCAAACTTGTTAACAACTAGAAATAGGACGCCCTGTTGATAGTAGATGCGAATAGAAACAGGATAGCATAGAAGAACACACATTATCATGTGTAATGTCCACCCATGAACCTTGCCCAAATTGTACAGTAGTCTTACAAGACCCTGTTTCATTTGTAAAATATATCAATGATGCTTAAATATTTATTAGTGTAGATGTAAATTATTTCAGCTTCATGCCTTTTTGCATTGGTTGGGTTGAAAATTTTGACGAAATCACTCTATCTTGCACGGTTAAGAAGATAGAAGCAAATTCCTGTTTTTCTATTTTGGGCAAAAATTTGAAAATTCAAAATGGCCGCCATTTTTGGGAAAAGGAAAATTTTTTGAAAATTGCCAAGAGTACATTTCTTAGATACCCTATGGGTCGAAAATTTCAACGAAATAACTCTATTTTGCACGGTTAAGGCCAGTTTGTGTTTTTCCATTTTGGGCAAAAATTCGAAAATTCAAAATGGCCGCCATATGTGGGGAGGGGAAAATTTTTTGAAAATTGCAAAGAGTACATTTCTTAGATACCCCGTGGCTCGAAAATTTCGACGAAATCGCTCTATCTTGCACGGTTAAGGAGATAGAAGCAAATTGTGTTTTGCCATTGTTGGTAAAAATTCGAAAATTCAAAATGGCTGCCATTTTTGGGGAGGGGAAAATTTTTTGAAAATTGCAAAGATTACATTCCTTAGATACCCTGTGGGTCCAAAATTTTGACGAAATCGCTCTATCTTGCACGGTTTAGGAGATATGAGCACATTTGCCTTTTTCAGTATTCAAAATAGCCAATTACTCATTTATTTAATTAATTACTCACTCATCTATGAAGCAATTCCCCCCAAAAGCAATCCCATACAAGCTACTAACCCAATGAACCTCCATACCAAATTTCAGAAAGCTAGGCTTAATAGCATTCCTTAAAATGTCTGGAAACCAAAGAGCTACTCAAAAGTAGCAAAGTAGCTATTACTCAGGCAGCTATAGAGCTATTATCACCAAAAGCAATCCCATACAAGCTATTAACCCAATAAACCTGCATGCCAAATTTGGTAAAGATAGGATAAGAACTGTTGCCTAAAATGTCTGGAAACCAAGTGGGACGCCGGACGGCGGAAAAAGCAAAAATAATATGTGGACTTAATACTTTCCTACTACCCTACGGGTCAAAAATTCTGTCCAAATCGCTCTATCTCTTACGGTTTCTGAGATATTAAGATTTTTTCGTTTTTCGCAAAAATTCAAGATGGCCGCCAAAAGTGGCGAAAATTGAAATTTTTTAATTTTGTACAGAATACTTTTCTACTATCCTGTGAATCAAAAATTCTGTCCAAATCGCTTTATCTCTTACGGTTTCTGAGATATTAAGATTTTTTTGTTTTTCGCAAAAATTCAAGATGGCCGCCAAAAGTGGCGAAAATTGAAAATTTTCAATTTTGTACAGAATACTCTTCTACTACCCTGTGAGTCAAAAATTGTGTCGAAATCGCTCTATCTCTTACGGTTTCCGAGATATTAAGATTCTTTCATTTTTCGCAAAAAATTAAGATGGCCGCCAAAAGTGGCGAAAATTGAAATTTTTTTAAATTTTGTATAGAATACTTTTCTACTACCCTGTGGGTCAAAAATTCTGTCGAAATCGCTCTATCTCTTACGGTTTCTGAGATATTAGCAAATTACTCAAAAGTAGTACTGAAAATACACAATGAAGTACCTAAATGGCTATTACTCATGTACTGACAAAGCTATCAGTCCCAAATGCAATACCAAGCGAGCTATGGACATAACAATCTTGTATTCAAAATTGTAGTAAAATATCTTTAATTATTTTGGCTTAAATGCACGGAAACCAATGGGTACTGAAAATAGCTGTACTTAAGTATTACTCAGTAAGCAAAAGAGGTACAACAGCCAAAAGCAATCGCAAGCAAGCTACTGACCCAATAAGCCTGCATACCAAATTTGGTGACAATAGCTCTAATACTTTTCCTTTAAATGAGCGGAAACCATGCGTGACGCCGGACATCGGACGCCGGACATCGGACGGCAGAAAAAGCAAAAATAATATATCCACCCCCCAGGGGGGTGGACATAATAATACTCCTATTCCGCTGTCACGCGTCTGATGCCCAATTGCCCTTGCCCTTTTTCCTTACACTCCTGTATACGGGTTTAATGTCGCTTTCAAAACATTGTGTAGGTTGTATCACTATGGGTAGTTTTAAGACGAGAGGAAACCAGTACATACAACTGGTAAAGATTCTGCTCCGTAACTGCCGGACATCCACAAGAAACTACAAACTTTCATACACAGATTCCGGGGGTTTAAACCAGAGACTTCAGAGCTGGGGGGTGAGTACGTTACCCACTATATCACCAAGTTCCCCCCCCCCCCCCCCCCCCTACACTCAAGAAGGTTTGACGTGTAACTGAAGCAATAGTAGAAGCTCACCAAAAAATATTAAACATGTTCAAGAGCTTCTGTAAGATGACATTTCTCTCCAGAGTAGGCACAGCGGATGTTTGGTTGTAAGGCTGTTATAAATAATCTGTTGGCTTGTTTTGAGTCTATCTGGTTCACTCTTCTCTAAAAATGGAGCTGAGTGGTGTTGTCACCAGAGGAAGATTATTCATAAAAGAGTAAATGAACTACTGTACAACAGTGTTGTCAGTGCTTATTGTAATTGGTGATCTTGACAAGTCACGAGTCTATGTACACCTGTATGTGACTCACAAAGTCTGACACCCGATTTGTGACAGCAATATTTTCCCTCCTCGCCTTTTTGTCAACATACATGTGGTTTGCTTGAAATATGACTTTTTCCCTCTTAGACAGAAAAAATAGCTGTTGCACATCGGACATTGGGTGTTGCAAATCCGAGTCGGACAGATGTAAACAACATAACATAAATGAGAAGGAGGAACAAAGTCTCTATTGTATTGAAAAAATATATATAGCTACAACATACACAACTTAGAATGATGTCATACATACTTATTTTGTAAATTTGATCACTGAAATGTAGGTCATTTCCAATACACACTTAACTGATGGGTATATAATTATAAATATTCATAATAGATACACATTACTACCAAACAGACACAGACAACAGATCAAGTGTTGTCCTTATAATAATATACGTGAACATATCAGTGTCATACAAAATGTACCATGTTATAAACATGAAGATAATGTCTCTTGTTCTTCTTTCGATTGCTTACAAAAATTGAGTTCTTAACAAATGCGAAATCATATTTCAAGTCAATGCATTCTGAAAATGCTTGCTTTTAAAGCCTAGGGCAATCTAGTCTAGGTTTATTTGTTGAAAACACAGATATCTTGTCAAATGTTTTCAACTTATAAACAGTTAGAGGGACATAAATTTAAATCACCTCAGGAATGAAGAATTTAGAACAGCGACACATTTTAGGCTAGATTTTCATTGCTTATCCATTTATTACATTTCCAGTGGTCTTCTACAGGATCTGGTTTCTATGGTAACTAGCTGCTGAAGCAGATGATATAAATTTTCTTTGGCAATTAAAATCTAAACATTAAATACCAAAACCAGTGTAACGGCACTTATAGTAGCTTTTCAATGCATACATATACAACATATACAAAATTTCTTCTTTTTTAATAGTTTCCTCTCAGAAAAATTTCAGATGTAGTACTCGTATGACACAATTACAGTGGCCAATGATAAAGGTAGCGATTAGGTTTACTTCTTTACCAGATTTCAGGTAATGACAAAATTATTTGCAAACTGTTCTAGAACATGTACATCAGAAATATGTCACATTGACCAAAAAAACCCAAAAAACCAAACAAATCTTAGCATTTGTCACACAAAAAGACAGAAAATAAACGGATAGAGGAAGACTAACTTATCAATTACATCTTCTCTAGTACTGAGAAAAACTTACTGAGAAATCTTTTATGAACAAGATAATCCACATGAAATATTGTCAATCACAAAGACTCTTTTATTGAAGTGTAACAATACACAGTGTGTTATTTACAAAATTAATAGAAGGTGAAAGAACTTGAGATTACTCAGCATGATTTCAACGTGAAATCTGTCATTTATTTACAATTTCTACAACTATTTGAGGCAGTTTTTCTTCATACATTTTTTTGCTGGATTTCCCCATAGGCCGATGAGGCATACTGAGGCCAATATGATGTATTTTTACATCAGCCAGAATACACTTTATACTAAATCTTTGCAGTAACAAGACACCTCCTGATCTCAAACATGTACCTTGGTAATATACAGCATTATCTGTAATGTATTCATTTAAATAATCAACAGTTAAGTTCATCCAAAATATTGAAAAATAATGATTAGTTCTCTAGCAGACTTTGTGAAGAAGAGAGAAAAAACTCAAACAGAGATAAAAAGGCCATCAGTTATGAATGTGATTGAGTTTATAGTTGAATTTAACATGTTGCTCAGTTCATGTCATGATGTACAATTTGACAGATACAGGAAGTGGGACGTACAAGTTGACATTGACAGGATTTTAAGCAATACACTTGCGGCAAAAAGAAAAAATTGATTTCTGTGACAAATACCAGTAAATAAAGCAAATTTTGGTCTTCTGACCAAGTCCTAATGTGAAACTAATGAACTTTATAATTTATATATCATTAACATATAGCAACAAAGGACAAATATTTACACTAACTGCAAGTAATAAGGGTTAGTTTTTAATTAGTTAGTCTAACTGTTGCTACCCAATAGTTTTCAGTAATAATATAATTGTTTTGTGTTATTAAAGGTTGCGGGTTTCACATCCCTTGTTAACAGGTACAGGATATATTCTCAGACAGGACCTGAGTAAACCCCCACATGTTATCATCAGCTCCATAGCAACCCATGACCACTAAGTTGAATGTCATGTGATCAAAACTGTTAACCACTTGGACACTAGGCCCTCAAAGAAAATATTGGCAAACTCTTCATTTAATCCTACGAAGTGGCTGGAGTACGGTAAATCACCGCACTCGAGAAGAAATTCTACAGTATGGTAGCATTCATTTGCCATATTCCAGTAAATCCTAATGCTATTACATGTGACATTATTTTTCAACAGTAACTCACTAATATTACTAAACACTACAGAAAATCAATTTTGTCGTTTCACCTTATTTTTACACCAAAGGTTTACATTACTGGAGCCTACAATATTTTAAATAACCACCTTATGGCTAAAGAATTCCTTTTTTTCTGTTATCGTTTATATATTTATAACGGCTCCACAAATCCTGGCAGTGATCAGGCTGTTAGATATAAATACAACTCAATAAGACAATCAGAAATTTCTGGGTTTGTGTAAACAATTCCATATTCTACATAGACTAACAAATGGCAAATTCACCAGTGAGGAGACCCCCCCTTCTATTTCTTTGTCGGGTGGAAAAATTCTTTACATATTTGTGATTTCTTTGACTACGTTAAGCCTCTGTCGTCAACCAATGCAAAATTGGCTTAAAATATGACTTATTTTGTTTTACTTTTAAAGGCTGCACCCAACACCCCCCACCCCGACCCCTCTTCCTCCAGTGGCAAAATTCACATTTCTTACTTTTAGTTAGTTTTTGATTGCAACAAGCTCAGATTTCAATAAAGTTAATTTAATCCATTTTTTTTTTCACCTGAAAGAGGAAGTACTCTGGTTTATGATCTGAAACTCCAAACTTTATAAAAACTCATGAATAAACAACACAACTGAAAATATATAATATAGAGTAAGATATCTAAAATTCGCCACATATTTGAAATTCGCCACATGTGAAATTACTAATAAAATAAATGAATTGTGGTGAGATTTGTTGACTGTATAGTAAATTAAAGCTTTTTGAACTGAAAAATACCAATTTTTGGACAAAAACATCATTTTCTTCATAAAATTAACTAAGGTTTTAGAGGTGGCGAATTTTAGATTCCTGGCGAATTTTAGATTTCTTACTCTAATACCTGTAACATACAACATCATCTTTTAAAAAATTAACATTAACTCAGCCTTAAAAAGTTCATAACAGGGACATGTATACCCTATAAATTTGAGTGAAACATCTCACATTTTCAATTTATGCATGACATTTATTTACTTCATAATATCTCGTAAAAGCCATTTTCCCCTCTAAAGCATGGGTCACGTAGGCTTGTGGTTTTAAATTTCATCATATTAGTAATGTGTGTATGAAACACCAGGTTTGGTTTGTTTCAAAGCTTCGGTAACTGGGTTTGTGAAGAGTTCCACCATTACTAGGTATTTTAAAGCAAGCATCAAAATAAAAACAAAATCATTTCAATTAATTTCTTCAACAGGCTAGACAGCCAAATAAAACAGCAGAACTGAGACAAATATACAAATTTAAGGAGAAAGCCCCATAATTCCAAGGACTAGGTTATTGATTTCCCCATAGCAAAGTAAACATACTGTGGCCAATTTCACAAATTTTTAAATAAGATACTGTAAAATATTACAATATGCCATATACATTTACACAAAGGATTTTCAAAACATTGACTTTGTCCACTTTTGGTCCCACCATTTTATAATTCTACATCATTTATCTTCCTTCTGTAAATATCTTGTTTTCTCTTTCTATTACTTTTTGTTTTGTGTTGTTACTATATGAAAACTAGGTCTATAACAATGGATTTTGAAAAGCAGTTTATTTTATTTCAGCTTTTCTACTCTATCCTTTTCCCTATAAATCCCACTTAGGTCTACTTGTATTATATTACGAATGCACTTCATATTTTATCTTTAAATATAGCTTCAAGTGACCTCATCATTTTTTCCACTTGTACAAAATAAGACAAATTTCGACCAATTCCACAGAAAAGTCCCACTTCTTACTCTGTACGTTCAATCTATGTTCTCCTATCACTCCTTCTCTCCCCTCTCTGCAGTGCTGCCATCTAGCGAGATTTAGGTGTACCAGGGCCTCTTTCTCACCCAGCGGATGGAGTATCCCGAGTCCACTCTGATTTTGATGGAGGCAGCCTCTGCTACACGCACGGTTTCCCGGACTGACTGCATCAGATTCTGCGCGTTGCCTACCAGCATCTCAGTGGCCTCCTGGTCCTCGTCAGAACCTGTAACCATGGAAAAGATAAAATTGTGAAAAAACTAGGAAAGATAAATAAATTGTCGATGGTCAGATTAACTGCAAATTCAAACAGCACAGAGACTCCAAAAGTTTCATGAAATTAGTCTTTTTTAAAAATTGATTTCTAATGGGTTCAGTTCCACATTCAAATTTGCAACCCCAGAAACAAGAACAAATGAAGAAATAACAGAAGAAAATGACTGACACCATGACATATTAACTGAATAAAGATAGCAAAATAGTCAAAGGGGTTTTTAATAATAGCCTTGCAAATATGTAAAGATGACTACTACAGAGTGTAACTGACTAAAATACAGCTGGGAAATGGTCTCAGAAAGCTTTACAGGATCAGGTTTTCAATTACCTTTTATATTTATATTATCTGAGGATTTAAACCTCATATAAATTCTATCGTAATTTATTAAAATGATTAAATTGCAGTAAATGTACAGTGCTACACTACAAACCTACTTTAAAAGTTTTATGTATCATAAATAATAAGGAGATTCAAATGAAGTGACATAGAATAACTACACAAACATACTGTTACCAGAACACTATCGATCCAGAAATATACAATTTATACATTTACACAATCATATCTGGTGTGCAAAGAGAAATATTTTTTATTCATTTTATTCATACACTTAATTTACTTCTTATAAAACTATGTTCACAGTGCAAGATGGATTAACTTTTTTTCAGGCAGCCTTTCAAATTAACTATTAAGGAGTACACAAGAACCAAATCAAGCATGCAACAATCAATAAATAGAATCTTACTGTTAGCTACACAGTATCTGCCACATATATAAGACAATATCTAGGCCACGGGACAATATCTAAGCTAGATCAGACATATAAAAACTTAATAACATTAAAACTAGACATGCATGATACATAAAAGATTTATATTACAGTAATTTGTGTAAAACTTGCCACTTATAAAGTGCAACAAACCAATACAGAAACACCTTTGAGTCTTGAATGTGTGCTTTGGCCCAAAGTACTTTTATTCATTTTATTGTGCATGTATTATGACACATGTTTTTGTAATTTATTGTAATTTACTGAATACTATTAAATATGACAGAAGAATCAACTTATCATTTTCTTTTCAAATTACAGCTAAAAAATTGCTTGTTCCAAATTTTGGTGCAAAATAGCAGAAGTGTCTAACCCATTACACGATTAATTCAGATTATATCTCTGAAAATAGGAATTTATTTTTAAAAGTAACAACAGTGCTACACATTACTCTTTGTGTGCTGTACCTTGCAGTAGTTTGAATCATGTATTCATTTAAACATGTCAATCCTATGGAAATTTGTAATTATTGATTAGAATTAGTAGAGATATATTTTATGAAGGTATTCCTGCTAGAATTTATAATGTCATCTACATATATACCATTTCATTCTGATAGAAACAAAGAAATCCACAAAGAATATTTGGGAACTGGCTTTTTAAACATTATTATTTTATTCTTTCTAATGGCTGATACTTCATAAAAAAAACAATGAAAAATGTACGTACTTGGTGAAATATGTGATACTTTTACTATATTCTTGGTAAGAATAATGTTTACTCCATTCACAATACCTCGTGAAAGACTATTTCAAGTTGTAAATTTAGTCTAATGTACACCTGCATTTAATTTTCATCATATCAGTAACAAGTATACAAACTACCAGATTTTGTTGTTTCAAAGCACTGGTGACCAATTTTGAGTTTTGTAAGTGATGCTACCACTTACAGAAAGGAACATTTTGATTATATAGCATGAGGTACGCAGAGTCAGAGATCTAAAATTTGCCACATCTCTGAAATTCGCCACATTTGGAAATACTAATAAAAGTAATGAATTGAGGTAAGATTTGTTGAATATAGAGTAAAATCAAGCCTTTTTAAAATATACCAAGTTTAAGACAAAGCATCATTTTCTTCATAGAATTAAATTGAAAATTTTAATTACTTAAATGTAGCTTTTATAAGCTACAAGCTTACCATGTGGGACTTAATGCTGTTCTCGGGTTGCCACACCCAGGGCCAACGTCTTAGAAAAAAAGATCGTTCTTGTTAGCCACCGGATATACTGGTAGTTGTCGTCACGTGATAACTTCTGACCATTCGCCCTACTTTCTTGTTGAAATTTTTTATTAAACCTACCCCTCAGCTGTAAACAGCGGGGAGGCAGGGTGGGACTCTCCTAAGTCCCACATGGTAAGCTTGTAGCTTATAAAAGCTACATTTAAGTAATTAAAATTTTCAATTTTATTACGCTACAATAGCTTACCATGTGGGACTTAATGCTGAATTCAACCGCCCGGTGGCGGGATTACAGCTGAGACTGGAAGATATGTCATTTTTTCTAAGATTTGAATTAGTATATACAGAATAGTGCCAGAAATACCAGTCTGAGTCCCTTTTACAGAGCCCCGATCCCGAAGATCGGGCCTGTAACGAGCCAAAAAACCTAAGTAAAAAAGGGACAGTGCTAAAACTGTCCAGATGTTTGGTAGTAGGACGGAAGTGCAGCGGTGCTCACTTCGAGGTCTAAGGGTCCCTAGTAGACCTTCACGTGTGACTGACCAACCCAGTGGTTGGGCATCTCATGAAATTTTTAACCTGAAATATGAGATTAACGACAACTGAATAAGTCCTTAATAGAAATTACCTGATAATTAAAAAATAAAATGACCTTACCCGTAACATCTTGAAGGTAAAGGAATACCTAGATCCTGGGAGAGACTCCTGAAGACTTGGTTGTAGCGGATGTGCCCCCCCCCCCCCCCCCCCCCCCCCCCCTTTTTTTCTTTCCGAGGACAACTGGTCTGAGGGGAAGGATCTAGGACTTGTTGTGCCGCCACCACGGGTCCCAGATACATATTGTTGTCGGTGTCCGACCAAGTAAGGTCTTTTAGGTAAAAATTTGTGAATGTGTTGTGAGCTTTCCAGTGACAGGCTTGCATGATTTGGTCCACCGATACTCCACCGTAAAAGGCCTTAGAGGCCGCGAAGGCCCGGATGTCATGCGCTTTGACTTGGACCAAGTCCAAGGCTTGTTGATCTGCTTGTTTGTAACAAAGTAGGATGGTTTGTTTCAACCATGAAGAGAGTGTAGCGGGTCTGATGTCTGAGGTATGTCCTTTCTTAAAGGAGATGAAAAGGAGAGAACGAGACCCTCTCAGGTCTTTAGTTCGGTCCAAATAAAACCTCAGGGCCCGCACGGGACACAGGGTCCTGTCTTCCTTAAACTGTCTATCTACAATGGTAGTCAAAGCAGGGATAGTCACTGGTGACACACTTTGAGAACCTTCTCTTGCTAGTTGGTTTTTGGCTATGAAATCAGAAGAAGGGAACAAGGCCACCTTTTCCCATTGGCCTAAATTAGATACTTTGTTCGCGACCCAGGCATGGATTTCGCTGCGGCGCTTGCCGGAGGCCAAGGCTAGCAAGAAAGCAGTTTTGAGAGTAAGATGTTTGAGGTCTGAGTCTTTCATGGGCTCAAATGGTGCTTTGGTGAGCTCGTTAAGGACAACAGAAAGGTTCCACTTGGGTAAATTTCTGGAACTTTTAGGACGATCCCTGTGAAAACTGGAGAGTAACCTATGAAGGTCTGCATTGTGTGCAATGTGTTGGGCCGTTGGGCCCAAAGTGTCAACGATTGCAGTCCTGTAACCATCAATGGTCGAGGGGCGCCTGTTTAAGTCTTGGTACAGGTACATGAAAAAATCTGAGATTTGTTTCACAGATGGAGTGGAGAAATCCACCGAATATTCTCTGCACCATTTTTCAAATAGGGCCAACTTTGACCTGTAGATGGTCCTTGTTGATGACAACTGAGGGGCAGCAATTCTCTCTGCCACCTCTACAGAGAAGCCTTGTTCTTGGAGTTGTCCGCTCCTAGACACCAGGCGTGGAGGTTCAGCTGTTGTGGGTTGTTGTGGAACACATACTTGTGGGACTGTTTGAGTAGGGTCGTTGACACTGGGAGTTGTAGTGGGATCTCTGTTGAGAGCTGCACTAGGTCCCAAAACCAGGGCACCCCTGGCCAGCCTGGGGCTATCACGATGATCAGGCAATGGCATTGCTTGATCTTTTGGATCACCTTGTGAAGGAGAGCCGTAGGAGGGTAGGCGTAGGCCGTGAGGTTGGTCCAGTTTATGTTCAGAGCATCTATGTTCCAGGCCCTTGGGTCTGGGATAGGAGACACATATAGAGGGAGTTTGTGATTCAGGTGAGTGGTGAATAAGTCTACATGAGGGGTGAACCACTTCCGGCAGATTTGCTTGAAGACCTGTGGGTGCAGAGACCATTCTGTTGACTGCACTTGGTTGGACCTGGATAGCAGGTCGGCCATCACATTCAGACACCCTGGAATGTGCCTGGCTTTCAATGTTACATGGTAGTGATGGCACCAGGTCATGATTTTCCACAGGAGAGTGCACATCTCTGCTGAGTGAGTTCCCCCCTGCTTGTTGATGTAGGCTACCACTGTTGAGTTGTCCGTCGCAACTAACACTGTTTGATTCTGGCACTGGTCCTTGAAGTCTCGAAGGGCCAGGGAGACCGCCTTCAATTCCAGGACATTTATGTGTAGCCTTTTTTCCCGCTCTGACCACAGCCCTTTTGTAGAATTTTGATCTAAGTGAGCGCCCCAACCTTCGTTTGAGGCGTCGGTAAAGAGTTGGATACTGTGGTCCTTGGGATGAAGGTCTGCGCCTTTCATCACATTTGAGGGGTTTTGCCACCAATCTAGGTGGGCTACAATGGCTTCTGTCCAAGGAAGGAGGTTGTCCAGCGACTGAGGATATCTCCAGTGCTCCTTGAGGTGAAACTGAAAGGGCCTCATGAGAAGGCGTCCCTCCGGGACCATGTTCTCCGTTGAGGCTAGCAACCCAATTAGAGACATCAAACATCTTGCAGTCAAAACACGTTTTGACTTGAGTCGTAGGATCAAATCCTGAAGTTTGAGCCATCTCTCGTGAGTGGGTCTTACAAGGGCTGAATCTAGGTGGTATTCGTAGCCCACGAACGAAAACACCTGAGTAGGTTTCAGTTCTGATTTTTCTTGGTTGATTATCCAACCCAAGGATTGGGTTAGGTCTACCACTGCCTGTGTGTCCCTTTGGGATTCCTCCTGAGACTGGGACCTGATCAGCCAGTCGTCCAGGTATTGGTGAATTCTGAGTCCTCTTGAGAGGGCCAATAGTTTCACTTCCTTTACGATCATCGTAAAGACCTGGGGGGCTGTGGCCAGTCCGAAAGGTAGGGAGGTGAACTGGAACACCTGGGCCTTGTAGCAAAACCTTAGGTACTTCCTTGAGTTTGGATGGATGGGGATGTGAAGGTATGCGTCTGACAGGTCTATCAACGATACCCACTCCCCTGGGACCAGGGAAGTCCTGATGGACTCCGGGGTTTCCATTTTGAACTTTTCTACATGTAGAAAAGTGTTGAGCCTGCTTAAGTCTATGACTGGCCTCCACCTTTGGTGAGGCTTGGGTACTAGGAACAGGCGACTGTAAAACCCGAGAGATTTTACATTTTCCACCCTTTCGATGGCGTTCTTTGACAAGAGAGACTGGATACAAGTGGCCAAGGCTTGGTCTTTTTGTTGGGCCTTGTACTCTGATAGAATCAGAGGAAATCTGATCAAGTTTGGCTTTGAACGGAATGGCAGAACGTAGCCATTGGTGATAATGTTTAACACGTTTTGAGAACATTTGTTTATTAGCCAGTCTCTCTTGAAAGAACGGAGGCGACTTCCTACTGGTGGACTGAGTGAGGCTTTGGAGGAGTCATTGAGAAGGGGGGTTCCACGCCCCCTTCCCCTATTGTGGGGTCGAACACGACCCCTGGAGCCTCTGAAGTTGGATTTTCCTCTTCCCGAGGGAAAGGATTGGTTACTGCTTTGAGAGGTATTGCCCCCATAGGGGCGTTTCCTGTAGGAGCCTCTTTTCTTGTGGGGGCCACGAAAGGGCTTATTCTGGTAGGGTGCGAAACCCTGAGAATCTTTTGAGGTGCCTTTTTTGAGAAGGAAGTCCTCACCTTCCTTTACGAGTTGAGACTCGAACAAGGAGGAGTCCCAGAAGGACGAGTTCCTAAGTTCTTGGCGTCTCGTTTCCCCTAGCTGGGGATGTAATAGAGTCATTTCGGCTTCGCGCCTAAGCAAGCCGGTATTAGCCATGGAATCAGTGTGCGAAATTCGCGGTGGCCCCGTGGCCCGGGGCCCCCCCTTTTCAAGTTAGGGCCACCACAACTTGACTTTCATGGGCCCCAATGGGCCATCACATTGACTACAACATGCCTCATGTGGTAAGAAAATCCAGTGTGCTGTCATTTAATTTTTAACTAGTTTTCTTTCCCCATGGCTAAGCCTTTAATTATGCATTGTGTTTTGCATATTCCAGATTGAGTTCACCCTTAATTAGCAGTTATATACTCTTTCACACACAGGCCAACATACATCCCCCCCTCCCTTTACCAACTCTGCAGTGTTCAGCCAGAGAGTGAATATAAAATCAAAAGATCCCCTCATTCCTCTTGCCCCTCCCCTCAACACACACACAAGGCCTGCCACTCACTCTCACACAGAGTTCATGTTAGCCTGGCCTTCCAGGCTGTCTCAACCATAACGCAAACGTGAAATATTTTTGCCATCATGCACACTGTATCAGAGGCCTTTCTAGTCTGGGAGACAGTTCTCCTCAGCAAGCTAGGCTAAGTAAATGTATGAGAGCATTATGAAAAATGATTATAATGCAATCACACAGATGTGTCTATATTATACATATAAACGCCTGTGGCAAGGCTAAGTTCATGTGTTCCACCTCTTTAATCTTTATGTACTGTTCAATACTTCCAGCCTGTAGCTTTTCCACTAGTGTGTTGCATGTGTGATAGAAAATTTCTGAAAAGAACGAATTTATTTTTAATAAAACTCTCTCATAATATCTTAACTCACCACTAGTTTAGTTCCCTCAGATAAAAAAGTTGTAGGCCTTTAATGTGTGGAGGACATAAAGTGTATTTCATAGTCTATTTTTGACATTCATATTGAATAGTTGCATTATACTGAAGACAGCTTTGAAGGCCTGGGCCCGGATTCACAAAAGGTCTTAAGTTTAGGTATTTTTTTTGCTTAGACAAATCTTAAAGTTATGACAATTTTTTGCTTAAGACCTTTTGTGAATCCCGGCCCAGGCTAACAGTAACAATTAATGTATATATTAAATCGTATGCTTTGCTGAGAATATCAACAGAAAGAAGGAAAAGAAAAACTCCAGTGCACATAAAAACCCGAGATCTTAGAATTCTATATGAGTTGAGAAAAAAACATGCACAGCCAAACTTGTGACTTGAATGCACAGTGAGGGTAGATTCTAGTGTATCAGTGGGGAGGAGAAAGTCAGTAAATTCTATTGATTATTTTGGTTCATGGCTTGGTTTGCTGGTTCTGAGAAGATATACACCCATACATACACCTCCCCCACACACACATAAACACATGTGAGTTGTGGCCAGATAGACCCACAAAAATACATGCTTATCTTGTAAACCAATTGTACTTGGCTTGGTTGGCTGTTTCTGAGAAGAGATATACCCATACACACACATACATGTGTGAGTTGTGACCAGATAGACAGAAATATGCCTTATCATTAGGGGTACATACACAAGTGTACTTGAGGTGGGAAAGAATAAAGGGTTTTGTGTGGTTGGCTGTGTGAATGGCTGATTTTGATTTTAAAGGGTTATTACACCCCCAAAACAAAAGGCCTTTAAAATATTTATTATAATATGGTAAATCATTTCCCCAAAGAGAATTTTGAAACACAGCTTAATTACTGAGTAATCAGGAATTAAAGAAAATACACCTTTGCCATATATGGCAAAACTGAGCACAAGCCACGGAAATTTGTGCACTGACATCATGATGGCCCATGTATTTTCTCTGTTTTATGCACCGGTAAGTCATTCAGATATAGAAGCTTAGATATACTTAAAATGGCCTCATTTTAAAACTGAGAAAGAGAACCAAGATACTATACATACTGTGCTTCATCGTGGCCTTATGTTTAAGCCTGTAAAAAGATTAAATAACCTGACAAAATGATGATAAAAGTAATAAAACTGACCCATTAATTGTGGTGGTTTTACCACCACAGTTAACACAGAGAGAATTGTAAAACAAGGACATTAGATGCATGATTTAATCAGGTTTCCATTACTATACATTACTGCATAACAAAGTACATTAAGGGTGACCTAACAAGAAAGTTTATTTTGTAAGTTGTAAACATTCTGTTATCAGATTTGTGTGTGCTTCAAGGTATCAATTTTTTGTTTAGTTGGGGTTTTACGTCGCTTTCAACACTGTACAGGTCATATCACGACGGGTAGTTGGAAGGGCAGAGGAAACCAGTACATAGAGTTCGCTAGGGTTGTGTACTGTAAACTGCCGACCAACGGCAAGCAACTACCAGCTTTCCCACTTAAGGCCGTCACAGGGATCGAACCCCCGACCTCAGAGGTGGGAGGCGAGAGTGTTACCACTCTGCCACCGTGGCCCCCTTCAAGGTATCAAAGACTCCAAGTATAGTTCAGTGCAGTACTGGCAAGTGTTGTTTTTTTCATGTTCATCACACACACTGTGTGATCAGCTGAAGAAAATATGATTTTGTTCCTGTATCTCATGGTTTGATGTGGAATATTGAAAATATACTGGTCATTTTGGTCAGGTTATAAGTATTAACTAGAGGATCGCTCGCAAAAAAAAAGATAATGTTTTGGCATAGCAAAAACAAAGCGTCCCGAAAAGGATATAAAGGTGAGTGCTAAAGTATTAAGAAAATGCTTCGTTTCTAGCCTTATACTGTTGTGGCAACCAAAGTCAGCGCAGTCTGCTCTATCTAGCACGGTTTTCAAGATATAAGCATTTTTGTGTTTTGCAAAAAATAAAAAAATTTAAAATGTCCGCTATATTTGGCGAGACAAAAATATTTTGAAAATTGGCATGGCTACTCTGCAGAGATACCCAGCAGGTCCAAATTTTTGTTGAGTTCGCTCCATATAGCACGGTTTTCGAGATATAAGCATTTTTGTGTTATGCAAATTCAAAATGGCCACCATTTTTGGGGAGACAAAAATTTTTGTCAAGACCACTGCCGCGGTGTGTATCTCCCGCCGAGCATTAAAGCAGAAGAAATAGCTTTTCCGAGATATTCACAATTTTTCATTTTCGTGTGTGAAAGCTCTTCCAAAAGTAGGTGAATGAGTTATTTGAGAAAAATTGGCTATCTGCAATACTATTAAGAGATAATTCACATTTACTCATTTTGAGTAGGTGAATAATTATCTATGGGTCTGAAACTTCACCAAGTGAAAGCTCTGCCAAAAGTAGGTGTGAATGAGTTATTTGAGAAAAATTGGCTATCTGCAATACTTTTAGAGATAATTCGCATTTACTCATTTTCAGTAGGTGAGTAATTAGCTATGGGTCTGAAACTTCACCATGTGAAAGCTCTCCCACAAGTAGATGAATGAGTATTTGATAAAAATTGGGTATCCGCAATACTTTTACAGATAATTAGCATTTACTCATTTTGAGTAGGTGAGTAATTAGCTATGGGTCTGAAACTTCACCAAGTGAAAGCTCTCCCAAAAGTAGGTGAATGAGTTATTTGAGAAAAATTGGCTATCTGCAATACTTTTAGAGATAATTCGCATTTACTCATTTTGAGTAGGTGAGTAATTAGCTATGGGTCTGAAACTTCACCAAGTGAAAGCTCTCCCAAAAGTAGGTGAATGATTAATTTGAGAAAAATTGGCTATCTGCAATACTTTTAGAGATAATTCGCATTTACTCATTTTGAGTAGGTGAGTAATTAGCTATGGGTCTGAAACTTCACAGAGTGAAAGCTCTCCCAAAAGTAGGTGAATGAGTTATTTGAGAAAAATTGGCTATCTGCAATACTTTTAGAGATAATTCGCATTTACTCATTTTGAGTAGGTGAGTAATTAGCTATGGGTCTGAAACTTCACCAAGTGAAAGCTCTGCCAAAAGTAGGTGAATGAGTTATTTGAGAAAAATTGGCTATCTGCAATACTTTTAGAGATAATTCGCATTTACTCATTTTGAGTAGGTGAGTAATTAGCTATGGGTCTGAAACTTCACAAAGTGAAAGCTCTCCCAAAAGTAGGTGAATGAGTTATTTGAGAAAAATTGGCTATCTGCAATACTTTTAGAGATAATTCGCATTTACTCATTTTGAGTAGGTGAGTAACTAGCTATGGGTCTGAAACTTCACCAAGTGAAAGCTCTCCCAAAAGTAGGTGAATGATTAATTTGACAAAAATTGGCTATCTGCAATACTTTTAGAGATAATTCGCATTTACTCATTTTGAGTAGGTGAGTAATTAGCTATGGGTCTGAAACTTCACCAAGTGAAAGCTCTCCCAAAAGTAGGTGAATGAGTTATTTGAGAAAAATTGGCTATCTGCAATACTTTTAGAGATAATTCGCATTTACTCATTTTGAGTAGGTGAGTAATTAGCTATGGGTCTGAAACTTCACAGAGTGAAAGCTCTCCCAAAAGTAGGTGAATGAGTTGAGAAAAATTGGCTATCTGCAATACTTTTAGAGATAATTCGCATTTACTCATTTTGAGTAGGTGAGTAATTAGCTATGGGTCTGAAACTTCACCAAGTGAAAGCTCTCCCAAAAGTAGGTGAATGAGTTATTTGAGAAAAATTGGCTATCTGCAATACTTTTAGAGATAATTCGCATTTACTCATTTTGAGTAGGTGAGTAATTAGCTATGGGTCTGAAAATTCGAAAATTCAAAATGGCCGCCATTTTTTGTGAGAAATTTTTTGTTTGAAAATTGGCATGGCTACTCTGCAGAGATACCCTGCAGGTCAAAAATTTCGTCGAAATCGCTCTATCTAGCAGGGTTTTCGAGATATAAGCATTTTTATGTTTTGCAATTTTTGCGAAAAATTCGAAAATTCAAAATGGCCGCCATTTTTGGCGAGACAAATTTTTTTTGAAAATTGGCATGGCTACTCTGCAGATATACCCTGTGGGTCAAAAATTTCGTCGAAATCGCTCTATCTAGCAGGGTTTTCGAGATATAAGCATTTTTATGTTTTGCAATTTTTGCGAAAAATTCGAAAATTCAAAATGGCCGCCATTTTTGGCGAGACAAATTTTTTTTGAAAATTGGCATGGCTACTCTGCAGATATACCCTGTGGGTCAAAAATTTCGTCGAAATCGCTCTATCTTGCAGGGTTTTCGAGATATAAGCATTTTTATGTTTTGCAATTTTTGCGCAAAAATTCGAAAATTCAAAATGGCCGCTATTTTTGGCGAGACAAAAATTTTTTCAAAATTGGGATAACTACTCTGCAGAGATACCCTGCGGGTGAAAAATTTCGTCGAAATCGCTCTATCTAGCACGGTTTTCGAGATATAAGCATTTTTGTGTTTTGCAATTTTTGCGAAAATTTCGAAAATTCAAAATGGCCGCCATTTTGGGCGAGACAAAAATTTTTTGAAAATTGGGAAAACTACTCCGCAGAGATACCCTGTGGGTCAAAAATTTCGACGAAATCGCTCTATCTAGCACGGTTTTCGAGATATAAGCATTTTTGTGTTTTCCTTATTTGGAAAATTCGTAATGATTAATTAATCATTAATTACTCGGCCATTTCTTGACCAATCAATGCCAAAATCTAATGATTTCCAGATTTTAATAAAATGAATGTATTTGCCAAGTTTCAGGTGAATTGATAAAATTCCTTTCAATTTATCATCCGGACAAGCTTCCCCATCGAAAAAAGACATTTTTGGTCATGTGACCTCTCTGATTGGTTGAAATGTCACTGCAGTATATTCAAAAAAATTCCCCAAGGCTACTGCCTAAACCTGCCAAATTTGAAAAGAATCCGCCTAACGGTTACAGAGTTATAAGGAAAACAAAATGCGGAGCCGGCGGAGCCTGAAGCTCTCCCATACACAAACAAGCGTCCCTTGCGGGACGCTTAATTATAATGATATTGAGGAGTCTTCTAATTTTTACTGTTTTGTATATTTCATAATTCTAAATTGAAATGAGATATTGTATATAGAATTTATAAAGTTATATAAAAGTTATTACCACTACATATAAATTTAAGTAAGTACATCACAGTAATGCCACAAATAATAATTTTCATCCAAATGAAATTTCCAGTTTTGTTCATAGGGTCACATCAGTATCTATCCAAAACATTTCCACCTAAGTGAATTTTTACTGCAATATGAAAATTACACATTTTACCCTGAAGAAATTATTGTTTAAAATTAGAGTTTAAAAAATGAATGCCCAGTATGTATCCTTATCCAGTTTAGTTATACACTTCACACATACAGGTGATGATACAAATATGAGACAATATTTAGTAATAATTTATTTAGTAATAAATACTAGGCTCCACCACATAGGATATGGTTTGAACACAGGTAAGAAAAAAACATAGTACTGAACTGCTCATTTCTCAAAAACTAGCAATGTTATATGACCATCAATAATTCAGTCCATATGAATTCCATTATCTCATAAACTTATTTTTGTCAGAAGAAATACTGAGGAAAATTCAGATGTCTTAATCTTCTTTGTAAATTTTTTAAAAGGGGCCAAAACTGGACAAAATAACTACTTGTCATATACAAATCCTTTTCACATATTTATTTCAATGGCTATTGAGTTATTATATTTTATTATTTCAATGGAAATAACAAAAATATAATCAAAGTCACTGCAAAAATCTCTTTTACAAGGTTTTTCCCATTGCACAACACTTGTAAAACATTACAAATGTATATATTTGCTAAATTCTTCTAAATTCTACACATTCACAGCTAAATTCTTCTCTTTTTTGTATCTGGTAGTTAGTAAAGTTAGTAAATCATCTTATTTTCATCTTCACTAAACATTTGTTCAATTATGTTAAGAACATAACTTTGTTATATCACCTTTTATTAAGGATATGTCCTGCTGTATCTTTCTACTTGCAATTTTTCAGTACTGTATGTAAACTTATCCTGTTTTTAAATACTTAAAAAGGGCCAGTTTTTATTTTTTTTGCCTTCTGACATTTATCTTATACATTTATTCTGATAAAAAATACTTGTAAATTAAATGATCCTGAAAATAAGACATGTATACTGTATTAAACACAGACATGCATTGAGATAGGCTATAGCCAGATTCTCTAGTGGGGCACTGCTGACGTAAGAGCACCTGTTTACTGGTGAATTTGCCGAAGTGAGAAGTGTGTGCTGTTTCCTTGACAGGCCTGTAATAAAAGTCATTTTATAAAGTGTGTGGTTTGTTTTGGGAGGTCTAACTGTGGGTAATGTATATAAATACATTAGTTGAGTTGATTACAAGAAAAAAAAGATATAGTAATTTTTGGAGGATAGTAACCCTTTAATGTTTGTCTTGTAGAAATACCAATACATTGGGGATTGCTGTTGCATAAAATTCTCTATTTTTAAACAAAGTAACAAGTCTGTGCCTAACTAGAGAGGCTGGCTCTGCTTTTTCCAGCAAATCTGACATACATGAAATCATTATGAACCCACTTGAAAATTTAAAAAGCTTCTGTCTGGAGAAATACAGCCCCACATTCTGGTAAAAAAGTCATTCAGTCCTCATATAATACCTTAGGCAAAATGACTTGATGAAAGTCTACCTTAAACAGAAACTTCAGAAAGCCATTTCCTCATAAAACTTGCAAAATGTTTTGTGTAACTGTGTTCCCACACTTTGTTCTTCACATCATTGATATTTATGTAACTGAAAGAAAGCTGAATTAATAAGAAATGGTTTAACATTAAACAGGATAGCCTTAACTTGGGGTATTTAATTGTCAATGTGAAAGTGTTAACTTGGCTGGTTTTGGCCTTTTTACTGAAAGAAATGAAAGACTTCCTTGGCAACTTTTTTTCTGTATATGTCATGACCTTGAATTCATACATTTTAGTAAACATATAATCTTTAACATTCTTTTCCAGCCTGAATTATTAATAATTGATAGTATAGCATGGAGAAATTTCTAATCAAATACAGTAAAAAAAAGAACATAGAGTAACTACTGAAGGTGACTTTGATGACAATATGCCTTCCACCAGTAGTTTGGGCCATCAAGTTTTAATAGGGGCCACAGAACTTCAGAACCAAGTGGCCCTATGGGGCCACCACTGCTTTACAACGAATTTCTCACACTGCATGGAATATAATTCCCTCTGGAGAATATGGGCTAGAGATTTGCTGAGACAGGTAAGAGCTCTATGTTGAACAAGAACCGTCTTGTTCCAAAAATCCAAGTACTCAGAAACTTCCTCATATCCGCGCTTTGCTGCTTTCTCAGGATTGGCACCTTTCTGGATCTGAGATTTTATCTTCTTGACAGTTGACTTAATGCTATGTTGGCACTTTTCCAAGGAAGCATTGCAAGAAGAAGAGGTTTTGGCAAAGACAGCGGTGAAATTGAGGGTTGAAATATCTTGTCTAGCCTGATGTTCCAGCTCCTTAAGGACTGGCATAGGGACTTTGGCTACTGGTGCCCCAGGAGGTCTAGGAGTAATACAGATCTTAGCAAAGTCTGTATTCAACTCCTGGATTTTGTCTTGAAAAGTGGGCTGTCCAACCTTATACCACTTAGAAGTGGACGGAGGAGGCTTGACATATTTGCCCTCAGATAAATTGGCAGCTTTGAAATCATGTTGAAATTTATCAAAGGCAGCCTTGATAACTGAGCTAAGTGGTAGGATAGAGGAAGGACCTCTAGGTCTGAGCTCTTGACGGCCTTTTTCGTCATCCAGACCCAACACTGAAGTTGAGGACCTAGGCATAGAGTCCCTGGGGTCAGGGAGAGAAAGAATGCGCCTGAAGGTGTCTACTTCTTCAGAGTATTGGGAGGGAATGTCAGACAGAGCTACTTCCCTATAATAAGGGGGGTCTGGATCATGTTGTGGGAGGTCTTGATCAGAAGCTGCGCCTGAGGGCTGAGCCGTAGAGGGCTTAGAAGACCTGTGTCTGGCAACAGGGGAGTGATCTTCCTCTGAAGATGACACATATCTGGACCTAGATTTATGCTTGCTCTTGTCAGAGTGTTTCTTAGGTCTAGTTGGGTGGATCCGAGGTTCGTCGGAATCCTCATCCAGTTGATCCGAGGCAGAGCTCGGTGCTACTGTTTGTCTGTGGCTTTGTTTTTTGTGTGAGTACGAGGAATCCTTCGGTATAGCCTCAGAAGGGGCAACGTACTGATCCGAGGTAGTTTGGTTAAGTACTAGTCGAGGAGGGAGTGTTGGACCAACGTCCACATCCCTTGCCTCGGACTGAGCATTAGTACTAGACCTCGGAGGGGGTAGGTCCAGATGAGCAGCAATGTTGCTGGATGGACCAGCTTTTGAAGCATGAGACGAGGGTTCAACCTCGGATGGCTTTTTAATTGATAACTCCTCTCGGAGTGATTGAAATGCTTCTAACATGGATGCCTGGAAGGAACCCATTTGCTGCTGTAAATGTATATTTAAGGAATCACCCAGGGATTTCTCTAAATTTCTTTGAATTTTGTTTTGCAAAACAGTACCTGGGGTGGGTGGGACAGCTTTAGCTGGGGTTTTTAATGATAAAGAACTGAAGGCGAGAGGTTGAGGACGGGGGGTGAGGTAAAGAGGTTATCAGCAGCACTCTCTAGGTCTGCATTGGAACCAGTAAAAGAGTCCCCATCGCCTTCACCCAAGAGATCTAGTTCATCTTTAGAACTAGTTTCTGCTTTTTGCTTTTTTAAGTACCGCTTCCTGTTTTGAATTTTTTGCAATTGCTCATCAGTGAGAGACGTGCAAATATGGCAGGGTGCTTCAAAGGTGACACAGGGGTCATCTCCCTTGCCAGCCTCCCTACAGGTAGGGCAGTAGTTATGATTATCAAAACTGAAGCAAAAATGGCGGCATTTCTGAGCTCTCGGTTTGTCTTTGTTTGCTTGATGGAGAGACATTTTAACGCAAAAAAAGACGTACAATTGGAATTGCCTGAACCGAGAAAACTCAAAACACGCGGATTGTAAGGAAAATACTTAAGTTGTGAAATCAATAATTTTACAGAACAATCTATGAAATATATGAAATGAAATATTCAAATATTAGCCTCCAACAATACGTAAAGACTGAGAAAGAAATGAAAATGTCTGTATATTTACAAACTGCTACCAGTCAATCGTGGCCAACGAGAAAGTAGGGCGATTGGTCAGAAGTTATCACGTGACGACAACTACCAGTATATCCGGTGACTAACAAGAACGATCTTTTTTTCTAAGACGTTGGCCCCGGGTGTGGCAACCCGAGAACAGCATTAAGTCCCACATGGTAAGCTAATGTAGCGTAATAAAATAAAATTTTTAGGTAGCGAATTTTAGATTTCTGGCAAAGTTTAGATATCTTACTCTAACAAACAGGAGAAATTTTAGTATAAAACAGTAATAAAACATAAGGTTGGATAACAGAAGATTTAACGTATAAATTAAGATTGATATAATATATGCATGCTTTACAACTATCAACATTTAACAGGGAGCGAGAATGTTATTTTTTTGGTGGCTCAACTATGGTGAGGAAACAACAAGACCATTTAATACATATAAAACATATGATATGTGAATAAAAATACTGTGAAATATATTAATATTGAGCATGCATAATATCTATTTCATGATACACAAACCCTGTCACACATTTGTTTTAATGCGGTTTCAATATATCACTAGAGAACTACTAGTTTAACTCTAAAGGCTTACTTTAGCTTATTGCACTACACAGTACTAAGTTTCTACTAAGTACTAAGCTTCTACTAAGTACTAAGCTTCTAAACTCTGCATCCAATAACATACAATGTGTAGACATACATGCATATGCAAAAGTCATTTAATGAAAAAAAGAAAGAAAAAAAAATGATATTTCACATTTTTTCTTCAAGTGTCAGACTTGTACACAATATATTGTCAGCCTTGCTTACGGCTCAAATTTGCATATCTTTTCAAACATGCACACAGATATTTGGTATTCATAAACACTCCTACATGTTAACAGATAGAACTGCATCAAGGCTCTTTCTCTTAGCCGTTTGCTGCTGTAAAAGTCAGTACATGTATGAGTACATTATAGAAACTGAAACTCTATTATCTGAACTGAAAACTTTCCCGAACTGCAAAGAAACGTGAGCCTTCAGCAAGGCAAATATATTTTATAAAGTGTAACTAGAACTAAGACAGACCCGGGTCACTGGAGAAAGAAATGTCAAATTGATGACAATGTGCGCTTGTGTGAATATGATGAGGGTGGGGGTGTAACTTCACACTGGGGAGATTTTAGGTTTAATGTAGACACTTTTAAAAGTGTAAACGTTTTCTTACAACTCAAGTAAGCAGAAGGGATTTCTTTCCGAGCATTTTTGAATGTGGCAAATTTTAAATTTCCCAATTTCAAATTACCAATTAAAAATAACTCCTTCTAATTTCCATTGGAAATTTTCCAATTATATTCAATCACCGCGCATAAATTACTTCCAAAACAACAAAAAAAAAAGGACAAGTATCGGTTTTCTTTAAGAATTTCACAAAAAAACTTGTCTTCATAATTATAGCAATCTGCTCTGCAAGACTGCGATGATAAACATAAGAACATAAAAATATACTTCTTCCTATAACCTACTATCTAGAGTAACATTTAAAGCATACTATACCACTGGCACATATTTAAATATGCCACATTTGAAACACTGAACTAGCTATATACACATATATATATCTACATAATTATGTGTGTATAAATCACGAACTGTGACTTACTTGATTCTGAAAAATCAACCAGCAACAGCGTGTTAAAGAGAAAAAATAAAAGAGAAGCAAAAAAATGTAATTACAACAATGACAACAAACAAAGCTTTAGGTTTTAAAACAAAAGCAAAATGAGGGAGTAACAGTGGAGTAATTAGCAGATGTGTATGCGGGGAAATTACCACATTTATCTGTATAAATGCTGTTTTCCCTAATTTCATGAACCCCCACTCAAATGGGTTTCAAGGGATTTTATTGACTTCTAAACTACCTTAATATTAGCGATTCCGGGAGTTTGCTTTAGTATATCCCCAATCAAATAACCATCAACAGGAAATGAATTTCGTGTGCAACCAAATCATCATAGTTTTTACAGAAAACACCTTAGAATCTGCAAAAATAGGAGGCAAAAATTAATAATTTCTTCAGATTTAAGGTTTGTTTCTGACATTGTAAGTGTTACGACAATTACATATGCCAACAATTGAGATTCCAGTTGAACAGTATGTCACTCCGGGGATAATATTGTGCCTGCAAAGTAGTAGATTAGATTAGATTATTGCCCAT
Source organism: Sabellastarte sp. h YS-2021 (assembly GCA_964017235.1). NCBI lineage: Eukaryota > Metazoa > Annelida > Polychaeta > Sabellida > Sabellidae > Sabellastarte > Sabellastarte sp. h YS-2021. The sequence continues at coordinate 81,145,623 of OZ024934.1, read as the reverse complement.
TGCTCCCAGACACTTGAGTGGTTTCTTTATCTCAAATAGTTCCCCCCACCCCACTTTTCAAAAATGCTTTGTCCCTCTGGTGTTTATACAGATAAATAGGGTAGTACAGAATAATTTGACATATTAATCACTTGTTAACCCTTTCTCAGCCATAATATATGGATTTGTATTGCTGGTATTTCTACCAATGACATATTGTAAAGTACCAATCAACCTATCATGACTTGAAAAGTATAGACCAAGCTATAGTGACCAACATTAACCTATTGAGTCTATGGAATGACCATTTATCAACATCCTTGGTGTTCTTTTAGCCTGCCCGTGGGGATAGGGCCCAATGACAAGTGGACGGTCAGCTTAAATGGTCAACAAAGCCAGTATGTTTCTGACTGTATATGGAATCAAACTTCAGTCCTCTGTGTTTCTAGCTTAGTGTGTTAACCAATTGTCCAAAATGGCACATCAGCTGACCAGAGTCCATTGCTAATTGCCATGTTGGTGCAGTGGTAACACACTCGCCTCCCACCTCTGAGATCAGAATTCCAATCCTGGCCTGATCTCACGAGGGAAAGCTGGTAGTTGCTTGCCTTTGTTTGACAGTGTACAGTAGTACTGTACAGAACCTTGACCAACTGTATGTACTGGTTTCCTCTACCCTTCCAACTACCTGTCACAATATAACAGATCACGTACTAGGTATGACAGAAACAAACACTAATAAACCAAATAAATCAGTCAATTGTCATTTATTTAAGACTGCAACACATCTCGCAACACCAATTAACAGTTCATATATGTATTCTACTAGATTCCTTTAGTCTTGTTGAATAGAAATTGCCTGGTATATTACATTACATGATTACAGATATATGGTAATAATAGCCATATATTTATTGTTACATTATTAGCATAATGATACAATGGTAAAGAAAGGGTTAATGAAGGTAAATTAGACATTTTAGGATTTAGAGTGTACACAATTTCTAAGAAAAATAGGAATCTGTAATAAGAGAACATAAACAGCAATAATAATCAATATGAATTTAATAGAGTGTAACACTTTGATCGGTACCAAACTTTACGGTGTATTAAACCACACAAAGTGTTACAATCTAGATAAGAACCCAAGTCTGAAGATAAGGACTACAAGGTATTCCAAATAAGGTTGTTAATGGAAAACTGGGATGTCTGATTTGGGTTGGTTTTGTAAGAAACCAATAACTGGCTATAAACGTTCAAAGTCAGGGTTTTACGTCCCGTTGAACAGCCAGGGTCATATTGGGACAGGTCCTCAGCATTGTCACTTGTGGAAATTGAACCAAAAGAAGTGACAGCCCACGATTAGATGCCAAACTTGCTAACCCACTAGGCCACTGAGGACCTTATAAACTTTCAAAACAGCTGTTGGTGGCAGTTGTCAAAATACTCATTTCTGGTTAGTTTTTTTTTAACATGTTTACGAAAGGTTATTATAAAATAACTAATAATTTGATGAGAAACAAAGATATCCTATATCAAAATTCTTTCAGATTTTTTTGTGGCAAATTATTACATAGATTTGAAAATTTGATGAAGCTATATGCTTCATTTATAAGTTTTGAGGACATTTTTTTTTTTACAAAATTTTAGAAATTGTTACGGACCAGTTGCCAACAAACAACCAGTTTTACAAAATTAAAAGCAACTGCAAACGTAACTTTAAAATTAATCTCTAACCATCCTAAACATTTTTGTCTCTACTCATTATATAACAGGAAGGCAATTTAAGTTTTCCATAGAAGCTTATTAGTACTGCTTGTCATCGTAAATTGTCTTCTTATGACTTGAGCTTTGTTAAGTTTGGTGAAGATCTTTTATTACTATGACTAACATGCTTATTTTTTCTTGTGTAAACCAAGTATTTCTTTATCACTTTTTACAGTCACTTTTCAAAGTCCCTGGATTTTTGATTGAGATATGCCTGGAGCATCTTATAATCTGTCTTTTCATGAAGATTAAGAGGTATAAAAGATTTACTCAAATTAGATTTACCACCAAAATTTGTTTTTACATCGGCATACAAAATCTATATTAAATCAAGGTCACACCATGACGTGGCACACCTACACCCCCTGACCAATGTCCCTACCAAGTATCAACTTCCTACACCTTATGGTTTCTGAGATATAGCCCAGATAAGATTTTATAGGTCAAGGTCACTACGGCAAGGTCAAATCAAGGTCACATCATGATGTTGCACACCTACACCCCCTAACCAATATCCCTACCAGGTATCAACTTCCTACACCTTACAGTTTTCGAGATATAGTCCGGGCAAGATTTTATAGGTCAAGGTCAATACAGCAAGGTCAAAGGTCAAATCAAGGTCACACCATGATGTTGCACATCTACACCCCTAACTAATGTCCCTACCAAGTATCAACTTCCTACACCTTACGGTTTATGAGATATGGCCCGAACAAGATTTTCAAACTCAAGGTCACTACAGCAAGGTCAAAGGTCAAATCAAGGTCACACCATGACGTTGCACACCTAGACCCCCTAACCAATGTCGCTACCAAGTATCAACTTCCTACACCTTATGGTTTCTGAGATACAGGCCAGACCAACTTTTCCCGCCACCTGGCCGCCCATCCGGACACCATGGGTGAAAACAATACAACTTAAGTACAAGAAAAGGCTATTTATATTCTTATTATTCTTTTACATAAGATAGCAGTAGATCTAACCAATTCATGGCTGTAGCAAAGGCTTACAAAACATTGTTACTCTGTAAATGATTATACTTTTATTCTACTGTTACTACTCTTTTTAATGATAATGTTGATACAACAGGCCATCTTTCCAGGAGACATATCATAAAACGATCATTGTAGGGGAATTTTATTTATCATTTGTAAAATTTAATGACCATTCAATTGGCATTAACAGCTTTTTTAAATATTCTCAACTGATCTGGACATTGGCTGATTTAATATATCTTACTTAAGTACAACATTTGTGGTTATATTTTTAACCACAAATGTTGTACTTAAGTACGAATTCTTACTTAAGAATCTTTGTGAATCCTGGCCCTGGATTTGCAATTCCTTACACTTGATTATTTGGCAATATCTCAGAAAAAGTTTGGCAAATATACATTATGAGATACAGTTGAATCCTGCCAAGTTACACCTCAAGGGACATGGGGAGATATTTACAAAAGGGCTTTACCAAGTGATAGGCTTTTTACTTGTATGAAAATATATCAGAGTTAAGCCTTATACCTAGGTCACATTGTTGGGGTTACGGGCTACAACAACCTTCAGTTATGGTTCAACCACATTCAATCCGCTTTGTATTTTGGTTGGACGTATTCTATATGATTCACATCTGTGTATGATGTCTTTCTTGCAATTTCAACATAGCTCAGTCTCGATACCCTCCAAAACCTAATCAGCTCTAGATCCTCTTGGGGTAAACATATCTTGAAAATTTGGTGAAAATCCATGCAGGGGTTTAGGCTGTAGCACACCCACAAACTTTAAGGCCTAGAAATCTTAAAAGTGTTGCCATGGCAACAGTGGTAGCCGGATACCCCTCAAAACCTAATCAGCTCTTGATCCACTTGGGTAAAGATATTCTGAAAATTTGGTGAAATTCATGCAGGCATTTAGGCTGTGGAACACCCACAAATTTTAAGACCCGGAAATATTAAAAGAATGCCAGAACGTTTAATCACTCTCAACATCAATCTGGATACATACAGTATTTTATTGAAATTTGTGTAATAAATAATGAATAAACTTTTAGTTAAATGCACATCAAATTTTTCAACTTCATATGTACGTGTTAGTCATTGGTTTAGAATTATTGATAAACACACAAAATCAAAGGCTCATCAATAATTTCAAAAGATGAATTAGTAATCAGAAAGCATTCATAAACATACAATGAATTTTAGTTATTCATACAGGTTTAGATATTACTCACAAATATGCATTTCTGTTAATCTTAAGTCAGTACAGTTCGTTAATACATTCAGAAGACACTCACCATTGTGACAACAATTAAATTACAATAGTATGTATTGACCTGTATAAGTTTAATATTGCCGTGGCAACACGTAGTTGCTTAAGTAAAAGTAAACCAGTGTAAAGTTATGCACTCTAAGCTCCAGGTTTGGCAAAGAAATGACAAATTGTCTTCTTAAGGCAAGGGTCCAAGGCCTCAGAGGTGACAGACAAGTATGGTGAGATATACAGTAGAACCTCTATTATCCGACCCTCTATTATCCAAATTTTCAATTATCCAACCTCCAATCCACTCTCCCAACTCCATTTAAACCTGTTATTTTAGGCTTTCTATTATCCAACCTTTCTATTATCCGACCTCATTGTTCCTCTCCCAAGAGAGTCGGATAATAGAGGTTCTACTGTACTTTGGTGTTGGGTATGCTAGTCTAAACAAGTAGGTTTTTAACTGGCTTCGGAAATGTGTTAATGTGTGCCGTGATAAGACTGATTGTGGGAGATGTGTTTTTCATACAGAATGCTTAAATTTGTACACATGTTATTATCTGAATAATTATAATTTTACAAGGAACTAAATATGTATCCACTTGTTCTCTATGACTTTGTATACAAGGATAAAATGTCTGAATCAATAGAACAATATTAACATCACTGGGTACCAAATGACTATATAATATTGGGGGTTCATTACAACATTAAAAGGCATTACATACAACACACCTACTTGTTCTCTGTTATATTTGTGATTTTCAAAGGAAAATACAATGTTTGTGATGAGATGGTTTCAAAGTTAAAGTTCATTCCCAACAGTATGTGGTCCTATCAGGCAATTTGTAGCCCTGAATTGCCAAACTGCTCATTTGCTTGTTTGGTAAATTACTTTACTCCAAAAAGGTATAATAATAAGTTTGAAGTTCTCTTGCAGTATAAATAATTGTTCATGATTGACTTTACATTGACTTGAAACAAGACATTATAGTTCCAAAGTGAAAGTTGGTGTTTTAGTTACTATTACAAGTTACTCTATGGTCAAATCAGGACAGGTCCCTGTTGGATACCACGTGTTACCAGGAAATATACAGTATTTTAGTTTAGGTGTATTAGTTATTAGTAGGGAAATCAAACAGAAAATACTCAAAACATTTCACGGTTCACTTCAAGTACAAGGTTTCCAAAAAAAACTATACTTATATACCCCATACACACTAAAACTATACAACATACACTTCTGTGAAAAGGGTTAAAAAATGTCCCAAGAAAAGTAAAACCGAGTTCATAGATAACAAGATGCGTCTGAAACCTATATGTCATCAAAAATGCAAAACTTCACAAATCTCACAAACCATGCTTACAGAATAATGCTAGTGGCTTAAAGGCATAAATCTATCCAAAAAATCTCTTGTAATGAAAGTGCACACTCTGGTATAACATAAGGTGCTATTGACAGACACATTTGGTTGTCATAATGTGCTCTTAACAGACAGAAATGATGGTAATTTCTTCTTAACAGACAAAAGTGATCTGGCAATTATTTGTAACTAATTGTTTTACTGTAAATATGACATAATACTTCTTATAGTTACGATAGAATGTTGACACCATATTCAGTTAAGTTATACTTGGTTACAATAGTTAATATAGAATGTCACACAAGATCAACTTAAGATATACTTGGGTACAAATTCAATTTTATGTCTTCTTTTGACATGCGGCATCATACTGGACTATTAGTATGTCCATTGCCATGATCCAGATTTTAGATTTCAACAAATATGAAAACCAATCAGAGTAACAACAGAAGCATCTATATAGTGCAAAATTTATGTAAATAACCCAATGTCCTGAAGTCCAAAAAGGGAGAGTCCCAAACTAGGCAGCCTGCCAGGGAGGGGTGATTATGGTGGTGTTTGTGCAGGTAGGCCCTTAGTTGGATCATGAAACCCACGACAGTTTGCTGTAATTGAACATTAGGTCAAAGTCATTATTTTGCAAAGCAGGTCCTACCAGGAATTTCATACATAAAGCTGTACATTGCAAATGAAAGATTTAGGTTCAAATTTCAATTGGTCAAAATAACAGGACCAATATGTTGTATTTTCCACCACTTACTAGATAACGTTTCTGCACCAACGGACTTAGGGGCCAAAGATTCTTATTATTCCAAAAGCCTCAACAAATTTTCTGACGGAATTCACCCTATAAAGTTTAGATTGAAACAGAAAGTTCAATAAGACTTTGTGTTATAAGGGGACTGCTAATGAATCACTCAATATGACATTCACTGGAACACTTAATGCACACTGATACTCTGGGTCACAAAGGGACTGAGAGATTTTCTGATAAATTTAAGCCAGAAAGCCACTTGAAGTAAATATAATGCTTATAGGGAGACTTTACCACAGACTATCTCACTTCCATCAGGACTAGGGATCGGTTCTAAGTCACAAGTACACATAAAATTTGAATTATCAAATGGCGGAGAACAGCCCAGCAAAACTATTATTATTATCCACAGAGTTTATAGGGAACAATAACCTATAGATAGATAGATATCAGAACAGCATGTATTTGTCAAGAGAACAACACAGAGTCACTTTTAAACACCTTTGTAAAGAGAAAAATTTACTTCAAAGCAATACTGATGAGATTACATTTCAAACTGCACCTAATAACCTCTGTATGGAGATATGGCACATGTCATTTATGAGAAAACAAATGTCTAATATCTGAAAGTTAATGAGTAAGATGTTTTAACAAGTTTAATATATGTATAAGACATTAATATATATGAAATATTACTGATTAGACATTCTGAAACACTTTATTGTTTAGTAAAAATAAAATATTTAGAAATAGCTTATAATTATAATAGAAAACCCACAAAAATCAGGAATTAGTTGGAATATGTATAACATGATATTTTGCAGACATAAAAAGCATTTAATGTAGAGGTATACTGGCTTGAGGAAAATATGAACAATTAAAATCTTTTTCATTTGTGATGTAGGGCAAAGCTGAGATAAATATCTGAGACCATATTCTTGAAAACCTCCTCAACGAACCTCTCTGACTCCAGTCTTTAGTTTTATGAGGGCCAATATCCACTAACATTCTTACATTAACAAAATACATCTTAATGTATTTTCAAAACAGTTTCACCACAATGATAACCTCATTATGATCAAGTAATAAAAAATTTTATCGATTTTCTATGTAATTACTGTATCCACCATGTTATTGTTACCTTTAGAATTTAATTTTTTTTTTTTTTAAATTGTGTTTCTTATTCCAAGATATTTCTCAGAAAATAGTTAATTTCTAAGAATATTCTAAGAATAAATGTAACTATAAGAATGATAGTGAATATCACCCCAGGTCTTCACACTTCACATTTGTTTTATCATAATAGTAAGCATACTATTGTAACAAGAGTGCTAAGTTTATCAGTGGAGGAAAGCAATGTAGAGAGATTGTCGACCCCCTGCCTGATCTGCTTGGCGTCGTAACTTGACACAAACCTTCAGTTGGCACAAACCAGACCAAGACTGACTGTCGATTATCATCAGCAACACTTGTATATTTCCAGGACTATATTAACACTATATAAGGTAGTTAAAGAGATGACAGTCGCAATACAAGTTTTTTCTGGGAAGCTCCATATGCAAATTGGGCCAAATTAAAGTAGAAATTGTATTATCGCCACTTTAAAAAAGGTTAACTAATTTGATTGCCTTGACTTTTTGCAGTTGAAGCCTAATTATAGCTTGCACTTGTTTCAATGCAATTTTAATCAATAGAAATCCATGACATAAAATAAACAACCACTTATAATGATTTTGTGTGAAATATGTGCCAAGTTACAGCAGGCAGTGGTACTCTTGTATATTTTCATCTTTAGGATATGGAGTTAAGACTAAGCTGAGCTCAGATGGACCCAGTGATTCCTTGTTTGCATATCATGATCTCTGCTCATAAGTAGTCATGAGCTTACTGTAAGAACAAGAATACTCTTGTTCATCACCCTGTTTTAGGTTCCACCAAATGACAAGCACTTGTAAAAGTAAGGTATAGTTAGTGACCGGAAGATTTTTCATAAGACCTGAACTGTAATCTTGTCAGATCTTATTACATAGCAGCTGTATTACTAAATCAAGACATATGGTCCCAGATATCACACATAGATTGTAAGCAACTAATTAGCTTTTATGGACACTTGAGGCAATGAAGGGATAAGCAGTCTAATACCTTGTTCTTCTTCCACTGGGTCAAATCAGGGAACAATTTGTGTTATACAATTATCACAAGTAAAATATTCCAATTTCAAAACACGTCTTTTATAAAATAAATCAATTGCAAACCAAGTCAATACAATATTCCAACTGCAAACCAAATCTATATTATGATATAAACTTATGGACAAATTTTTGATGACTGAAATTCTTCAGTTGGGTCAAATTAGTGCACGATAGGTAATTATTACTTTATTATCAGAAATCTTATCTAATAGCATATAGTGATGGGAATCGCCTCAAGTTGCATGGTCGATTAATCGTCCATTTTTCTGAGCGATGATCGAGCCATAATCGAATCCAATGTAGGCTATAGCAGGAAACACATTCCGGGATGAAGTATATGTTGATGCGGTAGGAATAACGTTGTTTCGATGTTTAGAATCTACCGAAAACGCTCACTTCCTGTAAATATGGCGGCAGATATAAACAAACCAAAAATTCGTGACAAATCTGTTAAATTATTGAGAAAAAAGCCTAAAATACTTGTAAATAAAGCGTGGATATGTAGACACATCACTAAATATTATGAAATCTTCAAGGATAATGATGAATCGATGTACACTTCTTCCGGATCGATCATCGCTATTACAGTGAATTTCGACCAACCATTCGATGTCTGTAGACAATCGTTCCACCACTAATAGCATAGCAAGTCTGTGTTTCTGGTACAAAGGTCAAATTTGACATTCCTGTCAACTGTCAAGGTCAAATCAGGACAAGTCCTCCCTGTTAAACAATGAATCTTCAAAACCCTAGTACATATGTACCTCACCACTGGTAAGCCAAAGTACTTTGCCCCATATTTGTCTTTCTATAAAATCTGCTGTTAAAACAAGACATAGCAATCCAGAAAAGATGTTTCTCAAGGTTCCTGTTACAGCTCCTCAGTTCATAAAGCTAAAGTTCATTTCAATAAGTGCTTCTCCTATGATACTCCAAACTCTGGAATGATTTGCCACTGGAAATTCGAACTGCTCCTACACTTTCATGTTTCAAAAGGCAATTTAAATCCTATCTGTTTCTGAAGTCTTTCCCTCCCTAGTCTTTCTTCCTACCGAACACCGATGGGCCCCTTGGTCATGACCTGATTATGTTTTACGACATACCAATTTGTGCACTATGATTTTGATGGTGTGTCTTAGTATGTGCCAGTTCGGAGATTGAGCACAAGGATACCCGATACCTGGGGCCGTATTCTTCAACAATACTTTGCTGAGGTCACCTCAGATCCAAGTTAGGAATGGTTTCCTACTTACCAAAGTATTACTTAGATTTTGTATTCATCAACCTCTACTCTGTTAAGTATTACTTAGATTCTAAGTTAGGAAAACTCCCTACACGTTTTACTGGAACTGTAAACTTGGAAACCAGTATATGTAAGTTAGGAAGAGTCTTATTCCACAACAATTCTTATGTAAGGTGTCCTTTGTGTTTTACTGAATCATCTGCTTTGTTAAAAATGGTGAAAAAGCTCATTTTCTTGAGGGAAAATGCTGTGTTTAATATCGTGTCACACTTAAATATCAATAAGACACAAAATTCCCTACAATAATTGAATCTTTCAAAAACTTTCTATCGTCTTAAGGTACCTCTACAGATAATTTGAAATCTAAGAAGAGGTCTAAGGTGACCATGGAGTTAGGAATGTTGATGAATACCTCTTTGATTTAAGTTAGTAAAAACTTGAGAAACACTTAGAATCTAAGTTAGGAACAGTGTAAGTATTGTTGAAGAATACGGTCCCTGATCCAAAATGGTGACAGCACCTGGATTCAAACCCACAACTACATGAGTGAGAGTCAAGTGATTAAAAAGCAACAGCAAATGTGTCCAGTAATATCAAACTGAATACCATTCAGGTAATTACTTATAAAACTTAACAAAATAACAATTATATTAAGAAGATTTCAATAGAATAATTTACTCCAGTACCCCCGCCCAAAAAATATAAATAAAGAAAAACCCTTAAAAGCAACAAAAGTTTTGAACATACCTATAAACAGAAGATAATAAAAACACACTATAAATCAGACTTATGTACATGAACTGACACCTTGAATTAATTAACGCTATGTACAATTATACTTTTATACAGTTCAAGAGGGAGTAATTTCTGATCCATTGGTAAAAATTCTCTTTGATCAAAACAGTAATCAATGCTATACAAGTACAGCAGGTGATAAATAAAGTAAATCTTAATTTTATAATTTCTAAGAGTACCATTAATATTTATGGAAAAGTGGCTTACAGTGGAAGACAATGAAGCAGTAGCGCTTATAATGCCCGAATGATTTACACTCGACTTACAGGTTATTACCAGTAAAATGTGACCAAACCACTTGAATCAAAGACTACAAGTGTTCTTGACTTCTTGACCACAAATTATTTATTTCTGATAACAAAAATTTCAAAATCAAGCTACCATTTCAGCTATGAATGTGATATTTATACCATTTTAAAGGAAAATTATTGTAGTTTTCTGGGCAATTGATGTATACAAGTTGTATGTATGAGTTTCATTGGTCACAATGTGTATACATATCTCTTTGATTAAAAAAAAATTTTTTCAATATGAAGTGCTAAATATGTTTAACAATATGTACACAAGATTTGATAGCAATATTATAACATAAAGATGGCTACCTTGTGCTCCAAGCATGGTGGCTTTCACTGTAGACAGGATTTTCAGTTGTGTTCCTATGGTAGGAATCCTCTCACACACTTGCAGGAGGTTCTTTTGATTGGTCAACAAAGGTCATGTGATTGTTGTGTTTTGTATGCGATCATGTGACCACAAGAGGTTAGTTGGTGGTTCATAGTAGAGGATCAAGCAGCAAAGAAAACAGTTAAAAAAACAAAGAAATCAATTAAGAAAACAAATATTTAGAAAAAATGTTCAATTTATGAAATGTATACATGAAAGAACAGAGAAAAAGTAGGGAGAATAAAACCCTGTAAACAAAAAAAAGAATGAACGTCAATGTACTTCATTTCACTGTAAAAAATATAAAAATCATCATGCATGCATCCAAGACTGTAACTGCAAGAAAAACTTCAAAATCTCAACACTGGTTATTGGAAGAAAAATAAAAATATTGGGAAAAGAGAACTACAATTCCTGACTAGCGATCACTGTGACCAAATCGGTCACATCTCTTGAGTTGGTATGGACGTCAATGTTCAGTACCAGCAAGCAGTAATGCAATGCCAAAGGAACTATTTATATCATAAAAATGTCAGATGTTTGTTCTTAAAATTGCTTTGAAATGAAATTAACCAAAGCTGAAACTTTAAATATTTACTAAAATTTATTTTATTTAAATAGAATCATCTATAAAAAGAGAATCCTCAAACAATTTATCACTCGTACCATTTTCTAATGTTTTTTAACATATATGATCAGTTCTTTGAAAAGGTTAAACCATGATTTTTTTTCTTTGAAGAGAGGAAATAAAATCAAGAGAATAAATAGATAACTCTTAACAAATCAAACTTTGTCTGAAACAAAAAAATAAACATTCTGGAACTGAAGCAAATGAAAATATTTAACTAATCAGGCACTTTAAAACCATCAACCAGAGACTTAGATGTATTTATAAATAAATAACTTTTGACTATTTTTGCACAAAAATTAAATTTCACTGGTTCATAAACTGCATTATTTTTAAATTTCTATGTGCTATGTATCAACCTATTTTTTTAAAAAAAAAGAAAAAAAAATCTTGATTGGCTGCTGATTTTGATCTTGATGTATCATTTTAGTATATGTTAACCCATTTTTGCCTCCAGTAATTGACAGTTCTGAAGCGTCTACACTACTCAGTCCAGTACAGCTGAATCCTTTGAAATAGCATCTCAAAGAACAGAAATTATAGCCTTATATCTTGTACATTTGCAGTTTTGACTTTTTGTGTGTAAAGGGCTATTCCACTTACAAATACTCTATTTTGCAGCAAATTAAGGTTGTTTTATAAAACTATAAACAACAAAGCATCATTTTGTCTTACAGAAAGCACACAATCATATGCTATTACATCAAGGAAAACGGTACTACTCAAATTTAGAAGACCCATGAAGGAAGGAGATTTGACTATAAGCATCCAAAAATTCCACATCAGAAAATTCTAATATAAAATAGCCCCCAACGACGCGATATTTACCTAACATCAGACTAGTAGAGACAGTATAAGTCACTGGAAGGCACAAGTGGAGCCAATTTTAGGATCCAGAAAATACAGTATTTTCAGAGGTGCTGTACAACCGCTGTTATTTGTAGTGCTGTGAAATCGTTTAGAATTTTGGGTTCCATGTTTGGTATCTGGACCAGCTAGTGAACTTTGAACTAGTTCAATCGTTGAACCAACGTTTTCAAAACCAGTAAAAACATAGAAATCTAGTACAAGATCTTGTCACTTTGTTGAAAATATGGTAAATATACAAAATCTATAGACATTTTTGATAAATTACGCCATATTATTACTAAGTTTCATACATGGACAAAAATAAGATCCTTTGAAATGTGATGTGATGTTGGGTGATTTCTACGTTTCCCGGAGTCCAAATTTCAGAAGTTTGAACCAAACTTTGAGTCCGGGGCAGTGAATGAGCAAACTTTCGAACTTCTACAAACATCATCTTAGCACTATTTATTTGACATCCAATTATCTTACTTCAACTTTAAGAACTAGTGTGTACAAGATGGTAAACCGGAAACCTATTTACCGATTAAAAGACACTGATCCGGTTATCTTAAATTTACATGTAACCATAACTGGTTTCCCCACATATCTGAACTATTTCAATATTAGTTTACCAAAATATTCAACTACTTATAATATTTCACAGTATTTTATTACATTGTACCGATATATTATCCACTGTGTTAAAAAAAGACTTGCGGTTCTCATTTAAATGTGAAATAAATATCATGTAGTACACACATTTTGACAACTTGCTAACTCAAACGAACCCATGGTTTTTTTCCCCGAATTTCTACTTTTGCGAACTGGTTCTAAAATAGGCAATAAACCACAACACTACTGCACCATAAAGAACTCCTATTTACTCTCTCAAATTTGTATTTCCCTGCAGGTTTATATTACAACTAGACCTACGCATCAGAGAACCAATGCAAATCTGTATCCACCGGAAAGACAACTCACCAAACCTCTAGGACCAATAATAAGGGAGATATAGGCACTTTTACAATCCGCTATGTGGGGGTACTTTGGTACTCCATGGATGACCTTGAATTAAGAGCTTCAAGGTCAAATGTCTGCAAGGTTGTAGAGGACATGTATAAATGTTACACATATCACCTATGAAGAGATTCAACCTTCTACCTATGAGAAACAGCCAGTAGAAAAATGTAGATAATTTTCAAAGAAATGCCTGTTGCTGCCATCTTGTTGTTCAGAATGAAGATAATTTCAGTCCCAGAGAAGCTTACCCCCCAATGAAGATATCCTGAATATTTAATGAAGCTAGCTGGTGTAGTTTTCTTGTGCGAGCGTTAACACCGAAAATCTCTCTATGCGGGGCGGCGGCGTAGCGAATGCTAACCAAAGTATGCACCAGATGCCTCCGGTGGATACAATAACTTCTGTTTTATTAACGGAATATTACCTAACCAAAACCATGCATTCTCACCAAGGTCAGAAAATACAAGTTTAACTATACTGGTAGAAGTTTATCATAAAACCAGTTCCTCTGGTTACTGGATGTTCTAACTATATCAATACAGAGCCCAATATATATATATATATTGAAGGTTCATTTCTGCTTCAACGAGATCTACTTAAAGGGTTCAGCTGTTTTCTACCTATCAAAACTGTGAAAATAAAACACCCTTAGATGTGCCAGTAAACATGCCTTGTTGGTGTGTACACCTGTAGGTCGACAGTATCTTGAGCTGGGTGGCAATGGTAGGCACCCGCTCACAACTCTTGGTCAGGGCCTGCAATAAGTGTCAACTCAAACTGGACAACAGTTTTCTCATTCGGTGAAATTAAAGTATGTAACAGCATGAGTACATAACAAGTGTTAGAGCAGAAGAGAGTAAGAAATGTGAATTTGGCCACAGTACGGGAAATTCGCTGTGGGGGCACCCTTTAAAAGCAAGATAAAGTAGGGGGGGTGGGGGGTGACGGATGAAAATTTGACTCAACATCTAAAGTTTAGTATCCACCTTGACAGGAAAAAACATCCAATATGGTGGCTCCCGTAAACGGGAAAAATTATAAAGATAAAAGCTTTGAATTACTTGAATTAGCTTATCTCACCCCATGATATACGTAATATTATGTTAAAAATAGCACCCCACAGCCTAGAGAAATATTTTTAACACCATGAGATATAGAAGTACTGTATCAGTACAAAGTTACAGAGCACTGTCAATTATATAAGGGTCCAAACAATGTTTAAATAGAGAAAATAATGTCTAAGAGAAAGATAATGCATGTACTCTTTATCTACATCTGGCATGGCCGAAGTATGGTTTAGATGTTTTGAATATTACCATGCATACAGAAGTGGTAACACATTCAATGAGTGCTTATGTGTGGTGTTGGAGCAAAATTTATTGATGAAATTCCATCTGTTACAATGGGAAGTTGTAAAAGTAAAATTCTTAATGAATTCTAATGACTTTAACAGTGCTTAATCTGCATCAAAAGACAGACCCAAAGGTGCAACAAGATTTTAAAGGTCAAGCTCACTACGACAAGGTCAAAGGTCAAATCAAGGTCACACCATGATGTTGCACATCTAAACCCCCTAACCAATGTCCCTACCAAGTAGACCTTCCTACACCTTGCGGTTTCCGAGATATACCCCGGACAAGATTTTCAAACTCAAGGTCACTACGGCAAGGTCAAAGGTCAAATCAAGGTCAGACCATGACGTTGCACATCTACACATCCTAACCAATGTCCCTACCAAGTATCAACTTCCAACACCTTACGGTTTCTAAGATAAAGCCCGGACAAACTTTTTCCCGCCGCCCGCCCGCCTGCCCATCCGGACACCATGGGTGAAAACAATACCCCGACAGCCCTTAAGGGCTGTGGGGTAAAAATGGTGTATTATGTAAACGTAACTGTTTCAACATGTTGCTATACGTACACGATTACTCAACCCTTAAAACTGGGATCAAATTTTCATGAAAGGGGTTTGCGAGAGTTTCGACTGCTCGTTCCCATGTTTAAGATAAAGTACTAAAAGTTTGTGCTGATTTTAGCATCAGGAGAGATCAGTCTAATATTGTCACAAATTTGACACATGTGGACAGAATTTTAGCATAAGTCAAAGAAACAGAAGGGGTTTTTTCTTACTGGTAAATTTAACAAAATGTGACAAATTTCCCATTTCTTACTCTACTTTCTCTTTTGATAGAACCTGTTTATGTTACTATCAAATATATGTCTGAAATAAAACATAATCACACCATTTACTTATACTCAAACTGTAAGTCGCAAATAGAACACATACGGTGGTTTACCGTTTAATCAGTCTGTTAAACAAGTAGTAAGTGTGTGTTTTAATTGCAATTTTTACAAATTTATGTGAACATTTGGTTCCAATAAAAGATTGCAGTCACTCAAATTTGATGAGTGTATTGTTGTTTGTTGGAAAACAACAAGTCTTACTCTACTTCAATGACAAAAAAACATATAATAGGCCGAAAAATACGAGTTCGGCCAAAAATACAAGGAATGACCAAACTGAAGTAAAGTCTCAAAGGCAATAATCAGGACATTAACAGAACCATACAGCAGAAGAAATTAATTGGATCAGTGAATACATTTCCCACATGGCTTTGCTAGAATTTAATAGTCATGCTTGATATGCCAGAAGTAATATTTGAGTTCTATTGTCTAATACATGTAAATTGGCAAAAGTAAATGTGATTCCTCACTCCTCATATCTTTGTTTTATGTTTTTAAAAATCGTTGTTGATTTTCCTTGCAAAAATATATGGATTGCACGAGAATCACTCGGCAACACTTACGACTTTCATGCGTTTGTCCGTACACTCAGATGCGAGTTGCTTGGCAAGTCTGGTGACTTCCTCTGAAGCCTGAGCAATGGCTTTAGCACAATCAATCAAATCCTTCTTGGTGCCCCCTTCTCCTCTGTTAGAATATATTACAAGTTTTTGGATGAAATTGGTTTTACCTCTGGTTAAAGTTAGCTAAATAACATGTCACAATAACTGCTATGAGTTTAAATCATCAATATTTATCTACACTCCCTTATCAAAAGCCGATTCTCTGACAACAAATCTGCCTAGCAAATCACAATTTTACCTAGTTAGCATACACCTTACTGTGCAGTTACCAATTTGAGTGGCTATACCCAAGTGGCATAACAACCAATAGAATAGGAATGGAATAGGAAACAAAATTCACAATATGACTGACTTTTAACCAATCAGTCAGCAAATTGAATGGCTTTGTCTCATAGATAACAGAGTGACTAGCTTTGACTAAAAACTGACTACCATTGACTCTGACCTGACTAGTTGACTGAGTTTTGCCATAAGCAATGCCATTCTCTTTGCGGCTGCAATGATTTCATTGTCACGACTAGACCACTGCTTCACATCCAGATGCAAGGCATGAGCAGCCATCTGAAACACAAACAAAGGTAAGCATGGCTTTTAACACCAACAATCATACTTGGACTATTCTTCAGTCTTTCCTGCATGTTGGCAGGAAGCTGGATTCAAATCCACTGACTCAGGAGTAAGAAACAACTGTAGTAGAAGAGTACGAAGGCTGAACAATTACCCAATAACTTGTTATGTACCTGAACATGGAAACATGATTTGTCTGTCATATCTCTTCATAATACTGTATTGACCGTCTTATCCTTGTCATTATGTATGTTATAAATATATGCCTGCTGAACATTTTTGAAGTACTTTGTTGTAACAGCTTCACAGAACCATGATCTGCTAACTGGGCTGCACTTATTCTTTATATAATTTAATCAAAGACATGTGCAGAACCATCACTAAAACTAGCCAAGCGGGGAAGCCCAGCCTATAAGTATAACTGGAGAGAACCAGAGACATTTGGGACATAATGCTTACCTTTTAAATGTAAGAGAATAATTGGTACAATCCATGTATTGACTGGACTGGAAGGCACCCACAATTGTAGAAGTCTAAAGAACAGAAAAGGTGTTGCCATGATGGCAAAAAACCTATTCAGCTCCAATTCCTCTTGCAACAAACATATTTTGAAAATCTGGTTAAAATCTGTGGAGGGGTTTGCGTCCTAGAACACCTTTAAAAATATAAGTCATTATTCGTGGATAATTCCTATGATAGGGAATCCTACATTACCATGATTGGCTGATTGGCTTGTGGCATCTGCTGAAATGCGGACTCATCCTCATCGTCTGTTTCCGGGGGAGGAGGACGTGGAGGTGCCGACTCCCTTGGCAACGGTGGTCTGGGTGGGGCAGGCTCTACAGGATAGAACAAATTCAAATGTAAAAATGTGATATAAAGCATAGGTATAAATGATAGAAGTGGTTTGATAGAATGTGAGCTTCAACATAAAATATTCAAATAACTGAAACAAATCAACTGAAATAATATTACAACATATGAGCTTTAGCTTAAAATATTCACAATTAATATAAGCCCTAGAAATGCAAGGATTTTAAACAGTGAAACCTTTACTATCTGAAAATGATTTGAACAATTAACATGATATAATCTTTCAGATATATGGTCAGAGTGTTTATTATTTTTTACAACTCCAGTACATAAATGTATTCAAGAGTCCGTGTTAAACACACAAACATTGCAAATCGATAGACTTTGAAATCTTGCCACACATTTGTGAATGCAGTAGCTAAGTAGCTAAAATGGTCATAGCTATGTGGCAAAGCTACCGATTTTGTTGAAATTCGGTCCTTCTCTATTCTGACCAATGACAATGTTGTAGGAAAAAATGAGAATCCTAACAACAAAATTGTGACCTAGAATGTGCTAACAAACATATACACATACAAACAAACCAACTTCCCAAATAATTCAAAATCTTCAAGAGATTTTGAAGTAATATATTGTTATAAATGTGTATTCTGCACTTTAGGTAATACATTTTGAGCTTTCCCACTCGGTTCAGATAATAGAGGTGACACTGCAACTTGAAAGGATGAATTGGAGTCGCACAGAAAATACCAATTAAAGATAATCAGAATTATAAGAGGTCCATACCGAGAATGCTCAGGAAACTGAACACGAAATCGAGACAAACTATTGAATTATGTACATTTAGATCAATTTAAAATTTAAAAAAAAAAACTTAATTAATAAAAAAATAGCATCAGAGTTGCCCTTACCCCACAGCCTAGGGAAATAATTTCAACACCATAAGATATGGAAGTAGTGAAACAGTATAAAGATGCTGATACTTTCAGGGCATTGTCAGTTATATAAAGCTCCAAATAATGTTTAAGTAGAGAAAATAACATCTAAGAGAAAGAAAATGTATAAAAAAATAAAGTATTAAAACAAGACAATTCAATAGCTAGATGACAGCATTAATCAATACACTAAAAATTACGAAGCTGTAAACATTATTAATTGGAGAATAGCTGTCAATCAGGTCACAATCAGGTAAAAGTGCATATAATAATCAGTTGCAGCAATCCATATATCTTTGTCAGAAGAGAAAGATGTCTCAAATATGGCAGGTGAACACACTTTGGCAGAGCCAAAGGTAAAGGTCACACCATTACACACACCTACACCAATGTCCCTACCAAGGGTCAACCTTCTACACCTTATGGAATCAAAGAAATAAACCCAGACAGGATTTTAAAATTCATGGTCACTATGACAAGGTCAACGGTCAAATCAAGGTCACACCATGATGTTGCACACTTACAACCCCGAGCCAATGTCCCTATCAAGTATCAACTTCCTACACCTTATGGTTTCCAAGATATGGCCCAGACAAGATTTTATAGGTCAAGGTCACTACATCAAGGTCAAAGGTCAAATGAAGGTCACACCATGACATTGCACACCTACTGCACCTAACCAATGTCCCTGCCACGTATTAACTTCCTACACCTTATGGTTGCCGAGCTATAGCCCAGACAAAATTTCATAGGTCAAGGTCACTACGGCAAGGTCAAAGGTCAAATCAAGGTCACACCATGATGGTGCACACCTACTGCCCCTAACCAATGTCCCTACCAAGTACCAACTTTCTACACCTTACGGTTTCCGAGATATAGCCCGGACAAGATTTTATAGGTCAAGGTCACTACGGCTAGGTCAAAGGTCAAATGAAGGTCACACCATGACGTTGCACACCTACACCCCCTAACCAATGTCCCTACCAAGTATCAACTTCCTACACCTTACGGTTTCTGAGATATAGGCTGGACAAGATTTTACAGGTCAAGGTCACTACGGCAACGTTAAATCAAGGTCACACCATGACGTTGCACACCTACTGCCCCTAACCAATGTCCCTACCAAGTATCAACTTCCTACACCTTACGGTTGCCGAGATATAGCCCGGACAAACTTTTTCCCGCTGCCCGCCCACTCAGACACCATGGGTGAAAACAATACCCCGACAGCCCTTAAGGGCGGTGGGGTAAAAAGTATAGAAGAAATCAAATATCCTGTATTAAAATACACTTTGAGTAAGAAAGGTGAAATTTACTAATAAAAATGTAACAAGGAGCCGAAAACAAGAAATCTTAAAAGTCACATTATTCAATGTAAAAGAAGGGGCTTTCCCTTTACATTGTGACAAATTTCACAAAGTCACATAATTCAGAATAAAATAAGGGATTTCAAGGGACAAATTTGGACATTTCTTACTCTAATAGTGTGTTACTTGTAAATTAATAAAAAACAATAATTTAAAAAGTTTGAACACTGAAGTATTGAGAAATGACACTTGACATGTCATATTTTTCATGAACTCATGTTTTGTTAAATCTGAGTTCAAATTTTAATATAAAAGTACACAGTTATAATTTATACACTACATTGTATGTGCATGCTCACAAATACATTTTCTTTATGCGGTGGAACTTTTAAAACAGGTACAAAACCCAAGGTATAAACAATTTGAGTAACAAAGTAACATTTAGCACAGGATGACAAAAATAAAACATCATGCTAAAACACCATAAGGTGAAATAATGGACTTAATACTACTACATTATTGAAGCTAGGCATTATCTAGAACTAGCTTAATTTATCCAGATTTGACAATGCTTTCAATAAATTGCACAGGGAATTGATAATATTAGAACAGGTCTACAATCTATCCCGTTTGTAACTATGAGCTAGATCCAAACCCACAACCACCGAGGGGAGACTCCAGTGACTGTAGGACCAAGAATAAGCAAGTTATAAGCCCTTTTAACTTTGGTTATCCTCATTTGACCTTGAAGGAGGGGTCCAAGGTCAAATCATAACACATAAGAAAATTCCAAGCCCATGATTTCCTACAGGTTGGTTTCACATTGTAAACTTCTAGGACCAATAATAATTGACTTTTAAGCACTTTAGTTTGACTATCCTCATTGGAACTTGAGGGAGGGGCCCAAGGTCAAATCTGAACACATCAGAAGATTCCCAGCCCATGATTTCATATAAGCTGGCTTCACATGCCAAACCTCTAGGACCAATAATAATGGAAATACAGGCACTTTTCATGACTGACAAAGAAATGTTCGTGGCGGCCATCTTGTTTTTCAAAATGAGGTCAAAAATATTCCCGTCAAGATTTTGTAATGATGAACATATCCTGCAAATTTCAGATCTCTACCTATAATACCCTTTGCTCTAGAGGGCTAACAAAACTCCTTGCTGAAAGTTAAGAAACGTCTGTGGTGGCCATCTTGTTTTTTTTTAAAATGAGGCTAAAAATATTCCCAGGCAAGATTTTGTAATAATGAATATATCCTGTAAATTTGAAAACTCTACCTACAATACCTTGGCCTCTAGAGGGGTTATAAGAAAATCTCTACACACTGCGGTGGCGGTGTACTCATGCATAATCCATAGTATCCACTGGATATTATCTGGTGGATACAAATTACAAAAATATATACAATATCACTGGACAGAGCCACAACAACTGAAACATGACAACACAATCACATTTAAGTGATGGATGTGTAACGCCATGCAAAAACACAATGTGCATCAAACAAACCCACAGGAACTGTCATGACATTAAGTATGTTCTGCATAATATAATACAGTGATAAAACAACATATCAGACCATTAAATAATCTCTGAAGCTATAACAAACAGTTCTGCAAAATTTATATGGACTTCAGTCTTCTAATTGATGACCTTAAACAGGCCAACACACAAGGTAACTGTGATGATATTTTCTTATAATTTGCTGTTTGATATTTAGTTTTCCAAATGGTTGAAATAATCAAGATATCTCATTCTGAGAAATATGTATATAGTTTTATAAGTAGTCACACAAACACAATATAAACTATTGTGAAAAATAAATCGAAAATACATCAATGTAATTTTTAAGACTGAACCATTTGAGACAAGAAATGCAGACTAAAATCCAATTTTACTTTGGGTTAAAACAACAAATATCAGTGAATTCTCACACTTCTGGGACCAATAGCGAGGATATGAGGACCAGTATAAATTGACTAATTCTCTAAGATCAGGAAAAATAGTTAAATGCCCAACACTGACATTAATGAATTCCAAAAACAAGTTATATTGTTACAAATTTCTTTACTTTGACTAACGAAGTTCTAGGTAAAGCATAAAGTTTTACTTCTGTAATGAAAATCCTACTGGATTTCACTTACGACATATTTAGAAATGACGCGAACAGTTAAGGTGTTTACTACAGCCTCATATGTGACAGAGGAATGAGATTAAATGACCTTTGACCTCCTTTTTCTTTGAGCTCAATAAACTAGTGTTTAAACTGCAGTTGTTGGAATTGGTATTGCACAATATGTCTTATATTGCATAATGTACTCTTACATATACATGTACTGGTTTTCACATCAGCACCCTGCTCAGACTTTGATTACATTGTGAAAAGCAAACCTGTCTGTGCCTGTTTGAACAGGATTGTGGCACAATTTGGCAATCTTAAGCATGGCTAGTCATACTGTAAAACTGTAGTAGCAAGCAAGTACAACAACAAGCATACATATCACATAACAATATAACATACAAATAACCACACTGTAACACTGGTGTCAACTGGAGCTTCTGTGTACACAGAACAGGGACATTATAACAAGAGTAAGTACATGTTTTCATATACATGATCCATGTACATGATTTGCAATTAATCTATAATCCAGAGTGAGACAATTTTCATTGTTATTTCAACAACAATATAGATCTACTAATACAGTAAAACCTCTATTATCTGACCCTCTATTATCTGAATTTTCAATTATCCGATCTGAAACCCACTCCCAACTCCATTTAAACCTGTTATTTTAGGCTTTTTATTATACCACCTTTCTATTATCCAACCTAATTGTTAATCCCCAAAGAGGGGCGGATAATAGAGGTGCTACTGTACTGTTTTAATAAATCAAGGAAAATTATCTTTTTTTCAATTCAAAAGCAAGGAAGAAGTGTCCTCACTAATTGCCAATTATAAATAGCTTTTTAAATGTACAGAAACACTAATTAGGATTTGTTAAGGACACAAAAGAATTGTATTATCCAGAATTGCCTGTTGCAAATCATGAACATGGAAAACACCACCAAACCTTGCTGTAATGCAGCCATAGAAGGGGGAGGGGGGACCGGAGGAGCTGCCATTGGTGGAGGGGGTGGTGGTGGGGGCGGGGGTGGAGCTCCAAATACCCCAGGGGCTGAAAATTGAATACAGATATACGTAAAACTTAACAAAAACAACAAAGAATTTCAAAGATAATGTAACACACCCACACACAAGATATACATCGTCCCCGCCAGGAGACAATGAAGTTTTGTAGGTTTGGGCTTTAAATAAATATTTAGGAGTATTGGGAACTGACCTTAATTATCTGGGTTGATTAACTGTCTACATTTCCAACTGATGATTGATCCAGAATTGACTCTTCATCTAATTTGCTTATAGAGTTGGCCATTACCATACCGTTACTATCTACCACTTTCCAGGATGAACTGTATCGTCAGCCCAGTAAGCCATAATAGTGGTTTCAAAGTTTTAAAAAATTTAGTGTCAATCAAGAATTACTGTTAACGTTTTTTTTTAAAATATGCGAATCGCTAATGTGACTTCTACAACAATCACATGTGCAATGTCTTCTCTACACTCAATAGATTTTATACACATTGACAAAACATGTCTTTATGGACAGCAAAAAATGGTTGTTTGTCATTTGTATTTTATTGTATTGCTGAATGTGATCTTATTGGATAATCCTCGAAACTGCAGCAAAAATGACAAATTATGAAACGGACTGAAGATTTTCACATAAAAAATCCATTTAATTTAAATAAACTAAATGAAAAAAAACAGATGAAAAACACAGCATAGCTTAAACAAAAATAAATACATAGAGATTATTACTAAATATAGACACTACAAAACTAACCACCATAATATTATATAAATATCAATAATTCAATATATACATTTACCTAATTACAAAGAAAAATGTAGAAGCAACTACTTTATTCAATAAAACATGAAACAGGCTGAGTATAATATAAAGCATTTTAACGTCAGATTTAAAAGAAAAACAACACAAAGAAAACTAATCACAATATAAGTCTCAGAAATTACTGAAAACACTCAGAATAAAAACATAAATTAATTTTACAAATTTAACAATACATTCACTTGGAAAATTGAGCACTTTTGGAGAACTCACTGGAACATTTTATTTGGCATTTATTTTGTAATCAATTTATACAGTTAATGTTTTCAACACTGTTCAAGACCTTAAACATAAACAATAATCAATAAAAAGAATAACGAAATGATATTTTATTGAATTAATTTTTATGTAATGGTGGTTAGTGCACAACACAAAGTAGATTATAAATTTTAACAAGAGCACTCGGAGAGCGCAGACCTCCGCCACGGGAGCTCAATTCCTGGACTTTCAAAACCTACCATTAGCACTGATATTGCTTTTTTCCCCTCTATTTCATATTTTTGCTGGTAGTAATCTGGATCACTCCCAATTATTTTTCATGGATCCAGACAGTGATCCAGTTCACTCCTAAAATCTAATCACTTGTTCCTTGTCTCATTTAGGACATATCCTGAAAATTTCATCAAAATCCGCCCATAAGTTTTTGAGTTATTTGTCTTTAAAAATTATCCGGATCAATCCCAAAATCTAATCACTTCTACCTTTTACCATTTCGGACATATCCTGAAAATTTTATCCAAATCCGTCCATAAATTTTTGAGTTATCTTGTTCACAAACAAACATACAGACAGACAAACCCAGGCGAAAACATAACGTCCTTGGCGGAGGTAATAAATCCATTTTTATGAAATGGTGGTTAGGCCACAATACAAAATGCTGAAGATAAGGATTAATTATATACTATTATATAATATTATAATTATATTATATATAAAGTTGAGGTAAAAAACACACAATATGACAGTAAATTCCCCACATCATCGCATACTTCTGACTGTTAATTGACACAATCCAAAGTAACACACTGTCATACCCCTTGAAGTGATGTAAGAAAAAGTAAATACATGTATAAGATTCCTAGAGGGCTTTTTTATTGAGTTTTCATATAGTATTCCCAAATAAGAAGTATTGTACAAGTATAAATTTTAGCAAGAGAAAAAAAAAAAACATTCTCTAATTTTTAAATTTTAAGAAATTCACTGGAATTAAGTTTGCACTTATGGTCAAATATCACGTAAGAGATAAATATTGAAATTCTCACTTGCTCAGGACACTAGCCAAAACTGTTTAAATTAACAAAGCGGCTGTGGTACGGTGATTTACCTCTCTCAAGAATCAATACTTTAGTGCAGTGGCATTTTTCTGCAGCGGATTGCCACCATGAAATAATGAAAGACGTGGGAACTGTTCTTCAGAGGAAGTTTTGCAATGTGGCAATCTACACTGTACTGCTACCCTGCATAAGTTGGCCGCAGGCATAAGTTGGCTGCCCTCAACACACCTTCACAGGGCTTTAACATGAGTGGCCTACTACACTCTGAAATCATGTATTATTGTTAAACTTATTATATGCAACAGTTTTCATTACGGTGCAATAACCTATTTGTCTTCCTGAAGCCTGTAGATGAGCCGTGGCCAATTTATGCAGGGTAGCAGTATATTGTATTTTCCTTAAAATGGTTTACTGTATGGCAGCCCCACCCTCAAACCAATGCCTGGTTAAGTTTCAATGTCTACAGTATTTTTCAGATTCAACTTGAAAGGGTTTAAACAGTGACTATACAAGAGATGTTCACAGAAAACATACATATAAGGCTGGAATAGAGGATCATTTTCTAATCAAACACCTTTCTACCATCACTCCTTAACGAGGACTCTTTTTAATGTAAAAGCAGAGGTCAAATTTTATGAGAATATTTGCAATATTGTCAATATAAAAACAAAATAAGGATACTTTTTCTATAATTTTGTTAATATGTTAATCAGTCTTTAGGGGTACTTGAGTACTATTTACAGCCTCATACATACGCATATCTAGCAAGCAGATGCAGTTAATGCTAATGTTATGACCCAATGCATTGTACCTTCACCATCAAAGAAATCTGGGGGTGGTGGAGGGAGGTCATTTGGAACTGGAAAAAGTATGGAATTACAAAACTTTTAATACATGATTAGATTGTGAATGGAAAACTAGTTTATTTGGCTTTTGTCATAAAAACCAACAACCAGTTAGTAACTATGAAAACCAGTTGATCTACAAATGTTTCTGCGACTTCAATTCACATTTTTACGGAAACGTTATAAAAGTTAATTCAAGACTATTATTTCAACATTTCTAGATATTATACATAAAACTTTATAAAAAATAGTACCAAATGGATAAGCTACATGGTTTTTTTTTTGAAAAAAAAACAAACAACTGATTTTATTACATGCTTAAAACTGGTTTGCAACAAGCCCTTGTTCTGGAAAACAATAACCAGCTTTGGGGAAATTAAAACCAATTGCAATTCTGTACACAATTATATTGATTTTCTAAGAATATGGTAGAACTCTATGTCAGAAAGCCCAGTGCACAAAATGGACAAGTTAAACAGTAGGTTCTAACCTAGAAGCAAGGATAAAACATTCAATAGTGAAGTCAGTGGGAAAATAGAAACTCCATTACCCATTTTTTAATATCAAAAATTCAAAATTCTGACCTCATTCATTTCTACTAATTTAATAACATTATACTGTTACTGTCTTACTGAATTACTACTTCTGTGTTATGAATGTTTTACTAATGAATATTATACAACATGTAGCCACCTACTTTTAGCCTTTCATTCTGCAGAACTAAACAAAACACTGTCATGTTTGTAGCATTTATATTTCTGCTTGCAATATACTGGCATATAATTTCAGAATTGGTTGTGGTTTTCTTAAATAAACAAACCTTTAGAATACTGTGATAAAATTTAAATACATGTATATGTAAACAGGCAACTCTGAGGGTAAAAAAAAAGTTTTGCTGATTTATCTCAATGAAATAAATTTATTCTCCTTCAACATGTTTGGGTAATAAAGCCTCTCCTGTATAATGAGTATTTAGAGAAAAAAGATAGGCAATACTATTGAATATAGAATTCTATGACAACATTACTTTCACTCTGCCAAGGGGGGTAGAGTAAGCAATCTAAAATGTTTTTCTTAAGCTATGTATTTTGCAATTCAGACAGCCTTAATATACTATATACATTTAACAAATCTCACCTTAATTCATTTGTTTTATTAATATTTCTACATGATGCCAATTTCAGTTGTGGCGAATTTTAGATTTCTTACTGTAACTGTTGTACTTTTCGGTGGGTTCATTTCTCTATCACAGTTTGTGATTACTCCAACACTAATGAACGCATCTTTATGAAATTTTTTTTCTTAAAGATGCCTGACCAAAGGAAAATTGATCAAATTCTAGGAAAGATCTGAATCATACTCTAGAAATTGGTACAAAATTTAAAAAAATAAAAAAATTTCAACAGTCCCAATCCCATTTTTCAATGATTTGGGACTTTGTGGTTGAAATTACTCAAACAATGAAGAAAACTTTCTAAAAAAAATTTATGTGCATATGGCCTCACTAAAGGAAGAATTTTTTACATTGCAGGAAACATTTGGATCATATTCTACATACTCCCCTGTCCTGGCAGAGTTATGCACTCAAAGAGTGCTTTGTAGCTCCAAATAGATCAGCAATAAAACTCCAACTCATTTGAAAGGACAAAAAAGGACAAAAAAAAATGTCACAATAACACTGTATTGAGATTAGTGTAAGTTTCTTAGAAGCATTAATTGCAAAACACAAGCTAGTACCACTGTGTTATCTGACTATGGTAGGAGAGTAACATTGTGTTCAGATAATAGAAGTGTAATAAAATAGAACAGGTAGTGTAGTATAAAAGTTTATATAAATACAAATTTGGGTGCTTGGAAAGGAGCTGATAAAACTGAGTATTGAAATCATTATAGAGGTTCTACTGTAACATAAAGAAGACTAAGCCTTGATATTTACCACAGAATTTCAAAATCTTCAGTGGGGTCACCCCATACAATGACGCAACAGGACACAATATCCATTGACAAATTTTGTAACAGGTAAGACAAATTTTGTAAAGCCTAGGTCACATAGTATCTGTATGTACTGGGTTACTGCTTTGACGACCTTGTCCTTATAGCCCCAAACAAAGACCTCGTACCTTGGCAGTTCGAAATACAGTCAAAACGCCACCAAACCATAACGCCACCCCAAAACGCCACTCCATAACGCCACCACATGTTGTGATATATATTTAGTCCAACCTTGCTCTGCTTTACGTAGTTTATTGTAGATAAGCAGGGGATAAATAAGAATATGAATAAACAAGCTAGGTTTAAACAGAAAAGATTTTTCAAATGTAAATTAATCTTCACAACCAAGGCTCATGAGATCCTGTACATGTACTGCCTTGCTACCAATTATCGCCGGGTACCAATTATCGCCAGGCAAAATTTAAATAGATATAACTTGACCAAAAGTACATCCCAAGTCTAGAAAATAAGGTAAAATCATTTCAACAGTGAATAGAACTGATACACAATGAAAAGCTTACAAAATGTCTGGACATTACTGAAATATGAATGTTTTATTTTCCGGTGGCGATAAATGGTACCCGGCGATAATTGGTAGCAAGGCAGGATGCATAAAGAAAGTGTGTAAAACAAAGTCATATATTGTATTGTAATTTTAACTCTGCCAATGGGAATTTTATTTATTTTGTTTCTTTGACAGATTGTAACTTTGTTTAGAAAAATTTATATAATAAACACAAGTTATGTACCTGCATATTCTGTACATTAATGTGGGTTAGTGGTGGCGTTATGGTGGTGGCGTTGTGGAGGTAGCATTATGGTTTGGTGGCGTTCTGACTGGTTTCCGGCAGTACATGCTGAAGAGCAAGCTACTCTGTATATCCATCCCCACTTCAACCTTCCAGAGTGCATATTTTAGTACGGCTCATTAAGGGCTTATAAGAGGTATTTCTACATTTCCAAAAAACAGTTCCAAATGCGAATTGCTTTCTGAGTTGTCAAATTGCCCCAAATGTATCCTACCTAAATGTGAACCTCACAGAATCCCACTGAATGCTTCCTACCCAAATACAAGGTGGTCTGAACTAAAACTGTAAGCAGGCGAGCACATTCAGTTATAGCTTGTGACCCCAGTAAGGAAAGGTGTGACCCAAATATAACAAGTTAGGAAAATGGATTAAAATTACTGGCAAAAAACATAAACTGGAGAACATTCCCCAATTTAACATTAAATAGTAAGAAATGGGGCAGGAGGAGAGGTGGGGTGAATGTCACACCTCTCACTATATGCTACAGACAGAAAGAAGCTTATCAAAAGCCTAATAAAAGGAAAGCTGTCAAAATGCTAAATGAATACAATATTAAGTCTATGTATCTTTTAACATATTTAAGCTATATGACCATTTATTCACATATGGATAATTTTTGTACCTGTCCAAGATGAACTAAAGGTTAGCAGACTTTCCTCAAGTCGTTTTGTCTTGGGTATTATATGGGGACTGAATAACTTTTTTTCAAGAATTTGGTGCTGACTTCAGACAAGTCTTTGTATTGTATGGGTTCATAATGATTCCATGTATGTCATATTTGGTGGAATAAAAAATACAAAGACTTAGAGCAAGTCTAACAGGTTAGATATAGAAATCTCATAAAGCATTCACCCCTTGGCCAAAGGTCAAAGTTGGGGTTTTACGTCCCGTTCAACAGCCAGGGTCATATTGGGACAGGTCCTCAGAATTGCCACTTGTGGGACTCGAACCCACAGAGGTGACAGCCTATGATTAGATGCCAAACTTGCTAACCACTAGGCCACTGAGGACCTCTCCTTGGCAAACTGAGTATAGCAATAAGCATCAATGGTAGAACACAACCTGGTGCCAAATCTTCAGGTAATCACAGATTCCATAGTCAAAGATATCAAAATGTTTAAACCTAACACTTTTGTTTTTTGTGTCAAAGAATCTTTGAGGATATCTGGAGTTGCTTTACATGCCATTAACTGCTGACATTAGAAAATCAACTTCAATAATAATAAAAAAATCTCCACCACCAAATAAGGTGTAAAAGAAAATGTCCAAACCAGGTTCCTGAACAGTATGAGCCAAACACCCAAATAAGAACAGGGATAGTATTGCTAAAGGCTCAAGTTAATGAAGTTTCAGTTTATATAATATTCTTATATAAATACTGGCTTTTAACATACAGCTCATATCTCATGGCATGTATGAGTGCTTTTATGATTAACAAATATCTGTATACATGTTTTAAAAGGATATGGCATACATTTGAGCCTAAGCAAGGTTAGAACAGGGAGATAATGAGGATATAAGCCATCATGCTCTGTGGTAACATTGAAGCAGAAACAGAACTGATGAAACTGTATTAGCAGCAACTTGAGAATAAAAGATATTAAATGTCTTGAAAAAGTAACTGTTAGTGAAATACTACCTCTAACTGGTTCTTCTTTGGCTTCTACAACAGATAGAAAGGCACTGATTTATTAGATGCATTGAGAAATGTACAAGAAAGTATAAAATTTGTAAGGTCAATTATAAGCGTTATGACTTCTATCAAGCACTGAAAGTATACAACATACAGAAGTACAGGTTCCTAACTCATTGATTTAACCTTTTTTTCTGATAGGAGTCACATGACCACAGCCATTAGCAATGAAGCATAACATTAAATACACACAGCTATACTAGAGGCGTTAACATTTTAGACACAGACACTACTACTGTGTAAATACATTATTTACTTTAATTTATATACATATAGGTGATAAAACTACAATTATATAATCTGATCTCAAATATTGTCTCTTACGCATTACAAAGAACATTTAATAAAATAAATTAAACAACAGTTAAAAAAACATTCAGATCACAGGAAAGTAACAGAAAGTGAAACAAAAGGGGATTACAGTCTTAACAAGGTATTAAAACAAAACATTAAGGTACAAGATCCAATGACACAAACTTTATAAGTCAGTTGATGAAGCTCACCTCTGGAAATATTTGCAAATCATTCCACTGAGTGATTTTTTTTTTTTGACATTTCCTCACAATTCTTTTTTTTTTCTCTAATTTATCAGGCAATTGGATGATAAAAGTAAAATGATCCTTATATTTCATATTTCATATTTATTAAGGCCCAGGAACAGAAGTTCTCTGAGGTGGAGGGAGTGTGTGCTGACCTGCTAGAGGTAATCTCAAAATAACATCAACTATATGGGTTGTCACAATACAGTGTTACAATATCCTGCATTTCTATTTAGAAACCTATACGCCAATAAATTATTCATCAATATGTAATATTTTATTGAAGTTATATGTAATTTATTATTTATGTTTTAGTTGTTTACTTTCTGTAATTTGAATGGATATTTCTCACCATTAGTTTGTTGAATATTGGCACAGGACATTGTGACAGGGACAGTATTGTCACAACCTGTGAACTGCAGTTTTTATAAGGCTAATTTTATTTCAAAGGTAAAATATTTTCAAAGTTTTTGTCACTGGTCTTTGTATGAAAACAATTAAAAAGGTAAATCCATGGCTGTGAGTCTGAACAAGTACATGGCAAATCTGTTGTTATGAGACCTTCAGGAGCTTTCTAGTCATCTCTTCATAGTACAAGAGGGAAACTAATTCTTCAATTTTGCTCTGTATGTAGAAATGCCTACAATTGCTCCCATAAATAATATGACTTACAGAAGAGAATGTTCTGCAATTCATAAATTAACGACTGTTTGTCTGTGCACATCCCTCTCCAATTTTACACGGAACAGACATCTAGTAATTTGGGAGGTAACAGGTCAAATTATTAATAGAAAAGCCATTATTTTGAACAGAAACTGTGTATTGATAAAGCCAGATAGACTAGTTTTGTTTGACTTAAATGACCATGAAAAGATATGAAGGTTCCACAATAACAGAATAACACTAATAACAATAGGCAGTAGAGATATTCACTAGAAACATGAAGAAATAGAATGAAAACATCAACATACAGATAAAGAGGAAATGTTGGGCGTTTTAATGTGAAAAACCCAAAATAATGGTAATACTATTAACGATTTCACTAATGACTGATCATTAAAATGGCTGTAATTAAACTTTATTACAGAAGACTACAGGCTTTGGTTCCATTTATGATGAGTTGATACCTATAGAGTCATACAGGATATTCAACTAGAAATAGGATGCATTGGCATGCGTAATGTCCACCCAAAGGGAAGCATGAGTTTTGCTCTAAAACTTGGACAAAATTCGCAAGAGTAGATTGCTGAGATACCCTGTGGGTGGAAAATTTCGATGAAATCGCTCTATCTCGCACGGTTAAGGAGATAGAAGCAAATTTGTGTTTTTGCATCTTTGGCAAAAATTTGAAAATTCAAAATGCCGCCATTTTTTGGGGCGGGGAAATTTTTTTGAAAATTGCAAAGAGTAGTTTGCTGAGATACCCTGTGGGTCGAAAATTTTAACGAAATCACTCTATCTCACACGGTTAAGGAGAAACAAATGTCTTTCCATTTTTGGCAAAAATTCGAAAATTTAAAATGGCCGTCAATTTTGGGGAGAGTAAAATTTTTTTTTTTAATTGCCAATAGTACATTGCTCAGTTACCCTGTGGGTCGAAAATTTCGACAAAATCGCTCTGTCTCGCACGGTTAAGGAGATATAAGCAAATTTGTGTTTTTGCATTTTGGCAAAAATTCAAAATAGCCGCCATTTTTGGGGAGAGAATTTTTTTTTTTGAAAATTGCCTATAGTACATTTCTAAGATACCCTGTGGGCCGAAAATTTCGATGAAATCGCTCTATCTTGCACGGTTAAGGAGATAGAAGGAAATTTGCGTTGTTCCATTTTTGGCAAAAATTCGAAAATTCAAAATGGCCGTCAATTTTGGGGAGAGTAAAATTTTTTGAAAATTGCTAAGAGAACATTGCTTAGATACCCTGTGGGCCAAAAATTTCAACGAAATCGCTCTATCTCGCACGGTTTAGAAGATAGACATATTTATGTTTTTTGCTATGTAGCTATTACTCAGGAGGTTAAAGCTATTACCATCAACAACAATACCAAGCAAGCAATTGATGCTATAAACCTTCACACCAAATTTTAAAAAGATGAGTTAAATATGTTTCCTTTAAAAGTGTAAAAACAGAAATGCAATTCAGAGTAGGCGCAAAGTAGCAAAGCAGCTATTACTCAGATAGCTACAAAGCTATCATCATCCAAAAGCTATCCTGGCCAAACTATTGACCCAATTATCCTTCATATAAATATTTGTGAAGATATAAAACATTGTTTTATTAAGATGTCCAGAAAAAGTCAACTCAAAATAGCATAATAGCTATATAGCAGTAGCTGTTATTCAGTTAGCTATACAGGTATTATCATCAAAAGCAATCCCAAGCAAGCTACTGATCTAATAATCCTGCATCCCAAATTTTGTGAACATACGTGAAATACTTTTCCTTCAAAATGCTTAAAATAAAAACGCTACTCAAAGTAGCTAAGTAGCTATTACTCGATCAGTCAGTTATATAGCTATTATCAGTAAAAGCAATCCCATTAGCAAGCTATTGACCTAACTATTGCTCATACCAAATTTGGTAAAGATATGTCAAATATTTTTCCTTAAAATGCCTGGAAACAAAAGAAGTATACAAAAGTAGCTAAGTAGCTATTACTCAGTTAGCTATAGAGCTATCTTCACCAAAAGCAATCCCATGCAAGCTATTAACCCAATAAAAACCCATACCAAATTTGGTAAAGATAGGATACATACTTTTCCTTGAAATGACCGGAAACCAAGTGTGACGACGGATGCCAGAAAAAGCAAAAATAATATGTCCTCCCCCCCAGTGGGGTGGATATAATTAGTGGGAGCCATAACGTCCACTAACAAGCTTATTACCTCCGCCAAGGAGGTTATGATTTCGCTTGGGTTTGTTTGTGAGTTTGTTTATTTGTGAACAGGATAACTCAAAAACTTATGGACGGATTTTGATGAAATTTTCAGGATATGTCTGAAAAGGTAAAAGGAAGAAATGATTCAATTCTGGGAGTGATCCAGATCATCTGGAGCTTCTGGATCCATGAAATGTAATTTTTCAAGACAGATAACTCAAAAAGTTATGGATGAATTTTGATGAAATTTTCAGGATATGTTCTAAATGGGACAAGGAACAAGTGATTAGATTTTGGGAATGATCTGGATCACTGTCTGGATCCATGAAAAATAAATTGGGAGTGATCCGGATCACTATCACCAAAAATATGAAACAGAGGGATAAAAAAGTAATATCAGTGCTAATGGTAGGTTTTGAAAGTCCAGGAATTGAGCTCCTGTGGTGGAGGTCTGCGCTCTCCGAGTGCACTTGTTTAATTGGCTACGTGTGTTTATTTGTATGTTTGTCTGCCAAATAACTTGGAAAAGTTGTGGATGGATTTTGATGAAATTTTCCAGACATGTCAACAATGGTACAAGCAACAGATGATTACATTTTGAGAGTGATTTAGACCACTATCTGGATCCAGGAATTTTTTAACAGATTTTTTATCATTGCACTCATAAGTAATATTGGAGGTGTTGTATCTGACAATAGCATCTAAGAATGACTTACATCAGTTTGGTAATATTAAAAATTCATGCTTTCAACTTGAGTAACTAGCAAATAAAATTCCCAACATAAAAGTTTCTTGACAAAAAAAAAATTCTCAACAAAATATTTTTAAAATGCTAAAATCAAATGATAAAATAGAACTTGAGTGAGCAAACGTGGCAAATCAAATACCATGACATCACACACAAATGACATCATAAATGCTGCAAACATTGTCATGTCATAAATGATGCAAACATTGAGATGTCACACTGGACAAGCAAAATATTGTTGCCAATAACGCTTGAGTACAGTCAGTTTATATATTTATTTTACCTTTGTATCGGTGATATACATGTATTGTTATGGGAAGTTGGAAGGGTGGAGGAAAACAGTACATACAGCTGGTCAAGGTTCTGTACTATCAACTACCAGCTTTCCCACTTGAAGTCGGGCTGGGATTCAAACTCCGATCTCAGAGGTGGCAGGTGAGTGCGTCAGCACTGAATCACACTGGACAAGCAAAATATTGTTGCCAATAACGCTTGAATACAGTTAGTTTATGTATTTATTTTACCTTTGTATCGGTGATATACTTGTATTGTTATGGGTAGTTAGAAGGGCAGAGGAAAACAGTACATACAGCTGGTCAAGGTTCTGTACTTGCAATACCACCAAATTACGGAAAGCAACTACCAGCTTTCCCACTTGAAGTCGGGCTGGGATTCAAACTCCGATCTCAGAGGTGGCAGGTGAGTGCGTCAGCACTGAATCACACTGGACAAGCAAAATATTGTTGCCAATAACGCTTGAATACAGT
The DNA here is from genome assembly GCA_964017235.1 of Sabellastarte sp. h YS-2021. Lineage (NCBI taxonomy): Eukaryota > Metazoa > Annelida > Polychaeta > Sabellida > Sabellidae > Sabellastarte > Sabellastarte sp. h YS-2021. The sequence continues at coordinate 81,110,101 of OZ024934.1, read as the reverse complement.
TAGTTTATGTATTTATTTTACCTTTGTATCGGTGATATACTTGTATTGTTATGGGTAGTTAGAAGGGCAGAGGAAAACAGTACATACAGCTGGTCAAGGTTCTGTACTTGCAATACCACCAAATTACGGAAAGCAACTACCAGCTTTCCCACTTGAAGTTACACCCAGGTACAGGCAGATACACAGTGGCTCAGACGACCACTTAAAATGGTGGTCCTCTGTCATTGGGTCCTATCCCCAGTAGCAGGATAAAGAACCTCAAGGATGTTGATAAATGGTCATCCTTGAGCCCCTGTCTGTCACTTAGGGGAATGTCAGCAACTTGAGAGTTGGGCTGCACTTGTGAAGTCAAATGGGTTATTTGAGTCCTGTAGTATATGGAGACTTTCGCTGAGTATAAATACAATACAAACAAAACACTACGGGAGTTGAAAATGGGTGTTGCCACGTTTACTCCATGATAAAATAGAACCTGAGATAAGGAAGAGATGAAAATAAAATCATGCCTGGTTTTCTGTCTACCTTCAATTATAATCCTGGGTAAAACAGGATGAAACTCTGGTCATAAAACAGGAACATTAAAATTGTGAGAAGAATGTTGTCAAGTCTTATTACTTTTGATGATTCAAGTGAAACTATTGAAAATGATCAGTGTGTAAAAACAGAAGCTTTGAAATAACAAAAAATATGAATAAATAAACCTAAAACAGCCTTTGCAACATATATTTTACAAGATCTAGTGTGAAAATCTGAGGGAAGTGAGGAAGTGTTTTGAATCAACACATAAGGACAACTTAAATTCAGCTAAAAATGGCTCGAAGGAAGTGTAACCTTTGAGAAACTAACAGTGATAACATTGCAAAGTTGATGACACTACAGATGATAGCAGTGGCGATGTGCAGGCTCCAAACTCTACAATTCCTGGTGTTAATTTAACATATGCTAATTATCCAGTCACACTACAGGCAGTATTGCCTACATTTACAGGTGTTCTGTTAAATGCCCCATTCCTCTACTTATTGATACAATTCTGTCTGTGAACCTGAGAAACTCTAGCTTTCACTGCTTCACCTGCCAATACACACTTAACCCTTTCGCTACTGAAGGATCATTATTCCACGGGACTGTAGCCATATGACGTCATATCACGTCAGACACGCATATAAAGTAAATTATTAACTCACTTCCTTATACACTTCATTTGTTGTATTTTTCGGCATATTTCATTAGGAAATGATGAAATGTCGAGTGAAGAAACTGCAGGGAATTCCCCAAATAAATATAACCACGAGTAAACAATATGCAGCTATATACGATAAATACGGCAATATGTACAAAAACCAGTTAAAATAGGTAAAAATGTTGAAATTTTTTTTAAAATACAGCATAACTTACAATTAAATTACTTAAAAAATCGTTTTAATACTGATACACCAAAGAAAACATATAACAGCATACTTAGGGAAAAGAAGGAATCAATACTATTGTCGACATGGTTCCTTATAATACACATTGATGTCGACTGCTAGTCGACATATATGGTAGCGAAAGGGTTAAGTTTTGAAATTTCCAAAGTGTCCTACTCCCCGATTGTTGGGATTTTTGGATGCCTATAAATTTAGGTAAATACTGCCTGTAATGTGACTGGGGTATTGTATGTGAGGGTGTATCACTCAGGACGGAAAAACAGGTCTGGCTATCCAGCGTAATGGTTACAGGTAGGTTATAAGTAAAGGGAAGTTAAACTACAGTAGTATTTCAAACAATGTGGTTCACAACATGGTTTACAACATGGATTAACAATAGTTCATAACATGGTTCAAAACGCGGTTCACAACAGAGAGAACAGGACAAACATTAGCTGTCTTCAAGATGTAGGTACTTGTACATATTATCCCAAGATGTAAATTTATAGATACAATCAACAAACATTTTCCAGGAAAAATTGATCTCAATCTAAATTTATGTGTTTTACGGTATGTCACTTCAAACACATTTTGCCCAAATTACAAATTTTTAGTCAATTATCAAGTGATCCATATTCACCTTAATGCCTAAAACTTTTAAATTTGGTGTTGACCTGAATATTTTTTTCAAAAATATATTCTTCTTTTAAAATTTTGTATTTCCTGATGCATCAGTGATCTAAATTTTGGAATTCATGACTCTTTCATAATAGGCAGGAAGTGCTTTTAACTCTTCCTGCAGTTGGCTTTGATAAAATTTGGTGATAATCTGTGTACCTACATCTTGTACAAGAGGGCAGTATTCATGAATAAATTTACATCTGAATATTTGTTCCTGGAGCTAGATTCACAAAAAGTTTCAATTCTCATATCTGAGTGTTTCTGCCCTCTCTGATCTTAGATCAGTTTAAGCAATTCACCAATGGTCTCACACTGTATTTAGTGTTAAAGGGGACTAAAATCTCCTTAAATTTCACTCTTGGCATAGTTATAGGCGTTAACTAGATGAATAAACAAACTCAACTGGCTCCTGAGGTATTGCATATCATCTGCCCCACAGTAAATTCTCTCTAAACCTTTATATTAAAAGCAGTGTTACAGATTTGATATGTATATTTAATATCTGGCACTTGCCATATATGTGGTAAGATGTTTATTTAGTGTCACATCTGACTGAGGAATGACTGATTTTAAATGCCCTTTGAACTCTTGACTTTGGGCTTTAAATATAAGACTATCACAGAAGCAAGGTTTACGTTTTTCACTTATTTACTACAGTTAAATGAAAACTTTGAGGAATTTTAATTAATACTTTTTATATATAATTTCAACTGACTAGGTATGTCTCGGGCAAAAGAAGTTTTTCTGAAACCCAGTGCAAATTGGGCCAAAAACTCAACAAAGCAGCAATATCGAGTTTATGACACAACACAGCTGAGTTTTTGCTGAAAAAATAGATTTTAGATGTTTTTGTGAATCTGGCCTCTGAATTCAGTAACAACAGCGTACTGGATGAAAGACACAGATTTAGGCTTGAAACTAACAGCAGGGGTTTCTATGCAAAATGACCTTTGTTAACATAATTCTGTTTTAGAAAAGGATTTTCTTGTGTGAGCAACTTGCCGCATTTAATAAAGATGATTTATCTTGTACAGAAACATGGACTTCTTGAATAATGTGATAAGGGCTATTATTCACAAAGATGTGTAAATGCCGATTTACTAATTTATATCCTGCTGTCTTTACACAGTCTTTTTGTTTACGGTAGAAATTATACTGCAGCTATAGATCAGTGAAAGCTCAGTTGAAAGACAGTTTTTTGTGTGTGTTTAAAGAAACAAATTTTGATTTCAGGATAAAAATATATTAATATTAACTTAGATATATTCAGTGTTAATGTAGTGTTGTCTACAAGGACCAACACACCCAACTGGCTGTTCAGGTGTTGCATATACTCTGTGTCACACTGAAATCGTTACAAACTCTTAAAGTTATGGAGATATTACTACTTTGATATGAAAGATAATTATATGCCAGTTGATATACATGTACATATGTTAGGATGTTAACAAAGGAATCAGTGATCTGGAATGACCTTTAACCTCTCAACTTTAGAAAATGATTTTCCACTGATCTTTTTCTGCCTTCTTTTGTGAATAAAGTGCCAGTGATACAACATACTTAATAGCAATGTGAATACCACCCCTTAACATAACAAGCACACACAAACACAACATCTATCTACCTTCTACATCGGAGGATGACAAGTTCTTAATTAGTTCATCTAAGTCCAACTCTAGGGGTTTCCCTAGAACACCCCCAGGGACCCTGTCATCTGTATGAACCAATAGACAGGAGTGTTATATAAGATGTCGAGCAGTTGTTACAGACATTTTCATTGGTTCGAAGAGGTTTTCACAGACATTTTCATTGGTTAAATATTAGGGCAGGGTCAATGGCACATTATCCCATCAATTTAAAACCATTCCAACTCTGTGATATTGAAAAATTTGTGCTCTAGCATGTCCCCAGTCGAACAAGCCCACTAACAGGAAGTAAGATTTATGAAAACAAAATATGCCAGTTATTCTCTTAGAAATAAATCCAGAAGTAGTCAAATCTGCAGAAATACAAGCTAAAACTTTATATTTCTTCATTTTTAGGGTTTGTTTCTAACATTTTACATTTTCCCACAATTATATGTGCTGATATTTGAAATGCCAGTCCAAAGTGTCGTAACAGTATTTAAATAAAATGGTCTCGATACTGAAATACTGGAGTCACTGACCCTGCCCTGTTATACACAAACACTGAAAGCAGGGCTTTGACAAGTCAAGTCCTTGGATTTCTCTGATTACAACTGAATGATTATATTAGGGCATTGTTATCCCTTTAAAAAAATTCAAAATAATGTTTTCATTATACTATATTATTTATTTCTCCTTTTTAATTGGACATTTTACTTATCAAAGACCTACTATATTTAAACTATTGACTTTAATTTATCACTGCTACTTTCTACACATGGAAAAGTATTTCCACTGAATGTCAAAACATTTATCTATTTCACTAAACAACATTTAAGTGATTTAACCAGCCAGATACCATATTACATAAAGGGAACGGATTTCTAGAAAATTTCTTCATATTCTAACAATTGCCACCAGCTTTTATCAGCAGAAATGCTGAGTAAAACTGATTTCTTTCTGAAGTCCACAAAAGAAAGGTACATCTTTTCTCTGTAGACTTCAGTGGTTTATGAAGTTATGATGCATTACTAGGAATCTACAACTTCGACTTGTAAATTGATAGATCTGAAAAGCCACACTGCAGTCATTGTGACAATGCACATTAGAGCTAGACAACTAAATGAAAATGAAAGTGAAAGTATGTCAAAGATTAATCACAAGTTCAAGATAAAGGTTTTTTGATAAGAAATATACATATAATATAGCAAAAGCAGAAAAAAACAATAAAGCAAATGTATTGTTCTTTGAGGCCATACTCATGAAAGAGATCAGAGAGATATGACTCCAGAATTTCTCTATTTCAATAAAAGACCTTTCATCCTTGAGCTGAAGGTTAACTTTCAATCTTTTGTTCATCTATTTTAATAGCATAATAATGAAACATGAAAGTATTTCTCTGTTCAGTTGAAGAAAGAAATTTGTGAAATATCATCCCCAAGTTGGCTGCATTTTAACACAAGAACCTTTATCCTTGAGTTAATGTTTCATTTTCAAATATTTTTTGTTGAGCTCTTTTGTGAGTATGGCCTTCGGTGTAATTCTCTTTACATAAGGAAAACTCATCTACTTTCCACTTCTTCAAGTGACAGAAAATTTCAGTGAATAAAGGAATCATAAGATTATGTTAGAAATTGGGCGTTATTATCATCCAAGATATTTCTGATGTTCTGGGGTTTTCAAGAACACAAAATACTCACCAGATATCTGCAGACTGCTCATGTCAGGAGGAGGTGGGAAGGAATTGTTGTCAAAGTAACCCTCTGGAGTGACAGCTTGTCTGACTCCGCCCACCGCATTGATTAACTGCATCAACAATACAGAAGAATGGATGTAGTCCAAATCCCGAGAGATTCCCTCCCATTCTATGTCATAGAGGAGATCAGTTTGTGTGGAATTGTGACTAGACAGAGAGGTCACAGGCCTTACTTTTATCTTCTTACAAGCAACTTTCTTCATGATTTACAACAAGGGATATATATTTTAGACATATAATCCTTTATAACTAGATGCTCCTTTGTAATTATAAATAAATTTATAGTTTTTTTTAAAGACTGAGTAAAGTAACACAGCAAGTTTCATTGACTGTCACAGTGCAACTCAGTGTGAATTTAAACCATCAGAAATTTGGATCATGTTAAATGCTGATAATTCTGCATTTATTTATCCCATGATTGAGCATAAACCTCCACTTTCCAACAATATAACAAGTCTTGGTTGCTTGTAACATGTAGCCACTTTTTGCCATTGAGTGAGTCAGAATGAGTGGACTACCTACAAACTTGGACCTCTGTCTGTACCCCACTCATTTATATGTAACAGTCACATTTCAAGTTAAGTTATATGAACTGACTGTACACACATATTGAATTCTTTGTCACTTGCATTTTTCATTAATTCTTTTCCTTAAAAAAGTTCAGATTTAATTAAATTACTGGAAGCTGAGTTTTCCAATTTGATTCTATTGAACCTAAGTGGAACTCTGTTCAGCATACTTCCATTTTTAGTGTTAAGAAATATTGAAGCCTGAGTTGACATTTTACACTAAATAATTTTACCAATATTGGAAAATCCCAGTAAAGTACAAGTATCTTTGGCTTTGTTAAGAATTTGCATAAAAGGGGCTAACTGTATTAGTTAGAAGGTGGTTTAAAATTATTAAAGTTTCATAGATTATCTGCAAAATGTGACGCTTTCATTTCCTATCCTTGTTATATGTGGATATTTCCTATATCTTTTTCATGGAACACTTCAGTGTGAACTTGACTGTCCTTTGATCTTTTGATCCTTTGATAACTGTATTTCCTTTTTGCAAAACATTTTACAAAAGGCATCTTTTAGGTACCCTTCATTTAATAAATCTTTGTTGCCTGACTTGATTCAATTAATTCTCTTTGCTTTGTTACAGAATGGATAGATTATCAGATATTCACAGTACTCTTATTAATTTTTCTCATTATATAACCAAGTAATTTGACTCTTCAGACACTGAAATAACTTTCACAAACCAAATGCTGTGATAATTGTAATTGTTTTTAGCATTTCCTCATTAACATACAGTGAAAAGTGTCCTCTGCATGAGTTTGATATTTTGAAATGTGTGATCCTGATTTCCCTGACAACTCGGAATGAAAATAATAATATAAAAGAAACCTGTATCAAACCAATGTAATCCACACATTCCCTTCCATCTAATGCCTTTGAGCACAAAACATTATCCATGAATTGAGGCGACCTGCATTTTTCTGATTTTTTACACTATTGGCAACAGACCATATTTTTCACACTATTCACAAATTTAAAACATCCAATTATTTTATCATAACATTCAGAATATTATAAAGAAGCAAAAATTCAAATGATAGTGAGATGCTATTTTTTCGATTTCTACTTGATAATATGAATAAGACTAAAACAGAGCTTAAATGGAGTTAGTATTTACAGCACATTCCATTGATTAGTTCTCTATCAAGTAAAAGTCCTATAAATTCAATTATCACTTCCAACAGTGCATTACAAAACTACTGATAAAACAGTGGATACTGTGTGGATATTCTGTTACTGAGAAATTTTTTTTTGTTTTCTGGGAGAGATGGTTTTTTTCCTTTGTTTTTATATCACATTGTATTATAGCATTCTGGATAGAATGTCTGAAATGAATTAATGAGCCGCGAATTCTCTTCACTTGAGCATATCTAGGCACTGAGATACTGCCTTTTGTGGAGTTTGCTTAGAAAATAGCACATATTTGTAACAGTAATGAGGCTGTCGTATATAAAATATATCACACTTCTCCCAGCATATAGCATGCGTATTAATTGGAAAAGATTTACATAAAGAACAACATTAATACAGATTATCCAGGGGAAATACACTGGCTTTCCATTTCTCAGACCTTGGGTTTGATTTCAAGCCTGACATCAAGTGGGGAAAGTTGGTACTTTATGTTTGTCAGGTGCCAATTTGGTTATAAGTGTAGAAATCTTTACCAACAGGTATGCCCTGCTTCCCTAGATCCACTCAATTCTCATGAATAACTGTAACCCTATTTAATCAGTCAGTCAGTCAATCAATTAACCAGCCAGCCAACCAATCAATCTAATTCTATCTAATTTATGTCTAATCTAATCAATCAAATTTATCCATTCTGTGATAAAGCAGAGAAAATTAAGTGAATCAAGTCAGATGACAAAAAAAATTACATATAAGGGCCAGTTAAGAGATGCCTTTTGTAAAATGTATTGCAAATCTGGTAAACAGTGATGAAAGTCAACGGACAGACAAGGTCAGGCTGAAGTGTTCTATGAAACAGATATGGGAAATGTCCATGCATAAGAAGGATTATATAGTCCATGAAAGTGTCATATTTTATAGATGATCAATCAACAAATCAACCAATCAATCAAATGGGAGAAAAACTATGAAATGAGTATATAACAGCATTGCTGTTGTTACCTTTAACAAGATTTTTTTTTTAATTTCACAGTCCTGGTTTTAGATACTCTTATTCTTTCGGTTGTAAACCTACAGCTGACTTCTAAAGCTGCAATGATTCTTTGCTTGCTCACTAGGGAAGCGATTAAGTTATGTCTCAGTCACACTACAAGCAGTATGTCCCACGGTAAGATGTTTTACTTGGTGACGGAACCGCCTACAAGGATGCCTCCTACCTTCCGAGATTTGGTGTATCCATCACACTATAGGCAGTATAATTCGCGGTTATAGGCGTAGGGTGAAACGCCCCTGGGGGCAATTTTACTTTACCAGTACGGGATCTGCCATATTTGATAATTGCAGGAAATTGTCAAGGAAATATGAAATTAAATTAACAAAGTTATAAATGGGGGCAAGCCCCCAACCCCATAAATAGTATTCCTGTGTATTACAATAAAAATAAAGGGATGGAATTTTGCTATAATTTATAATCTAGTCCAAATCTCATACCGGTAAAGTAAAAACTAGCCCCCCTGTCCTTCAACTACCGTTGTGAGGTTCGTATGCGAAGTTCTGACACAGTGGCGAAACATCCACAACCAACACCGTGGACGAGACCTTCAGTTACCATACCATTCATCTGCGCATGCTCACAGTTCTGAATTCAGAGACAGAAATTTTAAACATCTTAGACATTCCACAGAACGTGCAAGGTAATTGACGTTTCACCACTGTGTCACAAAGTTGCATACAAACCTCGAAACAGTATTTGAAGGACAGGGGCTTTTTGCCCAACACCTACAATATGCTTCAGCACATCTTTAAGCGAATAGGCACACTTACAGGAAGTGAAGTTCATGAAAACAAAACATAGCTTTTATTATCACTATAGAAGACTTACAATCTACAACTAGAGATTGCGTCTCGACGTAGTGTATCCCCGGACAGGACATGGTTGAAGCGTGACATACAGAGTATTAGGGTTGACACAAATATACCCCTGTGGGGAGGGGGCATAAGTGTTTATGGGAGCAACTTGTACTGACACTAAGTGAACAAAATGTTTGCTTAATGAAAGATACAAATATAACTAGACGTAGCGCATCAAAGAACCGCTGAAAATTGTATCCATCTTAAAGAAAACTCGCCAATCAACCATCATTTAGCCTTGAAGGAGGAGCCCAAGGTAAAATCTGACCACATCAAAAGATTCTTATCCCATGATTTCCAATAGGTTGGTGTGACATTGCAAACCTCTAGGAACACAAATAAGTGAGTTATAAGCACTTTTAATTTTGGCTATCCTCATTTGACCTTGAAAGCGGGGCCAAAGCTCAAATCTGATCACACCAAAACATTCCTAGTGCATGATTTCCTATATAATGCTTTCACATTACAAACCTCTAGGACCATAAAAAGCGATTTATAAGCACTTTAGATTTTCCTTTATTTGTTTGACCTCAAAGGAAGGGCCCAAGGTCAAATCTGACCACATCAAATGATTCCCAGCTCATGATTTCCTATAGGTTGGTTTCACATTGCAAACCTCTAGGACCAATAATAAGCGAGTTATTTTTAAGTTTGGGTATAATGGTTTGACCTTGAAGGAGGGGTCCAAGGTCAAATCTGACCACATAAAAAGATTTCCGGTCCATGATTTCCTGTAAGTTGGTTTGCCATCCCAAACCTGTACGACCAATAATAAGCAAGTTATGAGCACTTTTAAGTTTGGCTATCCTCGTCTGACCTTGAACGAGGGGTCCAAGGTCAAATCTGACCACACCAAAAGATTCCCAGCCCATGATTTCCTATAGGTTGGTTTACCATCCCAAACCTCTAGGACCAATAATAAGTGAGTTATAAGCACTTTTAAGTTTGGCTATCCTTGTTTGACCTTGAAGGAGGGGTCCAAGGTCAAATCTGACAATATCAAAAGATTCCCGGCCCATGATTTCCTATAAGTTGGTCTCACATTGCAAACCTCTAGGACCAATAATAAGCGAGTTATGAGCACTTTTAGGTTTGGCTATCTTTGTTTGACCTTGAAGGAGGAGCCAAAGATTAAATCCAACCACACCAAAAGATTCCCAGCCCATGATTTCCTATAGGTTGTTTTTCCATCCCATACCTCTAGGACCAATAATAATGGAGATATAAGCACTCTTCATGACTGACAAAAAAACGCCTGTGGCAGCCATCTTGTTTTTCAAAATGAGGCCGAAAATATTTCCAGTCAAGACTTTGTAATGCACAACATATTCTGCAAATTTGAGATCTCTACCTATAATACCCTTTGCCCTAGAGGGCCAACAAAAGTTTTTGCTTTAAGTCAAATAAACGTCCCTTGTTTTTCAAAATGAGGCCAAAAATATCTAACTTTCTGAACATGAGAACTGGGCCAAAATGTGAAAAAAATGGCCAAAATCTGACCTTTAAGAGGCCACCAGTGACCTTGAAATTGAAGGTCAAGGTCACAAAACAACCAGTAACTGGCTGGTGTGGGGGTCTGATAAGATATAAGCACTTTTCATGATTGACAAAAAAACACCTGTGGCAGCCATCTTTTTTTTTCAAAATGAGGCCGAAAATATTTCCAGTCAAGATTTTGTAATGCACAACATATTCTGCGAATTTGAGATCTCTACCTATAATACCCTTTGCCCTAGAGGGCCAACAAAAGTTTTTGCTTTAAGTCAAATAAACGTCCCTTGTTTTTCAAAATGAGGCCAAAAATATCTAACTTTCTAAACATGAGAACTGGGCCAAAATGTGAAAAAATGGCCAAAATCTGACCTTTAAGAGGCCACCAGTGACCTTGAAATTAAAGGTCAAGGTCACAAAACAACCAGTAACTGGCTGGTGTGGGGGTCTGATAAGATTGACAGGTAGTTGGACAAATCTTGTTGGGAAAGTCTTCTTATCTATAGTCACTTTCTGCCAGCTAGCTGGTCCTGACAGTGACTGGTCTAGTAGGTTGAGACAGACATTTCACCAGGACCAATGACTGGTACAAGAATTTATCTGTAACCAATTCCCTCGGGCAGTAACTGGTTGGTCTAAGACGGCCACTTGGACCCTTAAAAGGCTTTTGCTGGTCCCTTAGCCAGTCTTGTGGACCTGCCCAGTACCAGGGCCTAACCGGTTACAGGTGAAGCAATGCTCTGTAACCAGTTCCTGGTGGCTCCACAGTTCTGTGAAAACTCACAGGAGCTGGCAGAACTGGGCAAATTAGACTACGTCTCAGCAGGGGTAGGCTTATATGAAACTACCACCTTCTTCGTCTCCATAACTGTGGAATCAGAAGATTTTCTCTGTAACCAACAATCCTCTGTAACCAGTAAGCCTGGATCCTGGTACTTCATCATGTACTCAACCTCTAAAGCCATTTTCAATAGTTTCCATGCAATATTGTCAGCAATAAGTGTGAAAATATCTCCAAAAAGGCCAAAAATGGCCTCGGTCAGGTACTTTGGATGACCTGTGGATGACCTTCAATGAAGAGCTTCAAGGTCAAATTTCTGCATGCTTATAGATGACATATATATGTATTATATATACCAGCCATAAGATGACCTAACTTTCTGTATATGAGAACTGGGCCAAAATGTGAAAAAATGTTCAAAATGTGACCTTTAAGAGGCCACTAGTGACCCTGAAATTGAAAGTCAAGGTCACAAAACAATAGCGTTTGTGGCATTGCCCATATATACCCACATACCAAATTTGAAAAGTCTAACTAAAATATTTTTTAAAGTTATTGCATCCGAAAGGAAATCTCTGCGGCGGCGGCATGACTGTACTGAATCCTAAGTATTCCTGACTTTCATCCGGGGATACAAAATGGAATAATAGTGTCCCATTTCTTCAGATTTGAGGTTTGTTTCTAATACTTTAAGTTTTCCTTCAATTATGTTTGTTGATAATTGATATTCCAGTTGTAAAGAGTCATCATAGTATTTCAGAAATATACTCTTGATACTGAGATATTGAGGCCATCGACCCATCTTTATTTTAAACTTACACATTTCAAGACAACTCAAATCTCCCAACATAAATATTTTGCTAGAATGGTTAAAAATTTGATACATTTTTTTCAATAGCTGTATGTTAATTTCATAACTAAACAAATTATCAACATTCTATAACATTTTATGCATGTTATTTTTCATTTTATAAGTTGTCACATGAAGCATTATATTTCACAGGCGATAATCCAGCTCATGAAAATAAACATTGCAGCTCTGCTTTTAGAAGACTTGCAATCTACAAAAATATGGGATAATAGTGAGCAATTTCTTCAGATTACAAATCACTTTTTTCAAAGCAAGGAATGGAGCCTTACTAACTTCACATTCACATCCAGCGTGAATGTATATCTGAAGGAATAAACTACAGGTCCTGTTTTCCTTTCCACGAGTAGGAACCATTGACAAGATGAAAATGAATTTCAAGAACATGCTATTATTTCTTCAGGACAAGTCTTTTTGCAAGACTATCCTTGTTACTAATACATACCTCCCCATTAGTGCCTCTCCACAGCCCAGCTGCATTGGGATCTCGTGGATTCTGAGCCACTGTCTTGGCACTCTGTACCATGGGTGTGATGGCTGAAATAACAACGTTATACACTCGTATATTCGTCAACGAACATATACAGCGAAATTCTCATAAGAAGAACCCCAGGTGGGACTGGAAAAAAATCTATTCAACAAGGAATTTTAAAGAACATCATAAATTGCGTTGAAAAAAAAAACACCCGTATATACAGGACAGCTTTTTTAAACATTTGTTCTTTAAATAAAGGCATATTTCTCTTATTATTCATACAAAATGGTCAACAATAAACGAAAAACATCCCTCGTTAGACATATACAGAAAAATACATCACTCACGAAGATTCACAATACTCCTGCTACACACATTTACTACTGCTAAATTGTTACTAATTGAACTATTTGGTAATATTTGAACTGTATACACTACACATGAGCCTTCGTGTGTTCAAGTCAACTGTTCACTTATATTTGACCTGTATGCATATTATACCTAAAACCTTATTAATACCTTCATATGATTAAATTAATTATTCAGAAATACAGAAAAACCTCTGACACTCTTGGGAGAGTAACAATTAGGTCACATAATAGAAAGGTAGGATAATAGAAAGGCTAAAATAAAAGGCTTAACTGCAGTAGAGAGAGTGGGTTTGAGGTTGGATAGTTGAAAATTCGGAAAACAGAGGGTTGGATAATAGACATTTACTGTATTTGAATTGCACACTTTCTACACCTGAGCTGCAATTGGTTTGAGTTAAATAGTTACTTATATTTCACTTGTATACTTTCTACACCTGAGCTGCAATTGGTTTGAGTTAAATAGTTACTTATATTTCACTTGTACACTTACTACACCTGAGCTGCAATAAGTTTGAGTTAACTAGTCACTTAAATTTCACTTGTACACTTACCACACCTGAGCTGTAATATGTCTGAGTTAACTAGTCAGTTATATTTCACTTGTGAATCTACTACTCCAGATGTGAATAGGTCTGAGTTAACAAGTCACTTATATTTCAATTGTACACTTACTACAGCTGAGCTGCAATAGGTTTAAGTTAAATAATCAATTATATTTCACTTGTACACTTACTACTCCTGAGCTGCAACAGGTTTAAGTTAACAAGTCACTTATATTTCAATTGTACACTTACTACTCCTGAGCTGCAACAGGTTTAAGTTAACAAGTCACTTATATTTCAATTGTACACTTACTACAGCTGAGCTGCAACAGGTTTAAGTTAACAAGTCACTTATATTTCAATTGTACACTTACTACTCCTGAGCTGACGGATGCTGTGGTTCACCTGGTCCACAAACACTGGGTCCTCACTGTTGTCCGCCTCTTGTTGCGCGACCTGCAGGACCCGGTTGGCTCTGCGTGCGATGCTAGATGTGTTGTTAACGATTCCAGCAGGATCCACGGCTTTAATGGACTCCTCTGTCCTGTCCGTGTCTTTTCTGATACCATCCTCTGAAAATGGGAAAATGAAGGACTTTATACAACACATTTAGATTTAAATAAAGCTACTGCTGCAGAGATATAAGGCCTTTATAGTACGATGACCCCACACCACATTTAAGAAGCGGTCAAAGGTCAAAATTCAGCATTTGAAAAGAATCTCAGGCCATGACTTCCTATAAGTCCGAGAAATAGTGTGAAACTTATTGCTCATATACTGACCACAAGCCTTGATAAACGCCACAGTATCTGTTGCTTCGTCCACCAGACTTCTGAGTTTTTCCATGTTCTCTGACCATTGTTTCTTCAGCAGATCGAAGTGTTCTACTGCCGCCTGATTGGCAGGATTCTGAAGCACTATTTTGGCAGCTTTGATTACTTGAGGCGTTAGGTCATTCACCTGTAGCAGAAGACAGAAACATATACTGTCAAAAATCTTCATAAATGTTATTATTTTATCTTTTCATCCACTCATTGTTATTGTTTGACTTCAAATATTTCTTGTACTTTATGACATTTCTATCACCTGAACAAAATCTCACTTTTTATCATTCAGATAAAGTTTCTGTGTCATTAGTTTTAGACGTCTAAGAATTCTTTGGAATTTATAATGTTTAATTCTTAGAATTTTTCTTTGTGAGTTTTTTGAAAAAAATTCTACGAATATGATAAACATGATCATGCGACCGTTTGACAGAAGGATGAAGTAATAACTTATTGAGCTGGTTAACGTTATTGTAAAAACTTCAAATGTCCGCATTAGGGACGACTAACCAATGACGGTTACAATAATGCAATGTAGCGGTATCATATTTTAAAGTACGAATAATCGCTCCATGTAGTAAAGATGCAAAAGGTCTGAATCCATCAAGTATGTGCACATTGTCACAGAAAATATCCCCAAAATATAACTACAGCCATGTTACTGTATTGTTTATGCATTCACATAAAACCGGAAGTACCATGTACATCTTATATTGCCCACTTCCTGACTGAAATAAACAAAGCAGAAGTCGCAGGAAAACAGCAAATTCACTAAATTTTACAGATTTTGGACGTATATCTTCAGTTTGTTTCACATAGTTATCATTTTCATTACCTTTTATAATAACAAACATTTTGGCAGTTTGGCAAATTTGACGATTATTCGGTGTCGACTAGAATATTACTTGACAATTAGCCGACATGAAATATTTGAAGTCGCAACGTCCTTAGTCTGCATGGTATATAATCCGGATGGCTGCTACAACAGCCAGCCATTGTTCATGAATTTGTAAGAGAATTGCATTGTAAAATCTTTGAAAACTATGTATATAATATTCAACATTCAGACAATCACAGTTGGGATAGAATTGTTTTTGTTTCAGTTTCACAATAGTAGCAGCACTATCAGAATTGTGAATAATATATGACAAGAAAATCGATTACTTTTAAATACTAATACATTGCATTTTAATCTAAACCAGAAGTTTGTGATACATCAGTTACATATACTGAGAAGTTGTTTTGATGAATATTAGGATCTGGGCTTAGAAACCAGATGGTAGTCTTATTATAAAAAAGATCAAATAAATCCTTTTTCCATGATAAGATAAAATTTTGAAAAAAGTTGAAATTGTAACCAGTAACTTATTTTCATACCTGACACAAGTTACATCTCACACAATAACTAGATAAGATTTAGTTTTTAGATTTATTTTTTTACATTGCGTTCAACAGCCATGGTCATATTGCGATGGGTAGTTTATAAGTGGAGGAACCAGTGCATACTAGTTGGTCAAGATTCTGCACTGTAAACCATCGGCAAGTAACTACCAACTTTCCAACTTGAAGCAACCGGGCTGAGATTCAAACCAGCAACCTCAGAGGTTGAAGGTGAGCACTCTAACTGCTACACCACCCCATCGCCCCTAATAATAACCAGAAGACTTCATACCTGCTGTGACGTAGCGTTAATACCCTCTACAATCCTCTTGTTATTGGTTCCTCCTGCAGCAGCCACCTGCTTTGCGGTCTCCGCCAGCTTGTGTGAATGAGAGTCAAAGTTCTGAGCCTTCTCCTCAAAGTTTGCCTCTCTGCGTGGTGTGCCTTGAAAACACATACTTACAATGACAAAACTCAATTATAATGACACACTCAACAAAACTGCAATAAATAAATAATAACAATTTCATAATAACAAACACAACATCCACAATAAACTTCATAACCATTGTTTTCTTAAAGCTTAACTCTGCAGGAAGTGCCTGGAAAATACCGGATTATACACAATTTTATTATCCACCACGCGACGTATTTGCCCTAAATACGGGGCAATACAGACTGGGATGTATTTTTTTTGTATACACCGGCGCCCCGGTACTATGGATAATGAGTGTGAAGAACTTCCGGTTTTTCAACAATATCTCAGAAAGTATGCAACTTACAAATATGTATAATATGTCATTAGAAAGGTGTTATTGTAGCGCTTCTGCTGATGTATGTTGCATAAAAATCCATGCAGAAATGACTGAGATATTGCAAGGTAAAGATTGAAGTTTTGTATTCAGTGTTGCTCATGCTTTTTGACAGTCTGTTTCACGTTTTCTCATAAACTATTCATATTATTTGACCCATAAATCGCACAAAAATGGTGGATAATAAAAGTAAAACCCCCCTCATCAGACATATACAGAAAAAATATATCACTCATGAAGATTAACAATATAATACTCGTGTTACGCACTCGTATAATATTGCTATCTTCATTCGTGATATATTTTTTCTGTATATGTCATTCGGGACATTTTCCTATTATATACATCTCCACAAATATTTCATCTTTAAAATCTACCTCTCTGATTAAACAAACAGAACCAATTACAGTACACCTCCCTATTAACCTG
This sequence comes from Sabellastarte sp. h YS-2021, assembly GCA_964017235.1. Lineage (NCBI taxonomy): Eukaryota > Metazoa > Annelida > Polychaeta > Sabellida > Sabellidae > Sabellastarte > Sabellastarte sp. h YS-2021. The sequence continues at coordinate 81,093,052 of OZ024934.1, read as the reverse complement.
TCTTCTCTATATATTGTGTTTTAATATACTCATTGTTCCCTGCGTATGACACTTTACTCACCTAGTGGTACCATAGCAGCATCATGCAGTTGTTTCAGGGGAGTTGCTATGTCAACAAAGTCTGACGCAACCTACAAATATGGAAATATAATGGTATCTCTGTTACTAAACCATGTTGTTTGTCAGCAGGATTATTTGAATAATATTTAATAACAAATATCCGGTAAATTTTAATTACCTGTAAAATTCATACATTTAAGGTGCGTTTCTTTTAAATCTTACATTAAAATGCAAATACTATATTTATAAAAATTTGACGATACTTCCATTTCTGAAAGTAAAAGAGATAGAAGTGAAGCTAAGCACTCATCCATGTACATATTAAAATGAATTTCCAATTTTATACCTCACAATGCTTTTTTTCTGATTTATATGATAATTTACTCATAGTTTTGGTTTTGATGCTCCTACAATCTGGGAATGAATTGCCTGATGAGGTTCATTCATTCCACTTCCTCTGTCACCTCCTTCAGGAAGAAACTCAAAGCATATTTGTTTTCCCAAGGCCTTTCCACCATAGCTTGTTATTAAGGTGGTATCTCTGTGGCCAAGACCTTTGCTATGTACATGAGCTGATGAATTTTGCAATATACTACTTATGACTGTTGGGCCTTAGTATCTCCTTAAATGGGGATATTAATGTTATAAAGTCCAGAATAGAAGAGAATTGAATAAACAGTGAAAGAGAAACTATGGTTTTGTATTTAGAAAACCATACAAGTTGGTGAGCTTTTAATTAGACACCAAATATTTGAAAATATTGTCTAAATATCAAAACAGACATATCCAAACAGTGATTTGGTCTTACTGATTGACATGAATGTTAGTGCAAAACAGTCCATTATCAGAATGTAGAGTAAGAAATCTAAAATTCGCCAGGAATCTAAAATTCGCCACCTCTAAAACCTTAGTTAATTTTATGAAGAAAATGATGTTTTTCTCTAAAAATTGGTATTTTTCAGTTCAAAAAGCCTTAATTTACTATACAGTCAACAAATCTCACCACAATTCATTTATTTTATTAGTATTTTCACCTGTGGCGAATTTCAGATATGTGGCGAATTTTAGATTTCTTACTCTATGCATTCTTGCTTGTACCATGACCATTCAGAAAAAAACTTCAATATTAACTTATAAATGACAAGCTTCTTGTTTTGAAGTGTTTTAAGCGTTTCAAAGATAATAACGGTTGCACAGAGCTTCAACATACATCTCTGTGGAGATTTTGACATACATCATGGACAGAGTTACAAGTTCATGAAACCATTCCGAGGGTTTTTGAAATCCCTGTTCAAATGAATTCACGGCTCCATATATAAAACACAACTGTCTCACCTGGTCCACTAAAACATCTTGCATTCTGTCTTTGAGTTGGCGCAATTTGTCAGACAGTTGAGCGGCCACAGCACGTGCCTGGGGACTGTTACCCTGGTAACAAAATAAATAAACTTTGAATACCTTTACATTTTTTACTTTGATGTCAAGTGAAAATTTCAAGGATTATCACAATTACAATATTATGGCAGTTCACATAATTTACCGAATAACATGCTACTGCTCAAACTATTGTATACCAATAAAGAATTTTATCAACTGAACAAAGTTTTGAGATGTAAATAGTATTAATGTACATTTCAAAATTTGTTGTACATCATTGGGAGTAGTTTATCATACTACTTTAGAGCTATTGTAATAAAAATTATTTATATTATATATTTTTTAACCACTGTGACTTACAAAAATCTTAAATTTCCTAATAAAGTAAATGCACAAAACAAGTGTCTTGCACATTTAATCCAGAATCTCACTCCGAAAGCTTAATTAATACTCAAAAATCATTGTGTCTTTCTGTAGACACCAAGTATTTTTCTTCACAATGCTTAGTTAACACTAGTGGATTGTTTAGTTAACACGAGTGGATGGGTGATTAGACTGTGCTTGATGAATCGTCACTGTCAAGTACAATCACGGTCGGTCACTGGCAATTTCTAGCAATCAATTATTCACCTTAAATCTTACCTTTCTTTATATATGTCGTGTACAAGTTGGGACTTTGTACAAGTTATAACTTGTACAACTCAGCCATACAAGTTATAACTTGTACAAGATTTTGCACATGTTATAACTTGTACAAAATCCCAACTTGTACACGACATATATATCAATATCCATGAACTTTTAAAATTATGTTTGGTAGTTTTCTTGAATAAATCGACAGATTTGGCATGAATTTGAGGTTTATTCATATTTACTGCCATATTTACAGGAAATGAGTGCTTTTGGCAGATCCTAAACGTCGGAAATGTAGATAACACCATTATTCTTACCGAACTGATATATACTTCACCCAAGAAAGTATTTTATGACATAATGGCCAACAATGGGGTAAAAAAGTAAAAACAAAAAATTGATTATGGTTCGATTATCAGTCAGAAAAATGGACAAATACTAGTAATCGACCATGAAATGTGGAGACAATTCTGCTCTCTAGATGACACACAAACTCTCATATTATTCTTTACCATGCCCCGCCTACTGAGATCTGCAAGCTGATTGGTCAACATCTCTGCCTCGTCACACAGACGTTGTATTTCCCCGCGTTTTGGTCCCAAAAGTTTGTCGCCCACTCGCCTCCCTTCAGCAATGATCTGTCTGGCTGCCTGCTCACCTGGTGAAACAGATAAATCCATGCAACAGACTTTATTGTCCTAGTGGTCAGATGGTTTACAAAAATCACATTCGGTCTTTCAGGATTTTGAAATAAACGACTGATTGACGGACTTATTTGATGTTGTGCCTAGTACCTTATTTTGGCTACATTGTAATGTTATCTGACATTTTATCAGCTGGTCAAACATATGGTGAGACTTAACTGCAAGCTTAGATGATCTATAACTGGGAATTTCTTTTGCAAGATATTATAAAGTTAGTAAACTTCATTTTTACCCAATACAGAGTACAAAATGTGCGTTATTTCACTATTTCACCAAATTTATAGGTATTTTTGGCTGCTTTGACGAAGTATCACTCAATGACTTTTTCAATAATTCATCCAAATTATTCTTTTCAGATTTCATTGTTTCTACCACAATGAAACAAAAAACAAATACCTGTCAGTATTAATTTTATACATTACCTGTTACTGCATGCATGTGACTTTAACTCAAATTTATACACTGTAACATATTAGCAGATAGATTCTACCCAGTTACGTGCTGTATACATACCCAGGCCCTTATCATCCACTGCAGGGTTATTGAGCCACCTCTGAGCTTGGTCCATCTTGCCAGTCACAGTATGTGCTGGCTTTCTGATACCGCTTCTCTCTGTATTGTTCACAGCTCTCTGACACTTGTCCTGAAGCTCCTCCAGCTTCTGCTGAATGCCACGGGCTAATGATATCGCCTGTGGACTGTTGCCCTGGCAACAAATAAATTTACTTAGACCCTGCTCCAGCAGTAATATGTACAGCCTGAACCCTGTCATGTTAAATCTCAAAGAACTAAAAAAAAAAAAAAATATTTCATGGAAACTGAGATGACACTGTGGCCTAGTGCGTAACACACTTGCCCAGGAAGACAGAGGAGGTGGGTTCAAACCCATGTACAGGCAGATACATAGTGGCTCAGATGACCACTGTAAATAACAGTCCTTTTATCATTGGGTCCTATCCTCACTGGCAGGCTAAAGAACCTCAAGGACATTGACAAATGGTCACCCTTGAACCTGTCTTTCAGTTAGGGGAATGTCAGTCACTTGAGAGCTTGGGCTGTACTTGTACAGTCGGATGGGTTATATAGCACTTTGAGTCCTAAACTACATAGAGATATTGTGCTAAGTATCAATACAATATCAATATCGATGAAAAAGGCCATATCAGAACCAGGGTTTAGTTTTTAAAGCCTCCATTGGTAAGGAGGTCGTTATAAGGAAGGTGTATTTCCTATCTTTGCAATGGCCAACTGCTTCTGAGTTATTTACTTGTGGGTACCTTTTGCTTTGATTTCCGACCCTTGATCACTGAAAATAGTCATTGGGGGAAGGACCATAACTACAAGAAGGAACATTTATCAAAGAAATTACAGTAACTTTTACATATTCAAACAAGTGAAGCCGTTAATTATTTTATGAATGACTCTCATACTTTGCCCTGTGCCCTTAGTTCTGCTAATGCATCAGTCATGGACTGGATATCGGACACAGCTTTGTAGATGGCATCCCGGTCGGCTGGGTTGGCACAACGCTCTCCAATCTTTAAGGCATCGTCAAGGATCTGACGTAAGGCACGCTCCCCTTTATAAAAAAATGGAGTGTATGTGTTTTATTGACTGGGAATTAATCTAGTATTCCATGTGTCAATACGCATAGGTCAAGAGTGTAGAAAAGCAGTGCATTGGAAATCATTCTGGTAATAGCATAGCACTTGTATTTGACTTCAAATCTGACTGTTAACTAACTTAATATTATCCAAACACTAAGGTTGAAAACGAATAGTTAAATCAACTTTGAAATAGTTGGTGTCTGTTATAAAATTTATGTAACTTGGCTGTTTTCTTACACAAAACCTTACATTTTCTTCAATTGCTCAAATGAACCGGAATATTGATAACAAAATCAAGAAAAATTTGACATAAATTTTAATGTCTACACAACTGTCACTTCTGCCTACAACTGATATTTTATTTTAAAAATGACAAATGAAGAAAGTTGAAGTGACAATGAAAAAGATCAAATTTTATACCCAGATGACATTGTTCTGTGGTGGTCTCACTAGTTGTTACAAACTAGCACAAAATATTCTACTTGTTAGAGCTCATTTCTGAATTGATGCATTTTTGTGTTTTGGTAGTTATCCATACAGTTTAATAAACTGTGATTCATATTTGGGTAGGGGGCGCTCCACACAACACGGACAGTATTTTCAGGGCGCGATGGCTTAATCAAAGTGTTTGAAAAACCTGCAATGACTTCTCAAGTGCCAAACTAATATGTACACGCCTGAGGGATGGGACTGGGGGGGACAGTATCACTTAATGAGATGCCTCGTTTTCAAATATGCACTCCCCACATATAAGGTCCATTTGTAGAATAAGGTCGTGAAGCAAAGCTCAAATACCTGTTGACACAACTGCACAGAGAGCTGCATGAATGACCCATAAGAGTTTTAATTGTCCTATATCTTTACCTGAACTTCCTGGAAGAGCTGTTGGGTCCACCAGCCAATCTTGGGCTTGTTTCATTTTACCTTCAACTGCATTCTGTAAATAAACAGAATATAATTAGATTTTATTGGAACACACAAACTTTTACTTCAAACTCAAATGTATGCTGTGACAAAGCAAATGACAAAATGCACTAGAATCAAATTTCACCTGTGACAAAAATTACAATACAATCTGCCCATTACATGTAATTGCTTGAGGCAGCAACAGTGACTTTATCCAGATTATAACATCGCTTTTAACGTAATGTACATTATGATGTGATATTGTAATGAAAAAACAACAAAAAAGGAGACCATTGATTTCGTGAAAAGGAACAGAAATTGAACCATATATTTGTGAATATATATGTAGATATTTTGATTAAGTAGTAAGAATACAATTTTCATTGGTTTGTACTCCAGGATAATCCAATACTTTTTTATAGGGCCAAAGTCAAACAAAATTCTTTAGCTTTAATAAAACACTCATCAGTCACACTTTACCGTGGCTTGCTTCATGAATTATAAAATTTTTATTTATCTGATTCAACTCAGGTTAACTGGGAAAGTTATACATTTATTTTACGTCATTTATTTTAATCTAGTTTAAAAGCATGCGTTACCATGGCTTTCTTCATGACTGTGATGTCATCAGCCCCCCATTCATCTTCATCATACGTGGTGAGTTGAAGCACACGGATGATTTCGTGAATCTCATTCGACATCTTCTGAACCACAAAATCTCTGTTATTTTGTGCATCTCGCTCCCCGGGACTTCCTGTGAAATGGATACAGCTTTATGTACATTACAATACACGCTGTACATGCAGAACCAGTTTAAGTGGAAGTTTGGTGCATCTGGAGTGAATTCCAAACATCAGGTAATGCAGTATTGTAATATTGTCATGCACATGTATATTAGTTCTGTTAACACCTGAGATAAAGGGGAATCGGCAGAAGTCCAGGTCTTAATAGAACTGATATATACATGAGGATATTATAAGTATTATAGTACATATAAGTAAAAGTTGGACATAACTGGAATCGGATCCTGTGGTTACTGCAGATTCTACTTGAATAGATTAAGGGAGCAATTATATATCGATCAATACCGCAACCTGGATTTCAATATTGGTTCTAAAAGTGTTCGTTTCAATATCACTTTTAATGTCAGGAGGCAGTATTTTCCATATATGTTTGTACTTTATAACTACTTCATATTTTGATAATCACTATTCACATGTTGGAAGATTTAAGTCTTGTGTTAAAACTTATAATCTTTCTTAAACATAATATGTAACTGCTTGAAAAATAAAGTAATAGTGGCTGTGGAGTAATGCATTTTCCAGCATGAAACAATAGTTCAACAAATGAACCACAAACATGTCGCTCCATACAGATGTTTTTTCACTGTTCTAATCAGCCGTTTAATCAGGATATTTGGTCACAGGGTCTGAGTTATTCCGGCAATTATTTCCTCAAGGATTTCCTTTATACAGCAAAACCTAATAAAGTAATTTAACAAATACTGTAAAGTTGTATAATATGTAGACAAGTTAAATTCAACATTAGGTAAGGCACCTAGTTTGTGTTATACTGACAGGTGTGGAGTATCTAACTGGTTCGCTGGAAGTAATTAAGATGTTTATTCCTAAGAGGACCACAGGAATGAAATATTTTGGCAGAAATGACTACCTTGTGAAAATACCATACCAAAATTTGTATTCCTGACATGATTACAGGTATACAATACAATGATGGAAATGTTTATTCCTGAGATAAGTACAGATATGAACTTACCTTTATCTCCTTAAATAGCACATAACATATCCTAAGTTTGATATGATGGGAGATATTTGTTCCTTACATGAGTATCTGTGTAAACTGGTATACCTGTTCTTTTCATAACATGTACCATAACCTACCTTTGGATGTAATAAAGATCTATATTTCTGAGATGAGTACATGTGTGAACTCTTTCACCTGTTGCACAGGTGTCGCTTACCTCTGGATGTGATAAAGAGCTTTTATCCTGAGATAGGTACAGATGTGAACTTTTTTTTACCTGTTACACAGGTATGGCTAACCTCTGACGTGATGAAGAGCTTTAATCCTGAGATGAGTGCAGGTGTGAATTTTTTCACCTGTTGCATAGATGTGGCTTGCTTTTTGATGTGACGAAGACCTTTATTTCTTAGACGAGTACAAGTGTGAATTCTTTCACCTATTACACATGTGTGGCTTACTTTTGGTCATGATGAAGACCTTTATTCCTGAGATGAGTAAAGGTGTGCATTGTTTCATCTGTTGCACAGGTGTAGCTAACCTTTGGATGTGATGAAGATCTTTATTCCTGAGATGAGTATGGGTGTGAACTGTTTCACCTGTTACACAGATGTAGCTTACCTTTGGACGTGATGAAGATCTTTACTCCTGAGATGAGTACTGGTGTGAACTGTTTCACCTGTTACACAGATGTAGCTAACCTTTGGACGTGATGAAGATCTTTATTCCTGAGATGAGTACGAGTGTGAACTGTTTCACCTGTTACACAGATGTAGCTTACCTTTGGACGTGATGAAGATCTTTATTCCTGAGATGAGTACTGGTGTGAACTGTTTCACCTGTTACACATATATAGCTTACCTTTGGACGTGATGAAGATCTTTATTCCTGAGATGAGTATGGGTGTGAACTGTTTCACCTGTTACACAGATGTAGCTTACCTTTGGACATGATGAAGATCTTTATTCCTGAGATGAGTACGGGTGTGAACTGTTTCACCTGTTACACAGGTGTGGCTTACCTTTGGACGTGATGAAGATCTTTACTCCTGAGATGAGTACTGGTGTGAACTGTTTCACCTGTTACACAGATGTAGCTTACCTTTGGACGTGATGAAGATCTTTACTCCTGAGATGAGTACTGGTGTGAACTGTTTCACCTGTTACACAGATGTAGCTTACCTTTGGACGTGATGAAGATCTTTATTCCTGAGATGAGTACGAGTGTGAACTGTTTCACCTGTTACACAGATGTAGCTTACCTTTGGACGTGATGAAGATCTTTATTCCTGAGATGAGTACTGGAGTGAACTGTTTCACCTGTTACACAGATGTAGCTTACCTTTGGACGTGATGAAGATCTTTATTCCTGAGATGAGTACGGGTGTGAACTGTTTCACCTGTTACACAGATGTAGCTTACCTTTGGACATGATGAAGATCTTTATTCCTAAGATGAGTACGGGTGTGAACTGTTTCACCTGTTACACAGATATCTAGATGTAGCTTACCTTTGGACGTGATGAAGATCTTTATTCCTGAGATGAGTACTGGTGTGAACTGTTTCACCTGTTACACAGATGTAGCTTACCTTTGGACGTGATGAAGATCTTTATTCCTGAGATGAGTACGGGTGTGAACTGTTTCACCTGTTCCAGTGCCGCCTGGAGCCACTCTCTGTGGACCTGATGGGTCAGTTCTTTCTCTCTACCATCCACCTGTTTGGTCATCTGTGTCAGGATTGGACTCAGGTTCTGAATAACAAATAAACTCATGCTATCGAGTAAAGACTACAAAAACCTGGAACTGCCATTCCAATTCAATACTTCAAATAGTCTTTGGAATTCCAGAAGTACTATTAGGAATTATGAATATTTATTTAGAATTCCAAAAGTGTATTTAGAATTCCAAATACTGTATTCAAATTCCCAGTTTGGCTGGTGGTGCCATCCTTTCTTAGTAAACAGCAGACTCTGTGTAGCTATACCCTCTAATATCCAAAGGATTTTAATCTAGTTATGGCAAACTTAAGGTTTGGGAGTCACAATATTAAAACAGTTCTGAAATTGCAAATAAATGACCACTCAAAACTGCCAAAAATCTGCCATATAGGGACCTTAATTTTTAAAGGGTTATACAGCTATACATCAAATCAATGAATAAACCAAATCACTCAATCAATCCTCACTTTGACAAATGTGACTAGATCTTCCATGGTCTCCACCACCTCAGTAATGGCCAGATATTCCAGTACATTCTTACAGATCCGGATGATCTTCCTCACTTCTGACTCATCAAAGGCCAGTAAGAGTGCTGAGGTTCCTTGTAATATACCTGGAAAATATAAAGCGACAAATTTCTTAAAAGTCATATGATGACATAAAAATTGACATAACAACACCCTTATTTATGGTTCTTTGTTGTAAACCTAAAAATGACAAAAAGCAAAATCCTTGATACCCATAATTTACTTTATTTATTGTTGCGAGCTTTTTTAAGTAAAACTTATATAACATTTCCAAAAAGAATTTTGGGTCAATATGTAAGTTACATTCAATTTGAATCAGATGCAAAGACTTCAGTATACATACTGGGTGTAATTTATCAATCCATCTTTTTGTAAACATGTGCATTTTATCAATGCATTTCATCACCACATTTTATCAATGGAACTAATACATATAAAACTGTAAAATGGTATTTCTAAACATTATAAAGTTCAGCAAGAAAAAAAATTGTCAATGTAATACAAGTAGGAAATCTTGTTATATTTATACTACTTTTGAGATTGAAAGCATCCTCAAGCTTCTGACTGTTCATGAGACAGGATTGTCCAGTTGCACGGAGGCCAAAAAGAATTGTAAACATATGATACCTTAAACAAAATTAAGACATCTGTTCTATCAACTTCAAGCTATCAACAGTACACATTTCTACTTTTCCAGTAAATCTATGCAAAAAACTGTTGAGGAAATATACAAAAGAAACAAAATACACATTTTTACAGAGGAATTTGAAGCATATCATGTATGCCAGTAAATGGGGAGCTGTGACCAATTGATTGTACACATCCAATGGATTGTTTCAAACATGATAAAATCACAGTTCCACAGGACCTTGACAAAGTATTTTATCAGAAGTTATATCTATAGCCCTTGACTTTAATTTCAAAATATACAAAAATATATTATGAACAAGACTTAGTCTAATCAATTATATAATCAGTTGGATTATATGTCCATGTGACTTGGCTGATGTTTCTTTGGAAAAAATTATGCTGAAAAGAAAAGACATTTATTCCTTTAAATATTGTTGTGACTCAGGAATCAGCAGACTGTTATCAATTCTCATTCATCATGTAGACGATCAATTTCATTATTTTATTTTGTATGACATTTGATATTGCTTCAATATCTGTAATATTTCTGTATTAACCACACCTATACACTGGATGGCATTTAGAGTACCTGTCAACAACTGTACTTTACTTGTGTATCTTGTAATGAAAGATAGCTCAAGATGACTTCTAAATAAATGTGTTTGTACAATTGTAATTTTCGTCTGTCAATGGTATTTATCATCACATTTAAAGTTGTTCATTTCCACAGAAACCATTTATTTTCCATGATACATCAAGCCACTTTGTTAACCTGAGACATAGAGGTGACCAAGTCCAAATATTTATGCAATGAATCATTTTACAATTCTGTGTGATTTCAATCTATTTTAAATATGTGGGTTTTTTTTTACAAAAGTACAGTGACATGCCTTTTATATTAAGACAGAGTGAAAAATTTCTATTTATCCTTTGACATGCTTATTTCATTGTCAGCTTAATGTCTCGAGCCTTTACGTTTACACTAGAGGACCATGTGACGAGTGGTTATTAAACTCATTATCTTGACTCCATACAGTGAGGGGTTTAAAACCAACTATTTTAACATATGGAATAACGTTTATTTAACAAATGTACGGCACCACCAAAAAACTAGAGGAATGCTTTTGCTAACAAAAGCGAAGCATCCCTGAAAGTTTAAAATGCTTTGTGGTTTTAATAAGCATGCTGTAAAGCTAAGAATGCACAAAGCTGCGCCGTATGCTTTCCCAATACCTCTTAATACATTCTGAAGCTATAAAAGCAACGATAAAGGAGATATAAGGCAAAACCTCCAAAGCAGCTATTTATGACCCCAGTTTGGCCCATAAGGGAGGGGTCAGGGGGTAAAACTGACCGGCTATTCAGACTCTCCACATATGCTTTCCCAATACCTCTAAATACATTCTGAAGGTATAAAAGCAACAATAAAGGAGATATAAGGCAAAACTCCAAAGCAACTATTTTATGACCCCAGTTTGACCCATAAGGGGGGGTCGGGGAATAAAACTGACTGGCTATTTAGATTCTCCACATATGCTTTCCTAATACCTCTTAATACATTCTGAAGCTATAAAAGCAACAATAAAAGAGACATAAGGCAAAAACTCCAAAGCAGCTATTTATGACCCCAGTTTGGCCCATAAGGGGGGTCGGGGGGTAAAATTGACCGGCTATTTAGACTCTCCACATATGCTTTCCCAATACCTCTTAATACATTCTGAAGGTATAAAAGCAACAATAAAGGAGATATAAAGCAAAACTCCAAAGCAACTATTTTATGACCCCAGTTTGACCCATAAGGGGGGGTCGGGGGATAAAACTGACTGGCTATTTAGATTCTCCACATATGCTTTCCTAATACCTCTTAATACATTCTGAAGCTATAAAAGCAACAATAAAAGAGATATAAGGCAAAAACTCCAAAGCAGCTATTTATGACCCCAGTTTGGCCCATAAGGGGGGTGGGGGGGGGGGGGGGGGGTGGGGTCGGTCGGGTGTAAAACTGACCGGCTATTTAGACTCTCCACATATGCTTTCCCAATACCTCTTAATACATTCTGAAGGTATAAAAGCAACAATAAAGGAGATATAAGGCAAAACTCCAAAGCAACTATTTTATGACCCCAGTTTGACCCATAAGGGGGGGGTCGGGGGATAAAACTGACTGGCTATTTACTCAGTATTTAGATTCTCCACATATGCTTTCCTAATACCTCTTAATACATTCTGAAGCTATAAAAGCAACAATACAGGAGATATAAGGCAAAAACTCAAAATCAGCTATTTTATAATATGACCCCAGTTTGACCCATAAGGGGGGGCTGGGGTAAAACTGACTGGCTATTTAGACTCTCCACATATGCTTTCCCAATACCTCTTAATACATTCTGAAGCTATAAAAGCAACAATAAAGGAGATATAAGGCAAAGACTCAAAATCAGTTATTTTATTTCCCCAGTTTGACCCATAGGGGGGGGGGGGGGTCGGGGGATAAAACTGACCGGCTATTTAGATTCTCCACATATGCTTTCCCAATACCTCTTAATACATTCTGAAGCTATAAAAGCAACAATAAGAAAGATATAAGGCAAAACTCAAAATCAGCTATTTTATGACCCCAGTTTGACCTATAGGGGGGGGGGGGGGCGTGGGGTAAAACTGAATAGATATTTAGACGCTCCACAAATGGTTTCCTATTACCTCCCAGTACATTTTATGGCTCTAAATGCAATACTTAAGAAGATAATAGGGGGTTGACCTAAATTTAAGGCTTTCAGATGGGAAGGTGTCAGAAAATCACTCATAAATGAGACATTTTTCAAGGGATTGCTCCCAAAATCTAATCAGCTCACGTTTTCGATAGTATGAACAGGTGTGTCAAATTATAAGGCTGTGTAGCAAGTAGTTTTTCCTGAACTGCGATGACGGGGGGAGGTGTACTTCAAAAAAATTGTTTTTGATCATGTGACCTTCATAAAGGTCAAAGGTCAAATTTAAGCATGCAGAAAAATTTTCCCACGCCTAAGGTATATAACTGCCAAATATGGTTTGAAACCTTCCAATAGTAAGGGAGATATTCAAGGGAGACCATAATGCGGCGGCGGCGGCGAGGAAACTGAGGCGAAAACAAATAAGCGCCCTTTCAGGGACGCTTAATTAAAAACAAAAGATATTCTGCACTGCTTTTAAATATAAGTGACACGATTAATTGAATTACATTACCAGTAATTTCAAATATAGTACATGTTGAAAATAGTACTCAGGATAACTGACATAAGTTGATTTAATTTTCCGGTAATTATATATTTTACTAACTTCAAGTCAGTGAAGTCACACATCAGATCTTACATTTACACTCTTAATGTTTGTGATTTTTTTTATTGTTCAGTAACTGGCTGACACCAAACAGTATTTGCATTTCTAATTAAGAAACGATAACACATGTAGTTAATATTGATTAATTGATAGTACCATTAAGACAATGGAAAAAATACTAAGCAGGATTTCAGACAAGAAACCACAATCAAGCTTAAAGCACATAATCTCTATGTATGAATATACAGTATTATGATAGAGTAGACCATCTGTTCAAAATATGTTTTGCTATATCTTATTAAATGGCGAACTTCATTATCCACACCCACATGCCTCAGACTAAGTGAGTGTTTCCAACGTCCCATTGCACTGACAATGGATGTACCACTTGTTGATATCAATGTGAAATATCATTATTTTCACATATCAGATACTGAATGCAAGATCTTGTAACATATATCAGAAAAAAAAGCTAAATTTCTTCATCAGGATTTGTTTTTAAACCATAACTTCCTTATTTACCCAACAAATTTTTACAATTCTTTTACCTATGTCCGAAGTTGGAAGATTTTCATGCAAACACACATATATAATTTTATTATCAACCACAAGCTGTATCTGGCCTGAATGGTGGTGGTGGTGGTGGTGGTGGTGGTGGTGGGGGGTGGGGGGGGGGGGGGGGTGGGGGGGGACATACAGACTGGGGCATATTTTTTTATATTTCCAGAGTCAATAACTATACATAATTTGTGTTACAAATTTGTGAAGTGGTGCCAACTTTTAGTTATTATTTCTGAAACTGTGTTATCTACCTATGTGTTTTTACATATCACAAAGGTTCTTTTTAGAGAGCATCTGCTTGTATTTCAATGCAGAAATGGCAGAGAAATTACAGCTTTTTTGTACTCTTTCTTTTGAGATGAATATATTTTACTAATTATACATTCAAAGTGGTGATTAATAAAATTAAAATTTCCCTCATTGGGATGAACAATGTAGTACTCATGCTATATGCCCACATAATATTGCCATCATTTGTTATATATATATATTTTTTTTATATACATCATGCAGTAAGTTTTTCTATTATACACTGACTGGAACTTGCTTGGTGGGAAAATAAGTTCCCCTTTTAGCGTATCCATCATGAAACACTTTCCGGGATGAAGTATAGGTCAATCCGGTAAGAATAACGGTGTTCCGACATTTAGAATCTACTAAAAATACCCACTTCCTGTAAATATGGCAGTAGATATATACAAACTCAAAATCCATGACAAAAATGTCAATTTATTAAGTAAAAATACATACAATATATAAAAACTATGTGGATATTGTGCACTGTCACCGACGATATTGCCGCGAAAAAGAGATAGGGTGCGGTTATAAGGGCGGATGCGCTAAATGGGTCATTTACGGTATTTGATATTTGCCTATTAGCTAAATAACTTGGGACTTATGTCTGCTGAATGTGTCGTCACATCAAGGGAAAATCAAAGATCAAAATTGTTAGCCAGTGAACTGTATCAGTCAATTTCGGTTAAATGGAAAATAAGCAAATAAAATCCGCAAAAGAGATGCAATTTACATCTGCAATCAGCAAACATAAATAGGGAGTCTGTGCTATGGAAACAGCTACTTAAATAGCATGGAGGTTTTGTATATTAATGTGTTTACAACTACACAAAATAAAAATAGAAACTCACTTTAATGTATAGGCCCACAGGGTTTAATTTACAGTATATTATATAATATTTGAGTGGATATTATTTACAAATATACATAAGCCTATGCATTAAATTGTTTAGTAATATCACATTTTTCAATCTAGTTTTCATCTAGTTCAATAATATAAAGTGTTAATAATAACTTATAATAAAATAATAATAATAATAAAATACTTTACTGCAAATACAAAAACATATTTTTTTTTAATTCATAAGAGGATCACAACAAAATACATGCATCATCAAATTAAGCCAAGTTATCATTCTTAAAAAAATATGGAAGGATTTTAAGTAGATCAATTGAGATGAAAAATAATGAATTGAGATGAAATTTGTTGAACATGCAGTAAATCAAGGCTTTTTGAAGTGAAACATACCAAGTTTAAGACAAAGCATCATTTTCATCATAGAATTAATTAAGGTTTTAGAGGTGGCAAATTTTAGATTACTTTCTCTAAGTAGAACCAGTCTTAGTGAAATTAAGGTGCAAATGGAAACAGTTTTAATGTCCAGAATACCAGCAATTATATTGTAGTATATACTGTAGGTGTAAGTAGAAGTTAGGTATAGTGAGAACAAATCCTGTGAATATTGGTTGTATCTAGTTGTACAAAGTCTACTGTAATACATTTTAAAAGGCAAATGCTTGGGTGATTACTGAGCTATTCTTTCAACTGAATCACTCCTAAACAATATGCCATGGTTGGCTGATGTATATCTTCCCCATCTGGTCTGTTTATATATATAAAAAATACTGAGGGAAGCAATAAGATCTTGAGTTACTCCAGTATGCATGTGTATGTACGTGTGTGGGTGTACAAGCGAGCACCATAGTCTTATGTATTTTCTCTAAGAGCAAAAAAATAGAAAGCACATGTTGTTGTTGTGGATTTGGTGAGTAAGTAGATTGCTATGTACTCCTGGATTGCTATTAATGCTGGTGAAGGCATCTCAGTACTATATGCAGATACCTCAATGTTATTTCGTCTAATGTAATATGAACTCAGGTTCAATTAAACTTCAGAACAACTATATAAGATAAAAGTCAGGAGCTCTTCTGCCATTCCATTATATTACAGTTTTGGGGTTGGACTGAAATCTTGTTTAAGATGGTAATAAATACCACTGTTTGATTGCTACTAGTACCTTACTTGTCAAAAATATTTAACATATTTAACAAAATGTGATCATAAATTTGAGACAATGTCACATGGTATACATGTACTGAAATTTCTTTCAATTTCTCTAAAAAATTAAATCTTCAATCATGGTGGATACTGATTAGCCAAATATAGAGTATTTAAAAATACTACACTAATATTTTGAAAAATAATGTCCAATGAGGTACTAGAAACAATATCAAAATAAAGTCTCAGTCTTGATAGTGAAATTCAGGAAGCTCATATTAGTAGATTTTGTCGATAAGTGAGCTCTTCCTTAATACTGATATACTGAATTGATAATTTATATTTTTCTATAGACTTTCAAATATTTTTGCACCCACAATTCAAAATTTATTCATTGAAAATATTTTTGAAATTCCAACTAATTATTATTTAACTGAATTTTGGACACATGCAGTGCAGCTTTATTTTGACATCATGCTGTCAGAGTTATATTTTGATTAGATAACACAAGATTCATAACACAGAAGAGGTATAAAATGGTGGGGAAATACAAATTTGGGAGAGCAGAAATGAGCAGTACTGGTATCATCAGCAATTTCTACAGATTGAACATCACTTGCTGAAATGAGTTGAACTCACGTTGAACTCGAGTTCAACTCAAGTAAATGAAGAAAATAATACGAAAATTAGATATTGTCCAAATATTATATCTAGTTGTATTTGGTATCATTTTATTGGAAAGAAATTGGTTTTTCCCAATTAAATTGTACTGACATAGTTTCCCTTATTTTGTCAGCTTTCAATGCATCTGGTAAATCTATTTGAAGTAAGGCTATGTGGGTTGTATTTGTGCCATAATAATGGAGAGTATATGGACAATTTATTTACACAGATCCTCAGCCAATATTTACACGACACTCCCCATTATCAAATAGTGTAGTTTATCACTTTTACACAATTATATGACACTCAATTAACAACAAATAGAACGTATTACTGATAACACTAAAAACTGAAACACTGAAATTACCTTGCAAAGGCTGAATTAAGCTATTAATCTTAACTGTAGATAAAGTAAAAGAGACTGTAGTTTGGGTTTTGATCAACTGTGATGACCTGATAAGATAATAGAATTTGCATATTCAAGGTCATGTAAGTATATTAGTGCTGAAAGATTTAGGGAAATACTTACATCGAGACAGTATTGAATTATTCAGATTACAAAATTAGGAAATAAGTACAATATCACAAAGGTTTACAGGTTCCAAGTTAGGGTTTAAGTTCCATTCAACAGCCTGGTTAATATTGGGACAGGTGACCCCAGTATAGTCACTTGTGGGAGTCAAACCCACACACAGGATACAATCTGTGATAATCAGTGTGATTAGACGTCAATCTAGCAAACCATATGGCCACCGAGGACCTCTACTTAATACCACGGCTTCCGCAAATGCTGTTATGAGACATGCCCTTACCCCACAGCCTGGAGAAATTACGTTTGACACATTGCATTATACAAGAGATGAAACACTACAAAGATGCGGACACTTCAGCCAGTATACGTTATCTAAAGGTGCATCAAAAATAACATTTGAGAGAGAGTATGTAAGAATAAAGCATCATAACACAATGCAATAACAAGATGACAGTATTAATGAGTAAACTTAGTAAACCACCAGACACAATGGGTGATAAGTTGAAAACAATAGCTGTTAAAGGCACAATGGGGAAAAAAACGAGACCCTTTGCTTTGAAACTTAATACAAACCGATAACTTTATGCTGAGTTTTGTGTAAATATTAGGAAAGTTCAAAGATGGTGTTTTATATTCAATTCATTAGCCTGGATCATATTGAGACAGGTCCTCAGCATTTGCCACTTGGGAGAGTCGAACTCACTTGGAGGTAACAGCATGTGATTAGATGTCAAACTCGCTGTTAACATTAAGAAAACTGAAGAGGACTCTTTTGTTGATTTTGAACTCCAATTAATACTTTAGCATTTCCCAAGATCTGAAATGGTCTTTTAACAGACCTAATTTATTATATGTTAAACAGTTCAAAAAGGATTACTTATTCCAGCCATATTTAGTGTCAATTTAATTTTATTTATTTGGGTTTTACATTGCTTTCAACACTGTTTTGGTCATATCACGATGGGTAGTTTTATGGGCAAAGGAAACCAGTACATACAGTTGGTCAAGGTTCTGTACTGTAAACTGCCGACCATTGGTAAACATTTTCCAACTTTCCGAAATAATGTCCAGGGTTTGAACCTCCAACCTTAGAGATGGGAGGCGAGTGTGTTACCACTGCGCCACTGTGGCCCCACTATTTACCCGATAGTGACTAATGAAATACTGAAAAATATTTTTTTTAATTAAATGTCAAAAGTACTCACAGCATAGGATTACATTTGTGAAAGATATGATAAAATTAAAAAAAATTCAATGAAGTTTACCAGGAGACAATCCAGGCTCGCTATATTTGACATTTTAATACCCTAAAATCTTGGGCAGAACACTGGTACTGAACCATATAACCACAAAAACTACTGCATCTTATAATACTTCAAAGTCAAAATGATATTGTCAACAACATAAAAGTCAATTACAGGCAACATTTAGCTGATGCTGTGGATCATGATTATTACTGATACATTTTGCAGCCATAGCAAAGTGATCTCATTGGCGTTGTCTAGACATGCTGAAATGAAAACATATAACAACATCACTGTTTCATCTCTGATGCAAATAAAATAGAAACATTAGATTAAATGTTATCTTCCAAAACTTATCCTCAATTTTGGGAAATGTATATTTACAATATAAGCATCTCCCCTTATATTATATTTCTGAGGTCTTTTTTATTCAAATACATGTACACATTTGAAGTATTTAACCTTGACAAACTTTTATGCCAATTTATCACAGACCCATACTATAAAAGGATTGACTTTCCAATTTCCAAAATTATGGACACTGACTGTCCATTTCTAATGTAATTTACTCTTGTGAACAGTGTCACAGACTGTTACTTGATGTGTATCTTTACCAAATAAGTTAATGAAAATTAATTTTTAAGTTCTGCAATGTCTTTAATATTTTATTCAAGTTTTCTTTGTAGGTATCAAGTGCACTTTAAGAACTTCATTTCTCATGCATACAAGTTGTTATTTTGTAGAGGTCCATGTACTTAACCGTAAACAGGGGTGAAATAAATGCCAAAAAGGTACAATAATTATAGGTTTTGATCTTAATAAAATTATCACATCTTTTACCACATGATGCTCTCTTTGATGGTGCAAATATTAAATGAGAAATATATACACAGAATAAATGTTGAATGGAAAACATATATACAGTTTAAGTCCAGTTAACATTTAGTTTAACTGGTTTTAAGGTCTTCACAAAATCACAAAATGTCTATTTTTCTTTGGTAAAATTCAATGATGTGACACAATAACTAGAATTAAATGCTGTGGATTTCTGAGAGTTTAGTTGTATGGAGCTCTCTGTGAATTACAAACTTGACAAAAAAACTGGTCTACAATAATTGATCTCTAACAAAAGAAACCACTGAAAAATTTGAAGTATCTTTTAAACTATATTCTGTAACATTAGCTTTAATCGTTATCACAACTATTTCCTCTTCTATATACATATAGCGTTCCAATTATCCTAATCAGTATTTCCTCTCAAAACGTAGGTGGTCATTTTTTACAATAATGTTAAGCTTACAGTTTGTACAAGTAGATTTTTTTACACAATAATTTGACTTAAGGCCTGTAAACAATGAATGATATAAGAGGATATGACTTGATCCAATAATAAAGTTGTAACCAGAGTAAAAAGTCTTACAAACACTGTTATATCTTGAGGACAGTCAAACTGCAAAATTGTAAACTACAATTTAAGGGTGCACAGTCTTTGCAGTCTTTTAAGGCCTTTTCATTGGAGATGCGACAGGCTCCTGTGGAACCAATATATTTTTCATTGTATAACTGTGTAATTACGCAAATGAAACTTTTCAAAGTGTCATAGTTTATCATAAACATGAGCAACTCAGCTATAGCTTCTTGGTAAACATGACACGGACAGCAATTAAAGGCTTAACATATCTTAGATACTCCGTGTTTTATATATAGAAGCCAAAAAGCACTAAAAGCAAGTTTAGTTCAAGTTTTTCAATGAATTTAAATCGGAGAGATTCCGAGAAACCCACAAAGTTGTCCTTTGGGCTCAAAGATTTTAATCCTGTGACATACACAATTCCCATCACTCTATCAAATCAACTTACTCAGTAGGAAAATCTGGACTAAATGGGATCAGTAAGTTTCTTTGTGAGTCAATCAATGAATAAATGGTTATATGATAGCCACAACCTCAATGGGAACTATAAATGTCAAGGCTTGGTTAACAACGACTAGTGTTTACAGTTGATTAAGGAACAGCCGAGATTTTGCTGGGCCTTAACCCTTTCGCTACTGAAGGAACATTATTCCATGGGACTGTAGCTATAGGACGTCATATCACGTCAGAAACGCCAATGAAGTAAAGTAATATCTCACTACCTTATACACTTTATTTGCGGTATTTTTCGGTATATTTCATTAGGAATTGATGAAAGTCGAATGGGAAAATTCGTGGGAATTCCCCAAATAAAAATAACCATGAGTAAACAATATGCAGTTATATGCCTTAAATACGGCAATATCTACAGAAAGCAGTTAAAATAGGTGAAATGGTGAATTTTTTTATAAAATATAGCATAACTTTCATTTAAAATACTTAAAAAGTCAGTTTAATACTGATACACCAAAGAAAACGTACAACAGTACACTGAAGGGAAAGAAGAAATATATATTATTGCCGTCGACCCTTGGTCGACAGACATGGTCCCTTGTTATACACATTGATGTCGACTGCTAGTCGACACACATGGTAGCGAAAGGGTTAATTGTAAGTGGTTAATACACTCACTTCCAATTTCCTCTGGATCAAGAACTTTTCAACAGAATTATTTTTTTCTGTTTTATTATTGCACTCAATTAAGCAAAGTTGGAGGCGTTGGGAATTTGAGGGAGGTATGCACTCTCTGAGTGTTCTTGTTCACATTCTGAAGCAAGTTATAAAGGAAGTTTGAAAAGAAACTTTAACTTATCAACCACAATCCATATCAAACTCCATTACAAGGGTTGAAAAATTATGTAAATTAAAATGAATGTTATTTATTTTATGACAAGAATAACAAGTGTTGGAATATTTGATATCTTGTCATGTCAGCACCATGTCTCTACACCGAGTTTCAAAGTGACTTAATTTTTACATGAAATTCTAAATACAACAAAATAAGTTTGAACTTATGTTTTTCTGTCACCTACTAACAACATTTCAACATTTCCCATTAAAAAAGATTGCTTTGACTTTTGAACCACATCGTGCACAGTCATTTTGATGCAGAACCTAATTTTCAACAATATCAAAAGATATCTGATGCTTTTCAAGTTCAACCAGTACAACTTGCAAATCATCCCTTTTCTGTTCAAAACAGTTGCATATTTGTATTGTATTGATGTATGTCAAAATCATTTTTGTCATGTGTACAAAAAATTTATCTTTATTTTCATATAAAAATTTATTGTATATAATGCAACAAAATCCATGCTTTCATTAGTGGATGATGAAGCATCAGCCAAAAATTTTAGATTCATTAAATTTTATATTCTACACTGTTCCAATTGCCTAAAATATTATATAAACAAACTATAATACTGCATATATAAACTTTCTTGAATGTAAAGGTATGTGAAGCTATTTTTTCAGACTTGGTTTAATAATTCAGTGACATGCCTTTTCATCCTTTTAAAAAAAATTAAGTTAGGAATACATGACAATACAATAGATAGGGTGGGCTAATATCGTAACTGAAGAGCAATATTGTATTGTATTGTATTGTGTATTTATACTCAGCGCAATATCTCCATATACTACAGGACTCAAAGCGCTATTTAACCAATCCCACTATACAGGTACAGCCCCAACTCACACATAACTGACATTCCCCTAACTGGAAGATAGAGGCTCAAGGATGACCATTTATCAACGTCCTTGAGGTTCTTTAACCTACCACTGGGGATAGGACCCAATGACAGAGGACCGCCATTTTAAGTGGTCATCCGAGCCACTATGTATCTGCCTGTACCTGGGTTTGAACCCACGTCCTCTGAGTTCCTAGACATGAAACGACTGGGTAAATCACCAACAGTTTATCTATACATGCACACCAAATCGAGTGACAAGTAGATCTATGGCATTGTCCTACAGGTTGTGAAAAAAGTACTATAATACAAGTTAATGAATGTACCATTTTATCTTCAACCATTGAGAATAATTTGTGAGATCTAAAACATGAATATAACCTACAAGTGTATATTTAAGATTTTACTCATGGACTGCAGTTCTTTAAAATATCATAACAAGATGAATTTCAAAGAGCAATACTTTTACAGAATACAGACATATAAAATAACTAGACCTACGCATCGGAGAACCGATGCAAATTTGTATCCACCCAAAAAGACAACTCACCAAAGCCAGTGAACCATCATTTGACCTTGAAGGAGGGGCCCAAGGTCAAATCTGAAAACATCAGAAGATTTCCAGCCCATGACCTCCTACTATTTTAAGTTGGTTTCATATTGCAAACCTCTAGGACCAATAATAAGCAAGTTATCAGCACTTTTAAGTTTGGGTATCCTCGTTTGACCTTGAAGGAGGGACCCACGGTCAAATCAGACCACATCAAAAGATTCCCAGCCCACGATTTCCTATAGGTTGGTTTGCCATCCCAAACCTCTAGGACCAATAATAAGCGAGTTATAAGGACTTTTAAGTTTGCCTATCCTCGTTTGGCCTTGAAGGAGGGGTACAAGGTCAAATCCAACCACACCAAAAGATTCTCAGTCCATGATTTCCTATAGGTTGGTTTACCATCCCAAACCTCTAGGACCAAAAATAAGCGAGTTATAAGCACTTTTAAGTTTGGCTATCCTCGCTTGACCTTGAAGGAGGGGTCCAAGGTCAAATCTGACTACACCAAAAGATTCCCAGCCCATGATTTCCTATAGGTTGGTTTACCATCCCAAACCTCTAGGACCAATAATAAGCAAATTATAAGCACTTTTAAGTTTGGCTATCCTCGCTTGACCTTGAAGGAGGGGTCCAAGTTCAAATCTGACCACATAAAAAGATTCCCAGCTCATGATTTCCTATATGTTGGTTTACCATCCCAAACCTGTACGACCAATAATAAGGGAGATATAAGCACTTTTTATGACTGACAAAGAAATGCCTGAGTCGGCCATCTTGTTTTTCAAAATTAGGCCAAAAATATTCCCAGTCAAGATTTTGTAATGAGGAACATACCCTGCAAATTTGAGATCTCTACCTGTAATACCCTTTGCTCTAGAGGGCCAACAAAAGTCCTTGCTGAAAGGCGAAAAAACGCCCGTGGCGCCATCTTGTTTTTCAAAATGAGGCCAAAAATATTCCCATGCAAGACTTTATGGTTATGAATATATCCTGCAAATTTGAGAATGCTAGCTATAATATTTTTTTCGTTAGAGCGGTAACGGTGAAATCTCTCTACATACTGCGGCGGCGGTGTAACGAAGCGAAATCCATAATCCAACTAGATTGGGCCAACTCGGCGCCAACATATCCCCAGACAGGTCATCACTCACGCCACAGGTTTTGATCGGGAATTTTTTAAAACATAATTACCCATTATTATATGAACTTCAGCACATCAATCTACTCTGTTTATATCTCCCCAAGGAAGATGGTGTATCCCCAGACGCCGAATACATAACTCAAATTATATTTTCAATCTTCCTGCAATGATAACTCTAAACCTATTTTCAAAGTATTTAAATGATTGATGATTGAATGTCCATTCTAAAATAATAATCCCAAAAGAGCATATCTGTTTCTATATTTGTTGACAAATAAAATATTATTTTTAACTCAACTCATCATATTTTTCAATCTTCCTTCAAAGTATTTAAATGATTGATGATTCAATGTC
The DNA here is from genome assembly GCA_964017235.1 of Sabellastarte sp. h YS-2021. Taxonomy (NCBI): domain Eukaryota; kingdom Metazoa; phylum Annelida; class Polychaeta; order Sabellida; family Sabellidae; genus Sabellastarte; species Sabellastarte sp. h YS-2021. Next base: position 81,068,872 of record OZ024934.1, on the reverse strand, counting down.
CATTCTAAAATTCATAATCCCAAAAGCGCATATCTGTTTCTATATTTGTTCACAAATAAAATATTATTTAAAAAAAAATTATTTATATTATTATTTTATTATATTATTTTTAGAATTTGCAAATTGTTTTCAGTTATTCATTTCCTCTATACCTATATATGTGGTCCATATATATGCAACCTAAATATGTGACACAATCTCAGTTCTGACTCCCCTTTGTGTTATATGTAATGAAGCCCACCACCTCCCACCCCCACCCCTCTCCCCTTCTCCACACCTCTCTCACTATTACACAAGATCTGCAACCCCATTGAGTTCTTTGTTTCTCATCTGATATCATTAAATACCTTTGTTTATTTAGTGTCACTCAATATAGCTGGAGGTCCCAGAGGTGGGTGGGGGGAATCCGGGTGGGGGATGTGGGTTGAGCATAAATGGTAAACAAACAATCTATATAAAAGGGGTACTCAAATACAAAAAGAATTGAGAATTTTAAGTATGTGATTATCAACTGAAATGAGTTCATAACTGTAGGAGCTGTGCCAAAATTAACTGAGGCAAGTTGAATAAAACTGGGCTAGTTGAGGGTTAAAAATCCCCTAGTTTTACTACATAAGGATATAATTTCATTAATATTGGGACTTAAAGCTCACTTAAAGTGTCCATTTTGTCTACTTGAATATGTTTAACCAGTTTCATTTTAAAAAGTGAAAAACTCAGCAAGCAGAGGTATAACACACAAAAATAAGTTCTTAAAAGACTAAGATAGCCATAACATTATTAATATTCAAAATTTAAATAGACAGGCATTTCCTTTTAAAAATTCAAAGATTTCAGCTCTATAACCCACATAGTTTGACAGTTACTGGGCTTTAAAGTGGCATAATATCCATAAATTGGGTTTCTGTGGGCATTTTACAATTGTTAAAGAGACCTTAGCAATTAAACTACAGATCTGAAACTTTTTGGGGGACATACATAACAAACAAAAATTATATATAATACAGTTTAAGACTTGTCACACTAAGCATTTCCAAATAACAGGGCAAAATACGGAAAAAAATGTCAAAAAAGGCACTTGGGCGAGTGTCTATGGCCCTCATACACAGGTTAAATGTCTACTAAAAACCTTGATTTTCGGCATATGTAAAAAGGACATAATAATGCATTCCCAGATGGGATTTCAGCTCCATCAATCACATAGTTTAACAGTTACAGGGCTTAAAGGTGGTAAAAAGTCCAAATATTGGGTCATTGTGGGCCTTTTAGAGATCTCGATGTGGCTTTCAAATTAAAGCTTCAGACTTAAAATTTGTTACATACTAAGATTACACATAGAATATGTATCTAATAAAGTTTGAAACTTCTCAGACTTACCATTTCCAAGTTACAGAGCAAAATATGTGAAAAATGTCTTAAAAGGGTCACTCAGGTGGGTGTTTAAGGTCCTCATACACAGGTTAAATGTCTACTTGAAGCCTTGATTTTTGGCACATGTAAAAAGAACATAATAATGTATTCCCAGATGAGATTTCAGCTCTATCAGTCACATAGTTTAACAGTCACAGGCCTTAAAATTGGCAAAAAGTCCAAATACTGGGTCTTTATGGGGCCTTCTAGAGACCTAAATGTGGCCTTCAAATTAAAGCTTCAGACTTAAAATTTGTCACATACTAAGATTACACATAGAATATGCATCTAATACAGTTTGAAACTTCTTAGACTTACCATTTCCAAGTTACAGGGAAAAATATGTGAAAAATGTCTAAAAATGGTCACTCGGGTGGGGATTTATGGTCCTCATACACAGGTTAAATGTCTTCTTAAAGCCTTAATTTTTGGCACATATAAAATAACATACTAATATCTTCTCAGATAGGATTTGAGCTCTATCAGTCACATAGTTCGACAGTCACAGGGCTTAAAAGTAGCAAAAAGTCCAAATATTGGGTCTTTGGGAGCCTTTTAGAGACCTCAATTTGACCTTCAAAATTAAAGCTTCAGACTTAAAATCTGTTACATACTAAGATTACACACAGAATATATATCTAATACAGTTTGAAACTTCTCAGACTTACCATTTCCAAGTTACAGGGAAAAAGATGTGAAAAATGTCTTATAAGGGTCACTCGGGTGGGTGTTTATGGTCCTGATACACAGGTTAACTGTCTATTAAAGGCCTAAATGTTGGGGCACATATAAGAAAACACATAGATATATTCCCAGATGATATTTAACTTAGATGAGAGACATAGTTTGAAAGCTACAGTGCTTGAAAGTGACAAAAAGTGCATAAATTGGGTCTCTGTGGGCACTTTTGAGACCTTAAGTCGACCCCTTTGGGTAAACCTACAGCCCTAAAATTTTCTACAGACAAGGATTACATATCAAAGTTATACCTAGCGCAGTTTGAGACTCATCAGAATTATCACTTCCAAATTATAGGGCAAAATATGTGAAAAGTATAGCAAAAAATCCCTAAGTGGGGGTATTTATGGGCCTCAAACACAATTTTCTCCTCAACTTAAAGTCATGATTTTCGGCACATGTACTAAGAACATATTAATGTGTTGTCAGGTAAAATTTCAGCCAGCTGAGCATCATAGTTTGTGACCTACAGGGCTCTAAGTGGCCAAAAGTGCAATTTCTGACCTTAAGGTGGCCATAAGTTCTTTTTTACTGGGAGTTTAAGGTCACCTTAAAATAGGGATCTTCCTTTGGGCACCCTTAACATGTGTACCAAGTTTGAAAAAAAAATATTAATTTGTTTTTGAGTTATCGCGTCCACAAGGAAATTTCTACGGCGGCGGCGGCGGCGGCGGCGGCGGCGGCGCGACGGACCTGAATCCAATATATCCCCGACTTTCGTCTGGGGATATAATTATCCTTTACATAACAGGGTGTTCTATTGTAATGAGTCATATTAAAGTACTGACTGCAGCTATGCCAACATATGTTCTCTTGAGAAATATTACTCTGAAAGTGAGTTTTCCTGTCACCAAAGTGTTTTTTTTTTTTTTTTTTTTGGTGATCTGACAGTAATGCCCCTGTTCCACCAAAGGCCCGATCCTGTCGGCGACCCTTAGTCGTGGACAGTCGGTGAAGAAAATGGTAAAATGGGCGGGAATACTGAGTCGGTATCAAAGCCTGGGATTAAGTACAGATCAGCCTCAGGAAGCCTGATGAGGCCCCAGGTGGCCCCAGACAGTCCCCGACTGTTCTGTGACTAAGAACCGATTAAGCCAGTTTTCTGGTTGGTTTCAACCACGATCTTGTCGTACACATACCGACTGGGCCCCAGGACGCCTCAGGCCTCCTGGGACTAAGCCCCGACTAACCCCCGATTAAGTCCCGGCGTCCTCAGGCCTCCTCAGTCTTCCCCAGACCACTGTGGCCAATTCTTGTTTTGCAGAAAAGCTGGATTGTGATTGTCGACTGATTGGTAGTGCTGCTGGTGGTGGTCCAGACAGAAACCCTGCTACAGAAGCCAAAAGACAGAGGGATTACCTCAAGGACTACTTCAATAATGAGGGAGCAGTGGCCTGACAAGATGGCAGAATATAACTCCTGCTGCAGTAACCAGTCCTTTTCAGGACTAATAACCAGTCCTTTTCACGACTACCAAATATTCCAAAAACAATTAATCAGCTATGCTTGTTCCAAATAACCCAAAAATTACCAAACATAAGTCACGCCACCAACAAACAGACAACCCCAATGCCCAAAATAATTCACCCACCCAACAAACAGACAAACCCAATGCCCGACAGAAGTCACGCAACCAACAAACAGACAAACCCAATGCCCAACATAAGTCACCCACTCAACAAACAGACAAACCCAATGCCCGACAGAAGTCACGCAACCAACAAACAGACAAACCCAATGCCCAACATAAGTCACCCACCCAACAAACAGACAGAAATAAATGCCTTACAGAAGTCACCCAACTAACAAACAGACAAACCCAGTGCTAAACATAATTCTCAAAAGAAACACACAAAGCCAAACATATGTTCCTAGATGGAGTAAATATTGTATATATTTTGAAAGCTACATCCTAATTTTACTTACATTTGTGTTTTTTTTTTTTTTTTTTTTTTTTTTGGGGGGGGGGGGGGAATACTTGAAACAGAAATGTTTTCCTGGAAATCTTAAAATCTTTTACTCCACTTCACAAATATTTAGGAAATATAACCACCAAACTGGTTTTCTTCACAATGATGGGGGGGGGGGGTTATGTTTGCAAAATAGTTTGTCAGTTTTTTGGTGTGGGTTCTGTTTGCTATTGGGTTTGTCTGTTGGTTATTTTTGGTATTTGGTTTGTGTGTTTGTGGGTTGGTGGTTAGGTTTGGTATTTGGTTTGTGTGTTGGTTAGTTGGGGGTTAGGTTTGGTATTGGGTTTGTGTGTTTGTGGGTTGGTAAGTATGTGATAATGCCTTTTAACTCTAGGGATGATGTAAGTGTTGGACTTTTTATTAAAGATTTTAATCAATCCCATGGATTTTAAGCTAACAAGAGGAGAGTGCCCGTGAACGGGCACTGTGTCAGCTGACTGAATGTTTTTGATTTGTGATGGTGATAATGAGAGGAAAGCATAATTATCAGGGAAAGGGCTGTACAGAAATACAGTAAATGGTAACTGAACAGCATGTTCGAAAGATATTCCGAAGCTGACAGAAGGACAAAAAAGTTGTGCCCTGCAAATGGTATTATGAAATAAAGTAACAAGGTAATTGTTTAAGTGTAAAAAGTAGGTTAAAAATATTTAAAGAAATACTATAAATGCAATATCCTCGTTCGACCATGAAGAAGGGATCCAAAGGTCAAATCTGACCATACCAAAAGATTCCCAGCCAAAGAATTTAGGATGGTTTACCATCCCAAACCTCTCGGACCAATAATAAGTGAGTCATAGGCACTTTTTAAGTTTGGCTATCCTTGTTTGACCTTGACGGAGGGGTCCAAGGTCAAATCCGACCACACAAAAAAATTCCCAGCCCATGATTTCCTGTAGCTTGTTTACCATCCCAAACCTGTAGGACCAATAATAAGCGAGTTATAAGCAATTGTAAGTTTGGCTATCCTCAATTGACCTTGAAGGGGGGGTCCCAGGTCAAATCTGACTACACCAAAAGAATCCCAGCCCATGATTTCCTATATGTTGGTTTACCATCCCAAACCTCCAAGACCAATAATACGCGAGTTATAAGCACTTTAAGTTTGGCTATCTTCGTTTGACCTGGAAGGAGGGGTCTAAGGTGAAATCCAACCACACCAAAAGATTCCCAGCCCATGATTTTCTATAGGTTGGTTTTCTATTCCAAACCTCTAGGACCAATAATAAGTGAGTTATAAGCACTTTTAAGTTTGGCTATCCTCATTTGACCTTGAAGGAGGGGTCCAAGGTGAAATCCAACCACACCAAAAAATTCCCAGCTCATGATTTTCTATAGGTTGGTTTTCATTCCAAACCTCTAGGACCAATAATAAGCGAGTTATAAGCACTTTTATGTTTGGCTATCCTAATTTGACCTTGAAGGAGGGTTCCAAGGTCAAATCAGACCATATTAACAGATTCCCAGCCCATGATTTCCTACAGGTTGGATACAATGATTTACTCAACAGTGAGAACCTGAAAGAAGCTATTGCTCAGCTATGCCATGACATAGAGGTCTGCAATTTCACTATGTTATAGCTGACCAAAACGTCTGTGAATAACATATTTAACAAAATACTCTAAATGTAATAGTTTTCAAGTTACAACTGATTTACTCAAGAGTGAGAACCTCAAAGTAACTATTACTCAGCTATGCAATGAGCTACATGTCTGAATTTTTGCTCTGTTATAGCTGACCTAAAAGTAGGTGAACAACATATTTAAGCAAAATACTGTAAATGCAATAGTTTTCAAGTTACAACTGATTTACTCAATAGTGAGAACCTGAAAATAGCTATTGCTCCGCTATGCCATGAGCTATAGGTCTGTAATTTCACTATGTTATAGCTAACCCAAAAGTAGGTGAACAATATATTTTAACAAAATACTCCAAATGCAATATTTTTCAAGTTATAGCCGATTTACTCAACAGTCAGTGCCTGAGAATAGCTATTGCTCAGTTGTGCCATGAGCTACAGGTCTGTAATTTCACTATGTTATAGCTGACCCAAAAGTAGCTGAATAACATATTTGCACAAATTTCTGTAAAGGCAATAGTTTTCCAATTACAACTGATTTACTCAACAGTGAGAACTTCAAAGTAGCTATTACTCAGCTATGCAATGAGCCACAGGTCTGGAACTTCACTATGTTATAGCTGACCCCAAAATAGGTGAATAACATATTGCAACAAAATACTGTAAATGCAATAGTTTCCAAGTTATAAGTGATTTACTCAACAGTGATAACCTAAAAGTAGCTATTACTCAGCTATGCCATGAGCTACAGGTCTGAAATTTTACTATGTTATAGCTGACCCAAAAGTAGCTGAATAACATATTTATACTAAATTCTCTAAATGCAATAGTTTTCCAATTATAAGTGATTTACTCAACATTGAGAACTTCAAAGTAGCTATTACTCAGCTATGCAATGAGTCACAGGTCTGGAACTTCACTATGTTATAGCTGACCCCAAAATAGGTGAATAACATATTGAAACAAAATACTCTAAATGCAATAATTTCCAAGTTATAAGCGATTTACTCAACAGTGATAACCTCAAAGTAGCTATTACTCAGCTATGCCATGAGCTACAGGCCTGAAATTTTACTATGTTATAGCTGACCCAAAAGTAGGTGAAAAACATATTTAAGCAAAATACTGTACATGCAATAGTTTTCAAGTTACAACTGATTTACTCAATAGTGATGACCTAAAAGTAGCTATTACTCAGCTATGCCATGAGCTACAGATCTGAAATTTTACTATGTTATAGCTGACCCAAAAGTAGCTGAATAACATATTTATACTAAATTCTCTAAATGCAATAGTTTTGCAATTACAACTGATTTACTCAATAGTGAGAACCTCAAAGTAGTTATTACTCAGCTATGCCATGAGCTACAGGTCTGAAATTTTACTATGTTATAGCTGACCCAAAAGTAGCTGAACAACATATTTAAGCAAAATACTGTAAATGCAATAGTTTTGAAGTTACAACTGATTTACTCAATAGTGATGACCTAAAAGTAGCTATTACTCAGCTATGCCATGAGCTACAGGTCTGAAATTTTACTATGTTATAGCTGACCCAAAAGTAGCTGAATAACATATTTATACGAAATTCTCTAAATGCAATAGTTTTCCAATTACAACTGATTTACTCAATAGTGAGAACTTTAAAGTAGCTATTACTCAGCTATGCCATGACCTACAGATCTGAAATTTCACTATGTTATAGCTAGCCCAAAAGTAGCTGAATAACATATTTATACGAAATTCTCTAAATGCAATAGTTTTTAAGTTACAAGTGATTTACTCAATAGTGAGAACTTCAAAGTAGCTATTACTCAGCTATGCAATGAGCCACAGATCTGAAACTTCACTATGTTATAGCTGATCCCAAAATAGGTGAATAACATATTGAAACAAAATACTGTAAATGCAATAGTTTCCAAGTTATAAGCGATTTACTCAACAGTGATAACCTAAAAGTAGCTATTACTCAGCTATGCCATGAGCTACAGGTCTGAAATTTTACTATGTTATAGCTGACCCAAAAGTAGCTGAATAACATATTTATACGAAATTCTCTAAATGCAATAGTTTTGAAGTTATAAGCGATTTACTCAACAGTGATAACCTAAAAGTAGCTATTACTCAGCTATGCCATGAGCTACAGGTCTAAAATTTTACTATGTTATAGCTGACCCAAAAGTAGCTGAATAACATATTTATACAAATTTCTCTAAATGCAATAGTTTTTAAGTTACAAGTGATTTTACTCATAATGGAAGTTACTGAAAAGCCCAAAAGTAGCTATTACTCACTTAGCTATTGAGACAGGCACCCAACTTACTCACCATATTGTAGCTATGAAAAAAGTAGCTGAATAACATATTTTAACAAAATGCTCTAAATGCAACACTTTTCAAGTTATAAATGATTTTGTGCATGATTTCATGAATTTTAATGCATTAAAAATTATTAAAAAAATTTATTTAAAAAAAAGTAAGACAGATCCAGGTCTCGTACTCACACAAGAGAATCTACCTGTGGCCTAGTACATATATGCAAGATATGAGAGAAATCCCTGCAATAGTCACTGAGAAAATTGTGATTAAGTGTTGAAATTTTCACACTTTTGGTGGGGGTACCCCCCTTGTAATGTCTCTAGCAAACAGACGAACAGACAGATTTGCATGCCTTGAACAATTTTTCATCCTCGATAGATAAGGTATCTTTTAAAAAAAACAGCACGTCTCTAGGCCTTGTAGTTTTGGAGGAGAAGTTGTTCACGCGTACGCGTACGCCCACGCCGCAGAGTGACGACATAATGTCAGCTGACTGATAAGTCAGCTGACATAAAAATGGGCTCATTATTGGCCATATTGGGAGTTTATTTATTTTAATTTTTTTTCTATGTGGCCTTTTTTGGTACCATGTGTGCTACCATGGGTTATTTGTTTCATGTTTGGGGTGGTGTAGGTGTTTTGTTTTGTTTTTTTTGTTTTTTTTGTGACAAGTATTTGTACTGAACTGTAATGTTTTGGGAGGGGAATTGGAATAACTTGCAGCTGAATAATTGTTTTTGGAATATTTGGGTGGCCCTGAAAGGGGCCTGGCGGGTCAAAGACCCGCCCTGACTGGATGGCTACTGAGGAGGCTGCTGCTGTTGAGGCGGTGCTGTAGTGGTGATAGTGAAGTCAGAAGAGTTGCGGCTGCTGCTGCTGCTGCTGAGGCTGCTCAATGATCTGTGTAGATGTCAGATCTGGTAGCTGGCTTAGTATTCCACTTAAGTTGTGTCTACTGCCCTCGTCCTATACTGTTAGAACTGATGGAGGGTTGCCAAAGCCAAGTGGGCTGGGTGTGTAGTAGACGTAACTGCTGCTAGCTGCTGCTTCGGTGGAAGTAGACGCCTGTTGATTGGTTGTTGGCAGTATCCCGACCCTCTGGTACTCCGTGGTAATAGTGGCTGATCTTCTGGGTAGTGCTTGACCTCTACGGTTGCTTTTAATGCTTTAATGATCTAAGAATTCTGCCCTTGAGGTCCTCAATTTCCTCTTGGGTCATCTTGTCAGCCTCTGATGCCACGTAGTCAAAGAAGGGCTGCCTGTCTGACTTCTGCTGCAGGAAACCTGAGATCAATGTCCTCATCTGGTCAAAGTGCTCGAGTATCTTGGAGTATGTTGAAACTGGTGTAGATGTGAACATAGGTTGACTCCTACTCTCCCTGAGGACACTGGACTCAAGGTGTTCTGTATCAGTAGTAGATCTACGAGATTCCTCCTGCTTGCTGGTGTTTGGACTGGCCTCGTACCCTGAACTTCTGCTGGCCCCCTTTCGTCTGATGTGGGTCTTAAGGAAACCCATCTGCTGGTAGACCCAGGACTGTCTCTTGGTCATCTCCCTTGGGGCTTGGCCAGATTGTAGTTTTGACAGCTTGCCATAATGTGTTTGCTGGGATTCGAACCATCTTCTGACATCAAAGGGCTGGAGCTTCAGTTCTGCAGAGATTTCTGCCCAGAGAGCCTCCTTCTTCTGTCTGTCGTGGAAACATGCATGCTCCTTGTCGTAGAGCTCTGGATGCTCCTTCACAAACTCCACAATTGCAGTTTCTTGTCAGTGAAAGTTGAATAGACCTTGGCTCTCTTGGCTGCCGAGTGACTCTCTGAATCCTCCTCACACCTCTCTTCTTCTTCGCAAGCTTCCTCAGTAAGTTCCAATTGCTCCTCAGTCTCTTGTGTACCCTCCTCTGTAACCTCCTCCATCCTTTCCTCCATCCTTTCCTCCATCTCTCCACGTTCCTTCTCCCTCTCCTCTTGGCTCTCATCCATGTTCTTCTTTCCTCTCTTCCCTCCTTTCTCTTTCCTCATTACTCCAGTCAATAGCCAAAAAAAAGTAAAAAACTAAAATGTATCTCCTACCTGTAAAATTTGCCTTAAGCTCAAGTATTATATGATATTTAAAAAAATGAAAACCCCTACAAAACAGAGACACATGTCTCTCAGTAGCCAACCAGTCAGTAACAATGAGAATGTGTGCGCGGTCGCTTATATAGTCTCAGACCCCCTCATTGCCTCGTTTTAATTTCCGACGCACGAAAACAGTCGGCTCTTAATCGGTTCTTAGTCCCAGGCCTCCTGGGGCATTCTCAGACCGCCGCAGACTAAATTTGCGTTGTCCCAGGCGGCCTGAGGAGGCCGGCTTGGATCGGTTAGGGTCGGCTTCTCTTTGTCGGGGCTTAGTCCCAGACTCATATTTCTTAGTCCCAGGACACCTGAGATGGTCTGAGGCTTCCCGGGACTAATGAAACCGATTCACTTTCACACGCATGAAACTTCAAAGATCTGTTATGAGTCGGGGACTGCCAAACAGGCCTCCTGGGACTAAGCTAGGGACGCCTGGGACTAAGGGTTGCAGAACGCCTGGGACAACATAGGACTGTGTAAATTTGGGTCTGAGGAGGCCTGAGGAAGCCTGAGACTGGACATTTTGTTGACGGCGGGAAATCAAAATCGGTTTGGGTCATGAGAAATATCAAACATGTTTGACTTCTCTCACGGCCACAACCGACAACTATCGACCCTTACAGAATGTCTGGGACTAAGCAAATATTTGAAACCGACTCCCAAAAACCCTTAATCGGGGAGCTTAGTCGTGTGGTGGAACACCCACATAACTGGCTTCACTCAGTGTGACTGAAGCCACTTCACAGACAGAAAAACTCTGTTTACTTATATCTCTATGGGTCTAAGCTCCAGTCAAAGAATGACTTAATCATCATGAACTGAATGAATTGTAGGACAAAAATCTTTTTGACATTTGTGTATGATTAAATGTGAAGAATGCTATTATGTGGAGAAGACTGTCAAATTTCTTCTCAGGTTAAAAAAAATTAAAATTAAACTATTTTCACATCCAAGCATGGAACAAATACCCCTAGTGGGGTAAACTTTCTTGACTAAAACACCTGGTATTGTGCTCCACTTGCCTAATATAATAAAAGGTAATTGGAAAAACTCAGCTGAAGACCATGTTTTACATGAGCAAGGGAGTAGACTCCTCTGGAGATAACTATTTTTTGCCTTCAGCTGGCTGCATAACACACTGAGTAAGTTGCACAGAATAAACATCAACAGTATTTTTCCACTGGGTAGATTTGCAGAGCATCCCAGCCTGTCAGTGGACCTTCCATACTCACGTACCTTAGTTACTTTCACAATTGATACTTTAAACCTTTAAGGAACTACAACCTATTCTTGACAGAGCAATTGTTACAGCTATCACTATATACTGTGATACTAATTAATGTGGCAAAATATACACTTGTGTAAAGAAACAAAATAAAACTTAAGTAAAGCAAAAGGTCTCCAGATACTACATGTTTGATGGTGTTTTACAGGCATGAAAGAAATAAGCAGAAATCTTATCAAGGCCTTGAGCAGTGTGTGCAATAGACTAATGCTGCATGTGGAACTGAATTGTATGGGTCTAGATTGTAAATAATAATTCTCAGAAGATGCAGCGCCAGCTACACTGATATTTGACCTGACAATGAAAAATAGCAGTCAATGCACACATACATCCTATTGTTATTGCTGATACCTCCAAAATGAATGATCTACTTGTAAATTTTCTTTAACTTTTGATTTTACATTCATTGATTAAGAGGATGTTTCATGTGCCACTTTTCTTGTTATGTAAGTATGTTCCATTTTATAATAATAATACTAAAGGTGATGTAAAGTCCTGATAACATCTCTCTCCTGCACTGAATGTCCAAAAATGGTTACCTATATGGAATAAAACGTTAAAAAAATAAAACGCCCAACTGACATAAGGGTAGATTAAGTCGTCTTATTATATTTTTACATTCTGCTCTACACCAAAGAATCTACTGGCAACATAAGGGGGTTTGATTATTTTTATTTATACTATTTATCACAAACATGTAGAATGTTATACTGATGTATCTTCTGCATTTTGGTCTACATATTGAAACAATTTCCAAGCATTACTGATCTTTCCATTAACCAAATAACAACTGACCAATGAATACTTCATGGTTTACTTATCATCATAACTTTGTGTAGTTGAACTGGAGTCCACTTACTGCCAACATTATTAATTATAAGAGACACCAGTTCTGTCTTGGTGTTTTAATAAAAAGAACTTCATCTTTTACACTACCATATTTATTCATATAAACGCCCCAGGGGCGATGCATTTTTCAAAGGGGGGGGGGAGGGGGCGACTATTACCTATAAAAAAAATCAACTCTCGAGTCCAGTGTCAATGGGCGATAATGGACACTTACAGCCTTGATCTCGCTTTCCAGCATGTATAATGGCGAGAGAGCTTAGAATATTGGAAACAAACCTTAAATTTGAAGAAATTATAAAGTTTATCTCGTATTTTTGCAGATTTCATTGCGTTTGTGATCATAATTGCTTTGCCTTGTTGTGACTTTCTTTATTTCTCGTAACCGGTATTCGATTGGGGATGTACTAAAACGCATCTTTTTTCGGAATCCTGAAATCGTAAAGGTGCTGGCTGTTGACAGGGATGTAAAACCCCGAAATATGAACTTTGCAAAGGTAGACAGGAGGGGGGGGGGCGTTAATACAGATAAATACGGTAAGTCTTTGTTTTGCTTTACAAATAAAGCTCTGCAATCAAATGAATCAATTATTTTTCAAGAAAACACAACATAAAACTACAAGAATACCAGTATGCCTGGCTGATTTGAGCCATTTGCATTGTCAATTTGCAACAAGACCAATATCAATCAAACTTTCATTATGTGGAATATGACATGATGTGGTATGTTTAACTTTTATTATCTAACATATCTCTATTTTTACAAGTTTCAGATATATTAATGAAAAAAACTTTCACTTGTTGACGAATTTGTGGGACTGGTTAATGTAAACCAAATATATCCTATTCCATACACCCTCTATATAGGCCAAATACAGCTTGTGGTGGATAATAAACAAACCATTCAGCAATAACTATAACTTGTAACTTTTATGAAACAAGTAAAATACAATTCTATGTACAAAACCTTGCATCTTTTCCAAGATTTAAAACAAAAAAAATCCTGGAATAAAAATATTAATGCAAGAAGAACTTGTTTTACTGTTCCTCAGACTTCCAATACTAATGCAAGACAATTTGATCCCTTCTTCCTGGTAACAGTAAAAAGTGTGATAAGCTATATTGCCTATGCTATGCAAAACACCAAACTCTATTTGTCCCCAGACAGTAACAAGGCAGAAAGTCTGCAGATAAGAATCAGCACTTGCTTGACTCAATTTACTGTAAATCACCAAAAAATCTTCCAAATTTGTTATGTTAGGTTGAATTATTTATTGATTAATTTTGGAATACTATCATTTTCAACACATTGTATATAGGTCATACGGCCATGGGTAGCTGAGCACATGAAGAAAAAGCAGTGCACACTAGTTGGTACACATTCTACATTGTGCAAGTTTCCCACTTTGTTTTTGGAAAAGAAACCAGGATCTCAGAGGTGATAACCTGATAAAACCAATAATTTGAAAATCTTGATCAGAGACAACATGGGTTGAAAACAAATGGGGAAGGGATTTCGGATATTCCAATATTAAACTAGACCTACGCATCGGAGAACCGATGCAAATTTGTATCCACTGGGAAGACAACTCACCAAAGCCAGTGAACCATCGTTTGACCTTGAAGGAGGGGGCCAAAGGTCAAATCTGACCACATCAGAAGATTCCCAGCCCATGATTTCCTATAAGTTGGTTTCACATTGCAAACCTCTAGGACCAAAAATGAGCGAGTTATAAGGACTTTTAAGTTTAAGTATCCTTGTTTGACCTTGAAGGTGGGGTCCAAGGTCAAATCTGACCACATCAGAAGATTCCCAGCCCATGATTTCCTATAGGTTGGTTTCACATTCCAAACCTCTCGGACAAATAATAAGTCCGCTATGTGGGTTACTTTAGCACTCCATGGATGACTTTGAATTAAGAGCTTCAAGATTAAATGTCTGCAAGGTTGTAGAGGACATGTATATCTGTTATACATATCACCCATGAAGAGATTCAACCTTCTACCTATGAGAAACAGCCAGTAGAAAAATGTAGATAATTTTCAAAGAAATGCCCACAGCGGCCATCTTGTTTTTCAGAATTAGCTAATTTCAGTCCCAGAGAAGCTTACCCCCCAATGAAGATATCCTGCAAATTTGGTGAACCTAGGCGGTGCAGTTTTCCTCTTAGAGCGTTAACGCTAAAAATTAAAAATCTCTACGCGTGACGGCGGCGTAGCGAATGCTAAACCAAAGTATCCACCGGATGCCTCTGGTGGATACAATTATATTGTTAACTGGATTTTATTATTGATACCTAATGTGTCCAATTCTAATAACTCTTTCTAATAACTTTATTGATACTTTATACTTTGAACAATTAACATGAACGCTTTGGAGTAATTATTTTGAGATGATTTTTATCAATCATTCACTTTAAAACCAATATTTTCTTTTAACTGTTGATCATTTTAAATACCTTCTTTTATCCTTACATTAGCATGACGCTTTGTGATGAAGGAGAAATTAGTCACCATCATGTAATGCCTTTTACAACTTTGTAAAATTATATTGTTTTAAATTTTAATCAGTAGAGTAAGAAATCTAAAATTCGCCAGGAATCTAAAATTCGCCACCTCTAAAAGCTTAGTTAATTTTATGAAGAAAATGATGTTTTTGTCCAAAAATTGGTATTTTTCAGTTCAAAAAGCCTTAATTTACTATACAGTCAACAAATCTCACCACAATTCATTTATTTTATTAGTATTTTTACATGTGGCGAATTTCAGATATGTGGCGAATTTTAGATTTCTTACTCTATACACAGCTTGAAAGCTAAGTTAGAGGTTTACACTGACATTAAACTGCAATTTAATACTGACTGTTTTAAGCCTATTTCTGTGACAAAATTTAAAATACTATTCCATATGTGGATATGACAACATTAAACTAAATGGCAGCTATAAAGGTGTGCAATTGTGAGTGTTTTGGCAAGGACTGTATAAATCTGAATCATTACAGTGGCTCAGTAAGTCTCCATCATTATAATAGCCACAGGGAGAGAATCCATCATCAGTGTGTGTCAATGAGTGTTTCTTTCAAGTTACTAGACTACACAAGTTTCTCTGGCAAACATTTTAATGGAAACTGTCCAAGTGGATACAGGGGACATGTTTTAAATGGTCATTTGTACACATGTTCATGGTTTATAACCGGAGCATGCCAGTCCATTATAATTAGAAGTGATGATAAGTATTACTGCTATATATACGAAAGGGCTGGGACGGGTGCTAAAAAACGGCACCCTCTGACAACCGGCCCGAATTCTAGTAACCACAAGATTAGTTTCTACCATTAGAAGTATTCTGTTAACAAATGGTCGATTCCGGAAAAGAAACTTTTAAAGAAAAACGTCTTCTATTTAACCAGATATTATAGAATATGGAGTAAACTATACGTTTTCAAGCGAAACTAACAACTTTAAATGATATTATGTGGTGGAAATGAAGCATATTTTACACAAACATTTCATTACGTTGGCGATAATAATCTACCTCACGAGTAACTGAGTACTTAAAATGGACTCGAGTACTAGCCAAGATCGACTCGTCTATCGAGGCTCGAATAACCGTTTGCAGCCCCAATATAAGATGCTAGTAATGCTATTATTAATACATGTAAACATGGTTTAGGTAAAACATGTATGTAGTGTTAGGGGGTCACCTATGTCCATAGAACACTTCATCATTAGGTGTGGGGAGATATACATCTTAGTGGTGAGAACTGAACACTTTCATTTTGGAGAGCAGTCATGTTTTTATAAACCAAAATGTGGACAAACAAAAGTTTAAATGATAGAGGTTCCACTGTTAATGCATAAAGTTAAGGGCATAGCTCTTGTAACAGTGCAGACTTTTATGAGGTTTACTGTAATCTTATAATTAAACAACTCACCTCTTGAGCCTTCAATAAGTTTCTTTCTAGCTGGAGCAGAGTAGGGGTCAGCTCTCAACATTTGGGATGCCTCAAGAAGCAAAATAGAAGCTTCCTCAACCCTGTTCATTGCTGGAGGCATGTCTTGTTTCAAGATTTGATCTTGGCTATTGTTTATGGTTTCATATCCAACCTGTTCATACAATTATAATTACAGGGTATGATATTATACCTAAAACCACCAGAATATCTGTTAGGCACAAAGGTTGTGTATTCTGCTTTACAGTTATGACATTAATATTAAGACCTGTGATCTATTACTTTCAGTTTAACATGTAAACCCTCTGTGGGGTACAGTGTAATTTTTCAATAGAACTATGAAGTACCAGTAATCAATTACAACTAGACCTACGCATCGGAGAACCGATGCAAATTTATATCCACTGGAAAGACAACTCACCAAAGGCAGTGAGCCATTGTTTGACCTTGAAGGAGGGGCCAAAGGTCAAATCTGACATCAGAAGATTCCCAGCCCGCGATATCCTATGTGTTGGTTTCAAATTGCAAACCGCTAGGATCAATAATAAACGAGTTATAAGCACTTAACGTTCGGCTGTCCTCATTTGACCTTGAAGGAGGGGCTCAAGGTCAAATCTGACCACATCAGAAGATTTCCAGCCCATGATTTCCTATAAGTTGGTTTCACATTGCAAACCTCTAGGACCAATAATAAGCAAGTTTTAAGCACTTTTAAGTTTGGTTGTCCTCATTTGACATTGAAGGAGGGGTCCAAAGTCAAATCCGACCACATTAAAAGATTCTGAGCCCATGATTCCGTCTACGTTGGTTTCACATTGCAAACCTCTAGGACCAGTAATAAGCAAGTTATAAGCACTTTTAAGTTTGGCTGTCCTCATTTGGCCTTGCAGGAGGGATCCAAGGTCAAATCTGACCACATCAAAAGATTCCCAGCCCATGATTTCCTATAGGTTGGTTTACCACTCCAAACCTCTAGGACCAATAATAAGCGAGTTATAAGCAATTTTAAGTTTGGCTTTCCTCGTTTGACCTTGAACCAAAGGTCAAATTTGCCTAAGGTCAAATCTTACAACACCAAAAGATTCCCAGCCCATCATTTCCTATAGGTTGGTTTACCATTCCAAACTTCTATAACCAATAATAAGCGAGTTATAAGCACTTTTATGTTTGGCTATCCTTGTTTGACCTTGAAGGACCAAGGTCAAATCCGACCACACTAGAAGATTCCCAGCCCATGATTTCCTATATGTTGGTTTACCATCCCAAACCTCTAGGACCAATAACAAGCGAGTTATAAGCAGTTTTAAGTTTAGCTATCCTTGTTTGACCTTGAAGGAGGGGGTCCAAGGTCAAATGTGAAAACATCAGAAGATTCGTAGCACATGATTTCCTATAGGTTGGTTTCACATTCCAAACCTCTAGGACCAATAATAAGGGAGATATAGGCACTTTTAAAGTCAGCTATGTGGGTTACTTTGGCACTCCATGGATGACCTTGAATTAAGAGCTTCAACGTCAAATGTCTGCAAGGTTGTAGAGGACATGTATATCTGTTATACATATCACCTATGAAGAGATTCAACCTTCTACCTATGAGAAACAGCCACTAGAAAAATGTAGATAATTTTCAAAGAAATGCCTGTGGCGACCATCTTGTTTTTCAGAATGAGGCTAATTTCAGTCACAGAGAAGCTTACCCCCCAATGACGATATCCTGCAAATTTGGTGAACCTAGGTGGTGTAGTTTTCCTCTTAGAGCGTTAACGCTGAAAATCTCTATACGCAAGGCGGCGGAGGCGTAGCGAGCGCTAAACCAAAGTATCCACCGGATACGTCCGGAGGATACAATAAATATACTAGTTGTCAAACATCCATACCAAAAGGTGCAAGCTAATTCCTTCAACCAACTTTTGTTAATTCCTGATTTGATTCTACTGAAACAGACATTTGATTTTTATGGCTAGTTATGAAACAAATAAATTGTGATTCACTCTGACAATGTAAAAAGTCAACTTGCCTTTATCAAATTGTCAACAGCCAATTTGACTGCTTGCACAGGACGTGCCAAATCAGGCATGGCATTTCCATCTTCTGCTTCTTCATGTAATATCACAAGCTTAGAAACCTGCATAAGAAGTGAAAATCACATATAAAATGTCACAAGTACAAAGTGGAACATACAATATTACAGTATAAACAAAGGTCTATACATAGAACTCAATCTGTTCCAAACAATTTATTCTAAGTATTAAACTAAATATCAGGATAGACAAGTCTGACAAGGATTTGCCTAAATGAAATTTTAAGTATAATAGGAAAACTTCCGGAATGACATATACAGAACATATATGAACACTGTGGCCCCTGCCTTCATTTTAGACACATGTAAAAAGAACATATTCTATATTCCCACATGAGATTTCAGCTTTATCAGTCACATTGTTTTAGAGCTATAGCCCCACAGTGATGCAATTTTGTAACACACATGCCTCCCACCTCTGAGGTCGGCGGTTCAAACCCTGGAGCTTATGTGAGAAAGTCGGTAGTTGCTTACCGATGGGTGGCAGTTTACCAGTACAGAACCTTGACCAACTATATGTACTGGTTTCCGCTGCCCACAAAACTACCCATCGTGATATGACCTACACAGTGTTGAAAGTGATGTAAGCCCCATATTAATAAATATAGGGCACCTAACTGGAAAAACTTGTGTCAAATGAGCCACAAAGTTTTTGACCTAGAGGGCATTAAGAGGCCAAAAGGTAAATTTATGACCTTAATGTGACCATAACTTCTTCACTATTGAGATAGATTTTAAGGTCACCTTAAAATAGAATTCCTCTCCTGGCCTAAATACATGTATGTGTGCCAAGTTAGAATGAAATCAGTGAAAGCGTTTTTGAGTTACTGTGCACACAAATCAAAAAGTACGGCAGTGGCAGTGGTGCAACAGATGTGAAACCAGTTTAGCCCATACTTTCATCTGGGGATATAATGAGTATTGATGATATTGATAAAAAATGTACATACTGACTAAATCAGGCTGGGCTGGACATCAACTTTCTTCAGCACTTGCCAGTAGGGCAAGTGGCACTAAGATTTTTATTTGCCCTGACCTAAAATATACTTGCCTGTACTTCTTGTTCCATAGGTTAAGCATGTCTTGAGATTATTAATTACAATAACTGTGATGTCACAAAGGAGATTAAAAAAATGTATTATGTGAATGTCAATTGCATTGATCAAATCAAATCATCAGTCTGACTCAAAATACATTAAGACAAAAAATTAGAAGTGGGTAAAAATGCTGGAGATGGAAATGGGTAAAAAAGTAAGTGACTTTTTTCACAATTTTAGTTTCTTGTCATGCAGCAAAGTCAAACACAAAATCCACTTGCCCTGACTGGAAATTTACTTGCCATGGATGTGTGGGCACATGCTAACATCCAGCCCTATCAGGCCAATGATATACTGGTTACTACTTCTTCATTTATTTACAACTCATACTCAACATGAATCTAATTTCTCCCTCCATAATTTTCAGCTGCTGCTAGCTTCTACTGAAACAATTTTGAAGTGGATATGAATTGGATTCTCTAAACAATGCTTTAGTTGATATTGGGTCCCTTATAATGAAAAGCATAGGCCTCAGTTCCCCCATTTTATAGAATAAGAGAACAAGTCTTGCTAAAGTGCTAATATCTTTGAAATAATTATTTTCTAAAACATGGGTGTACAGCAATAGTTAACATTTTCTGCAATATTTTTCTGCCTTTACAGTGGCCAGTACATTTGCTTCTCTTATCAGTTTGATAGAGCAACTTGATTGGATGAAAATTATTGACCAGTGAATGCCCCACCTATGTCTCTGGATTCTCCCATTATACCTCTAGCAGTCTAGGTCCTTGGAGTCTCTCATGATAATGGGCATTAAGTGCTATAAAATATTCATTACATAACATTGCTCACAACTCAAAAACACTTCAGATATCTTAGTGAATATACATCCAATTTATAACGATATGTAATTATCTTGTTTGTAGCTGCAATAGTTCTTCAATATAAATGATTAACATATGAAATTGCACAAAAAATCACTGAATTCTATTTAATTCTAATTGATTACTATAAAGGGTTACATATGCTGTGTAACAATGCAACCTGACATGGACAAGATGTATATCCTCTTACAAACAATTGAACAAAAGGATTTGTGAAAGCATATTTACAAGATATTTTATGCAAATGTATGCAATAAGATTATGGCGACCCAATCATTAGAAACACTTTCTATCAGACGGATCCCTATTTTATGCCACTTTGTGCAGCGATCAAAAATGTTATATTTTAAACATCAAAATTGACCAAAAGTTAAAGATTCTATTTTGCAGAGTATACTTGTTCTCAAATGTACTTCCATGTCTGTATACATAATTGTCTACACCCATAATACCCTGGATATGTTCTGGCATAGGTTAAAACAATCTACAGGTAACTGCAATTAAATAGGGTGGAGGATGACACTTGTGTACGCCAGTAGGAAATCACTGCTAGTATACACAACAGCTGTGTACAGCACTGGCATACCCAACTACCCTTTAGATCTTTCAATACACAGCCGTTGGATACACTAGACTAATATCACTACTAGCATACACAGTCACTGGGTAGAGAACCACTCCCAATTAAATAGTGCTCATGATTAAGTCCAGATGTACTCTACCCACAAGTGGTGAAGTAGAGCCAAGGTAACCATGTTGAAATTAAGCCAATTAATTTATATATTTAATATCTTTGATGAATATACCTTAGTTCATTATATCATAAATGTATCACTGATACATTACTGTAACTTGAAATTGAATGGGTTTCTCCTTCTCTTGGTAGACAAGGTTACCTCTGCTCTACTTACTTACATGTCGAGCTCTAAAGCCAAGGTAACACTGCTCATCTACCCAAGGTTGTCGCCCGCCCTATAGACCGATTAATCTGTCTCTCAGCCAATTTTTAAAAGATGGATGTATTGGCGAGAGACAGATGGCATTAGTATGCAAAAAACACAAACGTCCTGAAGGGCAACAAATGGCACACATCCTGACATTAAACATGTACTAGGCTCTCACCCTGAGTATCAAGGATGTGCCCCACATTAAAATAAATAAACTTTTTTGCATAGTTAATGGATATAATTACCAAAATTTATTTCACTTGCAAAATTTCATCATTGTTTATACAAACAGGAAGTGCAGAAAAAAGTGTCTATATTACTGCAAACACAGAAAATTGTGTTCCTGCATCTAAATGCTTCATACTGTTAATACATTTAAGTGGATATTTTTAAGTTTAAAGTGACGGTAATTTTCAGATATTGAAGTTTTTTGTGTAGCAAGGAACTCTGTCCCAAAATGCCATCCATCAGTTTTAAAAAGGCATATTTTGGGACAGAAAACTCGGTCTACCCGCCCTAAAAACTGAAAAGGAGGAGTAATAGTGATACTGGAACTTATAAGAGGGACGTGTAACTCTACGGAGAAAGAAAATACTGAAGAGTTTTCAATATTGTTCAGGTGTGAAGCTGAAGAATGGCATAGGTGACGAACTTGGGTACCTGAGCAGTCAATTTTCATTGATTGAGGAGTCAAAAAGTAAGAAAGAAACAAACCTGTTGAGCAACAGGCTCTAGGATGCTTTCAATGGTTTTTGTATGAAAAACCGGCATAATTTCTGAGCTCTACCCAAATGGGCAAACTTAATGTGTCCTAAGATATATCCAAATATTCTTTTAAACGATCAAAACAACAAGTTTCAGTTGATTTCCTTGTTACAAGAAGTTTTCCCTTTACTTTTGATACTCAGTACAGGAAGTGTAGTTCAGCCTCGTTGTGAAAATACATAAACTTTAACAACAATACTATCCTATAAAACAATATTTACATCCTATCACAAGAAAAGCTTTCAAATAACTGTGAATGAATAAGCCGGTTTCACTTCCTACTTTCTGTTGACATACACGTTTTTCTGTAAAATGTAAATAAAATGTGACAGGCCTCTGCTACTGCCATATATGGAAATGCATCGAAGATTCGGTAATTGGAACAACATCCACAGTAATCAAGCTCTATTCTGCGCTACAATTTTAAGCGTCCTTACCCCCAAAGTCGCATATGTGTCTCACTTCAATCCACCAGGTTAATGTTTATATTTAATACCACAAATACATGAAACAAATTTTTAAAATACTGCCATACTAATAGCAGAGGTGTTTGATGTATCATATATACAATGTTCAATTTCTCTACCAACAAACAGGTTACGTTATTATTTTATTTATTTGGGGTTTATGTCGCTTTCAACACTTTATAGGTCAGATCATGATGGGTAGTTTTGTGGGAAAACCAGTACATACAGTTGGTCAAGATTCTGTATTGTCAACTGTCTACCACTGGTAAGCAACTACCAACTTTCCCACATATTGTCCGGGGTCCTGGGTCAGAGATGGGAGGTGAGTGTGTTACCACTGCACCACTGTGGCCCCATCGGTTATGTTGTATTATAACCTAAAGAGTATGGGGAACATAATCATTTCACCAGACATATTCTAAGAAAAAATTAATAAGAAGAAAAACAAGGCCAAAAGGTGTTTTGGTCCCGTAGCGCGAGCACAAAGCCATGCATCAGAGACAGGAGTAGTGCACTAGAATTTATGAAAGTCTCGTGACAGAAAGAAACTTTAACTTACATACATCCCACAGCTGGTCCCGAACTGAGACGGTGACCCATGCATGCAAGCACTAACATAGCCCATTCCCGCTTAACTTCAGTGAGCAGACAAATAGTCATCACTCTGCCACAATTCATGAAAGTCTGATGCAAGAAGGACATATGTATGGGAAAAAGCCAAAAGGACCTGTGTCCTTTTAGCTATTGGAGCACAAGAGAGGCAAATTTAGAATCCACAGGTGTTGTCAATTTCATCAAAGTCCGGAGACAAAAAAAAAAAAAAAAGAAAGGATCTGTAAAAACTTTGCATAATTCTAGTAAAAATGATATTATTAAATTTGACACCAAACCATAACAACAGCTTAGAAGATTAATTGTATCTTTTGCTCCAAATATAATACCAAACTAACTATTTATCCATTTGTAATATATGCGTGTCCTATTGATTACCTATAACTTATATAAATAATTTGTATTGGCCAAGGTCATGATGTTTTTTTGTTAATATTGCCAAGCAATTGTATTATTCTTTATACACTATTGAACAGATTTTGAGTAAACTTTGTATGATACCATGAATTTGGTATTGGATTTTAAAATTCATATGATTTTGTAAATTGTTAGATAATGTGTTATTAAAAGAAAACCATTAATGTAAAATAGTCCCCAAATCATTTGGGTACCACAAACATTATTAAACCTAAATGTTAATACATTTATAAAGAAGGGTGACACATGATCAGTGGCATAGTGATAACATGCATAAGATAAGACATTTGATTTCCATCTCATAAAGGCTTTGCAAGGTCTTAAGTCCAAGTCAAAGTTGGGGGTTTATGTCTCATTCAGTAGCCTGGGGCCGGATTCACGAAAGGTCTCAAGTCTTAGACAAATCTCAGCTGAGCTTTTGCTCAAATCTGAGATTTTTGTCTCAGCTGAGATTCTGCTTAAGTTGAGATTCACGAAAGGAATCTCAGCTGAGACCAAAATCTCAGCCAAGGTTTGAGTCTGGGCCAATCAAAACTGATGTAACATTTTGTTGAGATTAGTGGAAAGTATACACATTTATATTTTACCACTCTGCCATATATACTCACATTTTAGAATATTTTTAATCAAGCAAAATGTTGTCGTTTTACTATAATTTGTTCTGACATTCAAAAGAACCTGATTATAACAGCAAAACAAGCCACTCATGTAAATTTGTAATGTAAATGTTTTCTGTTGTTTTTGTACAAACTCTTAATATATATTCATATTTTGTGTTACAAGTTAAATAATATGTCATACTTCACTATTTTCATTTTGTCTTGTGACTTTTTATTACATATACTCTATTTTATGAAAACTTAAGTCACCCCCTAGGCAGTCTTAGATTTGAGACCAAATCTGAGAAAAAATCTTAGTCTGAGATCTTTTGTGAATCCCAGCTGAGCAAAAGGTCTCAAATCTGAGAAAAATCTAAGAAAAATCTTAGATTTGAGACCAAAATCTCAGATTTGAGACTTGAGACCTTTCGTGAATCCGGCCCCAGGGTCATATTGGGACAGGTCCTCATCATTGTCACTTGTGGAACTTGAACCTACAGAGGTGACATCCTATGATTAGATGCCAAACTTGCTAACTACGTATACCATAGGCCACTGAAGACCTTGTAAGGTCTTCAGTGGGCTAGTGGTTAGCAAGTGTGGCATTCTGAACGGGACATAAAACATTAACTTTAACTATATAGTTTGAATATCTATGGCACCAGTGGGGAAATTAGTTGTTACCCTCATGATACCTTTTTTTTTTATTTGGGGTTTTTACGTCGCTTTCAACACTGTACAAGTCATATCACGACGGGTAGTTGGAAGGGCAGAGGAAACCAGTATATAGAGTATGCTAGGGTTCTGTACTGTAAACTGCCGACCAACGGCAAGCAACTACCAGCTTTCCCACATAAGGCCTTGACGGGGATTGAATCCCGGCCTCAGAGGTGGGAGGTGAGAGTGTTGCCACTCATGATACCAGCAACTTACATTGTACCATCTCTTCCAATGGATGTGTACCCATTCCCTTCACCAATGTATGTTCTGGCTTAAAGTGACCTGCAAAATGTGTTTGGGAACATAAAACCCAAAGCATTTTGTCCTTTGCCAATGCATTTTATGTATGGATCAAAATTGACACTTTTGTAAAAGTACAAAAATATGGAAGAAAGTCCAAAGTACCTCCCAATAAATTATGTAATGTTTGGGATATTAAATAACTTCATAACATGTTAGACACATTAAACCAGTTGCTATGTAAAAACTGTAATTGATAAAAGACATAATTTATTTGACTTTATGGTATTGGCTAATTAAACAGTATGTTCCTTGTATTCCTACGATCTCAACATTTGTTGTTTCAAATGTGTTCAGATTTTTTTACTGTTTGTTTGTTTAAATAACACGTTTTAATAAGTTGTTTTCCGGGGTACGCTACAATTTAATAATTTTACTGTAATTTACGACAACGTGTATACATACTATAACATGGAAATCCCCTTAAGTGGCTCTACTGCTGAAGTTGATATATCGAACATTTATCTGTTTGGGTGTCAAACACTATTGTGTGGCTTTTGAATCTATACCGTATGTGTGTTTTATTTGAAGATAACTCCTTCAAAATATTGATTAGATTTATTTACTCTGACACCTTTCCCACATGAGCAAAGTAATTATATAGATTTTTTACCGGTATGGAACACATTATACAGTGTGTTTTGCTCAAAGGACATTGTAATCATCTGTGCCATTATGCGAAAATTGCTTTAGAATAAACTTCTCAACGCCAAAATAATATGTTATTTAAAGCTGACAAGAACGACTCATATAGATCTAAAAAAAGCTCCCAAAACTTTTTGACGGATTTATGAAGAAAAACATCATTATCTATCGGGATTGCACTGTTTCGCCAAAAAGAGTGCCACGAGATTTTCCGTGACGCCAGAGTGTCGCTAGATCTATGATTGTTTCGTGAACGCAAGAATGTCGCCAAGCTTGTTTCCGTGATATAGTTGTTAGTCATTTTGCCACAAATCGGTTCTTCATGCGCACGCAGTCTTTCTTGGCGCGACGAAGTTCCTCAGTCTGAATAGTTTGCCTTCTGCACGTGGTTTTTTAAGACGGAACTTACTCCTTGCATTTCTTGGGACACAGCTAGTTTGTTATCGTCCAACATGGACTTTTACAAATTGGTAGATGTTTTGAGGGCGACCTTACAGCCGTCACAGCGGGAACAGGCTGAACAACAGTTGACTGAGGCATGACTTTGCTTCTCATATTCGTAACTTTTATGAAATCCCGCAAATTGCGTAGTCAGCCCCGGAGAAAATTTTACCCAATTTTTTTCGCCCATGGGTGGACACAAAGATAAACGGTGGACACGAAGATAAACGTTTTTTGGAATGAAAAATAAAGCTATGTAAACAACAAAATCATATACATTACATATTAAAATAGACTGAAACAAATATTTTTATGATATTTCTTGGTTATTTGGTGAATTATTTTTGTTTATTTCAACGAAAATATGCAAATTTCCGAAAATCGTTTATCTTCGTGTCCGTTTATCTTTGTGTCCACCCGTGTATTGTAATTAAAAAAAGTTGTGACATGAAAAAGCAGAACCAGAAGTGCATAAAAAATCCCCCAAAACTGGCGAATTTATAGCCGATGTACGGGTTTTCGATATATTCACGTTTTCGATCATTTAAAATATAAGCTCTCAGCCTCGTTTTTGGAAGGCATTTTTACAATATTTTAGAATGAATATGCAGTCTCATTGAAACAGCGAATTTGAGGATTTATTATTGTTGTTTTATGTCTGATAATATTGGTTTCGTTGGTTGTGATATTCAGCATTGTCCATTTACGCTGTCATATCGAAAACCCGTCCATCGTGGATACATCACTCACTCGAGGTCAAATCATTATTTGGGGACAAGGGAAGATTGAAGCACTCGGGGAAAAACTGACAGAATTATCTCTGTTGGCCCATGTTTTAACGGTGTTTCGACTGAATGGGCCTCTATCTTCATTTGACCCCATCATGTGTGATTTCAAGATTTCAAGTCATGTTGATACGCGGCAGGGCTAAACCTCACAAGGACAAAACACCGAAAGAACACCGCAAGGACCCCTTTGTTGGCACCGCAAGGCCCTAATTTACCTGTTACTCCCAAAATACACCTGTCCTTATTTACGTTTCCGTATCCGCATCCGTAATTGTTCGCACCCGTGATACCCTGGATATTTTGGTATAATACAGTGAACTTCCGTCCGCACCCGCAAAAAAAGAAACTTGACCCTTTTTTGACTGAAGTTCACTGTTTTATACCATAATATCTACTGCTCAGCTACCCAAGTTCGTAGCCTACCCAAGTTCGTCACTTGCATTTTTTGACAATATTCAAACTTCTCCACAATTATCTTTCATTGTAGAGTTGTACATCATCGTTATTAGCATTTATTCCACTTGTTTTGGGATAAATATTGCATATTCTTAACAACTTTTCAGGCGGCTGACGAACTTAGGTAGGCGACAAACTTGGGTAGCTGAGCAGTAGGGTCTTACAGGTACGGATGCGGATGCAGGTATGGGTGAGATTAAGGACAGGTGTATTTCCAGCCTTACAGAATGTTACTATGACTCTTTGTTTTTTGCTTACATTTTATGTTTGGTTATTATTATACGGCAAGATTATGTCCTGGGACGTCCCAATTTGTAGCATATTGGCTATATGTCGGGAAGCACTAAATCGTGAGATCTGGGAAGTTCTTTATATCATGGGAAGTCGTGTTTGAGGTTAGGCCGAGTTTCTGTCCCGTCGCCAATTGCTTTTGATGTACTGATGGACACAATGGCGAGGGACAGAGCTCACATGTACTTGTTTTGTGTAAATTTTGAACGGCATGTATCTACACATATTGCCACAAATAGAAAGTGTTATTTGAATTCTTTGAGGTATGTAAGTGTGCCGTTCACTAATATTTAATGCATATCTTGTTACGTTTATATTTCAACACATTTTAAAAATGTCAACAAAACTTCATCACTGTTGGTTTATTTACAAACTAAATTTCTGGCTTTCAAAATCAGCTTACTGTAACAACATATGTATTATAAACAGCATATATGTGTATAGTAATAGCAAGGACATTATTAAGTAAATGCAAAAATTGTCTGCTGTTCAAAATTTAAATTATTTTTCATCAAAACTTTTGTAATACTGCAAAATATTACTTACCTAATAAAATAATAAAAGAAAACAGTTACATTTTTAAGTTGGCACAGCTTTCAAGTGGAAACAACAATGGCTGCTTCCCTCAATTTTTTAACCGCAAATATAAATTCTTACGAGATTCAGTATTTTATTGGATAGGGTCAAAGATCAAACTACAAAAATTAGTTTTTTATTTAAAACCGGCTAATTAATAAATTATATTTCTTCTGAAGTCCTTGATCAACACTAATGCGACTTTCGTCGGTTCACCATCGCCTATTAGTTCCGACGCGTCGACTCTAGTATTTCTTGACGACTTACAGCACTAGTGGTAACGAAGATATGACAATTTCAATTGTGAGGGATTATGTTATGGTGTAGTGTTAGGAACTGTTATGTTTACGTATGAAGGCATACAGAAACATTTTGCTGCTGAATAGATGAAAATCCAGGCATTTTATTGGCGATAAAGTTTACATAACCAGAGCACATCTTTATGTGGGACAACCCATTAACTTTTGCTTTTCTGGCATCCCTTAATGCACCATATCGTTTATTTACATACGGCACATGCCCATGTGAAGTTTTTGGTGTTTGCTCAAACATGCTAAACTTCGGAAACAGTTGATTGGTTAGTTGACAGTGCAAATGACTACACATTTAACAAATTTTGCTATTCGTTTCAGCCTTAGAAAACTGCCTAAATATTTAAAATAATTCATGGCATCATGATACGTAATGATAAGATTTAAGCTAAATAATCGATTGCTAGAAATTGTGAGGGACTGTCTGTTAATATCTATAAATGTACAATATATGTACAATATTTGTTGGTTACAGTGACTATTGGTGAATTAAGTGTCCCAGGGACACTTGTTTGTATTCAGGGGACAGGGAGAGGGATAGGGCCTGCCAGCTCCCGAATTTTCTATTGCGTATAGCTTGGCAACCACTGGACAGATTCTCTTCAAATTTGGCACATGCATGCATTAGCCTTGGGAAATTTTCTGAATATGGTGTCATGATATTTCAACCAAGAAGTCACATGACCAAAAACATGTTTTAAAAAGGGTTGTGCTTTTCCAGATGATAACATGAAAAGTGCTCCACCTATTCACATGAAATTTGGCAAATAAGTTTGCTATATAGATGTCTGGAATCATTTAACTTTTGGAAATGTTCAGAGACATAATGGCCGCCATATTAACGATCAACTAAATGCCACAATTTTTCTTCATGATGAAAATGAAAAATCTTTAATATCTCAGAAATGGTCCATCAGAAAATCCATCTTGATATTCTGTGTAAAGCACTTTTATCTCAGAAGGTGCAAGATAGATTTGGACAAAATTTTGGACCCCCAGGTTATCTACAAAGTTTTCTGGCACTTTTTGCCAAAAATTGTTTTCCTGCCATTTTCGGTAGCCATCTTGAAATTCTGTTTAAATAGCAAACACACATTATCTCGAAAGTTATGTAAGATAGAGCAATTTCGACAAAATGTTTGGCCCAGTTTCTGGTACTTACGTGACATAGATGGATTTTGACAATTTTTGACACACACACACCCCCCCCCCAGAGTATACAGAGTGTCATCTGGCATTCGGAAAGCATTTTCCTGCCATTTTTGCAAGCAGGTTGAATTTTTGCAGTAAATGGAATAACATATGAAACAGATTGTCTTGTACTCCATTCCCATATTTGGGCAGTTTAATTGAAATATAATTTATTGTAATTTTGATGACTTCTGAACATTTTTTGAGTCCAAAGTTCAGATGTTGAATTGAACTTTGTTTTCCTGGCAGTCCATGCATAAATTAATGAACTTCTACAAACACCTTCGCAGCATAAATACATTCAGGAATCAATTTTTAGGTACACAAGATTGTGGGGTTTGTACCAACACTTTTACAAGTGGTGATGTCAGAACAATTGGACATGCCAGTTAGACAAGCAGGTACACAATTTATATTTTATTATTTTTAAACAAGCTGAGTTGTAAGTTTTTCTGATAAAGCAGTGGAAAGGGGTATAACATTGGATTGTTCTGCAATTAGAAACTGATGAAATTACGGACATAGTTTGATCCTTGCATGGTCCGAAGTTTGAAATTTACCAGATGCAGGATACTAATGAAGTACTGTCTTTCGACTTTTTGAAAATATAGGATTTCATGCCTAACATAGATGTTTGGTTGATTTTGGGGCTAAATCCTATCAGTGATAATTTAAGCATTTTAGTAGTCTTCGTAACTCTTAAATGTTTTTTTTTTAGGAATATGCAGTAGAATTTTGTGATTATTTGTAGCTGCGATTTACTTGAAAAACACAATCACCAGTCACTGGGAAGAGAGAGAGGCCGCTCATCCCACAGATCCAGTACCATTCAGCATTCACGAGAATGACAAAGCTACGGCCAGGGAAAGCATGGTTGAGGCGGTCATACAGGCACCACTTCCAATAAGGTATAGTGGCTCATACATGGCAATGAAGACTTTCCAATTAAGCTGAAACTGTTAGCTTTATTTGATTGTTTGAATTAGATGTCAAATAATTGGTTAACTTGTTCCAATGTAATCAGTAGAATATCTGAGAAAATGTTCCGAAAGTGTATGTGCATGGTGTTACAGCTGGGTGAGTGAGAAAATGATCTTGTCCAGGCTGTATATTGGAAACTGTGAGGTGTAGGAACTTCATGATTGGTGTCTGTATCTTGGAAACCAAAAGGTGTAGCAGTTGATAATTTGTAAGTACATGGGTTTGGGGGGATCCAACTGATGATAATCAGAGTAACAAGGGTCATTAGTTATTGCCACATTTTTAACCTCTTCATCAATGGGCAAAAAAAAAAAAAGAAGTTTGGGCGCTGCAAAAAATACCCAGTGAATGCTTGTGGTGTGATAGATGGCCTGTCTGGGGATATGTTGGTGTCGAATTGGCGCAATGTAGTTTTACTGGCCAACTGGGGCCAGTGCGATACTTGGGGCCTTGGGCCACCAGGCCAGCGGCCGTTTCAAATAATGGCAAGTAGTACCTCTTATTACAACTCGTTGGTTCATTGTAAGGAGACGATCGGTAAAATTCAAGTACAAATGATAGTTTCTAAACTCCTTTCTTTGTAGTCTTTTTATCATGATAAAATACAGAATAGAATAATATCATGAAAGTTGATACTTTACTGATTAAAATGACAGAACTAGTTGTAAAAGGAAAAATATAAAGTAAACCAAAAACACCTCGTTTTCCCCCACTGTTTAGCGACGTCACGACTCCAAATATTTCATGTCGGCTAATCGCCAAGCACTGTTCGTGTTGACACCGAATAACTGTCGAATTTATAAAACAACCAAAAATCTTAAGTTTCATATTGTAAAAAGCATTGAAAACGATAAATACGTTAAGTAAAATGAAAATGTATGTATACAATCTGTAAAATTAAATAAATTTGCCATTTTACTGCAACTTTTACTTCGTTTATTTCAGACAGGAAGTGGGCGATATAAGAGGTATAAGGTACTTCCTGTTTTACGTGAATGCATGAACAATGTAGAAAATGTGGCTGTTTTTAGATTTTAGCTTATTTTATGTGACAATATGGACATATTTTGTGGATTCAAACCTTCTGCCATATTTTACACTACATTGAGCGACTATTCTGACTTTAAAATATGAACCGGTAAATAGCACTATTCTAACCGTTGTCAATTAGTCGGATAGTTGTGACGACCCTACTGTTGTCAAGATAATAATAAAATCAGTCAGTCACAAGTGAGAATAGGTAAAGCATGGCTTGCAGTGAAAGAGATGTTTGTGAAAAGCTTTTAGGTTATATTTGTGGTGATTATGTCCATTTCCATTATTTTAATATAATATTTGACTTTTTTGGTCTGGTTTTCACGTTTGACTCCATGATGTTTGCAGTGTCTGATCTTTGTTCACATTTTTCCATCACAAACATCAACAGATAGTACCATGGCGATCTCCCAACACTAAATGCTATTGACCTATGTAACTTTGTTACTATAAAACTACAATTATCTCTAACGCTGTTGACTATCACAGGGTACAACTAGCAGTTTGTGTCAGTCAGCTTGTGAAGCACGACTACCCGGGCAGGTGGCCAGGTATTGCAGAAAAGATTGCTAATTACATCCAGTCCGAGCGTATTGAGACCTGGCTTGGTTCCCTCATCTGTCTGCATCAGCTGGTGAAGAATTTTGAGTGAGTTTCACTTTTATTGTATTTCCTGTAGGTTTGAAGTGTAATTTCATAGTCTCAGAATCTAAGTATAATTTAACTTTGTCTTGATTAATAGCAAAGTATCGTTTTACACTGTAAAATACATTACCTAACAGTTACTTATCCCTCGGGTACCAAAAATAGCTCCTATTACTGTTATACAAGATATAAAGACCTGATTGATGGATATGTAATACGTAAACTCGCTCTAAAAGCTATTATATTTCCAAGATTATCTCATAAATTATTTTTTAATGCATGAATATGGATGAATAAAATGTAGATGGCTGTGGTAGTCAAATATGCTGACTGTATTTAGCTTGGAAGTGTGGGCCGCTTAACCAGAGTGCTGGTTTTCAAAATTAATCTTTTTCCACTGGCAACACGTTGCTTTCAGTACTACCAAAACGGCCTGGTTAGGTTACACAGTATTTCGAAAGGTTCTATCCAATATAAAATGATATGTATTGAGGTCATGTGATTGGAAGTTATTACAGTACACTTGAATGTGTTTATAATGGAGCATGGGAAGATCGCCAAAATTCTAAATGGTAATGTGAAGAATTGAAATGTAGCTTCACCATGTGTAATATTTGGTTGTGAATTTGAAGGATTTCTGGGTGAAGCCGATTTACAGATTTCTTTAGCCTTATCCATGAAAACTATAACCAGGACAAAATGAGAAATGCAATATTAGTTGAGCAATATTGATTATATAAAATAAAGAAATAATAAAAAATGGGAAAACATGAAAATCCACCAAACCCTTAAATTCATTTCAAGAGAAAATTTATATCTTGCTGAAGTTCCTTGTTTGTGTAATATATAAAAGGCTGTTGAGATTTAAACTTTTTCTTTACACTGTGTTTGCTTGGTAGGTACAAAAAGCCAGAGGAACGTGGAGCATTGAACCAGGCGATGCAGCACCTGCTTCCCATGATACATCAGCGGTGTGTACAGTTCCTGCCTGACCAAAGCGAGACCTCTGTCACCCTGCAAAAGCAAATTCTCAAAATCTTCTACGCTTTGATACAGGTGACCCACAATTGTGTACCATTCTCAAAGGCTTCAATTATGATCGGCCACCTTTATTTACCATTCTCAAATTCTCATAGGCTTCAATTATGATCGGCCACCTTTATTTACCATTCTCAAATTCTCATAGGCTTCAATTATGGTCGGCCACCTTTATTTACCATTCTCATAATTCTCATAGGCTTCAATTATGATCGGCCACCTTTATTTACCATTCTCAAATTCTCATAGGCTTCAATTATGGTCGGCCACCTTTATTTACCATTCTCAAATTCTCATAGGCTTCAATTATGATCGGCCACCTTTATTTACCATTCTCATAGGCTTCAATTATGGTCGGCCACCTTTATTTACCATTCTCAAATTCTTAGAGGCTTTAATTTGGGTGACCCACAATTAATTGCCATTCTCAAATTCTTATAGGCTTTTATTCAGATGACAACATTTGCCATTCTTGAAATTGTACAGGTTTCAATGCAGGTGACAACAGTTATTTGCTATTGTTGAATTCTTATGGTCTTTAATTTAGGTGACAATTAGTTGCCGTTCTCAGATTCTAATAGGCTTCAATTCAGTTGACCCACTTTTAGTTACATTCTCACAAATCTGCTAGGGTCTAATTCTGGTGACCCAACTTCAGTTATTGACGGACTTCAATTCAGGTGACTCCACTTTTAGTTCATTATTCTTAGAATCTCCAAGGCTTGTATTGAGGTGACCTACCTTAAGTTATTTACCATCCTCAAAATCTTGCAGGCTTTAAAACTGGTATTCCATTTTTGGTTATTCAGCATTGTTAAAATGTTCAAGACATGAAGTAAGGTGACTAAGTGCTATTTTTTTTGCCTCTTTTCACAAAAATAGGATATGTCGGCCACTTGTAGATTATAACTTGACATTTTCAATGAACAGTCATTGAATTGTATGTATGGATATGTTACAGGCAAACTGTGTAATCAGGCATTTCGTGAAATGCCTACAGATTCCAGGCATTTCGTGAAATCCCTGCTTCACTTAGGCATTTCGTGAAATCCCTAAAATTTTCAGGCATTTCATGTAATGCCTGGCTTTGAGCTCTAGGCATTTCGCGAAATGCCTAAATCAGATACTCCAGTTATTTTTAGTTTGTCTCCTGTTACAACAGGTGTTTAAGTGGCCTGTATTGGAAGTGGGATGGGTATATCCGAGGGTGTGTTATTTATTTCAGCTGGCTGTGACATATTAGTCACAGGTTGCTCTTCTCATATAGTGAATAGTTGCTCTAATGCATCTTCAAAGATGTTCTGTCTCAAGATGTTCAAATATCTCCTGTGGTAAAATTGTTATTAAACTTACCTTGGCTTCACATATAAAAGTAGCAGCAAAGGGATAAGACTTAGAATCCAGGACAAAATGCCAAGATTTCAAGTGAATTATTTACCCCCTTGGGCTTTGGAATATTTTCTTTGCATCATATGTGAAAAATCACTTGTTTCATGTGCAGACATCCTAGGGTTACACCCACCCAAAAAGTGACTTTGAGTGCTTTTTTACCCACTCTGGCTATGCCAGGTTAACACTTAGTAAAAATATGAAAAAAAAATCTACTTTTTTCCAATTGGGGCGTGCTTGGGACATCTGACTGAAAATTCTAATTTTTAAAAAATCTGATATCTCCATAACCCATAAAGCCATGAGAAGTCCCCCATTTACTATGAAAATTGTATCATATTCTTTGCATTTAACTGTGGCATTTTACTGTGTGGAGAAATGACTGGTTAATTTGTCTGACTTATTTTTAATGATAATAATCAGAACCAGTTAAAAACATACTATACTACCTACCCTAACTGAAATCCCTTCAGTAACAACCACTATCAGTGATCCTGTTTTTTTTTTTCCTTATAATGAGATTGTTAAACTAAAGTGTCTTATTAAGTGTAACTAACAAGATATTTAAAGATATTAAGGTTTTTCCAAATGAGACAGGACTGATTTTGTAAAGGTCCATAAATATGAAAAGCTCTGAAGCTGCTCTTACCCGGTAATAGTGCATCCTATTTCTAGTTCGGATCAAGGCTTAAATGGCTTGTCTGAATCGAGGCATTATTTCAATCATAACACCTACTTTAATTAAAGAAATTATCCTGAATTTTCTATAATTCTCTAATACCAATTCAGAGCAAAAGTTAAAATAGATGTACTATTTACTTGAAATATTTCTTTTATACAAGTCCATCTTGTAATATGTAGGCACCCAAGATAAACTCATCCAACAATTATGATCAAAACAGTTTCTGCTCATTTCTCTAAAAATAGCTGGATAAATGCCAAAAAAAAACTATCCATGACATACAATATCATATTTCACAATTTGCCTAAAATACATCAGGCAAGTTGTGTAATAAATATGGTAAAAGCCTAAGCGAATCCGGGATTTCGCAAAATGCCTGGAATCTTTAGGCATTTCATGAAATGCCTGATTACACAGTTTGCCTGTAACATATATATATAACTGTCTGTGCATGGCTGGTAAAAAGTTGATATTCATTCCCATGATTTTATTTTAACAGGTGCTCAAGGCTAAATTTTGCACTCAGGCATTTATTCCTGTGCACTGATTGTGGTGAGAAAATATAATTGGATGATACGCAAAACAATATGGTCAGAAAAATAATGTATCAAGAAAATATACTGAATGGAATAAATAAATCGTGTCAGAAGTTGAAATCTGAATTCCCTGATATAATGTTCTTCATGTTCGCCATTTATATATATATGTATTTCTGTAGTTTTTCCTTCCACTTGACCTTATCACCAAAGAAACTTTCACACAGTGGATGGAACTGGTTCGTCAGATTGTAGACCGACAGATTCCAGAAGTGAGTTATCTACTTTTGTTCCTTTTATTTATGCTTTTGACTATAGTAAAACAGAGTTTTGGTGGGCTTCAGTAGCAGTGACACATTGGAATGTCTATCACTAGAACTTTAAGTGTAGATAAAAATCAGGACAGGGTTGGTATCACCGGTATTGAGACCATTTTACTGAAAAACTATGATGATGCACTGATTTCTCTGAAAGTCACCTGATCTTTGTACTGTGTCACTTTTTCTTTATCTTATGCTGTTGTAAACCATTTCCCCGGGCTGTTGGGTACGGGCATCTCCAAAACTATTTTCTTTTATTCTGCTTTAGTGAAGTAAAAAGTGGATTGAGACTATGTTGTATATCAGGGTAAAAACAGATACCACTAGTTTCTGGTGATACGTATTCTGTGTCATTTCAGGATATAAAGGACCAGGTATCACAGGAAGACACGATTAAGTTCTAATGACAGAGATTCTGTTGTTTTTTAGGGTGTACAGGATCATGTGGCTGAAGAGGACAGACCTGAGTTAATTTGGTGGAAATGCAAGAAATGGGCACTACACATATTAGCAAGATCCTTTGAAAGGTTGGAGGAAATAATTAATCCAGCAACCAATTAAAATTAATCCATTTCCTTAAGAAAAGTATGTTTGCCCAGTCTAGGGACCATTTGTGTCCTTTGATGTTTGTGAAAGAAAAAAAATACATTTTTGGAAAATAATGGTGATTGCCTCGGATGTTTCATCGTGTACTTAATGACCCTAGACGAGAACAAAAGATGTTTTAATGGCCCTTGCAAAAGTAAGTTGGCTTAATTGGACCATTTGGTGTTTAGTATTTTTCCCCCTGTTCTAGATTTATTTGGTACTCTGTATTGTGATGCCTGTAGGTTTGAGGTATTTAGAAATGTTGTTATTCTTAAGAATGTGTTAAACCTCGAAGAGTTTAGCAATCCTTGAGTGGTCCTGGCATTACTTAAAATTATAGACCTCTAGACCAATCATGGAATATCACTTTGTATAAAGAAGTAGAATACATTAGGAACAGTGAAAATTTTTAAATCTGTTATGGGCAATTTTACAAAAGAATTTCAGGTACTGTAGGGTTGGATTGTTCGTCAAAGTAGCTCATTTCTTGAGTATTTATTCTGATGAATTTAGCGATTTTGTAGATATGGAAGTCCAGGGAATGTTAGCAAAGAATACAACCAATTTTCAGACTGGTATCTGAAAAGTTTCTCAGGTGAGTTGTGAATTTTAAATAAGAAGTAAAGAAAACTTTAACTTGAAGCGTTTAGTGTACAAAAGGCTCTAAAATAAATTTTATACATATGCCTTTCAGTCTAGTGTAAGATGGTCATTTATTATATATTCTTACACCTGTATTTAATGCAATAAAACCTAGAATTGTAAGAGACCACAAACTGCCAAAACCATGGCTTCCAATAGTTAATGGAGAAATGTATCGTGTAATTACAAGAAATTTAATTATAATGAAAAGGGAATTCTACTCCGTTTTCTATCTGAAGATGTTTCACTGTAAAGACTAATGCTGGAATGATATTTGCAAACTGTGGCATGATCGCTTTCAGGCTTATTGCTGATCAATTATCAGTAAAATTCAAATGAAATGGAT
Source organism: Sabellastarte sp. h YS-2021 (assembly GCA_964017235.1). Taxonomy (NCBI): domain Eukaryota; kingdom Metazoa; phylum Annelida; class Polychaeta; order Sabellida; family Sabellidae; genus Sabellastarte; species Sabellastarte sp. h YS-2021. The sequence continues at coordinate 81,030,927 of OZ024934.1, read as the reverse complement.
GGTTTCTAAAGTTGTTTCTTTGTAGTCTTTTTGTACATTCTCCAGTTAAAATCACACACAAAAAAACTAGCCATAAACGTAAAAATATAAACACAAAAACAACTTGGGTTTCCCCACTGCTGTTGAGGCAATCATAAAATCAGCCAATCACAAGCGAGGATAGAAAAGACATTTTATGTAGCGAGGGAGATGTTTGTGAAAAGCTTTTGGGTTATATTTGTAATCATATTTGTAATCATATTTGTTGCGATTTTCCTAGTTTTTATTTAATAGTAAATTTTTTTGTCTAGTTCAAACTTCTAACTCCATGATCGGCAATGATCAATCTTTGTTTACATTTTTCTGACATGAACATCAACACAATTCTGTGGCAATCTCCCAGCATTATTAAATGACACAAATATAAGAAAGGAATCTACTTAACATTTCAGCGGGTATCCTGAGTGTGTTGCTGAAGTTACTAGACCAGTATAGACGCAAGGTTTACATCGCTCCCCGTGTACTCCAACAGACACTGAATTATCTAAACCAAGGGTTTGTATTAATGCTTTGTTTGAAATAACTCTACCAATTTTGTTTTCCCAATTTATACGTTGAAAATGTTTTGACCATAACTGTTATGTTTCATGTTGTATATCTATTAAATATACTTCAAAGATAATGACTTGGTGCTTTGTTTTTGCAGTATCTAAAGCACATGGCACTGTCGTAATGTTTTCCTTGGCAAACATGCTTAAGTTTTTTTGTTTTTTTTTTGTTTTTTTTTTTAAATACTGTCACAATTTTTGATCCATATTCTTTTATAAGGTTGACTTGAACAAAAATGAACAATAGTTTCTTCATCATTGTGATGAACGTTATAAATGGGAATATCGTCTGAAGTAATAAGGTATGAAGAGTGATGGTGAAACTGAATTGATTTGGAAACTAGTACTAGATCTGATATAGCTTGGCTTGCCACTTTGCATTTACAACTAGGCCAAGTTATTTATGGCAAGGAAGTATTACTGCAGTGAATAAGTGTGATTGGAACCAAGCTGTCAATAAGCAGTAAGTGATGTGTCCTGACCCAGTTCCTCCTATTGTGGTTTTAGTTAGCATGTACTGTGAAATTGTTGAACTTTCTAAGAATTTTCAGCCAATATAAAAAATATATCCATTGGATTGTGCTATACCATTAGGCATGTCCTATTTCCACTATGTCATGCCCTTGTAAGAAAGCCACATATACAATGCATAAGGAATTATTCAGATTATCATTCAGTGAGATGATTCCAGGTGAAACTGTATTTTCTGAAGAACAAGCCTTAGCCATGATTTTGTTAATGGAGGAAGAAACCCCCAGATGCAAGGAATGATTTTGTCAGTTGATTTATTTGTGTGTGTTTTTCATATCATTTTGTATTTTCTGTAGAGTTAGCCATGCCTTATGCTGGAAGATAATGAAGCCACACATGCAAGGAATCATTCAGGAAATTATTTTCCCGCTGATGTGTCATTCTGAGGAGGATGAAGAATTATGGCAGAGTGACCCTGTGGAGTACATTCGTGTTAAATATGGCAAGTACTAGTACTGCAATTTCCTGAAATATTATTGCTGGTTTGAATAAATGTCTGTCTACATAGCAAGTAGTATTCCTTTAAGTATTTGAAAATATTGCCCTTATCTAGATTAACACTTGGCTAAAATTAACTTGGTGCAAACTGCCCCCATTAAAATGCCTATCATTATAATATATGTATGTTATAGAGTAAGAAATCTAAAATTCGCCACCTCTAAAACCTTAGTTAATTTTATGAAGAAAATGATGTTTTTGGCTATAAATTGGTATTTTTCAGTTCAAGAAGCCTTAATTTACTATACAGTCAACAAATCTCACCACAATTCATTTATTTTATTAGTATTTTCACATGTGCCGAATATCAGATATGTGGCGAATTTTATATTTCTTACTCTAGATATTTGATGGCTCAAATTATGGGGTGGCTGCTGCTCTTAACAAAAAATTCCGAAAAAGCATAATCAATGATGGCTTTTCCCGAATCTGATTGTTCTGTGAAAACAACTTACACTTTACTGAGATTATGCTGTATAAATGTATACTTTTAATCGGTAACTACTTGGGTATACCAAGCTATCAAGTCTGATTAAGTATCAGTTTTTCACACAAGTTCTATAATTGTATCAACGGGATAGCATCCGGTGGATACTAGGGATGGGTCGGTATCAAAAATGTGTACATCGGGAGGTCGCCAATGCAAAACTGTACCGATTCCGGGACTTCGCGTTTTAGTATACCCCAATCAAACATGGACATTTCCTCTTAACAACATCGCAATTAAAGTCCCCAAATAGACAAAATATGAGAGAAACCTGTATAATTATATCCCCAGACGAAAGTCGGGGATATATTGGATTCAGGTCCGTCGCGCCGCCGCCGTAGAAATTTCCTTGTGGACGCGATAACTCAAAAACAAATTAATATTTTTTTTTCAAACTTGGTACACATGTTAAGGGTGCCCAAAGGAAGATCCCTATTTTAAGGTGACCTTAAACTCCCAGTAAAAAAGAACTTATGGCCACCTTAAGGTCAGAAATTGGACTTTTGGCCACTTAGAGCCCTGTAGGTCACAAACTATGATGCTCAGCTGGCTGAAATTTTACCTGACAACACATTAATATGTTCTTAGTACATGTGCCGAAAATCATGACTTTAAGTTGAGGAGAAAATTGTGTTTGAGGCCCATAAATACCCCCACTTAGGGATTTTTTGCTATACTTTACACATATTTTGCCCTATAATTTGGAAGTGATAATTCTGACGAGTCTCAAACTGCGCTAGGTATAACTTTGATATGTAATCCTTGTCTGTAGAAAATTTTAGGGCTGTAGGTTTACCCAAAGGGGTCGACTTAAGGTCTCAAAAGTGCCCACAGAGACCCAATTTATGCACTTTTTGCCACTTTCAAGCACTGTAGCTTTCAAACTATGTCTCTCATCTAAGTTAAATATCATCTGGGAATATATCTATGTGTTTTCTTATATGTGCCCCAACATTTAGGCCTTTAATACACAGTTAACCTGTGTATCAGGACCATAGACACCCACCCGAGTGACCCTTATAAGACATTTTTCACATCTTTTTCCCTGTAACTTGGAAATGGTAAGTCTGAGAAGTTTCAAACTGTATTAGATATATATTCTGTGTGTAATCTTAGTATGTAACAGATTTTAAGTCTGAAGCTTTAATTTTGAAGGTCAAATTGAGGTCTCTAAAAGGCTCCCAAAGACCCAATATTTGGACTTTTTGGTACTTTTAAGCCCTGTGACTGTCAAACTATGTGACTGATAGAGCTCAAATCCTATCTGAGAAGATATTAGTATGTTATTTTTATATGTGCCAAAAATTAAGGCTTTAAGAAGACATTTAACCTGTGTATGAGGACCATAAATCCCCACCCGAGTGACCATTTTTAGACATTTTTCACATATTTTTCCCTGTAACTTGGAAATGGTAAGTCTAAGAAGTTTCAAACTGTATTAGATGCATATTCTATGTGTAATCTTAGTATGTGACAAATTTTAAGTCTGAAGCTTTAATTTGAAGGCCACATTTAGGTCTCTAGAAGGCCCCATAAAGACCCAGTATTTGGACTTTTTGCCAATTTTAAGGCCTGTGACTGTTAAACTATGTGACTGATAGAGCTGAAATCTCATCTGGGAATACATTATTATGTTCTTTTTACATGTGCCAAAAATCAAGGCTTCAAGTAGACATTTAACCTGTGTATGAGGACCTTAAACACCCACCTGAGTGACCCTTTTAAGACATTTTTCACATATTTTGCTCTGTAACTTGGAAATGGTAAGTCTGAGAAGTTTCAAACTTTATTAGATACATATTCTATGTGTAATCTTAGTATGTAACAAATTTTAAGTCTGAAGCTTTAATTTGAAAGCCACATCGAGATCTCTAAAAGGCCCACAATGACCCAATATTTGGACTTTTTACCACCTTTAAGCCCTGTAACTGTTAAACTATGTGATTGATGGAGCTGAAATCCCATCTGGGAATGCATTATTATGTCCTTTTTACATATGCCGAAAATCAAGGTTTTTAGTAGACATTTAACCTGTGTATGAGGGCCATAGACACTCGCCCAAGTGCCTTTTTTGACATTTTTTCCGTATTTTGCCCTGTTATTTGGAAATGCTTAGTGTGACAAGTCTTAAACTGTATTATATATAACTTTTGTTTGTTATGTATGTCCCCCAAAAAGTTTCAGATCTGTAGTTTAATTGCTAAGGTCTCTTTAACAATTGTAAAATGCCCACAGAAACCCAATTTATGGATATTATGCCACTTTAAAGCCCAGTAACTGTCAAACTATGTGGGTTATAGAGCTGAAATCTTTGAATTTTTAAAAGGAAATGCCTGTCTATTTAAATTTTGAATATTAATAATGTTATGGCTATCTTAGTCTTTTAAGAACTTATTTTTGTGTGTTATACCTCTGCTTGCTGAGTTTTTCACTTTTTAAAATGAAACTGGTTAAACATATTCAAGTAGACAAAATGGACACTTTAAGTGAGCTTTAAGTCCCAATATTAATGAAATTATATCCTTATGTAGTAAAACTAGGGGATTTTTAACCCTCAACTAGCCCAGTTTTATTCAGCTTGCCTCAGTTAATTTTGGCACAGCTCCTACAGTTATGAACTCATTTCAGTTGATAATCACATACTTAAAATTCTCAATTCTTTTTGTATTTGAGTACCCCTTTTATATAGATTGTTTGTTTACCATTTATGCTCAACCCACATCCCCCACCCGGATTCCCCCCACCCACCTCTGGGACCTCCAGCTATATTGAGTGACACTAAATAAACAAAGGTATTTAATGATATCAGATGAGAAACAAAGAACTCAATGGGGTTGCAGATCTTGTGTAATAGTGAGAGAGGTGTGGAGAAGGGGAGAGGGGTGGGGGTGGGAGGTGGTGGGCTTCATTACATATAACACAAAGGGGAGTCAGAACTGAGATTGTGTCACATATTTAGGTTGCATATATATGGACCACATATATAGGTATAGAGGAAATGAATAACTGAAAACAATTTGCAAATTCTAAAAATAATATAATAAAATAATAATATAAATAATTTTTTTTTAAATAATATTTTATTTGTGAACAAATATAGAAACAGATATGCGCTTTTGGGATTATGAATTTTAGAATGGACATTGAATCATCAATCATTTAAATACTTTGAAGGAAGATTGAAAAATATGATGAGTTGAGTTAAAAATAATATTTTATTTGTCAACAAATATAGAAACAGATATGCTCTTTTGGGATTATTATTTTAGAATGGACATTCAATCATCAATCATTTAAATACTTGGAAAATAGGTTTAGAGTTATCATTGCAGGAAGATTGAAAATATAATTTGAGTTATGTATTCGGCGTCTGGGGATACACCATCTTCCTTGGGGAGATATAAACAGAGTAGATTGATGTGCTGAAGTTCATATAATAATGGGTAATTATGTTTTAAAAAATTCCCGATCAAAACCTGTGGCGTGAGTGATGACCTGTCTGGGGATATGTTGGCGCCGAGTTGGCCCAATCTAGTTTCTTCAGATTTCTTGTTTGTTCACAATATTTTAAGTTTTCCTTCCATCTTATGTGTTGTCAAGCGAAATTTAGGTTATAAATTCTCGTAACCAAAACATGGCAGTTCTGATCAACGTGTATAAAAGTCTGCAAATGGACGAAAATATGGGGATAAAAGCTTATAATTTCTTCAGATTTTGGGTATGTTTCTAATATTTTAACTATTCCTTCCATTATATATGTTGGCAAGCGAAGTGGCGGTTGTAAAATCTCATCACGGTATTTCAGTAAAATGCTCTCGATACCGAGATACCGGACCTACCGACCCATCCCTAGTGGATACTATGGATTACGCATGAGTACGCCACCACAGTGTGTAGAGATTTTCTCGTTACCCCTCTAGAGGCCAGGGTATTATAGGTACACTTCTCAAATTTTCAGGTTATATTCAGAACGATAAAATCTTGCCTGGGAATATTTTTGGCCTCATTTTGAAAAACAAGATGGCTGCCATGGGTGTTTTTCGACTTTCAGCAAGGAGTTTTGTTGGCCCTCTAGAACAAAGGGAATTATAGGTAGACATCTCAAATTCGCAGGATATGTTCATCATTACAAAATCTTGACTGAAAATATTTTTGGCCTCATTTTCAAAAAACAAGATGGCCGCCACGGGCGTTTCTTTTCAGTCATGAAAAGTGCTCACCGTAAATGATTTATTTAGCGCACAGTGCGCTAAGGAAAGACTATTTTTATTCAATATTTGGTGGGAAAAAGTTAACCTTTTAGTGCACCCATCATGAAACACTTTCCGGGATGACGTATAGGTCAATCCGGTAAGAATAACGGTGTTCCGACATTTAGTATCTACTAAAAATACCCACTTCCTGTAAATATAGCGGAAGATATAAACAAACTAAAAATACATGGCAAAAATGTCTATTTATTTAGTAAAAATACGTGCAATATATAAAAAATATGTGGATATTGTGCACTTTCCCCGAGGATATTGCCTCCACAAAGGGATAGGGTGCGGTTACAAGGGCGGATGCGCTAAATAGGTCGTTTATGGTATATCTCTCTTATTATTGGTCCTAGAGGTTTGATATGTCAAACCAACCTATAGGAAGTCATGGGCTGCGAATATTTTGGTGTGGTCGGATTTGACCTTGGGCTGCCCCTTCAAGGTCAAACGAGGATAGGCAAACTTAAAAGTGCTTGTAACTCACTTATTATTGGTCCTAGAGGTTTGGGATGGTAAACCAACATATAGGAAATCATGGGCTGGGAATCTTGTGGTGTGGTCGGATTTGACCTAGGGCCCTTCCAAGGTCAAACGAGGATAGCCAAAGTTAAAAGTGCTTATAACTCGCTTATTATTGGTCCTAGAGGTTTTCAGTGTGAAACCAACCTATAGGAAGTCATGGCCTGCGAATCTTCTGATGTGGTCAGATTTGACCTTGGGCCCCTGCTCCAAACTTAAAAGTGCTTTCAACTTGCCTATTATTGAAAAATGCTGTTTATCTTCTAAACTAAGTTAGTTGGCCTTTTCCGGTGTATACATCTTGCATCTGGCCACAGATGCGTCCTTTGTCTAGTATTTGTTTTGTGGTATTGAGAACAAGTTATTAAGTGGTTATATTTTGTTCACAGATGTGTTTGAGGAGTTTTTCTCACCAGTCACTGCTGCACAGGGTTTACTGCATTCAGCCGTATCAAAGAGAAAGGAGGTTCTGCAGAAGACCATGGGGTTTGTCATGCAAGTGCTCACGTCTTCTAACTTGGAGCCCACTCGTAATGCCGGAGCCCTGCACATTGTGGGTGCTGTGGCTGACATTATTCTGACCGTGAGTTAATTTCATCCACTGAATTTGTGAAAGCCTCAGAAATCTTATTTAACATGATTAAAAAAAAATTATTATGGTTGCCTTGATTACAGAATTGTCCTTTTTTCCCTCCTACAGGGAAGCCATAATGATTGTAAATATTTTGATTTTGGAAGGCGTTGTGTGAATCATTCTAGATTCTAAATACTTTTCTAGAACCTCATATTTGTGTTGGTTCAAAAGCAGAAGGTGAAACAAATAGGCTTATTCATTGTCTGTGTAATACCTTTGACCATTGGTTAATTTCAGAAAAAGATCTACAAAACCCAGGCAGAGACGATGATTGTGAACCATGTCTTTCCAGCCTTCCAGAAGAAAGAAGGATATCTGCGTGCCAGGGTAAGCTATATGTTAAAGAATTTCTGAATGTGTATGGAAAGTTCTTAAGTATAATTCTGAAAACTGACATTTTATTGCGTTAATACATCCTATCCAATGGACAATTGCTTTACCGGTCGGCGCGACCGATCCCGCCAAACGCCAGAAAAAGACGTCCTGTATAGAATACCGGCAGGACCGGTCAGGAGTGTGCATTCGCTAGGTGGCGCATTGTACTTCTTTCCTTTCTAGACAGCATGACGTCATAGCATCTTTTTCATTTGGCGCGTGGAGTGTGCGGACATGTTTTCAACAAGAGATGTTTTTTTAACTTTTCAATGAATTCATCTGTTTTATTTTACTTCTACGTATTTCTACTGAAGTATCAACCATCATGTCCCCAGGACAGAAACGAGGCACCTGTGGCCATGTTATGGCGAGTTTTGATGGCCACATGAAATGTGCAAGATGTCGGGACAAGGGGGTTGAAGAAGACTACTGCGTTCTCAAGAAAGACTGTAGTATTTGTAAAGGCTTTAACCCTGAACAGATCCACCAACTGTCTACCCCCACTTACAGAGAACGTAGGAACAAAGAGAAGTTGGTTTCGTACTCCCCTGCTCCCACTCTCGTGGACCCTTCACACGTGAGTGTGCTGGGTAAAGTGGAGGGGGACAAGGCTGTACAGCCTGAAACCACCCCTGCTGCTGCGAAGAAGAAACTCAGTGATTCAGCAAAACCATCTGCCAAGAAGAAGAAGCCCAGTACCAGTAGCAGATCTTCATCTGAAGACTTAAAGAATCTGGACGATAAATGGGCAGAGAGGTTTGCAAGGCTGGAAGCCATACTGTTAGCCAAGTCCTTCACCGTTCCGGTGGAACCGGTTGTGAAGCCAGCAGCAGAAGTCTCCCCCAGCCAGAAGCCATTCTTTGATCCTGGTGCCAGCACCAGTAGTTTGGCTAGACCTGCAAGTGTTACCGGTCCCAGCCTTGTTCAGGCCACCGGTGAGGCTGTAGATGAGATGCAGACTGCCACCCAGCCTCTTGAGGCTCCCGGTGCCGGGACAGCAACCCAGCCTGTTCAGGCCCCCGGTTCAGTCCCTGATGTACTGCCATCCGGTACTGGTGATGCTGACCTCAGTCCAGAACAGACCCTGACCGGTAGAGTTGTCCAGAGCTCCAGTGGATCTGATAGTGAGGATGACCAACACAGTGTTACCGGTTCCCTGTTGGAAGGAAACTACCAGGACGGGTCCCCAGATAGAGATCTCACCAGGGACAAGTCTGCAGATCAAGAAGTATCTGAGGAGGCCAACTACAGAGAGACAATCAGAGGAGTTAGATCCTTTATGGGTTGGCACAAGGTTCCTGAGTTCGAGAATGTGTCCTCTTCTGATGACAATCCCTTTGCCGGTTCCCGTGTCCAGCCAACCGGTAAAGTGTCAGTCAAGCTTCCGGTGGACGATTGGCTATGTAAAAAGATGGACAAGCTTAATCTCACCATCACAGAGGGCTACCCTGCAAGGAATACTGACACTGCTGGCCTCCTCAAAGATCCGTTTGTCAAGCCCCCTAGGTCATCCAGATGGTATGGGATGCATACTGAGAAGAAGGACTGTGAGAGTAACACAGTATGCACCGGAACCGGCCAAGCTCAACCATTCCTTCAGTCGAGTTGCAAGACGAAGCCTTCCTACTGCCCCACCTTCCCGGGCCTTCAGCCAGGACCTGCTGAGGCGTTGGGAGAGAACAGCTTGTGAACAAACTGTCATGTGCAACCAGGCTGCTGGATTAACAAGATGCTTGACCAGGGTTCAGGATGCCATGTCTGCTCAGCTGAAAACCCTACATCTGGACAAGGAGGGCAAGTCGTCTGAAAGAACGAAGCAGGCGGTTGATGAATTGGACTATCTAGTTACCTTCACCCGGTCAATCTCTCAAGCCATGGCCAGGACAATGCAAGACCTTTCAGAGGGTGTGTTCATCAGCATGGCTAACTTCACTCTTGCTCGCAGGGACAGCTATTTAGAGTACTTACATGCTGGTGTGAAGCAAGACACCCTGAACGCCTTGAGAACGTCTCCAGTCCATCTCAACTCACTGTTCCCGGATCAGCTTATCACCAAGGCTGAAGAGGAAATCTGCAGAAGTGAGGAGAGGCGTTCTTTGGCCAATCTCACAGACGTCAAGGTCGCTTTCACCCTTATGCTCCCAGTGACAAGTCTGCTACCCATCCGGACCGGAAATCCGGTGTTTCCGCATGGACGCAAATAACGGACAAGCAACAGTCAAGGAAAGGTCGTGGCAAGCCCTCAACATTCTCCCAGAAGCCGGCTAAGGGTTCAAAGCCACGTAAATGACAATCAATGTGTAGAGTTTGTGACCGGTCAGAAGGACTCTGCGTTACCGGTCAGATAGGCTTGAACCCACCACCACCAGTGTTAGCCGGAGACAAGAGAGTGACTTTAAATTTGAATGTAGACTTTTGTGTTGCAAATGCTCATATTGTCACCAGGTTGCCACAAAGGAAAGGCGTAAATCCCAATTGTTGTCAAATGTACACAGAAATAAAATATGTGAAAGATGTTTCCTGTGTAGGTCACTTGAGTTCTGTAAATCTTGTCACAACTGCTCCACCTGTAGGGGCAAGGTTACACAATTTTTGGGAAAAGTGGGAAGCTCTGGGTTCGAGTTGAAAAGTAGTCAACACACTGAGAGAGGGCTACACCCTCCCCCGTTTCAGACCCAAACTTGACCAGGTCACCAACTGTCATAAGCAACTACCAAAATAGCCAAACAGGCCCACCTTTTAGAGGCACTGTATCAGCTGGTGAACAAAAATGCAGTAGAACCGGTAGAAAATCAGAATTCCCTGGGTTTTTCCACCGGTACCTAGACGACTGGTTGGTGAGAGCCACATCCCATCAAACTTGTCTCCAGCGTACACAGACCTTGGTAGCTCTCTGTCAGGAACTAGGTTGGCTGGTGAACAAGGAAAAGTCCGAGCTGGTCCCAAAACAGGTTTTCAACTTCGTAGGTTACCAGTTCGACCTGAAAGAGGGCAAGGTCAGACCCACACCAGAGCATTGGCAGGCCTTGACAGACAAGATTCAGTCAATACTGTCCGGTCTGTTGTGCCTGGTCCGGCAGTTCATGTCCCTCATAGGTCTACTCACAGCAACAGAAAAGCAAGTCCACCTAGGGCGACTCCACATGAGGCCCATACACTGGCACTTGAAAAACAACTGGAGGGTCCCAGAGTCACTAGAAAAGGTGATTCCAGTCCCCAGGTCGCTCCACCCCCACCTAAGGCGGTTGTTGGAGGAAGACAATGTGCTACCAGGTCAACCATTACACCCTCTAAAACATGCTCTGCAAATATTTACAGACGCATCAAAAGAAGGGTGGGGCACTCACTTAAACGAGCACACTGCAAGGGGAACCTGGTCCCTTCCAGAAAGCAAGTTGCACATAAATCATTTAGAGCTAAAAGCAGTCTTTCTAGCTCTAAAAGAGTTTCAAAACCTCTGCTGCAACAAGACAGTACTAATAGCTACAGACAACACAACAGTGGTTGCCTATATCAACAAAGAAGGGGGGATGAAATCGGGCTCTCTGTGTGCCCTACTGTGGAGAATACTGTCCTGGTGTACCAGGAAACAAGTAACTCTCAGAGCATGTCACATCCCCGGCCGGCTGAACGTGATAGCAGACAAGCTATCCAGACTTGGCCAGACCATTCAGACAGAGTGGTCCCTTCACCCAGAAGTATTCCAAGCTATATGCTCCCGGTGGCACCAGCCCCAGGTGGGCCTGTTTGCCACCAGATTCAACAACAAACTGCCACAGTTTGTGTCGCCGGTCCCAGACTGCCAGGCATAGGCAGTGGATGCACTCAGCCTGTCCTGGGAGGACCTGGACCCATATGCCTTCCCACCAGCAGCCATCTTGGGTAAAGTGGTGGAGAAGTTGCAGGACTACCCATGCAACAGAATGATCCTGATTGCACTGGGGTGGCCCAACATGCCCTGGTTCTGGGATCTAGTGCCAATGTCCAGTCAGATCCCACTGTGTCTGCCCAGCATACCAAACCTAGTGTCTCAGCCATTCAACCAGGTCCTACACAGGAACCTGTCAAATCTGAATCTACATGCCTGGCTCCTAGAGCCTCGGCGATCAAGGAGCAAGGCTTCTCTGAGGCAGTGGCAGCACGAATTGAGGCTCCCCAAAGAGGATCAACCAGATCCGTCTATGAGACAAAGTGGACCATTTTTGCAAAGTAGTGCCTCAGTAATCAGGTGGGCTTCAGGGCACCACCTCTGAAACCCATAGCTGACTTCCTCCTGCACTTGTTTCAGGACAAGAAGTTGCAACCAGGCACTGTCAATGGCTACAGATCAGCCATTGCTGACAAATTAGGCAATGTACCCATTAATGTCAGCAAGAATGAGAATCTCGCGTGTCTCCTGGATAGTTTTCATAGAGACAGACCCAAGGGCAGGAGGAGCATTCCCTCTTGGAACCTCTCTCTGGTTTTACACCAGCTGACCAAGGCTCCCTTTGAACCCTTAAATGAGGCCTCACTGAAACACTTGACCTTCAAAACTGTTTTTCTACTGGCCTTAGGTTCTGGCAAACACAGGAATGAGATCCATGCTTGGTTACATAAGAACATCAGACACCAGTCAGACTGGTCTAAGGTGTCCTTGTACCCCTCACCCAGCTTTCTATCCAAGAACCAGCTGGCCAAGGAGGGTCCAGATAGTGTAGCTCCAGTGGTCATACCAGCCCTGGCCCCATCTCTGGACAAGTCACTCAAGGGTGACAGGTCCCTATATCCAGTCAGAGCCCTACGCTACTACTTGGACAGGACCTCAGATCTTAGGCAGAACAAGGAGCTGGCCTTTGTCTCCTTCAAAAAAGGGTTTGACAAAGACATCTCACCTGCCACTATCTCCTCATGGATCAAACAGACTGTGATCTTGTGCTATGAGCTCTCTGACCAGGAGGCCCTCACCTTGCATCAGGTTAAAGCCCATGATGTTAGGGCCTTTGCTGCCTCTAAGGTAGACTTACACCAAGTCCTTTTGTCTTTTGTGTAATATATGGGTACTGTATGACTTTTGAAGAAACAACCAGCCCTTACAAAAGTTTGTTTTTTCAGAGACTATCCCCCATACTCCAGATTGCTTGTGGTATAATGAACTCCTGTAAGTTTCCAATTTAAATTTAACTGTTCTGGTTACTGATGGATACAAAGACTTGGAGCAAGTCTACCTCTAAGGCTTTCCAATCAGGAATCTCCTTAGAGCAGATTTTGTCAGCCTGCCACTGGAAATCTCGCAACACCTTCACTCAGTTTTATTTGAAGGATGTGGCTTGGGCTGACTCAGAGCTTTTCCATTTGGGACCAGTCGTGGCTGCACAACAGGTGCACCACCAAGCCCAATAATGAGATGTGTAAATAAGTTAATATGTACATACTGTATATACCTTGTATATATAAAATACAAAAAAAAAAAAAAAAAAAAAAATCTGACTTGCTTCCCTAGGGAAGTTTATTTCAGCCCCCCTCTCTCTCTTCCCTTTCTCAGAGCACTCCTGAGAAAGAAAGGGGGGGGGGGGGGGGGGGGGGGACGTCTGTAGACTTCCGGGTAACCGGTTAGTTGGTAGCCGACCTTGACCTCAAAGGGTTCTCTTGACTCTTTTTGTCCGTTTGTCAATCAAAATTTCCGTTTCCGGACTCTAACTCAAAAAAGGTTTGTCCAATCGAATTCAAACTTGACAGGGAGATAGATCACCATCATAGCTAGGTTCCTTTCGAAATTGGTGTAATTCTGTTCGTTCGTTTGTCTGTTTTTTGTCCCATTTGTCTGTCAGTCAACATTTCTGTTTCCGGACTCTAACTTGAAAACGCTGTGTCCAATCAAATTCAAACTTGACAGGGAGATAGATCACCATCATAGCTAGGTTCCTTTCGAAATTGGTGTAATTTTGTCCGTCCGTTTGTCTGTCAACATTTCCGTTTCTGGACTCTAACTCGAAAATGCTTTGTCCAATCGAATTCAAATTTGACAGGGAGATACATCACCATCATAGCTAAGTTGCTTTCGAAATTGGTGTAATTACGTCCTTTCGTTTGTCCTTTTATAGCATAGATACAATTATGTAACCTAGATTACAAGTTTGCATAGATACAATTATGTAACCTAGATTACAAGTTTTACATTTCTTAGCACGTCTAAAACATTCACCTTAACTGGGTGACCTAACATTTCTTTCCTTGTTTCTAAATGTAATTACAGCAGTCGCTAACCTTATTGCTGCCTGTGCAACCCGCCTTTTGGGGCATCTTTGACCCTCTTGTGTTTAATTCTTGATATTTTGGGGTTTTGTTCAGAAGTTACACCTCTAAACATCAGAAGAGTGTATGTTTAAGTTCAGAAATATTTAGACATGCCAGATTGATCAGAACCACATAGCTAAGTGCCACTGGTTTTCATATAGCTCTGCCAAAATCTTAATTCACCATCATATTAAAAAAATGCATGTCTTGATTGAATGAATTAAGTGGTCAATATTACTTTGTGGATGTAAAAGAGAGTTCCTGGTTAGCTTAGTGGTCAATGTCAGTGCTTAGGGACTGTCCCTTTATGAACCTGGCTGTTGAATATAGGAATAAAAGACATATTCGAGTGCTTTATGATGGTTTAAACTATCGATCTGCTGAATATTAAAGCCGCGAAGGGCTGAGTGCTTTAATACAGCAGATCGATAGTTTAAAACCGTCATCAAGCACAAAAATTTGTCTTTTATTCCTATTCTAAAATGGTTACATTGATATTTTGTTCAAAATAAGGGGTAAATCTTGCGCAAAAATCAAAACAAATCCAATGTCATGTTGGCTGTTCCATTAACTAAACGTGCAGAGTGATGGATGTGCAAACAGCCTTTTGGTTAAAATATTGTTAGGAAATCCCCAACAGAATTCTGTGATCTCATAAAAATTAATGAGTAGTCGATCTTTAAATGAAATATTGATAAAAATCCCCACTTAATTATTTGACTTAATATTTGCTGCATATAATTTACGTTTTATTTTACCGCTAGTTGTTTACATTTGTACGCAAAGGGATGATGCACGCAGAATTCAACAGCGTTTTATTTACCGTTCTATATTCGCGATTCCAGCATTGCGCAAAAGACGTGTCCAAGGTCACTGCGCAGCGTATAATTTTAGAATGGGACATAAAACACCCCAACCTTTGGTCAGGTAGATATGAATTAAAAAATTCATGGTTTATTTCTTGTAGGCATGCTGGGTGCTGCACAGTTTTAGTGAGGTGAAGTTCAAGGACATGAAGAACCTGGAGCAGGCACTTAATCTGTTACGTGGGGCCATTGTAGGAGATGAGGACCTGCCTGTAAAAGTGGAGGCGGCAATATCTATACAGATGCTTCTCTCAGAGCAGGACAAAGGTATAGGCGGGTGAAAATCTTGATTTTTCAATTAATATTTAAATGTCAATGTTTAATTTAGATATGGCTTTCTAATGTTTCTGTATTCATAGGTCATGAAGTACTGTAAAATAGTACATTACTTTGCAAACGATTTGTTGCTTTCCAGTATTTTATGTAATTTTATACAATATCTTTAAAAGGATACATGTTTTACCATAAAGCTTTGAAACCTCAAATTACATCTTAAAAAGGCTATATTAAGCTATAAATTGGAAATATAAATATGTAATAAATTATAAAACTGTGATGTAACACAGTCACATGAAACATTGCGCTCGAGACGAAGAACTTGTATTTAAGTACTGCAATTTAAAATTACTTTGCAGCTTTGGAAATGCTGAGGCCACATGTGAAAACCATCATTATTGAAATCCTGAAAGTGCTGCGAGAGACTGAGAATGACGACCTGACCAGTGTACTGCAGAAACTCGTGTGCAGTTATATTGAAGAAATCATTCCACTGGCCATCGACATCACAACACATCTGGTAAGCCAGTCCGTATTAGTGTTGGGACTCGCCTCCAATTTTCATGGTTGATTATTCGTCCATTTTTCCGACTGATGATCGACCCCTAATCGATTATTTTACTCCATTGTTTATTATTTAAGAAACACTTTCCGGGATAAAGTATAGGTCAATCCGGTAAGAATAATGGTGTTCCGACATTTAGAATCTACTGAAAGCACCCACTTCCTGTAAATATCGGTATCTATAAACAAACTCGTAATTCAAGAAAAAACTGCCAGTTTATTAAGTAGAAATACCTAAAATATGTAAAAAAAACATGTGGATGTTGAGATAAATTATGAAAGGTAAGGTTTAAGCTGGAAATTTGATTATTAGACAACGACCGACCGTCTTTTTACACTATCACAGACGATTAATCGAGCACACGTCTAATCGTCCCATCACTAGTCAGTATTGTTACTGAAGTAATAAATACATCTTGGTTTTATATTAGTGATGGGTCGGTCAGTAGGGCCGGTGTCTTGGTATTGAGAAATGCCGTAATGAGATTTTACAACTGTCTTCTCGCTTGTCAACACACAAGGAAAACTTAAAATAGTAGACACACACCCTGAATCTGAAGAAATTATAAGCTTTTATCCCATATTTTTGTGCATTAACAGACTTTTATACTGCAGCGATTTCATTAGGACTGTTTTTGGTAAATAAGTTAAAACGTATTATAATGTCCGTCTTGCTCGTCAAGACATATAGTGGAGGGAAAACGTTGACTATTTTAAATGGGGCACAAATTTGAAGTAGTTTCAAACTTTATCCCATATTTTTGTATGTACTTTTATTGCGATTTTGTAAAAGGAAACTTCCATCTTTGATTGGCGTATACTAAACCGCGGAGTCCCAGAATTGGAAAGGTTTTACATTGGCGACCCCCCCGATGTACACCTGTTTATTTCCACAAATTCCTATTATATGTAACAGTTCCAGTGTTGCAAATTTGCCTCCCAACCACTATTTTTGTACATGTGTGATGTGTCATGTGACCTAAGCTGTTGAACAGAACATAAAATCTCAAGTTTGACCTATATGGAAAATCAGTTCACCATGGTTCTGAATTTTCAATGTAAAATAGTACAAGTATAGTACCAGTATAAATTGGGATTTTATTGCATTAATACGCCTTGCTAGAGGACAAATGCATTTTGGCGCCATTGTTGGTGTTGAAGTAACCATAATGCAGTTAAGATATTTTTGGTATTCACTTCACATTTCAGATATACTATCCAGACATTGATCATTTCAAATATAGCTAAAAAATTGTTCCAGGCTAAGAATTTTAGGGATTAACACAAAAGACGTGGGTTCAATCCCAGGTACAGGCAGATACATAGTGGCTCGTATGACCACTTAAAAATGGCAGTCCTCTGTCATTGGGTCCTATCCCCACTGGAAGGTTAAAGAACCTCAAGGATGTTGAAAATGTTCATCCTTGAGCCTCTGTCTTAAAAGTTAAGGGAATGTCAGTAAGTTGAGAGTTGGACTGTACTTGCACAGTCGAAAGGATCATATAGGGCTTTGAGTCCTATAATACATGGAGATATTGTGCTGAGTATAAATACAAATACCATAATGCAGTAAGATTTTATTGACAAACCACAGTGCACTTCAGGTATTATATCCATAGATTGATCATTTCAAGTATATTTATAAATTGACATTTCAGGCAGAGACATTTGCCAAGGTTTTGGAAGGAGACAATGAGGGTAGCGATGAGAAAGCCATCGCTGCAATGGGAATACTCAACACTCTCGAAACCATCGTCACGGTGATGGAAGATCAGCCAACGGTAAGGCTACAAAATATTCAAATGAGTAAAAGTGATTTAATTGGCTCTGATATGGAAGTGGTCGTTTGTTGTGCTGATTTCAAAAGTAAAGTGATCACTTATGAAACTTTCCTTTCATTGATGGAAGGCAAGATAAAGAAATCGGTTTTAATGGACAAAACTGGTGAAACTTACAAAGGTTTATCTCTTTATGTAAATTTTGAAGGATTTATTCTGTGCATTAGTTAATTAAAGTGGGTCCAAAATTAAAAAATTATATCATGCTATAAATTCAAAAAAGAAGAAAAAAAATAGGTTAAGAATAAGCTGATGATCAGCCATCAGTAAAGCTACAAAATGTTCAAATGAGTAAAACTGATTTAATTGACTCCTATCTGGAAGTGGTCGTTTGTTGTGTTGATTTCAAAAGTAGTGTGACCACCTGTGTAATTCTCCCTTTGTTGATGGAGGGCCGAGCAAACCGAGACAAAACTAGTGAAAGTTGTTGAATGTTATCATGTGTTTGAAGAAAATAAGAAAAAAAAAAATAAAATTTGAAGAATTTAATGTTTGCATTAATTGAATCTTGTGAGCCTAAGAGTACCAAATGATATCCTGTTATAACTTTGAAGAATTTTGGTTAAGTGTAAGATGTAAATTTACAATTTCTAATCAATCTTTCATACTTATGCAGGTGTTCCACTTGAGCCGACCGGTCGGTAACTAAGCATTTTTGGAGGGTCGGGACCAATGTTTACATGGTCGGTTTGGGTTGGTAAAATTTCAAACATGTTTGATATTTTCCCGACCTAGGCTCCCGCCCCCCTGGTAACCGGCTTGTCCTAGTCACTTCACGTCTTGTCCTAGGACTTCCAAGGCTTGTCTGTAACCCTTCCAGACTTGTCGTTATCACTCGCAGGCCTGTCGTAACATGAAGCCGGCCTGTCTTTTGTAAAGTAAGTACTGCTCATTTGCAGTCCATTTCCTGCATGATGTGAGGTAAAAATATGATCAAAAATTATGTCAAGAATGACAAAGAAACAGTGTAAGTGATCATAGTTTTGAAGTTAACAGACAGTGAAGGTCCACATGTATGCTTTAAGTAATTAAGATACCTAAAAAGGGGTTTACTTAGTCGCATAATAAACAAATTCTCAGCATATTTCACCAAAGCAATTTTTTTTTTTAAAGTTAAACTATTTGGATCCAATCATAAGATGTTTCTTCTCACAAAACCCATAAGCAATTTTTGGGAAAAAAGAGGATCAAGTGTCGACCAATCAACAAATCTAAAAGTAGGTCACCAGTAAATATTTGGATCCCATCAGGTGACCAGAACTACAGCAAGTTTATTCCCTTCACGAGAATAGGGTCTTTCCCAGAAGCTCAAAATTGGAGTATAAAAGGCAGCAACAAGCAAAAGGGTTTCATTGTCAGGTGAGATATTGTTAGAAGCACATCCATTTCTGCTTGTTTGCACAGGATATAACATTTTAAGTGAAAATTTCATATTTTAAGTGACTTTTTCGTTCATAATCTGCAGCAGACATACATTGATTTATTTCTCATTAAATATTAAAGCAAAAACCTGAAAACTACAATTAAAATAAGAAAAAAGTAAAGTTTGGACGTTTAGGTCATGTGATGGGATCCAAATATTTACTAGTGACCTAGTTTAAGAATTGTTTATTGGTCAACACTTGATCCTCTTTTCTCCCAAAAATTCATCAAAAACTGTACTTGCAAAACTGACTGCACATCTGGTCGGGGTGATTCTGTCTATTTCTCCAGTCCTGTGTGTTTGTCAGTATGGCTTGTCGGGACCTGCTACGGCTTGTCTGTTAGGGGTTTAGGGCATGTTGTAGTACTTCTACGACTGGCCGTGTAATAAACGTCCCTGACCCTACGTCTTGTCTGGGTAGTCACCACATCCTGTCTGTAAGTGTACCGTCCTGTCGGGGAGGTGCAAGCGACCCAGTATTTTCCCGCCCTTTTTTGTGAATTTTTGTCCCCGACTTTTGTAGCAGACCTTAGTCGTAGGGTCGGCTCCAGTGGAACACCTGCATTACTCTGTAGTGCCACATTCAGTTTTCTGTATGACGTCTGTGTAGGCTTGTGATATTTTATACTCTTCCACAGATACTGCAGCACATAGAGGGCATAGTGTTGAATGTGATTGGTATGATCTTACAACACAGTGTCATGGGTGAGTAGTGGACATCTTGATCCTTGTACAATGTCGGCATTCTCATTTTGCAATTCTCATTATCCAATTTTAAGACGAAGCATCATTTTCTTTGTCAGCATTCTCATTATGCAATTCTCATCCAGTTTTAAGACGAAACATCATTTTCGTTGTGAAATTAACTAAGGTTTTAGAGGTGGGAAATCTTAGATTCCTGGTGAATTTTAGATTTCTTACTCCATCAGTAGACTTTTACAGCAGAATATTTCAGAAATTGCAGCAAATTTGAGTAAAATGTGTACAAATGTACTCCCAAGGTAAGCAACCAGGTGATGCTATCAGTATTCAAAAAATGTACATTCTTGCCTGTGCTTCAGTGGAGATTTCAACAAAGTATTGGAAAATGCAATAAAGGGCAAGGAACTATAATTATAGGTAGGGCTGTTAAAGAGTACTCGAGTACTCGTTAAAGATTAGATTACTAAATTATTTGGAGTACAAAATGAAAAAAGAGTACTCTTTTACACTCAAATAGTGGCCTTTTATAAACCATTCTTGGTAAAAGTGACTTAAACTGGGTAAATTTCTGTTAATTTTCAGGGGAAAATGGCACATTTTGTTGTATTTATGGCTAAAAAGAGTACTCGTTTTAGAGTAGAGTAATGGTAAGAGAGTACTCGAGTACAAAATATGCTACTCGTGGCAGCCCTAATTATGGGGCAACTATAATTTCGAAGACATTTAAAAGTTTTAAGAAATGGGAAGAAACTGGGTACCAATGGTTTTTGAAATCCCAACTGATCTGTTGGAGCTGTACCCTGCAATTTTGTGTTGTTTTATTTTCCAGAGTTTTATGAAGAGTTGCTGTCACTCATTTACAGCCTCACATGCCAATGCATTTCAGAGAGGATGTGGAATGTATTCCCCATGATGTATGAACTTTTCAAAAATGATGGCTTCGACTACTTCACAGGTATCAACCAATTCAAATGTCCTGTGTGTTGGTCCTTAGTTTTTTGTGATTCAGAAGTACGTTGTATCATTTGTGAAGTATTTTCTCGTGTTTTTTCTTTGCAATCGTTGTCACCGAGGTTGTTTTTGAAGGCTGTATGTCTTCTTGTTCTTGGTTACTGTAGGTGTTGACATATCCACATAGAATATGGTTCAGTGTCCCAAAAACTATATGGTTAAACTGGTTACATGGTTTGTGTTAAATGGTCAGCATTTTGTAGAAAAAATGAAATTTAGCAGAAGGCCACCTCTTACATTTTACCAAGACTCATAATTCACTGAAATTTTAACGGAGGAAACCTTGAAAAAAGGAAAGTGAATTTTTATTGCGTTAATATATCTTACCTAGTGGACCGGTGCAATAGTCCGGCGCCTAGCCGGTCCCGCCAAACATTAGAAAAAAATGTCCTGAGCTGGGCTCTGGCCTGGACCGGTAGTGTAGTATTCACTCACCAGGTGTCACCGGACACCCAGCTCCCCTACTGCGCGTGTGCGCGCATGCGCACTTCCTCTTTTTGTTTGGCGCCATTGTGTTTGAAATCGTGAAAGTTATAAGAGAAACTTTTTATGTCAGCTGACTTGTCAGTCAGCTGACATTATGTCGTCACTCTGCGGCGTGGGCGTACGCGTACGCGTCCGCGTCCGCGTGAACAACTTCTCCTCCAAAACTACAAGGCCTAGAGACGTGCTGTTTTTTTTAAAAGATACCTTATCTATCGAGGATGAAAAATTGTTCAAGGCATGCAAATCTGTCTGTTCGTCTGTTTGCTAGAGACATTACAAGGGGGGTACCCCCACCAAAAGTGTGAAAATTTCAACACTTAATCACAATTTTCTCAGTGACTATTGCAGGGATTTCTCTCATATCTTGCATATATGTACTAGGCCAGAGGTAGATTCTCTTGTGTGAGTATGAGACCTGGATCTGTCTTACTTTTTTTTTAATAAATTTTTTTAATAATTTTTAATGCATTAAAATTCATGAAATCATGCACAAAATCATTTATAACTTGAAAAGTGTTGCATTTAGAGCATTTTGTTAAAATATGTTATTCAGCTACTTTTTTCATAGCTACAATATGGTGAGTAAGTTGGGTGCCTGTCTCAATAGCTAAGTGAGTAATAGCTACTTTTGGGCTTTTCAGTAACTTCCATCATGAGTAAAATCACTTGTAACTTAAAAACTATTGCATTTAGAGAATTTCGTATAAATATGTTATTCAGCTACTTTTGGGTCAGCTATAACATAGTAAAATTTCAGACCTGTAGCTCATGGCATAGCTGAGTAATAGCTACTTTTAGGTTATCACTGTTGAGTAAATCGCTTATAACTTCAAAACTATTGCATTTAGAGAATTTCGTATAAATATGTTATTCAGCTACTTTTGGGTCAGCTATAACATAGTAAAATTTCAGACCTGTAGCTCATGGCATAGCTGAGTAATAGCTACTTTTAGGTTATCACTGTTGAGTAAATCGCTTATAACTTGGAAACTATTGCATTTACAGTATTTTGTTTCAATATGTTATTCACCTATTTTGGGATCAGCTATAACATAGTGAAGTTTCAGATCTGTGGCTCATTGCATAGCTGAGTAATAGCTACTTTGAAGTTCTCACTATTGAGTAAATCACTTGTAACTTAAAACCTATTGCATTTAGAGAATTTCGTATAAACATGTTATTCAGCTACTTTTGGGCCAGCTATAACATAGTGAAATTTCAGATCTGTAGGTCATGGCATAGCTGAGTAATAGCTACTTTAAAGTTCTCACTATTGAGTAAATCAGTTGTAATTGGAAAACTATTGCATTTAGAGTATTTC
Organism: Sabellastarte sp. h YS-2021; assembly: GCA_964017235.1. NCBI lineage: Eukaryota > Metazoa > Annelida > Polychaeta > Sabellida > Sabellidae > Sabellastarte > Sabellastarte sp. h YS-2021. The sequence goes on along the minus strand of OZ024934.1, from coordinate 81,008,274 downwards.
GTATAAATATGTTATTCAGCTACTTTTGGGTCAGCTATAACATAGTAAAATTTCAGACCTGTAGCTCATGGCATAGCTGAGTAATAGCTACTTTTAGGTCATCACTATTGAGTAAATCAGTTGTAACTTGAAAACTATTGCATTTACAGTATTTTGCTTAAATATGTTGTTCACCTACTTTTGGGTCAGCTATAACATAGTAAAATTTCAGACCTGTAGCTCATTGCATAGCTGAGTAATAACTACTTTGAGGTTCTCACTATTGAGTAAATCAGTTGTAATTGCAAAACTATTGCATTTAGAGAATTTCGTATAAATATGTTATTCAGCTACTTTTGGGCCAGCTATAACATAGTGAAATTTCAGATCTGTAGGTCATGGCACAGCTGAGTAATAGCTACTTTGAAGTTCTCACTATTGAGTAAATCAGTTGTAATTGGAAAACTATTGCATTTACAGAATTTCGTATAAATATGTTATTCAGCTACTTTTGGGTCAGCTATAACATAGTAAAATTTCAGACCTGTAGCTCATAGCATAGCTAAGTAATAGCTACTTTTAGGTTATCACTGTTGAGTAAATCGCTTATAACTTGGAAACTATTGCATTTACAGTATTTTGTTTCAATATGTTATTCACCTATTTTGGGATCAGCTATAACATAGTGAAGTTTCAGATCTGTGGCTCATTGCATAGCTGAGTAATAGCTACTTTGAAGTTCTCACTATTGAGTAAATCACTTGTAACTTAAAACCTATTGCATTTAGAGAATTTCGTATAAACATGTTATTCAGCTACTTTTGGGCCAGCTATAACATAGTGAAATTTCAGATCTGTAGGTCATGGCATAGCTGAGTAATAGCTACTTTAAAGTTCTCACTATTGAGTAAATCAGTTGTAATTGGAAAACTATTGCATTTAGAGTATTTCGTATAAATATGTTATTCAGCTACTTTTGGGTCAGCTATAACATAGTAAAATTTCAGACCTGTAGCTCATGGCATAGCTGAGTAATAGCTACTTTTAGGTCATCACTATTGAGTAAATCAGTTTTAACTTGAAAACTATTGCATTTACAGTATTTTGCTTAAATATGTTGTTCACCTACTTTTGGGTCAGCTATAACATAGTAAAATTTCAGACCTGTAGCTCATTGCATAGCTGAGTAATAACTACTTTGAGGTTCTCACTATTGAGTAAATCAGTTGTAATTGCAAAACTATTGCATTTAGAGAATTTCGTATAAATATGTTATTCAGCTACTTTTGGGCCAGCTATAACATAGTGAAATTTCAGATCTGTAGGTCATGGCACAGCTGAGTAATAGCTACTTTGAAGTTCTCACTATTGAGTAAATCAGTTGTAATTGGAAAACTATTGCATTTACAGAATTTCGTATAAATATGTTATTCAGCTACTTTTGGGTCAGCTATAACATAGTAAAATTTCAGACCTGTAGCTCATAGCATAGCTAAGTAATAGCTACTTTTAGGTTATCACTGTTGAGTAAATCGCTTATAACTTGGAAACTATTGCATTTACAGTATTTTGTTTCAATATGTTATTCACCTATTTTGGGATCAGCTATAACATAGTGAAGTTTCAGATCTGTGGCTCATTGCATAGCTGAGTAATAGCTACTTTGAAGTTCTCACTATTGAGTAAATCACTTGTAACTTAAAACCTATTGCATTTAGAGAATTTCGTATAAACATGTTATTCAGCTACTTTTGGGCCAGCTATAACATAGTGAAATTTCAGATCTGTAGGTCATGGCATAGCTGAGTAATAGCTACTTTAAAGTTCTCACTATTGAGTAAATCAGTTGTAATTGGAAAACTATTGCATTTAGAGTATTTCGTATAAATATGTTATTCAGCTACTTTTGGGTCAGCTATAACATAGTAAAATTTCAGACCTGTAGCTCATGGCATAGCTGAGTAATAGCTACTTTTAGGTCATCACTATTGAGTAAATCAGTTTTAACTTGAAAACTATTGCATTTACAGTATTTTGCTTAAATATGTTGTTCACCTACTTTTGGGTCAGCTATAACATAGTAAAATTTCAGACCTGTAGCTCATTGCATAGCTGAGTAATAACTACTTTGAGGTTCTCACTATTGAGTAAATCAGTTGTAATTGCAAAACTATTGCATTTAGAGAATTTCGTATAAATATGTTATTCAGCTACTTTTGGGCCAGCTATAACATAGTGAAATTTCAGATCTGTAGGTCATGCGCACAGCTGAGTAATAGCTACTTTGAAGTTCTCACTATTGAGTAAATCAGTTGTAATTGGAAAACTATTGCATTTACAGAATTTCGTATAAATATGTTATTCAGCTACTTTTGGGTCAGCTATAACATAGTAAAATTTCAGACCTGTAGCTCATAGCATAGCTAAGTAATAGCTACTTTTAGGTTATCACTGTTGAGTAAATCGCTTATAACTTGGAAACTATTGCATTTACAGTATTTTGTTTCAATATGTTATTCACCTATTTTGGGATCAGCTATAACATAGTGAAGTTTCAGATCTGTGGCTCATTGCATAGCTGAGTAATAGCTACTTTGAAGTTCTCACTATTGAGTAAATCACTTGTAACTTAAAACCTATTGCATTTAGAGAATTTCGTATAAACATGTTATTCAGCTACTTTTGGGCCAGCTATAACATAGTGAAATTTCAGATCTGTAGGTCATGGCATAGCTGAGTAATAGCTACTTTAAAGTTCTCACTATTGAGTAAATCAGTTGTAATTGGAAAACTATTGCATTTAGAGTATTTCGTATAAATATGTTATTCAGCTACTTTTGGGTCAGCTATAACATAGTAAAATTTCAGACCTGTAGCTCATGGCATAGCTGAGTAATAGCTACTTTTAGGTCATCACTATTGAGTAAATCAGTTTTAACTTGAAAACTATTGCATTTACAGTATTTTGCTTAAATATGTTGTTCACCTACTTTTGGGTCAGCTATAACATAGTAAAATTTCAGACCTGTAGCTCATTGCATAGCTGAGTAATAACTACTTTGAGGTTCTCACTATTGAGTAAATCAGTTGTAATTGCAAAACTATTTCATTTAGAGAATTTCGTATAAATATGTTATTCAGCTACTTTTGGGCCAGCTATAACATAGTGAAATTTCAGATCTGTAGGTCATGGCACAGCTGAGTAATAGCTACTTTGAAGTTCTCACTATTGAGTAAATCAGTTGTAATTGGAAAACTATTGCATTTACAGAATTTCGTATAAATATGTTATTCAGCTACTTTTGGGTCAGCTATAACATAGTAAAATTTCAGACCTGTAGCTCATAGCATAGCTAAGTAATAGCTACTTTTAGGTTATCACTGTTGAGTAAATCGCTTATAACTTGGAAACTATTGCATTTACAGTATTTTGTTTCAATATGTTATTCACCTATTTTGGGATCAGCTATAACATAGTGAAGTTTCAGATCTGTGGCTCATTGCATAGCTGAGTAATAGCTACTTTGAAGTTCTCACTATTGAGTAAATCACTTGTAACTTAAAACCTATTGCATTTAGAGAATTTCGTATAAACATGTTATTCAGCTACTTTTGGGCCAGCTATAACATAGTGAAATTTCAGATCTGTAGGTCATGGCATAGCTGAGTAATAGCTACTTTAAAGTTCTCACTATTGAGTAAATCAGTTGTAATTGGAAAACTATTGCATTTAGAGTATTTCGTATAAATATGTTATTCAGCTACTTTTGGGTCAGCTATAACATAGTAAAATTTCAGACCTGTAGCTCATGGCATAGCTGAGTAATAGCTACTTTTAGGTCATCACTATTGAGTAAATCAGTTTTAACTTGAAAACTATTGCATTTACAGTATTTTGCTTAAATATGTTGTTCACCTACTTTTGGGTCAGCTATAACATAGTAAAATTTCAGACCTGTAGCTCATTGCATAGCTGAGTAATAACTACTTTGAGGTTCTCACTATTGAGTAAATCAGTTGTAATTGCAAAACTATTGCATTTAGAGAATTTCGTATAAATATGTTATTCAGCTACTTTTGGGCCAGCTATAACATAGTGAAATTTCAGATCTGTAGGTCATGGCACAGCTGAGTAATAGCTACTTTGAAGTTCTCACTATTGAGTAAATCAGTTGTAATTGGAAAACTATTGCATTTAGAGAATTTCGTATAAATATGTTATTCAGCTACTTTTGGGTCAGCTATAACATAGTAAAATTTCAGACCTGTAGCTCATTGCATAGCTGAGTAATGACTACTTTGAGGTTCTCACTATTGATTAAATCAGTTGTAATTGCAAAACTATTGCATTTAGAGAATTTAGTATAAATATGTTATTCAGCTACTTTTGGGTCAGCTATAAAATAGTAAAATTTCAGACCTGTAGCTCATGGCATAGCTGAGTAATAGCTACTTTTAGGTCATCACTATTGAGTAAATCAGTTGTAACTTGAAAACTATTGCATGTACAGTATTTTGCTTAAATATGTTGTTCACCTACTTTTGGGTCAGCTATAACATAGTAAAATTTCAGACCTGTAGCTCATGGCATAGCTGAGTAATAGCTACTTTGAGGTTATCACTGTTGAGTAAATCGCTTATAACTTGGAAATTATTGCATTTAGAGTATTTTGTTTCAATATGTTATTCACCTATTTTGGGGTTAGCTATAACATAGTGAAGTTCCAGACCTGTGACACATTGCATAGCTCAGTAATAGCTACTTTAAAGTTCTCAATGTTGAGCAAATCACTTATAATTTGAAAACTTATACAGACCTATAGCTCATGGCATAGCAGAGCAATAGCTATTTTCAGGTTCTCACTATTGAGTAAATCAGTTGTAACTTGAAAACTATTGCATTTACAGTATTTTGCTTAAATATGTTGTTCACCTACTTTTAGGTCAGCTATAACAGAGCAAAAATTCAGACATGTAGCTCATTGCATAGCTGAGTAATAGTTACTTTGAGGTTCTCACTCTTGAGTAAATCAGTAGTAACTTGAAAACTATTACATTTAGAGTATTTTGTTAAATATGTTATTCACAGACGTTTTGGTCAGCTATAACATAGTGAAATTGCAGACCTCTATGTCATGGCATAGCTGATCAATAGCTTCTTTCAGGTTCTCACTGTTGAGTAAATCATTGTATCCAACCTGTAGGAAATCATGGGCTGGGAATCTGTTAATATGGTCCGATTTGACCTTGGAACCCTCCTTCAAGGTCAAATGAGGATAGCCAAACATAAAAGTGCTTATAACTCGCTTATTATTGGTCCTAGAGGTTTGGAATGAAAACCAACCTATAGAAAATCATGAGCTGGGAATTTTTTGGTGTGGTCGGATTTGACCTTGGACCCTCCTTCAAGGTCAAATGAGGATAGCCAAACTTAAAAGTGCTTATAACTCGCTTATTATTGGTCCTAGAGGTTTGGAATGGAAAACCAACCTATAGAAAATCATGGGCTGGGAATCTTTTGGTGTGGTCAGATTTCACCTTAGACCCCTCCTTCCAGGTCAAACGAAGATAGCCAAACTTAAAGTGCTTATAACTCGCGTATTATTGGTCTTGGAGGTTTGGGATGGTAAACCAACATATAGGAAATCATGGGCTGGGATTCTTTTGGTGTGGTCAGATTTGACCTGGGACCCCTCCTTCAAGGTCAATTGAGGATAGCCAAACTTACAATTGCTTAGAACTCGCTTATTATTGGTCCTACAGGTTTGGGATGGTAAACAAGCTACAGGAAATCATGGGCTGGGAATTTTTTTGTGTGGTCGGATTTGACCTTGGACCCCTCCATCAAGGTCAAACAAGGATAGCCAAACTTAAAAAGTGCCTATGACTCACTTATTATTGGTCCGAGAGGTTTGGGATGGTAAACCATCCTAAATTCTTTGGCTGGGAATCTTTTGGTATGGTCAGATTTGACCTTTGGACCCCTTCTTCATGGTCGAACGAGGATATTGCATTTATAGTATTTCTTTAAATATTTTTAACCTACTTTTTACACTTAAACAATTACCTTGTTACTTTATTTCATAATACCATTTGCAGGGCACAACTTTTTTGTCCTTTTTTTCTGTCAGCTTCGGAATATCTTTCGAACATGCTGTTCAGTTACCATTTACTGTATTTCTGTACAGCCCTTTCCCTGATAATTATGCTTTCCTCTCATTATCACCATCACAAATCAAAAACATTCAGTCAGCTGACACAGTGCCCGTTCACGGGCACTCTCCTCTTGTTATTATTTTACAAGTGACATATTGTTTGGTTGTTGATTAAACTTGGATTATTAGTTCACATATATATCATGGCATCACCAGGCCAACGTAGAGGAAACTGCGGGCACATCATGGCAGGATTCGATGGACATAAAAAATGTGCTAGGTGTAGGGAAAAGAAGTTAGGAGATGATCCGTGTGTGAAGGACTTAGTTTGCTCCATTTGTAATGCATTTTCGGATCAGCAGCGTTCTATGCTCTCCACCCCTCAGTATAAAATCCGCAAGGATAAGAAATCCGGACTTTTAGTCTCTCCCTCAAAAGTCACCGTCGTTGGTGTTGCTAATCAAGAGGACTTGGGTGGAGAACAGGATGATGAAGAGTTGGATAGTGTTCCGGTCCTTGCTTCCGGTTCCGGTGAGCCACAATTTGCTATCTCCCATCATACTCCTGAGGACTTCGTCTCTAAGCGAGATTTTGACACACTCAGTAATCAACTAGAGGAGAAATTCGCCCGTTTTGAGGCTCTACTCAGCAGGACTAACATTTTTTCTACACCAAAAGCCCCAGTTTCCGCTGTTTCTATTACTACTTCTGAACAGCCCTTCTTCAATCCCTCTGAGCCTGGAGCCACCGGTCCGGTGAGGCCTCCGGCTACAGATGGGCAGAATCCGCAGGTTAAAGAAAAGAAAAATAAGGGCACGGGCAAGAAAGTTAGAAAGACTAAAGTGGCCCCTACTGCTACAGTTGTGTCCGAGGCACCGGCTCCGGTGAAGGACCAGACTGTTAGTGAATCTCTTCCTGCTCAAAGACATGAAGAACTGGTTAAGATGGATGCTCCCGTTCCGGGCCCTGCCCCGTCTCTTTTACCCGGTGCGAAATCTACATCCAAGCCAGAAACTTCATTTTTCAGTTCAGTGCCTCACACTACTACCGGTGTTTCCGGTACCGGTCAATCCTTTTCTGCTGAACAGGACGTGTCTGATGTGGACTCTAATCTTGACCGGTCTGATAAGGCATCTGACGAGGGTGAGATCTCGGACTCAGAGACAACAGAACAAAATGAAGAAATGAACTACCGGGAAACGTGCAGGTCAGTTAGGGCCTTTCTTGGATGGACTCATATCCCAGACTTTGAGCTCTCTGTATCAGACGGGGATAGGTCAGACAACCCGTGGAAGGGAAAACACCCAAGAAAAACCGGCAAAGTGTCAGTAGAGTTACCCCCGGATGACTGGCTTTGCCACAAGATGGAGAAACTGAACTGTCGGGTCGCTGAAGGTTACCCTTCTCGTTCCCAGGAATCGGCTGGGTTGAAAGTAGACCAGTATATTCGCACTCCTAAGAGTCAAGCTAAATGGTACAAGCAACATAGAATTAGGCAGGATTCAACCAGTAGACCAGGCAGAACCATTTTCAGCTGGTCCGACTCGGAGGCCCACCTCAACGCTCAGTACTCTAGGGTAGCTAAAGTTTCATCCTACCCTCAATCTGGTCCCCCTTCCCGACCGATACCTCAGGACACCCTACGCCGGTGGGAGAAATGTGCCCGTGAAGGAACATACATTACAAATCATGCAGCAGCCTTTAACAGGTGCACCAGTGAAATCCAGGACAAGATGAACGCTCACATTGGTCTGCTTAATGACGTTATTGTCAAGGGAAAGGCTCCCAAGGAGGTTGTAGAGGCTATCAGGGATCTCAAAGATTTATCCTCCTTCCATGCAAGCGTATCAGTGGCTCTAGGAACTTCACTCCAACACCTAGCCGACAGTTTGTTCATTCAGCTTGCCAACTTTATATTGCTACGCAGGGATTCATATCTTGACTTTGCTAAACCCGGACTGAAGCCGGACACTTGGAACAGGTTGCGCAATGCACCATTGTTTAGTTCCTCACTTTTTCCAGATGACATCCTTGCCACAGCAGAACAGGATATAGCAAAATTTGAATCTACATCAGGTGCTCATGGTCCCGGTCCGGGCACAGGGCAGCACTCTGGTCGAAAACACCAATCGTACCGGTACAAGCCGTACGACAAGAAAGATAACAGACACTCAGGCCATTCCTCCTCCCAGTCTAGCCAGGCTTGGCGTCAGTTCTCTCATAGAGGGAGGGGCCGCGGACGTGGAGGCAACAATACCAGTTATTTCTCCAAATCGTCCCGTCAACAATCCTATAAATGACAATTATTGCTTAGTAGATCCTCAGGTAGACTTAAGTGTGGAGGATCCGTTTTGCCAGAACTTAAACAAAAATGTAAACAAGACTGTAAACTTGCCTGTTGTCGGTCATGTACCTTATGTAACAGGGCAGTCAGAAAACAAAGACTTAAGTCCCTCTCAGGTTCCAATGAAAATAAAGTGTGTGAAACCTGTTTGCTGTGTAAATCCTTGTCTTTGTGCCCCAACTGTTCAAAATGTATCTCCTGTTGTAGAAAATCCGCCTGTGGGGGCCCGTCTGCAAAGGTTTTGGCAGGTCTGGCACTCCCTGGGTGCAAATCCAAGAGTAGTTTCAATTCTTCAGGAAGGGTACAACCTACCCTTCAAGGAGAAACCTCCTCTGACAAGGTCACCGGTCATTATCAGTGGATACGCAAATCCGGTCAAAAGCAGACACATAAAGGACTCTTTACAAGCACTCATTCAGAAACAGGCGGTAGAAAAGGTGACAACTCCATCCTCCCTGGCCTTTTACAACCGCTTGTTTCTTGTTCCAAAACCCAACAGGAAATGGAGGCCCATCCTAGATTTAAGCCGTCTGAACTGTTACCTAGCAACTTCATCTTTCAAGATGGAGACACCAGAGACCATCCGACTCTCCCTTCAAAAAGGGGAGTGGGTGACTTCTCTGGATTTCAGCGACGCTTATTTCCATATCCCAATAGGACAAAGGTCGCGGAAATTCCTCAGGTTCTTCCTCCACGGTCAAACTTATCAGTTCACAGCCCTCCCCTTTGGCCTCTCAACGGCTCCGTTGGAGTTCACCAAGGTGGCCAAGGAAGTCAAGTTAATGGCACAGGCTCGGGGTATCAGGATCCACCAGTACCTCGACGACTGGTTGCTGAGAGCCCCGTGCCCGGAAACGTGCCTACTTCATACCCGGACCCTCTTGGACCTATGTCACAGGTTAGGGTGGGTAGTCAATATGACCAAGTCGGAGTTGGTGCCTCAGCAAGTCTTCAACTTTGTAGGTTACCGTTTCGACCTCTCTCAGGGGCTGGTCAAACCGACCCAGGAGAGGTGGGTGGCTCTGTCCCAAAAGATCAACGACCTTCTCAATCGACAGGTGTGTTCGGTCCGACAGTTCATGTCCCTGATAGGACTGCTAACAGCCACAGAGAAACAGGTAGTAGCGGGGCGGCTTCACATGCGACCCATCCAGTGGCATCTGAAGAGACATTGGCATGTCCCGGAGTCATTGGAAAAGATTATCCCTCTGCCTCAGGCCCTTCATACACACCTGAGGTGGTGGTTGAGCCCCAAAAATGTCCTAAAAGGTCAGCCTTTACACCCACTTCAGCATGCTCTTCAGCTGTTTACCGACGCCTCAAACGAAGGTTGGGGTGCTCACTTAGGCGACTTCACAGCAAGAGGCCTTTGGTCCATACAAGAAAGCGCCTTTCATATAAACTTGCTGGAACTCAAGGCTGTCTTACTAGCTCTAAAACAGTTCGAGCGATTGTGTTGGAACCAGACCATTCTGGTGTGTTCCGACAACACAACAGTGGTCTCGTACATAAACAAGGAGGGCGGTATGAAATCCGGCTCTCTCTGTGCTCTCCTCTGGAGGCTGCTGATGTGGTGCAACCAGAGGCAAATCGTATTAAGGGCAAGACATATTCCGGGTCACCTCAATGTCATTGCGGACAAGTTGTCCCGGCACGGTCAGGTGATACAAACGGAATGGTCCCTCCTGCAAGAAGTCTTCGACCAGATTTGCAGAAGATGGCACAAGCCGGAGGTGGACCTATTTGCGACCAAGTTCAATCACAAACTTCCCAGGTTTGTGTCCCCGGTTCCGGATCCGCTAGCCTGGAAAGTGGATGCCCTCAGCGTTCCCTGGCGAGGTCTGGATGCCTATGTTTTTCCCCCGGTGGCCCTCCTGGGGAAGGTGGTCTCCAAGTTGATGGATCAAGGATTCCACAGAGTCATTCTCATTGCACCAGGGTGGCCCAACATGTCATGGTTTTGGGATCTGGTCAGCATGTCAGTACAGATTCCCCTAAGTCTTCCGAGAGTAGGGAACCTGTTGACTCAACCCTTCAATCAGTGTCCTCACAGGGACCTTCACAGTCTGAACCTGCATGCATGGCTCCTAGAGCCTTTGCCATCCAACAGGCAGGCTTCTCTGAAGAAGTGGCAACACGAATTGAAGCTCCTCAGAGGCGTTCAACCAGAGCCATCTACGAATCAAAGTGGTCCGTTTTTGTCAGATGGTGTGAGGAACATAAGGTGGACTTCAGGTCTCCTTCTATAAAGCAGATCTCTGACTTCCTGCTCTACCTATTTCAGGAGAAACATCTGCAGCCTAGCACCATAGATGGCTATAGGACCGCTATATCTGACAAGATAGGAAATGGCCGGGTAAACATTGGCAAGGATGAGAATCTTACCAGACTGTTGGACAGTTTCCATAGGGACAAGCCTAAGGGTAGGAGGGGTGTTCCTTCCTGGAACCTTTCCTTGGTTCTTCATCAGCTCACGAAACCTCCATTTGAACCTCTTAGGAAGGCTTCCCTTAAACACCTTACCTTTAAGACGGTCTTCCTTCTTGCCTTAGGTTCGGGCAAAAGAAGAAGTGAGATTCATGCCTGGGTACATAGGAACATTAGGCATCAGGAGGATTGGTCGAATGTCTCCCTGTACCCTTCCCCAAGCTTCATCTCCAAGAACCACCTGGCTAAGGAGGGTCCAGGTTGTGTGGCTCCGGTTATAATCCCGGCTCTTGCTCCGACCTTGGACAAGTCTCTTAAGGAGGACAGGACCTTGTGTCCGGTGAGATCCTTGCGTTACTATCTAGACAAAACCAAGGACCTTCGGTCAGACAAGGAGTTGGTTTTCATCTCTTTTAGGAAGAGCTTCACGAAGGACATTGTGCCAGCCACTGTCTCTTCCTGGATCAAACAAACGATTGGTTTATGTTACCAACTCTCGGATGAACAGTCTCAAAATTTGCATCAAGTTCGGGCTCATGATGTCCGGGCTTTCGCGGCTTCCAAAGCTTTTCAAGGGGGCATACCCTTGGATCAAATTCTATCAGCCTGCCATTGGAAGTCTCATAACACTTTCACCCAGTTCTACCTAAAGGATGTAGCCTGGGCAGACTCTGAGCTATACCACCTGGGTCCGGTGGTAGCAGCTCAACAGATTAGAGATTAAGTTGGAGTCTTTGTAGATATACAACCTTACCAGGATAGATGAGGGACCAAATGGAATTTCCCCTATTGCTTCCTCAGGACTCATTGGGACTCTTCTCTCCTCCCCTCTTCATGAGTGTCAGATTTCTGAAAAAAGGGGGGGCAGACTCTGAGCTATACCACCTGGGTCCGGTGGTAGCAGCTCAACAGATTAGAGATTAAGTTGGAGTCTTTGTAGATATACAACCTTACCAGGATAGATGAGGGACCAAATGGAATTTCCCCTATTGCTTCCTCAGGACTCATTGGGACTCTTCTCTCCTCCCCTCTTCATGAGTGTCAGATTTCTGAAAAAAGGGGGGGGGGGGTAATGTAATATAACCAGAGGTTTAGGAACCGGTCTAGGTTTGTTTCCTCGGTCTATATGAGTTTTGGGGGTTATCCCCCATAGTGAGTCCCCTGAATTTTGGATTGATCTACCCGCCATCCAATGGGTAGTTATTCTGCACCGGTCCACTAGGTAAGATATATTAACGCAATAAAATGGAAAATTTAAGAATTAAATTAAATTTTTATAAGATAATATCTTACCTAGTGGACAAGGAGAGTCCCACCCTACCTTCCCCGCTTAAATCAAGGGGACTTTACTTGGTAGGCAACAAAAAGAGGAAGTGCGCATGCGCGCACACGCGCAGTAGGGGAGCTGGGTGTCCGGTGACACCTGGCGAGTGAATACTACACTACCGGTCCAGGCCAGAGCCCAGCTCAGGACATTTTTTTCTAATGTTTGGCGGGACCGGCTAGGCGCCGGACTATTGCACCGGTCCACTAGGTAAGATATTATCTTATAAAAATTTAATTTAATTCTTAAATTTTCCAGTTAATGGATTTTAATGTTAATATTTACTTCATTTTTAATCAGTTTGATGTTAACTTGAGATTTGTTTTTGATTTAACTGTTGACCTGATTTGATTAACATTAATAAAAAAATATATGTCCAAAGTCCAGTGCTACTTTGAATGGCCTGTGCATGATGATTGGTCTCCTGACACCTCTTATTAGTGTACTTGGTACACAGTGAACAGATTGTACCACAGATCTGATACAGGACATTTTGTTCCCTAATTTTTTCACCAAAATGGAAATATCCTGATATACCATGTATTTATATTGATAACTACTACTTTAAAAGTTCATTATTTTTTAATCTTAGTTTAGCCCATCTTTTTGGTTAAACATCTTGAAACACGTTTAGCATTAAAATTGAGGTAACTTTTTATCAATTCATATGTAAGGTATAATTTTTGTCAGTTATTTACTCTGTGTTATTGTGGGTGATGTTCGCATGTCCATGTTGACAAATTTTATGCTTAGCTTCTTGCAATTATATTTTAAAAATTTCACGAGTTAACTATAGAAAATAAGTCCTTTTGAAAAAAAAATTTCAAAAAAATCAGCCTGTACATGATGATTGGTCTTCTGACACCTCTTACGAGTGTCCTCCAGTGCACAAGGAATACATTGTACCTTAGATCTGATTCAGGCTTGAATGAGGTAATTAGGGATAAGACGATATTGCTGATATCACAGATAGAGGCTGTTGTATTGAAATACCAATATAAAATATTGATTCCAGCATGCATATAGTCTGGACATAAAAAAAAAATGGTTTAAAAACCTGAAACATCACAAATGTGCAATAAATATAAGAAATATTGCCCAGATATTCTCATATAATTTGGCTTACATCAATTATGCTCATGTTAACATGCTGCATCATCTGAAAAAAATGTTCTTGTATGACTGATATGTAGCAGTTGTGGTTGTAGACATGATGCCAGCATTACACAATTACATCACCGTGGATACTGCTGGGTTCTCTTCAAACCCCAAACACCTCGAGGTCATTTATGATATGTGCAAGACTGTAAGTACACTAGCAACAATGAAGATTCATTTACTCAACCACTGAAAGATAATATCAATCTCTCTTGTTCTAAATTATTGCAATAATCTAGAATGTGGTTTTGATAATAGTTCAGTAAATAAATTTTTAAAAAAGTAACTCGGAACAGGAGACAAATAAAAAAATTGGGATTGACAAGGTGTTGGTGGTTAGCTGATACATCCTAATCATCTTTATCTGAGATTACGGGTTGCTTCTTGGGTATGATGTTAATTGTTGCCTGCACATACTTTATGGTTTACAGTACATAGTATACAGTACTTCCCTCCATCCCCCTCACTGGTCTCCTGTATGCATTGCAATAGGTATTAGTATAAAGCCCAAATTTAACAAATCTACAAATTGTAAACTGTAAGAGTGTAGCTCTGAAAGATCTGTTAGTTTTTGCTTAAACGAAATTGCTATAAAAGTCTGCAAATGCACAATAGTTTGGAATAAAAGGGAGTGTTTATCTTCAGATTTGGGGTATGATCCCAATATTTTAAGTTTTCCTTCCTATATATGTAATGACATATGAAATGACAGTTGTAAAATCTCATAACGGTATTTCACTAAAAGGCTCTGTACCAAGACAACGGACCTACCAACCCATCATCCCCAGTAGACAGGATAGGTTATTACATCCAAAAGATGGGTCAGAACAAGTTTATGATTAAAAAGATCAGACGCTTTAGGTCCCTACATACAACTTACTTTCAATATTTTTAAACGATTAATATTTTCAGCAGACAGCCACCGTATCTTGGCTCCCAGCATTTACAAGTTTCAGAATTAGCCACAGGACGGCATAAACCTGTTCGTATAACCTTCTATTTTCCCAACAGATTCTCACTCCCATCCTGTTTGGATAATAGAGGTTCTGGTATAATATGAAAGTTGTTGTCTGTACAGGTGTTGACTGGGGATGCTGGAGAGGATGCAGAGTGTCATGCTGCCAAACTGCTGGAAGTCCTGCTACTGCAGTACAAGGGACAAGTAGATACAGTGAGTACACTTTGATTTCCATTTACTTGACACTCGCCTGAAGTTGTGGTTGTCTGTTGGGCCATGTGGTTAGGGTGTTGAACTTCAGACCAATAAGTGTAGGGTTTGATCTTTGATCGTGTCATGGACATTGTACAAGGTGCTTTATGTGTCCCCTATCACCAAGGAGTACAAGTGGGTGCCGGCAATACTTTGTAGAAAATAGTTAACAGGCTGGCAACCTGTTAGGGGAGTAGAAGAACTGTCACTTGATATCAAAGAAACTGGAAATAAGTACCAACGATATGGACCACCAGACCTGTAGAATCACTTCTTTACAAGAAGTGGACTAGAATCATTGGCTGAAGTGAAAAAAGTTCTAAAGGTCAGACCTTACAAAAGTATTTAAATGCAAATACTTTTCAAATTTTCAAATGCAAATACTTTTATTTGCTTCAAATGGAATTGCAAGTACTTTTCAAAAGTATTTCAAATACTTTTTCAAATACTTTAAGTTTTATATATGAGCATATATTAGTATATTAAATGTGAAAAGTGTACCACATATTAAGTGAAGATTGAAGATTGTAAAACACATAAAATAAATTTTAAATGTCCTCTGGAAACAGAATAATAGAAATTTCCTTTAAAATAATGTGTCACTCGATAAAAACAAGTAGTGAAAACAGCAAAAATGTGACATTACTGTATACAGTGGGAATGACTTACAAGTAAGTAGTAAGTGCAGTAGGTATTATCTATAAAAAATATCTGTAAAACAAATCCATTCAAATTTACAACGTTTAAAAAGGGTGTATTTTAAAATTATTTCTTAACTTCTAAGATAGTAAAGGACAATTTAGGGAGTGGAATGAAGCCTCACAATTCTCTATTGAAAATTGAGAGAATTATTTGTTGTGTAATGCCAGTATCTGCTGTCCAAGTAATCCTGACAGATTTAAATAAATTATTTGGTTGCAATGTAAATACATTGTTAAGAAAAGCTACTTTATTACCAGGTTATTCCATTGTTTGTGGAGCTTGCACTGGAGCGCTTGACGAGAGAAGTCAGGACATCAGAATTAAGAACCATGTGCCTACAGGTTGTCATAGCAGCATTATACTACAACCCTCAGTTGTTGTTAGAAACACTGGAAAAAATCCGATTGCCAAACTCCACAGAAACTATCACCGGCCAGTTTGTCAAACAATGGCTGGACGACTGTGATTGCTTCTTAGGGTAAGTATAGTTTGGTCAAGAATATTCTTGAAAATGGATGTAATATTTGCCATGTAGAATTTCACATTTCTTACTCTACTTATAAATTAGGGAAGGATCGGTAGGCTTGGTATTGAGAGCATTTTACTGAAATATTGTGATGATTTTACAACCACCATCTCATCAAATTTGATGGAAGGAAAACTTGAAATATAGAAACAAACCCCAAATCAAAATAAATAAAAATAACTAAAAAAAAAAATAAATGCTAATTTGTACCCCATATGTTTGTACTTTTGGGGACTTGAGATTTTTTGCTTTGATGAATATTTTTGGAAATGAATGTAAAAATTGCCACATAGAATATCTTAACTGAACTCCGTATAAATACAGCTTATTATACAGAAAAAAATATGAAATTGATAGTTGGTACATGATTTGGTTGTCACAGCCCAAATTCAAAGGGATGTAAAATCCTAACTTCATTGCTGGGTGTTAACTTTTTAACAGCTCTTGCTTTTGGGGCAAGTGGCATTCAGATTTCACTTCCCCTGACGTAAAATGTACTTGCCCGTCCCTTTTTTTACCCCACAGCCCTTAAAGGCTGCTGGGGTACTGTTTTCACCCATGGTGTCCGGATGGGCAAGCGGGCGGGTGGGTGGCGGGAAAAAGTTTGTCCGGGCTGTATCTCAGAAACCGTAAGGTGTAGGAAGTTCATACGTGGTAGGAACATTGGTTAGGGGATGTAGGTGTGCAACGTCATGGTCTGACCTTGATTTGACCTTGCCATAGTGACCTTGACCTATAAAATCTTGTCCGGCTATATCTCTGAAACTGTAAGGTGTAGGAAGTTGATACTTGGTAGGGATATTGGTTAGGGGGTGTAGGTGTGCAACGTCATGGTCTGACCTTGATATGACCTTTGACCTTGCCATAGTGACCTTGACCTATAAAATCTTGTCCAGGCTATATCTCGGAAACCGTTAGGTGTAGGAATTGATGCTTGGTAGGGACATTGGTTAGGGGTTGTAGGTGCAGCATCATGGTGTGACCTTGATTTGACCTTGTCGTAGTGACCTTGACCGTTAAAATCTTGTTGCACCTTTGCGTCTGTCTTGTGATGCAGATTAAGCACCGTTAGTTATATTAGAATTCATGAAGAATTTTATTTTTACAATTTCCCATTGTAACAGATGGAATTTCATCAAGTGAGCCACAGATTTTGCTCCAACACTACACATAAGCATTCATTGAATGTATTGCCACTTCTGTATGCATGGTAATATTCAAAACATCTAAACCATAATTCGGCCCTGCCAGAAGTAGATAAAAGAGTTCACACATGGTCTTTCTTTTAGACATTATTTTCTCTATTTAAACATTGTTTGGACCTTTATATAACTGACAGTGCTCTGAAAGTATCGTGAACTTTGTACTGATACAGTACTTCTATATCTCATGGGGTTTAAAATATTTCCCTAGACTGTGGGGTACGGGCATCTCTGATGCTATTTTTTTTCCATGGGGTTACGAAGCATGCTTACAGATTAATATTTACACTTTTAATAGGGTTTTCTGCATGACATGTCATGCTACTAGGACCAAAGGTGTCCCCCAGTGGTCTTGCAGGGTACCTTTAAAGTAGTAGTCTTTTATTACGCTACAATAGCTTACCATGTGGGACTTAATGCTGATCTCGGGTTGCCACACCCGGGGCCAACGTCTTAGAAAAAAAGATCGTTCTTGTTAGCCACCGGATATACTGGTAGTTGTCGTCACGTGATAACTTCTGACCAATCGTCCTACTTTCTCGTTAGCCACGATTGACTGGTAGCAGTTTGTAAATATACAGACATTTTCATTTATTTCTCAGACTTTACTTATTGTTGGAGGCTAATATTTGCATATTTCTTGTAATATATATTATAGATCATTCTGTAAAAGTTTCTTTTTCACAGGATAAGTATTTTTATTGCAGTCGCGTGTTTTGAGTTTTCCTCGGTTCAGGCTAATACATTCTACGTCTTTTATTGCGTACAAAATGTCTACACATCAAGCAAATAAAGACAAACCGAGAGCGCAGAAATGCCGCCATTTCTGCTTTAGTTTTGATACACATAATTTCTGCCCTACCTGTAGGGAAGCTGGCAAGGGAGATGACCCCTGTGTCACCTTTGAAACCCCTTGCGAAATCTGCACGTCTTTCACAGATGAGCAGCTACAGAAAATCCAAAACCGGAAACGGTATTTGAAAAAGCAGAAAGCGACAACTAGTTCCAAAGATGAACTAGATCTTTTGGGTGAAGGCGACGGGGACTCCTTCACTGGGTCCAATGCAGACCTCGAGTGTGCTGCTGATAGCCTTTTTACCTCACCCCCCCGTCCACAACCTCTTGCCTTCAGTTCCCTGTCTTTGAAAACGCCAGCAAAAACCATTCCACCCACCCCTGGTACAGCTTTGCAAAATAAAATCCAGAAAAATTTAGAGAAATCACTCGGTGATTCCTTAAATATACACTTACAGCAGCAAATGGGTTCCTTCCAGGCATCCATGTTGGAAGCTTTTCAGTCACTCCGAGAGGAGTTGGCTGTAAAACAGAAAGTCGAGACACAGTCCTCGACTCTTGCTTCAAAACCTGGCTTGTCCAGTACTTCTGCTGCCCCTCTGGATTTGCCCCCTCCGAGATCTGGTACTAACATTCCAAGCGAGGATATGGATGTGGACTACGGTCCAGCTCTTCCTCCTCGTTTAGTATCTACTCAACCTTCCTCGGATCAGTACGTTGCCCCCTCTGAAGGTCATCCCGAAGAGGTTTCGTACTCTCACAAAAAGCAAAGCCACAAGCAGCCAGTTGACCCGAACTCTGCTTCGGACCAACTAAATGAGGATTCCGATGAACCTCGGATCCCTTCTTCTAGATCCAAAAAGCACTCTGACAAGAGCAAACATAAATCAAGATCTAGATATGTGTCATTTTCCTCAGAGGAGGATCACTCCCCTGTAGCCAGACACAGGTCTTCTAAGCCCTCTAGGGCTCAGCCCTCAGGAGTAGCTTCTGATCAAGACCTCCCACAACATGATCCAGACCCCCCTTATTATAGAGCAGTAGCTTTGTCTGACATGCCCTCACAATACTCTGAGGAAGTGGATACCTTCAGGCGTATTTTGTCTCTCCCTGACCCCAGGGAATCTATGCCCAGGTCTTCCACCTCAGTGTTGGGTCTGGATGATGAAAAAGGCCGTCGAGAGCTCAGACCTAGAGGTCCCTCCTCTATTCTTCCACTTAGCTCAGTTATCAAGGACGCCTTTGATAAATTCCAACATGACTTTAAGGCTGCCAACTTATCTGAGGGAAAATATGTCAAGCCTCCTCCCTCAACTTCCAAGTGGTACAAGGTGGGACAACCAACTTTTCAGGACAAAATTCAGGAGTTGAATACAGACTTTGCTAAGATCTGTATTACTCCTAGACCTTCTGGGCCCCCAGTAGCCAGAGTTCCCCTGCCAGTTCTCAAGGAGCTAGAACTTCAGGCTAGACAAAACATCTCTACCCTCAACTTCACCGCTGCATTTGCCAAAACCTCATCTTCTTGCAATGCTTCATTGGAAAAATGCCAACATAGCATTAAGTCTACCGTCAAGAAGATTAAATCTCAGATTCAGAAAGGTGCCAATCCTGAGAAAGCGGCAAAGCGCGGATATGAGGAAGTAGCTGACTACTTAGATTTTTGGAACAAGACAGTACTTGTTCAACACAGGGCCCTCACTTGTCTCAGCAAATCTCTAGCCCATATTTTGCAGAGGGAATTGTACTCTATGGCTAATACCGGCTTGCTCAGGCGCGAAGCCGAGATGACTCTATTGCATCCACAATTAGGAGAAACGAGACGTCAAGAACTCAGGAACTCGTCCTTTTGGGACCCTTCCTTGTTCGAGTCTCAATTAGTGAAGGAAGGTGAGGACTTCCTTCTCAAAAAAGGCACCTCAAAAGATTCTCAGGGTTTTGCACCCTACCAGAATAAGCCCTTTCGTGGTCCCCACAGGAAAAGAGGCTCCTACAGGAAACGCCCCTATGGGGGCAATACCTCTCAAAGCAGTAACCAGTCCTTTCCTTCGGGAAGAGGAAAATCCAACTTCAGAGGCTCCAGGGGTCGTTTTCGACCCCACAATAGAGGAAGGGGGCGTGGAAACCCCCCTCCCCAATGACTCCTCCAAAGCCTCACTCAGTCCACCAGTAGGAGGTCGCCTCCGTTCTTTCAGGAGAGACTGGCTCACAAACAAATGTTCTCAAAACGTGTTAAACATTATCACCAATGGCTACGTTCTGCCATTCCGTTCAAAGCCAAACTTGATCAGATTTCCTCTGATTCTGTCAGAGTACAAGGCCCAACAAAAAGACCAAGCCTTGGCTACTTGTATCCAGTCTCTCCTGTCAAAGAACGCTATCGAAAGGGTAGACAATGTGTGGGGATGGCATCCCGGGTGCCAGTCCAGTCAGTGGCTTCTGGGGTGTTTTAAGAAATTTATTCTTGTTTGTAGTTGCCCTGTTTTATGATTGGTTGACCTTAAGTTGACCTGACTTCCTATGAATTCCCGCTTTTGGAAGCCATCTTCACTTGTAAATTTTAAACCAAGGAGGAAACACCTCTCTTATAAAACAAAAATTTTATTTCGATTTTTCGATTTTACACTAATTGTTTTAGAAACTCTGGAGCTTCAGCCACAATACTGAAACCTCAGAGTTTCAGTATTTTTCAGAGTGAATGGCAAGTTGGTGATCCAGGAAGGCGTTCTTTTGTTGTCCGTCGATTGAAGTGATAATTGACATATGTGCGTTCGCTCAGGGATTCATCTCTTGGAGCTTCATTGAAGGGCTGTATAAATTTTATTATTTTATATTTTGGTCATCCAAATTTCGAACGCGCACATTTCAATTGTCAGTCAGTGATTGATTATTCCAGAAAATGCCGAGAAAATTCTTCAAGTGCAAGGCTTGTGGGGACACGCATGAACGACCCATTAATTCCAAATGCCAGCATATTGATAATATTGAAACCAGTGATTTAGATGGTGACAGTGTTAGTGAAGCAGGACAGATGGACATTAACCAACAAATTCTGCATGAATTGAAGCAACTGAGTGGCAGAATTTCGAAAGTGGAACAGAAAGTTGACAGTCAGGACAAGGGACATTTTGATTCACCAAAATCTGTCAATAGTGCCACTTCGACGGCGTCATCCAGCCAAGTCGACGCGGATCTGGTACTCCCTACACTGACGGGACTGAAGAATGCCAAGCATCTCCAGACACAGGTGGACCAGAGGTTACAAGAACTACAGGCCATCAACATGCAAGGCAAGTTTAAGTCCCAGAGGGGAGGGTCTAGTGATACTGTGTGGTGTAAGAGGGAGGTGCCTTGGCCTCACAATTTTATACTCTCGGGTTCGAGTAAAAGTAGAACATCCTATGATAGCTTGTCAATGTCACAGTGGGTTTCGGGCTTTAGTGCCATAATCCGGGAAGAGTCGGATCCGGAAACCAAAAATCAGATGTTGGAATATTTGTCGGATCTAATGGAAGATTCTCACGATTTCGGGTGGCAGTCAGCCAAGGCTGCTCACGCGGTTCTTCTGTGCAAAATGGAAGAAAATAAAATTTCCTGGAACGAAACCACAAAAATCGACCGCGTTCGCAGGGTACACGCCCAACGATTGGTTACCACTGGCCATAAGAAAGTCAATAGCAAAGATAAACCGATACCTTGCAGATATTTTCAAAAGGGAACGTGTGGCCAAACTAAAGATCACGAAAACAATGGTCAAATGTATTTACATGTCTGTGCCAGTTGTTTTGCATCTGGTAAATCACACACTCACCCACAAAAAGATTGTAAACGGTCAAAAAACGACCAAGGCACTGCCTAAGTGCAGTGCTTACTTCAAATGTTATTGATCATAGAAGTTTTGATACTAGAATTGTCATTTCTAAAGTTGTAAATAATGGTGAAAGTATGAATTGGAGACATGACTGGTTTAAATGTATTAACAGATCATACAGTGAGGTTGTCAAGAACGTGAGTGTAAATAAAAACAACCAGGTAGACGATTATCCCTGGTTTTCACGTGGGTCGCATAAAGACGTGGTAAATACAACCAAAGTCACGAATCGTGACAAGTGTCATAGCAAAGTACGATGTCCATATCAAAACTACAGACCTAAACATGACCCCAAAGGGCAGGTCCATAGCCTAACTCGTACTCTGGTCTCTAACAAAGATGTACCAGTTTTTAACGAAGCCACAGCTAAAGCTAAACCCAAGGTTAGGGATATTTCTCCAGCACATTGCCACGATTTTCCACAAAAAATACCAGATAGCCACCACTTGTGGGTTTCACAAAACAACGTATTCTCACCTCTGGTCTGTCACAATAGCTTTGCTCCGTTAGCTGCACCAATTCTTGATCATGGTGAAAAAGTAGTAATACAAGAGCTCCAAGGTGGCACTGTGGATTCTGAAGGTAAGGCTGGAAAAAAGTATTGTAACCAAAGCAAGGGGCGTTCAAACACAGTGATTCAGGGCACAGGACAGAATGGCACGGTAGGTGGCGTCAGCAGCGTTGCTGGTCCCTCAAAAGCACTTAATACTCGTGTCGACGACCGTCAGTTCCTTGCTACTAATACCACTGTGGACAAATATGACTTAGCACTCAGGTTCAAGTCCAAACACAAAGATAAGATTGAACAGTCAGCCAACTCTGAAATCCTGAAGCTATGGGATGGTCAAACAGTGGGGAAATTTGGTTATATCCCATTAACCAAGCAAGTCGTAGTCAGTGACAAATATCCCCAGTTAATCCTGATCTGCTACAGGTTCATGATAAAGTTAAACAAACTGGAACTTACAATTTTCTTGGGGCCCAGATACCAATACCGTCTCAACTCAAGGTGGAGGCTTGGGAGGCCAACTTAAAACTTAAAAGGCTATTGGGACAAACAATTAGTGCCTTTAATCAAATATGGATTTCCCTTGAGTTTCAATCACAATATTGACCTCATATCCACTGAAGTTAACCACAGCTCAGCTAGGCAGTTCCCTCTTGAGGTAGAAGGTTACCTAGAAGAAGAAAAGTCCTTCAATGCTATACTAGGTCCATTCTCTGAACCCCCCATACCAGGCCTGCATATATCCCCCTTCCTTACGAGAGAAAAGAATGGAGGAACCAGTCGCAGAGTTATTGTGGATCTTAGTTTCCCTCCTGGTTCTTCAGTGAATGCTGGGGTTGACCCCAACTCATATTTAGGTTCTGAATTCTTACTTACCCTTCCTTCTATTGATTACATAACTGGTCAAGTCCTAAAACTGGGAAAAGGTTCACTAATATACAAAATAGACATATCCAGAGCTTTCAGGCATATCAAAATTGATCCCTTGGATTATAATTTGTTAGGTCTCAGTTTCAAATCCTATTTCATTGATACATGCCTGCCATTCGGGTTCAGGCATGGTTCAGCCATGTTCCAGCGCCTGAGCGACTCAATAAGGTATATGATGCTGTGTAGAGGTCATCATGTGACCAATTATATAGATGATATCATTGGGCAGGCCACTAGGTCCCAGGCTGAGTCATCTTTCAACACCCTTTATAATCTCCTGGGGGAATTAGGTCTGGATATCAGCAAAAAGAAGTTGGTCCCTCCCTCCACCCAGGCTTTATGCCTAGGGGTCATGATAAATACTGAAAATTTCACCATCTCTGTCCCTGATGAAAAATTGGCAGAAATCAAGGAAGTGTGTTCGCAATGGCAGCTCAGAGACCATTGCAGCAAACGCGACCTTCAGTCTTTATTGGGTAGGCTGCTGTACGTGACCAAATGCGTCAAGGCATCTAGACCTTTTCTGAACAGAATGCTCGAGCTTCTAAGGCAAGCAGACAGACAGGAGAAAATCGTTCTCAGTGAAGACTTCCATCGAGATCTGAACTGGTTTTCTAGGTTCTTGACAAAGTTCAATGGGGTGGCGTTCTTTTCGCATGATCCAGTTCATTTTCACATCGAATTGGATGCCTCGCTTCAAGGTCTAGGGGCTGTTTGTGGCAATGAAGTTTATGCTGTTCCAGTCGAATTAGGTTACAAAGGTTACCAAATTGTTCATCTTGAAATGTTGAATATTCTTGTTGCAATGCGAGTGTGGGCCCACATTTGGCATGAAAAAAGAGTAGTCATACACTGTGATAATCAGGCAGTCGTGGCAGTCGTTAACTCAGGCAAAACTAGGGACCCTGTCCTAGCGGCCATTACTAGGAACATAGCAATGCTCACTGCCACTCATGATATTAACCTCAAGTTAGTTCACATTCTAGGCAAACACAACATAATTGCTGATGCCCTTTCCAGGATTGGTTTACATTCTAACTACCAAGTGCAGCTCCATCATCTTATACCCCATCATACTTGGCTTGAAGTTCCAATTGAATTGCTTGAAATAGACTGGTCTATATAACTTTCAGATTCCAACCCTCAGATTCAAGCTCTGTCAAGAAATGCGTCCTCTAGAATTCGAGGTGCCCTTGCTGAATCCACCACAAGGTCGTATGACAACATGTTTCGAGTGTTTCTTGCTTTCATTATTTTTGCCAAGTTTCCTCTCTCAGCTCTAACAGCTGACCATGTACTCTGTTTCCTTGAATTTCTGGCCTCAAACAATGTGTCCCACTCTGCTATTGTCAACTACTTATCAGCTATCAAGACCAAGGTGACCATGTTTGGCCTTTCCAGTGCCAGTTTCACTGACCCTAGACTAAGATATTTCAGTCGTTCATTGGCCAGAAATGCAGCTCTTAAAGTCACCCTCAAATCCATCATTGACATTCCCATTCTCTCACAAATATCTCAAGTGTGTGATTCCATGTATATGGGTTTTGTATATAAATCAGCCATATTGTTGTCATTTTTCAGTTTCCTAAGGATATCAAATCTAGTCCCTCACTCAATTGCCAAATTTGATCCACTGAAACAGCTGGCTAGGGGGGACATATTCTTTGCCCCCCCAGGGGCTCACATACTCCTTAAATGGTCAAAAACCCTCCAGATGAATAACTCAGTAAGACTGGTGAAAATTCCCCACTTGGGCTCTTCCCCCATCTGCCCTGTTACAGCCCTTAGGACCCTCCTCTCCCTCACCCCCTCAGGCCCCAACAAACCCCTTTTTCAAGTTAAACTCAGGCAGCAATGGGTCCCATTGTCAGACACCAGATTGAGGAAACATTTTTCCACAATTTTGGCTAGATTGCAGCTATCTCAGTCAAACATCACTTTTCACTCACTTCGACGTTCAGGTGCCACCTGGGCTTTCAATGCCAAGGTGCCTCTACAGAATATCCAGAGTCATGGCACCTGGACGTCGGAGTGTGTCTGGTCCTACATTACCCAGGACCATCAGGCCTCAGATGCTGTTGCCCTCACATTCCAACGTTCCCTACAAACATGATACTTATACTGGGGTTTGGGGTTCATACATCCTCCCCTATGACCAAAACTGCCAAGTAAATAACATTATTTGGCCATAATTTGGCACAAGGTGGTATTATACCACTCAAACAGTTGTAAACATGTAACCTTGTTTAAGGCCACCTTAAATGGCCCAGTCAACAATACTATCACCTGAATCCATTAGCAGGTAATTTAGCAAATTTAAGGCCTCCTTAATGTTAATTTTACTCTTAACTGATTAGCTCATACTATGGTCCCCTGTTAGGGACACAACCTAATTAATCTTAGGTAGCTAATATGACCCAAGACCTATGGTCTTATTTTAGGCCACTTACTGGCCAGTTCACTTTAAGACCACTCTTAACCCAAATGTAATTGCTACCTTTACTTATACTGAACTGTTTTACTTGAGGCCACGTTACTTGGCCATGTCATACTAAGATGACCTTAACTTTTAAATGTTTTAGTATAAGGCCCCTTTAGGGCCAACCTTGTTATTAGTGTTTTAACATAAGTTTAGGTCACCTTACCATATCAGTAATTTATGGTGACCTTATGTATACTATTGCTGTTAATGTTACTGTAACTGTTAAACTATCAAAGAATGTACATACATAATTTAGCGTATTGTGTTAACATAGTAAATACTAATAAATTTTTAATCCCCACCTGTGTGTTATTATACTAGCTAGGACACTGTAAAATCTCTCGGGTTTTACAGTCGCCTGTTCCTAGTACCCAAGCCTCGCCAAAGGTGGAGGCCAGTCATAGACTTAAGCAGGCTCAATACTTTTCTACACGTAGAAAAGTTCAAAATGGAAACTCCAGAGTCCATCAGGACTTCCCTGATTCCAGGGGAGTGGGTATCGTCGATAGATCTGTCGGACGCCTACCTGCATATCCCCATCCACCCAAGCTCAAGGAAATACCTAAGGTTTTGCTACAAGGCTCAGGTGTTCCAATTCACCTCCCTCCCGTTCGGACTAGCTACAGCCCCCCAGGTCTTTACAATGATCGTAAAGGAAGTGAAACTAATGGCCCTCTCAAGAGGACTCAGAATTCACCAATACCTGGACGACTGGCTGATCAGGTCCCAGTCTCAGGAGGAAGCACAAGTGAACACTCAGGCAGTAGTAGACCTGACTCAGTCCTTGGGATGGATAATAAATCAGGAAAAATCAGAACTGAAACCTACACAGGTGTTTTCGTTCGTGGGCTACGAATACCACCTCGATTCAGCCCTTGTAAAACCCACTCAAGAGAGATGGCTCAAACTTCAGGATTTGATCCTACGACTCAAGTCAAAATGTGTTTTGACTGCAAGATGTTTGATGTCTCTAATTGGGTTGCTAGCCTCAACGGAGAAAATGGTCCCGGAGGGACGCCTTCACATGAGGCCCTTTCAGTTTCATCTCAAGGAGCACTGGAGATATCCTCAGTCGCTGGACAACCTCCTTCCCTGGACAGAAGCCATTGCAGCCCACCTAGATTGGTGGCAAAATCCCTCCAAGGTGATGAAAGGTGCAGACCTTCATCCCAAAGACCACAGTATCCAACTCTTTACCGACGCCTCAAACGAAGGTTGGGGCGCTCACTTAGACCAAAACTTTACCAAGGGTCTGTGGTCAGATCGGGAAAAAAGGCTTCACATAAATGTCCTAGAATTGAAGGCGGTCTCCCTGGCCCTTCGAGACTTCAAGGACCAGTGCCAGAATCAAACAGTGTTGGTTGCGACGGACAACTCAACAGTGGTAGCCTACATCAACAAACAAGGAGGAACACACTCGGCAGAGATGTGTGCTCTCCTGTGGAAGATCATGACCTGGTGCCATCACTATCACATAACATTGAAAGCCAGGCACATTCCAGGGTGCCTGAATGTGATGGCCGACCTGCTATCCAGGTCCAACCAAGTGCAGTCAACCGAATGGTCTCTGCACCCACAGGTCTTCAAACAGATCTGCCAGAAGTGGTTCACCCCTCATGTAGACTTGTTTGCCACTCACCTGAACCACAAGCTCCCTCTATACGTGTCTCCTATCCCAGACCCAAAGGCCTGGGACATAGATGCTCTGAACATAAACTGGACCAACCTCACAGCTTATGCGTACCCTCCTACGGCTCTCCTTCACAAGGTGATCCAAAAGATCAGGCAATGCCAGTGCCTGATCATCGTAATAGCCCCAGGCTGGCCAGGGATGCCCTGGTTTTGGGACCTAGTGCAGCTCTCAACAGAGATCCCACTGCAACTCCCAGTGTCAACAACCCTACTCAAACAGTCCCACAAGCTGGTGTTCCACAACAACCCCCAGCACCTGAACCTCCACGCCTGGTGTCTAGGAGCGGACAACTCCAAGAACAAGGCTTCTCTGTGGAGGTGGCAGAGAGAATTGCTGCCCCTCAGCGGTCATCAACAAGGACCATCTACAAGTCAAAGTGGGCCCTTTTTGAAAAATGGTGCAGAGAAAATTCGGTGGATTTCTCCACTCCATCTGTGAAACAAATCTCAGATTTCTTCATGTACCTGTACCAAGACCTAAACAGGCGCCCCTCGACCATTGATGGTTACAGGACTGCAATCGTTGACACTTTGGGCCCAACGGCCCAACATATTGCACACAATGCAGACCTTCATAGGTTACTCTCCAGTTTTCACAGGGATCGTCCTAAAAGTTCCAGAAACTTACCCAAGTGGAACCTTTCTGTTGTCCTTAACGAGCTCACCAAAGCACCTTTTGAGCCCATGAAAGACTCAGACCTCAAACATCTCACTTTAAAAACTGCTTTCTTGCTAGCCTTGGCCTCCGGCAAGCGCCGCAGCGAAATCCATGCCTGGGTCGCTAACAAAGTAGCTAATTTAGGCCAATGGGAAAAGGTTGCCTTGTTCCCTTCTTCTGATTTCATAGCCAAAAACCAACTAGCAAGAGAAGGTTCTCAAAGTGTGTCTCCGGTGACTATCCCTGCTCTGACTACCATTGTGGATAGACAGTTTAAAGAAGACAGGACCCTGTGTCCCGTACGGGCCCTGAGGTTTTATTTGGATCGAACTAAAGACCTGAGAGGGTCTCGTTCTCTCCTTTTCATCTCCTTTAAGAAGGGACATACCTCAGACATCAGACCCGCTACACTCTCTTCATGGTTGAAACAAACCATTTTACTTTGTTACAAACAAGCAGATCAACAAGCCTTGGACTTGGTCCAAGTCAAAGCGCATGACATCCGGGCCTTCGCGGCCTCTAAGGCCTTTTACGGTGGGGTATCGGTGGACCAAATCATGCAAGCCTGTCACTGGAAAGCTCACAACACATTTACAAATTTTTACCTAAAAGACCTTACTTGGTCGGACACCGACAACAATTTGTACCTGGGACCCGTAGTGGCTGCACAACAAGTCCTAGATCCTTCCCCTCAGACCAGTTGTCCTCGGAAAGAAAAAAGGGGGGGGGGGGGGGGGGGGGGCACATCCGCTACAACCAAGTCTTCAGGAGTCTTTCCCAGGATCTAGGTATTCCTTTACCTTCAAGATGTTACGGGTAAGGTCATTTTATCCTTTAATTATCAAGTAATTTCTATTAAGGACTTATTTAGTTGTCATTAATCTCATATTCAGGTTGTAAAAATTTTATGAGATGCCCAACCACTGGGTTGGTCAGTCATACGTGAAGGGCCCTTTTGGACCCTCAGACCTCGGAGTGAGCACTGCTGCACTTCCGTCCTACAATAAAACATCTAGACAGTTTTAGCACTGTCTCTCATTTACTTAGGTTTTTGGCTCGTTACAGGCCCGGCCTTCGGGATCGGGGCACTGTAAATGGGACTCAGACTGGTATTTCTGGCACTATTCTATACGTTTAATTCAAAATCTTAGAAAAAAATGACATACCTTCCAGTCTCAGCTGTAATCCCGCCACCGGGCGGTTGAATTCAGCATTAAGTCCCACATGGTAAGCTATTGTAGCGTAATAAAATTGGAAATTTTAATTACTTAAATGTAGCTTTTATAAGCTACAAGCTTACCATGTGGGACTTAGAAGAGTCCCACCCTGCCTCCCCGCTGTTTACAGCTGAGGGGTAGGTTTAAAAAATTTTCAACGAGAAAGTAGGACGATTGGTCAGAAGTTATCACGTGACGACAACTACCAGTATATCCGGTGGCTAACAAGAACGATCTTTTTTTCTAAGACGTTGGCCCCGGGTGTGGCAACCCGAGATCAGCATTAAGTCCCACATGGTAAGCTTGTAGCTTATAAAAGCTACATTTAAGTAATTAAAATTTCCAAATTTATCAGACTTAAAATACATTTAAAATACTTAAATACAAAATTTAAAAAAAAAAAAAATTTAAAGTAAAAAATGAACCAAAAGTACATAATATTTTACCCAA
This sequence comes from Sabellastarte sp. h YS-2021, assembly GCA_964017235.1. Taxonomy (NCBI): domain Eukaryota; kingdom Metazoa; phylum Annelida; class Polychaeta; order Sabellida; family Sabellidae; genus Sabellastarte; species Sabellastarte sp. h YS-2021. The sequence goes on along the minus strand of OZ024934.1, from coordinate 80,978,644 downwards.
TTTTAGTTACTTGCCATGGGGGCTAGTGAAACACAAAATCGACTTGCCCTACCTGGAAATTCACTTGCTGTGGGCGAGCGGGAAAATATTAACAGCCCTGTACTAACTTCATCTTGTATGGGCACTGTGGTACCATTTTTCTAATTGTACGTGTTGTTTACAGGTTACATGACAGAAAGCTGTGTGTCCTAGGTATCTGCTGTTTGATTGACACCCAGTCTAACAGACCACAGAGCATTTCAAATGTGGCCCACATGTTTCTTCCTGCCATTCTTATGGTCTTTGGTGGTCTGAAAAGAGCATATGAACGTAAGAAGATTTAAGAATACTATTACATCTCAAACACTAAGGTGTCTTCCGGCCGTTGTAGAGTAAGAAATCTAAAATTCGCCAGGAATCTAAAATTCGCCACCTCTAAAACCTTAGTTAATTTTATGAAGAAAATTATGTTTTTGTCTAAAAATTGGTATTTTTCAGTTCAAAAAGCCTTAATTTACTATACCGTTAACAAATCTCGCCACAATTCATTTATTTTATTAGTATTTTCACTTGTGGCGAATTTCAGATTTCTTACTCTAATGGCTAGTTGTGTCCTTGAATTTTTGTTTTTGGTGTGTAAATATTGGTTTGTAGAATTATTGATAAACCTATAAAAAAAGTAAATCTTTTCTGACCAATTTCAACTAGGAAATGGCCTTTATATTGAAAGTTTGCATACAAAATTTTATATTGAAAATTTATTTAATGATAAAAGTGTAGACTAAGTAAATTAGAAAAACCTTTCACCAGTGATGAACAACTCACAATGGGAATCTCTCTGAAATTAACATTGTTGATTGATAGTAGACCTGAGGTGAACGGTGAACAGTTATAGAAATCATCATTTTATTTTTTCAAAATTATTTTTAAAAAGGTAAAACTTCAATAAAAAAATCTTGGTTGACTAAGCATTGAATGAGCATGTGTTTTAAAAAGTGTAGTGTTGTGAAGGACATCATTTTGCAATGTTTTTTCCACACTATTTAATTTTTAAAAATAACTTTAGCAAAGTGCTTCTGTGATGAATATTTCTGCATGAGGAAATTTTCAACAATATACTATTTCCTTTTTTACCCCACAGCCCTTAAGGGCTGTCCGCTTACTGTTTTCACCCATGTTGTCTGGATGGATGGGTGGGTGGGCGGGCGGCGGGAAAAGTTTGTCTACCATGTACCTCAGAAACTGTAAGGTGAAGAAAGTTGGTACTTGGTAGGGACATTGGTTAGGGGGGTGTAGGTGTGCAATGTCATCGTGTGACCTTGCCGTAGTGACCTCGAATTAAATCTTGTCCAGGCTATATCTCAGAAACCATAAGGTGTATTAAGTTGATACTTGGTAGAGACATTGGTTAGGGGGTGTAGATGTAAAATGTCATGGTGTGACCTTGCCGTTAAAATGTCATGGTGTGACCTTGCCGTAGTGACCTTGACCTATAATGCCTTGTCCGGGCTGTATCTCGGAAACCATAAGGTGTAGGAAGTTGATGTTTGGTAGGGACATTGGTCGGGGGGTTATGTGTGCAACGTCATGGTGTGACCTGGATTTGACTTTGATCTTGCATATCTGATGCTATTTTATCTCTTTTTTTTTTGTCTGACTTTGATTTGACGTTTGACATTGCTGTAGTGACCTTGACCTATAAAATCTTGTCCGGGCTATATCCCAGAAACCATAACTAATTACCTAGCTTAAGAGCCGCACTCAGAAAATTTAACAAGAAAACGGAACTAAAGCAAAAGTAATTTCAAGAGAGTAATTGACATTTTTAAATTTCTGAATCATGCTTTACTAACCAACTTTCACCAGTGATGAACAACTCACAATGGGAATCTCTCTGAAGTTTACATTGTTGATTGATAGTAGACCTGAGGTGAAAGAATGCTAAATATATAATTGGCTTTCAGAACAGTTTGATTCATCCATAGCCATTTTATAGTTGTTGGTTAATGCAAGCATCTACCTAGCCATCAAGTTATGGTAACTATGTCAGCCTTATTGTTCATAAATTATGAGGATAAAGTCCTTGCAGAAATTAAAAATTGGACTGCAATTAAATGTTAACATTTATTTCTGTGCCAAGCACATTGAGGACTATTTTCTTTTGTTTTTTCATTGCAACAGAGCGTGCTGCTGATGAGAATGAAAGTAGTTCCGACGATGATGAAGATGAAGAATATGAAGCAGGTATGTTGAAAATTACAAATATATAGTTCAGTCCTGCTCAAAGTCCTGATACAACACCATAGAGGTTATATCATATTGTAGGGTTATATTTGTGAATCCGATATCTGCTGTTGTCATTCTGTCGGGTGATTAGAGCACAAGTTTGGTGATAAAAGTCAAATTAAAATTTTTCTGTGTATGTTAAAAACATAAAAGCTTATAAAATATTATATACAAAAATATAAAATGCCGAGACATACACATTCACAAGTTATTCAGACACAATAACCCAATGATGAAATAGATTTACTGAGAGCCGAAATGATAGCTCAGTTAACTCTAATTTTTTCCTGAGGGTTATTGTAAGAACAGTGAATATCACCAGCTGATCACAAAGACCGTTGATCTGCGGACTTCTGGGAATTTTGGTCAAGTTTGTGACTTATTGTCATGGTCTTGTAGTATATGTATCATCAGCTTTTCTCCTGCTTCAAACATTCCAACACCTAAATTTTGCTCAAGACCAAAGTTATTGTAAGTGAGAAAAAAACAAACAAAAACCCACATATATTGTGAGTGTTGATGAAGAGTTGAGATGCAATTATAGTAATTTAACATCAATACCCTGGTGGTTGTTAAGTATGGCAAATAATAGGGATGGTTTGGTCCCTGCCTCCGGTATCAAGAGCATTTTACTGAAATGCTATGATACTTTACTACATCAACTTAATTGCTCATGATCTACATATTTTTGATTCCAGTTCATCCCCAGCAAATAGTTACTTGATCTCTCCCCTTTCTGTTTGCGGTTTGAATCTTAGCTCATGTAAACATATGGGGAAAATATGGATGGCCTGTCTCTGTGAGCCCAGTTGTAATAAGACATAAAACTCATCTTTGAGAATATTTAATATAAGAATATTTAAGTAATTAGCTAAAAGAAGTGTGAAATTCAACACAGTATGTGAACTTAGTAAAAAAAAAAATTGGAAACTTGCTCCTGAAAACAAAAATTCGACGAAAACCGGATCCGTTCAAGTTAGTATACACAAAACTGTAACAACAACGAAATGCGGTTTATTTGTGACTTAAATGTCACTTTTTAGATATTAATTCAGTGTATATTGTAAAAATATATTATTTCAAGTACACACTATTAAGCTTTTCTGTGCAATATTCTTGACTTTAATTGCGAAGTATGTGGCATTTTGGGAACTGGTTCTTGGATGTCTGTAAGCAGGTTTCATGTACCTTTATACAAATTGAATAGATACCAACTATTGGGTTTGCCGTCTTTACCACAATGTGAACTTTGACTTGGTGTGAGAAAACTCCCTTCTATTTCCTTGATTTGTGAGAGATTCTTCACAGATTTATGATTTTGGTGACACCTAATCTCTCTTGATGCAAATGTGACTCAATTTGATAATATTGTGTTAATTTTTCAGGTTGACCCCTAGACATACTGCAGAGAGTTTTACATTTCTTTGTGTTGTATTTGTAGCAGAGTTAGAGGATGAGGACGATGACATTGATGATGAGGGCCAGCACTATGTGGAAAAACTTGGAAAGATCAAAACCGCATCAGGTAAACAACTTAATTAAAGTAGAAATAATTAATTCTATGATACCTTTGTGATCGGTATACTTGTGTTCTGAACTCGGACTTTGGTTTATTTACACATACAATCATATTCATAGGAAGTGAGCATGGTTCATAGATGCTAATGTTGGAAACTTAGAAAACGCCAAAATTCTTAAAGGGTTGACACGTATTTCATCCTGGAAATTGTTTCTTGGTTAAATGAAACTGCAGGGTTCCCACATCCTTGAAAATCCTTGGAAAAAATTGCTTCATTTCCAAGGCCTTGAATTTGTTATTTCCCAACTTCTGCATTTGCATCATCTAGTTTTACGGCTATAGCAGACTCAGACTGCCAATCTGAACAAAGTTTATGTTAAAATATTATTTGATGTGTTAACTAGCATTGTTGTAGTGAGTTTATAAAATGTTAAAATCGTGTGACAAGAATTTTGTCGGAGGAACAGACGGCTAGAAGGAGAGGTAAAGGAGGCTGTGCCTTAAAATATATCTGTGAGAATTGTTGTTTTAGACCTTGAAAATCCTTGAAAAGACCTTGAATCCAGTTATCAAAAGTCTGTGGGAACCCTGAAACTGAAACATTTACATTTCCTGATGTATTGTGTTGACAAGGCTGAAACTTGTTTTGGGCTATATTTTCATCCTGGAAATTGTTTCATGGCATAATGACCAATAGTGAAGTAAAATAATCGATTCTGGCTTGATCATTGGATGGAAAAGTCAGTGCTTGGATCCTGAATACTGTCTTGTGGTTCCTAGCTATAGTTAGTAGAAATAAAGTCACACATGGCTGTAGTACATACGTTTCACCCATGATGAACAACTCACAATGGGAATCTCTCTGAAAAAAAGAAAAAAACCCATGTTGATTGATAGTAGACCTGAGGTGAAACTGTTCTACAACACTAGTGCTAAATAATGGTGTTTATTGAGGGGTACTCAGTGGCCTAGTGGTTTAGCAGGTTTGACATCCTAATCCCAGGATGTCACTCCTTTGAGGATTCGAGTCCCACAAGTGGCAATACTGAGGACCTATCCCAGTCTGACCCTGTCTGTTGAACGGGATGTAAAACCCCAACTTCGGTGCTTATTAGAGAGGTTACATGCTGGAGCAAACTAAGGGCAATAAGTACTGATTTTAATTGATTTCTGGATGTTTTCAGGAGATGCAGGTGCTGAAAGCGACAGTGATGATGAGATAGATGAGGCAGAAGAGACAGCACTGGAGAGTTATGAGACTCCACTGGATAAAGAGGATTGCGGTGTTGATGAGTACCAGATCTTCAAGCAGCTGCTAGAAGGTAACTATACTTTTTTTAGAGGGAGCTCTCCAAGGTTTGTGCTTCTAGAAATCAAGCTCTCAGAGGCTCTTCAAGACTTCTAGAGATCTTTTTTTTTCCCATGAGGTTCAAACCAGTAGTAATTTGCTTAATCCAGTAAATGGGTAAACTCCAGATATTTTTTTGTATCCATACGGTGATTCAGATCACTCTAATTTAATGGGATCTAAGTTGGACCAAGAACCATCTTTTAATTATTTTTTTCATGAAGTTCCAACCCATAGTATTTTTGTAATCCTGCTAACAGACGGCCATGAAAATAATACCATTGCAAAGGTAATGAGTTGAGCTGATATAAAATCCCTAAACATAACTAATATTTGTCACTGTGCTCGAGAGTTATATAACTTGGCTGTTGAATGGGTGTAAAGCCCCAACTTGGATTTTTCAGAGTTATATAGAGTAAGAAATGTAAAATTCGCCACATATATGAAATTTGCCACATGTGGAAATACTAATAAAATGCATGAATTGAGGTGAGATCTGTTGAATGCATAGTAAATTAAGGCTTTTGGAACTGAAAAATAGCAAGTTTAAGACAAAACATCTCTTTTTCAAAGAATTATTCAAGGTTTTTAGAGGTGGCGAATTTTAGATTTCTGGCAAATTTTAGATTTCTTACTCTAACTGTAATCAAAACTGTAAACAAAGTAATCTTTCTGTACTGGACAAGCGTCCTATAAAATTTATTAACACAATAAATCAACAAAGGTTAATGATGAGAAGTAAAAGGTCTGATGACACATGGATAGGTCTGGTGCTGGCTAGATCTCTCACCTATAAAGGATGCTTCCTCTTAGCTTTTCCCCTACCTGATCAGTAGCTCAGATCTGTGTGGCTTTCTAAGGGGAAGCATACAGGAGAAAAATGGCTGCTTATGTGGCAATTGGATGCAAGCTAAACCTCTTGCCTTGCAAAAAGCCAACAATTAATGAGATAGTGATAAACCAGTTTCTCTATAGTTAACCTTTAGGAGGGAGGTTTAGCTAGTATTTAGACTTGTGTGTTGGTGATCAAATAACGGATATCTGAAACCTTTAAAAGATTAATATAAGCAATGTTGTTAGCCATATCGTGATTTCATGTCATTCCAAAAGATTCAACACTGAGAAATTTTGTGGTAAGTTGCTTTCTAATGTCTGGTACTATATAGTTATACTTGATCAACTACTCTGTGCCATTTTCATCCTCTCCCAAGAACTTTCCATTGTGACACCAGTCTCACCACTAGTACAATTAGTTCACAAAATTAACATCTAGCCCCCTGTCAAGATTAAAGCTCTAGAGGTGAGTCCACTTTTTATTAGGCAACCCATCTCGTCCCAATCTCTCTATTACACGTCGCGATATGTTCTATATAGTGAGTTGAAAATGCCGTCAATCTAATGTCAGTCAATGGTGTGGTATTCTATACAGTAGTGTCGAAAGTTGATTGTACATTCATGTAGGGATTGTATGAAGTTCTCTGGCCTAGTGGTGAGCAAGTTTGGCATTTAATCAGTGGCTGTCCCCTCTGTCTGGGTTCATCTCCCGGTGTTGGAAATGTAGTAAAACTGTCCCAGTATGGCCCTGGCTGTTGAACAAGATATGAAAGACCAACTGACTCAAAAGGGGTCAACAGTGGCATATATATTGGGCAACATACTACCTTCACTCCCTTCAACTGCCCATTGTTCCATGAACCATACAATGTGTTAAAAGTTCTGGCAAATGGAACTCAGTTGATCTTCATGCTGTATAGAGTAGTGTTGATGCAGAGATTGCTATTAATGTAATTTTCAATATACTTTGCAGCAGTGCATCAGAGGGACCAGGTGTGGTACCAGGCATTGACTGGAGGTCTAAATCAGGAACAGAAGAAAGACATGCAGGAAGTGCTGAAGCTAGCAGAGCAAAGGAGGGCTGCACAGGGTAAGTGGCTGCACTTTAATAGATATGATAGGCATGGCATTATTATATCCCCAGACGAAAGTCGGGGATATATTGGATTCAGGTCCGTCGCGCCGCCGCCGCCGCCGCCGCCGCCGCCGCCGCCGCCGCCGTAGAAATTTCCTTGTGGACGCGATAACTCAAAAACAAATTAATATTTTTTTTTCAAACTTGGTACACATGTTAAGGGTGCCCAAAGGAAGATCCCTATTTTAAGGTGACCTTAAACTCCCAGTAAAAAAGAACTTATGGCCACCTTAAGGTCAAAAATTGGACTTTTGGCCACTTAGAGCCCTGTAGGTCACAAACTATGATGCTCAGCTGGCTGAAATTTTACCTGACAACACATTAATATGTTCTTAGTACATGTGCCGAAAATCACGACTTTAAGTTGAGGAGAAAATTGTCTTTGAGGCCCATAAATACCCCCACTTAGGGATTTTTTGCTATACTTTTCACATATTTTGCCCTATAATTTGGAAGTGGTAATTCTGATGAGTCTCAAACTGTGCTAGGTATAACTTTGATATGTAATCCTTGTCTGTAGAAAATTTTAGGGCTGTAGGTTTACCCAAAGGGGTCGACTTAAGGTCTCAAAAGTGCCCACAGAGACCCAATTTATGCACTTTTTGCCACTTTCAAGCACTGTAGCTTTAAAACTATGTCTCTCATCTAAGTTAAATATCATCTGGGAATATATCTATGTGTTTTCTTATATGTGCCCCAACATTTAGGCCTTTAATAGACAGTTAACCTGTGTATCAGGACCATAAACACCCACCCGAGTGACCCTTATAAGACATTTTTCACATCTTTTTCCCTGTAACTTGGAAATGGTAAGTCTGAGAAGTTTCAAACTGTATTAGATATATATTCTGTGTGTAATCTTAGTATGTAACAGATTTTAAGTCTGAAGCTTTAATTTTGAAGGTCAAATTGAGGTCTCTAAAAGGCTCCCAAAGACCCAATATTTGGACTTTTTGCTACTTTTAAGCCCTGTGACTGTCAAACTATGTGACTGATAGAGCTCAAATCCTATCTGGGAAGATATTAGTATGTTATTTATATATGTGCCAAAAATTAAGGCTTTAAGAAGACATTTAACCTGTGTATGAGGACCATAAATCCCCACCCGAGTGACCATTTTTAGACATTTTTCACATATTTTGCCCTGTAACTTGGAAATGGTAAGTCTAAGAAGTTTCAAACTGTATTAGATGCATATTCTATGTGTAATCTTAGTATGTGACAAATTTTAAGTCTGAAGCTTTAATTTGAAGGCCACATTTAGGTCTCTAGAAGGCCCCATAAAGACCCAGTATTTGGACTTTTTGCCAATTTTAAGGCCTTTGACTGTTAAACTATGTGACTGATACAGCTGAAATCTCATCTGGGAATACATTATTATGTTCTTTTTACATGTGCCAAAAATCAAGGCTTCAAGTAGACATTTAACCTGTGTATGAGGACCTTAAACACCCACCTGAGTGACCCTTTTAAGACATTTTTCACATATTTTGCTCTGTAACTTGGAAATGGTAAGTCTGAGAAGTTTCAAACTTTATTAGATACATATTCTATGTGTAATCTTAGTATGTAACAAATTTTAAGTCTGAAGCTTTAATTTGAAAGCCACATCGAGATCTCTAAAAGGCCCACAGAGACCCAATATTTGGACTTTTTGCCACCTTTAAGCCCTGTGACTGTTAAACTATGTGATTGATGGAGCTGAAATCCCATCTGGGAATGCATTATTATGTCCTTTTTACATATGGCGAAAATCAAGGTTTTTAGTAGACATTTAACCTGTGTATGAGGGCCATAGACACTCGCCCAAGTGCCTTTTTGGACATTTTTTCCGTATTTTGCCCTGTTATTTGGAAATGCTTAGTGTGACAAGTCTTAAACTGTATTATATATAATTTTTGTTTGTTATGTATGTCCCCCAAAAAGTTTCAGATCTGTAGTTTAATTGCTAAGGTCTCTTTAACAATTGTAAAATGCCCACAGAAACCCAATTTATGGACATTATGCCACTTTAAAGCCCAGTAACTGTCAAACTATGTGGGTTATAGAGCTGAAATCTTTGAATTTTTAAAAGGAAATGCCTGTCTATTTAAATTTTGAATATTAATAATGTTATGGCTATCTTAGTCTTTTAAGAACTTATTTTTGTGTGTTATACCTCTGCTTGCTGAGTTTTTAACTTTTTAAAATGAAACTGGTTAAACGCCGGTTAAACATATTCAAGTAGACAAAATGGACACTTTAAGTGAGCTTTAAGTCCCAATATTAATGAAATTATATCCGTATGTAGTAAAACTAGGGGATTTTTAACCCTCAACTAGCCCAGTTTTATTCAACTTGCCTCAGTTAATTTTGACACAGCTCCTACAGTTATGAACTCATTTCAGTTGATAATCACATACTTAAAATTCTCAATTCTTTTTGTATTTGAGTACCCCTTTTATATAGATTGTTTGTTTACCATTTTTGCTGTAGCACTCCATCTCTTTGAGAGAACATGTAAACTGTGTAAAAAAGATGTAGAAGATGAGATACATTTTGTTTGTGTTTGTCCAGCTTTAGAGCTGATTCGTATGAAATATTTCAAAATTTTAAATATAGATAAATCTGAATTATTAATAGATCAATTATCAAGGGTATTAACTCATATGAATGTCAATATGGTTATTAATTTTATTTTTGATTTGTGGCAAGAAAGAAAAAGTAAATTATATTGTTAATTTTTATGTATTGAATTGCTGTCTTTATTTACTGTATCTTACCTCAAAATATGTTTGCTCTGTTTGTTATTAACTCTCTATTTAAAGTGACTTATAAGCCCATATAGGGCTGGGTATTACTTCAATAGTTTTTGTATAATCCTTGTCAACATAATACATGTCACTATAATAAACTAATAAACTAAACTAAGTCCCAACCCACATCCCCCACCCGGATTCCCCCCACCCACCTCTGCTTGCTGAGTTTTTCACTTTTTAAAATGAAACTGGTGAAACATATTGAAGTAGACAAAATGGACACTTTAAGTGAGCTTTAAGTCCCAATATTAATGAAATTATATCCTTATGTAGTAAAACTAGGGGATTTTTAACCCTCAACTAGCCCAGTTTTATTCAACTTGCCTCAGTTAATTTTGGCACAGCTCCTACAGTTATGAACTCATTTCAGTTGATAATCACATACTTAAAATTCTCAATTCTTTTTGTATTTGAGTACCCCTTTTATATAGATTGTTTGTTTACCATTTATGCTCAACCCACATCCCCCACCCGGATTCCCCCCACCCACCTCTGGGACCTCCAGCTATATTGAGTGACACTAAATAAACAAAGGTATTTAATGATATCAGATGAGAAACAAAGAACTCAATGGGGTTGCAGATCTTGTGTAATAGTGAGAGAGGTGTGGAGAAGGGGAGAGGGGTGGGGGTGGGAGGTGGTGGGCTTCATTACATATAACACAAAGGGGAGTCAGAACTGAGATTGTGTCACATATTTAGGTTGCATATATATGGACCACATATATAGGTATAGAGGAAATGAATAACTGAAAACAATTTGCAAATTCTAAAAATAATATAATAAAATAATAATATAAATAATTTTTTTTTAAATAATATTTTATTTGTGAACAAATATAGAAACAGATATGCGCTTTTGGGATTATGAATTTTAGAATGGACATTGAATCATCAATCATTTAAATACTTTGAAGGAAGATTGAAAAGTATGATGAGTTGAGTTAAAAATAATATTTTATTTGTCAACAAATATAGAAACAGATATGCTCTTTTGGGATTATTATTTTAGAATGGACATTCATCAATCATTTAAATACTTTGAAAATAGGTTTAGAGTTATCATTGCAGGAAGATTGAAAATATAATTTGAGTTATGTATTCGGCGTCTGGGGATACACCATCTTCCTTGGAAGATATAAACAGAGTAGATTGATGTGCTGAAGTTCATATAATAATGGGTAATTATGTTTTTAAAAATTCCCGATCAAAACCTGTGGCGTGAGTGATGACCTGTCTGGGGATATGTTGGCGCCGAGTTGGCCCAATCTAGTCATTTCTTAGTTTTCAACACCATTTGAACTTTACAGTCATCCCCCAGTCAGTCCAAAAAGTAGAGTTGATTATGGTTTGGGCAGCATATTCACAACTATGGTTGCCATGGTTACACATTTTTTTTGTTTGGGGAATTTGTTAATTTCTAGGTGCTCCAAAGCCTTGCATATATTTGTTGCAAAAATATCTGAAACTCCAGCCAAGCTAGCAAATTTCAGGTATCATGGTCATTAATAGTAAAATTCTATTACCCTCTAATGCAATAATTATTATATCCCCAGACGAAAGTCGGGGATATATTGGATTCAGGTCCGTCGCGCCGCCGCCGCCGCCGCCGCCGCCGCCGCCGCCGCCGCCGTAGAAATTTCCTTGTGGACGCGATAACTCAAAAACAAATTAATATTTTTTTTTCAAACTTGGTACACATGTTAAGGGTGCCCAAAGGAAGATCCCTATTTTAAGGTGACCTTAAACTCCCAGTAAAAAAGAACTTATGGCCACCTTAAGGTCAGAAATTGGACTTTTGGCCACTTAGAGCCCTGTAGGTCACAAACTATGATGCTCAGCTGGCTGAAATTTTACCTGACAACACATTAATATGTTTTTAGTACATGTGCCGAAAATCACGACTTTAAGTTGAGGAGAAAATTGTGTTTGAGGCCCATAAATACCCCCACTTGGGGATTTTTTGCTATACTTTTCACATATTTTGCCCTATAATTTGGAAGTGGTAATTCTGATGAGTCTCAAACTGCGCTAGGTATAACTTTGATATGTAATCCTTGTCTGTAGAAAATTTTAGGGCTGTAGGTTTACCCAAAGGGGTCGACTTAAGGTCTCAAAAGTGCCCACAGAGACCCAATTTATGCACTTTTTGCCACTTTCAAGCACTGTAGCTTTCAAACTATGTCTCTCATCTAAGTTAAATATCATCTGGGAATATATCTATGTGTTTTCTTATATGTGCCCCAACATTTAGGCCTTTAATAGACAGTTAACCTGTGTATCAGGACCATAAACACCCACCCGAGTGACCCTTATAAGACATTTTTCACATCTTTTTCCCTGTAACTTGGAAATGGTAAGTCTGAGAAGTTTCAAACTGTATTAGATATATATTCTGTGTGTAATCTTAGTATGTAACAGATTTTAAGTCTGAAGCTTTAATTTTGAAGGTCAAATTGAGGTCTCTAAAAGGCTCCCAAAGACCCAATATTTGGACTTTTTGCTACTTTTAAGCCCTGTGACTGTCAAACTATGTGACTGATAGAGCTCAAATCCTATCTGGGAAGATATTAGTATGTTATTTATATATGTGCCAAAAATTAAGGCTTTAAGAAGACATTTAACCTGTGTATGAGGACCATAAATCCCCACCCGAGTGACCATTTTTAGACATTTTTCACATGTTTTGCCCTGTAACTTGGAAATGGTAAGTCTAAGAAGTTTCAAACTGTATTAGATGCATATTCTATGTGTAATCTTAGTATGTGACAAATTTTAAGTCTGAGGCTTTAATTTGAAGGCCACATTTAGGTCTCTAGAAGGCCCCATAAAGACCCAGTATTTGGACTTTTTGCCAATTTTAAGGCCTGTGACTGTTAAACTATGTGACTGATAGAGCTGAAATCTCATCTGGGAATACATTATTATGTTCTTTTTACATGTGCCAAAAATCAAGGCTTCAAGTAGACATTTAACCTGTGTATGAGGACCTTAAACACCCACCTGAGTGACCCTTTTAAGACATTTTTCACATATTTTGCTCTGTAACTTGGAAATGGTAAGTCTGAGAAGTTTCAAACTTTATTAGATACATATTCTATGTGTAATCTTAGTATGTAACAAATTTTAAGTCTGAAGCTTTAATTTGAAAGCCACATCGAGATCTCTAAAAGGCCCACAGAGACCCAATATTTGGACTTTTTAACCACCTTTAAGCCCTGTGACTGTTAAACTATGTGATTGATGGAGCTGAAATCCCATCTGGGAATGCATTATTATGTCCTTTTTACATATGCCGAAAATCAAGGTTTTTAGTAGACATTTAACCTGTGTATGAGGGCCATAGACACTCGCCCAAGTGCCTTTTTGGACATTTTTTCCGTATTTTGCCCTGTTATTTGGAAATGCTTAGTGTGACAAGTCTTAAACTGTATTATATATAATTTTTGTTTGTTATGTATGTCCCCCAAAAAGTTTCAGATCTGTTGTTTAATTGCTAAGGTCTCTTTAACAATTGTAAAATGCCCACAGAAACCCAATTTATGGACATTATGCCACTTTAAAGCCCAGTAACTGTCAAACTATGTGGGTTATAGAGCTGAAATCTTTGAATTTTTAAAAGGAAATGCCTGTCTATTTAAATTTTGAATATTAATAATGTTATGGCTATCTTAGTCTTTTAAGAACTTATTTTTGTGTGTTATACCTCTGCTTGCTGAGTTTTTAACTTTTTAAAATGAAACTGGTTAAACATATTCAAGTAGACAAAATGGACACTTTAAGTGAGCTTTAAGTCCCAATATTAATGAAATTATATCCTTATGTAGTAAAAGTAGGGGATTTTTAACCCTCAACTAGCCCAGTTTTATTCAACTTGCCTCAGTTAATTTTGACACAGCTCCTACAGTTATGAACTCATTTCAGTTGATAATCACATACTTAAAATTCTCAATTCTTTTTGTATTTGAGTACCCCTTTTATATAGATTGTTTGTTTACCATTTATGCATCCCCCACCCGGATTCCCCCCACCCACCTCTGGGACCTCCAGCTATATTGAGTGACACTAAATAAACAAAGGTATTTAATGATATCAGATGAGAAACAAAGAACTCAATGGGGTTGCAGATCTTGTGTAATAGTGAGAGAGGTGTGGAGAAGGGGAGAGGGGTGGGGGTGGGAGGTGGTGGGCTTCATTACATATAACACAAAGGGGAGTCAGAACTGAGATTGTGTCACATATTTAGGTTGCATATATATGGACCACATATATAGGTATAGAGGAAATGAATAACTGAAAACAATTTGCAAATTCTAAAAATAATATAATAAAATAATAATATAAATAATTTTTTTTTAAATAATATTTTATTTGTGAACAAATATAGAAACAGATATGCGCTTTTGGGATTATGAATTTTAGAATGGACATTGAATCATCAATCATTTAAATACTTTGAAGGAAGATTGAAAAGTATGATGAGTTGAGTTAAAAATAATATTTTATTTGTCAACAAATATAGAAACAGATATGCTCTTTTGGGATTATTATTTTAGAATGGACATTCAATCATCAATCATTTAAATACTTTGAAAATAGGTTTAGAGTTATCATTGCAGAAGATTGAAAATATAATTTGAGTTATGTATTCGGCGTCTGGGGATACACCATCTTCCTTGGAAGATATAAACAGAGTAGATTGATGTGCTGAAGTTCATATAATAATGGGTAATTATGTTTTAAAAAATTCCCGATCAAAACCTGTGGCGTGAGTGATGACCTGTCTGGGGATATGTTGGCGCCGAGTTGGCCCAATCTAGTTTATTTGGGTTTTAATGTCACTTTCAACACATTGTATATGTAATATCACAACAGGTAGTTTTATGGGCAGAGGAAACCAGTACATACAGTTGGTCAAGGTTCTGTACTGTAAACTGCCAACCAACGACAAGCAATCTTTTCCAGGTGTTGAATTTGGGTCAACATCCTAAAATGTCCTGATATATCCCGTGTTATTGGTTGTAGTTCTACAGCTTCAGAATGTGAAAACAACCCATGGGAAGCCCTGGCATGCAAACGTTTTGCCTGCAAGAAATTGTGCCCCCATTTTGAAAAAAAACAGCTGCCATGACTGATTTTTTCGAAATCATTAAGATGATATAAATCTTGAAATATTGCAGCAAGCATCATCAAATTTGCATAAAAGATACATGGCTAGGAAAACTAGCATGATTAGTAATTTGATCTAGTTTAGTGAATGTTTGGGCATGCTTAATAAACCAAAGCTGTAAAGCCCTGCTGTGCTTTCATGTTACAGTGTGGGACAAATCTTTGGAAGAATAAACTCATCACTGTGTGTTTGTTATTGTATATTAGACACCTACTAATACATATAACACGAGTGCATGTATACTAAACCTCAGTAGTGTTTTCATGTCTTCTCGGGATTCAGTTAAGGACCTAAAGTGGGAAAGTTGGTTATAGTTTCATGTGCATGATAGTTTTTACTGTAGAAAACTGACCAACTAGTATACATGGATTACCTCCATCCCAGAGGTACCGGTCGTGATATAAATTATTGCAAAGTGTATTGAAAGTGGAGTCAATAACACAGAGGTGGGTCCATTTTGGTACCCTACCAGTGTGAATCCGTCCTGATTCTGGGATACAAGAATAGTTGAACCAGTAGAATAGGCCACTTACATTAAGTGAAGTTCATAAAAACACAATATGGCTGGTTCAGTTAAAAGAAGTTGCTCTATATCAAAGCCAGTTGCTAGGTTGTGTAGCAGTTAAAGTGCTCACCTTTAACCTCTGAGGTCGTCGGTTCGTATCTCAGCCCGGGTGCTTCATGTTGGAAGTTGGTAGTTACTTGCCAATGCCTGGTGGTTTACAGTCAGAATATTGACCAACTAGTATGCACTGGTTCCTCCACCTGTAAACTATCCGTCGCAATGTGACCCTAAAACAAAAAATAAATCTATATCAGCCTTTAAATCTACAAAATGAGACTAAAGTTTATAATTGCTTCAGATTTAGGGTTTCTTGGATTATTTCAAGTTTTCCCAGTTATATGTTCTGACTAGGGCAGGGTCGGTAACATCGGTATCTTGTTTATCGAGACCAATTCACTTCAACACCGTGGCGACATTTTACAGCCAGTATTTCGAATGTCCTTGCATAATATTGTGAGAAAACGTAAAATATTAGAAACAAACCTCAAATCTGAAGAAATTACAAACTTTTATCCAGTATTTTTATATATTTTGGCACTTTTATAGCGATTTCTTTCAGAACTTCAATGCTTTCTTTTCGCGTATCTTCCTTCCGGTTGGTGGGCCTATTCGATTGGCGATATGCTAGAATGCAATTTCTTTTTTCGGTATCCCGGAATCGGTACGGTTTTACACTGGCGGGATACCGAAATGAAAAATCTGCTACCGACCCTGCCCTAGTTCTGACAAATGAGATGCCAGATGTTGTCACAGTATTTTCGTGAACTGGGGCCGGTTTCACAAAACCTACTTTAGAAAGGACCTCCTTTAGTGAAGGAAAGTCCCGTTTATTCCTTTGAGAGGGCCACTTTAAATTCAGTTTCAGAGCCTCCTTTGACTCTCCTTAATAAAGGTGTTCCTTGAAACTTAAGGAGGGAGTAACAGAGTTGCTTCTAGGGCGCGTTTTCCACGGGATTGTGCATAAATTCGCCTATAAATGCGGATTTTCTTGGAGTCTGCGATGACCAAATTATATGAACGCGTTGTACACAAGGCGATGCGGGAAATATATGAAGCAAAAAGACGAGAGATCTAGAAAATCGAAACACTGCACGGATTGAGAGTTTGTCGAAGTTTTGATTTTTCTGTCGAAACTTTCTTCGAATAATGCATGTTGACGTGGTTTCGTGATCGTTTACATATGTAAAAGAACTCAAATATCTTATGTGCTACAGACAGTATTTAGACATATTATACACAAAAACATGAAATTAAGCTTAAAGTGGATGGTTATATGAAAAATGGCTGCAAGAAAAACGAAACTGACAGTAAACTGGATTGTTACCACAACAGGAGAGTCAAGCCGGTGCTGTGGGGTTTCCCAACAATGTATGTGTAGAAAATATTTTATTTGAAGATCAAAACTCACGGACAACTCATTAATATTAATGAGGTCACAGATTTTCATAATGGTTTCTTAACAATATTTTCTGCTTTAAGATAAAATATTAGATGGACCACAGAGCTCATGAATATTCATATATGCGTAGAAAATATTGACAATTTCATGGGATTTTTTTAACAATATTTTACTTGAGGAATTTGTGGACTACTCATTAATATTCATGAGGTCACGGTATCCTGTGGGGTTTTCAAACATATTCGTACGAATTGATGGTATAATGACTGAATTTGTGGTGCCGTGACTTTAGGCGAAAACTTAAAACCACAATGCCATGACAGGAGTCACTTTGATAAAAATAACCATTTTCAATTTTTTTTTTCTTTTTTTTTTTAAATTCTATCACTAGGCTTGAAGTTATTTTTATTTGGCAAGACAATCAGACATACAACTGCTAATTATACCATATCTATCAATTACCTGGTAGTATTCTGGTACAGTTACATTATAATCAAAGCCTGTTAATAGAATTTAAAATATTATTTATTTAATTAATTTGAAAGTATTAGCTAAAAGGTGGGTGTTCAATGGTAGATAACCACTACTTATTGGGTAGCCAAGTGGCCTTGATCACTAATTAATAGAAGTCCACTGTTAAAAATGTCCAAATAAACTGAAAAAGTATTTTTCATTAGTTTAAACTTTGTTATAAAGTCGTCCCCCAGAATTTTTACCCCCTCCCCCACATTTTGTGCAGTGGTGGGGGATCGCCCCCACTTTTTGAAATTCCTAGAATCAACACTGGAATAAATGTTTATTTAAAGTTATTAAACATTCCTTGAAAGACTCTTCCTTAAATTTAAGGTAGGTCCTTAGCTTCCTTGAAATTTAAGGGAGTTTTCAAGGTCTCCTTTAAGGAAGGAGGATTTGTGAAACTGAGAATTTTTAAAAGAGGGAGAAATTCAAGGAAATCCTTGAATTTAAGATGACCTTTATCTTAAGGAGGCTTCGTGAAACCGGCCCCAGGTCTCTACTGGTGCCACCCACTCATCCCTTGTTATGTGTGGTTTAACTTTTTTTTTTTTTTTTTAAACATTTATTTTAGAAACTAATAACTAAATATATTGTGTTGTAGAGTCCAAGACTATTGAGAAGAAAGGTGGCTATGTGTTTAACCAGCAGACCGTTCCCCAGAACTTCAACTTTTCCAGCCCTCAGTGAGACTACAATGTCTCCTCTCCTGACATCCAAAGCCACAATGTGATTTATACAAACTGCAGTTTAGACTCTTTCGATGGCAGATAGTTTTTGAACTAAAACTACAATCTGAATTGGTTACTTTGTACAAATAACAAGAAAGATATGAAAAGTGTGTGAGCTTGTTTCTAATGCAAAACTTGCGTTTTGGCAAACTATATGACACCAAGTTGACTTGTGCTATTATTTTAGAGAATATTATTTGGGGCTTGAAAAATAATTGCTTTTTAGATATTAGGTAAAACGGACAGATGTTTTAACAACTTATTTTATCTGTAGTTTTTTAAAGGAAATTGTTTGATGTTCTGCTTGCAGATGTAGAGTATCCTATTACACAGTGACCATAACTGGTAAAATGTAAAAAAAAAAAATATTGTTAATTAATTAACCCAAAGAAATCCTCATTTCTCAATGTCAGCCGTGATAGTATATGTACGTAAATATTTAAGCATTCGGTACATAATCTTGTGTTAAGTAGTTTGTTTAGTTACTGAAATTCTAGTCATGTATTTTTTTATTATTCAGAAATCCATTGGCTTTTTGGCCTGGGCTCGTGATCTTCAGAGATCGTAGGGTGACCACGTGCTGTCACTTTAGAGTTCCGGCAAAGCTGTGGTACAAAAAACAATCTCATCAGCATTTGTGTTTATGTCGATATTTATAGTATTCGAGTAAGAAGTATGAAGTTTGGCAGTATTGCTTAAAATATTATGCAGATTTTAATGAAACTTGTGGGTTTTTTTTTTTACCTTCATGATTTACTTGTTTAAACCTATATTTTTGTAGTAACTTTTATTGTGTAATTTATAAAGGGTATCTGGCATATTTCACATTTCTTACTTCAATACTGTTCAGTAAACCAATACATGTTATTCTGTGTGTATTTTGAGCATTCATATATATTTCCAGTTTGCCCTTCAGAGGGCGGATAGGTCCTGGTTACCTCGGAGTGGAATATATTTTTTATGTAGGAAATTTGCTCAACTTGTTATTTATTGTTACGTGTATTGTTGAAGGGTTTCCCACTGATGTTGCCCTACGGAGGGCATAGGGTCCGTTTATACCCGAACCATTTGTTGGGACCATTGAATTTCAAAAGTGCTTATTAAATATATAATTTTTGTATTTTAGTCAGTTTTTTTCCTGTCTAAGTTCTCAGTCTCTCTGAAAGTATTAGGAAATTTTACACAATATTTTAATGTGACTGTACAAGTTGTTGACTCAGTAACTCAGTAAACTAATTGTACATAGTGTATAGCCTTCTGTGTTTGTTCTAGGGGTGGGACGGTAACAGTTTCTTTTATCTTTGGAGGTGTCTCTCTGCACTACTATGTTCATTCTCTTGGGTCAAGGTGTTGTTCTTAGCTTAATTGACTCATCCCTTAGTTTAAAAGTTTGGCAGTTGCTATTGGTTGTTTTTGAATTGGAATGTTTCCTGAATTACATAAGATTTGAATGAAGATGACGGTATTTGACATTATTTTTCATCTTCAGGATTGATATTATTTTCTTGTCTGTCTATTGAGGTATGTTTTACTTTTTATTAGCCAGTTTTATTTCATATTTTCCAAGCCAGTTCATTGAAATATATTAGCATGGGGTATTAAGTGAAAAAAAATGTTCCTGTCTGTATTTCCCTCTATTTTATCAAAATGCAGTCTGCGGTGGATTAGCACTCAGAATAACTAACCAACTACTTTTGTTTTTTTCACCAACCCTAGATATCGCGAGTTGTGATTACCCTACATTGAAAACCAACTCCATCCATTCATGTCCCTCCCATATTCTCGGAAGATAAGATGTTTAAGCAGCTTGACACCTGGTAGTGGCTCTCGTGTGAGCGTGTTTCAATCCTGCTCTAAATTTTGTCTCAGTGTCCCATCCCTAGTCTGTACACTATTTTTCTTGCTGTAGACTAATCTCTTATTCTCCCTGTTGCCTGTTTTGGTGCCTGCATCTGCATTTATTACACTTAAACTGGGCAAAAAAGAGAAAAATTGTTTTAACTCAGAAATGTTTCTGTTTTAATATGATGGAATTATTAAAATTTTTGATACTATTGTTTTTAATATTAATAATACTGTACAAGTCACCCGGCATTAATTTTATTTAATGAGCTGGAATTGTGAAAAATTAATTCCTAGTGAAAGATTAAATCTGCATTTATATCTCGGGAGGAAACTAGCCATTAGTGAAAGTTAATTCTAATGAATTTCTTAAGAATCGAGTATTAGTGAAATTTCCTCGTAGCTTAAATAGGGTCTTGTACAGTATTTCAAGTGATGAATATGAATAAAATTTTCAAAACACAATTTGGAAGTCGAGGTTTTTTGTGTAAAAATCATTTTGAAATTTTAATGCATGTGTTTTGAGGCAGTTTGGAATCTATTCATGCTGTATTTATGAAATGGGTTTTGTAGTTCCAATACGAAAAACCATTTACCGTATGTTTTGCTGGATATTGCAGCACCAGACAATAAAATATTTCATAGACTAGGGACTTTTATTTTATCCTTACAGATGATCCAAAAGATGGCTTTTAGTTTCACAGTGATGTGAACAACACACCAATATTTGGCTTTTTATTATTTCGTTATAGAAATTATGAAATTCATAAAGAATTTTTTTTTTTTTAAGTTGTAAAGAAAAGTGTGGGAGACGACGACTCATGTATGTAGCTTATATACAGGATCTATGCCTGTTGAAATCAAAGAAAAATATTTTTAGGGTTTACTCCCTATCTGTTGCATTATTCGGCCATTTTAAGGGTTATTACTTCTGAGTTTTTTGTAAAATAGACTAATATTAATGCACAATGGCAAGGCAATTTACAAACGTGAACAATTGTTTATGTAATGCCTTGTCTCCACAATTTGGCTTTCAGATCGACATCAAAATGATTAAACTAACCAGCAATAATGGGGAGGTTCCAGGCTTCTGATAGATTAAATCTGCCAGCCAATTCCAAGCGGGGGTGGACCAGATCTCCGCTTGGATCTGAAGCCTGGTCCGAACCAACAACCTGCATATCACCAAAGTTCCAACCATTCTAGCAGTTTGGATTTTTGAAGCCTGGTCCCAACAGCTTATAATTACCCAAGTACTAACCGTCCGAACATGTTCGGATCTAAATTCCGAGCAGTTCGGATGTTTGGATGATTGTTTTAGATCAGAACTCTGAACAATCATAGTCCGAACACACACTTGGACATATAAAAACATAAGTCTTGTACTAAATATGTCGCCCATGACCCAATTTGTCAATTCATCTGAGGCTTCAGTGCAAGTCATAAAAGTCCTCAAAGCCCAAAAGGGCTTCTACTGAACAAGGTATATATATTCAAACCCAGACCCTGTATTTTATAGGGAAGTAGATTTGTCTCCTTTGCCCTCAAAACATACCGAGGACATTGAATCTTTGGCAGAGTTTGAATCTCCCTGACCCCAGGGACAATCTGTCTAGGTCCTCCACCACAGTCTGGGCTCTGAATGATGTAGCAGGCCAACAGGAGCTAAGGCCAAGGGGCCCTTCAACTATGCTCCCACTCAGTCCTCAACTGAAGATGTTTTGGTAAATTTAAACAGGACTTTCAGGCTGCTAATTTACTTGAAAATAAATCTAAAACCCCTGGTTCCACTAGGGAGTACAATTGGGACAACCTTGTTTTGAGGACAAATTACAAGATTTCAAAATCTGTATCTCCCCTAGTCTCTGGAGCCTCTATGGGCTAGGTCCCCTGCTGGTAGTCAAAGATTCGAGCTTCAGGCAAGGCGAAATCTCTGTACCCTTAATTTTGGCTGACCTTACCTAGGTCTTTTCTTCATACAACTGTTAAGACAGTACCAAGGCTACTGCCAAACAGATAAACTCAGATTCAAAGGGTGCAAAGCAGCCATAAAAAAAAAAAAAAAAAAAAAGATTATGAAAAGACCTGTGACTATATATCCTGTATAAGAGGATCCTTATCCAACAGTTCCTTAGCCTGTCAAGTAAGGCCCTAGCCCACTTCTCCAGAGAGACTTATACACTATGGGGAATTCAGCACCCAGGGAGATAACAGATCTTAAGAACTTAGAAGCTCCCTATTTTATTGCATTAATACTTCCTATCCAATGGACAATTGCTAATCCGGTCGGCGCAGACCGGCCCGCCAAACGCCAGAAAAAGACGTCCTGTGTCTCCACCGGCTGGCCGGTCCGTAGTACTGTGCACTCCCCAGATGGCGCCTCGTACTTCCTTCCTGTCTAGACAACCTGACATCATAGCATCTTTTTCGTTTGGCGCGTGTACTGTGCGAACGTGTTTTCAACAATCTCCAGATATTTTAAGGAAAAGTGTGCATTATGACGGATTTTCAACCTTATATATGG
This sequence comes from Sabellastarte sp. h YS-2021, assembly GCA_964017235.1. NCBI lineage: Eukaryota > Metazoa > Annelida > Polychaeta > Sabellida > Sabellidae > Sabellastarte > Sabellastarte sp. h YS-2021. The sequence continues at coordinate 80,956,002 of OZ024934.1, read as the reverse complement.
ATATGTTCAGTGTAGAAGTGTTACCTACTGATCAAGCACGGATATACTTTTAGAATCTGCTGGAAACGCTCCCTAGCTGACTCAATTTAGTGTTGATGATAGGGCAGTTACGACGCGAAATATAAAGGCAGCCATTTTACTAGTTTCCTCCCACGCAACTATGGGGTTGTTAGGGGCAGATCGACAATATTGAGGAATTATGAACATACTATTTACAGGTATTTTTATCCGTGTCTTTTGTTTTGAATGAATCTTCTTTAACCTTCCAGCTACAGTCACCATAGTAACGTCTTTCTAGTACTAAATGGAAATCACAGAAAATTTCAGTCTACGTAGTTTTGAACCCTGCAAGGAATTCCCTTATGAAAGGTGCATTCTTCATCAGAGCGCACTGGTACAGACTTCTCTGCTGTAAAGCATCAGTCACACCAGCTTAGCTCGAGTATTTTTTCATCAGAAGCAAGAGGTGAATTCTTCAGATCTCTTCAACCGACCTCTCAAGTATTTACTACATAGAAGGAACTTTTGTCACTCTCAGTCCCACCCTTATGGATCCGGCACTTGTGTCGGTAGTAAGGGCAGTGGATGGCCAGGAAACTGGTTTCAGTGTACAGCCGGCTGAGAAGAAGAACCGACTTCAGACCGGCCAGGAAATTCATCTACAGAGTGCACTGGTCCAGGCTTCTCTGCTTTTAAAGCATCAGCCGACCGGCCAGCTAAAAGAACGCGACCTCTGACGTCATACCCAGTCAGCCAATCGCGTGTCTTCACGAAGCTGGTCACGTGTTTTCACCGACCAGTCACGAAGTTTATCACGTGATTCACCGAACAAGAAGGTCGGAAGTACATTCTTTGCACTCACGTCTACTGTGATTCCAGTTTTTAGTTTCTGTAATCCACCTCCAGCGTACTGGTACAGACTTCTCTGCTACAGACATCAGTCGACCAGTAAGCTTACGTTTACTGTGATATAAGGAAAGAACACCTCTAGTGAGGGTGTATCCCCGAAGTTGGTCACGTGATTTTCCGACCAGTTCACGAAGACGATCGTCGTCTCCAATCAGCCAATCACGTTGTCCCTCCGACCAGCAAGCTGGTCACGTGACACACCGACCAACATTTGTTTCTAAATATAGCTCACAAGGGCTTTCCCAGCAACTGTCAAATCTACAAAGAAGACGTGCGTTCAAAGATAGTTGTAAATTTTTTTCAACAACTGGTTACAGAGTGTATCGACCAGTACCGGCTATACAGCCTTGTACACTTGTTTCAAGAACTGGTTACAGAGGAATTAATGGAGGAAACTGAATTCAACACAAGATAGTTGTAAACTTCATTCAGCAACTGGTTACAGAGTGTACCTACTGGCTACACAGCCTTGTACACTTCAACAACTGGTTACAGAGTGTACCGACCGACTACCGGCTAAACAGCCTTGTACAGTTACTTCAATAACTGGTTACAGTATGTACCGACCGGCTACCGGCTTCACAGCCTTATACAGTAGCCTCAACTGGTTACAGTGTACCGGCTACACAGCCTTGTACACTGGCTTCAACAACTGGTTACAGAGTGTACCGGCTGGTACTGGCTACACAGCTTGTACACTCCAACAACTGGTTACAGTATGTACCGACCGGCTACCGGCTTCACAGCCTTATACAGTAGCCTCAACTGGTTACAGTGTACCGGCTACACAGCCTTGTACACTGGCTTCAGCAACTGGTTACAGAGTGTACCGGCTGGTACTGGCTACACAGCCTTGTACACTTGCTTCAGCAACTAGCTACAGAGTGTACCGACTGGTACTAGCTACACAGCCTTGTACACTTGCTTCATTCTATGGGTTACAAGTCTACTAACAGGGTGTTGGCTACACAGTCCTTACTGTACAGTGCTTCAACCCAACTGGTTACATAAAAAAAAAAAAAAAAAAAAAGAAGTCAAAATTCATTGGTGACCCCAACCTGCCAGTTTTTGCCGGTTACAAGAATTACTGGTTACAGTAAAGTACCGGGTATGGAGTCCGGGTACCGGACAGAGTTGCCTAAGGTTAATTGGGTTACAGAGAATTCTTAAACTGGTCAGTGATCTTGATGATAGGACAGTTTCCCAAGCTACTGCCAGGCAACCTTCCCTTATCACACCTCTCAACAACCTGTTATCGGTGCTGGACTTGACTGCAGAGATAATAATAAATTTTGTCATCAGGTCCGGCCAGGGGACTGACATCTCACATATGACATTTGCTCTGTAAATGCTGCACCTTGCAGGCTGCTGGCCCGGGGCAAAGAGTTTATTAATGTGAAAATAAGACCACAATAAAAACAGAGAGACTGTTAACCTGGATCATTGTCACCAGACCGGACCAGTGTCCGGAGGGACAGAAAATATTGTCAGAATACCAAATGTCCCAAATGTGGCACACAATCTGCCTATAAGGTCCAGACTAAGCCCTTTTTTGGGAACTTAGGAAGCCTTGGGGGCTGGACTTTAGGTAGTACAACTGTTGAAGGAGGGATACCTACGTCCATATACCTATACAAGAACAATCCAGGAAATGCCTGAGATTTCACATCCAAGGTCGGGCATACCAATTCAAGGCCCTGCCATTCGGGTTGTCCACAGCACCTTTTGAGTTCACCGTGATACCAAAGCAGGTGAAATTGATGGCCATACACAAGGATTTAAGAAGCCACCAGTACCTAGACGACTGGTTGGTGAGAGCGAGATCCCACCAGGCTTGTCTCCAAAATACACAGGAACTAGTAAATAATGTGTCAGCAACTGGGTTGGCGAATGAACTTAGAGAAATCAGAGCTGGAGCCCAATCAAGACTTTGATTTTGTAGGCTACCAGTTCGACTTCAGGTCTGAACTGTTAAAACTGCTATCCCTACCGGCTTGCCCGGTCCGGGAATTCATGTCCTTGATAGGTTACTAATCTACAGAAAAGCATGTTAATCTAGGCAGACTTCATATGAGACCCATACAGTGGCATCTCAAAAACAACTGGAGGGTATCCAGAATCACTGGAAAAGGTGATCCAAGTCCCCAGGTCCCTGCACCCCCATTTACAATGGCGGCTGAAGGAAGACAATGCACTTACAGGCCAACCATTACACCCAATAAAACATGCTCTGCAAATATTTACAGACGCATCAATAGAAGGGTGGGGCGCTCACTCAGATGAGCACTTGGCAAGAGCAACCTGGTCCCCTCCGGGAAGCAAGTTGTATATAAACTATCTAGAACTTTAAGCAGTTTTTTCTGACTTTAAAGAGTTCTAAGACCTTTGCTTAAACAGGATAGTACTTGTAGCAGCTGACAACACCACAGTAGTGTCATACAGACAGGAAGGAGGAATGAGGTCGGGCCCACTTTGTGCCCTACTATGGAGACTCTTGACCTGGTGTACCAGGAAACAAGTGACTCTAAAGCACGACACATTCCAGGCCGGCCTAATGTGATAGCAGACAGGCTGTCCAGGCTAGGCCAGACCATCCAAACAGTGGTTTCTCCTTCCAGAGGTCTTCCACTCTATGCAGTAGGTGGCACCGGCCCAAAATAAACTTATTTGCCACGAGGTTCAACAACAAGTCGCCTCTGTTTTGTGTCACCGGTACCGGATCTCCTGGCCACAGCAGTGGATGTGCTCAGTCGGCCATGGTAGGATCTAAAAGCATACACCTTCTCACCATCAGCCATATTGGGCAAAGTGGTGGAGAAGTTGCAAGACTCCCCATGTAAGAGAATCATTCTGATTGCTCCGGGGTGGCCCAACATGCCTTGGTTTTGGGATCTAGTGGCCATGTCCAGCCACATCCCGCTGAGCCTGCCCAATCTGTCCAGCCTGTTCACAGCCATCCGATCAGATCCCTCACAGAAATCTGACAAGGCTTAATCTCCATGCAGGGCTCCTAGAGCCTCAGCAATCGAGGAGCAGGACTTGTCTGAGGCAGTGGCAGCAAGAATTGAGGCTCCTCAAAGGGTGGTCAATCAGATCAGTCTATGAGGCAAATGGGTCATTTTTACCAAGTGATGTATCATTCATCAGGTGGACTTCGGGCACCACCTGTAAAGTCAGTTGCTTACTTCCTTAGGTACCTGTTTCAGGACGGGAAGTTGCAGCCCAGTACCATTGATGGTTACAGGTCAGCCATTGCTGATAGTCTGGAAATTTGCCCATCAATGTTAGTAAGGATGAAAATCTCACTCGTCTCCTGGATAGCTTCCACTGAGACAGACCCAAAGGCCGGAGGGGAACCCCCTCCTGGAACCTCTCCCTGGTTTTTGCACCAGCTGACACCGTTCATTTTGAACCAATTAAAGGCCTCCTTGAAGCATTTGACCTTCAAGGCAGTTTTCCTCTTGGCCCTGGGTTCGGGCAAGCGTAGAAGTGAGATACATGCTTGGCAAACAGCCCAGCACCATTGATGGTTATAGGTCACCCATTGTTGATAAACTGGAAATTCACCCTTCAACATCAGTAAGGACGAATATCTCGCTCGTCTCCTGGATAGTTTCCTCAGAGACAGACCCAAAGGCAGGAGTGGCATACCCTCCTGGAACTTCTCACTTGCCGTGCACCAGCTAAGACTCCGTTTGATCCAATCAAGGAGGCCCCCTTGAAGCATTTGACCTTCAAGACCGTATTCCTCTTGGCCCTTGGGTCGGGCAAGTGCAAAAGTGAGATTCATGCCTGGCAAACCTGATATATTGGACCCCAATCCGATTGGTCAAAGGTGTCCCTGTATCCATCACCCAGCTTTCTATCCTAGAATCAGCTGGCCATAGAGTGTCCAGTGTGGCCCCTGGGGTTATAACAGCCCTGGCCCCGACTCTGGATAGATCCCTGAAGTCTGACAGGTCCCTCTGTCCGGTCGGAGCATTGTGCTACTATTTGGACAGGACCTCAGACATCAGGCAGAATAAGGAGGTGGTTTTTGTCTCCTTTAAGAAAGGTTTCAACAAAGACATCTCACCTGCCACTATCTCCTCTTGGATCAAGCAGACTGTGATCCTATGTTATGAGCTCTCTGACCAGGAGGCCCACATTTAACATCAGGTTAAAGCCCATGATGTCAGGGCCTTTGCTGCTTCTAAGGTCTTCCAGTCGGGAGTTTCCTTAGATCCAATCTTGTCAGCCTGCCACTGAAGTCACAATACCTTCACACAGTTCTATATGAAGGGCGGGGCTTGGGCTGATTCAGAGCTTTACCAATTGGGCTCGGTAGTGGCTACTCAGCAGATCCACAAGTGGCCTTTAGATTGAGGAGATTTGTATATGTGCATAACATTTCTTCATGTACATAAGAATTAAGTGTGGCGTGCTTCCTTTGGGAGGTTTATTTGCATTCTGGGACTGAACTCATCCCTCTCTTCCCCTACCTCAGAGCAGGTCTGCAAAAGGGGGGGGGGGGGGGGGGGGCGACAGCGGTATAGCCCCGGGTAACCGGCTGCTGGCAACCGACCATGGCCTTGCAGGGTTTCCTGACCTTAAAGTCAACCCAGGCCTGGACCTATAGGTCTCCTGACGAAGTCAGCCTAGACCGTAGGTTAAAATTTGCTATTACTTGTGAGTTCACATAAGTCCCTAGTAACTTACCCGCCGACCAAGCGGTAGTTATTCAGCAATTGTCCATTGGATAGGAAGTATTAATGCAATAAAATTGCAAATTTAATAAGTAAATTAAATTTTTGTAAGTTAATACCCTATCCAATGGACACACAAGACCCTCCCACCGACCCCGCTATCAGCTTACTAGGGGTCTAATAGGTTTAGACAACGAAAAAGATGCTATGACGTCAGGTTGTCTAGACAGGAAGGAAGTACGAGGCGCCATCTGGGGAGTGCACAGTACTACGGACCGGCCAGCCGGTGGAGACACAGGACGTCTTTTTCTGGCGTTTGGCGGGCCGGTCTGCGCCGACCGGATTAGCAATTGTCCATTGGATAGGGTATTAACTTATAAAAATTTAATTTACTTATTAAATTTGCAATTCTGTGTCTCTCCTTTGTTCCATTCACAATGAGTTAAGGAGGGACAAGAGTTCCTCCCCAAAGGTACCCGCAAAAACACTTGTGGTTTAGGCCCTATCAGACTTAGCCCTTTCATGGTCCCCACCACAACCAAGAGGCTCCTACATCAAATACCCCTATGGGGGTTATTCCATTCCAAGCGGTAACCATCGTTTTCCCCAGGTAGGGGGAAATCAGGTAGCAGAGGCTCCAGAGGTTGTTTTCGACCTCACAAAAATAGACGAGGGCGTGAAAACCCCTCCTTCCAATGACTCCTTTAAGCCTCCACCAGTAGGTCTCCTCCGCTCTTTCAGAAGGGACTGGCAAACAAATGCTCAAACAAGGGGTTAAACATTCTTACCAATGGTGACGTTCTACCATTCATCACTAACCAAAAATTAGCCAAAGTTCCCCTGATTCACTCAGGTTACAAGGCCCATCAATCTAGCTCTGGCCTGTTGTATCCAGTCTCTTCTGTCAAAGAACACAATAGAAAAAGTGAAAATGTAAAATCTCTTGGGGGTTTTACAATCACCTGTTTCTTTCAGAAGGGACTGGCAAACAAATACTCAAACAAGGGGTTAAACATTCTTACCAATGGGGACATTCTACCATTCATCACCAACCAAAAATTACCCAAAGTTCCCCTGATTCACTCAGGTTACAAGGCCCATCAATCTAGCTCTGGCCTGTTGTATCCAGTCTCTTCTGTCAAAGAACACAATAGAAAGAGTGAAAATGTAAAATCTCTTGGGGTTTTACAATCACCTGTTTCTAGTCCCCTAGCCTCACCAAGGGTGAACACCTTTCTATTTGTAGAAAGGTTCAAATGGAAACTCCAGAACCCATCAGGGCCTCTCAGATTCCAGGAGAATGGGTGTCGTCGATGGACCAAGTTCAATCAACAGAATGGTCACTGCATCTGCAGTTGTTCAAACAGATCCGTCAAGTGGTTCACTCTTCATGTAGATCTATTTACCACTCGTCTGAACCACAAACTTCCACTGTACGTATCTCCAGTCCCAGACCAAAATGCTTGGGACATAGATGCTCTAAACATAAACTGGTTGGGTCTCCCTGCTTATGCTTACCCTCCCATGGCTCTACTTCACAGGGTGAACCCCCCCCCCACCCACCCCCCCACCCCCCCACCCCCCCAAAAAAAAAAAAAAAAGTCTGGCAGTGCAATTGCCTGATCATTGTAATAGCCCCACGCTAGCCAGGGATGCCCTGGTTTTGGGACCTAGTGCAGCTCTCAACAGAGACCCCCCCCCCCCCTTCAGTTTTCCAGTGTCAACAACTCTTCTCAACAGTCCCACAACTATGTGTTTCACAGCAATCCACAACATCTCAACCTCCATGCCTGGTGTCTAGGAGTTGACAGCTCCAAGAACGAGACTTCTCTGTGGAGGTGGCAGAGAGAATTGCTGCCCCTCAAGATCATCAACAAGGACCATCTACAAGTCAAAGTGGGCCCTATTTGAGAAATGGTGCAGAGCAAATTCGGTGGATTTCTCCACTCCCTCTGTGAAACCAGTCTCACACTTTTCATATACCAATACCAGGATCTAAACGGGCGCCCTTTGACCATTGATGGTTATAGGACGGCCATTGTCGACAACTTGGGCCCAGCGGGGCTCCATATTTCCCAAAGCTCAAACCTTAACAGGTTACTGTCCAGTTTTCACAGGGATCGGCCCAAAAGTTCCACGAAATTTCCAAAATGGAACCTTTCTGTTGTGCTTAATGAGCTCATAAAAGCACCCTTTGAGCCTATGAAAGACACAGACATCAAACTCTCAAAACTGCTTTCTGGCTAGCTTTGGCCTCCGGCAAGTGCCGCAACAAAATTCCTGCGTGGGTTGCAAACAAAGTATCTAATCTAGGCCAGTGGGAAAAGGTAGCTTTGTTCCCTGCTTCAGATTTCATAGCCAAAAACCAACTAGCAAGAGAAGGTTCTCAAAATGTGTCTCCGGTGACTATTCAAAGAAGACGGGACCTTGTGTCCGGTACAGGCCCTGAGGTACTACCTGGATCGAAGCAAAGACCCAAGAGGGTCTCGATCCCTGCTTTTTATTTCCTTCAAGACATAGCTCAGACATCACTACACTCTTTTCTTGGTTATCTATCCTACTTTGTGACAAACAAGCAGACCAACAAGCCTTGGACTTTGTCCAAGTTAAAGCGCATGACATTAGGGCCTTTGCGGCCTCTAAGGCCATTTTACGGTGGGGTTTCAGTGGACCAAATCATGCAAGCTTGTCACTGGAAAGCTCACACATTTACACATTTTTACCTAAAAGACCTGCTTGGTCAGACGACAACTTGCAAATTTAATAAGTAAATTAAATTTTCATAAGTTAATACCCTATCCAATGAACAATTGCTAATCCGGTTGGCGCAGACCGGCCCGCCAAATGTCAGAAAAAGACGTCCTGTGTTTCCACCGGCCGGCCGGTCCCAGTACTATGCACTCGCCAGGTGGCGCATCGTACTTCCTTCCTGTCTAGACCGTGACATCATAGCATCTGGTGACACAAACTGAGGTAACTTGTTAAACCTCATGGCAAAAAGGTCTATCTCTGGCTGGTGCCACCTGCTGCATAATGTTTGGAAGACCTCTGGAAGGAGAGACCACTCTGTTTGGATGGTCTGGCCTAGTCTGGATAGCTTGTCTGCTACAACATTCAGATGGCCTGGAATGTGTCGGGCATAGATTGTATCGTGTTTCCTGGAGCACCAGGTCAAAATTGTCCACAGAAGGGCACACAGTGGGCCTGACCTCATGCCCCCTTCCTTGTTTATGTATGACACCACTGTGGTGTTGTCGGTTGCTATCAGTACTATCTTGTCTGAGCAGAGGTCTTGTAACTCTTTTAGGGCCAGGAAGACCGCCTTCAGTTCTAGGTAATTTATGTGCAGCTTGCTTTCTGGAAGGGACCAAGTTCCTCTTGCACTGTGTTCGTTTAAGTGAGCGCCCCACCCTTCTTTTGAAATATTTGCAACGGGTGTTTTACTGGGTGTAATGGTTGGCCTTCCTCCAGCCACCACTTCAGATGGGGATGCAAGGATCTTGGAATGGGAATTATTTTCTCCAGAGATTCTGGTACCCTCCAGTTGTTTTTGAGATGCCACTGTATTGGTCTCATGTGGAGTCGTCCAAGGTGAACTTGTTTCTCTGTAGCTGTTAGCAGACCTATCAGGGACATGAATTGCCGGACTGGGCAAGCTGGTAAGGAAATCAACTCCTGTATCTTCTTTTGTAGGGCCTGCCACCGGTACGGTGTTGGCCGGACCTTTCCACACTTGAGGTTGAACTGGTAACCTACAAAGTCAAAACTTGCTTGGGTTCTTTTGGGGTTTGACTTCTTTTGCTATTACAGTGAACTCCATGGGAGCCGTGGACAGTCCGAATGGCAGCGCCTTGAACAGATATGACCTGCCTTGGATGTGAAATCTGAGATATTTCCTGGAATGTTCCTGTTTGGGTATTTGGAAATAGCATCCTTGAAGTCTACTGAGGTAACCCACTCCCCTTGTTGGAATGAGGTTCTGATGGTTTCCGGTGTCTCTATTTTGAACTTCACCACCTTTAGGAACTGGTTTAGATTGCTTAGATCTAATAGCAGTCTTATTTTGTTGTTGGGTTTCGGTACCAGGAAAAGTCAGTTGAAAAATCCCAGAGAATTTTGGTTTTGTACTAGCTCTTCTGCGTTTTTGTCTATAAGCTGATGCAATGCCTCTAACAGGTAGAGCTTCCTGTGAGGATTGGCATAGCAGCTTATGACTGTTGGTGACTTTGTCAATTTGGGCTGGATCCGAAAGGGGAGGGTGTAGCCCTCTCTCAGGATTTGAACTACTTTTGGACCGGCACCCAGATCCAGCCAGCTTTGCCAAAAGTTTTGAAGTCTGGCCCCTACAGGCAGATTTGAGGCAACATTTGGGACATTGGTTACAGGTTTTACACAAGACAATTGAGTGACACAAGAAACACTTTTCACATATTGTAATTTGTACTGTTTGTGATAACAGTCTGCTACCCCAGGACTTGCATCTTTCCTTTGTGAAGGCCCGGGTGCAGTGCAACTTTTACAACAGGAAAGTTTACAAGAGTATTTAACTGAGTGTTCATTGTCTGTGATACATGGTTCCCGGCCAGCAGTCATGCCTGTAACTTGTCTAAGCATTGATTGTCATTTATATGACTGCTGGCCCTTGGCTGGTCGTGATGAAAACTGTTGTTTTCCTTTGCCCCGTCTATGCTGGCCACGAGAGATGTTTTCCAAGCAGGTCTGTCCTGTTTTTTGTTATCCAACCTCTTTTCTTCCCGTTCAAATGGGTGGTACCGACGTTTCTGATACACCGACCCAGTGCGACCTTTGTCATAGGAGGCAATATTATGTTCTGCCCGTTTGATGACACTGTCCGAAAAAAAAGAGTATCCAGCTGCAAGGGGGCAGTCCTGAGAGGGTTAAGGGTTTCAGCTTTCACTCCGGCTTTCAGATAGGAGAGATAGGAGTCTCTTCTAAGTGAGGTTGTGTTGTCCATGTTTACAAAAACAAAGTCGGTCAAATGTTACACTGACTTGCCCATGGCCTGAGTTAAAGTCCAACAAATACTGTAATTCGTTGACTGCTGATGAAACCTTCGCTGCTGCCTTCCCCTTGGACTCCACTCGGATGGCTTTCAGCTGTGTCTGCATATTTTGTTGAACCTTAAGCAGGCAACGATTAAATCCAGCTGCTTGATTGCAGATCACTGATGATTCACGTGCCGACTTCTCCCACTTGTGTAAGCTTTCCTGTGAGATGGGGCGGGGCAGAGGAGGGTTTGTCGCGATTCCGGCCTGTCTGGGAATTCTCCGATATGTGCTGTTTGAGCTGGTGTTCCAAGAGGAAATAGTATCACTAGTGTCCTTCTAGTCAGTGTGTAGTCCATACCATTTCCATTGCGATTTGGCCGGACGTACAAACTGGTCCCTCAACAGACCTCCTGCTTCTGAAGTATGTGTCGGATAGCCCTGTACCAGTGTTAGATTCAGTTTGCTCATTTTCCAACAAAGCCACACATCTGTAGGGAGGTTGACCGACACCTTGCCGGGAGTCTGAAGCTTGGGATCCACGAAGGGGTTATCATCCAACGTAGTAGCGGTGGAATCAATGTCAGGTATGTGATTCCACCCAATGTAAGACCAGATTCCTCTCATCGTTTCCCCGTATGACTGTTCCTCAGAGAGGGATCGGTCAGGGTCGGTGATGGTAACCTCTTGCTCATCGGAAATTTCACCCTCTTCCTCATAAATGTCCACTGGTGGCAGGTTGGTTGAGAGACTATCTGAGTCTGAATTACTTGAAGAAGAAGAGTCTATCCTGGTAGTATCAAAAGCACTGGCAAGGTGCCTCTGGGAGGTCTGTTGGCCAGTCGGTTCAGAGGTCCGAGTTGCATCAGCAGTGGACTTGGTAGCAGAGCTGTGCTTGACAGGGTCCGTAGCCGGCAAATCAACTGTATCTGGGTCCAGTAGTAGCGGCTCAACAAGTCCTAGACCCTTCCCCTCAGACAAGACATCCTCGAAAGGAAAAGAAGAGGGGGGGAGGGGGCACATCCGCTACAACCAAGTCTTCAGGAGTCTAATCCCAGGGTCTAGGTAATTGGTCACCTCCTCAGGATGTTATGGTAAGGTCTTTTATCTATTATTACTGTATTTAACTGTATTAAGGTTTTATTCAGGTGTGCCCATAATCTCATATTAAGGGTGGCAAGTTAATGAGATTTCAAGCTCAGGCTTGTGTTCATTCGCAGTGAAGCCCTTGGGGTTATACTGCGCATAAGTGAGCATGGCTGCACTTACTCCTTCAACCAAAACATCCAGGCAGTATCGGTACTGTCATTCATTAATATTCTGGTTTTTGGCTTCTTACAGGTCCGGTTTGGGAACTGGAGCTCTGTAAGCGGGACTCGGACTGGTCTTTAAACATTCATTCTAATCTATTTAATTCAAAATCTTAGAAAAGTTGACAACACTTCCAGTCTCAGCAGTAATCCCTCCTCCTAGCGGTTGGATTCAGCATTTAGTTCCACATGGTAAGCAATTGTAGCGCAATAAAATTGAAAATTTTAATTACTTAAATGCAGCTTTTATAATCTACAAGCTTACCATGTGGAACTGAAGAGAGTCCCACCCTGCCTCCCAACTGTATTACAGCTGAGGGACTATGGTCTAAATTTACAACGAGAAAAGAAGGATGAATCACGAGAGTGCACTGCTATGGTACACCTTCAGGACAGGGGAATTCGGTCAACACTAAACGTCTATCTTTCTTGGATGTTGACCGGATTCCTGCCGCCTCCCGAGATAGCATTCAGTCCCACATGGTAAGTTTGTACCTTCTAAAAGCTACATTTAAGTAATTAAATTTTTCATACCTACAACCCCCCACCAATGTCCCTGCCAAGTATCAACTTCCTACACCTTGCAATTTCGGAGATATGGCCCAGACAAGATTTTATAGGTCAAGGTCACTACAACAAGGTCAAAGGTCAAATCAAGGTCACACCATGATTTTGCACACCTACACCTCCTAACCAATGTCCCTACCAAATATCAACTTTCTACACCTTACGGTTTCTGAGATACAGCCCGGACAAACTTTTTCCGTTACTCGGACACCATGGGTGAAAACAATACCCCGACAGCCCTTAAAGGGTGTGGGGTAAAAATAGACATGCACAGATTTTTGTGTCATTAGAAAAGGCTGTCAATTTAGATGAAAACAGGGATATTACAAAGTTGATCATTCCAAGTGATATAGAACAAGTTTTGACCTAATATTACCATGCCGCTCCACCTCCCTACATACAAACACACACACACACACAGATACTTTTGGTGATCCCGCTGTTTGTTGCAAACGATATGGCATTCGTGTAGTCTCTTATTGTATCCACCAGATGCATCTGGTGGATACTTTGGTTTAGCGTTCGCTACGCTACAGCGTGTAGAGAGATTTTCGATGTTAACGCTCTTGGAGGTAAACTACACCAGCTAGCTTCACCAAATTTTACAGGATATGTTTATTGGGAGGTAAGCTTCTCTGGGACTGAAATTAGCCTCATTCTGAAAAAAAAGATGGCCACCGCATGCATTTCTTTGAAAATTTCTTTTTCTACTGGCTGGTTCTCATAAGTAGAAGATTGAATCTCTTCATAGGTGATATGTATAAGAGATATACATGTCCTCTACAACCTTTCAGACATTTGACCTTGAAGCTCCTCATTAAAGGTCATCCACGAAATGCCAAAATACCCCTAGTAGCAGACTTTAAAAGTGCCTGTATCTCTATTTATTATTTCTCCTAGAGGTCTGGCATGTGAAATCAACCTGTGGGAAATCATGGGCTGGAAATATTCTGATGGAGTCAGATTTGACCTTGAACCCCTCCTTCAAGGTCAAGTGAGGATAACCATACTTAAAGTGCTTATAACTTGCTTATTCTTTATCCTAGTGGTTTGCAATGTGAAACTGTTTTTGTAGGAAATCATGGGCTGGTAATCTTTTGATTTGGTCAGATTTGACCTTCGGCCCCTCATTCAAGGTCAAACGAGGACTGCCAAACTTAAAAGGGCTTATAACTTGCTTATTATTGGTCCTAGAAGTTTGCAATGTGAAAACAACTTCCAGGAATCATGTGCTGGGAATCTTCTGATGTGTTCAAATTTGACCTTTGGCTCCTCCAAGGTCAAACAAGGACAGCAAACTTAAAAGTGCTTATAACTCACTTATTATTGGTTCTAGAGGTTTGCGATGTAAAATAGACTTATGGGAAATCATGGCCTGGGAATATTCTGATATCAGATTTGACCTTGAGGCCCCTCCTTCGAGGTCATACAAGGACAGCCAAACCTAAAGTGCTTATAACTTGCTCATTAGTGATCCTGCAATGTCAAACCAATTTACAGGAAATCGTGGGCTGGGAATCTTCTGATTTTGTCAGATTTGACCTTCAGCCCCTCATTCAAGGTCAAACGAGGACTCCCAAACTTAAAGGGGCTTATCTTCTGATGTGTTCAACTTTGACCTTGGGCTCCTCCTTCAAGGTCAAACAATGGTTCACTGGCTTTGGTGAGTTGTCTTTCCAGTGGATACAAATTTGCATCGGATCTTCAATGCACTAGGTCTCATTGGTTTTATTTACATAACTGCATAATTCATGTTTTACAAATTAAAACCTGCATTTCCAGGTAATTCTTTCATGATCACAGTTCAACTGTAAGTGCAAATTAAGTCTGTTGTTGCTCATGAAGTTGTTTTCACATTCCAAAACCCACAGAGGTCATATAATTTAATTTTGTGGGTTAGAATATCCTAGATGACCAAAAGTAACTGTGTGCATCAAACTCCAAAATGTGACCAGCATCACAAGCTGTCTTGAATAGTTGGGTAGTTGCAACCAAATGGTCTTGTTACATCTCAAATATTGTAAGGTACAGTGTTAAGTTCATCTATACAAGCAAAGTGTTTTAAGGCGGTGAAATGAGAATTGGAGCAGAGGGATGGTGGCTGGGATATATTTAAAGTTCCGAACAAAGTACTGCCAGGACACAACAAATTTTATAATGTCAACAAATTTTTGTTTATGTGTGTAAAAATGTAATACACAAACTATCAAGTGTAAGTTTCCTTGTTTATTATGAAGTTTCTCTTATCCTTACCGTTCACACTATATTTAAATATTTAAAGTAAGAAATGTGAAATTTTCTCTGAGGACATGGGAGGCACCCTTTAAAAAAAGACGAAATAACCAAAATTTGTGAAACATTTGCATCAGGGGAGCTCAGAGGCTTTAATGTAGTCACAAAAATCACAAATATGCAAAGAATTTCCCATATTCACGTACAAATTAAAGTGGCAAATTTCACATTTCTTACTCTACATAAAACGAGAGAGAGAGAGAGAAAAAAACAAGAGGAGAGTGCCCGTGAACGGGCACTGTGTCAGCTGACTGAATGTTTTTGATTTGTGATGGTGATAATGAGAGGAAAGCATAATTATCAGGGAAAGGGCAGTACAGAAATACAGTAAATGGTAACTGAACAGTATGTTCGAAAGATATTCCGAAGCTGACAGAAGAAAAGGACAAAAAAGTTGTGCCCTGCAAATGATATTATGAAATAAAGTAACAAGGTAATTGTTTAAGTGTAAAAAGTAGGTTAAAAATATTTAAAGAAATACTATAAATGCAATATCCTCGTTCGACCATAAAGAAGGGGTCCAAAGGTCAAATCTGACCATAGCAAAAGATTCCCAGCCAAAGAATTTAGGATGGTTTACCATCCCAAACCTCTCGGACCAATAATAAGTGAGTCATAGGCACTTTTTAAGTTTGGCTATCCTTGTTTGACCTTGACGGAGGGGTCCAAGGTGAAATCCGACCACACAAAAAAATTCCCAGCCCATGATTTCCTGTAGCTTGTTTACCATCCCAAACCTGTAGGACCAATAATAAGCGAGTTCTAAGCAATTGTAAGTTTGGCTATCCTCAATTGACCTTGAAGGAGGGGTCCCAGGTCAAATCTGACCACACCAAAAGAATCCCAGCCCATGATTTCCTATATGTTGGTTTACCATCCCAAACCTCCAAGACCAATAATACGCGAGTTATAAGCACTTTAAGTTTGGCTATCTTCGTTTGACCTGGAAGGAGGGGTCTAAGGTGAAATCTGACCACACCAAAAGATTCCCAGCCCATGATTTTCTATAGGTTGGTTTTCCATTCCAAACCTCTAGGACCAATAATAGCGAGTTATAAGCACTTTTAAGTTTGGCTATCCTCATTTGACCTTGAAGGAGGGGTCCAAGGTGAAATCCGACCACACCAAAAAATTCCCAGCTCATGATTTTCTATAGGTTGGTTTTCATTCCAAACCTCTAGGACCAATAATAAGCGAGTTATAAGCACTTTTATGTTTGGCTATCCTCATTTGACCTTGAAGGAGGGTTCCAAGGTCAAATCGGACCATATTAACAGATTCCCAGCCCATGATTTCCTACAGGTTGGATACAATGATTTACTCAACAGTGAGAGCCTGAAAGAAGCTATTGCTCAGCTATGCCATGACATAGAGGTCTGCAATTTCACTATGTTATAGCTGACCAAAACGTCTGTGAATAACATATTTAACAAAATACTCTAAATGTAATAGTTTTCAAGTTACTACTGATTTACTCAAGAGTGAGAACCTCAAAGTAACTATTACTCAGCTATGCAATGAGGTACATGTCTGAATTTTTGCTCTGTTATAGCTGACCTAAAAGTAGGTGAACAACATATTTAAGCAAAATACTGTAAATGCCATAGTTTCCAAGTTACAACTGATTTACTCAATAGTGAGAACCTGAAAATAGCTATTGCTCCGCTATGCCATGAGCTATAGGTCTGTAATTTCACTATGTTATAGCTAACCCAAAAGTAGGTCAACAATATATTTTAACAAAATACTCCAAATGCAATATTTTTCAAGTTATAGCCGATTTACTCAACAGTCAGTGCCTGAGAATAGCTATTGCTCAGTTGTGCCATGAGCTACAGGTCTGTAATTTCACTATGTTATAGCTGACCCAAAAGTAGCTGAATAACATATTTAAACAAAATTCTGTAAAGGCAATAGTTTTCCAATTACAACTGATTTACTCAACAGTGAGAACTTCAAAGTAGCTATTACTCAGCTATGCAATGAGCCACAGGTCTGGAACTTCACTATGTTATAGCTGACCCCAAAATAGGTGAATAACATATTGCAACAAAATACTCTAAATGCAATAGTTTCCAAGTTATAAGTGATTTACTCAACAGTGATAACCTAAAAGTAGCTATTACTCAGGTATGCCATGAGCTACAGGTGTGAAATTTTACTATGTTATAGCTGACCCAAAAGTAGCTGAATAACATATTTATACTAAATTCTCTAAATGCAATAGTTTTCAAATTATAAGTGATTTGCTCAACATTGAGAACTTCAAAGTAGCTATTACTCAGCTATGCAATGAGTCACAGGTCTGGAACTTCACTATGTTATAGCTGACCCCAAAATAGGTGAATAACATATTGAAACAAAATACTCTAAATGCAATAATTTCCAAGTTATAAGCGATTTACTCAACAGTGATAACCTCAAAGTAGCTATTACTCAGCTATGCCATGAGCTACAGGTCTGAAATTTTACTATGTTATAGCTGACCCAAAAGTAGGTGAACAACATATTAAGCAAAATACTGTACATGCAATAGTTTTCAAGTTACAACTGATTTACTCAATAGTGATGACCTAAAAGTAGCTATTACTCAGCTATGCCATGAGCTACAGGTCTGAAATTTTACTATGTTATAGCTGACCCAAAAGTAGCTGAATAACATATTTATACTAAATTCTCTAAATGCAATAGTTTTGCAATTACAACTGATTTACTCAATAGTGAGAACCTCAAAGTAGTTATTACTCAGCTATGCAATGAGCTACAGGTCTGAAATTTTACTATGTTATAGCTGACCCAAAAGTAGGTGAACAACATATTTAAGCAAAATACTGTAAATGCAATAGTTTTCAAGTTACAACCGATTTACTCAATAGTGATGACCTAAAAGTAGCTATTACTCAGCTATGCCATGAGCTACAGGTCTGAAATTTTACTATGTTATAGCTGACCCAAAAGTAGCTGAATAACATATTTATACTAAATTCTCTAAATGCAATAGTTTTCCAATTACAACTGATTTACTCAATAGTGAGAACTTCAAAGTAGCTATTACTCAGCTGTGCCATGACCTACAGATCTGAAATTTCACTATGTTATAGCTGGCCCAAAAGTAGCTGAATAACATATTTATACGAAATTCTCTAAATGCAATAGTTTTGCAATTACAACTGATTTACTCAATAGTGAGAACCTCAAAGTAGTTATTACTCAGCTATGCAATGAGCTACAGGTCTGAAATTTTACTATGTTATAGCTGACCCAAAAGTAGGTGAACAACATATTTAAGCAAAATACTGTAAATGCAATAGTTTTCAAATTACAACCGATTTACTCAATAGTGATGACCTAAAAGTAGCTATTACTCAGCTATGCCATGAGCTACAGGTCTGAAATTTTACTATGTTATAGCTGACCCAAAAGTAGCTGAATAACATATTTATACGAAATTCTGTAAATGCAATAGTTTTCCAATTACAACTGATTTACTCAATAGTGAGAACTTCAAAGTAGCTATTACTCAGCTGTGCCATGACCTACAGGTCTGAAATTTCACTATGTTATAGCTGGCCCAAAAGTAGCTGAATAACATATTTATACGAAATTCTCTAAATGCAATACTTTTGCAATTACAACTGATTTACTCAATAGTGAGAACCTCAAAGTAGTTATTACTCAGCTATGCAATGAGCTACAGGTCTGAAATTTTACTATGTTATAGCTGACCCAAAAGTAGGTGAACAACATATTTAAGCAAAATACTGTAAATGCAATAGTTTTCAAGTTACAACCGATTTACTCAATAGTGATGACCTAAAAGTAGCTATTACTCAGCTATGCCATGAGCTACAGGTCTGAAATTTTACTATGTTATAGCTGACCCAAAAGTAGCTGAATAACATATTTATACGAAATTCTGTAAATGCAATAGTTTTCCAATTACAACTGATTTACTCAATAGTGAGAACTTCAAAGTAGCTATTACTCGGCTATGCCATGACCTACAGATCTGAAATTTCACTATGTTATAGCTGGCCCAAAAGTAGCTGAATAACATATTTATACGAAATTCTCTAAATGCAATAGGTTTTAAGTTACAAGTAATTTACTCAATAGTGAGAACTTCAAAGTAGCTATTACTCAGCTATGCAATGAGCCACAGATCTGAAACTTCACTATGTTATAGCTGATCCCAAAATAGGTGAATAACATATTGAAACAAAATACTCTAAATGCAATAGTTTCCAAGTTATAAGCGATTTACTCAACAGTGATAACCTAAAAGTAGCTATTACTCAGCTATGCCATGAGCTACAGGTCTGAAATTTTACTATGTTATAGCTGACCCAAAAGTAGCTGAATAACATATTTATACGAAATTCTCTAAATGCAATAGTTTTCAAGTTATAAGCGATTTACTCAACAGTGATAACCTAAAAGTAGCTATTACTCAGCTATGCCATGAGCTACAGGTCTGAAATTTCACTATGTTATAGCTGACCCAAAAGTAGCTGAATAACATATTTATACGAAATTCTCTAAATGCAATAGTTTTTAAGTTACAAGTGATTTTACTCATGATGGAAGTTACTGAAAAGCCCAAAAGTAGCTATTACTCACTTAGCTATTGAGACAGGCACCCAACTTACTCACCATATTGTAGCTATGCAAAAAGTAGCTGAATAACATATTTTAACAAAATGCTCTAAATGCAACACTTTTCAAGTTATAAATGATTTTGTGCATGATTTCATGAATTTTAATGCATTAAAAATTATTAAAAAAATTTATTAAAAAAAAAGTAAGACAGATCCAGGTCTCATACTCACACAAGAGAATCTACCTGTGGCCTAGTACATATATGCAAGATATGAGAGAAATCCCTGCAATAGTCACTGAGAAAATTGTGATTAAGTGTTGAAATTTTTACACTTTTGGTGGGGGTACCCCCCTTGTAATGTCTCTAGCAAACAGACGAACAGACAGATTTGCATGCCTTGAACAATTTTTCATCCTCGATAGATAAGGTATCTTTTAAAAAAAACAGTACGTCTCTAGGCCTTGTAGTTTTGGAGGAGAAGTTGTTCACGCGGACGCGTACGCGGACGCGTACGCGTACGCCCACGCCGCAGAGTGACGACATAATGTCAGCTGACTGACAAGTCAGCTGACATAAAAACTATCTACAGTATATGCACAATATAACTCAACAAAACATGATACAGCTGACCAGTTTCTTCTTTAAAAGCTTGAACGGGTGCTTTAACAAATCCTCAAAGGTGTAAACATATAACCTAATGAAATCCAAAACAACTTATATTCCAATTTTAATATCAGAAATGTCTAATAATCAAATAATTTATTCAACTTCTCACAGCCAGCAGATATGTAGAGTAAGAAATCTAAAATTCGCCACATATCTGAAATTCGCCACATGTGAAAATACTAATAAAATAAATGAATTGTGGTGAGATTTGTGGACGGTATAGTAAATAAGGCTTTTTGAACTGAAAAATACCAATTTTTAGACAAAAACATCATTTTCTTCATAAGATTAACTAAGGTTTTAGAGGTGGCGAATTTTAGATTCCTGGCGAATTTTAGATTTCTTACTCTATTAGAGTAGTTCCATATCTCATTTTAATATGAGAAATTTTGTCAAATATCATATCTGTAACCCATCATCAAATTTATTATGAATATGAACTTGACCTGATGTACATTTAGTGAGATGAGAGACACAATCAGATGCAGTAACAGCTGTTGAAAGCAATGATAACATCGTGCAAGTATATAATGTACCTGATTGTGGTACAAATTGACACCCCAGTTAATAAACCAGGTAAGATCTGCAAATAGGTAGAGACACCATAGCATGTTGCGTAGTAAAAAAAAAAACATTTCAAATCCTTCAAAACATTACACAACACAAACTAAAGTGATAGTCCATCATATTTCTACTGAACACATTAATTTTAAAGTAGAGTAAGAAATGTAAAATTCGCCACATATCTGAAATTCGCCACATGTGAAAATACTAATAAAATAAATGAATTGTGGTGAGATTTGTTGAATGTATAGTAAATTAAGGCTTTTTGAACTGAAAATACCACTTTTGAGACGAAAACATGATTTTCTTCATAAAATTAACTAAGGTTTTAGAGGTGGCGAATTTTAGATTGCTGGCGAATTTTAGATTTCTTACTCTAAATCTACTTTCATGATAAATAACAACTAAACTAATTTCCAAATTTCACTGAGTAAGTAAACTAAACCTATATTTTGCTTGCTATTTATTTTTGTAGAACTTCAATATATTATTCCAAGAGAACATGACACAGTATAAGGAATAAAATAGGATCAGAGATGCCCGTACCCCACAGCCTAGGGAAATATTTTCAACACCATGAGATACAGAAGTACTGTATCAGTACAAACTTCAGGATACTTTCAGAGCACTGTCAGTTATATAAAGGTCCAAACAATGTTTAAATGGAGAAATAATGTTTAAAAGAAAGATCATGCATATAAAGATGAAGTATTAAAACAAGATAATTCAATAACAAGATGACAGCATTAATCAACAAACTAAAATTCAACCCTCTTTATCTACATCTGCAAGGCCCGAATTATGATTTAGATGGTTTGAATATTACCATGCATACAGAAGTGGTAATACATTTAATGAATGCTTATGTGTGGTGTTGGAGCAAAATCTGTGGCTCACTTGATGAAATTCTATCTCTTACACAATGGGAAGTTATGAAAGTAAAATTCTTAATAAATTCTAATATGACTTTAATAGTGCGTAATCTGCATCAAAAGAGAGACCCAAAGGTACAACAAGATTTTATAGGTCAAGGTCACTACGACAAGGTCAAAGATCAAATTAAGGTGACACCATGATAATACACACCTATAGCCCCTAACCAATGTCCCTAGCAAGTATCAACTTCCTCAACCTTACGGTTTACAAGATATAGCCCGGACAAGATTTTATATGTCAAGGTCACTACGCCAAGGTCAAAGGTCAAATCAAGGTCAGATCATGACGTTGCACAACTACATCCCCTAACCAATGTCCCTACCAAGTATCAACTTCCTACACCTTACGGTTTCCGAGATATAGCCCGGACAAAATTTTTGAACGCAAGGTCACTACGGCAAGGTCAAAGGTCAAATCTTGATCAGACCATGACGTTACACACCTACACATCCTAACCAATGTCCCTACCAAGAACCAACTTCCTACACCTTACGGTTTCCGAGATATAGCCCGGACAACATTTTATAGGTCAAGGTCACTACGGCAAGGTCAAAGGTCAAATCAAGGTCAGACCATGACATTGCACACCTACACCCCCTAACCAATATCCCTACCAAGTATCAACTTTCTACACCTTACGGTTTCCGAGATATAGCCCGGACAAGATTTTATAGGTTAAGGCCACTACGACAAGGTCAAGGGTCAAATCAAGGTCAGACCATGACACTGCACACGTACACCCCCTAGCAAATGTCCCTACCAAATATCAACTTCCTACACCTTACGGTTTCCGAGATATAGCCCGGACAAGATTTTATAGGTCAAGGCCACTACGGCAAGGTCAAAGGTCAAATCAAGGTCAGACCATGACGTTGCAGACCTACACCCCCTAACCAATATCCCTACTAAGTATCAACTTCCTACACCTTACGGTTTCCGAGATATAGCCCGGACAAGATTTTATAGGTCAAGGTCACTACAGCAAGGTCAAAGGTCAAATCAAGGTCAGACCATGACGTTGCACAACTACACACCCTAACCAATGTCCCTACCAAGTATCAACTTCCTACACCTTACGGTTTCCGAGATATAGCCCGGACAAGATTTTCAAACTCAAGGTAACTACGGCAAGGTCAAAGGTCAAATCAAGGTCAGACCATGACGTTGCACACTTACACCCCCCAACCAATGTCCCTACCAAGTATCAACTTCCTACACCTTACGGTTTCTGAGATACAGCCCGGACAAACTATTTCCCGCCGCCCGCCCGCCCATCCGGACACCATGGGTGAAAACAATACCCTAACAGCCCTTAAGGGCTGTGGGGTAATTATTATCACTACAAAAATAATGGTTGAACTAAAAGACAAGTATTCCAATCATTTCATACATAAACATGTTTAAATAGCAGCAAAATTATCTGTGTTTACAGCAATACTAAGAAAGACATATTGGATCAAAAACCAACCAAATAATGATAATACTGTGCTCAAGAAACTTATTTCCTTCACCCTAATGTACAAAAATGCCACATTTACATATATACCATCAATATATCACACCAGTATATATACAAGTCACATGTATGCTTGAACAATTCAATTTTTTTTTCATTTAAATTTGGAAAAAATTTTATTATTATCAATAAAAAGAAACAACTATTTTGATAGACTTTTTTTCATTATAAAAGTCATCCAAACTCTTTTGCTCTCTACAACTTTCTTCTTTCAATTTCGTTATTTTTTTATCAATATCAGTCAAAAGAAAAACTACTATTTTGATACACCTTTTGAACGTATCATAAAATTTCAAGGGACCAGAAGCATACCTCTACTTGCGAAGGAAAGTCAACAGGGTAAATTCAAGTGGACAAGGGCTATGGAGGACTTTATATAATTTACGAATACCCCCCGACAAACCATGATACACACAGAATTTTACCATGGTGTGAGGTTATAAACCTTAAAGGCAAATCTAACATGTTTTTAAATGCAAAAAATAGTGTTATTATTTATAGTTTAATGACAAAAAGGGGTAGCCATCGTGAGTGATAATAGAAAGCCAAGGGTTATGCTGCTTTTACCGATGAAATATTTCCTTGATTAGCCAATCAGAATCGCGGACACAACTATGCCAGGTTAGAATCTTTGTTTAAGAAGAGTTTCTATACTCTGGGTTTTAACACTTGAAAAGAAACACTTTGTCAGCAATACATGTAACACTTAAGATGCTGGTATGATGTGTTGGTATAAATATGAAAAGTTTATACAATAAAATGCTGTAGAGTAAGAAATCTAAAATTCGCCAGGAATCTAAAATTCGCCACCGCTAAAACCTTAGTTAATTTTATAAAGAAAATGATGTTTTTGTCTAAAAATTGGTATTTTTCAGTTCAAAAAGCCTTAATTTACTATACAGTCAACAAATCTCACCACAATTCATTTATTTTATTAGTATTTTCACCTGTGGCGAATTTCAGATATGTGGCGAATTTTAGATTTCTTACTCTAACTAGAACCAGCTTGAGTTGATTACATGCACAAGTAAAGACAGTTTTAAGGGCAAAAAACAATGCATCAGAAAATGCAGTATTTTTAACCAACTCTTATAACATCAACCTGCACCATAAAGAGGCTCTACATTACTATAAACCAGAACAAATTCAATTTCAACAAGAATACTCAGACAGTGCATATCTCACCAAACCTCAATAGCTCCAGTATTGCTTCTAAGTGCAATGATAAATCCTTAGAAAAAATTCCTGGATCCAGACAGTTATCCAGATCACCACCTAAATCAAAAACATCCATTCCTTATGCCATTGTTGATATTTTCTGACAATTTTATCGAAATCTGTCCTTAACTTTTTTTAGTTATTTTGCAAACAGACAGACAAATGTACATCAGCAAAAAACACAACCTCCTTGATGCAGGTAATAATCCAGGAACAAGAAATGATGTCGGCATCAGAGAGATGCAGGGTGATAATAGGGGAACAGTGGATATGTTTTAAGAACGAGGTTGAAACCTAAGGATATACTGGATACTCATATAAATGCAGAGTCTACTCCAGTTTAAGAGTGCAGCATGCACTTACACCAAACGCTGATACCAAGCCATCTTTGGCAGCAACAGAATCAGATCCTCCAATTTACAAATGCACTATATTACCATCAGATTCAAGTAAATAAACACAAAGTAGAATACTGGTCATGCCATAATGAAGAAAGGTCTGGTATTTTATTCAAGAGCAGTTAAGTAAAGAAAAAATTTTTAACTTCTTAAATTCGGAGATTTTTTTTTATTTACCACATTGTACATTGTAAATTATTTTATGTAATGAAAGACAACACCATCAGTAACATAATCAAAATGTAACACTTTGTAAGTATGAAATATAGCCTTCGACTTAATAAAGTAAGCATTTGTAAAAATAGTTCAATGTCACGCTGTATCCTGATAATTTGCAGGCACAGATATAAAAACAAGTCTTATGCTTTAAAAAGTTGAGCCAGGGGCAAATCCCCTTAAGTCCAAGCTATTTGAATTAATCTACAATCAGTACAACTGCAGCTAGGTGGTTATATAATTATTTACATAGTGTTTTATGTCTCACCTAGTACTTATTGGTTATATTGCGACGGGTAGTTGGAAGGGCAGAAGAAACCTGTGCATATAGCTGGTCAAGGTTCTGTACTGTGCACTGCTGACCAATGGCAAGCAGATCTTATGGTACACAACACCTCTTGCAGTTATCTCCTGCTGAGTAGTCCGCATTCCCGGGGCAAAGATATACCAAACATGACTGAAATCCATTTAGTCAGTTTTTAACAATAGCCATTAGAGTGATTAACCTTAAAGCCACTATAACTACAGGATCGCTTGCAGAACAAAGAGATTGTTTTTGCATGGCAAACACAAAGCGTCCTGAAAAGGAGAATTAATGGCAGCTTAATCATTTAAGAAAGTTCTGCTTATAGCTCAACAAAGCCAGAATATAGGAAAAGTGGTTCTTAGGCAGGGTAGTTATCTTGGATACAGTGAGTTTCAAAAATTTTGATGAAATTGCTCTATCTTGCACGGTTAAGAAGACAGGCAATTTGGTGTTTTGCACTTTTCTCACAAATTTGAAAATCGACAATGACCCCCATTTTTGGAGAGTGAAAAATTCTTTAAAACTTGGAAAGGCTAGTCTTCACAGACCCCCTGTGGATCAAAAATTTTGGTGAAATTGCTCTGTCAAACTGTTTTGGAGATACAAGCATTTTTTGTGTGTGTGTGTTTTGCAATTTTTGCGAAAATTCAAAATGGCCACCATTTTTGACGGGACACATTTTTTTTTTGAAAACTGGGTCAGCTACTCAGCGAAGTTACCTTGCGGGTCAAAAATTTCGTTGAAATCACTGTATGTAGCACGGTTTCGAGATTCAAGCATTTTTGAAAATAATTTGAAAATTCAAAATGGGTGCCATTTTTGGCGAGTGAGATATTCGTTGAAACTTGGAAAGGCTAGTCTTCACAGATACCCTGTGGGTCAAAAATTTTGCTGAAATCACTCTATCTCACACGGTTTTAGAGATACAAGCATTTTTGTGTTTTGTGACTTTTGCAGAAAATTCAAAAAGGCTACCATTTTTGGCGGGACAAATTTTTTTTGAAAATTGGGTCACCTACTCAGCAGAGTTACCCTCCATGTCAAAAATTTCATTGAAATAGCTCTACCTAGCATGCTTTTCGAGATACAAGAATTTTTGTGTTTTGCATTTTTGAAAAAAAAATCGAAAATTCAAAATGGCCGCTATTTTTGGCGAGTGAAATATTTGTTGAAACTTGGAAAGGGTGGTCTTCACAGATACCCTGTGGGTCAAAAATTTTGTCGAAATCCCACTGGTAAATGTTTATTTTATGAAGAAAATGTTTTCAAAAAGTATTCATATCACTTAGTATTGTTCTATATGTGTACCTTATGAGCCTATATTTCCAATTTTGTTTTTTGCATTTTTTTCGAAAAATTCGAATATTGAATATGACCCCCATTTTTGGGAAGGAGAAAATTTTTGGAAAGTTGGAAAGAGTAGTTTCTTTCAATACCATTTGGTTTGAAAATTTTGACGAAATCGCTCTATCTCACACGGTTAAGGAGATACAAGCAGTTTTGTGTTTTACTCGTTAAGAAATTGTTAATGCTTAATTAATCATCAAACCTCAGTTATTTCTTAACCTATCCCTGCCAAAATTTAATGTCGCCCAGATCTTTATATGAGGAAGGTATTTCTTAAATTCAGGTGGATAGATAAAATGCTTCGTAAGTTATCATCCATACAAGACGCCCTTCCAAAAAGCGCATTTTTTGTCATGTGACCTCTCTGATTGGTGAAAATGTCATCGCAGCATATTCCGAAAAATTTCCCAGGGCTACTGCATACACCTGCCAAAAATGAAAAGAATCCGCCTTATGGCTGCGAAGCTATTGCGAAAAAGAAAATGCAGATCCGGCGGAGTCGCTTCTCCCATATACAAACAAGCGTCCCTCGCGGGACGCTTAATTAAGTTATATTTAGACTGTATGGTTATCATAAGGTAAATATCATTCTGCAGCCTACTAAGTACAATCACACACCAAATTTAAATGCAATCCATTGCATAGTTTTTGGAATATTAATCATTGGAGTAATAACCTTACTATAATTAAATTATCTGTGGGACAATAAAGTTATCAGAAATTGGATATTTTTCTAGAGCACAAGTACATGGAAATAAATCCTGACTTAATACTTCAAGTATTAAAAATAGATAAAGGATCAACTTAACTTCAGGATACAGCAGTTATATAGATCATTGTAGAAAATATTATGATGACAAGAAACAAATGTCACACTTGTGCCTAAATCTAAATGAATTTACAATGTTGGGATGGTGACACATTACACTTGATACAAAGTTATATAGCATGATATAAATAAGCAATTCAATAAAATTTAAAAATTGTTTACCAATATCTCAATGGCTGTAAATCAGTAACATCTGCAAGTAACATCAGTCAAACACTCATCTTTTCAGCAATAAATGAAATGTCAGACCTTGTCTTTTGACCATGGGAGGAGACAATTGAGTTATAAGAAAAAATTGTACTTTAATTATATAAAACAAAATAAAATTCCAAAAAAAAAGAAATATTTGCATGACATATATCATCTTTCTGCAAGCCCACTTTTTTTTTTTTAATTTTTTTTTTTTTTTGCTATTAACTTATTTCAATTCTTTAACTTGTTCCAAGAAACAAGTTTGATCCTGACAATGGCAAAATTGAAATTTCTTCACTTGATCAAAAATTAGCTACTTGCAATTTTAAAGGCATATCTTCCCACAGAAGCAAATGAGAAATATAATACAATTTGCAGTAGTTAGCACCTAGAAATATACAGCAAGAAGCACAGTTTAATTAACTCAGAATCACTGCAGGTATTTTACAAATCTGATTTAAAACATCCTCAATTTTTCATTATTTTCAACTAAGTATCAGGGAACAACAGGAAATTAATTTTATCTTTTGTACGAGTTTACATCCTACAACCTTTCAAATTTTTATACTTACTTCCACCACACAAACAAGTTTCAATCAAACCTGATGAAATCTATTAGCTTTTTGCTACAAGTTTACAACACACAAGGTCAATAAGGTGATTACAATTTCTTGTTATGAAAATATAACAGTTTGAACACAACACAGGGTATTTTTTGCATAAAACCACAATAGAGGTGAAACCAGAGGCCAAAAATTGCCAACAAAATGTTGACCATTTACTTTACTGTAGAAATAAACTATACCTGTGAGACTTTATTGGCAGTTCAATCACAGAATAGCTTCAAATAAGGGATGAAGACCAAAGGCCTGGATCCCTATTTAAGGCTACTTTGCCACTGAATTGACAATAAAATCCATGTTGAAGTAGTTTATTTATGTTGTAAAACAGCATTTAATATTGTATTGGATCTTTTCAGTTTACTGTTTGTTTTAAAATTTGATTTTTGAGATTATTCCGTAAAATCACATTTTGAGAATGCAACAGCTGATAATGTTTTTCCACAGAGTACTCCCACAATATACAGTGACACATTTTCCTTGAATGTACAGCTCTCTTTTGAATAACATGTACTTCAGTTATTTATGTTACATTTGATTAACATATTAATTACTGTATGTATCACCAAAAATCCATAGTTACTGATCTGACACATCTTCTGTAAGGACAAACAAAGAAGAACACATAAAGCTCTCTTTCATCCTATATACCATTAACACTCCAATGCCACTGTTGTGGGTTTGCCTTCCAACTTACCCAACAATGTAGTCCCCACGGCAACCTTATTGGTCATACAACTTACCTTTTTGGTCATAGAGGTGTGAGTGCAATCAAGGTCATCACTGACACTCCTCCTACTTTTAAGAATGTTTATCTTTAGGGTGTTATGGTTTATAACTTATCTCACTCAATCTTCTATAAACATTGAGCTGAGTAATCTTTTCCAAAGGGAGGATTTTTCTTGTAGGAATCTCCCAAGTATTACACAAGAATTATCTGGCCTTATTATTACGAGTTATCCTTATGAGTCAGAGTTGTTGGGAGCATGTTGTAAAGTCAATCTTTTTGCTCGTACGTCTTACATTTTCACCCCAGAGGAACTATGTGGTTTGTCGGTCACCTCGCCCATTTTCAACAGAACTACTAGAACTGAGACATTCAGCATTTGATTTGTACTCTTATAGAGATGGCGATTAAGGCTTCCAAGTACCTTATTTACTCTGTGTTTTCTACTGGGAAGCTAAAAATGAATGTCCATTGCTTACAGATGAAACAAGATCATTTCAAATATTTCAAAGGCTTTAAATGGCAAGGTCTCAGAAATTTGCTCGTTTTACTCTGTTGATTCCTGCTGATGGAGTCCTGGGGAATCCATATATTTTGGGCTCAACACCAACACTGCCATAAATACCTGATTATCCAAATTAGTGCAATTTACAAAAACTATGAGGAGGTTTTACAGTCACTAATATGAGTACCTTGTGTGATCTGTTTACTGGAGACAAGATATTCCGACTATTACAGTCCACCTTAATTTAGTTACAAGTAAACTTCTGTATTATCATTAACATAATCATAAAAGCAATTGATAAGAAGCTAACAGTTTGTAAATGCGAAACAGAAAATAAAATAAACATAATAAGACTATATATATATATGCAATAATGTAAAATAAATGACTAATATTTGACTTATAGTAAAGTAACAATATCGGCTGCATGACATCCATGGTCCCTTATGAGATCGCTTATTATTAAGCTGTGAAAAAATATCTTTTGGCGACGTTTTTTCTGATAACATTCAGCAGAAATTAGGCAGGTTATTTTGTTAGCTTTATTCAATCTACTCAACAGTAGATCATTTATGACAAAAACGAACTCCAAGAATACATATATAGTTTATGTATGTTGTGTACAAGTTGGGATGTTTTTTACAAATGTACCTTGTATAAATCCATTTGATAGAAGTTATATAAAGTTGTACCTGGTACAGTTTTGGGTTTTAGACAACTATAACTTGTACAGGTTGAGTTAAGACTTTTACTTCTACTACACCTTGTGAACAGTTTTTTTTTCTCAAAAAAACCTTGAAAACATATAGAGTAAGAAATTTGAAATTCGCCACATATCTGAAATTCGCCACATGTTGAAATACAAATAAAATAAATTAATTGACTTGAGATTTGCTGAATTTAAAATAAGGCTTTTTGAACTGAAAAATACCAATTTTAAGACAAAACATCATTTTCTTCATGAAATTAACTAAGGTTTAGAGGTGGCGAATTTTAGATTCTGGACGAATTTTAGATTTCTTACTCTAAAACAGTCATATTATTCAATAGCAATTAAACTTCTTTTTGTCGCACATACACCTGATGCTTAACCGATTACCAGTCATTTGGTTCAGAAGAAAAACATTCTTTGATTGTTTCCTTTACTGTTAACTGGAAAAATGTTTTTGCTAACAAAAACAAAGCGTCCCCAAAGCTTAGATGCAATATAGTATAAAGTAGAAAAAGCTTTTTGAAAAGAAAAGTATGCAGCACTGAGAGAAGAAGCGAAAGTTAAGGAGACAGTGTGGATGTTTATGCATGAACATAAAAGAAAAATAGCATCAGAGATGCCTGTACCCCACAGTATGGGGAAATAGTTTTCAACACCATGAAATACAGAAGTGGTGAAAAAGTACAAAGATCTGGATACTTTTAGAGCAGTGTCAGTTATATAAAGCTCCAAATAATGTTTAAGTAGAGAAAATAACTTCTAAAAGAAAGAAAATGTAAAGATAAAGTATTAAATCAAGACATTTCAATACACGATCACAGCATTAATCAGTAAACTAAAAATTACAAAGCTGTAAATTTTATTAATTGGAGTATAGCTGTCGATAAAATAGCACAATTATACAAAAGTATACAAACTAATCAGTTGCAGCAATCAAAATATCAAAAATTATCATAAGGGAAACATGTCTCAAATCTTGCAGGTGAACACACTTTGGCAGAGCCAAAGTTAAAGGTCACACCATGATGAACACCTACACCCCCTAACCAATGTCCCTACCAAGTGTCAACCTTCTACACCCTACCAAATCCAATAAATAGCCCAGGCAAGATTTTCAAACTCATGGTCACTACGACTAGGTCATAGGTCAAATCAAGACTACACCATGATGATGAACGCCTACAACCCCCAACCAATATCCCTACCAAGTTCCAACTTCCTACACCTTAGAGTTTCTGAGATATAGCCCCGACAAGATTTTATAGGTCAAGGTCACTAAAGCAAGGTCAAAGGTCAAATCAAGGTCACACCAAGAAGTTGCACACATACACCCCACAACCAGTGTTCCTACCAAGTGTCAACCTTCTACACCTTACCAAATCCAATAAATAGCCCAGGCAAGATTTTCAAACTCATGGTCACTACGACTAGGTCATAGGTCAAATCAAGACTACACCATGATGATGAACGCCTACAACCCCCAACCAATATCCCTACCAAGTACCAACTTCCTACACCTTAGAATTTCTGATATATAGCCCCGACAAGATTTTAAAGGTCAAGGTCACTGCAGCAAGGTCAAAGGTCAAATCAAGGTCACACCATGACGTTGCACACCTACAAGGATATAAGGATTTATAAGGAAAATGAAATGCGGAGCCGGCGGAGCCTGATTTCCTCCTATACACAAACAAGCGTCCCTTGCGGGATGTTTATACTTAATACTTGGGTTTGTCACAGATTCTCACATTTACAATACATATTTCCAATGAAGCCTAATTGTAACAGATAAGGCAAAAATGTGTTGAGCAAACAAAAAAAGGATAAAGAATGCTGATGTAAAAGTTATTACATCCCAACTTGTATACAACATTAATATGATACAACAATCCAGAACAATTACTTCAACCAGATAATGATAAAATATTGCTATGTACTAATTTTTTCATTTAAATTAAAACCAGAAACTAATCTAAATGCGAGTGACAAAAAGAGAAGTATATAAACAGAAGTCTGACAATATCAAAGGTTTGTCTGGCACCAAGTGTACATCACTTTAGGAATAATTACAAATCTTGAGTAGCATTATATACATTGCAACTAAACTACTTCCAAAAAAGCATAAATACAATTCTATCAAATGTGTTAAGACTGAAACATTTTATATACTTCAACAGTAAAATCCTTCAGATCTAGTTTCTAATAAAAACTAGCATTAACATGGCTCCTTTTGCACAATGCATGTTTTCATAAAACTAAATTTCATAAAGCAAACATCAACTGGAATCTCATTTCAGATCATACTTACTTGATATTCATGTTGTTCCCAACACCCATAAACATTCAAATGTCATAAAGTGCACTTTTTGAAACAAATCTAGAACCAATGACATCTTTAACATGTCAATGGAAAGATTAATAGCATACACATAAATATCCATGCCAAATATCAAACCTCAACCCTTATCACTTAAAATCGAGATATGTTTTGAAATTACACAATGCTTTACTTTCAAAACCAATAAATTTAACCTGTACACTGTGTAATTAAATGCTCAATCTCAAGTGGCGCTAGAAGTCCCAATATGATAACTACTTTCTTACTCTCCAATTGAATTGTGAAAGAATCCTGTAAGTTTTAGGGCATTATTCTTTCTTGTCTTTCCGTTTCACAAAAGGTACAGGGATTGCCTTTGGAACTGGAACCCTGCTTGCTACTCCTGTGGCAACAGTTTTGGTTCCAGTCACCACAGCAGAGCCTGCATCATATGACTTGCCTGAAAGGTTAAACAAAAACCTTACAATGATTGCAAGAATGAATAACAAATGATGTT
This sequence comes from Sabellastarte sp. h YS-2021, assembly GCA_964017235.1. Lineage (NCBI taxonomy): Eukaryota > Metazoa > Annelida > Polychaeta > Sabellida > Sabellidae > Sabellastarte > Sabellastarte sp. h YS-2021. The sequence goes on along the minus strand of OZ024934.1, from coordinate 80,923,046 downwards.
TAATTAAAACACTCAAATACTAATGTAATTGTAACCCCAAACCATGGTACAATTTTGCGTATACCATGGTTTGGTCGGGGGTTATTCCTATAATGTACATGTTATAGGGAAAATAACAAAAGAAATTCAAGGGACATGAAATGTCCTGTATTTATAGATTCTCAAACTTAAAGTTCTGTTAAACTCACTGAAAAACTCATTTTTATTTTTAGTTTATACTTAAACTCAAAGAGAATACTTGACTGCCTTCCTTACTTTGTTTTGGTTCTCCATGTGTGTATATTTACACTGGTCCCGAAAATGAGACGACTGTATGGCCAGGATTGAAAAAAAATAGTAAAGACTGCGCTGTCGAGAAACACTTCAGTTTAAATATAAACTCAGAGGTTCAGTTTATGCACATTTGAGATTACTGTTGTAAATACCAATTTTAATATAATTTCAGGCGATATAAAAATTGAGATTATGTGTCTGAGTTTAAGTATAAGTTTAGGATTATTTATAAATATGGGCCCATTTACTGAGTAGAGATTTGAAAAAAAAAATCAGCTTTTGGGAAGTAGCCACATCTATATTGTACAAGGAAATTGTATTTAAGATAATTCCACTCAGAGTTCAATGACTAACCTGCAACCCATTTCACTCCTGTCACTCCTAACCCCACAGTACCAGTCACAGCTGACTTTGAAGTATTATATAGCCCACTAGACATTCTCCACAACAAACCTACTGGCTTCTGTGGCTCTGTAAATAAACAGGAAAGGTGTAAGTTTTGGAGACTTGTCACGAAAAACAAAATTGAGTATATTACACATTATAAAACGTTTTTATGTTTCCCTCAGACTTGACAAATATATCCTATTTGTTTAGTGATAACTTGGCACAGTTAATGAACTTCTAAAATGGTTGCAGTACACACAAAATAAATTTCTATAATTGTGTGGTTGCTGTGGAACAGATACTAGTATTCTTACATATGTTTGTTGTATTTTTCACTTAGATATGCTACCAAACTAACTTTTACCATAAAGAGACAGGCATCAAGTGCTTAATTAGCTTCTTTTACCTATAACTTCATCAGTCTTTTTATCTGAATAAATTTCAGGGGCATCATTTTCCTTTAAGTCTTCAACCCCAGTTATTACTTCAGTCTCTTCATTTTCAGGCTGAAAAGAAATAAAACATGTATTTAACATAAAGAGTAAACTATACAATTAACAATCCAATTTTCCCATATCCACACCCATATCTTACAAAGTAAAATAAATAAACTGATGTATACTTTTGGCAGGTTTCAACACAAGTCCTTTATCTTATCCACAAAAGAGTTTTACATCAGAAACTGACCCACACCAGCAAATAACAGAAGTGTCAATACAATCCACTGGTAATGACACAACAACAAATTGAAAACAGAAATTAACAAGGCGCAATATTTGGAGCAATAAATACAAAAATATTGAAAAGATAAACCAACTTTAACTGTCATGTGTATCATTTGATAATAGGTTTGAATATCCCTAGTGGCTTACGAAGGGGGGATCTGGTCAGTAAAAGGCATTGTTAGAAATGGGGGAACCAGATTCTAACATCAATAATTATGGGTGCCTGATTTATTTTGTCAGAATTAGTATTTGGGTCCCTTGTGTTGAAGAAGCATTGTTAATGAGAATTGTTGCACATCCACTGTCATGGGTTGGATTTGCAAGTCTGTTTGAATTTACCAGTAAACGCCCATCTTTTATTTCTTGGTTAAATGTCAAAAACAAATGCCTATACATGTGTAAAAAAGGACATTCACTGGTATATATAGTTTGCAGTAAAACTAATCCTGATAACAGAATTCATTTGTCAGGAAATAAAACAACAAAAAATATCGAAAAGATAAACCAAATTTAACTGTCATGTGTATCATTTGATAATAGGTTTGATTATCCCTAGTGGCTTACGAAGGGGGATTTGGTCAGTAGAAGGCATTGCTAATGAAATGGGTCCTATTTTATTCTGTATACAGATCTGCATATATGCATGTTTTAACTAGTCCTTTAATTTCATTGGTTAATTATTATCAACAGAGCTTTGCACCAGCTAAAAAATTAAATAAATAAATAATTGGGAGAGATATCAGGATAGGGGGATAGTATATGGTGTGAATTCAATAAGTGATAGTGTAATTGGATAATGGATGTAGTAGAGAATTCACTTGTAAAATTTGTAGAGGGGACCCGATCGATAGTTGGATTTTCTTAACGAAGCTAGGGGGACCTGATCGATAGACTCTTGCATGCATATCGATCATCTATGCCTGTTCATACTATCAACGATACCCTGGGCGCGTACTGGTATACTGAACTTGACGTTGTTACCTTGATCAGTACTTTATGTAAAACAGAGATGAGATTTAGATTTATTTGTTGTTTTACGTTGCGTTCAACAGTCAGGGTCATATTGCGATGGGTAGTTTACAGGTGGAGGAAACCAGTGCATACTGCACTGTAAACCACCGGGCATCGGCAAGTAACTACCAACTTTCCAACATGAAGGGCCCGGCCTGAGATTCGAACCGGCGGCCTCAGAGGTTGGAGACGAGAACTCTAACCGCTACACCACTGAGCCCCCCAATAGAGATGAGGAACATGTTTGTATGGATGCAATTTAAAACATGTATGTGGTCAGAATATACCTTTTGAATACAAACACTCTGACACACTTTGGACATCGTTCTCTCCGGAACCATCGGTTTGCTTGAAATCAGCACAGCTATGCAAAATTTCCAACGACACAAACGTTTCCTGGCGGCTGGCCCCTCTGATTTTGAGAAACAAAAGACAGACGATATTGTATGTCAATTAATGATTCCAGGCACAGGGGAACCAATAATACAGTGTAGCAGTAAAATTCCCTTTTAAAGACAGTTTTGCCGCAATGTAACAATTTACTTGTTTTACAGTTTCAATATTAACAATGTCTCATGGACTAAAATAAAAAGTGCAATTCAAGAGCGCATTTTATTGTTGACATTTTACGTGTCAAGAAAATCCATTTGTAAGATGAATTTTGATTGGATGATGTTACAAATGAGTTTGCGCAAAGACTTATCCAATGCGCCAATGAAACATTGTGTTTCATCTCAAGACAACAGCCTTGAATAAGGTCAATTAAACAATGACATGTGCTGTGGTTATATGTCACAAGGAAGGAGTGCCTTGATGTGCAAAAGGATAGCACTATATAATTTTGTCACTTTATTTTGTGTATTGTACCGGTACCATGGCTTCTTGCGGATTTTTTTACTTCATTAAAACGGGAATAATTATGACGGTCGTTTTTTATCATGTCTGCCACTGTGAAGACAGATCATCTTACATTAAAACAAGGCAGAAATTTTTGAAAACTGAAAGTAGTTGGAGGACTGGGGAAATTTTGTATTTGAGCGACAAGGAACTAAAAGTAAACCAGACAGTAATGTCGTGGAAACTTGCTGAAATAAACCAAGGGTTTGCTGCAGGATCATTTCCTCCATCCACACACTTCTTCCAAGCAAAAGCTTTGATTGAAAACAGCACAATATTCAAGATTTTGCAAAAAATGCCAAAGGGTATGTTGGGCAAATTAATTGTAGTCTGATGTGCAGTGTACAGTAAAGAAATACCAACATTTTAATCAAAATTTGTCAGTATGTAATGAATGAAGTTAACTTTCTTTAGTTTTTGACTCAATTCTTATCTTAAACTAAAATAAATATAATGAAAGCAAACTTGAGGTTGTAGGTGCATGGTAAATTCTTTTAATCGAGTGTTACAGTACGGTATGTTATTATTTCACACTAAGTGTGTAATTCTGTGTATATTTTAAATTTATTTAATTTGGTGTTGAAATGGCTGTGATATGCATCTTCTTAAGATTTAACACGGGTATCAATGTAATCAATTTGATATTCTATAACTCACCTAAAATATATTAATAATCTTAGATATCGACATGCATTTCCTATTCGTTTTTAGGTGCTGCCCTGCATTTGCATGATAGTTCTCTTGTGGATGTTTGGTGGCTTGTTAAAAATGCCACCTACATGGATCACTGTTACATGTGTGTTGACAAAAAGGGACAACTGCAGTTTAAGTTTTCCAAGTCCACTCCAAAATCAGACAGTAAGTGTAGCTGAAACAGAACATAGGTTATTTTGAAAACACTTCAAGTTTTCAAATCTGATTCCAACTCGATAATTATACCAAGGACTTATAAATTAAATAACACACCCTATTATGTGGAAATAATAATTAAGCAAAGTATTTTGTTCTACTCATTTCAGTCATTTGAATATCAACCGGCATTCAATCAATTCAGATATTTACACTTAGAAGGTCTCTTAGTGAGGCCATATGGTTCAAAAACTTTTGGTTGATAACATTTTTTGTTTTTAACTTCTTACCATAGAGTGCAAGTGGCTTTTGGTCAGTGATGTAAGAAAACAGTATGACCAACATACATTTGATCAGTGGTAAGTGAATGTGCTATTGCCCACATATATTTAATGATAACTGGGCAAAGTAAAATTTTATATTCTGTGAGGTTTTAAATCAAGAGTAAGTCCGCTTCAGCACCAGTCTCCTCAGAGGAGAGCATCATATTGTTTAAGTGTCAATTTTGTCTGAGAATTTCATATAAGTTTTCTCAATTAATTACAGGCAATGAACGTCAAATAGTGTTTTGGTTCTTTATTTTACCCCTTTATGGTAATTCACCTCACAGTTTTGAATTAAAAATTTATATATTGAGGGATTCAAATATAACCTTTGAATTTTTCAGCTTAAAATGGTTATTTAACAGGAAAAAATGCACTTATGTAACAGAACTGTAATTGAACAAAGATCAAAATATTGTCCACCAATTTGTCAAAGAAATTGTGTGGTATTTCATAAATCTGGGTTTACTTAGTTACTCTTTCTTCTTATGTAATCAGAACAAGTAAATTTCAATAAAAGTTACATATTATTTTTACACAGTTGTATAAATGAGACATGTAAGTTATAGGTCTCAATATTTGTAATATTTTGTTCTATTTATTGGTTCCTGGCATTTGTTCTTCAGAATATACATTTTCTCAAATTGGAAATTTTGTAAGGTCTTTCTTATTCTTTAACTGAGTGACTTACATAAAAAAGTATATAGGTTTTGTTCCCTCTGTTAAAGCTTGTTCAGACACCCTGTACAGAGGGGAGTGGTGGTAACCACCTCACAGGGACTTTACATATTACTCTACAAAAAGGAAAAAAGATACATCACAATAACTACATAAATCTCAGTATAACTCTGGTGAAAATTAACATATGTTATTTGGTGAGGGAACAAAAACCAGTATTGTTGATGGGAAAAATATTTTGTAAGATGTTGTCGAGTTTCTCAGCAAAAATGTTGTAGACATATTTGATTTTGTTTTTATGAATGCCAAGAACTTTTTGACATTTATTACAGGTTATACAACAATATGAGTCTTATTGTGAGTGATCCAGCAACAGCATATCCCAAGCCGAAAACGGCATGGAAGAAATTTTCCTCACTGTTCAAAGCAGCAGATGGACTAATATTTTATAAACCAGTTTTTGAAGCCTATTTCCGAGAAGCACTCAGGGAATTTTATGAAGATAATGTGCAGTATTTTGAATTCAGGGCCCTTTTGACAGATGTGAGTTTATATTAATTATTTAGTACATACAGTTGTCTAGATTCAGATACAGTCTTAATATGTTTATTGCCCAGTTATTACATGAGATTAAATTTGAATAGTTCTCTAATGCAGAAAGTTGAATCTCTTCATGGGGGATATAGGTATATGTGTCCTTTATATACGTATGGACATTTGGCTTGGATGCTCTTCATTCAGTTTATTTATTTATTTGGGCTTTCTACATCGTTTTCAATACGGTATAGGTCATATCACTCCGGGTAGTTTTGTGGGCAGAGGAAACCAGTACATACAGTTGGTCAAGGTTCTGTACTGTAAGCTACCGATCATCGGTAAGCAATTACCAACTTTCCCACAAAAGGTCCAGGGTTTGAACCTCCCCAACATCAGAGTTGGGAGGCAGGTGTGTTACACTGCATCTCCGTAGTCCCCCGCTCTTCATTCAAGGTCTTCCACAGAGTGCCAAAGGTACCCCACTTAGCGAATTTTGGTCAAACTTACAAGTGCTTATATCTCCCTTATTATTGGTCTCAGAGGTTTGGAATGTCATGTAATCATGTGCTAGGATTATTTTGATATGGTCAAAGTTAACCTTGAAACCTTCTTTTAAAGTCAAACGAAGGTAACCAAACTGAAAAGTGCTTATAACTCTCTTGTTAGTGGTCCCAGAGTTTTGGAGTGTGTAACCAACAAATAGAAAATCATGGGGTGGGATTTCATTATATAGTCTAGATTTGACCTAAAACCCCGCCTTCAGGGTCAAATAAGGGTAGCTAAACTCAAAAGTGGTTATAACGTTTATTATTGGTCTTAAAAGTGTGGAATTTCAAACCAACCTATAGGAAATCAGAAGAAACCTTTCGATGTAGTCACTTTTGACTTTGACCCTTCTTTTGGGGTCAAATGAGGGTAGCAAACTTAAGAGTGCTCATAACTGGCTTATTATTGGTTTCAAATGTTTGGGGTGTGTAACCCACCTGTGTGAATGAGCTCAATGATGAACTTATAAGGAAAGCTACCAAGCATTTGTTCATTATTTGTGTGTGCATGGCTGATCAGTTGAGATAATGAGATGTGGATCTATAGCATTCCGTGAGCTAACACCAGCCAGTGACTAGTTTTAGAGTTTTTTCTTCTGAAGAATATTAAGTTAAAGTGGATGAGAGGGTAACTTTAAATTCATTACTGATACACTATCATTGAAATAGAGTTTACTGGCTCATTCATCTTTCATCGAACTTAGGGTCCTACACGCTGTTAAGTGCCTTACTGTTGCCACTACCAAACCAAGTAAATGCATGGGAATGCATAGTTTGACACTAACTGCATCTACTGAGTGGAACAAGCTAACATAGTGTCACATGTTGTAGACAAACGTTAAAGACTTACCTGTTAGGCCAGCCTGTCCCCCTCCAACATGATCACAGACTCTTTCTGCTACTTAGGCTGTCTCTTTTTCACATCAGTGACTTTAGATGGTGTCTGCATTTATTTGGTGCTTTACAAATACTTGCTTATTGCTTTGTCACACAAAGGTCAAGGGGACTTAGGTTTTAGCACGGTCACGCCACCAATGAGATTTCCTTTCATATGTCATAACTTAAAAATAGTTTATACTGACCTTTCGAAATTTTTTTGGAAATGCAGATATATGAGGGTTGTTACATATATTGGACACTATATTAGTACATTGTATATTACATATATTAGGCACTATATTAGTGCATTGTTTAATTTAAGCTTTATGTTTATACATTGTCATAAAAGATAATTGTGTTGTTGGTTCTTTTTGTGTGCTGACATTTAAAGTAAGGGAGTTATTGATTTCTGTGTTTTAGTGTTTATTGATCTGTTCACAGACTGGGGGAAATCCCCCCCTCAGTGGTTATGTTAGATTTGGGGAAACCCAATTGCCAGTAGTTTCTAGAACTTCCTCATTTGGCCTAGATGGTTCAAGCTTCTTTTGAGTTGGTTCTGTACAATTCCAGAGGAATCTGTGAAGGTATATAAGGAATGTACATCTGACCACAAGAGAACTTTGTATTCGCTTGCTATAAGGAGAGCTATTGTGTTTTGGAGTATAATATATGCTTATATCACTGTGAACTTTTACTGGAGTGAACTGGATACATCATCTGGGCAGATTTATTGTACTTTGGATATTTTGGATATTGTACATTCATATAACAGAGAGTGAATTTACTGCATTTTGGACATTGTCCACATCTTGGAGCAGACAGTACAGTTGTGTTAACTCTCTAAATATCTCCAGACAGACATTCTGTGTGACTGGATATATAAAGAATAGCAGGACAAGAACCTTTTGTGTTGTTGAGTGTGGGACAGGTCACAGAATATAGACATCTGTGTGCGAGTGAACGCTGGACAGATCACGGGATAGACCACAGGACATTGGACAGAACACAGAATATACCACAGGATGGATTACAGAACAGATTGCGGGATACGGCGGATAAACTTATTCTTAATCTCAGTGGTCAGGTCAGCTAGATCTTGTTATTGTATTAGTGTGCTTAGTTAAGGGCATACCAGTTGACTGTAATCATTATTCATTTGTTAATCGCTAAATAAATTTGTTAAGTTAAGCTTTTTGGTTTTTTTTCTGTTACAACTTAAAGACAACCGGTAATTGCTACCGTGCTTGCCCGTGACCGTAACAGGGTTTAAGGTCTTAGAGACTACTGTTGTTTTATTTTTTGCCTCAGCCTTCAACTATAAGACCAATGGCAGCCATCTAAAGGTCATATTGAAGGTATTTCTTCACATTTTGGCCTGGTACTTACTTGCAGAAGGACAGTTTACCCAATGGCTAAAACCGTATATGTAACACATACACATATGTGTCCTCTATAAGCAAGCAGAAATTTACCCTTCGACTTCTTTCTTTAAGGTCATGCCCAGCCTCAAAACATCAGCATGTCAGCCTTTTTCCTATATTATTACTAGTTTTAGGGGTTCGGAATGTTAACCCAACTTATTGAAACTCATGGGCTGGAAATCTTACAGAAGGGTCAGATTTGATGTTTGACCACTGTTTAAGACTAAACTGTGTTTGTGTACTAAAAAGGCCATATATCTTCATTATTATTAGTCTCAGGAGTTCGGAATGTGAAAACAACCTATTGAAAATCATGGGATGTGAATCTTAGAAGGGATGGATTGATACTTTGACCCTACTTCAAGGTCCTCCATAAATTTGCTGCTTTTGCAGTCTGGATCCATTGCTGGGTGAGAAATAGCACCAGTAGCTACTTTTAGTAAATGGCTTACAATTCAAAATTGACTGCACATTTAGGGCATTTGACCAAAATATGTTACTTTCTCTGCACCTACAAGCTGGAACCTGTTTTAGATTGCTATCTCAATAGGAAAGTGAGTAATAGCTAAATTCTGTAGTTATCAGTGAGTAAAATGAGAAAATATCTTTTATTCTTTGACCCCTACTTCAAGGTCAAACAGAGCTTACATTTTAAAATCCTTATATTTGCTTTATTTTTGGACCCATTAGTCTTCAGCACATCACCAGTCATTTTCAGAATGTGAATTTCTCTTCATGTTAAATTACACCATGCCCTATCCAGGGATACAGTGCTTTGAGGTGCAATCTCTAGTTATTATTACTATTGTTAATCAAATAAAGTTGCCAGGTGTCAGTTGGCAGTTCTGCAAATTTTTGCCCCTGAAAAATATAGGTATAACATTTGCAGGTGACTGATATAGCAGGAAATCAATATGACAGAGAATGGATGATTGGTACATACAAGAAAATATCAGAAGAATTTATGCAGAAATATCCTGACTTTACAGGAACAAAGATGATATATTCTACTTCAAGGTATTTTTGAGTAAAAGCTGTGAAAATTGCCACCTTGTATTAAGCTATAACACTTATTATACGGTAGCATCTAGACAGATTTATTTAGCTGAAACTCAATCCGCTATCTCAATATTTTATGCAATTGTAGATGTGCAAAACTAATTGGACAAATGGTGCTGTTATGTGTAACATCTTTTTCTGAGAATATAAAGAGTAAAGGATATAAACAGAGTGGCATCCTACTGAGCCAGATGTACATTCAGCTATGATCAAAATTGTTTTGACTGTGAAAAAGAAAAGTTTTGGTAAATCTTTTTCAGTTTATTTATTTACAAATTCATACAGAGTACATAATTTGATTAGTGTGAATATTAACCAGTGGTTCTTAAAATATTAACACAAATGTATAACATTAATGCATTTTCAGATCATCTTCAAAGAGGGAAGTTGCTAGCACTGTGAATGACTCCTTGAAATTTCAAATGGAATTTCCAGGTTATTTTGTTGGCTTTGACCTTGTAGGTCAAGAAGATTCAGGCCATGACCTTTTATACTTTCTGGATGAGTTATTGTATCCCTCTCAGCATAACATGTCACTGAAATACTTCTTTCACGCTGGAGAGACAGGTTTGTTTTTGATTTTTGTTCCAAAGGATACATTTTAAATCATTAAAGAGAGTAAGAAATGAATCACATCTAAATTCAAATTAATGTAGAAAAAAAGTCTGAAAGATTACATTTAATTGGCAAATTGAGGACAGCCTTACAGTGGCGTTATGTTGGAGGCCCACCTTAATTTGTCTGCTAAGTAAATGCTTGGCGACATAACTTTGGTTACAAAGACTTGTCAAAATGGACAGGGGCAGAGCCTTCAAGGATTGGTTTTGAGAGATTTAAATCCTTTTTAAAGGATTTAAATTCCTTTTGCAAAAAAAAGTATATAGATTTAAATCCTTTTCCTTTTGCTCAAAATCATGTTGAAACTTCGAAGCCCTCTTCCTGATTTTTTAAGAATTTTTTTTTTTTTTTTTTTCAATTTATTATTTTTTTTTTTTCATTTCTCCATTATCACAACTTAAAGTTTTACAAGAACTCACTTTTCTGGACAATATACTTGGACTATTATCTAACTTAATATTTATATCTATGAATGTATGTGCCTGATGATTATATGCTAGAAGTTATAAATTTACTTCAAAAGGATTTTGATTCCTTTTTGCAAAAAAAAAAATGATTTGGATTTAAATCCTTTTAGAAAATAAAAGGATTTGGATTTAAAAAATGTCAAGGCATTTTTATTTAGATTTACATCTACATCCTTTCAAAACGATTTAGAACCTAACTACTGATATTATGCTTTGTATATTCAATGTCTTTTTTAATCAAAATTATTTTTTGTGGAAATAGTACATATCAAATGTTATCTTGATCTTGTTATAAAATAGAAACCACCTTTCTGTTTCATCTTTGTACACTGCCTTAGAATCATTGATCCTTGGTTTAGACTTACCCTGAAAAGTATTTGCAAAAATTAAAATTGTAAACTTAAAAGTTTAACTGAAAGTGACTTTTACTGTCCATTACCTTGGGAAAAGTTCCAGTTATAAAGTCCATATCTTCCAAAAGTGGATTGTCCTGCTGTATGTTGTATTGACAGACTGGCTGGGCTCAGGAATTGATGAGAATTTAATTGATGCCATTCTGCTCAATGCGACACGAATAGGCCATGGATATGCCATTACCAAGCATCCTTTAGTGATGAAATATGTTAAACAAAAAGATATAGCCATTGAGGTGTGCCCAATATCTAACCAAGTGAGTTTTTAAATAATGATGCTTTCATTGTGAGTGAATACATGAACTTAAAATATTGATCCCTGGAAGTGACATCACTTACGATCATAATGTATGCGTTTTCCTTGCAAACAGAAGAGTATGGGTTTACCACATAAAGTAAAACATTTTTCCGTCTTACATTTTCATGTGGGATCCTTATTATATCCCCAGACGAAAGTCGGGGATATATTGGATTCAGGTCCGTCGCGCCGCCGCCGCCGCCGCCGCCGCCGCCGTAGAAATTTCCTTGTGGACGCGATAACTCAAAAACAAATTAACATTTTTTTTTCAAACTTGGTACACATGTTAAGGGTGCCCAAAGGAAGATCCCTATTTTAAGGTGACCTTAAACTCCCAGTAAAAAAGAACTTATGGCCACCTTAAGGTCAGAAATTGGACTTTTGGCCACTTAGAGCCCTGTAGGTCACAAACTATGATGCTCAGCTGGCTGAAATTTTACCTGACAACACATTAATATGTTCTTAGTACATGTGCCGAAAATCACGACTTTAAGTTGAGGAGAAAATTGTCTTTGAGGCCCATAAATACCCCCACTTAGGGATTTTTTGCTATACTTTTCACATATTTTGCCCTATAATTTGGAAGTGGTAATTCTGATGAGTCTCAAACTGTGCTAGGTATAACTTTGATATGTAATCCTTGTCTGTAGAAAATTTTAGGGCTGTAGGTTTACCCAAAGGGGTCGACTTAAGGTCTCAAAAGTGCCCACAGAGACCCAATTTATGCACTTTTTGCCACTTTCAAGCACTGTAGCTTTCAAACTATGTCTCTCATCTAAGTTAAATATCATCTGGGAATATATCTATGTGTTTTCTTATATGTGCCCCAACATTTAGGCCTTTAATAGACAGTTAACCTGTGTATCAGGACCATAAACACCCACCCGAGTGACCCTTATAAGACATTTTTCACATCTTTTTCCCTGTAACTTGGAAATGGTAAGTCTGAGAAGTTTCAAACTGTATTAGATATATATTCTGTGTGTAATCTTAGTATGTAACAGATTTTAAGTCTGAAGCTTTAATTTTGAAGGTCAAATTGAGGTCTCTAAAAGGCTCCCAAAGACCCAATATTTGGACTTTTGGCTACTTTTAAGCCCTGTGACTGTCAAACTATGTGACTGATAGAGCTCAAATCCTATCTGGGAAGATATTAGTATGTTATTTATATATGTGCCAAAAATTAAGGCTTTAAGAAGACATTTAACCTGTGTATGAGGACCATAAATCCCCACCCGAGTGACCATTTTTAGACATTTTTCACATATTTTGCCCTGTAACTTGGAAATGGTAAGTCTAAGAAGTTTCAAACTGTATTAGATGCATATTCTATGTGTAATCTTAGTATGTGACAAATTTTAAGTCTGAGGCTTTAATTTGAAGGCCACATTAAGGTCTCTAGAAGGCCCCATAAAGACCCAGTATTTGGACTTTTTGCCAATTTTAAGGCCTGTGACTGTTAAACTATGTGACTGATAGAGCTGAAATCTCATCTGGGAATACATTATTATGTTCTTTTTACATGTGCCAAAAATCAAGGCTTCAAGTAGACATTTAACCTGTTTATGAGGACCTTAAACACCCACCTGAGTGACCCTTTTAAGACATTTTTCACATATTTTGCTCTGTAACTTGGAAATGGTAAGTCTGAGAAGTTTCAAACTTTATTAGATACATATTCTATGTGTAATCTTAGTATGTAACAAATTTTAAGTCTGAAGCTTTAATTTGAAAGCCACATCGAGATCTCTAAAAGGCCCACAGAGACCCAATATTTGGACTTTTTGCCACCTTTAAGCCCTGTGACTGTTAAACTATGTGATTGATGGAGCTGAAATCCCATCTGGGAATGCATTATTATGTCCTTTTTACATATGGCGAAAATCAAGGTTTTTAGTAGACATTTAACCTGTGTATGAGGGCCATAGACACTCGCCCAAGTGCCTTTTTGGACATTTTTTCCGTATTTTGCCCTGTTATTTGGAAATGCTTAGTGTGACAAGTCTTAAACTGTATTATATATAATTTTTGTTTGTTATGTATGTCCCCCAAAAAGTTTCAGATCTGTAGTTTAATTGCTAAGGTCTCTTTAACAATTGTAAAATGCCCACAGAAACCCAATTTATGGACATTATGCCACTTTAAAGCCCAGTAACTGTCAAACTATGTGGGTTATAGAGCTGAAATCTTTGAATTTTTAAAAGGAAATGCCTGTCTATTTAAATTTTGAATATTAATAATGTTATGGCTATCTTAGTCTTTTAAGAACTTATTTTTGTGTGTTATACCTCTGCTTGCTGAGTTTTTAACTTTTTAAAATGAAACTGGTTAAACGCCGGTTAAACATATTCAAGTAGACAAAATGGACACTTTAAGTGAGCTTTAAGTCCCAATATTAATGAAATTATATCCGTATGTAGTAAAACTAGGGGATTTTTAACCCTCAACTAGCCCAGTTTTATTCAACTTGCCTCAGTTAATTTTGACACAGCTCCTACAGTTATGAACTCATTTCAGTTGATAATCACATACTTAAAATTCTCAATTCTTTTTGTATTTGAGTACCCCTTTTATATAGATTGTTTGTTTACCATTTATGCTGTAGCACTCCATCTCTTTGAGAGAACATGTAAACTGTGTAAAAAAGAAGTAGAAGATGAGATACATTTTGTTTGTGTTTGTCCAGCTTTAGAGCTGATTCGTATGAAATATTTCAAAATTTTAAATATAGATAAATCTGAATTATTAATAGATCAATTATCAAGGGTATTAACTCATATGAATGTCAATATGGTTATTAATTTTATTTTTGATTTGTGGCAAGAAAGAAAAAGTAAAGTATATTGTTAATTTTTATGTATTGAATTGCTGTCTTTATTTACTGTATCTTACCTCAAAATATGTTTGCTCTGTTTGTTATTAACTCTCTATTTAAAGTGACTTATAAGCCCATATAGGGCTGGGTATTACTTCAATAGTTTTTGTATAATCCTTGTCAACATAATACATGTCACTATAATAAACTAATAAACTAAACTAAGTCCCAACCCACATCCCCCACCCGGATTCCCCCCACCCACCTCTGGGACCTCCAGCTATATTGAGTGACACTAAATAAACAAAGGTATTTAATGATATCAGATGAGAAACAAAGACCTCAATGGGGTTGCAGATCTTGTGTAATAGTGAGAGAGGTGTGGAGAATGGGAGGGGGGTGGGGGTGGGAGGTGGTGGGCTTCATTACATATAACACAAAGGGGAGTCAGAACTGAGATTGTGTCACATATTTAGGTTGCATATATATGGACCACATATACAGGTATAGAGGAAATGAATAACTGAAAACAATTTGCAAATTCTAAAAATAATATAATAAAATAATAATATAAATAATTTTTTTTAAATAATATTTTATTTGTGAACAAATATAGAAACAGATATGCACTTTTGGGATTATGAATTTTAGAATGGACATTGAATCATCAATCATTTAAATACTTTGAAGGAAGATTGAAAAGTATGATGAGTTGAGTTAAAAATAATATTTTATTTGTCAACAAATATAGAAACAGATATGCTCTTTTGGGATTATTATTTTAGAATGGACATTCAATCATCAATCATTTAAATACTTTGAAAATAGGTTTAGAGTTATCATTGCAGGAAGATTGAAAATATAATTTGAGTTATGTATTCGGCGTCTGGGGATACACCATCTTCCTTGGAAGATATAAACAGAGTAGATTGATGTGCTGAAGTTCATATAATAATGGGTAATTATGTTTTTAAAAATTCCCGATCAAAACCTGTGGCGTGAGTGATGACCTGTCTGGGGATATGTTGGCGCCGAGTTGGCCCAATCTAGTTATGGCTAAAGTGAAACATGGAACTTTTTTCCTTTATTATCACTGCCAATTAGATGTTATTTTCATGGCTGTCTGTTTGTTTGTTAGTAGAACTACTGGTTGGAACTTCATGAAATAATCGAAAGATGGTTCTTGATCAAACTTAGATCACACTAAATTTTGAGGCTGATCTGGGCTGGTATTCACAAAGGTTCTTAGACTTAGCCAGGTTTTAGGCTTAAATGTGGTCTTAAAGTTGAGACTTTTGTCTCAGCTAAGTTTTGTCTTAAAACCGTATTCACAAAGGGTGACTTAGCCAAGATTATCAAATAACCACAGTGGTTTTTGTGTGTCATGTGACCTTTCTTTTCTATTCAAACTATACTATTGGTGACATATATTCTTCATTTAATGTATTTTATCTAAGGATAAGTGCTGTTTTGAAATGGAAAACCTTGTTACCACATATAAACTTCCCAAAGACTGCTTTAGTGAGGTGTTCTGTATAATTATGCTTTATTGACAGCCATTTCAAATTTTGAAGTGGAGAAAAGTTTATGGCGGCCATATTTAAGTCTTCTTTACAAAATTTAAGCCCACTACCAACCAGTCTTAAAGTTAAGCCATTATTTAAGCCTAAGACTGGTCTTAACTTCTTTGTAAATACCGTTAAGACTAAGACAAAAGTCTTAGCAATTTTTCTGTGAAAGTTAAGACAAAAGTCTCAACTTTAAGCCTAAGCCCTGGCTAAGACCTTTCATGAATACGGGCCCTGGATCACCATCTGGATAAAAAAAATGTTTTTTTTTTCTTGTTTTTGTATTATTACGTGCCTAAGTGGGGGTCTGTGCTCTCCGAATGCCCTTGTTGAGTAATAAAAGTTGGGGACAGTCCACAGTTTGTAATGAATATTTGTATAATATATATTTCTCAGGTATTTCAGTTTACTTCATAAAAGCATGATCTTAAAAGTATATATCTTGTAATTAAATTGCTCTTTATCATGTTAAAATGGGTGGAAAAAAATAATCACAACAGTTTCTCAGATTTCTTCGCAAAGTAGTTTTACATTTTAACAATAGCCTTCATTTGGTTTCTCTATAAAATTTATGTCCATAAAAAATGTTTCAACAATGGACTTTCTAAATTCACTTATGTTTAGTCATCTTTTGTCTGTGAGTGATTGTTATTGTAAGAAAGTTATAACATAGACAAACAAAAATCTCAAAACTTTTCATTCTGTTTTCATGCAGTGTCAGCAGACTTACGTGTGAAATGCCCATTTTTCACTTTTTGCAAATTTAGGTGTTAAAGCTGGTTGATGATCTTCGGAACCACCCAGCAAGCAGTTTGTTGATGCAGAATTACCCAGTGGTGATTAGCGCAGATGATCCCGGTTTGTGGGGAGCCAGAGGATTATCCTACGACTTCTATGAGGCTTTCATGGGACTTGGGGGAGATAAGGCCGATCTCGGGTTTTTGAAGCAATTAGCAATGAACTCCATCAGGTACTATAAAATTAATTCCTAGTGAAATTTTAAATCTGTATTAATATCTCAAGTGGAAACTGGCCATTCATTGAAAATTAATTCTATTGAATTTCTTAAAAATGACAAATTAGTGAAATTTTCTTCCAGCTAAAATTTCCACTTTGGATAAAAGAACTAAAGAATCCCTGATTAAATATATTAACAGTTTAGATTATAATAAAATTTTCTTTGTTTCAGCACTCTGTAATTAAAACTCTTTCTAAATTGGAATCCTTTTTGTAGAATAGAATAATCTGTATAAAGACATTATGGATGTAAAGGAATACTTGCGGTGTAAGTTTATCAGTTTTGACCCTGCAAACCATTCAACTCTTGAATTTGTCTTTGGTTTTCAGTTTAATACTGTTTCAATAGTGGCAAAGGGGTTGAAGCAAGTAAATTTTTTCTTGGGCTCACATTTTACTAGTTTTATCTTTTTACTAATCAACTTTCAGTAAAATTACAACTTGATAGCAACTTTCCATATGCATCTCAATGATTATAGAATAAATACTGTTGACATTCAATCTGATCTATTCTTATCATTATCTAGCAAGACACATAAAATCTTCTAATTCTCTGTAACACGGATCAGCCAAAGTTGACACCAAAGTTGATAGCTCTGTAGTCTCTGTTCCTAGTCCAGTGACGGGTTCGCTTTACAAAGTGTGTGTGCTTTACTGAAAATTTGGTCAGGGCTGTGTCCCTGTTTTAAAAAAGGAAAAGCAAAATTATAAAACGAAAAGGAAAAAAGTTCATATTTACATGAATTGTGATGATATGTAGCGGTTTTAAAACAGGAAACAATTTCATCTTGCTTTCTTCGTCTTAGGATTTATTATGTGTGTTGTTTGGTTAATGTTACCCGAATATCTATAAAATAATGATAATATAAAAATATATTTGTTTATGTTTTAGTTACAGTGCAATGACTACATCAGAAAAGGAAAAAACAATGAGAATTTGGATAGAAAAGTGGAATCAATTCTTGGATTATGTGCTTGAAAACTTCTAAGCATGATATCTAGTGATATCATCACCAATGCAATATCGTTATATCATCACTGGACAGGCATGTTGTCATCACAGGGCTCATGAAATCAAGATATTTTGATTACAAAATCTCGAAATCATGGATTTTCAAAGTATCTACTATTTTAAGGAAATACTGTACCGACAGAGTACATAAATACTTACAAGTCTGGCAAAATGTTTACATGTTCTTCTCAAAAAGTTTTAAATTTGTTACTGCTGGATAATTCTTCAGTAAAAATGAGACTCAACATTTGAGGTCATAGATACTACATATTACTGAAATTACATTGGGGTGGTATTCATGAAGTCTTAAGTTAGTTTTATTTGAATACAAAAGTTAAGCCTGAAACTTTACTAAGGCTATTCATGAATACAGCCTCAGGTTTTTAATTGTAGTGATATTCTGGCATCTTTGTAAAGAAATGGTGATATTGTAATGATTACTACTCATTATATACCGTAAAATGTTTGAAAAACCCATCACAACATATCATCAGCTGTGTGAAAATATATAGAGTAAGGAATCTAAAATTTGCCAGAAAGCTTAATTTCGCCACCTCTAAAAACCTTACTTAATTCTGTGAAAAAAAAAAATGTTTGGTCTTAAACTTGGTATTTTTCAGTTCAAAAAGCCTTAATCTACTATACATTCAACAAATTTCACCTCAATTCATTAATTTTATTAGTGTTTCCACATGTGGCGAATTTCAGATATGTGGCGAATTTTACAGTTCTTACTCTACTAAATGGGTGAATTAAGGCCCAGGACGGATATGTGGGGTGGATCTGCACTCTGAAACATCCATGGGCGATATGACAAAATTTTTCCATATGTTTGGGTTGGGCAGTTATGAAAATGAAAACCAGCCAGGTATTCCAAAAGAAAAATAACCCGAACCTGGTTACTTGCATTTTAGTATACACAAACTGAAAAGTAAAGCCATGGTTGATGTAAACAAATCTACACAAACTACAATTTGTTACGAGAGCTCACATAAGGAAAACTGTGTTGAAAATGGATATAAGGAATAAAATTAGACCAAATAACAGGTTTTACTGGCATTAATTGACCCTGGAACGACATGTTAGCAATATGAGGGTGATAACATCAGATGGGGGGGTGGGTGGGGGGGGGGGGGGGGGGGGGGGGGGGGGGGGGGGGGGTGGTACTTACAATAAAGACATGGACCTTCAGAGAGTGGCAATGTCTATGTTAAACATCTAGCCATTCTGATGTATATAATGCAACAAATAGCGAAACTGTGGAGCTGAAATGTTACAGCTAAACTTTGTTCATTCAAATTACAAGGGACTAGCCCACACTTCTATTTACCAGGAATTCCCAATAACGGGTCAATTTCAAACTGTACATGTATATATTCAAGTCCATTTCTTTGTGATCAGTTTTTATACCCTTTCTTGTGTAGATTTCTATAGCAACATTGTCTTAGAATTTAATACTTAGATAATTATCAAACTAGGTGTAACATTAAAATGTGAGCTGTCTAAGTTATACATGCAAACAGTTTGATGGTCACATACAGATCTGTTCACTAGTCTAAGCTGTAATAACAGGTAGTGCTTGATATTGCACAAACCCTTGCTGACATGTAGTTCTGACAAAAACATTTCTGGATTTGCAATACAGATCAAGACTATCTTTGAGAAACACAGGCCACTGTTAGAACCTCGCCTTGTGTAAAATATAACCCAGATCCGATCTATAGTTTTGGAGTAATGCAAACTGACCCAGTTGCAATACCTTCACTCCTCCCCTTGAGTGGGGGAGTGGGCTAGTGAAGAGGTGTTTAACATGGGACCAGGCTGGTAGAAAATCAAAAATAGCAAACAGTGCCTTACAGTGTATATTATTATAGACTCAAGAAGATGTCTCTGAGAATGCAAAGTCCCTAACACATGGGTAGTATTGAGAAAGACATGTAATGAGTCTGACCACAGATGCATCCTTGTTGGAGTTGTTTGAAATTTAAAAAGAGGCTCTCTCACAATGATGATCATCTGATCTCATTTCTCCCCCTTTTATTGGTTTGCACTTAAATGACCCCACAGCACCCCGTCCATGTTTTTTTTTTCATTGAGTCTTCTATGTTGTCAACTTTTGTGTTGCAGTAAGTACAAAGTATATTATGAAAAATAAGGACCTAGATCCAATGTATAGTTTTGAGTTATGACCACGTACAGACAATCAGACCTGATAACAATACATTAGCCCCTCCGCCTCAGGAAGAGAATAGATATATATTATCCCACAGCCTTTAAAGATTGTGCCGGTATTGTTTTCACCCATGGTGTCCCGATGGGCTTGCGGGCAGTCAGTCGGGTGGGCAGGCACCAGGGAGTGGGAAAAAGAGTTTGTCCGGGCTTTATCTCTAAAACTGTCATGGGGGTGTAGGTGTGTGGGGTTGTCTGGGCTATATCTCAGAAACCATAATGTGTAGGAAGTTGATACTGGGTAGGGACATTGATTGGGGTTGGAGGTGTCCAATATCATGGTGTGGCCTTGATTTGACTTTTGACCTTGCCGTAGTGACTATGACCATTAAAATCTTGTCCAGTCTATATTTCGGAAACTGCAAGGTGTAGGAAATTGATGCTTGGTATTGACATTGCTTCGGGATTGTAGGTGTGCAACATCATGGTGTGACTGTCATTTGATCTTTGACCTTGCTTTAGCGACCTTAACTTTTGAAGTCTTGTTTGGGCTATTTCTCTGATTCTGTAAGGTGTAGAAGGTTGACACTTGGTAGGGACAATCGTTGGGGGGTGTAGGTGTGCAGCATCTTGGTGTGATCTTGATTTGACCTTTGACTTGGTGTAGTGATCTTGACCCTTAAAATCTTGTAAGGACTGTATCTTGGAAAGAAGTTGATACCTGGTCGGTACATTGGTTGGGGGTGTAGGTGTGCAACATCATGGTGTGACCTTGATTTGACATTTGGCCTTGGCATGGCCTGTATCTCAGAACCTGTAAGGTGTAGGAAGTTGATATTTGGTAGGGACATTGGTTGGGGGTGTAGGTGTGTAACGTCATAGTGTGGCCTTGATTTGACCTTTGACCTTGCCATAGTGACCCTGACCTTTAAAATCTTTTCTAGGCTGTATCTCAGAAACTGTAAGGCGTAGGAAGTTGATACTTGATGGGGACCTTGGTTAGGAAGTAGGAGTGACATGTGATGATGTGGCCTTGATTTTATTGTTGACCCTGTCATGGTAACCTTGGTTATTTTCTCTTCTTAAATATTATTTGGATCTTTATATAACTGACACTGCTCTGAAAGTCTCCTGATATTTGTACTGTTTCACTACTTCTAAGTCTCATGGTGTTGAAAACCATTTCCTTGGGCTGTGAGTTAAGGGCATCTCTGATGCTATTTTTTTCTGTATGCAGAGCAATACCAAAGAGCCAAGATGGTTATTTAAAGATGTCTTTCAGGTTCATCTGAGAAATCAGGTATATTTACATATCGAACATAAGTTCACTTGCTTTTGGCCCACTTAGGATAAAGTTCTCACCAATGAAATTTTTATATCATTCAGACATATTCATTGTTATCATGAAGAAATGAAAATATTGCTGAATAGTTAATGTAATCAAGCGCACATATTAAGAAGTACATGTATGTACAAGACTTGTCTGAGGAATTGTTAATCACCCCTTTTATGTATGGGTGCACTTGTATTTTTGAACTTGGGATAATATCAATAGAGTTAAAATGTTATTCAGAGCTGTTTCAGGCTGGAAATGAAAGATGAAAATTTTACTGTATGGTCAATTGCTATTCTAATTGAAATAGTAGTGTGATTCAGATTCAAATATTTTTTAAAAAAAGATTAAAATTTTTGTGGAATTTGTCTCCCTGTGAAAGCCAAATATGAAAATGCTGCAAGTTCAGAACAAGCAAATGATATACATGTATTGGATGGAGTTTTCTGAGTAAAACTGTTGTGTTCATTCAGAGAAATTTGAATTTCACATTTAAGTTAGTGATTTCTGTGCAGCCAGCTGATGTCTTTGTGATAATTAAAAATTGTTGTGTTACTCAAAATAAGTAAGTGGGAAAGATTGATCTTATGTGCCAGTATTTACCTGCATTTTGTGATGTCACTTTTTGATTTCATAATAGGGTTTTCTTCTTTATAATAATTTGTATATTTTAGCATGTTATGACAGGTCGCACAGCTCTGACAGTTTTTTTGTTTATAAAATATACATATAACTGAACTATTATGTTGTAATACAGAAAACAGTGACTAAAATATGCACAGTGATATATTGTTACACATTAAAGTCTTTGTAATAATATTTTGCCATAGATTTTTATTTGTAATTTGTTGAAGTTATAAATTAAAAATGTTGCATATTCTCTCAAAATTTACAATGGGGATGTTGTGAGATTGCTTGAATCTCACACCCAATCTTCAGTGGGGAAGTTAATCTTTGTCTTTGGTAATTACAGTGCAGAATCTTGAGTCTTGATTGATCAATATATTCCTTCAGAATTGATAGGACTGCACCACTATGGCAATCTTGGAAATCAGCTGTTCAGGAGCATTAATGAGGTGAATCTGTTCATTCGGGGAGGTTTGTCAACCATGATCATAACATTCAGCAAAATTCTGGAGATGTTTGGGGACTGGCCTTTAAACTTTAGGAAGGTTTGGAAATGAATCAGGTGTATTCCCTACAAATTCAAACTGTTGGAATATGTCATAAACTTTCTACAATCCTCTGACAATTATCAGATATTACATTCTGGAGCTCAATCCTAAAGCTGCCTTAACATTCGTAAAGCAGTCTTTTCCAGCTTGAAACGGTTGTAATCAACCAGATGGGCATAAGGTTTGTAACCCATTCTGTAGAATTCTGAAGCCAAACAGGATGTTTTGGGGAACCAATTGGGGGGTTCGGTAACCAGTCCATGGATCATGACCCCATTCAACTTTTTCCAGTCAGGGACAAGGTATATGATTGGCTGACCAATATAGAATAGTCCTACAAAGCGACCCATTGTATTGTGATCTGTACAATATGATGTTATACCCAAATGGATGAATTTAAAATAAAGCATGTGCAGTGCAATTACACATTTTAAGATTTTATTGGATTTATAATTAAATACTATGAAATGCATTCTTCATAAAAGATAAGAGTACAAAACAACATTTTGTTTTGTAGTGTTATATGTTTGTTTTCAGATTGTAGTTCATTATTCCTAAAGTTTAAAAAAATTCTGAATTTCTGAATCTCTTTTGTGCAATTTGGGACCATTCTGAGTGTAGCACTTCATGCTGAGTAAAAGGAATTGTAATGGCATACATGCAGGTCTGGTGTGTACAAATGTGGATTTTATATCAGTTTTACATCACACAGCAGGTTTGGTCAATCACTTGTACACATAAATTTGCAATTGATCACAAGGTTTAGAGAAATTTAAGTAGGCGGCCTGCTATGAGCAATTTAGCAAAAAGGTTGGAAAACTGTGAAGTTCGAGTTCAACACAAATTGCATGGTTTGTCCTGATTGGAAATGAGTTCTCAAGATGTGATTTTCTACCTGAGAACCACAATTCAGAAAATAACATTTAACACTAACATACGATCTTGGTAGGGACATTGGTTAAGGGGTGTAGGTGTGCAACATCATGGTGTGACCTTGATTTGACCTTTGACCTTGCCTTAGTGACCTTGACCCATGAAATCTTGTCCGGGCTATATCTCAGAAACCGTAAGGTGTAGGAAGTTGATACTTGGTAGGGACATTGGTTGAGGGTAGTAGGTATGCAACGTCATGGTGTGACCTTGATTTGACCTTTGACCTTGCTGTACTGACCTTTACCTATAAAATCTTGTCCGGGCTATATCTCGGAAACCGTAAGGTGTAGGTTGTTGATATCTGGTAGGGACATTGGGGGTTGTAGGTGTGCCACATCATGGTGTGCCCTTGATTTGACCTTTGAGCTTGCTGTAGTGACCTTGACCTATAAAATCTTGTCCAGGCTATATCTTGGAAACTGTAAGGTGTAGGAAGTTGATATTGTGTAGGGACATTGGTTGGGGGGTTGTAGGTGTGCCACATCATGGTGTGACCTTGATTTGACCTTTGACCTTACTGTAGTGACCTTGACCTATAAAATCTTGTCTGGGCTATATCACAGAAACTCTAAGGTGCAGGAAGTTGGTACCTGGTAGGGATATTGGTTGGGGGTTGTAGGTGTGCATCGTAATGGTGTAGTCTTGATTTGATCTATGACCTAGTCGTAGTGACCATGAGTTTGAAAATCTTGTCTGGGCTATTTATTGGATTTGGTAAGGTGTAGAAGGTTGACACTTGGTAGGGACATTGGTTAGGGGGTGTAGGTGTCCATCATGGTGTGACCTTTAACTTTAACTTTGCCAAAGTGTGTTCACCTGCCATATTTGAGACATGTTTCTCTTACAACAAAGATCTATAGATTGCTGCAACTGATTAGTTTATGTACTTTTGTATAATTGTGCTATTTCTATTGACAGCTATACCTAATTAATAAATTTTACTGCGTTAATACATCCTATCCAATGGAAAAAGTCATCTTATATGAGTGCATAATGCCCTCACAAGCTGGCTGGTCCCAGTACTGTGCACTCCTCAGATGGCGCCTCGTACTTCCTTCCTGTCTAGACAAGATGACGTCATAGCATCTCTTTTCATTTGGCACGTGTACTGTGCAGACGTGTTTTCAACAATCTCCAGATATTTTAAGAAAAAGTGTGGATTATGACAGAAATCTGCTGGAAACGCTCCCTAGCTGACTCAATTTAGTGTTGATGATAGGGCAGTAATCGACGAGAAATATAAGGCAGCCATTTTACTAGTTTCTTCCCATTCAACAATTTTGTTGTTAGGGGCAGATCAACAAGATAAGAAAAATACTGGATTTT
The DNA here is from genome assembly GCA_964017235.1 of Sabellastarte sp. h YS-2021. Lineage (NCBI taxonomy): Eukaryota > Metazoa > Annelida > Polychaeta > Sabellida > Sabellidae > Sabellastarte > Sabellastarte sp. h YS-2021. Next base: position 80,898,318 of record OZ024934.1, on the reverse strand, counting down.
CTACTTACAAGGTAATTTTTGTGTGTCTTTTGTTTGAATGTACCTCTACAGTTCACCAACGAAACGTCAGTCTTCTCAAGTATTTACAACGTAGAAGGAATCCCCATCAGAAGAGTATGAAGTGCGTTCTTTTGAACTCACGTCTACTGTGATATCAGTCCCTCCCTTGCAGACCCGGCTTTGTTGTCGGTAGTGGGGGTTGTGGATGGCCAGGTCACTGGTTTTATCACAAAAGAAAGAAAGAAATTCATCTACAGAGCTTCCTACCTCTTCAGAGTGCACTGGTATCTACATAGAAGGATTTTCATCTTCAGTCACTCTCAGTCCCACCCTTGTGGACCTGGCACGTGTGTTGGTAATAAGGGCAGTGGATGACCAGGACACTGGTTTGAGTGCACAGCCGGCTGAGAAAAAAGAACCGACTTCAGACCGGCACCGACCAGGACTTTCACCTTCAGAGCGCACTGGTCGACCAACCGGCCAGCTCGAAAGAATGCAACCTCTGACGTCATCTCCACGAAGCTGGTCATGTGATTCACCGACCAGGTCACAAAGCTGGTCACGAAGCTGATCACGTGATTCACCGACCAGGAAAGTCGGAAGTGCGTTCTTCAGAACTCATGTCTACTGTTATTCCAGTCCCTGCCTTGCAGACAGTTTTCACTGAGCAGTTTTGCTTCACACCAGCTGGTTACAGAGACTACTAACCTGCTATCAGGTGCAATTACTGTCTTGCCGCTATCAGGTGCAATTACTGTCTTGCCCCTTTTCAATACTGGTTTCAGAGGACCGGAGCCTACCAGCAGACCCACCTGGGGATAACCTAGTTAGTAGACCAGTAACTAAATTCAATGGTCAGCCTAGCCTGCCAGTTTTTACTGGTTACAGAGTATAACAGGCTACAGAGAATTACTGTGGCCAAAATTGCTGGTTACAGAGAAAACAAATGGGTCTTTTGAACAGCAAGAGAAAAGGTGGTCCACACTCAAACAAGTTTTCATTGTGTCCGGTCAGGGGTCAGCCATCATATTAATGATAATGTGTATATGCTCCACCTTACAGGTGGCTGGCCCGGGGCCAAGAATCTGTAAAATGTGAAGAGTTGTGTCAGCCCCACTGGACTGGACCACAGCAAGAACAGATGGGCTGTTAACTGGTTTCATTGTTAATGTTTTTTCAGTCTACCAAATGTCCCAAATGTTTCACTAAATTTACCTGAAGGGGCCAGACTAAATCACCTTTGGGAGTATTGGGAGCTGGACCCTAGGTAGTACAATTTTGAAGGAGGGCTATACCCTCCCTTTCCAGACCAGACCAGGCTTACAAGGACCCTGAACATCATAAGCTTCCATGTCAATCCCCACAGGAATCTCTACTAGTTGCAGACATTACATCAGCTTATGGACAAAGAAAAAAAAATGGAGACACCAGAAACCATCAGAACCTCCCTCCAACAAGGGGAGTGGGTTACCTCTATAGTTTTCAAGGATGCCTACTTCCATATACCAATACAGGAACAGTCCAGGAAATATCTGAGATTTCATGTACAGGGTCGGACATACCAGTTCAAGGCACTGCCATTCGGTTTGTCCACAGCACCCATGGAGTTCACTGTGGTAGCAAAGGATGTGAAACTGATGGCCATACACAAGGGTATAAGGATCCACCAATACCAATACCTAGACGACTGGTTGGTGAGGGCCGAATCCCACCAGGTTTGTCTCTGGCATACACAGGATCTAGTAAAAATGTGTCAACAACTGGGTTGGCTGGTGAACTTAGACAAAAATCAGAACTGGACCCCAAGCAGGTTCTTAACTTTGTAGGTTACCAGTTCGACCTCAAGTCCGGTCGGGTCCGACCTTTGCCGGACCAGTGGCAAAACCTTCAAGAGAAAATACTGAAACTGCTTTCCCTACCGGCCTGTAAGGTCTGGGAATTCATGTCCTTGATAGGTTTATTAACAGCCACAGAAAAGCAAGTTCACCTAAGTCAAATGCACATGAGACCCATACAGTAGCATCTCAAAAACAATTAGAGGGTACCCGAATCACTAGAAAAGGTGATCCCAATTCCCAGGTCCCTGCACCCCCATTTACAATGGTGGCTAAAAGAAGACAATGTTCTCACAGGTCAACCATTACACCCAATAAAACATGCTCTGCACATCTTTACAGATGCATCAAAATAAGGGTGGGGCGCTCACTTAAACTAGCACACTGCATGAGGAACCTGGTCCCTTCCAGAAACCAAGCTGCATATGAATTATCTAGAACTAAAAGCAGTTTCTTTTTTCTAGCCTTAAAAGAATTACAGGACCTCTGTGCAGACAGGATAGTTCTTGTAGCAACCGACAACACCACAGTAGTGTCATACATAAACAAGGAAGGCGGCATGAGGTCGGACCCACTTTGTGTCCTACTATGGCGTATCTTGACCTGGTGTACCAGGAAACAAAGTGACTCTAAAAGCCTGGCACATTTCAGGCCGGCTGAACGTGGTAGCAGACAAGCTATCCAGGCTAGGCCAGACCATCCAAACAGAGTGATATCCCCTTCCAGAGGTCTTCAAATCAATATGCAGCAGGTGGCACCGGGCCAAGATAGGCTTATTCACCATGGGGTTCAACAAGTTGCCTCTGTTTGTGTCACCGGTACCGAATCCCCTGACCACAGCAGTGGATGCACTCAGTCTGCCATGGGAGGATCTGGATGCATACGCCTTCCCACCAGCAGCCATATTGCGCAAAGTGGTGGAGAAGTTGCAGGACTCCCCATGCAAGAGAATAATTCTAATTGCTCTGGGGTGGCCCAACATGCCTTGGTTTTGGGATCTAGTGGCCATGTCCAGCCAAATCCCACTAAGCATGCGCAATCTGCCCAATCTGTTGACACAGTCCTTCAATCAGATCCCTCACAGAAATCTGACAAATCTAAATCCCCTTGCATGGCTCCTAGAGCCTCAGCAATCAAGGAGCAGGGCTTCTCTGAGGCAGTGGCAGCAAGAATTGAGGCTCCTCAAAGGGGATCAACCAGATCAGTCTATGAGGCAAAGTGGGCCATTTTTACATTTTACATTTTCACTCATCAGGTGGACTTCGGGGCACCCCCTGTAAAGTCAGTTGCTGACTTCCTTATGTACCTATTGGAGGACACGAAGTTACAGCCCAGCACCATTGATGGTTACAGGTCAGCCATTGCTGATTAACTGGGAAATTCGCCCATCAGTATCAGCAAGGATGAAAATCTCACTCGTCTCCTGGATAGTTTCCACAGAGACAGACCCAAAGGCCGGAGGGGAATCCTCTCCTGGAACCTCTCCCTGGTTTTTCACTAGCTGACAAAGGTTCCTTTTGAACCAATTAAAGAGGCCTCCTTTAAGCATTTGACCTTCAAGACAGTTTTCCTCTTGGCCCGGGGTCGGGCAAGCATAGAAGTGAGATACATGCTTGGCAAAACAGAAATATTAGACACCAATCTGACTGGTCAAAGGTATCCCTGTACTCATCACCCAGCTTTCTCTCCAAGAATCAGCTGCCCCAAGAGGGTCCAGACAGTGTGGCCCCAGTGGTTATACCAGCGCTGGCCCCAACTCTGGATAGATCCCTCAAGTCTGACAGGTCCCTCTATCCACTCAGAGCATTGCGCTACTATTTGGACAATACCTCAGCCTCAGGCAGAATAAGGAGTTGGTTTTTATCTCCTTTAAGAAAGGTTTCGACAAAGACATATCACCTGCCACTATCTCCTCTTGCTCTGAAAGTATCGAGATCTTTGTATTGTTTCACTACTTCTATATTTCATGGTGTTGAAAACTATTTCCCCAGGCTGTGGGGTATGAGCATCTCTGATGGTATTTTAAGTTTGGCTATCCTCGTTTGACCTTGATGGAGGGGCCCAAGGGCAAATCTGACTACACCAGAAGATTTCCTATAGGCTGGCTTGACATACCAAACCTCTAGGACCAATAATAAGGGAGCTATAAGCACTTTTCACGGCTGACAGTAGTAATAGCTGAGTTTGGGCAAAATGAGGCCGATGACGTGGTGATCACATGAGGCCAAAAATTTTCCCAGTCAAGATTTTGTATTGGTGAACATATCCTGCGAATTTGAGATCTCTGCCTATAATACTCTTTGCTCTAGAGGGCCAACAAAACTCCTTGCTGAAAATCGAAAAAAACACCTATGGCTGCCATCTTATTTTTCAAAATGAGACTAATATATTCCCAGGCAAGATTTTTTGGTTATAAATATATCTTGCAAATTTTGAGAAGGCTAGCTATAATATTTTTTTCGTTAGAGCGGTAATGGTGAAATCTCTCTATACACTGCAGCGGCGGAACAAAGCGAAAACCATAGTATCCACCGGATGCTATCTAGTGGATACAATTACTTTCCCAAGATTTCATTTGTACAATACAACTTATCTTTCGTATCAAATGACCCATCCTTTCTTTTGACCAGTTGGTACAACTAATTCTCACACAGTCAAGTGATCCTGATGATTCTTTGTAACAGAGATGATTAATCGGGAGACTCAACTGTACATCTATCTTTTCAGGTGACAATATTATTTGGGTGTAAAGATGTTTATTTTTACACCAAGATTAGATATTTTATGAAAAAGTTAAAAAATCAGCCAGTTGACTGCAAAGATGAGTCATAACACAGTTGTAAGTGGACAAGATCAAAGACAAGTAGTAAGGACAGAGATCTGGGCTTCCAAAATCCATAACTGGTACAGCTTACTTTAACAAATGTAAAACAGTGTAACACATGAACCAATATTCCTGCTAAGTATCAAAATCCTACACCGTACAGTTTTCAAGATATAGCCCGGACATGATTTTAAAGTGTAGGGTCAACACCAGCAAGGGGTCAAACGTCGTGTCAAGGTTATACCTGTAGTGGGAAGGGAGAAATTATTGATTGGTTCTGCTGTGTCTCGAACTCACAGCCTTCTCATTACACACAGAAATAAACACAAATCTAGCTCTGTAACCAGCTGAGCTAAAGGGGAATCCCCGGAAGCCCAGGTATTAATAGAACTGATATACGTGAGGATATTACATACCGCAATGTTGCACATCTACACCTCCAAACCAATATACCTAGCAAGTATCAACTTCCAACACTGTATTGTTTCTGATATAGTCCAAACAAGAATTTAGAGGTCAGGGGCGGATTTCACGAAAGGTCTTAGCCCGGTCTCAGACTCAAACTTGAGACTTTTGTCTCAAATTATTGGAATATTTTACTTGAGCCCATGGGCTCAGCCTTAGTGGATTTCACCAAAGGTCTCAGTCTCAGCTTTGGCTGAGCCACTGGCTCATATGTTGAGACTGATAGAAAGTGGGCTTAAGTTTTGTAAACAAAGGCTCAAATATGGCCGCCATAATTCTTTCTTCACTTCAAAATTTGAAATGGCTGAAAATAGGGTACAAGTATATAAAACAACCCCCTGATGTAGTCTTTGGGTGTTTTTACATGTTTACAAGGTTTCCCATTGCAAAATGGTATTTGATCAGAGATACTATGTGTCAAACAAGGAACATATATGTCATCAGCAGAATATTTTGACTACGAAAAATGGTCACATGACACAGAAAACCACTGTGGTTATTTGATAAGCTTGGTCTCAACTGAGACCTCTTCTGTGAAAACCATTTGAGACAAAGACTTAGCTGAGCCAAAAGGCTCGGATTTGAGCCAGTGGCTCAGCCTGAGACTGGGCGAAGTCTGAGACCTTTTATGAAATCCGCCCCAGGAGCACAACAGTATGGGCAAAAGTTAAATGAAGGTCACATCATGATGTTGCACACCTACACCCCATAACCAATGTGCTCACTGAGTTTGAAATATGCTGGTTACATAATTCACTGCACAAGTTACATAAACAAACTTTTTTCTCACAATCTTACGGAAACCTTATTAAGAATTTATAATTTTTAATTTACACTCATCAAATAATGGTCATGGGAAGATTTTGTAAGCATGACAATAACATCTTGTGAGCTCAACTTATTACTTCATGATCACCAGAAGATTTCCAGAAAATAAGTTGTGATCACCACATCATCTGATGCTCACAACTTATTCTAATGCAATCACTAGATGGTCTGGTGCTCACTACATTACCAGATAAACAAAGTTAGTCATGAACACCAGCTGAATGTGTAATCACTACTTCTTTTCTAATGATCACCAGATGATCTTGTGTTAACCTCATCTGGTGAGCACCAGATCATCCGGTGATCACAACCAGACAAGTGGTGAACACCAGATCATGTAATTATCACCACATCATCTGTTGCTTATTAGATGAGAACAAAATTATATGGTGATCACCACATCATCTTGTGATAACTACACAATAATTAAGTCATGCTCGTGAGAGCTTAATAATCCTCATGTTCATGAGATCTTAATAGGTTGTGCTCACGTTTTGTTCTAATGATCAAAACTTGGTACATAGAAATCACAGTCTAAATAGACTCTGTAAAATCCTACTTGCTAGTTGTGCAATTCAACTGAGTGTAAATATATCGTTCATCATCGACACTATTTTGTGCATTACCAGCATGGCTAACAGATTCTGTGTGATTTGTTTGCCTTCAAAATTGCCATAACAGACACGACGTATGTTGACTTAGTAATCAAGTGACAGAACATGTGAGTTTTTCCACAATCAAGTACATGAAGTATAAGCTGAATTTTCTCCAGTAATTCAAACGTTTCCAATGTAAGGTATTTGAAAGGACGACTAAATATTATCTCAACGTGGCATGTCCACAGTATAATATTTTGATTATACATTGTACATGTAAATTTGTATAACACAAAATGAAACCTAGTGCTGTAAAAAGGCATATGATCTAAACATGGTGCACCTATAGCTTTTGTTTACTTTAGACTTTCATACACATATGTTACATCTTCGCATTATTCAAAGAATGGTCTCTGTGACTCCAAATAAAAACTAGGCCTAAGCCTAAAATGACAGGCCTTTTAAATGATTTTCTGTTTGCTGTCAGTCTTAAGTAGTTTTTCTTTGTTTACATTCTATGAAAGTTCTCCATGTTTTTGATATTCGTACCCATTTTAAGGCCTCATCACACACTTTTGGCTTTTCTAAAATGAATACTCCTCTTATAAATATTTATCTACAGATTTTATTTACCTTCTATTTCCTAATATCTAGATCAACTATCTGACAACCTGTTTTTATTTGTTTATGGCCGGTGGCTATTGGCAAACGAGCGCTAATTCCTAAAAAATGCTAACACAAAATATAAAACATTTTGAACCAAGTTTGGATAGTTTACATAAATTCCAAAAATAGATCTCGATCTTTATAATGCATCTATAACAACCCAGAAAAAAATACAATTTGTTTTGTGTAGCCCCAACATGGAATAAACTCTTTTTATGGGGCGGTTCCACCATGGCGATCTGATCATAAACCTACCCCTGATTGCAAGAATGGTTGGATCTGGGTTATTATTGCCAAATAGAGAATGGGGTGGGAAAATAAATATTGACAGTTGATATACGAGTACTTCCAGAATGCCTCCCAAATAAAAGAGTGGGTTTACCAACCACTAAAGTAGGTCCTTGACCGGATATACAATTACATCCACAGTGTCAACAATCACCGTCATCTTGATCCACAATCGATCCACATATTTACGAACCTTTTGAATGTCTATATGATCATCACGATTGGCTATACAATTAAAAATTAGGGGTTGCTGAACAAAAAGACTGAAAGATTGCTTGATTTTTGCGATTTTGCAGTGATTCCCGCTGTTGTGCGACCCAAACCTTTCCTAATCTGACCTGGATAATACAGCAGAGGTCAGTTCAAAGGTCATTTTCATTGCTCATTTAAAGTTTGGCCTTAATGGATCCACTCCTTCATATTTACACTCTATTTTTGGAGTTGTAAAGATAGAGGAGATGGAGGACCTACTAATGGGACTGAGACACTGGCTAGCTCCGAGACGGGCTCCGCACTATTGGCTCAGGTGGTGGCTCAGAAGAAGGCATGATTGGAGAAATACCAGAACTTTATGGCTGAGTTGTGGGCCGAAAAACATACAGAAACGTTATCAGGATGCCTCTAAAGTTGTTCCATCAGCTGGAGCAGAGGTTGACATCAGCGCTGGAGATGGAAAAGGCCTGGTTCCAGGAGTTCCTCAGTGTAGGTCTGAAGTTGGCAATCACACTGTGGTATCTGGCTACTGGAGAAAGCTACACCTCCCTTCAATACAACTTTCAACCGATTCATGTTGCAAGTCTGTGATGTCATCATCAGGGAGTACGGAGATGAGGTTATGCTTTGCACAACCAGCCCTGAGGAGCATAAGACCATCGAGGGTTGTGGAGAGAAGACATTTGGGATTCTAGCATCAATATTGCATGTGTTGCTGACAACTATGCAGCTGGAAGCTCCAGTGTTGACTAAGATAGTCATGGCATGCATGATACTCCAAAATATCCTGCAGTCGAGATATGACCATGGGCTCGTCAATCCTGAAACCCTGCAACAGGTAGGATAGGGTGTAAAACTACAAGGAAAAGGTTCCCTACTCAGGGAGAAACCCCACACTAGCAGCCAAGGCATAAAGGGATGTCCAATCTACTTATTTTAGAAATGAGGGTGCTAGCCATGACAAATATACACGATATAGACTTTTATTTTAGAATAAGTAAAAACTATTTTCCATTTTGAATCTTTGTAAAAATGTATTGCATTTTTAAATTCTCATTGTCCTTAATTTTATAGAATTTGTTTAGCATCAGTATTTTTATGTGAAAACGCATGTCAAATGTATCTCAAATGAATGTCATAATTGTATGTTTTTATTTCTTGAATCCTTGGAATCTTTCTGTTGTGCTTTTGTTATACTGTATATTTCGATCCATTTTACAAAATCTACAAAGTTTTTAAAGGGTGAATACTAATTGGTGCTATTATATTTACTGTGACAATGTTTTTTTTCTAAATGAGCTGTGTGAATAAACAAACTTGACATTTTTAGATATCCACAAGACAAAAAAAAATACCTCACTTAAAAATGAGAATGGGCCTAGCCACACCTTTTCAAAATAGCATTCCTAAAACCAGAAAAAAACAACAACAACAAAGACATGAGTCAAAAAGGGGAAAAAGATAAACACGATTAAGAGTAAATAATAAAAGTAACACAGGAAAGCAAAATATTAAAAAATAGTTATATTGATAAATGCTAAAACCCTGTACAACGAAGGCATATGCAAGTGTGATGAGAGACACTCCAACCCAGACCACCATATTCAAAAATGTGAACGAAAAAGGGGTGAATTCCTCACCATTGAGAATTAATTGTACATAGCATTCATACCATCCTCATGAGTCAGGGTGCTTGGTTCAAACCTGCCCTGTGATGGATTGGCCAATTCTTTATGCATGATTTCTTTTTAGGGGGAAATCGGGATGGAACGTGGGTTGAACCATACCATGGTTCTGACCCATTCCTGTTTCATTGATTATATTATTTGGTGTGGTATGGGGTTCTTCTTTCTTATGTTATTTTTATTGGTTTGTGAGACAATTTTTTATTCTGAAGAGCCTATTTGCACATTTACCATAGACCTTTCAACGGGAAGCATGGAAGTGAATTATGTTTTGTATATGTTGTGTCGTGATTTTTTAAATTTTGGCTTTTAAGCACTTGTACTCTGTATAGATTTTTTTTTTTTGTAAGATTTGACAAACCTGAAAAGGGCCTTTAAAAATTCAGCAAGCTGATGTTAAGGCTGGGTGGCTGTTTAGTGGCCACTACTTAATATGATAATATGATGGTTTAAAATCATCAGGAGAGTGTGTGATTGGCTACCGAACGCTATTGAATCAAAGCTGAATGATTCATAAATTAAGGTCCAGGTATTCAAATGTAAAAATGCTTTCCTAACCCTCATAAACAGTAAATTCTCTGGATCGTAAAGCAATTGAAAGGACAATTGTAATAGTGTAACAGCCCCCCTATTGGAAGAGCTTTAGGGATGATAAATGGTGAATTTGAAATGATTCTTGGCAGGTTCAGAAAGTAGGAAGTTAAAACACGAGTGTTTTTGTACCCATTTCAAACTTTGTGTTTAATTCAAATTGTTAGAAGAGCAAAAAGTTGGACGTATCCTATATCTGTAAGTAATATGTAAATGTTGCTTTGTATCTTTTATTTTTTATTATAGGAAACATGAAAAAGATCATTATAAGTTGACACGTATCCTGGACCAATGAACTGGGTTAAAGGTACCATCCTCTTGAAGGGATGGGGGAGGGTTGATTGCAACATGATTTACAGTAACTTTACACAACTTACACAAGAGTGAATACGTCTAAACACTTCAATGATATAATAGTGCAATTTCGCACAAATGACAACGTTTAAGCACCTGTATCATTGTACGAGCTTTGATGAGGCTACCCTATGTTAAATATTAAATTTAAATTGGATACAAACAAAACATGCAGCCACCCATACAAAAATCCTTTATACCTGTATAAATATAAGCTATAAAATATTTACCTTATTTGAAAAACGGTTTAGCGCTGGTATAAATAAATCAAAGTATATTTGACCTTAAAATTTGGACTGTTTGTCTTCATGTTCTTAGAGTGTGATTCGCATTGTATGAGTTCAAGTCACTGTATTATTGTAAAATATTATACATTCTACTAGAACACTTGAGTATACCATGTGTAAACATGAGAAAGGAATATAATACAATGCAGAAAAAAAATCTTTGAAACTTTTCTAACATTAGGAAGTATAAGACTACAAAGACCACAATAATGGTACAAAAGAATTTTCTAACCAGGATGTAAGAACACTTGCTGTCTTTGAAAGTGTGTGTGACCTATATATGTTTACTTCAATTGGAGTATGTGTTATCATTTCTACTGAAATAAATGCTAAAACTGGACTGCATCAGCGAAAGGAATATAAGAAAACGTATATGGTTGAGCATAATCACATACTTAGTAGTTTGGATTAAATCTATAGACTTAAGTTTATGTTGTAAGAGTTATTAATATCTAATATTCAGGAGTGAGCTTTAAAATGGTGGGTTCATCTGTATTATTTGGCATTTACCTTCAAATATACTTTACTTCTCTGATCACAGGATATCATATTGCTTTTGAATCTGTGCAAGGATGTTATAGTGACTACACCAATAACAGAACACAACCAAAAGACATCAACTTGACTCTGTCATGTAATACTCCATATATGGTCCACATACTGGAGATAACGTACATGAGGCCCTCTGGAAGAGGTGATATACTTTGTCAAAAAACAAGAGACCGTAGATGTTGTAAATTTGATCTTAATGAGATATGCCTGACATCAATGCAAGCTAATGACACAAGGGTTATCAATGCCACAAGCGGTTGCCAGAATGAAACTAAATGTGTCTTAAATCTTGAACCTTTCCATATGGATGAGTGTAGCATGGCAAGTCCTTGTCACCGTGAAAGGTTTGGAAGTAGTGATTCCTGCTGGGGTAGAATTGCTAAAGTAACCTATGTGTGTTACAGACAATCTGGTGAGTAAAAAGCCTGTTAAATGTATTTATGCATGCTAGATTTGTGTTGGAATTTTATCCCTTTTTATCTGTTGTTGAGTAGGTTAAACCTCAAAGATGAGGTAACAGATAGAAATTTGGCTTAACAGGATGGTTGTCAGAGACCCTGTCTACAAAAAACATATTTGTATTTAAACCTACAGTTATATGTTTGCTACAGTTATATGTTATATGTTTGCTTTAGAGAGAATTAAGTAGTAAAATTGGTCTGAATATTTCCAGAAAAATACCATTGGAAAGTACACCTGTCACCAGCATTTTCCCCTCAAACTTCTTATATGTAGGTGTTTGAAATGCTTGAGGCTTAGGCATTTAGGAATGCTATATCGTAGTTGTCATTTTTCTAGAGGAAAATGGGAGAATAACTGATAAAGATATCAACACTGACATGCGTGTGCCAAGTCCTCGATTTGTGCTAACCTCATATTAATAATTTTCTACCCCAAAAATTACTTTCTAAACAATATAAAAGGATGCAATCTAAGGTATGAAAAAATGCATTTACAAAATAAGTACTAGCATTGTTGCATTGTCGATGAAGTTGATTAAATGTTAAAGCTATACTGTCTAACCCCTACTGTTTTTCTTCCAGTTTATGTAACTATAGAAGGCATTGTACTCCGTGACAAAAGGCTTAATAAGATGTAAACGTTTGAGGCTAAATTTGGCTCTGCCAAACTTTACTTGAATTTCACAATTCATAACTCTGTTAAGGAGGTTAATTTCACTTGTATGTCTGTTTCATTGTTTGTCTATGTTTGTGATTACTCAAAAAAAAAAAGAAATAGTTTTGAATTTGTTTTGAGTGGGTAGGACCTGGCTGAAGCAGGAAGTGATTAAATTTTGGGAAAGATGTAGATCATATTCAGGATACAAAACGTACTAAATTTTCAGAGAACAATTGTTATTGTATTTCTAATGAGTTTGTCTTCCTGGTTGGCACTACAACAAAATTAATAACTAGATCTTCATGAAACTTTTTTTGTGCGGGTAGGTTTCTGCCAAAGGAAGAACTTATTATATTGTGCACAAATATCCACATTAAACTCTGGATACAAAAAAATAAATCCAGAAGTTTGTTTTGGACACATCCTTTGGCAGAGATCTGCACTCTACGAGTGTTTTCTAGTGACAGTTTAGTGACAGAGGCAGTTTACTAGAAGAAGGAAGGCAATCCGGTGTAATGGGGTTGGTTGTTTGTTGCTTGCTTTTTCTGGATTTGAGTAAGTGAAAGGACAAGTGACTCGAATTCATAACGAGTTAAGTCACAACTCTGTGATATGTCTCAAGCATGTCTAAGTTTTCAATAAAGTTTTAACTTAATTATAAGGCTGCTGGGAGGGTCGCATCAAGTGATTATTTTCTCAGCTAAATTTTTTTTAGTTCTTCTGAGAGAAAAAATATCTCAGATTTTAGACAAACAACGGAATATCTGGTCAATATTTTGTCATATAATATCTGTCCAATATGTACAGTGATGCAATTGCAATGATATTTTGTGAATATTTATGAATTTGTAACATTAAAACGTCAAAGTTATGTATTTAAACATAAACAATATCTGACTTTGCTTAATATTCAGAATTTATCCAGAAAGAAGAGAGTTATATGGATGACTTTCCAAGTGAATCCAGGACAGGTAATTTGATGTTCCTATTTTTATCATATATTCCATGCTGAAGTTATTATTGAGTTCCACTTCAGTAATTTTTTGGCCCAACCCAGCATACAAATAAATGAAGTAAGACTTTTGCTTATTCCTGTATATTCTGGAGTAAAATGCCCCAAATGGCTATAAATTTGGATACATTTCAAATCTACCCTCGAAACTAACTCAAATATCCCACATGAGACCCAGGACAAGTCTCCAATACTCATGACACTGCAAAAGTTCAAAGTAGGGGTTTTACATCCCGGTCAACAGCCAGGGTTATATTGGGACAGGTCCTCATAAATTGTCACTTGTGGGAGTCAAACCAACGCACAGGTGACAGGCTGTGATTAGATGCCAAACTTTCCAACCACTAGACCACCATGTGAACCTGCTCTCATGACTCTGCAAGGATATCAGAGACAATTATGGTCATATCTTGTAAATTATCTAGACTGTTCCCCCAACATTTTTGAATGATCTTATTCTGTTTCCAAATACCTTGCAGAAGACCTGTGATGATAATAAACATTTGCAGAACAATTTACGAATCTACGAAAAAGACGAAGGAAATAAAACTGGTGTAGGGCCAGTCTTTTAGTTGCAACCCTATCAAATTGGCAATTATATCAGGTCATCATTGTCCTAATAGCATATGAGTTGACAGTTGGCATCATTGAGCTAGTCCAGCTCTTGGTCTAGGGTCAGTGCCACAGCTCTGCTTTCTTTGCCACATGATGTGCCCCAGTCCCCCTGCCTTCTTCTATGAAGAATCACTGGTTCTCCCATGTGTAACAGTATATCCTTGATTGGGAGTGGAGTAGGGTGCATTACTCATGTGGCTTGAGTGTGGGTGTTTCACTATTCTGAAGTTAAAGCTAATTAAAAATATGAAAATATCAGCTTTCCAGGAAGTGTTCCATATATGTATGTATACTATGCAGTGAGATTCTATATTTTAGTCACTTGTATACAAAACATTCTGATTTGTGCCACAAGGGTTGCACTATGACCTTTTGTTATTTTTTATGCTTGCTTTATGAATACAAAAATATGTCAGTATTGTGAATCTTCTAGAAAATCCAGAAATTCCCCCCAAACAGCAAGTTGATGTTTTTTCCTCAGGCTCCAAATTTTCCTTCAGAAAAATACCTGACAATCACTTGTGGCTATTTAACATTCAACAATAGTTTGTGTGTCAATAATTATTTACAGGAATATTTATTGTGCTGGGAGTCACTGTTCCTGTATGTTTGCTGGTTGGAGTTGTTTCCACTTTCCTGATAATGAGGTAATGTGTATATATAGATAACAAGAATCCCTACAGTCAAACTTATTTAGTTTAACTGATGTTGTCAGCAGTCATTACAGCTATGGGACATTATTCTAATTTTATGCTGGACAGTAGAAAATCCAGGGATAATAGTCATGGGTTGATGAAGTGAAGCAGATATACTTACTGTGTTTACTTTATACTGCAACAGCGAAAGTCTGTTCGTCCGTCTGTAGCTGCTAGCCAAAGAAATTGCCCTTTTCGAGTGTGGGTTCCCAGTATAACCCCAGCCTATCAAATCCTTTTATTTATATATAGGCCATCTGCAGGAGCTAGCTCATTTTTCTGGCAGCATTGACCGTTTTTCTTTGCAGTAAATGGTCTCTTTATTGTTAAAGGTTATTGATGTTCCGTCTACTAGTTTATTGTATAACTGTCACTGATATTCAGGTATTCAGACCATAGAAATCGTAACAAATATAAGTGTGTTATATAAGATTTCTATGATGGAGACTGATTAAAATATATTTCTTGGCATTTGCCAGCATAATATTGTCAGGTTTTAGAGTAAAACAACATTTGTACTTGTCATATTACGATTAGTAGTTGAAGGGTCAAGGGAAAGAGAATGGAAACTTGCTTTTGTACTGAAAAAAAATAGATTAGAATGTGGGAAGTGAATGACTGGAATTGCACTAGTGATTTCAAAGAGAACCAATAAGCACTTCCCACTTCTTTTAAGTTTCATTTAATAATCATCAGTGACCGCAAATTGAGCCAGAAATAATGCAAGAATAAACATAGTAAATCGTGTGTTTATTATTTTTGTTACATACATTATTGGTTAATGTTTGCATTAATGGGCACAATTTATATTATTGGTGAGGTCAGTTTGCCGCTTTGTAATAATGTTACATTTTATTGTTGCATCAGTGATCTAAATCTAATCTCATTGGTGAAGTACTACATTAATATGGCAATTTCTATGTAGTTGTAAGCTACATGACAGGCAGATTACTAAAATATCTACATTTTTTTCAGATACTACACATGGAATAGCAGGACTTCAGAAGAATGTCAACCAGGACCCCAGAAAACATCAGACAGCTTCAAAAGCTCTCCCCCAACCAATGAATGTTATGACACTGGTGTGGATAAAACAAAGAAGTTGAATGAATTGGGGTGTGAATATCAAAATATTTCAAGCAAGCAACAGAGTGTGGATACTGCAGAACATGCTACCAAAGAAGATATTGTTTTGGAGGACAATCCATATTATGATGGTATTAACGATAAGGGGGCCAAATCTGACCTTAATACATTTGAGCAAAGAAAAGCAGCAACAGATGAATTGGTGAAAATGGAAGAAAATAAGTATTATGATAGTGAAGACTGTAATCCAGATGCCAAGATCAAACAAATTGGTAAAGAAGGGAATTACATGTATGCATATGGCCATTTTCAGAATGGACAGAAAGATACAAAATGACCTCTTTAAGATTGAATGTTTGGTTAATTAGAATCTTAATTTTCTGTAACTGTTCAGTGTCATAGTGTATAGCGTATAACATATACTTAACCCCAACTTAAAGGTGGCATATCTAAATATGTTTAAATACTTCGAAAAAATATGATCAGACTGATCTTTTGCAGGAAGAAATGTTATAATAGTATTAAATACAAAAATTTTCATTATAGGTTTGTATCCGTTGTCTGGGGATAAAAATTTGACTTGGTAAAGAGAAATATATTGTAGATTGAATTGCTGAAGCTTTGGTAACAGGGGGTGATTATGTTTTCAAAAAATTTTTAGTATACAGAAGATGGGCCCCATGGAAAATACCCGGTCAAAACCTGTGGCGTGAGTAATGCCCTCTCTGAGCCATCGTAATATGTTGGCGCTGGATTGCTCCAGTCTTGCTATTCCATGTTGAAAAAATCTAATCTTTCACTAACACTGAAGTTTACCAAAACAAAGGCCTTGGCTACTTTGAAATATAAATATTAATGATGTTATAGTCATCTTGAATTAAAACAGTTGGCTTTTTAGCTTTAGCTCACAGAGTTTTTCACTTTTTAAAATCAAACTTGGCACAAATGTCAAAGTTGGGAAAAGGGGACAGTCTTGTTTCTTGGTGACCTTAAAGTCCCAGTATTAACGAAATTATGGCCACCGTACAGTAAAAAGCAGGTTTTAGCCCTCAACTAGCGTAGTATTTAAGTTGCCTTACTAAGTTATTAAGGTTACGAAAATGAAGGTTTCAATGTTCTGTTTACCTGGAGTCCTCATATATAGGAAGTTGTGGTCACCTTAAAGTAATAAAAGTAAACTGAACTCAGAATTATCTTTTAAGACAGTTTTTGTTTGTACAATTATCTCACTGTCAAATGACATGCTATTATTAGACTTTTCTAGATGTGTATCTTCAATTATTGTCCATTTTGGCATGAACTATGTGGAGAAAAATGTATTCATTAACTAATATTTTGTATTGGTAATTTTGATTAGCTTGTTGAAGTTATTAATATCTGCTATAGAGCAATATGTTTGTATTAAACCTTATGTGTATAACATCTTAGGACCTAAATCTTTATTTCAGGGAAGGCATGTAACATTCTTGTGAATGTGAGAGCTTTTAAAAGCTTGGTCTTCAGAAAATCCTTTGAGCTCAAAATGCCATGATGTGACCTTCGATCCTTGCTTCAATGTGAAATGGGGCTACCATACTAAAAGACCCTGTATCTCTCTTATAATTAGTTCAGGGGGTTTGGAATGGAAATCAAATTATAGAAATTATATGCTGAGAACCTTTTTGACGAGTTGGATTTCACTTTGGATCCCTCCTTTAATTTTAAATGGGACTATCAAACTAAAATGACCTTACATCTCCCTTAATATTGCTCCTGGGTGCTCAGAATATAAAGGAACTTAACTTCTACAAAATCATACTCTACTAATATTTTCCATGGTTCAGATTTCACCTTTGACCCCTTCAACATAAAAAATTCCTTGTATCTCCATGATTATCGGTCCCAGGGTTTCGAAATGTGAAATCAACTTGCAGGAAATCATGGGTAGTGAGTTTTTTAGGATCGTATTTGACCTTTCAATACTACTTCTAGATCAAAAGGGGTTGTCAGATACAAATGTCTTATATTTCTCTTAATAAGGCTTTGAAAAAGTGAGACAATCTATAGAAAATCATTAAAACTTTATGTGATTGTCTCTGATCTTGGAGTCCTGTGTCAGTGTTGCATTTTAGGATGGCCATACTTTTTCAGTGGAAACATCTTGCAGCGGTATGATTTAGGGCAGGGATTTCAAGTAAAAAGGCCACCTAAAAGTTTTATTTGTGTGATATATTTTTGTAAATTGATACTTAAAACTTGCACATATGTTAATACATGTTTTAATAATAAAAAGAAACTCACAATCATTTACATATAATAAGTGCAAGTAATAAAGTATTTAAATAGATAAAGATCCGGTTTTACTGAATTATGGCAGGAACCAGTATGCATGAAAAAAGCAGTACCTGGGGGAGCAGAAAACCTTGACCAGTGATCCCAGAACCAGATATTGACAAAATCCCTAAAAATTCTGGAGTCCCAATGCAGATTCAGAACATTTTTAAGGAACAAGCCATGGCTACACCCCACCTTGTGGGATAATGAAACCCTGACCAGTTTTATCATTTTCAAGTTATGCAT
Source organism: Sabellastarte sp. h YS-2021 (assembly GCA_964017235.1). NCBI lineage: Eukaryota > Metazoa > Annelida > Polychaeta > Sabellida > Sabellidae > Sabellastarte > Sabellastarte sp. h YS-2021. The sequence goes on along the minus strand of OZ024934.1, from coordinate 80,880,048 downwards.
TCAGACAAACAAAACAAATATACCCACAAGGGAAAGTAGAATAATAAAGGCGCATTTCAATATGAAAGTACATATATATAAACAATAAAAGAATACTCTATGCAGAAGTGGATAAGATACATTTTGACTGTTTTGAGAAAATCAAACTTTTAAGATTCAGTCAGATCTGTAAGATTGGAAATATTGAAAATGATGTTTTTAGTTTTTACCAAATATACTTAGGCAATAAATTTTAAATAAGTGTTTTATAAGTTAAAACTATGGACTAAATGATTAAAATTCATGGAAAAAATGAGTTAAGTGAAGACATGTCTGAACGTGTCCTCTTATTACACATATTACAGCAACAAAAAATACACTGAACACTGAAGATAGCACCAACAAAGGCTGTGGTCAAATACAGGGATTCTGTTAAATTGTGAATTGAAACTATCTTTTCATTTTCAACTTAGTGTAAAAAGTTAATAAAATCCACAAAAACTATCAAAAGTTTTTAACTGAAAAGGTTATTAAGTTAATTAAAATAATTATCATAGTTTTCACAACTGCAACATGTGGACGTGCACAAAAATTAAATTAAATTAAAATTAAATTAAATTTAATTTAATTAAAATTAAATTTAATTTAATTAAAATTAAATTAAATTAATTTGACAGAGGGACTAAAGCAATCAATCAGACTTGCTTGAATATGAAAAGGATTTTAAGGGATTAAGGTCCATTATTACCTATCTTAATTATGGATATGCTATTACTGTGTCACAAATTTAGCACTTGAAGGAAAAAGTGGACCACCAAATACAAGTTGTGAACATGTAGAAGAATTCATTTCTTCTCACTTGTATTCTGACAAAATTGACCCATTAGAGAATCCAGTAAATTGTACAAGATTAATCAATATGTAAAGATGTAACAAATAAATATCATTTACTGTTACAGATAATCAGCGTGACTAACTGTATTTGAGAATTAAAAAAAAAATGTGCATAATGGATAAGGTCTTTATGTTTGTAATGCTGAAAAATTTTGCTTTGATGTAATAACTGGACATGTAAAAATGTACATTTTCATTGCTAATATGCGTAAACAATGCAAATACACAAGTTGAAATAACTGATTTGATTCTTTTGATCTTGTTTCATGTAAAAACTCCAACCCTTCGAAAATGTCATTTATCCACATTTGCATTTCTCTTCAAAATTACGTAGGGTTAATAATTATGACAGATTCATGTCTAATTTTTAAACTCTTTCATTTAGTAGTAACTTACTTAAGGAAATAATTGATTACCTACAATTCAAAGTTGAGGTTTCATATCCCTTTTGTGTCTTCCTGACATAAGCCTCCAATTCATGGTTTAAATTTGGGCAGAGATGGTGCTGAGAGTTACAAGTTCATTTACTGTTGTTTGTACTCCACTCAAGTCCACTCTCATTCCCATATGCATAACCCAATCAAAAGTAGGTTCACCTTTTTATACCAAAGTTACATTGCACTATTTGGTTCTTACTCCAGGTTTTAATGTCACCTTGTATTCATCTATCCATACTAAATTTACATTAATATTAGCAATAGTTTAAGATGTTTACAGCCAAGGATGTATTTTTGGCGGCCATATTTTGCATGGCCACTGATATTATTCTCACACTGTATGCCTCACCAAATGTGTCTTTCAAAGGCAACTTTCAGGGGGAAGTAGGATAATAAAAACATATTTCAATGAAAGTACTAAGTAATAAAAATAATATATTCTTTGTAGTCTTTATAATCATGTTACTTTCTGGTATAATTTTCACACTCTTGTATTTAGATGTAACTAATTAAAGGAGGTAACTGGTTACCTGACATTCAAAGGTGGCTTTTTGATATCCCGTTCAGCAATTGACATCTGCCTTCGTGACTTGGGCCTCTAATGCATGGTTTAAATTTGATCAAACTTAACAACATTTGTTGACAGTGTTTTATAAATGTTTGCTCTGAAACCCATCATTTTAAAATGTTTTCTATCAAATGTTTTGAAAACGTTCTATCGCTAACGTTTTTTATACCCATATTTTCAGCATGCTTATTTAATGTTTACCTTCAAACATTTGCTGTCCCTAAAAGTAAGAACTGAATGGGAACACAATTGACAAGCCACTATCTTTCAATTTTAGACCTAAAAATTATATTTTCATTAGTAAGCAACCTAAAAAAGATATTGAATTTGACCTCTGACCCCAATTAACGTTAATATTGCTAAGCAATGCAAAATTAATTAAATAACGTTTTTCTAACGTTTGTCATTAATCGTTCAATAAACGGTAGACATAAAACATTTTTGAAAACATTCTATAATAAAATTTTTTACCCATCATTTTTAACCATTTGCAAAACATTTCTTTTAAAAAATCCAAACTGTTTGCTGGATGTATATGCTACACTGGAATTAACTACCTGAGATCTGATGTAAAACAACTGGTTGTGTACACAGAAATACATTTATTTACAAATGCTTATGACAACTCCGTGTGCTATAAATTAATTTTATGCTAAAGTAGTGGTAATGTGTTCAATACCTGTGGCGTGGACAATGTTGGGGATCAACAAGTGATAGCGACCTGGATATGGATATGACAGACTGCTGATTTGTTACACTTCTTAAGCTATTATATGGTAACGTGTTAATGTGATATTGTTTTAAAATTAATATAATCAACTATGAACATAACTGGCTTGTGAAATGTAGTTTGTTTAAAAAAAGCTATGCAAAGTTTTAAGTATATGGTTCTAAAAGACAATATGATAACACATTCTTAATTTAAATTTAAAAACTAAAATTAATGAATGGATCAGACTAATGCTTCAGGGCGACACTATTCTTCAGTGGCATCACTCACCTCTCAGATCCCCTAACCTGAAGTGGAAAAGTTTGAAATTGCTTAATGGGATTTTTACAAAAGTGCAGAATCTTGACACATTAACTATGTACTGTTTCTCTCCATCATCGCAAACTACCTGTCATGATATTATCCATACATTATGTTCACGATAACACTCAATCCCTACCAACAAACTAACAAAAACAATGCAACATAAATTGTGAGGATTCATGTTGAGTATGTACTGCTAATCTTATGGAACCATCACTTCCATCTGCAGCACCTGTTGCAACTTAAAGCAGGAAACTACACATGTACTATATGCTTGAAAAAAGGATGCTATAGCAACCTCCTGGCCGACTTAATACATATTAATATCCCAAGTTACCAGAATTTTTCAAGAGTTTTTGACCTCACTCAAGAATGCATGCACCACCAAATCAAGAAGACAGTCATCAATTTTAGGAAGCCCTTACAAGTTGGATTGAAACTGGCAATAACACTGAGACACCTGGCAACAGGAGAATTGTACAAGTCATTACAGTATCACTGGTTGGTTGGCCGAACCACCAAAGGTAAATTTGTGACCTATTGTCTTTAGGGGCATTCTGCAGCCAATGAATTCCAGTAAGAGTATTTGAGCTGCCCTACCATTCATGCAGAGTGGAAACAGATTGGGGAGTAAGTTTAGACAGGAAACATATCACCATGAAGAAGCCAAAGAAATTTAGGAGTGACTTTTACAATTATAAGAGCTTATTTTCCCTGGTGCTGCTAGCCCTGGTCGATGCAGACTACAGATTCTTCTGGGTAGATGTTGGATCAAATGGATCTTCACCAAATGGCCAAATTAAAGAGATAGAGAATGGAACCTTGGGGCACCTTTCCACCACCTGAACTCCTGGGGAGGGAGGACCAGATTTGCATTATTCTTTGCTGGGTGATGATGCCTTCACGTTGATGCCATGGCTTGTTAAACCCTACAGCAGGAGATATCTCACTAGGGAAGAGAGAATAGCAAACTACAGGATCTCCAAAGGCAGAATGGTAATGGAGAATGTGTTTGGAATCCTAGTGAGCAGATTCGAGCGTGGCAAAGCATTAGTGAGAACTACTAGAGGATTACTTCAATCACGTTGGTGCAATGGCTGGGCAAGAGGATAGGATCTGAGATGTGAAAAGAACTACCCTGGGGACAGAAGAAGCTGACATCTACCAGTCCTTTTCAGCACTACTCAATTATTTCAAGAACTTTTTTTAAAGCTAGTATTACACCAATGTTTCAAAAATTTTCAACAAATTCCCCAAAAGTCCCCAATAAATTCCCCACAAATTTCCAAGAAATTTCAAAACAAATCACACGTTGCATATTAATGTTTAATAACATCAACAACAGTTTTTCTAAAATGTCCCACAGTAATTGTCAACATTTGTAAACCTTCAGATTTTGTTCATCTTTGAAAATGGATTTAAGTTTAAAAATTTACAAAAAAAAAATTTTTTCTATTTTTTTTCTTGAGAAGAGAAAAAAAAAAGGAATTGTCCAGAAGACATAAGTTTGTTGCCAATGTTTTATGACCTTGAGAACTTCACCTTGCAACACTTCACTGAAATTAGAGAAGGTTGGTGAGCCAGTTGTAGGAATTGTATTTGGAAAACACGGCTAATCTAATCTACTGCTTTGCAGGCACATAATCTTCCCCACAAAGGGGAACTCAGTGCGCTGGTTAAACAAAAATCAATTATCATAGGGAGAGTCGAGGGGCATTTAGGGTCAGAAATCCAGAATTGTGGGTGTGACCAGGAGGGAAAAAGACTGAAAATTATTAATTTGTCAAAATGGTGCCTAAAACAACAAGTTTCCTAGTTGACAATATTCAAATGCCATTTTCTTGTTGCATGATAGCCAAACGTTAATAACTTATTAGTCAAATCAACTGAAGAAATGATGACAAGAAAATTAGTGCACCTAAAATTAATTTCATAAGAATGTGGCCAATAGCATGTGCCCAAAACGACCAATTAATTGGACTATCACTGGCATTTTCTTGCCATAAGTTTGTCAATTATTTTGTCCAACAAGAAAATGACAAGTATAAATTTGTCAATTGGGAAGTTTGTTATTTTAGGCATTAGTTTCACAAATTATTGATGAATTAATATTTGTCAGAGGTTTTCAGTGTATAAGTTGGGAGACTAGAGTTGAAGAGGTGGGTTTGGAGGTTTTTCCTAAAAGATGCAACAGAGGGACTGTTTCTTATTTAGAAGGGGAAAGAATTTCTGGAAGAGGTGTAGGGGTGAATTAGTTCTCTTAGGTAAACTGGTTGACCTTGGTTGAGAATTTTGTATGTAATGAGGCCTATTTCAAAATGTACCCTGTACCTGATTGGGAGCCAATGGAGTTTTTTTTTAGTTGAGGGGTAATGTGAGAGAATTTATAAGAACGGGAGACAACCTGGCAGAGTGAGTTTTGGACTAACTGCAATGTCCTTAACTCAAAATCGGTGAGTGATAAGAATAGTGAATTGCAATAGTCCAATCTGCTGCTCACCAAAGCATTTGCTAACAGAACTGAAGTTTTAAGGTCTAGAAGGGGACAAATTCTGTAGAGATCTCTCGCATGAACTCTAGGGGACTTTATGACCTGTGACACATGGTCTGAGAAATTGAAATTAGAGTCAAACACCACTCTGAAGTTCCTGACACTTTGTGCTGGTGAGACTTGATTTCCCAAAATATCGATAGGGAGGTGAGGAAGGGGTTGCTTACAGTTTTTTTGGGAGCCCATGAGAATAACCTTGGTTTTGTTAGGGTTCAGTTTTAATTTATTTGTAATCATGAAATTTTGAATGTTGTTTAGGCAGTTCTTTAATTTTTGTATAGAGTCAGAGAAATATGCGGGTGAGAGTGTTATGTATAACTGGGTGTCATCGGCATAAAAGTGGTAGTTAATACTACTGTGGGAATGAATGATTGAGCTGACTGGGTTAGTGTAGAGAGAGAAAAGAATTTGACCAAGGACAGAGCCCTGGGGGACCAATACTGGAGCACAGCAGGATGTGAGAGTGTGCTACCTACCATGATGGAGTGTCTCTTTCCTGACAGGTATGATTAGAACCCGCCATATGCTAGCTCACTGATACCACAGTAAACATTAAGTCTGTCCAGGAGAATGGTGTGGTCAATGGTATCGAATGCAGCTGAGAGATCCAGAAGGGTTAGGGCAGTGACAGACCCTTTGGCTATATTGAGAAGAATATCATTATGAATATTAAGAAGGACACTTTCAGTGGAATGGTGTTTTCTATAAGCTGATTGGAAATCAGTCATAAGGCCAGCTTCATCAAGGTGAGTTTGTAACTGAACATCCACTGCCCTTTCAAGTATCTTTGAAATGAAGTTTAGATTAGAGACAGGCCTATAGTTTTTGAAAACTTCTTTGTCTAAGGATGATTTTTTGAGGATTGGGGTAACATAGGCCTGCTTAAACAAATTAAGACACTTACCGTGTTCAAGAGATGTGTTGATTATTCAAGTGATGGGGGTGATGAGAATATCCAGATAATGAAGAACAAGAAAAGTGGGCCAAGGGTCCAGGGAACATGATTTACTTGAAGAGTTGATAATGATTTTGGTAACTTGGTCCTTATTTACAGGAGAGAAAGTGGAAAACATAGGGGTGAGTGTCAGGGGTGACGTGTTGCATATTCAGGGAAGTAGAGAATGTTGAGCGTAATTTTCAATTTTTTTCTGTGAAGAACTCCACAAATCTGTCGGCCAAAAGCTAAGGGGGTTTTATCGATGGTAGCATCTTGGCTAGTAGTCTGTGTAACACATTGCCCAAGACACGCCATAATTTTTGTGGGTTGTGGTGATTTTCCTGAATTTTTGCTTTAAGGAATTGGCCTCCATGCAGATTCTATTCTACAGGTGGACTTTCTGCATGTACTCAGATCTATTGAAGGTGGATTTATATCCGCTTGTATTATCAAAAGACATGCAGTCTGAATGGTATTTTATGTCGATTTCAACAGCCAGTGTCATATTGGGATAGGTCCTCAGCTTTGTCACTTGTGGCAGTCGAACCCACACAGATGTTAGTGCCTATGCTGAGATGCAAAACCTGCTAACCCAGTATTTTCTAATAGAATATTTCATTCTTGTTACCTGACTACAAGTAGTAATCTCCTCCACTCTGATGGTGATTAGTTTATTTATTAATTTATTTTTTACATCGCTTTCAACACTGTACAGGTCATATAACGACCGGTAGTTGGAAGGGCAGAGGAAAGCAGTACATATAGTTCATCAGGGTTCTGTACTGTAAACTGCCGACCAATGGCAAGCAACTACCAGCTTTCCCACTTGAGGCTGTGCCAGGAACTGAACCCCGGCCTCAGAGGTGGGAGGCGAGAGTGTTACCACTCTCCCACCATGGCCCCTGATGGTGATTAGGAGCACTTGAAATTGAAAATCTGTTGCCACCACTTATTTTACTTGAATTTATCATTGTGAACAAATAAAAGGTTGAATGAATTTAAAGTATTAAATACTAAGATGTTGCACTTGAAAATAAAATTATGCTAAACAAGCAACCAGTGGAGGTTTTTTTCTTTTTTGGGGAGGGGGGGTGGGGGGTGGGGGGGTTAGCAATGTGAGTTCAGAATTCCAGCTGACACACAATTTAACAAAGGTAGCAAAGGTAGTTTTTGATCTTTCTGAATTTTAGCTATGTTCTTCATTAGGTTTAGACAAGATTGTGTTACAGACAAAACCATTTGTAACAGTTATAGCAGAGTCCCTGGAAAAACAACTTGCACATTTTGCCTTTTGAATATTGTATGATCTGCATCAAATATTACTTCCAGATTCTTGACCTTTATAGATGGGAGTATGATATTATTTGTTAAAGAAAACGGAAAGAAGCATTCAGGATCAGGATGAACCAGGACACCACAGGAACCACCCCAAAAAAAATAAGAACAGAAAATCAAAATAATATAGAAATCTTGCCATTTGTATGAAAACCAGTTTAACTAGCTTTCTGCATATTGTAGCAGTTGGAATCAACATTTTGACTGTGCTTTTGACTTCTTGGCGCACACAGAAACGTGATTTTCAAATAGAATGCAAGTGAACTTTTGAAGGGGAGTGTATTCCTGAACTTTGATAATGCTCAATGAATTATTAAAGAAGGGGATCTGTGTGCACTCCTACTAAAAAGCCTATACATACAGTTAAATGTTTGTTGGAGATGTTGTGCACTCAGGGCCAGTATTCATAAAACTTGCTGAGAGCAAACTTTGTCTCAAGTCTCAAGTTTTGGTCTCAAATCTGAGACTGTTTTTGGTCTCAAACTATTCACAAAATAGTTGAGACCAAATTTAGTCTCAGATTTGGTCTCAAACCTAAGACTGGTACATAGTTGTCTCAAATATTTTGGTAAAAATCTCAAGCATTATTTCACTTTAACTGAGATTTATGTTTTTACTTTTTATGGCTTAATGTAAAGTAGAAATAATTTACAACATATATAATACTTAGCCTAAACTTTTGTAACAACGGATAGCCCAAACTTTGGTTTCAAAAGTACCTTACTTTAAGACACTTTTCAACAGTGTTTTCTGACTGCATAGCAACAAAGAAGTAGATCATGTGACATGAAAAATAAAAAAGAGTTGACCAATTTTCAATTTATTTTTTATTTTAACAGACAGTATAATTTTTCTTAAGAATTAAAACACACAAAAACTATTGATCTTCTAAAAAATGTTGGATATATTTGCAACTTTATGGTTTGTTTACATTGGAAAGACTTGAGACTGTTCTCAGCTTGGTGTCAGCTGAGAACATGTTTGTGAATACAATGTTGAGACTTGGTCTCAGCTGAGACCAAATCTTAAAGCTGAGACTATTTTTTGTGTCAGACTTAAGATCTCTTTACGAATACGGCCCCTGGGATGTTATCACCATAGAAATTGTATATGGTTATCACTCAGTCGACATTTTAACTAACTCCACCAAACTTTAACTTAGAACACACCATTTATTCGGTATTTGTATCACATTCGCAATACGATGCTTTCTTAAAAGAAAACATGAAAACGGGCTCATGAAAAAAAGTGAAAAGCTTGCCTATCACTACGGATATAGTGGAAGACAGAGATCATTTTATACAGCTTGAGGTTTGTACAAGTTTTAGCAGTTTGTTCAGTTTCTGTTCATTTTGCGTTGCGCCGGTACTGTGCGTAGACCATGTTTCATGGATGTTGTCGCGAAACGTGTACACGGGTGGTCATTAAGATAAACGGTCACGGAGATAAACGGTCTTCAAAGTTTTCAAATTTAAATAGTGTAAATATAAAAAGCGCAGAAACTAAACAACAAAATAGACTAAAACAGTGCTTTCCATGATTTTGGTTTGTGTTATATTGTTGTTTAAACCTTTTAACTGTTTTTATGTGGGTATTTCTGAGGACCGTTTATCTCCGGGACCGTTTATCTTTGTGACCACCCGTGTACGTAGTGCTAGTAACGGCAAAAATTGCTCATTCTAATATGACACGGTTGTGTCTATGAACCCAATCTGAGTGGTTGAGTGGAAGAAATCTTTGGATTGTAACTCCGCATAATAGATTACTCAATTATCGCCCATGTGAAAGTCAAAAGACGAAAGAAGATTTGAACATAATTTTCCCCCATAATTTAAGCATCTCGTGACCATGGCAGCTTGTGACCAATAGGGCTGTTATTATCAGCGATTTCTATAGATCGAGGATCGCCAGCTAGATGCGAGTTGAACTCGAATATATGTCACTTTTCATATGTAAATTGTGCCAAGTTGGGGCACTGATTTTGTGTAGAAATTATATTATCGCCCCTTATGAATGATTCTGAAAGGTTGATTGTTTTGGTTTTATGTTGGTAAAGTACATGTACAGTGTTCGCTCTCAAGCGTGATTTCTCGAATTTGTACACACTCTGGAACGAGTTGTCGCAAAACGAACTCACCAACGCGTCTGTGCTGTCGCTACCAGGCGAAACACTCAAAGCGGACTGGAGAAATCGGAAGCGACGACGTACATATTTCCTCATAGAAATGGCTTAGAAAAGCAGTTTATTTTATTTTATATATCCAGCTAACAGTAATTCATGTGAGATTTTGTGTATTCTCACGAGATTTCCGTGCTTTATTGTCGATTTTTAAACTCGTCTTCTGCTTATAGTGTCACAGGCGAAACAGTCGAAACAACTACTGACCAAAGAAATTCGTCTATTATCGGAAGCGACGACGTACATATTTCCTCATAGAAATAGGTGAGAAAGACATGAAAGTGAGTTTATTTGATACATCCAGCTAACAGTAATTCACGCGAGAATTCAGGTATTCTCACGAGATTTCCGTGCTTTATGTCTATTTTTTAACTCGTCTTCTGCATACTGTGTCACTGGCAAAACAGTCGAAACAACTACTGACCAAAGAAATTCGTCTATTATTGGAAGGGACAAAAATATATATTTCTTCAAAGAAAAGAGAAAAAATGCAATTTATTTATTTGATGAATCCAGATAACAGTAAATAATAAATAATAATAATAATAATAAAAAACACCAGTAGCACCCAGCCAATAAGCCATTAAGATGTGGTTTAGAAGTGAAATTAAAAAAAAAGACAAATAAAAACAGCATTAAATAGTTTATTTATTTGAACTTTTAGTCATCTATTTCTTATTATTTAAATAAAGAAGATTTAATGCAGTCCCAAATTGGAACTAAATATTTCAAAATCTCTTGAAGTAAAACATGTCTCACATTTTTTCACCGTTGTCTCGCCTTTTCAAGTGAAGGGAGACAGTCTGTCTCGCATTCATTTTTGACGAGAGCGAACACTGCATGTATAACTTGCACTTCTGTCAATTCATATTTTAATCAAAAGATATACCCATAATTATATTTGAAACAAGAAAAAAAAAGAAGGTTTATGTGTCCAAGTTGTGCCAAGTTACGGTGCCAAGCAGTATAGTGATAACTAGTGATGAGAATCTCCTCCAGTTTACATGGTCGATTAATCATCATTTTTCCGACCGATGATCGAGTCGTAATAGTTTCTTTTACTCCATTGTTGACCATATCATGACAAAAACTTTTTGCTATGGAGTATATGTCAATCTGGTAAGAATAACGGTGTTCCGACATTTAGGATCTACCAAAGACACTCACTTCCTGTAAATATGGTGTTAGTGATAAAGTTTCGTGTAAAATCAGTCATTTAATCAAAGGAAGCTGCCTAAAATATTTTAAAAACGTGTGGGTATTAAGAAATGGTCAGTAATAATGAAGAATTGATGTGTATTCCATCCGGATCGATCATTGCTACCGATGTGAATTTCGACCGACCATTCAATGTCTGTAGACAATCGTTCTATCACTAGGTATTAGGGGTGTTGCGGTAGCAATTTTTTCCTTCCGGTTTTCTGTCTTTCACTTCCCGGTCAGTAGTTTCCATACTGTAAAACAGGAATTCTAACATGACACAGATGTGTCCTCGATTCTGATTGGCTAAATGACGAAATATATGGCTTTTCCAAATTATCGCTCATTATGGCTGTGGTTTTACAGTAAAAAGCAAATAAAAGTGGATTATGACACTTATTTTGTATGTAAGGTTAGTAAAGTTTCTTTACATTGAAGTATAAGCGGAAAACCGGTGGCTGAACTTTATGACGGTTTGCAATAATTTATTTACCGTACCGACGATATCGGTACTACCGCAACACCCCTAGGTATAAACAGTATAGTTAATCCACCTATATGTAGCTTTACTTGTGTTTTCGGCCTATTAAGTGTATTTTGGCATTAAAATAGTGCAAGAATTCTTGGTTTTTAACAAATATTAAAACATCTATCAACATTTAGCAATGGTCATTCTTTTATTTTACTTAAATATGCATGTAAAATTGTAAAACTTCAACTTGCCATTAAAAGTCACATTTACTACTTGCTTAACGGGCTGATAAAATGATAAACAACAGTATATTGTATTGGAATAGTACATAATAATCCAGTACTGGCTTGACAGTATGCAGAATTATAAAAGTTTAGAACTCTTCGCCTTTTAGACTGGATTTCTGTCCCATCACCAACTGCCGTTGATACAGTATACATGTACATACTGATGGTATGCAATGGTGAGGGACAGAGTTCTGTAGTACATGAGCCACATCGATTTGGGAAGGTCATCAGTTAGGGACACTTTTTACCTTTGGCGACAATAAACTGTTTGACTTAATAACACAGACAATGGATTCCATAAGTATCACCTCTTTAATATATGTGATTATATCCTACTGGTAAGTACTTTTAGCATTACACCTGTGGACTGTGAATCGGACAGTACAGTGGAGTCAGACACCAATATAAATTGTACTAGGTTTCTGTTTAAAAGCATAAATACATATGTAAACACATTCATACTTTTTGTGTTTTATATCATTGTTGTATGTCTCTATTTCTTTTCAACACTAATATTCAATACAAATGTATGTGACACTATTTATATTGGTGTCTGACTCCACTGTCCTGTCCAATTCACTGTCCACGGGTGTATATGTGACAATTTACAGAACAACAGATTCCGCACCTTCTCCAGATCCGCCACAATTAAAATATCCTTGTGATATCATAAAAGTATATATGAAGTCCTTTTTCACTAAATCACCCCCATTTCCCCCTTTTATGGAGTAATTTTGGAATATACTTTATAAATTTGATTATGTTTGTAACATATGCAGAATATTATTGAGTGAAACACCTGGTAGCACTAATCACATCATTTTTGTGGGTTTAATAGTACATGCAGAAGTGACATCTGGTGATTCAAAGTATGTACAGAATGGATGTCTTATATGTGCACCCATAATGATCATTGTGCTTATCTTCTTGACAGGTATGGCAAAATTTCAGCCTGGTTGGTTACTTCTTTTTCTGCTCAGAATTCCATCAAAGATCAAAGCTGGTTGTCGGAATAAACTCTGCGCTTTCTCTTTATCAAAAATACTACTCAGTATTTCTATAGTCATATTGATTCTGTTTATTCGTGCGTTAAATAGATTAAACTTAGAAGAAGAGAGATTGGACATAGCTACCAACATTTCAAGCTTTCCAAATGTGTATTTTAAATCACCCAAAGTGCTGAATGGTAAGCCCTCAGATTTCAATAGTCCTTGGTACTGTGATGTGGATTGTATGGTTGGTGTTCCCTGTGAATATAAAGATGAAGTCGATTTCCGAGTTATTGTTATCACATACAACAGAGCTAAGTCACTTCAAAAGTGTTTAGATGCAGTGTTTGATTTGGACACACTAGGGGATAAAGTATCTGTTGAGATATGGATAGATCGTTCCAAAAATGGAACAATTACAAAAGAAGCAATTAAAACTGCAGAAATGTTCATAGACAGATGGAGTATTCAAGGTAGAAAAGGAAGAGCCTGTGTCCATCAACAGAAAGCCAATGCTTACATTAATGGTCAATGGATCGATACATGGAGACCAAAACAGGATAGTAAAGAACTAGCTGTAATCCTGGAAGATGATGTCTCAATATCACCTCATGCATACAGGTAAAATGAATTTGTACTGTTTGATTATATCACCTCATGTACACAGGTAAAATGTGTTTGTACTGTCTTAATATTACTTTGTACACAGGTAAAATGCATTAGTACTGTCTTAATATTACTTTGTATACAGGTAAAACGCATTCATACTGTCTCAGTATTGACTCATGCATACAAGTAAAAGGTATTCATACCGTCTCAATTGTACTTCATGTATACAAGTAAAAACCTAAAAGGTATTCATACTGCCTTCCAAATTTCTGGTTTGATTTATTGTAAGTGTTATAAAGTTGGAAAAAATGTGCATATAAAAAAATCATGGTTTTTATTCACTATGACACATAAACATGTAAAATTGTCAACGTTAAGATTTTAAATATTAAAATTGGCAAATTTTGAAGATATAAAAGGATACTATGAAAAGTGGGTAATTTGTTTGAAGGAAAAAATATGTTCTATGTTTCGGTATTTTTATTTTAGGTGGATGAAGGCAGCACATAGTCGTTATGGCTACAGAAGTGACATTGCTGGCTATACTTTACAGATGGAAGATGTGATGTTTTTTGCACCCACCAATCATGCACAAGTACCAATGAAAGCTGCAGAGCACTTGACAGCATTTATGTATCCTGTTCTTGGAACATGGGGCTATGCCCCACATCCAAAAGCGTGGCGAGCATTCCAGGAATGGTACCATAGAGTGAGACCAGACAGAGATGTGAAGACAGATCTGATTAGTCCTAATGTCCCAGAAATAATCCCAGATCTATGGTACCAGGCATTACATAAACAAGGTAGTGCAAGTTTGCTGTAGTGAATTTTTATGTCAGCTGACATGTTGTTATGGTCTTAAGGATTGGTAGACACATCTGCATCGTCAAGTTCTCCACTAAAACTACAACACCTAGAGTAATGCTGAGTTTTATCAAGGGATGAAATCTGGCCAGACCATTCAGAGTAGTGTTTTATATCCAGAACTTTGGTGGAGTTTTGGTGTTTTACATTGGCGTTGGAGTGCATGTTTTCTGAATTATTTAGCATACTTAGCATTTTTCTACTTTTGAGAACTATGTAATAAAAGACAGTCAAAATTAACAATGTATCTCTGCAAATTCCGAGAGGATATTCTTCAAGCAAAAAGTGTCAAAAGCTGTAATATTTTGCTTTCAAAGGACGGGTAAATATCACATTTTTAGCTTCATTGATTTAACAGATATGAATGATTAATCTATGTCATAGGACTAATTTTATTGCACACATTTAATTAGTTTTCAACACATCTCTAGTGTATATACCTTTTCCAATTTCTCGCCTGGTTGTCCAAAGGATTTCTTTCAAGAAAACCACATCAGAAATTATAATGATTTATCTTCAAAATGGTGAAATTGTCCTACTTTTGTTTACAATTTTCATACCACAAGATGCATGGTGAAAACAATATCCATTTTTCACTAATAAAACCAATTAAGCCACAGATATATAATACATATTGTTTGTTAGGTACTTGCTCATTGCTTTTACTCATTTTATTACATTAAAATCCATCTGGAAATAAGGAAGAAATAACAACATATTCAAAGTGAAGATTGTTTTTTTTTTTGGCAGTTATTTACTCAATGGAGGGCACCAACTTTAGCAATTATCTGTTAACCACAGCAAATGCAGATGCTAGTGCACATAAACAAGTAAAAACTTTAGTATTTAAAATTGTTGAACAGTCATTGTATCACATCCATACCACTGATTTTTGGCTGCAATTCTATTTTCAGGCCTAGATTTGACTTTTGATGCCTCCTTCAAGTTCAACAGTACATTTGTTTCTTAAAGCCATGTATAATTATTGTATCCACCAGACACATCCAGTGGATACTTTGGTTCAGCGTTCGCTACGCCTCCACCTTCGCACGTAGAGAGATTTTCAGTGTTAACGCTCTCAGAGGAAAACAACACCAGCAAGGTTCACCAAATTTGTAGGATATCTTCATTAGGAGGTAAGCTTCTTTGGGACTGAAATTAGCCTCATTCTGAAAAACAGTATGGCCACCACTGGCATTTCTTGGAAAATTATGCACCTTTTTCTACTGGCTGGTTCTCACAGGTAGGTAGAATGTTGAATCTATGTTCTCTGCAACCTTGCAGACATTTGACCTTGAAGCTCTTTATTCACGGTCATCCATGGAAAGTACCCCAGGTAGCGGACTTTAAAAGTGCCTATATCTCCCTTATTATTGGTCCTAGAGGTTTGCAATGTGAAACCAACTTATAGGAAGTCATGGGCTGGGATTCTTGTGATGTGGTCAGATTTGACCTGGAGCCCCTCCCTCAAGGTCAAATGAGGATATCTGAATTTAAAAGTGCCTATAACTCTCTTATTATTTGTCATAGAGGTTTGCAAAGTGAAACCAACTTATAGGAAATCATGGGCTATGAATCTTCTGATGTGTTCAGATTTGACCTTGGGTCCCTCCTTCAAGGTCAAACGAGGACAGCCATACTTAAAAGTGCTTACAGCTTGCTTATTATTGGTCCTAGAGGTTCGCAATGTGAAACCAAGTTGAGGAATTCTTGGCTGGGAATCTTCTGATGTGGTCAGATTTGGCCTTGTGCCCCTACTTCAAGGTCAAATGATGGTTCACTGGCTTTGGTGAGTTGTCTTTCCAGTGGACACAAATTTGCATTGGTTCTCCAATGTGCTAGGTCTAGTTTTTTCTTTCATTATATATTGGTAGATAACATAGGTTTGATGTGAAGTGTGGGGCACAAGCATGCCCAGTTTTATTGTCAACTATCTAGAATTGATTCTTTTGCTTCATTGTTGGTAATTATACCATTAAAAATTCTTTTCAACATTGAGCATCTAATGAAAGTGTTCACTTCATATAAGTACAGTGGTAAACATAAAAAACCATAATGTTCTGACAAATCCATCAATTTATAAGTAAAACTGTCTGAAATAATTAAAAAATTACAGTTACTCAGATATATACATGTTACAGTAAAGTTGTGTAACCAGTAATTTCGCGAAATTACTGAATATTTTAGGAATTTCGCGAAATTCCTGAAATCTCTGCTAATATTTTACACAGCTTTACTGATGAGCAATCAGTAAATTTGTGAAATATTGGAAATGCATTTTTAAGGTTATTTATGTGAAGATTTATGAAAAACTTAACTATGTTATAAGCTAAAATTGAATTTTAAAGTATAAATCCTTAATGTGCATCTAGAAATTTAGAAACTGATATACTTTTTGCTTGTAATAATAATTGTTTTATTCAACATTGAATGTGATACCTTTACATGGGTTTGTTGTATTACTTTCATAATTGGTCTTGATATTGAGATTGATCTTAAATTTGTTAACAATTATTATCATTTAAATATATTATGAATTATAATACATATTATTATATCCCCAGACGAAAGTCGGGGATATATTGGATTCAGGTCCGTCGCGCCGCCGCCGCCGTAGAAATTTCCTTGTGGACGCGATAACTCAAAAACAAATTAATATTTTTTTTTCAAACTTGGTACACATGTTAAGGGTGCCCAAAGGAAGATCCCTATTTTAAGGTGACCTTAAACTCCCAGTAAAAAAGAACTTATGGCCACCTTAAGGTCAGAAATTGCACTTTTGGCCACTTAGAGCCCTGTAGGTCACAAACTATGATGCTCAGCTGGCTGAAATTTTACCTGACAACACATTAATATGTTCTTAGTACATGTGCCGAAAATCATGACTTTAAGTTGAGGAGAAAATTGTGTTTGAGGCCCATAAATACCCCCACTTAGGGATTTTTTGCTATACTTTACACATATTTTGCCCTATAATTTGGAAGTGATAATTCTGATGAGTCTCAAACTGCGCTAGGTATAACTTTGATATGTAATCCTTGTCTGTAGAAAATTTTAGGGCTGTAGGTTTACCCAAAGGGGTCGACTTAAGGTCTCAAAAGTGCCCACAGAGACCCAATTTATGCACTTTTTGCCACTTTCAAGCACTGTAGCTTTCAAACTATGTCTCTCATCTAAGTTAAATATCATCTGGGAATATATCTATGTGTTTTCTTATATGTGCCCCAACATTTAGGCCTTTAATAGACAGTTAACCTGTGTATCAGGACCATAAACACCCACCCGAGTGACCCTTATAAGACATTTTTCACATCTTTTTCCCTGTAACTTGGAAATGGTAAGTCTGAGAAGTTTCAAACTGTATTAGATATATATTCTGTGTGTAATCTTAGTATGTAACAGATTTTAAGTCTGAAGCTTTAATTTTGAAGGTCAAATTGAGGTCTCTAAAAGGCTCCCAAAGACCCAATATTTGGACTTTTTGCTACTTTTAAGCCCTGTGACTGTCAAACTATGTGACTGATAGAGCTCAAATCCTATCTGAGAAGATATTAGTATGTTATTTTTATATGTGCCAAAAATTAAGGCTTTAAGAAGACATTTAACCTGTGTATGAGGACCATAAATCCCCACCCGAGTGACCATTTTTAGACATTTTTCACATATTTTTCCCTGTAACTTGGAAATGGTAAGTCTAAGAAGTTTCAAACTGTATTAGATGGATATTCTATGTGTAATCTTAGTATGTGACAAATTTTAAGTCTGAAGCTTTAATTTGAAGGCCACATTTAGGTCTCTAGAAGGCCCCATAAAGACCCAGTATTTGGACTTTTTGCCAATTTTAAGGCCTGTGACTGTTAAACTATGTGACTGATAGAGCTGAAATCTCATCTGGGAATACATTATTATGTTCTTTTTACATGTGCCAAAAATCAAGGCTTCAAGTAGACATTTAACCTGTGTATGAGGACCTTTAACACCCACCTGAGTGACCCTTTTAAGACATTTTTCACATATTTTGCTCTGTAACTTGGAAATGGTAAGTCTGAGAAGTTTCAAACTTTATTAGATACATATTCTATGTGTAATCTTAGTATGTAACAAATTTTAAGTCTGAAGCTTTAATTTGAAAGCCACATCGAGATCTCTAAAAGGCCCACAATGACCCAATATTTGGACTTTTTACCACCTTTAAGCCCTGTAACTGTTAAACTATGTGATTGATGGAGCTGAAATCCCATCTGGGAATGCATTATTATGTCCTTTTTACATATGCCGAAAATCAAGGTTTTTAGTAGACATTTAACCTGTGTATGAGGGCCATAGACACTCGCCCAAGTGCCTTTTTTGACATTTTTTCCGTATTTTGCCCTGTTATTTGGAAATGCTTAGTGTGACAAGTCTTAAACTGTATTATATATGATTTTTGTTTGTTATGTATGTCCCCCCAAAAAGTTTCAGATCTGTAGTTTAATTGCTAAGGTCTCTTTAACAATTGTAAAATGCTCACAGAAACCCAATTTATGGATATTATGCCACTTTAAAGCCCAGTAACTGTCAAACTATGTGGGTTATAGAGCTGAAATCTTTGAATTTTTAAAAGGAAATGCCTGTCTATTTAAATTTTGAATATTAATAATGTTATGGCTATCTTAGTCTTTTAAGAACTTATTTTTGTGTGTTATACCTCTGCTTGCTGAGTTTTTCACTTTTTAAAATGAAACTGGTGAAACATATTGAAGTAGACAAAATGGACACTTTAAGTGAGCTTTAAGTCCCAATATTAATGAAATTATATCCTTATGTAGTAAAACTAGGGGATTTTTAACCCTCAACTAGCCCAGTTTTATTCAACTTGCCTCAGTTAATTTTGGCACAGCTCCTACAGTTATGAACTCATTTCAGTTGATAATCACATACTTAAAATTCTCAATTCTTTTTGTATTTGAGTACCCCTTTTATATAGATTGTTTGTTTACCATTTATGCTCAACCCACATCCCCCCACCCGGATTCCCCCCACCCACCTCTGGGACCTCCAGCTATATTGAGTGACACTAAATAAACAAAGGTATTTAATGATATCAGATGAGAAACAAAGAACTCAATGGGGTTGCAGATCTTGTGTAATAGTGAGAGAGGTGTGGAGAAGGGGTGGGGGTGGGAGGTGGTGGGCTTCATTACATATAACACAAAGGGGAGTCAGAACTGAGATTGTGTCACATATTTAGGTTGCATATATATGGACCACATATATAGGTATAGAGGAAATGAATAACTGAAAACAATTTGCAAATTCTAAAAATAATATAATAAAATAATAATATAAATAATTTTTTTTTAAATAATATTTTATTTGTGAACAAATATAGAAACAGATATGCGCTTTTGGGATTATGAATTTTAGAATGGACATTGAATCATCAATCATTTAAATACTTTGAAGGAAGATTGAAAAATATGATGAGTTGAGTTAAAAATAATATTTTATTTGTCAACAAATATAGAAACAGATATGCTCTTTCGGGATTATTATTTTAGAATGGACATTCAATCATCAATCATTTAAATACTTTGAAAATAGGTTTAGAGTTATCATTGCAGGAAGATTGAAAATATAATTTGAGTTATGTATTCGGCGTCTGGGGATACACCATCTTCCTTGGGGAGATATAAACAGAGCAGATTGATGTGCTGAAGTTCATATAATAATGGGTAATTATGTTTTAAAAAATTCCTGATCAAAACCTGTGGCGTGAGTGATGACCTGTCTGGGGATATGTTGGCGCCGAGTTGGCCCAATCTAGTTATCATACATATACACATTTGCACAAGCACATAGCTTTGTTTCATAAGCATATCAATTTTAATTTAGAAAGAATGGGAATATTTGACTGACATGCTGGTACTTTCTGACTGTGTGACTATTTGGTGTATTTTTCAATTATCTGGTATAAATTTTAGTGAAGCAACAATAATGTAACTAATATGAGGTAATGTGATGAAATAAGTGACTTACTTACAAATAGCAGTGAAAGTTGTACATTTAGAACTGTATTTTAATATAAATATTTTTAACATGGATTTAAGTTTATTTTATTTCTTGTGTTTTTCATTAATAAAGTATTTTGAAGTATGTTTGATCTTGTGTAGAAAGCCTTTGAAGTCAATCAATCTTTATCAATGAATAGCTTTCAAGTAATTGTAATTGACTGATGGAGGATGGCTTTCTGCCATGGGTGAGGGGGTTGGGGATTTATAGCATTATGGTAATTGCAATGTACTTCCAAACAGTTAATTCAACAGTTATCTTTAACCAATTCAAAGTATTTACAATCAAAATGAGGAGTTTATCCACATGAGAAGCCATGACAATAGATAGAACCAAAAAACTCATACCTGAGTAATCTGCATTAAAAGATTAAAAGACAGTTTAATATTTCAAGAGGACTTCTTTTTTTGATCTTGGGTATCAAAGTTTCTATCAACCTTCCGTTGATAAAGGTGATACTGTTGCACTTTCTATACCACAAGTAGACAGAGGCAGAGGAGACCCAAGAAACATACTGGGGCTAGTAATGGATCATGATTTAGACACAGACCTGTTTCGAATCGCCGTCAAAGCAGGAATCCTGAAGGAAAGCTATTCACGCAACCAGTTTGATTGTTGCCCTGAGAGATTACTGACTGAGGATAATGTTAATCAAGACAAGAATGTTTCACTCAGAGAAGCTGTCAACCAGCAGTCAATGTGTGGGGGACAAGGATTCAAGAAGTGTAGTTGTGCTTCAATGCAATGTAAAAGTAACAGATGTGCATGTTACAAGGCAAAAGTGTTGTGTAACAGCAGATGTCATGGCAGTTTAAAGTGTAAAAATAAATGATCTTATATGTTTAATATTGAATAAATGAACTGTATGCCAAATTATTGTACTGTTGCAGGTGGAGTGTTTAATAAATTTTTCTGAGATATTGAATATAAAGTTCTTTGATACTATTGTATTGTATTTTCATACTATTGATGTTATTTGTTGTGTAAACCAAGTGAATAAATGAAAATTTGGTGAAATAAAAATCTAAAAAGTATTCTTTAATCTGCATATAATATTTAGGAATTTCATGAAATTCCTGCTCAAATATTTCAGTAATTTCGCGAAATTATGAAAGTAATACAACAAACCCATGTAAAGGTATCACATTCAATGTTGAATAAAACAATTATTATTACAAGCAAAAAGTATATCAGTTTCTAAATTTCTAGATGCACATTAAGGATTTATACTTTAAAATTCAATTTTAGCTTATAACATAGTTAAGTTTTTCATAAATCTTCACATAAATAACCTTAAAAATGCATTTCCAATATTTCACAAATTTACTGATTGCTCATCAGTAAAGCTGTGTAAAATATTAGCAGAGATTTCAGGAATTTCGCGAAATTACTGAAAATTTCAGTTGTTTCGCGAAATTACTGACCAAATCAGGAATTTCGCGAAATTCCTAAAATATTCAGTAATTTCGCGAAATTACTGGTTACACAACTTTACTGTAACATACACAAACCTTAATGTATTTTCAACAACTGCCCATAAAAATGATCACAGACTGATCTGAATGGTACAGTCTCACTAAAAGTTAATTGATCACACATCTAATCATGCAAGCACTGAGTATTAATTTTCAAAAATTAACTCCATTTTGCTTTTCTTATTACCTCCACCAAGGAAGTACATGTATTATTTTTATGACCGTTTGTTTGTTAGCAAGATTACGCAAATACTACTAGTTGGATCTTCATGAAAAAAAAAAAATCAGAAGATGGGTTTTGGTCCAGCGTAGATCTCATTAAATTTTGAGAGTGATCTGGATTACTGGATGCAAAAACAATAGTCCGGCTTTTCATATTTACTTATTAGTACTTTCCTTGGCGGAGGTATGTGCTCACAGAGTGCTCTCAGTGTTTGTTTTATTATACTCAGGTAAACAAGAGTCCATGTGGGAGATGTGGCACATCAAGTTCACCCATGACCTGCAGTTGTTCACACTCTATAGTAACATGCAAAATCATGCGTCAGAAAACCACGGGCTTCTCTGTACAAATAGGAAGGAGGATGGTCTGCACTATAGTGGAGCCTCCAAGGACAACACTGAGAAACTACTCAAACAATGGGATCCTACTTTTGCTAACTTCCCAGCCAATGATCAGTTAGTATTGTTTAACTATGATGGCAAACCATGTACACAAACATGCTGCTTTTCTGCATTGTGTCAACCTCCCATATACAGGTTTTTCCAAAGAAGTTTCAGAGAAAAGTTGGCGCTGATGTTTTCATGGAGTTGAAACCTAATTGTACCTAGTTATTATTATCTCCCGAGATAACGAGATTATGAAATGATGCCTGTGTGTGCGTGCGTGAGTGGGTGCATTAGTATGTCACGCAGATTTCTCCAAAACTACTACAGCTACAGATTTTTTGTAAATTAATTGTCCCGCTGAATTTTCACGCCCTTGAATATTTTTTTTTGGTTTTATGGACTTAGGCCTGAAGATAAGTGAGTAATAGCAATCTTAGCTACTTTGAGTAAAGGACTCATAACTCAACAACTATTGCAGTTACAGGTTTTTCTTCAAATATGTTGTTCACCTACTTTGTCCTTAGCTATAAGATGGTACATAGTTTGGGGTCCCATTGCAAGCCATAAGTGAGTAATAGCTATTTTCTTATTTGTAGCAAAATAATGACATAAGTAAATGTTGAATATCTTCAAAAGTATTAAAGTTAGGGAAATCTTTTCAATATGTTATTCATCTAGTTTTTGGTAAGCTATCACATAGTAAAGTTTCAGCCCTGTTGCACATTGCATAGCTGAGTAATAGCTACTTTTTATAATATCAAAGCATCCCTTAAGAGAATTCCTATTATTTTTAGACCCAGGATTTAAATTGGGGATAGGTCAGTAGCCTATTTTCCACATTGGAAGTTTGGTATCCTACCAGTGTAAAACCATTCAAATTGCGAAATAATAAAAAAAATTTTGTTCTAGCATAAAGTCCAGTTGGCATATCATGCCCACAGGAAGTGGACTTCATGAGAACAAAACATGGCAGTTTCTGACCAGTGGTCAGGAGATTGAGTCCAGCTGATGATAACATCTGACATTCACTGGTGACTTGATATGACCTAGTTGTAGGACCAGTTTTAAAAGAAAATATTTCTTTGTACTTACCCGATATGTTCCACCCAGTTCCAGGGATAATGATTATAACATCATATAATGAGATGATCGTATTGTATGCACTACGACAGTACATGTTTGGGCTAATGTGTACCAGAGAGACTTATTTATGTACTTTATTTGGCATGTATCTGGGAAATGTAGGAAATGGTTTTGAAATAATACATGCTTGGGATAATGTGTACCAAAACTACAGGACTTGTTTATGTACTTTCTATGACATGTATCTAGAAAATGTAGGAAATGAGTTTGAAATGATACATGTTTGGGATAATGTGTACCAGTAAGACTTGTTTATGTACTTTCTATGACATGTATCTGGAAAATGTAGGAAAATGGTTTGAAAACCCTTGTTAAGCTTTTTGTTGTAGATTTGTTAAATTACATGTGTATACTGCATCTTGTAGACTTCTCTCGGACTTCAATGATCTTCAAATACTCATGCTCAGGAACTGCAAATATATGTAAAAAATACTCAAAATCATTATTTTTGAAATGTTGGGATAAGTGACATAGTGAGTAACACACTCACCCAGGAATACAAAGGACCTGAGTTCAATTCCATGCACAAGCAAATACCTGGTGGCTTGAATGGCCACCAGAAGAGTTGTACTCTGTCATTAGGTAACCAGTGGCAGGCAAAAGAATCTCAGGGACGTTGATCAGTTGTCATTGCTAAGACTCTGTCTTTCAGTTTAGGGGAATGTCGATGACAAGAGCTTAGGCTGTACTTGTGCAGGTGGGATGGCTCAAATAACGTGTTGACCACTGTAGGATAGGAGGTATTGCACTATCGCTATAAAATGCAGTACAAAAAATGTAATACTCAATGGGTTAACATCTAAAACAAGTTTTTACAATGCTCAGATACGATGCACTGTTTAGTTATAAATGATAATTATTAACCCAGTCAAGGGCCTATATTTTTATTCTTTGAATACTGTTACTCTTAGAATTATTTTTTTGGAAAATAAGGATTTTCCTAGAAAGGATTCTAAAAGTATAAGAAAACTTTCCAAGACTTCTTAGAATTGATAAAAGAGTGCATGTATTTTCCGTAAAGTTTTTCGTCAAATAATTCCTTCATACTTGTCAACAACTAATATATTGGTATCTGTTTTCTACACTTTATCCAATTTGTCATAAATACCTTTTTCAATTTCTAAATCTTTTCTGGAATTAAATAATTATTATTATTTTTAGAAATATTTGTTCTTTTAAAATTTTTCTCAGAAATTGGTTGTTTTCTAAGTCACTTGTAAGAATAAGACAAATTCTTGGAATAATTTTAAGAATAAGAATGTTTAGTTAATATGAACCTCATTATTGTAAAGCTTCTACATGTATGTATATTATGAAATGTCTAATAACCTGTTTTATGATTATTAAAATATACCTGTGTTTAATCTGAATTGTATTATTCCTGATGTTTAATGGTGAACATTTTTTATGCTTGTGTATTAGTTATGATATTAGATTTACATTTATTATGTTTTGAAATACAATTTGTGGTTTAGAATAGATTGATTCTGTATACTCTTCAAGTGTGTGATGTTTTAGATAATTATTTAGCTTACTCTGTGATGACAATTTGTTGTATTATGGGTATTTTTAGCATTCTCAAAGAGTTTGGTGGTATTTCACACAATTAAGTCTTTAAGGGCCTGGATGTGATTGTACTGTGGCTGAGTAATTCAGAGGTTTGGTATTTTTTTTCCTGTCTCCTCTGTGGTTTCGGGTTTGAGTTGAGCTCATGTTAACCTGTGGGAATCCCGTGTTACCTGTACTGACAAGTACAGCTCATGTTCACTTGTGAGATTTCCCTGTTACCTGTACTGACAGGTACATTTCATATTAACCTGTGGGAATCCCTGTTTCTTGTACTGACAAGTACAGCTCATGTTAACCTGTGGGATTTCTCTGTTACCTGTACTGACAAGTACAGCTCATGTTAACCTGTGGGATTTCCCTGTTACCTGTACTGACAGGTACATCTCATTTTAACCTGTGGGAATCCCTGTTTCTTGTACTGACAAGTACAGCTAATGTTAACCTGTGGGAATCCCCTGTTACCTGTACTGATAAGTACAGCTCATGTTAACCTGTGGGATTTCTCTGTTACCTGTACTGACAAGTACATCTCATGTTAACCTGTGGGAATCCCCTGTTACCTGTACTGTGAAGTACAGCTCATGTTAACCTGTGGGATTTTTCTGTTACCTGTACTGACAAGTACAGCTCATGTTAACCTGTGGGATTTCTCTGTTACCTGTACTGATAAGTACAGCTCATGTTAACCTGTGGGATTTCCCTGTTACCTGTACTGACAAGTACATCTCATTTTAACCTGTGGGAATCCCCTGTTACCTGTACTGACAAGTACATCTCATTTTAACCTGTGGGAATCCCCTGTTACCTGTACTAACAAGTATGTCTCATGTTAACCTGTGGGAATCCCATGTTACCTGTACTGATAAGTACAGCTCATGTTAACCTGTGGGATTTCCCTGTTACCTGTACTGACAAGTACATCTCATTTTAACCTGTGGGATTTCCCTGTTACCTGTACTGACAAGTACATCTCATTTTAACCTGTGGGATTTCCCTGTTACCTGTACTGACAAGTACATCTCATTTTAACCTGTGGGAATCCCCTGTTACATGTACTAACAAGTACATCTCATATTAACCTGTGGAAATCCCATGTTACCTGCAGTAATAACTGCAGCTCATTCCATATTACCTGTACTTGACAAATATAGCTCATGTTAACCTGTGGGAATCCCCTGTTACCTGTACTGACTTGACCTTTGCTGTTGGAAGGAATGTCACATCCCTAACTCTGTCTCTGATGGCAGTTAAATGTGTATGACACTGCTTTGAAGATGCTGTGTTGGCCATATCAGGATGTGTAGTGTTAAGGGTAGAGGAACAGGCAGTACACAGTAGTTGGTCAAGATTCTATACAGTCAACCATCAGGCATTGGTGAAAAACTACCAACTTTGACTATTAAGAAAAAGGTCAAAGATTTGAACCTAAAGCGAGAAGCCAGTGTATTACCATTACAGCATTGTGTCCTCTAGAGAGTCCACAGACAATAAACGAGATAATTATAAGACTGTGCCTATATGTCAGTTACTATTTTCATTAATTGATTAAAAATAGCCAGCCTTGGCAGGCAAGAAGCCCAGCCTGCAGGTACAGCTAAATGGCCAACAACATTGACATTTGGGAAATCTTAGGAACAACTTCTGTTGTAAGAAGTATAGAGAACCCACAAGATGTTCTACAAAAGACTCACAGGCCATGATTTCTTACAAGTAGTTTTCATATTTTGAAGCCCCAGAAACAATTATAAGGGAGATATAAGGCCTTTTTGATATGATGACCATCCTATTTGGCATTAAAGATGTGATATGGGGGCCATTTTGTTTCCAAAATAACGCAAGCTTTCCTATCCATTTACATTTTGTGCAAATCGGATGAAGCTAGCTGCAATATTTTAGGTTACAGAAAACATTAAAGATTTTAGAACAAACTTTAAGACCCGAAAATTTTAAAAGTGTTGCCCTGGCAACAGTTGCTGCTGGATACCCCCCAAAACCTGTAGATCCTCTTGGAGTAAACATATCCTGAAAATTTGGTGAAAATTCATGCAGGGGTTTAGGCTTTGGAACACCCGCAAACTTTAAGATCTGATAGTCTTAAAAGTGTTGCCATGACAACAAAGGTAGCCGGATACCCCCCAAAACCTAATCAGCTCTAGATCCTCTTGGGGTAAACATATCCTGAAAATTTGGTGAAAATCCGTGCAGGGGTTTAGGCTGTGGAACACCCACAAACTTTAAGACCCGAAAATCTAAAAGTGTTGCCATGGCAACAGTTCTTACCATATACCCCCCAAAAAAACTAATCAGCTCCAGATCCTCTTGGGGTAAACATACCCTGAAAATTTGGTGAAAACCTGTGCAGGGGTTTAGTCTGTGGAACACCCACAAACTTTAAAACTTGAACATCTAAAAAGTGTTGCCATGGCAACAGTTGTTACCGGATACCCCCAAAACCTAATCAGCTCTAGATCCTTTATGGGTAAACATACCCTAAAAATTTGGTGAAAATGCGTGCAGGAGTTTAGGCTGTCAAACACCCACAAGCTTTATGTCTGCCTCCGCCGCCCGGACAGCGCAGGGAACGACTATTACCCCAGCCTTTATGGGCTGGGGTTAAAAATGAGTAGAGTTAGAGAAATAGAAATTCACAATATTTTAGCTTACATTAACCAGCGAGGAAACCACTGCCACCCCAGTTCTACTTCCTTGTGGGAAATTCTTTACAAATGGTAGGGTTTTTCTGAAGAAATGAAGCCTCAGTCTGATCTTCCCCAGTGAAAAATTGACACATATTTTGATAACTGTTAATTGGTGAACCCCACTGGCACATTAACACCTTGTGGTAAATTTTACATTTTTCACTCTAAATACCGGGAACAAATAGAAATGCTGTTTTATGATATAAAATTTTTTTGTGCATGTGTGTGCGCATTTTGTTCTAGATGTAAAAATATAATCCCAACAACTTTTCCTTTTAAAACTTTAAGTAATGTAGAATAGCTTAGAAACAGTCCACTTTTCAGCTTTAAAACATGGGGGGGGGGGGAAAGGGTCTATTTTAATAATTGCCTTTGGTGGATACTTTGGTTTAGTGTTCACTACGCCGCTGCCGCCGCGCGTAGAGAGATTTTCGGTGTTAACGCTCTAAGAGGAGAACTACATCAGCTGGGTTAACCAAATTGCAGGATATCTTCATTGGGGGCAAGCTTCTCTGGGAAGGAAATTAGCCTCATTCTGAAAAACAAGATGGACGCCACGGGCATTTCTTTGAAAATTATCAACATTTTTCTACTGGCTCTTTCTCATAGGTAGAAGATTGAATGTCTTCATAGGTGATATGTATAACAGATATATGTCCTCTACAACCTTGCAGGCATTTGACCTTGAAGCTCTTAATTCAAGGTCATCCACGGAGTGCCAAAGTAACCCACATAGCAGACTTTAAAAGTGCTTATATCTCCCTTATTATTGGTCCTAGAGGTTTGCAATGTGAAACCAACCTATAGGAAATCATATGCTGCGAATCTTTTGATGTGGTCAGATTTGACCTTGGACCCCTCCTTCAAGGTCAAATTAGGATAGCCAAACTTAAAAGTGCTTATAACTCGCTTATTATTGGTCCTAGAGGTTTGGGATGGTAAACCAACTTACAGGAAATCATGGCCTGGGAATCGTTTGATGTGGTCAGATTTGACCTTGAGCCCCTCCTTCAAGGCCAAACAAGGACAGCCAAACTTAAAAGGGTTTATAACTTGTTTATTATTGATCCTAGAGGTTTGCAATGTGAAACCAACTTGCAGGATATTGTGGGCTGGGAATCTTCTGATGTCAGATTTGACCTTTGGCCCCTCCTTCAAGGTCAAACGATGGTTCACTGGCTTTTGGTGAGTTGTCTTTCCGGTAGATACAGATTTGCATCAGTTCTCTGATGCGTAGGTCTAGTTAATTTTTTAACATATTACTCATTTTACAACACCTGTAGGGGATTATCTACCAAAGTATTAAAGAAACACCTTACATCATTCTTTAACATGTGCAGCCTTGCTTGTTTCAAAGTGTTATTTTCTACTTCTGTATTGGGTGGTCTTAGTCATTTACACAACGTAAATCCCTTTACTTTCGCCACAGGGAAATTCTTTCAACACCCTTGTGACAATACAAGACCTATTGGCAGATTGTCAGTGAGATTTGACTCTTGATGTTGTACTAGTGTTGTGGCCTATAATGAAATTACTTATGAAATATTTGGTTCTGGCATATATTTGATGACTGTTTTAATGTTTATGTATCTGAACTGCTTAAATTAGAAAGTAAAAACATGTATTATTGACTTCACTTCTCCTATATGTTCCAATTGGTATTTTAGTCTGAAGATTACATCTGGGGGGGCCAATGGAATTTTATGCAAAATTTGCAGTTTATGTCAAAGTGTAAAGAAAGGCATGGTAACAACAGGAATACAGTGAACAATTTTATTTCCAATAATAATTGATTTCAAAGTGTTTTTGTGTACCTTGGACACAGGGGTGTACGAGTGGTACTGCTGATGAACAAGTAACCTGTATTCACCTTTGAGTCATAAAGAATTTGTGTTTGTCTCTCTGCATGCAAATGATCTCATGAAAATGTATTGTATTTATATGAATAAAGTTGTTAACCGTTTTAAAATAAATTAATGTAACTGTACTTCCTTGTATTTTCACATACTTGATACTTTTGAGATAAAGTCCAACAGACTGTGGTAAAAGCTTTCAGGTAGGACTCTTTTTACTTTTTGCCAAAATGTCCTTCCATCAAATAAAACTGTCAGAGTGATTTACAAAGTAAATATGAATATAATGCAGTTAAATCAATACGCAAACATGGAAAAACTGTGCTAAAATTCTTTATTGACTTTATTTGCCTGTTGTAACATATATAGACAATTGGAGTGGGGTGGGGGGGATGAGGGCAATGATATACTATAGTGTACATATTCACTCTTACTATTTCTATACCACTACATTCACAATTTAGAATTGGACACAATTAGACAAACTGTGCAGCCTGAAGGATAGGTTACGGATTTTTAACACACAGCAGTTTGCAAAGCACACGGTCTATACAGAACATAGAACTACTTGCAAAAAAAAGACCAAAGTAATAAGACTGAAGCAGTCAGCTTGATTTATTTGCTTTGTAGCTGTTTGCAACAGCCCACAACTAACTGGTCAACTTTCTCATAGGGATGGGTCGGTATGAAAAATGTGTACATTGGGAGGTCGCCAATGTAAAACCGTTTCGATTCCATGACTATGCATTTTAGTACATCCCTGTCAAACATGGGCATTTCCTGTCGATTCGCAAAAAAAGTCATCAAATGGACAAAAATACAGGAAAAAAGTGTCCATTTTTTAAAATTTGTGGTTTGTTTCCAAAATTTTACGGTTTCCTTCAATTATATGTTAACAAGCGAGATAGAAATTATATAAAGTATTGTAACCAAAACATGGCAGTTCTACTCAATGTTTTCGCTATAAAAGTCTGTAAATGCACAAAATTACAAGATAAAAGCCTACAATTTCTTCAAATTTTCAGTATATTGCCAATATTTTAGGTTTGCCTTCCATCATATGTGTTGCCAAGCAAAGTGGCGGTTTTAAAATCTTGTCGCAGTATATCAATAAAATGCTATCAATAGCGAGACTCCGGGCCTACCGACCCATCCCTAGTTTCTGGTGTACATTACCTTTAGAGGGAGAGGAAATACAGAAAACGTCAGTTGGGCATATTCCTCAGATGTAAATATTGCAAACAATATTGGGGATCTCTGGGTGTGAGGAAAGTAGAAATTTCACGCAAATTGTTGTATAATTTGCAAATAAATGTTATATTTTATACATTCAACATGATACACAGATAAAATGCTTTGAAATGCCAACTTTCTAGGGTGTGATTCCACATATTAAGAATTATAATGATCATGTAGAAACACATATGAGATGATTCATATAAGAAAACAGTTAACCTGTTCAACAGTATTGATGCCAGGGAGTGCTTGGTCAACCCAATATTTGCTTAGTATAGTGTTGACTGTTTCAGCCTTACAAAGTACAAACTGCTCTTTCAAATTCTTGAAAAATAGGTTAAACCTAGCATTGACACTAAAAGAGTTTCATTTCAGGAAAAAAAATGTACTTTGGTACAAACCACAACTTTGCTTATACTTAGGTTTTATTTATAACTAATTTCATGTTTCTCATTTATCCAGGCCGCATATTCACAACCATTCTTATCTCAGAATAAGAATTTTCTTAGGATACGGACACTTTCTCAGAAAAAAAATTCTTAGGAAAAGAAAAATTTCTTAGAATAAGAATGTTTCAAAGTCTTAAAAGCATTTGCAATACATTTTTTCCTACATATAATACCTTTACGTTGATCAACGACTAAAATATATGTTTCCTACTTTATCTAATTTGTAAGTGTAACCTTTGGAAATTCAAAAATTCTAAAAAATGTAAAAATTCTTATTCTCAGAAATATTTCTTATTCTAAGAAATTTTCTTGGAAAATGGTTGTTAGAAACACCCATTATCCATGCCATTGTATACAAAAAAAATATATATATATATATCCTACTCCATATATCCTCTATACGGGTCAAATACATATACAGTCACCACACTACTAAACTTACTCCTTGTATAAGGAGTTCACAATCTGCTACTGTACTTTACAGTAACATACCCATTGTTTTATAAAGAAAACCATCAGTGCCTCATAGACTCTTCACAGGCCTGCAAAAGCCTCATTCTACAACAATACTTAGATAAGGCAACCTTAGATCTTAGAAAGAGAAGGTTTTTCACTTATGTTTTTCTTGGACTTTGCATTCACAAAAGTTAGGAATGCTCAGTTTCATAATTTCTTTCTTGAAATCTAAAAAAATACTTGAAATAAAAGTTAGAAATGGTCTGAGTATTATTGCAGAATATGGCCCCAGATTTACTTCACCATCATTGTTATTTATTACAGATAACAAGAGTTTCTATGACAACATTTTAACTCAGGCCACTGAGGGAACTACGCCTGGTATGGAATGCAGTCATGAGTAGAACCTCAAACAACCTCGACTTTCTGAATGTTTTTTTTA
Organism: Sabellastarte sp. h YS-2021; assembly: GCA_964017235.1. Lineage (NCBI taxonomy): Eukaryota > Metazoa > Annelida > Polychaeta > Sabellida > Sabellidae > Sabellastarte > Sabellastarte sp. h YS-2021. Next base: position 80,847,732 of record OZ024934.1, on the reverse strand, counting down.
ATGTGCAAGTTCTCTCCGAGGTTCACACTTCTAGAGATCGATTTTTGTTGGTCTCCCGACTTTCATGAATTTTGCACTACTCCTGTTTCTCAGTGTTTTGCAGCTTCTGCATGTGGACAAACAAATTTGGGCCATGTTAGAATATTTGACTTTACCAACATATTCTTCAGTTTTATTTTAAAAATCTTCTATTATTTTATCTTTCTAATCAAAAAACACCTTACTCTCTGAACCAGTTTACATTATGGAAATTTCACCTTAAATCTTAAAGTTTAATGAAAAAGTTTTGGTGTGTGTTATTTTTGCTTTTTCAAAGTTCCCAGTGCAGAAATGACTGTAGTTTTATTGTTAGAGTTTGTATTGACAGATGCCTGAGTGTCCCACTTACTCTTCCTCTCTTGCTTCAGATCTGAAAGTAGAAATAAACACTTGAAGTCAAATTGTCAATATCTCGTTAAATACTAGGGATGGCTCGGTAGGCCCGGTATCTCGGTATCGAGAGCATTTTACTGAAATACCGTGATGAGATCAGCACATATAATGGCAGGAAGGGTTAAAATATTAGAAACATGCCTAAAATCTTAAGAAACTAGATTGGGCCAACTCGGCGCCAACATATCCCCAGACAGGTCATCACTCACGCCACAGGTTTTGATCGGGAATTTTTTATTTAATCCATTTGTTGTATGCCATAAATATTGGGAAAAGTTATATGAACTTCAGCACATCAATCTACTAAGTTTATATCTTCCCAAGGAAGATGGTGTATCCCCAGACGTCGAATACATAACTCAACAGATCATATTTTCAATCTTCCTGCAATGATAACTCAACCTATTTTCAAAGTATTTAAATGATTGATGATTGAATATCCATTCTAAATTCATAATTCCAAAAGCGTATCTCTGTTTCTATATTTGTTCACAAATAAAATATTATTTAAAAATCATATATTATTTATATTATTATTTTATTATATTATTTTTAGAATTTGCATTGTTTTTCAGTTATTCATTTCCTCAATTCCTATATATGTGGTCCATATATATGCAACCTAAATATGTGACACAATCTCAGTTCTGACTCCCTTTGTCTTAGATAATTAGATAATGAAGCAAACACCACCTCCCACCCCCACCCCACCTCTCTCCCCTTCTCCACACCTCTCTCACTATTACAGAAGATCTGTATACATTTGTTTCTTTAGTGTCACTCAATAGCTGGAGGTCCCAGAGGTGGGTGGGGGATGGGGGGTGGGACTACAAAGAGATGGAGTGCTGCAGCACAAATGGTAAACAAACACTTATAATATAAAAGGGGTAATCAAATACAAAAAGCTCTGTTAATCTTATCACTAAAATCAAATCAAATGTATAAATAAGGAATGTCCAACAGGAAGATTATACACCTCCAGAATTAAATATAAATTATCAAACGACAAGAACAGATTTATAATAATAATTCAGAATTGAGAATTTTAAGTATGTGATTATCAATTGAAATGAGTTCGTAACTGTAGGAGCTGTGTCAAAATTAAGGCAAGTTGAATAAAACTGGGCTAGTTGAGGGTTAAAAATCCCCTATTTTTACTACATAAGGCTATAATTTCATTAATATTTGGGACTTAAAGCTCACCAGAAAATAACAGTGTCCATTTTGCCTACTTGAATATGTTTAACCAGTTTCATATTAAAAAGTTAAAAACTCAGCAAGCAGAGAGATAACACACAAAAATAAGTTCTTAAAAGCCTAAGATAGCCATAACATTATTAATATTCAAAATTTAAATAGGCAGGCACTTCCTTTGAAAAATTCAAAGATTTCAGCTCTATGAGCCACATAGTTTGACAGTTACAGGGCTTTAAAGTGGCATAATATCCATAAATTGGGTCTCTGTGGGCATTTTACAATTGTTAAAGAGACCTTAGCAATTAAACTACAGAACTGAAACTTTTTGGGGGACATACACAACAAACAAAAATTATATATAATACAGTTTAAGACTTGTCACACTAAGCATTTCCAAATAACAGGGCAAAATACAGAAAAAAATGTCAAAAAAGGTCACTTGGGCAAGTGTCTATGGCCCTCATACACAGGTTAAATGTCTACTAAAAGCCTTGATTTTCGGCACATGTGAAAAGGACATAATAATGCATTCCCAGATGGGATTTCAGCTCCATCAATAACATAGTTTAACAGTCACAGGGCGTAAAGGTGGCAAAAAGTCCAAATATTGGGTCTCTGTGGGCCTTTTAGAGATCTCGATGTGGCCTTCAAATTAAAGCATCAGACTTAAAATCTGCTACAGACTACACATAGAATATGAATCTAATAATAAAGTTTGAAACTTCTCAGACTCATCATTTCCAAGTTACAGAGCAAAATATGTGAAAAATGTCTTAAAACGGTCACTCGGGTGGGTGTTAATGGTCCTCATACACAGTTTAAATGTCTACTTGAAGCCTTGATTTTTGGCACATGTAAAAAGAACATAATAATGTATTCCCAGATGAGATTTCAGCTCTATCAGTCACATAGTTTAACAGTCATGGGCCTTAAAACTGGCAAAAAGTCCAAATAGTGGGTCTCTATGGGGCCTTTTAGAGACCTCAATGTGGCCTTCAAATTAAAGCTTCAGACTTAAAATTTGTCACATACTAAGATTACACATAGAATATGTATCTAATACAGTTTGAAACTTCTCAGACTTACCATTTCCAAGTTACAGGGCAAAATATGTGAAAAATGTCTAAAAAGGGTCACTCTGGTGGGGATTTATGGTCCTCAAACACAGGTTAAATGTCTACTTAAAGCCTTGATTTTCGGCACATGTAAAAAGGACATAATAATGCATTCCCAGATGGGATTTCAGCTCCATCAATAACATAGTTTAACAGTCACAGGGCTTAAAGGTGGCAAAAAGTCCATACATTGGGTCTTTGGGAGCCCGTCAGAGACGTCAATTTGACCTTCAAATTAAAGCTTCAGACTTAAAATCTGTTACATACTAACATTACACATAGAATATATATCTAATACAGTTTGAAACTTCTCAGACTTACCATTTCCAAGTTACAGAGCAAAATATGTGAAAAATGTCTTAAAAGGGTCACTCGGGTGGGTGTTTATGGTCCTCATACATGGGTTAAATGTCTATTAAAGGCCTAAATTTTGGAGTACATACAAGAAAAACATATTGATATATTCTCAGATGATATTTCACTTAGATGAGAGACATAGTTTGAAAGCTACAGTGCTTGAAGATGGCAAAAAGTCCATAAATTGGGTCTCTGTGGGCAATTTTGAGATCTTAAGTCGGCCTAACAGGTAAACCTACAGCCTTTAAATTTTTCACAGACAAGGATTACATATAAGAGTTACATCTAGTGCAGTTTGAGACTCATCAGAATTACCACTTCCAAATTATAGGGCAAAATAAGTTAAAAATATAGGAAAAAAGTCCTAAGTGGGGTCTTTATGGGCCTCAAAGACAATTTTCTCCTCAACTTAAAGTCTTGATTTTCGGCACATGTACTAAAAATATATTAATGTGTTCTCAGGTAAAATTTGAGGCAGATAAGCCTCATAGTTTGTGACCTAGAGGGCTCTAAGTGGCCAAAAGTGCAATTTCTGACCTTAAGGTGGCCATAAGTTCTTTATTATTGGGAGTTTAAGGTCACCTTAAAATAGGGATCTTCCTTTGGGCATCCTTAACATGTGTACCAAGTTTGAAAAACAAATATTAATCCGTTTTTGAGTTATCGCGTCCACAAGGAAATTTCTACGGCGGCGGCGCGACGGACCTGAATCCAATATATCCCCGACTTTCGTCTGGGGATATAATTATAAGCTTTTATCCCATATTTTTGTCCATTTGCAGACTTTTATAAGTGATGCATTGAGCAGAACTGCCATATTTTGGTTACGAGACTTTATAACCTCAATTTCGCTTGTCAACTCATATAAATAAAGGAAAACTTAAAATATTGGACAGAAACCAGAAATATGAAGATTTACGTTTTTATCACATATTTTGTGTATTTATGAGCTTTTATTGCGACGTTGTTGAGGAAACGTCCATGTTTGTTTGGAATGTACTCTAAAATGCGGAGTCCCGGAATCAGTACAGTTTTGCATTGGCAACCTCCCGATGTACATATTGTGCATACCGACCCATCCCTATTAAATACAGAATATTTATGAATACATGTAAACATCTAATTACCCTTAATTAGCTTGCATATTAACTGGCATAAGATTCACTGCATTTACGTGGGTAGTTTTGCTGTGGACCAACATATCCAAATTGTTAAAATTTTCTGGATAGAAAATACAAATATCGCCTTATAAATTTTAAATACAGATATAATTTGGTAGGTAAGCTGACTAAAATTGCTGAAATGAGGAATGGTTGATTACAAAATAAAAATGTAACTTCATTTGAATGTCTGCAGTTCAAGTTCAAAACTTCGTCTAGTTATTGAAAATTGCTTCTGCCCACCTCACACCGAGGTAAAGCCGAACTTTGTTGTACGTTTTCTGAGATCAAGGTCGTCTTTTTCCCCGCGAATTTTCCGCCTTGAAAACATACATCATGGATATAGAAGGAAACACAAGGTCGAGTCTCAGTTTCTCAGGGAAACAGCAGGCCAACTGGGACTCGATGACTCTACTGTAGCACCATCAACTACTACATTTTTCATCCAATTTAAGAAGAAAAACTGGCGATTCAACCGCAAATCACTGCCTTTCATTACCACCGATACGAGAAGGGGACTTAACCACTGTATTTCTGACCACAGGGCTGTGTGATGACATACAGGGAAATTTACGTGAAATGCTACTAATAGGTCATGTGACCACACAGGGACATTACTTGTACTGCTTCCTCCACTGGAGCTGAGTTTGCTTTGACTTGATGCTTTAGACAGGTCTGAAGATGAAGAAGCCTTCTTTGTGGCAGTCACAAACTCAACCTGTGAAATAAAATAGTTTTAGCATCAAATTTTTTGTTTTATTAATTTATTTCTAATTTCATATTTCCACTGGTATGCAGGGGTCATGGTGGCGCAGTGGTAACACACTTGCCTCCCACCTCTTAGGTTCAAACCCGGGACCCTATGTGGGAAAGTTGGTAGTTGCTTACTTATGGTAGGCAGTTTACAGTACAGAACCTTGACCAACTGTATGTGCTGGTTTCCTCTGGCCATAAAACTAAAAAACTACCCATCGTGTTATGACCTATAAAGTGTTGAAAGTGACATTAAAAACCCAAATAAATAAATCCACCAGCATGCAATTCATTCATTTACAGATAACACATGCCAAATTCCATTAAAACTAGATTGGGCCAACTCGGCGCCAACATATCCCCAGACAGGTCATCACTCACGCCACAGGTTTTGATCGGGAATTTTTAAAAACATAATTACCTATTATTATATGAACTTCAGCACATCAATCTACTCTGTTTATATCTTCCCAATGAAGATGGTGTATCCCCAGACGCCGAATACATAACTCAAATTATATTTTCAATCTTCCTGCAATGATAACTCTAAACCTATTTTCAAAGTATTTAAATGATTGATGATTGAATGTCCATTCTAAAATAATAATCCCAAAAGAGCATATCTGTTTCTATATTTGTTGACAAATAAAATATTATTTTTAACTCAACTCATCATACTTTTCAATCTTCCTTCAAAGTATTTAAATGATTGATGATTCAATGTCCATTCTAAAATTCACAATCCCAAAAGCGCATATCTGTTTCTATATTTGTTCACAAATAAAATATTATTTAAAAAAAAATTATTTATATTATTATTTTATTATATTATTTTTAGAATTTGCAAATTGTTTTCAGTTATTCATTTCCTCTATACCTATATATGTGGTCCATATATATGCAACTTAAATATGTGACACAATCTCAGTTCTGACTCCCCTTTGTGTTATATGTAATGAAGCCCACCACCTCCCACCCCCACCCCTTTCCCCTTCTCCACACCTCTCTCACTATTACACAAGATCTGCAACCCCATTGAGTTCTTTGTTTCTCATCTGATATCATTAAATACCTTTGTTTATTTAGTGTCACTCAATAAAGCTGGAGGTCCCAGAGGTGGGTGGGGGGAATCCGGGTGGGGGATGTGGGTTGGGACTACAAAGAGAATTTTAAGTATGTGAGAATTTTAAGTATGTGATTATCAACTGAAATGAGTTCATAACTGTAGGAGCTGTGTCAAAATTAACTGAGGCAAGTTGAATAAAACTGGGCTAGTTGAGGGTTAAAAATCCCCTAGTTTTACTACATACGGATATAATTTCATTAATATTGGGACTTAAAGCTCACTTAAAGTGTCCATTTTGTCTACTTGAATGTGTTTAACCAGTTTCATTTTAAAAAGTTAAAAACTCAGCAAGCAGAGGTATAACACACAAAAATAAGTTCTTAAAAGACTAAGATAGCCATAACATTATTAATATTCAAAATTTAAATAGACAGGCATTTCCTTTTAAAAATTCAAAGATTTCAGCTCTATAACCCACATAGTTTGACAGTTACTGGGCTTTAAGGTGGCATAATGTCCATAAATTGGGTTTCTGTGGGGGCATTTTACAATTGTTAAAGAGACCTTAGCAATTAAACTACAGATCTGAAACTTTTTGGGGGACATACATAACAAACAAAAATTATATATAATACAGTTTAAGACTTGTCACACTAAGCATTTCCAAATAACAGGGCAAAATACAGAAAAAATGTCAAAAAAGGCACTTGGGCGAGTGTCTATGGCCCTCATACACAGGTTAAATGTCTACTAAAAACCTTGATTTTCGGCATATGTAAAAAGGACATAATAATGCATTCCCAGATGGGATTTCAGCTCCATCAATCACATAGTTTAACAGTCACAGGGCTTAAAGGTGGCAAAAAGTCCAAATATTGGGTCTCTGTGGGCCTTTTAGAGATCTCGATGTGGCTTTCAAATTAAAGCTTCAGACTTAAAATTTGTTACATACTAAGATTACACATAGAATATGTATCTAATAAAGTTTGAAACTTCTCAGACTTACCATTTCCAAGTTACAGAGCAAAATATGTGAAAAATGTCTTAAAAGGGTCACTCAGGTGGGTGTTTAAGGTCCTCATACACAGGTTAAATGTCTACTTGAAGCCTTGATTTTTGGCACATGTAAAAAGAACATAATAATGTATTCCCAGATGAGATTTCAGCTCTATCAGTCACATAGTTTAACAGTCACAGACCTTAAAATTGGCAAAAAGTCCAAATACTGGGTCTTTATGGGGCCTTCTAGAGACCTAAATGTGGCCTTTAAATTAAAGCTTCAGACTTAAAATTTGTCACATACTAAGATTACACATAGAATATACATCTAATACAGTTTGAAACTTCTTAGACTTACCATTTCCAAGTTACAGGGAAAAATATGTGAAAAATGTCTAAAAATGGTCACTCGGGTGGGGATTTATGGTCCTCATACACAGGTTAAATGTCTTCTTAAAGCCTTAATTTTTGGCACATATATAAATAACATACTAATATCTTCCCAGATAGGATTTGAGCTCTATCAGTCACATAGTTTGACAGTCACAGGGCTTAAAAGTAGCAAAAAGTCCAAATATTGGGTCTTTGGGAGCCTTTTAGAGACCTCAATTTGACCTTCAAAATTAAAGCTTCAGACTTAAAATCTGTTACATACTAAGATTACACACAGAATATATATCTAATACAGTTTGAAACTTCTCAGACTTACCATTTCCAAGTTACAGGGAAAAAGATGTGAAAAATGTCTTATAAGGGTCACTCGGGTGGGTGTTTATGGTCCTGATACACAGGTTAACTGTCTATTAAAGGCCTAAATGTTGGGGCACATATAAGAAAACACATAGATATATTCCCAGATGATATTTAACTTAGATGAGAGACATAGTTTGAAAGCTACAGTGCTTGAAAGTGGCAAAAAGTGCATAAATTGGGTCTCTGTGGGCACTTTTGAGACCTTAAGTCGACCCCTTTGGGTAAACCTACAGCCCTAAAATTTTCTACAGACAAGGATTACATATCAAAGTTATACCTAGCGCAGTTTGAGACTCATCAGAATTACCACTTCCAAATTATAGGGCAAAATATGTGAAAAGTATAGCAAAAAATCCCTAAGTGGGGGTATTTATGGGCCTCAAACACAATTTTATCCTCAACTTAAAGTCGTGATTTTCGGCACATGTACTAAGAACATATTAATGTGTTGTCAGGTAAAATTTCAGCCAGCTGAGAATCATAGTTTGTGACCTACAGGGCTCTAAGTGGCCAAAAGTCCAATTTCTGACCTTAAGGTGGCCATAAGTTCTTTTTTACTGGGAGTTTAAGGTCACCTTAAAATAGGGATCTTCCTTTGGGCACCCTTAACATGTGTACCAAGTTTGAAAAAAAAATATTAATTTGTTTTTGAGTTATCGCGTCCACAAGGAAATTTCTACGGCGGCGGCGGCGCGACGGACCTGAATCCAATATATCCCCGACTTTCGTCTGGGGATATAATTAGTGTGGGGTTCATGGTTGCTATAATAGAGGTATTGTGGTGCAACGTCCAGTCAAATCACTAACATTAAGCACTAAGCCTGGTAAACTCTTGGATGGCTTACCATCTGGGGAGTGTAAACTCAAAACCATGAACAGTTGGACATAATACTCCAGACGTTACCACTGTGGCGACTCGAGACCAATGGATATATGGCTGCAAGCTATTTTAACCCATGTGTGCCATATTACAGCTATGCATGGAAATCATGCTCTCGAGGAGAGTAAAGATAAAGTAAGAATGAACATGCAAACCCTGCCTACAAATGACACAACAAGGATACAAGTACAAATTACTTTCAGTTTTAAACAATGTTGTAGTTGATTGGATATATGAGAACAGGTTCCCAATACAAGAAATTGGACACAAAAAAATAAAACGGTATATTTCATTTAGCAAATACTGAGATAAGTTATCACAACATGTACAAGATCTATAATACTTTGCATGTAAATATTAGTGCTGTGAAATCGCTTCAAATATCGGGTTCGATGTTTGGTATCTGTACAAGCTAGTGACCTTCAGTCTAGTTCGATCTTCGAAACAACGTTTCCAAAACCAGTTAAAACGCAGAAATCTCATATAAAATCTTGTCACTTTATTGAAAATATAACAAAAATATAAAATCAATATGTTTTTAAAATAAACTAGAGGATCGCTCGCAAAAAAAAAAGATAATGTTTTTGCATAGCAAAAACAAAGCGTCCCAAAAAGGATATAAAGGTGAGTGCTAAAGTATTAAGAAAATGCTTCGTTTCTAGCCTTATACTGTTGTGGCAACCAAAGTCAGCTCTATCTAGCACGGTTTTCAAGATATAAGCATTTTTGTGTTTTGCAAAAAATAAAAAAATTAAAAATGTCCCCAATATTTGGCGAGACAAAAATATTTTGAAAATTGGCATGGCTACTCTGCAGAGATACCCAGCAGGTCCAAAATTTTGTTGAGTTCGCTCCATATAGCACGGTTTTCGAGATATAAGCATTTTTGTGTTTTGCAAAAACTTTGAAAATTCAAAATGGCCACCATTTTTGGGGAGACAAAAATTTTTGTCAAGACCACTGCCGCGGTGTGTATCTCCCGCCGAGCATTAAAGCAAAAGAAATAGCTTTTCCGAGATATTCACAATTTTTCATTTTCGTGTGTGAAAGCTCTCCCAAAAGTAGGTGAATGAGTTATTTGAGAAAAATTGGCTATCTGCAATACTTTTAGAGATAATTCGCATTTACTCATTTTGAGTAGGTGAGTAATTAGCTATGGGTCTGAAACTTCACCATGTGAAAGCTCTCCCACAAGTAGATGAATGAGTATTTGATAAAAATTGGGTATCCACAATACTTTTACAGATAATTAGCATTTACTCATTTTGAGTAGGTGAATAAATAGCTATGGGTCTGAAACTTCACAGAGTGAAAGCTCTCCCAAAAGTAGGTGAATGAGTTATTTGAGAAAAATTGGCTATCTGCAATACTTTTAGAGATAATTCACATTTACTCATTTTGAGTAGGTGAATAATTAGCTATGGGTCTGAAACTTCACCAAGTGAAAGCTCTGCCAAAAGTAGGTGAATGAGTTATTTGAGAAAAATTGGCTATCTGCAATACTTTTAGAGATAATTCGCATTTACTCATTTTGAGTAGGTGAGTAATTAGCTATGGGTCTGAAACTTCACCAAGTGAAACCTGTCCCAAAAGTAGGTGAATGAGTTATTTGAGAAAAATTGGCTATCTGCAATACTTTTAGAGATAATTCGCATTTACTCATTTTGAGTAGGTGAGTAATTAGCTATGGGTCTGAAACTTCACCAAGTGAAAGCTCTCCCAAGAGTAGGTGAATGAGTTATCTGAGAAAAATCGGCTATCTGCAATACTTTTAGAGATAATTCGCATTTACTCATTTTGAGTAGGTGAGTAATTAGCTATGGGTCTGAAACTTCACAGAGTGAAAGCTCTCCCAAAAGTAGGTGAATGATTAATTTGAGAAAAATTGGCTATCTGCAATACTTTTAGAGATAATTCTCATTTACTCATTTTGAGTAGGTGAGTAATTAGCTATGGGTCTGAAACTTCACCAAGTGAAAGCTCTCCCAAAAGTAGGTGAATGAGTTATTTGAGAAAAATCGGCTATCTGCAATACTTTTAGAGATAATTCGCATTTACTCATTTTGAGTAGGTGAGTAATTAGCTATGGGTCTGAAACTTCACCAAGTGAAAGCTCTCCCAAAAGTAGGTGAATGAGTTATTTGAGAAAAATTGGCTATCTGCAATACTTTTAGAGATAATTCGCATTTACTCATTTTGAGTAGGTGAGTAATTAGCTATGGGTCTGAAACTTCACCATGTGAAAGCTCTCCCAAAAGTACATGAATGAGTTATTTCATAAAAATTGGGTATCCGCAATAGTTTTTGAGATAATTAGCATTTACTCATTTTGAGTAGGTGAGTAATTAGCTACGGGTCTGAAACTTTACCAAGTGAAAGCTCTTCCAAAAGTAGGTGAATGAGTTATTTGAGAAAAATTGGCCATCTGCAATACTTTTAGAGGTAATTCGCATTTACTCTTTTTGAGTAGGTGAGCAATTAGCTATGGGTCTGAAACTTCACCAAGTGAAAGCTCTTCGGGATAGCTGCTCTGCAGAGATACCCTGAAGATAAAAAATTTCGTCAAAATCGCTCTATGTAGCACGGTTTTCGAAATATTAGCATTTTTGTGTTTTGCAATTTTTGCGCAAAAATTCGAAAATTCAAAATGGCCGCCATTTTTGGCAAGACAAATTTTTTTTTGAAAATTGGCATGGTTACTCTGCATAGATACCCTGTGGGTCAAAAATTTCGTCGAAATCGCTCTATCTAGCACGGTTTTCGAGATATAAGCATTTTTGTGTTTTGCAATTTTGCGAAAAATTCGAAAATTCAAAATGGCCGCCATTTTTTGCGAGAAATTTTTTGTTTGAAAATTGGCATGGCTACTCTGCAGATACCCTGCGGGTCAAAAATTTTGTCGAAATCGCTCTATCTAGCAGGGTTTTCGAGATATAAGCATTTTTATGTTTTGCAATTTTTGCGCAAAAATTTGAAAATTCAAAATGGCCGCCATTTTTGGTGAGACAAAATTTTTTTGAAAATTGGCATGGCTACTGTGCAGATATACCCTGTGGGTCAAAAATTTCGTCGAAATCACTCTATCTTGCAGGGTTTTCGAGATATAAGCATTTTTATGTTTTGCAATTTCTGCGAAAAATTCGAAAAATTCAAAATGGCCGCCATTTTTGGCGAGACAAAATTTTGTTCAAAATTGGGATAACTACTCTGCAGAGATACCCTGCGGGTCAAAAATTTCGTCGAAATCGCTCTATCTAGCACGGTTTTCAAGATATAAGCATTTTTGTGTTTTGCAATTTTTGCGAAAATTCAAAATGGCCGCCATTTTTGGGGAGAGAAAATTTTTTCAAAATTGGGAAAAGTACTCCGCAGAGATATCCTGTGGCTCAAAAATTTTGTCGAAATTGCTCTATCTAGCACGGTTTTTGAGATATAAGCATTTTTGTGTTTTGCAATTTTTGCGAAAATTTCGAAAATTCAAAATGGCCGCCATTTTGGGCGAGACAAAAATTTTTTGAAAATTGGGAAAAATACTCCGCAGAGATACCCGGCGGGTCAAAAATTTCGTCGAAATCGCTCTATCTAGCACGGTTTTCGAGATATAAGCATTTTTGTGTTTTCCTTATTTGGAAAATTCGTCATGATTAATTAATCATTAATTACTCGGCCATTTCTTGACCAATCAATGCCAAAATCTAATGATTTCCAGATTTTAATAGAATGAATGTATTTGCCAAGTTTCAGGTGAATTGATAAAATTCCTTTCAAGTTATCATCCGGACAAGCTTCCCCATCGAAAAAAAGACATTTTTGGTCATGTGACCTCTCTAATTGGTTGAAATGTCACTGCAGCATATTCAAAAAAATTCCCCAAGGCTACTGCCTAAACCTGCCAAATTTGAAAAGAATCCGCCTAACGGTTACAGAGTTATAAGGAAAACAAAATGCGGAGCCGGCGGAGCCGCCGGAGCCGGCAGAGCCGCCGGAGCCTGAAGCTCTCCCATACACTAACAAGCATCCCTTGCGGGACGCTTAATTCCGCCATATTTTCAACAAAACAAACAAGTTTTATAGATGGGCGAAAATAGGATCCATTGGGATGTGGTGTGATGTTGGGGATTTCTAAATATTTTGCAAAGTCCGAATTTCAGACGTTTTGAAACGAACTCCGAAATTAGGGCCGTAAACGAGCGAACTATCAAACTTCTTCAATCATCGTCGCAGCACTAGTAAATATGAAGCACGATGTGATTTCTGAAGAGTTTTTTTTAACAAAATAGTTAATATCTTTGTAGAAATTAACAATATACAATGGGTTACTTTTTGCTGTTTAATATTTTCGTAAACTTATGTTGAAATTGTGACTACGTGGAAACCAGTGATGGTTACATGCAAATGAAAGGTAGCCCGATCGGTGAGCTTTAATGAGTAAATAGGTTTCGGCTTACCGTCTTATGCACTAGCTTTAAATAGAAAAATCAATAGAAATATTACTTTTGTTCTTTCCTTTTTCTCTCGTTCTCTTTTGTCCATTTCTTCTTTCTGTATTTTAGCCAAGGAATCATAGAATGATTCTTTTCCATATATGGATGGATCATAGATTTCCTGTGAAAAAAAATATGTATTTTATAGCCAATAATCTCAGAAGTAATTAAACAGCACAAAATTTTAACCATTGCAATTTGAAAATATGCCTTGAATTTCAATACAACGTTTGTAAAATAAAAAGAAATAAATTGCTTTGTTCACGCAAAAAATGAACACAAAGTTGAAATTATTTAAGTACTTTAATTTTAGTACACAATCAAAATCTTCCTTAAATAAAACAATTTTTCCATTAGTTTCACATACTGATGAAAATTGAAAAGTGTAAAACAAGGTCAGGCATTGTGTGAGTAGAGAATGCATTGCTTGCTAATAACATTCAGTGAAATAAGATATTTTAAAAACTTACAGGTGGATAATTTGTTCCTTTCTCATCTATCTGACAGAAGTCTATCAATTTGTCATAAATGCTGAAAATATAAAATACATATTTTGCAAACAGCAAGTTCTGAATTTATACAACAAAGTTTTGAATTGAACAGACTCTTTGTTTTGTCAACACATTTTATGACTAAAATATGTCAGCGTTTGTAAAATCAGAACTCAAGAGAAATACATTTTATGTAACAAAAGTGGTCTCATAGATACAATATTAATGTAAGTGTCTGAAAAACACAGTTAAACTTGGAATTTACTGGTATATCATGTAAACATATCATATGTTCCAGGAACTTACAAAAATTGGTTCTGACATGTCTTATCAATTTTACTTGGTCAGGAATTATGGTAAAGTTAAAAATAGCATCAGAGATGCCCGTTCCCCACAGACTGGGGAAATAGTTTCAACACCACGACATACAGAAGAAGTGAATCAGTACAAAGATCAGGAGACTTTCAGAGTAAACAGTGTCAGCTTTGTGAAGGTCCATATATAAAATAGAGAAACTAGAAAATAGCATCAGAGATGCCCGTACCCCACAGCCTGGGAAAACAGTTTTCAACACCACGAGATATAGAAGTAGTGAAACAGTATACAGATTGGGATACTTTCAGAGCAGTGTCAGCATCTAAATAATGTTTAAGTAGAGAAAATAACATCTAAGAGAAAGAAATTGCATTTAAAGATTAAGTATTAAAACAAGACAATTCAGTAAACTAAAAATTATGAAGCTTTAAGACTTTTCCCATTTTGATTTTCATTTGTATGGTCGAATTATGGTTAAGATGTTTTGAATATTACTCATACATACAGATGTAGCAATATGTGGAATTGGGCCAAAACCTGTGGCTCACTTGATACAATACCATCTGTTACAATGGGAAGTTGCAAAAGTAAAATGGTTAATGTATTCCAATATGACTTTAACAGTGCTTAATCTACACCAAAAGACATCCAAAGGCGCAACAACCAAGATTCAAGTTAAAAGATATGAGAGATAAATAGTATCAGATATCCTCGTAGAGACATAAAATAGCATCAGATATGCAAGATCAAAGGTCAAATCTAGGTCACACCATGACGTTGCACACACATAACCCTTGACCAATGTCCCTACCAAATATCAACTTCCTACACCTTATGGTTTCCAAAATATGGCCCAGACAAGGCATTATAGGTCAAGGTCACAATGTTAAGGTTAAATCAAGGTCATGCCATGATGTTTTATATCTACATACCCTAGCCAATGTCCCTACTCAGTATCAACTTCCTACACCTTACGGTTTCCGAGATATACCCCGGACAAGATTTTACAGGTCAAGGTCACTACAGCAAGGTCAAAGGTCAAATCAAGGTCACGCCATGACGTTGCACACCTACACCCCCTAACCAATGTCCCTACCAAGTATCAACTTCCTACACCTTACAGTTTCCGAGATATAGCCTAGACAAGATTTTATAGGTCAAGGTCACTATGGCAAGGTCAAAGGTCAAATCAAGGTCACACCATGACGTTGCACACCTACACCCCCTAACCAATATCCCTACCAAGTATCAACTTCCTACACCTTACGGTTTCCGAGATATAGCCCGGACAAGATTTTATAGGTCAAGGTCACTACGGCAAGGTCAAAGGTCAAATCAAGGTCACGCCATGACGTTGCACACCTAACCAATGTCCATAGCAAGTATCAATTTCCTATACCGTATGGTTTCTGAGATACAGCCCAGACAAACTTTTCCTGTGGCCCTGCCGACTCCCCCCCTCATCCCGACGCCATGGGTGAAAACAATACCCCGACAGCCCTTAAGTGCTGTAGAGTAAATATATTATTCTGTTTTTAAAGAAAAAAGTCCATCCTTGGTCTGTATTTTCTTATAGAATAAAGTCAAATCTATTTTTAGAATCACCTTGGGTTTCTGAAGTCCTTTCTTCTCTGTATTGCTTCATTGACATTGGAATGCTTTCGTTTTGCTCTTTCCTGCATTTCAGTTACTTTAGCCTAAATGGAAAAGAAATAAGCATTCAATGGCTGATTTCACAAAAATGCAGAGAAGGGATTTTCCACTTAACTGTACCATTACTTGAAAAACCTAGTAACATACACATTTCTCTGTGCTCCAGCACTTTAATTTAACATGATCAACTGTACATGAATAAAATTAATAACCCCTTCACCACAGATAGATACAACTATTCATCTATACCAATGGAAATTCCAGGTTGAAGAGCCTGTAGACAGTTTATTTTAGTGAAACACAAATCCACAAGTGTTTCTTGTCATCCACAATGTCCTCGTACATAATAACTTAAATAATGTGTTTCAGAACACCCGAGAGTTGAAGGAAAGTAGAAATATAACCATATAGGGGTGTAGACTGCTGCTTAACTGACATGTTATTGATGAATACACTTTGCTGTTGACTATTGATTGATATATAAGGTCCTTACAGGGTTAATAACATAATCTTTCCTAACCTCAATATGTCTATCACATTTGCCGGGTGGTTCTGGAGGCAGTTTTATTTCATCGCCAGATTTGTTCAGCATACTTCTCGACAACTGACCTATTGAACAAAAGAGTATTGGGACTTTTATATCAACAGAAGAGGGAAGGGGTGATTACTGAGTGCATTGTAATCAAGATAATAACCAAGAAGATTCACACAAATTGGTTAATGCCAATAGGGGCCAGAGAGTGCAATTTGAATATCCAAGACAACTCAATACGCCTACGCTTGGAAGTGTTGGATGCTTCAAATTTAGGTGTGCACCACTCTAGCACAGAGAATTGCATGTTCTTGTGGTTATGTCCATCACTTTTGAAGTGACGTGAGACAGGAGTGTCTATTGTATCTGCCTTTTGTACAGAATGTCTGTGTTCATACATTCTTTGTCTAAATGCACGTGAGGTTTCCCCCACATAGTGTTTGTTGCATTTGGAGCAGGTAATCAGGTATATGACATTATTAATTTCACATGAGAAATTCTTGGGTAAGTTTTGTGTGTTGAATAACTTGTGTGTAAAGTTACATTTTACCGATCCCTTCTTTTTGATTAGGGGGCAGTAAGTGCATTTACCGAGTCTGGTGCATACAGGTAAGTATGGTTTTGTCTCTATGTCAGTAGTGGGAGGGTAAATGAGAGTGGCATTTGTTAATTTGTCTCTCAAGTTTGGTAGTCTCCTAAAACCTACCAAAGGTTTGTCTTTAAAGATTGGTCCACAGTCCTGGCTATTTGTTATAATATTCCAGTTTTTGTGGATCAGTTCCTTAATGTTGGGGTTACCTGGGTTATAATTGGTTACCATTACTGGTGTCTTGACAGGTTCTTTCCTTGTCACTGCTAATAATTCATCTTGTGTGAATTTTGAGGCTCTATTGTAATGTTTGCGTAGAGCCTTTTCTGGATATCCTCTTTTTAAGTAATAGCCAATGAGTTTATCAGCATTCATATTAAAGTCATTGTCATATGTACAAATTCTTCTGAGTCTTAAGAATTGGCCATATGGTCCCTTTGTCTTACTTGGTGTGTGGTGTGCAGATGTATAGTGTAGGTACAGATGGGTGTCTGTGGGTTTTTCATATAGGGTTGTGTATAGTTCCCTATCTTGGTTAATCTTTACTGTGGTATCTAGAAAGTTAATGTGTGTTAGGCTGCTTTCATGAGTGAACTTAATAGTAGGATGTATACTATTAAGATATGTGATGAACTCATTGAGCTGATCTTCTCCATGTGTCCACACCATCCAGATGTCGTCGATGAACCGAAGCCATAGTAGAGGTTTCAATGGCCAGTTTGCTAGTGCTTTAGTCTCAAACCTGTCCATGAATAGGTTTGCATAGTTCGGTGCTGTTGCCGTACCCATTGCTGTGCCTCCTATTTGGAGATAATGGTCTCCATTGAAACTGAAGCTCATAGAATGTAGTACTAGTTTGAGTAGGTTTAATATGTGGGGTCCCATTTTTCGTTTATCTGGGTCCTTCCTCAAGTGTTCTGCCACAGCTATTAGACCTTCCTGATTTGGAATGTTTGTGTATAGTGAACTAACATCTAGTGTAACTAGTAAGGCTCCTTCTGGGATTTTGCAAAGTTGTTTGATCCTACTTATGAAGTGTTGTGTGTCTCTTACATAAGATTTTGTTTGAGGAACATATTTCTTTATGTATTCGTCTACAAATTTGCTAATGTTGGCTGTGGGATGGTTTATTGAACTACATATTGGTCTACCAGGTACTCCCTTTTTGTGGATTTTTGGTAGCATGTAGAACCTGGCTTCTTTTGGATTGGGCACATTGAGATAATCAAAGTTTTTCTCTGTGATTAAGTTTAGTGATCTCATTTGTGTTAATTCCTCAGCAATTTTCTCAGAAATTTGAGGTGTTATGTCCTCAGGTATTTTCTGGTAAAACTTTTCATCTTGTAGTTGCCTGTAACCTTCTCGTAGATAGTCAATAGTGTTCATTACTACTACTGCTGACCCTTTATCTGCCTTCTTTATGATTATATGGGGGTTAGAAGTTAGTTTGTTCATACCTATGTTTTCACCTTTGGTGATGTTTTTGTGTCTAATAGGTTTGAATTTTGACTTTAGTATTTCTTGCTTTACTGATCGTTGGAATAAGTCAAGGGTTCTGTTTGGTGGTTTTGGCCTCCAGGTTGATTTGGGTTTGAACTTTTGTTGAAGTTCTTTATTGAGTGTGGATTCATTGTCAGAGTCAGATTGGTCCTCCCTAGCATTTTGATTCATAAAATCTATGATGCTTTGGCTGACTTGTGGTTGTATTGAGTCAGTCTGATCTCTACTGAAGAATTCCATTAGTTCTAATCTTCTGTGGAACTCTTTAAAATCTAACCATATCTGAGATTTGTCAGGTAGGCCAGGGGTTGGGCAGAAGGTAAGTCCCTTTTCTAAGGCCGATATTTGGTCTTGGTCCAAGTTGACATTTGATATGTTTATAACAGTATGTCCAATGTAACTTTCGAACTTGGTATTCTTAGGTAAGATACCAGGTTGTGCTGTTTTGGCCTCAGTTCTGAGGGTGTCTAAAAAGTTAGGTTCCTCAATGCTAGACATGTTTGAAATGAACCTGTATTTTATCCATCGGTGGGTTGTCCTTGAGGTAGTTTTTGGCTATTCAGGGGGAGCCTGTTATGTTACAGGTTCTGAACCAGGTTTTCTATGGGTTGTACCTGGTTTGGAGTAAGGTCATTTAAAACACTGATTCAAATACTATATCTGTTTATTGAGTACGCCACATATGATATCAGATATTAGAAGGTATGTGTAGAACGATAGTCTATTATTCCTTTATTTAAGGAGTGCTTTAAGAGTACTAAGGAGTTTGTCCATTTTTGGATCATTCCTTTGCCTTCTTTGGTTCGGAGCCTGGTTCTGCCTTCTTCTTTGAGCCTGGTTGAAGCGTTTCTTTGGCTGCTTGTCTGCGAATTGCTTCTGTGTTTTGTCTATCTGAATGGGTGCCATTTGTTGAAATTTATCGATCAAGGAGTCCTTTATTTCTTGGAACTGCTCCTTGGTGAGGAGTGTATCCAACTCGGTAAGATCTTTGGCAATGGAGGCTTTGGTCCTGCTATATGCGGCTTGGAGGTCATCAATAAGTGTAGTAGTTAGTTCAGACTTACATCTTCTGATGATTCTTGACCAGTGGTCTTTCAGTTTTGGACTCCTGGTACTATTGATGTTGAATTTGAAGTCAACACTTGTCGGGTATTGGTTCTTGGCTAACCTACCCTCCATTACTTTAATGGTTGAGGCTAAGGAGAGCTTCTTTCTATGAAGATTCTTCAGTCTCAAGTAAATGGGTTTGGTGGCGGCTGGGTAGTTGTCCCTAAGGTCTGTGTAATCCTTTTTAGCTGATGGGCCACTTTGGTTGGGGGAATTAACTCTCTTTCGTTTCTGAGGTTTATTCCTGTTGGACATTGGTAGCTCAAGTTGTTCTTTAACTGCATTGAGAGTTCTTAATGTCTCTTCAGATATCCTGTTTTCTGGCATGGGGGTATCATAACCACTCGCAGGTTCTGAGGTCACTCTGACACTAGACATGGCGTTGCAGAATTCAGTCTGGCTAGCAGTGGTTGAAGGAGCACTCATAGTGAAAACTAAGGAAAAGGTCTGCTTCCTGCTTATGCAAAGACTGAAGGATGATAAGCTTTGTTTATCTGCCTTATATAATTTACCTTGTGTAAATTGTATTTCGACTGGTATAAATATTCTCAGTCTCATCAGAGGCTATGGGATTTTCAGGTTTCTGGTCCCTAAGGTACTTTTTGCTTCAACAGGGGGAGCCCCCGGTTCAGAGCCGGTTCAGAACCGGTTCAGGAGCCTGGTTGCAGGCTCCAGGTTGTATAGGGAAGTCCTGAAGTGTGAAGTGAAGATAACTCAATTATCATAATTTTTTGTGGATTTTTGATAATTTCACTTTGAGGTAGGTACTGTAAACATACAACTGTGTTGTCCTCATTTGGAAGTTGGTGGTGAGTATGGGTATCTCATTTCCAGGCTTTTGTTAAGTCTCTATTTATAGGTTCCACCAAAATGAGTGTAGTTGTTAGCTTCATTAGAATTTTATTATTATGCTTCCATATGTAATTATATTCAGTTATGAATATAATTCATATTATAAGTCATACAGAGACCAATCTGAGTCGTATAAATATTTATTCTAATAAGCTTTATTTACCATACTACTTTATTTATAGTAGGCAGTCATATTATTTATAATTTATGAAAATAATAATAACTTTGTATACATTATATGTAATGGTCTGCGTACCTTGTTTTCAACATTATACTGTTTATGTTCAGATAAATCTAACAAGAGGAGAGTGCCCGTGAACGGGCACTGTGTCAGCTGACTGAATGTTTTGGATTTGTGATGGTGATAATGAGAGGAAAGCATAATTATCAGGGAAAGGGCTGTACAGAAATACAGTAAATGGTAACTGAACAGCATGTTCGAAAGATATTTCGAAGCTGACAGAAGAAAAGGACAAAAAAGTTGTGCCCTGCAAATGGTATTATGAAATAAAGTAACAAGGTAATTGTTTAAGGGTAAAAAGTAGGTTAAAAATATTTAAAGAAATACTATAAATGCAATATCCTCGTTCGACCATGAAGAAGGGGTCCAAAGGTCAAATCTGACCATACCAAAAGATTCCCAGCCAAAGAATTTAGGATGGTTTACCATCCCAAACCTCTCGGACCAATAATAAGTGAGTCATAGGCACTTTTTAAGTTTGGCTATCCTTGTTTGACCTTGAAGGAGGGGATCCAAGGTCAAATCCGACCACACAAAAAAATTCCCAGCCCATGATTTCCTGTAGCTTGTTTACCATCCCAAACTTGTAGGACCAATAATAAGCGAGTTCTAAGCAATTGTAAGTTTGGCTATCCTCAACTGCCCTTGAAGGAGGGGTCCCAGGTCAAATCTGACCACACCAAAAGAATCCCAGCCCATGATTTCCTATATGTTGGTTTACCATCCCAAACCTCCAAGACCAATAATACGCGAGTAAAAAGCACTTTAAGTTTGGCTATCTTCGTTTGACCTGGAAGGAGGGGTCTAAGGTCAAATCCGACCACACCAAAAGATTCCCAGCCCATGATTTTCTATAGGTTGGTTTTCCATTCGAAACCTCTAGGACCAATAATAAGTGAGTTATAAGCACTTTTAAGTTTGGCTATCCTCATTTGACCTTGAAGGAGGGGTCCATGGTGAAATCCGACCACACCAAAAAATTCTCAGCTCATGATTTTCTATAGGTTGGTTTTCATTCCAACCTCTGGGACCAATAATAAGCAAGTTATAAGCACTTTTATGTTTGGCTATCCTCATTTGACCTTGAAGGAGGGTTCCAAGGTCAAATCGGACCATATTAACAGATTCCCAGCCCATGATTTCCTACAGGTTGGATACAATGATTTACTCAACAGTGAGAACCTGAAAGAAGCTATTGCTCAGCTATCCCATGACATAGAGGTCTGCAATTTCACTATGTTATAGCTGACCAAAACGTCTGTGAATAACATATTTAACAAAATACTCTAAATGTAATAATTTTCAAGTTACAACTGATTTACTCAAGAGTGAGAACCTCAAAGTAACTATTACTCAGCTATGCAATGAGCTACATGTCTGAATTTTTGCTCTGTTATAGCTGACCTAAAAGTAGCTGAACAACATATTTAAGCAAAATACTGTAAATGCAATAGTTTTCAAGCTACAACTGATTTACTCAATAGTGAGAACCAGAAAATAGCTATTGCTCCGCTATGCCATGAGCTATAGGTCTGTAATTTCACTATGTTATAGCTAACCCAAAAGTAGGTGAACAATATATTTTAACAAAATACTCCAAATGCAATATTTTTCAAGTTATAGCTGATTTACTCAACAGTCAGTGCCTGAGAATAGCTATTGCTCAGTTGTGCCATGAGCTACAGGTCTGTAATTTCACTATGTTATAGCTGACCCAAAAGTAGCTGAATAACATATTTGCACAAATTTCTGTAAAGGCAATAGTTTTCCAATTACAACTGATTTACTCAACAGTGAGAACTTCAAAGTAGCTATTACTCAGCTATGCAATGAGCCACAGGTCTCGAACTTCACTATGTTATAGCTGACCCCAAAATAGGTGAATAACATATTGCAACAAAATACTCTAAATGCAATAGTTTTCAAGTTATAAGTGATTTACTCAACAGTGATAACCTAAAAGTAGCTATTACTCAGCTATGCCATGAGCTACAGGTCTGAAATTTTACTATGTTATAGCTGACCCAAAAGTAGCTGAATAACATATTTATACTAAATTCTCTAAATGCAATAGTTTTCAAATTACAAGTGATTTACTCAACATTGAGAACTTCAAAGTAGCTATTACTCAGCTATGCAATGAGTCACAGGTCTGGAACTTCACTATGTTATAGCTGACCCCAAAATAGGTGAATAACATATTGAAACAAAATACTCTAAATGCAATAATTTCCAAGTTATAAGTGATTTACTCAACAGTGATAACCTAAAAGTAGCTATTACTCAGCTATGCCATGAGCTACAGGTCTGAAATTTTACTATGTTATAGCTGACCCAAAAGTAGGTGAACAAGATATTTAAGCAAAATACTCTAAATGCAATAGTTTTCAAGTTACAACTGATTTACTCAATAGTGATGACCTAAAAGTAGCTATTACTCAGCTATGCCATGAGCTACAGGTCTGAAATTTTACTATGTTATAGTTGACCCAAATGTAGCTGAATAACATATTTATACTAAATTCTCTAAATGCAATAGTTTTGCAATTACAACTGATTTACTCAATAGTGAGAACCTCAAAGTAGTTATTACTCAGCTATGCAATGAGCTACAGGTCTGAAATTTCACTATGTTATAGCTGACCCAAAAGTAGGTGAACAACATATTTAAGCAAAATACTGTAAATGCAATAGTTTTCAAGTTACAACTGATTTACTCAATAGTGATGACCTAAAAGTAGCTATTACTCAGCTATGCCATGAGCTACAGGTCTGAAATTTTACTATGTTATAGCTGACCCAAAAGTAGCTGAATAACATATTTATACTAAATTCTCTAAATGCAATAGTTTTCAAATTACAAGTGATTTACTCAACATTGAGAACTTCAAAGTAGCTATTACTCAGCTATGCAATGAGTCACAGGTCTGGAACTTCACTATGTTATAGCTGACCCCAAAATAGGTGAATAACATATTGAAACAAAATACTCTAAATGCAATAATTTCCAAGTTATAAGTGATTTACTCAACAGTGATAACCTAAAAGTAGCTATTACTCAGCTATGCCATGAGCTACAGGTCTGAAATTTTACTATGTTATAGCTGACCCAAAAGTAGGTGAACAACATATTTAAGCAAAATACTCTAAATGCAATAGTTTTCAAGTTACAACTGATTTACTCAATAGTGATGACCTAAAAGTAGCTATTACTCAGCTATGCCATGAGCTACAGGTCTGAAATTTTACTATGTTATAGTTGACCCAAATGTAGCTGAATAACATATTTATACTAAATTCTCTAAATGCAATAGTTTTACAATTACAACTGATTTACTCAATAGTGAGAACCTCAAAGTAGTTATTACTCAGCTATGCAATGAGCTACAGGTCTGAAATTTCACTATGTTATAGCTGACCCAAAAGTAGGTGAACAACATATTTAAGCAAAATACTGTAAATGCAATAGTTTTCAAGTTACAACTGATTTACTCAATAGTGATGACCTAAAAGTAGCTATTACTCAGCTATGCCATGAGCTACAGGTCTGAAATTTTACTATGTTATAGCTGACCCAAAAGTAGGTGAACAACATATTTAAGCAAAATACTGTAAATGCAATAGTTTTCAAGTTACAACTGATTTACTCAATAGTGATGACCTAAAAGTAGCTATTACTCAGCTATGCCATGAGCTACAGGTATGAAATTTTACTATGTTATAGCTGACCCAAAAGTAGCTGAATAACATATTTATACGAAATTCTCTAAATGCAATAGTTTTCCAATTACAACTGATTTACTCAATAGTGAGATCTTCAAAGTAGCTATTACTCAGCTATGCAATGAGCCACAGATCTGAAACTTCACTATGTTATAGCTGATCCCAAAATTATGTGAATAACATATTGAAACAAAATACTCTAAATGCAATAATTTCCAAGTTATAAGTGATTTACTCAACAGTGATAGCCTAAAAGTAGCTATTACTCAGCTATGCCATGAGCTACAGGTCTGAAATTTTACTATGTTATAGCTGACCCAAAAGTAGGTGAACAACATATTTAAGCAAAATACTCTAAATGCAATAGTTTTCAAGTTACAACTGATTTACTCAATAGTGATGACCTAAAAGTAGCTATTACTCAGCTATGCCATGAGCTACAGGTCTGAAATTTTACTATGTTATAGTTGACCCAAATGTAGCTGAATAACATATTTATACTAAATTCTCTAAATGCAATAGTTTTGCAATTACAACTGATTTACTCAATAGTGAGAACCTCAAAGTAGTTATTACTCAGCTATGCAATGAGCTACAGGTCTGAAATTTTACTATGTTATAGCTGACCCAAAAGTAGGTGAACAACATATTTAAGCAAAATATTGTAAATGCAATAGTTTTCAAGTTACAACTGATTTACTCAATAGTGATGACCTAAAAGTAGCTATTACTCAGCTATGCCATGAGCTACAGGTCTGAAATTTTACTATGTTATAGCTGACCCAAAAGTAGCTGAATAACATATTTATACGAAATTCTCTAAATGCAATAGTTTTCCAATTACAACTGATTTACTCAATAGTGAGAACTTCAAAGTAGCTATTACTCAGCTATGCAATGAGCCACAGATCTGAAACTTCACTATGTTTTAGCTGATCCCAAAATAGGTGAATAACATATTGAAACAAAATACTCTAAATGCAATAGTTTCCAAGTTATAAGCCATTTACTCAACAGTGATAACCTAAAAGTAGCTATTACTCAGCTATGCCATGAGCTACAGGTCTGAAATTTTACTATGTTATAGCTGACCCAAAAGTAGCTGAATAACATATTTATACGAAATTCTCTAAATGCAATAGTTTTGAAGTTATAAGCGATTTACTCAACAGTGATAACGTAAAAGTAGCTATTACTCAGCTATGCCATGAGCTACAGGTCTAAAATTTTACTATGTTATAGCTGACCCAAAAGTAGCTGAATAACATATTTATACGAAACTCTCTAAATGCAATAGTTTTTAAGTTACAAGTGATTCTACTCATGATGGAAGTTACTGAAAAGCCCAAAAGTAGCTATTACTCACTTAGCTATTGAGACAGGCACCCAACTTGCTCACCATATTGTAGCTATGAAAAAAGTAGCTGAATAACATATTTTAACAAAATGCTCTAGATGCAACAGTTTTCAAGTTATAAATGATTTTGTGCATGATTTCATGAATGTTAATGCATTAAAAATTATTAAAAAAATTTATTAAAAAAAAAGTAAGACAGATCCAGGTCTCATACTCACACAAGAGAATCTATCTCTGGCCTAGTACATATATGCAAGATATGAGAGAAATCCCTGCAATAGTCACTGAGAAAATTGTGATTAAGTGTTGAAATTTTCACACTTTTGGTGGGGGTACCCCCCTTGTAATGTCTCTAGCAAACAGACGAACAGACAGATTTGCATGCCTTGAACAATTTTTCATCCTCGATAGATAAGGTATCTTTTAAAAAAAACAGCACGTCTCTAGGCCTTGTAGTTTTGGAGGAGAAGTTGTTCACGCGGACGCGGACGCGTACGCGGACGCGTACGCGTACGCCCACGCCGCAGAGTGACGACATAATGCCAGCTGACTGACAAGTCAGCTGACATAAAAAACTAATATTGGTTCTTAATATACCAAGTATTTAAATATATTGTTCTGTTACATATATTTATTCTATTTTCTGTATAATAAAATCAGTCTAAAAATAATAAAACGTGTTTTTATTATTGTTGTGTTTTAATACAGTGTTTATTATATTAAAATCTGGTGGTGGTGTATGACCAGCTCCCATCTTGTGGTGGTGGTAGTAATACTAGTTTCCTTGGTGAGGTGACCAGGGTGGGGCGTGTAGGTTTTCTACTACAAATCGCCTCGTAAGTTGAGTTGTCAATGGTCAATGTACTTGGTTTTCTCACTTTGCTGTGTGTTGTCTCAGCTTGTTTACTGGTGATCTTAATCTCACTCTTGGTATGGGTTCGAGGTGTGGCAGCTTTAGGGAACTCTTTTGGTGTCCTGGGGATTAGACTTGGTCTCAATCTGGAGAACCATTTCCAATATCTAGCTGTACATGGGAGTGGCATGTTTTGTCGGTCTTCCCTGGAGGTAACAGGTTCTACATGATTTAACTGGGTGTTGCGAACAGCATCATCAATCATGTACTGTTGTCGCTCAACTATAAGGTGTTCATTATAGTCACAAGACTGGCACTTCTGGTTGTCAGTTTGGGCTGATTTATCTTTTAGAAATGTGACAGGTACACATCCTATTTGAGTGGTGGCTTTCTTTGACACTTTTAAAGTGGTCTTGGCTTCCTCTGGTAAATTATGTGTTGAGAGGAGTGCTGATACTGTGGGAGTTAAGTTATAAATCCCCAGTGGTGATGTGTTCATACTTTTGTTTTCTTCAGTGGGAAAACTCTTGTCTGTGTTTACTCCTATACAGATTCTAGGTGGTACCAGGGGAGCAGGCTGTGACTCATCATCGCTTAACGCAAGGTCCTTGGTTAAGATTGTTTCCCAGTCAGTGACCCCTGTTATGGCATTAGTGGTGGCTTCTAGAGTATGGTTATTGCTTGTAGTGGCCTGGGGTTGATGGGTAGTGGTATTGGCTTCCATCATTGTAGAGGTGTTTGGTTTACCATAAGTGACATTTTCTGACCCTTGTTCCATTATTAGAGGTGGATGGGTTTTGCTTATGTGGCCTATATAGTCCACATTTCTGGTGTATTTCTTATTGCAGATTCCACATATGAATCTCTTTTCATTGTGAATAGTATTAATATGGCGTCTTAAGCTTGATTTGTGCTTAAAACTTTGGTTACAATGTCCACATATGTATTTATTTCTATCCATAATGACACTATGTGATTTTTCCATCCAAGTGCTAAAAATGGCTTAGTGACTGATTTTGTGATGTCATTTGATTGTATGACGTTTTTGTGCCATGACGTAATTATTAAGATTACGTCATAGCTATAAATCACTTTTTACATAATATTCAGGTGTTATTTTATTTTTAAATAATTTTTTATTTTATTTAAAAATATTTTATTATTTTTATTTCTATTTGGAGTGAAATATTTTTTTATTTCTATTTGGAGTGAAAATATTTCACTCCAAATAGAAATAAAAATAATAAAATATTTTTAAATAAAATAAAAAATTATTTAAAAATAAAATAACACCTGGTTATGTTATGGTTTTGTTATGGATATACAGACAAAAACCTATATATTTTAACAAAATGGCTACCATAGCAACAGTTTTATTGGATCATACCCAAAAGTGAATGAGATGTAGCTCTCTTCAGGGTACACATTTTACACCACACTTTGTGAAAATCTGTGAAGGGGTTCAATCTGTGCCACAAACTAAGTTTAATGTGACCACTACAGAAGTGGTGAAGAACATATTTAAACAAAATTCTCTAAGTGCAATATTCTTCAAGTTACAATTGATTAACTCAACAGTAAAAACCTCAAAGTAGCTATTGCTCAGCTATGCAATGAACTCCATGTCTGCAATTTACTATGTTATAACTGACCTAAAAATAGGTGAACAACATATTTAAACAAAATACTGTAAATACAATAGTTTACAGGTTACAACTTATTTACTCAACTGTGATAACCTGAAAGTAGCTATTGCTCAACTATGCTCTGAGCTACATGTATACAATTTCATTATGATCCAAAAGTAGATGAATAACATAGTTACTTAAACAAAATTCTCTAAATGCAATAGTTTTTAAGTTACAACTTATTTACTCAACAGTGATAACCTGAAAGTAGCTATTGCTCAGCCATGCAATAAGTTATAAGTCTGCAATTTCATTTTGCTATAGGGGACTGAAAAGTAGGTGGATAACATATTTAAACAAAATACTGTAAATGCAATTGTTTTTAGGTTACAACTGATTTACTCAAAAGTAATATCCTGAAAGTAGCTATTGGTCAGCTATGGCATGAGCTACACATCTGCACTTTTACTATGTAATAGCTAACCCCAAAGTAGATGAATAACATATTCAAACAAAATTCTCTAAATGCAATAGTTTTCAAGTTATAAACAATTTGCTCAACAGTGATCACCTCAAAGTAGCTACTGCTCATCTATGCAATGGCCAACACATCTACAATTTCACCATGTAATAACTGACCCAAAAGTAGGTGAATAACATATTTAAACAAAATACTCTAAATGAAATAGTTTTGGAGTTAAAAGTGATTTTACTCAAAAGTGAAAACCTGAAAGTAGCTATTGCTCAGCTATGCAATGAACTACATGTCTGCAATTTTACTATAATATAGCTAACCAAAAATAGATGAATAACATATTTAAACAAAATTCTATGAATGCCCTAGGTTTCAAGTTTTTAAGGGTAATGCCATGTCAGCTGAGTGACAAGTCAGCTGACTTAAAAACCCAAATATGCAAACAAAAATGGGTGTCATGGCAACAGTTTTTGTTAGATCATGCTGCAAAGTTAATAATGAGTGGAGTAAATCTATTTAGGGTATAGATTTTCACCAAATTTGATAAAAATTAGGGCTGCAAGCGAGCCCGAAAATGCGCCTCGATTCCTCGTTTTATAAGAATCGACTCGGACTCGGTTAATCGCTTGATTATCGCCCACGAAATAAACTGCTTCATATTTTGACATACCATGCCTTATTAAATGGTTACAAACCACACAACAGTAAAGAATTTTGATAATTTATTGAATTTTGGGGAAAAGACGCATTCATAATGCAAAATATAAGAAACTTTAACCATCTTTATATTGCGAGATTTGAGGCGTCTTCGAAATACATTAGAATAAAATGCTGTCTTATAAAACGTTGTTACACAAAGAACTAAAGTTTGCAAATAGTTAAAATATAAAATACTGAAATGGAAATGGCTTATATTAGTAAAATATATAAATATATTAATATATTTAAAGAAAAAAATTGAATTTTGTAGTAGATTTTACTTCTACGTTTAGTTGTTTTCGAAGACCCGGTTCACTTTTCTTGCCTCGAGTATTGGACTGAATCGTTTCGTTTCCGAGTAACCGAAGAATCGTTGCAGCCTTAATAAAAATCTGGCAAAAGGTTAAGTTTATAATACGAAATCTCAAAACCTGAAAATTTCCATAAAAAACAGTTGGCAACAGTTTTCATGGGATCTGACTTAAAACTTGATGGACTGTAGATCTCTTTGGGATACACCTTTCCACCAAATGTGGTGGAAATACATGAAGGGGTTTGGAAGTTATGGGCTAGGTTAAAGTTTTTGTGAAGGGCAGATGGACAAACAAGAAGAGGAAGACAAAAATATATAGATGAGAAACTTACTCCGTAATTGTGTATCACTTAAAGGCTCATCACCAATAATCTACAAGACAAAAAATATTGAATTTATATTTTATACGCAATAAAGTTTGTTGCAAAACATGCACTACAACATTGCATTAGGAACACAAATGTGAGAAAGTAGAAAAGTTATTGTTTGTTGTTACTAATATGAAGTTCTTTGATGAATACATGCCATAACAAAATACACAAGTTCAAGTATTATTTTTGGCAAGTTTTCTCATACTGTGAAAAGCTTATCACTATATTTGATTTGAATCTAACCAGTATACACACAATCAAATAAAAACTTCAGAACAGTAGAATCTCGGTTATCTCACCCTCTTGGGGAGTAACAATTAGGTTGGTTAATAGAAAGCCCAAAATAATAGGTTTAAATAGAGTTTGGAGAGTGGGTTTGAGGTTGGATAATTGAAAAGTTGCTTCACCAAGGGTCAGATAATAGAGGTTCTACTGAACTTACATGTAACAAAGCAGTCGACCAGTCATACTTTGAATGACTTATCATGTTTTAAAATCGAGGACAATGTGTTGTGTACTTCAGCACAGATATTACACAGAAACAATGTAGAAACTAGACCTATCGCATCGAAGAACCGATGCAAATTGTATCCACCAGAAAGAAAACTCACCAAAGCCATTCTAACATTGCTTAACCTTGAAGGAGAAGCCCAAGGTGAAATCTGACCATATCAAAAGATTCTTAGCCCATGATTTCCTATAGGTTGGTGTGACACTGCAAACATCTAGGAATACGAATAAGCAAGATATAAACACTGTTAATTTTGGCAATCCCCATTTGACCTTGAAAAAGGGGCCAAAGGTCAAATCCGATCACACCAAAAGATTCCCAGCCCATGATTTCCTAGACTTTGGTTCACCATTCCAAACCTCTAGGACCAATAATAAGCGAGTTATAAGCACTTTTAAGTTTGGCTATCCGCGTTTGATCTTGATGGAGGGTCCAAGGTCAAATCCGACTACAGCAATAGATTCTTTGCCCATGATTTTGTGTAGGATTGTTTACCATGCCAAACCTCTACGACCAATAATAAGAAAGTTATAAGCACTTTTAAGTTTGGCTGTCATCGTTTGACCTTGAAGGAGGGGTCCAAGGTCAAATCCGACCACAGCAATAGATTCCCAGCCCATGATTTCCTATAGGTTGGTTTACCATCCTAAACCTCTAGGATCAATAATAAGCGAGTTATAAGCACCTTGAAGTTTGGCTATCCTCGTTTGACCTTGAAGGAGGGGTCCAAGGACATATCTGACCACACCAAAAGATTCCCAGGCCATGATTTCCTATATGTTAGTTTACCATCCCAAACCTCTAGGACCAATAATAAGGGAGTTATAAGCACTTTTAAGTTGGGCTCTCCTCGATTGACCTTGAAGGAGGGGTCCAAGGTCAAATCCGACCACAGCAATAGATTCCCAGCCCATGATTTCCTATAGTTTGGTTTACCATCCCAAACCTCTAGGACCGATAATAAGCGAGTTATAAGCACTTTTAAGTTTGGCCATCCTCGTTTGACCTCGCAGGAGGGGTCCATTAGGTCAAATCCGACCACACCAAAAGATTTCCAGCCCATGATTTCCTATAGGTTGTTTTACCATCCCATGCCTCTAGGTCCAATAATAAGTGTGCTATAAGCACATATAAGTTTGACTATGCTCGTTTGACCTTGAAGGAGGGGTCCAAGGTCAAATCCGGCCACACCAAAAGATTCCCAGCCCATGATTTCATGTAGGTTGGTTTACCATTGCAAACCTCTAGGACCAATAATAAACGACTTAGAAGCACTTTTACGTTTGGCTATCCTCATTTAACCTTGAAGGAAGAGTCCAAGGTCAAATCCGACCACATCAAAAGACTCCCAGCCCATGATTTCCTATAGGTTGGTTTACCATCCTAAACCTCTACGACCAATAATAAGCAAGTTATAAGCACTTTTAAGTTTGGCTATCCTCATTTGACCTTGAAGGAGGGGTCCAAGGTCAAATCCGACCACACCAAAAGATTCCCAGCCCATGATTTTCTATAGGTTGGTTTCCCATCCTAAACCTCTAGGACCGATAATAAGCGAGTTATAAGCACTTTTAAGTTTGGCTATGCTCATTTGACCTTGAAGGAGGGTCCAAGGTCAAATCTGGCCACACCAAAAGATTCCCAGCCCATGATTTCCTATATATTGGTTTACCATCCCAAACCTCTAAGACCGATAATAAGCGAGTTATAAGCACTTTTAGGTTTGGCTATCCTCGTTTGACCTTGAAGGAGGGGTCCAAGGTCAAATCCGACCACACCAAAAGATTCCCAGCCCATGACTTCCTATAGGTTGGTTTACCATCCCAAACTTCTAGGACCAATAATAAGCAAGTTATAAGCACTTTTAAGTTTGGCTATCTCGTTTGACCTTGAAGGAGGGGTCCAAGGTCAAATCTGACCACACCAAAAGATTCCCAGGCCATGATTTTCTATAGGTTGGTTTACCATCCCACACCTCTAGGACCAATAATAAGGGAGATATAAGCACTTTTCATGACTGCAAAGAAACGCCTGTGGCGGCCATCTTGTTTTTCAAAATGAGGCCAAAAATATTCCCAGTCAAGATTTTGTAATGAGGAACATATCCTGCGAATTTGAGATCTCTACCTATAATACCCTTTGCTCCAGAGGGCCACCAAAAGTCCTTGTTTAAAGTCGAAAAACGCCCGTGGCGGCCATCTTGTTTTTCAAAATGAGGCCAAAAATATTCCCAGGCAAGATTTTATGGCTATGAATATATCCTGCAAATTTGAGAAGGCTAGCTATAATATTTTTTTAGTTAGAGCGGTAACGGTGAAATCTCTCTACACACTGCGACGGCGTAGGCGTAACGAAGTCAAATCCATAGTATCCACCGGATGCTATCCGGCGGATACAACTAGTGTATTGAGACAAACATACACTGCCCTCGCTCCCATTTAGCTCTAAAGATTGAAACAAAACATGCATCGATGGACAAAGAGCCTGGAGATAAAAGCCCCTCTGTTCCTCAGTAGAGAAAAGCCCAATCCGCATTTTTTATGGTCTGTGCAGAAAACTTTCATTTAATTCCTGATTATAGAGGCTATACAGTATTACCACATTTACCTGAACATTATTTCCCTCCATCTGTTCACTTCCTTCCTCACTCTCCGATCTGTCATCCTCATCCACATCATCAGCTCCGTAAGACACCAGCCGCGTGGCTGTAGGTATACACAAATATAACACCAAATATCCTATTTCATGGATTCAAATTAATCAATGGTTCAAATAAACAGGCACTCATACTACTGAATATTGCTTACTGCCCATATAATGTTCTGGAATTTCACAGGTAAACTATGTTTTTTTTTAAGTGCGAGCTCTAGCGAGGCTCGCGCTTGTAGGGATTACTTTTTTTGTATTTTTTTTTTGTCTCCAGACTTTCATGAACTGCAGTGCAGCATGATGAGTATCTGTTCACTGTACTTAAATGGCACTGGGCTACATTAGTACTGGGATGGGTGAACGCTTCGGTGCACTACTCGTGTCTCTAATGGCTTTGCAGCTCCCACTAGTAGACAGAAACCCCTTTCGGTCTTGTTTTCATAAACGTTTAACAACTGTGCCTTATATTTTTTGAGAATAATTTATTTTGTCATGAAACATGAATTTTTTTTTTAGTATTTGCAAAAGATACTAGAGGCTTAAAAATTTCACTTTGAACAAGAATTTCAACTAAGTAAAGCACAACATATATCCAACATTGGGTAATAACAACTTTTAGTGAATGGAAAAAGGGGGGGGGGGGGGGGGTTGAAGTATTACCTATCAAGCTACTAATTTTGATGTTACACAATGGTAGCTTGACAGGTAAACAATTAAAATTTTATTCTGTAATCAATTTCAAAATTCTGTACGTTTTCTTTCCAGTTTCGGCCGTTTTTCTTCTGGTGGGCTTTCATCAACAGGAATCGCTTCTTTTGGTGCCACAACTGGAGACAGCTCTCTGTGATCTTCATCTATAATTAGAAAAACAAGCATTCTGACGCATGCAATTATCTCCCGCCGTATAAATTAGATGTACTAAAGATAGTGAAAAATACATTTTCTTGCGAGATGGAGGCACATAAAGAAGTGACAATAAGCAAGAGGCACTTTAACGTTTGACTGCAATACTTTTAAAGATAAAAGGCATTTATTCATTTTACTGGCTATTACCCTGCCATCCAAAGAGCTATCATTTACTATGTAGTAGACCACCCAAAAGTAGGTGAAGGACTTATTTGGAAGAAATTGCCTGTCTGTAACACTTTTACAGATAAAAGACATTT
This sequence comes from Sabellastarte sp. h YS-2021, assembly GCA_964017235.1. NCBI lineage: Eukaryota > Metazoa > Annelida > Polychaeta > Sabellida > Sabellidae > Sabellastarte > Sabellastarte sp. h YS-2021. The sequence continues at coordinate 80,813,511 of OZ024934.1, read as the reverse complement.
ACTCATTTTAGTAGCTATGATTGAGCTATGCAAAGAGCTACAGATCTGAAACTTCATTATGTGGTAGATTACCCAAAAGTAGGTGAATGACTTATTCAGAAAAAATTGCCTATCTGCAAAAAGACACTCATTTTAGTAGCTATTACTCAGCTAAACAAAGAGCTACAGTTGTGCAACTTCATTATGTGGCAGATCACCCAAAAGTAGGTGAATGACTTATTCAGAAGAAAATGCTTTTATGCAATACTTTTAGAGCTAAAAGGTATTTAGTCATTTAATAGCTGTTACTCAGCTATACAAAGAGCTACAGTTGTGCAACTTCACTATGTGGTAGATCACCCAAAAGTAGGTGAATGACTTATTTAGAAGAAATTGCCTATTTGTAATACTTTTACAGATAAAAGACATTTACTCATTTTAGTAGCTATTACTCAGCTATCCAAAGAGCTACAGTTCTACAACATCCATATGTGTTAGATCAGCCAAAAGTAGGTGAATGACTTATTTAGAAGAAATTATGTATCTTCAATACAATTACTCATTTTAGTAGCTGTGACTCAGCTATGCAAAGAGCTATAGATCTGCAACTTCACTATGTGGTAGATCACCCAAAAGTAGGTGAATGACTTATTTGGAAGAAATTGCTTATCTGTAATACTTTTAGAGATAAAAGACATTTGCTCATTTTAGTAGCTATTACTCAGCTATCTAAAGAGCTATAGTTCTGCAACTTCCCTATGTGTTAGATCAGCCGAAAGTAGGTGAATGACTTATTTAGAAGAAATTGCGTATCTTCAATACTTTTAGAGATAACAGACATTTTAGTAGCTGTGACTCAGCTATGCAAAGAGCTATAGATTTGAAAATTTTAATTACTTAAATGTAGCTTTTATAAGCTACAAGCTTACCATGTGGGACTTAATGCTGTTCTCGGGTTGCCACACCCGAGGCCAAAGTCTTAGAAAAAAAGACAGTTCTTGTTAGCCACCGGCTATGCTGGTAGTTGTCGTCACGTGATAACTTCTGACCAATCGTCCTACTTTCTCGTTGAAATTTTCTAAAACCTACCCCTCAGCTGTAAACAGGGGGGAGGCAGGGTGGGACTCTTCTAAGTCCCACATGGTAAGCTTGTAGCTTATAAAAGCTACATTTAAGTAATTAAAATTTTCAATTTTATTACGCTACAATAGCTTACCATGTGGGACTTAATGCTGAATTCAACCGCCCGGTGGCGGGATTACAGCTGAGACTGGAAGATATGTCATTTTTTCTAAGATTTTGAATTAATATATACAGAATAGTGCCAGAAATACCAGTCTGAGTCCCATTTACAGTGCCCCGATCCTGAAGACCGGGCCTGTAAAGCCAAAAACCTAAGTAAAAAGAGGGACAGTGCTGAAACAGTCTAGATGTTTGACTGTAGGACGGAAGTGCAGCAGTGCTCACTTGAGGTCTAGGGTCCCTGAGGGCCCTTCACGAATGACTGACCAACCCAATGGTTGGACATCTCATAAATTTTTTGCCACCTAAATATGAGATTAATGACAACTAAGTAAGTCCTTACAAAATACTTGATAATTAAAAAACAAAATGACCTTACCCATAACATCTTGAAGGTAAAGGAATACCTAGATCCTGGGAGAGACTCCTGAAGACTTGGTTGTAGCGGATGTGCCCCCCCCTTTTTTTCTTTCCGAGGACAACTGGTCTGAGGGGAAGGATCTAGGACTTGTTGTGCCGCCACTACGGGTCCCAGATACATATTGTTGTCGGTGTCCGACCAAGTAAGGTCTTTGAGGTAAAAATTTGTAAATGTGTTGTGAGCTTTCCAGTGACAGGCTTGCATGATTTGGTCCACCGATACCCCACCGTAAAAGGCCTTAGAGGCCGCGAAAGCCCGGATGTCATGCGCTTTAACTTGGACCAAGTCCAAGGCTTGTTGATCTGCTTGTTTGTAACAAAGTAGGATGGTTTGTTTCAACCAGGAAGAGAGAGTAGCGGGTCTGATGTCTGAGGTATGTCCTTTCTTGAAGGAGATAAAAAGGAGGGAACGAGACCCTCTCAGGTCTTTGGTTCGGTCCAGATAATACCTCAGGGCCCTACCGGACACAGGGTCCTGTCTTCCTTAAATTGTCTATCTACAATGGTAGTCAAAGCAGGAATAGTCACCGGAGACACACTTTGAGAACCTTCTCTTGCTAGTTGGTTTTTGGCTATGAAATCAGAAAACGGGAACAAGGCGACCTTTTCCCATTGGCCTAGATTAGATCCTTTGTTTGCGACCCAGGCACGGATTTCGCTGCGGCGCTTGCCGGAGGCCAAAGCTAGCAAGAAAGCAGTTTTGAGAGTAAGATGTTTGAGGTCTGTGTCTTTCATGGGCTCAAATGGTGCTTTTGTGAGCTCGTTGAGGACAACAGAAAGGTTTCACTTGGGTAAATTTCTGGAACTTTTGGGACGATCCCTGTGAAAACTGGAGAGTAACCTATGAAGGTCTGCATTGTGTGCAATATGTTGGGCCGTTGGGCCCAAAGTGTCAACGATTGCAGTCCTGTAACCATCAATGGTCGAGGGGCGCCTGTTTAGGTCTTGGTACAGGTACATGAAAAAATCTGAGATTTGTTTCACAGATGGAGTGGAGAAATCCACCGAATTTTCTCTGCACCATTTTTCAAATAGGGCCCACTTTGACTTATAGATGGTCCTTGTTGATGACCGCTGAGGGGCAGCAATTCTCTCTGCCACCTCCACAGAGAAGCCTTGTTCTTGGAGTTGTCCGCTCCTAGACACCAGGCGTGGAGGTTCAGGTGCTGGGGGTTGTTGTGGAACACATACTTGTGGGACTGTTTGAGTAGGGTCGTTGACACTGGGAGTTGTAGTGGGATCTCTGTTGAGAGCTGCACTAGGTCCCAAAACCAGGGCATCCCTGGCCAGCCTGGGGCTATTACGATGATCAGGCAATGACATTGCCTGATCTTTTGGATCACCTTGTGAAGGAGAGCCGTATGAGGGTACGCATAGGCCGTGAGGTTGGTCCAGTTTATGTTTAGAGCATCTATGTCCCAGGCCCTTGGGTCTGGGATAGGAGACACGTACAGTGGGAGCTTGTGGTTCAGGTGAGTGGCAAATAAGTCTACATGAGGTGTGAACCACTTCTGGCAGATCTGTTTGAACACCTGTGGGTGTAGAGACCATTCTGTTGACTGCACTTGGTTGGACCTGGACAGTAGGTCGGCCATCACATTCAGGCACCCTGGAATGTGGCTGGCTTTCAATGTTATGTGGTAGTGATGGCACCAGGTCATGATCTTCCACAGGAGAGCGCACATCTCTGCTGAGTGTGTTCCTCCTTGTTTGTTGATGTAGGCTACCACTGTTGAGTTGTCCGTCGCCACTAATACTGTTTGATTCTGGCACTGGTCCTTGAAGTCTCGAAGGGCCAGGGAGACCGCCTTCAATTCTAGGACATTTATGTGTAGCCTTTTTTCCCGATCTGACCACAGACCCTTTGTAGAATTTTGGTCTAAGTGAGCGCCCCAACCTTCGTTTGAGGCGTCGGTAAAGAGTTGGATACTGTGGTCTTTGGGATGAAGGTCTGCACCTTTCATCACGTTTGAGGGATCTTGCCACCAATCTAGGTGGGATGCAATGGCTTCTGTCCAAGGAAGGAGGTTGTCCAGCGACTGAGGATATCTCCAGTGCTCCTTGAGATGAAACTGAAAGGGCCTCATGTGAAGGCGTCCCTCCGGGACCATTTTCTCCGTTGAGGCTAGCAACCCAATTAGAGACATCAAACATCTTGCAGTCAAAACACGTTTTGACTTGAGGCGTAGGATCAAATCCTGAAGTTTGAGCCATCTCTCTTGAGTGGGTTTTACAAGGGCTGAACGAAAACACCTGAGTAGGTTTCAGTTCTGATTTTTCCTGGTTTATTATCCACCCCAAGGACTGAGTTAGGTCTACCACTGCCTGTGTGTTCACTTGGGCTTCCTCCTGAGACTGGGACCTGATCAGCCAATCGTCCAGGTATTGGTGAATTCTGAGTCCTCTTGAGAGGGCCATTAGTTTCACTTCCTTTACGATCATTGTAAAGACCTGGGGGGCTGTGGCCAGCCCAAACGGGAGGGAGGTGAACTGGAACACCTGAGCCTTGTAGCAAAACCTTAGGTATTTCCTTGAGTTTGGGTGGATGGGGATGTGTAGGTAAGCGTCCGACAGGTCTATCGATGATACCCACTCCCCTGGAATCAGGGAGGTCCTGATGGACTCTGGAGTTTCCATTTTGAACTTTTCTACATGTAGAAAAGTGTTGAGCCTGCTTAAGTCTATGACTGGCCTCCACCTTCGGTGAGGCTTGGGTACTAGGAACAGGCGACTGTAAAACCCGAGAGATTTTACATTTTCCACCCTTTCGATGGCGTTCTTTGACAGGAGAGACTGGATACAAGCGGCCAAGGCTTGGTCTTTTTGTTGGGCCTTGTACTCTGACAGAATCAGAGGAAATCGGATCAAGTTTGGCTTTGAACGGAATGGCAGAACGTAGCCATTGGTGATAATGTTTAACACGTTTTGAGAACATTTGTTTGTTAGCCAGTCTCTCCTGAAAGAACGGAGGCGACCTCCTACTGGTGGACTGAGTGAGGCTTTGGAGGAGTCATTGGGGAGGGGGGTGTCCACGCCCCCTTCCCCTATTGTGGGGTCGAAAACGACCCCTGGAGCCTCTGAAGTTGGGTTTTCCTCTTCCCGAGGGAAAGGATTGGTTACTGCTTTGAGAGGTATTGCCCCCATAGGGGCGTTTTCTGTAGGAGCCTCTTTTCTTGTGGGGACCACGAAAGGGCTTATTCTGGTAGGGTGCGAAACCCTGAGAATCTTTTGAGGTGCCTTTTTTGAGAAGGAAGTCCTCACCTTCCTTCACGAGTTGAGACTCGAACAAGGAAGAGCACCAAAAGGACGAGTTCCTAAGTTCTTGATGTCTCGTTTCTCCTAACTGTGGATGTAATAGAGTCATCTCGGCTTCGCGCCTAAGCAAGCCGGTATTAGCCATAGAGTATAGCTCCCTCTGGAGAATATGGGCTAGAGATTTGCTGAGACAGGTGAGGGCCCTGTGTTGAACAAGAACTGTCTTGTTCCAGAAATCCATGTACTCAGCGACTTCCTCATATCCGCGCTTTGCTGCTTTCTCAGGATTGGCACCTTTCTGAATCTGAGATTTAATCTTCTTGACAGTTGATTTAATGCTATGTTGGCATTTTTCCAAGGAAGCATTACAAGAAGAAGAGGTTTTGGCAAATGCAGCGGTGAAGTTGAGGGTTTAGATATTTCGTCTAGCCTGGTGTTCCAGCTCCTTGAGAACTGGCAGGGGAACTTTGGCTACTGGGGCCCCAGGAGGTCTAGGAGTAATACAGATCTTAGCAAAGTCTGTATTCAACTCCTGAATTTTATCCTGAAATGTGGGCTGTCCCACCTTGTACCACTTAGAAGTGGAAGGAGGAGGCTTGACATATTTGCCCTCAGATAAATTGGCAGCCTTAAAGTCATGTTGAAATTTATCAAAGGCGTCCTTGATAACTGAGCTAAGGGGTAGAATAGAGGAAGGACCTCTAGGTCTGAGCTCTTGACGGCCTTTTTCATCATCCAGACCCAATACAGAAGTTGAAGACCTACGCATAGATTCCCTGGGGTCAGGGAGGGAGAGAATACGCCTGAAGGTGTCTACTTCTTCAGAGTATTGTGAGGGTATGTCAGACAGAGCTACTTCACTATAATAAGGTGGGTCTGGATCATGTTGTGGGAGGTCTTGATCAGAAGCTGCTCCTGAGGGCTGAGCCCTAGAGGGCTTAGAAGACCTGTGTCTAGCTACAGGGGACTGATCTTCCTCTGAAGAAAAGGACACATATCTAGACCTTGATTTGTGCTTGCTCTTGTCAGAGTGTTTCTTAGATCTAGAAGAAGGGATCCGAGGTTGGTCGGAATCCTCATGTAGTTGGTCCGAGGCAGAGCTCGGGTCAACTGGCTGCCTATGGCTTTGCTTTTTGTGAGAGTACGAGACCTCTTCGGATGACCCTCAGAGGGGGCAACGTACTGATCCGAGGTATCTTGGTTGAGTACTAGACGAGGAGGGAGTGCTGGACCGTAGTCCACATCCATTGCCTCGCTCTGAATGTTAGTTCTAGATCTCGGAGGGGGCAAATCCAGAGGGGCAGCATTGTTACTGGCTGAGCCAGGTTTGGAAGCAGGAAGCGAGGATTCTACCTCGACTTTCTTTTGTGTAGCCAACTCCTCTCGGAGCGACTGAAACGCTTCCAACATGGATGCCTGGAAGGAACCCATTTGCTGCTGTAAGTGTATATTTAAGGAATCACCCAGGGATTTCTCAAGATTTTTCTGGATTTTATTTTGCAAAGCTGTACTTGGGGTGGGTGGGACAGACTTGGCTGGGGTCTTTAAAGACAAGGAACTGAAGGCGAGAGGTTGAGGACGGGGGGGTGAGGTAAACAGATTATCCGCAGCACTCTCGAGGTCTGCATTAGATCCAGTGAAAGAATCCCCGTCGCCTTCACCCAAAAGATCTAGTTCATCATCTTTGGAACTAGTTTCCGCTTTTTGCTTTTTTAGGTAACGTTTCCTATTCTGAATTTTTTTTTCAATTGATCATCTGAAAAAGACGTACACACTTGACAGGGAGTTTCAAAGGTGACACAGGGGTCATCTCCCTTGCCAGCCTCCCTACAGGTAGGGCAGTAGTTGTGTAAGTCGAAATTGAAGCAAAAGTGGCGGCATTTGAGAGCTCTCGGTTTGTCTTTATTTGCTTGATGGAGAGACATTTTATACGCAATAAAAAGACGTACAATGTACTTGCCTGAACCGAGGAAAACTCAAAACACGCGAAAGCAAGAAAAATACTTATCCTGTGAAAATTAAAATTTTACAGAATGATCTATGATATATATTACAAGAAATATGCAAATATTAGCCTCCAACAATAAGTAAAGTCTGAGAAATAAATGAAAATGTCTGTATATTTACAAACTGCTACCAGTCAATCGTGGCCAACGAGAAAGTAGGACGATTGGTCAGAAGTTATCACGTGACGACAAGTACCAGCATATCCGGTGGCTTACAAGAACTGTCTTTTTTTCTAAGACGTTGGCCGCGGGTGTGGCAACCCGAGAACAGCATTAAGTCCCACATGGTAAGCTATTGTAGCATAATAAAACTGCAACTTCACTATGTGGTAGATCAACCAAAAGTAGGTGACTGACTTATTTATCTTCAAAATTGCTCTATCTCGCATCGTATCCAAGATAATTTTGGAGTTACAATAACTTTACTCAACAGTAAGAATTTTAAAGTAGTTATTACTCAGCTATAAAACGTGCAACAGGTCTGAAACTTTATCATGTGATAGCTTGAGTAACATATGATGAATAATACATTTGAAACAGATGACTAATATATTTGAAAAGATTTGCTTAACTTGAATACTTTTGAAGATATTTGACATTTACTTCTGTCATTATTTGCTTCAAATAAGAAAGTAGCTATTACTCACTTATGGCATGCAATGGAACCCTGAACTATATACCATGTTATAGTTAAGGACAAAGTAGTTGAACAATACATTTTATGAAAATACTGTAACTGCAATAGTTTTGGAGTTATAATGGATTTACTCAACAGTAAGAATTTCAAAGTAGCTATTACTCAGCTATCCAATGTGCAACAGGTTTGAAAGTTTATTATGTGATAGTTTATCAAAAACTAGAGGAACAACATATTTGAAAAGAATTCCGTAACTTTAATACTTTTGAAGAGATTTGACATTTACCTATGTCATTATTTTGCTACAAATAAGAAAATAGCTATTACTTATGGCATGCAATGGAACCCCAAACTATATGCCATATTACAGTTAAGGACAAAGTAGCTGAACAACATATTTTATGAAAATACTCTAACTGCAACAGTGTTGTAGTTACAATGGATTTCCTCAACAGTAAGAATAACAGAGTAGCTATTACTCAGCTGTACAATGTGCAACAGATCTAAAACTTTAATATGTGATAGCTTATCAAAAATTAGACAAATAACATATTGAAAAGATTTTCCTAACTTTAATACTTTTTAAGCTATTTGACATTTATTTCAGTCTGTCATTATATTGCTACAAATAAGAAAATAGCTATTACTCACTTGTGGCATGCAATGGAACCCCAAACTATATGCCATCTTATAGTTAAGGACAAAGTAGCTGAATGTAAAAATTTTATTGTAATTTAACTTTTTGTAAGTTAAATACTTACCTTATTTATTATTAACTACTTTGAGTAATTTGCTTATAACTACATAATGGCTCCATTTAGAGCATTTCGCAAAAATATGTTGTTCAACTACTTTCTCTGTGCCTACAAGATGGTATCTGTTTTAGAACACCATGCCCTTTTATTGGAAAAATCTAATAAGTGAAATCTTAAGGGGCCATAAAACAGATCCACGTAAATGGGAATTTGAGATAACAGGCCAAATTCTTATGGAAAAACTATGTTTATTTATTTCTAAATTACGGGAGTTTTTCTCATTAGAGTTCCACAAATAGAATTTTAATCTTATTATTATTATTCCCCAGATTTAACAAAAAAATAACCTTATGTGAAAATGATCATCCTCAGAATTTTTTTCTTTGAGACATGCATTGAAAGGAATATACCCAGGTGGCTAAATTAAATCACCTTCATCATCTGAACCAGAGATGTTGTTGATGTCGTGTTCTTGTGGCTTGTTGTCACTAGTATCTATCTCTCCACTCTGATCATGTCCTTCATTGAATGTATCATCATCATATGCCCCTCCAAGCAGCGACTGCATGGCCTGGAGGCTATCTGGGCGGGGTAGCGCATCAGACATTCTTCACATTCAAGTAACGCATTCAATTATCTTCACTGCAAGCTGTTATAACAGTAGTATTACCAATATGAAGTAAAATTGTAAAATTTATGATTAAGTTATTCTTTTGGCTAAACAGTCTATATGGCTGTTTTTTTTTTCTGTTTCTAAAAAGTGACTCAGAGTATTGTTACTTCCCAAAGATAAATGCCAGTTTTTGCAGGTTTACCAAAGAACTTATTGCCTATGTATATCTTACAGTAAATATGTGAAATCAGTAAATATGCATATTTACTGATTTGGTCAGTAAATATGTCTATTCCTTAAAATTTTCAGTAAATACACATATTTACTGATTTATGACCTGTGTTATTTCACAAGTTTACTGGTTAGACTTTCACTAAATATGTGAAACGAAACTTTGATGTTCACTGATTGTAAATATATAATATTTAAATATTGAATGGTAAACCAAGCTGTACATTATTTTGGAACATTTTACTCTATATAATATTAAGTGGTACACTAAACTGTGAATTATATTGGAACATTTTACTCTATTATGATGACTATTAGAACATACTAAGCATACTTCATTTTACAGTATATTACATGCAAATATGTTAAAAAGTAGCACTAGACTTTTAAATATTTATTTTTAAAACTTTAGATAAGTGCTTTCTGTAGATATTTGATTTAAGCTTATATTATTTTCAATCCCTCAGCTACTAAGGACCTATGTCATGACTACAAATGTTTAAAGATCATTTAACTTTTCACTATTTTTATGTGAGTGATATTAGTGAATTTTTGTGAAAAATTCGAAAATTCAAAATGGCCACCATTTTGGGCAAGACAAATTTTTTTTGAAAATTGGGATGGCTATTCTGCAGAGATACCCTGTGGGTCAAAAATTTCGTCGAAATCGCTCTATCTAGCACGCTCTTCGAGATATAAGCATTTTTGTGTTTTGCAATTTTTGCGAAAAATTCGAAAATTCAAAATGCCTGCCAATTTTTTTTGAAAATTGGGATGGTTACTCTGCAGAGATATCCTGTGGGTCAAAAATTTTGTCGAAATCGCTCTATCTAGCACGGTTTTCGAGATAGAAGCATTTTTGTGTTTTGCAATTTTTGCGAAAAATTCGAAAATTCAAAATGGCGGCCATTTTAGCCGAGACAATAATTTTTTTTAAATTGGGATGGCTACTCTGCAGAGATACCCTTTGGGCCAAAAATTTCGTCGAAATCGCTCTATCTTGCACAGTTTTCGAGATATAAGCATTTTTGTGTTTTTCTTATTTGGAAAATTTGTAATGATTAATTAATCATTAATTACTCGACCATTTCTTAATCAATCAATGCCAATATCTAATGATTTCCAGATTTTAATAGAATGAATGTATTTGCTAAGTTTCAGATGAATTGATAAAATCCCTTTCAAGTTATCATCCAGATAAGCTTACCCATCGAAAAAAAAGACATTTTTGGTCATGTGACCTCGCTGATTGGTCAAAATGTCACTGCAGCATATTCAAAACAAGAGGAGAGTGCCCATGAACGGGCACTGTGTCAGCTGACTGAGTGTTTTTGATTTGTGAAGGTGATTAGAGGACAGAATAATTATCAGGAAAAGGGCTGTACAGAAATACAGTAAATGGTAACTGAACAGCAAGTTCAAAAGAAATTCCGAAGCTGACAGAAGAAAAGGATAAAAAAGTTGTGCCCTGTAAATGGTATTATGAAGGAAAATAACAAGGTAATTGTTTAAGTGTAAAAAATAGGTTAAAACATATTTAAAGAAATACTACAAATGCAATATCCTCGTTCAACCTTGAAGAAGGGGTCCAAGGTCAAATCTAACCACACAAATACATTCCCAGCCCATGATTTCCTATGGTTTACCATTCCAAACCTCTAGGACCAATTATAAATGAGTTATAAGCACTTTTAAGCTTGGCTGTCCTTATTTGACCTTGAAGGAGGGGTCCAAAGGTCAAATCTGACCATACCAAAAGATTCCGAGCCAATGATTTCCTATGGGATGGTTTACCATCCCAAATCTCTGTCACCAATAATAAGCGAGTTGTAGGCACTTTCAATTTTCGCTATCCTCATTTGACCTTGAAGGAGGGTTCCAAGGTCAAATCGGACCATATCAACAGATTCACAGCCCATGATTTCCTGTCTGTTTACCATCCCAAACCTCTGGGACCAATAATAAGCGAGTTATAAGCACTTTTAAGTTTGGCTATCCTTGTTTGACCTTGAAGGAGGGGTCATTGAAGGTCAAATCTGACCACACCAAAAGATTCCCACCCCATGATTTCCTACAGGTTGGTTTATCATCCCAAACCTCTAGGATCAATAATAAGGGAGATATAAGCACTTTTCATGACTGACAAAAAACGCCTGTGGCGGCCATCTTGTTTCTCAAAATGAGGCCAAAAATATTCCCACACAACATTTTATGGTTATTAATATATACTGCAAACTTAAGAAAGCTAGCTATAATATTTTTTTTCATCAGAGCAGTAATGGTGATAATAGACCGAAGGAACTAGATTGCGCTGACTCGACACCAACATATCCCCAAACAGGCCTTCTCTCACGCCACAGGCATTCACTGGGTATTCTTGTACACCCATTTTGTGTGATTCACAATTATTATAAATCATTTTCTGTTAATTGTATCCAGCATTCGCTACACCACTGCGCATAGAGAGATTTTTTACATTAACGCTCTCAGAGGAAAACTACAGCAGCTAGGTTCACCAAATTTGCAGGATATCTTCGGTGGGAGGTAAGCTTCTCTGGGACTGAAATTAGCCTTATTAAAATTATCTACCTTTTTCTACTGGCTGGTTCTCATAGGTAGAAGGTTTAATCTCTTCATAGGTGATATGTATAACTAAATATATACTCTACAACCTTGCAGACATTTGACCTTGGAGCTCTTAATTCAACATCATCCACAGAGTTGCAAAGTACCCATTGTAGCAAACTTTAAAAGTGTCTATATCTCCCTTATTATTGGTCCTAGAGGTTTGCAATGTGAAACTAACCTATTGGAAATCCTGAGGTGGGAATCTTCTGATGTGGTCATATTTGACCTTGGACACCTCCTTCAAGGTCAAATGAGGATACCCAAAGTTAAAAGTACTTATAACTCGCTTATTCTTGGTCCTCGAGGTTTGTAATGTGAAACCATCCTATGGTACATTATGGGCTAGGAATCTTTTTATGTGGTCAGATTTGACCTTGGGCTTCTCCTTCAAGGTTAAGCGATGGTTGATTGGCTTTGGTGAGTTGTCTTTCTGGTGGATACAATTTGCATCGGTTTTCCGATGCGCTAGGTCTAGTTTTACTAGATGTTTCCAGAACTTGTTTCCTCCAAATGCCAGGCCGATGCAGGATCTATTTTAAGCAAGGTTAAGCCCCAAGTAGAGAGGGATGTATAATCTTTGTACTGGCTAGGTCAAATAAACACACAGTAAAGAAAGAAGAGTTTTCTGGGAAATATCTCATCAGATGACAAATTGCTGTGCTAAACTGTTGCTCTATGTGAATTTGGAACTATATATTAAGTTCTAAATAATTAGCAATAAGGTAAATTAAATGTAGAAGATTAGTATACACATGATTTTGGTCTGCACAAGTGAAATGTTTCACAGAAATTTACAAATCCCATAGCAGACTAACTGAAAATGTTCCTTTTACAAATCATAAAAATAAATATTTTATATTTCAAACGATAGCATATACAATAGTACATGTGAACAGTGAACAGGGTCAAAATGTAATTTGACAACATATTATTGAGGTACCTGTAAATATTTGCATAAACTTCAAAATTGGAGTTGGGGTGTGAAAAGATATCCCCCCCCCCCCCCCCAATTATCTGGTTGGGGGTAGTTCCTATGCCTATGGCTTAGTGTACATTTTAACTACAAGATCTCGGAGTGATGTAGTGATCAGTATTTTGAATATTATCACTGTGGGTTTGTGTATATATTGACTACAAGATATAAGGTTGGTGTGGTGATCAGAAGTTTGAATATGGTTATAATATTAATCATATTGGCTACATGATCTCGATCTTGAATCTTGCAGTGTACGAAATTTGTCGTGTATAAAAGGGGAAACAAACCTTACTCTTGTGGAATTTGTGAGAGACATTCCACCAGCAACATATGATACAACTTATCACAAATGGGGACAACTGATACGTTTGGTGCATACAGCTATACCTACTAGAGTGTCAAAGTTCCAAAGCAATATCATACTGGAGTGTCAAAGTTCATAAGCAATGCCATACTAGAGTGTCAAAGTTCATAAGCAATATCATACTGGACTGTGAAAGTTCATAAGCAATATCATTTTATTTGTATGATCTTTGGACTAAATCTTTATTAAGTGCTTATTTTGATCCTTGTTGTAGGATACACCACTATTATTGTATATATTTAGATTATTGGCTCACTGTATAAAATTAATAGTTTGCTTTGATTGATGATATAGTTTGGCGTATGTTGGCTAGTAGACTGGTTGGATTGGCTTCAAGTTTGCTTTTAGGTTTAGCAGTTTTTCTATTTCGCTTCGATTGCCTGCTATTTGAATGCCATGATTAACCTTTTCATGTCTGGAATACTTTGATTTAGCATGTAATATGTACTAATTCTTAAGTCTGGGCTTACAAACTAAACCTTACGACCCTTACAATATAAACAATACTTTTTTCAACAGTATTACAACTTATTATATCTCACTTATTTTTATTATATCTTTGGATATTCTGTGACTGATACATTACATGTCACAACTAAAAAGTATAGGGTAAACTCTTGATGAGTGCAAAGGTTGACATATATCTGCAATTCTGTATAATATTTATATCCCTTTTTTAATTCTTTATATTAATCTTTTCATTTGTATCATTCAAGTATGGTTTGAAAATTGGCAAAAACTACACATATAGATTGTGAAACTATCTTTGCAAATACACGCCCATTTCCTTAAAGTGTCACAAACTGCAATAAAATGGAAAAATATCATATTTGTAGCAACTGGTTTAGACAATTGTAGGTTGAGAAACAAGATCCAAATGTAAAATGTATGAGCTGATGGGAATAACTCTTTAACTCTTATAACTGTGTTGTTGTTTACAGGGTAAAGAGAAGAAATTTTATCTCAGAAACAAAGCTGAATATACATGCATGTACGTTTTAATTATAAATGTGTTTGTGAATACCTAATAAAACAAAAATATATAACTTTTATATGTTCAGGTTTTATGGGGCCGTTCCACTGGAGCCGACCCTACAACCGACCCTATAGTCGTAGGGTCGGTTGCAAAAGTCATAGGGTCATGGGAAAAAGGGCGTGAAAATGCAGAGTCGGTTTAAAATTCCCCTACAGGACGGTATAGTTACAGACAGGCCGTGATGACCTAACCGACAAGACGTAGGGTTGGAGACGTTTTTTTCACGGTCAGTCGTAGAAGTGCTACAACAGGCCTTAAACCCCTAACCAACAAGCCGCAAAGCAAACAGACAAGCCGTAAAGATAAACAGACAGGCCGGGAGCATGGTCCCAACCCATGCCGACAGGATTGATTGTTTTTCTGAGCAACACTATATAAACCCCTGTAACCAGGGAACTGCCACTCATTTCATGCTTCAATGATGACAGGGACACATCAAGAGGAACTCTTTGTCAGGATTAGGGTGCTTTGGTTTTTTATTGAGCTGAATATGTTATTCTTTTTCATTATTATAAGACACAGAAGACAGCAGAACCCAGCACCTGCCCAGCCAGAACCACCACCACATCCACAGCCACAACCACGCAGGAGCAGGAGGAAGCCACAGAATCCATGGGTTATGCCCTGGCTACTGCAGAGGGAGGAAAGGGGATGCTACAGAACACTCTTGGATGAGCTAATCACAACTGACATACCAGGCTACAGGAATTTTACCAGGATGTGACCATTTCAACAACCTTGGGGCACTGGATGGGCAGGAAGATAGAATTTAAGAAGACCGACGATGAAAAAGCTGTCATCATTAAACAATCAGTCCTTTTAAGGACTACCCAAAAGTTCCAAGAACTTTTGCTGAAAAAGTGTTGCAAAAAGTAAGATTCAAACCCAAGTCCTCCAAATTCTAAGTCTCCAATCTTAATGTACATAACAAAGAAATATTCCCCAGACAAAAACATTTCCTAGATAAAAAAAGAAAGAAAAAAAAATTAAAAGATTAAATCACATAAAAAAAAAATTAAAAAATTAAATACTATACCCCAAAACATAAAATAAAAGCAAAATAAAAAAAGAAATATTCCCTCCTAAAACAGTTGCTTTGCAAATTCCCTTGAATACTAAAATGATTTCATTATAATTTTTCTAGTTCAAGCAACCGATTTTAGTTTTAACTTTTGTCAACCACCAGGTGTCGACTTACAAACCCGTTTGTTTGTCTGTCTGCCCACAAACATAAACACCCAAACCACCCTTTTTTGTCTTGTGATTTTATGTTGGATTTTTTTACATTGTGTTTTCGGTTTGTTTGTCTGAAGCAACTTTAATTTGGGGGGGGGACGGACTAACACTTCAAGAATGATATGGACTTATGGCAGTGACACCTAATTTTTGTTTCTATGGGGATGGGGTGGTGGGGGGGGGGGGGGGTGGTGGTAAAGTGTCACTTTAAATTTTCAACTTTTGGGGTGGGGCATTTACTTTAATTTCTTTTGGTTTTTGTTTGTGTTAACGTTTGAATTTTTGTTAATTTGTGTTAAACATTTATTCAATCATTCACACAATTTTTTAAGTGTATTGTGGGGATGTGTAAGTGTTGGACGGTATGCTTTTTTTTTGTTTTTGGGGAAGAACACATAGCTGTATAATTACCTTTGTATGACTGGGTAGCCATGAGAAGGGCCGGTTGGGGAGACTTAATGCAGGCTGATCTGCTATTTGGCCTGACTCTGCTGGCTGGACTGGCTGGGAGGTCTTGACTCTTCTTGATGAGTGGAAGATGGCACAGGTGACAGTGCTGGTTGAAGTTGAAAGGGTGAAAATCCTTGTAGTGTGTAGATCTGCTGATACTGTAGAACACTTGGGATGGCGCCGAAGAGGCTTGATAATCCTGAAGTGTTAGGCTGACTATCTTCCTGTTGTCCTGATCCAACGGGTTAGCTGGCTTTGCCGGACTCATAGTGAACATCAGCTGCCTGGAAGTCCCAGGCTGTTGGTCATCCACAACTAAGAAAGATGCTGGTTGTGCTGACGCTGATGCTGGCCGTGGTGGTTGCTGTACTTTGGCAATCACTGTAGCAGGCTGCGTTGTGGCTATCTGAGAAGGCTGCACAACTGGTATGGAGACTGGTTGAGTATCCGGTATGGTGAGTATGTATTCTTGTCCTACTGTGGCTCGTGTTG
This sequence comes from Sabellastarte sp. h YS-2021, assembly GCA_964017235.1. NCBI lineage: Eukaryota > Metazoa > Annelida > Polychaeta > Sabellida > Sabellidae > Sabellastarte > Sabellastarte sp. h YS-2021. Next base: position 80,797,191 of record OZ024934.1, on the reverse strand, counting down.
CTTCTGGAACTTGAAATACTGTGACCTGTTGACTGGTAGTGACCTGTCTCTTGCGTTCTTCAGCCTTGTACTGTACAGTATTTCACAGAGAAGCTTCACTGTCTCATTCCTGAAGGTAAGAAAGTCTCTCTCTTCAAGGTGTTCAATCTCGGAGTGGAGATAATTGCAGAACGACTGTCTTGGACCTGGAGTGGGGTCTTGACATGCACCAAGAAAAGTTGAAATCATGGACCTCATCTGTTGGAACTGGTCTAACACTGGATCCTGAGGAGTTGACGTGGCAACCGTAGCTGGTTGACGTGAACGGCTGGTGCTAGCCGGATGATGAGTAACAACTGATGCCATGCTGATTTCCATTTCAGATTCAGTCTCTCTTGAAGTATCGGGAACAGAAGCTGTGGCTCCTGAAGGTCGCAGTGGTGATTTGAATCCAGAAGACTCGGACACTCCTTTCCTTACGATGTGACCTTGTAGAAAGCTGAAACTGCCCTTCAACCAGGTCTGTCTCTAGGTGTTCTTGGCTGCAGCCTGGCCTGACTTGGTCTGTGTGAGCTTGCCATATTTGGTACGTTGAGTCTCGAACCACTTCTTCACAGTACTGACAGGTAAATTCCTGGAAGCTGAAACTGTTTTCCAAAGTCTTTCTTTCCTCTGCTTGTCTTTGAACTTCGCGTGAGTCTAGTCAAATAGTTCCTCATGCTGTTTCATGAAATCCACGATGGCTTCCACATCTGAATCACTAAGAAAGATAGATTTCATCTGTCCTTTCTTCTGTCTGGATTGCGTACATTCTGGATCTGTATCAGTCCTTGGTCTCTTTTCTCCTCTATCCTGTGTCTCCTCTGATTCTTCTGTCACCTCTATCGTCTCTGTTTCCAGTCTTTCCCTCTCTCTCTCCTCCATCTCTCTCCCTCTCCTCTTCTTCTCTCTATATCCTCAGCAGTATCTCCTAACTCAAACTGTGGTTGAGCATGAGTAGGTACTTCAATCTTTCTCCCTGCCAGCCTGCCCCTTGGCATGCTGATCAATTATATATACAGCTTGTTAAAAAACAAAACTTAAAACTCAAAAGTTAAACCTCATAGAACAGATTTCACTCCCAACCAGTCCAGCCTAGCTCAAACTTAAGCTAATTTACAAAAAAATAAAAACTTAAAACTCAAAAGCTGCACACCAGTCGTCTCTCGACAAGTCAAGCACAAATTAAACAAAGTGCGCCTGCCGACCCGCCTTTTTATAGTCACAGATTTTGAAACCGACAGGCCGTAAAGGGATAAAATATTGCGGGCCTGTCTGTTACAGTTCCTGGCTTGTCTGTTAGTGTAACAGGCCTGTCGGTTATTCTTTACAGCTTGTCTGTTTCACTTTCAGGCCTGTCACAAACAGTTACAGACAGGCCGTTGAAGTTACCAACTGTATGGTATGTTTTCACGGCCAGTCTGTCATCAAGTACAGTCAGGATCACCATTTTTGGGACAAGCCGGATAATTGATACTAACAGGCCTGTTTCATTAATCGACAAGCCGGGAAGTGTAACCGGCAGGCCTGTTGCTAGGTGGATGAAATTAGGGTCTGTTACAAGGGTCGGGAACATGTTGGATATTTCATGGACTCTTACCGACAGGCCATGTAAACAATGGTCCCAACCCTGAAAAAATACCTAGTTACTGGCTGGTCGGCTCCAGTGGAATGGCCCCATTACTTGCAATTCTTGAACTAAAACATATACATTAGAACAATATCCAATTGTGACAAGATATAATAGTTAATACCAGACTGAAATGAGACCTCAGGAATTGCCTTATGGATACTGAGATGTATGATTTCCTATTAGGAACCAATGGAGCATTACTGAAAAATGACATTTCATTTGAAAATTAGCTGCTACTGTATAGAAGAAAAGGGGATAGAAGAAAAAAACATAAAATCATGAAACAGTTCAAACTTCAAACACTAAGTATCATCTTTATATGGTATGAAATTAGTATGAAATGTGACAATATTTAATTTAAAATCCACATATGTAATATTTATCTGTATAGGTTTCTGAGAAATGCCTAATATAATAATGAGCGGATTTGATCTTTGGCATATCAAATGCTTCAATTTTGTCACCAATTGACCATCTGTAACTGCAATTACCCACAACTACAGGGTGGTAGAACCAACCAGTTATACTGGCAGTCTGCTATACTGCCTTATCTGCAAGACTCTCCCCCTCTGTTCTCTTATACATTATTTTCTGTATACTTGATGGACGGGTTTTCGATATGACAACATAAACAATGTATCATAGCAAAGGCAACCAAAATAACAACAAAATTAAATCCACAAAGTCTCTGGTTCAGTGTGATGGCATATTCATTCTAAAATATTGTAAAACATCATCCAGAAAGGAGGCTGTGAGCTTATAGTTTAAATGATCAAAAACTTGAATATATCAAAAACCTGTACATCTGCAATATGTTTTAGGGTGTGGCTGCAGTACGGTAAAACTGTTCCACAGAAAATATGCTACAGTAAGGATTGCTGCACTCTAGAACTTTATCTCGAGTGAGGTTTCAGTAACAATTGTTTTCATTGGTTAATTAAATTAATCACATTTGCAGACGAAAAGTAGACTGGTTGCCTAGATCTTCTGTTTGTAAAATATGGCTTCATATTTCTTTAAGTCTGTGTGTGCAAGTACTAGCATTTGATATTCTATTTGTAAAATATTGTTAGAAAACTTCAACAGAAGGTGCGGTAAGAGAACAATATTGCTAGACTTCTGTTTGAAAAATGGTTGAAATCCATGCATCGTGGCCTCATATTTTCTTAAGTCTTCACGTGTACAAGTAAAAAAATTTGATGTTTTATTTGTCAAATATTGCTACATTTTCATGTAGAAACCTAGACTGAGTTTCTGTCCCGTCGCCAACTGCTATTGATATACTGATGGACACAATGGCGAGGGACAGAGCTCACATGTACCTGTTTTCTTTGTAAACCTTGAATTGTGGGGAATTATTGCATTCACTTTAAAAAGTTATTATGTCAATTATAGCTGTATCCAGTTTCCAATACATATGTTGTTAAAATTAAACTGTTTTTAGAAGCCAGGAATGTTTTTATAGAGAACTATGTAATGTTGAAGGTTTATTTACATTTTGAAACTAGTTTAAAATATATACATGCCAGTTTGATTGGCATGAAATATAAGTGAACGGCACATGTATATACCTTAAAGAAATCAAATAACACTTTATCTAATCTAATCTAATCTAATGTGGACTTTTATAGCGCTTAATCTCCATCACTGATGGACTCTAAGGCACATCTAAACATAAAGCAAGGCAGTTATCATTAATCAAGGGACATAGCCAGGTCGTACCAAGGAGACACAGATGTGACGGGAGAGGCTATGGTGGGTAGGCTTTTGCAAACAGGTAAGTTTTAAGCTTCTTTCTGAAGGAGGCAACTGATGTTGCACTGCGAACATCTTGAGGGAGGTCATTCCAGATCTTAGGAGCATCAAAGGCAAAACTATGGCCAAAATGTTTGGCTGACTTAAAGACTGATGAATGGAAAGGAGGAACTGTAAGGTATTGACGATCTGGGTGACTATGCCTAGTACTATAGGGACAACTACTAAAAGACAAGAACGGTTCGAAGTAAGAAGGAGAACCACTATGCAAAAATTTATACACAAGTGTTGCGGTTTTGAAAATACAACGATACTTAACAGGCAACCAGTGGAGTTTCTGTAGAATGGGTGTAACATGAGCATACTTTCTATGATTTGTAACAATACGAGCAAGGGTGTTCTGAATACTTTGCAATTTGTGCTGATTGAAACCGGACAAACCTCTGAACAGAGAGTTACAATAGTCCAGACGACTACTAACCAAGGCATTTGCAGCAAGGACTGCCACTTCAGAAGTGAGATACTTTCTAATTCTACGGAGGTCACGCATCTGAAGGAAGCACGCTTTGCAAGTCCTCTTGATATGCTCAGAGAATGAAAAATCTGCATCAAACCACACACCTAGATTTCTGACAGAATCAACCGGATGAAGAAGGCTACCAAGAATGCTAACAGGAAAGTGAGAGGAAATCTTCTGACGTTGAGCCTTGGAACCAAAGACAATAAACTCGTTTTTTTCAGGGTTGAGCTTCAATTTACTGAGAGACATCCACTCTTGAACATCACGAAGGCAGGCATTTAACTTGGCGAGAGCTGAAGAAGCATTCTTGTGGGAGAGATGGATGTATAACTGAGTGTCATCCGCATAAAAATGGAATTTAATATGCGGGTGGAGGCGAATAATTTTACTGAGTGGTGTTGTATAGAGTGAAAACAGTAACGGACCCAGAACAGAGCCTTGTGGGACTCCACAGATGAGATTGCTTAATTCAGATAGTGTGGAGCCTATCTTAATGGCCTGGCAACGATTTCTTAAGTAGGAAGCAAACCACCTTAGAGCTGTTCCACCAAGACCAAACCAGGATTTAAGGTAACCAAGAAGAATATTATGGTCTATAGTGTCAAATGCGGCTGATAAGTCAAGAAGTACTAGAGCTGTGGGTTCACCGCGTGCCAGAGAGAGATGAACCTTGTTTTTTATAGACAATAAAGCAGTTTCCGTGGAATGTCCTGGCTTATATGCTGACTGATGAGGATTGTCCAGTTTGTTGTTATTAATGTGTGACGTTAGCTGCCTGGCAACGACCCGCTCAACCAACTTTGACAGGAAACAAAGACCAGACACTGGGCGATAATTCTTAAGGTTGTCTCTAGGAAGGGAAGCCTTTTTTATGAGGGGGGTGACAACCGCCTTTTTGAAAGAATTTGGGAAGGATCCTTCAATGAGAGAATAATTTACCAACTTGGTAATGGAAGAGAGGAGGATATCAAGACAATCCTTAAGGAGGAATGTTGGTATAGGGTCTAGTGAGCAAGATTTAGTGGGGGATTCACTAATACACTTATAGACCTCCTCTTCAGTGACAGGCATAAAGGCATTGAAAGCAGGAGGCACCGAATCCGGTGCATCATTGAAAGAGCCAGAAGAAGGAAAGGTGTCCCTGATTTTGCTTATTTTATTGGAGAAAAAAGAAGCAAACATGTCCGCGAGGCTTTTGTCTGAGCTATGAGCAGGCAGGACAGTCTCGGAGGTGCGATGCAACACCTTCCTCAATGACTGCCATAGCTTCTTGGGGTCACAACTATTAGCAGTTATGAGATTTGTATAGTATGAACCCTTTATACTTGTGGTAATATGTGTACAAATATGCCGTTCAAAATTTAAACAGAAAACAGGTACATGTGAACTCTGTCCCTCGCCATTGCATACCATCAGAAATATCAACAGCAATACGCGACGGAACAAAAACTCGGTCTAGTAGAAACCCCTATAGTGGCTAGAGCTGTTATCATTAGCGGTTTCTGTAGATCGACGCTCGCCTGTTAGATCCGAGTTAAACTCGAGTAAATGACACAAATATAAATAAAATAATAATGTCCAAATATTGCCATCAAGGGATCCGCCGTTAACATATTTAGTACCACTTTATTGCAAGGAAATATTGTTGCCGGTCAAATTGTGCAGATATGTATGAGCACTTTATGGAACAGCCACGTAAATAACGGAAATTAAAAAAACGACCATTGCTCATTGATTTTTTTGTCTTTATCATGGTTAGATAAATTGCAAGAGTGCTGGTTTTACAACAACATTAGTATATCATAATTTATTTCTTAAAAACTCGAGTTTAAATTGCGTAAATCAATGTGGTTCACAATATCGCCCACCGAGTTACGACTCGAGTTTCGGTCAACTCGTTACAGCATTAATCGTGGCCTCATATTTCCTTCACTCCACGAGATATTTAGGTTACCAGCTTGAACCACACTCTAGTTAATTTGCTGGAATATGGCAAATGAATGCTACCGTACTGTAGAATTTTATCTCAAGTGCGGTGATTTACCGTACTCCAGCCACTTCGTATGTTTTAAGTTTTTGCAAAATGGAAATACTAATAAATCGGAGTTATTCACATCCTAACACTAATGTACAAAATAAGGTGGGGAGAATATTCTAAGATATCTTCACACCGGGGAAACGATTGCAAGTTACTGCTTCCCTGCATAAGTTGGCCACGGGTCGTAAGTTGGCGCCACTCATTTAAATGTATCAAACAGACGAATGTGTGTCTGCACAGGTTTTAAAAGTGGTACTACTCAGCCAGTGAAGTTCGTCACCCCAGTGAAGTTTAATTGTCACCGACATTTTATGACAATATTAAAGACTTTTTACTGTCCAGTTACGGCATATATGTATACCTTGCCGTTGAAAGAAGCAATTCCATTTATTTAAATGTGAATATTGCCTGTCCTTGAGCGTTTTTACGGCAGGTGGCGAACTTCACTGGGGTGACGAAATTCACTGGCCGACCAGTAGTTATAATAAATCTTATTATCATAGACCATTCAAGAATGATACAGGCCTTTAGATTTATAGAGATTTCAAAATATGGTGATGGCGGCCAACTTACGGCCCGCGGCCAACTTATGCAGGGAAGCAGTAGAATTTCCCGAAATTCAGTAGGTTGTGTTTGAGCGATAATATCAGAATATAAGAATACCCGGAACTCGTAGGTAAGTTTTACACATCTATGTGGATAGATACGAATTTACAATAATATTACTGACAAATAAAAAGAAAGGATTCAAAATATATTTAATATCAGACCTCTCGCTTCTTTGCGTACAAAAGATGTTAAATATCCACCTGCAACCGAAAAACAACATATGTTCGATTCAGTCTTGGATAACACTAAATGTAAATGTAACTGTTTGCTCCGTAAAAAACAAATTTGGATTTTGCTTAACCCTGAAAAACATATAATCGGAGAAGTGAATGAGTTTGCAGACATAGACACATTAAAATTGTGCAATAGAAGATAACCCACATCTTTCTTATTTCTGTAAAATCACAAATTTTAATCATTCCTGCATCCTGTAAAACATAAAATTGTCCCATTTGAGGCCTTGGCTAGTAAATATACATGGTTCAGTGAGATGTATTATCTTTATATACCACTTAATCTACATGTTCTGTCATTCTGGTAAAACATAAATTTGGATGTTCCTCGACCTTGTAAAAGCATAAAGTCAGTGTATTTGAGACTGTTCCACATACACATCAACACTAAAATGATTTGACATGACATATTTTATTCAACCACCACATAATCTGTATGTTACACCCCCCTCATTAGACCACAAATTGGAGTCTTTCCCTATCCTGTAAAAGCATGAAATCGCCCATTTGGATAGTATTTCAAGTAAAAATTCAGACTAAGCTTATTCACACCACATGTAATCCACATGTAAATCACAAATTTGGATGTTCCGCCATCCTGTAAAAGCATGAAATTGCCATGCTGGAAAGTATTTCAGGTACACATCCACACTAAACTGATTTAACAGGACACATTTTCTTCATACTCCACCACATATTTGGCTGTTCTTCCACCCTATAAAACATGAAATCTTTAAATTTGAGAGTATTTCATGTACATGTCCACACATGACATGACATGAGACTTTTTATTAAGACACATTTTATTAAGATGCCACCTAATCCAGATATACCCCCAACCAGTAAAGCCACGTATTTGGATGGTGTTTCATCCTGTAAAAGCATGCACAAATTCTTCCAATTTGGGACTTTTCTTGGTTAATATATAATTCAAATTTACAGGGTCCTGAGTGATGTATCAGGGTAAATGATATTTAGATCAATTTTGTTTATTTGGGGTTTTACGTCGCTTTCAACACTGTACAGGTCATATCACGACGGGTAGTTGGAAGGGCAGAGGAAACCAGTACATAGAGTTTGCTAGGGTTGTGTACTGTAAACTGCCGACCAATGGCAAGCAACTACCAGCTTTCCCACTTGAGCCCGTGCGGGGATCGAACCCCAGCCTCAGAGGTGGGAGGCGAGAGTGTTACCACTCTTAGATCAAAGTAAATGTGATTTATGTCCAAGCATGATCTGACAGTGGTCTAGATTTGACATGATTATAAATATATGGGGTAATTCATGCAGTTTGCATCCAGAAACGAAGGTTGGGATATTTTTTTGATTGGATTTCTCCAAATTGGTTGGGATGTGAATAGATAGTTAACATGTTCATCTGTCATTTGGTTATGGTTGATTTGTGGCCTGTTTATGGCAAGTCTGAAGTAATTATTTGGCATTGAGTTGAATGCAGTACTGTACTTAATATTTAAAAATAATATATAGTCCTGAAATTTTTTATAATGACTGGTTGGACAATGACCAAGATGGAGTGATGGCTTAGAATGATTGATCCTTTTGTCAAGATTAACGGGTATTGACTTAGGGTAACTGATCATAGGGTCAAGGGGAATGCACCATTGCTAATGATGACTGGGTCAAGTATTAGAGTTACTGGGCGGTGATTTTTGGTGAGCTTGGCTAAATGTGACTTAGTAAGTATTAGGGTGAATGAGTGATGGCTAAGGCAGACTGGGTGATGATTCAGTTTTACTTGGTGATGACTGAGGGTCTCATTGGGTGATAACTTAAGGTGTCTGAGTGATTGCTAAGAGTAAGTCACTGAGCTGATGGTTACTCACTGATGGCTTAGGGTGGCTAAGTGATGGCCGAGTGATTTCTTAGTGGTGGCTTAGGGTGACTGAGTGATGGCTAAGAGTGACTTAGAGATGGCCAAGGACGACTTTCAGATGGCTAAGTTTGACTGAGTGATGACTTTGAGTAACTTACGGTGCTGTAGTGATGGTTTAAGGTGACTGAGTAGTGACCAAGTATGAATGATGACTAAGCATTATTTATGATGACTTGGGCTGACTGAGTAATGATTTAAGGTGACTGAGTGATTACTAAGGGTAACTGAGTGATGGCCATAATCATAGTTAAGTGATAGCCGAGGATTTCTTAATGATCCTATGGGTGGTTGAGTGGTTACCTATGGATGACTTATTGATATCTGAGAGGTCCATCAGCCACTTGGATTGGTTCTTTAGATATCTTATGATCCTTTAGCTACTTGGTCCATGAATATTGACAAACTGGTATAAATACTGAAACATGATATTATTAAGAGGTTCTCAGTGGTCTAGTGTCCTATGAAAACTGTATTCTACAATGTTCCTGTATGACGTGTGCCCCTTAACTGTTTCTTGCTTCAGGGAAAGTGGCTTTCATTTGTGATATTTTCTACAGAGAGGTAGCCAGATTCTTTCTATTTTTAATACTCAGGAAGGAAGTCAAAGACTAACTCCAATTTTAGTACTTTAATGTATGCTCTGGAACCCATTTAAAGATTAAAAGTACTTTAAAACCGACTTAGGAACCAATTAATCATTATTAAGAATAATAAAGGTGGTGTCAAAATCTTCTTAGATGGCTATATGTATACCAAGAAGTCCACAAAAACTTCAAAGGTACAGTGAGAATGTTCCCAGAGAATGCTCATAATTTTGAAACAGTATATGCTTATACTTTGTAGCATCTAAAAATCTGGTAGGGCTTTTCTCTACTGCTGTCAAAAAGTTTTAGGGCTCTTCTCTGAGGACTTTTCTCCATACCGAATAAATTATTACTTGTATTTTATCTAATACACAAGAATAAGCCGAAACCAATTTCTCCCAAAATAAAAATATTTTGGGCATGTAATTAAAGACATGAAATATTCTAATTGTATCCCCAGGCAAATTTCAGGGATATACTGGATTCAGTTCTGTTGTGCGCTGCCACGGTAGAAATTTCCTTGTGTGAGATAACTCAAAACAGATCAACATTTTTGTCAAACTTGGTACGCATGTTAAGGGTGATCAAACAAAGATCCCTATTTTAAGGTGATCTTAAACTCTCAATAATAAAGAACTTATGACCACCTTAAGTCTGAAATGGACAATATGATCACTTAAGGCCCTCTAGGTAACAAACTATAAGGCTCATCTGATTCAAGTTTTGGCTGACAACACATTAATATATTACATATACCAAAAAATCAAGACTTTATGTTGAGGATAAAATTATGTTTGAGACTCATACAATCCCCACTCAGGAGTTTTTTCTACATTTTTTACATATTTTGTAATTTGGAAGTGGTAATTCTGGTGAATTTCAAATTGCACTGGATATAACGTTTACATGTAATCTTTGTCAGTGGAATATTTGAGACATGTAGCTTCAATTTTAAGGTCGCATTAAGGTCTTGAAACTGCCCCCAGAGACCCAATTTTTGGACCTATTGCCACTTTTATGCCCTGTAGCTTTCAAAATATGTCTCTGATGTAGGTAAAATATCATCTAGGAATATATTATATGCTATTCTTACAAATGGGCCTTTAATAGACATTTAACCTGTTTATAAGGAGCCTAAACACCCCAATTGAGTGACTTTTTTTCTACCTTTTTTACACAAGTTACCCTGTAATTTAGAAATGGTAAGTCTATTCTAAAACTGTATTAGATATAACTTCTATATGTAATCTTTGTGTGTGCAAAGTTCGAGGTCAGCAGTTTTAATTTTAAGGTCATCTTAAGGTCTCTAAAATGCCCACAAAGACCTAATTGATGGGACCTTTAGTGGTCAAACTATATGTGGCTAATGTACCTAAAATCTCAACTGAGAATATATTGATATATTTTTTGTATGTGTCAAAAATCCAAGTTTTAAGTGGACATTTAAACTGTGTATGAGAACCATAAACACCCGCCGCAGTGACCTTTTTGTACATTTGTCGCATATTTTGCCCCGTAACTTGGAAATGTTAAGTCTGATTCAAACTGTATTAGGTATAACTTTTATGTGTAAACTTTGTATTTGGAAAGTTTAAGGTCTGTAGTATTTATTTTAAGGTGACTTTAAGGTCTCTAAAATACCCACAGACACCTGATTTAGGGAAATCTCATCTATGAATATACCAATATGTTCTTCTTACATGTAGAAAAAATCAAGGCTTTAAGTAGACATTTAATGCATGTATGATTACCATAAACATCCACCTGAGTAACCTTTTTCCACATTTTTGGCATGTTTTGCCCTACAACTTAGAAATGGCAAGTCTGAGTCCAACTGTATTAGGTATAACTTCTATGTGTAAAATTTGTATGTGGAAAGTTTAAGGTCTGTAGTATTTATTTTAAGGTGACTTTAAGGTCTCTAAAATACCCACAGAGACCTGATTTAGGGAAATCTCATCTATGAATATACTTATATGTTCTTCTTACATGTAGGAAAAATCAAGGCTTTAAGTAGACATTTAATGCATGTATGATTATCATAAACATCCACCTGAATAACCTTTTTCCACATTCTTGGCATATTTTGCCCTGCAACTTAGAAATGGCAAGTCTGAGTCCAACTGTATTAGGTATAACTTCTATGTGTAAACTTTGTATATGGAAAGTTTAAGGTCTGTAGTATTTATTTTAAGGTGACTTTAAGGTCTCTAAAATACCCACAGAAACCTAATTTAGGGAAATCTCATCTGGGAATATACTAATATGCTCTTTTTACATGTAGGAAAAATCAAGGCTTTAAGTAGACATTTAATGCATGTATGATTACCATAAACATTCACCTGAGTAACCTTTTTTACATTTTTGACATTTTGCCCTGTAACTTGGAAATAGCAAGTTTGATAATTCTCAAACTGTATTAGATATAACCTCTTTTTGTGATCTCTGTATGTGGAAAGTTTGAGGTCTGTAGTATTAATTTTAGCATCATTTTAAGCTTAAGGTCTCTGAAATGCTTACAGATCCAATTTATAGACTTTTTGCCACTTTTAAGCCCTGTGGCGGTTAAAATATGTGGCTAATGTACCTGAAATCTCACCTAGGAATATATTAATGTGCTTTTTATATGTACCAAAAACCAAGGCATTAAGTAGACATTTAACCTGTGCATGAGGACATCCCACTTTTTCTCTACATAGTCCACATATTGTGTCCTGTGATTTGGAAATAATAAGGCTGAGTAAGTTGAAACTATATTTGATATAATGATATATGTGATCTTTGTGGGAAATTTAAGGTCTGTAGTTTTAATTTTAAGATAGCTCACAGGAATGCCCACAGGGACCCAATTTATAAACTTTTTGGCTTTTTAAAGCCCTGTAGCTGTCACACTCTGTAGCTAATGTGACTGAAATCTCACCTGGAAATATATTAATATGTTTTTTACATGTGCAACAAATTTGGCTTTAAGGCAACATTTAACTTGTTTGGTCTTGAGTGTATACGCATTTATGTACCACTTTTTCCAAAAATCACTTTACCACCATTTTTATTGCTTCTGTGTAAAATGCAAAAACTCATTTATCTCAGAATGGTGTGAAAACGAGCAATTTTTGCCTACTGTTTGCCTACAGGGATAATAAAAGTCATCTGCCCATTTTCAAGAAAGTGTTCATGAAAAGGCATTTTTTTGCAGCCAGCTTGAATTTTTGTGTAAAGGAAAAAAATTCCCAATTTTAAGTGTATCATATAACACATATTTCTGATTCTATTCTTGTCCAGTTATGAACTGCTCATCTTGGGATATAATTTTCCTTGTGGAACATACATCTGTTTAAATTTTAATTTGTAAGAGCTCTCAGATGACTGGAAGTTGATGTTTTTGTCCGTTTTATGTTCTTTCTCCTAAATTCCAAACACCAGTCAAGTTTCAATGTGATCGACTATTAAGTGACTTGTGAGTCTTTCATTAACCCTCTTTATATTGGATTAATTATTAATGAAAAGACAGAGAGGCCCCTAGTAGAACTGTTTAATTACCAGTTCCTATGCCTTCACTTTTATTTGTCTCGCCATATTTGTATAATTAATAGCCATTTCCATTCATTTGATATCTATCTGGTATCCCATACTGTTTGTTTACACAATGGCAGTGATCAATGTGCTTTGTAGTGCTAAAATTCTTCCATATTAGAGCATAAATGTGCATTTATTTGAAGAAAGATCAAAATACAAAAGATAGAAGTTGATCTGTTAAGATTTGATCACAAATTTTTTAGAAGATTTCATCTGTCCACCAGTATAATAAAATCATAGAAACAAATGAAGCTGCTTTGGGATTTCTTGGACAGTCTTGCATTTAAATACTTTGAAAAAAAGGATCAATTATATCATTGCAGACAGATTGAATTGTTAAGTTCTTATATTAAAGGGCAATTATGTTTTCATAACAATTATGGCATACAGAAGATGCGTCCCATGGAAAATACTCGATCAATGCTTGTGGCATGAGGGATGAACTGTCTGGGAATATGTTGGCATCAAGTTGACACAATCTAGTTTAATTCCCTGATGCAACAGAGGTCAAGCTCTTGTGCTCTTGTTTGATTTGCAATATGTGTATTGTTGTGTATTTATATTCAGCGCAATATCTTCATATACTACAGGACTCAAAGCACTATTAAACCCAGCTGACTGCACAGGTACAGCCCAAACTCACAAGTAACTGACATTGCCCTAACTGGAAGATAGAGGCTCAAGGATGACCATTTATCAACATCATTGAGGTTCTTTAGCCTGCCACTAGGGATAGGACCCAATGACAGAGGACCGCCATTTTAAGTGGTCATCCAAGCCATTATGTATCTGCCTGCATACGTACCTGGGTTTGAATCCATGTTCTCGGAGTTCCTAGACAAGTATGCTACCTGCTAGGCCACAGTGGTAGATAAAGTCTTAATGTGCTTTTTATATGTACCAAAAACCAAGGCATTAAGTAGACATTTAACCTGTGCATGAGGATATCCCACTTTTTCTCTACATTTTTCACATTCTTGTGGTAGTGGCTTTTATTAACATTTTGTTCTAATCAAAAGTCACTCTTACATTTTGTCACAGCAAATGATGTCCAATATATGCATGAGTGAAATGGTGATCATTAGGGTACTTAGTGATGGAATGTGATGAACAAGGAATGAAACTTAATTAATGTGCTGTTACTAAAGCCATAATGCACTGGATAGCAAAAGATCTTTTCTTTTTTTACTGTTGGGAGTACAAAAAGATCTATTAAACTAGACTGGGCCAACTCGATGCCAACATTTCACCAGACAGGTCATCACTCATGCCTCATGGTGTGACTGGACATTTTCCTTAGGAAAAGATTTCCCATCTTTTGTACAACATAATTTTGAGCAAAAGATAACCACTGATGTAAGAACTTCAGCAATTCAGACGGCGAGTGAAAATCCAAGAACTTTATCCAATGCAAAATTCTGCCCACCGGACCGTTGTCCACAAGGAACTCTACCCACAACAATCTTTTGAAGACAGGATTTCTGCCCACAATATAAATTTTGCTTAATACAAGGACATTATCCCTTTTTTATTTCAGTTAATATTCCTGTTAGATAACTATTCAGGACATGCAGTTTTGAAAGACATCAAACATTAATTGCAGTTCCTAAGTTACACACAATATAAAGTACATAAGGTTGACTGCATTAGTAGTTAATTCAGTGTTGATAGATTTTCATAGTATTGAAAGATGGGATAATGAAAGAATGAAATGGTGACCAAAACATTGCAATGATGGACACATGTATACTAAAACGGTTTCAAGTAAGTCCAGCATTCATTGTGAATACAGTTATTTTGTAGACATCATATACTTATAATTCCTTTACATTGTCGACATTATTACTTCAATCAAATATTAAAAAGTTATTTTCTGAATATTATTTAATTTACAACTATTATTGTGGACAAAGTTCCTCCCATGAAAAAAAAATGTGGTAGGCAAAGTTCCTAGTGGGCAAAGCTCCTATGGGCAAAGGTCTGTACATTGATGGGGACAAAACTATTTTGACAGTCCATTGTAAGTTAGTAGTCCCGAATGAATTTAATTATTAGTGGACAGATGAAATATTATAAAACAAATGTGTGCTTATATCTCAACAGATTAAGTAATAATATTACAATTTTTATTATTCTGTCTTCATAATTTGACATCTATTCTTGCCATCCTTATGCAAAGTAAATTAAACTTGGTGTCATGGTTTCAATTTATGATGAGAGGAAACTGTAGGATCTGACAATATAACTTCTCAGTCCTTGCACTGACATGTAAACATAGCATTATACAAGCAATCAGTGCCCGTGAACAGGCTCTGTGTCAGCTGACTGTGTGTTTTGAGTTTCAGAGTAGAAGTGAAAGAAGTTTTTGAGTTACAACTGATTCACTCAACAGAGAGAATCTCAAAGTAGCTTTTGCTCAGCTATGCAATGAATTAAAGGGCTGCAATTTTACTGTGGTATAGCTGACTGAAAAGTAGGTTAATAACACATTTAAAGAAAATACTGTAAATGGAATAGTTTTCAAGTTACAACTGACCAAAAATTAGGTGAATAATATATTTAAATAAAATACTCTAAATACAATGGTTTTCAACTCAACAGTGAGAACCTCAAAGTAGCTATTACTCAGCTTTGCTAGGAGCTACAGGTCTGTAACTTCACTGTTATGGCTGACCCAAAAGTAGGTGAATAACATATTTAAACAAACTACTCTAAATGGAAAAGTTTTCAAGTTACAGCTGATTTACTCAACAGTGATAACCTCAAAGTAGCTATTACTCAGCTATGGAATGAACTGAAATTTTACTATGTTGTAGCTGACCCAAAAGTAGCTGAATAACATATTTATACAAAATTCTGTATATCCAATAGTTGTCCAGTTATGGTGATTTTACTCATTACGAGATGTACTGAAGTCAAAAAGTAGCTATTATTCACTTAACTATTGAGATAGACACTCAATTTACTCCCCATGTTGTAGCTATGGAAAAAGTAGATGAATAACATATTTTGACAAAATGCTCTAAATTTGAAAATTTTAATTATTTAAATGTAGCTTATAATTATAAGCTACAAGCTTACCATGTGGGACTGAATGCTGTTCTTGGATGCCCGCCAGGCCCGGCAAACGTCTTTGAAAAACAGACATTTATAGTTGGCCGTAGCCTCAGGTTGTCGTCACATGACACACTCCATTTGTCTTGTCCTTTCTCGTTGAAATTTAGAACCATACCTCAGCTGTAATACAGCAGGGAGGCAGGGTGGGACTATTCTCAGTCCCACATGGTAAGCTTGTAGCTTATAAAAGCTACATTTCTCTTGCTAGTTGGTTTTTGGCTATAAAGCCAGAAGGGAACAAGGCAACCTTTTCCCATTGGCCTAGATTAGATACTTTGTTTGCAAACCCAGGCATGGATTTCGCTGCGGCGCTTGCCAGAGGCCAAAGCTAGCAAGAAAGCAGTTTTGAGAGTAAGATGTTTGAGGTCTGTCTTTTATAGGCTCAAAGGGTGCTTTTGTGAGCTGATTGAGAACAGAAAGGTTCCACTTAGGAAGATTCCTGGAACTTTTGGGATGATCCCTGTGAAAACTGGAGAGTAACCTGTGAAGGTCTGAACTTGGTGCAATATGGTGGCCTGCTGAGCCTAAGGTTTCAACAATGGCTGTCCTATAACCATTGATGGTCATGGGGTGCCTATTTAGATCTTGGTACAGGTACATGAAAAAATCTGAGATTTGTTTCACAGAGGGAGTGGAGAAATCCACCGACTTTTCCCTGCACCATTTCTCAAATAGGGCCCACTTTGACTTGTAGATGGTCCTTGTTGATGACCTCCGAGGTACTGCAATTCTCTCTGCCACCTCCACAGAGAAGCCTTGTTCTTGGAGCTGTGCACTCCTAGACACCAGGCGTGGAGGTTGAGATGTTGAGGATTGTTGTGGAACACATAGTTGTGGGACTGTTTGAGGAGAGTTGTTGACACCGGGAGTTGCAGTGGGATCTGTGTTGAGAGCTGCACTAGGTCCCAGAACCAGGGCATCCCTGGCCAGCCTGGGGCTATCACGATGATCAGGCAGAGGCATTGCCTGATTTTTTTTCACCCTGTGAAGGAGAGCAAGCATAAGCAGTGAGGGTAAGCATAAGCAGTGAGACCCATCCAGTCTATGTTCAGAGCATCTATGTCCCAAGCATTTGGGTCTGGGATTGGAGACATGTATAGTGGAAGTTTGTGTTTCAGATGAGTGGCAAATTTGGTGTCCCGCAAGGCTCTGTCCTGGGGCCACTCCTCTTTTCCATGTACACAAATCCACTCAGTTCAATTATTCAATCTCATAGGGGTATCAAACACCACTTTTATGCAGACGACACTCAGTTATACATTACTCTTTCACCATCAAATTTCAGTCAGTCAATGACAGCTCTAACGGACTGCCTAAATGATATACAAAATTTCATGGCTGCAAATAGACTCAAATTAAACCCAGACAAACAACTTCATTCGCTTTTTCCCACTGATATTCTTGGGAATAAAGTGGCACCTGCCTCAAATGTCAAAAACCTAGGAGTGGTGTTCGACTCCAACCTGACCCTCACAGATCACATTTCCCAAGTCATTAAGTCTACTCGGTTCCATATAAGAGATTTATATAGGATTCGCCATCTCCTTGACATTAACACAGCAATACTCCTTGCAAACGCTCTCATCAGTAGCCAAATTGACTACTGTAATTCCCTCTTTGCCTCACTCACTCTTTCTGAGCTCAAGAGGTTGCAGGGTGTTCAGAACTCCCTCTGTCGAGTAGTCACTAGATCCGCGAGGCACACCCATGCAACTCCAAATCTGGAAAAACTACATTGGCTACCAGTCAAATACAGGGTTCTTTTCAAAATTGGGTTGATCACATATAAGGTCCTTAAGTATGTTCAACCTGTGTACCTCAAGGACAAACTTCATCCATATACCTCATCAAGGAACACCAGACGTAGCAGTCCAAAATACAAATTTCTTCAAGTTCCTTCTTTTGACTCTAAAATACATAAGTCTCATAAGTATCTTACCAAATCTTTCAGCCATCATGCACCAGTTTTCTGGAACTCACTTCCTGTCCATGTAAGAACCAGTCCATCTGTCACATCCTTCACGAAGCACCTGAAAACCCACCTTTTCAAATCTGCTTTTCCGACCTAGTTTTCTTCCCCACGTTCACACCCACAACCATCGGAATACAGACCTGGACACATCCCCTACTATGACTCGGATATTATATATGATTAGTTAGCGCACTGAGTTCCCCTTCGGGGAAGATATTGCGCCTGCAAAGCAGTAGATTTAGATTTAGATCTACATGAGGTGTGAACCACTTTAGACAGATCTATTTGAACACCTGCGGATGCAGTGATCATTCTGTTGACTGGACTTGGTTTGGCCTAGACAGAAGGTCGGCCATTACATTCAGACACCCTGGGATGTGTCTGGCTTTCAATGTTATGTGAAAATGATGGCACCATGTCATGATCTTCCACAGGAGTGCACACATCTCCGCTGAGTGAGTTCCTCCTTGCTTGTTTATGTAGGCCACCACTGTTGAGTTGTCCGTTGCAACTAGCACTGTTTGGTTCTGACACTGGTCCTTGAAGTTTCGAAGGGCCAGAGTAACCGCCTTCAACTCTAGAACATTTGTGTAGCCTTTTTTCCACATTTGACCACAGACCCTTAGTAGAACTTTGGTCTAAGTGAGCGCCGCAACCTATGTTTGAGGCGTCTGTAAAGAGTTGGATGCTATGGTCTTTGGGATGAAGGTCCGCACCTATCATCACGTTTGAGGGGTTCTTCCACCAATCTAGGTGTGCAGAAATCATTTCTGTCCAAGGAAGGAGGTTGTCCAGCGACTGAGGATATTTCCAGTGCTCCTTGAGATGAAACTGAGAGGGCCTCATGTAAAGGCGTCCATCTGGGTCCATTTTCTCCATTGAGGCAAGCAACCTAATTAGCGACATCAAACATCTTGCAGTCAAGACATGTTTTGACTTGAGTCTTAGGATCAAATCCTGAAGTTTGAGCCATCTCTCCTGAGTCGGTTTTAGTTCTGATTTTTCCTGATTTATTATCCAACCCAAGGACTGGGTTAGGTCTACCACTGCCTGAGTGTTCACTAGGGCTTCCTCCTGAGACTGGGACCTGATCAGCCAGTCGTCCAGGTATTGGTGAAGTCTGAGTCCTCTGGAGAGGGCCATAAGCTTCATTCCTTTACAATCATTATAAAGACCTGGGGGCTGTGGCTAGTCCGAAAGGAAGGGAGGTGAACTGGAACACCTGTGACCTGTGGCAAAATCTTAGGTATTTCCTTGAGTTTGTGTGGATCAGGATGTGAAGGTGAGCGTCCGATAGGTCTATCGACGATATCCATTCCCCTGGGATCAGGGAGGTCCTGATGGACTCTGGAGTTTCCATTTTGAACTTTTCTACGTGTAGAAAAGTGTTGAGCCTGCTTAAGTCTATTACTGGCCTCCACTTTTGGCGAGGCTTGGGCACTAGAAACAGGGGACTGTAAAACCCGAGATTTTACATTTTCCACCCTTTCGATTGCATTCTTTAATAGGAGAGACTGGATACAATCGGCCAGAGCTTGGTCTTTTTGAAGGGCCTTGTATTCTGATACAATCAGAGGGAATCTGACAAAGTTTGGTTTTGAGAGAAATGGCAGTATGTAACCATTGGTGATAATGTTTAACACGTTTGATGAATATTTCTTTGCCAGTCTCTCCTGAAAGAGCGGAGGTGACCTCCTACTGGTGGACTGAGGGAGGCTTTTAAGGAGTCATTGGGGGGAGGTTTCCACGCCCTCTTCCCCTATTGTGGGGTCGAAAACGACCCCTGGAGCCCCTGAAATTCGGTTTCCCCCTGCTTGAGGGAAACAATTGGTTACTGCTTTGAGAGGAGTAGCCCCCATAGGGGGGTTTCCTGTAGGAGCCTCTTTTCTTGTGGGGACCACGAAAGGGCTTGTTTTGGTAGGGTCTTTTGAGGTATTTTTTAAGGTGGAAGTCTTCACCTTCCTTCACTAATTGAGACTTGAACAAGGAAGGCGGCCAAAAGGACAAATTCCTGAGTTCCTGGCATCTCGTTTCCCCTAAGTGTGGTTGTAAAAGGGTCATTTTGGCTTCGCATCTAAGCAAGCCGGTATTACCCATGGAATATAGCTCCCTCTGGAGTATATGGGCTAAGGATCTAGGTATTCACAGGCTTCTTTGTATCCACATTTTGCTGCTTTCTCAGGATCGGCACCTTTACGAATCTTCACCTTTTTAAAACTTGACTTCAAGCTATATTGACACTTCTCAAGAGTGGCATTGTAAGAAGAAGTCTTGGCAAAGGTAGTAGCAAAATTGAGCTTGGAGATGTTCTGCCTCGCTTGGTGTTCCAATTCCTTAAGAATTGGTAGGGGAACCTTGCCCATAGAGGCCCCAGAGGGCTTAGGAGAAATACAGATCTTAAATCTGTGTTTAGCTCCTGTATTTTGTCTTCATAACAAGGCTGTTCCACCTTGTACCACTTGGCAGTGGAAGGAGGAGCTTTGATATATTTACCTTCCGGTAAATTTACTGCCTGGAAGTCATGGTCAAATTTATCAAAGGCGTCTTTGATAATTGAATTGAGAGGCAACATAGAGGAAGGGCCTCTTGGTCTGAGCTCCTGTCTACCCTTCTCGTCATCAAGACCCATTACTGCAGTGGAGGATCTAGGCAAGGATTCCCTGGGGTCAGGGAGTCTTAATATACGCCTGAAAGTGTCAAGCTCCTCTGCGTATTGAGAGGGAATGTCAGACAATGCTACTTCCCTATAGTAAGGCTGGTCTGGGTCATGTTGCGGTTGGTCATGATCAGAATGGGTCTTCCTGGAAGACTTTGTAGACCTATGTCTGGGTACAGAGGACTGATCCTCCTCTGAGGAAGATGGCAAATAGCTGGACCTGGATTTGTGTTTTTGTCAGCATGCTTTTTAGGTCTACTAGAAGCAGACCGAGGGTCATCGGTCTGATCTGAGTATTGGTCCGAGGCAGAGCTCGGGTCAATATCATGCTGTCTTTGAGAATGAGTGTTTTTTCACTCTAGTCGAAGGCAACCTTGAGGGTTCCTTGACTGCATCTAAGTGTAGACCCGAGGCATCATTGACATGTCTAGAAGGGTCAACCCTGAGACGAGGGGGTGGAGCAGGACCATAGTCCACTTCCATCGACTCGACAGAATGAGAAAGAGGTCTCGGTTTTGGGGAGGGGTCCAGATGAACAGTATTAGATGGGCCAGGCTTAATGGCCGAAGTAGAGGTCTGATTCACCTCCACTTGAGAAGACGAAGTTTGGGTAGACTTTTGAAAATCTTCCCGAAGAGACTTCATTGCCTCGAGCATGTTAGCCTGAAAAATACCCATTTTCTGTTCCAATTGGATGTCTAAACGAGACCCCAGTGATTGTTAAAGCTTAGATCCTATTTTCTGCTGTAAGGCAGTACCTGGGGTGGGTGGGACAGATTTTGCTGGAGTTTTTAATGATAATGTCTCGAAGGCAAGGGGCTGAGGGCGTGGGGGAGAGGTGAACAGATGATCTGCAGCACTTTCCAGGTCTCCATGAGATCCTGAGAAGGATTCAACCTCTTGATCGCCCAACAGTTCTAACTCGTCATCATCTTTTGGAATGTCAGATTTCTGCTTTTTAACGTATCTTTTCCTATGAGTAATCTTCATCATTTGTTCCTCGGTAAAGGAAGCACAAATTTTGCAAGGTGAAATAAAAGTGACACAGGGATCATCTCCCTTGCCAGCTTCCCTGCATGTTGGACAAAAGTTATGTGTATCAAAGCAGTGGCAGAAATAACGACATTTTAAAGCTCGGGGCTTATCTTTATTGCTTTGGTGAGAAGACATATTGAAAACGCAATAAAAAACGAATCCCGATGAATCAAGCCAGAGTCGAGACAAAAGCCCAAAACACGTAAATAAGTAAAAATACTTATACAGCTGCAGTAAAACTTTCACAATATGAGGAAAATAATATAAAAAACAAAATGGCTAAATACAGACATCCAA
This sequence comes from Sabellastarte sp. h YS-2021, assembly GCA_964017235.1. Taxonomy (NCBI): domain Eukaryota; kingdom Metazoa; phylum Annelida; class Polychaeta; order Sabellida; family Sabellidae; genus Sabellastarte; species Sabellastarte sp. h YS-2021. Next base: position 80,775,254 of record OZ024934.1, on the reverse strand, counting down.
CAATGAGCATAAACTGAGATATAGTAGAATAAATGGCTGAGATTTCACAACAGCTTCCAATATGGCGGCAGCCAACAAGAAAGGAGAAGACAAATGGAGTGTGTCACGTGACGACTACCTAAGGGTACAGCCAACTATAAATGTCTGTTTTTCTTAGATGATGGCCGGGCCTGGCGGCCATCCGAGAACAGCATTCAGTCCCACATGGTAAGCTATTGTAGCACAATAAAAGTGATACGTTTCAAGTTATAAGTGATTTTAGTGCAGGATATCATGAATTTTAATGCACTAAAATTATTTTAAAAATTCATAAAAAAAATAATTAAGAAAGATCCAGGTCTGATACTCACACAAGGTAATCTACTAGTGGCCTAGTACATATATGCAAGATATGAGAAAAATCCCTGCAATAGTGAATGAGAAAATTGTAATAAAGTGTTGAAATTTTCACACTGTTCTGGGTAACAGACGAACGAACAGATCTGCATGCCTTGAACAATTTTTGATCCTTGATAGGTATCTTTGAAAAAAAACAGCATGTCTCTGGGTCTTGTAGTTTAGCAGAAGTTGTTTCACGCAGACACGTACGCCCACGCCGCAGAGGACAGCATACTAAGTCAGCTGACATAATAATCAGCCACAGTTTATATATGGTGTAAATTGGATGTATGTTTTATTCATATCTGAACTCGCCTCCCACCTCTGAGGCCGGGGTTCGATCCCCGTCATGGCCTCAAGTGGGAAAGCTGGTAGTTGCTTGCCGTAGGTCGGCAGTTTACAGTACAGAACCCTAGTGAACTGTATATACTGGTTTCCTCTGCCCTTCTAACTACCCGTCGTGATATGACCTGTACAGTGTTGAAAGCGACGTAAAACCCCAAATAAATAAATATTCATATCTGAATGATAATATCACTCCTCCTCTCCACCCCTCCCCTACCCCCTCCTTTGTCCTATTAGGTAATGAAGTTTGCCACTGACACTGTGTCAATACACCACTGATTATGTAAATGGTATGACATAACAAACAACACTTCAACCCAGTGGGGTGGGAATAGGTGGGCCTTTTTTGTAACAGCCTCTTCAATATTAATAAACTAAATATATAAAATACTCACAAATCATCAATGGTCCAGTCCCTCAAATGTTCAGTTAATTTCATGAGCAATAAAAAAATTCGAACGTATCAATAAGAAATGTCCATAGGGAAAATTATATTTCCAGATTTATGAATTAGTAAAGCCACAAGAAAGATGTTGAATAATGTACTTAAAAATTGGTTTTATAAAAGTGTGATTATCAAATAAAACAAGTTCGCTAATACTGGGGACTCAAAGATCAACAACTTAAAGCCTTGATTTTTGACATATGTAAAAAGAACATATTAATATATTCCCAAATGAGATTTCAGCTCTATCAGTTACAGAGTTTAACAGCCACAGGGCTTAAAAATGGCAAAAAAGTGCAGATATTGGGCCACTGTGGGCATTTTAGAGACCTCAATGTGACCTTAAAATTAAAGTTTCAGACTTCAAATGTCACACACAAATATTACACATACAATTTATATCTAATAAAGTTTGAGACATCTCGGGCTTAGCATTTCCAAATTATAGGGCAAAATATGTGGAAAATGTTGGAAAAGGGTCACTAGGATGGGTGGTTATGGTCGTCATACACAGGTTAAATGTGTATTTAAAGCCTTGATTTCTGGCACATGTAAAAGGAACATAATAACATATTCCCACATGAGATTTCAGCTCTATCAGTTACACAGTTTAACATTCACAGGGCTTAAAAATGGCAAAAAGTCAAAATATTGGGTCTTTGTGGGTATCTTAGAGAACTAAATGTGACCTTAAAATTAAAGTTTCAGACTTTAAATTTGTCACACACATATATTACACATAGAACTTATATCTAATACAGTCTGAGACTTTTCGGGCTTACTATTTTTTAAGTTATAGGGCCAAATATATGGAAAATGTCAAAAAAGGGTCACTTGGGTGGGTGTTTAGGGTCCTCATACACAGGTTAAATTGCTATTAAAGGCTTAGATTTGTGGCACATGTAAAAAGAACATATTAATATATTCCAAGATATTTCACCTATATGAGGGACATAGTTTGAAAGCTAGTGCTTGAAAGTGGCAAAAAGTCCATATATTGGGTCTCTGTGGGTAATTTTGAGACCTTAAGTTCGACCTTATAGTTAAACCTACAGCCCTTACATTTTTCAGACTAGGATTACATACAAGACCACTGCCGTGGTATGATCTCCAGCCGCACTACATCAAAAAGTAGGTGAACAACATATTTGACAAAACTCCTATATGGTTATCATTAAAAATTGACAAAGTACCTATTACTCACTTAGCTATGGAGATACACTTCCAAACTAGTGGCCATGTTGTAGCTGTGGAGATAGTAGCTGAACAACATATTGGAACAAAACTCTGTAGCTGCAATACTTTTGAAGATATAAGGCATTTACTCATTATGGTTATCATCAAAGTAGCTATTACTCAGTTAGCTATGGAGTTACAGCTGTGAAAATTCACAATACAGTATATCCAAAAGATAGGTGAACAACATATTCGACAAAAATCCTCTATATTCAATAGTTTTTGAGTTATAAGTGACTTGCTCAATGGTCAAATGTTAAACTTAGTATAGCTGTTACTCAGTTAGCTATGGTGCTACACCTTGGACACCTCACCATGATATTGTACATGAAGGAGTTGTTGAACAACATATTTCAGGCCAATATTGTAAGTAACAGTTACAAAGACAAAATCAATTTACTCATTTTGCTCATTGTTAATAACAGAAAATAGCTATTACTCACTTAGCTGTGAAGATAGAACCCTAAAAATGGTACCATCTTGTAGGCATGGAGAAAGTAGCTGAACAACGTATTTTACAGAAACACTCTAAATGCAGTCGTTTTGGAGTTATGAGCACTTTACTCAAAGTAGCCACCATTGCTATTACTCACTTAGCTATGGTCCTAGGTGTGAAACAAGACCACTGCCGTGGTATGACCTCCCACCGCACTACATCAAAAAGTAGGTCAACAACATATTTGACCTAGCATGGGGATTAACAACACACAAAGCACAGGGTAGTACATACAGCGAAATGGTCACAGATATGATGAAACCATCAAACTTGAAATGTGTTCCACAAGGACTAATTTACACTATGCTAAGTAGAGCCAAAACAAGTAGGGGAATAAAAATCTGCAATTTTAACCGAAGCCATATAAAACTAAACGCAGGTGCTCTTGAAGAAATGAAACGGCTGGAAGCTGAATCTAAATTACAATGGATTTCTCCAATTGAAAAAATAGCAAGGGAAAATGCCTTTCTTTTGAGTTGCCTAAATATAAGATCTCTGAAAATGCATCTGCAAGATTTAAAGAGTGATCCATCAGTTAAACTGTTAGATGCTATATGTTTAACGGAAACACATATTTCTAAAATAGCGTCACATAAGAAATTTGAAATGGATAATTACATATTAACGTGTAGTAAGTCAGCTCATGGTACAGGTATTTATGTCAAACGGGACACCAAATGTTGTGAGAAGAAATTCCATGCAATTAACATAGAATGTACATGTGTGATAATCAAAGCGAATGAAGTAATCTTTGCTCTAGTGACTGTTTACAGATCTCCTAAAGACAGCATAAAAACTTCTTTGGAAGAAGTTGAAAAGCTTATAGTGCAATTAAAAGAAGATATGTATGAGATAATCATTTGTGGTGACTTTAACTTGGATTTATATAATCTTAATAAAGCTACATCACTTTTGCAGAGGTATTCTTTGAAGCAATACATAAGTGAACCAAGTCATATATGTGGTGGTATTCTTGACCTTGTGTTTGCAACCGAAAGTTTAAAATTAACAAGTCAAATGCCGCTTTACTTCAGTGACCACCAATTTATTTTCTTCTCTGTATCTATATAGATGTATATGTATGTATTTTCTTAATATTACACAGTAATCATTTAATATTGATAGAACGATTGATTTAATGTACAAGCAACATTTACAGTTTCGTTATGTTATAATTAGTTTGAAATGTAATGTCACAAATAAATAATTGTTGACACTATCAATGTTTTGCAGGTTCTATACACGATACAATTAAATATCGTCAGTAAAAGCAAATTACAATAAAAGGCAATTAGCAATAGAGAATGAAACTTGTAAAAAGAAGAATCTGTTGCGTACACATCAAAGATGTTTGTTATTGAAATTAGAAATGCATTGTTCAGGACAATCATATTAACTTTAAGATGAAATCCAATAACATGAAAAGATTCCCTGCGTATGCTAAATAATGAAGAATAATAATAAATCTAATTATCATGGGCTTCAGCAATAGCTGTATTAGGTAATGTTGTGCATTTCATAAGTTTCTCATGGTTTAGTACTAATGAAATGGTTGAAAGATATAAAGGAAATCAGTCAAAGTAATAATGGTTAATGACAGGAACATTTTTGAAATATCAAAATGATGTACTTGATCAATATGTTTGTGCTATTTACTAAAAATTTACATTTCATAGTTGTTTTTAATGTTTTAATGTACTAATAAAATGTTTTGTTTTTTTTTGTACATTGTCTTTCTTTTGTCACAAAGTCATTTATACATTCCATTACTCACAGCATGGAATGTATACATTCAATAGTTCTGGCAACTGAATGTACACATTCAATGGCAAATCATAGCATATACCCATTCAATGATTTGGCCATCGAATGGCCACATTCCAGAGTTAGAGCAACTGAATGTACATATTCTGCAGTTATGTACATGTAAAATATGCACTAAAAAGGTTTGGATATCTTCATTTCACGTCAAAGAAGGGGCCCAAGGTCTTACCCTTACCCTGTGCTTTTCCACAGGTTGGTTTGAAGCTCTCCCAAAAGTAGGTGAATGAGTTATTTGAGAAAAATTGGCCATCTGCAATACTTCTAGAGATAATTCCCATATACTCATTTTCAGTAGGCGAGTAATTAGCTATGGGTCTGAAACTTCACTATGTGAAGGCCCTTGCAAAAGTAGGTGAATGAGTTATTTGAGAAAAAATTGGCTATCTGTAATACTTTTCAGAGATAATTCGCATTTACTCATTTTGAGTAGGTGAGTAATTAGCTATGGGTGTAAAACTTCACCAAGTGAAAGCTCTCCCAAAAGTAGGTGAATGAGTTATTTGAGAAAAATTGGCTATCTGCAATACTTTTAGCGATAATTCGCATTTACTCATTTTGAGTAGGTGAGTAATTAGCTATGAGTGTGAAACTTCACCAAGTGAAAGCTCTCCCAAAAGTGGGTAAATGAGTTATTTAAGAAAAATTGGCTATCTGCAATACTTTTAGAGATAATTTGCATTTACTCATTTTGAGTAGGTGAGTAATTAGCTATGGGTGTGAAACTTCACCATGTGAAAGCTCTTCCAAAAGTAGGTGAATGAGTTATTTGAGAAAAATTGGCTATCTGCAATACTTTTAGCGATAATTTGCATTTACTCATTTTGAGTAGGTGAGTAATTAGCTATGGGTCTGAAACTTCACCAAGTGAAAGCTCTCCCAAAAGTAGGTGAATGACTTAAAAAGTAGATGAACAACTTATTTGAGAGAAATGGTGTAGCTGCAATACTTTTGAAGATATAAGGCATTTACTCATTATGGTTATCATTACAAATTGACAAAGTAGCTATTACGGTTTGCGAGATATTTGTCATTTTTCACATTTTCACCAAAAGTAGCAATAAAGTAGCCATTACTCACTTGTACATTGAGCAACAGTTGTGAAACTTAAATATGTTACAGTTCACAAAAAAGTAGATGAACAACTTATTGGAGAGAAATTGTGTAGCTGCAATACTTTTGAAGATATAAGGCATTTACTCACTATGGTTATCATTAAAAATTGACAAAGTAGCTATTACTCACTTAGCTATGGAGATACACTTCCAAACTAGTGACCATGTTGTAGCTGTGGAGATAGTAGCTGAACAACATATTGGAACAAAATTGTGTAGCTGCAATACTTTTGAAGATATAAGCCATTTACTCATTATGGTTATCATCAAAGTAGCTATTACTCAGTTAGCTATGGAGTTACAGCTGTGAAATTCACAATACAGTATATCCAAAAGATAGGTGAACAACATATTCGACAAAAATCCTCTATATTCAATAGTTTTTGAGTTATAAGTGACTTGCTCAATGGTCAAATGTTAAACTTAGTATAGCTATTACTCAGTTAGCTATGGTGCTACACCTTGGACACCTCACCACGATATAGTACATGAAGGAGTTATTGAACAACATATTTCAGGCCAATATTGTAAGTAACAGTTACAAAGACAAAATCAATTTACTCATTTTGCTCATTGTTAATAACAGAAAATAGCTATTACTCACTTAGCTGTGAAGATAGAACCCTAAAAATGGTACCATCTTGTAGGCATGGAGAAAGTAGCTGAACAACGTATTTTACAGAAACACTCTAAATGCAGTCGTTTTGGAGTTATGAGCACTTTACTCAAAGTAGCCACCATTGCTATTACTCACTTAGCTATGGTCCTAGGTGTGAAACAAGACCACTGCCGCGGTATGACCTCCCACCGCACTACATCAAAAAGTAGGTCAACAACATATTTGACCTAGCATGGGGATTAACAACACACAAAGCACAGGGTAGTACATACAGCGAAATGGTCACAGATATGATGAAACCATCAAACTTGAAATGTGTTCCACAAGGACTAATTTACACTATGCTAAGTAGAGCCAAAACAAGTAGGGGAATAAAAATCTGCAATTTTAACCGAAGCCATATAAAAGTAAACGCAGGTGCTCTTGAAGAAATGAAACGGCTGGAAGCTGAATCTAAATTACAATGGATTTCTCCAATTGAAAAAATAGCAAGGGAAAATGCCTTTCTTTTGAGTTGCCTAAATATAAGATCTCTGAAAATGCATCTGCAAGATTTAAAGAGTGATCCATCAGTTAAACTGTTAGATGCTATATGTTTAACGGAAACACATATTTCTAAAATAGCGTCACATAAGAAATTTGAAATGGATAATTACATATTAACGTGTAGTAAGTCAGCTCATGGTACAGGTATTTATGTCAAACGGGACACCAAATGTTGTGAGAAGAAATTCCATGCAATTAACATAGAATGTACATGTGTGATAATCAAAGCGAATGAAGTAATCTTTGCTCTAGTGACTGTTTACAGATCTCCTAAAGACAGCATAAAAACTTCTTTGGAAGAAGTTGAAAAGCTTATAGTGCAATTAAAAGAAGATATGTATGAGATAATCATTTGTGGTGACTTTAACTTGGATTTATATAATCTTAATAAAGCTACATCACTTTTGCAGAGGTATTCTTTGAAGCAATACATAAGTGAACCAAGTCATATATGTGGTGGTATTCTTGACCTTGTGTTTGCAACCGAAAGTTTAAAATTAACAAATCAAATGCCGCTTTACTTCAGTGACCACCAATTTATTTTCTTCTCTGTATCTATATAGATGTATATGTATGTATTTTCTTAATATTACACAGTAATCATTTAATATTGATAGAACGATTGATTTAATGTACAAGCAACATTTACAGTTTCGTTATGTTATAATTAGTTTGAAATGTAATGTCACAAATAAATAATTGTTGACACTATCAATGTTTTGCAGGTTCTATACACGATACAATTAAATATCGTCAGTAAAAGCAAATTACAATAAAAGGCAATTAGCAATAGAGAATGAAACTTGTAAAAAGAAGAATCTGTTGCGTACACATCAAAGATGTTTGTTATTGAAATTAGAAATGCATTGTTCAGGACAATCATATTAACTTTAAGATGAAATCCAATAACATGAAAAGATTCCCTGCGTATGCTAAATAATGAAGAATAATAATAAATCTAATTATCATGGGCTTCAGCAATAGCTGTATTAGGTAATGTTGTGCATTTCATAAGTTTCTCATGGTTTAGTACTAATGAAATGGTTGAAAGATATAAAGGAAATCAGTCAAAGTAATAATGGTTAATGACAGGAACATTTTTGAAATATCAAAATGATGTACTTGATCAATATGTTTGTGCTATTTACTAAAAATTTACATTTCATAGTTGTTTTTAATGTTTTAATGTACTAATAAAATGTTGTTTTTTTTTTGTACATTGTCTTTCTTTTGTCACAAAGTCATTTATACATTCCATTACTCACAGCATGGAATGTATACATTCAATAGTTCTGGCAACTGAATGTACACATTCAATGGCAAATCATAGCATATACCCATTCAATGATTTGGCCATCGAATGGCCACATTCCAGAGTTAGAGCAACTGAATGTACATATTCTGCAGTTATGTACATGTAAAATATGCACTAAAAAGGTTTGGATATCTTCATTTCACGTCAAAGAAGGGGCCCAAGGTCTTACCCTTACCCTGTGCTTTTCCACAGGTTGGTTTGAAGCTCTCCCAAAAGTAGGTGAATGAGTTATTTGAGAAAAATTGGCCATCTGCAATACTTCTAGAGATAATTCCCATATACTCATTTTCAGTAGGCGAGTAATTAGCTATGCCCTTGCAAAAGTAGATGAATGAGTTATTTGAGAAAAAATTGGCTATCTGTAATACTTTTCAGAGATAATTCGCATTTACTCATTTTGAGTAGGTGAGTAATTAGCTATGGGTGTAAAACTTCACCAAGTGAAAGCTCTCCCAAAAGTAGGTGAATGAGTTATTTGAGAAAAATTGGCTATCTGCAATACTTTTAGCGATAATTCGCATTTACTCATTTTGAGTAGGTGAGTAATTAGCTATGAGTGTGAAACTTCACCAAGTGAAAGCTCTCCCAAAAGTGGGTAAATGAGTTATTTAAGAAAAATTGGCTATCTGCAATACTTTTAGAGATAATTTGCATTTACTCATTTTGAGTAGGTGAGTAATTAGCTATGGGTGTGAAACTTCACCATGTGAAAGCTCTTCCAAAAGTAGGTGAATGAGTTATTTGAGAAAAATTGGCTATCTGCAATACTTTTAGCGATAATTTGCATTTACTCATTTTCAGTAGGTGAGTAATTAGCTATGGGTCTGAAACTTCACCATGTGAAAGCTCTCCCAAAAGTAGGTGAAGGAGTTATTTGAGAAAAATTGGCTAAGAACAATACTTTTAAGAGATAATTCGCATTTACTCATTTTGCGTAGGTGAGTAATTAGCTACGGGTCTGAAACTTCACCATGTGAAGGCTCTCCCAAAAGTAGATAAATGAGTTATTTGAGAAAAATTGGCTATCTGCAATACTTTTAGCGATAATTCGCATTTACTCATTTTGAGTGGGGGAGTAATTAGCTATGGGTGTGAAACTTCACCAAGTGAAAGCTCTCCCAAAAGTAGGTGAAGGAGTTATTTGAGAAAAATTGGCTAAGAACAATACTTTTAAGAGATAATTCGCATTTACTCATTTTGCGTAGGTGAGTAATTAGCTACGGGTCTGAAACTTCACCATGTGAAGGCTCTCCCAAAAGTAGATGAATAAGTTATTTGAGAAAAATTGGTTATCTGCAATACTTTTAGCGATAATTCGCATTTACTCATTTTGAGTAGGTGAGTAATTAGCTATGGATGTAAAACTTCACCAAGTGAAATTTCTCCCAAAAGTAGGTGAATGAGTTATTTGAGAAAAATTGGCTATCTGCAATAGTTTTAGCGATACTTCGCATTTACCCATTTTGAGTAGGTGAGTAATTAGCTATGGGTCTGAAACTTCACCAAGTGAAAGCTCTCCCAAAAGTAGGTGAATGAGTTATTTGAGAAAAATTGGCTATCTGCAATACTTTTAGAGATAATTTGCATTTACTCATTTTGAGTAGGTGAGTAATTAGCTATGGGTCTGAAACTTCACCAAGTGAAAGCTCTCCCAAAAGTAGATGAATGACTTAAAAAGTAGATGAACAACTTATTTGAGAGAAATGGTGTAGCTGCAATACTTTTGAAGATATAAGGCATTTACTCATTATGGTTATCATTACAAATTGACAAAGTAGCTATTACGGTTTGCGAGATATTTGTCATTTTTCACATTTTCACCAAAAGTAGCAATAAAGTAGCCATTACTCACTTGTACATTGAGCAACAGTTGTGAAACTTAAATATGTTACAGTTCACAAAAAAGTAGATGAACAACTTATTGGAGAGAAATTGTGTAGCTGCAATACTTTTGAAGATATAAGGCATTTACTCACTATGGTTATCATTAAAAATTGACAAAGTAGCTATTACTCACTTAGCTATGGAGATACACTTCCAAACTAGTGACCATGTTGTAGCTGTGGAGATAGTAGCTGAACAACATATTGGAACAAAATTGTGTAGCTGCAATACTTTTGAAGATATAAGCCATTTACTCATTATGGTTATCATCAAAGTAGCTATTACTCAGTTAGCTATGGAGTTACAGCTGTGAAATTCACAATACAGTATATCCAAAAGATAGGTGAACAACATATTCGACAAAAATCCTCTATATTCAATAGTTTTTGAGTTATAAGTGACTTGCTCAATGGTCAAATGTTAAACTTAGTATAGCTATTACTCAGTTAGCTATGGTGCTACACCTTGGACACCTCACCACGATATAGTACATGAAGGAGTTATTGAACAACATATTTCAGGCCAATATTGTAAGTAACAGTTACAAAGACAAAATCAATTTACTCATTTTGCTCATTGTTAATAACAGAAAATAGCTATTACTCACTTAGCTGTGAAGATAGAACCCTAAAAATGGTACCATCTTGTAGGCATGGAGAAAGTAGCTGAACAACGTATTTTACAGAAACACTCTAAATGCAGTCGTTTTGGAGTTATGAGCACTTTACTCAAAGTAGCCACCATTGCTATTACTCACTTAGCTATGGTCCTAGGTGTGAAACAAGACCACTGCCGTGGTATGACCTCCCACCGCACTACATCAAAAAGTAGGTCAACAACATATTTGACCTAGCATGGGGATTAACAACACACAAAGCACAGGGTAGTACATACAGCGAAATGGTCACAGATATGATGAAACCATCAAACTTGAAATGTGTTCCACAAGGACTAATTTACACTATGCTAAGTAGAGCCAAAACAAGTAGGGGAATAAAAATCTGCAATTTTAACCGAAGCCATATAAAAGTAAACGCAGGTGCTCTTGAAGAAATGAAACGGCTGGAAGCTGAATCTAAATTACAATGGATTTCTCCAATTGAAAAAATAGCAAGGGAAAATGCCTTTCTTTTGAGTTGCCTAAATATAAGATCTCTGAAAATGCATCTGCAAGATTTAAAGAGTGATCCATCAGTTAAACTGTTAGATGCTATATGTTTAACGGAAACACATATTTCTAAAATAGCGTCACATAAGAAATTTGAAATGGATAATTACATATTAACGTGTAGTAAGTCAGCTCATGGTACAGGTATTTATGTCAAACGGGACACCAAATGTTGTGAGAAGAAATTCCATGCAATTAACATAGAATGTACATGTGTGATAATCAAAGCGAATGAAGTAATCTTTGCTCTAGTGACTGTTTACAGATCTCCTAAAGACAGCATAAAAACTTCTTTGGAAGAAGTTGAAAAGCTTATAGTGCAATTAAAAGAAGATATGTATGAGATAATCATTTGTGGTGACTTTAACTTGGATTTATATAATCTTAATAAAGCTACATCACTTTTGCAGAGGTATTCTTTGAAGCAATACATAAGTGAACCAAGTCATATATGTGGTGGTATTCTTGACCTTGTGTTTGCAACCGAAAGTTTAAAATTAACAAGTCAAATGCCGCTTTACTTCAGTGACCACCAATTTATTTTCTTCTCTGTATCTATATAGATGTATATGTATGTATTTTCTTAATATTACACAGTAATCATTTAATATTGATAGAACGATTGATTTAATGTACAAGCAACATTTACAGTTTCGTTATGTTATAATTAGTTTGAAATGTAATGTCACAAATAAATAATTGTTGACACTATCAATGTTTTGCAGGTTCTATACACGATACAATTAAATATCGTCAGTAAAAGCAAATTACAATAAAAGGCAATTAGCAATAGAGAATGAAACTTGTAAAAAGAAGAATCTGTTGCGTACACATCAAAGATGTTTGTTATTGAAATTAGAAATGCATTGTTCAGGACAATCATATTAACTTTAAGATGAAATCCAATAACATGAAAAGATTCCCTGCGTATGCTAAATAATGAAGAATAATAATAAATCTAATTATCATGGGCTTCAGCAATAGCTGTATTAGGTAATGTTGTGCATTTCATAAGTTTCTCATGGTTTAGTACTAATGAAATGGTTGAAAGATATAAAGGAAATCAGTCAAAGTAATAATGGTTAATGACAGGAACATTTTTGAAATATCAAAATGATGTACTTGATCAATATGTTTGTGCTATTTACTAAAAATTTACATTTCATAGTTGTTTTTAATGTTTTAATGTACTAATAAAATGTTGTTTTTTTTTTGTACATTGTCTTTCTTTTGTCACAAAGTCATTTATACATTCCATTACTCACAGCATGGAATGTATACATTCAATAGTTCTGGCAACTGAATGTACACATTCAATGGCAAATCATAGCATATACCCATTCAATGATTTGGCCATCGAATGGCCACATTCCAGAGTTAGAGCAACTGAATGTACATATTCTGCAGTTATGTACATGTAAAATATGCACTAAAAAGGTTTGGATATCTTCATTTCACGTCAAAGAAGGGGCCCAAGGTCTTACCCTTACCCTGTGCTTTTCCACAGGTTGGTTTGAAGCTCTCCCAAAAGTAGGTGAATGAGTTATTTGAGAAAAATTGGCCATCTGCAATACTTCTAGAGATAATTCCCATATACTCATTTTCAGTAGGCGAGTAATTAGCTATGCCCTTGCAAAAGTAGATGAATGAGTTATTTGAGAAAAAATTGGCTATCTGTAATACTTTTCAGAGATAATTCGCATTTACTCATTTTGAGTAGGTGAGTAATTAGCTATGGGTGTAAAACTTCACCAAGTGAAAGCTCTCCCAAAAGTAGGTGAATGAGTTATTTGAGAAAAATTGGCTATCTGCAATACTTTTAGCGATAATTCGCATTTACTCATTTTGAGTAGGTGAGTAATTAGCTATGAGTGTGAAACTTCACCAAGTGAAAGCTCTCCCAAAAGTGGGTAAATGAGTTATTTAAGAAAAATTGGCTATCTGCAATACTTTTAGAGATAATTTGCATTTACTCATTTTGAGTAGGTGAGTAATTAGCTATGGGTGTGAAACTTCACCATGTGAAAGCTCTTCCAAAAGTAGGTGAATGAGTTATTTGAGAAAAATTGGCTATCTGCAATACTTTTAGCGATAATTTGCATTTACTCATTTTCAGTAGGTGAGTAATTAGCTATGGGTCTGAAACTTCACCATGTGAAAGCTCTCCCAAAAGTAGGTGAAGGAGTTATTTGAGAAAAATTGGCTAAGAACAATACTTTTAAGAGATAATTCGCATTTACTCATTTTGCGTAGGTGAGTAATTAGCTACGGGTCTGAAACTTCACCATGTGAAGGCTCTCCCAAAAGTAGATAAATGAGTTATTTGAGAAAAATTGGCTATCTGCAATACTTTTAGCGATAATTCGCATTTACTCATTTTGAGTGGGGGAGTAATTAGCTATGGGTGTGAAACTTCACCAAATGAAAGCTCTCCCAAAAGTAGGTGAAGGAGTTATTTGAGAAAAATTGGCTAAGAACAATACTTTTAAGAGATAATTCGCATTTACTCATTTTGCGTAGGTGAGTAATTAGCTACGGGTCTGAAACTTCACCATGTGAAGGCTCTCCCAAAAGTAGATGAATAAGTTATTTGAGAAAAATTGGTTATCTGCAATACTTTTAGCGATAATTCGCATTTACTCATTTTGAGTAGGTGAGTAATTAGCTATGGATGTAAAACTTCACCAAGTGAAATTTCTCCCAAAAGTAGGTGAATGAGTTATTTGAGAAAAATTGGCTATCTGCAATAGTTTTAGCGATACTTCGCATTTACCCATTTTGAGTAGGTGAGTAATTAGCTATGGGTCTGAAACTTCACCAAGTGAAAGCTCTCCCAAAAGTAGGTGAATGAGTTATTTGAGAAAAATTGGCTATCTGCAATACTTTTAGCGATAATTCGCATTTACTCATTTTCAGTAGGTGAGTAATTAGCTATGGGTCTGAAACTTCACCATGTGAAAGCTCTCCCAAAAGTAGGTGAAGGAGTTATTTGAGAAAAATTGGCTAAGAACAATACTTTTAAGAGATAATTCGCATTTACTCATTTTGCGTAGGTGAGTAATTAGCTACGGGTCTGAAACTTCACCATGTGAAGGCTCTCCCAAAAGTAGATAAATGAGTTATTTGAGAAAAATTGGCTATCTGCAATACTTTTAGCGATAATTCGCATTTACTCATTTTGAGTGGGTGAGTAATTAGCTATGGGTGTGAAACTTCACCAAGTGAAAGCTCTCCCAAAAGTAGGTGAATGAGTTATTTGAGAAAAATTGGCCATCTGCAATACTTCTAGAGATAATTCCCATATACTCATTTTCAGTAGGCGAGTAATTAGCTATGGGTCTGAAACTTCACTATGTGAAGGCCCTTGCAAAAGTAGATGAATGAGTTATTTGAGAAAAAATTGGCTATCTGTAATACTTTTCAGAGATAATTCGCATTTACTCATTTTGAGTAGGTGAGTAATTAGCTATGGGTGTAAAACTTCACCAAGTGAAAGCTCTCCCAAAAGTAGGTGAATGAGTTATTTGAGAAAAATTGGCTATCTGCAATACTTTTAGCGATAATTCGCATTTACTCATTTTGAGTAGGTGAGTAATTAGCTATGAGTGTGAAACTTCACCAAGTGAAAGCTCTCCCAAAAGTGGGTAAATGAGTTATTTAAGAAAAATTGGCTATCTGCAATACTTTTAGAGATAATTTGCATTTACTCATTTTGAGTAGGTGAGTAATTAGCTATGGGTGTGAAACTTCACCATGTGAAAGCTCTTCCAAAAGTAGGTGAATGAGTTATTTGAGAAAAATTGGCTATCTGCAATACTTTTAGCGATAATTTGCATTTACTCATTTTCAGTAGGTGAGTAATTAGCTATGGGTCTGAAACTTCACCATGTGAAAGCTCTCCCAAAAGTAGGTGAAGGAGTTATTTGAGAAAAATTGGCTAAGAACAATACTTTTAAGAGATAATTCGCATTTACTCATTTTGCGTAGGTGAGTAATTAGCTACGGGTCTGAAACTTCACCATGTGAAGGCTCTCCCAAAAGTAGATAAATGAGTTATTTGAGAAAAATTGGCTATCTGCAATACTTTTAGCGATAATTCGCATTTACTCATTTTGAGTGGGGGAGTAATTAGCTATGGGTGTGAAACTTCACCAAGTGAAAGCTCTCCCAAAAGTAGGTGAATGAATTATTTGAGAAAAATTGGCTATCTGCAATACTTTTAGCGATAATTCGCATTTACTCATTTTCAGTAGGTGAGTAATTAGCTATGGGTCTGAAACTTCACCATGTGAAAGCTCTCCCAAAAGTAGGTGAAGGAGTTATTTGAGAAAAATTGGCTAAGAACAATACTTTTAAGAGATAATTCGCATTTACTCATTTTGCGTAGGTGAGTAATTAGCTACGGGTCTGAAACTTCACCATGTGAAGGCTCTCCCAAAAGTAGATGAATAAGTTATTTGAGAAAAATTGGTTATCTGCAATACTTTTAGCGATAATTCGCATTTACTCATTTTGAGTAGGTAAGTAATTAGCTATGGATGTAAAACTTCACCAAGTGAAATTTCTCCCAAAAGTAGGTGAATGAGTTATTTGAGAAAAATTGGCTATCTGCAATAGTTTTAGCGATACTTCGCATTTACCCATTTTGAGTAGGTGAGTAATTAGCTATGGGTCTGAAACTTCACCAAGTGAAAGCTCTCCCAAAAGTAGGTGAATGAGTTATTTGAGAAAAATTGGCTATCTGCAATACTTTTAGAGATAATTTGCATTTACTCATTTTGAGTAGGTGAGTAATTAGCTATGGGTCTGAAACTTCACCAAGTGAAAGCTCTCCCAAAAGTAGGTGAATGAGTTATTTGAGAAAAATTGGCTATCTGCAATACTTTTAGCGATAATTCGCATTTACTCATTTTCAGTAGGTGAGTAATTAGCTATGGGTCTGAAACTTCACCAAGTGAAAGCTCTCCCAAAAGTAGGTGAATGAGTTATTTGAGAAAAATTGGCTATCTGCAATACTTTTAGCGATAATTCGCATTTACTCATTTTCAGTAGGTGAGTAATTAGCTATGAGTCTGAAACTTCACCATATGAAAGCTCTCCCAAAAGTAGATGAATGACTTAAAAAGTAGATGAACAACTTATTTGAGAGAAATGGTGTAGCTGCAATACTTTTGAAGATATAAGGCATTTACTCATTATGGTTATCATTACAAATTGACAAAGTAGCTATTACGGTTTGCGAGATATTTGTCATTTTTCACATTTTCACCAAAAGTAGCAATAAAGTAGCCATTACTCACTTGTACATTGAGCAACAGTTGTGAAACTTAAATATGTTACAGTTCACAAAAAAGTAGATGAACAACTTATTGGAGAGAAATTGTGTAGCTGCAATACTTTTGAAGATATAAGGCATTTACTCACTATGGTTATCATTAAAAATTGACAAAGTAGCTATTACTCACTTAGCTATGGAGATACACTTCCAAACTAGTGACCATGTTGTAGCTGTGGAGATAGTAGCTGAACAACATATTGGAACAAAATTGTGTAGCTGCAATACTTTTGAAGATATAAGCCATTTACTCATTATGGTTATCATCAAAGTAGCTATTACTCAGTTAGCTATGGAGTTACAGCTGTGAAATTCACAATACAGTATATCCAAAAGATAGGTGAACAACATATTCGACAAAAATCCTCTATATTCAATAGTTTTTGAGTTATAAGTGACTTGCTCAATGGTCAAATGTTAAACTTAGTATAGCTATTACTCAGTTAGCTATGGTGCTACACCTTGGACACCTCACCACGATATAGTACATGAAGGAGTTATTGAACAACATATTTCAGGCCAATATTGTAAGTAACAGTTACAAAGACAAAATCAATTTACTCATTTTGCTCATTGTTAATAACAGAAAATAGCTATTACTCACTTAGCTGTGAAGATAGAACCCTAAAAATGGTACCATCTTGTAGGCATGGAGAAAGTAGCTGAACAACGTATTTTACAGAAACACTCTAAATGCAGTCGTTTTGGAGTTATGAGCACTTTACTCAAAGTAGCCACCATTGCTATTACTCACTTAGCTATGGTCCTAGGTGTGAAACAAGACCACTGCCGTGGTATGACCTCCCACCGCACTACATCAAAAAGTAGGTCAACAACATATTTGACCTAGCATGGGGATTAACAACACACAAAGCACAGGGTAGTACATACAGCGAAATGGTCACAGATATGATGAAACCATCAAACTTGAAATGTGTTCCACAAGGACTAATTTACACTATGCTAAGTAGAGCCAAAACAAGTAGGGGAATAAAAATCTGCAATTTTAACCGAAGCCATATAAAAGTAAACGCAGGTGCTCTTGAAGAAATGAAACGGCTGGAAGCTGAATCTAAATTACAATGGATTTCTCCAATTGAAAAAATAGCAAGGGAAAATGCCTTTCTTTTGAGTTGCCTAAATATAAGATCTCTGAAAATGCATCTGCAAGATTTAAAGAGTGATCCATCAGTTAAACTGTTAGATGCTATATGTTTAACGGAAACACATATTTCTAAAATAGCGTCACATAAGAAATTTGAAATGGATAATTACATATTAACGTGTAGTAAGTCAGCTCATGGTACAGGTATTTATGTCAAACGGGACACCAAATGTTGTGAGAAGAAATTCCATGCAATTAACATAGAATGTACATGTGTGATAATCAAAGCGAATGAAGTAATCTTTGCTCTAGTGACTGTTTACAGATCTCCTAAAGACAGCATAAAAACTTCTTTGGAAGAAGTTGAAAAGCTTATAGTGCAATTAAAAGAAGATATGTATGAGATAATCATTTGTGGTGACTTTAACTTGGATTTATATAATCTTAATAAAGCTACATCACTTTTGCAGAGGTATTCTTTGAAGCAATACATAAGTGAACCAAGTCATATATGTGGTGGTATTCTTGACCTTGTGTTTGCAACCGAAAGTTTAAAATTAACAAGTCAAATGCCGCTTTACTTCAGTGACCACCAATTTATTTTCTTCTCTGTATCTATATAGATGTATATGTATGTATTTTCTTAATATTACACAGTAATCATTTAATATTGATAGAACGATTGATTTAATGTACAAGCAACATTTACAGTTTCGTTATGTTATAATTAGTTTGAAATGTAATGTCACAAATAAATAATTGTTGACACTATCAATGTTTTGCAGGTTCTATACACGATACAATTAAATATCGTCAGTAAAAGCAAATTACAATAAAAGGCAATTAGCAATAGAGAATGAAACTTGTAAAAAGAAGAATCTGTTGCGTACACATCAAAGATGTTTGTTATTGAAATTAGAAATGCATTGTTCAGGACAATCATATTAACTTTAAGATGAAATCCAATAACATGAAAAGATTCCCTGCGTATGCTAAATAATGAAGAATAATAATAAATCTAATTATCATGGGCTTCAGCAATAGCTGTATTAGGTAATGTTGTGCATTTCATAAGTTTCTCATGGTTTAGTACTAATGAAATGGTTGAAAGATATAAAGGAAATCAGTCAAAGTAATAATGGTTAATGACAGGAACATTTTTGAAATATCAAAATGATGTACTTGATCAATATGTTTGTGCTATTTACTAAAAATTTACATTTCATAGTTGTTTTTAATGTTTTAATGTACTAATAAAATGTTTTTTTTTTTTTTGTACATTGTCTTTCTTTTGTCACAAAGTCATTTATACATTCCATTACTCACAGCATGGAATGTATACATTCAATAGTTCTGGCAACTGAATGTACACATTCAATGGCAAATCATAGCATATACCCATTCAATGATTTGGCCATCGAATGGCCACATTCCAGAGTTAGAGCAACTGAATGTACACATTCTGCAGTTATGTACATGTAAAATATGCACTAAAAAGGTTTGGATATCTTCATTTCACGTCAAAGAAGGGGCCCAAGGTCTTACCCTTACCCTGTGCTTTTCCACAGGTTGGTTTGAAGCTCTCCCAAAAGTAGGTGAATGAGTTATTTGAGAAAAATTGGCCATCTGCAATACTTCTAGAGATAATTCCCATATACTCATTTTCAGTAGGCGAGTAATTAGCTATGGGTCTGAAACTTCACTATGTGAAGGCCCTTGCAAAAGTAGGTGAATGAGTTATTTGAGAAAAAATTGGCTATCTGTAATACTTTTCAGAGATAATTCGCATTTACTCATTTTGAGTAGGTGAGTAATTAGCTATGGGTGTAAAACTTCACCAAGTGAAAGCTCTCCCAAAAGTAGGTGAATGAGTTATTTGAGAAAAATTGGCTATCTGCAATACTTTTAGCGATAATTCGCATTTACTCATTTTGAGTAGGTGAGTAATTAGCTATGAGTGTGAAACTTCACCAAGTGAAAGCTCTCCCAAAAGTGGGTAAATGAGTTATTTAAGAAAAATTGGCTATCTGCAATACTTTTAGAGATAATTTGCATTTACTCATTTTGAGTAGGTGAGTAATTAGCTATGGGTGTGAAACTTCACCATGTGAAGGCTCTCCCAAAAGTAGATAAATGAGTTATTTGAGAAAAATTGGCTATCTGCAATACTTTTAGCGATAATTCGCATTTACTCATTTTGAGTGGGTGAGTAATTAGCTATGGGTGTGAAACTTCACCAAGTGAAAGCTCTCCCAAAAGTAGGTGAATGAATTATTTGAGAAAAATTGGCTATCTGCAATACTTTTAGCGATAATTCGCATTTACTCATTTTCAGTAGGTGAGTAATTAGCTATGGGTCTGAAACTTCACCATGTGAAAGCTCTCCCAAAAGTAGGTGAAGGAGTTATTTGAGAAAAATTGGCTAAGAACAATACTTTTAAGAGATAATTCGCATTTACTCATTTTGCGTAGGTGAGTAATTAGCTACGGGTCTGAAACTTCACCATGTGAAGGCTCTCCCAAAAGTAGATGAATAAGTTATTTGAGAAAAATTGGTTATCTGCAATACTTTTAGAGATAATTCGCATTTACTCATTTTGAGTAGGTGAGTAATTAGCTATGGGTCTGAAACTTCACCAAGTGAAAGCTCTCCCAAAAGTAGGTGAATGAGTTATTTGAGAAAAATTGGCTATCTGCAATACTTTTAGAGATAATTTGCATTTACTCATTTTGAGTAGGTGAGTAATTAGCTATGGGTCTGAAACTTCACCAAGTGAAAGCTCTCCCAAAAGTAGGTGAATGAGTTATTTGAGAAAAATTGGCTATCTGCAATACTTTTAGCGATAATTCGCATTTACTCATTTTCAGTAGGTGAGTAATTAGCTATGGGTCTGAAACTTCACCAAGTGAAAGCTCTCCCAAAAGTAGGTGAATGAGTTATTTGAGAAAAATTGGCTATCTGCAATACTTTTAGAGATAATTCGCATTTACTCATTTTCAGTAGGTGAGTAATTAGCTATGAGTCTGAAACTTCACCATATGAAAGCTCTCCCAAAAGTAGATGAATGACTTAAAAAGTAGATGAACAACTTATTTGAGAGAAATTGTGTAGCTGCAATACTTTTGAAGATATAAGGCATTTACTCATTATGGTTATCATTAAAAATTGACAAAGTAGCTATTACGGTTTGCGAGATATTTGTCATTTTTCACATTTTCACCAAAAGTAGCAATAAAGTAGCCATTACTCACTTGTACATTGAGCAACAGTTGTAAAACTTAAATATGTTACAGTTCACAAAAAAGTAGATGAACAACTTATTGGAGAGAAATTGTGTAGCTGCAATACTTTTGAAGATATAAGGCATTTACTCACTATGGTTATCATTAAAAATTGACATAGCTATTACTCACTTAGCTATGGAGATACACTTCCAAACTAGTGACCATGTTGTAGCTGTGGAGATAGTAGCTGAACAACATATTGGAACAAAATTGTGTAGCTGCAATACTTTTGAAGATATAAGCCATTTACTCATTATGGTTATCATCAAAGTAGCTATTACTCAGTTAGCTATGGAGTTACAGCTGTGAAATTCACAATACAGTATATCCAAAAGATAGGTGAACAACATATTCGACAAAAATCCTCTATATTCAATAGTTTTTGAGTTATAAGTGACTTGCTCAATGGTCAAATGTTAAACTTAGTATAGCTATTACTCAGTTAGCTATGGTGCTACACCTTGGACACCTCACCACGATATAGTACATGAAGGAGTTATTGAACAACATATTTCAGGCCAATATTGTAAGTAACAGTTACAAAGACAAAATCAATTTACTAATTTTGCTCATTGTTAATAACAGAAAATAGCTATTACTCACTTAGCTATGAAGATAGAACCCCCTAAAAATGGTACCATCTTGTAGGCATGGAGAAAGTAGCTGAACAACGTATTTTACAGAAACACTCTAAATGCAGTCGTTTTGGAGTTATGAGCACTTTACTCAAAGTAGCCACCATTGCTATTACTCACTTAGCTATGGTCCTAGGTGTGAAATAACAGCATCAAATGAAAGGACACAAGCAACAAGGTCATAAAAAACATTGAAAAGGCCAAGGAGAAACAACCAGTGTGATGTACAGCCCTTTATAAAAGCGTGACACACACTCAATAACACACGAACACACGCACACGGAATGCGCTGTATAATCTCCCGGCCGGCCGGCCGGTGGGAGATAATAACAGCATCAAATGAAAGGACATAAGCAATAAGGTCATAAAAAACATTGAAAAGGCCAAGGAGAAACAACCAGTGTGATGTACAGCCCTTTATAAAAGTGTGACACACACTCAATAACACACGAACACACGCACGGAATGCGTTTTATAATCTCCCGCCCGGCCGGCGGGAGATAATAAAAGTTATACCTAGTGCAGTTTGAGAGTCATCAGAATTACCATTTCCAAATTATTGGAAAAAATATGTGAAAAATGTAGGAAAAAATCCCTAAGTGGGGTCTTTATGGGCCTCAAACACAATTTTCTCCTAAACTAAGTCTTGATTTTCGGCACATTTACCAAGAATATATTAATGTGTTCTCAGGTAAAATTTTAGCCAGATCCGCCTCATAGTTTGTGACCTAGAGGGCTCTAAAAGTAAAAAAATTAAACTCTACATAATTTTTTTATACATAGGCATTTAAGGTCACCTTAAAATAATACACACCTTGAATACCAGTTACATCCACATGCCAAATTTGAATTTAATCCATCATTTCATTTTTGAGATACCGCCTGGAATGAAGTGTGACAACGACACTACCAATGTGCTATTACTGGGAGTTTAAGGTCATCTTAATGTGTGGTACTTATCTATGGTCAGTTACATATACATGCAAAATTTGAATAAAATTTCTGAAGTAAAAAAACTTAAACTCAACATAATTCTTTTATCCATGGGAGTTTATGGTCACCTTAAAATAGGACACACATTGAATACCAGTTACAACCACATGCTAAATTTGAATTGAATCCATCAACCTACTTTTGAGATACTGTCTGGAAACGGAAAAATTTAAAAGCAATAAAAGTATGTTACTACTGGGAGTTTTATATCACCTTAAAACAGGGCACACTTTGAGTACGAGTTACATTCATATGCCAAATATGAATTTAATCCATCATGCCATTTTTGAGATACTGTCTGGAAAGGAAGTGTGACGACAACACTCACAATGTGTTATTACTGGGAGTTTAAGGTCACCTTAATGTGTGGCACTTATCTATGGCCAGTTACAGTTATCTATGGCCAGTTATCTTCATTATACTCTACGGAAAAGTAAAAAAAACTAGAGGATCGCTCGCAAAAAAAAAAAGACAATGTTTTTGCATAGCAAAAACAAAGCGTCCCAAAAAGGATATAAAGGTGAGTGCTAAAGTATTAAGAAAATGCTTCGTTTCTAGCCTTATACTGTTGTGGCAACCAAAGTCAGCGCAGTCTGCTCTATCTAGCACGGTTTTCAAGATCTAAGCATTTTTGTGTTTTGCAAAAAATAAAAAAATTAAAAATGTCCGCTATATTTGGCGAGACAAAAATATTTTGAAAATTGGCATGGCTACTCTGCAGAGATACCCAGCAGGTCCAAAATTTTGTTGAGTTCACTCCATATAGCATGGTTTTCGAGATATAAGCATTTTTGTGTTTTGCAAAAACTTTGAAAATTCAAAATGGCCACCATTTTTGGGGACACAAAAATTTTTGTCAAGACCACTGCCGTGGTGTGTATCTCCCGCCGAGCATTAAAGCAGAAGAAATAGCTTTTCCGAGATATTCACAATTTTTCATTTTCGTGTGTGAAAGGTCTTCCAAAAGTAGGTGAATGAGTTATTTCAGAAAAATTGGCTATCTGCAATACTATTAAGAGATAATTCACATTTACTCATTTTGAGTAGGTGAATAATTATCTATGGGTCTGAAACTTCACCAAGTGAAAGCTCTCCCAAAAGTAGGTGAATGAGTTATTTGAGAAAAATTGGCTATCTGCAATACTTTTAGAGATAATTCGCATTTACTCATTTTGAGTAGGTGAGTAATTA
Organism: Sabellastarte sp. h YS-2021; assembly: GCA_964017235.1. NCBI lineage: Eukaryota > Metazoa > Annelida > Polychaeta > Sabellida > Sabellidae > Sabellastarte > Sabellastarte sp. h YS-2021. Next base: position 80,751,342 of record OZ024934.1, on the reverse strand, counting down.
GCTATGGGTCTGAAACTTCACCAAGTGAAAGCTCTGCCAAAAGTAGGTGAATGAGTTATTCGAGAAAAATTGGCTATCTGCAATACTTTTAGAGATAATTCGCATTTACTCATTTTCAGTAGGTGAGTAATTAGCTATGGGTCTGAAACTTCACCAAGTGAAAGCTCTGCCAAAAGTAGGTGAATGAGTTATTTGAGAAAAATTGGCTATCTGCAATACTTTTAGAGATAATTCGCATTTACTCATTTTGAGTAGGTGAGTAATTAGCTATGGGTCTGAAACTTCACCAAGTGAAAGCTCTCCCAAAAGTAGGTGAATGAGTTATTTGAGAAAAATTGGTTAGAGATAATTCGCATTTACTCATTTTGAGTAGGTGAGTAATTAGCTATGGGTCTGAAACTTCACCAAGTGAAAGCTCTCCCAAAAGTAGGTGAATGAGTTATTTGAGAAAAATTGGCTATCTGCAATACTTTTAGAGATAATTCGCATTTACTCATTTTGAGTAGGTGAGTAATTAGCTATGGGTCTGAAACTTCACAGAGTGAAAGCTCTCCCAAAAGTAGGTGAATGAGTTATTTGAGAAAAATTGGCTATCTGCAATACTTTTAGAGATAATTCGCATTTACTCATTTTGAGTAGGTGAGTAATTAGCTATGGGTCTGAAACTTCACCAAGTGAAAGCTCTCCCAAAAGTAGGTGAATGATTTATTTGAGAAAAATTGGCTATCTGCAATACTTTTAGAGATAATTCGCATTTACTCATTTTGAGTAGGTGAGTAATCAGCTATGGGTCTGAAACTTCACCAAGTGAAAGCTCTCCCAAAAGTAGGTGAATGAGTTATTTGAGAAAAATTGGCTATCTGCAATACTTTTAGAGATAATTCGCATTTACTCATTTTGAGTAGGTGAGTAATTAGCTATGGGTCTGAAACTTCACCAAGTGAAAGCTCTCCCAAAAGTAGGTGAATGAGTTATTTGAGAAAAATTGGCTATCTGCAATACTTTTAGAGATAATTCGCATTTACTCATTTTGAGTAGACGAGTAATTAGCTATGGGTCTGAAACTTCACCAAGTGAAAGCTCTCCCAAAAGTAGGTGAATGATTAATTTGACAAAAATTGGCTATCTGCAATACTTTTAGAGATAATTCGCATTTACTCATTTTGAGTAGGTGAGTAATCAGCTATCGGTCTGAAACTTCACCAAGTGAAAGCTCTCCCAAAAGTAGGTGAATGAGTTATTTGAGAAAAATTGGCTATATGCAATACTTTTAGAGATAATTCGCATTTACTCATTTTGAGGAGGTGAGTAATTAGCTATGGGTCTGAAACTTCACCGAGTGAAAGCTCTCCCAAAAGTAGGTGAATGATTAATTTGACAAAAATTGGCTATCTGCAATACTTTTAGAGATAATTCGCATTTACTCATTTTGAGTAGGTGAGTAATCAGCTATCGGTCTGATAACTTCACCAAGTGAAAGCTCTCCCAAAAGTAGGTGAATGAGTTATTTGAGAAAAATTGGCTATCTGCAATACTTTTAGAAATAATTCGCATTTACTCATTTTGAGTAGGTGAGTAATTAGCTATGGGTCTGAAACTTCACCATGTGAAAGCTCTCCCACAAGTAGATGAATGAGTTATTTGATAGAAATTGGGTATCCGCAATACTTTTACAGATAATTAGCATTTACTCATTTTGAGTAGGTAAATAATTAGCTATGGGTCTGAAACTTCACCATGTGAAAGTTCTCCCAAAAGTAGGTGAATGAGTTATTTGAGAAAAATTGGCTATCTGCAATACTTTTAGAGATAATTCGCATTTACTCATTTTGAGTAGGTGAGTAATTGGCTATGGGTCTGAAACTTCACCATGTGAAAGCTCTTCCAAAAGTAGGTGAATGAGTTATTTGAGAAAAATTGGCCATCTGCAATACTTTTAGAGGTAATTCGCATTTACTCTTTTTGAGTAGGTGAGCAATTAGCTATGGGTCTGAAACTTCACCAAGTGAAAGCTCTTTGGGATAGCTGCTCTGCAGAGATACCCTGAAGATCAAAAATTTCGTCGAAATCGCTCTATGTAGCACGGTTTTCGAAATATTCGCATTTTTGTGTTTTGCAATTTTTGCGCAAAAATTCGAAAATTCAAAATGGCCGCCATTGAAAATTGGCATGGCTACTCTGCAGAGATACCCAGTGGGTCAAAAATTTCGTCGAAATCGCTCTATCTAGCACGGTTTTCGAGATATAAGCATTTTTGTGCTTTGCAATTTTGCGAAAAATTCGAAAATTCAAAATGGCCGCCATTTTTTGCGAGAAATTTTTTGTTTGAAAATTGGCATGGCTACTTTGAAGAGATACCCTGCGGGTCAAAAATTTCGTCGAAATCGCTCTATCTAGCAGGGTTTTTGAGATATAAGCATTTTTATGTTTTGCAATTTTTGCGAAAAATTCGAAAATTCAAAATGGCCGCCATTTTTGGCGAGATAAAATTTTTTTGAAAATTGGCATGGCTACTCTGCAGATATACCCTGTGGGTCAAAAATTTCGTCGAAATCGCTCTATCTAGCAGGGTTTTCGAGATATAAGCATTTTTATGTTTTGCAATTTTTGCAAAAAATTCGAAAATTCAAAATGGCCGCCATTTTTGGCGAGACAAAATTTTTTTCAAAATTGGGAAAAGTACTCCGCAGAGATATCCTCCGAGTCAAAAATTTTGTCGAAATTGCTCTATCTAGCACGGTTTTTGAGATATAAGCATTTTTGTGTTTTGCAATTTTTGCGAAAATTTCGAAAATTCAAAATGGCCGCCATTTTGGGCGAGATAAAAATTTTTTGAAAATTGGGAAAACTACTCCGCAGAGATACCCTGTGGGTCAAAAATTTCGTCGAAATCGCTCTATCTAGCACGGTTTTCGAGATATAAGCATTTTTGTGTTTTCCTTATTTGGAAAATTCGTAATGATTAATTAATCATTAATTACTCACCCATTTCTTGACCAATCAATGCCAAAATCTAATGATTTCCAGATTTTAATAGAATGAATGTATTTGCCAAGTTTCAGGTGAATTGATAAAATTCCTTTCAAGTTATCATCCGGACAAGCTTCCCCATCGAAAAAAGACATTTTTGGTCATGTGACCTCTCTGATTGGTTGAAATGTCACTGCAGCATATTCAAAAAAATTCCCCAAGGCTACTGCCTAAACCTGCCAAATTTGAAAAGAATCCGCCTAACGGTTACAGAGTTATAAGGAAAACAAAATGCGGAGCCGGCGGAGCCGGAAGCTCTCCCATACACAAACAAGCGTCCCTTGCGGGACGCTTAATAAACTCAACATAATTCTTTTATACATAGGAGTTTAAGGTCACCTTAAAATAATACACACCTTGAATACCAGTTACATCCACAATCAATAGAAGTATGTTACTAGTGGGAGTTTAAGGTTACCTTAAAACAGGGCACACCTTGAGTACCAGTTACATCCACATGCCAAATTGGAATTTCATCCATCATGACATTATTGAGATACTGTCTGGACATGAAGTGTGACAACGACACTGGCCATACTTGTCCTCCAACATAGCTGCTAGTGACACAAAAGTAATGCAACCTTAATCTCATAAGTTTATGAAATATCAGGAATTTACTATAACCTTACAAAAGAAACTTTTTTGGTGTAGACAGATGTACATGATGAATATCAAAGAATAAAGTCTTAATTTTAAACACCAAAAATATTGTCCCAACCTTAAACTCAAAGTTAGTTTGCAGCTGTGAGAGAGTTTAAGGGAATCTTTTCCTGTAGGTTTTGTTCATGGTTTGTTACATCCACAACTTGAAAGATGCTGAGAATTGCAGTGTTTAAAATACTGTTGAAAAATTGCTGAACTTAAAGTGAATATAATTCTGTTATTATTGGGAATTTAAGGTCACCTTATTCTATGGCACTTACCTGTGGCCAGTTACATACACATGCAAAATTTGAATGAAATTTCTCAAGTTATTTCCAGTATACTCTATAGAAAAATAATGTAAACTCAACATAACTTTTTAATACATGAGTTTAAGGTCACCTTAAAATAGGGTACACCTTGAAAACCAGTTACAGCTACATGCCAAATTTGAATTGAATTCATCAACCTGTTTTTGAGATACTGTCTGGAAACGGAAAACCTTCAACTCAATATGTTACTACTGTGAGTTTAAGGTCACCTTAAATAGGGTACACCTTGAGGAACAGTTACATCAACATGCCAAATTGGAATTTAATTCATCAAGCCATTTTTGAGATACTGTCTGCAAAGTAAGTGTGACGACGTCACTGTCCATGTATGTTTTCCATCATAGTTGCTAGTGACACAAACTAATGCAACCTTAAACTCATAAGTATATTAAATATCAGTAATTTACTATATAACCTTACAAAAGAGACCATTTTTGTTGTAGATATATGTACATGATGAATATCAATGTGAAAAGTCCTAATTAGCATATAAAATATCCAAACACCAAAAATATTGTCCCAACCTTAAACTCAAAGTTTGTTTGCACTGCTGTATATTGTAGCAAGTTTAAGGTAATCTTTTTCTGAAGGTTCTGTTCAAGGTTTGTTACATCCACAACAAAAATATGCCTAGAATTGCACAAAATTTGAAATACTGTTCAAAAATTACCAAACTTAAAGCGAATATAATTCTGTTATTACTGGTAGTTTAAGGTCACCTTATTGTATGGCACCTATGACCAGTTACATATACATGCAAAAGTTGAATGAAATTTCTGGAGTTATTTTCAGTATACTCCATGGAGAAAGAAAAACCATAAACTGGACATAAGTTTTTTATATGTGGGAGTTTAAGGTCACCTTAAAATAGGGCACACCTTCCAAACTAGTTACAACGACATGCCAAATTTGAATTGAATCCATCAAGTCATTCTTGAGATACTGTCCAGAAACGAAAAAACTTAAATTGAGTTTAAGTATCCTACTAATGGGAGTTTAAGGTCACCAAACTATACAGCACACCTTCAGGACCAGTTTAATCCACATGCCAAATCTAAATTAAATCTGACAAGCCATTTTTGAGATACTGTCCGGAATACAAAGTGTGACTACGACAGACAACGATGCCGACGCCACAAAACTGGATGACGAAGCAATCCCTATATGCCACGCAGCATAAATGCTGGTGACACAACAAAAGGCTCAGGAAATTGGGGCTCTAGACTACATTGAGTGTTCAGCACTGACACAGCACCCGAAATTCGTATATGACAATGCAATATTGGCAGCAGTGGCAAGAAAGAGATTCTTGGATCAAGCTACAAGTGAATTAGTCAGCACTGATAACCTCAAAGTAGCTATTACTCAGCTATGGAATGAGCTACAGGTTTGAAATTTTACTGTTATAGCTGACCCAAAAAGAGTTGAATAACATTTATACAAAATTCTCTAAATGCAATAGTTTTAAAGTTACAAGTGATTTTACTCATTATGGAAGGTACTGAAAAGTCAGAAATTAACTATTACTTAGCTATGGGGAGATACACCCAAGTTATTCACCAAGTTGTAGCCATGGAAAAAGTACCTGAATAACATATTTTAGTAAAATGCTCTAAATGCAATAGACAGAGACATGCTGTTACTTTTTAAATGATACATTATCTTATCAAGGATGATAAATTGTTGAAGGCATGGAGATCTGTCAGTACATCTTTTCCCCAGAGCTGAATCACTCTGCAGTGTCCGAATCTGCATGAACAACTTCTCCTCCAAAAGTACAAGGCTCAGAGACATGCTGTTACTTTTAAAAATACCTTATCTATCGTGGATGATAAATTGTTCAAGGGCTGCAGATCTGTCTGTTCACGTTTCCCAGAGCTGTTAGAAGCGAGGTACCCCCAACCAAAGTGTATAAATGTCAAAACTTTAACACAATTTTCTCAGACTATGGAAGGGATTTCTCTCTTATTTTGCATATATGCACCAAGCCACAAGTAGATTCCCTTGTGTATCAGGCCTAGATCTTTCTTAATTATATTTTATGAATTTTTAAAACAATTTTCAATGCATTAAAATTTATGCAGTAATCTTTTACAGCTTGAAAAATGTTGCATTTAGAGTATTTTTTTTTAATGTTATTTAGCTACCTTTTCCATAGCTACAAGTGGGTAAGCTGGGAGTGTATATCAATAGCTAAGTGAGTAATAATTTTGCAAATTGGAAACTATTGTATTTAGAGTATTTTGTTAAAATGTTATTCGCCCACTTTTAGGTCAGCTATAATATAGTAAAATTGCAGACCTGTAGCCAACTGCATAGCTGTGAGGTTATCATTGCTGTCTAATTCACTTGTAGCTTGAACACAATTGCATTTACAGTATTTTCTTTATATATGTTATTCACCTTTTTTGGGTCACCTATAAGATAGCTCATTTCATGGCTGAGTAAAAGTTACTTTCAGGTTTTCAGTGTTGAAAAAATCCCTTGTAATTTAAAAACTATTACATTTTGAGAATTTTGTTTAAATGACCTTACTAAGCATCAACTTACTACACCTTATGGTTTCCGAGATATAGCCCGGACAAAATTTCAAAGGTCAAGATCACTACGGCAAGGTCAAATCAAGGTCACACCATGATGTTGCACACCTACAACTCCTAACCAATGTCCAAACATACATAACCAAAGTGTCAACCTTCTGCACCTTACAGAAATGAAAAGCCAGGACAAGATTTTAAAACTCATGGTCAATATGTCGAGGTCAAATCAAGACCATACCATTATGTTGCACACCTACAACCCCAAACCAATGTCCCTACTAAGTATCAACTTGCTACACCTTATGGTTTTCGAGAGCCCACACAAAATTTTAAAGGTCAACGTCACTACAGCAAGGTCAAATCAAGGTCACACCATGACGTTGCACACCTACAACCTCAAACCAATGTTCCCACTAAGTATCAATTTCCGACATCTTACAGTTTCTGAGATACAGCCAACAAAAGATTTTCAAACTCAATGTCACTATGACAAGGTCAAAAGTCAAATCAAGGTCACACCTTGATGTTGCACAGCTACTCCCCTAAACAATGTCCTTACCAAGTATTAACTTCCTACACCTTACAGCCTCTGAGATATAGCCTGGACAAGATTTTATAGGTCAAGGTCACTAAAGTAAGGTTAAAGGTCAAGTCAAGGTCACACCATGACATTGTACACCTACAACTCCCAACCGATGTCCCTACTAAGTATCAACTTCTTACACCTTACGATTTCCGAGATATAGCCCGGACAAGATTTTATAGGTCAAGGTCACTACAGCAAGGTCAAATGTCAAGGTCACATCATGACGCTGCACACCTACAATCCCTAACAAATGTCCCTGCCAAGTATCAACCTCCTACACCTTACAATCTATGAAATATAGCCCGGACAAGATTTTCAAACTCCAGGTCACTACGGCAAGGTCAAATAAGGTTACAACATGATGTTGCACACCCAACAATGTCCCTACTAAGTATCAACTTCCTACGCCTTATGGTTTCTGAGATACAGCCTGGACAAACTTTTCCCGCCGCCCATCCGGACAACATGGGTGAAAACAATACCCCGACAGCCCTTAAGGGCTATAGTGTAAACACTATTTAAAAATTTCATAAAAACATAATTAAGAAAAGTCCAGGCCTGATACTCGCACAAGGGAATCTACTTATGGCATGGTACATATGTGCAAGATAAGAGAGAAATCTCTTTAATAGTCAATGAGAAAATTGTGTTAAAGTGTTGAAATTTTCACACTTTGGGTGGAGGTGCCTCGCTTCTAACAGCTCTGGGAAACAGATGAACAAACAGATCTGCAGCCCTTGAACAATTTATCATTCATGATAGATAAGGTATTTTTAAAAGTAACAGCATGTCTCTGAGCCTTGTACTTTTGGAGGAGAAGTTGTTCATGCAGATTCGGACACTGCAGAGTGATTCAGCTGACATAAAAAAACAAGAGGAGAGTGCCCGTGAACGGGCACTGTGTCAGCTGACAGAGTGTTTTTCATTTGTGAAAGGTAATAATGACAGAAAGCATAATTATCAGGGAAAGTGCTGTACAGAAGTACAGTAAATGGTAATTGAACAGCATGTTCAAAAGAAATTCTGAAGCTGACAGAACAAAAGGAGAAAAAAGTTGTGCCCTGCCAATGGTATTATGAAGGAAAGTAACAAGGTAACTGTTTAAGTGTAAAAAGTAGGTTAAAACATATTTAAAGAAATACTGCAAATGCAATATCCTTGTTCCACCTTGAAGAAGGGGTCCAAGGTCAAATCCAACCACACAAAAACATTCCCAGCCCATGATTTCCTATAGGTTGGTTTACCATCCCAAACCTCTAGGACCAATAATAAGCAAGTTATAAGCACTTTTAAGTTTGGCTGTCCTTATTTGACCTTGAAGGAGGGGTCTAAAGGTCAAATCTTACCACACCAAAAGATTCCCAGCCCATGATTTACACAAATTTCTGTAAATGCAATAGTTTTCAAGTTATAAGTGATTTACTCAACAGTGATAACCTAAAACTAGCTATTACTCAGCTATGCCGTGAGCTACAGGTCTGTAATTTCACTATGTTATAGCTGACCCAAAAGTAGCTGAATAACGTATTTACACAAATTTCTGTAAATGCAATAGTTTTCAAGTTATAAGTGATGTACTCAACAGTGATAACCTCAAAGTAGCTATTACTCAGCTATGCCATGAGCTACAGGTCTGAAATTTTACTATGTTATAGCTGACCCCAAAATAGGTGAATAACATATGAAACAAAATACTCTAAATGCAATAGTTTTCAAGTTATAAGTGATATACTCAACACTGATAACCTCAAAGTAGCTATTACTCAGCTATGCCATGAGCTATAGGTCTGAAATTTTACTATGTTATAGCTGACCCAAAAGTAGGTGAACATCATATTTAAGCAAAATACTGTAAATGCAATAGTTTTCAAGTTACAACTGATTTACTCAATAGTGAGAACCTGAAAATAGCTATTGCTCAGCTATGCCATGAGCAATAGGTCTGTAATTTCACTATGTTATCGCTGACCCAAAAGTAGGTGAACAACATATTTTAACAAAATACTCCAAATGCAATATTTTTCAAGTTACAACTGATTTACTCAACATACAGTACCTGAAAATAGCTATTGCTCAGTTGTGCCATGAGCTACAGGTCTGTAATTTCACTATGTTATTGCGGACCCAAAAGTAGCTGAATAACATATTTACACAAATTTCTGTAAACGCAATAGTTTTCAAGTTATAAGTGATTTACTCAACAGTGATAACCTAAAAGTAGCTATTACTCAGCTATGCCATGAGCTACAGGTCTGAAATTTTACTATGTTATAGCTGACCCCAAAATAGGTCAATAACATAGGAAACAAAATACCCTAAATGCAATAGTTTTCAAGTTATAAGTGATTTACTCAACAGTGATAACCTAAAAGTAGCTATTACTCAGCTATGCCATGAGCTACAGGTCTGAAATTGTTATAGCTGACCCAAAAGTAGCTGAATAACATATTTATATGAAATTCTCTAAATGCAATAGTTTTCAAGTTACAAGTGATTTTACTCATGATGGAAGTTACTGAAAAGCCCAAAAGTAGCTATTACTCACTTAGCTATTGAGACCGACACCCAAGTTACTCACCATGTTGTAGCTATGAAAAAAGTAGCTGAATAACATATTTTAACAATATGCTCTAAATGCAACACCTTTCAAGTTATAAGTGATTTAGTGCATGATTTCATGAATTTTAATGCATTAAAAATTATTAAAAAAATTTATTAAAAAAAATAAGACAGATCCAGGTCTCGTACTCACACAAGAGAATCTACCTCTGGCCTAGTACATATATGCAAGATATGAGAGAAATCCCTGCAGTAGTCACTGAGAAAATTGTGATAAAGTGTTGAAATGTTCACACTTTTGGTGGGGGTACCTCCCTTGTAATGTCTCTAGCAAACAGACGAACAGACAGATTTGCATGCCTTGAACAATTTTTCATCCTCGATAGATAAGGTATCTTTTAAAAAAAACAGCATGTCTCTAGGCCTTGTAGTTTTTTTGGAGAAGTTGTTCACGCGGACGCCGCAGAGTGACAACATAAAAATTATCAACAAATTTTAATAATTCCTATTTATTTTTTCTGCACTGAACATTGGCATAACTTTAGTCAATATAAATCTCAAGACAGATAAATGTAATGGAAAACTGTACCACTTCAAATTATAAATGCTTACAGATGACAATTCAGTAAATTATTTAGTGATTCAATAAACACTGTACAAACCCAAATTTCAGTACATTTAGCCTGAAACTAAAGAGAGAAAACATTTTGAACAGTTTCCTTACAAATCCAACTTAATACTTTCAATATTTATTTGATTTATTAAAATGAAATACCAACCACAGAAACAAATTAATTTTCAATCCCAAATAATTACTGGTAAGCAAACACATCACTGAAGAAAAAGAACATGATATAATAAGAAAATAATATTTAATGTAAAACTAAGTGCCAAGAATATATACAAAAGCATAAACTTAGTTCAGATAACTGACAAACTTACTGTATTAAGTAATAGACAAAAATGTGAGACAAAGGCTGTAGAAATGACTATAGAACACTGAATGTTCACAAAGTTGTATATGTTACCAGTAACCAGGCAAGAATAAATACAGTTCAACACCTTACAAATAAACACAGTAAAACACAGTTACAGAGAATTGAATTTCAGGAGGAAGTAAATATAAGATCCCCAAAGTCCTTTTCCGGGCCTGTGTTCACAAAGATTCTTAGAATTTTTCTTAGAATTACAATCAAGATTGAGAACAATTCTTAGCTAAGAAGTTTCTTACTCTTAGAATAAAAAGCTATTCACAAAACAATTCTTAGATATGAATAATTCTAAGAATATATGTAAAAAGAAATGAGTGCACAGGTTAGAATTTTCTTAGATTAAATGTAATTCTAAGAAAACTTATAAAAATCTTTGTGAATACCAATCTTAGTATATGTGAATAGAAACCGAGAAATTTGTACAATACGTATTTAATTACAGTACGCACAATGGGCAACTTAGCATGCAAGACCCTGTTCTGGATGTCGATTTGAAATCAGCTGCTGCACTATAATCACCAAAGGAACTATTTTTTTCTAAAGTTAAGCATGTTATGTGCCAGTCTTAGATTTAAATCAAATTCTTAGAATATTCTAAGATTAAGAGTTTGTGAATGATAAATTCTTAGAAAAATTTTAAGAAACCATTCTTAGAAAAAAATCTAAGATTTATTTATTAATTTGGGTTTTAACATCGCTTTCAACACTGTATAGGCGGGTTGTTTTATGGGCAGAGGAAAGCAATACATACACTACATACAGTTGGTCAAGGTCCTATACTGTAAACTGCCGACCATCGATAAGAAGCTACTAGCTTTCCCACATAGGGTCCAGGGTTTGAACCACTGATCACAGAGGTGGCAGGCGAGTGTGATACCACTGCACCACCATGCCCACCATTTTGAATAGGAGAATTATTAGAATTTTTCTAAGAAAAATGACAATTCTAAGAAAAATTTTAAGAATAACAATCTTTGTGAATACAGGCCCTGGTGATATTAACAATCTCACACTTCTTGTTTAGCAGAAGTATTTTCTGATTCGTTCACATTCAATCTAATAGGGTTCAACTGTATAGCTTCACTGAAATAACTTTATTCACAATTTAGTTCCAAAATTTAATCCATAGTTTCATTTAATTGAGAAACTCCTGTATATAAAGCAGACAAATCAGTTCAATAAATGCTTTATTTAATGTAATTGTATGTTTAACAGTACAAGCAGGACCACTGCCGTGGTATGATCTCCCGCCGCACTACATCAAAAAGTAGGTGAACAACATATTTGACAAAACTCCTATATGGTTATCATTAAAAATTGACAAAGTACCTATTACTCACTTAGCTATGGAGATACACTTCCAAACTAGTGACCATGTTGTAGCTGTGGAGATAGTAGCTGAACAACATATTGGAACAAAATTGTGTAGCTGCAATACTTTTGAAGATATAAGCCATTTACTCATTATGGTTATCATCAAAGTAGCTATTACTCAGTTAGCTATGGAGTTACAGCTGTGAAAATTCACAATACAGTATATCCAAAAGATAGGTGAACAACATATTCGACAAAAATCCTCTATATTCAATAGTTTTTGAGTTATAAGTGACTTGCTCAATGGTCAAATGTTAAACTTAGTATAGCTATTACTCAGTTAGCTATGGTGCTACACCTTGGACACCTCACCATGATATAGTACATGAAGGAGTTGTTGAACAACATATTTCAGGCCAATATTGTAAGTAACAGTTACAAAGACAAAATCAATTTACTCATTTTGCTCATTGTTAATAACAGAAAATAGCTATTACTCACTTAGCTATGAAGATAGAACCCTAAAGATGGTACCATCTTGTAGGCATGGAGAAAGTTGCTGAACAACGTATTTTACAGAAACACTCTAAATGCAGTCGTTTTGGAGTGATGAGCACTTTACTCAAAGTAGCCACCATTGCTATTACTCACTTAGCTATGGTCCTAGGTGTGAAATAACAGCATCAAATGAAAGGACATAAGCAATAAGGTCATAAAAAACATTGAAAAGGCCAAGCAGAAACAACCAGTGTGATGTACAGCCCTTTATAAAAGAGTGACACACACTCAATAACACACGGACACACGCACGGAATGCGTTTTATAATCTCCCGCCCGGCCGGCGGGAGATAATAAATGCATACAAATAGAATTGTTCAATAAAATGGATCCCCTTGCAACTTTTGAAATTATTAACCTTTGTTAGCAATAGCCACACTATTCTTCCTATGGAGCTGTTCATAATGGCAGATTACTTTGCTTGCCAATTTACGACATTGGGTAGATGAAAGGTCACAAACAGCCAGCAGTACATCCAAATCAAACTGGCCTGGCATCAGTTTGAGGAGCTGCAGCACCATATTGTTGGGCATGAACTGTACAATATAATGAGAGAGCTGATCTCCAGCTCTGACCACTTCCTTCAGAAAGGCGTGAATGAACTGGGTCTTTTCCCCTATCCTATTCCCTTGGATAACCCCATCAAATGTACGCATCAAGCCTGCAGTGGCTATGTCCAGTGGCTCCATCCTTGGTTCCATACTGACACTATTGGGCATCTCATCAGGCTCAATAATAACTGCATCTTGGTCATCCAGGTGAGCTGTAGGCAGAGCTCCAGAAGATTCCGACTTGCGGATTTTGCTTGGCCTTGGGTAGCACATGAGCTTGGTTCTTCCTGAACTTCTAATGACATTCAAGTCCAAGTCGCTGTCTTCCAGCTCTATTTCTGTCCTGGTTCTCTTTCTACTTTTTCTCACCATTACCTCTTCATCTGCCCCAGATGGTGCTACAGAGGGCTGCAACATCAGCAAGCAGCTCGCACATAACTTGGCCAGAACTACGGCCCGGGGACCAGTGAGCAGCTGATTTCTGCAGTTCTGGAATAACATTGGCAGGGTGTGGTGCAGGAGGCAAATGGTAATCTTATGCATATCTAGTGAGAATAGAGACAACAAAAGACAAGCACCTTTGTGTAGATCCTCGACCCGCTCTTCTAGTAATAGTCTTTTAATAAGCATAGAAGAGAACCACTGACATCCTCCAACACTCAAGATACTCTCCAAACGCTGAAGCTGCAATGTGGTGACGGTGCCACTCCTGAATACTTGGGACCATGTCTCATCTAGTACATTTTTCAGAGGTTCTTTGATGGGCAGAGAGTATGGTGGTGGGGTGCTATGAGAGCTGTTGGCTGGTAGCACTTGCTGGGCCAGCTTAGAAAGGACCATCTGTAGGAGTTGGGCTCTTTCCTGCATATAGAAAGGTGCATTGGCTTCATATTGGGGTTGGGACTGAAGGAGCATTTCCATCATCTGCAGAGGCTTCTGTTGGCGCTGCCGTTCTACTTGGCTTATGTAGCTGCATAGAAAAGCTGCTGCTCCAATGCAGAGAGAACCCATTTTGCTTCTAAGGCTCATTAATATTGATTTAACTTGGTCTTGTGACAGGGCCTCATATTCCCAAGCATTGACGATATCTTGAATTACATACCTAATGTTGTACATTGCCTCATTCCAGCGGGTTAAACTGGTCTTGAGCTCTCCACCAGGCTGTATCTGAGTCAGTAAGCCGTCAACACGTTGATCATCCTGCACTAAGTGGCAATCTACTGGCTTGTATTGACCCTCTTCAGGTAACCACATTTGTGCCCATTTAATAAAGAAGCATTTTTCCAGTGCTGGCTTGTTACTATGACAAATCTCTAGCCCATAGGTCTGTGCTATGTGGCACAACATTAGAAACAGCATGTCAAATAAGTGTGCTCTGGTTTGTGCCCCTTTTCCAGCTTCTCCCGTGCTTTGTTTGGCCATTTCACTAAACTTAATCAACTCTGATGCAAAAGCTTGTACTTTGCCTGTGGTGGCTGCAGCCGCTGTAAGCAATAAATCTAGGGTCTTTCCCATCATTTTTCCCATCACTCCTATTAAGTCTTCAAAATTTTTGCTGTAGTCCGTTTCAAGTGCAGTTAACATGCTCTGCACAGTTGGTGCAGCCCGTAGTATACGGCTAGGAGAAGGTGCACAAGACTGTTGTGAAGTCACTTGATCTAGTTTTGTTTGTTTCTTGCTTTCTTTCTTTCGCCGTTCTAACAGCAACTGCATCTGAGACTGACTTAAGAGCGATATGGTACTGGAACACAGTTCTGTACACAACAAGTCCATGCATTCAGAACTGTACTTAATGTCAACCAAATCTAACAGTGGTTGATAATTCAGAAGTTTTTCCAAACCTTGAACTACATGGGCTAACTCAGCCCCTGGTAACCTGCAAAGGTGAACTAATATTTGTGGCATCTTGACAAAAGTATAGGCTGACCATTTCAATTCATCAGGGCTACCTAACACTTCAACCATCTCAACAAAGCATGTCCTTAACATGTCGCATATCAAACTTGGGAAAGTAATTCCCTGAGTGGATTTCAGTACACACAACTGATGTATGAATGGTTGTATGTCTCCTGTAAGGTTGAGCACAGCATCGATATGTAGCAGTACATTTACACTAGCATTAATGGGCTGATGTGATGGATCTAATATTAAATTCATGCTCCTCTGTCGTGTGGCAATTTTACTCGAGATATTTAAGCCCCTTTCCATGACTGTTTTTGCATCCATCTGAATATGAAGTGATTCCAGTGATTTCAGCAGGACCTTTGCTTTGGCCTCATATTCACACATTCTTTGACCTAAATCTGGATTTTCCATCTGAGCAACACGAAGCAATGCCATTAATGCAGGTTGAGCAGTCATTGCCTCCAAAACTCCACAACTTTTTCCCACCACGGTGGCATACTCTGCACTTTGGCAGTCTTCGGCTATTTTTTCAAGACACCCAACACCAACTAACAACAACCAGTTTACCAGTTTCAAACTGGTGGTACCTAAGACCCAGCTATCTTCCTGTGTGCCATTGATACATATTCTTGGCAATAATGATTCTACTATTTCTACCAAAGACTTCAGGCAGTAAACTCTGGTGGAATCTTCAAACTTGAGGATGCTCTCAAAACCTATATGCCAGTTTATCATCCGTGCATTGACTGCATGCTTGAAGTAGGATATCACCAGTAAATTGGGGGTGGAACCAGCAAGACCTTGCTGCAATAACAGATCAGCTAAGAGGATCTGCTCAGATTCTGAATCAAACTTCAAAAGTTGTTTGGCTTGAATACTCCAGTATGTATCGAGCCATCTTTCACGCCAACTTCTGAGCAATAACGACTTCAAAGAAACTAGTTTCCTATTCTCCATCCTGTACGAGGTAACCTGAAATAAAAAATAAAAATAACCTAAACATGCACTGCAAATATTTGATATGGATGATATTAAGAAGAGAAACTATAACAGGCTGCTTAAATCCCTATGACCTCAAAATATCTTCAAAATAATGGCCCAACAGACTACAAATAGTAAAAGTAAAGTATGATAAAAGAGAAAGGATGGCAAAGAAGCAATTAAAAGTAGTTCAAACCACCTTTTCCTGGTCAATGTTAGTTTACTAAACAGTTAAGGTGACATTTGTTTGTGTTAAGAATAAACAAGTCCTTTTGAATCCATCTCTACCAGCAATGAAATTTTATGAAGAAACTGAATTGCATCGTGAACTGTTGAAACAGGTGGGAGTCAATTTATGCATTTTACAGCATAAAATAACAGTTCAATTGTGTCTTACATGCAAAACAAAATGAACTTTAATCCAAACACTGTTTTGTAAATTAATATCAATAACCTGTTTGGAGATGAAAAGAACCCAGCAATGGTCTTTTACTGGTATTTTCAGTTTGAAGGGCTAAATTGGGATTAAATATCTTTCCAACAGCCAAGGTCACACTGGGAAAAAAAATCAGTTGTTCCACAGAACGTCATTAGTGGGTTTCAAACTATTTGGGTGACTCATGGTGCAAAATGGGACAGTTTATCTATACTGGCATAAGTAACTCAGAAAAGTAATACATTGGTGTCAAATCTGACGTAATAGTTATAGTAATAGACTAAAAAATTTCAAATATAATAATGACAGCGATAGATTGAAATTCTATCCATTGCAATTTAACTTTTCCTATTTTTCATAAGGTGGCTACAGAAAGACGATCAACTAGACTCACGCATCGGAGAACCGATACAAATCTATATCCACCAGAAAGACAACTGACCAAAGTCAGTGAACCATCACTTGACCTTAAAGAAGGGGTTCAAGGTCAAATCTGACCACATCAGAAGATTCCCAGCCCATGATACCCTACAAGTTGATTTCACATCCCAAACCTTTAGGATCAATAATAATCGAGTTATAAGCACTTTTAAGTTTGGCTATCCTCGTTTGACCTTGAAGGAGGGGTCCAAGGTCAAATCTGACCAAACCAAATGATTCCCATCCCATGATTTTCCATAGGTTGGTTTACCATCCCAAACATCTAGGACCAATAATAAGCGAGTTATAAGCACTTTAAGGTTTGGCTATCTTGATTTGACCTTGAAGGAGGGGTCCAAGGTCAAATCTGACCACACCAAAAGATTCCCAGCCCATGATATCCTACAGGTTGGTTTACCATTCCATACCTCTAGGACCAATAATAAGCGAGTTATAAGCACTTTTAAGTTTGGGTCTCATCGTTTGACCTTGAAGGAGGGTCCAAGGTTAAATCCAACCACATCAGAAGATTGCCAGCCCATGATTTCCTATAGGTTGGCTTCACATACCAAACCTCTAGGACCAATAACAAGAGAGATACAAGCACTTTTCACTACTGACATGACCATGGTGGCCATCTTGTTTTTCAAAATGAGGCCAAAAATATTCCCAGTAAAGATTTTGTAATGGTTTTATTTCTAGCCTCAGCTGCATACACTTCCATGTAAAATCATAAATATCACACACAGACCATGGTATATCCTAAATTTAACTTTATTGAATTGGTCTACTTTTATGTAACTTAACATTCCTCAATGTAATGAAGTCAAGTAATATCACTAAGTGGTTTTGGGTTCGAACCACCTTCTTTTAAAACCTTGGCTTCGTCCATAGGTTACTGGGCTCTGCCCTCATTACTGTTAGTTTGAACTTCATGTTTTTCCAAGGTCGCAGCGAATTGAGTGACCTTGGCCTTCAAACATCTTGACCTTTCTTTCACTTTTGGTTGTTATTTGAAGGTAGTTCTAATCCTTAATTCATCTTCATCATTTTAAATATAAACTGTCATAATTGTGCATGTGTCAAAATATTTAGTATCAAATAGAAAATTAAACCCACTTTGTCTTTTATTTTTGACTTGACCATCTAGGGGCTGTTCAGGCAGGTATTGGGGTACTGGTAAGTTCAGCCCTGGGGTGGTTCTATTGATCATACAAAAAAAAAAAAACTTGACCACACCAAAACATTCCCAGCCTGTAATCTCCTACAGGTTGGTTTACCATCCCATACCTCTAGGACCAATAATAAGCAAGTTACAAGCACTTTTAAGTTTGGCTATCCTCGTTTGACCTTGAAGGAGGGTCCAAGGTCAAATCTGACCACATCAGAAGATTCCCATCCCATGATTTCCTATAGGTTGGTTTACCATCCCAAACCTCTAGGATCAATAATAAGCGAGTCATAAGCACTTTTAGGTTTGGTTATCCTTATTTGACCTTGAATGAGGGGTCCAAGGTCAAATCTGACCACACCAAAAGATTCTCAGTCTTGTTTTTTCAAAATGAGGCCAAAAATATTCCCAGTCAAGATTTTGTAATGGGGAACATATCCTGAGAATTTTTATATCTCTACCTATAATAAATACCCTTTGCTCTAGACGGCCAACAAAAGTGATGCTGAAAGTCAAAAAACACTCGTAGCAGCCATCTTGTTTTTCAAAATGAGGCCAAAAATATTACCAGGCAATATTTTATGGTTATGAATATATCCTGTAAATTTGAGAAGGGTAGCTATAATATTTTTTCGTTAGGGCAGTAATGGTGAAATCTCTCTACACACTGCGGTGGCGGGTCAACAAACTGGATGCTGGTAAACCATCATATACTCAACCTCCAAAGCCATTTTAAATAGTTTCCATGCAATATAATCAGCATTAAGTGTGAAAACTGATAATATCTCCAAAAATGGCCTCGGTGAGGTACTTTGGCAGTCTGTGGATGACCTTCAATGAAGAGCTTCAAGGTCAAATTTCGGCATGCTTACAGAGGACATATATATGTATTATATATACCACCCATAGGATGATCTAACTTTCTGTACATGAGAACTGGGCCAAAATGTGAAAAAATGGCCAAAGTCTGACCATTAAGAGGCCACCAGTGACCTTGAAATTGAAGGTCAAGGTCACAAAACAATTGCGTTCGTGGCATTGCCCGTATATACCCATATACCAAATTTAAAGGTCTCACAAAATTATTTTTTTTAAGTTATCGCATCCGAAAGGAAATCTCTGCGGCTGCGGCATGACCGTACTGAATCCTAAGTATCCCCGACTTTCGCCCTGGGATACAATAATTAATAAGTAAAATATTGACAGTCAGTCAAAAAATAGCAAGTTTGAACTAATACTTTATAACAATCAAGGGATCTTTAATTGTCTGCCTGTTATTAAATGTTCTGAAAAGACTGTGTCACTGACGTGGTAATAAATATTAAAGGCTTGAATAAAAACACAACTAAAGTGACATTGGTAGAGAACTGTGAAAACTAACTTAATGCCGTGGAGTAAGGAGAAACTGTGATACATGAGAGGCACAATGATCAAATGCCACTCCAAAATGCCACCACATGTGTTACTTATGTGAGTTGACCTTGCTCTGCTATGGCAGAGTCTAGTGTAGGTCAGGCTATAAGTAAGTGTATAAACATGGTTTAAACTTTATGTGTAAATAAAGCCATAGTAGTTGTAGACCAATTAACGTCCCCACCCTCAATTTTCTTAAAAGATTTACCGGTACATTTTTTGGCAGAAAATATGTTTACTATTACATAGATTATTAACATTGGCAATTTATTTATTTTTTTACTGTGATTGTCTTTAATAAATTTAGGGATGGGTGTGAATAGATACATACATGTACATACAAATGATGTACCTGCTTATTGATGTTGGTTAGTGGCGGTGCTATGGAGGTGGCATTATGGTTTGGTGGCGTTCTAACTGGTTTCCTATTAAAAGCTGTTAATGTAATTAATTTCCAAATATTAATCAGAGCATAGGTGTTTATTGGTAGGTTACCATTAATACTACCATAGTAGTGCAATAGAAGGAAAGTTACACTTTAAGGTAAAAAAAAATGCAAACAACTAATTGTTCTTTTTAAATGTTTTTTGTTCAATTCTTTGTTTTGCTTATATTTAATAGGGTTAATTATAATTTCCGGGGAACAGTAAAATTTTCTAACTAAGGGATCCAACTTTTGGCCCCCCTATATCAAAATTCAGATACAGTTAAAAATAATTTGTTTTGAGTTATTTTATTCCAATGTTTCACTTAATTGACCTGAAAAGCATGTTAAATGGTATATTTGATGGGCAAGATCTTTGTATCATTGTACATTTTTACCAAATGCTTATGAGAGCCTGCTGCTCGTTTCAAAATTCAGTTTAAAAATATAATGCAACATAAAACAAATAATAATATGCACATAGGCTTATGAGGATTGACATCACGATCATATGATAAATCTATCCAGACGGCCTACCGTAATCATGGCTCCCGGTGTCCCTTGAAATTTTTTGGGTCGTGAAATTTTTCTTCTTCCCGTCTTTTTACCCGTTGTAACATGACAATTTTTCCCGGAAGTAAAATTTTTCTTCTAAGTCACTTCTTAACCACAGATCTCAATTATTATTGTGTTTGAATGTTGTTAAATGATAGTTTAAGAAATTTAATGTAAAAATATCGATAACTTTCAACATAGACATGGTTACCTCGGCTCTACTTTTTACTTGCGTGTAGAGCCGTGGCACGACCCCACATAAAACTAGAGATTTGCATAAAACACAAATACCATACAAATTATACACACAACTGTTCCCACAACTACCTAGTTACATTTTCCTCAATAGTCAGTCAACATGCAAAAATATATGACAAAAACTAAATGATATTTCCTCATTTTCAATATTTTTGGGACCATTTCTCCAAAAACTTGAAAATGTTCTTTTGTTATAAATGGTTATAAAAGCTTTATATAATAGCATATATATTATACACATATTGTATTTGCTGTTTCACTGCCTTAATGTGAACTGTTTTTAACTATATCAAACCATTTTGAGTCAATTTATCAAGTTTTATTCAACAGAAAATGATTTCAAGCAAATCTCTAGTTTTATGTGGGGTCGCACCACGGCTCTACATGCAAGTAAAGTAGAGCCGAGGTAACCACGTCTACTTTCAATATGTTGAATATTATGTAAATGAAAGTATTTTCGGTTTATAATATAACCATTTCTGCACAGGCGCGATGGCATAAAAATGGGTACAAGGACAGGAAGGGGAACAATTTCACAGGACACTGTTTCTACACCATCGCACAAGCTATATACCGAAAATACTTTATTTTGCATAAAATTCAACATATTGTTGAAAGTTATCGATATTTTTAGATAATATTTCTTAAACTTCCGTTTAACAACAACAAAATACAATAACAACTGATATCCGTGGTTTAGAAGGGACCTAGAAGAAAAATTTTACTTCAGGGAAAAATTTCATGTTACTAATGGCTTTCTATCAGTGAACGCCCCGATTATGTCTTTGTTAGAGGTCAAGGACAAATGCTTCCATTTATCTACAAAATAGACGTTCACTGGTATTTCTGGTTACCCTGCATAAGTTGGCTGCAGGCATAAGTTGGCCGCCCTCAACACACCTTCACAGGGCTTTAATATGAGTGGCCTACTACACTCTGAAATCGTGTATTATTGTTAAACTTATTACATGCAACAGTTTTCATTGGTGTACAATAACCTATTTGTCTTTCTGGAGCCTGTAGATGAGCTGCAGACATCTTATGCCTGTGGCCAATTTATGCAGGGTAGCAGTAGACTGAGTTTCTGTCCCGTCGCACATTGCTGTTGATGTTTCTGATGGTACGCAATGGCGAGGGACAGAGCTCACATGTACTTGTTTTCTGTGTAAATTCTGAACGGCATATTTATACACATATTACCACAAGTATAGAGTGTTATTTGGTTTCTTTAAGGTAAGTATGTGCCATTCACTTGTATTTTATGCCAATCAAACTGGCATGTATATATTTCAACTAATTTTCAAAATCCAAACAAACCTTCAACATTACATAGTTATCTACAAAAGAAATTCCTGGCTTCTAAAAGCAGTTTTATTTAATACCATAAGTATTGTAAACTGGATACAGCTATAATAGACATAACAAGGAGTTTTGAAAGTGAATACAATAATTCCCCACCATTCGAGATTTACACAGAAAAGAGGTACATGTGAACTCTGTCCCTCGCCATTGCGTCCTTCAATATATCAATAGCAATTGGCGACTTGACAGAAACTTGGTCTAGGGTAGCAGTAGAGTTTATATTATTAAAATATAAAGCTTTGAAACAACGAAGTGGCTAACAAACGGGGACCCGGTCAATAGAAAGCGTGGCTAACGAACAGGTCCCATTTTATTTAGTTGGTACTAATTGATGAAATTGTCAGTAACAGTTGTTTTCATTGGTTAATTAAATTAATCACGGTTGGCTAGATCTTCTAGTTGTATATTATTGCAAGGAAACCCACCGATCGTGCCCTCATATTTTCTTCAGTTTGCATATGTACAAGTAACAGCATTTGACATTTTTTTTGTAAAATATTGCCAGAAACCAGCATCATGGCCTTATATTTTCTTCACTTCCTGCAAGTTCAACAGTAGGTGCAGTGAGAGTAAAATATCGGTAGATCATAATGCACTCATACAATTCTCGGATCCAGTACTAGTGTGGCGAAATTTTTTTTTTTTCATTGTAAATTGCCACTATATTTCTCCTTTCAACTTATTTTAGCTTTATTTTATTTCATTAAAATCATGACACAACAAAAGACAGTCATACATAATATATGCAATACATCATATTATATTACAGGGGACCTGATCGATAGCTAGCGTTTCTAACGAACGGGAACCCGATCAATAGACTCTTGCTTGAAACAAATATAACAACATGCACCTGAATTATTAATTGTGGTGTGCATCATTTGACTATCTGGCGATAGAAGAATCAATCAATCAATCAATCAGTTGTCCAGGTGCTTAATCTCCATATCAACGGATTCTAAGGCACACCATCCAATCCGTAAGGCATAAATCATGAGACATTAGACATGTTCCGAGTCGTTGCCAGGGAGGCGGTCCGGTGTTCGGTAGTAAGAAGCTATGGTGGGAATGATTTCTGAAATAGGTAGGTTTTGAGTCGACTTTTGAAACTGGAGAGATTTGGAGCACTGCGTATATCATATGGAAGATCATTCCATAACTTAGGGGCATCATATGAGAAACTATTGTTAAAATGGACCTTTGATTTATGGATGGAAGGACAGTAAGAGGGAACCAGAAGGAACAAATTTTTGGGATTGGAACGTCTTGTATTCACGGCAGATTTGTACAAGGGGAGATATGGTGCAAAATACTTAGGCTGGCCAGTGGTGAGGTACTTATAGACCAAAACTAGGGTTTTGAAGATAATACGTTGTCTAACGGGTAGCCAATGGAGTGTCCTAAGGGTGGATGTAATGTGAGTGTACTTTGAAGCACCAGTGACAAACCGTGCAAGCGCATTTTGAACATATTGGAGCCTTGTAGCATTTCGGGATGACAAACTGCGAAAAAGAGAGTTGCAAAATCCAAACGACTACTGACCAGAGCATTTGCAATCACCACTGATGTATCCACAGAAAGAAACCTCCTGATACGATGAAGGTCCCTGAGGCTGATAAAGCAGGACTTGATAACAGAATTTACGTGATTGGTGAAACAAAACTTTGCATCAAACAGAACACCCAGATTGCGTACAACATCTGCGGGAGAGAGGCAATTACCCAGGATATTGACAGGTAGTGAGTCACTGAGCCATTTGTGTCTGTCTTTGGCACCGAAGACTATGAATTCTGTTTTATCAGGATTTAGCTTGAGTTTGTTTTCAGACATCCAGACCTGAATATCATTCAAACATGATTTAAGACGGTCAAAAGACTTGAGACTATCATCAGGGGATAAGTGAATGAACAACTGAGTGTCGTCCGCATAGAAGTGGTAACGGACCCCGGTATATTTTCTGATGACTTGACCAAGAGGTGTTGTGTAGAGGGAAAACAGAAGGGGACCTAAGACAGAACCTTGGGGGACTCCAAACTTCAATTTGAACAAATTCGAAAGACTAGAACCAATCTTGACTGACTGAAAACGATCCTGGAGATAGGATCTAAACCATTTTAATGCCGATCCAGCAAAACCAAATCTAGACGACAGACAGGATAGGAGTGTGTCATGATCGATAGTATCAAATGCCGCAGACAGGTCGAGTAGCACTAGTGCTGTAGGCATGCCCTTGGACAGAGATAAGTGAATCTCATTTTTGATGCACAACAAGGCAGTTTCTGTCGAGTGCCCCACCTTGTAGGCTGACTGGAAAGTATTACCAAGATCATGAGAATCCATGTGAGATCTAATTTGGGCAGCCACAATTCGCTCGACCAATTTTGACAAGAAGCTAAGACCGGACACTGGTCGGTAGCTCTTCAAATCCTCTTTTAAAAGGGAGGACTTTTTGAGGAGGGGAGTGACAATAGCCTGTTTGAAAGGATTAGGGAAAATGCCGTTTTTGAGGGACAAGTTAACTAGTTTAGTCAATGAAGGGAGAAGAATGTCAATACATTGTTTGACAATGTGAGTGGGGCATGGATCGAGGGAGCAAGTTTTAGAAGGGGATTCCTTGATAAACTTAAGGACTTCAGTCTCAGTGACAGCTTGAAAGGAACAGAAAGTCGGCGGCTCCTTGTCTGGATGAAGAACCTGAGATCGGGTGTATTTAAAGGTGTCTCGAATCTTTTTAATTTTATCAATGAAAAACGAACCAAATCTGTTTGCTAAAGATTTTTCATCATCAAAGGATGGGAGGACAGTAGAATTTGACCGACTCAATGTTCTGTTTAGTGCATGCCATAACCTCTTGCTATCGCCGTAATTTTCACTAACTAGATCACGATAGAAACACCCCTTGTTTCTATTTAGGATGTGGTTACATCTGTTTATCTGCCGTCGAAGACGGGAACGATTTTCAGGGGATTTGTCTCTTCTCCAGGCACGCTCAAACTGCCTTCTCATGCACTTGGCAGTTCTATACTCATCAGTTATCCAGCTTGGGGCTGGTTTGATGAGCTGTTTAGTCTTCACTGGTGCATGAATATCTAGAAGGCCAGACAAACCAGACATGTACTGTTCATGCAATAAATCTATGTCATCAGATGGTGAGCTAACAAACGGAATAGTCAGGAGGTCACTTCTGAATTTATCAATATTCAATTTATGGTACTGACGGAAGGTAACAACTTTCTAAATTGGTGTATCCAAAGATGGAAAGTCAACCACACAAGAGATAATTTTGTGATCACTAATGAAGCCTGAACCTTTCACATCAGAAATTGCAGAGAACTCAGATGGAGCCATCAACAAATCTAAGGTATGACCATGAAGGTGAGTTGGAAAATCAATGTATAGGGACAGACAGCAAGAATCCATGACTGATTTAAATTCAGAGACTGTTGGAGACATAATGTCGACATGAAGATTAAAATCACCACAAATGACAAAGGAGGGGGATAAGGAAGACAAAAAACCCACATATGACAGAAAATCTTCAAAAAATTTTACTACAGATGAGGCAGGGGGCTGGTAAATGACCCCAAGAAACAAGCGACGCCCATCAAGAGTGAGACAGACAGTGTGATTTTCAAAGGAGGAGAACTCAGGGGAATGAATGGTTTTAAAATCAAGAGCAGATTTAATAAAAAAGCCAACACCGCCACCACGTTTGTTTTCTCTATTGGTGTGAACAAGGGAAAAATCTTCAGGCGTTAACTCATTTAAAAATGAGGGTGTGTCTAGAGCTTTAATATGGGTCTCGGTGAGACAAAAAACATCAAAATTTCCAGTTTGGATTTCATCACAGAGAATTGGACCTTTATTCCTAATGGACCGGCAGTTAGCAAACCCAAACTTCAATGGCCCAGGATTTAGAGCGACATCACCCGACAGTAGAACCAGAGCAAGCTGCCTGAAAGACGCCTTTTCACAAAAAGTGACTCTATGTGTCCTGACATAAATGAACAAAATGGATTTGGTAGTGGGTCCATCATATTTACGTCCATGCAGGCCGACATCGCACCTAGTCTGAATTCTGTTTTGACTCTTATGGTAATGTACAAAGAGGCCAACAATACAAAGAAGGAGTGTAACAGTCCGCATCATAAGGAATTACAAACCACAGATGAAATGGAACATGCAAAAATTGACAGCAAAAACATTAAGGACAATAAAGTACAAACCAAAACCAAAAATGACTGAGTAAATCCTGGTAAAGGACAGTAATGCCCGTAATATCCACTAGCAGAATATTCAAAATATAAAACACAACCAAACAGCACCGAGTAACTCCCGGTAGTGGGCAATAATACCCGCAATATCAACTGGGACAACTGTTGTACAGTTAAAAGCATTCAGAACAATATAAAAAGGATAAATAACTAAAGGTATATCATGGAAAGCAGTAATGATAAGAAAAAGTACGACTAAAAGCCCAGATTATTTGGTATTTTCCATCAATTGTATATATTTTTAAAATTACGCGTCCGTTACGGTCCTACCGAACATCCAGAATAAAATATGAATCTGTATACATAATTTAAATTCAATATATTTACTTCAGCACGGGCATTTACTGGTAGAATGCCACCAGTACAGTATCCTTCGTGAACCAGAATCTGGTCCATTCCACTTTCCGGTCTAAATGGTTTTAAAATCAGACTTGTGCACGTTTTTGTGTCAATATGTAAACAGAAGTTACATATTCTAAAAATAGAATTGTTATGGGGTATACACACAATTTTGCGGAGCAAAAAAAGTGCGCTGAGATGTTTCAAATGTTACAGAGAAAAAAGACTGCACAATTTTGTTAATAGGCTGGAAATTGGTACAACAATCCTACTCAGTACAGTATACACCGGCCGAATCATGGCTGTAAGTTGCATAGCATGGTGGTTGATCAAAATAAACGAACTTACACATATCGCCGCACGTCCCATTATCAACCACTTCCTATTATCGACCGGGAGCAATTTTTTCCTTTCTCAGGTCACATAACTGCATTTTGAATTTGTCGATTGGAGAATTGAATGTAAACACCTGATGAAATAATATCACACAAAACTTTCAAAAAGATGAGGTCAAACCGGTATGAAATTTTAAAAAGTTAAAAAGTGTATGTGATAATTTCTCAATACACTAATGTCCGTTTTTCACAATTAATAATTCTTCAATTTTGTAGTATTTTATAAATGTTTCTGCCACAAATTTCATTTCTCTCCTGCAGAATTCTGTCTATTTTTATTCCAAACCAATAAATAGATCTAAACTGTTCAGAATAATGTGTAATAAACCTGAAGGAGTGATATGGTCCTTATAGGTCCTCTCTCAGAAAAGTTAAAAATTGTTTCTCAAATATTTGTATTACTTCATTTTAAAAGAAGGTTTTGTTGCATCTTATTGCAGAAAAATCCTGACCTTGCCAAGAAGCTTATCTGACCTTTGTATTATTGCAAGGTGTGATTGATGAAGGTCACTCAATTAGAGGCGCAGCCAAGTTTTTGAAATATGCTCTTTACTGTCAATAAAAAAGTAGTGATGCATCAGCCCTCGAAACATAAGATCTTCCAGATCCTAATTATTACAATTTGGCGTAAGCTGATACAATAAATTTTATACTTTTATCATTTTCCGTCATCAATAGTATTTTTTATTTATCTCACAACCTTAAGTCTGCTACTTCTAGCTTTAGATGCAACCTTTAGTCATGTGATCGATAATTGGAAGTGATGCTTCCTGTATAACATGTGTGACATACCTAAGAAAAACAATCATTTTTGTGCAAAATATCATATCAAACCGGGATATATACATATCAATAGATGGATAACAATATGACAACAACCAACTGGATATTTGCAAATGTATGTTATTTCATATTATTTATTGTTGATTTTCCTGCTTACGTGGTTGATAATTGGACGTGCGGGGATACTGGATGACAGTCTGTCATTTGATGCAAAACCTACTAACCTTTATATGCGCTAAAATCGTTCAATATTGTTCTATTTTATGATAAAACAACACAAGGAAGAGTTCCACCAAAAGCAGCATACTAGTACAGTAAACAGATACTGTATTTTCGCCCAAAGCCAAAAAAAAACTCGTGGGTTCAGCGAGCAAAAGGGGAGAACAAGTGAGGGTGCATTATATTTTCCGGAATTCCGGAATTTAAAGTATGAGGTGCGGTCATTAATATTCATGAGAAGATATGAGGACACAGATTTCCCCTGGGATTTCCTTACAATACTTTATAAAATGGAAGCATACACGATAATCAAATATTTTAAACTCGAGAACTCATGGCCATAGCACCCAAGTCATTATTATTCATGAGAAGATATGAGGACACAGATTTCCCCTGGCATTTCCTTGTAATATTTTATAAAATGGAAGCATAGACGAAGATCAAATACTTTAACCTCGAGAACTCACAGCCATAGCACCCAAGTCATTAATATTCCCAGAAAGGCTGGTTTAAGATGAAAACTGCCAGCATATTTGTAAGTTGGAATTATTGATTAGAAACTGTCAAGGTTTTATGAGACTTCAGAATGTTTTGTTTAATAAAATATTTGAACTTTAAAACAGCTATTTTATTTATATTATATATATTATATACACTCCTGCTGGATTAAATTATGAGACTGAATAATAAATTAACTCTCACTAAAGTGGGGTGAAAGGTTGGCAAGGAGTTAATTCCTGCCTCCATATATTGTGACGGATCCGAGCGGAAAATCCTCACAAAAATCTCACAGTGACACGACTGACGTCAGATTTCCCGTGCCACTAACAAGGCATCTCGCCTTCCAGATCGCCTAGATCTGTAACTTCACCTGATCAGGAATTTCAATAACAAGGCCTCTCGCCTTTCAGATCCCTAGATCCGAATACACCTGCTTAGGAATTTCCACAGATTCAATCTCTGAATCACCACCTAGGACAGGAATTTGTAACCGATTCAATCTCTGAATCAAACACTAACAGGAATTCCAACAGATTCAATCTCTGAATCTTACACCTTCAACAGGGACTGCAGCAGATTCAATCTCTGAATCTTACACCTGCCGAGGACTATCAGTCGCACTCCAAGACGTCTCCTGGAATGGGGGGGATTCCAAAAACAATCCTCCTTGGTGCGTAGCCGATCAATCAAAGTACTGCCAAAATGTCGGTATCTTATCTCCAACAGTCTTAATTAGTCACAGAGGACAGTGGAAGAAATAAGCAAGCAGTAAAGTATAAGGTTATAAATATTTATTTATAATAAAAGAACAATGACTGGATAAAAGTGGCTGTCATTTAAATTTCCAACTATTAATATGCTACACTGGCTGCACCTACTATCAAGGTATCAGCTTAACAGGGATCGGGGAAATCTAATTCATACACTACAAGCTATGTGTGCAATCACAAAATCAGCCTGACAGATCTGGAGTGACTGTTTGGGGAACTATGATCTGTAACACAAGTTGCTGTTGCAATCAAAATATCAGCTCCACAAGGGTTGGGGTGTATATATGGGGAATCTATTCTATATAACTACAAACTGTACTTGCAATGTTTTATCAGCTTAACATGGACGGGAAGGGGGGTTAGGGCTACAGAGGGACCTATGCTATATGTATGTACACGGCTATGCAGCTTCAATTGGACAGGTTATGGGTTCTACATATAGGAAAAAGGGGGTGGGGGTTTGTGCAGAAATACTGCTGAGGATGAGTTAGCCAGTCACTAGGGATGAAACAGGCAGCTACATCAATGGTGGACAGGCAACTTCATGAACCAGAATTCAGTCACTGAATTCTGGAGGGGTATTCACTACTGAATACTCTCTACTAAATTCTTGACTCAGCACCTGGGTATTGACTACTGAATACTCTCAACTTCACTTACAATGGTTTATTGTAAGTTGTCTTCCAAAATCTTCTATCCAACAGCTTCTTTCTTCCAGTTCTCCCGGCTATTTCTCGCGGCTATACACGGCTCTCCCGGCTATTCCTCGCGGCTATTTTCTTCTTTCCTTGTCTTCTCGGCTGTTGTACCAATGAGAATTCAATACTGGATTCTCCCCGAATCTCTCGCTTGCGGCCAATATATAGACGTTTCTAGTAGGGGTCACGTGATCTGGGACGATACTGAAGGTTGCGTCTGTCATTTCGAGGGGTGATAGCTTTTAAACTTAAAACCAGCATTCACATAAATTATGTTAAATATTATGCAACATTGCCTAAATCAATAGTTTAACATCACATACACACAATTATAAAAGAAATATTACAAACTACATGCACAAATTCAAATACTTTACTTACTCCAATTGTTTTGAAAAGCTTTAACCCCCGGCTGAAGTTTATCGACTGCTAGAACTGTCAAAATATTGTTTCCAAGAAGAAATCTCACAGATTTCCTTTTAAACGAGCAAATAACCCTTAATTTAAGTTTAGAATATGCTTAAACGATGTAAAATAGGTGAAATGCTGCAATAACCAAGACAATATACACTCGAGGTGAACTTAAACTGCCATAATCCCTCATTTTCGCTCACGTCGAAGTTACGGTATTCGTCGGACCGTTACAATATGTATGAGCCAATCAGAAAGGAGGTGCGGTAAGAGGTGCTATTCCGGAAAAAATTCCAATATACATGTATATTATAGTGGATATAATTACAATACTTGCCCTTTAAAGGAGTGACTACATTTGAAAGTAGGGATTATTGCAAAAACTCCATCAATTATAACATACATTTGATATTCTCAAATGAGATGGAATAATGCAAAACTCTAAATTTCCAAATTACACTACCCTAAAATAGGCTACTATATTCAGGGGTTTATGAAAGGTGTGTTGGACTAAAGCCCCACCCCCATACTTTCAAGAGCCAATCAGCATGGAGGTGCGGTAGGAGGTGCTATTCCAGAAAAAATTCCGATTCCAATTCCAATTCCGGGTTATATAATGTACCACAAGTGAGGCCTTTTGGCTCACTAGGACAGACCCCAACCCATACAAATCGTATTAAATGCTAGAGGAATCCAGTTTGCCTGCAATTACACAGGAGGCATAATAGAGTGAGAGGAGGATGACTCAGGGAGCCTGTAATTAAAATGGGGTATAATACAGAGTGACGGGATGACCCAGTCAGCCTGCTATTACAGACGAGGCCTTATAGAGTTTGAGGAGGATGACCCACCCCAGCAGGCACGCAACTTTGAAATCAGGTTGAATCCAACGGTGAAATCTGGTTGAAATACGTGTAGATTTTGCAAACCATTTTTAGTTGGATCCAACCGGTGAAATCATGTTGAAACCAACTGTTGAAATCTGGTTGAATTCAATGGGTGAAATCAGGTTAAAATACGTGTAGATTTTGCAAACCGTTTTTGGTTGGATCCAACCGGTGAAATCATGTTGAAACCAACTGTTGAAATCTGGTTGAATTCAATGGGTGAAATCAGGTTGAAATACATGTAGATTTTGCAAACAGGTTTTGATTGGATCCAATGTATGAAATAGGGTTGAATTCAATGGGTAAAATCAGGTTATTTACATTGTCTTATTTATTTGAATCATTGTAGCTTGTTTGTCATAATTATAACTTCTTAATAATATAATACAATAAGTATCCTTATACATATTTTTACACTTTGGATACAACTCAAAGTAATTGATTCTTTCCAAGATGACATGTATTCATGAATCATTGTATATTCAATATTCTATTTCTGATGACATTGTACTGATACAAAATTTTACATCAAATATAATTATAATTGCTCAAGATATGTAAATCAATATTATCCAACTAGATATCCATTGTTATGTTTTAATAGGACCAGTATTATTCAATGTCTTCAATTGAAATTCTTTTTGTGAAATTTAAAATATTTGTAAAAATTTAACAATTGTGACATTATTTTTATATTTTCAGTATTTTATCCAATCAGTTTCGGTTAAATGTTTTATTAAGTTGGCTACAATTATATTGTAATTATAAAGAAGCTATAATCATGTAGCAAAGCCACAATGCTCAGTTCAGAAGCTTGTGTCTCATACAACTTTGGCATATAAACTGAAAAAAACACAAGAATAGCCACATTATTAGAACTCCACCCACTACTCCCCACCTTAATTAGTTGTCAGAGCTGACCACAAAAACAGACTTAAAGAAGTAAACACCATGCATGCACCATGCATGCAAGTGGGCAAGGGTAAACCCCCACCTCCACCCCTGCTGTGTTATATAATTACTTTAGTCACAGGTCCAGTGTTCTGTGTAGCAGGGTACAGATAAGAAAAACCAGGAACCCCCCAACCTCACTGTTGTGTGATAAAATGTTATAGCTTA
Organism: Sabellastarte sp. h YS-2021; assembly: GCA_964017235.1. Classification (NCBI taxonomy): domain Eukaryota; kingdom Metazoa; phylum Annelida; class Polychaeta; order Sabellida; family Sabellidae; genus Sabellastarte; species Sabellastarte sp. h YS-2021. Next base: position 80,718,917 of record OZ024934.1, on the reverse strand, counting down.
GGTTCTCTGTATAGAGAAGTTATCAGTGTAAATTTGCAAACTGAAAACTAGTTCTTTGTGTATGGGAGAATTTTGAGAAACAAATTCTAATTACTAAGTTTTGATGAATAAGTTTGAATTTATCTTTTTTTTATTTAAGATAAGTTTGACTTCAAAATGTTTTTTTTTAATTATCGGGAATTGTATTAATCAAAATATAATTATAAATTATGAAAATTATATTTGGATGCATCAGTTAATTAATAAGGAGACTGGATAAAAATGTACAAGTACATGTACACATAATCTTTATCATCTTTATAACCTTTAAAAATTAGTCTTTGCTTTACAAATACCTTACAAATTCAAAAACAATTGCAATAATAGTTCTTTCAAAAAGTTAGACTTAATCACTATATCACCCTCTATAGAAAATGAATTTTCAATCAACCAGTCATTCATTTCCCAATATTCAACCTGTTTTCTGTTCAATAACATGACTAAGATTTCATGTCGAAAAACCTAACTTGATTTAGTGGTGATTTTTTATGAAGTATCACTACTTTTTCCAGTCAGAAATCCAGCTTTGAAATATTGTTGAAATTGTGTCAGTGTCAGTTTTTCAACCAAAAATCACCGTGATTTCTGGTCAAAATATCACTACTTTTTCATGTCGAAAAACCTAACTTGATTTAGTGGTGATTTTTTATGAAGTATCACTACTTTTTCCAGTCAGAAATCCAGCTTTGAAATATTGTTGAAATTGTGTCAGTGTCAGTTTTTCAACCAAAAATCACCGTGATTTCTGGTCAAAATATCACTACTTTTTCATGTTAGAAAACTAACTTAGATTTAGTAGTTGGTAATGTGCATTTCAACGTCAGGACCTGTTTTCAACTCTAAATCAACGACATTTCAAGGCGTGTGCCTGCTGGGACTGAGCCTCTAGTTAAAGAGGAGGCGTATTAGAGTGATGAGAGGATGACTCAGCCTGTGATTAAAAATGACATCACATAGTGGGGAGAATGACCTAGTGAGCTTGTAAAGGCCCCACTTAACTTTGGAGCAAGGGTCAAAGGTCAAATTCCACAGTTACAAAAGTTCATGAGCTGTGATTTCCTATGTGTCGTTTTCACTTTTTAAAGTTCTGGAACCAGTAGTAAGATAGACACAAGACTTCTTTAGATGTTGATCCCACTTAACTTTGAAGTAACGGTGAAAGGTGCACCATTTACTAAAGATTCACAGTCCGTGATTTCCAATAGTTTGTTGTCATATGTTGAAGCTATAGAACCAATAACAAGGGAGATATAAGGGCTTTTGGGTATGATGTCCCCATTCAACCTTGAAGCAGGAGTTAAATGTCAAATTTGACACTTGCAAAAGATTCACAGGACATGATTTCTTATCTATTTTTGTACACATCCAAGCTCTAGAAACAATAAAAATGGAGATACAAGGTTTCTTTAATATGCCAGACATTGTGTTTTGCAAATAAGGTTGAAATTACTCCGAGGCAAGCTTTCCTAGCCATAAACATTTTGTGCATATCTAATGTGGCCAGCTTCAATATTTAAACTTTCAGAACTTTGTTACTGATTTTCAAATGGTAGTAGGTGAGGGGGGGGGAGGGGGGGGGGGGGGGTCTGATATTCCAAAAATATTTTGGTATAATCTGTCCCCCAGGAGATGTAGACCAGATGGCATATGTCCAGGCTAATGAGGGTTAAGAGGAAGTGAATGGCTCATGGCAAGTGGAGTTTTGGGGATGCATATATTAATGATGTAACAGGCCATCTTCTTTAGGCCACTTGAAACAAATGGTATATTTATAATTATTGAAAGTCAAATGGTATATTTCTTCTTATTATAGCTTTATGGTATAACAGACCCAACCAATGTACATTAATACCTATTGTAGATTGATAGTTTCCATCTAGTCCAATCAGCGAGAGTGTTACCACTCTACCACGGTGGCCCCGATTTTGTCCTAATGACAAATGAGTCATATGATATAAATCTGTACTTCAATTAGTATCCTACATTTTGTCCTCATGATTGAATGAGTCATATCCTATAATCCAATGTATGTCAGTATCCTAGATTTTGTCCTTGTGACCAAATGAGTCATAATCCAACAGTCCTATTATCCAACAGTATATCCAATAGTGTGTTAGACATTGACCTTATTAGCGAATGGGCAATATTTTGTAATCAAACTGTATGTCCATTAGTACCCTAGATACCTACCCTACCCTGTTTTGTGTGACCGATGTCGATCAAATATGTACATTATGATATGTTACTCATTATCACCTGACAATCACCTGACAATATTGTTAGTCACTAAAATCTACTAGAAGGCAATCAAAATAGTGTACAACTAATTTATCTAACCAAAATCTTACTATAAAGTCATACAATTACATACAATACAAGTTCATATAGCCATTGTCTGAGGAAAATAACAACTTTTATTTCTGCATCTGGGAATTTAAAATCCACATATATGGGTACATAATAGCAACAGGAATTGAAAAAAAAACATTTGACAACAGATATACTTGCATGAGTACATAATATAAGTAAAAGGATAAGAAACGTGAATATATGTACACACCTAATCCTCTGAGTCAAGATCCTTTTTATTAATTGCATTTTACCCACAACTTGGTTCATCTGAAATTTGACTTTCTTGGATCTTGACTTTGGATGTTTCTCTTTCCTCTTGTTTAGTAGGTCTAGAACTCTGTTACCTGCATCTTTTGGTCTTCCCCTTTGCCTTTTTAGCTGGGAGTTGAACATTGGCAAAATCTTCATCTTCACCTGTAGGCTGGACATTGGATATATGTACTTCTATGGGTTCCTCATCTGTAGGTTGGGCATCAGGGATATGCGCTTCCTCAGGTTCTTCACATCTGTAGGATGGACATCAGAGATGTGTGCTTCTACAGGTTCTTCTGTGGGCTGGATTTCAACCTCTTTGAAGGAATGAACAGCTTTTACACTCTCCACCAGTGTACCTTTTTTGTTGTCCCAAAATGCTGTAAGTTGATCAGTGATGTCTATTTTTTCCATTGAATTCTGTCGGTACAGTTGTGTTGAAGCTCTTTTAAAATTTTGAATGGCAGAAAGTACTGACTTTTTTCTGGGAGTTGCTTGCAAAGTAATCACAGATGGCTCATGCTCCCTTCTGCTTATGAGATAGTTGTATACTGTTGAGTCTATCTCTCTGCTATGAGGTCAGAAGCATAGAGATCAGCATCCTGCACTGTCAGTATAATTTGAAAATATATTTGCATGGTAACTTTATTTTGGCTGGTCACTTGTTGTGTCATAGTTCTTGGACTCATCTTCACTCTTTTATAGTTGTTCATGTACAACAGCAGAGGCATATGGGGTCAGGAGCTTGTTGTACCTGTCTTCTAAATTGGTACTCACCTTAACCTGGTTAAGGAATTTAAATTGATGATACCTCCTCTCAGAGCACATTGAGTGGAGACAACTCATCCGGTCAGAAAGTGTTTCCTTAAGGCTGCATGAACATGGGAAAAAGTATGTTTTCAACCTTGGGAAGAAAAATTCAATTTGTTGTGTCATTACTGAGATGAACAATCCCCTAACTCATTCAGATTTGATCTCATGCCAGTTGTTTTGGACCCTTGATAGCAATACTGCAAAATAGTCTTCTTCATGAGTCAAGTATGCTAACTTCTCCAGAAGCAGCAGGGACTGTTTCCTTTCAGTTGATTTGTTTTGTACTTTCTCCCACGCAATTTCCTTATACAGCTATGCGGGTATGGTATAAGCAAATTTGAATTCCATTTCTGTCACAATGATTATGCTGGTTGTTAAATTACATAATTTCAAGGCTCTGGCCATTTTTGGTTGCCTCAAGTCTTATTAAAAATGGGTGACATATTTTCTTTTGTTATTGTTTGGAACTATCACCTCTGGACCTTGACTTGTAGGCCTTCCCTCTATTGTAGCTGGAGTACTTCAACTGGCTGTAGACTATACCTTTATTGAAAGTCTTATCAGGACATCTGGCAGCAGAGGCTGCAATCTCACTGCAATCAGACTTTGAGAGCTTTACAAAGTTGCTGGTCTCAAAGTCTTTTACTTTCTCCTCTAAAGTAAAATACTCACTTAAGATTTGACCAACAGAAAAACTAGTAGCCATTCTAAAGGTGTAGCCTAATATTTATCTAAAATATATAACTGAGGGAAATGGATTGAGTTGCCAATGGATCTGTAGAGGTATTAATACACATCTTGAGATCAGATCATGAACAATTACGCAATAATTGGATTAAAATGCTCCAGTGGCTTGGTATGAATTGCACTTTCTGAGTGACAACCCTAATCTCAATCTTCAGGACTAATTATCTGATTGCAATTTAACTAGTTGCAGTAATTAGCATTCGTTATTGTTAGTAAGCAATATTGTTATGACAATGGGTTGGAAAGTCAATTTATTTATTTGGGGTTTTACGTCGCTTTCAACACTGTACAGGTCATATCACAACGGGTAGTTGGAAGGGCAGAGGAAACCAGTACATAGAGTTCGCTAGGGTTCTGTACTGTAAACTGCCGACCAACGGCAAGCAACTACCAGCTTTCCCACATAAGGCCTTGACAGGGATCGAACCCCGGCCTCAGAGGTGGGAGGCGAGAGTGTTACCACTCTGCCACCGTGGCCCCAGTTGGAAAGTCAAATCACGGAAGTTAATTTACTTTTGTGATTTACAATTGTCTTCAATAGATTTGTTTGTGTGAAATATGTAAAACTAAATTAAAGTAAATGTTATAATAATGATTACATGAATGATGGTATATAGTTACGATATTCATCGGAAATACAAGATGGTAGCCAAAAGCAGTATTCTTTGTTGCTTATATTAGTTTGTAAATTGTAATGGTTCTGTCTGCCATGTCCACTATTTTGGCTTCTGTCCTCCCTGTCATTTTGTCTCCCATCCTCTCCAGCATCTCATCTTCTGTCCTGTCCGTCACCCTGTCCAAGTCTTCACTGTAGTATTTGGCTATTATTTAAGGTTTGAATCTCAGCATCTGCCTGGTGTTGCTGCAGTGGATTTGTTCGAAATGCTCTTGTAGGGATTGCCATCTTTCCTAAAAATAAAAAAGATAGAGCAAGATATTAATATTATGTAGTTATATTCTTTTTTGTTTCATCAAAGGTACAGAAAATTGATTACATTGTATTAGAAATTAAATTTATTTTTTTCAGATACTTCTGAAACTTTCTAAACATACTAAACATATATACTAAATCTTGATATTTGGGATCTGCTTTTAATGATTATTATGAAAGCTTAAAGCTACAATAAAATTAGTATCACTAAAGTGTTGTTCTGCATGGGGGATTGTGTACTTAAGATAGTTCGATTCATGATTACATGCAAATTAAAATTTAAAATGTATTATTTTGTGTCATACCTAGTGCTCTCTTTAACACAGTAATTGCTTGGTTCATATATTCAGTGCTTAAGGATTTCTCTTAGCGTCTTTATCCATTCTAGTATAAATACTCTGAGGAGGGTCAAATGTTCCACAAGGTTTATGTAATTTTTATGTAATTTTTAATGGCACCTGACAGAAGGCTAAAAGCAAAAAGGGTAGAATATACAGACTATAACAAATTGACACACTTTGTTTGGTTGTTTTTCAATTTTGTAAATGCCAGTAGCAGCATCTGTGATAAGTCGAAATTTAATCAGTTAGTTTTTTGAAAAGCCTCTCTTGTACTGACTATTTTTCATGTGCTGTCCCTCAATATCAGTTTTCCTATCAGTTTTCATTTCATCATTTAAATCTAACTGTAGACAAGAAACTTTCTTGTCAGAACATATGCTTTTATTGCACTAGAATAGCTAACCAAGTAGAACTAAATGCTATCTCGGGAGGCCGCAGGAAACCGGCCAACGTCCAAGAAAAATAGACATCTAGAATTGACCGAATTCCCCTGTCCTGAGAGTGTACCATAGCAGTGTAATCCCACGCATCGTCCTTATTTTCTCGTTGGCTGCGTGACTAGCAAGCATTTGAAATAAGGTTTCTTTATTTCACTGTTTTCTCAGGATATACATGTTGTTGGATGTTTCTTTTCAGCCATTTACTTTATTATTGTTCATAGCTTATTCTGTCTAACTTTGAATTCTGCAGGATAAGTATCTCTTTACTTTTTCATTGTTGTAAGTTTTCGGTTTGGATTGCTTGAATTATTGCTGTAAAAATGTCCACCCAGCAAATGAGTTCTAACATTAAAATGTCTCCACGTTTGCTTCCCCTTTGATACACATAACTATTGTCCATCTTGCAGAGAAGCTGAGAAAAGGGATGACCCTTGTGTAACCAATGAAAAGCCATGCAATATTTGCTCTGCTTTTACTGAAGAACAGCTTATTAAGATTAAACAAAGATGTAGATATGTTCAAAAGCAAAAAGTGGCCGATACTTGTAATACCTCTAAAGATGAATTGGATTTGTTGGGGGTTGATGACGTGGAGGCTTTTTCTGGTTTATTTTCATCTTCTCCATGCCCCCAACCCTTACGTTTTGAGTCTTTTTCTTTAGGGACGCCACAAACTGTCTCACCCACCCCAAGCACAGCTTTGTAACATAAGATAGAAAGCAAACTAGAAAAATCCATGGGTACCCAATTCAACATCCAACTGCTACAGCAAATGGGGGTCTTTCAAGCGTCCATGCTATAGCTAGAGGCTATGAAATCTCTTATAGAGGAATTCCAAACAATAAAAATAGCCTCCGAAGTGGAGGTGGATCAGATCTCCACTTCAACTTCAAAAGGTAGACCTAGTCAGTCTGTTGAATTGTAAAACCCGAACACTCAACCGAACATTCGGCCATCCGTACATTAGGATGATCAGGAACCTATGGAAATGGACCTTTGTGGTCCCTCTCGTCCACCACGGTTTGGACAATCGGCTCAGTCCGAACATGGTGTGTTCTCCTAGAGTCAAAAAAACACTCAGACAAAAAGGTTCGGGCAAAATACATCTCACAGTCTTCATCTTCAGAGGAGCATCAGTCCTCTGTCCCTATTAAAACTCTGCTAAGCCCGAAAGGGCTCCTTCTGAGCAAGACCAGCAACAAAATAATCCAGACCCAGTCTTTTATAGTGAAGTAGACATGTCTGACTTGCCCTCACAGTATGCAGAGGAAGTTGAAACTTTTAGGCATGTACTTGATCTCCCTGACCCCAGGGAAACAATACCTAGGTCCTCTACTACTGTTCTTGGCCTGGATGATGAAAACGACCAACAGGAGCTTAGGCCAAGAGGCTCTTCAGCTATGCTCCCTCTAAGTCCTTATCTCAAAGATGCCTTTGACAGATTTGAGCAGGATTTCCTGGCCTCTAATTTACCCTCAGGTAAATATATATAACCCCCTGCTTCTACAGCCAAATGGTTTTGAGGACAAATTAAAGGAGCTGAATTCAGATTTTGCCAAGATCTGTATCTCTCCTTAGTCCTCTGGGACCCCTATGGGTAAGGTCCACTTACAAGTTCTTAAAGAACTTGAGCACCAACCTATGGAGAATCTCTCTACCATCAACTTTGCGGCTATCTTTCATAAGACTGCTTCTGCGTGTAACACTACTATGGAGAAGTGTCAAGACGGTCTTAAGTCTGCTTTCAAAAAGGTTAAAAGCCAGATTTAGAAGGGTGATAATCCTGAAAATGCAGCCAGGCATGGCTATGAAAACACCTGTGACTACTTTGAGGTTTTGAATAAAAGAATTTTTATTCAGCAGAGAGCTTTAGCTTACCTAAGTAAGCAGAGAGAGCTGTATACCATGGGTAACTCTGGCCTGCTAAGATGCAAGGATGAAATGGCCCTCCTTCAACCACATCTAGGGGATCTGAGATGCCAGGAACTCAGGAGTTCACCCTTTTGGGCTACTCCTTTGTTCAAGTCACAATTGGTCAAGGGTGGAGAAGACTTCCTAATTTAAAAAGCACCCCTAAAGAATCAAAGGGTTTTGGACCCTATCAAAATAAGCCCTTTTGTGGTCCCCCCACAATAAGAAAAGAGACTCCTAAAGGAAATGCCCCTATGAGGGCAACTCCTCTCAAAGCAGTAACCAATCAGTCCACCAATAGGAAGTCGCCTTTGTTCTTTCAGAGGAGACTGGCTAACAAGCAGATGTTCAAACAACATTATCACCAATGGTTATATTCTACCATTCATCTCCAAGCCAAATTAAGCGAGAGTTCCCCTGATTCACTCAGGATATAAGGCCCTTCAAAAATACGAAGCTCTGGCCTCTGGTATCCAGTCTCTTCTGTCAAAGAACGCAATAGAAAGGGTTGAAAATGTAAAATCTCTCAGGTTTTACAGTCGCCTGTTTCTAGTCCCCAAGCCTCACCAAAGGTGTAGGCCAGTAATAGACTTAAGCAGGCTCAACACCTTCCTACTTGTGGAAAGGTTCAAAATGGAAATGCCAGAGACCATCAGGTTCAAAATGGAAATGCCAGAGACTATCAGGATTCCAGTGGCATGGGTGTCTTCGATAAACCTATCAGACGCCTACCTTCACATCCCCATCCACCCAAACTCAAGGAAGTACGTAAGGTTTTGCCACAAGTCATAGGTGTTCCAGTTCACCTCCCTTCCTTTCGGCCTAGCCACGGCCCCACAGGTCCTCACAATGATTGTAAAGGAAGTCAAGCTGATGGCCATGACAAGGGGAATCAGACTTCACCAATCCCTGGACAACTGGCTTATCATGGCCCAGTCTCAGAAAGAAGCACAAGTGAACACTCAGACAGTGGAAGATCTGAATCAGTCTCCATATTGCACAAAATTCAGACCTTCACAGGTTACTCTCCAGTTTTCACAGGGATCATCCAAAAAGTTCCAGGAATCTTCCAAAATGGAACCTTTCTGTTGTTCTCAATGAGCTCACAAAAGCACCCTTTGAGCCTATGAAAGACACAGACCTCAAACATCTTACTCTCAAAACTGCTTTCTTGCTAGCTTTGGCCTCCGGCAAGCACTGCACCGAAATTCATGCCTCGGTTGCAAACAAAGTATCTAATCTAGGCCAATGGGAAAAGGTTACCTTGTTCCCTTCTTCAGATTTCATAGCCAAAAACCAACTAGCAAGAGAAGGTTCTGAAAGTGCGTCTCAGGTGACTATTCCTGCTCTAACTACCATAGTAGATAGACAATTTAAAGAAGACAGGACCTTGTTTTTGGTACGGACCCTGAGGTACTATGTATTTGGATCGAACCAAAGATCTAAGAGGGTCTTAATCCCTTCTGTTTATCTCCTTCAAGAAAAGACATACCTCAAACATCAGGCCCGCTACACTTTCTTCTTGGTTGAAACAAACTATCCTACTTTGTTACAAACAAGAGTCTAATCCCAGGGTCCAGGTATTTGGTTACCTCCTCAGAATGTTATGGTTTGGTCTCTTATACATTATTTTAAATTTCTCCTCATGACAAATAGAATAAACAGCCATATAATTGGATACAGAGATGAACAAAAATTTCCAAAATACCACGGTAGTTTGATAAGAATTTGAACTTAGTCTAAACTCATGAGTGATATTGACCCATAATTTATTGTCATAGTGTAAGAGCATCAGATATATAGTGAAATAGTATATAGAATATAAAACAATAAATAGGATAAAATGTGATAATATATTTGAATAGATGAATAAGCAGGTAATAAATTGCCTTATAGATGAAATAATGAGAATTGTCCCTCAATAAATAAGAAAACCCCATCACAAAATATTGCTTCTATACACACAATTTACAAAGGAAATTGAAGTAAGAAAAAGTTTTGTTGGATGAAAATGTTTTACTGATTTTTTTTTCTAATTTGGACTGTTGTGGGTGGTGATCTTTTAGACTGTGAAAGTGAATACATTTTAAAGTGTTGGGAGATTGTGCTCCACAGGATGATTTTGATAAGGATGTAAAGATGATCAAAAATAGTACTTTTCATATAAGGTTTTCACTTGTGATTGTATGCTCAGTGATTATAAATGCTCTTTTTTTTTTTACTGATGGTACATATGAGACTGAAGAAAAGATACATGAGAATTAAAGAGGAGAGAATAGCATACATGAGCAGGGCTTCCGGATTTGAATTCGATCTAGCAGAAGAAGAGAGAAAAAAACAAGAAAGCAGAAGGAACTGAAGTAAAGAGGCTAGACAAAAAAGGTAATAGTTTTCTGTGTAATAAAATGATCAAATTCTAAATATATTATAAGCATAAAAATGTAACCAGTTTTTATTTGGAATATGCATATTTAGGGTCATTTAATAAATTGGACAATCGGACAATTATAAGTTATGCGGGTATTTAAGTTATAGACATGTAGTCATTGAGCATGTAATTCTCTAATTGTTACTGTATGTTTTTCATTGTTTTATATGTGAATTTTATTTTATTATGCATGATAAGTAGACTGTGTCAATAATTATTTTTTCTCTTTGGAAGTGTGTGGATATCTTTATGATTTTAATGTAGGATTTTTAAATAGTTTATTGCGAGTTTCTTTGAGATGCTAAATAAATGTATAAATTAGAATTTGATTTTGCATGAGTAATCTAACAAATTAAAAGTCCCCTAAAATTTTAAAAATTAAAAGCTGTGGTACATGGTGACTAAAACCCTGTAAGAAAGATAACGGAATCATGTCACATAATGTTTGATATAGCCAGGTCAAAATTCTCCAATTACTGCTAACAGCTGGACTCAATGGGTGGTCTTCACTTCTGTTATATATCCTGCTGAGCTACTTTGCTTTTTTATTGATTAAACAATTAAGCCCCCTCTCAGTGGAACAAGGTATAAGGTTGAAGGGATATTATGAGGAATTTGTGATAAGTGGTGAACAACAAGTGATTTATTTTAAAAATGTAATTAGTACCAGCAGGTATACCAAGTATATCAAATGTAGAAAGATCTTCTAGGTGTAATAAGGGGCCTCAGTGGCAGAGTGGTAACACTCTCGCCTCCCACCTCTACGGCCGGGGTTCGATCCCTGTCATGGCCGTAAGTGGGAAAGCTGGTAGTTGCTTGCCGTTGGTCAGCAGTTTACAGTACAGAATCTTAGCGAACTATATGTACTGGTTTCCTCTGCCCTTCCAACTACCTGTCGTGATATGACCTGTACAGTGTTGAAAGCGACGTAAAACCCCAAATAAACAAACAAAATCTAGGTGTAATAAGTATAATAACAACATAATCTTGTTTAGTATTATTTTATAAATTGTAAAAAGCATATATGATAAGAATATTAAGCAGAAATAAGTGAAAATTAGATGTAAATAGAAAGCATCTATATATACTCAAGTAGGATTGATAACAGGTAGTCCATATTGCACTAGTGTTTATGTTAGGTTCTTAGAATAAAAGGAAGCTATTGATCTACAAGTAGGGGAGGCATGCTATAAAATAAAGAATCCTCTCTTATTATTAAGGGAAATATACCATTTAGCTCAGGATAATTAGGAAGTTAATATGCCATAAATACCCTGTGGCATAATAATATAGTCTTATTTTTTGTTGATTTAATGGTCTCACTGTGCAGGTTTCAAAATGCTAAAAATTTTGGAAAAATTTTCCTAATAAAAATTAAATAGATCATCCAATGTATGTGAAAAACTTAATTCTTTTGGAATGATTTATTATTGATGGATTGTCCATTAGTAGTTATGCTAGTTTCAGAAGTCATTCATTGGCCCTGCAACTCTTGTGGCCACTGACCAGTGTGAGCCATTAGTGCCCTCCTTTAAGCATCATGAGGGAGGGATTATACCATTTATTTTAGAATAAGCAGACAGTAAATATAGCATTTGTTTTTATTTGGTTGAAGAGTGGGGCCTATTATAACATTAATACATGCCTTTTAACAAGCCACTAACTGATCCATTGAGGGATTATACTATTTAGCTTACATTAATTATAAAGTAAATATGCTATTTAAATAACCTTAAAGTAAATATAATTTTTTAAGTGGCCTCAAGAAAATGTCTTCTTACACCATTACTATGTGCCTTCCCATCCTCCACTAGCCATGAGATATTAGCCCTCTCTTAACTCTCATTAATGTGGACATATACCTTTTGGTGTACATCTACTGGGGGTAAGATTATTTCGAAAAAATTTTTACATGTCGCCCCCTCCCCTTACTACTTTGAACATTCGACTATGGAGCCATTTTGTTTTTCAAAATGAGACCAAAATTTTATATAGACATGTTTTTATAATCATAAACATTCCCTGTAAATTAGGGAAAGATATCTTTATAAATGATCAAGATATAAAGGTTTATGATGTTATACAATACAATAGAAGGTTCTGATGAAAATCCACGTTCATAATATGGGTAACTGTGTCAAAGGAAAAACTATGGCTTAGAAGTTTAGGTATTTTTTAACTGTCTTGTACATTTTTCTACTTGGTTTTTAACGTTTTTGGATTTTCATAAGTCTTTTTTCTATTTAGTTTTTCTAAACTTGATTGTCAGACACATAGCTGCTGACTGTTATGAAGATAATAGCATGAACTTATAAAATAAACGACAAAGGGGCTTAGCTACTGTCATCAACGTGTTGGGAAACTGTTAAAAAGCATATAAAATAGATGCTTGTGTTGAAAGTGACGTTTAACCTAAATCAAACAATCAGTCAACATGATGCGGGAAAAAAACAATTTTTGGGTTCTGCTCTACGTCATAATCAACTCTGAGGTTTTAGTCGTGACCAAATCTTTTGCGTAAGCCTCCAAATCAAAATATCCGCTGCGTTAATTCCTTTTATAAGGGTGATATTTTTACCATTTTACAAAAGCTGTTTACTATCTTAATTTTCTCTCATTGGTTTATATGTTATTAAGATTTGTCAAGGCCATATGAATATTTATTTGTTTTAATTTTAGATTATAATTGAAGCGCCACCTAGTTTTTGTTAGTGAAATCACAGAAGAATGACAACTTTAGAGTGAGGTTCCGATTTGCTCACAAAATAGTATTAAGAATTGTCACTGGTAAGACAGGAAAGATATTTGAAATCGTGTTTAAGGAAATCACATTTGATTAATTCTATCTTGGAATTGATGTATATTTTTCAATTCATTTCGTGGCGAAACTCGATACTATCGCACAGTATGAAAATAATTTGGCAGAGGATATTTACACCACCGCTGTGTACGCAATGCCGAAAAGTCGTCTTATGTACACCACCGCTGTGTACATAAGCTACATAAGGTTCCTTATTTACACCACCGTTGTGTATATTAGCCAGATAATGTCCCTTATGTATACGTTTTATGGACATCTCGGCCCACTTCAAAGTCGGCCCACTACAAACTCGGCCCACGGCAAACTCGGCCCACTGCAAACTCGGCCCACTGTTTTTGTGATATTGTATTGTATTAATCATTAATCAATTGGAATGGGGGTTATGTATGGTGAGTTTATTGGAGTTTGTAGTTATAACATTCAGGTAAGTAAAATTACTATTTTATTCATTAATAAAATGGGGAATGGGGGGTATTGTTTTTCTCCGACAAAACTTCTGTGTGGCCTTGTCATGCCGGTAGGCTGATTGGAGGCCAAGTGACTTCACCTTCTTCATTATTGAATTGGCCCAGTGGTAGACACAGCCCTTGCGTTCTACATCAGGCAGTACAGATGCTATGGCCTTCCACAGAGCTATCTCATAGTCAAAGAAGGCACACTCACATCTTGGATCCTGAGGAAGCATGTTTAACACTGACATGAGGACTGCTTTATAGTCTTTTTTTCTTCTACTGGACATGACGACGAATAAAAGAGGCACCTGCTTCAGCTCACCATCTTTCTTCAGGAAAGCGTGAATAGAAAATAGCTGCTGGAATGGTGCCCTGATGACCCTGAAGGTACCATCCATGTACCATGTTTTCGCTTTGAAGAGTAGTTCAAGCATATGTCTTGATGCAAATATCAAGTGTCTCTGGCCGTCAATGCGCACATCATCTTGTAGGAAGTTATCTGGGAGGTGTTCAACTACCAAGTCGAAGTCCAGGTTCTGGGGATGCTTGGGCCTGTTTTTCTCACGTCGTCTGTTCACAGTCCGGATAAGGCTCTGATGTTTTGCCAATGCTGCAACAACTGTGCCTGGATTCAATTTATCCAGTAGGACTTCGTCAACAATGGTGGAGGCAGAGGTGAAAACATTGGCAGATGCCTTTTCCTTGATACCAGCATTCACTTTGGCAACATGTTTAATCCCATGGGATGGAGCATGGAGGTGAGGTTGTCTGCCAAAGATGAATTGTCCTCCTCTCTGGCTGACAGTGGCCCCACACTTCACCTTCTTGTTGCGCACTGTGCACCTCCATGTTACACCAGCATTGTTCCTCCTCTTCACCGTGTAAGAGTACCCCCGGTTATCCACAAGCATCTCTCTGGATCGCTGGCTTGCTGAATCCACAATTTCATATGTCAAGGTACCATCTGTAGCACTGACATTCTCAGGTAAGGTATCATCCATTGATGATTCCTCATGCACATCAGGCATTTCATATGATGGGAAGGTCAGACTAGGTGCACTGGTCTCAGCAGTAGAATCCATAGCCATGTCACTTGGTTGAGGGGCAGCTCCATGGGAAGAAGTGGCTGAGGAAGAAGCCATGGTAGCCTCGCTGGACTCCGGATCTCTATTCTGTAGGCTTGGAAATTCTGCCTCTAAGAATTCACCATTAGCGGAAAGGGTGGATTCCATGGAGACATCAGAAAGAGATTCATGGAAAGTTTGCCCAAAAGACACATCAGCAATGGTTGGCATGGAACGGTTGAAGTTCAGTCTGGTGCTCTCAGCAATGAAGTGACCCCGAACTTCCAGGCAAACATCACAGACCCACTGTAACTCAGCATTATCTGTAATTAAAAGAGGAAAAAATAAAATAAATAATAAAAAATAAAGTAAATAAATGAAAATAGCAAATATGAATTAACAAATACACTGTAAAAAGAGTTATACTGACTGTAGTTATATGAATTAACAAATACACTGTAAAAAGAGTTATACTGACTGTAGTTTTGGAAATGTAAGTAATAATATACCTACCCCTCACAGCTGCTCTGTACTCCCCAAGAGAGATACCAGTGCCACATGTCCTATGTTGCCACATTTTGCAGCTATCACACTGCACCCCATGCTGTCTAGCTCTCACACTGGTATTACAGACAATACACAGATCCTCCATACTTAAATACTTTATTCATGCAGTTTTAATTTCAAATTCCAAACTTAATAAAAATCAAACTAAATTATCACAAAACTTCAGTCCTGCTTTATATTATCCAGTGTGCACCATGTAACTCACTGAATGCAAATGATTTGGGACAAAACTGTACCTCCTTATATACACAAAGCTGGACACTTGATTGCTAACTTACCTAATTACATTTTGACACTGCAACTCACACAGTTATGACACAAATGATGCTTATTGCAATCAGGCTTAATCCTTGCAATGTCCAACTGACACTGCATCTCAAACTGTTATGACATGATTTGTGTAATTGCAATCAATCATAAGCCATCCAGGGTCCACTTACCACAGCTTCAATTGTAATTAGGGAGTTGTGCCTAACAATCCCCCATGAACAAAGGAGACTACCTCCTTTGATGTGGCAGAAAGTTGAAAGAAAGAGTTAATCCTTAAAGCTTTTGATGTTTGCATGCAAGAGGCCAAATAAAGGTAAATTGTAAACATTTATAGGTAAGTTAATATCTCATATTATTTCCAAGAACAAGATTGTGCATAATTTCACAATCAAAATGATACCAAACATGTACATGTTTGTTCTCAAACTTATGCAATGTAGAAGTTAACTAATAAAATCTGGAAAATTCTGACTCTATCATTTCACATGTGACTCTTAAACTCTATCACTTTATATGTGACTCTTAAAATTGGGCTTTGGTACAAACGTAAAATAAAGTGCCCCAAATATATAGTATATTATGTAAATAAATACCAAGTAATAAATAAAAAGGCATTGTGATATTGAACAATATGTTTATAACGGGCCGACTTTGACACGGGCCGACTTTGACACGGGCCGACTTTGAAGTGGGCCGACTTTGAAACGGGCCGACTTTGAAGTGGGCCGAGCCGTCCAGATTCCATGTATACCACCGCTGTTTATGTAAGCTAGATTGAATATATTGTGTACATATGCAAGATATTTGGGATATTTTGTGTACCACTAAAATGTAGGTATAAGCTAATGTACATGGTCTTCTACACCACCTTATTGTGCATGCTATGTCAGTCCCCCTAGAAATGGGATGATTAGTCTTCCCCACTATTGTACTGTGGAAACTAAATTAAATTTCTTATACACACCTTGTTGTGTACCCGGCCAGGTAAAATTTGTTACATAATTAGCCTTTTGATCCCCACAGGTCGAATAGTTGTTGCTTAACTTGGGTTGGATGACACTTAGATGACAAAGACAGTGAAGATGTGATATTTTATTGTTTCATTATTTATTCATTATACACATGGAACAAGAATCATACAAGTAACATACATTACAAATGTACCAGGTTCTAATGGCATGAAAGCCTCTACACACGGCCATCTACACACCTTACAAAAAAGTGATATACAGCAAAAATACAAAAAGAAAAACATTCTTTTTAAGATTCTATATTTCTCACTAAATACATATCCATGGAAAGTGAACAGGACAATGTCAACTTGTTTTTGGCCTTTCTGTTTCAACTTTATAAGCATTAATCAAATATATTCTTGTAAAAGAGAGAAATTGCATTTATTTTCAAACTAGCACTGATAAAACAGCTTTTGTTTTACTTTATATTATTGTAGTGTATTATTGCATTACTCGACAGCCGTGGTGTACATAAAGAACTGAAATACCCTTATATACACAGCCGTGGTGTAAATAACCAGTTCGAAATAATTTTTCTCCCTACTGTACAGTACAGTAATGCAGCGTTCTTACCGGCCGTAAACATGACTTCACAGCCTGTAAATTGGTCAAGAACGGTCTCACGGGTGGTATATACTGTAGCGTGCTACAGGTTGGCCTTATACAAGTCAGGAAATTACTAATGAAAACATGGGTTAACAAATAAACAATATTTATTTACAAATATACAAGTTTTACCAACAAAGTTGGGGCTGAATTGGCACACTTAAAGTTCGTATGTTTACATGTTTAATAACAGTTTAATATTCACACTAAATAGTTACTTGATATCAGATAAAACAATAATAATCAAAACAGGAAAATCATATGCAGAAATATCAGTTATAGAAAAACATACTGGAGAACCACCTGAAGAAAATCACATCAGGAAACCTAGCTACTGCATGTGTATCACCCTTAGCATCTAGAACCTATACAATGTATCTACCACATTAGTTCATCTACCGCTAAGCACAAGTTCAGTACCTCATGTAACTTCAACAGGTTTTACCCCATTGATTTCTCACATATCTGACACCTAGAACTGAAATGAAAAGAATGCACTGAACCATAGATCTATAGTGAACATTCCATCAACAATGACACTCCAACTAAAAATAACAATACCTGCAGGTTTTACCCTGGCAGTACATCAACACACTACTATAGTCATAGTTCACCCAAAACTGTCCTGTAAAAGAAACAAACTATTACTAATTATACAATGTTCCTAATATCTGGCAAACTGCCTTCTTCCTGAAGTATAAAGATTACATCCTTAGATTAATTCAAGTTCTGCAGAGACTATTAATTCATTATTAGTAGTGTTAGGAATCGGTCTAAAAAATCAGAATCGATTAATCGGTAACTCTGAGCAATCGATTGTCGATTATAATCGTTTTTCTGCTTGCTTTGTAAGAAAGACAGAATATTCTTTTTTACCAAATATAATAACAGTAGTCTTCCGATAGGTCAGTGGTGAAAAAAATCTAGGTTATTTGTTTACATTTTGGGGTAGGGAAGGGGGTATGTTAGGAAACCAGTAGGTTGAAGAGTCAACAAGTATGTGTATCAGCAATAATATAATAATCTATTAAGATGGCCTTAACAGTTACAAAATAATATTTATTTTCATTCTCCCTTTTCATCAGCTAAATCATTTACAGTGTTTGAATGTAACATCAGCAGATTAGCAACCAATCATGCTTAAAATAAACAATATTTCAACCCTAGACTTTCTTCAAGTCCTTTTTTTCTAAGGTATTATATGAGGACTGTATGACTTTATACTAGAATGTGGGGCTGACAAAAGTACTGTTTCAGCATAGAGAAGGATTTTTCCCTCCTTAAGTGGATGTATAATGTTTTCATCTATGTCAGATTTAGTGGGATGAGAAATACAAAGACTTGGTGCAAGTCTATTTCAACCCCTTTTGTTCAACATCACCATGTGGTACACCTGTGTTGTGAACTCAGGACACTTTGTATATATGCAACAAAGAAGAATAGAATATCTGCTTATCATTATCATATGTCAAGAACAGTGACTGCCAAGCAGCTTCTGAAAATTATCCTGAATAAAATGCTTCTTTGGGAACTAAACAATACATAGACATGTGTTCATGGAAATTTCCTTCCATTTTTAACTCAGGACACTTTTCAAAGACATGCTACTTTCATTAATCAAATGGAAGAGTGACTTTTATTGTTTCTGGTCAATATTGATGTTTTGTAATATATACTAGGTTATATGAAACAGTTTGGCACAAGTGAACATGTATTTCAGCATTGTCACTCAAGTTTATGTGTATTGGATGGGGTCTGGAAAATCTGACTCTTATCCTGAAAACAATATTCCATGAATTTCGTTTTTTAAGCAGATCTTCATGACCTATTCATTTCATATAGTTATAATTTCTTAGATACTGTAAAATTCTAAGTATGGCAATGTAGTAAACATTTTAGTTTTCTTGTTCAACAAAATTTGTCAAAAATATTCATGGCAGACTGCTGAAGTATTACAGTAGTGTGATCTCTCTCCACTTGATTTATGGCCAAGGTTATTATTCCCCATTTATAGGGAGTATACATGTTGTGTGTGAAGCAGTGAAAGTTAAATTTAATTTAGGTTGAACTTAGTTTATTGTATTAAAAGATCTTCTAAATACCTACAGAAATTTTGAGTTTTAGTTGTAATCAACAGGAAGTAGATACCAGTGAAAGAAACATGGCAGATAATGTAAACAAATGTTACGAAAATAAAATGTTAAACATCTGTAGAAAAAGGGAAACTTAGGTGGTTTATAAGTCTTACTTTCGATTCACAATCGATTCTTAAAATGAGAATCGATTTTCTACATCGAAAGTTTTAAATAGACGATTAATCGATTTTCCATCTAATCGTAGGACCACTAATTATTAGAATAGTCTCAGGTTTTACCCTAAAGAGTCTGTCTTTACCTAAAATAAATATTCAAGCTACATTCTAGGCTTTACTATAATACACAGGTTTTACCCATTTTTTTAAGCATCCCGCAAGGGACGCTTGTTTGGGTATGGGAGACCTTCAGGCTCCGGCGGCTCCGCCGGCTCCACATTTTGTTTTCCTTATAACTCTGTAACCGTTAGCCAGTTTCTTTTCAAATTTGGCAGGTTTATGCAGTAGCCTTGGGGAATTGTTTTGAATATGCTGCAGTGACATTTCAACCAATCAGAGAGGTCACATGACCAAAAATGTCTTTTTTCGATGGGGAAGCTTGTCCGGATGATAACTTGAAAGGGATTTTATCAATTCACCTGAAACTTGGAAAATACATTCATTCTATTAAAATCTGGAAATCATTAGATTTTGGCATTGATTGGTTAAGAAATGGCCGAGTAATTAATGATTGATTAATCATTATGAATTTTCCAAATAAGGAAAACACAAAAATGCTTATAACTCGAAAACCGTGCTAGATAGAGCGATTTCGACAAAATTTTTGACCCGCAGGGTATCTCTGCAGAGTAGCTATCCCGATTTTGAAAAAATTTTTGTCTCGCCAAAAATAGCGGCCATTTTGAATTTTCGAATTTTTCACAAAAAATGCAAAACATAAAAATCCTTATATCTCGAAAATCGTGCTAGATAGAGCGTTTTCGACGAAATTTTTGACCCACAGGATATCTCTGCAGAGTAGCCATGCCAATTTTCAAAAAAATTTTGACTCACCAAAAATGGCGGCCATTTTGAATTTTACGCAAAAATTGCAAAACACAAAAATGCTAGTTTTATAATTCTACCCATGGACGATGAATCACACACAGGACAGTCGTGTCGGATACCAATGTAAATTGTACTGGAGTTCCCTTGAAAAGCATATAAACATGTGAACACTAGCAAATTTCTTGTGTTGAATATTGTTGTATGTCTGTACAATTTACAATTGATTTGTGTTTAGACGTGGTTACCTCAGCTCTACTTACTTGTGTGTAGAGCTGTGGCACTACCCCACATAAAACTAGAGATTTTGCTCCAAAAACTGACACCCCACAAATGTGTACACCCAAGTATTCCCACAACTATTTTGTCATTTTTCCCTCAACATACATACAAAAGTGAGTAAAATTAAATGAAAATTTCCCGTTTTCAATGTTTTCTTGAAGATCTCAGAAAATTTTAAAATGTCCTGTTGTGAAAGTTGTGTCAAGCAGGTAATATATCATATTCTCTATGTGCCAGAGAGTCCCTTATGCAAAAATTTCCCATCCAGATTCTTGGAAATTCTTTTTCCCCTACCAACAAAGTTAAGAATGTAGGTGTTACTTTTGATTCTGGGAACACCTTTGCCAGTCATTTAACCAAGGTTTGTCATGCCTGCTAGGCTGCTTCTATCATCTCAAAGATTTTAGACATATTAGTAAATTTCTCAGTTTGGAGACTGCAGCCCTGCTGGCAAACTCAATGATCAGTAGTTGAATTGACTACTGCAATTTCCTACTTTATGCTGTGAACAAATATAATGTGGCTAAACTCCAAAATATTCAAAATGCCCTTTGTAGAATTGTTTTCAGACTTAATTAAAACAAGCCATGTTGCTTCCTATCTGCAAAAACTACATTGGCTCTCCATTTCATACCATATCCTGTTCAAATACAATCTTATTACATTCAAGACTATTAAATCCTCCCAACCCACATACTTATCATCCTTAATCAAATCCAGTAGCCTTACTTGTGGAAATCGGCTTTCTCTTTCTTCTGTTCGTCCCAGGAACAGAAGATCACAGAACACAATAATAGGGTTTCGAAGCCAGTTAAAAACATACTTGTTTAGACTTACATACCCTCCACCTTAGTATATCTCCCCTTGCGGGCGCTAAATTTGGATTTTGGCCTGGGCATGTCCCTCGACTTTCAAGCGCATTAGAGGATGATGCGTCAATTTTGCGCTATATAAAAGTTCCTATTCTATTCTATGTGCATGCATTTATATCAGTGGTTTTACTGGTTTATAAGTATCTAAACCCAATTTAGTAACTTTTAAGTCAGCTGACTTGTCACTCTGTCCATTTTTACTCCACAGCCCTTAAGGGCTGTTGGGGTATTGTTTTTACCCATGGTTTCTGGATGGACGGGCAGCAGGAAGAAGTCTGTCCGGCCTGTATCTCGGAAACTGTAAGGTGTAGGAAGTTAATACTATGGTAGGGATATTGGTTAGGGAGTGTAGGTGTGCAGCGTCATGGTGTGACCTTGATTTGACCTTTGACCTTGCCATAGTGACCTTGACCTATAAAATCTTGTCCGGGCTATATCTCTGAAACTGTACGGTGTGGGAAGTTGGTACTTGGTAGGGGCATTGGTTAGGGGTTGTAGGTGTGCAACGTCATGACGTGACCTTGATTTGACCTTTGACCTTGCTGTAGTGATCTTGAGTTATAAAATCTTGTCCGGGCTATATCTCGCAACTATAAGGTGTAGGAAGTTGATACTTGGTAGGGACATTGGTTAGACGGTGGGTGTAGGTGTGCAACGTCATGGCGTGACCTTGATTTGACGTTTGACCTATAAAATCTTGTCCGAGGGATATCTTGGAAACCATAAGGTGTTGGAAGTTGATACTGGATAGGGACATTGGCTAGGGTGTGTAGATATCATGGTGTGACCTGGATTTGACCTTTGACCTTGCGGTAGTGACCTTAACCTATAATGCCTTGTCTGGGCTATATTTCGGAAACCACAAGGTGTAGGAAGTTGATATTTGGTAGGGACATTGGTCGGGGGTTATATGTGTGCAACCTCATGGTGTGACCTGGATTTGACCTTTGATCTTGCATATCTCTCTACAGGGATATGTGATACTATTTTATCTCTCTTATACCTCTCATATCTTTTTACTTGAATCTTGGTTGTTGCACCTTTGGGTGTCTTTTGATGTAGATTAAGCACTGTTAAAGTCATATTAGAATTCATTAACTGTTTTACTTTTGCAACTTCCCATTGTAACAGATGGTATGGCATCAAGTGAGCCACAAGTTTTGCCCCAACTCCACATAAAAGCATGTATTGCCACATCGAAATATATAGGTAATATTCAAAACATTCAAACCATAATTTGACCATACAAATGAATATCAAGATGGGAGAAGTCTTAAAGCTTCATAATTTCTAGTTAACTGAATTGTCCTGTTTTAATACTTAATCTTTACATGCGGTTTCTTTCTCTTAGATGTTATTTACTCTACTTAAACATTATTTGGACACTCTAAAATTATCCCAATCTGTGTACTGTTTCACTACTTCTATATCTCAAGGTTGTTGAAAACTATTTCCCCAGGCTGTGGGGTACGGGCATCTCTGATGCTATTTTTATTGCATTAAAATCCATGAATTCATACAGTAAATTACTTAGAACTTGAAAAGTATCACATTTGGAGCATTTTTTAAAATATATTGTTCAGCTACATTTCCGTAGCTACAACATGGTGATTAGCTTTGGAGTCTATCCCAAAGCTAAGTGTGTAATAGCTACTTTCTGACTTTTCAGTACTTTCCATAATGAGTAAAATCTCTTGAAACTTGAAAACTATTGCATTTGGCGTAGTTTGTAACTTGAAAACTATTGTATTTGGGGTATTTTGTTTAAATATGTTGTTCACCTACTTTTGGATCAGCTATAACATAAAATTGCAGACCTGTAGCTCATTGCATAGCTGAGAAATATCTACTTTATGAGAGAGTAAATAGTAAATGAATCAATCAAGTTGGCAATGTTTTATTGCATGGTATTAAAGACTTCTTCTAGCTTCTTAAATAAGTCCCCATTATTAGTGCCCTCCCATTGAGAAAAATGTACAATGTATCTTTGAACAATCTTCTTTGTTAGGCAGACAGATATCTCGACTAATTCACCCTAATGTTATAACCGACATAAAAATTATAAACTAAAAGTATGATAATAATAAATGCTCATATTTATGTACTGTGTTTACATTGCCAAATTTCATTTTTGTTCACTTTCAAATTTTTACTGAAGTCTAACTTTTATTTTGCAGATAAATTTGGGTGACGGACATTGGTAAAATGCAGGAAGTGAATGTGAAGGTGGCGGTAAGGGTAAGTTCAAGATTTTCCTTTGAGTTTATCTGTCTAACAAAATTTCTTTTGGTATTTGAAAATTAGAAGAAAAGTACAGAGTTAATCAAATATAACAGGAAAAACCAGTTTTGTTTCAATAAATAACTATATAGTTTTCTTCAATTCATATGTCATACTAGATATATTTAATTTTTCATGAAGTATTTTATATTAGTAATTATTAGGCGGGTTACATGTCCACATTTTTGTTTCCGGACTCTAAGTCGAAAGCGCTTTGTCCAATCAAATTTAAACTCGACAGGGAGATGGATCACCATCATAGCTAGGTTCCTTTCAAAATTGGTGTAATTCCGTCTGTTTGTGTGTCCGTTTTTTGTCCGTTTGTCCCTCAACATTTCTGTTTCTGGACTCTGACTCGAAAACACTGTGTCCAATCAAATTCAAACTTAACAGGGAGATAGATCACCATCATAGCTAAGTTGCTTTTGAAACTGGTGTAATTGCATGTGTACGTTTGTCCGTTTGTCTGTCCGTCAACATTTCTGTTTCTGGACTCTAACTCGAAAACACTTTATCCAATCAAATTCATACTTCACAGGGAGATAGATCACCACCATAGCTAAGTTGCTTTTGAAATTGGTGTAATTCTGGTCGTTTGTTTGTCTGTTTTTCGTCCGTTTGTCTGTCCGTCAACATTTCCATTTCCAGACTCTAACTTGAAAATGCTTTGTCCAATCGAATTCAAACTTGACAGGGACATAGATCACCATCATAGCTAAGTTGCTTTCGAAATTGGTGTAATTTTGTCCATTCGTTTGACCGTTTATAGCATAGATACAATTATGTAACCTAGATTACACGTTTTACATTTCTTAGCATGTCTAACATATTTACCTTAACTGGGTGACCTAACATTTCTTTCCTTGTTTCTAAATTTAATTATAGCAGTCGCTAACCTTATTGCTACCTCCGCAACCCGCCTTTTGGAGCATCTTTGACCCTCTTGTAGTCTTGTATTATGTTATATTTTGTTTATATGCATGTTCTCTCAACTTGTACAAATCTACCAGTTCCAGGCCCCTATGTCAGTACACAGTGTTTTCTAATTCAACCCACAAAAAGTCTCCTAAAATTGGACCTTAGTTGGTGCTTTATGACTGGTGAGACTTTCCATATTTAAACATTTACATCTCTCGCATCTCAAAACAATGACAAGTTAGTGTCGAAACCAGGTCTGAAAAGTAAAAACTCAGTTAATTTGTTTCATTAACTGGTAGTTTTAGCCAAGCCATAAAATGTTCGATTTGTGTACATGGGACATAAATACAACCATAAATAGGTTTTTTAACAAAGATACAAAGTCACTGACTCACCTTATGTTGACATAATATAAGTATATAGTATTTTTGTGTCATTTTCTCCTCAATGAGGTTACATTTTTGTGGGTGCGTCCTTTTGTTTGTATGTCTTTGTTTGTGGTTACTCCAAAAGTAATGAACAGATCTTGTGACTCTTTTTCTATGGGTTTAAACAGATCTGGAACATATTCTGGAGAGAGAAAAATAATAAGACCTGAATTGTCAAAGGACCCAGTTGCAATGATTTTTGGGGTCAAATTTTTGACCCAGAAACATACTGTTTCTTTTAAAAGATATTTTATCTATCAAAGATGAAAAATTGTTGAAGGCATGCAGATCTGTTTGTTTGTGTGTTCCCCAGAGCCATTACAAGCGGGCGAGGTACCCCCACCCAAAGTGTACGGGGGTGCAGGGATTTCTCTGTTATTTCGCTAGTATATACTAGGCCAGAGGAAGATTACTTTGTGAAGGTATCACCTCTGCATCTGTAGTCACTGTGCACCAACTTTTTTATCTCTCTGCATTTATTCAAGAACCAGGTCCTCAGTAGCTCCTTAGCAAGCACCTTAACAGTTAATCTTGTATGTCACTTCTAAATACCATTTACTGTGCACAACTTTTGTGTCCTTTTCTACTGTTACTTGTACTCTGAAGCTTAAATCACAAATCAGCTGACACAGAGCCCGTTGACAGATATTACTATAGAAAAGTAAGGATTGAAATTGATTTTAAAACTCTAATTTGCTTTTAAATATTGCTTTTGAAAAAATTGTTCTTGTGTCACAAAAATCTTATTTACCAGAAAGTTAAAATGTTAATGTACATGAACCATGAGGTATATTAAAATATTTTACATGTCAGCCACTGTTGCATTTTTGTGAATTTTTTCTTGTCTCTGTTGATGCAGTCACTGTTGAAGACCATACATGGTTAGAATCACAATCTGTAAAGTTTTACAGCCATCTTAAGAGATACAACCATCTTTAATGAAGTTTTAAACATTTGGAGGTATCTTTAGAGTTTTCAGGGCCAGACTACAATCCCATGACATTCAAATTTTTGTGATGTATGTGTTTGTGACTTTATTTCTCTTTCTATTCAGGTACGCCCCATTTTACAAAAGGAGAAACTTGCCAATGAATCGGCCTGTGTTCGAGTTATACCATCCACAAATCAACTGATAGTTGGCAAAGACAGAGCATTTACATTTGATCATGTTTTATCGTCTAAAGTATTCCAGGTAATTTCCTTAAATTGTATAAACAATTACATCTAGTACATGTACTAATGAAAAAGTTTATTTTGTATTTTTATTTATAATAAAAATGCCAGATCCATTCAAATCACCTGTTGAAGTAGGTCAATCTGGCTGAAATATTCTCAGGAAACTCAGTTTATATTAGAGAATGAATTAAGCTTGGTCTAGCCCTCTTGTGGGCCATATTACAAATTTCAGTTCCAGGATGTGAGGGTGGTCCTTTCATGGAGATGTCAGGAATATAATAATGTTTCTATCTAGGCCTTATTACATTTTACACATGTTTTAACAATAATAGACGACATTTTAGGTGCATTTGAACATTACATGTCTGAACAGAAATTATTTAACCCAAATATTACTTTAAAATGGTGAAATATTGATGTAAATCAGCCCAAATCAGTACCAAATGTTGGTCTATAATCCTGAAATTATGCCAAAAATCATCTGGCGTATGCTAAATCTTATTATTCAGGTTTAAGAATTACATCAAGTATAGTAGTGATTGAAAATGATTGAAATAGACATGCAGGGGTAAATATTAATTACTTGCACTATTTACAGGAAGATATGTACGAGAAATGTGTGAAGCCTTTGGTGAAGAGTTGCTTTGATGGCTACAATGCCACTGTCTTTGCATATGGTCAGACGGTCAGTATCAATTGAAAAAGTGTGCTCTTGACTGTATTCACACTGAAAAATTCATAAGAATCCAGATAAATGATTTTAATGCCACTTCCATTTAAAGAAAACAATTAAAATCTGTCACTAAATCTTGTGTCTCTCAAAAATGATTCCAATATACTCTTAGTTTTTTTCTGTAGAAAATATCAGATGATAAGTAGTTTGAAATAGTTTAGAATATCAGAATTAAGAACAGATGTGAAAGAAGTAAATTGAAAAAATCTAATTGATGATGCCATTGAACATTGTATAAATATAACTATAGAGATTTAGAATTGTGTTCTATTGACCTATCTTTTATTTTAAAATTATTTACTTAGTTTACTTTATTATTAATTACCTGTCAGATTTTACACAATACAATGTACATTTGAGTGTATGATATAGTAATGCATATATGCCAGTTTACTGTGGTAAGTTTATCAGTTTGTTTAGTCTATTAGAGTGCAAGTTTTACAATATTGTAGGGCTCAGGCAAAACCTATACAATTGGTGGCGGAAATTTGTCTTCTCAAACTGAAGATGAATTTGGTGTCATCCCAAGGGCTGTTAAGGATATGTTTGCCATCATGGAGGTAGGTTCTTGTTAGTTTTCTTGTCAGATAAAATCGATACTGGAGACTTGAGCATGATAGCAGTGTATTAAAAGTAATACTTTGAAGCAGAGTCTTGTAAAATTTGTGAAAAAGCAATTTTTGTGTAGTTTTTTTTTAAACATTATTTGGTTCTCTCTGTTCACCTTTTCTGAAATAAAAAAGCAGAAAATCAGGCACAAATATCATACAATCATGTATGTATTACTTTGCATATATCCTTCTAGCGTATTTTTTTGTTTCATTTTTTCACAGTAAGATAAGTGAAATTGGGTCAATTAAAGAAGTGGTCTTTTTTGCATTTTATTTCAGCATGTGTAAATTGTCTGGGTTTTTTTTAATGTTGCTTAGTCTAACAGTTTGTGTTCTAAACTCTTGTACAATATTTTACATTTTTACTCATAATGTGTAGTATGGGCATTTAAACACAGAATAAACTTGTTCCTTGCATTGTTCTATGTTATTTACAGTTGATCTCTGATCGAGAGTTCTGTGTTCGAGTTTCATACATAGAAGTGTACAAAGAAGAACTGAGAGATTTACTTGACCTAGAGACAACCAGCAAAGATCTGCATTTAAGGGAGGATGAGAGGGGTAATACAGGTAAGAATCTAAATAGTAACAAAGAGCACTCAGAGAGCGCAGACTTCCTCCAAGAATTTGGACTCATTAGTGGACAATATTACCCAACCCTGATATCAAACGATATTGAAATAATCATTAATTTTTTAAATTTTTTTTTTTAAAGAATACAGTGTTTGTGTCAAAACAGTTTTGATGTTTCATGCTTGGTTTTGGTCTGAGTTTTGTATTTTTTTTCCAAACATGACAATAACAGATTGATTTGAACTTGGTTAATTCAAAAATAGTCTTGAAAATGCATTGCATGTACAATTTTAGAAAGTTACAGTTCACACATGTTGCTAGTTATTCAGAACTTAATTATGGGCTTTTATTACATATAGATAACAATGCCGAAAGGGGTTTCGATCTACTGGTGCGAGCTGCAAAGCCATCAGAGACATGAGAAGTGCACTGAGGCAGTCCCCAATCCCAGTACGAAAGTAGCCCATTGCTGCTTAACTTAAGTCCGGAGACAAAAAAAAAAAAAAAAATCTCTAGAAGCGCCAGCCCCGCTAGAGCTCGATCTTAAAAAAGGACGAGAGTTTCGGAAGACTGACTAGCTTCATGATATAAATATTTTTTTATTTATTTGTATTCTTACCAGTATTGATTGGGACCCAGGAGGTAGAGTGTGAGAATGTTGAAGAGGTGATGTTGTTACTAGAACAAGGTTCCAGTTACAGACACACTGCGTCCACTCAGATGAATGACCACTCGAGTAGATCCCACTCCATCTTCACTGTATTCATAGGTATTTTACCATATTCATAGACATATCACTGTATTCACAGGTGTTTCACTGCGTTAGTAGGTATTTCACTGTATTCGAATAAAAATCAAACTTTTCATTGGTATCTCTCTAGTATTTTACTGTATTCATAGGTGTTTCAGTGTATTGACATACCAATCACTGTATTCACAGGTATTACCATGTAACCATAGGTACTAGTATTTAACTGTATTCCTAGCAATTATCCAGTATTTCTGGTAATTTCAATATATTTCACAGGTATTTTACTATATTGTTAGGCATTTCATGTGTGTTTGTTATTTCACTGTAGGTATGTCCCTGTATTCACATGAATTTTTCTCTACTGCTAAGTATTTCACTGTATTTGTAAGTATTGCTCCAACAATTTTGGAGAAAGTTTGATTGCTCACTCAGTGACTGTTCCAAAAATGAAGATTGGTTCAAATGGTTTAAATTCAAGTTCCACCAAATTGCTTTACAAATTACCAGTGTGGCACAAAAAGAAATGCTATTTTTTTCGAATTTTATCATATGTAAATGTTATCAAAAATGTATAAAAGTATCAATAGATAATGTACTTTTGTCACATTTGAACATAGTTTCAATATTTTATGGTAGGTACCGTTACTTTTTCTAGTTTGGACAGCTACAATCAGTTGATTGAAGTAGGTTGAAGTTTGCTGGTCCAATATAGATATCAAACATTGAACCCAAAATTCTAAACAGTTTCACAGCAATGCTTATACGTATTTCACTGTATAACTGTTTCACTCTATAATTTTGTTTTTTTAGGTGGGTTGCATGTAACCAACCCACCTGTTAGATTGATGTGTCCGACATCTGTCTGTCCGTCAACATTTTTGTTTCCGGGCTCTAACTCAAAAATGCTTTTTCCAATCGAATTCAAACTTGACAGGGAGATAGATCACCATCATAGCTAGGTTCCTTTCAAAATTGGTGTAATTCCGTATGTTCGTTTGTCTGTTTTTTGCCCGTTTGTGTGTCAACATTTCCGTTTCCGGACTCTAACTTGAAAAGCTTTGTCCAATCGAATTCAAACTTGACAGGGAGATAGATCACCATCATAGCTAGGTTCCTTTCAAAGTTGGTGTAATTCCGTCCGTTCGTTTGTCCGTTTATAGCATAGATACAATTATGTGACCTAGATTACAAGTTTTACATTTCTTAGCATGTCTAACAATTTACCTTAACTGGGTGACCTAACATTTCTTTCCTTGTTTCTAAATTTAATTACAGCACTCACTAATCTTATTGCTGCCTGCACAACCCGCCTTTTGGGGTATCTTTGACCCTATTGTTGTATTTTTTCAGAACAAAAATGGACAGATGCAGAGGGTGAGGGTGGAGTGAGAGAGAGAAAGAGAAGTGTGAGAGAAGATGAGGATGAAACCATGAGTCTCACAGGTATAGCCAGAACAAGAGCACTCGGAGAGTGCATACCTCCGCCAAAACCCAACATTTCCAGTATTGTTGAAGAGACTGACGATAAAAACTCCTTTAAAAAAATCTTAGATCCAGAATTGGTTACAGATCATTCCCAAAAATAAATTAGTTCTATGTCATACAAAGACTCACATACTGTTAAAATTTGATGTAAATCTGCGCAGTAGTTTTTTTCATTATTTTGCAAATGTACATACAAACAGAATCAAAAGATTGCATAACCTTCTTCACGGGGGTGAATGTGAAAGGTTGCCACTGGAAACACCTCAGAATTAAGTAGAGGTAGATTTCACTCACATTCTCCTACAAATAGATCAGTGATCTAATTTGGTCCTGAAAAAGGTATGTAATATAAATGAAATATTAAGGGCTTTCTTCTAAAGAATTTCAGATTCTGTGATTGAGAATTTGAAGATAAAATGATAGTAAACAGGTACAATAAGCCATTTTAAAACATTTCACCAAGAAACCTTGAAAATTAAGCATAAAAAGGGTAAAATTCATTGGCATTTATGATTTACCGAAAAATGTCATTTAAAGTATAATAAAAAAATTGAGAATTTCCCAGAATTGGAAATGAAATATTCAAGGGCTCCACAATGGAGCCTTTGGTATATTGTCACAAACCATGCTGCTATTTCTTGACTCAATTTACACATGACATTTTGTAGTAACTCAAGTGGGCACCATCTTTCATACAGTCGGTGTCATACTCCCTCATTGTTAACCCTAATGCATGACAAAACTCTTCACCCAAAATTTGAGCAACACCATCAATCTTGGATTACTGTAAATCACTGTTTCTTAAGTTAAGCAATAAATCTCAGCGTTGTCTCGACATTCTGTTTTTTAAGGTCGGAATAGACTTGAAGAATTGGAAGGTTTGGAAATATTCTTTTTGTCTTGTGGCATTTTCTGTGTTTAACTTTTGCCTATTGCTGTGGTATTATGACTATTATCAAGTAAAGTAACCAGTATTTTTTAAAAATCCATTACACCTTTTTTTGTGGAGATATGTAATTCTCCCAATACTGCACTCTCAGAGCTTTAAAATATTAGAAATATGTAATTGCCAATTGTTTTAAAGTCGTGGTGTTGCAAATATCTCAACATAAACACTTTGTCCCCTCCTGCTACAAGTTGTGATATGACCAATAGAGTCTGATGAAAGTAATTATGCTTTTATGTACCTATTATGGTATGACCGATCAGTCTGATGAAAGCAATATTTTGCTTTTATATATTACCTATTGTGATGTGACTGATATAGTCTATTGAAAGCAAATTTGCTTTGATATGGCTAACTAATGGTGATATATTGATAGTAATGAAACCAATTAATATTGAAAATTAAAGGTTAAAATTGTATGAAGTGTTTTGAAAATTTTTACATGTTACAACAACTATGTGAATGGAGTTAATGTGCCTATTATCTGAAATTTTCACCTATGGCTGTCTCTCTCTTACATTTTAAGTTCTAGTAAGTTCACAAGGTCTCTAAATAATGTTATAAAGTGCCTAAAGAAATTTTTATGCAAGTTATATAGTTGTTATGTAGACCTATTAAAATTTAATATTAGGTGGACAGGGGCAACCAGATGGCCCAGGGGAACTGAGTCACCTGAAATTTGTGGTCACACACTGTGTATAGAGTGAAAGTGGATGTGTGTGTGTCCAAGATTTACTACAGTGACTCCTCCCTTTGTAATTATTTCGCTATTTTGTTTCCTCAGGCATCTGTCGCAATCTGCTGGGTATGCATAGTACGTTCATTACAAAGTTTGGAATACCTTCCAGCTTCAGATTACTTGAGGGGATTGTGTGTATTTATTTACAGAATAATTTACTCATATTTACTGGAAATTGTAATTAACATGTGTCATGTATTGACTAATCAGCAACAATAATTATGGTTAAAATAGACTTATATGAGGTGACAGTTATTATAATATCTTTTTGTTGTTAAAATACACAGTATGGTTGAGGTGCTTACACAGGTGCTTACTAAAACTACCTAAAACATAAAACTAGTGGGTTTGGATTTCTGTGTATGTAATATATATAGATAGTTAGATACTATGTATGCTCCAGATTGGGTCATTCCATGGAACTAAATTCTGTAGCTTAAAAATACATCTAGAATTGCATAATAAGTACAAAATATGGAGAATACAATAATGGAACAGATAATGTGGTTATCCTGCATGTTGATTGCTCATTAGGGCACTTATTTCATGTAGAAAATATATTATGGTCAATTGGTGATAGACAAACATATTAGTTTGATGGGTTTTTTTGTTTTTTTTTTTGTTTAAAGTATATAAGTTGTGCTTATTTCAGTTGTATGTCCCTAATGAAAAGATGTTGAAGATTTGCAAGGTGTAAATTGTTAATGAGAATAAGTGTCCAGTAAGAACAAGAGCACTCGGAGAGCGCATGCCTCTGCCAAAGCATGTAATTGCATTAATTTGATGCAGTGTATCGCAGTATAAAGTTATTTCTCCAAATTTACAAGCCAATAATTATAAGGTGCTAAGAATTGTGAAATACATAATTGGTTGATAGACAAACATCATTCACTAAACATGGGCCAATATATACAGGGTAATGTTTAAACTATAATAATAAATATGTAAAAATGTCAGATGTAGTAATAAGTTTTAAACTTTCCAGGGTTTACTTTTTCATACATAGTTTCTGTTCCGATATTCTTTCATAGAGTTTGTTGTGAGGTATGTATTATTTCGGTTAAAACATATTTTGTATAAAGTATAATTTGCATTAGTTATCACTCCTTCTATTTATACTGCATTATCAGTATAGTTCATCTTGGGACCTGATTCCCACTCTTCCAAATCTGTACAGTGTAACCTCTATTATCCAAATTTTCAATTATCCGACCTCAAATCCACTCTCCCAGCTCCATTTAAACCTGCTCTGTTAGACTTTTCTATTATCTGACATTTCTAGAATGCAACCTACATTTTACTCTCCCAAGAGGGTCAGACAGTAGAGGTTCCGTTGTATATTCCAGTTGTTTTATACTGAATGACCTCTTCTATCTTACAACTCTGCTATTATCCAATCAAAAGTTTGCTCTCAAAAAATTGGTAGGATGAATGAGGTTTTACTGTTTTTGTATTTTTATTTTCAGACATTGAGCATTACATGTGTGCAAAGTTCCACTTTGTGGATTTAGCAGGATCAGAACGGGCTCACAGAACAGGGAATGTGGGGGACCGCTTTAAAGGTGACTTTTGTTAAATCTCTTGTTTTATTAGACACTTAGGCGTAAAAGTAAGACAAACCGAATGTTCCAAAATGGTGTAGCATGTAATATGTGCTGTGTTGAGTTTATAATAGGATTATTGATCTTTAAATTAGTTTCACTTTCACTGAAATTTGTCTTATACTGGTTCTATTTCTATAGAGTCTATACCAATCTTTGTTCAATACTGATTGTTAAATGGCCACTATTTTAATTTCGTTGTATTTGCAATTGTAGACTGAGGTCCTCGCAGGCCTAGTGGTTACTAACTTTGACATCTAATCACAGGTTATCACCTTCCGTGTGGGTTTACATCCCAAAAGCGGCAATGTTGAGGCCTGTCCCACTATGACCCTAGCTGGTGAACAGGATATAATACACCAACTTTGAAATTTAAACTGTATAAAATCTTCAACTTAATTTCACTGTTCTTTTGACTCCCATGCCACATCATGTAAGTAAAGAGCTCTTTTTTTTTTAATCTGAAAGTCATTGTACAATGTCATGTATCTTCTAAAATACACAAGATATTACCTAAAACTTGAAAAAAAAATTATAGCTCACAAATGGACATTTTGTACTTCATTTTCTGGTCACCATCAGCCTCTGATATCATGGGTTCAAGTCTAAATCTGGTAAAGTCAGTATTGGGTTGCCAGTATCTGGTGGTTTCCTCGTACACTATATGAACCATCTCGTATGACCTATTTTCTCTGACCCCTTCATTTTCCTATCGTGATATGACCTAAATGACCTAAACAATGGTTTGACAGCTATGTTAAAAATGAATTGACCATTTTTTTTTTCAGAATCTGTCCATATAAACAGTGGTCTCCTGGCTTTGGGAAATGTCATCTCTGCTCTGGGTGACGTGAAGAAGAAATCGACCCACATACCCTACCGAGAGTCCAAGATCACAAGACTGCTGAAGGTTGGAAGATGGAATTAGTCGTATTTCATCTATTTAACATGCTCAGTAATCTGAGGAATTTAACCGTAGATTTAGAGTTATGATACATGTAAATTGTAGGTTGATATTACAGCTATTGAAATAAAGAGAGCTTTAATATATCATCTAGAGGAATAGGTTGTAAAGTTAATTAAGAAACAACCAAAATGGCTTTCATGGAATCTGTATTTAATAAGGATTAATTTTAACTGACCATAATTTTGGGTATTACTCAACACTTTTGTGTAATTAAAAGTATGTAACCGTGACCAAGTAAAATGTATGTACATATCTTTATTACCTGTTAAAATCTTCTTAATTTTAATGGGAAACTTATTTTTTTCAAGGATTCCCTTGGAGGGAACTCTCAGACACTGATGATTTGTTGTATCAGCCCATCAACTGCCAACTTTGATGAATCTCTGAATGCACTGAAATATGCAAACAGGGTAAGTGTCATGTACCACTATGATCACAAGCTTAGGATAAGCAAACATATTGTCCATGTATTGCTTGGATTCAAAATAGCATGAGATTTTAATTAAAGCCTCTTGTAGTACAAGTTCACAGAAGTTCATCTAGCACTGACAATCTGTGGTAACTTTATGTTTTGTTTCAGTTATAAGTCGGAATCAGTGATATCATTGGAGGAATAAACCCAACGAAAATGTTGTTTTTCCTTCAGCCAAGTGACTGCACAGTCCGAATTACTTCAAGTTTACTACGTCATAAGATTAAAAATACTTGGGTAAGAAAGAATGGCAAATATCATTTTTATTGCGTAAAATAGCCTTACCTTATCCTCACAAGTGCTTGTTTGGTTTTGTGGAGCAAAAACGTATCGACCGACAAGAATTTTTTAAGGAATATTCTTGTCACAAGAGGTGACCCCTTTGTCTGCGCATGTCCGCGCTTGCGCAGTAGTCGTTGTCGACAAACGAATGTCGAGAGTTCTTCATTATATTTTTGGTCGATATGGGAGCAACACGTATTTTCTTTTATTATCGTCCATTTACAGACGAAGATCTATGAAGTTTTGAAGCGTGCAAGCGTGCACCTACCTGTATTTATCCATTATTCGACTGGTACTACCACTAATTCTGCTTCCCTTGTCCTGAAAAGGGTCAGAATAAGATGTGCAAGAAGATGTTGCTGTAAAGTCTTCAGTGGAAGACGTGTATATCTTCCGCTGTACTCGCCCATTATTCGACTGGAATTACCTCCTTGTCGATGAAGGGGATGCAAAGAAGATTTTGCTGTAAAGTTTTCAGTGGAAAACAAAGAAGAAATGCAGTTGGCTTTGCAACGGAGGTCGTAGATTCTTTACTGTGGGTGGAGCGCCACTCTGGTACAGTAACAGGTCCCCCTCCAAAAGTACGACTACAGAAGCGTATCCACTGATCCTTGCAGTTATTATTTTACTTCCTGCTTCTCAGACATGAAAATAAGGACAGGTTACCTTCATTTGCTGTAAATTTGGATGAAGATCCAACAGACATTTTTGGGGCAGTATGTGCACTGCTTGTCTGTTCAGCCCTGTTGAAGAATTGCAATAACTTTTTATTGCGTAAAATAGCCTTACCTTATCCTCACAAATGCTTACTTGGTTTTGTGGAGGCAAAACGCGGCGACCAACAAGAATATTTAAAAATTATTCTTGTTCGAGAGGTGAACCCCGTAGTTAGTGATAGGTGCGCATGCGCACAACACATTGTCGGTTGGACTTTGTCGAGAGATCCTCATTCAATTTTTGGTCGTCGAGGAGGCAACACGTGAAGCTTTTTCTACTCTGCCCGTTTCCAAGTCGGCAGATGCATTCTTTTATAATTCATAGAGTTCGTGCTAAGAAGAAAGGAGTTTTAAACTTCCTATTCTACAGATCTGAAGTACAATATTTCATGCTGAAGGTTGAGTAATCCATGACAGCATTCTTAGATCCCCCTTGGCTGTAAAACAGCTTTTGGTAGAGGATCTGTTACTGGAGATTCTTCAGTTTTTGGTTCAAGCTGCCTACCTCTTCATTTATGAGGAATGTTCATCAGAAGTCTTGGAACTAGCCACATTTTCCTGAAGATGGCGTTAAGAGATCTCCTGCGACTGAAAAACAGCTAGCCAGTAGAAGATCTACTAGAGTTTGCTTTTGCAACACCAGATGATGTTGAGATTTGATAGCTGGGCAGATTAAACTCGTTTTCTGGGGTTAGTAATTAAACCTCCAGAAAGCTAGTAGCCTCTCTACTTGGTAGACACACAGAAGATGACCCTTCATCTCGAATCCAAAATATTCTTCAGATCATCCAATAGCAAATCCCTCTCATGAAGTCCTGGTGGATTTTTATGAATTAATGCAGCAGTAACCATTCAATAGTACTCTACCATACCAGCAGTTAGCTGATTTCCTGTAGCCTGAAAAACAGTCAGTCCTACAAGATCTTCTTCAGAAGTTTATCAACGTTGCTTTCAACCTACAAACCAGGCATCAAGATGGTTAATTTCCTCCATTGCCTTGTCTTTATTCTACAACTGGCTGGTGGACCATTTATTACTTCATTATAGAGAAGATAATACATATGCTTCCCCACCAATATTCTCAATGAAATAGGGGATTCTGGTGTAGTAGAAGAAATAACTATAAATTGCTGGTTTAAGTGGAAATATTATTGCCATCTCAGAGTTGTGCAGTTTTTTGAATGGGTACTATGTAGCCCTCCAATCGAAACTCTCCTTTCATGTAGCTCTACTGCAGGTGCTACAGACAGGAAATAATCCGCCATGTTGCTGAAAATATTGTGTTACATTTTCTTTGTTCATTTACACACTATTTATTCTGTAAATGACTACAAGTCGCTGGATTTTCTCAGTAAACTGTTACTTCTATCATATCTGACACAATGGTGCTTTTTATGGATGAATATATTGTTTTGTTTATCAAGACATAGATCGTTGATGTGCTATGTGCTTTATAAGTGTACAGTACGGATAGGCTGCACCAGGAGTTCTTCTCTATTCAAGGAAGTTAAACTGCATTGGGCAAGGTTAGTCCTTGGATGATGACCATTCCTGGCATTTTCTTTGCATTAATCCCACAATATCATTGGCCAGTAGGGATCTCTGTGTCCTCAACATGCGTTTGTCCCTCCAAGCTGTGAAATGGAGTTGACAAATTTTATAAAGAAACTCGGTCACAAAAGGTTAATGACCAGTTTCAACAGATCTCCGTACCAAATACAAGGGTTGTGCAAATCTTGAGAAGGTTTATCGAATAATATTCCAGTCGAATCCGTCCATGTCTGTACATCCCATAATTTAAAGCGGTTACAGACAGGAAAAACATGGCTACCTAGAAGATTGCGTGCTGCTGATGCTTCAAAAAGCGCAATTTACCATCTCAAGGATTGCACAACTCCAGGTTTGACAGTAGATTATTTCTTGTACCAGAACCCGACAATAAATGGCGCCCTGTGATAGATTTCAGTGTCCTGGGGAAATGCCTGCTAGTTCCAACTTTTAAAATGGAGATAGCAGAGATAATCAGAAACTCGGTCATAAAATGCGAATGGCTAGTTTCGATAGACCTGAAAGATGCGTTCTTTCACGTGCCCATACACCCAGATTCTCAACATTGGCTATGTTTCCATGTAGACAAACAAATGTATCAGTTCAAACCACGGCCATTGGGGTTGGCGTCTGCACCCCTATAGTTCATGCGGATTGTGAAAGAAGCAAAGCTCATTCTTCAGTCTCGCGGAATTTGAGTTCACCAATATCTGGACGACTGGTTGTTAAGAGCAAATACCAGACACCAGTGCCAGCTCCGGACAAAAGAACTCCTCCATACGATTCAAGATCTCGGCTTTGTGATAATTTAGAAAAATCAGAGCTCGAACCTACACAAAAAATCGACTTTCTGGGCTACCATTTCGATTTGATACAGGAAAAGTCTTTTCAACCGAAAATAAGTTGAAAATTCTAGGAAAATCTGTTCAAGACATGGAGATCTCATCACAAACAACCCCAAGGTTGCTTATGTCCCTGATAGGTGTACTAGCATCCCTAGAAAGGACAATACCAATGGGTCGGTTACATATGCGCCCTTTGCAGTGGTACCTAAAAACAAACTGGCAGTATCCCCAGTCACTAGACCTGAAGATTCCTGTTTCAAACTTTCTGAAAAGTCATCTTCAGTGGTGGAAAGATCCAAAAAATCTAAAAAATGGGTTATCCTTTTCATCCACAGGAACACAATACCCTTATTTTCACAAATGCATCAAATCAAGGTTGCCGAGGTCATTTAGAAAACATGACAGTCAGTGGCAATTGGACAGATCAAGAAAATTGCTTCATATCAATGTCCTTGAGTTAAAGGCAGTGTTTCTGGCCTTAAAAGGGCTTTCAAAACAAGTTCTAGACAAAAGGGTTCTGATAGCAACTCACTATGCTACTGTAGTCAGTTATTTGAGCAAACAAGAGGGAACACACTCTTGGGACAGGTGTCTCCTGGTTTGGCGCATCTTGGCCTACTGCAATCCTCGAAACATACTCGTTAGAGCCACACACATTCAGGGTTGCCTCAATGTCATAGTCGACAGTCTCTCCAGGAAAGACAAAATAATTCAGACAGAATGGTCTCTTCATTCTCAAATATTCAGTCTAATTTGGCTTAGTCTAGTACACACCAATGGTGGACATGTTTGCCACCAAATTGGATCACAAACTACCAATCTATGTCTCACCAGTCCCGGATGCAAATGCTATGAACATAGATGCATTGAACATCTCCTGGGAGGGTCTGGACGGCTATTCCTTTTGTCCTGTAGCACTCATACCAAAAGTGATACAGGGAATGAACACCTACAGGTGCAAGATGATAGTAGTTGCACCAGGGTAGCCCAGAATGCTTTGGTTTTGGGATCTAGTGAATCTGTCAACCAAACCTCCATTACTTCTATCTCACTGGCCTCATCAGTTAAAGCAACCATTCAGTGAGAAGTTCCATCAGAATCTCATGTATCTAATTCTGCATGTTTTGGCATCTAGATACCTCAGAATCACTTGATTCATTCTCTGAGCAGGTGGCAGATAGAATTATGGCACCTCAAAGACCCTCATCTAGAAGAATCTGAGTTAAGGTGGTCCATTTTTTGAACTCTGGTGCCAACACAATAGGTGGTCAGCTCAAAGCCTACTATCTCAGCAGAATTTTGAATCACTTATTTGCTATTAAAATCTGAAGCCTGCCACTACTGCTGGCTATAGGGCTGCCATAGCTGATCATT
This sequence comes from Sabellastarte sp. h YS-2021, assembly GCA_964017235.1. Lineage (NCBI taxonomy): Eukaryota > Metazoa > Annelida > Polychaeta > Sabellida > Sabellidae > Sabellastarte > Sabellastarte sp. h YS-2021. The sequence continues at coordinate 80,679,136 of OZ024934.1, read as the reverse complement.
TTGGCCAGGAGGTTAGCAAATGTTTGAATCTGAACAGACTTATTGCGAGCTTTTATTGGGATAAGCCTGGGATCTGTCTTTAGTCCTCATGGCTTTGACTAAGGCCCCTTTTGAGCCTCTAAAGGATGAATCCTGCCACAATTGCTGGCTATAGAACTGCAATAGCTTATCTTTGGGATATGTTGGCCAGGAAGGGAGCAAGAGTTTACATTTGAATAGACTTCTTGTAAGCTTTCACAGGGACAAACCCATTGCAAATAGGGGTATTCCCTTTTGAGACCTATCTTTGGTTCTTTGGTCTTTGACTTTTGACCTTTGAAGGTTGCCAGTCGTAAGATTTTGGCTTTCAAGACTGTTTTCCTGATGACTTTGGCATCTTGCAAAAGGAGGGGGGAGGTGCATGCTTGGACATATTCTTCCCTCAGACACAAAACCTCACTGGAAGGAGATCACTATTTCTCCTTCTCCTGCCTTCTTAGCAAAGGATCAGTTGGCTTCTGACTGCCCAGATTTGCTCTAACCAGTGGTCATTCTAGCTCTTAAACCTTTTTTGCGCTCAGACTTGACTGAGGATATGACTTCATTCCCTGTCAGAGCACTTAGATACTATCTAGACAGAACTAGTGCTTTAAGGAAGGGAAAGAATCTCTTGTTTATATCCTTTAAGGAAGGCTTTGACAGAGATTTCATGAGATGCTATCTCTTCTTGGATCAGAGAGACTGTCTTATTGGCTATCAGTCATCCAATTTTGATACACAGGACCTACAGGTTAAGGCCCATAATGTTAGGTCCATGTCTGCTTCTTTAGTATTCAAGGTTGGGTGTCCCTAGAGCAGATTTTAGGCTCCTGCCATTGGAAGAGCCACAACACATTTTCTACCTTTTAAGCTGTGTCTTGGCAGTCCACAGACCAAACAGATTACAGTTAGGCCCAGGGGTTTCTGCTCAGCATGTGATTGCTTTGAGTATGTTCTTGAGTATTTCATATGGCTTACATACTTTACTCTTCCTTCCATACCAGTATCTGGTATGGACATATGTCTTCTTCTGTGGCAGATGGCCTCATGTCTGTATTTTGTAAATCACAGAAGCCAGCTTGGGGTGCCTTCTTGCTGGATGGCAGCTCCCAGCTTGAGGGACCCAGGAAGCCATTCCCCACCACACAGTTATGGGTGATGGTTTAGATATAGGACAACTTTATGCTACATGGGACAAGTGTCAACTACATCATGAATATTCATGAGATTACCTATCATTACTTATCTTTACAGATATTTTACAGTAATGGAAATTTCTGTTGTAGCATACTTAAGCTTATCTTATCCTCTCTATCAAATGCTTCCATGGTGAACCCCATAATCTATTAACAGGGAGGTTGCAAAACAAACCCCTCCTCCTGTTATGGTTGGAATCAAGCATTTGTGAGGATAAGGTAAGGCTATTTTACGCAATAAAATGTAACAAATTTTATTGTAATTTAACTTTTTGTAAGTTAAATACTTACCTTATCCTCACAAGGACAGACCCACCCTTCCTCCCCTCAGAAGTTTGTTTTCATAGGGGACCAAAAATTAAATGAGGATCTCTCGACAAAGTCCAACCGACAATGTGTTGTGCGCATGCGCACCTATCACTAACTACGGGGTTCACCTCTCGAACAAGAATAATTTTTAAATATTCTTGTTGGTCGCCGCGTTTTGCCTCCACAAAACCAAGTAAGCATTTGTGAGGATAAGGTAAGTATTTAACTTACAAAAAGTTAAATTACAATAAAATTTGTTACAATTTACTAGATAATAAAACCTTCCTATGGCCATGTCTCCATTGGAAAGAATACTGTGACTTTTGAGTTAATTCTTCTGCAAACTCAACGAAGATCAAACTGGCTAGATGAGTTTTTATGTTATATTATATTATATGTTGAAGTCCTTGCTTCCAACTTTTACAGTGTATTTTGCACAGTATATTCAGGACAGGAGCTATGTCCAGTAATTTTCCCCTACCAACCACAAAAGATCGTCGTACCACTCTGCCTAGTTTACCAGGTCAGAGGGATACAGAAGAACGTGGCTACATTAATGCAAGTCACCTTGGAGGCTCTTCTTGCAGAGTTACTGGCAGTGATGGGAGATTTTCATTGCCATCCCAGAGTTGTGCGAATCTTGAGACGGAGTTGTCGAATTACTCCCCAATCGAATTCACCAATGCCTGTACTACCCACAATGCAAAGCGATGACGTCAGACAGGAAAACATGGCTACAGTACTAAATATAAATATACCGCTTAAATGCTTCAAAAGAAAGCGATTTATCCACTCAACAATTGCAGAACTTCAGGTTTCTATGGCAGTTTAGTTCTTGTATAGAAACTCGGCTAATGACGACCTGTGATAGATCTCAGTGTCCTGAATTGATTTCTAACTACGACTTCAACGGTCACGGCCCACGAGTGAAGTGCGTTTACTATAACAATAAATACCTGCTTGTCCCATCATTTAAACTGGAGACAGCAGAAATTATTAGAAATTCGGTTACAAAAGATGCATTCTTTTATGTACCGACTCACCAAGATTTTCAACATCTACTTCAGTTTAATGTACACTGGCAAACCTATCAGTTCAAAGCATTATAAAATTCGGGTTAGCGACACCTCTACAGTATCATGCGAGTAGTAAAGAGGCAAATCTCATTCTTCAGTTTCACAGAATAGGAGTTCACCATGTACCTAGACCACTGGTTGTTTAGTGTACTTAAAGACACCAGTATTGGGTTCAAACCAAAGAACTCATCCAATTATGCATCAACTGGGCTTCGTGATATCGATTTCCTAGGTTACCACTGCATTTTGATACCAGGAAATTTCTTTCACCTTATACCTAGACTACTGGTTGTTTAGTGTACGTAAAAGACACCAGTATTGGGTTCAAACCACAGAACTCATCCAATTATTCATCAACTGGGCTTCGTGATATCGATTTCCTAAGTTACCACTGCATTTTGGTACCAGGAAATTTCTTTCTACCTCGAATAAATTAAATACCTGAGAATCTATTCAACACATGGCGATCTCATCACAATCAACCCCAAGGTTGCTTATATCCCAGGTAGGGATACCAGCATCTTTGGAAAAGACTATACCAATGGGTCAGTTATGTATGTGTGCTTTTCAGTGGTATCTAGAAAAAAACTGGAAATTTCTCCAGTCACTAGTTGTGAGAATTCCTGTTTCAAATCCTTCTGAAAAGGCATATTCAGTGGTGGAAAATGCCAAAAAATGGGAAATAGGATGCCTTTTCTATACACGGGTGCACAATTCCCTTATTTTCGTAGATGCATTAAATCAGGGTTGATGATCCCATCTATAAGCATCACAGTTAGTGGCTTTGGACAGTTAAAAATGTATATATTACATTTCAATGTCATACAGCTGAAGGCAGTGTGTTCAGCCCTTAAAAGCCTTCAAGACAAATTCCACACAAAGAATTCTGATAGCATCAGACAACACCACTTTGTTCGGTTATCTGAACAAACAGGGGGGGGAGCGTATACCTCCTAGTTTGGCGCAGCTTGGCCTACTGCAATCCTTGAAAATATACTCATAACAGACATAGTCTTGGTTGCTTAAGGGTCATACTCAACATATCTCCAGAAGGGATAAAGGTTTGGCGCATCCTGGCCTACTACAATCCTTGAAATATACTCTTAAGAGACAGAAATATTCTGGGGTTACTTAAATGTCATACTCAATGATCTCTACAGAAGGGACAAAAGTAATATGTACAGAATGGTTCTTACTCCCGTTATGGTTCTAGACAACGTGCAAGTTTGGCACAAATCAACAATAGGTGTTTTATGCAGGTATGCTGCATCTTGGCCTACTGCAATCCTTGAAATATTCTCATATGAGCCAGATATATTCAGGGTTGCCTAGATGTCATGACAGCCTCTCCACAAAGAACGAAATAATACAGACAGGAGAGGCTTCATCTTTAATATTCTATTTGATTTACATAGTTTGTCAAATACCAATGGTAGAGATGTTTGCCACCAATGAGTCAAAAACTTCCATTCTATGTTGCTAGTCCCGGATGCAAATGCCCTGAACATAGATGCATTAAACATCTTGTTGGAGGTCCTGGACTGCTAGGCCTTTTGTCCTATACCACTTATTCCAAAAAGTCATTGAACAAGTGAACACCAGGTGCAAAATGATTGTAGTGGCCCCTTGGTGGCCCATGATGCATTGGCTTTGGGGTCTGGTGAGTCATTCAACCAAACCTCCATTACAGCTACTTCACTGGTCTCAGAAACAGCCATTCAGTCAGAAATACCATCTGAATCAGTTGCATTGGCAGTTTGGCACCTTCATGCTTGGCACCTTAACACCACTCAGAATCTCTTATATCATTCTCTGGGCAAGGGATAGAGAGATTTAGGGCATCTCAAGGACCCTCATCTTGGAATGTATGAGTCATGATGGGCCATTTTGAGCTCTGGTACCCACAGAATAAGGTGGCCATCTCAGAGCCTACGGTCTCAAATATACCACATTTTTTGATCCATTTACTTGCAAAAAATCTGAAACCTGTCACTATTGTTGCCTTTGCAGCAGCCATAGCTGATCATTTACATTTTTTGTGCAGGAGTTGAACCAAAGCCTGCATCTTTATAGGCCTATTGCAAGTGTTATAGAGAGAAGCCCACTGCTAACAGAGGTACAGCATCAAGGGATTTGCCTTTGCTTCTGTTGGTTTTCACAAAAGGCTTCTTGTTAACCTTTAAAAGGAGGTCAGTCTAAAAAAGTTTGACTTGCAAGACTGTTGCAAATTGCAATGACATTGGAAGTGTATTCTGGGACTTTGGCTCCTTCAGACACAAGCCTCATAGGAAGGAGTTTACAGTTCTCACTCCTACCTACCTTTTCAACAAGGAACTATTAGCCTCAGTTGGTCTAGATTGCCTCCAGTGGTCACTTCAGCTCTAGATCATTCCTGAACTCAACTTGCCTGGACACATGCTTCGTTGTCCTTCTACAGCACTTACATCCTTCTTGGACAGGTCTACTGCTTGGACAAAAGGGAAAGTCTCCTTCTCCTGCCTTTTAGCAAGAATCAGTTGGCTTACAATGTCCCAGATGGCTCAAACCAGTGGTCATTCCAGCTCACAAACCTTTCTTGAGCTGATGTTGTGACACTCTGCTCTCTTACAGTACTTAGTTACTATCAGGACAGTACAAGTACTTCAAGGAGGGGAAGAATCTTGCTCATATCTTTTAAGGAAGGCTTGATGGAGATATCTTGAATTCTGCTATCTCTTCCTGGATCAATCTGGCTGCATGATTAGATTGCCAGTCCTTTAATTCTGATTCTCAGAATCCATACATTGAGGCACATATTACATCCATGGCTGCCTCTTTAGTTTTCAAGAGTGGGGTATTACCTGAGCAGATATGAAACTCTTGTTATTGGAAGACCCACAATTCTTTACTACATTCTACTTGAAGAAGTAGCTTGGCAATCCCATGACCAGTCCATGAACAAATTGGGCCTTGTGGATTCACCTCGGCATGTAGTCAATTTTTGTGTATCTTTACATGTTATTGATATGACTCACATAGTTATGTTCTCTCCAGTTACACAAGTGTTGTGTCACTGACATATGTCTTTCCTGACTTACATATGGCCCCATATCTGCAGTTCATGCAGTTCAGTTTGCCTGCTTGGAGATATTCTCATTGTCAGATGATGACATCTTGTTTCGGGAGTCATGCAGACATCTCCGGCCAATACCGGGTGATGGTTAATACTGCTATATGATTTGTTGTAAAATTGTCTACAACAGCAACAGCAGCAACAATGACGACCACATCATGGATCTCTTGTTGAGGTTAGCAAATTACTTATCTGTGATGAAGAAGTAATATATATAACCTAAGATGTGGCGAATGGAAGCTTATCTTATCCTCTTATCAAGTGCTTTATTTGGTGACCCCTTGTCTGACAATCATCTAACAGTGTGGCCAAAACAAATACCCTCCACCTGTTATGGTTGTATTCAAGCACTTGTGAGGATAAGGTAAGGCTATTTTACGCAATAAAATGTAACAAATTTTATTGTAATTTAACTTTTTACAAGTTAAATACTTACCTTATCCTCACAAGGATAAACCCACCCTACCTCCCCGCATAATTTGTTTTCTGGGGACCAAAAATACAATGAAGAACTCTCGACATTCGTTTGTCGACAACGACTACTGCGCAAGCGCGGACATGCGCAGACAAAGGGGTCACCTCTTGTGACAAGAATATTCCTTAAAAAATTCTTGTCGGTCGATACGTTTTTGCTCCACAAAACCAAACAAGCACTTGTGAGGATAAGGTAAGTATTTAACTTGTAAAAAGTTAAATTACAATAAAATTTGTTACAATTTGAGAACTTGTTTTCCCTTAGTCTTGAATGGTCATTGTTTAAAAAGAAAAACTACTGTTGGCCTATCGCAAATTCTCATTATAACCCTGTTTGTTGAAAATGGATTTAAAAACCTGGCCTTTTCTAGTAGTTTATCTCAATGTGTTTAGGTTTTGAACATGTCTCAGTATGCCATCAGAGACATGAATTGTGCACTGAGGCGGTTACCATCCAAGTACTAAAGTAGCCCATTGCTGCTTAACTTCAGTGAAGACAGGTACTCCGCACGCTATGCCACAATTCATGAAAGTACAGAGACAGAAAAAAAAAAAAAAAAAAAAAAGAAAACGGGGGGAAAAAAAGAAAAAAAAAGTCGTCTCTAGAAGCGCAAGCGTCAATAGAGCTCGCTCTTAAAAATGATTCGAATCTAGCTTTGACCTTTGTACTTACAATGTAGAGTAAGAAATCTAAAATTCGCCAGGAATCTAAAATTCGCCATCTCTAAAACCTTAGTTAATTTTATGAAGAAAATGATGTTTTTGTCTAAAAATTGGTATTTTTAGTTCAAAAAGCCTTAATTTACTATACAGTCAACAAATCTCACCACAATTCATTTATTTTATTAGTATTTTCACATGTGGCGAATTTTAGATATGTGGCGAATTTTAGATTTCTTACTCTATATGATGGGATTTTCCTGTAGTTTGTTCCTGTGTGTTCAGGCTAAGAACATCAAGAACAAACCAATAGTGAACAGGGACCCACAATCCATCAGGTTTGAAGAGATGCAGTGCGAGATCAAAGCTCTGAGGGAGGAACTGCACAGGCAGAGAACCTCACTGATGACGGGACAAAACACTGAGTACGACCTTAAAAAGGTCATAGAGGATGCAGGACACATCAAGCACATGGAGGACAAGGTCGTCAGGTTAGTGAATATTATAACATGACGGCAATGTAACAGAGTTTCTGATTGGCTAATCAAGAAAAAATTCCATGCTCAATATTATCACGAAGTTGTGGCTGTTACTTCTGGTTACCGTTAGCCTCCTAAAAACGTAAAATACAACACAAAAAAGTAATAGAAATATTTTATGATGGACATATCATGTTAGAATAGGGACTACGCCTTCGTGATCTAAACCCAGAAGTTGTGCTCTAAATTTGCGTAGAGCATGGATTTTTATGGTATATCTCTATATTGGAAATAGAAAATTAACTGAAAAGGGTAAGTGAAATGCAGGTTACATCAACTGTTTGAAAGATGAGGAAGTAAGGTTAGTGAATATAGGAAGTCATAGATTGACCAAGTGACATACTGGCCATATTTAAGGAGATAACAACAATGTTGTGAGGTGTGTTGACATTGGTAATAACATATTGACCTTGAGAAGTTACAGAGTATATAACATACATGGAAGAAGGTCAGTGAAACTCAAGGCATGGTAGAGCAAGTTTGAGCAGCTCGTATAATAATATATAAATAGTTTACAAAGTGTGTGACACTTCTATATGCATTGCATGCTATAGACAGACAGGATTTGAGTCTTCGTAGGTTACATTTTTATTGCATAAAATAGTCTTGCCTTATCCTTACCATCCAAACTAAACGCGAGGCCGGGGTACAGCTAGAGATGAGGCACATGCATAGTACTCCCTTCATTTACTATGAAGATATTTTGACAATATTTTTTTACAATATTTAGGTTGTGAGATGTTGGCTCATCTATCACTACTGAGGATGAACTAAGTGTTTAGCTTACAAAAAGTAATATTACAATGAAATATTTACAATGTGGCCCATTCTGTGTATGTTACAGATTACAGACAGAGTGTGACCACTACCGGATGATAGCGGAGGAAGCGTACAGACAGCTGCTGGACATCAGGGACAGAGATATCCTCTCACAGAGTCTCAACGTGCGCCTCAGAGACTGGCTGGAACTCATGGAGGAAATCAAAAACAAGGTAAAATTAACTCGGAGGAAGGGCCTTACATAGAACATCTGTTATCAGACCTTCACTTACTCAAATATTCACCTTTATAAACTCATTTCTACTGTATGTATTTCCTTATTGTACTAAAGTACTTCTGTGTGAACTGTCTACTATCTTGGATATTGGATTATAAAGGGTATAATGTGCGTGTGATTTATGAATATTATCCAAGACTTTTTGTAAGTTATAGATCATTAGAATTGTGCCTCACCCACAGTTACTACTAACTTTGTAACTTCAGGGCATATTCTGGTGTTTCATTCTGGTTTATATCACAGTTGATGGATGTTTGTTACCGTTGTCTACTGACTTCAGCAAGGATGCACAGGAGAACCACATCGTAATTGTAGTTATTATTGTTAACTTTTACCTACAAATCTATAACATCCAAGCTTCCACAGGTTGTTGATGTAATTTACCGTTTGCCTATGAAGTCATATAATCAGGGTTACTTGATACACATGTGGATATTTCTATGCTTATCTATTATCCGACCCACTTGGGGAAGTAACAATAAGGTTAGGTTGGATAATAAAAAGATCGGATAATTAAAAGCCTAAAATAACAGGTTTAAATAGACTTGGAAGAGTGGATTATTATTGCTATGTTTTAGTTGTAACTACAAAGATATACAGGGTGTATCCAGTCATGGAAAACCTGGAAAAGTCATCCTGGAATTTCATTATTTTTTCCAGGCCGGGAAAAGTCATGGAAATTAACTCTAGGTGTTTGAAAATTCATAAAAAGTCATGGAAATTAAAAGGCATCCTTTCACGAAACAGCGTTGTTCCTTTCTTTCTCCCCCAGCATTTCAATACAAGGATACATTTTATTGCGTTAATACAACTTACCTAGTGGACAGATGCATTTGTCCGGCGCTCTGCCGGTCACGCCAAACGTTAGAAAAAAACGTCCTGAGCTGGGCTCTGGCCGGGACCGGTAGTGCCCTGTTCACTCGCCAGGTGGCTGTACAGCCTACCTGCCGGTATACTGCGCATGCGTGCGCATGCGCTCTTCCTCTTTTTGTTTGGCGCGTGAGGATTTGAAACGCTTGAAGTTTTAAGAGAAACTATTTTAATTTTTTTATGTGTTATACAAGTGAATACTTGGTAAATTTGTAGTGACTTATTGTGTTCATATATCATGGCATCCCCTGGAGATAAAAAAGGACAGAGGCGAGGCGTTTGCGGTCATATTATGGCCTCTTTTGATTTGCACAAACGCTGTGCCAGATGCCGTGAGAAAGGGCTTGGAGATGATGACTGTGTTGCTAAAAAAATCTTGTTTTATTTGTGATGGTCTCACAGATTTACAAAAGGATATGCTTGCTACCCCTACTTATAAGAATCGCAAGGAAAAGAAGGCTGGTGTTTTAGTATCTCCGGAGCAAGTGACTGTTATTGCTTCTGTTGAAGACAAAGAACCCGTTTTTCAGCCGTCTCCTTCGGCAGCTCAGTCTGTTGCGCATGCGCATCAAGAGGATGCAAGCACTAGTGCGTCTTTTGTTACCTCTGATCAACTCCAACAGATTTCAGATCAATGGGCTGAACAATTCGCCCGGTTTGAGGCATTACTCTCCAGGGGCAATGTTTTTTCTACCCCAAAATCGTCTGTACAGCATGTGCCTTCCCATGCTCCAATTTCAGACACTCCTTTTATTCCCCCTTCTGCCCGGCTCACCGGTCCGGTGGAGTTCCCGGCAGAAGGTGAGGTTGATAAACAACAGGTGGATACCACTGTTCAAAGAGATGTAAAGGAACAGAAGAAGTCACGCAAGTCCCGTAAAGACACTAAAGATGATAAACGTTCAAAGAAAAGACAAGTGTCTCCTTCCCCGGATGTTGGGTCTCTTCATTCTAAATCAGTACCGGTTCCTGTTAAACCACCGGTCCAGGCTCAAGTCACCTCCGGTCCGGAGGTTGTGCCTAAACAAAAATTGAAACCTGCTCCACTGTCTGCTGTGGCTTCTGACCCGGAACAGTCAGAACTCTTTCTTCCCGGTACAACCGGTCCAGTTTCTGCTCAACCCGGTCCGTCCGGTCAAGTTCCACCCGTAGTTCAAACTTCATCTCTCTTTGGGGATTCCACTGTTACTGAAGCTTACCGGGCTCCACCGGAGCCGGATTTCCTGGACATTGACCCCCCTCAGTCTGAGGCCAGCTATTCCGAAGATCAAGTGTCTGATGAAGGTGAAATCTCCTCTGATACTCTGGACAGGCCTGAACAGACGGAAGATATGAACTACAGAGAGACAGTTAGATCCATCCGGTCTTTTATGGGATGGAATCATATCCCTACGTTTGAAAGTGACCTCAGTGAGCCTGACAAGAGTAATAATCCCTGGAAAGGGAAACTACCTAAAAGACCTGCCCGCATCTCTGTAGCCATGCCACCGGATGACTGGCTTTGCCAGAAGTTGGAAAAGTTGAACACAGTGGTGGCGGAAGGGTACCCTTCCAGGTCTCAAGATTCGGCTGGCTTAAAGAAGGATCAGTTTGTGAAAGTGCCGAAATCGCAAAGTAGATGGTACCAGATGCATATGATCAGACCGGAGGGCCCGCATAGGCCGGGAAAGACACTATTTAGTTGGCATAACTCAGAAGCCAAGGTAAATTCTCAGTTCCCCCGCATTGTGAAGGCATCTGCTTACCCTTCTACAGGCCCCCCGTCGCGTCCTATTTCTCAGGAATACTTGCGCCGGTGGGAAAGGTGCTCCAGGGAAAATTCATACATAGTAAATCATGCAGCAGGCTTTAACCGTTGCACCAGTGAATTACAGGAACGCATGACCGGCCATGTCAATATGCTTCATGCCAGAATCAACAAGGGAAAGGCCCCCAAAGAGGTTTCTGCTGCCCTTTCCGACTTAAAAGATCTGACTGCCTTTCATCAAAATGTTTCTGTGGCCATGGGCACTGCGCTCCAACACCTGGCGGACAGCCTCTTCGTGCAAATGTCCAACTTGATTTTACTACGTCGGGACTCTTATCTTGATCATGTCAAGAACGGGATCAAACCTGATACTTACAACCAGCTGCGTAATGCTCCGTTATTCGGACTTGGATTATTCCCTGACGCCGTTATACGTACAGCAGAGCAGGATATTACCAGTCATCACTCCGCCGGTTCTGTTCCCAGACCCGGTCCGGGTGCTGCCCAACAGACCGGCTGGAGATCTTCACAGAGGTACCGTCCCTATGATAACAGAGACAGTAGGAATACCGGTACCGGAGATCAGGATCGTCAGGCTTGGAGGCAATTTAGCCGGAATAGAGGCCGGGGTCGTGGCAGAGGACGTGGTTCCAACCCCCGTTTCTCTAAATCGAGAGGATACAAGCAATATAAATGACAATTACCTATTGTGTCTAACGCCCTCAACATCAGCAATTGCAAAGTTGGACAAAATGACCTTAGAAAAGACTGTAAACTCAGTAGTAATAGACAGTCCATGTTCAAAGACTTTTCATCAGACACCAAGTTTACCTTCTCAAAATGTGTCCTATCTTGCTGTAAATCATGCTCATTCTGTCTGTTTCCAAGGGCAACCGCAAAAGAAAGGTTTAAGTCCCTGTATACCAAAGAGAAAAATAAAAGATGTGAAAGGTGTTTTTTGTGCAAGTCAATGTCTTTTTGCCCCACATGTTCTAAATGTCCCCAATGTTGTCCCAAGTTTGGCTGTAGGGGGCAGACTGCAAAGGTTTTGGCAAGTTTGGCTCAGTCTGGGGGCGAATCCAAGGGTGGTCTCGATTTTACAAGAGGGATACACGCTACCCTTCAAAATCAGACCACCTCTGACCCGATCCCCGGTGATCAAGAGTGGTTATGCTCACCCCCACAAAAGCAAAGCCTTGTATCAGGCGGTAACAGACCTCATAAACAAGTTGGTAGTCGAAAAGGTCATCATCAGATCCTCCCTGGCCTTTTACAACCGCCTCTTTCTGGTGCCAAAACCGAATCAGAGATGGAGACCTATCTTGGACCTCAGCCATCTCAATCTCTTTTTGAAACCAGGCACCTTCAAAATGGAAACTCCGGAAACTATAAGGTTGTCTCTCCAAAAGGGGGAGTGGGTAACGTCACTGGATTTCAGCGACGCTTACTTTCATATCCCTATCAGTCAAAGATCCCGAAAGTACCTCAGGTTTTTTCTAGGAAGAAAAGCTTATCAATTCACGGCCCTTCCTTTCGGGCTCGCCACAGCTCCTCTGGAATTCACCAAGGTAGTCAAGGAGGTGAAACTGATGGCTCAAGCACGGGGTATCCGGATCCACCAGTACCTCGACGACTGGTTAGTCAGAGCCCCGGACCAGGAAACCTGCCAATTACATACCCAGACCCTCTTGGCCCTGTGCCACGAACTAGGGTGGGTGGTAAACATGGAGAAATCGGAGCTTACACCTCAACAGGTTTTCAATTTCGTAGGTTACCGGTTCGACCTGCTGTCCGGTCGAGTGTTGCCCACTCAGGACCGATGGATCGCTCTTCAGCAGAAACTACTGTTTATCAAAGGCAGGGACTGTTGTTCAGTCAGGCAGTTCATGTCCCTCATCGGGCTACTTACTGCCACGGAAAAGCAAGTGTGGGCCGGCCGGCTTCACATGAGACCGGTGCAGTGGCATCTAAAAAGACATTGGCATGTGCCGGAGAGCCTGGAAAAGATTATTCCGGTTCCCCTTTCTCTTCACCCACACCTGGAATGGTGGCTGGACGAGACCAATGTGCTAAAAGGGCAACCTTTGCACCCTCTTCAGCACGCCCTACAGATTTTTACAGACGCCTTAAACGAAGGTTGGGGCGCACACTTAGGGGGATCCATAGCAAGAGGCGTTTGGTCAGAAACCGAAAGTCGCCTCCACATCAACTTCTTGGAACTCAAGGCAGTTCTTCTGGCTCTCAGGAGTTTCGAGAAGCAGTGCAGGGGACAGATTGTCCTCATAGCAACCGACAACACGACTGTAGTGTCTTACATCAACAAAGAGGGCGGTATGAAATCAGGGTCTCTCTGTGCCCTACTTTGGCGGCTGCTAGCCTGGTGTCACCCCAGGAAGATAATTCTGCGGGCCAGACACATTCCGGGTCGCTTGAATGTCATAGCAGACAAGCTGTCCCGGCACAACCAGGTGATCCAGACCGAGTGGTGCCTGTCTCAACAGGTGTTCAATCGCTTATGCTCCAACTGGGGCCAGCCGCAGATAGATCTGTTTGCCACCCGCTTCAATCACAAGCTTCCCAAGTTTGTCTCTCCAGTTCCGGACTCGACAGCTTGGGCGGTGGATGCTCTCAGTCTACCATGGAGCAACCTGGACGTGTACGCCTTTCCTCCAGTCTCCCTTCTCAGTCAGGTCACATCCAGACTGGTCAATCAGGGCTTTCACAGAATGATCTTAATCGCTCCGGGTTGGCCCAACATGCCTTGGTTTTGGGATCTGATCAGTCTTTCAAGTCAAATTCCCTTCAGTCTTCCCTTGGAGAGGAACCTGTTAACTCAACCGTTCAACGGCCTTCTCCACAGGAACTTGAATCATCTGAATCTGCATGCTTGGCTCCTAGAGCCTCGTCCATCAGGCGACAAGGGTTTTCTGAGGAGGTGGCAGCAAGAATTGAGGCTCCTCAGAGAAGTTCAACCAGAGCGGTCTATAAGTCAAAGTGGGCCATTTTTGTTAAGTGGTGCGACTCCAACCAGGTGGACTTCAGGGCGCCCTCTCTGAAACAGGTGGCCGACTTTTTGTTGTATCTCTTTAAGGAGAGACAGTTACAACCCAGTACTATAGAAGGCTACAGAACGGCTATTGCCGATATGGTGGGTAACGACCCGGTTCATTTTGGCAAGGATGAAAGCCTGACTCGCTTACTGGACAGTTTCCATAGAGACAAGCCGAAAGGCAGGCGGGGAATCCCTGCGTGGAATCTTTCATTAGTGCTCCACCAGTTAACTAAAGCTCCATTCGAACCCATGCGGAAGGCCTCTCTTAAACATTTGACCTTTAAGACGGTTTTCCTTTTGGCTTTGGGTTCAGGCAAAAGGCGGAGCGAAATCCATGCATGGTTATACCGCAACATCAGGCATCAGGAGAACTGGAGTCAGGTCTCCCTATACCCCTCTCCCAGTTTTCTATCGAAGAATCAGCTAGCACGGGACGGACCGGCTGCTGTGGCACCGGTTGTCATTCCCGCGTTGTCTCCATCTTTGGACAGGTCCCTCAAGGAGGACAAGTCTCTTTGCCCGGTCAGGGCCTTGCGTTACTATTTAGACAGAACCAAGGACTTACGCTCGGGCAAAGATCTGGTGTTTGTGTCTTTCCGGAAGAGTTTTCAGAAGGACATTGTTCCGGCTACTGTCTCTTCCTGGATCAAGCAAACTGTGTTGTTGTGTTATCAGCTTTCCGATCATGAGGCTCAAACTATACATCAAGTTCGAGCCCATGATGTGCGGGCCTTTGCCGCATCCAAAGCTTTTCAGGGCGGGGTTTCCTTGGACCAGATCCTATCAGCTTGCCATTGGAAGGCCCACAACACTTTTACACAATTCTACCTGAAGGACCTAGCCTGGGCAGATTCAGAGTTGTACCACCTAGGTCCTGTGGTAGCTGCTCAACAGATCCACGAACATCAGTGATAGTCTTATTGCTGACTGTATATAGTGTACACATGTTTTTTGGGTTTAGTGTATAAAAAAAAAAAAAAAAAAAAAAAAAAAAAAAAAAACCTCCACTATCCTTTGCGACTGGATTGCCATGATCCAAGGTGGATCCAGGAGCTTCTCAAGGATGGTGTTTCTTTGCTCCTGTTCTTCTTCCTCATTCATAAAATTGTTAGTTCATGCCCTCATTAGTCTTCCTGCACATTCGGGTCGAATTGGTGCATAGACTTTCCCTTTGGAAAAAATCAGGGGGGGGCAAGGGTGTTTTGGTCCTTAAAGGTTGGTTTATTTAACCAGTACCGGACACACCCGCTATGCTATTGTCTATATGGGTTCCCCTTGTTTGGCTACCCTCCATCCAATGGGTAGTCATTCTGCATCTGTCCACTAGGTAAGTTGTATTAACGCAATAAAATAGAAAATTTAATAGTAAATTAAATTTTTATAAGTTAATACCTTACCTAGTGGACAGGGGGAGTCCCACCCTACCTTCCCCGCTATCATAACCAACAAGGGGTCATAAGGTAGACAACAAAAAGAGGAAGAGCGCATGCGCACGCATGCGCAGTATACCGGCAGGTAGGCTGTACAGCCACCTGGCGAGTGAACAGGGCACTACCGGTCCCGGCCAGAGCCCAGCTCAGGACGTTTTTTTCTAACGTTTGGCGTGACCGGCAGAGCGCCGGACAAATGCATCTGTCCACTAGGTAAGGTATTAACTTATAAAAATTTAATTTACTATTAAATTTTCTATTTATGTAATCAGATCAAATTTTTGTGTCTTCCACATCTTCCTGTACTGTGACTGGAACCTTGTGCGTGGTTCTCAAAGGCAAAACTGGCGGGAGCTTGTGGCCTCGGCAGGAGCTCGTAGCCTCAGTACATGTCTCTTTCATGCCACGAAGCATGTAAAAGGTCCTTAATTTTAAAGCTTTGGTCGTGCAGAAGTCATGGAAAAACTATTGAAATTTAAAGGATACACCCTGGCTATAGCATCCAAGCTGCCACAGTTGTTGGATGTATTTTACAGGTGCCTATAAACTTGCATAATCAAGATTGCATGATACACATGTGGACATTTGAGGGTATTATAAATGTTAAAGGATGCCTGTGACCATGAAAAAGTATAAATCTGCATATTCTCTCTCACCCACAGTTGGTGCTTACTTTTAGAGCATTGTACCAATAAAATATTGGTTCAACCTAAGTTTACTACAGGTGATCCATGTATTTCTCAAGTGCCTCCAACCTTTAAGGATTCTTGGGAGACTCTTTGTTTTACATGCAGTTATATCTTTACCACCCATCAGTGCTTTACTTTAATTCTTCTTCATCCAAATCCTTCCTTCAGATGATTGGTGTATTTTAGCAACCAAGGTTTATTTGATGTTTTTTACAGGTTCCTACGACATTGAACAAGGATGCGTGGGAGAACCAGACCATAGACCGACTCGAGAAGGAGCTCAGTCAATGCAGAAATGATCTCAAAAATGATGAGGACATCTTTGCTGAGAAGTCAAAAGAGGTCAACTACATGCAGGAGAGAGTCACACACCTGGTGAGAAGACTTGTGTGGCCATGAAACATTAGATTTGTTAGTTGAATCTTTGATTAGAGTTATGTACTGGGCTGTGGCCGCGATTTTAAATGAGCTGTTTAAGCCTTTGTGTGGCCATGATACATTAGATGTGATTAAAGTTAGTGGTGTTAACTAGAAATCAGAAGACAAAAATACACTGTAGAATTTGGAAATATATAGGTTAAATTCTTGAGATTAAGGCGTGGAAGAAAGCCACCTCTAGATTTTGTTTTGGTAAGAAATGACTCGAAGCTGAGTGACTGTGTTTTGAATGATAATCCACTAATGCCTCCGTCATACAACCTCATTACCTACAAGGCAATAAATTTTAGCCAACCCCCATATCTGTCCTCTTTAATTAAACGTAGTGACCATACACAGGGCAACTGCCTCTCAGTTTCCTCAACCAGACCTAATAAACGCAAAATCCCTTAGGCCATCAGAATTGACGATAGTATTAATGGATTTAGGCAATAGTTGAAGACCTAGTACCTATTTAGGTTGGCCTACCCACCACCATAGTGCTCCTCCCCTATTGGATGGTAACATGGACATGGACTATTTTACGGAAATTGGACTATCCCATCATGGAAATCAGCGCCTTAGAGGATGTGTATTAATTTGGTGCTTTATAAATGCTTCATACCACTACTACTACTACTACCTGTATGCTGGTTTCCTTCACCGGGAAAAGTCATTCTTATCATGAAAACAACTGTTGAAAATAGCGTAGTGCATTAAATTTTGCTTTATTTTCCTGTAGAATTGAGTGAACTCTTGGCCATATAAAATTAGTGGTATTATTGTTCTGTAGGAGCAAGTCAACTCTGATCTGTGTAAAGAAGTGGAGGATCTGAAAGAAAGACTGAGTCTGCAGGCGGAGCAGCTGGTGGACAAGCAGATGAAGATTGACACTCTGCAGGCCAGGCTTAAGGTTTCACTCAGTGACTTTTTTGCAGTGGTTAAGAGTTAACTTTATGTTAGAAATCAGTATATTGCCAAAACTTGCCTGCTTGCATTGTTGTTTTGTTAACCATAAAAACAAATGAAAATAAGAGTGTCTTAGTATATCTTGTAGAGCCAAAGAAATGCCTTTGCCTGTATCCATGGCAGAGTTTTACACATTTGATTGTACTAAACATTTAATGACCTATGCTATTTTATCTGTTTTTCATACTCAGACCTTAGAGTCCACTGATATGGAGCTCCCCACTTCTGCCTTCGAGACACCCAATGTATCGGGTCCACCCACCACCAACAGACGAGCCAAGTCAGTGCCCGCACATATGCTCGGTAACAGAAGTGCGCGGAAGGAGGAAACAGCAAGAAACATCCACACCAGTCCAGCGATATTCTCACTGGACAGGGTGATGCAAGGATTCAGAGCTCGGAGTCAGCTACTGGTCAGCAGGTGAGGAGGACACGGCTTGACCACTGGGTCATCTTTTTTTACTAAAACTTGTATTCATGATATTCTACATGAAGCTCAAAATTACGTTTTCTTGTTGGGAGAATAAAACTTTGAATTCTCTGCTATCATAAGTTTGGATATAAAATTGACAGACAATCAGCTATTACATTAATTTGTAACATGAAAATTATTTTTTCATTTATTTTTCATCAATGGATTAATCTCAGACATGATAATAGTGGTAAAAATTTAAGTATCAAAGTTGTTAGTTTTAATAAACCCAAGCAGTATGTTATAAATTCACCATATACTCCATTTTGTCGTCAGGTTAGAGGACAATGACGAGGTGAAGCAGCAGCTTTTCAGTGATGATGAACTTCCAGAAGAAGATGATGTATTTGAAGGGGACAAGTCAAAGTCTGCAAAACCTCAGTAAGTAAATGAAGCCCAAATCTGCAACAGAAAGTAGAAAATAGGCCTGCAGAATGACTTGCCTTTGAATTATTAAATACTACAGCCAGACTCCCCTCATTTGGAACCCTGTTAAGTGGAATTTTCTTTTAATTTAAAATATATGTCAGGATCTTAATCCTCAATCACATTACAGGTGGTAAGTCACATGGGAGAACGCGTTGGTCAAAACACCCCATTACTTACATTGGATTAAATGCAGTTATAGCCCCAATTATTGCATTTTTGTCTCGAGATATTCCTTTTGTATATTTTTTTTGTATAACCTATGTGATGTATGTGTCCATTGAACCCTATCTTGCTATCTTATTCAGAACCCCATTCCAGAGGAACACAAAGGATCGAGGAACATACAAAGTAAGCAAGCCACGAAGTCGTGTGCTGCCATCTAGTGATGAGGAGGACATTCTCAGACAGTCACAAACCGATGATGAGAAACTCTCACGACAAAAGGGTTCAAGTGTAAAGTTTGGAAACACACATACTCTCAGTAAAGGTGAATTGTTATTGTTAATTTAAAACATAATACCGTGTTAAACGTGCATTCAAGATGTATTATGTGGAAGGTTTAATTGTTCAACCAAGAATAAATTACATCCACCTACTCTGTAAAGATGGAGTTTTGAAGTATATCCTATATATAATGTGAATCTGGTTTTGATTTGAAATGAAAAAGGTAATTGTAGAATAAAAAGTAAATTTTAAGCTTTAACTGGCAAAAGTAAGCTGATACTGAGAACAGTTTGTAATTCAACTGTTCCATCATTCATTACTTTATACTCGCTTAAAGGGGGCATCGTGGTTAAAAAAGGTTAAAACTGTATCACTTCAAAAAGGCTTTCCCAACTTCGCATATACTCTAATCGGCATCTCCGTGGTATTAGACTTTGCCACAGCTATGAAATGATAATTTTTTTTAATTGGATACTGGTGTTGCACCTATAATCTGCCTGGCAGAGATTAAGTGCTAAGCCCCAAAGTTTATGGTCATACTCTGTCCCTGACCAGATGTGGGAAAGTAGGTATTTGTTTGTCGATGTCCAATAATTTTTAGTACAGAATGTTAACCAACTAGTGTTCATTGCTTTCCTCCATCTCCTTAGTCTACCCAAACATGAGGCCTCCGCTCAAATAAATCACTAGAAAAGCCTTAATGTCATTTAAAAATATTGGATAAAAGTAAGTCATTTCTTCAGGTTCATGATTTGTTTCCAATAGTTATGTCCACCCCCCTGGGGGGTGGATATATTATTTTTGCTTTTTTCGCCGTCCGATGTCCGATGTCCGGCGTCCGGCGTCCGATGTCCGGCGTCACGCATGGTTTCCGCTCATTTAAAGGAAAAGTATTAGAGCTATTGTCACCAAATTTGGTATGCAGGCTTATTGGGTCAGTAGCTTGCTTGGGATTGCTTTTGGCTGTTGTACCTCTTTTGCTTACTGAGTAATACTTAAGTACAGCTATTTTCAGTACCCATTGGTTTCCGTGCATTTAAGCCAAAATAATTAAAGATATTTTACTACAATTTTGAATACAAGATTGTTATGTCCATAGCTCGCTTGGTATTGCATTTGGGACTGATAGCTTTGTCAGTACATGAGTAATAGCCATTTAGGTACTTCATTGTGTATTTTCAGTACTACTTTTGAGTAATTTGCTTCTATCTCCTTAACCGTGCGAGATAGAGCGATTTCGTCGAAATTTTCGACCCACAGGGTATCTAAGGAATGCAATCTTTGCAATTTTCAAAAAAATTTTCCCCTCCCCAAAAATGGCGGCCATTTTGAATTTTCGAATTTTTGCCAAAAATGGCAAAACACCAATCTGCTTCTATCTCCTTAACCGTGCGAGATAGAGCGATTTCGTCAAAATTTTCGACCCACAGGGTATCTGAGCATTGTACTCTTGGTAATTTTAAAAAAATTTTCCCCTCCCCAAAAATGGCGGCCATTTTGAATTTTCGAATTTTTGCCAAAAATGGCAAAACACAAATTTGCTTCTATCTCCTTAACCGTGCCAGATAGAGCGATTTCGTCAAAATTTTTGACCCACAGGGTATCTGAGCATTGTGCTCTTGGTAATTTTTCCAAAAATTTTCCCCTCCCCAAAAATGGCGGCCATTTTGAATTTTCGAATTTTTGCCAAAAATGGCAAAACACTAATTTGCTTCTATCTCCTTAACCGTGCGAGATAGAGTGATTTCGTCGAAATTTTCGACCCACAGGGTATCTAAGGAATGCAATTTTTGCAATTTTCCAAAAATTTTCCCCTCCCCAAAAATGGCGGCCATTTTGAATTTTCGAATTTTTGCCAAAAATGGCAAAACACAAATTTGCTTCTATCTCCTTAACCGTGCGAGATAGAGCGATTTCGTCGAAATTTTCGACCCACAGGGTATCTAAGGAATGCAATCTTTACAATTTTCAAAAAATTTTCCCCTCCCCAAAAATGGCGGCCATTTTGAATTTTCGAATTTTTGCCAAAAATGGCAAAACACCAATCTGCTTCTATCTCCTTAACCGTGCGAGATAGAGCGATTTCGTCAAAATTTTCGACCCACAGGGTATCTGAGCATTGTACTCTTGGTAATTTTAAAAAAATTTTCCCCTCCCCAAAAATGGCGGCCATTTTGAATTTTCGAATTTTTGCCAAAAATGGCAAAACACAAATTTGCTTCTATCTCCTTAACCGTGCCAGATAGAGCGATTTCGTCAAAATTTTTGACCCACAGGGTATCTGAGCATTGTGCTCTTGGTAATTTTTCCAAAAATTTTCCCCTCCCCAAAAATGGCGGCCATTTTGAATTTTCGAATTTTTGCCAAAAATGGCAAAACACTAATTTGCTTCTATCTCCTTAACCGTGCGAGATAGAGTGATTTCGTCGAAATTTTCGACCCACAGGGTATCTAAGGAATGCAATTTTTGCAATTTTCCAAAAATTTTCCCCTCCCCAAAAATGGCGGCCATTTTGAATTTTCGAATTTTTGCCAAAAATGGCAAAACACAAATTTGCTTCTATCTCCTTAACCGTGCGAGATAGAGCGATTTCGTCGAAATTTTCGACCCACAGGGTATCTAAGGAATGCAATCTTTGCAATTTTCAAAAAATTTTCCCCTCCCCAAAAATGGCGGCCATTTTGAATTTTCGAATTTTTGCCAAAAATGGCAAAACACCAATCTGCTTCTATCTCCTTAACCGTGCGAGATAGAGCGATTTCGTCAAAATTTTCGACCCACAGGGCATCTGAGCATTGTACTCTTGGTAATTTTTAAAAAATTTTCCCCTCCCCAAAAATGGCGGCCATTTTGAATTTTCGAATTTTTGCCAAAAATGGCAAAACACAAATTTGCTTCTATCTCCTTAACCGTGCCAGATAGAGCGATTTTGTCAAAATTTTCGACCCACAGGGTATCTGAGCATTGTGCTCTTGGTAATTTTTACAAAATTTTCCCCTCCCCAAAAATGGCGGCCATTTTGAATTTTCGAATTTTTGCCAAAAATGACAAAACACTAATTTGCTTCTATCTCCTTAACCGTGCGAGATAGAGCGATTTCGTCGAAATTTTCGACCCACAGGGTATCTGAGCATTGTGCTCTTGGTAATTTTCCAAAAATTTTCCCCTCCCCAAAAATGGCGGCCATTTTGAATTTTCGAATTTTTGCCAAAAATGGCAAAACACTAATTTGCTTCTATCTCCTTAACCGTGCGAGATAGAGCGATTTCGTCGAAATTTTCGACCCACAGGGTATCTGAGCATTGTACTCTTTGCAATTTCCAAAAATTTTCCCCTCCCCAAAAATGGCGGCCATTTTGAATTTTCGAATTTTTGCCAAAAATGGCAAAACACAAATTTCCTCCTATCTCCTTAACCGTGCCAGATAGAGCGATTTCGTCAAAATTTTCGACCCACAGGGTATCTGAGCATTGTACTCTTGGCAATTTTTTAAAAAATTTCCCCTCCCCAAATATGGCGGCCATTTTGAATTTTCGAATTTTTGCCAAAAATGGCAAAACACTAATTTGCTTCTATCTCCTTAACCGTGCGAGATAGAGTGATTTCGTCGAAATTTTCGACCCACAGGGTATCTAAGGAATGCAATCTTTGCAATTTTCCAAAAATTTTCCCCTCCCCAAAAATGGCGGCCATTTTGAATTTTCGAATTTTTGCCAAAAATGGCAAAACACAAATTTCCTTCTATCTCCTTAACCGTGCGAGATAGAGCGATTTCGTCGAAATGTTCGACCCACAGGGTATCTAAGGAATGCAATCTTTGCAATTTTCAAAAAATTTTCCCCTCCCCAAAAATGGCGGCCATTTTGAATTTTCGAATTTTTGCCAAAAATGGCAAAACACCAATCTGCTTCTATCTCCTTAACCGTGCGAGATAGAGCGATTTCGTCAAAATTTTCGACCCACAGGGCATCTGAGCATTGTACTCTTGGTAATTTTTAAAAAATTTTCCCCTCCCCAAAAATGGCGGCCATTTTGAATTTTCGAATTTTTGCCAAAAATGGCAAAACACAAATTTCCTCCTATCTCCTTAACCGTGCCAGATAGAGCGATTTCGTCAAAATTTTCGACCCACAGGGTATCTGAGCATTGTGCTCTTGGTAATTTTTACAAAATTTTCCCCTCCCCAAAAATGGCGGCCATTTTGAATTTTCGAATTTTTGCCAAAAATGACAAAACACTAATTTGCTTCTATCTCCTTAACCGTGCGAGATAGAGCGATTTCGTCGAAATTTTCGACCCACAGGGTATCTGAGCATTGTGCTCTTGGTAATTTTCCAAAAATTTTCCCCTCCCCAAAAATGGCGGCCATTTTGAATTTTCGAATTTTTGCCAAAAATGGCAAAACACTAATTTGCTTCTATCTCCTTAACCGTGCGAGATAGAGCGATTTCGTCGAAATTTTCGACCCACAGGGTATCTAAGGAATGCAATCTTTGCAATTTTCCAAAAATTTTCCCCTCCCCAAAAATGGCGGCCATTTTGAATTTTCGAATTTTTGCCAAAAATGGCAAAACACAAATTTCCTCCTATCTCCTTAACCGTGCCAGATAGAGCGATTTCGTCAAAATTTTCGACCCACAGGGTATCTGAGCATTGTACTCTTTGCAATTTCCAAAAATTTTCCCCTCCCCAAAAATGGCGGCCATTTTGAATTTTCGAATTTTTGCCAAAAATGGCAAAACACTAATTTGCTTCTATCTCCTTAACCGTGCGAGATAGAGCGATTTCGTCGAAATTTTCGACCCACAGGGTAACTAAGGAATGCAATCTTTGCAATTTTCCAAAAATTTTCCCCTCCCCAAAAAATGGCGGCCATTTTGAATTTTCGAATTTTTGCCAAAAATGGCAAAACACAAATTTCCTTCTATCTCCTTAACCGTGCCAGATAGAGCGATTTCGTCAAAATTTTCGACCCATAGGGTATCTGAGCATTGTACTCTTGGCAATTTTTTAAAAAATTTCCCCTCCCCAAATATGGCGGCCATTTTGAATTTTCAAATTTTTGCCAAAAATGGCAAAACACTAATTTGCTTCTATCTCCTTAACCGTGCGAGATAGAGTGATTTCGTCGAAATTTTCGACCCACAGGGTATCTAAGGAATGCAATCTTTGCAATTTTCCAAAAATTTTCCCCTCCCCAGAAATGGCGGCCATTTTGAATTTTCGAATTTTTGCCAAAAATGGCAAAACACCAATCTGCTTCTATCTCCTTAACCGTGCGAGATAGAGCGATTTCGTCAAAATTTTCGACCCACAGGGCATCTGAGCATTGTACTCTTGGTAATTTTTAAAAAATTTTCCCCTCCCCAAAAATGGCGGCCATTTTGAATTTTCGAATTTTTGCCAAAAATGGCAAAACACAAATTTCCTCCTATCTCCTTAACCGTGCCAGATAGAGCGATTTCGTCAAAATTTTCGACCCACAGGGTATCTGAGCATTGTGCTCTTGGTAATTTTTACAAAATTTTCCCCTCCCCAAAAATGGCGGCCATTTTGAATTTTCGAATTTTTGCCAAAAATGACAAAACACTAATTTGCTTCTATCTCCTTAACCGTGCGAGATAGAGCGATTTCGTCGAAATTTTCGACCCACAGGGTATCTGAGCATTGTGCTCTTGGTAATTTTCCAAAAATTTTCCCCTCCCCAAAAATGGCGGCCATTTTGAATTTTCGAATTTTTGCCAAAAATGGCAAAACACAAATTTCCTCCTATCTCCTTAACCGTGCCAGATAGAGCGATTTCGTCAAAATTTTCGACCCACAGGGTATCTGAGCATTGTGCTCTTGGTAATTTTTACAAAATTTTCCCCTCCCCAAAAATGGCGGCCATTTTGAATTTTCGAATTTTTGCCAAAAATGACAAAACACTAATTTGCTTCTATCTCCTTAACCGTGCGAGATAGAGCGATTTCGTCGAAATTTTCGACCCACAGGGTATCTGAGCATTGTGCTCTTGGTAATTTTCCAAAAATTTTCCCCTCCCCAAAAATGGCGGCCATTTTGAATTTTCGAATTTTTGCCAAAAATGGCAAAACACTAATTTGCTTCTATCTCCTTAACCGTGCGAGATAGAGCGATTTCGTCGAAATTTTCGACCCACAGGGTAACTAAGGAATGCAATCTTTGCAATTTTCCAAAAATTTTCCCCTCCCCAAAAAATGGCGGCCATTTTGAATTTTCGAATTTTTGCCAAAAATGGCAAAACACAAATTTCCTTCTATCTCCTTAACCGTGCCAGATAGAGCGATTTCGTCAAAATTTTCGACCCATAGGGTATCTGAGCATTGTACTCTTGGCAATTTTTTAAAAAATTTCCCCTCCCCAAATATGGCGGCCATTTTGAATTTTCGAATTTTTGCCAAAAATGGCAAAACACTAATTTGCTTCTATCTCCTTAACCGTGCGAGATAGAGTGATTTCGTCGAAATTTTCGACCCACAGGGTATCTAAGGAATGCAATCTTTGCAATTTTCCAAAAATTTTCCCCTCCCCAAAAATGGCGGCCATTTTGAATTTTCGAATTTTTGCCAAAAATGGCAAAACACCAATCTGCTTCTATCTCCTTAACCGTGCGAGATAGAGCGATTTCGTCAAAATTTTCGACCCACAGGGCATCTGAGCATTGTACTCTTGGTAATTTTTAAAAAATTTTCCCCTCCCCAAAAATGGCGGCCATTTTGAATTTTCGAATTTTTGCCAAAAATGGCAAAACACAAATTTCCTCCTATCTCCTTAACCGTGCCAGATAGAGCGATTTCGTCAAAATTTTCGACCCACAGGGTATCTGACCATTGTGCTCTTGGTAATTTTTACAAAATTTTCCCCTCCCCAAAAATGGCGGCCATTTTGAATTTTCGAATTTTTGCCAAAAATGACAAAACACTAATTTGCTTCTATCTCCTTAACCGTGCGAGATAGAGCGATTTCGTCGAAATTTTCGACCCACAGGGTATCTGAGCATTGTGCTCTTGGTAATTTTCCAAAAATTTTCCCCTCCCCAAAAATGGCGGCCATTTTGAATTTTCGAATTTTTGCCAAAAATGGCAAAACACTAATTTGCTTCTATCTCCTTAACCGTGCGAGATAGAGCGATTTCGTCGAAATTTTCGACCCACAGGGTATCTAAGGAATGCAATCTTTGCAATTTTCCAAAAATTTTCCCCTCCCCAAAAATGGCGGCCATTTTGAATTTTCGAATTTTTGCCAAAAATGGCAAAACACAAATTTGCTTCTATCTCCTTAACCGTGCCAGATAGAGCGATTTCGTCAAAATTTTCGACTCACAGGGTATCTGAGCATTGTACTCTTGGTAATTTAAAAAAAATTTTCCCCTCCCCAAAAATGGCGGCCATTTTGAATTTTCGAATTTTTGCCAAAAATGGCAAAACACAAATTTCCTCCTATCTCCTTAACCGTGCCAGATAGAGCGATTTCGTCAAAATTTTCGACCCACAGGGTATCTGAGCATTGTACTCTTGGTAATTTTTAAAAAATTTTCCCCTCCCCAAAAATGGCGGCCATTTGAATTTTCGAATTGTTGCCAAAAATGGCAAAACACTAATTTGCTTCTATCTCCTTAACCGTGCGAGATAGAGTGATTTCGTCGAAATTTTCGACCCACAGGGTATCTAAGGAATGCAATCTTTGCAATTTTCAAAAAATTTTCCCCTCCCCAAAAATGGCGGCCATTTTGAATTTTCGAATTTTTGCCAAAAATGGTAAAACACAAATTTGCTTCTATCTCCTTAACCGTGCGAGATAGAGCGATTTCGTCGAAATTTTCGACCCACAGGGTATCTAAGGAATGCAATCTTTGCAATTTTCCAACAAATTTTCCCCTCCCCAAAAATGGCAGCCATTTTGAATTTTCGAATTTTTGCCAAAAATGGCAAAACACAAATTTGCTTCTATCTCCTTAACCGTGCGAGATAGAGCGATTTCGTCGAAATTTTCGACCCACAGGGTATCGAAGAAATGCAATCTTTGCAATTTTCCGAAAAATTTTCCCCTCCCCAAAAATGGCGGCCATTTTGAATTTTCGAATTTTTGCCAAAAATGGCAAAACACAAATTTGCTTCTATCTCCTTAACCGTGCGAGATAGATCGATTTCATCAAAATTTTCGACCCACAGGTATTTCAGCATTGTATTCTTGGCAATTTAAAAAAAAATTTCCCGTCCCCTAAAATGGCGGCCATTTTGAATTTTCAAATTTTTGTCAAAAATGGCAAAACACAAATTTGCTTCTATCTCCTTAACCATGCGAGATAGAGCGATTTCGTCGAAATTTTCAACCCACAGGGTATCTAAGGAATGTAATCTTTGCAATTTTCAAAAAATTTTCCCCTCCCCAAAAATGGCAGCCATTTTGAATTTTCGAATTTTTGCCCAAAATGGAAAAACACAAACTGGCCTTAACCGTGTAAAATAGAGTTATTTCGTTGAAATTTTCGACCCATAGGGTATCTAAAAAATGTACTCTTGGCAATTTTCAAAAAAATTTCCTTTTCCCAAAAATGGCGGCCATTTTGAATTTTCAAATTTTTGCCAAAAATAGAAAAACAGGAATTTGCTTCTATCTTCTTAACCGTGCCAGATAGAGTGATTTCGTCAAAATTTTCAACCCAACCAATGCAAAAAGGCATGAAGCTGAAATAATTTACATCTACACTAACAAATATTTAAGCATCATTGATATATTTTACAAATGAAACAGGGTCTTGTAAGACTACTGTACAATTTGGGCAAAAGGTTCATGGGTGGACATTACACATGATAATGTGTGTTCTTCTATGCTATCCTGTTTCTATTCGCATCTACTATCAACAGGGCGGCCGATTTCTAGTTTTAATTTATTCCAGTGTTAAATGTGTTGACAATTGGGATGCCAGTTGAAATGTGTCCTCACACTATTTCAGTGAAATGGTCTAGATACCAGTGCCACCTACTACTTGCCAATCTTGACTGTGTGTCCTTTACACATAAATCATCCTGATTATCAACAGAAGTACAAAATCCAGCTTTAGAATAAAGTCAGTAGATACTGAAAAAGATTAATAAGAAATTGTAAGTAAGTATCTACAGCCTAAATATGGTTGTATATGTTTGTACACATAGAGCCGCAGAACATCCTGAGTATTAACAGAAGTACAGAGATCCAACGTAAGAAGCTGCGTCACCATGAGATTGAGGTACGGCAGTCCACGCAGAAGATGCGGGACCTGTCCATTAACATTAAGATGAAGGAACAACTGATCAAAGAGCTGGTCAAGTCCAGTAAAGATGCAAAGACCATGAATGATCAGTATAAGGAGAAGATTAATGCATTGGAAAAGGTACAATAGTAAACTCCTCTTTTTTTTTTACACTGGCTAATGTAAAGAAAGAGACTGGAATTGGTGTCAATGGAATCCCAGTATTTGGATTTTTTCATTTAGCTGTTTTGGAAACAAACTTAAACTGTGTTGCATTGTGAAAAACTAAAAGAAAAAAAGAAGACTTTTACTCTGGCATGTACATCATTATAATACTCATGACATGAATGAAATGCCGGAATTTGGTTCTTGACTCTGGTAAACCACTTTTGATTTTTGGGATTTGTTGCATCATTAATGACCATTAGAAGAAGAAAATGTGGGTACTCGAGGGCGGACTGTATTCTGCATACATCACAAAGTCTATAAATGACCAGGAGAGCTATTTTCTAATTTTGACAATATTCTCTTATATTAACACAATAGTCGTTTAGTTCAGTGATTATAAACATCTATGGTTTGTTTTACAGGACAAAGAATCTGCCAAGCAGGAATTGAGCAATCTACAAAGACTATTTCAGGAGATGATGACAAAGGAGCATCAGGACAAGGAAAAACTACAGGGGTAGGCTCTGTTTTATTGCGTAAAATAGCCTTACCTTATCCTCACAAGTGCTTGTTTGGTTTTGTGGAGCAAAAACGTATCGACGGACAAGAATTTTTTAAGGAATATTCTTGTCACAAGAGGTGACCCCTTTGTCTGCGCATGTCCGCGCTTGCGCAGTAGTCGTTGTCGACAGAAGATTGTCGAGAGCTCTTCATTATATTTTTGGTCGATGTGGGAGCAACACGTATTTTTTCTTATTATCGCCCATATACAGATGAAAATCTATGAAGTTTTGAAGTGTGCAAGCGTGCACCTACCTGTAGTTATCCATTATTCGTCTGGTACTACCACTATTCTGCCTCCCTTGTCCTGAAAAGGGTCAGAATAAGATGTTGTGCAAGAAGATGTTGCTGTAAAGTCTTCAGTGGAAGACGGTGTATATCTTCCGCTGTACTCGGCCATTATTCGACTGGAACTACCTCCTTGTCGATGAAAGGGATGCAGAGAAGATTTTGCTGTAAAGTTTTCAGTGGAAAACAAAGAAGAAAGAATGCAGTTGGCTTTGCAACGGAGGTCGTAGATTCTTTACTGTGGGTGGAGCGCCACTCTGGTACAGTAACAGGTCTCCCTCCAAAAGAACCACTACAGAAGCGTATCCACTTATCCTTGCAGTTATTATTTTGCTTCCCAGCAGGTACAGTGAACAGAGGGACAGATTACCTTCCTTTGGTGTAGATTTAGATGAAGATCCAACAGACATCTTTGGGGCAGCATGTGCACTGATTGTGTTTTCAGCCCTGTTAAAATTGCAATAACTATCTTCTTGATAATCAGACCTTCCTATGACCATGTCTCCAATGGAAGGAATACTGTGACTTTTCAGTCAATTCTTCTGCAAACTCAACGAAGATCACACTATGCCTAAGAACTGGAACTGGCTGAGATATGGTGTTGAAGTCCTTGCTTCCAACCTTTACGAGTGGGTTTTGCACAGTATATACAGGACAGGGGCTATGTCCAGTAATTATTTGTCCTGTTACCCTCTGATATGTAGAAGGAAAACACCGAGCAGTAATTTTACAGATCTTCATATTATCACTCTTCCTAGTTTATCAGGAGAGATGGATACAGAGGAACGTGGCTACATTAATGCAAGTCACCATGGAGGCTCTTCTTGCAGTATTACTGGCAGTGATGGGATATTTTCACTGCCATCCCAGAGTTGTGCGAATCTTGAGTTGGAGTTGTCGAATTACTCCCCAATCGAATTCGCCAATGCCTGCACTACCCACAATGCAAGCGATGACGTCAGACAGGAAAACATGGCTACAGTACTAGTATACCACTAAAATGCTTCAAAAGAAAGCGATTTATCCACTCAACAATTGCAGAACTTCAGGTTTCTATGGCAGTTTATTTCTTGTATAGAAACTCGGCTAATGACAACCTCTGGTACATCTCAATGTCCTGAATTGATATCTAACTACGACTTCAACTGTCACGGCTCTCGAGTGAAGTTCGTTTACTATGCCAATAAATGCCTGCTTGTCCCACAATTTAAACTGGAGACAGCAATTATTAGAAATTCGAATACAGAAGATGTGTCTTCTATGTACCGATTCACTAGTTTTTCAACATCTACTTCAGTTTATTGTACACGGTCAAACCAATCAGTTCAAAGCAAAATGAAATTCGGGTTAGTGACCCCTCTACAGTATCATGCGAGTAGTAAAGAGGCAAAACTCTTTCTTCAGTCTCACGGAATAGAAGTTCACCATATACCTAGACCACTGGTTGTTAAGTGTACGTAAAAGACACCAGTATTGGGTTCAAATCAAAGAACTCATCCAATTATTCAACAACTGGGCTTTGTGATATCGATTTCCTAGGTTACCACTGCGTTTTGGTACAAGGAAACTTCTTTCTAACACAAATAAATTAAAGTACCAGAGAAATCTATTCAGGACATGGAGATCTCTTCACAAACAACCAAGATTGCTTGTGTCCCTGATGGTGTACTAACATCTTTGGAAAAGACTATACCAATGGGTCGGTTACATATGCGTCCTCCTTCAGTGGTATCTGAAACCACTGGCAATATCCCCAGTCACTAGTTCTGAGGGTTCCTGTTTCAAATCCTTCTGAAAAAGCATCTTTAATGGTGGAAAATTATTACAAAATGGGAAGTAGGTTGCCCTTCCCTGGCAGATTAGCACCATACCCTTACTTTCACAGATGCATATACCAGGGTTGGTGATCCCATCTAAAAGCTTGACAGTCAGTGGCATTTGGACAATTCAAGACGAATATTACATTTTATTGTCCAACAACTAAAGGCAGTGTGTCTAGCCTTAAGAAGCTTAAAGATAAAATTCTAAAAAAGAATTCTGATAGCGTCAGACAACGCCACTGTCTTCGATTATCTGAACAAACAGGGGGGGGAGCGTATACCTCCTAGTTTGGCGCAGCTTGGCCTACTGCAATCCTTGAAATATACTCATAACAGACATATTCGTGGTTGCTTAAAGGTCATACTCAACATCATCTCCAGAAGGGATAAAGGTTTGGCGCATCCTGGCCTACTGCAATCCTTGAAATATACTCATAAGAGACAGAAATATTCTGGGGTTACTTAAATGTCATACTCAATGATCTCTACAGAAGGGACAAAAGTAATCGGTACAGAATGGTTCTTACTCCCTTTATGGTTCTAGACAACGTGCAAGTTTGGCACAAATCAACAATAGGTGTTTTATGCAGGTATGCTGCATCTTGGCCTACTGCAATCCTTGAAATATTCTCATATGAGCCAGATATATTCAGGGTTGCATAGATGTCATGACAGCCTCTCCACAAAGAACGAAATAATACAGACAGGATAGTCTCTTCATCTTTAAATATTCTATTTGATTTACATAGTTTGTCAAATACCAATGGTACAGATGTTTGCCACCAATATGAGTCACAAACTTCCATTCTATGTTGCCAGTCCCGGATACAAATGCTCTGAACATAGATGCATTAAACATCTTGTTGGAGGTTCTGGACTGCTAGGCCTCTTGTCCTGTACCACTTATTCCAAAAAAATCATTGAACAAGTGAACACCAGGTGCAAAATGATTGTAGTGGCCCCTTGGTGGCCCATGATGTATTGGCTTTGGGGTCTGGTGAGTCGTTCAACCAAACCTCCATTACAGCTACTTCACTGGTCTCAGAAACAGCCATTCAGTCAGAAATTCCATCTGAATCTGTTGCATTTGCACCTTCATGCTTGGCACCTTAACACCACTCAGAATCTCTTATATCATTCTCTGAGCAAGGGGTAGAGAGATTTAGGGCATCTCAAGGACCCTCATCTTGGAATGTATGAGTCATGATGGGCCATTTTGAGCTCTGATACCCACAGAATAAGGTGGCCATCTCAGAGCCTACTGTCTCAAATATATCAGATTTTTTGATCCATTTACTTGCGAAAATCTGAAACCTGTCACTATTGCTGGCTTTGCAGCACCCATAGCTGATCATTTACATTTTTTGTGCAGGAGTTGAGCAAAAGCCTGGATCTTTATAGGCCTATTGCAAGTGTTATAGAGAGAAGCCCACTGCTAACAGAGGTGTAGCATCAAGGGATTTGCCTTTGCTTCTCTTGGTTTTCACAAAAGGCTCCTTATTAACCTTTAAAGGAGGTCAGTCTAAAAAAGTTTGACTTGCAAGACTGTTGCAATGGCATTGGAAGTGTATTCTGGGACTTTGG
This sequence comes from Sabellastarte sp. h YS-2021, assembly GCA_964017235.1. Taxonomy (NCBI): domain Eukaryota; kingdom Metazoa; phylum Annelida; class Polychaeta; order Sabellida; family Sabellidae; genus Sabellastarte; species Sabellastarte sp. h YS-2021. Next base: position 80,646,501 of record OZ024934.1, on the reverse strand, counting down.
TTCCTTCAGACACAAGCCTCATAGGAAGGAGTTTACAGTTCCCCCTCCTACCTACCTTTTCAGCAAGGACCTATTAGCCTCAATTGGTCTAGATTGGCTCCAGTGGTCACTTCAGCTCTAGATCATTCCTGAACTCAAATTGCCTGGACACATGATTCGTTGTCCTCCTACAGCACTTACATCCTTCTTGGACAGGACTACTGCTTGGAGAAAAGGAAAAGTCTCCTTCTCCTGCCTTTTAGCAAGAATCAGTTGGCTTCTGATGCCCCAAATGGCTCAAACCAGTGGTCATTCCAGCTCACAAACCTTTCTTGAGCTGACATTGGACTGATGTTGTGACACTCTGCCCTCTTACAGGACTTAGTTACTATCAAGACAGTACAAGTACTTCAAGGAGGTGAAGAATCTCTTGCTCATATCTTTTAAGGAAGGCTTGATGGAGATATCTTGAGTTCTGCTATCTCTTCCTGGATCAATCTGGATGCATGATTAGATTGCCAGTCCTTTAATTCTGATTATCAGAATCCATACATTGAGACACATATTACATCCATGGCTGCCTCTGTAGTTTTCAAGAGTGGGGTCTTACCTCAGCAGATATCAAACTCTTGTTATTGCAAGACCCACAATTCTTTACTACATTCCACTCGAAGATGTAGCTTGGCAATCCCATGACCAGTCCATGAATAAATTGGGTCTTGTGGATTCACCTCAGCATGTAGTCAATTTTTTGTGTTTTTATACATGTTATTCATATGACTCACATACTTTGTTCTCTCCAGTTATACAAGTGTTGTGTCACTGACATATGTCTTTCTTAACTTACATATGGCCCCATATCTGCAGTTTATGCAGTTCAGTTTGCCTGCTTGCAGATATTCTCATTGTCAGATGATGACATCTTGTTTGGGGAGTCATGCAGACATCTCCAGCCAATACTGGGTGATGGTTAATACTGCTATATGATTTGTTGTAAAATTTTCTACAACAGCAACAGCAGCAACAATGACGACCACATCATGGATCTCTTGTTGAGGTTAGCAAATTACTTATCTGTGTTGAAGAAGTAATATATAACCTAAGATGTGGCTTATGGAAGCTTATCTTATCCTCTTATCAGTGCTTTATTTGGTGACCCTTTTCTAACAATCATCTAACAGTGTGGCCAAAACAAATACCCTCCACCTGTTATGGTTGTATTCAAGCACTTGTGAGGATAAGGTAAGGCTATTTTACGCAATAAAATGTAACAAATTTTATTGTAATTTAACTTTTTACAAGTTAAATACTTACCTTATCCTCACAAGGATAAACCCACCCTACCTCCCCGCATAATTTGTTTTCTGGGGACCAAAAATACAATGAAGAGCTCTCGACAATCTTCTGTCGACAACGACTACTGCGCAAGCGCGGACATGCGCAGACAAAGGGGTCACCTCTTGTGACAAGAAGATTCCTTAAAAAATTCTTGTCGGTCGATACGTTTTTGCTCCACAAAACCAAACAAGCACTTGTGAGGATAAGGTAAGTATTTAACTTGTAAAAAGTTAAATTACAATAAAATTTGTTACAATTTGTACCATTAAATAATTTTATATTTTCCTTTGAATCCTGGTATTGGAAGTCTCACAAAACTTCCAAGTTCTTTGCATTTTTTTCATGGCAAGTTAACCGTGTCAACCTAGAGATATTATTTTTAAAGGAAATGTTAATTTGGGTGACCAGAAATACTTTATGAAAGCAGTTACCAATAATAAGGTTTTCTACCTTGTTTTCTTTTCAAATTCGTTAGAGACTAAGATTGTCTGTCTTGTGTTCAGGGAGTTTCGCAAAAAGATGGACACAGCCAAGCTGAAGATTACAACTATACAGAAGAAACAGAAAGACACGGAGAGACTGGCATCTATCACTGGACAGAATGACAAGCGGTAACTAGCCCATAAAAATAAGCTTTGATACAATGTGTTAAAACTCGAGATGAGATGCTATCATATGTTGCTCCCACCTACATAAAACTGTTCTGATTGCACAATACATAAAAAGTTTAGGCGTGAGTGCATTATTAAGGACTTTTTGCCGGGCGTATATCCTGTAACAAACGCCCAAGCATGAGGTATTTATTACTATTATAAAGAACGGCCTACCTGGTTTCAAGAAATATCCCTTTATTTTTATGAGGTGACAAAAACAAGGACGCCGCCATATTGTTTTGAATGCATGATCGCTCTCGTAAAAGCAGACGATTTTACGACCAACATACAATTGAGCAATTCGAAACAGCACTTCCGTTTTTCTGCGGGCGGTTATCGCATGTTTTACTCGCAGCTGATTCTATGCGTACAGACGGGTTTTCGTTCGCTGCACACTTCCGGTCCCTTCTCACTAAATACGCCTTCATCTTTTACAGGTCAGTTTGGTAGTTTGACTAAAGTGTGTTATTCAATTACCTGATTAATTGACCCCCCTTTAATTTGCATGTGCAGAATTGGAGATTTGGAAATGGCTGTGGATAAAATGCGAAACCAACAAGAACAGCTCCAGAAGAAACTGAAAGAAGAAGTGGACCACAAGTCAAAACTTGAGGTAAGAGCAATCAGAGGTATTGCAGAGATACCAGCCTAAGAGACAGTTGATTTGTAAAATATTGTCTAATTTGATTGTGTTTGGTACTTTTGTAACTGCATAAGTGCACTTGTTTGAAGTTAGGGGACATTTTAGTTATATCTTTTCTACTGAATAAATTAGGAAGGTGAAGCTTAATTTATTTTTTTATTGCGTTAATACATCCTATCCAATGGACAATTGCTTTACCGGTCGGCGCGACCGGTCCCGCCAAACGCCAGAAAAAGACGTCCTGTATATACTACCGGCAGGACCGGTCACAGAGTGTGCATTCGCCAGGTGGCGCATCATACTTCATTTCCTGTTTACCTATTGACGTCATAGCATCTTTTTCATTTGGCCCGAAAGAGTGTGCAGAAGATTTTCTTCAGAGATACGCTTTTGAAGTTTTACAACGAACTCTTCCAAGTTTCTTGTTTTTTATTAGTACGGAGTAATTCTACAACGTTCCTGATCATTATGTCGTCTCCTGGACAGAAACGAGGTTCTTGCGGGCACGTTATGGCCCTTTTCGACAACCATAAGAAATGCGCGCGTTGTCGTGACAAGGGGGTGGGAGACGACCCGTGTGTGAAGAAGTTGGATTGTAGTATCTGTAAGGCGTTTACGCCTGCTCAGATCCACCAGTTAGCAACCCCCACCTACAAGGAAAGGAAAGAACGCTCTAGCCAGAAGAAATCTGAAGAATTAACAAGTGCGTCTCCCAAGCTTGTTGATCCGTCTGAGGTTTCACTGCTGGGTCCGGTCAATTCAGGGACGCAGTCTCCTGTTGATTCTACACCCAAGCACAAGAAGAAGCGTTCTGATGGTTCCCCAAGGTCTAGTAAACGGAAGCACAGCAGTAAGCCTACTTCTGACGACCTCAAGTCCCTTGATGACAAGTGGAGTGAGAGATTTTCCCGTCTGGAAGCAATGCTGATTAACCAGTCATTTGCTGTCCCTGTGAGACCGGTGAATTCTGCTTCTGTGGTGCCCAGAGAACACCCCTTCTTTGATCCGGGTGCTTCTACAAGTGTTATGTTTTCTGAGGGCACTAGTGACGTTGCTACGCAGTTGACGGCTACCCAACCTCCGCTGGGGGTTCCCGGTACACAAGCTGTGAAGGAAGGGAATGAGAGTGCTACCCACCCTGTTCAGGGCCCCGGTACCTCTGAGACTGTTGCCACCCAACCTTTACTGGTTCCCGGTGCAGGGACTGCCACCCAGCCTCCACAGGCTCCCGGTGCGGGTCCTGAGGTTCTGCCTTCCGGTTATGAAACTACGCTGTCTAACCAGTCGCCTCCCATTGGTCAGAATTCTGAGGTTGCTAGGGAATCTGACAGTGAGGCTGAGGTGGATCCGGAACCGGCTTCACCGGCTAGTGTTCACTACCAGGGTGATGTACCGGAAACTAACACTGACCAGGATCTATCTGAAGATGCCAATTACCGGGAAACCTTGAGAGGGGTGAGGAGTTTCATGGGCTGGCATCAAATCCCGGATTATGACACCTCAGCTGCATCTATGGATGACAATCCCTTTGCCGGTTCTAGAGTGAAGACTACCGGAAAAGTGTCAGTAAAATTGCCGGTGGATGAATGGCTTTGTAAAAAGCTGGAGAAACTGAATATAACCATTGCTGAAGGTTATCCATCCAGGAATACAGAAACCAGTGGTCTGCTGCGTGACCAATTTGTCAAGACACCCCGTACTTCAAAGTGGTACGACATGCAAGCTGTTAAGAAGGATGCGTCTACCCAGGCTGTTGGTGACTGGTCTCCGGAACCGGCAAAGCTTAACAGTATGTTTTCTAGAGTTGCAAGACGCAGTTTACCTTCTGCTCCAGCTTCCAGGACCTTCAGCCAGGACACCCTTAGAAGGTGGGAGAGGTCATTCAGAGAACAATCAGTGATGTGTAATCACGCTGCTGGCCTCTCTAGATGCCTCACCAAAGTACAGGACTCCATGGTCACCCAGTTAAAGTCCCTCAGGTTCGATTCCTCAAAGGGCAAAAGTGCTGAGAAACAACAACAAGCTGTTGAAGAACTGGAATATCTGGTTACGTTTAACCGGTCAATTTCACAGGCTATGCAGCGTACCATGCAGGATTTGTCAGAGGGAGTCTTTATCAGCATGGCTAATCTCACCCTGGCCCGGCGGGACAGTTATTTAGAGTTCATAAGGGGTGGGATTAAACCGGACACCTTGTCTGCCTTACGTACGTCTCCAGTTCACCAACTATCACTTTTCCCGGACAGCTTACTGGTCAAAGCTGAAGAGGAAATCTTTCGTAGTGAAGAGAGGCGTTCTGCTGGTACCACACCAAGGAAACCTGGACGTTTTCATCCATACGTCTCCTCCAATCGAACCCCTCACCAGCCGGACCGGAAGCCCACTACTCCGGCATGGAAGCAGATTAGAGACCGGCAAACTGCTCAGAAAGGTGGTGGTAAAGCCTCAAACTTCATCCAGAAGCCGGCCAGGGGATTTAAAAAGCATAAATGACAATCACTGTTTTGCAAATGTGGTCGGATTGGTGAACTCTGTAAATGTATCCGACAAGATGGAGGGCTTGAACCCACCACCACCAGTGACAAACAAGAGCGAGACTGTGTTTCCACATGTAAACTCTTTTGTTGCAAGTGTTCCTTTTGCCAGCGGGTCACCGCAAAAGAAAGGTGTAAATCCCGTTTATTGTCAATCTATCAGAGAAATAAACCATGTGAAAGATGTTTCCTGTGTAGATCACTTGAGTTTTGTAAAAATTGTCACAAATGTCCCAACTGTTGTCACAAATCTTCCTGTAGGGGCAAGACTTCAGCAGTTTTGGGAGAAGTGGGAAACTCTGGGTGCCAGTCCAAAAGTTATCAGAATACTGAGAGAGGGCTACACCCTTCCCTTTCGGTTCAGACCCAACCTAACCAGGTCACCAATGGTCATCAGCAAATATGTAAACCCCCAAAGACAGTCTCTCCTTTTGGAGGCACTGACTCAGCTAACAAACAAGAATGCAGTAGAACCGGTAACAAATCAGACCTCCCTAGGGTTTTACAACCGGCTATTTTTGGTTCCCAAACCCAACAACCGGTGGAGACCTATCTTGGACCTGAGCACTTTGAACACCTTTTTAAACACAGAGTCGTTCAAGATGGAGACCCCAGAGACAATAAGAACCTCCCTACAGGCAGGGGAGTGGGTCACATCCATAGATTTCAAAGACGCATACTTTCACATACCAATTCACAGTCAGTCCAGGAATTACATGCGCTTTCACCTCCAGGATCGGTCCTACCAGTTCAAAGCCCTTTCCTACGGCCTGTCCACAGCTCCCATGGAGTTCACAGTGGTGGCCAAAGAGGTCAAGCTCATGGCTTTTCGACAGGGTATAAGAATCCACCAGTACCTAGACGACTGGCTGGTGAGGGCCTCTACCCTCCACACCTGTCTCCAGCATACTCAAACCCTGGTCACACTTTGTCAGGAACTAGGGTGGCTGGTGAACAAGGAAAAGTCAGAACTGGCACCCAAACAGGTCTTCAACTTCGTAGGTTACCAGTTCGACCTGAAAGAGGGCAAGGTCAGACCAACAGAAGAACGTTGGCAAGCCTTGACAGACAAGATCAGATCAATGATGTCGGATCCGGTTTGTCCGGTCCGGAAATTCATGTCCCTCATAGGTCTCCTCACAGCAACAGAAAAACAAGCCCACTTAGGGCGACTCCACATGAGACCCATACAGTGGCACTTGAAAAACAATTGGAGGGTCCCAGAGTCACTGGAAAAGGTGATACCGGTCCCCAAGTCCCTCCACCCTCATCTAAGGTGGTGGCTGGAGGAAAGCAATGTGCTACTAGGTCAACCATTACACCCTCTAAAACATGCTCTGCAGATCTTTACAGACGCATCAAACGAAGGGTGGGGCGCTCACTTGGACGACCATACTGCAAGGGGAACCTGGTCCCTTCCAGAAAGCAAGTTGCACATAAACCACTTAGAGCTAAAAGCAGTTTTTCTAGCTCTAAAGGAGTTTCGAACCCTGGTCTGCAACAAGACTGTGTTGATAGCTACAAACAACACAACAGTGGTTGCCTATATCAACAAAGAAGGGGGGATGAAGTCGGGGTCACTGTGTGCCCTACTGTGGAGAATCCTGTCCTGGTGCACCAGACAACAGGTAACCCTCAGGGCACGTCACATCCCCGGCCGGCTGAATGTGATAGCAGACAAGCTATCCAGACTTGGCCAGACCATTCAAACAGAGTGGTCACTTCATCCAGCAGTATTCCAAGCTGTATGCGCAAGGTGGCACCAGCCAAAAGTGGACCTGTTTGCCACCAGGTTCAACAACAAACTACCTCAGTTTGTGTCACCGGTGCCAGACCCCCAGGCTTGGGCAGTGGATGCACTCAGTCTCTCCTGGGAGTACCTGGACCCATACGCCTTCCCACCGGCAGCCATCTTGGGCAAAGTGGTGGAGAAGCTCCAGGACTACCCCTGCAACAGAATAATCCTGATTGCCCCAGGGTGGCCCAACATGCCCTGGTTTTGGGACCTGGTAGCAATGTCAAGCCAGATCCCACTCTGTCTGCCCAGCATACCAAACCTTGTGTCTCAGCCATTCAACCAGGTCCTTCACAGGAACCTGTCGAATCTGAACCTACATGCCTGGCTCCTAGAGCCTCAGCAATCAAGGAGCAAGGCTTCTCTGAGGCAGTGGCAGCACGAATTGAGGCTCCTCAAAGAAGATCAACCAGATCTGTCTATGAGGCAAAGTGGACCATTTTTACAAAGTGGTGCCTCAGTAATCAGGTGGACTTCAGGGCACCACCTCTGAAGGCCATTGCTGACTTCCTCCTGCACTTGTTCCAGGACAAGAAGTTACAACCAGGCACTATTGACGGCTACAGATCAGCCATTGCTGACAAACTGGGCAATTCCACCATTAATGTCAGCAAAGATGAGAATCTCACTCGTCTCCTGGATAGTTTCCATAGAGACAGACCTAAGGGCAGGAGGGGCATCCGCTCCTGGAACCTTTCACTGGTTTTACATCAGCTCACAAAGGCTCCTTTTGAACCCCTGAAAGAGTCCTCCTTGAAACATTTAACTTTCAAGACTGTTTTCCTGCTGGCTTTGGGTTCAGGTAAACGCAGGAGTGAGATCCATGCTTGGTTACATAAGAACATCAGACACCAGTCAGACTGGTCTAAGGTGTCTTTGTACCCCTCACCCAGCTTCCTATCCAAGAATCAGCTGGCTAAGGAAGGTCCAGATAGTGTGGCACCAGTGGTCATCCCAGCCCTGGCACCATCTCTGGATAGGTCACTCAAGGGTGACAGGTCCCTATGTCCAGTTAGAGCCCTGCGTTACTACTTGGACAGGACTGCAGACCTCAGGCAGAATAAGGAGTTAGTCTTTGTCTCCTTCAAGAAGGGTTTTGATAAAGACATCTCGCCTGCCACCATCTCCTCATGGATCAAACAGACTGTGGTTCGGTGCTATGAGCTCTCTGACCAGGAGGCCCTCACCTTACATCAGGTTAAAGCCCATGATGTTAGGGCCTTTGCTGCTTCTAAGGCTTTCCAATCAGGGATCTCCTTAGATCAGATCTTGTCAGCCTGCCACTGGAAATCTCACAACACCTTCACCCAATTCTATTTGAAGGATGTTGCCTGGGCTGACTCAGAGCTTTTCCACCTGGGACCTGTAGTGGCTGCCCAGCAGGTGCACCACCAGGCCCAGAAGTGAGGAGATGTTGTATATATGTAAATATGTACATATTGTAAATATGCTAGATATGTACATAATGTAAATATGTTGAATGTACATATATGTTCAAAAAAAAAAAAAAAAAAAAAAAAAAAAACTGTGACTTGCTTCCTTTGGGAAGTTTATTTCTTCTGGGACTGAACTCAGCCCCTCTCTCTCTCTATCTTTCCAACTCAGACCACCTCTGAAAGGAAAGAAAAAGGGGGGGGGGGGCAACGTCGGTAGGCTCCCAGTTAACCGGTGAGTTAGTGACCGACCCTGACCTTTCAGGGTTCTCTGACCCTAGGTCAAATGGGCCTGTTAAAAATTGTTGTTATGAGTTCACATAAGTCCCTAGCTGCTTACCCGCCTACCAAGCGGTAGTTATTCAGCAATTGTCCATTGGATAGGATGTATTAACGCAATAAAATTGCAAATTTAATAAGTAAATTATATTTTTATAAGTTAATACCCTATCCAATGGACAGGCAAGGCCCACCCAACCGGCCGCGCTATCAGCTTACTAGGGGTCTTACTAGGATTAGACACGAAAAAGATGCTATGACGTCAATAGGTAAACAGGAAATGAAGTACGATGCGCCACCTGGCGAATGCACACTCTGTGACCGGTCCTGCCGGTAGTATATACAGGACGTCTTTTTCTGGCGTTTGGCGGGACCGGTCGCGCCGACCGGTAAAGCAATTGTCCATTGGATAGGGTATTAACTTATAAAAATTTAATTTACTTATTAAATTTGCAATTTACTCACACATTGAATTATTGTTTGTGTCAGTATATTCTCAAATCCTTGGTGCCTGTAGTGAACAGGCTTAGTCAGAATTGTTGTCACAAAGGTTCACTTAACAGAAGTTCAGATTAATAAAGTGTAGACAGCAGAGGTTCAGGTAATGCTAAGTTCAGATAACTGAAGTTCGAATGGAAGAGGTTCAGGTAATCGATGTTTAGGTAATAGTTTCAAATAACAGAATTGTGTTATGTATTTTTACTCGGCATAATATCTCTTAAATCAGGACTCAGTGAGCCACTTGACTAATCCCAACTGCATTAAGACAGAGTGCTAGGGATGACCATTAATCAATGTCTAGAAGTTCTCTAGCCTACCACTGGATAAGTTCAGATAATAAGTGGAATTGAGATACATATTTATACTCTGCAGAGAGACATGGAGAGAGAACAGAAGAAGATCAAAGAGTTGGAGGCCAAGAATGAACAGCAGAAGAAAGTGCTCAGAATCAAAACAGAGGAGGTGACAGCCATGCAGAGAAAGATACGCTCAGGCTCACAGCTGACGCCAAACAGGCAAGTAAAAATAAATAAGTCTATTCAACACTAAACAGGTAAAAAAAAAAATCATGCAGTCAAAGATACGCTCAGGCTCACAACTTACACCAAACAGGCAAGTAAAAAAAAAAAGTCTGTTCAACACTAAACAGGTAAAAAAAACCATGCAGTCAAAGATATGCTCAGGCTCACAGCTAACACCAAACAGGCAAGTACAAAATAAAGTAAATCTGTTCAACACTAAACAGGTAAACAAAATCATGCAGTCAAAGATATGCTCAGGCTCACAGCTAACACCAAACAGGCAAGTAAAAAATAAAGTAAGTCTGTTCAACACTAAACAGGTAAACAAAATCATGCAAAGATACTCAAATGCTCACAACTAGCTAGTGTTGGTATCGAATAATAATATATGTATCGATATCAAACCATATTTTTACTTCTGTATCGATCGATATTGAAATATCGGGTCATGGGTGTTTTCCGAGAAAGAACTTCCAAACTCTTTCACGAGTTTTAGAAGTTTCCCGAAACGTAAACAAATATGGCGTTTCCGGTTTAGTGGTAAGTGAAATTTGACAAAAAATGATAGGAAAACCAATATATTTCTCAAATTTTATGATTTATTTACATGGAAAACAGCTTAAGTGCGTCTATTTAGTAGTATGTTTCGATATTGATAATGTACCGTACGTTATCGATATCAGTATATTTAGCATGGATCGATAAATATTTCAATATCGATAAACAATACCAGCACTACAGCTAGCACCAAACAGGTAAATAAAAAATAAATAAGTCTGTTAAAACACTACAGGTAAACAAAATCATGCAGTCAAAGATATGCTCAGGGTCACAGCACACCCTAAACAGGTAAATAAAAAAGAACAAAGTCTTAGTGTCAGCGCACATGCCAAATTGGTAAGTAAAAAATAAAGTCTATTAAAACAACAGGAAGTGGAAATCATGTAGACAGAGATATGCTCAGGGTCACCGCACATGCCAAACTGGTAAATATAAGAAAACAATAAACACGAAAAGAAAATCAGGCAGGGAAAGATATGATCAAGGTGACACATCATGTCAAACAAACTGATTAAGAAATCAACAAATAAATAAATGACTAAGTGTCACCATTTATGTCCAACAGGAAGATAACTATTAAATGAATGCCACCCAATGTTTGAAAAAATCATTACAATCAGGAAAAATAAGTCAACATCTGAAATAAACAATGCAATGAAGATTTGCTTGGGATCATGCCTACGGCTAATAGATCAGTAAAAGAGTCAAAACTCACTTTCAACCAATAAATATAACTTTTATTGTGTTAATATATCTTACCTAGTGGACCGGTGCATTAGTCCGGCGCCTAGCCGGTCCCGCCAAACATTAGAAAAAAATGTCCTGAGCTGGGCTCTGGCCTGGACCGGTAGTGTAGTATTCACTCGCCGGGTGTCGTCGGACACCCAGCTCCCCTGCTGCGCATGTGCGCGCATGCGCACTTCCTCTTTTTGTTTGGCGCCATTGTGTTTAAAATCGTGAAATTTATAAGAGAAACTTTTATTATTATACAAAGTGACATAGTGTTTTGTTGGTGATTAAACGTGGATTATTAGTTCATATATATATCATGGCATCACCAGGACAGCGCAGAGGTAACTGCGGGCACATTATGGCTGCATTTGATGGACATAAAAAGTGTGCTAGGTGTAGAGACAAGAAGTTGGGGGATGACCCTTGTGTGAAGAACCAGTTGTGTACTATTTGTGATTCTTTTACCGAACAACAACGTTCTATGCTCTCCACCCCTCAGTATAAAATCAGGAAAGATAAGAAGTCCGGGCTTTTAGTCTCTCCCTCCAAGGTCACCGTGGTGGGTGTAGTTCCCCAGGAGGATATGGGTGGAGACGAAGTAGAGGAAGAAGACGTTCCGGTTCAAGCTTCCGGCTCCGGTGAACAAGAGGTTTTCTCTGTTACACATCATTCCCCCGAAGAATTTGTCTCAAAACAAGACTTTGACACTCTTAACAACAAACTAGAGGAAAAGTTCGCCCGATTCGAGGCATTACTCACCAGGACAAACATCTTCTCTACACCTAAAGTCCCAGTTACCAATACTGCGGTTACTACTTCCGAACAGCCATTCTTCAATCCCTCTGAGCCTGGAGCCACCGGTCCGGTAAGGCCTCTGGCTTCAGACGGGCAAATTTCGCATCCAAAGGACGCAAAAAATAAGGGCACGGGAAAGAAACTTAAAAAGAACAAGACTGTTCCTACTGCTACAGTTGTGTCTGAGGCACCGGCTCCGGTGAAGGAACACACTGTAAGCACTTCCCTGCCTACTCAGAATATTGAGCAACCGGCTAAAGTGGACATACCCGTTCCGGGCCCTGCCTTGTCACTTTCCTCCGGTGGTGATTCCATCTCCAAGCCAGCTACCTTTTCAAGCTCTTCCGCCTTGTCGGCTTCTGCCACCTGTACTTCCGGTGTCGGTCAATCCTTTGCTGATCCGGACGTTTCTGATGTTGAATCCAACCATGACCAGTCTACCAAGGATTCTGATGAAGGTGAAATATCAGACTCAGAGGCCACAGAGCAAAACAAGGAAATGAACTATCGTGAAACATGTAGAGCTGTCAGGGCCTTTTTAGGATGGAATCATATCCCAGATTTTGAACTTTCAGTATCGGATGGGGATACCTCAAACAACCCGTGGAAAGGCAAACGGCCTAGAAAGACAGGAAAGGTTTCAGTAGAATTCCCCCAGATGACTGGCTCTGTCACAATATGGAGAAGTTAAATTGCAGGGTCGCTGAGGGTTACCCCTCACGCTCACAGGAATCAGCGGGCTTGAAGGTTGACCAGTTCATCCGTACACCTAAAAGCCAATCCAAGTGGTACAGGCAACATAGGCTTAGACAAGACTCCACTTCTAGACCAGGCAGAACCATCTTTAGTTGGTCGGGCTCTGAGGCCCGCCTGAATGCCCAGTACTCTAGGGTCGCTAAAGCCTCAGCTTATCCTCAGTCTGGTCCCGCTTCCTGCCCGGTACCACAGGATATCTTACGCCGGTGGGAAAAGTGTGCCAGAGAAGGGACATACATTACCAACCACGCGGCAGCATTTAACAGATGCACCAGTGAAATTCAAGACAAGATGAACAATCATATCAACTTGCTTAATGACGTTATTGTTAAGGGGAAAGCCCCTAAAGAGGTTGTAGATGCCATCAGAGATCTCAAAGACTTGTCTTCCTTTCACTCAAGTGTCTCGGTGGCACTAGGGACTTCACTCCAACATCTTGCGGACGGCTTGTTCATTCAACTAGCTAACTTCATTTTACTCCGCAGGGATTTTTATCTTGAATTTGCTAAACCCGGTTTGAAACCGGATTCTTGGAACAGGTTACGTAATGCTCCGCTGTTCAGTTCTTCCCTGTTTCCAGATGATATCCTAGCCGCAGCGGAACAGGATATAGCAAAGTTTGAGTCTACACCAAGTGCTCAAGGTCCCGGTCCGGGCACAGGGCAGCACTCTGGTAGGAAACACCAGTCATATCGTTACAAGCCGTATGACAAGAAAGATCATAGGCAGGCAGGCCACTCTTCCTCTCAGTCTAGCCAGTCTTGGCGTCAGTTTTCTCATAGAGGGAGGGGTCGCGGTCGCGGACGTGGAGGGAACAATTCCAGTCATTTCTCCAGATCGTCCCGTCAACAGTCATATAAATGACAATTATTGTTTAGTAGATCCTCAGTTAAAGTTAAGTGTGGAGGATCCAATGTGTCAGGACTTAAACAAACCTGTAATCAAGACTGTAAACTTAAATGTTGTCTGTCATGCACCTTGTGTAACAGGGCTGTCGGAAAACAAAGACATAAGACCCAATCAGGCTCAAATGGAAATAAAGTGTGTGAAGCCTGTTTGCTGTGTAAATCATTGTCTTTATGCTCCAACTGTTCAAAATGTCCCTTATGTTGTCGGAAATCCACCTGTGGCGGCCAGGCTGCAAAGGTTTTGGCAGGTCTGGCACTCCCTGGGTGCAAACACAAGAGTAGTTTCAATTCTTCAGGAAGGGTACAACCTACCCTTCAAAGAGAAACCTCCTCTGACAAGGTCACCGGTAATTATCAGTGGATACGCAAATTCGGTCAAAAGCAAGCACATAAAGGACTCCTTACAGGCACTCCTTCAGAAACAGGCGGTAGAAAAGGTGACAACTCCATCCTCCCTGGCCTTTTACAACCGCTTGTTTCTAGTACCAAAGCCCAACAACAAATGGAGGCCCATCCTAGATTTAAGTCAGCTGAACTGTTACCTAGCAACCTCATCTTTCAAGATGGAGACACCAGAGACCATCCGACTCTCCCTTCAAAAAGGGGAGTGGGTGACGTCTCTGGATTTCAGCGACGCTTACTTCCATATCCCAATAGGACAAAGGTCGCGGAAATTCCTCAGATTCTTCCTCCACAGTCAAGCTTATTAGTTCACAGCTCTCCCCTTTGGCCTCTCAACGGCTCCGTTGGAGTTCACAAAGGTGGCCAAAGAAGTTAATGGCACAGGCTCGGGGTATCAGGATCCACCAGTACCTCGACGACTGGTTGCTGAGAGCCCCGTGCCCGGAAACGTGTCTACTTCAAAACCGGACCCTCTTGGACCTATGCCACAGGTTAGGGTGGGTAGTCAATATGACCAAGTCGGAGTTGGTGCCTCAGCAGGTATTCAACTTTGTAGGCTACCGTTTCGACCTCTCTCAGGGGCTGATCAAGCCGACCCAGGAGAGGTGGATAGTTCTGTCCCAAAAGATCAGCGACCTCCTCAATCAACAGGTGTGTTCGGTCAGACAGTTCATGTCCCTTATAGGGCTACTAACAGCCACAGAGAAGCAGGTAGTATCCGGACGGCTCCACATGCGCCCTATGCAGTGGCATCTGAAGAGGCATTGGCATGTCCCGGAATCATTAGAGAAGATTATTCCTCTACCACAGTCCCTTCATCCACACCTGAGGTGGTGGTTGAACCCAGGCAATGTCCTAAAAGGTAAACCTCTACACCCATTGCAACACGCTCTTCAACTGTTTACCGACGCCTCAAACGAAGGTTGGGGTGCTCACTTAGGCGACTTCACAGCAAGAGGCCTTTGGTCCACGCAAGAAGGCGCCTTGCATATAAACGTGCTGGAACTCAAGGCCGTGTTACTAGCCCTAAAACGGTTCGAGCGGTTGTGTTGGAACCAGACCATTCTGGTGTGTTCCGACAACACGACAGTGGTCTCTTACATAAACAAGGAGGGCGGTATGAAATCCGGCTCTCTCTGTGCTCTCCTCTGGAGGCTGCTGATGTGGTGCAACCTGAGGCAAATTGTATTACGGGCAAGGCATATTCTGGGCCACGTCAATGTCATTGCAGACAAGTTGTCCCGACACGGTCAGGTGATACAAACGGAATGGTCCCTCCTGCAGGAGGTCTTCGACCAGATTTGCAGGAGATGGCACAAGCCGGAGGTAGACCTTTTTGCGACCAAGTTCAATCACAAACTTCCCAGGTTTGTGTCCCCGGTTCCGGATCTGCTAGCCTGGAAAGTGGATGCTCTAAGCGTCCCCTGGCGAAATCTGGACGCATATGTCTTTCCCCCGGTGGCTCTTCTAGGGAAGGTGGTCTCCAAGTTGATGGATCACGGATTCCACAGAGTTATTCTAATTGCTCCAGGGTGGCCAAACATGCCATGGTTTTGGGATCTGGTCCAAATTCCCCTAAGTCTTCCGAAAGTAGGGAACCTTTTGACTCAACCTTTCAATCAGTGCCCTCACAGAGACCTTCACAGTCTGAATCTGCATGCATGGCTCCTAGGGCCTTTGCCATCCAACAAGCAGGCTTCTCTGAAGAAGTGGCAACACGAATTAAAGCTCCTCAGAGATGTTCAACCAGAGCCATCTACGAATCAAAGTGGGCCGTTTTTGTCAGATGGTGTGAGGAACATAAGATGGACTTCGGGTCTCCTTCTATAAAGCAGATCGCTGATTTCCTTCTTTTCCTTTTTCAGGAAAAACATCTTCAACCTAGCACGATAGATGGCTATAGGACCGCTATATCCGACAAGATAGGAAATGGCCAGGTAAACATTGGTAAGGATGAGAATCTTACCAGGCTGTTGGACAGTTTCCATAAGGACAAGCCTAAGGGTAGGAGGGGTGTTCCTTCCTGGAACCTTTCCTTGGTTCTTCATCAACTCACGAAACCTCCCTTTGAGCCCCTTAGGAAGGCTTCCCTTACATCTTACCTTTAAGACGGTCTTCCTTCTTGCCTTGGGGTCGGGCAAAAGAAGAAGTGAGATTCATGCCTGGGTGCATAAGAACATTAGACATCTGGGGCCGGTTTCATGAACAGACTTAAGCCTTGAGTCAGACTCAAAAGTTGAGACTTTGTCTCAAATTTTGGAAATATTTTCCTGAGTCTGTGAACTCAGACTCAATGTATTTCAGAAACAAGCTCAACTTGAGACCTGGCTCAGTCACAGGCTCAAATTTGAGCCCATGAAGGAGGTGTCTCAAATTTGAGTCCAAGCTTTGATGCCAAAAAACACATACATAAAGTGATACAATTTGTTCCAAAATGAAATTGATAAATCTTGAAATCTTCTATTTATGTCCACCCCCCTGGGGAGTGGATATATTATTTTTGCTTTTTTCGCCGTCCGGCGTCCGATGTCCGGCGTCACGCATGGTTTCCGCTCATTTAAAGGAAAAGTATTAGAGCTATTGTCACCAAATTTGGTATGCAGGCTTATTGGGTCAGTAGCTTGCTTGGGATTGCTTTTGGCTGTTGTACCTCTTTTGCTTACTGAGTAATACTTAAGTACAGCTATTTTCAGTACCCATTGGTTTCCGTGCATTTAAGCCAAGATAATTAAAGATATTTTACTACAATTTTGAATACAAGATTGTTATGTCCATAGCTCGCTTGGTATTGCATTTGGGACTGATAGCTTTGTCAGTACATGAGTAATAGCCATTTAGGTACTTCATTGTGTATTTTCAGTACTACTTTTGAGTAATTTGCTAATATCTCAGAAACCGTAAGAGATAGAGCGATTTCGACAGAATTTTTGACTCACAGGGTAGTAGAAGAGTATTCTGTACAAAATTGAAAATTTTCAATTTTCGCCACTTTTGGCGGCCATCTTGAATTTTTGCGAAAAACGAAAAAATCTTAATATCTCAGAAACCGTAAGAGATAGAGCGATTTGGACAGAATTTTTGAGTCACAGGGTATCTAAGGAATGTACTCTTTGCAATTTTCCAAAAATTTTCCCCTCCCCAAAAATGGCGGCCATTTTGAATTTTAGAATTTTTGCCAAAAATGGCAAAACACAAATTTGCTTCTATCTCCTTAACCGTACGAGATAGAGCGATTTCGTCGAAATTTTCGACCCACAGGGTATCTAAGAAATGTAATCTTTGCAATTTTCAAAAAATTTGCCCCTCCCCAAAAATGGCGGCCATTTTGAATTTTAGAATTTTTGCCAAAAATGGCAAAACACTAATTTGCTTCTATCTCCTTAACCGTGCGAGATAGAGCGATTTCGGCAAAATTTTCGACCCACAGGGTATCTGGGAATTCTGATAGAGCGATTTCGGCGAAATTTTCAACCCACAGGGTATCTAAGGAGTGTACTCTTTGCAATTTTCCAAAAATTTTCCCCTCCCCAAAAATGGCGGCTATTTTGAATTTTCGAATTTTTGCCAAAAATGGCAAAACACAAATTTGCTTCTATCTCCTTAACCGTGCGAGATAGAGCGATTTCGTCGAAATTTTCGACCCACAGGGTATCTAATGAATGCAATTTCTTAAAATTTTCAAAAAATTTTCCAAAAGAAAGATCATCGCTGACGGGAGGAATGCATAGCCGGCCTCGGGGCTCACTGTAACAATAAGAGTGCGAATTATTTCACAATGAAAAGCTGGTTCCCAATCAAAACCAAAGAAACAACTTTATCCAGAAACACGCACCTAGTTCTTCTTTTATTTACACAGTGGGCCCATACCTCCTCATTTTATGACACAGTGGGCCTATACCCCCTCATTTACTTACACAGTGGGCACCACCCGCACCATCTACTGTACACAGACTGTCCAGCCTCATTTCCTCTATTACTTGCACAGTGGGCCCATACCTCCTCATTTTATGACACAGTGGGCCTATACCCCCCTCATTTACTTACACAGTGAGCACCACCTTTGCCATCTACTGTACTAGGACTGTCAAGCCTAATTAAGTTCCTCCTTTCCTTGTACAGTGGGCCTATATCTCCTAATTTATGATATGGTGGGCCTATACCAACTCATTTTCTTACACAGTGGACACCACACTCACCATCTACTGTACACAGATTGTCCAGCCTCAATTCCTCTATTACTTGCACAGTGGGCCCATACCTCCTCATTTATGACACAGTGGGCCTATACCCCCTCATTTTCTTACACAGTGGGCACCACCCGCGCCATCTACTGTACACAGACTGTCCAGCCTAAGTTCATCTCTTATAGCACAGTGGGCCCATACCTCCTCATTTTAGGACACAGTGGGCCTATACCCTCTCGTTTACTTGCACAGTGAGTACTAACCTCGCCATCTACTGTACACAGACTGTCCAGCCTCAGTTCTTCCCTTACTGGCACAGTGGGCCCATATCTCCTCATTTTATCACACAGTGGGCCTATACCCCCTCATTTACTTACACAGTGGGCACCACCCTCGAAATCTGCTGTACACACACTGTCCAGCCTCATTTCCCTTTGCCCACTGTGTAAGAAAATGGGGGGTATAGGCCCACTGTGTCAAAAAATGAGGAGGTATGGAACCACTGTGCAAGTAAGGGAGAAAATGAAGCTGGACAGTTTGTGTACAGTAGACGGCTTTGGTGGTGCACCCTGTATAAGTAAATGGGGGTATAGGCCCACTGTTGCATAAAATGAGGAGGTATGGGCCCACTGTGCAAGTAAGAGAGGAAATGAGGCTGGACAGTCTGTGTACAGTAGATGGCGAGAGTGGTGCCCACTATGTAAGAAAAGTCTGTGCACAGTAGATGGTGAGGTTGGTATTCACTGTGTCAGAAGATGAGGGGGTATAGGCTCACCGTGTCATAAATGAGGAGGTATGAGCCCACTGTGCAAATAAGGGAGGAACTGAGGCTGCACAGTTTTTGCAAAGTAGATGGCGAGGGTGGTGCCAACTGTGTAAGTAAGTGAGGGGGTATAGGCCCACTGTGTCATAAAATAAGAAGGTATGGGCCCATTGTGTAAGTTAGGGGGGGGGGAATAAGTCTGCACAGTTTGTGTAAAGTAGATGGCGAGGGTGGTGCCCACTGTGTAAGTGGAGGTATGGGCCCATTGTGTAAGTAAGGGAGGAACTGAGGCTGCACAGTTTTTGCAAAATAGATGGTGAGGGTGATGCCAACTGTGTAAGTAAATTAGGGGGTATAGGCCCACTGTGACATAAAATGAGCAGGTATGGTCCCATTGGGTAAGTAAGGGAGGAACTGAGGCTGCATATTTTGTGTAAAGTAGATGGCGAGGTTGGTACTCACTATGTAAGAAAATGAGGGGGTATAGGCCCACCGTGTCATAAATGAGGTGGTATGGGCCCACTGGTGAAGTAAGGGGGGAAATGAGGCTATACAGTTTGTGTACAGTAGATGGCGAGGGTGGTGCCCACTGGGTAAGTAAATGGAGTATAGGCCCACTGTGTCATAGAATGAGGAGGTATAGGCCCACTGTGCAAATAAGGGAGGAACTGAGGCTGGACAGTTTGTGTCCAGTAGATGGCTTGGGTGGTGCACACTGTGTAGCAAAATGAGGAGGCATGGGCCCACTCTGCAAATAAGGGAGGAACTGAGGCTGGACAGTATATGTACAGTACACTCCTACACACAAGTACCAATTTAAAGGAATCCTTTCCCTGCTCTCTTATCTCCTCAAAATTAGCTGCATAACAGGGTGTGAAAATTGATCCACCGCAGACCCCATAAAATACCACAGTTGTTTATGTTACAAACCAGTTCCTCAGTCCAGTCAGTATAAAAACACACACTCACCACTGTGAATGGTTTACTGAAGGACTGATTTCACTTATTTGAGATTGTATAATATATTTATCTGTTTTACCCAATGTTTACAATTTTAACAGAAAGATAAATTATAAAAGTGTACATGGAAAATTTTTTGGAGTATGTAGATTGGCCTTTTGTTTCAATAAGATATATCAACTTGATTTTCTTTCAAATAATATTCCATGAAACTAGTTTGATCAGGCATTGTAGAGGCACCACATACACAGCTCATTCTCACCATTTTAGTTGGTAATATTTTGATTATTTAATCAAAAGAAAAAGGTTAAAATAAAATCCACTTTTTAAGGTTTCATTTACATTAGAAACAAGTTTACTGTTTTTTCCGCCTTCACTCTTGCAAGTACTATAGACAATTATGACCGATTACTTTTCAAAGGATCAGTTTGACTAGGATTAATAATATAGTTTTAAAACATTCAAACAAAACAGAAGAACAGATTTAAACAAATTTGAATAAACTTTTAACAGCCTTCATTTAACACAATTTTGAAGACATCAGTAAGTCTTTCTGAATCATGACTACTAAATATTAAAATCTTTAATTTACAACTTGAAATGATTTGTGACATGTAGTTAAATGTTTTAAGGATTATTTAGTTTGATACCAATACTAAAACTTTAATTCAATACCAACAGTAATTCTATTGTATTACAGATTCCAGTGATAAGAAATGTCGACTTGGAAATCCAGAAAACATCTTACATCTTCCACCAAAATTTCTTATGATTTCATACTGTGTCATACATTAAAAGGTTGACAGTTAGTCTTGAATCTCTTGATGTTTGTGTATTAGAATTAAAAGAAAGAGAAGACACAGCAAAACACAGCATCTTTAACATTATAAATAATGCAACTATGTGCTTCTTTTAGCCAAAGTGTACCAAAACTTCTTAATTTTCAATAATCAAAAATACAGAAATACCATACAAAAACTGTAATTAATTGTTGACTTGCCTACATTCGGTGATTAAAAATTTCTATCTTTTACAGGAGTTGATGTCAGTGGGAATTTTTTTCTTTGTCCTTTTTGTGGAGTATCCATGGCTCTTCGTTTTTTGGCTGCTTCCTTGATGGGAGATTGTTTCTGGATGTTATTCAGGGGACATTTTGCAAAAACGTCAGGTCCAAGATCATATTCCACTTCACCTGTGGATGTCTTTCTCAAGCAACCACTGCTCATAAAATTTGGGAGAGGGGCATCATGCTTTCCAGCGGTCATTAGATACTTGATTTGGAGGTCTACAAGATCAGCCACTTTTACCATAGCTGATGCAGGAGGCATCCAGAGTTGAGGATTAGAACACTGTCTTGTAACTTCCAAGGATCCAGTTTCAATGTCTCCTGCTACCTTTCTGCCCTTTCTCATACTATTTCTCTGAACCTCTTCATATGTTAAGTCATCAGGATTAAACTTTTTTGAACAATAGAGATACTTTGTTAGAATGAGGTATGTGTCTTTGTTTACACTCATCTGTCCTTCAATGATTGTGAAAAGGTCCTGCATGAAATTACACTTTGTCACAACAGTTTTCATAATTTTGGTATGACTAATCATGTTTAATTTCGGGATGAAATCATTGCCTCCAAGACACAAGGTTAATGCTATTTTCATACCAATGTGGCTATCATCGTAGCGACTCTCTAAACAAGATAGAATACGAGTTATATTGTATACATCCATGGTTTTCCCAGGCTTAAAAAGAATCACATAGACATCATTTTTGAACGAACCATCTGAATTTCTTGGCCACAGGCGTGATACACCAAACAAGTGAATGACAACAGAATCAATATCACCAGATGTGACAATGCTGGCAACATTTTCTCCTTCTTTAAATTCTGAAACACTTCCAATCAGCCAATCAAACTGAGACATTTCAGCTTCACCCTTTTTCTGCCGGATGGAAGTTAGCTTCTGAATGTCTACAAAACTTTTTTGTTGGTTAAAGAATGCCCTAATTGGTGTTGAATATATGTCACAAGAGCAGGACTGTGAATTTACACAGTGACATGAAGTCATGTTTAGTTCACTGTCAACATCCAAAATCATATCTTTCTTAATCATCAGTTTTGATACATTACTTGCCAGATATTTGCTGATCAGTGATTTTCCCTCAGTAGTTGTCAGGAGAGCGTCCTTGTGAAATTTCTCAGAGTTAAGTATTTCACTGGATGTCTTCAAGTGAGTAATGGCATGTCTTTGTTTTGTCCTTTGCTCTCGTGTTGCTGCCTTAAAATCATCTGGTGTAAATGAGTATTTTTCCTCACAAATGACCATCCGCTTTACATTTGGCAATTGATGAATCATATTTTTGATCAAACCATTTTCCACTTGTTTCAGGTACTGAAGGCCACTGATAGCCTTTGCTTTAAATTTGACTCCTGCAAACTCTATTGTGACAAAATTAATTGAACTTGCAAGACATGGGGGGATAGCTGTTGTTCCTGTGAGTAAAAACTCTCCAAGTTGGTCCAATTTTTCTGAACTCTTTTGGTCAGGAAAGTTAAGAATTAAATCGGTCAGTGCTGTTACCATACCGGTAGCTTTTGTGACCTTGGGCTTTGTGCAATCTGGCTTCACCAAAGCTTGACACATGTTCATGTCAGAACTCAGGCAATCAATTTTCTTTGTTTGAGCTGCAACTACTTTCACCCGTTTTTCTTCTTTGCACTGCCTTTCTGTTTTTTGCATGACTGAAATCTTTTTAGCACAGACACGTCTCATTGTGATACCTTTGCTTTGTTTAGCCTTTAACAAGAGATCCTTTGGGCACTCGATGGAATTTAAATCTGGAATGTCAGATTTGGTCACTCCGAATAATTCTTCTTTTTGAAGATACTTATAAATTTTGTAGACACCAACTTCTTCAGATAATTTGTCAAGAATTGCTTGGGGCAGGATGGTTTTCTTTGGAAGATAGACATTGTGTGGGTATAAACCAGGCTCAGTTGTAACACCCCCTTTACGCAAAATAAGTGAACTTCCTCTTATAATATGCTTTATATCTGTGTCATTTATGGTCCACCCAAGGTTATCAGGACCACTCTGTCTGGACTGTGGAGATGATTCAGTCAGAGAATCAATCAAAGCAAGTCTTCGCATAACAGACACCATTGTTGAGCCTGTCCTGAACCCTTTCATAGCATCTTGATGTTCCAATTCCCTTTTAGTGTCTGTTGCAAAGTTTACAACACCACTTTTCATAGGTGTGCTGAACAAACTTTTCTTCATATTCTGGTAGAATGGACCAAGCTGACTATGGGCATGCAAGAGTTCTAGGCAAAATGGGGCATATGAGGAAGCACCATTCAAAAACCCAAATGCTATGTGCTGCTTAGTGGTGGCCAGAAGCAGGTTGTATCCATCCCTTCCTCCAAGTCGCTCAGCCAGTGATATTGAAAGAACATGATCTAGGTGGTCCATCATGTTTTTGTGCAAGGCAAAAGTTGCATTTTCATTGCAGCCATATTTCAAGAATTCAGTGAAACTGTCATGCCATTCATCAGCAGTGGTATTGCCTCTACCACTCTGCAGGGCTGAGATGAGTTTTGTTGACTCACTTTGCTCAAGATGACACATAAATGCCACAAGAAATGCCAGATGAAAACAATGTGACAGACGACGAACAAATTTAGTGGCTACATCAATGTGTTCTGCTGTGATCAGCTTGGCCCATTCATTGCAGTGATCATCACGCATATACTGTAAAATTTCCAGTAGACCAGCATGTTTATAGGCACTAAAAATATTGTTGATTTTGGACTTTCTGTAGTGCAGGCATGGAAACTCAGGTACAAAAATCTCATATTTTTGGCATCCCTTTCTTAGTTTCACAAGATTATTTCCAATTTTATGGTCTGGTCCAAACAATATCTTTTCCTTATCAGTTGTTGCCAAATCATGATGTCCAAGCTTTGTTAAAACATCATCTAACACTTCCTTCAATTTGGTAATGTCATCATCACGACCGGCAAATGGTTGAGGATGTCTTGTAAGAAGTGGAGGAAGAATATGTTTACACAGTCCAAAGCTAGTGGGCACAACATAGTTTTCTTGTTGAATGGGTGTCTCCTCATGGGAAGTCTTTTCATCTGATTGATCTACTAAACCTAATTCTTGAAAAGACTTTTCCATGAATTCTGCATCTGGAATGGCTGATAAATCATCAAATGAGTCATTTTTTATGTCACATTCCATATCCGTCGAATCTTCATGACCAGTAATTTGTTCTAAAAGCTCAAATACTGAATCGTTGTGGTCATCAGCATCATCTGCTGGGTCAAAAGAATGAACATCTTGGTCACATGTTGTTCCCGATGATGTTGTTTCAGAGGTACTTTGTACTGTAATGGAAGCATTTTCTTGTAGTTCCAAAAGTTTCGGCCAAGATTCACTTTCAAAAACTTTATTCCAGAAAGTTGGACAACCCCAAGTACAAAGCTTCTGAAATTTCACAAGTACATCCTTTTCATCATTTGTCAAAATAAAAATGCTTGGACCAACATCTTTTGGTGTCAAAGTTCTACCTTTCATGCATGTGCAGATTGCTGAATGGTCACAAATGTTTAAATCATGCCATGTTTTCACTTCTGTGCAGTCCTTTGGTAAGCCTTGCAATGTGATAGGCAATGTATTTAGCTGTTTAGTCCTACATTCTCCAGGTTTTGGGTCATCCGTAAATTTTAGCCGAACAAGATTGTCCATCATCAAAATTACATGGCAGTCTCGCATTCTTACTGGTTTTGTTATGTTTCCTTCCTTAGTTTCATACTCCAGGTCATATTCTTTTAAATAGCAATTGAAGTAAGAGTCATTTTCATGGGCTTGCTCTTTCAATTGCTTTTCAGCTGCAGTCAAGCTAAGTGAGACACCAGACTTGCTTGTAACATCAAAAACTGTGGAGACACTCTTGTACCCCATAATCAGTTTTTGAGTGTTGTGTTGTTGAAGTAAGCCAATAAAATTCTTGTTGCTTAACTTCAACAAACTTTCATATATGAAATACAGCTTTTCAGCCTTTGTTTTCAAGAAGCCTGCCTTGTCTTTTGACTTTTTCACACATTTACTGCTGAGACACTGATTCAATTGAACTTGGAATAACAGCGGGACATCAAAGATCCACTCAATCACTGGGTTAAAATTTGACATACTCAGAGGAGTTGATATTTCTTTCGAAAAGCAGATGTGGCATTTATCATTGCTTTCTTCACTTTGTGAAACAAGCAGACTGCTTTTGTCAACTGTGTGAAAATCAAGAACCTGTTCTCCAAGTTTCTGGCATAGTAGGTCATCTCTGAGAAGATATCTGGCAATTTTTTCATTTGCACTATAATTTGTGAATGTTAGTGGCTTGAAAAATACAACAGAGTCACAATTTAACCTATGTTTGTTTGCCAAAGTATAGCAAATTCTACGTACAATCCCTAACTTATCAATTGACTGTGACTCCTCGTCACTAACTTCCACATACACTTGAATGCTGTTTTCATTCGATGACTTTTCTGTGTCAACACACACAACATCATTGACGTGTTCAAAAACTTCACTTGTGTAACTCAGATCACTGTCTAACATTTCAGGATTGTGTTTTTGCTTTGCCCGGACTATATTAGATGCAGTGGTGATGGCTGAAAGTCTACACATTCTGTCTCGAACTATTTCTTTTGACTGACTGAAAGTTGCTTGTCCAATTGAGAATGATGTGTGTAACAAATTATAAAAGTTATACCTTTCTGATACAGTGTTTTCATATGTATCAAAACAAGAAAGCTTTTCAGCTTTGGCATGTTTCATGAAATGCCATTCAAATGTAACAATTTTAGCCCATTCAGCAGCTGAAAAATTGCTTTTGTATTCTGCAAAAATTCCTTCAATTTTTTCTTCCACATGGCTAGGAATAAAATCCAATGTAAATGGAAAAAGCACTTCATTTTGTGAAATAGATTTATAAAGATCTAATACACTTCTTTCTTGTACTTTTTTGTCAAAGACTTTACAAATTATAGTTTCAGATATTGCATCACAAACCTGTAAGTCTTCAACATGGTAAAAAATATATCTCAGCACTGATTTTACAGGTACATATTTTTTGTCTTGGATCTCTTTGATACCATCTTTGTATCCTTTGAGCAATCTAGTTAGGTTGAATGTTTTGATTTCAGTCTTTTTGTCAGTTGGTCGATGGTTACTTTTTATAAATGATATAAACACATTCAAGTCAACAAATAATTCCGAATTTATCTTCACTGTTGGAAAATACTTCTCCATTTCTAATACATTTTTGCTGGTACACACTTAAACATTTTGTCTTTCTTTGCTCAATGATTTTAATATTTCAATAAGCACATAAATACACAGTGTATTTGTGAAAAGATAAACAATCCTAATACATGTACAAAGAAACAGAAAAAAAACTTTTGAAAGCTTTAACAATACTGGACACAAGTAGATTAAGGGAGTGCTTCTGTTCACCTGTTTATGAGGAAACTGTTTATGAGTTTACAGCATAGATCACAGATGCACCACAGGAAACCCTGGCAATGTTATTTTAGTGCACAGTCACTGACAGTTTTATTACTCTGGGATCAGATAAGGAGATCTGGACTGTTCCTCAAATTTGAGCCGATCTGGGAACTTGTGTGTAGGAGTGAGTATATGGCGAGGGTGGTACTTACTCTGTAAGTAAATGAGGGGGTATAGGCCCACTGTGTCATAAATGAGGAAGTATGGGCCCACTGTGGAAGTCTGTCTGTCTGTGTACAGTAGATGGCCAGGGTGGTGCTCACTGTGTAATTAAATGAAGGGGTATAAGCCCACTGTGTCATAAAATGGGGAGACAGAATAGATAGTGATAGTTATGCTTGCCATTTAATAATAAATTTATAATTTCATGAAAAACTGTATGCTCATTGAGCGGGTCCCACTGTGCAAAAAGCATGTCCCACTGCAACACTGCACAGTGGGCCCCGAGGCCGGCTGTGTTTGCCTCTCTTCAGCGCTGAACCCCCTTCTCAAATTTTCCCCTCCCCAAAAATGGCGGCCATTTTGAATTTTCGAATTTTTGCCAAAAATGGCAAAACACAAATTTCCTTCTATCTCCTTAACCGTACGAGATAGAGCGATTTCGTCGAAATTTTCGACCCACAGGGTATCTAAGGAATGTACTCTTTGCAATTTTCAAAAAATTTCCCCCTCCCTAAAAATGGCGGCCATTTTGAATTTTAGAATTTTTGCCAAAAATGGCAAAACACTAATTTGCTTCTATCTCCTTAACCGTGCGAGATAGAGCGATTTCGGCAAAATTTTCGACCCACAGGGTATCTAGGAATTCTACTCTTGCCAATTTTAAAAAAATTTGCCCCTCCCCAAAGATGGCGGCCATTTTGAATTTTCGAATTTTTGCCAAAAATGGCAAAACACAAATTTGCTTCTATCTCCTTAACCGTGCGAGATAGAGCGATTTCGGCGAAATTTTCGACCCACAGGGTATCTGAGCATTGTACTCTTGGTAATTTTTAAAAAATTTGCCCCTCCCCAAAAAGGGCGGCCATTTTGAATTTTCGAATTTTTGCCAAAAATGGCATAACACAAATTTGCTTCTATCTCCTTAACCGTGCGAGATAGAGCGATTTCGTCAAAAATTTCGACCCACAGGGTATCTGATCATTGTACTGTTGGTAATTTTTAAAAAATTTGCCCCTCCCCAAAGATGGCGGCCATTTTGAATTTTAGAATTTTTGCCAAAAATGGCAAAACACAAATTTGCTTCTATCTCCTTAACCGTGCGAGATAGAGCGATTTCGTCGAAATTTTCAACCCACAGGGTATCTAAGGAGTGTAATCTTTGCAATTTTCAAAAAATTTTCCCCTCCCCAAAAATGGAGGCCATTTTGAATTTTCGAATTTTTGCCAAAAATGGCAAAACACAAATTTGCTTCTATCTCCTTAACCGTGCGAGATAGAGCGATTTCGGCGAAATTTTCGACCCACAGGGCATCTGACAATTCTACTCTTGCCCATTTTTCCAAAAATTTTCCCCTCCCCAAAGATGGTGGCCATTTTGAATTTTAGAATTTTTGCCAAAAATGGCAAAACACAAATTTGCTTCTATCTCCTTAACCGTGCGAGATAGAGCGATTTCGTCGAAATTTTCGACCCACAGGGTATCTAAGGAATGTAATCTTTACAATTTTCAAAAAATTTTCCCCTCCCCAAAAATGGCGGCCATTTTGAATTTTCGAATTTTTGCCAAAAATGGCAAAACACAAATTTGCTTCTATCTCCTTAACTGTACGAGATAGAGCGATTTCGTCGAAATTTTCGACCCACAGGGGATTTAAGGAGTGTAATCTTTGCAATTTTCAAAAAATTTTCCCCTCCCCAAAAATGGCGGCCATTTTGAATTTTCGAATTTTTGCCAAAAATGGCAAAACACAAATTTGCTTCTATCTCCTTAACCGTGCGAGATAGAGCGATTTCGGCGAAATTTTCGACCCACAGGGTATCTGAGCATTGTACTCTTGGTAATTTTTAAAAAATTTCCCCCTCCCCAAAAAGGGCGGCCATTTTGAATTTTCGAATTTTTGCCAAAAATGGCAAAACACAAATTTGCTTCTATCTCCTTAACTGTGTGATAGAGCGATTTTGTCGAAATTTTCGACCGACAGGGTATCTAAGGAGTGTACTCTTTGCAATTTTCCAAAAATTTGCCCCTCCCCAAAAAGGGCGGCCATTTTGAATTTTCGAATTTTTGCCAAAAATGGCATAACACAAATTTGCTTCTATCTCCTTAACCATGCGAGATAGAGCGATTTCGTCGAAATTTTCGACCCACAGGGTATCTAAGGAGTGTAATCTTTGCAATTTTCAAAAAATTTTCCCCTCCCCAAAAATGGCGGCCATTTTGAATTTTCGAATTTTTGCCAAAAATGGCAAAACACAAATTTGCTTCTATCTCCTTAACCGTGCGAGATAGAGCGATTTCGGCGAAATTTTCGACCCACAGGGCATCTGATAATTCTACTCTTGCCCATTTTTCCAAAAATTTTCCCCTCCCCAAAGATGGTGGCCATTTTGAATTTTAGAATTTTTGCCAAAAATGGCAAAACACAAATTTGCTTCTATCTCCTTAACCGTGCGAGATAGAGCGATTTCGTCGAAATTTTCGACCCACAGGGTATCTAAGGAATGTAATCTTTACAATTTTCAAAAAATTTTCCCCTCCCCAAAAATGGCGGCCATTTTGAATTTTCGAATTTTTGCCAAAAATGGCAAAACACAAATTTGCTTCTATCTCCTTAACTGTACGAGATAGAGCGATTTCGTCGAAATTTTCGACCCACAGGGGATTTAAGGAGTGTAATCTTTGCAATTTTCAAAAAATTTTCCCCTCCCCAAAAATGGCGGCCATTTTGAATTTTCAAATTTTTGCCAAAAATGGCAAAACACAAATTTGCTTCTATCTCCTTAACCGTGCGAGATAGAGCGATTTCGGCGAAATTTTCGACCCACAGGGTATCTGAGCATTGTACTCTTGGTAATTTTTAAAAAATTTCCCCCTCCCCAAAAAGGGCGGCCATTTTGAATTTTCGAATTTTTGCCAAAAATGGCAAAACACAAATTTGCTTCTATCTCCTTAACCATGCGAGATAGAGCGATTTCGTCGAAATTTTCGACCCACAGGGTATCTAAGGAGTGTAATCTTTGCAATTTTCAAAAAATTTTCCCCTCCCCAAAAATGGCGCCCATTTTGAATTTTCGAATTTTTGCCAAAAATGGCAAAACACAAATTTGCTTCTATCTCCTTAACCGTGCGAGATAGAGCGATTTCGTCAAAAATTTCGACCCACAGGGTATCTGATCATTGTACTGTTGGTAATTTTTAAAAAATTTGCCCCTCCCCAAAGATGGCGGCCATTTTGAATTTTAGAATTTTTGCCAAAAATGGCAAAACACAAATTTGCTTCTATCTCCTTAACCGTGCGAGATAGAGCGATTTCGTCGAAATTTTCAACCCACAGGGTATCTAAGGAGTGTAATCTTTGCAATTTTCAAAAAATTTTCCCCTCCCCAAAAATGGAGGCCATTTTGAATTTTCGAATTTTTGCCAAAAATGGCAAAACACAAATTTGCTTCTATCTCCTTAACCGTGCGAGATAGAGCGATTTCGTCGAAATTTTCAACCCACAGGGTATCTAAGGAGTGTAATCTTTGCAATTTTCAAAAAAATTTTCCCCTCCCCAAAAATGGCGGCCATTTTGAATTTTCGAATTTTTGCCAAAAATGGCAAAACACAAATTTGCTTCTATCTCCTTAACCGTGCGAGATAGAGCGATTTCGGCGAAATTTTCGACCCACAGGGTATCTGAGCATTGTACTCTTGGTAATTTTTAAAAAATTTCCCCCTCCCCAAAAAGGGCGGCCATTTTGAATTTTCGAATTTTTGCCAAAAATGGCAAAACACAAATTTGCTTCTATCTCCTTAACCATGCGAGATAGAGCGATTTCGTCGAAATTTTCGACCCACAGGGTATCTAAGGAGTGTAATCTTTGCAATTTTCAAAAAATTTTCCCCTCCCCAAAAATGGCGCCCATTTTGAATTTTCGAATTTTTGCCAAAAATGGCAAAACACAAATTTGCTTCTATCTCCTTAACCGTGCGAGATAGAGCGATTTCGTCAAAAATTTCGACCCACAGGGTATCTGATCATTGTACTGTTGGTAATTTTTAAAAAATTTGCCCCTCCCCAAAGATGGCGGCCATTTTGAATTTTAGAATTTTTGCCAAAAATGGCAAAACACAAATTTGCTTCTATCTCCTTAACCGTGCGAGATAGAGCGATTTCGTCGAAATTTTCAACCCACAGGGTATCTAAGGAGTGTAATCTTTGCAATTTTCAAAAAATTTTCCCCTCCCCAAAAATGGAGGCCATTTTGAATTTTCGAATTTTTGCCAAAAATGGCAAAACACAAATTTGCTTCTATCTCCTTAACCGTGCGAGATAGAGCGATTTCGTCGAAATTTTCAACCCACAGGGTATCTAAGGAGTGTAATCTTTGCAATTTTCAAAAAATTTTCCCCTCCCCAAAAATGGAGGCCATTTTGAATTTTCGAATTTTTGCCAAAAATGGCAAAACACAAATTTGCTTCTATCTCCTTAACCGTGCGAGATAGAGCGATTTCGGCGAAATTTTCGACCCACAGGGCATCTGACAATTCTACTCTTGCCCATTTTTCCAAAAATTTTCCCCTCCCCAAAGATGGTGGCCATTTTGAATTTTAGAATTTTTGCCAAAAATGGCAAAACACAAATTTGCTTCTATCTCCTTAACCGTGCGAGATAGAGCGATTTCGTCGAAATTTTCGACCCACAGGGTATCTAAGGAATGTAATCTTTACAATTTTCAAAAAATTTTCCCCTCCCCAAAAATGGCGGCCATTTTGAATTTTCGAATTTTTGCCAAAAATGGCAAAACACAAATTTGCTTCTATCTCCTTAACTGTACGAGATAGAGCGATTTCGTCGAAATTTTCGACCCACAGGGGATTTAAGGAGTGTAATCTTTGCAATTTTCAAAAAATTTTCCCCTCCCCAAAAATGGCGGCCATTTTGAATTTTCGAATTTTTGCCAAAAATGGCAAAACACAAATTTGCTTCTATCTCCTTAACCGTGCGAGATAGAGCGATTTCGGCGAAATTTTCGACCCACAGGGTATCTGAGCATTGTACTCTTGGTAATTTTTAAAAAATTTCCCCCTCCCCAAAAAGGGCGGCCATTTTGAATTTTCGAATTTTTGCCAAAAATGGCAAAACACAAATTTGCTTCTATCTCCTTAACTGTGTGATAGAGCGATTTTGTCGAAATTTTCGACCGACAGGGTATCTAAGGAGTGTACTCTTTGCAATTTTCCAAAAATTTGCCCCTCCCCAAAAAGGGCGGCCATTTTGAATTTTCGAATTTTTGCCAAAAATGGCATAACACAAATTTGCTTCTATCTCCTTAACCATGCGAGATAGAGCGATTTCGTCGAAATTTTCGACCCACAGGGTATCTAAGGAGTGTAATCTTTGCAATTTTCAAAAAATTTTCCCCTCCCCAAAAATGGCGGCCATTTTGAATTTTCGAATTTTTGCCAAAAATGGCAAAACACAAATTTGCTTCTATCTCCTTAACCGTGCGAGATAGAGCGATTTCGGCGAAATTTTCGACCCACAGGGCATCTGATAATTCTACTCTTGCCCATTTTTCCAAAAATTTTCCCCTCCCCAAAGATGGTGGCCATTTTGAATTTTAGAATTTTTGCCAAAAATGGCAAAACACAAATTTGCTTCTATCTCCTTAACCGTGCGAGATAGAGCGATTTCGTCGAAATTTTCGACCCACAGGGTATCTAAGGAATGTAATCTTTACAATTTTCAAAAAATTTTCCCCTCCCCAAAAATGGCGGCCATTTTGAATTTTCGAATTTTTGCCAAAAATGGCAAAACACAAATTTGCTTCTATCTCCTTAACTGTACGAGATAGAGCGATTTCGTCGAAATTTTCGACCCACAGGGGATTTAAGGAGTGTAATCTTTGCAATTTTCAAAAAATTTTCCCCTCCCCAAAAATGGCGGCCATTTTGAATTTTCAAATTTTTGCCAAAAATGGCAAAACACAAATTTGCTTCTATCTCCTTAACCGTGCGAGATAGAGCGATTTCGGCGAAATTTTCGACCCACAGGGTATCTGAGCATTGTACTCTTGGTAATTTTTAAAAAATTTCCCCCTCCCCAAAAAGGGCGGCCATTTTGAATTTTCGAATTTTTGCCAAAAATGGCAAAACACAAATTTGCTTCTATCTCCTTAACCATGCGAGATAGAGCGATTTCGTCGAAATTTTCGACCCACAGGGTATCTAAGGAGTGTAATCTTTGCAATTTTCAAAAAATTTTCCCCTCCCCAAAAATGGCGCCCATTTTGAATTTTCGAATTTTTGCCAAAAATGGCAAAACACAAATTTGCTTCTATCTCCTTAACCGTGCGAGATAGAGCGATTTCGTCAAAAATTTCGACCCACAGGGTATCTGATCATTGTACTGTTGGTAATTTTTAAAAAATTTGCCCCTCCCCAAAGATGGCGGCCATTTTGAATTTTAGAATTTTTGCCAAAAATGGCAAAACACAAATTTGCTTCTATCTCCTTAACCGTGCGAGATAGAGCGATTTCGTCGAAATTTTCAACCCACAGGGTATCTAAGGAGTGTAATCTTTGCAATTTTCAAAAAATTTTCCCCTCCCCAAAAATGGAGGCCATTTTGAATTTTCGAATTTTTGCCAAAAATGGCAAAACACAAATTTGCTTCTATCTCCTTAACCGTGCGAGATAGAGCGATTTCGTCGAAATTTTCAACCCACAGGGTATCTAAGGAGTGTAATCTTTGCAATTTTCAAAAAATTTTCCCCTCCCCAAAAATGGAGGCCATTTTGAATTTTCGAATTTTTGCCAAAAATGGCAAAACACAAATTTGCTTCTATCTCCTTAACCGTGCGAGATAGAGCGATTTCGGCGAAATTTTCGACCCACAGGGCATCTGACAATTCTACTCTTGCCCATTTTTCCAAAAATTTTCCCCTCCCCAAAGATGGTGGCCATTTTGAATTTTAGAATTTTTGCCAAAAATGGCAAAACACAAATTTGCTTCTATCTCCTTAACCGTGCGAGATAGAGCGATTTCGTCGAAATTTTCGACCCACAGGGTATCTAAGGAATGTAATCTTTACAATTTTCAAAAAATTTTCCCCTCCCCAAAAATGGCGGCCATTTTGAATTTTCGAATTTTTGCCAAAAATGGCAAAACACAAATTTGCTTCTATCTCCTTAACTGTACGAGATAGAGCGATTTCGTCGAAATTTTCGACCCACAGGGGATTTAAGGAGTGTAATCTTTGCAATTTTCAAAAAATTTTCCCCTCCCCAAAAATGGCGGCCATTTTGAATTTTCGAATTTTTGCCAAAAATGGCAAAACACAAATTTGCTTCTATCTCCTTAACCGTGCGAGATAGAGCGATTTCGGCGAAATTTTCGACCCACAGGGTATCTGAGCATTGTACTCTTGGTAATTTTTAAAAAATTTCCCCCTCCCCAAAAAGGGCGGCCATTTTGAATTTTCGAATTTTTGCCAAAAATGGCAAAACACAAATTTGCTTCTATCTCCTTAACTGTGTGATAGAGCGATTTTGTCGAAATTTTCGACCGACAGGGTATCTAAGGAGTGTACTCTTTGCAATTTTCCAAAAATTTGCCCCTCCCCAAAAAGGGCGGCCATTTTGAATTTTCGAATTTTTGCCAAAAATGGCATAACACAAATTTGCTTCTATCTCCTTAACCATGCGAGATAGAGCGATTTCGTCGAAATTTTCGACCCACAGGGTATCTAAGGAGTGTAATCTTTGCAATTTTCAAAAAATTTTCCCCTCCCCAAAAATGGCGGCCATTTTGAATTTTCGAATTTTTGCCAAAAATGGCAAAACACAAATTTGCTTCTATCTCCTTAACCGTGCGAGATAGAGCGATTTCGGCGAAATTTTCGACCCACAGGGCATCTGATAATTCTACTCTTGCCCATTTTTCCAAAAATTTTCCCCTCCCCAAAGATGGTGGCCATTTTGAATTTTAGAATTTTTGCCAAAAATGGCAAAACACAAATTTGCTTCTATCTCCTTAACCGTGCGAGATAGAGCGATTTCGTCGAAATTTTCGACCCACAGGGTATCTAAGGAATGTAATCTTTACAATTTTCAAAAAATTTTCCCCTCCCCAAAAATGGCGGCCATTTTGAATTTTCGAATTTTTGCCAAAAATGGCAAAACACAAATTTGCTTCTATCTCCTTAACTGTACGAGATAGAGCGATTTCGTCGAAATTTTCGACCCACAGGGGATTTAAGGAGTGTAATCTTTGCAATTTTCAAAAAATTTTCCCCTCCCCAAAAATGGCGGCCATTTTGAATTTTCAAATTTTTGCCAAAAATGGCAAAACACAAATTTGCTTCTATCTCCTTAACCGTGCGAGATAGAGCGATTTCGGCGAAATTTTCGACCCACAGGGTATCTGAGCATTGTACTCTTGGTAATTTTTAAAAAATTTCCCCCTCCCCAAAAAGGGCGGCCATTTTGAATTTTCGAATTTTTGCCAAAAATGGCAAAACACAAATTTGCTTCTATCTCCTTAACCATGCGAGATAGAGCGATTTCGTCGAAATTTTCGACCCACAGGGTATCTAAGGAGTGTAATCTTTGCAATTTTCAAAAAATTTTCCCCTCCCCAAAAATGGCGCCCATTTTGAATTTTCGAATTTTTGCCAAAAATGGCAAAACACAAATTTGCTTCTATCTCCTTAACCGTGCGAGATAGAGCGATTTCGTCAAAAATTTCGACCCACAGGGTATCTGATCATTGTACTGTTGGTAATTTTTAAAAAATTTGCCCCTCCCCAAAGATGGCGGCCATTTTGAATTTTAGAATTTTTGCCAAAAATGGCAAAACACAAATTTGCTTCTATCTCCTTAACCATGCGAGATAGAGCGATTTCGTCGAAATTTTCAACCCACAGGGTATCTAAGGAGTGTAATCTTTGCAATTTTCAAAAAATTTTCCCCTCCCCAAAAATGGAGGCCATTTTGAATTTTCGAATTTTTGCCAAAAATGGCAAAACACAAATTTGCTTCTATCTCCTTAACCGTGCGAGATAGAGCGATTTCGGCGAAATTTTCGACCCACAGGGCATCTGACAATTCTACTCTTGCCAATTTTTAAAAAATTTTCCCCTCCCCAAAGATGGTGGCCATTTTGAATTTTAGAATTTTTGCCAAAAATGGCAAAACACAAATTTGCTTCTATCTCCTTAACTGTGTGAGATAGAGCGATTTTGTCGAAATTTTCAACCCACAGGGTATCTAAGGAGTGTACTCTTTGCAATTTTCCAAAAATTTTCCCGTCCCCAAAAATGGCGGCCATTTTGAATTTTTGCCAAAAATGGCAAAACACAAATTTGCTTCTATCTCCTTAACCGTGCGAGATAGAGCGATTTCGTCGAAATTTTCGACCCACAGGGTATCTAAGGAATGTAATCTTTACAATTTTCAAAAAATTTTCCCCTCCCCAAAAATGGCGGCCATTTTGAATTTTCGAATTTTTGCCAAAAATGGCAAAACACAAATTTGCTTCTATCTCCTTAACTGTACGAGATAGAGCGATTTCGTCGAAATTTTCGACCCACAGGGGATTTAAGGAGTGTAATCTTTGCAATTTTCAAAAAATTTTCCCCTCCCCAAAAATGGCGGCCATTTTGAATTTTCGAATTTTTGCCAAAAATGGCAAAACACAAATTTGCTTCTATCTCCTTAACCGTGCGAGATAGAGCGATTTCGGCGAAATTTTCGACCCACAGGGTATCTGAGCATTGTACTCTTGGTAATTTTTAAAAAATTTCCCCCTCCCCAAAAAGGGCGGCCATTTTGAATTTTCGAATTTTTGCCAAAAATGGCAAAACACAAATTTGCTTCTATCTCCTTAACTGTGTGATAGAGCGATTTTGTCGAAATTTTCGACCGACAGGGTATCTAAGGAGTGTACTCTTTGCAATTTTCCAAAAATTTGCCCCTCCCCAAAAAGGGCGGCCATTTTGAATTTTCGAATTTTTGCCAAAAATGGCATAACACAAATTTGCTTCTATCTCCTTAACCATGCGAGATAGAGCGATTTCGTCGAAATTTTCGACCCACAGGGTATCTAAGGAGTGTAATCTTTGCAATTTTCAAAAAATTTTCCCCTCCCCAAAAATGGCGGCCATTTTGAATTTTCGAATTTTTGCCAAAAATGGCAAAACACAAATTTGCTTCTATCTCCTTAACTGTACGAGATAGAGCGATTTCGTCGAAATTTTCGACCCACAGGGGATTTAAGGAGTGTAATCTTTGCAATTTTCAAAAAATTTTCCCCTCCCCAAAAATGGCGGCCATTTTGAATTTTCGAATTTTTGCCAAAAATGGCAAAACACAAATTTGCTTCTATCTCCTTAACCGTGCGAGATAGAGCGATTTCGGCGAAATTTTCGACCCACAGGGTATCTGAGCATTGTACTCTTGGTAATTTTTAAAAAATTTCCCCCTCCCCAAAAAGGGCGGCCATTTTGAATTTTCGAATTTTTGCCAAAAATGGCAAAACACAAATTTGCTTCTATCTCCTTAACTGTGTGATAGAGCGATTTTGTCGAAATTTTCGACCGACAGGGTATCTAAGGAGTGTACTCTTTGCAATTTTCCAAAAATTTGCCCCTCCCCAAAAAGGGCGGCCATTTTGAATTTTCGAATTTTTGCCAAAAATGGCATAACACAAATTTGCTTCTATCTCCTTAACCATGCGAGATAGAGCGATTTCGTCGAAATTTTCGACCCACAGGGTATCTAAGGAGTGTAATCTTTGCAATTTTCAAAAAATTTTCCCCTCCCCAAAAATGGCGGCCATTTTGAATTTTAGAATTTTTGCCAAAAATGGCAAAACACAAATTTGCTTCTATCTCCTTAACTGTGTGAGATAGAGCGATTTTGTCGAAATTTTCGACCGGCAGGGTATCTAAGGAGTGTACTCTTTGCAATTTTCAAAAAATTTTCCCCTCCCCAAAAATGGCGGCCATTTTGAATTTTCGAATTTTTGCCAAAAATGGCAAAACACAAATTTGCTTCTATCTCCTTAACCGTGCGAGATAGAGCGATTTCGTCGAAATTTTCGACCCACAGGGTATCTAAGGAGTGTAATCTTTGCAATTTTCAAAAAATTTTCCCCTCCCCAAAAATGGCGGCCATTTTGAATTTTCGAATTTTTGCCAAAAATGGCAAAACACAAATTTGCTTCTATCTCCTTAACCGTGCGAGATAGAGCGATTTCGTCAAAAATTTCGACCCACAGGGTATCTGAGCATTGTACTGTTGGTAATTTTTAAAAAATTTGCCCCTCCCCAAAGATGGCGGCCATTTTGAATTTTAGAATTTTTGCCAAAAATGGCAAAACACAAATTTGCTTCTATCTCCTTAACTGTGTGATAGAGCTATTTTGTCGAAATTTTCGACCGACAGGGTATCTAAGGAGTGTACTCTTTGCAATTTTCCAAAAATTTTCCCCTCCCCAAAAATGGCGGCCATTTTGATTTTTCGAATTTTTGCCAAAAATGGCAAAACACAAATTTGCTTCTATCTCCTTAACTGTGTGATAGAGCGATTTTGTCGAAATTTTCGACCGACAGGGTATCTAAGGAGTGTACTTTTTGCAATTTTCAAAAAATTTTCCCCTCCCCAAAAATGGCGGCCATTTTGAATTTTCGAATTTTTGCCAAAAATGGCAAAACACAAATTTGCTTCTATCTCCTTAACCGTGCGAGATAGAGCGATTTCGTCGAAATTTTCGACCCACAGGGTATCTAGGGAGTGTAATCTTTGCAATTTTCAAAAAATTTTCCCCTCCCCCAAAATGGAGGCCATTTTGAATTTTCGAATTTTTGCCAAAAATGGCAAAACACAAATTTGCTTCTATCTCCTTAACCATGCGAGATAGAGCGATTTCGGCGAAATTTTCGACCCACAGGGTATCTGAGCATTGTACTCTTGGTAATTTTTAAAAAATTTTCCCCTCCCCAAAAAGGGCGGCCATTTTGAATTTTCGAATTTTTGCCAAAAATGGCATAACACAAATTTGCTTCTATCTCCTTAACCATGCGAGATAGAGCGATTTCGTCGAAATTTTCGACCCACAGGGTATCTAAAGAGTGTACTCTGTGCAATTTTCCAAAAATTTTCCCTCCCCAAAAAATGGCGGCCATTTTGAATTTTCGAATTTTTGCCAAAAATGGCAAAACACAAATTTGCTTCTATCTCCTTAACTGTGTGAGATAGAGCGATTTCGGCGAAATTTTCGACCCACAGGGTATCTGAGCATTGTACTCTTGGTAATTTTTAAAAAATTTTCCCCTCCCCAAAAAGGGCGGCCATTTTGAATTTTCGAATTTTTGCCAAAAATGGCATAACACAAATTTGCTTCTATCTCCTTAACCATGCGAGATAGAGCGATTTCGTCGAAATTTTCGACCCACAGGGTATCTAAAGAGTGTACTCTGTGCAATTTTCCAAAAATTTACCCCTCCCCAAAAATGGCGGCCATTTTGAATTTTCGAATTTTTGCCAAAAATGGCAAAACACAAATTTGCTTCTATCTCCTTAACCGTGCGAGATAGAGCGATTTCGTCAAAAATTTCGACCCACAGGGTATCTGAGCATTGTACTGTTGGTAATTTTTAAAAAATTTGCCCCTCCCCAAAGATGGCGGCCATTTTGAATTTTAGAATTTTTGCCAAAAATGGCAAAACACAAATTTGCTTCTATCTCCTTAACTGTGTGAGATAGAGCAATTTCATCGAAATTTTCAACCCACAGGGTATCTAAGGAGTGTACTCTTTGCAATTTTCCAAAAATTTTCCCGTCCCCAAAAATGGCGGCCATTTTGAATTTTTGCCAAAAATGGCAAAACACAAATTTGCTTCTATCTCCTTAACCGTGCGAGATAGAGCGATTTCGTCGAAATTTTCGACCCACAGGGTATCTAAGGAATGTAATCTTTACAATTTTCAAAAAATTTTCCCCTCCCCAAAAATGGCGGCCATTTTCGAATTTTTGCCAAAAATGGCAAAACACAAATTTGCTTCTATCTCCTTAACTGTGTGAGATAGAGCGATTTCGTCAAAGATTTCGACCCACAGGGTATCTGAGCATTGTACTCTTGGTAATTTTTTAAAAATTTGCCCCTCCCCAAAAATGGCGGCCATTTTGAATTTTCGAATTTTTGCCAAAAATGGCAAAACACTAATTTGCTTCTATCTCCTTAACCGTGTGAGATAGAGCGATTTCGGCAAAATTTTCAACCCACAGGGTATCTAAGGAGTGTACTCTTTGCAATTTTCCAAAAATTTTCCCCTCCCCAAAAATGGCGGCCATTTTGAATTTTTGCCAAAAATGGCAAAACACAAATTTCCTTCTATCTCCTTAACCGTGCGAGATAGAGCGATTTCGTCGAAATTTTCGACCCACAGTGTATTTAAGGAATGTAATCTTTACAATTTTCAAAAAAATTTTCCCCTCCCCAAAAATGGCGGCCATTTTGAATTTTCGAATTTTTGCCAAAAATGGCAAAACACAAATTTGCTTCTATCTCCTTAACCGTGCGAGATAGAGCGATTTCGTCGAAATTTTCGACCCACAGGGTATCTAAGGAGTGTAATCTTTGCAATTTTCAAAAAATTTTCCCCTCCCCAAAAATGGCGGCCATTTTGAATTTCGAATTTTTACCAACAATGGCAAAACACAAATTTGCTTCTATCTCCTTAACCGTGCGAGATAGAGCGATTTCGGCGAAATTTTCGACCCAAGGGGTATCTAAGAAATGTACTCTTTGCAATTTTCAAAAAATTTTCCCCTCCCCACATATGGCGGCCATATTGAATTTTCGAATTTTTGCCAAAAATGGAAAAACACAAACTGGCCTTAACCGTGCAAAATAGAGTTATTTCGTTGAAATTTTCGACCCATAGGCTATCTAAGAAATGTACTCTTGGCAATTTTCAAAAAATTTTCCTTTTCCCAAAAATGGCGGCCATTTTGAATTTTCGAATTTTTGCCAAAAATAGATAAACAGGAATTTGCTTCTATCTTCTTAGCAAAAGGTTGATAGGGTGGACATTACACATGATAATGTGTGTTCTATGCTATCCTGTTTCTATTCATATGTCGCAGCTACAAGCAACAAGGCGTCCTATTTCTAGTTTCATTTTATTTTGTAATTACAGCCACATATTCAATATTTACTAATAACAAAAGTCAATAGAATTGACATGCTTTATAGGATATTATCAAAGTGACAGGCCTCAAGGGTGGACTCAAAGCCAGACTCAACCTCAGTTGAGTCTCAATCTTATGGATCACTTAGAATAATATATTATCATATAATTTCTTTGTATTATGAGTATTAAAGATATTTAAAATGATAATAATCATGAAATATAACTTTTTAAACTAAAAATAAGCCCACTAAATATATGAAATGAGATTAAAAAGTTGAGACCATAACTTGAGACTGGTCTCAGCTGATCCACCCTTTATGAAATCCATTTGAGCCAAAAACTCAGCCGAGACAAAAGTCTCAGATTTGAGACCCTGACTCAGCCTTGAGTCTGGCTCAGTTTGAGACTTTTCATGAAACCGGCCCCAGGAGGATTGGTCTAAGGTTTCGCTGTACCCTTCCCCAAGCTTCATCTCCAAGAACCATCTGGCTAAGGAGGGTCCGGGTTGTGTAGCTCCGGTTATAATCCCGGCTCTTGCTCCGACCTTGGACAAGTCTCTTAAGGAGGACAGGACCTTGTGTCCGGTGAGGTCCTTGCGTTACTATTTAGACAAAACCAAGGACCTTCGGGCAGACAAGGAGTTAGTTTTTGTCTCCTTTAGGAAAAGCTTCAAGAAGGACATTGTACCAGCAACTGTCTCTTCATGGATCAAACAAACGATTGGCTTATGTTACCAACTCTCAGATGAGCAGGCTCAAAATTTGCATCAAGTTCGGGCCCATGATGTCCGGGCCTTCGCGGCTTCTAAGGCCTTTCAAGGAGGCGTACCTTTAGATCAGATTCTATCAGCCTGCCATTGGAAGTCTCATAACACATTCACCCAGTT
Source organism: Sabellastarte sp. h YS-2021 (assembly GCA_964017235.1). Taxonomy (NCBI): domain Eukaryota; kingdom Metazoa; phylum Annelida; class Polychaeta; order Sabellida; family Sabellidae; genus Sabellastarte; species Sabellastarte sp. h YS-2021. Next base: position 80,604,963 of record OZ024934.1, on the reverse strand, counting down.
CTATCTAAAGGATGTAGCCTGGACAGACTCTGAGCTATATCATTTGGGCCCTGTGGTAGCGGCTCAATAGATTAGAGATTAACTTTTGAGACTCCTTTGTAAATATGTACAAAAAAACAAAATAAAAAAACCAGTCTCTGCAGTCTACTTTACCTCTCAAGATAGATGGGAGACCAAATGGAACTTCCCCTCTTTACTTCCTCAGGACTCCTTGGGACTCTTCTCTCCTCCCCTCTTCATGAGTGTCAGTTTTTCTGTAAAAGAGAAAAGGGGGGGGGGGGAATGTAACATTACCGAGATGGTCAGGAACCGGTCTAGGTTTGTTTCCTCGGTCTATATGATGATTTGGGAGTTATCTCCCATAGTGAGTCCCCTTATTTTTTGATTGGTCTACCCGCCATCCAATGGGTAGTTATTCTGCACCGGTCCACTAGGTAAGATATATTAACGCAATAAAATGGAAAATTTAAGAATTAAATTAAATTTTTATAAGATGATATCTTACCTAGTGGACAAGGAGAGTCCCACCCTACCTTCCCCGCTTAAATCAAGGGGACATTCTTTGGTAGGCAACAAAAAGAGGAAGTGCGCATGCGCGCACATGCACAGCAGGGGAGCTGGGTGTCCGAGGACACCCGGCGGGTGAATACTACACTACCGGTCCAGGCCAGAGCCCAGCTCAGGACATTTTTTTCTAATGTTTGGCGGGACCGGCTAGGCGCCGGACTAATGCACCAGTCCACTAGGTAAGATATTATCTTATAAAAATTTAATTTAATTCTTAAATTTTCCAATTCACAGTTAATGCCCAACACATAAACAAAGGATTTCAAAGCTCACAACCAACAGGTAAATAAAAGCTTCGCAGCTCATGTCCAACAGGTGAACATGTGATTCGCAGCTCATGCCCAACAAGTATAAAAAAGATTCGTAAAAGGTGAAATAACATATACCAAAGCAATGGAGATACCTACGACTTTAGTTGTATAGGCAAAATTATGGTAATAATTGAAAACTGAATGGTACATTATGTTAATAGTGTACTTTTGATATTCAGACAATATGTTAGTTGCTGCCCTAAGCATGATGGATGTTTTTCTAATGTGTTAAAACCTTAAATTCAGAAGTTAATATTAATAAATGCTAATTTTGTTCAGGTACTAAATATTTTCTGTTTTATGTTTAATAGACTTATTTCCTTAAAAATAAGCCTTGTAAATATTTTAAATGTATCTCACCTGTTAAAACTGTTTCTTCTAAAGTCTTTTATTTCATGATGGCTTGCTTGGTAAAATTATCTTTTTATGCTTAAAAGTTTTTAGATGTAAAATCCATACATCAAATATTTCTCTTATGCATGCACAGCACAGTAGAAATATGTATGTACTTGTATGTATATTCTGTTTCTAATGTTTAAGAAAAAAATAAAAATTATCAAAAAAAAAAAAAAAAAAGAAAAGAAATATTGTATTTTAAACTTTCATTGCCGTAAATGCTTTCACTTGGAAGGAAGCTAGATCATTTTAACCATTCTATCGTTCAATGAAAAAGTGACATGAAATGGTACTTCTTGTCTGATCTTATATAACAAGCAAGTGTATATATTAATCATAAATTTCAACTTTTCTTGTTAATAAAAGCATATTTGTTCCTGCTTTTTTTTTTGATTTTAAGAAATATCTGTGGGATGCTATTTAATATTCGTGTTGTGTACAGGTTAGAATTTTGTATAAATTATTACTAAATTACAACAAAAATAAACATCAACTTAGTCACAAAAAAAATGTTTAAATCATAACTTCTGCACAATCATGTTATAAATCTATGAAAACTTAGTTTTCTCCTAGACACATCATACTCATGCAAGGTTATTTCATGGTTGTTCTCTTGTCAAACATCTAAAATAGAATATATGAAGCATTTTAAATTTCATTGTATTTGGGTCATTGTTGCTAAATATGAAAATTGGCAGCATTTACTTACTTACAGATAACACAGATTTTTATCCATTTATAACACCTTTAGTTGATGTAATTTCTGTGTCACTAGTCTTAAGGTAGTTGTATTAATTAATGACTGTTAACTGGCTGTCAACTTTCCAGATTGCATAACAAACCAAGTGTGCATGAAGTTACACCAAGGTAAGATATAATACCTTTGGTATATTGGGTGGGGGGTCACATTACCGAACGGGACATCCATAGCGATCGACAATCTACCATAACATTAAAAAGCTAGATAGCAGTGGCACAGGGATCCAACACCCCACTTATTTTAATATATGAATAAAAAATAAATGATCATCTAACCACTGGTAAACCCTATACCCCGGCTGTCTATTATTTTAAATGTCACGGTAGATTGCCGGTCGCTATGGATGTCCTGTTCGCTAACGTACCCCCCCCCCCCCCCCCCCCCCCCTGTATGTAGTGCTGTGTGATACTGTATTATATATGCTGTGACATAACCTTCTAATGTCTGTTACTGTTACCCATTTCAACAAAATCTCTTCTACTTTAACAATCCTTTATATGGTGCACTTTAGCATTTTCCACTAGATATTTAGTTTTATAGAATTTCCCACACCAGACAATTTTTAAGTGCGAGCTCTAGTGCTTCCAGAGATCCCCTTCTTTTTTCTTTTTTTTTTTTTTTTTTTTTTGTTTTGTTTTGTTGACGAGTATTTGTCTTTTCAATGAAGGTAAGCAACAATGGGCTACGTTAGTACTGGGATGGGTGACCGCTTTGGTGCACCACTAGTGTCTCTGATGGCTTTGCGCTAACGCTAGTAGACCAAAACCCCTTTCGGCCTTGTTTTTCATAACTTTTGTAGATTAATGGTGTCTACTTGCACTATTTTGAAACCTCAAACTCTACTGACAAAAAAGTCCCACTTGTTTAAATATGTAAAACTAGACAATGAGATGATGAGAGCTGGTTGTATACTGTGTTAGAATCAAACCCTTTGCACAATATCTCCACATTGATTTGACCATTTGCAAAAATCAAAATCAGTTTCTTGGGGCTTTCAAAAAACAAATTTTAGTGTTTCATATGCTTGCCACTAATATGGTTAAGCTTTTTCGCAAGCATGCATAAGCCTGAATAAGTGTTCATGACTCGTACAAAATTGTTGATGCTGGCCAACAGGCCATTCAAAGGCAAAAGTAATGACATTTTCTATAACAAATTCTCAAATATTCTTTATGGTTTTGTTATTTCTATCACAGTGTAATGAGAAAACTGAATACCTGTTTACCGTTCAGATCACTATGTCTCAGTCACTGGAATTCAGTGTCATTGGACTTTCTGCTTCCTCCTGTTGCCTAGCCATTGGCATTTCCTCTTTATGCTTAGAAATCTTTATTTTTGAATGAAATTATTTTTTCTGGTTCGCAGAGCTTCAACTTTACATTGTCTAGTCATACATGTTAAAAATTCTGTTGACGTCTTCCAAATTGTACTAATTGTTTATGCTCAAACTTTATCAGCTCTGTCACTGGTGATTTTGTCTTTGTTACCATCACGGGGCAAGCATGGTAGCAAATACCGGTTGCTTTTAAGATGCAACAGGAAAAGACAAAAAGTTTAACTTAAATTTATTTAACAATTAAAAATAATGATTACAGTCAACTTGGTATGCCCTCAATGGCATATAGAATTATACAATAATGAAACCAATCTGACCTGGCCACTGTAACTCGCAGTTCAGTTTGTCCACTGTATCTAGTAATCTGTCCTGTGATAAGTCCAGTGTCCACTAACACACAGATATCTGTATCCTGTGATCCGTTCTATATCTGATACCACAAAATGTCCTTATCATATGATCCTTTCCGTGACCAGTGATACAAAATGTCTGTATATAGATATTCAGAGAGTTTGTACAACTGTACTGTCCACTCCAAAATATGGACAATGCCCAAAATGCAGTAAATCGACTCTCTGGTAGAACCACACACTACATGCAGATGCAAAAGGTATCCAAAGTACAGCAAATCTACTCTCTGGTAGATCCAGATACTGTATCCGGTTCACTCCAGCTAAAGTTCACAACAACACAGGTAGTTTATATCCACTTGATATTAGTTCTAAGACACAAGTAGCGTTCCTTATACCCAGCAAATACTATGTTCATTTGTGGTCAGATGTACAGCCCTCATATATGACTATGGAAACTTCCAGAAAGTTATAGAACTAACTTGAAGGTAACACCTGTCACCAGATCAAGTGATGAAGTTCTAGAAATCTGTTTAACATGGGTTTCCCCAAATATGTTAATATAATCACTGAGGTTATTGAAGCCTAGAGGGATTTCCCCCAATCTATAAATAGACAATAAACATCAATATCACACAAAATCAATAACTCCATTACCTTAAATGTTAATACACACATTATGCTTAGCTTAAACAATGCACTGGCACAGTGCCTATATATATGTAACAGTCTTCCTTGTTGTGTGTGAAAATGTTGTTTTAACTAAATGAGGTCAATAGAACCTCACTTATTCAGGCATTTTACGCAAGAATTGTTTTACTCATTTGACTCAAGGTCTTGAAGGGTTAATAAACCTTGTAGCAGTAGTTTGCTGAAAAGGCCCAAAAATCTTCATGAAATGAAATTGGCCCCAGATTTAAACTTTGAAACGGTGCACTACATATTGAAGGTATTTTGCACTTGGTGCCTAATCCTCCTTTAAGATGAAGAGATACCCACAGACTACCACTGACTAAATTTCAACATTGTCTTAAGTATTAGCCTTCTTTTAAATCTTTGGAAGCATTTTTATGGAATAGATGTTAATATCAAATTATATCAATCAATTTCAGTAAATTACTGGACCTAGAAACCAGTAAATACACATATGTACAGCATTATGCTTATTTCACTGATCATCATGATAGTCATTAAGCATGTTTATTTAAAAAAAATGAAAATTGCAGTTACTGTATTAAAAATAAAATGTGTTTTTACTGATTTGTATAATTTTACTCCAACATATACTCATATAGATTTGAACAAAGCTTAACAGGTATCAAGCAGAAAGTAGTTTAGTAGTAGTTTAGTGAGTAGATTTAATCATTGTAATATATTAGTAGTTGTAAGGTTTTTCTGACTAATGCACATAAAAATCTGTTGCAGAAAAAGAAAATCCAACAAAGTTTATCCAATGTGGTAATTATGTGCATATAAAGTATCGGTTTATAAGGTCTCGTGTACAATGATTTCATTAAGTTTCTTGAACAGTTTTATCATGTTTAGGTTTTAGTATAGTTTTATGTTTGCTTTTCTAGCTTTTACTTTTTATTATGTTGCTTTGATATGTTGTGGATTAGGATTAATAAGTTCCTAGTACAGCAGTTGATTTGTTCTTTTAATTGATTATGTTGATCCAGTTATTATATATTATCATGTTTTGTCCTTTGGTGGGAAAAAATGGCATCACTAGAACTTTTTAAATACTTTTTCAAAATACAAGTAGGGTAAAAAATGTGAAATTTCATCACTGGAGGGCACCTTTTAAAATAAGACATAAAAGAATTAAATTTTGTGCTATTTGGTCACATTGCACATTGGTGCTTCAGAGAGTGGATACGGTAGTCACAAATATCACAAATCTGAAAAGAATTTTACAAAAATAAACAATAAGAAGGTGGGGCTTTGTCACTGGTGAATTTCACATACTGTGGTGAATTTTATATTTCTTACTGTAAAACGATTATAACTTTTAGTTATATATATTCAAATTTTAAATGTTAATGGTTTTGCATTGTTTACAGTAATATTATAACTGTTTAACTGGTGCAGTGGCAGTATTTTAAATTCCCTCTTCCTGGACCTAAATTGGGTGGATTTTGATTGGCAGACTGACCTTAAAAGACTTAGACCCCAGTAGATTGTTTATCAGTTTGATAAAAAAATGCAATAAATTTAATTAGTGTACCTGAAGGAAAATGCCGTGAAATTATACGAAAATCTTGGAAGTGTCACAAAAATAAAAATGCAAAAGGAATGACCCAGTGTATTGTTTATATTTTAAATGATACAGGAAGATGCACACTCGATAAAAATTCTGTGTTATATTATCACCAAAGAATTATGTTTTGTCAAGCACAAATTCTACTTTTCTAAATGTATTTGTATATACAGTAGAACGTCGATTATCCGGCCCTCTATCACCCAAATCTCTGGATTAACTGATCTGAAACCTTGTCTCCCAACATAAATGTATAATGTACCGTCTTCCATGAGCGATAACTCTGCGGCCGGGGTTCGATCCCCGTCATGGCCGTAAGTGGGAAAGCTGGTAGTTGCTTGCCGTTGGTCGGCAGTTTACAGTACAGAACCCTAGTGAACTATATGTACTGGTTTCCTCTGCCCTTCCAACTACCCGTCGTGATATGACCTGCACAGTGTTGAAAGCGACGTAAAACCCCAAACAAACAAAAAAATCCATGAGCGATAATACAGGATGTTACTCATTGTCGTAAACCATTCTATTGGATTTGATATATGTGTTTTCAGGGAGGACAACAGAGTTGAAGAGCAAAAGAAATATTTAGATCAAGAATTAGAGAAAGTTTTAGAACAAAGGAAACGCATGGAACACCTAGAGAATGTAAGTTTTCTCCGTACAGTACACTCAGTAGTTTGTTTTCATTGTTTGTAAATATCTGAAATTAAAAGTTAATTATAATAGGTAAACTAAAGTATTATGGATATGAAAGATTCTCACTGATGGTGGATATAATAGTCTGGACTTGATTTTTACCATACAAAGAGTAAACTGTTCATTAAGCGTCCCGCAAGGGACGCTTGTTTGTGTATGGGAGAGCTTCAGGCTCCGCCGGCTCTGCCGGCTCCGGCGGCTCCGCCGGCTCCGCCGGCTCCGCCGGCTCCGCATTTTGTTTTCCTTATAACTCTGTAACCGTTAGGCGGATTCTTTTCAAATTTGGCAGGTTTAGGCAGTAGCCTTGGGGAATTTTTTTGAATATGCTGCAGTGACATTTCAACCAATCAGAGAGGTCACATGACCAAAAATGTCTTTTTTCGATGGGGAAGCTTGTCCGGATGATAACTTGAAAGCAATTTTATCAATTCACCTGAAACTTGGCAAATACATTCATTCTATTAAAATCTGGAAATCATTAGATTTTGGCATTGATTGGTCAAGAAATGGCCGAGTAATTAATGATTAATTAATCATTACGAATTTTCCAAATAAGGAAAACACAAAAATGCTTATATCTCGAAAACCGTGCTAGATAGAGCGATTTCGACGAAATTTTTGACCCACAGGGTATCTCTGCGGAGTAGTTTTCCCAATTTTCAAAAAATTTTTGTCTCGTCCAAAATGGCGGCCATTTTGAATTTTCGAAATTTTCGCAAAAATTGCAAAACACAAAAATGCTTATATCTCAAAAACCGTGCTAGATAGAGCAATTTCGACAAAATTTTTGACCCACAGGGTATCTCTGCAGAGTACTTTTCCCAATTTTCAAAAAATTTTTGTCTCGCCAAAAATGGCGGCCATTTTGAATTTTCGAAATTTTCGTAAAAATTGCAAAACACAAAAATGCTTATATCTCGAAAACCGTGCTAGATAGAGCGATTTCGACGAAATTTTTGACCCACAGGGTATCTCTGCAGAGTAGTTATCCCAATTTTGAAAAAAACTTTGTCTCGCCAAAAATGGCGGCCATTTTGAATTTTCGAATTTTTCGCAAAAATTGCAAAACATAAAAATGCTTATATCTCGAAAACCCTGCAAGATAGAGCGATTTCGACGAAATTTTTGATCCACAGGGTATATCTGCAGAGTAGCCATGCCAATTTTCAAAAAAATTTTGTCTTGCCAAAAATGGCGGCCATTTTACTCACCTACTCAAAATGAGTAAATGCGAATTATCTCTAAAAGTATTGCAGACAGCCAATTTTTCTCAAATAACTCATTCACCTACTTTTGGGAGAGCTTTCACTTGGTGAAGTTTCAGACCCATAGCTAATTACTCACCTACTCAAAATGAGTAAATGCGAATTATCTCTAAAAGTATTGCAGATAGCCAATTTTTGTCAAATTAATCATTCGCCTACTTTTGGGAGAGCTTTCACTTGGTGAAGTTTCAGACCCATAGCTAATTACTCACCTACTCAAAATGAGTAAATGCGAATTATCTCTAAAAGTATTGCAGATAGCCAATTTTTCTCAAATAACTCATTCACCTACTTTTGGGAGAGCTTTCACTTGGTGAAGTTTCAGACCCATAGCTAATTACTCACCTACTGAAAATGAGTAAATGCGAATTATCTCTAAAAGTATTGCAGATAGCCAATTTTTCTCAAATAACTCATTCACCTACTTTTGGGAGAGCTTTCACTTGGTGAAGTTTCAGACCCATAGCTAATTACTCACCTACTCAAAATGAGTAAATGCGAATTATCTCTAAAAGTATTGCAGATAGCCAATTTTTGTCAAATTAATCATTCGCCTACTTTTGGGAGAGCTTTCACTTGGTGAAGTTTCAGACCCATAGCTAATTACTCACCTACTCAAAATGAGTAAATGCGAATTATCTCTAAAAGTATTGCAGATAGCCAATTTTTCTCAAATAACTCATTCACCTACTTTTGGGAGAGCTTTCACTCTGTGAAGTTTCAGACCCATAGCTAATTACTCACCTACTGAAAATGAGTAAATGCGAATTATCTCTAAAAGTATTGCAGATAGCCAATTTTTCTCAAATAACTCATTCACCTACTTTTGGGAGAGCTTTCACATGGTGAAGTTTCAGACCCATAGCTAATTATTTACCTACTCAAAACGAGTAAATGCTAATTATCTGTAAAAGTATTGCGGATACCCAATTTTTATCAAATAACTCATTCATCTACTTGTGGGAGAGCTTTCACATGGTGAAGTTTCAGACCCATAGCTAATTACTCACCTACTCAAAATGAGTAAATGCGAATTATCTCTAAAAATATTGCAGATAGCCAATTTTTCTCAAATAAATCATTCACCTACTTTTGGGAGAGCTTTCACTTGGTGAAGTTTCACACCCATAGCTAATTACTCACCTACTCAAAATGAGTAAATCCGAATTATCTCTAAAAGTATTGCAGACAGCCAATTTTTCTCAAATAACTCATTCTCCTACTTTTGGGAGAGCTTTCACTTGGTGAAGTTTCAGACCCATAGCTAATTACTCACCTACTCAAAATGAGTAAATGCGAATTATCTCTAAAAGTATTGCAGATAGCCAATTTTTGTCAAATTAATCATTCGCCTACTTTTGGGAGAGCTTTCACTTGGTGAAGTTTCAGACCCATAGCTAATTACTCACCTACTCAAAATGAGTAAATGCGAATTATCTCTAAAAGTATTGCAGATAGCCAATTTTTCTCAAATAACTCATTCACCTACTTTTGGGAGAGCTTTCACTCTGTGAAGTTTCAGACCCATAGCTAATTACTCACCTACTGAAAATGAGTAAATGCGAATTATCTCTAAAAGTATTGCAGATAGCCAATTTTTCTCAAATAACTCATTCACCTACTTTTGGGAGAGCTTTCACATGGTGAAGTTTCAGACCCATAGCTAATTATTTACCTACTCAAAACGAGTAAATGCTAATTATCTGTAAAAGTATTACGGATACCCAATTTTTATCAAATAACTCATTCATCTACTTGTGGGAGAGCTTTCACATGGTGAAGTTTCAGACCCATAGCTAATTACTCACCTACTCAAAATGAGTAAATGCGAATTATCTCTAAAAATATTGCAGATAGCCAATTTTTCTCAAATAAATCATTCACCTACTTTTGGGAGAGCTTTCAGTTGGTGAAGTTTCAGACCCATAGCTAATTACTCACCTACTCAAAATGAGTAAATGCGAATTATCTCTAAAAGTATTGTAGATAGCCAATTTTTCTCAAATTAATCATTCACCTACTTTTGGGAGAGCTTTCACTTGGTGAAGTTTCAGACCCATAGCTAATTACTCACCTACTCAAAATGAGTAAATGCGAATTATCTCTAAAAGTATTGCAGATAGCCAATTTTTCTCAAATAACTCATTCACCTACTTTTGGGAGAGCTTTCACTTGGTGAAGTTTCACACCCATAGCTAATTACTCACCTACTCAAAATGAGTAAATGCGAATTATCTCTAAAAGTATTGCAGATAGCCAATTTTTCTCAAATAACTCATTCACCTACTTTTGGGAGAGCTTTCACTTGGTGAAGTTTCACACCCATAGCTAATTACTCACCTACTCAAAATGAGTAAATGCGAATTATCTCTAAAAGTATTGCAGATAGCCAATTTTTCTCAAATAACTCATTCACCTACTTTTGGGAGAGCTTTCACTTGGTGAAGTTTCACACCCATAGCTAATTACTCACCTACTCAAAATGAGTAAATGCGAATTATCTCTAAAAGTATTGCAGATAGCCAATTTTTCTCAAATAACTCATTCACCTACTTTTGGGAGAGCTTTCACTTGGTGAAGTTTCACACCCATAGCTAATTACTCACCTACTCAAAATGAGTAAATGCGAATTATCTCTAAAAGTATTGCAGATAGCCAATTTTTCTCAAATAACTCATTCACCTACTTTTGGGAGAGCTTTCACTTGGTGAAGTTTCACACCCATAGCTAATTACTCACCTACTCAAAATGAGTAAATGCGAATTATCTCTAAAAGTATTGCAGATAGCCAATTTTTCTCAAATAACTCATTCACCTACTTTTGGGAGAGCTTTCACTTGGTGAAGTTTCAGACCCATAGCTAATTACTCACCTACTCAAAATGAGTAAATGCGAATTATCTCTAAAAGTATTGCAGATAGCCAATTTTTCTCAAATAACTCATTCACCTACTTTTGGGAGAGCTTTCACTCTGTGAAGTTTCAGACCCATAGCTATTTATTCACCTACTCAAAATGAGTAAATGCGAATTATCTGTAAAAGTATTGTGGATACCCAATTTTTATCAAATACTCATTCATCTACTTGTGGGAGAGCTTTCACATGGTGAAGTTTCAGACCCATAGCTAATTACTCACCTACTCAAAATGAGTAAATGCGAATTATCTCTAAAAGTATTGCGGATAGCCAATTTTTCTCAAATAACTCATTCACCTACTTTTGGGAGAGCTTTCACTTGGTGAAGTTTCAGACCCATAGATAATTATTCACCTACTCAAAATGAGTAAATGTGAATTATCTCTTAATAGTATTGCAGATAGCCAATTTTTCTCAAATAACTCATTCACCTACTTTTGGAAGAGCTTTCACACACGAAAATGAAAAATTGTGAATATCTCGGAAAAGCTATTTCTTCTGCTTTAATGCTCGGCGGGAGATACACACCGCGGCAGTGGTCTTGACAAAAATTTTTGTCTCCCCAAAAATGGTGGCCATTTTGAATTTTCAAAGTTTTTGCAAAACACAAAAATGCTTATATCTCGAAAACCGTGCTATATGGAGCGAAATCAACAAAATTTTGGACCTGCTGGGTATCTCTGCAGAGTAGCCATGCCAATTTTCAAAATATTTTTGTCTCACCAAATATAGCGGACATTTTTAATTTTTTTATTTTTTGCAAAACACAAAAATGCTTATATCTTGAAAACCGTGCTAGATAGAGCAGACTGCGCTGACTTTGGTTGCCACAACAGTATAAGGCTAGAAACGAAGCATTTTCTTAATACTTTAGCACTCACCTTTATAGCCTTTTCGGGACGCTTTGTTTTTGCTATGCAAAAACATTATCTTTTTTTTTTGCGAGCGATCCTCTAGTTTTAGTTAGCCAGTTTCATTTTGAGGAGGTTTTTACGATTTTATGACAAAAGGTTGTGTGTTAATCGAGTCTAAATGTCTGAGTATGTTGAAGTGATTGAATCAGTATGACTAGATTAATCCAGACATTTTGTTGTTTCTCCTTTGTGACTAGGATATTATTGTTTATTTTTGTTTCTTGGAAATATATGAAGTTCCTTTGAACTGTAAGGTATGTCATTGATTGGGGAGTGTAGGTATGCTGCTTCATGGTATGACCTTTAACCTTGGCTCTGCTAAAGTGTATTTACCTGCCATATTTGAGAATATTTCTCTTATCACAAAGATATATAGATTGCTGGAACTGATTATTTTATGTACTTTTACTTGTGCTATTTCCATTGACAGCTATACTTCAATTAATAATTTGTACAGCTACATAAATGTTAGTTTATTGAGTAATACCATTATCTTGCTATTGGTAAAAAAATTGGTAAAAACTGAATATGGTTCCTTTACATTCTGTCATGAGTTGCTGTAGTGTGTTCTGTTTTACCATGTGTTCTAGGAGTTGTCTCGGAGAGAGGACATTGTTGCTAAAAAGGAGGCCATGTTGGCAGAACGTAGTGAGCTGGAGATTAAAAAACTCAGATCTAGTCAGGTGCTAAACAAGGTAAGAAACAATAAAACTCAGGTGTAGTCAGGTGCTAAACAAGGTAAGAAACAATAAAACTCAGGTGTAATCAGGTGCTAAACAAGGTAAGAGACAATAAAACTCACATCTAGTCAGGTGATAAACAAGGTAAGAAACAATAAAACACATCTAGTCAGGTGCTAAACAAGGTAAGAAACAATAGAACTCAGGTGTAGCCAGGTGCTAAATAAGGTAAGAAACAATAAAACACATCTAGTCAGGTGCTAAACAAGGTAAGAAACAATAAAACTCAGGTGTAGCCAGGTGCTAAATAAGGTAAAACAATAGAGCTCAGGTGCAGTCAGGTGCTAAACAAGATGAGAAACAATAAAACTCATGTGTAGTCAGGTGCTAAATAAGGTAAAACAATGAAACTCATGTGTAGTCAGGTGCTAAATAAGGTAAAACAATAAAATTCAGGTGTAGTCAGGTGCTAAATAAGTTAAAACTGTAACTCAGGTGTAGGCAGGTGCTAAATAAGGTAAAACAATAAAACTCAGGTGTAGTTTAGAAACTAAATAGCATGAGGGACTCCTGTAAAATCAGGTGCTAGACAAATGTGAAAAAAACCCATTAAAACCCAGTTTTAGGCAGATGTTACACAATTTAAGAAACAACAAAATTCAGATAAAGCTAGGTGCTTGACAACATTAAAAAATAAACGCAGGTGTAGTCAGGTGCTAGTCAAGGTAAGAAATAACTAAATTCAGTACCAGGTAAGAAGATTAAATATCATGGATACATTCAGATTGCAAAGTAGTTGAATAATTTTAAAAAACCTGTTGCATAGTTTGCTGCTCATCAATGTTGTCAGTTGCTTTCTTAGTCCCATCTGCCTCTTTTCAAAATAGTGCAATAAGTCTATAACTCTCTTAAAGATGTTACTTTAAGTTCTGAGCCATTGGTATTGATAATTGTCATACAAGTACTGACCCAGTAGATGAAACTTATTTTATCCAAGGTCTATAGACATTTTGTAATCTACTTAATATATTTGTCCCAAATCTAGCTGTAATATATTTCATTTCATGACATGTCCTTGTGGTGTCATTCACCACTTAGCAACCACTACAAAAATACTGAACCATGTATGATTGATATTACAAAATATAGAAAACTATATTGCCACTCCAACACCTCCAGTTTTCCTTCTTCAGAAGGTTGCTTGGGGCATGTCGATTTGGCTTACTACCTGATGTATATTTTGATTTGGCATTATTTGAGTACAAAACTTGACATAAATGTTATTTTAACATCAATTTTGACATATCATAGCCACTTAATTGCCCATAGCTTAGTAAATAAAATTATGTTTGAAAAATTGCTTTTATTTATTTATTTTTTTAACTTTAAATCTGCTGTCCATATTTCCAGGATATTATGACAGTGTCTTCCAAACTGCAGTCAGTGGAACACAAAATTGGGGAGAAATCTCGGGAACTCGATGGGGCCATGTCAAAAGAACACCAGGTTCGTGTGAAAGAAGAACTTCATCGACTTGCACAAGGTCGGGAGAAGTTGCTGAAACAGAGGGGTGTACTGGATTCCAAACTACAGGATGGGTCTCTGCTCAACCCTTCAGAGGAACGGAGGTCAGTTGCTATATAAACAGTGTCACAGAGGCTTTTCATTCTACAATAAAATTTGATCAGATTTAGAAGTTCTGTTTACAGAGTATTTTTGAAATGTTCATAATATTTTTCAATTCCTTGGCCAGGAATGTAAGAGTGTTACCCTGAAAAAAGACATTGCCTGATGACTGGTTACACAAGTATTCATAGAACTTGCACATCAAACAAAATAAATTTTCACTGACATATAAATTGATATTGTGTTTTAGGTTGATAGAACTTGATGAAGCAGTAGAAGCACTGGATGCTGCCATTGAGTATAAAAATGAGTCAATACGGGCAAAAAGGGAAGAGATAAGGAACTCGTCAGCTTTAAATCAGGTGAATAGAAATTTGATAGACTGTAGAATTAACTTGATAAAGACATATTTAGTATAGAGGGAAATATAATAGACGTAAAATCCCTTTGGATAATGTACGTGATACTTACAAAGTAACCCTATGTAAAGATACTTCTAATCAAGTTACAATTCTCAAAGAGAGCATCAGTGATTAACATACATTTGAATCTCTTCACTTTGTTATGTTATGGATTGCAATTATCTTTTTTATTGTTTTTCAGTGAAGAAAGGATACTAAATACTTTGACAAAGTCATAGATCACAAATAAAGCAAATCTAATCTATTTTGCAATTTCATAGATGTAATATCTTCACTACATCAAAGTAAATTTAAGTCTCCCTTCATAGTAATATATTTTGTGTGTATTAACAGTGACGGACCTTAAGACTCATCTTACCAAGTACAACTTGGATTTTGTAAAGTATAAGTCTTTTAGATTAGCTGTAGAAAGGGATGTAAAACCCTAACTTACCAGTAAATTACCACAGTAAATTTAAATCTCCCTTCATGATAACATCTTCTGTGTATGTTGTAGAGTGACAATCTGTTGTCACGTCTGAGTTCCCTCAGTGTGGTAGAAGTGAGGACTCTACTCACCAAGTACTTTGACAAAGTCATAGATCTCCGAGAGGAGGACAGAAAGAACCAGCTGCAGTGTAGTGAACTAGAGGTATTACACATTCACAGTGTTCGCCTCATAGTGTTTGATTTTCCATGTTTTTCCATGTCATTTGTGGCAAACGATTCTTACTTGAATTTGTTAATTGTGAACAATGTTGTTATCTGAGCAATAGGGGATTGAATTAAAGTAATGAAGTTCAAATTATAATTAAGAATAAACTTAATTGAACTTATGAATAAAACTTTATTGTTTTGTGTGACTGAGAGTAAGATTGAAATAAATAGTTTAAAAAGTTGGTTTAACTAGATTGAATTGAAGAGAATTATGACATGTGTTGTAAAATTAAAGTAATAATTAACAATGTATTACATTGAACTGTGGACAGTAAGGTTGAACTGAAAAGGATTTTGAATGTAATTAATAAAAGTGAAATAGAGCTTCTGATTACATTAGTAGTCTACATGATTATTCTAAAACAAAGTTAAATAGATGTTTTAATTATAAAAATCCCCCGTCCCCTTCAGATGAAGCTGGATGAGCAGGAGCGAGTGAGTCATGAACTGGAGAGCAGACTACAGAGACAGACTATTGAGATGGACCGCAGACTGACACAGCAGCAACAGCAGTACGAGAAGAAGATGCAGGTGTTACTGCAGCAGATTGCACAGGCTGGGGACTCAACCAGACTGGGGTCTGCAAGCAGTGAGAGAGGAGGCAACAATGCAGACAGAGATGCTAAGTGAGTGAATTCCATATCAATACATTATAACCTCAATTATCTGACCTTCTCTTATCCAAATAGTTGACTTTATGAAGTCATTTTCATTCTCCCAAATTGAATTGTCACTGTAACATTTTTTCTGTTTCATGAACCTTCTGCTGTCCAAACAAAATTTCACTCTCCCAGGCTGTTCAGATAATAGATATGGACGTATATAGTTTACCAGACTGTGATTTGTCAAGAATGAGTAAGTGGTAAGTAATAAGGAGAAGGATGCTGAGAAATATATTTTCAGATGTCTAAATTTAATCTGAAATCATAGATATTTATCTTATTGTCCTATTTTAAACAGAATCCAACAATTGGAGAAAGATCTCTATTATTACAAGAAGACAAGTCGAGATCTAAAGAAAAAGTTAAGAGAAGCTTTATCCGGCCAGTTATCAGCATTAAATGGGGACGGACAGGGTGAGTGTGATGTCTCAGTCCACTGTTGTATATTTGGGTTATTTGTTAACTACTGGACTTTTCATTCTTATTTGTGTTATTCTGAATAATTTCTTTCCCCATTCTAACTAATTCTTCAGGGTTTGTCTTTTAGCCATAATTTTACAATTGTGTAGAATAATAAATGTATCAAAAGAAAACTGTGTAACTAATGAATTTCCAAAAATACTCAAATTCTTATTCGGTTACTGAAAATACTATTTCACCCATGATGTTTTCAATTTAATTGGTCCCACGTAATTGCAAAGTTATAAAATGTCCTAAACAAATCAAGATATGGATGCTTAATTAAGGAAGTACATTGTTTTCACCCATGGTGTCCGGGCAGGCGGGCAGCGGGAAAAAGTTTGTCCGGGCTGTATCTCAGAAACCGTAAGGTGTAGGAAGTTGATACATGGTAGGGACATTGGTTAGGATGTGTAGGTGTGCAACGTCATGGTCTGACCTTGATTTGACCTTGCCGTAGTGACCTTGAGTTTGAAAATCTTGTCTGGGCTATATCTCGGAAACCATAAGGTGTAGGAAGTTGATACTTGGTAGGGACATTGGTTAGGGGTGTAGGTGTGCAATGTCATGGTCTGACCTTGATTTGACCTTTGATTTTGCTGTACTGACCTTGACCTATAAAATCTTGTCTGGGCTATATCTCGAAAACTGTAAAGTGTAGGAAGTTGATACTTACTAGGGACATTGGTTAGAGGTGTAGGTGTGCATCGTTATGGTCTGACCTTGATTTGACCTTGTCGTAGTGACCTTGACCTATAAAATCTTGTCTGGGCTATATCTCGGAAACCGTAAGGTGTAGGAAGTTGATGCTTGGTAGGGACATTGGTTAGGGGTTGTAGGTGTTCAGCATCATGGTGTGACCTTGATTTGACCTTTGACCGTGAAATAGTGACCTTGATCTTTAAAATCTTGTTGCACCTTTGGGTCTGTCTTTTGATGCAGATTAAGCACTGTTAAAGTCATATTAGAATTCATTAAGAATTTTACTTTTACAACTTCCCATTGTAGCGGATGGAATTTCATCAAGTGAGCCACAGATTTTGCTCCAACACCAGACATAAGCATTCATTGAATGTATTACCACTTCTGTATGCATGGTAATATTCAAAACATCTAAACCATGATTCAGCCATGCCAGATGTAGATAAAGAGTACATGCATTATCTTTCTCTTAGACATTATTTTCTCTATTTAAACATTGTTTGGACCTTTATGTAACTGACAGTGCTCTGAAAGTATCCTGAACTTTGTACTGATACAGTACTTCTATATCTCATGGCGTTTCCCTAGGCTGTGGGGTACGGGCATCTCTGATGCTATTTTGGTTTAATTATTTTGACACAAGTATAATTATGTATGGAAAAATTTTCATTTTCTTATTTAAAATGTTGTAAAACTAGGTATGATTCTTTTTTTTCAGATAACATGTACAGTTCAAGAGAGTCCATGACCAGTAATCAAGCAGATTCACCACAACCCACAGCATCTCACAAGTAAGTAGTAAGTTTAGCATGAGCACTTAGAATTATCACGTTTTACTGAAATGTTGTGTTCAGTGATATGCTTTTCTTTTATTTTGTGTTTTGTCTGTGTAAAGCATCCACAAGACTCAGTCCGTTACATGAGATGGAGAAAGTTCCTCATTATCTCTACCTGAAATATTTTAAAGTTTGTTCTTGTTACTGATTATTTGTCGCTTATTGCTGTCTGTGTGTCTGGTTGTAGCACACATCAGCCTACTCCGCGTGAGGGTGTAGATTCCCACCCGCCTCCCTCCTCACTTCCGGACTGGGACCGGTTAGCTCAGGCACGTGGTGACAACAGCACCCCAGTTAGAATCTCCAGAAAAGACCTGCGGCGAATGAGTGAAGAGGAGGTGCAGCTCAGGAAGTCAGCCTGTGACTCGGTGCTGCCTGCAGGTACAGAAATTAATATGAGCACTGGTTAAATTAATGCAAATTGGAATTATACTCAATCATTCTTTATTTAGAATAATAGCCATTTTTACCCCACAGCCCCATTGTTTTCACACATGGTGTCCGGATGGGCGGGCGAGTGGCGGGAAAAAGTTTGTCCGGGCTGTATCTCAGAAACCGTAAGGTGTAGGAAGTTGATACTTGGTTGGGACATTGGTTAGGGGGTGTAGGTGTGCAACGTCATGGTCTGACCTTGATTTGATGTTTGACCTTGCCGTAGTGACCTTGACCTATAAAATCTTGTCCGGCCTATATCTTGGAAACGGTAAGGTGTAGGAAGTTGATACTTAGTAGGGACATTGGTTAGGAGCTGTAGGTGTGTCTCGTCATGGTGTGGCCTTGATCTTACCTATGACCTTGCTGTAGTGACCTTGACCTATAAAATCTTGTCCTTGCGATATCTCAGAAACTACAAGGTGCAGAAAGTTGATACTTGACAGGCACATTGGTGTGGGATTGTAGGTGTGCAACATCATGGTGTGATCTTGATTTGACCTTTGACCTCGCCATAGTGACCTTGACCTTTAAAATCTTGTCAAGGCTATATCTTGGAAACGGTAAGGTGTAGCAAGTTGATACTTTGTGGGGACATTGGTTAGGAGGAGTAGGTGTGCATCGTCATGGTGCGACCTTGATTTGACCTGTGACTTGCTGTATTGACCTCGACCTATAAAATCTTGTCTGGGCTATTTCTTGGATTCCATAAGGTGTAGAAGGTTGACACTTGTTAGGGACATTGGTTAGGGGGTGTATGTAAATGTATATGTGCATCATGGTGTGACCTTTTTGCTATGCAAAAGTGTGTTCAGCTGCCATATTTGAGACATCTGTCTCTTATGACAAGGATATATATGGATTGCTGCAACTGATTATTAAATGCACTTTTACATAATTATGCTATTTCCATTGACATCTATTCTCCAATTAATAAATTTTACAGCTTCATATTTTCTAGTTTACTGATTAATGCTGTCATCTTGCTATTGAATTGTTTTGTTTTAGTACTTTATCTTTACATACATTTTCTTTCTCTTAGATGTTATTTTCTCTACTTAAACATTATTTGGACCTTGATATAAGTGACACTGCGCTGAAAGTGTCCAGATCTTTGTACTGTTTCACTACTTCTATATGTCATGGTGTTGAAAACTATTTCCCCAGGCTGTGGGGTAAGGGCATTTCTGATGCTGTTTTAATCACCATTGTAATTACATTGAATAATTCTTTTACGCTACCGGACCTACCAGATTTGGTAAAATTTTAGTAAACTTAGAACAGTATTAAATGCTCAGTTTAACCCATCAGACTTAGTATTCCTATCCCATGAGATGAGACATAAGGTACACTGTGCTATAATGGGTTTGTAAGAAGTGCAAACTAATATAGATGTGATGGAAATTATTGTATTGGGTTTTCAAACTAACTTTGCTTCAGCATCAAAACAAACTGAGAGAGAGCCGACATCTGGTTTATCCCATAAAAACTGGTTGGATATCTATCAGAAGGAAAAAGTACCTTTTTTATCTTAGCAAGACTAACTTTGTTCCTATAATACTGTAATAATTAACCTGTACAGTTTCTCAGTATAAAACCTCCACTCTCTTTTCTTAGTTAAGCAGTAACATGTTCACTTTGTTGGCATGTTTTGTGCATGTTTTAGTTAAATATGTACTTGTGTTTTTCTTTCTGCACAGATTCCTTAGAAGCAGGAGGAGGTGGAGGGAAAAGTAAAAACCCTTGGACTTAAAAAAAAAATGTGATAAATTGATCGTTTGGGCTTCAGTTCGATTAGTAGTGCTTAGTTCTGTGATGTGAGGGAGAATTAACAGATATTTGTTTGAATCCCTTAAACAGTTGAACTTTATGCAGTGTTATACATAAAACTGTGACAATTCTGCTTTACTATGTATATGGATAGAAATGTGAGAAAACTGCTGTGGTCATGGCAGTAATAACAGTTTCTAAAAACCCATTTCATCCAGAGAGAAACGTCTATTGTTGTCTTCAAAGCTCGAGTAGAGCATATATTTCATTCTGGGATAATTCCAGCGCTTGTTTGAAAAACAAATGCCAGTGATAACATTTCAGTCAAAGAGTTCCATGGGTATGGTTTAGAAAGTGTTTCACATGGATTGTTTAATTGGTTTACGAAACAAATGGGAAGGAGGTGAGTCAGTAAAAGCATTCCAATAATATTTGAAAACAAGCGTCCACAAGTACAGATCAGTTAAAGATTCATTTCACTGAAAATATTCCAATCATAATCTACAAGTAAAATATCAAGGATACTTTTTCAATCTGAAGACATTCCAGTTTATTAATCTTATGTCAAGGTTACATCATTTTACCTGAAGAATTCCAACAATAGTCTACAGAGAAAGTGTCATGTTCTCACTGAAGAACTTCACAGTTTATCAATGGATATTTCAGTATGAGTGAATTCCAGTACCAGTTTATAAAGCATTCTTCATGAATGCCTTTTAGTCCGCCTGTCCTCATTGTTAGTTTTCATATAATAGAAAGAAGACTGAATTCTGACTTGAATTTAGAAAGCATTTGTCTGGATACATGCCAATCAAGAGGAGTTCTGATTGTGCATTGTGTAATCATTTAATGAAGCTGCTTTTTCTCAGAAGTTTTACTCCAATAACCCTTTTAGACGTGTAAATGTTGTTGATTCACCTT
Organism: Sabellastarte sp. h YS-2021; assembly: GCA_964017235.1. Taxonomy (NCBI): domain Eukaryota; kingdom Metazoa; phylum Annelida; class Polychaeta; order Sabellida; family Sabellidae; genus Sabellastarte; species Sabellastarte sp. h YS-2021. Next base: position 80,583,989 of record OZ024934.1, on the reverse strand, counting down.
TGATTCCAAAGCAGTTGTATTAGATGATCTTCATTTGAGTAAGCTATAGATTATAGCAAGTTCAAATATGTTATTTTATTGCGAAAAATACACTTACCATTTCCTGACCATAGCTATTTGTTGGTGCCATCCAACTCACTGGCCAACGTTGAGAAACGTTTTATACTACCTTAAGAAGCCAGTGAGTGAGTGTGGAAGTAGGAAGCCCCCCAATGGTCATGTGACCACGCCAATAGGCGCCATTCATTGTTTTTGTTGGCCATCATAGAGTGTGGATGTGTTTTGGAATATTTTGTTTTTCCTGACGATTTTCAAGTATTTCAAGTTTGTTTTTTATTCTGTATTAGGCATCTGTTTCTTAACAATGTCTTCTCAGGATAAAATTAAAAAAGGACAAAGGAAAAGCTCTTTTTGTGGCCATTTTATGGCGGATTGGGATAACCACCATTTTTGTCCCAAGTGTCGTGACGATGCTAAAGGGGATGACCTCTGTGTGGTGGCTTCTTCTACAGAATGTCTTGTGTGTGCAGGCTTTTCTGAGGAACAGAGGAAGAAAATTAAGAACAGAAATAGATATAAAAGTAAAAAAGAGCAGAATTCTGAAGCTAAGGAGGTCACTATTGATGATTCCTTATTGGATGAAGATGATTCGTCAGTTTCTGGTGCTTCACAAAGACCAGGTTTACAGAAAGGCAAGTCTTTGGAAGAGAAATTGGACAGGTTTTTCACAGAGTTTGAAAATATGTCTCAAAGATTGAGGAATTTAGAAGGAAAAGAAACTGCAACTGTCAGCAGTCGTGATATCTCTGACAGGGACAGTTTACAGGTTGCTAAGCAACCGGTGGCGAATTCTAAATCTCAACCGGTCCCAGTTTCCACTTCAGGACGTTTGGAGAGAAGGTCAGCTACAACTACTAGGGCTGAGGCTGAACTACAATCCGGTTCAGGTGTCAGATCTGAGGCTTTCGGATTTAGTTTATCAAGGAAAAGGTCTTTGTCACAGTCATCAGAGGAACCGGATCCGGAGTTGGAGCAAGGTGAGGTTCGCAATAGAGATGAGGATACACCTGGGTATGCAGATACTTTAGAAACCATTAAAAAATGGTTGGATTTGCAAGTTTCAGAGGTGGATTCCTTGGTTCCTCCTTCAGTTTTTTCTGGTAGGGACCAGGTCAAAAAATCGGTTCAGCAATCCATGGCCTTACCTCCAGCTCAGCCTTTAGTTGATTTATGGAAGTTTAAGGAGTTTTCAGCTTTGGGGAGTGCTGATGTGGACGATAATGATCCCCACCACCCTCCTATGTCCAAAGGACAGTTTCTGAATTTTCCCAAGCCTCAAATGAAATTCTACCAAGTATCTCCACAGTCTTTTTCTCTGACAGCACCTCGCCTTCAAGATGCTTTTAAAAATATTGCTACTCCTCCATACCAGACTCCTACAGCAGTCTCAACACCCATGAAGCATTACTTGGCCTGGGAAACGGTGTCAAGAGAGAATATTCAGATCCTTAACCATGTGTTTTGGTTCAAATCTGCCATTGAAAAGGCTACAAATGAAATGTTTACAGAGGTGGAGAAACTTAAGGATTCTGTGGTACAGGAAGATATTCAGCAAAGCATGAATTTCATTCAGAATTGCCTTCACTTACAATCTACCACCATGGGGTCTCTAGGGAAAGCTCTGGATGATGTTTTGGATACTTCTATGACTTTAGCCTCAAATCTTCTACTGAATAGAAGGGATAATTTTTTGAAATTATGCCACAGGGATGTAACTGACAAAGACATTGCGAAGTTAAGGAATGCTTCGCTTACAAAAAAGGAGTTATTCAATTCAAAGGTGCTCTCTGAAGTTGAACAAAATTTCATTCAGTGGAGCCAGATAAACCGGGAGCCAGTCTACAAAAAACAGAGGTCTGACAACTATGGTTCCCGTTATTCTGATTCGAAGAAGGATTCCTCGCAGAGCAGGTACCACAATGCTGCTTTTCAAAGTTTTCGTCCCCAAGCGAAACAGGGAGATCAAAACAAGAGGCAAGCTAACAGTTACAACTCCAACAGAGGCTCTGCCCAAGGGGGTAGGGGCAGGAGGAAGTGACTGCATGGAGGTGAGTTCAAAATTTCCTGGTGCCCGTTTAGAAAGTTATTGGAAAGAGTGGGAAAACTTCAAAGTGCATCCGAGGGTAGTTCTTGTTTTAAAACAAGGTTACTGTCTTCCATTCAAACAAAAACCACCACTGACCCGGTTTCCGACTATCAAAAGCAGTTACACATCTCCAGTAAAACAAAAAGCTTTGCTGGAAGCGGTTCATCAAATGGTTCAAAAAAGGGCAGTGGTTCCGGTTCAAAACAAGAACTCTCTCGGATTCTTCAGTCGTTTGTTTCTGGTTCCAAAACCAGAAAACAAATGGCGGCCAGTTATAGATCTCAGTGTGGTAAATACGTATTTGCATGTTCCCACCTTCAAAATGGAAACCGCGGAAGTCATTCGGGCTTCTCTCCAGGTAGGCGAGTGGGTGGCTTCGATAGATCTAACCGACGCTTACTTCCATGTACCCATACATCCCAAGTTTCAGAAATATCTTCGCTTTCATGTGCAGGGTCAGGCTTACCAATTCAGAGCCCTACCCTTCGGCATTGCAACAGCTCCACTGGAGTTCACTCGTGTAGTGAAGGAGGTCAAGTTCATAGCTCTGTCACAAGGGGTTCGAATCCATCAGTATTTGGACGATTGGCTGGTGAGGGCCAAGGATCCGGATTCTTGTGCTCGGGATGTTCAAAAATTGATCAGTCTAGTCGAAAAGTTGGGTTGGATTGTCAATTTGAAAAAATCAGAACTCAATCCAACTCAGGATCTCGAGTTTCTGGGTTATCGTTTCAACCTTCGAGAAGGTTTGGTCTACCCAAATCAAAAGAAATTGGACAAGCTCAAAATTTTGGCAGTTTCCATTTTGCAAGGTCACAACACTACTCCAAGGAAGCTCATGTCACTAATTGGGGTCATGGCTTCCATGGAGAAAACAGTTCCTTTGGGTCGGATCCATATGAGACCGTTTCAGTGGTTTCTGAAGACCAACTGGCAGTTTCCCCAGTCATTGGACAAGGTGGTCCTAATTTCTCAGTTGATAAAGGACAATCTGGCTTGGTGGATGAATCCTCAAAACTTACTCAGGGGTTCGAATCTGCATCAGAAAGAACACAACATTCTGATGTTCACAGATGCATCAGAGAAGGGTTGGGGGGCTCACTTGAACAATTGTACTGTAAGTGGGTTCTGGCAGCCATCAGAAAAAGACTTCCATATCAATATTTTGGAACTGAAAGCTGTTTTTCTAGCTCTGAAACATTTTCAAGGACAATTAAGGCAAAAAATAGTGTTGGTTTCTTCAGACAACTCAACTGTGGTCTCCTATATCAACAAGGAAGGAGGCACTCACTCCATCGAAATGTGTGCTTTGATGTGGAGAATTCTGGCTTGGTCCAATGCCAGGGAGATCCAGATCAGGGCCAGACATATTCCAGGGAATCTCAATGTGATAGCAGATTCCCTGTCCAGGAGGGACAAGGCCATTCAGACAGAGTGGTCTTTGCATCCTCAGGTCTTTCAAGAAATTTGCCAAGTTTGGCACAAGCCAATGGTGGATCTGTTTGCCACCAGCTTGAATGCCAAGCTTCCAACCTACGTATCTCCTGTCCCAGACGACAAGGCCTGGCAGATAGATGCATTGAACATCTCTTGGGAGGCTCTGGACGCCTATGCTTTTTGTCCAGTAGCCATCCTTCCTCATTTAGTTCAGAAAATGATCACCTACAGGTGCAGGGTCATTGTGATAGCACCAGGTTGGCCGGGGATGCCTTGGTTTTGGGATCTGGTGGAATTGTCAGCCAAGATTCCACTGAGCCTTCCTCAAATGCACAATCTCCTGAAGCAAGAATCTGGAGTATCTGAACCTCCATGCTTGGTATCTGGACTCCTACAAGAAGGTCAAGGAGGATTCTCTGTTGAGGTGGCAGATAGAATTAAGGCACCTCAGAGACAATCCTCAAGGCGAGTATATGATTCAAGGTGGGCCATTTTTCAAAAGTGGGCCCAGGAGAATCAGGTGGATGTCACAAAAGCAACTATTCCTCAGATAGCTGATTTTCTGAATCATCTTTTCACTGATAGGAACTTGAAACCTAGAACTATTGCTGGTTATAGAACCTCAGTAGCAGATGGGTTAGGCTCTGCAGGTCAAATGGTTTCTCAAAGTTTGGATTTGAATCGTTTGATTGCTAGTTTTCATAGGGACAGACCTTCAGCAAATAGGTCTATTCCTAACTGGGACTTATCCTTGGTCCTACTTGCACTCACTCGGGCTCCTTTTGAACCTTTGGGCAAAGCTGATCTTAAGATTTTGACTTTTAAGACAGTTTTTCTGTTGGCTCTAGCATCTGGTAAAAGGCGTAGTGAGATTCATGCTTGGACTTTTGATTCCTTCAGTAGGAAAAGGGACTGGTCTGAGGTGACTTTTTCGCCTTCAACTGCTTTCATAGCTAAAAATCAGTTGGCTTCTGAAGGTCCTTTGGCTATTCAACCGGTAGTGATCCCTGCTTTGAAACCTACATTGGATCCTTCCTTAATTCAGGATAAGTCTCTTTGTCCAGTGAGAGCTTTGAGATATTATCTTGACAAAACAAAAGATCTCAGGAAAGGCAAGAAACTTCTTTTTGTAGCTATTAAGGAGGGCTACTCAAAAGATATCTCTAAGGCTACTATATCTTCTTGGATCAAACAGTCTATCATTTTGGCCTACCAGAAATCTGATCAGGAGGTTCAAAATGTTTCCCAGGTCAAGGCACATGAGGTTAGAGCTTTGGCTGCCTCTTTGGCTTTTAAGGGAGGAGTTGCTCTAGATGAGATAATGGCTTCTTGCTTTTGGAGAAGCCATTCAACATTCACAAATTTTTATCTGAAAGATTTGTGCTGGCATAATGGTGATGTAATGAAAATTGGGCCTGTGGTGGCGGCTCAACATGTTGTAAATTGTTAATAGGTAATGCCATTATTAGTATTATATTATTATAATGTCATTCTATTTGGACTATGTTATTGTATTTTGAAGCCAGTGTTTGTATTGGGTTCTTATATTTGGCTTCTTGTTTTTCAGCCGAGTTCTGAGATGGATGTACAGCTGTAAATATTCCAGTTTCCTGTTAGTTGCTGTTTTCTTGATGTTAGTGGTGGTGGTATGAACGGTGTCAATAGATGGATTATGGCTTCCACAATAATACTCAACAAGTCGGCTTCCTCGTGTTTGAGGTGAGTCTGGATATGAATGCTTGTATGCTTGTGGTGTGCTTTATTACTGTTCATTTGGTTTGTAACTAGGGTCTTTATATTCTAGTACTACCCGCCATCCATGAAGGCTGTATTCAGCTATGGTCAGGAAATGGTAAGTGTATTTTTCGCAATAAAATTGAAAAATTTTGTTGTAATTTTAATTTTTATTAGATAAATACTTACCATTTCCTGACCAGGATAGTCCCCCCCAGCCTCCCCGCAGATTCAGTACTAGGGTACTAGGGGTGAGCTTTGCAACAAAAACAATGAATGGCGCCTATTGGCGTGGTCACATGACCATTGGGGGGGCTTCCTACTTCCACACTCACTCACTGGCTTCTTAAGGTAGTATAAAACGTTTCTCAACGTTGGCCAGTGAGTTGGATGGCACCAACAAATAGCTATGGTCAGGAAATGGTAAGTATTTATCTAATAAAAATTAAAATTACAACAAAATTTTTCAAGTTTGTTACATACACATCTTTCAGGTTGTAGGTATGACATTGGAACAGTGATTGCTTTTATGCCTCTTAGAGTTTGCTAGTACATATACTTAGCACTTTAAAAGTATGATTGGAATAGCTTTGATTTAGCATTATATAGTACAGATACCACAATGTTATACCTGTGATACCGCACTGTGTAAAACACAGCACATTCACCTGCTGTCTCACTTGTCCTGAGCTCTATTCCCAATCTGACCTAAAGTCTGCGAGTTGGTAGCTGCTTGCAATTGAAAGATGGGTTATCGGTGCTGAGTCTTGATGTAGTATTCCCCACTGTCTTCCATCTTCTCCACCATCCATCATTATATGACCTACATAATATCTTAAAAGTGACATAAAACCCAAATTATCAGTCAGCTATCATAATATGAGCTTGGATTTTCTTTGATGACTAATTGACTATACGTTTGCCCCAGTGCTATAAGATTTGTCTGTAATTTTTTTTTCGTCCCTGAAGAGGAAATTTGAACTTTTTTTTACTAGTTAATGAACTGATATATGCCAGTTACATACAGTAAAGATGAGCCAAAGAATAACAGACAGAAACAAAAGAAAAAACCAGAAAGCGGAATCTTTATCTGTCAAAATATCAAACTTGAAGGTAACAAGACCAATACTTGTGCCTGGAGAGGACTTTGTACATTACAGTACATGATTTTGGGGTCATGTGATTAAATTATGTATGACTGTTAACATTGTACTTGCTTTGTTTGTCAGGTGCCTTTATAATATTAGTGATATCATTGTCTTAACATAGTACCAATTAACCTTGAACTTTCCGTCCATAGCCATGTGATATTTAACAGACGATATTTATTTTTTTGTGTACAAAGCTTCACTGAAGTAGTACTATTTTGTGTGTGTTTCAAATCAAATGAATGGTCAGCAAACAGGTCATAACATGATACATTCAGGGAGTTTTGATTAATTTTGTATTTTTACCACACAGCCACTAGGGGCTGTGCAGGTATTGTTTTCACCCATGGCATCTGGATGAGTTGGTGGGCAGTTGGGTGGTGTGAAAATGCTTGTCCAGGCTGTATCTCAGAAACCATTAGGTGTAAGATGTTGATAGTAGGGACATTGGTCCTGTGGATGTAAGTGTTCAATGTCATGGTGTGACCTTGATTTGACTCTGCCATAATGACCTCGAGTTTGAAAATCTTTACTGGGCTGAATCTCAGAAACCGTAAGGTGTAGAATATTGAAATTTGGTGGGCACACTGGTTGGGAGGTGTAGCTGTGCAATGTGATGTGACCTTGATTTGACCTTTGACGTAGTGACATTTAAGTTCTTGTCCTGGCCATATCGCAGAAATTGTAAGGTGTAGAAAGTTGATTCTTGGATGTGTCATTGGTTTAGGAGTGCACACTACTGTATATGCTAAATCATGCTGTGACCTATAATCTTCACAAATGCCAAAGTGTGGTCACCTGCCATATTTGAGACATATTTTTCTTACCACAAAAATACTTAATTTTGCTATTTCCGTTGACAGCTATACTTAAATTGATAAATTTTACTGTTTCATAATTCTTGGTTTACTGATTAATGCTGTCATCTTACTGTTGAATTGCCTTGTGTTGATTTCTTACCCCACAGCCCTTAAGGGCTGTCAGGGTATTGTTTTCCCCCATGGTGTCCGGAGTGGTGGGCGGGCGTTCGGGCAGGTGGGCATCGGGAAAAGTCGGTCAGGGCTGTATCTCATAAACCGTAAGGTGTAGGTAGTGATACTTGGTAGGGACATTGGTTCGGGGTTGTAGGTGTGCAGCATCATGGTGTGACCTTGATTTGACCTTGCCGTAGTGACCTTGAGTTTAAACATCTTGTCTGTGCTATATTTCAGCAACTGTAAGGTGTAGGAAGTTAATACTTGCTGGGGACATTGGTTAGGGGCAGTAGGTGTGCAACAACATTGTGTGACCCTGAGTTGACCTTTGACCTTGCTGTAGTGACCTTGACCTATAAAATATTGTCCGGGGGATATCTTGGAAACCATAAGGTGTAGGAAGTTGATACTTGGTAGGGACATTGCTTGGGGGTTGTAGGTGTGCAATGTCGTGGTGTGACCTTCATTTGACCTTTGACCTTGTCATAGTGACCATGTGTTTTAAAATCTTGTCTGGGTTATTTCTTGCATTCCATAAGATGTAGATGGTTGACTCTTGGTAGAGACCTTGGTTAGGGTATGTAGGTGTGCATCATGGTGTGACCTTTAACTTTGGCTCTGCCAAAGTGTGTTCACCTGCCATATTTGAGACAACTTTCTCTTCAGACAAATATATATGGATTGCTGCAACTGATTATTACATGCACTTTTACATACATGTGCTTTTTCCATTGACGGCTATTCTCCAATTAATAAATTCTACAGCTTCATATTTTTTAGTGTACTGATTAATGCTGTCATCTTGCTATTGAATTGTCTTGAATTGTACATTTTCTTTCTCTTAGATGTTATTTTCTCTACTTAAACATTATTTGGAGCTTTATATAACTGACACTACTCTGAATGTATCTTGATCTTTGTACTGTTTCACCACTTCTACATCTCATGGTGTTGAAAAATATTTCCCCAGGCTGTGGGGTATGGGCGTCTCTGATGCTTTTTTTTTTTTTTTAAATTTTTTTTTTTTGTTCATAAAACATCAAAATTTTTGTCAAGTCAAGAAGAGCAGAGTTTCAAATGTTTAACAGGTTTTTTGTAAACCCAATAAGAAACTAGGACCTTTATTATGGGGGCCACTCTCGCCTCCCACCTCTGAGATAGGAGTTCGATTCCCAGCCTGATTTCAAGTGGGAAAGCTAGTAGTTGCTTGCCGTTAGTTAGTAGTTTACAGTACAGAACCTTGACCAGCTGTATGTACTGGTTTCCTCTGCCCATAAAACTACCCCGTCGTGATATGACCTATACAATGTGTTGAAAGCAACGTTAAAACCCAAATAAATAAATGTATACTCAGTTTTACATTTTACAGAAATGGCTAAAGCGTTACAAATTTGGTCAATGTGACATTCACATGTACTTTTATTAGTCTAAAAATAAAATAATAATTGTACTCTTTGTGAAAGTGCCCTAATTTAATGACTGGTAGTAGTTTGTTGTGTACTTAGCCTTCATGGACATTAGTCTTTGTAAATAAGGGTATTGAAACAGCAGATATAGAGTTCTACCTCTTTATTCAGAGCAGAATGGAACGTTCTCTTATATCTCTATAGTTTATGATTCAGACCTTGAGGTTTCATCATTTGTTATACTCTTTCTAAAGAGATTATGAAAATAGTTAATTTAGACCCAAGAACTAGTGACTTAAGATTATATTGTACAGAAAGTAGAAATGGATTTTGTTTATTATTCTGATTATTATTTTGGTTAGCTGGAGGTGTCTTTATTTGAGAAATGTTATCGTAAATCTAATGGTTATGTTGTGGTATTTAGTATTTGTTGTTTGTATTTATGAACATAACATTATTGCATAATTGTAGTATTTGAGACTCAATATTTACAGTGGAAAGAAAACAACTTGTCTGTGAAATATGAATTGGAGTGAAGGTTAATGACATCTATTCCATTAGATTCTGTTCGATTCTGTATGTTTATAGCGCTTAATGTCTGCCAGGCAGACTCTTAAGGTGCAACAACAAAATCCAATTAAAATTTTTTAAAAAGTCATTAGGTTAGATCTTTGTAATAACTCGGAAAATTCTTTTAAGTATTCAACAACAAACAGGTCATTGGCTTCGATAGAAAAATCACTTGTTTAAACAATGGCTGAAGTGTATAATACATTGGTGTTATTACCAAGGAGGTTATTGTTTGGGTGGCTTATGTTTGTTTATGTGTCTTTCTGTTTGTTTACAAAATAAGGCAAAACATTATTAATGGATTTTGATGAAACTATCGAGAAACGTGGGCACAGGGTACAGATGATTTGATTTTGGTGGTGAAGTAGATCACCATTTGCATCCAGGAATTTTTTTAAAGTTTTTTTTTTTTTTTTTTGTATCATTGGACTTATAAGCAATATTGGAGGTGTTGAGCCTTGGAGGAAGTATGCACTCTGCGAATGCTCTTCTTATAGGTAGTTTTTCATGCTTTTGTTTAAGATGATTATTCTAAGATTTGTAATTTATAGTTTATTTATATAAGTGTTTGTTTTTTTTTTGTCTTTAGCAGGAAAATTTGTTAAAAATTAGCTACAAAAGACATTTTTAAAGATTCTGTGAAGTTTTGAAATCTAGTGTGATTTGTGACTTTCAAAGCGGAATAAGAGGGTTATATCTTAGAGTCACAGCTTTCAATTGTTGCTTTTATGAGGAAATAAAAAGTAGGCTGTTATAGTGTGGTGTGTACTGCTAGGCAGGTGACAGTAATATATGTGTTCATTAATTACCATAATTAATTTACAAAAACATTTGCCTGCATTCTTTACATCCCTAAAAGTTAATAAATTACATTTGAAGGATGTTCTATTTATGTAGGACTTTGAGATCATAACCAGGTATTTGAAAAGGAGTTATCGGAATTATCGGCAGGTAACTTGTTTTAGATATACAGATTTAGGACGGTCACAGTAGAATTGAGTGTTCAACCAATATGAGGTCTGTTAATAGAGATTTCTATGTTGTTATAATGGTATATCCTATACTGGATTTTTATTTGAAATGTTATGTCGAAAATTTACAGTCAGTACAGTGATACAAGTAAATGGAACCATTTTGTATTATTATGATAAATATCTACAGACAGGGACCATAATTACAGTGATTATTTTTATGTGTAAGATATTAACAGACTGTATGCATAAAAACACAAGATTAAGCTGCCTATTGATCATATTTGTGTTATTGTTATACAGTAAAAGTTTTTTATACAATGTGTTGTTATATAATAATTTATTGTATTTGTATATTTTTTGATTCAATTAAGAGCATAAAGTGATATGTTTGTTCATGTAATTGTAACAAAACATTAAAATATCTTTAGAAACCTTGTCTTTATTTCTTTCTCTATCAGAAAACCTGGTTTCTTTATCACTGTACTTGTCATCAGAGTTTTTACCATGCATTGTTTCTTTATACAGTAAATTTATCTTTTTACCAACAATTAGAGACTTGTTTATGTAGCCTTATCATCTTAACACCCATAAATGTCCTTTGTATATTTTCTCTCAATATATCACAGGTTGAGAGGGTTCAACTGAACCGTACTTAAACATACTTAGTGAGGACTTTTGAATGTATTAATAATAATGTTGAAGCAGTTAATATTATGATCACAGATGCTTTAGAATCTAAAGACTGAAATAAAATAAAAAATGACAAAATTTTATTGTGTCAGCTGAATAGAAGAGCTTTTAAGCAAATTTGAGGAGCAATTGTTATTACTCCTGTTATTTGTGTTGAATAATATGGTCGGGTGTAGGACTGCTCTTCATTCAGCTGTCAATTGATTCATATTAAATAAGCAGTATCTGAGAATGCACATACCCTCGCCATAGGTTGTGCTGAAAAATCGCAAAAAAATTTCCCCACAGATGCATCGTTGGTTGAATTGTTTGAAATTTAAGGAGAGGCTCTCGCTGTGACCATCAAGTTGGCTTTTCATATCTCCCCCCTTTAATTGGTTTGCACTTAATAACACTTTCACAGCCTTTCTTTGTCTTCTGTGTATATTCTTCTGTGCTGTTTTGTCCCTTTTGTGTGCAATAACTACAAAATATTTGTTTAAAATAAAGGAAAGAAATTATGGAGACTCGATCTGAATTGGAATCATCTTTGAAGAGAACCAAGCCACTGGTAGACCCCACTTTGTGTGAAGATATTTCTCAGATCCAATTTATGGATTTTGAATTCTCACATACCCGATTACAGTACCCTCGTCCATCCCCTTCATTGGGCAAGGGTAACAAGCAGAAAACCACGATTATTATTGAAGAAGTAGAAGATGTTATAAAAAATACTGTATGATCGTTGTACCTATTTCCAGTCTTACAAAAATTTGATAGTATCATTTAGCCGTAACTTTTGAAACATTTTAGTGCATTTTTTCCTGTTCCACAAAATCATGTGACTGTATAACAAACAACACTTCTATTTTAAGAATATACAGTTTCTTTCAATATTTCTCCCCAAAAACATTCATACATCTGACTTTAAAACCATTTAGACTGAATTGTGGAAAGGACCGGATTCTGATTCAAGAAGGATACAGTTTAGTCAATCAACTAAAACCAATCAAGGGGAGTTTAAATTTCTTTAATTTACACTTTTCCATAGACCTATAAAAGCTGTAATTAAAGGGTTGAGAAGCATTCAGAATTGCACTTTTCACAAGTATATCATTCAGATGTGAAGCTCTTGTTGTAAACATCTTAACATAATATATATAAAGTGCAACATGATAAACGGGATAGAGGGATTTTTACCAGATTTTTGGGTCACAAAGTCCATCTACACTCCACAGTCAGTTGACTTATTAAGTTCTTATAGATAAACATGTGCATAAATCTCTGTTTAATTGGTTTCTTTGCCAGGAACTAAACTTTCACCTTCAAAATGATAAATATACATGTATTACCTTCTGAAGATGGACATTAAAAATTACACAAGCAGTCACATTTACGTGTTGTCCTCCACAAACTATAGCCCATTAGGTATATTGTAAGCTCTGTAATGGGATTCCATTTAATTCCTCCAAAATAAAAGGACAACATCCAAAAACTAAATCATACAGAAACATGATATTTGGTAGAAATATAGAAGAAAGAATTACAGCTAACTTTATGTATTAAGTAATTTTCACATAACTTTTAACTATTATTGGACACATCCATATAAAATGTTTATGATATTCATACGATGCAAAAAGTTGAGAATGCTGCCGATACACGTCCTTCTTGTTTACGTGACCGTGTTAAATGAACTGAAATGTCCAGTCATTCATGGTAACCAAGGTGATGATTTTCCTTATCCAATCCCATTGAAGTTACTGGATAATGCATAAATCACCATGCCCATTTGGTGAGGTCATGATGATGCCATACAAGGGGTCCTTATGTTTGGTGATGTCACAAACATGTAGCTCATACCAGGGGGTTGCATGTGTATGAGTGTAGGACCCTTCACGGTTTCATCAAGGAGACTCATCAGATGCATATAGGTTATTTTGTGGTTTGATGAAATGGGGAAATGTAATGGATCAGGATGAAGTACATGTAGGGGATTTTTATAGGTGTTGGTTGCCTATAAGGTTGTGACCTACTAGTGTGATCACCAACTTGTGTGCTGGGGATGAGCACAATCCACTTGCTCCGGTTGAGACTGCCCTTTTGTAATGTAGTTATTATAAAAGGGTATGATTGGAAAATCTTTGAAATGGGGTAGGTCTATCCCAATTGCCAGTGCAATTAACCCGGTTACCTAATTGGCACCACAAGTATTGATAGATGTGGGATGACAAGGGACCTAGGGTAAGCCTGATTCCATAATTTTTTTTACCGTGGCCAGGAGCAAAAAAAAAAAAAAAATGAACGGGGTTGATTTGTTTGTTGAAAAAAAATTCTGTTTTATTCCTTTTGTCCAGATATCAAACTTATTGTTTATTTATTTATAAATTAATGGAAAAAAGTATAAGAAAAAAGATATATAGCTATATCAATGCAAAGTAAAAAAGTAAATATGTTTTTGTAAATATGTCGTGGTGTTATAATAATTTTAGGTAGGTTATTTTTCCCTCATGAGGTAAGGGTGAAATTTGAAATTTAATGTTTAAATTATTGAATTTAACAGACATTATCATAACCAAGAGTAATATGTTACACTGCAGCCATGTGTACAAACAGTTTTTAAGAGACAGGTATGCAGCCTTTTGCTAGTTTTATGTAAATTCCTCAAAAAATCGACCAACTTATGAATCAAACTACTTCATGCTAACCCACATAATACAATATTAACAAAAGTTAAAAGTCTCCAATTTTATCATATTTACATTCCAACCCCTGAAATGAGAGACACTTCCAGCTTTAGCTGTGGCTTTATTTATTATAATTGCTAAATGCAAAGAAGATGGTGTTAACAGTTTCTGGTGGCATTTAGACAGCACACCAGAAGAAAGATAGTCATTATCTTGTTAGATTCATCTGATAGCTCATTTAATATTACTGATAATAATATATTATCAGCTAAATTGTTTAATAAAATAAAACTTCATAAGTTGTATCTGCACAAAGGCCTATCCAAGTCTGGGCTTTATTTAAATCCATAGCCTACAAGCTCCATCAATCACTTTTCATGTTGTTTTAGTAGAATTGTATAACGTAGCCAAGTAATTCATTGCGAAACTGTAGCTTTGCCAATTTTGTGAAAACATAATTGTTTTTTGAATTGAATACAGTTTTAAACCTTGTTGCATCAACCTTCACTACTTAGTTGGGAATTTTAGATAACAATATATTTCAGTTGACAGGCTCATAATGGTTCAACAAGGATCAAGGGAAAATTTACCAAGCACCTTCACATTTTAACATCACTGAAATTTATTATTGTTGTTGGAAGGAATTATACAGTATAGCTTCTGTTACCATGAGATATTTTAGATGAACAGGTCGAGGTTTGTGAAATAGATTCACCACTTTACTGTGAGACTGAAAAGCACTCGGAGAGCGCAAACCTCCACCAGGGGTGCAGTTTTTTCAAAATAGAATTTTTTTTTTATATCCAGAATATCATCCAGATCTTTCCCAAAATGTAATCACCTCTTCTTTGTAACCAGTCCCTGCACGCATACAAAATGTCATAAAGATCCACATGTTATTTTGGGAGTAATATCAACCAGAAAGCCAAAGTCATTGAAAATACATGGAAAATGGGACCTTAAAAAATTCAGGCTTTATTTGTATCCGGAATATAGTCTCGATCTCTCCCTAAATTTAATCGTTTATTGCACTACAATAGCTAAATAAAGAAATTGATGTAGTTTCAGTATCCAATGACAAGTATATCATGAGAAAACAGTAAAATATTGTGAATTTCTTTTAAACGCTTTCCAATATGGTGGCCAACAAGAGAAGAAGGACGAATTACCAAACGACACTGCTATGGTACATACTACACCACGGACTCAGCCAAATCCAAACGTCCATTTTTCTTGGTCATTGGTTGGAGTCCTGCGGCCGCCTGAGTTAGCATTCAGGTCCCATATGGTAAGCTTGTAGCTTATAAAAGCTACATTTAAGTAATTAAAATTTTCAAATTTGTTCCATTGATTATGCCCTACCCACATAATAAAATTCAGAAAGATCCAGTGACTATTTTCTTTAGTTATCACAGACAAATAACACACCCAAAAACATAACCTCCTGGTAGAGGTAGTAATAGAGAAATACAAATTTGGAATGAGTTCAAAAAGTTCTATATTTAGAAAATAAGTCAGATAAAAGAACTACCACTGCACAGACTCTTGGTTTGATTTTCTGTGATAATCTAAATTGACAAGGACTTTTACAGCACTTAATCTCCATCATGTTCCAGATTCTAAGGTGTAACTATACATAAAGATATTGAGTAAGAGTTGGTCCATCAACATAGCCAGGTCATACCAGAGGAGACACAAGGAAATGGTTATTGTGGATAGGCTTTTGCAAACCGGTAAGTTGTGAGCTATCTGCTTGGTTTTGGTGAAAAAAATCCCCTATTTGGTCAGTTTATTGGAGTTCTTGTAACAAGCTTTCTGATGAACTCCTTTCACCCAAGCTATAGAGACTATCCCTGTCATCTTCATTACTGTGAACAAATGCTTCACTGGCCGGAAGTAGACGCTGTTGTCTGTGTTCCTCCTTCCTTTGAGCACTGCGGATTCTTCTGGTCGACATGAAGCTGATATCATTGTACTTGTCCAGGAGTTGTGTCAGTTCACGTGGATTATAAAGCGAAGCTCCATATTTCTGTATGACTTTTGGACCACATGGGCTGAGCTGTATGAAGCCATCAATAGGTTTCTCAGGTGCTATCAACTGTTTCTTTAAGCCTTTGAAACGTGGGTCATCTGTCGCTCTTTCATATGTGAAGGCATTATTCCCAGCTGTATTGAGTTCTCTCCTGGGCATGATGTTATAAGTGCTGAATTTCCTAGTTAATCCTCCCTGTATGGTGGGCATAGCAGTCTTGCTCCTGTTATAGATATAAGACTGTGTTGGAGAAAGTGAATGAATGCCTGCATGTTGCCCAGTTACCCTACCTGTGGTAGAAACAGTAGTTTTCTCTCGAACTGGTCCTACTGGAGAGACAGTTTCCCCAGCTTCGCTTTGAACTTTGAACTTGTTAATATCAGACATGGACACAACAGAAACCTGTCTGCTGAACCTTCTGTTTTTACTACCCTGCTGATAACGATATGCTTGGGATTTTTTGAGAGATGCATCCTCATCAATGAAATCAGGGAACATAGCTTGGAGTTCTGCTTTCATTACTGCCTGTCTCTTAGCCGCTGCACTTTTCATGCAGGTTTCTTTGGAATTCCCAGGACAGTGGAGCTGTACCACCACCTCGGGCAACAACTGAACATGCTCAATGCCCTTGTGCCAAAGTCCTACTTGCTTCATCGATTGCCGTACCAGAAATGACCTTTTGTGGAGGTCTGAGATACGAGAAGAGCGTTTGAAGTCATTAGCCAAGTACTTGACTTTTGAATCGAGTATGTTTTTTTGGTTTTTGTTATCATGGAGGAGCACATGCTGTATTTTAGACTTTGGGAGAACATTGTTGCGTTTTCTTGTATTGCCATAGTTTGGTACAATGGTAGGTGGACGATACCAGAGAGCTGATGGCTGTAAACTGTCCTCATCATCGATGTCTTTTCTGGCTTTAGATTCTGCGACTTCCATGGTTGAAACTTGTGAAACCTGGAAAATTAAAGATCAAAATTAGGTGTTTTTATTGTCCTGTCTCAACAATCAAGGTCATATTGGGACAGATCTTCAGCATTTACTACTCGTGAGAATCAGACCTACACAGAGTTGATAGTCCGTGATTAGATGCCAAACTAGGCCACTGAAGCCTTTTATGAAACCTGCAATTACTGGTTCAGTGTTACTTATGTCATGACAAAGCCCCACGTGAAAACAGAAATTCTGCCACTTCTAAGGTTGAAACTAGTGAAACCTGCAATAAGAAGCTTGATATTATTGAGGTGATGGTAAACCTGCACTTAAAAGCAACTGGACACCCACATTGTATAGTTGCATTCCCATAAAAAATGGAACTGTTAATATTTGGGAATTTTTTTGCATCTGTAGTCTGTATGATCTGGTTTAACAGTTTTAACAGCTAAAAGTTTATGTAAAGTTTACACTTTCAGATAATTAAGTTCTTACCTTTACTTGAAAAATCCAACAACCATTGAATTGTGTCCAGAATATCCAGTTTTATTGTACATTTGCTAAATATTAACAATGTTAAAAATATCTGTAAATTCCATTATGATTATGTTTCCATGGCAATAAACATTTTGTGAGATTAACACACTATAGTATATAGACTACTTCATTTTCATTTGAAAGAATCTTCAAACGTGCTGCCTTAAAAGTCTGATCATTTTAAGTAATGTAATAAACCACTGGTTGACAATTTTTTATCCTGCATTTGTCCCATTAAAGTTGAATACGCCCTATAAATACAATTATATCTGGAAATAGTATTCTCTCTGTGACTCTGTCAACTTCTACACCATTAACCTTTGCCTAATTTGGCCGGCGAATTTAAAGGTAACCGTAGCTATATATATATATTGACGGCTCTAAATGAGGACTTCTTCTTGCTTTCACCCCTTTATATTCTGATATTGACTCATTCTGAAGTTACGACCCACATGCTCCACTGTTCTTCTACTGTGCATGTCTCGTGGCTATTTATTTTACCTCCTTGATAAAAGATATTGATTCAATGATTTCTAGTATATTATAGTTTAAGCCTGCTTAAAACATGGTTAAACTCTCCAAACAAGTGGGGATATTGTCCCAATTGATTTAAGTTTGACTAGTATGTGTTGTTCTGTTGGGGCATTCTATCTGTAAAATATGATCTCATGTCAAAATAAGTGCACTTAACTATTTACGACAGCTGTCAACCTTTGTCATTTTTCTTTGTGGATAAATAATTATGCTATCATCATCTTAACCCTTATATAATCTTTTGGTCGTCAGTGTTCTACACTGAAGATGAAAACTATAAAACTGTCGCTTGCAAACACAGTTTGACCTGATCATTTTAAATAGTTTTATTATGATAATGTGTTTTATGGCAAATTATTAAAATTTCACCTAATTACTTAAGCTTTATTGACAAGGAAGAATTTTTGTCCCTCACAGGAAATGCAGTACTTGTCACACCACTTGAAGTTTACCAGTGAAGAATCACTCCCCCACCTTAATTTGTTATTAAAGGTCTGATTTTGTGCTAATTACCGGGTATAATCATTTAATTAATGTCAGTTTCAGAAATCTTTTGGCAATTTGTGGCATTATTTCTGAGAGTAGTATGAAGTGTTGGTAGTATTTTGTTATTTATGCATTCATGAATTACAAACAACTGGACAATTTGTAATAGTAATTAAACAATTTATTGATATCATACTGTGTATGATGTGTTTGTTAGCATTTCCAGTTCATCCAGATGAAGGATATAATGTGAAAAAAGAGTAAATAAAATATTTTTCACAAAAAAAGAAGAAATTTCAAAGTGAAGATCATCAGGGGGTTTGTATTGACTGATGCTAAAAGATCTGTCATTTTTAACTTAAATTAAATTTATGTATTATGTGTAATAAACAGTGACAGTTAAAATATGTATTCCTACACCTATATGTGAGAAAAATGTGAAGAATAAATTAAATCTGTATTAAATATCAAATCCCAACTGTAGGGATACCCTAAACAAAATTATTTAAAAAGTCCTGTGGAGCCCAATTCCGTAAACTGCATCACTATTTAAACTATTGGCTTATGTAAGTAAATCATTGTTCAAACAGAAATTATTCTGATTTCTATTCTTTACATTATTAAAATTGAAGAAGACGTCACCAGTGAGACATTTCTACAATTGGAAACAGGAATGGGTAAATGGTTTATTTAATTAGTGTTTTACGTCATGCATAGCACCTCGGTGGTGTAGTTGGGCAGGTTTCTGTACTGCAAACCACCAACCAATGGCAAGCATCTACCAGCTTTCACACTGTGGCAGAGTGGTAACACTCTCGCCTCCCACCCCTGAGGCCGGGGTTCGGTTCCCGGCACGGCCTCAAGTGGGAAAGCTGGTAGTTTCTTGCCGTTGGTCGGCAGTTTACAGTACAGAACCCTAACGAACTGTATGTACTGGTTTCCTCTGCCCTTCGAACTACCCATCGTGATATGACCTGTACAGTGTTGAAAGCGACGTAAAACCCCAAATAAATAAATAAATTCACACTTGAGGTTGGGTCAGGATTCAAACTGTTTGATCTCAGCGGTGGAAGGTGAGTGCATTACCACTGTCATGTACTTCATTTTCACTGCTTAGGCCCTGGGTTTGAAAAGGTTGATAATAGTGGTTTGTCAATGTCTGATGATTTAAGGTGCAGGGCCCAGTTTCACGAAGACCTACTATCTCCTTAGTAGGCTGACAAGTGTCAGTAGTCTACTAAGCCTATACTATCTGTTCCACTGAGATAGTATTCATTTTGGTAATCAATAGGTTCTCCTCACTAGAAGTCCATTTATCTCAGGAAATGAAAAATTCCCTGGTATTAGCTCAGTGGAACTCTTTGGTAGTGGCTACAAAGGACCCACCAAGATATAGATTAAATAACATATCATCATCTTCTATGTTGAGTAGGCCTTTGTGAAACTGGGCCCAGAATGTTAATCAACTATGGTATGCACTGCATTACATTCTTCCAGTGCAAACACTCCCCAATGTGATATAAGTATGCAATGTGTTAAAGGAATATTAAGTGATAAGGTGTGATGATTATTTTTTATTATAAAAAAGAAACAATTTATTGAATTAAATCCAAGTGAAAATGAATCCCTAAATCTTTAGAATCTTAGTAAATGTTACACTTACATCTTGTGGTGTCAGATTTGTTACTTCTTGTGTTTGTATAGATTTCCTCTGGGTCAATTATACTCTTAAAAGCCACTACTTAAGTCTAATGAAGTCACTCTGTTAATAAACCAAAGTACCATTAATTAAGCGTCTTTTGAAAATAATAAGTTACATTAAAAGAGACACTGTAGTGTATGTCTCGGTCATTTTCTCAGTCTATTCACCAGATAATAAGCTTTCCATTTCTGGGTATAGTTTTGATTGGTCTTATTTATTATATCTGTTTGTAATCTTAAGTTGTGTTAAACAAATACTGCCCCTTTATAATCCACTAGACTTTGGACAAATATGTACAGGACAGATATTACATTACCAGTGAAGTGTTTGTTCATATAAAAACATGTATTTGGTGTCAGCAGAAGGAAAAACTAATGACTAATGTACCCTTGTTTTTTATTTATTCTTTTAAAATGATTTTCCTCCAATAAAACATTGGCTGCTTACTAATTTGGTCACGTTGTTTACATTGAGACACTCAAAGGTGTTTTATAAATGCTGAACTATTCCCAGGTTTAATATAACAACAGCCAATGACCATAGTATTTTTAAAAGTGAAAAAAAAGGAACAAACGCATCAGGTTACTGTTCACAGTCCACTAATACTATGTGGAACTAGTGTAAGATTAATTCATGTGAAAGTGGGACCCAGTATTGAGTATATTATAAAAACATCGAAAAATTCTCAATTAACATCATTTTTAGTGAAGGTTGCCATAACCTCTAACATTAATTTAGATTGCGATATTTGGAGGTAGTGGTGATAGAACCTAATGTATCCTTAAATAGCAAGATTTTAAGACTCAAGCTCATGTAAGTATTTAAGTTATCAGACACCCAGTTGTTTGAGAATGTATTAGAATGTGGGCCAAGAAATGAAAATTAGGTTATGGCTTTTGGCAGTTCAATACAAATAAAACACTATCAAGTTGACTGTCTTGAATCAGTGAAGTCTGGTTGTCACAAGTTCTTTCGACTTACCATAATAGTTATTATGTTTCTTAGGAAAAAAAAGCTATAACTTGTTTCAGGAAATATTCTTGTATTTACACACATCTGTGTCAAAAGTCAATTTCATCAAATATATCAAAGACATTTTCTTTTTACCAAAATTTCTGCAACATGTTTCTATATTTTAGGAGACTTTTTCAATAAAACTGAACTTTCGAACCCCTAAATGAATTACTTTGTCAGACAGAATTGTATCTTTTAAATAGAAATAAATATTGTGTTACTTTTATATGGGCTTTTCTGTTGTTTTGATTTCCTAGGGCCATAATCAAAAATGGTCTTAGTGAAATCTCTGGCTTACTTTTGCTGTATTTGTACACAAAAGTTAGCCCTTTAGACTTGGATAAGACCTTTCGCAAATTATGACAGCCCCTGGTAAAGTAATTTTTGAGATTCTCTGAAATATAAAACTCCTCGTCATTCGGTTGTACTGTTTCATTTTGATATTAGATTGTGAAAACATAATCTGCTAATCTGTATACTATTAGTAGGTACCCAAGTATTTCAAAGTAACTTTTTGAACTACTTTAAGGATATTTAAATTAAAACATATCTCAAGCAAACATACATTAAACCTTTATCTGTAGCATTTTGTGGTTAGATTACATAATTACTTCTACTAAGAAAATTATGTTTTTAGGCGGGTTGGTTACACGCAACCCACCTATTAGATTGATGTGTCTGATGTCCGTCTGTCCGTCAACATTTTTGTTTCTGGACTCTAACTCGAAAAGGCTTTGTCCAATCGAATTCAAACTTAGCAGGGAGATAGATCATCATCATAGCTAAGTTCCTTTCGAAATTGGTGTAATTCCGTCTGTTCGTTTGTCCATTTTTTGTCTCTTTGTCCATCAATATTTCTGTTTCCGGACTCTAACTCGAAAAAGGCTTTGTCCTATTGAATTCAAACTTGACAGGGAGATAGATCACCATCATAGCTAGGTTCCTCTCGAAATTGGCGTAATTCCATCCGTTTATTTGTCTGTTTTTTTGTCCATTTGTCTGTCCATCAACATTTCCGTTTCCGGACTCTAATTCGAAAATGCTTTATCCAATCGAATTCAAACTTGACAGGGAGATAGATCACCATCATAGCTAACGTTCCTTTCAAAATTGGTGTAATTCCGTCTGTTTGTTTGTCTGGTTTTTTATCTGTCTCTCCGTCAACACTTCTATTTCCGGACTCTAACTCAAAAACGCTTTGTCCAATCAAATTCAAACTTGACAGGTAAATAGATCACCATCATAGCTAAGTTGCTTTCAAAATTGGTGTAATTCTGTCTGTTTGTCCAATTTTTGTCCATTTGTCTGTCTGTCAACATTTCTATTTCCGGACTCTAACTCGAAAACGCTTTGTTCAATCAAATCAAACTTGACAGGGAGATAGATCACCCTCATAGCTAAGATGCTTTTGAAATTGGTGTAATTCCGTCTGTTCGTTTGTCCGTTTACAGCATAAATACAATTATGTAACTTAGATTACAAGTTTTGCATTTCTTAGCACGTCTAACATATTTACCTTAACTGGGTGACCTAACATTTCTTTTCTTGTTTCTAAATTTAATTACAGCAGTCGCTAACCTTATTGCTGCCTATGCAACCCGCCTTTTGTTGCATCTTTAACCCTGTTGTTGTTTGTTTATCAGCTTGTCTGTTTGTTTGCAAAATAACTCAAAAACGTTAATAACTTATGGACTGATTTTGATTAAATTTTTAGGAAATGTGATCAATGGCACCAGAAGCAGATGATTCAATTTTGGTTTTGATTCAGATTACCATTTTGATCCAGACATTTTGAACGATGTTTTACCATTGCACTCATAAGCAATATTGGAGGTATTGGGCCTTCAGGCAGTCTCAGGTGTACACTCTCCAAATGTTGCTGTTATTATAAATATTTAATTACCCTGTAATGTACAAATCCAAAACGTTTGCAAGGACAGTAAATTTTTATCTTATCATGTGTTTGTCTTAGTTTTGGTACCCCCTCAGTATAAGTGTCTCAGCCTCACTCAATCACCTTCAAATCTATCTTTGATGGTATACATCAAAAAATGTAAAAAGCCAGCCAATAAATCACCTGACAGAATGGCATTCAGTGGTATTAACACAGAGACCGTGGTTTGATTTAAATACATTATAAATTAACCAAGTACGACAAGAAACAGATTAGAATATACTTGAGACACTTAAATAGCTATCACTAGCAACATATCCTACAATAGCATGTATCAATTTATCTTTACTTTCTGCTTGTTCAAGTGATCTGATATTCTTCGCAGGAGAGGATTTTTTTTATGTTTGGCACTTTTGGTATTTTCAATGACTAAAATATAGGTAATGTCATTTATTGCTTCATAAAGTCTGGGTAAACACTTTCAGTTGCAAGTTTTTCATTATTTAAAAGCACAATATTTTGGTTGATATTTTGCAATATAATTTTTGTTGTTGACTTTTCCTCAATGACAGAATATGTTGATAGATTAGTTTTGATCATTCAAAACATTGAATAAATTTAGTTTGATACAAAATTAACTTATGTGTTGTGCTTCAGATTTACCTGATGGTTTTCCTTTCAGTATTTTAAAGTCTTTTTCCCTATTTGGTTGGCAAGTCTTTTAGCATATATGGTTGCCAAGTCTCTTCACAATTCTATTGAATTGCATGAAATACAATAATATGAGTTGTAACAGTGTGGAAAGTGATATTCCCCACATCATGTGACATATTGTACATAGCTGACCATGAAAGTACGATCCAGGGCCAAAGTTACATTTTCACATTTATTTCAACAACAAAGTTCAAATCAAGACAAGCTTTCACAGTTATCAATTCAGTTCAAACCCCGGACCACAGAGGTGAGAACCAAGTGATTAAATGGCAGACTTTTTAAGTCACCTTTTTGCTGACTCCCTTTCAGTTAGCCAGCAGGAAAAGAATTCAAAATCAAGAATTCAAATTCAAAAATCATTATTCCATAGACATAGCAAGGTTGATACAACATAGATGCCAGGTAGTTTATAGGCTATGGTGGGAAAGCCTTTTTGAAAAGGTATGATTTTAGCTTGTTCCTGAAACAGGCAAGAGTTGAGGCAGAACAAACATTATCTGGTAAATCATTCCAAATTGTGAGCATCAAAAGCAAATCTGTGGCTGAAGTGTTTCGTTTTTTTATCATTTTCTTTTCTATGTACAGATGGCCAGAATTGAAGAACCTACAAGAATTTTTATCTGGAGTTTTGTATCTTATACCGTATCTACCACAATGATTAGACAAAAGAGAATCAAAATGTTTGCAAATATTTCCAATAAATCAAACAACCTTATATTGTCAGATAGTAGAAATAAGGGGCTGCCCTCTGTATCAAACTTTATCTACTCTGGCAAATTTGACATTTTTGACTATACATTACAACATGGAATAAAAGCTGGCCCCATATTTTGCTTGCAAAATTCAGCTGCGAGTAAGAAATGAGGGGTAAGGGTTTTAGGTGAAAATGGATCAATATCTGTCACTTGAGGAGACTTAATTGTAGCTATTGAATTTCTATCATATTTTATCTAATCTCTTTAGTCTTTACGTGAAGTTGAATGCAGTCCAGTGTGAGAAATATCCGGTCTTCAGTTAATTGGTGCTTATGAGAATCACATCAGCTGTCAATAGGAGTTTTTGTGCAAGTGTGTCCTTTTACAGTCCTTTAAAAGTGTGGAAGTTTCTGAGATCAGGTTCCCTGCTGATATTTGTGAAAAAGAACACTTTACCTTTCACAGTATCCTTATACTTGTTCACCTTTTCATGTTTGTTTTCTATTTTTTCTTTCTTTCATCTTTTGATAAAAAGCTGATCTTTGTGTGAATAACATGGTTTATTTTGTAATGCCAATAAATTTTCTCATAGAATAACTTACTAGGAAAATATTTTGATAATGTGTAAACCTTGTGGAACAAATTCAAAGGTTTAAGGAAGTTCCTTGAATACATTATCATGCAAAAATCAGTCCTTTCAGTGATAATGTATTGTTAAGGTGCCTGGTATGATATTAGTTGGGTCAAACATTGTTTTCAACACATAGGTTAGATCGTATCGGGATGTGTAGTTGAGGGGTGGAGGAGAGTCAAAATGCTGCACTGCCAACCATCAGGCCCCAGTAAGCCACTATCATCTTTCCCACTTTAGGTCAGGACAGAAATCAAACTCAAGACCTAAGATGGGGGTGGAAGGCTAGAGTGCTACTAACTTTAGTTTGGTGTTGAGGAACCAGTGAAATGTTTTCCCAAACTTGTTCTTTTTTTAACTTTGATAATTTTGAAGTGTTTGCAAAATTGACACAAAAGTCCCATTATGGAAAAAGCACCCTTCAAATCTAGGTATCTAGTTAATAGGCACACAGTACAGATGTGGAGAGGAGTAAGAAATCCCATATTAAGTTTTGCCAAGTTTTAGTGGCACTGTGCCCTCAAAAAGTAAAGGAAGAAGGTTCAACAAGCAAGGAAAATGGCAATTTGACTATATGTAAGTTATTTTTATTGATTTATGTGGTGAATAAAGTGTTGTGTCAAATGCCTTCTTTGACCATAATCCACAACCTTGTCATCTACATGAATTTTACCAACAGACCATCTATATTTATTATTATCATGTAAAATAATTACCTATTTTAGAAGTATAATTTAGCCATTTACTCATGAAACAATGATATACACATGGGCACTAAATTTTCATGCCAATGTAAAATCTGAATTCTTAGCCATTTTTAAACTTCACAAAAATGAAACTTTTTCCTCAAATAATATATCCTTTTCTTTGATTTTAAGTTTTAACAAAATTATTGCAATTTCAAAGTAGGTGTTATGCTATATGATTTTTTTATATAATTAGAGTAAGAAATCTAAAATTCGCCAGGAATCTAAAATTCGCCACCTCTAAAACCTTAGTTAATTTTATGAAGAAAATGATGTTTTTGTCCAAAAATTGGTATTTTGCAGTTCAAAAAGCCTTAATTTACTATACAGTCAACAAATCTCGCCTCAATTTATTTATTTTATTAGTATTTTCACATGTGGCGAATTTCAGATATGTGGCGAATTTTAGATTTCTTACTCTACTCTCGTTGAACTGCTAGTTTTATCAAGCTAAAACATTGTAAGTTGGTGCACAGACAGAAATATGTGTTAATTTCATTTTAATCTCACTTTTTTAATATGCAAACTATTTAAGTCCAAATTTTCCACACAAGATAATCCTCATGTTGCCTTTCATCCTTCCCATCATTACAGTATTGTCAGCGACATGCCTGTCAGGCCTTGGGATGCTTTTCCAATTCAAGCAAATGCTTTTTGAATTCAACCACAGTTAACAATTACTGAAAAACAGAAATTTGTATGAAGTTAATGTTTTTTCACACTTTATACTTTCCAATTACCAGTTACCCATCAAATTATATTTGTTGGTAACAACATAGCCTAACAAAAACTATTTCAGGAGCAGATATAGCAAATTACTGATTTTACAAAGGAATCAGTGAAAACTCTTTCAAAAATATATATGAACACAAGAAAATAAATAATAATGCAAGGAAATGTAGAATAACAACACAGTCGTACCTGTTTAAGTTAAAACTGAGGAGTAGAATTCAATAAATTATTTCTAAATCAAGAGATCACTAGGGGTCAGTCTGGGTTGCAACATAAAGTTGCATCACCATGATATCTGTCCTAGTGGAGGGAAGTAGGAAAATCTATGCTCATGTTCAGTCTATTCTTCCAAGTTTCAAAGTGGCCTGTGATAATGTTATTGGAGTCAATGAGACAGAAAAAGATAAAACAAATAGAGTAAGAAATCTAAAATTCGCCAGGAATCTAAAATTCGCCACCTCTAAAACCTTAGTTAATTTTATGAAGAAAATGATGTTTTTGTCCAAAAATTGGTATTTTTCAGTTCAAAAGGCCTTAATTTACTATACAGTCAACAAATCTCACCACAATTAATTTATTTTATTAGTATATTCACATGTGGCGAATTTCAGATATGTGGCGAATTTTAGATTTCTTACTCTAAGCAGTTTCATGATTAGGAAATGTGGGAGGATAGTCCCCTGTAGAAATGTAGCATCAGTTGAATTAAGGTATTGCTAAACTGATCAAGCAGGCACCTTCAACTAAAGAGGTTGCTTGAGTTTGATAGCTGTAATATCCTGTTTATATATTCTGCTGACACATAGGCTGCTATGGATTCTCCATGAAATTAACTTGTTTATACGACAGTTGCACTCCCATGACTTTCTGTAAGAGCTAGCTAATTTGTAACTTGGGAGGCTGCTTTCACTAGTCCCGTATAAAAGGGTGAAAAATTTATGAAATGTGTGATTTGCCCCATGTGAACAGATATTTTGTACAGTCAAAAACATAGCCATTAAGGACTTGCTCCCTACTTCTTTAATTCATAAAAATTAGTTGTAAACCAACCCCTCTGATAACTCTTGCAAGTGTAGACTCCTATGACTGACCTTTTGTGACAGGACCATTCAGTTGCATTCTAACAGAACAGTGTACAAGAGAAGTTGTAACAACACAGAGATAAGTGGTATAAAGCAGAAAGATGCCCTCAACTCAGTTACAATTCATAAAGATTAGTTGTAACACACAAACCCTGATTACTCTTGTGTAGATACCTATGATTAACCTTCTTTCGGAACAAGGCTGACTTGGCTTCATTTTCACAGTGTATGAAATAAATCGTGGCATCACAAAGATAAATTCATAAGCGACTTATGACCAAAAATATGGATTGTGACCACTAGGGACATAAATACTGGCCACTGTGCTATATTTTTGGAGAACTGAGTCAATAAGATTAATCATAGCACCACAGACATGTGTCAAAAGCGACTTGTAACCAAAAATGTGGGTTGTGACTACTTGGGACAGAAATACTAACTTGCAAAGGTTTTCAGACATGTTTTGAAAAAAAATGGGACAGGTGTCAGTGTCATTGTCATGTGACCATAATACCTTGTTCACACCTTTCCCAACTGGAGTCACAAGCTATAACCAAATGGGCTCATGTACTTTTGCTTGTGGCACGATCTGCTTCAGATTTTGGCATAATGGGATTTGATTAAATGGGTAAGATGTGAAATGCTTGAAGTACCTCCCCTAAGCCTTCAAAAACTGTACAGAAATATATGCGCTGGATTGTGTAATACACGGATTTGTGTACGAGTTTTGGATACGAGTTAGTGGTAACAAGTTCTCACAGTCACGAGATTCATTTATCCCAGAGAGATGGGGAGCAGGTCTATTCAGATTGGCTCATTCTTCAACATGTTCTACCCAGATACATGGGTCTCTTCTTTGAGATCCATAACGATGAGGTCTCAAGTAAAAAACAAATATTAGTATTTAGGTACGACCATTGTAGCATGAAATTATTTTTATATTGTATTGTTGTTAAATGTATAAGAATTATGATGTATAAATATTGATAACATACAAAAAATCTTTAATGTTAAATAGGGGGGCTGGATCATCATCTCCAAAAGGCCCAATATCTCTCTTATCATTGGTCCTTGGGGGACATAGGTAGTAGTTATTGTTAAATTTTGATAAATTACACATCACCTCACTGTAAAACACCTCAATAACTTTGTTTTACACAATAATGTTGAATTATTGTTTAGTTAGATGTAAAAAACTGAGGCTTTACATAACTAATACTTAATGACATGGTCTGAGTTATCTTTAAATTTGAGGGGTTTTTGCAAAAAAATTAACCATTTGTAAGCTAACTAAGGTTTTGATTTACACAAGAGTCAGCTAACTTATAATTAAGAGCTAACAAATTTGTCAGCAGAACCTAGGCTTTGATTTACAGGCCCTGGATTGGCATAACCAAACATATGTTTACTGTACTATTATTTTGGAGGACATTTTGATTAATCACCACTTATGACCACTTAAAATGGCGGTCCACTGTCATTGGGTCCTATCCCCAATAGCAGGTTAAAGAACCTCAAGGACGTTGATAAATGGTCATCCTTGAGCCTCTATCTTTTAGTTAGGGGACTGTCAGTTACTTGTGAGTTGGGGCTGTACCTGTACAGTGGGATTGGTTAAATAGCGCTTTGAGTCCTGTAGTATATGGAGATATTGCGCTGAGTATAAATACATAATATAAATAATAATAATAATCAAAAGTATTTTCCAAGAAGGTTCTAAAAGTATTAATAGTTCTAGATACTGGATTGCCTTTGTCTGCTGCTGATATAGTACTTGACACTGATGGTATTTCCCATGTTCGTAAATCGGTTCAGAATGGAACCCCACACCTTTACACAGACACATCTGTTGGTTCCCTCACCACGCTTTGGTATTTTTAAACTATTGGCAATCAGTCTCAAACATAATCCCTAAGACTCCATCAGTGTTAGCATGTGGAACACAGAAGACAAGATCTTTAAAGTCTTGTGAATATGATTGTGTACTATAATCTTGCTTCCAGTGTAAGAAACAGACAGTCATGTTAATTTTGCTTCTAGATACATGCAATATAAAAGATATTACTTGGAGGCTTTAAATGCTGCACTGGTTTTATATTATTGTACCTTATTTTCTATGGTGTGTTCTATTGATCTGTGTATTTTATCCCTACAATAATGTCCAAGTGCACATCATTTTTGAAGGCATATACTGAAAACTTTTTAACTACTGATAAGAGTTCGGTATAATCTTGAAATGACTGCACAGATAAGTTTTCCAGCTTTACTTGAATTTTAACTGACTTTATGATCTCTAATTTTATCGCCATAATGGTAAATTTCATGTGTTTTGATGCAGTCCATAGTTTAACATTGCTTTAAATACTTTTTAAATCATACGATGAACTGTTGTTTTACTAGTAGAATAAGAAATCTAAAATTTGCCAGAAAATCTAAAATTCGCCACCTCCAAAACCTTAGTTAATTCTGTGAAGAAAATGATACTTTGTCTTATCCCTGGTATATTTCAGTTCAAAAAGCCTTGATTTATATACTTTCAACAAATCTGACCTTAATGTTCCTTATTTTTATTAGTATTTCCACATGTGGCAAATTTGAGATATGTGGCGAATTTGAGATTTCTTACTCTAGATCAATTCAGTAATTTTCTTTATTGCAAACTGCATAAAGTCCTGACTAGGCTCTCACCTCTGTGTTTTGTGTTTGAATTCAACTCATGTCAAGTGGAAAACACTGATTGGTTTCTCCCAGTATGACCCCAGCTTTTAAAAGAGAACTGATGTGAAAACTGAATTTTGTCTGTAGGCTTCCATGGCAATATATTTAAGAGTCAGAACTCAATGAGAATACTGTCTGTATGACTGCTAGCAATATCTTAACCTTGGTTACTTATATAAACAGCAACCATGACCGCCTCCATGCTAACAACCCATGCTGATTCAGTAGTTTTATGATTTTAAAAGAATGACGTTGTTTTATGTACATGAGTGTTTTGTGTACATCAGTATCTAAAAGCTATTGAAGTCAGATTAAATTAGATTATCACCTGAATTTTTCAACAGTTATATTACTCCACTGATGTGAAAGGCTGTGCCACTATTGTTTTCACACACTGTGTCCATCTGGGTGGGCGGTCAGATGGGCAGTGGGAAAATGTATGCATCTTGTTTTGTTTGAAGCAGCTTACTATCTTTGCTCATAGAACTACAGAATGCTGCTACAATGTTCCTTACCTGTTTTTGTGGTAGTATACCATTGCTCTGGTGATTCCGAAAGCCTCTGGTTTAGTATCCTTACTTTCAGAGCTGAGGTAACACTCTCTTGAAGAGATGTTATAGTTGAATGACTTGCACTCAAGGTTATCATGTATTCCTTGCTTACAGTGGTCTTTGCACTTGTAGACATTCACATCCACAAGGTGGACGTCATTATAGCCAAAAAGAGCAAAACCTAATTCTGATTTGAACTTGACTTTGCACGCTGAAAGAAATAAGTATGACTAGTGTATTTGTCAGAAAGTTCTCAATATTTATTGTACATGAACAAAACGGGGTTATAATTGTGTTTGTGTTATTATTAATTTTATAAAATATAGTATTTTGTAAATCATATGTCAACTTCGTTACATATGGTAGAAATATAAATTTTGGATCATAAGGATATAAAAAATATTATCCCTTGAAAATGATATCTCTTGAAATGAATGGATCATCATTGACATTGTTATCACAAAACGAATAATTGCATATTTATATTAAAATATCTGTCACTCATTTTATTAATCTCTTTTAACATCACTTTCAATGTATTTATTAACATAGTATTTAAAAACTTTAGTTGTTTATGTTGGCGAGATTCTTTTTCAATTAGTAATTTAAAAAGCTTCAAGGTTAGTATTACCTGTCCCTGAGCTGATAAATGACATCACAGAAAATACAAATATCCATTTGGAATAATTATCCATAGTCACTGAATATATCATTCAACTCGACCGAGTGTGTGTTTTTTACTGTGAGGCTTTCTACTTTTATACAAAATACTCTGTTAAATTGCTAAATGAATACCACGTCAAAACCAGCATTTACTGGCCCCCATATAATATTGTACAGCAAAAATTAGGCTATTATAGAGATTACAAAAATATGACATGACAGATATAGAGTTGTATCATGATTTTTAGTAATTTTGTATAATTGGGGTCTATATGTCAGTTGAACCACTGAAATTTAACTTGAATTGTAGTGACCAATTAACCTTTGATTTGTATTTGTCTGGAATGTTATTTTGACATACATGCTGGTTTTATGATGCCTTAAAACCCCTTCTATTATTTAATAGAGGACAAAATCATTTTATATACTATGGCAGTGATTATCAGTATAATCTTTTCCTTGCATCATTGTTCAAATCCCATTTTGATGGGGTATAGGAATTGGGTAGGGTATTATAACTTTGATATCTCTACATTCACAGAAAAGATATTACTCTGCAAGTTTTGAAAATTCACTTGCCTTATTGTGAGGCAGAATCCCAGATTCAGTGTTAATATTTTAGAAGATTATTCAAGGGTTTAAGCAAATTACCTTGTTTACAGTCGAAATGACTGATATGATTTTAGGTTGGTTGAGCAACCAAGGAAAGCTTTACCCAAACTTCCAGTTTTTTACCTTGATAATATGTAATGCCCCGGTCACACTACAGGCAGTTAGTGGTTTTACTTGGCTTTACTTCACTTACAAGGAGGCCTCATACCTTCCAAGAATTGGTGTTTCCATCACACTAGAGGCAATATAATTGAATATCCGGACAAAAGTCGGGGATACTTAGGATTCAGTATGATCACTCCGCTGCCGCCGCCGCAGAGATTTCCTTTCGGACACGATAACTTAAAAATATTTTAGTTAGACCTTTCAAATTTGGTATGTGGGTATATATGGGCAATGCCTTCAATATCAAGGTCACTGGTGGCCTCTTTAACGGTCAGATTTTGGCCATTTTTTCACATTTTGGCTATGTTCTCATGTACAGAAAGTTAGATCATCCTATGGCTGGTGTATATAATACATATATATGTCCTCTGTAAGCATGCAGAAATTTGACCTTGAAGCTCTTCATTGAAGGTCATCCACAGACCGCCGAAGTACCTCACTGAGGCCATTTTTGGAGAGATTTTCGGCGTTAACGCTCTCAGAGGAAAACTACACCAGCAAATTTTTGCAGGATATCTTCATTGGGGCGTAAGCTTCTCTGGGACTGAAATTAGCCTCATTCTGAAAAACAAGATGGCCACCGCTGACATTTCTTTGAAAATTATCTACATTTTTTCTACTGGCTGTTTCTCATAGGTAGAAGATTGAATCTCTTCATAGGTGATATGTATAACAGATATACATGTCCTCTACAACCCTGCAGACATTTGACCTTGAAGCTCTTAATTCGTCATTCACGGAGTGCCAAATTACCCCACATAGCGGACTTTAAAAGTGCCTATATCTCCCTTATTATTGGTCCTAGAGGTTTGCAATGTGAAACCAACCTATAGAAAATCATGTGCTGCGAATCTTCTGATGTGGTCAGATTTGACCTTGGACCCCTCCTTCAAGGTCAAACGAGGATAGCCAAACTTAAAAGTGCTTATAACTCACTTATTATTGGTCCTAGAGGTTTGGGATGGTAAACCAACACATAGGAAATCATATGGGCTGGGAATCTTCTGGTGTGGTCAGATTTGACCTTGGGCCCCTCCGTCAAGGTCAAACAAATGTAGCAAAACTTAAAAGTGCTTTTAACTCACTTATTTTTGATCCTACAGGTTTGGGATGGTAAACCAACATATAGGAAATCATGGGCTGGGAATCTTCTGGTGTGGACGGATTTGACCTTGGGCCCCTCCTTCAAGGTCAAACAAGGATAGCCCAACTTAAAAGTGCTTATAACTCGCTTATATGGCTGGAAATACTCTGTATGTCGCACTTCAACCATGTTCCGTCCGGGGATACACTGCGTCGAGACGCAATATCTAGTTTGTGGTTATAGGTGTTGGATGAAACGCCCCTGTCCTTCAACTACTGTGTGAGGTTTGTATGCAAAGTTTTGACACAGTGGCAAAGTGTCCAATATCTTTACTCGCCTTATGCTGCCATATTACACAGAAAGATGACCGACAGGGTTGCCAGCAGTCAGGGAAAAGTCAGAGGAATTCAAGGTTGGGGAAAAATCAGGAAATTTTAGAATTTTGAAAAAAGCAGGGAAATTTGGGAAAATCCTTAGAAAGTCAGGGAAAATTTACTTTCTTGAGTCGCATGCATAAGTTTAAGCAAAGCCATGATGCCACAAATTGGAAACATAATGTTTATAGTAATACAACAAAAATTGAAATGCAATCTTGATCTAGAAAGTTCTACATTAACAAGCCTATACAATTTGAACAATGCATGATGTGCACATTATTATGTAATTTTAATGCCCTTCAATTAAGCATTGAATGTGGAAAGCTTTTGTTACCACAAATGGTGTTAATGCTGTAATGTAGCAGCTTTTGTTGCATAGGCAGGCCTTAAGGTGTTAATAACTTATATCACAGACTGGGCATTATTTTGTTTAACTGAACATGCTGAAGTAACATATTTTACTACATGTCACAAGTTTTGTGCAATCACAAATTACAAAGTACTTTTATTATTTGACCTGACAATCTGAGTGGGCTCAGTAAATAAATAATATTAATTGTATTGCATTAAGCAATGCTCATTTGTTCAATATAATTGTTGTTTTCATGAATGTATCATGGGGTTATTATTACTGTGTTGATCAAAAAATGTTTTTAAAACATTGATGGTCAGGGAAATTAAAGTTGTCAGTCAGGGAAAAGTCAGGGATTTTTAAAGCGAACAAGACTGGCAACCCTGGACTGAGTCACAACCTTATATACACCATGGACCACACCTGTTACCGTAGCAAAAAATTCATATGTGCATGTTCGCATTCATCTGCACACGCTCACAGTTCTGAATTCAGAGGCAGAAATTTTAAACATTTTAAAACTATTTTTAAAAATTTTAGAATGAGCAAGGTAAAGGACATTTCACCACTCTGTCACAAGGGCACATACAAACCTTGGATGGTAATTGAAGGATAGGGGCATATTGCCCAATGTCTTTAACCATGGGATGTACCAGCTGTAATGTGGCTGGGGCTTAGGTGTTTGCAAAATTGACACAAAGTCCCCACAATGGAGAAAGTACCCCTTCTTATGTATGTCTATAGATAATAGGCACACAGTACAGGGAATAACAAATGCCATATTATTAGTTTTGCCATGTTTAGTAATGTGTTTAGTTTTCTGTCCAAAGTGGCATAAAATAAGAATATTAAACAAGGAAGTTTCAACAAAACAAATACTCATTTATTTGAACACATGTAAACAGACATGGGCGTTTTGTCATATTGTTATGATATTTGGTGAAGTAATCTTTAGTGACAATGTGAAATTTAAATTCATAACCATTTTTTTCAATGTGACAAAATTGAAATTTTTCTCTTAAATAATACATTCATTTTTCAAATATCCAAATGTCATATCTTTTTTATGTAGTCTATCTTTGAACTACTCATTTTATGAAGCCAAAACATTGTAAGTTGTTGTGCAGGAAATGTGTTTTAAACATATATTTATCACAATGTCTTTAAGATAAACTATAATTAAGTCCATATTTTCCATGCTATATTAATCTTTTGTTCCCTTTCATTCCCCCATTATCTCAGTATTGCCAGAGACATGCTTTTGGCCTTGGCTCTCTTCCTGATGACAAGCAAAAGCATCTTGAATTCAACCACAGTTAGCAATTACTGAAAAACAAAAAAAAAATCACATGAAAATAGTTACTTATTCTACTAATTTACACTATAGCATACATGTATTTTATGCATATGTTACTTGGTTAAAATGACATCATATGACAAAACCTGTATATCAATCACAAGCTACACTTGGTCACAATCATCTTTTTCAGGCAATTTGCTTCAGAATGTAATCCTTATGTATTTATCATTCTAAAATGGTAGGCTGCGCAGTGAACGTGGACACGTCTTTTGCGCAATGCTTGAACCGCGAATATAGAACGGTAAATAAAGTACGCTGTTGAAATCTCGTACATTGTCCCTTCGCGTACAAACGTAAACAAACAACTGTATGCAGCAAATACTAAGTCAAATAATTCTGTAGGGGATTTTATCAATATTTCATTTAAAGATAAAAATAAATAATTTCATAAATATTTACGAGATCACAGAATTCTGTGGGTATTTCCTAACAATATTTAATCCAAAAGGCTGTTTGCACATCCATCACTATGCATGTTTAGTTAATGGAACAGCCAACATGGTGTTGGATCTGTTTTGAATTTTGCGTAAGTTATACTGCTTATTTTGATGAAATTGTTAATATAACCATTTTAGAATAGGAATAAAAGACAAATTCTTGTGCTTTATGATGTTTTTAAACTATCGATCGGCTGTATTAAAGCACTCAGCCCTTCGGGCTTCGTGGCTTTAATATTCAGCCGATTGATAGTTTAAAACCATCATAAAGCACTCGAATATGTCTTTTATTCCTATAGTATTGCCGTCCCTATATATGCTGTGGCTTCAGCCATGGTTCACTTTTGCTCATTCAAGGTTCTTCTGTGCAAGCCACAATCCATCAGTCAGTGAGTTATCACATTTTCATAGGGTCCCTAGGCTCTCATCTCTGGTTATGGATTTTAATTCAGTTCAGGCAAGTAGTAAATAATGAGGACCTCTCCAAATATGACTGTGGTAGTTAACAAATATATGTGAAAAGCGAATTTTTATCTTCCTCAAGTCTCCTAAGCAATGCAATTAAGAAGACAGGGTGAGGAGAGGAGTGAAGATATGATTATATAACTACCATCAATGTCTTCACAACAGTCACTTCTTCTGTAAGTAGAAACCAGGAGAGTATCCATGCTTGTTTAATGACTGTGTATGATTTTGAAACAATGAATTTCTTTTATGCACCTTAATATCTACTATAGTATAAAGATGAAGAGTTATTATGAAATAAATATCGAGCTGCACACTAGACATAAATGCATGCACTGATAGAGTACCTTAACTGAAACATTGTCAGTTGTTTGTGGATTTCGTTAATTTGATTCAGTCACACAATAGCTTCAAATAATGGTCTCAGGCCCTTGATCTTCATTCTTTCTAGAGGCTATTTTGTGATTCAACTGCTAATAAAATCCATACAATTGTAGCATATTTCTCAAAGTCCCTTTGGATTAAAGCTTGTCACCCGAGTTTTGTTTTTGTGAATAATTTCACTTGTGCATGCATGATATATCTGTTTTTGCAAATGCTTTGAAGTGTCTTGATGTAGAAAGTTATTTTTATTTAACTTATGATTCTTACCTGAAGCAAACACCTTTCTGAAATCTGTTCTAAACCTCATGAAAATATAGGATTTTTGCAACAGACATACTCAAGCTCGTAAAAAAAAGTTATAGAAGTAACAGAAAAGTAGTAGATTATAGTCAAGTCTAATGTAATAGTAATATACATAGATTGAAAAATTTCAAATGTAATAAGAATTAATGGTAATAGATTAAAAGTCTAAATTCTATCTATTACATTTAGTATATCATACAGTCACTTAGTTTTGTTTAACCAAGTCTGCATCTTTGTTCACAGCCATTTTAATGCAGATATTTCTTGAATGTTACCTGTATTTGTGGTAATATATCCATCTTATAGTGCTTCCAAATGCCCCTGGTTTAGTGTCCTTGCTTTCAGAACTGAGGTAGCATTCTCTTGAGAAGATACCATAGTTAAATGACTTGCACTCAAGGTTATCATGTATTCCTTGCTTGCAGTGATCTTGACACGTGTACACATCCACATTCACAAGGTGAACGTCATTGTAGCCAAAAAGAGCATAACCTATTTCTGATTTGAACTTGACCTTGCATGCTGAAAGAATAAGTTTCTGATGTCACTTCTACAATTTTTTATGATTTATGAAGCCCTATTTATAAATTATTTGATTTTTAATGTCTCTTTAAACACATTATTTGTTTATTTTTTATTTGGTTCTACTTATGGCTAACTGCTATATATAGGCCTACTCTAATTCTAATTAGACTTTTATAATGCTTAATCTCCCCCATATTATTAAGGGGACAGTCAACAAACTGCAGTATCCAGGGATGGAAAAGGGGTCAAACACCATGGAGAATACCAGAGAAATATAGAGAATAAGTTGGGCATGCCTTGTGGTTGGCCTTGGGGTGGTGGGGGACATATGAATGATTCTCATAAGGAAGAGTATTTCAGATAGTGAGAGCATCAAAGCTATAACCAAACTGTTAGACATGTATATCTGCAAAATTACACAATTTTCTTATGTTGAAATCCTCAAACTGAATTCATTAATACCGAATCCACCGGTTTTA
The DNA here is from genome assembly GCA_964017235.1 of Sabellastarte sp. h YS-2021. Taxonomy (NCBI): domain Eukaryota; kingdom Metazoa; phylum Annelida; class Polychaeta; order Sabellida; family Sabellidae; genus Sabellastarte; species Sabellastarte sp. h YS-2021. Next base: position 80,546,040 of record OZ024934.1, on the reverse strand, counting down.
CAAATACCGTATCACATTTTAATGATAAGGCACCACAGTATTCTCGCAGTTGGAAAGGTTTATTTGTATATTATGTTCTTGTTTGCCCTATCATCTATTGCAGTGTAGCTTGGTTGTTTTTATCCAATAATATTTATGAATGTTTTAAAATATTAAAAACATTTATGTTGCAAACTTGTCTGAATGGTTCTTGCTATTTTGGTTATGTAAGGGGAATGTTTTTAGCATTTCTTCATGCTTAAGGGATCCACTGTTGAAATGTCAACATTTCTCCAACATTATTTATACATTCTAACATGTGACCTACACTAAACCTAGTTTTGTAGTGGCAAAATCAGGAAATTTTCTAAAGTTGGAAAAGTGTCAAACAATCCTTTGTACAGAATCTAGTCAAAGTCAAAATTGGTGTTTTATGTCCTATTCAACAACCAGGATCACATTTGGACATATCCATATTATTTGCCTCTTGTGGGAGTTTAACCCTAACAGAGGTGACAGGTGACAGGAGGTGGTTAGATGCCAATCCTGCCAATGAGGTCCTACAGTAACTACACTGTCTTCTATATCATAATGGATAACTGAAATAGTGGAAGTATTGTAAGAAGTTTTTTGGTCTACATGCATGAGTTGCAAAGCCATCAGAAGCATAAGTAGTGCACTACTTATGAATTTATGAAAGTCAGGCAACGAACACAAATTCTGAGTCATGTACACCCATACCTGGCCTAGAACTCATATAGTCACCCATCCATTTACTAACATAGCCGCTTAACTTCCAGTGGAGAGATGGGTATTCATCAAGGGATCAGCACCACAGAGAAAGACTGAGACAGGACCTGAAAACTAGGGTTGGTATGCTTTTCCAAAGAGTAAGGTTTTCAACTTCTTTCTGAATGAAGAGAGAGATTTGGCTCAGTGTACATCATCGGGCAGACCATTCCAAATTTTGGGGGGGATCATATGCAACACTGAGCATGAGGCTAAAATGCAAAGTGTTAAACTTTAAGCAGCACTTTATCAAATTGACTTGTACGAGTTTTGTACACACTATGGTTATATTCAAGGAAAGGTTTAAAGTATTTAGGATATAACCACTTGCAGGAACTTGTACACCAATAGGGCTGTCTTAAAAAAGAACAGTGCTTGATTATTATAAGGCAACCAATGAACAGTCTTTCTACCAGAAGTGATATGCAAGTACTTGGTGGTATTGGCAACAATACAAGACTCCAGAGGTGAGGTGAGATAACATAAGAGTGTGTGGATATTACACTTAAGGGTAACAATAAATTAAAACATAAACACATTCCTTAAATCTGATGCCACTTTAAAATTTAATACACTTCATAGGTTATATTTGTAAAATGTAGCACATAATTTTTGAATTAAAGAAACCCTTCTTTACAGTTAGAGTGAATGTGTTTTTTATCATACATCCTCATAGCCCAAGCTTGGTTAATTTAAAAATACTGCGTAGGTTATATCAGGATGGGTTAAAAAACAGAGTAAAAGAATATTGTAAGAATGATAAAAAAGTAACAATATTATTTCTTGAAAAAGATACATTGCTAAATAATAGTTTTCAATTACATTATCATCAAAAAATAATAATTACATAATTATATGAAAATATGTCTCATTTTGTTAATGTCTCCTAATTAACATCAGTACAAATTTATTTATAATAATAGTGTTAAAAACCTCTAGTCATTTTTTCGATCATTTTGTAAATAAAAAAGTGTTCAGATAAGTTTTAGATCTACCTGTCCCTGAGGTGATAAGTGATAACACAAAAAATGCCAATATCCATTTTGAAAAGCTATCCATATTTACTGGCTACCTTTCAACTTGTCTGAATGCTTTTCTGTTAATCTTGTGCTTGTAAAATAATTATGGCCTCAACTGCCAGATGAATGTACCACATCATAACCAGCATGGCTTGCCCTCATATTATTTTGAATAGCAAAATTAAGTTATTACACAGACTATAAAAATATGACATGACAAATATAGAGCTCTATTACAAGTTTGTAGTAATTTTGTATTTATAAAGCCCAGTGTGTCAGTGGAAAAAAATTGAATTTGTGTTCCATTATACTGGCCAGTTAACATTGTGTTTGACTAGAATGTTATTTTGACACACTCTCTGGGTTTGTGATGCATCAAACCCCCTTTCATTACTTCAGGGAGGACAAATTGATTTTGTATATTACAGCTCTGTATAGAGTAAGAAATCTAAAATTCGCCAGGAATCTAAAATTCGCCACCTCTAAAACCTTAGTTAATTTTATGAAGAAAATGATGTTTTGTCCAAAAATTGGCATTTTTCAGTTCAAAAGGCCTTAATTTACTATACAGTCAACAAATCTCATCACAATTCATTTATTTTATTAGTATTTTCACATGTGGCGAATTTCAGATATGTGGCGAATTTTAGATTTCTTACTCTATAATGGTCAGTTCAACTTTTCTCCTCTGCCACATCTCTAAAAGTGCTGTTCCAATTCCATTTTGATTCAGTACAGGGATAATGGGGAGGACTATATTGTCACTTCATGCTATAGGTAATAAACTTCATATTGTGAATCTCGCAATTATCCAGGTTCTCTGATATCTTCCTTATTTGGAAGCCTTCTTATCAACGTTTTTTTTCTGTAGTTTTAATCAGGTAATCAATACATAGATGAAACTCTGTTCAATGTTTGATTATGATGCCACATATAGTTGTGTATATAGATATTTAGATATTACATCTTCTCAAAAGTTTTCTGGTTTTGTTATCTCCCGCCCGGCTCGCCGGAGGGAGATCATAATTTGCACCATGTGCGTGTGTACGTGCGTGCGTGCGTGTGTGCGTGTGTCACGCAGTTTTCTCTGAAACTACTACAGTTACACATTTTTGGTAAATCACAAATCCTAATGAATTTTTTGCTCTTCGATATTTTTGGGGTTTGGTGAACTTTGGCCTACTTTTGAGTGAGTAATAGCTATTTTAGCTAATATAATTATATGGCTTATAACTCTGAAACTATTGCATTTACAGTATTTTGTTCTAATATGTTGTTCAGCTACTTTCTCCACAGCTACAACATGGTCAGTAGTTTGGAAGTGTATCTCCATAGCTAAGTGAGGAATAGCTACTTTGTCAATTTTTAATGATAACCATAATGAGTAAATGGCTTATATCTTCATAAGTATTGCAGCTACACAATTTTGTTCCAATATGTTGTTCAGCTACTTTCTCCACAGCTACAACATGGTCAGTAGTTTGCGAGTGTATCTCCATAGCTAAGTGAGTAATAGCTACTTTTTCAATTTTTAATGATAACCATAATGAGTAAATGGCTTATATCTTCAAAAGTATTGCAGCTACACAATTTTGTTCCAATATGTTGTTCGGCTACTTTCTCCTCTGCTACAACATGGTCAGTAGTTTGGAAGTGTATCTCCGTAGCTAAGTGAGTAATAGCTACTTTTTCAGTTTTTAATGATAACCATAATGAGTAAATGGCTTATATCTTCAAAAGTATTGCAGCTACACAATTTCTCTCAAATATGTTGTTCATGTACTTTTTTGTGAACTGTAACATATTTAAGTTTCACAACTGTTGCTCAATGTACAAGTGAGTAGTGGCTACTTTATTGCTACTTTTAGTGAAAATGTGAAAAATCAGAAATATCTCTCAAACTGTAAGATATAGAGCAATTTCGAGCAAATTTTTGACCCACAGGGTAGTACTAGAGTATCCTATTGCTAAGGGGGAAAAAGTTTGGTGAACTTTGGCCTACTTTTGAGTGAGTAATAGCGCTTTTACCTAATATAATTATATGACTTATAACTGTCAATGAGTAAATGGCTTATATCTTCATAAGTATTGCAGCTACACAATTTTGTTCCAATATGATGTTCAGCTACTTTCTCAACAGCTACAACATGGTCAGTAATTTGGAAGTGTATCTCCATAGCTAAGTGAGTAATAGCTACTTTTTCAATTTTTAATGATAACCGTAATGAGTAAAGGGCTTATATCTTCAAAAGTATTGCAGCTACACAATTTCTCTCAAATATGTTGTTCATGTACTTTTTTGTGAACTGTAACATATTTAAGTTTCACAACTGTTGCTCGATGTACAAGTGAGTAATGGCTACTTTATTGCTACTTTTAGTGAAAATGTGAAAAATCAGAAATATCTCTCAAACCGTAAGATATAGAGCAATTTCGAGCAAATTTTTGACCCACAGGGTAGTACTAGAGTATCCTATTCCTAAGGGGGGAAAGGTTTGGTGAACTTTGGCCTACTTTTGAGTGAGTAATAGCGCTTTTACCTAATATAATTATATGACTTTTAACTGTCAATGAGTAAATGGCTTATATCTTCAAAAGTATTGCAGCTACACAATTTTGTTCCAATATGATGTTCAGCTACTTTCTCCACAGCTACAACATGGTCAGTAATTTGGAAGTGTATCTCCATAGCTAAGTGAGTAATAGCTACTTTTTCAATTTTTAATGATAACCATAATGAGTAAATGGCTTATATCTTCAAAAGTATTGCAGCTACACAATTTCTCTCAAATATGTTGTTCATGTACTTTTTTGTGAACTGTAACATATTTAAGTTTCACAACTGTTGCTCAATGTACAAGTGAGTAATGGCTACTTTATTGCTACTTTTAGTGAAAATGTGAAAAATCAGAAATATCTCTCAAACTGTAAGAGATAGAGAAATTTCGAGCAAATTTTTGAACCACAGGGTACTACTAGAGTATCCTATGCTAAGGGGAAAATGGTTTGGTGAACTTTGGCCTACTTACTCACCTCCTCAAAATGAGTAAATGCGAATTATCTCTAAAAGTATTGCAGATAGCCATTTTTTCTCAAATAACTCATTCACCTACTTTTGGGAGAGCTTTCACTTGGTTAAGTTTCAGATGCGTAGCTAGTTACTCACCTACTCAAAATGAGTAAATGCTAATTATGTCTAAAAGTATTGCCGATAGCCAATTTTTCTCAAATAACTCATTCATATACTTTTGGAAGAGCTTTCACATGGTGAAGTTTCAGACCCATAGCTAATTACTCACCTACTCAAAATGAGTAAATGCGAATTCTCTCTAAAAGTATTGCAGATAGCCAATTTTTCTCAAATAACTCATTCACCTACTTTTGGGAGAGCTTTCACTTGGTGAAGTTTCAGACCCGTAGCTAATTACTCACCTACTCAAAATGAGTAAATGCGAATTATCTCTAAAAGTATAGAAGATAGTCAATTTTTCTCAAATAACTCATTCACCTACTTTTGCGAGAGCTTTCACTTGGTGAAGTGTCAGACCTGTAGCTAATTTCTCACCTACTAAAAATGAGTAAATGCTAAATATCTCGAAAAGTATTGCAGATAGCCAATTTTTCTCAAGTAACTCATTCATTTACTTTTGGAAGAGCTTTCACATGGTGAAGTTTCAGACCCATAGCTAATTACTCGCCTACTCAAAATGAGTAAATGCGAATTATCTCTAAAAGTATTGTAGATAGCCAATTTTTCTCAAATAACTCATTCATCTACTTTTGGAAGAGCTTTCACATGGTGAAGTTTCAGACCCATAGCTAATTACTCACCTACTCAAAATGAGTAAATGCGAATTCTCTCTAAAAGTATTGCAGATAGCCAATTTTTCTCAAATAACTCATTCACCTACTTTTGGGAGAGCTTTCACTTGGTGAAGTTTCAGACCCGTAGGTAATTACTCACCTACTCAAAATGAGTAAATGCTAATTATCTCTAAAAGTATTGCAGATAGCCAATTTTTCTCAAATAACTCATTCATCTACTTTTGGAAGAGCTTTCACATGGTGAAGTTTCAGACCCATAGCTAATTACTCACCTACTCAAAATGAGTAAATGCGAATTTTCTCTAAAAGTATTGCAGATAGCCAATTTTTCTCAAATAACTCATTCACCTACTTTTGGAAGAGCTTTCACATTGTGAAGTTTCAGACCCATAGCTACTTACTCGCCTACTCAAAATGAGTAAATGCTAATTATGTCTAAAAGTATTGCAGATAGCCATTGCAGCTACACACTTTCTCTCAAATATGTTGTTCATGTACTTTTTTGTGAACTGTAACATATTTAAGTTTCACAACTGTTGCTCAATGTACAAGTGAGTAATGGCTACTTTATTGCTACTTTTAGTGAAAATGTGAAAAATCAGAAATATCTCTCAAACTGTAAGATATAGAGCAATTTCGAGCAAATTTTTGACCCACAGGGTAGTACTAGAGTATCCTATTGCTAAGGGGGAAAAAGTTTGGTGAACTTTGGCCTACTTTTGAGTAAGTAATAGCGCTTTTACCTAATATAATTATATGACTTTTAACTGTCAATGAGTAAATGGCTTATATCTTCAAAAGTATTGCAGCTACACAATTTTGTTCCAATATGATGTTCAGCTACTTTCTCCACAGCTACAACATGATCAGTAATTTGGAAGTGTATCTCCATAGCTAAGTGAGTAATAGCTACTTTTTCAATTTTTAATGATAACCATAATGAGTAAATGGCTTATATCTTCAAAAGTATTGCAGCTACACAATTTCTCTCAAATATGTTGTGTACTTTTTTGTGAACTGTAACATATTTAACTTTCACAACTGTTGCTCAATGTACAAGTGAGTAATGGCTACTTTATTGCTACTTTTAGTGAAAATGTGAAAAATCAGAAATATCTCTCAAACTGTAAGAGATAGAGAAATTTCGAGCAAATTTTTGAACCACAGGTTACTACTAGAGTATCCTATGCTAAGGGGAAAATGGTTTGGTGAACTTTGGCCTACTTACTCACCTCCTCAAAATGAGTAAATGCGAATTATCTCTAAAAGTATTGCAGATAGCCATTTTTTCTCAAATAACTCATTCACCTACTTTTGGGAGAGCTTTCACTTGGTTAAGTTTCAGATGCGTAGCTAGTTACTCACCTACTCAAAATGAGTAAATGCTAATTATGTCTAAAAGTATTGCAGATAGCCAATTTTTCTCAAATAACTCATTCATATACTTTTGGAAGAGCTTTCACATGGTGAAGTTTCAGACCCATAGCTAATTACTCACCTACTCAAAATAAGTAAATGCGAATTCTCTCTAAAAGTATTGCAGATAGCCAATTTTTTTCAAATAACTCATTCACCTACTTTTGGGAGAGCTTTCACTTGGTGAAGTTTCAGACCCGTAGCTAATTACTCACCTACTCAAAATGAGTAAATGAGAATTATCTCTAAAAGTATAGAAGATAGCCAATTTTTCTCAAATAACTCATTCACCTACTTTTGCGAGAGCTTTCACTTGGTGAAGTGTCAGACCTGTAGCTAATTTCTCACCTACTCAAAATGAGTAAATGCTAAATATCTCGAAAAGTATTGCAGATAGCCAATTTTTCTCAAATAACTCATTCATTTACTTTTGGAAGAGCTTTCACATGGTGAAGTTTCAGACCCATAGCTAATTACTCGCCTACTCAAAATGAGTAAATGCGAATTATCTCTAAAAGTATTGCAGATAGCCAATTTTTCTCAAATAACTCATTCATCTACTTTTGGAAGAGCTTTCACATGGTGAAGTTTCAGACCCATAGCTAATTACTCGCCTACTCAAAATGAGTAAATGCGAATTCTCTCTAAAAGTATTGCAGATAGCCAATTTTTCTCAAATAACTCATTCACCTACTTTTGGGAGAGCTTTCACTTGGTGAAGTTTCAGACCCGTAGCTAATTACTCACCTACTCAAAATGAGTAAATGCTAATTATCTCTAAAAGTATTGCAGATAGCCAATTTTTCTCAAATAACTCATTCATCTACTTTTGAAAGAGCTTTCACATGGTGAAGTTTCAGACCCATAGCTAATTACTCACCTACTCAAAATGAGTAAATGCGAATTTTCTCTAAAAGTATTGCAGATAGCCAATTTTTCTCAAATAACTCATTCACCTACTTTTGGAAGAGCTTTCACATTGTGAAGTTTCAGACCCATAGCTACTTACTCGCCTACTCAAAATGAGTAAATGCTAATTATGTCTAAAAGTATTGCAGATAGCCAATTTTTCTCAAATAGCTCATTCATATACTTTTGGAAGAGCTTTCACTTAGTGAGGTTTCAGACCCCTAGCTAATTTCTCACCTACTCAAAATGAGTAAATGCGAATTATCTCTAAAAGTATAGAAGATAGCCAATTTTTCTCAAATAACTCATTCACCTACTTTTGCGAGAGCTTTCACTTGGTGAAGTGTCAGACCTGTAGCTAATTTCTCACCTACTCAAAATGAGTAAATGCTAAATATCTCGAAAAGTATTGCAGATAGCCAATTTTTCTCAAATAACTCATTCATTTACTTTTGGAAGAGCTTTCACATGGTGAAGTTTCAGACCCATAGCTAATTACTCACCTACTCAAAATGAGTAAATGCGAATTCTCTCTAAAAGTATTGCAGATAGCCAATTTTTCTCAAATAACTCATTCATCTACTTTTGGGAGAGCTTTCACTTGGTGAAGTGTGAGACCTGTAGCTAATTTCTCACCTACTCAAAATGAGTAAATGTTAAATATCTCTAAAAGTATTGCAGATAGCCATTTTTTCTCAAATAACTCATTCATTTACTTTTGGAAGAGCTTTCACATGGTGAAGTTTCAGACCCATAGCTAATTACTCGCCTACTCAAAATGAGTAAATGCGAATTATCTCTAAAAGTATTGCAGATAGCCAATTTTTCTCAAATAACTCATTCACCTACTTTTGGGAGAGCTTTCACTCCGTGAAGTTTCAGACCCATAGCTAATTACTCACCTACTCAAAATGAGTAAATGCGAATTATCTCTAAAAGTATAGAAGATAGCCAATTTTTCTCAAATAACTCATTCACCTACTTTTGCGAGAGCTTTCACTTGGTGAAGTGTCAGACCTGTAGCTAATTTCTCACCTACTCAAAATGAGTAAATGCTAAATATCTCGAAAAGTATTGCAGATAGCCAATTTTTCTCAAATAACTCATTCATCTACTTTTGGAAGAGCTTTCACATGGTGAAGTTCCAAACCTGTAGGTAATTACTCACCTACTCAAAATGAGTAAATGCGAATTATCTCTAAAAGTATTGCAGATAGCCAGTATTTTTCAAATAACTCACTTCACCTATATTTTGGGAGAACTTTCAATTAGTGAATTTTCAGATCCATATCTAATTACTCACCTACTCAAAATGAGTAATTGCCTATTATCACAAAAAGTATTGCAGATAGCCAGTATTTCTCAAATAACTCATTCACCTACATTTTGGAGATATTTCACATGCTAAAGTTTTTTTATGAATTATTAAAATAATTTTTAATGCATTAAAATTAATGAAATCATGCACTAAATCGATTATAACTTGAAAAGTATTGTATTTAGAGCATTTTGTTAAAATATGTTATTCACCTACTTTTTCCCACAGCAACAACATGGTGAGTAACTTGGGTGTCTATCTCAATAGATAAGTGAGTAATAGCTACTTTTGGATTTTTCACTAACTTCCATCATGAGTGAAATCACTTGTAACTTGAAAACTATTGCATTTAGACCTTCAGGGTAGTACAAAAGTGTCCTATGCAAAGGGGAAAGATTTCAATTTTCGCCACTTTTGGCGGCCTTCTTGGATTTTAGCGGAAAAAAATGAAAAAGTGTGAATATCTCGAAAACCATAAGAGATAGAGCAATTTCGAGCGAATTTTTGACCTGCATGGTAGTACAAGAATGTCCTGTGCAAAGGGGTAAAATATCAATTTTCGCCACTTTTGGCGGCCTTTTTGGATTTTTGCGGAAAATAGAAAAGTGTCAATATCTCGAAAACCGTAAGAGATAGAGCGATTTTGAGCAAATTTTTGACCTGCAGGGTGGTACAAGAGTCTCCTGTGCAAAGGGGAAAAATTTCAATTTTCGCCACTTTTGGCGGCCATCTTACATTTTTGCGGAAAATGAAAAAGTGTCAATATCTCGAAAACCGTAACAGATCGAGCGATTTCGAGCGATTTTTTGACGCGCAGGATGATACAAGAGTGTCCTGTCCAAAGGGGAAAAATTTCATTTTTCGCCACTTTCGGCGGCCATCTTGGATTTTTGCTGAAAACGGAAAAGTGTAAATATCTCGAAAAGCATAACAGATAGAGCGGTTTCAAGCGAATTTTCGACCTGCAGGATGGTACAACAGTGTCCTATGCAAAGGGGAAAAATTTCAATGTAGTATTTCTTCCCCTGCGGTACTCGGCGGGAGATACATACCGCGGCAGTGGTCTTGTTTTCTCAAAAATTCACTTCACTTCCTGTGCTAATGAGTATAATTGTATATATTTAATAGCAGCTTTATGATTCAATTGGAACAACAAAATCAAATCATTAAGCGTCCTGCAAGGGACGCTTGTTTGTGTATGGGAGAGCTTCCGGCTCCGCCGGCTCCGCCGGCTCCGGCGGCTCCGCCGGCTCCGCATTTTGTTTTCCTTATAACTCTGTAACCGTTAGGCAGATTCTTTTCAAATTTGGCAAGTTTAGGCAGTAGCCTTGGGGAATTTTTTTGAATATGCTGCAGTGACATTTCAACCAATCAGAGAGGTCACATGACCAAAAATGTCTTTTTTCGATGGGGAAGCTTGTCCGGATGATAACTTGAAAGGAATTTTATCAATTCACCTGAAACTTGGCAAATACATTCATTCTATTAAAATCTGGAAATCATTAGATTTTGGCATTGATTGGTCAAGAAATGGCCGAGTAATTAATGATTAATTAATCATTACGAATTTTCCAAATAAGGAAAACACAAAAATGCTTATATCTCGAAAACCGTGCTAGATAGAGCGATTTCGATGAAATTTTTGACCCGCAGGGTATCTCTGCGGAGTAGTTTTCCCAATTTTCAAAAAATTTTTGTCTCGCCCAAAATGGCGGCCATTTTGAATTTTCGAAATTTTCGCAAAAATTGTAAAACACAAAAATGCTTATATCTCAAAAACCGTGCTAGATAGAGCAATTTCGACAAAATTTTTGACCCGCAGGATATCTCTGCGGGGTACTTTTCCCAATTTTCAAAAAAATTTGTCTCGCCAAAAATGGCGGCCATTTTGAATTTTCAAAATTTTCGCAAAAATTGCAAAACACAAAAATGCTTATATCTCGAAAACCGTGCTAGATAGAGCGATTTCGACGAAATTTTTGACCCACAGGGTATCTCTGCAGAGTAGTTATCCCAATTTTGAAAAAATTTTTGTCTCACCAAAAATGGCGGCCATTTTGAATTTTCGAATTTTTCGCAAAAATTTCAAAACATAAAAATGCTTATATCTCAAAAACCCTGCTAGATAGAGCGATTTCGACGAAATTTTTGGCCCGCAGGGTATCTCTGCAGAGTAGCCATGCCAATTTTCAAACAAAAAATTTCTCGCAAAAAATGGCGGCCATTTTGAATTTTCGAATTTTTCGCAAAATTGCAAAACACAAAAATGCTTATATCTCGAAAACCGTGCTAGATAGAGCGATTTCGATGAAATTTTTGACCCACAGGGTATCTGTGCAGAGTAGCCATGCCAATTTTCAAAAAAATTTTGTCTTGCCAAAAATGGCGGCCATTTTGAATTTTCGAATTTTTGCTCAAAAATTGCAAAACACAAAAATGCTAATATTTCGAAAACCGTGCTACATAGAGCGATTTCGACGAAAATTTTTATCTTCAGGGTATCTCTGCAGAGCAGCTATCCCAAAGAGCTTTCACATGGTGAAGTTTCAGACCCATAGCTAATTACTCACCTACTCAAAATGAGTAAATGCGAATTATCTCTAAAAGTATTGCAGATAGCCAATTTTTCTCAAATAACTCATTCACCTACTTTTGGGAGAGCTTTCACTTGGTGAAGTTTCAGACCCATAGCTAATTACTCACCTACTCAAAATGAGTAAATGCGAATTATCTCTAAAAGTATTGCGGATAGCCAATTTTTGTCAAATTAATCATTCACCTACTTTTGGGAGAGCTTTCACTTGGTGAAGTTTCAGACCCATAGCTAATTACTCACCTACTCAAAATGAGTAAATGCGAATTATCTCTAAAAGTATTGCAGATAGCCAATTTTTCTCAAATAACTCATTCACCTACTTTTGGCAGAGCTTTCACTTGGTGAAGTTTCAGACCCATAGCTAATTACTCACCTACTCAAAATGAGTAAATGTGAATTATCTCTAAAAGTATTGCAGATAGCCAATTTTTCTCAAATAATTCATTCACCTACTTTTGGGAGAGCTTTCACTTGGTGAAGTTTCAGACCCATAGCTAATTACTCACCTACTCAAAATGAGTAAATGCGAATTATCTCTAAAAGTATTGCAGATAGCCAATTTTTCTCAAATAACTCATTCACCTACTTTTGAAAGAGCTTTCACTTGGTGAAGTTTCAGACCCATAGCTAATTACTCACCTACGCAAAATGAGTAAATGCGAATTATCTCTAAAAGTATTGCAGATAGCCAATTTTTCTCAAATAACTCATTCACCTACTTTTGGCAGAGCTTTCACTTGGTGAAGTTTCAGACCCATAGCTAATTACTCACCTACTGAAAATGAGTAAATGCGAATTATCTCTAAAAGTATTGCAGATAGCCAATTTTTCTCAAATAACTCATTCACCTACTTTTGGGAGAGCTTTCACTTGGTGAAGTTTCAGACCCATAGCTAATTACTCACCTACTCAAAATGAGTAAATGCGAATTATCTCTAAAAGTATTGCAGATAGCCAATTTTTCTCAAATAACTCATTCACCTACTTTTGGGAGAGCTTTCACTTGGTGAAGTTTCAGACCCATAGCTAATTACTCACCTACTCAAAATGAGTAAATGCGAATTATCTCTAAAAGTATTGCGGATAGCCAATTTTTGTCAAATTAATCATTCACCTACTTTTGGGAGAGCTTTCACTTGGTGAAGTTTCAGACCCATAGCTAATTACTCACCTACTCAAAATGAGTAAATGCGAATTATCTCTAAAAGTATTGCAGATAGCCAATTTTTCTCAAATAACTCATTCACCTACTTTTGGCAGAGCTTTCACTTGGTGAAGTTTCAGACCCATAGCTAATTACTCACCTACTCAAAATGAGTAAATGTGAATTATCTCTAAAAGTATTGCAGATAGCCAATTTTTCTCAAATAATTCATTCACCTACTTTTGGGAGAGCTTTCACTTGGTGAAGTTTCAGACCCATAGCTAATTACTCACCTACTCAAAATGAGTAAATGCGAATTATCTCTAAAAGTATTGCAGATAGCCAATTTTTCTCAAATAACTCATTCACCTACTTTTGAAAGAGCTTTCACTTGGTGAAGTTTCAGACCCATAGCTAATTACTCACCTACGCAAAATGAGTAAATGCGAATTATCTCTAAAAGTATTGCAGATAGCCAATTTTTCTCAAATAACTCATTCACCTACTTTTGGCAGAGCTTTCACTTGGTGAAGTTTCAGACCCATAGCTAATTACTCACCTACTGAAAATGAGTAAATGCGAATTATCTCTAAAAGTATTGCAGATAGCCAATTTTTCTCAAATAACTCATTCACCTACTTTTGGGAGAGCTTTCACTTGGTGAAGTTTCAGACCCATAGCTAATTACTCACCTACTCAAAATGAGTAAATGCGAATTATCTCTAAAAGTATTGCAGATAGCCAATTTTTCTCAAATAACTCATTCACCTACTTTTGGGAGAGCTTTCACTTGGTGAAGTTTCAGACCCATAGCTAATTACTCACCTACTCAAAATGAGTAAATGCGAATTATCTCTAAAAGTATTGCAGATAGCCAATTTTTTCTCAAATAACTCATTCACCTACTTTTGGGAGAGCTTTCACTTGGTGAAGTTTCAGGCCCATAGCTAATTACTCACCTACTCAAAATGAGTAAATGCGAATTATCTCTAAAAGTATTGCAGATAGCCAATTTTTCTCAAATAACTCATTCACCTACTTTTGGGAGAGCTTTCACTTGGTGAAGTTTCAGACCCATAGCTAATTACTCACCTACTCAAAATGAGTAAATGCGAATTATCTCTAAAAGTATTGCAGATAGCCAATTTTTCTCAAATAACTCATTCACCTACTTTTGGGAGAGCTTTCACTCGGTGAAGTTTCAGACCCATAGCTAATTACTCACCTACTGAAAATGAGTAAATGCGAATTATCTCTAAAAGTATTGCAGATAGCCAATTTTTCTCAAATAACTCATTCACCTACTTTTGGCAGAGCTTTCACTTGGTGAAGTTTCAGACCCATAGCTAATTACTCACCTACTGAAAATGAGTAAATGTGAATTATCTCTAAAAGTATTGCAGATAGCCAATTTTTCTCAAATAACTCATTCACCTACTTTTGGGAGAGCTTTCACTTGGTGAAGTTTCAGACCCATAGCTAATTACTCACCTACTCAAAATGAGTAAATGCGAATTATCTCTAAAAGTATTGCAGATAGCCAATTTTTCTCAAATAACTCATTCACCTACTTTTGGCAGAGCTTTCACTCGGTGAAGTTTCAGACCCATAGCTAATTACTCACCTACTGAAAATGAGTAAATGCGAATTATCTCTAAAAGTATTGCAGATAGCCAATTTTTCTCAAATAACTCATTCACCTACTTTTGGGAGAGCTTTCACTTGGTGAAGTTTCAGATCCATAGCTAATTACTCACCTACTCAAAATGAGTAAATGCAAATTATCTCTAAAAGTATTGCAGATAGCCAATTTTTCTCAAATAACTCATTCACCTACTTTTGGGAGAGCTTTCACTTGGTGAAGTTTCAGACCCATAGCTAATTACTCACCTACTCAAAATGAGTAAATGCGAATTATCTCTAAAAGTATTGCAGATAGCCAGTTTTTCTCAAATTAATCATTCACCTACTTTTGGGAGAGCTTTCACTTGGTCAAGTTTCAGACCCATAGCTAATTACTCACCTACTCAAAATGAGTAAATGCGAATTATCTGTAAAAGTATTGCAGATAGCCAATTTTTCTCAAATAACTCATTCACCTACTTTTGGGAGAGCTTTCACTTGGTGAAGTTTCAGACCCATAGCTAATTACTCACCTACTCAAAATGAGTAAATGCGAATTATCTCTAAAAGTATTGCAGATAGCCAATTTTTCTCAAATTAATCATTCACCTTCTTTTGGGAGAGCTTTCACTTGGTGAAGTTTCAGACCCATAGCTAATTACTCGTCTACTCAAAATGAGTAAATGCGAATTATCTCTAAAAGTATTGCAGATAGCCAATTTTTCTCAAATAACTCATTCACCTACTTTTGGGAGAGCTTTCACTTGGTGAAGTTTCAGACCCATAGCAAATTACTCACCTACTCAAAATGAGTAAATGCGAATTATCTCTAAAAGTATTGCAGATAGCCAATTTTTCTCAAATAACTCATTCACCTACTTTTGGGAGAGCTTTCACTTGGTGAAGTTTCAGACCCATAGATAATTATTCACCTACTCAAAATGAGTAAATGTGAATTATCTCTTAATAGTATTGCAGATAGCCAATTTTTCTCAAATAACTCATTCACCTACTTTTTTGAGAGCTTTCACTTGGTGAAGTTTCAGACCTTTCACACACGAAAATGAAAAATTGTGAAATTATCTCGGAAAAGCTATTTCTTCTGCTTTAATGCTCGGCGGGAGATACACACCACAGCAGTGGTCTTGACAAAAATTTTTGTCTCCCCAAAATGGTGGCCATTTTGAATTTTCAAAGTTTTTGCAAAACACAAAAATGCTTATATCTCGAAAACCGTGCTATATGGAGTGAACTCAACAAAATTTTGGACCTGCTGGGTATCTCTGCAGAGTAGCCATGCCAATTTTCAAAATATTTTTGTCTCGCCAAATATAGCGGACATTTTTAATTTCTTTATTTTTTGCAAAACACAAAAATGCTTATATCTTGAAAACCGTGCTAGATAGAGCAGACTGCGCTGACTTTGGTTGCCACAACAGTATAAGGCTAGAAACAAAGCATTTTCTTAATACTTTAGCACTCACCTTTATATCCTTTTCGGGACGCTTTGTTTTCGCTATGCAAAAACATTATCTTTTTTTTTTGTGAGCGATCCTCTAGTTAAAATTGTATTAAAACTGTCCAGTTTGGGCACCTTGTTACAGAAGTGGCTCTCTTGCTTCAACACTACTTGAGATTAATTGTTTTTAAGCGCGAGCCTCACTAGAGCTCGTGCTTCTACAGATCTTTTAGGGGCCACGGTGGCAGAGTGGTAACACTCTCGCCTCCCACCTCTGCGGCCGGGGTTCGATCCCCGTCATGGCCGTAAGTGGGAAAGCTGGTAGTTGCTTGCCATTGGTCGGCAGTTTACAGTACAGAACCTTAGCGAACTATATGTACTGGTTTCCTCTGCCCTTCCAACTACCCGTCGTGATATGACCTGTACAGTGTTGAAAGCGACGTAAAAAAACCCAAATAAACAAATCTACAGATCATTTTTTTTTCTGTCTCTGGACTTTGATGAAATTTACCTGTGCATTCTGAATTTCCAACTCTTGCTCTCCAATAGCTAAAAGGACACATGTCCTGTTGGCTTTTACCCATACATATGTCCTTTTGTCTCTGGACTTTGATAGCATTGACAACGTCCTGTGCATTCTGAATTTTGCCTCTCTTGCTCTCCAATAGCTAAAAGGACACATGTCCTTTTGCCTTTTCCCATACATATGTCCAGAAATTGTGGCACAGAGTAATGACTATTTGTCTGCTCACTGAAATTAAGCGGCAATGGGCTATGTTAGTACTTGGATGGGTATGGCATTAATTAAGCAAGCTCCTGAAGAGGGCACCCCACAAATCAAGGATTTGATTGGCCAAAGGTTTCAGATGGATGAAAAGACATTCACATTATTGTGTCACCAGCATCTATGCTGGGGGCACATAGGGATTCCTTTGTTCTCTGGCGTTGGTGTCGTTCTCACATTTTGTTTCTACACAGTATCTTAAAAATGGCTTGATAGATTCAATACAAATTTGGCATGTGGAAGTAACTGGTGCTCAAGGTGTGCCCTTTTGTAAGGTGACCTTAAACTCCGACTATTAATATAATTATATTAAATTTATTTTAAATTTTTTCTTTTCTGGACAGTATCTCAAAAACACCTTTACAGATTCAATTTAGATTTGGCATGTGGCTGTAATTAGCTCTCAAGGTGTGCCCAATTTAAAGATGACCTTAAACTCTCACATATAAAGTAATTATATTGAGCCTAAGTTTTTAAAAATTTTTCCACCCAGTATACTAATAATAGCTTGACATATTTAATCAATATTTTGCAGGTACATGTAACTGACCTTACAGAAGTGCCCTACATTAAGGTAACCTTAAACTCTTAGTAATGGTATAATTATGTTTACTTTTCGTTACAATTTTGGATAATATTTTAAATTATTTGCAATAGATTTTAAGCATATTTAAGATCTGGATATAACTAACCTTGAACAGAGCCCTTAAACTCTTTATAGTTGCATTGACTTACATGCAGTTTAAGGTTAGGACAAATTTTTATGATATTTGGACTATACTTTTTCTGTTTTGTTTTTGGACTGTTGTTTTCTTGGGGACTTTACATTCAAAATCCATGCACAGATATTAACTAAATTGTTAGGATATATTTGTCTTAAAGAGAACTGGAACTGATTAGCTTTTGAGCGATATCTGGCAACAAGTATTGCCATGGAAAAAGTTTTTTTCTGTTTCTTGGGCTTATATTTTTCTGAGTGTTGTGCATTCCATAGCCATGTATAGATTGAAGCTGATCAGCTTTTCAGCAATATCTTGCAACAACTGTTGATATGGTGACACTTTTTTTTGTTTTTATGTTGTGGATATAAAAAGTCCTGAAAATGACCTGTACAGGGTAAAGTGACCTTACACTCCACAAAATTAGACAAGAAACTTGCTTGTTTGCTGTCCCACAAAACTGCAGACAATTGTAATCCCTTCTTTCCTCCATAAAGGAAGAGGCAGATAAGACAGAGAGGAGCCATCTTGCACAATGCATTGCCGTATACAGGCATATGAAGAGCATTTTAAGAGTAGGTTACCAAAATGATATATTTTAGACTTAGTGAGACTTGGTAATTGATAGCTTCATGTATTTTTTGCATATCTCAGTGTTCGTCTGTCTCTCTGTCTGCTCATGTGCAGAAGTCAAACTATACATTGGATCCGGTTATATTTTTCAACAAGGTGGGAACTCACCATGGCTCAGTCCTTCTCAAAAATGGTCTGGATTTGAAAAAATACTGCCAGTTTCCCAACTATTTATTTCTATCCAGATTAATATGTGTTCTTTTGAATTTCATCCATTTCAATCTATAACTAAAGCTGGCGATTCAGTACAATTCTGCTGAATTCTTGTTAATATAGATGTAATATACCAGTGTGTAGGAAAATATTTAGTAAGTTAGAAAGGATGATTTACATGAAATTTTAAAGGAGAAGAAAGTACTTGTACTTATCCAGGATTACCAGTTATCAGTGCCATCTTCAGTGAAAAAAGACTTTCTAAGAACCTGCTATTTACTTCCACATAAAAGGGAATTCTGTTTTCCAGACCTTCACATGATTGTGTTAGACTGTAAATTTTGAAATGGTTTCCAAACCTTCCTAATTTTGCTGCTATAATTATGCATTATTATGTTACATGTCACTGTAACAATAAAGTCTAGTCATTATCTTGTGTCTTTGAGACTGAGAATGCCATTTTCATTCCAGAGTTGGAAGCCTTCATATATTTCTTTTTAAAACTTATTTCAAATATCAATATTTTAGCACAAAAGTTATTGACCTACGTTTTGCAAACTTAAGGTACTTGCCTTATTGTGTGATAGTATACTAAATACAGTGCCCATGTAGTGGATGATTGTCATTGAAAACTTAGACAACCTAATTCCAGATATAGTGTCTGAAAGTCTTACTTCCTCAACTTACCTGCTATGCCGCCTATTTTGTATAAAAGTCATATCGAGTACTATTTTATCACCGAAACTCACATGAAAGGGATCATGGGACTCTGCACTTTGTAGATAAACTGGTAAAATACTGCAGTAAAACTTCATCTGGGAACCATCTGACTGGTTCTTTTTGATTTTCACATGCACAGAAATAAATAAAGTCTGACTGTTCTATAGGTTGAAATACCTGGAAGTCTCTGATGTCGCAGTTAAAATTATAACAGGTATGCGCAAGATATTTTAACTTACATGTTTTGGACAGGTTCTAACTTTATTTTGTGGTAACACACCAACAACCTAATGGGTCTAAAAGCATTTGGTTTTGTATTCCTGCTTTTAGCCCTCAGGTAAAATCAATCTTTCAGAAATTTATAGTTCAAATACTTGGAATCTCACTCCAGAGACAGAGTCTGAAAGTGCTGCTTCATAAAATACTCACCTGTTATATATGACTAAATGCTTTTGGAACCATACTTTTGATTGATATACACCATAGAATCTGATAGTACAGATGTTAAATGCAATGGAAGTATGTGAAATTTACCAAAGAAGAAACCCCCTCTACTTCCTGGCATTGTGAAAAAAACTTTGCACATTTGTAATTATTGGGATAGCATTGGGCCACTGACTTCCCCTAATGCAAAATTGCCATAAAGTTTCATTATTTTGTGATATTCTGATACTGGAACCTTAAAACTGGGTTCCTATGTATTTAGTTGTGACTTACACTGGCTTTACTTACCCAGAGACTGTTATAGTTGAATGACTTTGAAATCTCACTCATAGAGTGTATACAAAACACAATGTGTTCATGCTTTGTCCTACAATTACCTGTTATACTGTAAACATAAGTGTTGAAGAGATACTTTTTTTATCATTCAAAGGGATATAAAGCCCCCAAATTTTTCCAATGAAAAGGTACTTACCTAGTTCTTTTGTGGTAGTAGAAAAATTCAGATTTATATCCAAATGCTTCTGGCTTTGTGTCCTTGCTTTCAGAGCTGAGGTGGCATTCTTCTCTCAGTATATTATAGTTGAAAGACTTGCACTCCAAGTTATCATGTATTCCCTGCCGACAGTGTTGTTTGCAATCCGTTATACTGACTTTCACCAGATGAACATCATTATATCCAAAAAGAGCCTTACCAGTTTCTACTTTGAATGTGGTTCTGCAAGCTGAAATAAACAAGTTTTGCATTACATTGCATGTCTTTAATTATATAAGGTTTACGCTTCCTATTCCAGTCTATATATCATCTACTATGTATAATTCTGAGAAGGTTTGATGTGTTTGACATAATAGACCGTTCCATAGGCCATGCCCTCTTCCTGGTTTCCTGTATTTTAGTTGTCTCCATGTCAGACCTTGTCTGACAAACAAATGGCGAAAAAGGGGGGAATTCAAACGTAAACATTGAGTAGTTTAAGATATATGAGAAAAAACATGTATTATAAATGATTGGATGGACCATAGAATAAGAAATTATATAATAAAGTATATTTGTTTTATTGTGACAAAAATTAGAAAATAAATAAATAAACAATTATTGATCAAAACAAATCCTCGTGCATTGCAGTAAAATGTAAACAATGGCAGCTTGAGAACATATGTATGCATTGCGGACATTTTAAAGTAGGCAGGATTGATGATATAATTATGTCCACCCCCCTGGGGGGTGGATATATTATTTTTGCTTTTTTCGCCGTCCGATGTCCGATGTCCGGCGTCCGGCGTCCGGCGTCCGATGTCCGGCGTCACGCATGGTTTCCGCTCATTTAAAGGAAAAGTATTAGAGCTATTGTCACCAAATTTGGTATGCAGGCTTATTGGGTCAGTAGCTTGCTTGGGATTGCTTTTGGCTGTTGTACCTCTTTTGCTTACTGAGTAATACTTAAGTACAGCTATTTTCAGTACCCATTGGTTTCCGTGCATTTAAGCCAAAATAATTAAAGATATTTTACTACAATTTTGAATACAAGATTGTTATGTCCATAGCTCGCTTGGTATTGCATTTGGGACTGATAGCTTTGTCAGTACATGAGTAATAGCCATTTAGGTACTTCATTGTGTATTTTCAGTACTACTTTTGAGTAATTTGCTAATATCTCAGAAACCGTGTGAGATAGAGCGATTTCGTCGAAATTTTCGACCCACAGGGTATTTAAGGAATGTAATATTTGCAATTTTCAAAAAATTTTCCCCTCCCCAAAAATGGCGGCCATTTTGAATTTTCGAATTTTTGCCAAAAATGGCAAAACACAAATTTGCTTCTATCTCCTTAACCGTGCGAGATAGAGCGATTTCGTCGAAATTTTCGACCCACAGGGTATCTAAGGAATGCAATCTTTGCAATTTTCAAAAAAATTTTCCCCTCCCCAAAAATGGCGGCCATTTTGAATTTTCGAATTTTTGCCAAAAATGGCAAAACACCAATCTGCTTCTATCTCCTTAACCGTGCGAGATAGAGCGATTTCGTCAAAATTTTCGACCCACAGGGTATCTGAGCATTGTACTCTTGGTAATTTTAAAAAAATTTTCCCCTCCCCAAAAATGGCGGCCATTTTGAATTTTCGAATTTTTGCCAAAAATGGCAAAACAAATTTGCTTCTATCTCCTTAACCGTGCCAGATAGAGCGATTTCGTCAAAATTTTCGACCCACAGGGTATCTGAGCATTGTGCTCTTGGTAATTTTTACAAAATTTTCCCCTCCCCAAAAATGGCGGCCATTTTGAATTTTCGAATTTTTGCCAAAAATGACAAAACACTAATTTGCTTCTATCTCCTTAACCGTGCGAGATAGAGCGATTTCGTCGAAATTTTCGACCCACAGGGTA
This sequence comes from Sabellastarte sp. h YS-2021, assembly GCA_964017235.1. NCBI lineage: Eukaryota > Metazoa > Annelida > Polychaeta > Sabellida > Sabellidae > Sabellastarte > Sabellastarte sp. h YS-2021. The sequence goes on along the minus strand of OZ024934.1, from coordinate 80,524,128 downwards.
TCTGAGCATTGTGCTCTTGGTAATTTTCCAAAAATTTTCCCCTCCCCAAAAATGGCGGCCATTTTGAATTTTCGAATTTTTGCCAAAAATGGCAAAACACTAATTTGCTTCTATCTCCTTAACCGTGCGAGATAGAGCGATTTCGTCGAAATTTTCGACCCACAGGGTATCTAAGGAATGCAATCTTTGCAATTTTCCAAAAATTTTCCCCTCCCCAAAAATGGCGGCCATTTTGAATTTTCGAATTTTTGCCAAAAATGGCAAAACACAAATTTCCTTCTATCTCCTTAACCGTGCCAGATAGAGCGATTTCGTCAAAATTTTCGACCCACAGGGTATCTGAGCATTGTACTCTTGGTAATTTAAAAAAAATTTTCCCCTCCCCAAAAATGGTGGCCATTTTGAATTTTTGAATTTTTGCCAAAAATGGCAAAACACAAATTTGCTTCTATCTCCTTAACCGTGCCAGATAGAGCGATTTCGTCAAAATTTTCGACCCACAGGGTATCTAAGCAATGCAATCTTTGCAATTTTCCAAAAATTTTCCCCTCCCCAAAAATGGCGGCCATTTTGAATTTTCGAATTTTTGCCAAAAATGGCAAAACACAAATTTCCTCCTATCTCCTTAACCGTGCCAGATAGAGCGATTTCGTCAAAATTTTCGACCCACAGGGTATCTGAGCATTGTACTCTTGGTAATTTAAAAAAAATTTTCCCCTCCCCAAAAATGGTGGCCATTTTGAATTTTTGAATTTTTGCCAAAAATGGCAAAACACAAATTTGCTTCTATCTCCTTAACCGTGCCAGATAGAGCGATTTCGTCAAAATTTTCGACCCACAGGGTATCTAAGCAATGCAATCTTTGCAATTTTCCAAAAATTTTCCCCTCCCCAAAAATGGCGGCCATTTTGAATTTTCGAATTTTTGCCAAAAATGGCAAAACACAAATTTCCTCCTATCTCCTTAACCGTGCCAGATAGAGCGATTTCGTCAAAATTTTCGACCCACAGGGTATCTGAGCATTGTACTCTTTGCAATTTTCCAAAAATTTTCCCCTCCCCAAAAATGGCGGCCATTTTGAATTTTCGAATTTTTGCCAAAAATGGCAAAACACTAATTTGCTTCTATCTCCTTAACCGTGCGAGATAGAGCGATTTCGTCGAAATTTTCGACCCACAGGGTAACTAAGGAATGCAATCTTTGCAATTTTCCAAAAATTTTCCCCTCCCCAAAAAATGGCGGCCATTTTGAATTTTCGAATTTTTGCCAAAAATGGCAAAACACAAATTTCCTTCTATCTCCTTAACCGTGCGAGATAGAGCGATTTCGTCAAAATTTTCGACCCACAGGGTATCTGAGCATTGTACTCTTGGCAATTTTTTAAAAAATTTCCCCTCCCCAAATATGGCGGCCATTTTGAATTTTCGAATTTTTGCCAAAAATGGCAAAACACTAATTTGCTTCTATCTCCTTAACCGTGCGAGATAGAGTGATTTCGTCGAAATTTTCGACCCACAGGGTATCTAAGGAATGCAATCTTTGCAATTTTCCAAAAATTTTCCCCTCCCCAAAAATGGCGGCCATTTTGAATTTTCGAATTTTTGCCAAAAATGGCAAAACACAAATTTCCTTCTATCTCCTTAACCGTGCGAGATAGAGCGATTTCGTCGAAATTTTCGACCCACAGGGTATCTAAGGAATGCAATCTTTGCAATTTTCAAAAAATTTTCCCCTCCCCAAAAATGGCGGCCATTTTGAATTTTCGAATTTTTGCCAAAAATGGCAAAACACCAATCTGCTTCTATCTCCTTAACCGTGCGAGATAGAGCGATTTCGTCAAAATTTTCGACCCACAGGGCATCTGAGCATTGTACTCTTGGTAATTTTTAAAAAATTTTCCCCTCCCCAAAAATGGCGGCCATTTTGAATTTTCGAATTTTTGCCAAAAATGGCAAAACACAAATTTCCTCCTATCTCCTTAACCGTGCCAGATAGAGCGATTTCGTCAAAATTTTCGACCCACAGGGTATCTGAGCATTGTGCTCTTGGTAATTTTTACAAAATTTTCCCCTCCCCAAAAATGGCGGCCATTTTGAATTTTCGAATTTTTGCCAAAAATGACAAAACACTAATTTGCTTCTATCTCCTTAACCGTGCGAGATAGAGCGATTTCGTCGAAATTTTCGACCCACAGGGTATCTGAGCATTGTGCTCTTGGTAATTTTCCAAAAATTTTCCCCTCCCCAAAAATGGCGGCCATTTTGAATTTTCGAATTTTTGCCAAAAATGGCAAAACACTAATTTGCTTCTATCTCCTTAACCGTGCGAGATAGAGCGATTTCGTCGAAATTTTCGACCCACAGGGTATCTAAGGAATGCAATCTTTGCAATTTTCCAAAAATTTTCCCCTCCCCAAAAATGGCGGCCATTTTGAATTTTCGAATTTTTGCCAAAAATGGCAAAACACAAATTTGCTTCTATCTCCTTAACCGTGCCAGATAGAGCGATTTCGTCAAAATTTTCGACTCACAGGGTATCTGAGCATTGTACTCTTGGTAATTTAAAAAAAATTTTCCCCTCCCCAAAAATGGCGGCCATTTTGAATTTTCGAATTTTTGCCAAAAATGGCAAAACACAAATTTCCTCCTATCTCCTTAACCGTGCCAGATAGAGCGATTTCGTCAAAATTTTCGACCCACAGGGTATCTGAGCATTGTACTCTTGGTAATTTTTAAAAAATTTTCCCCTCCCCAAAAATGGCGGCCATTTGAATTTTCAAATTGTTGCCAAAAATGGCAAAACACTAATTTGCTTCTATCTCCTTAACCGTGCGAGATAGAGTGATTTCGTCGAAATTTTCGACCCACAGGGTATCTAAGGAATGCAATCTTTGCAATTTTCAAAAAATTTTCCCCTCCCCAAAAATGGCGGCCATTTTGAATTTTCGAATTTTTGCCAAAAATGGCAAAACACAAATTTGCTTCTATCTCCTTAACCGTGCGAGATAGAGCGATTTCGTCGAAATTTTCGACCCACAGGGTATCTAAGGAATGCAATCTTTGCAATTTTCCAACAAATTTTCCCCTCCCCAAAAATGGCAGCCATTTTGAATTTTCGAATTTTTGCCAAAAATGGCAAAACACAAATTTGCTTCTATCTCCTTAACCGTGCGAGATAGAGCGATTTCGTCGAAATTTTCGACCCACAGGGTATTTAAGGAATGCAATCTTTGCAATTTTCCAAAAAATTTTCCCCTCCCCAAAAATGGCAGCCATTTTGAATTTTCGAATTTTTGCCAAAAATGGCAAAACACAAATTTGCTTCTATCTCCTTAACCGTGCGAGATAGAGCGATTTCGTCGAAATTTTCGACCCACAGGGTATCGAAGAAATGCAATCTTTGCAATTTTCCGAAAAATTTTCCCCTCCCCAAAAATGGCGGCCATTTTGAATTTTCGAATTTTTGCCAAAAATGGCAAAACACAAATTTGCTTCTATCTCCTTAACCGTGCGAGATAGATCGATTTCATCAAAATTTTCGACCCACAGGTATTTCAGCATTGTATTCTTGGCAATTTAAAAAAAAATTTCCCGTCCCCTAAAATGGCGGCCATTTTGAATTTTCAAATTTTTGTCAAAAATGGCAAAACACAAATTTGCTTCTATCTCCTTAACCATGCGAGATAGAGCGATTTCGTCGAAATTTTCAACCCACAGGGTATCTAAGGAATGTAATCTTTGCAATTTTCAAAAAATTTTCCCCTCCCCAAAAATGGCGGCCATTTTGAATTTTCGAATTTTTGCCAAAAATGGCAAAACACTAATTTGCTTCTATCTCCTTAACCGTGCGAGATAGAGCGATTTCGTCGAAATTTTCGACCCACAGGGTAACTAAGGAATGCAATCTTTGCAATTTTCCAAAAATTTTCCCCTCCCCAAAAAATGGCGGCCATTTTGAATTTTCGAATTTTTGCCAAAAATGGCAAAACACAAATTTCCTTCTATCTCCTTAACCGTGCGAGATAGAGCGATTTCGTCAAAATTTTCGACCCACAGGGTATCTGAGCATTGTACTCTTGGCAATTTTTTAAAAAATTTCCCCTCCCCAAATATGGCGGCCATTTTGAATTTTCGAATTTTTGCCAAAAATGGCAAAACACTAATTTGCTTCTATCTCCTTAACCGTGCGAGATAGAGTGATTTCGTCGAAATTTTCGACCCACAGGGTATCTAAGGAATGCAATCTTTGCAATTTTCCAAAAATTTTCCCCTCCCCAAAAATGGCGGCCATTTTGAATTTTCGAATTTTTGCCAAAAATGGCAAAACACAAATTTCCTTCTATCTCCTTAACCGTGCGAGATAGAGCGATTTCGTCGAAATTTTCGACCCACAGGGTATCTAAGGAATGCAATCTTTGCAATTTTCAAAAAATTTTCCCCTCCCCAAAAATGGCGGCCATTTTGAATTTTCGAATTTTTGCCAAAAATGGCAAAACACCAATCTGCTTCTATCTCCTTAACCGTGCGAGATAGAGCGATTTCGTCAAAATTTTCGACCCACAGGGCATCTGAGCATTGTACTCTTGGTAATTTTTAAAAAATTTTCCCCTCCCCAAAAATGGCGGCCATTTTGAATTTTCGAATTTTTGCCAAAAATGGCAAAACACAAATTTCCTCCTATCTCCTTAACCGTGCCAGATAGAGCGATTTCGTCAAAATTTTCGACCCACAGGGTATCTGAGCATTGTGCTCTTGGTAATTTTTACAAAATTTTCCCCTCCCCAAAAATGGCGGCCATTTTGAATTTTCGAATTTTTGCCAAAAATGACAAAACACTAATTTGCTTCTATCTCCTTAACCGTGCGAGATAGAGCGATTTCGTCGAAATTTTCGACCCACAGGGTATCTGAGCATTGTGCTCTTGGTAATTTTCCAAAAATTTTCCCCTCCCCAAAAATGGCGGCCATTTTGAATTTTCGAATTTTTGCCAAAAATGGCAAAACACTAATTTGCTTCTATCTCCTTAACCGTGCGAGATAGAGCGATTTCGTCGAAATTTTCGACCCACAGGGTATCTAAGGAATGCAATCTTTGCAATTTTCCAAAAATTTTCCCCTCCCCAAAAATGGCGGCCATTTTGAATTTTCGAATTTTTGCCAAAAATGGCAAAACACAAATTTGCTTCTATCTCCTTAACCGTGCCAGATAGAGCGATTTCGTCAAAATTTTCGACTCACAGGGTATCTGAGCATTGTACTCTTGGTAATTTAAAAAAAATTTTCCCCTCCCCAAAAATGGCGGCCATTTTGAATTTTCGAATTTTTGCCAAAAATGGCAAAACACAAATTTCCTCCTATCTCCTTAACCGTGCCAGATAGAGCGATTTCGTCAAAATTTTCGACCCACAGGGTATCTGAGCATTGTACTCTTGGTAATTTTTAAAAAATTTTCCCCTCCCCAAAAATGGCGGCCATTTGAATTTTCGAATTGTTGCCAAAAATGGCAAAACACTAATTTGCTTCTATCTCCTTAACCGTGCGAGATAGAGTGATTTCGTCGAAATTTTCGACCCACAGGGTATCTAAGGAATGCAATCTTTGCAATTTTCAAAAAATTTTCCCCTCCCCAAAAATGGCGGCCATTTTGAATTTTCGAATTTTTGCCAAAAATGGCAAAACACAAATTTGCTTCTATCTCCTTAACCGTGCGAGATAGAGCGATTTCGTCGAAATTTTCGACCCACAGGGTATCTAAGGAATGCAATCTTTGCAATTTTCCAACAAATTTTCCCCTCCCCAAAAATGGCAGCCATTTTGAATTTTCGAATTTTTGCCAAAAATGGCAAAACACAAATTTGCTTCTATCTCCTTAACCGTGTGAGATAGAGCGATTTCGTCGAAATTTTCGACCCACAGGGTATTTAAGGAATGCAATCTTTGCAATTTTCCAAAAAATTTTCCCCTCCCCAAAAATGGCAGCCATTTTGAATTTTCGAATTTTTGCCAAAAATGGCAAAACACAAATTTGCTTCTATCTCCTTAACCGTGCGAGATAGAGCGATTTCGTCGAAATTTTCGACCCACAGGGTATCGAAGAAATGCAATCTTTGCAATTTTCCGAAAAATTTTCCCCTCCCCAAAAATGGCGGCCATTTTGAATTTTCGAATTTTTGCCAAAAATGGCAAAACACAAATTTGCTTCTATCTCCTTAACCGTGCGAGATAGATCGATTTCATCAAAATTTTCGACCCACAGGTATTTCAGCATTGTATTCTTGGCAATTTAAAAAAAAATTTCCCGTCCCCTAAAATGGCGGCCATTTTGAATTTTCAAATTTTTGTCAAAAATGGCAAAACACAAATTTGCTTCTATCTCCTTAACCATGCGAGATAGAGCGATTTCGTCGAAATTTTCAACCCACAGGGTATCTAAGGAATGTAATCTTTGCAATTTTCAAAAAATTTTCCCCTCCCCAAAAATGGCAGCCATTTTGAATTTTCGAATTTTTGCCCAAAATGGAAAAACACAAACTGGCCTTAACCGTGCAAAATAGAGTTATTTCGTTGAAATTTTCGACCCATAGGGTATCTAAAAAAATGTACTCTTGGCAATTTTCAAAAAAATTTCCTTTTCCCAAAAATGGCGGCCATTTTGAATTTTCAAATTTTTGCCAAAAATAGAAAAACAGGAATTTGCTTCTATCTTCTTAACCGTGCCAGATAGAGTGATTTCGTCAAAATTTTCAACCCAACCAATGCAAAAAGGCATGAAGCTGAAATAATTTACATCTACACTAACAAATATTTAAGCATCATTGATATATTTTACAAATGAAACAGGGTCTTGTAAGACTACTGTACAATTTGGGCAAAAGGTTCATGGGTGGACATTACACATGATAATGTGTGTTCTTCTATGCTATCCTGTTTCTATTCGCATCTACTATCAACAGGGCGGCCGATTTCTAGTTTTTTTATGAAATTACACTGTGGTTTCTTTTTGTTCCATTGTCAGAAAGCAATATATTTCGAAATGGCACCCGAGGAAATGATGGTTGTTGGCATTGTAGTAAACAGGATGTTTGCCGATTTTCGGTATTTTGATTGACACCGTGGAAAGGTCTATCAAGGACAAAAGTCTACAACAATTAGCTGTCATGGGGATCAGTCTGTAGATGCTTTTATAATTTTGATATGATCATAGTTCTGGCTTAACAAAATGTTATCACTAAATATAGGTTAAAGCTAAATGCTGTGGTTGTAAGTTACAACTTGTAACATATCTCTGCAGTATTAAAACAATTAAACTCCGAAAAAGTGGCCAGTACCAGAAAATATTGGAAAGCGAGGCCTGAGGTTTCCAATATATTTCGGTATTGGCTCTACTTTTGAGGAGTTTGGCTGTTGTAAACCCCAATATACTTCCTATTTGTTGCCTGGTCCCAAGGTAATTGATATTTTGTCCTGTGATTTATCTTTTCAAAGGTATAAATTAGTTCCCCCAAAAATGGTCATGGAGAGAAAGTGTTCAGTACTTTTTTTTTTTTTTGTTTTTCATATTTTTTATTTTACATAAACATACCATACAAAAATACAATACAAACACAAATACAATTAGGCACAATACAATATTACAAGTGTACACAAAAAACACAAGACAAATGTGTAATTTTTACACACATAATGCCAGCCACTGTTCTAACAATAAACAATATCAGTTATGGTGAAAACAAATTTACAACTCTTTCCTTTTTGTACTGAATTGGTTTACTGTAGACTGTTTAGTATTTTGTCAAGTAATATAAAGAATGCTTTATTATTATTCTTGTTCACTTCCAGTAAGACTTCTAACTTTGATTTTATAAAAACTAAATATTCTGAAAAATGCACCTCTTTATTCTCACTCTTTTTATTGTTCAAAAACCATTTTCCAATAAGCATTAGGTAATTGATTGCTTCAAAAATTACATTATCAGATGGCCAAAAACCAAAAAGAACTTCACATACTGTAAAGTTAAATTTAATGTCCAAGATACTTTTCAACCATTCTGACAGTTCTTTCCAAAACTTCACACATTACAATAATACAAGTGGTGTTCTATTGTATCTACTGCTGTGCATGAAGTGCAGTTTGGATCACTGGTTACTTTCCATTTAAAAAGATTTTCTCTACAATTTAATATTCTATTCAAAATTTTGTACTGAAAGCTTTGATAGAAGGGTTCAATTGATATTTTAAAGGGTAGCAAAATGTTCCTTTCCATGAATAGTTTTCTGAAAAAGGAAAAAGATTAGACCATACATTTATCGCTGATGGTAATGTGTTTTTTTACCGAGTAACTGTGCATAAATATCCTTAGTTTTTGTATGTTCAATCTTAACCAGCTTATGTCCTAATTTTATAAAAATCGAATCTGGGGACCTATCAATATTTTCAGTTGATAAAGACTTTAGCTTTTTCAGCCATAATGCTGGAATAGCACTTTTTAACATCAAAAACTGCATGTAGTTTAAGCAACACTAAAATTTGGTTTCTAATGCCTGTTTCATGTTCAGTACTGATTAGTATTGGACATATCAATCTATTGTGAAAACCTGAAAGTGGGGTTTACAACAGCCAAACTCCTCAAAAGTAGCCAAATACCAGAAAATATTGAAAGCCTTAGGCCTTGCTCTCCAATATTTTCTGGTATTGGCTACTTTTTTGCAGTTTTACTGTATTAATATATTGAAAGTCTGTCCATTATATGACCTTGGCTGTTGAAGGGGAATTGAAGCTGTAATTTTGACTCTTTACGTTACTGTTAAGGTCAGTTGTGAACAATTTCTCAAATGCTCTGAAGCATTTCACTTTCTTTACACTCTAACATTTGACCTGTAAACTAGTGGGGAAGTCTAGGATTTTATCACTTGCTTTATCAACTTCCGCTTGTTTCTAGAGCAAAATCATATTAAGCGTCCCGCAAGGGACGCTTGTTTGTGTATGGGAGACCTTCAGGCTCCGCCGGCTCCTGCGGCTCCGCATTTTGTTTTCCTTATAACTCTCTAACCGTTAGGCAGATTCTTTTCAAATTTGGCAGGTTTAGGCAGTAGCCTTGGGGAATTTTTTTGAATATGCTGCAGTGACATTTCAACCAATCAGAGAGGTCACATGACCAAAAATGTCTTTTTTCGATGGGGAAGCTTGTCCGGATGATAACTTGAAAGGACTTTTATCAATTCACCTGAAACTTGGCAAATACATTTATTCTATTAAAATCTGGAAATCATTAGATTTTGGCATTGATTGGTTAAGAAATGGCCGAGTAATTAATGATTAATTAATCATTATGAATTTTCCAAATAAGGAAAACACAAAAATGCTTATATCTCGAAAACCGTGCTAGATAGAGCGATTTCAACAAAATTTTTGACCTGCTGGGTATCTCTGCAGAGTAGCCATGCCAATTTTCAAAATATTTTGGTCTCGCCAAATATAGCAGACATTTTGAATTTTCGAAATTTGCAAAACACAAAAATGCTTATATCTCGAAAACCGTACTAGATAGAGCGATTTGCAGAGTAATTATCCCAATCAAAAAATTTTTGTCTTGCCAAAAATGGCGGCCATTTTGAATTTTCGAATTTTTCGCAAAAATTGCAAAACATAAAAATGCTTGTATCTCGAAAACCGTACTAGATAGAGCGATTTCGACGAAATTTTTGACCCACAGGGTATGTCTGCAGAGTAGCCATGCCTATTTTCAAAAAAATTTTGTCTCGCCAAAAATGGCGGCCATTTTGAATTTTCAAATTTTTCGCAAAACATAAAAATGCTTATATCTCGAAAACCGTGCTAGATAGAGCGATTTCGACGAAATTTTTGACCCTCAGGGTATCTCTGCAGAGTAGCCATACCAATTTTCAAAAAAATTTTATCTTGCCAAAAATGGCGGCCATTTTGAATTTTCGAATTTTTCGCAAAAATTGCAAAACATAAAAATGCTTATATTTCGAAATCCGTGCTAGATAGAGCGATTTCGACGAAATTTTTGATCTTCAGGGTATCTCTGCAGAGCAGCTATCCCAAAGAGCTTTCACTTAGTGAAGTTTCAGACCCGTAGCTAATTATTCACCTACTCAACATGAGTAAATGCTAATTATCTCTGAAACTATTGTGGATACCCAATTTTTATCAAATAACTCATTCATCTACTTTTGGGAGAGCTTTCACATGGTGAAGTTTCAGACCCGTAGATAACTACTCACCTACTCAAAATGAGTAAATGCGAATTACCTCTAAAAATATTGCAGATAGCCAATTTTTCTCAAATAACTCATTCACCTACTTTTGGGAGAGCTTTCACTCGGTGAAGTTTCAGACCCATAGCTAATTACTCACCTACTCAAAATGAGTAAATGCTAATTATCTCAAAAACTATTGTGGATACCCAATTTTTATCAAATAACTCATTCATCTACTTTTGGGAGAGCTTTCACATGGTGAAGTTTCAGACCCGTAGATAACTACTCACCTACTCAAAATGAGTAAATGCGAATTACCTCTAAAAATATTGCAGATAGCCAATTTTTCTCAAATAACTCATTCACCTACTTTTGGGAGAGCTTTCACTCGGTGAAGTTTCAGACCCATAGCTAATTACTCACCTACTCAAAATGAGTAAATGCTAATTATCTCAAAAACTATTGTGGATACCCAATTTTTATCAAATAACTCATTCATGTACTTTTGGGAGAGCTTTCACATGGTGAAGTTTCAGACCCGTAGATAATTACTCACCTACTCAAAATGAGTAAATGCGAATTACCTCTTAAAAGTATTGCAGATAGCCAATTTTTCTCAAATAACTCATTCACCTACTTGTGGGAGAGCTTTCACATGGTGAAGTTTCAGACCCATAGCTAAATTACTCGCCTACTCAAAATAAGTAAATGCGAATTATCTCTAAAAGTATTGCAGATAGCCAATTTTTCTCAAATAACTCATTCACCTACTTTTGGGAGAGCTTTCACTTGGTGAAGTTTCAGACCCATAGCTAATTATTCACCTACTCAAAATGAGTAAATGCGAATTATCTCTAAAAGTATTGCGGATACCTAATTTTTATCAAATAACTCATTCATCTACTTTTGGGAGAACTTTCACTTGATGAAGTTCCAGACCCGTAGATAATTACTCACCTACTCAAAATGAGTAAATGTGAATTATCTCGTAATAGTATTGCAGATAGCCAATTTTTCTCAAATAACTCCTTCACCTTCTTTTGGAAGAGCTTTCACACACGAAAATGATAAATTGTGAATATCTCGGAAAAGCTATTTCTTGTCCTTTAATGCTCGGCGGGAGATACACACAGCGGCAGTGGTCTTGACAAAAAATTTTTGTCTACCCAAAAATGGTGGTCATTTTGAATTTTCAAAGTTTTTGCAAAACACATAAATGCTTATATCTCGAAAACCGTACTAGATGGAGCGAACTCAACAAAATTTTTGACCTGCTGGGTATCTCTGCAGAGTAGCCATGCCAATTTTCAAAATATTTTGGTCTCGCCAAATATAGCAGACATTTTGAATTTTCGAAATTTGCAAAACACAAAAATGCTTATATCTTGAAAACCGTGCTAGATAGAGCAGACTGCGCTGACTTTGGTTGCCACAACAGTATAAGGCTAGAAACGAAGCATTTTCTTAATACTTTAGCACTCACCTTTATATCCTTCTCGGGACGCTTTGTTTTTGCTATGCAAAAACATTATCTTTTTTTTTTGCGAGCGAGCCTCTAGTTTTGATTGAGGTGTTGATATCCTCAATTATTCACCATGAGTAAAGCACATTCACCAGAACTGAAGAAATACATGGACAAGAGGTTGTCCCTAAAGTTGAATGGGGGAAGGACTATTGTGGGAGTCTTATGTGGGTTTGACCCTTCATGAATCTTGTGGCTGATGAAACACTTGAACACACCAAAACTGGACACCAAAATAATATTGGCATGGTGGTAATCTGTGGCAACACTGGACAGGGTTTCTTAAACTTGTTTGTTCCGCTGGATCTTCATAGCTACAGTTTTTGACTCGGTTCCTGACATGATGGGGGCCACACAGAAGACAGTTTCTTTGAAAGTCCAAGCAAGAATACATTGCATGTTTTATTTTTTTGTATCAAAACATTTCATGTAGATTTTTGGAGTTTGACCAGTGTCATAGTTGAACATGTTTTTGGGTTAGATGTGTAAATCTTTTCTTATTTCTGTAAGTGACTTCATACATTAGTAGTACGTTTTATGTCACTGAAAATAAAGATTTTATAAAGATATTTAAAAAAAAACTTTATCACTTGCATACAACTAAAAGCAGCTATACAGCAAGTTTTTAACCATTTCAAATATCCAAGGTGACTTTTCTTATGGATCTGAAAAAAGGGGATCACAGACTTTCAGAAAACATTGTGACATAATTCGAACCTTGAAGTTCCATTAGCAAATGGGTACATCATGGTATCCTATTGAAAAAATGAGAATTGGTTATCAGTTAAATTAACAGCAGGAATAGTATTAACATTTCGTAACATTAACTGTATATGTTTTCTTAAAATTGTTACATTTATGCGAACTTTCACTGCAGTAAGATTTACTTTGATGTGTTTTAAACAAAGCAATGACTATTATTTTTCTGAATGTGCATGAAGGTTAAATTTTTAAAAGTACTCAAATGTTCATTGGCATACAAAAATATCTCTGAAATACATACACTAACCAACAATATAAAGATAAAAACCTGAATAATATATTTTTTAATATAAAAAAAACTGTTTTAGTGCCACCTTGTATCAGCTTTATTAACTGAATGAAGTTTAATATTCAGTCAGGAATTTTTCTTCTAGTTTGAAATAATTAGTCAAAAGTGACATGCAATTTTTTGTTTTGAGAGTTCAAAGTGGATAGGAAGACATTAGAAAATTTCTTGTATTGCCAGGAAGTCACCCTCGATCGATCCTCTTCAAAAAACTTTAAAAGGTCATGTAATTTTTTCACAAAAAAGTTTGTAGCCTGTTCCATTTGTGAAAAGTTTTGGCATGACTTTGACAATAATAAACAGCATATCTCCCCCATTATAATAAATATTAACTAAATATGAACACAATGATAAAAATATATTGCGTCATGACACAGTTTCATTTCTGAAGAGAACCAATTCACTTTTGTCAATCGGTTGTTGAAAATTACTTTCTGAAAGGTGGAAATATTTACTCTCACTAGAAATTATGACATAAATTATGCTGTTGGCTCCAAAATGACCTTGGAAAATACTTTTGTAATTTTTTTATAAATTGAAAAAAAAAATCATTACCTTTTGCAGTAGTCATAAGTGATATCATGCAAAATAAAGTTATCCACAATAAACATCTGTCCATTTTGACTGAGTGCTTGTAAACCGGTGACTTCTTTTGAAATTCTAAGCTCTATTTCTCTTTCCAGGCATCATATTTATTTGATTCCTTGTTGAAGTATACACAGTATAATTATGTTTATGTTCCAATCTTTAATGCGATCGCTAAACCAGCATTGCCTATTAATTTTACTGACATTAAGTTATTTATAGAGACACATTCATAATGGCAAAAATAAGATAAAATGGAGTTCTAAATTGAACTAATTCTATGTTATTGGTGGAATCAGGAGGAGCAATTTTATTTTGTGTGTCACTCTATTTTACTCAACAATATGCTGCAGACCAGCATTTTGCTGTGATACTAGTGTCACTTTATTGAAGTATTAGGTCCCTCATATGTACGTAAACAGCAAATGATTGGTTTTATGCTACAATTTTTCAGGATATTATAGTATTTACAAAGATGATTAAATCACTCGCCACTACTTTATGGGAGTGAGGTGATATGGAGCCTGATTAGTAATCATATGTCTACTGCATTGCCATCTGCAGTCTTTACTCTGAAATACTTCTTTCCCCAATTGTCAGATTTCACTTTTAAATAGAAAGATTTATCAAACTTACTTTTCTGAACTTGTCCACTGCATCACTTAACATTTAAATCAATTATTTTTAAGTTGTGATGCCTCTACTGCGATTCAATCCCAGCGACTTTGGATATCACACAGAAATAAACACACGTCTGATGCTTTAACCAGCTAAGCTACAAGGGTATCTCTAGAAGTCCAGGTGTTAACAGGGACCAACCACCAACCCCATGTACTGCCTTGCAGAATAAAATGGAGAGTAGACTAGAAAAATCCCTAGGTAATCAATTTAACATCCAACTCCAAAAGCAAATGGGGGTCTTTCAAGTGTACATGCTGGAGGCTATGAAGTCTCTCTGAGATGAAATGCATTCAATAAAAAAAGCCTCCGAGGTGGAGGTAGATAAAAGCTGGACCAAGTAAACAACCAGACCCGACCACTCGGGCTTCAGACCTGACCACTCGGGCATCTGACCACTCGGATGCCTAACCTATGGACACGGATTTATATGGTCCTTCCCTTCCACCAAAGTTTACTCAAGGTGTTCAGTCCAACCATGGCTCCAAGCACTGGGATCTTGAATCCGACCACTCACATCATCATTCGAGGACCACTTGGAACAACCTAAAAGGGTGTGTTCCAAAGCTAAAAAACACACGGACAAGAAAAAACACAATGTTTGGGCAAAATACTATTCTCAGTCGTCTTCTTCAGAGGAGGATCAGTTCTCTGTCCCTGTCAAGAAGTCTGCTAAACCTCAACAGGCTCCTGAACATGATCAACAACAGGATAGCACAGACCCAGTGTTCTACAGGTAGGTAGATATGCCTGACCTCAAAATACTACAAGGTGGGACAATCTTGTTTTGAAGACAAACTTCAGGAGCTCAATACAGATTTTGCCAAGATCTGCATTTCTCCTAAGCCCTCTGAGGCCCCTATGGGCAAGGTTCCCCTACAGGTTCTCAAGGAACTTGAACACCAAGCTAGGCAGAATCTCTCTACCATCAATTTCACAGCTACTTTCAATAAGACTGCTTCTGCTTGTAACACGTATGGAGAAGTGTCAGCACAGTATCAAGGCTACCTTTAAGAGGGTTAAAAGCCAGATTCAGAAGGGTGCTGATCCTGAAAGAGCTGCCAGGCGTGGCTATGGAAACGCCTGTGACTATTTTGACATTATGAATAAGAGAATTCTTATTCAACAGAGAGCCTTAGCCTGCCTCGGCAAATCTGTAGTGCATATACTCCAGAGGGAGCTCTCTATACCATGGGCAACACTAGCCTGCTAAGACGTGAGGCCGAGATGACTCTCCTTCAACCGCATCTAGGGGACTCGCCTTTCTTGCCTACTCCTCTGTTCAAGTCACAGTCAAGGATGGAGAAGACTTCCTTCTTAAAAAAGGCACCCCCAAAGATTCACAGAGTTTTGGAACCTATCAAAACAAGCCCTTTCGTGGTCCCCACCACAATAAGAAAAGAGGCTCCTACAGGAAACCCCTGTATGGGGGCAATTCCTAACAAAGCAGTAATCAATCGTTTTCCTCAGGTAGGGGAAAATCGAACAACAGAGGCTTCAGGGGTCTTTCAAGGGGGCGAGGGCATGGAAACCCCTCTCCCTAATGACTCCTTAAAAGCCTCCCTCAGTCCACCAGTAGGAGGTTGCCTCTGTTCTTTCAGAAGAGACTGGCTAGCAAACAAATGTTCAGACAACGTATTAAACATTATCACCAATGGTTACATTCTTCCATTCATCTCAAAACCAAATTTAGTCAGAGCTCCCCTGATTCGATCAGGTTACAAGGCCCTTCAAAAAGACCAACCTCTGGCCTCTTGTATCCAGTCTCTTCTATCAAAGAATGTAATAGAAAGGGTGGAAAATGTAGCCAGTAGTAGACCTAAGCAGGCTCAACACCATCCTACTTGTAGAAAGGTTCAAAATGGAAACACCAGAGTCCATCAGGGCCTCTCTGATTTCAGCTGAATAGGTGTCATTAATAAACCTATCAGATGCCTACCTTCACATCCCCATCAACCCAAATTCAAGGAAGTACCTAAGGTTTTGCCACAAGTCACAGGTGTTCCAGTTCACCTCCCTCCCCTTCGGGCTAGCCCCTCAGGTCTTTACAATGATTGTAAAAGAAGTGAAGCTGATGGCCCTGACAAGGGAAACTAAAACCTACTCAAGTGTTTCCGTTCGTGGTCTAAGAATACCATCTAGATTCAGCCCTTGTAAAACCCACTCAAGAGAGGTGGCTAAAACTTCAGGATTTGATCCTACGACTCAGGTTTTGACTGCAAGATGTTTGATGTCGCTAATTGGGTTGCTTGCCTCAACGGAGAAAATGGTCCCGGAGGAACGACTTCACATGAGGCCCTTTCAGTTTCACCTCCAGGAGTACTGGAGATTTCCTCAATCATTGGACAGCTTCGTTCCTTGGACAGAAACCATTTTAAACCTTTCTACAAGTAGGAAGGTGCTGAGCCTGTTTAGGTCTACTACTGGCCCCCACCTTTGGTGAGGCTTGGGTACAAGAAACAGGCGACTGTAAAACCCGAGAGATTTTCTCTTTATCTCCTTTAGGAATGGACATACCTCAGACATCAGACCCGCTACACTCTCTTCTTGGCTCAAACAAACTATCCTATTTTGTTATAAACAAGCAGACCAACAAGCCTTGGACCTGGTCCAAGTCAAAGCGCAAGTCATTAGGGCCTTCGTGGCCTCTAAGGCCTTTACGGTGGGGTATCGCTGGATCAAATCATGCAAGTGTGTCAATGGAAAGCTCACAACACATTTACAAATTTGTACCTAAAAGACCTTGCTTGGTCAGACATGTATCTGGGACCAGTAGTAGCAGCACAACAAGTCCTAGACCCTTCCCCTCAGACTGCTCATCCTCGGAAAGAAAAGAAGCGGGGGGCACATCCGCTGCAGCCAAGTCTAGAGGAGTCTCATCCCAGGGTCTAGGTATTGGTTACCTCCTCAGGATGTTATGGTAAGGTCTCTTGTCTATCATTTCTGTATTTAACTGTATAATGTATTAAGTCTTTTAGTGTACCATAATCTCATATTTAGGGTGGCAAGTTCATGAGATTCAAGCTTAGGGCTGGTATTCATTACAGTGATGCCCTTGGGGGCTATGCTCACATAAGTGAGCACGGCTGCACTTAACCCTTCAATCAAAACATCCAAACAGTATCAGTACTGTCATTCATTAATCTCTTGGTTTTTGGCTTCTTACAGGTCCGATTTTCAGAATTGGGGCTCTGTAAGCGAGACTCAGACTGGTTTTTTCAAATATTCATTTTATTTATTTATTAATTCAAATCCAAGAAAAATTCACAATCCTTCCAGTCTCAGCTGTAATCCCTCCACCAGACGATTGGATTCAGCATTCAGTTCCACATGGCAAGCTATTGTAGCACAATAAAATTGAAAATTTTATTACTTAAATGTAGCTTTTATAAGCTACAAGCTTACCATGTGGAACTGAAGAGCGTCCCACCCTGCCTCCCTGCTGTATTCCAGCTGAGGGGTATGGGCTAAATTTACAACGAGAGAAGGGTTAGACATGAGATTACACTGTTATGGTACACTCTCAGCATGGGGATGCAGTCAATACTAAACATCTATTTTTCTTGGACGTTGGCCAGATGCCTGCAGCCTCCCGAGAAAGCATTCAGTTCCACAGGGTAAGCTTGTAGCTTATAAAATCTACATTTAAGTAATTAAAATGTTCAAGTTTAGGTTTAGTTAATCGTTAATAAGTCAGCCATTTTGTATTGGATCGCTTACACGGGGCCATGGTGGCAGAGTGGCAACACTCTCGCCTCTCACCTATGAGGCCAGGGTTCGGTTCACGGCTCTACCTCAAGTGGGAAAGCTGGCAGTTGCTTACCGTTGGTCGGCAGTTTACAGTACAGAACCCTGACCAACTGTATGTACTGCTTTCCTCTGCCCTTCCAACTACCCATCGTGATATGACCTGTACAGTGTTGAAAGAGATGTAAAACCCCAAATAAATAAATCAGTGGATCACTTATCTGAAAAAGAACCCCAAGTTTTATAAGGAATAAATTACAAACAATATTGCATTTTTTTGGCTAAGTATATTTTGATATAATACAAGCAGAGATGGACGAAATACTTTGTTAAGTATTTCATCTTTTAATTCTTCTAGTTCTATACAGTTTCTCCGTTCAAGATGGTACAGACAGATGCTTGAAAGTGACGGCCCTCATGTGGTTCAGTATATTATTATCTCCTTGAGTACCTGTCCTTAGTCTCTTCAATCTTTCCGCAGCCTTTGAATTACCCTGAGACACCTGGCAACAGGAGAAACATACACATCCTTAGAATATCACTGGCTGGTTGGTCGTACCACTATTTGTAAATTTGTCCCTGTTGTCTGCAGGGCAATCCTTGGTGAATTCCAGGAAGAGTACCTGAGCTGCCCTACAAATCCTGAAGGCTGGAAGAAGATCAAGGTGAGGTTCAGAACCAGATGGAATGTTCCCCACATTCTTGGGTCACTAGACATGAAACATATTGCCATGAAGAAGCCTAAGAAATCTGGCACTGAATATTAGAATTACAAGGGCTTCTTTTCCCTGGTGCTGCTAGCCCTGGTCAGTGCAGACTACAGACTCCTCTTGGTTGATGTAGGGTCAAGTGGATCTTGACCAGATGTACAAACATTCAACTGCAGCAAGTTGAGAAAAAAGATCGAGGATCGCACCTTGGGGTTTCTGCCACCTGAACCTCTGGGTGAGGGAAGACCAGATTTGCACTATTTTTTGCTGGGTGACAACGCCTTCACCTTGATGCCATGGCTTGTGAAACCCTACAGCAGAAGATAACTCACCAGGGAAGAGAGAATAGCAAACTACATGATCTCCAGAGGCAGGAGGGTGGTTAAGAATGTGTTTGAAATCCTGGGAAGCAGGTTCAGGGCTTTATGGGCACAATGGAGCAAAGTCCAAGGGCTGCCAGAAACATTGTTTATAATGCAACATGCTGAGGACACACCAAGAGGAAGCAGCCAGGGGACCCACCCCAGCAGATGACATAGCAACCCTGTAGGATGAACAGGTGGTGCCAAACATCTGCATGAGCTACTGAAAGATTAATTACGTTGGTGCATTGCCTGGCCAGCAAGACAGGATCTGAGACGTGAACTACCCTCGGGACAGAAGCTGACACCTGTCAGTCCTTTTCAGGACCACCTAATTATTCCAAGCACTTTTATTCAAGCTAGTGTTACACTAAATTACAACTGTAATACTGTTTTATTACGACAGGACAGCAGGTGTTTCCAGACAAGACGGTAACAGTTTAGGACAAGATGGGAAGTGACTATGACAGGCCATAGAGATACACAAGACGATTTCCAGGTGGGTGGAGCCATGGTCGGGATCAAGAGTCATAGAGGGTTGGTGAAATATCAAACATGTTGAAATTTTGCCGATCCACTGTGACAAGCTAGAAAACTGACCCAACCCTACCCTATACACATTGCTCCCATCCCTCAAAAAATCCTTAGTTACCGACAAGACGGCTCCAGTGGAACACCCCCATAAAATACTATTATCTCAACAGAATTTTTTAAATCTATGTAGTTTCAGTACTTGATATAATCTCTTAATAATTCATCTCACTTAATTACATGTGGGAAACAAATACTTCATATTCCAAATTTCTGCCCAATGCAGTGTTATTCTCTAGAGAGCCATGATAATACACACTTAAATCCAATTTACAATAACTGTGGTGATTAATGTCAGACTAAAGTGCTCAATTTTTTCAAAATGTGATTGCAATCAGTTTTTCCATGCATTTATTTTAACAGTTGTTCATGTGTCTGATATAAAATTATACTTGTTGCCATGAAAAAAATTTACAGATGTTGATTTTTATATGGTGCAAGAAATATGTGTTATTACATCATAACAGCCAAGTTTATCTTTGGACCATGTGGCTGGTACTTTATGGCCTTAATTGGATGCTATTCTGTCACCAATTTACCTCTGTACTCTCTTTGGTACCCATTTATATTCCCTGAGTGAAGAGAAATGTATTAGAGCCTAGTCATAGTCCTCCTTACTCCAAACATAAGAACACAAGGACAATTGAAATTTACATTGCGGCTGGGGACACAACTACATATAAAACCACACGGGTACCAACCCAATACTCCTTCTTGTGTACTTAAATACTCACAACTCCTAGGGCCGATTTCACTAAAGGACTTAAACTAAGTCCCTTTTTTGGCTAAGTCTTGGACTTAAATCTAAGACTTTGGTCTTAGCTAGGTCTGGGACTTAAAATGGATTTCACAAAGGTGACTTAGCTAAGTCGAAGCTTATCAGATAACCACAGTGGTTTTCTGTGTCATGTGACCTTTTGTATCTATTCAAAATATGTTGGTGCCACATATTCTTCATTTTGATGTATTTTATCTAAGGATAAGTGCTGTTTTGTAATGGAAAACCTTGTTACCACATATAAATTCCCAAACATTACTTCAGTGAGGTGTTCTGTACAATAACTACAATTATAATTTATTTACAGCAATTTCTATTTTTGAAGTGGAGAAAAGTTTATGGCGGCCATATTTAAGTCCTCTTCACAAAATTTAAGCCCACTACCACCCAGACTTAAAGTTAAGTCCACTGGCGTAGCAATTTCATGGACTTAGCTGCTTTGTGAAATCCACTAAGTCTAAGACCACAGACTTAACATTCTTTTGACAAAATTTAAGACCAAAGTCTTAGATTTAAGTCTAAATCTGGACTTAAGTCCCTTTGTGAAATCGGCCCCTGTACACAAACCTGCCTTGTTTCAAACTTAATGAACATTTCCTGGATTACCTGATTGTCCCTTGCCATGCGAATTCCCAATATATTTTAGACATTCAAGCAATCCAAATCATCCCAAAATTGTACTGCAGATGTTTTTGTATTACTTTTAATGCAGGCAGAATACAAAGTTGTGCAGCTGTCTGGTTAGGATTGTAATTCAGTAATTGTTTCTGAATTATTTAGTCTTGTAAAACAGATTGTTTGTTGGACCAATCAGCCTTGCAGAAATTTGTGCTTTACAAGTGACCAAATTTTTATTACCCCACAGCCCTTAAGGGCTGTCGGGGTATTGTTTTTAACCATGGTGTCCAGATGGGTGGGCGTTCGGGCAGGTAGCGGGAAAAATTTTGTCTGGGCTATATCTCGACAACCATAAGGTGTAGGAAGTTGATACCTGGCAGGGACATTAGTTAGGAATTGTAGGTGTGCAACGTCATGGTGTGACCTTGATTTGACCTTTGACCTTGCCGTAGTGACCTAGACCTTAAAAATCTTGTCCGGGCTATATCTCCGAAACTGTAAGGTATAGGAAGTTGATATTTGGTAAGGAACATTGGTTAGGGGTATAGGTGTGCAACGTCAAGGTGCGACCTTGATTTGACCTTTGACCTTGCCGTAGTGACCTTGACCTATAAAATCTTGTCCGGGCTATATCTCAGAAACCTTAAGGTGTAGGAAGTTGATACTTGGTAGGGACATTGGTTAGGGGTTTTAGGTGTGCAACGTCATGCTATGACCTTGATTTGACCTTATCGTAGTGACCTTGACCTAGAAAATCTTGTCCGGGCTATATCTCAGAAACCGTAAGATGTAGGAAGTTGTTACTTGGTAGGGACATTAGTTAGGGGTTGTAGGTGTGAAAGTTATGGTATGACCTTGATTTGACCTTTGACCTTGCCGTAGTGACCTTGACCTATAAAATCTTATCTATATCAGAGTTGCTTCTAGGATGCGTTTTCCATGGGATTGCGCATTAATTCGCCTATAAATACGAATTTTCTTGGAGTCTGCGATGACCAAATTATATATAAACGCGTAGTACACAAGGCGATGCGGGAAATACATGAAGCGAAAAGATGAGAGATCTAGAAAATCAAAACACTGCTTGGATCGAGAGTTTGTCAAAGTTTTGATTTTTCCATCGAAACGTGCTTCGAATAATGCATGTTGACGATGTGGTTTCGTGATTGTTTACATGTGTAAAAGAACTCATATATTATGTGCTACGGACAGTATTTAAACATATTATACCCCAAAACATAAAATTAAGCTTAAAGTAGATGGTTATATGAAAAATGGCAGCAAGAAAAACGAAACTGACAGTAGACTGGATTGTTACCACAACAGGCCAGTCAAACCGGTGCTGACACTACGTATCTGTGTGGTTTCCCAGCAATGTATGTGTAGAAAATATTTTACTTGATGATCAAAATTCACGGACAACTCATTAATATTAATGAGGTCACAGATTTTCATAGTGGTTTCTCAATATTTTCTGCTTTAAGATCAAATACTACATGGACTACAGAGCTCATGAATATTTATATCATATATGATATATGCGCATTGACGATTCCATTGGATTTTTTAACAATATTTTACTTAAAGAATTTGTGGACTACTCATTAATATTCATGAGGTCACGGTATTCTGTGGGGTTTTCCAACATATTTATACGAATTGATGGTATAATGACTGAATTTGTGATGTCATGACTTTAGAGGAAAACTTAAAACCATGATGCCATGACAGGAGCCACTTTGATGTAAATAACCATTTTCAGTATTTTTTTTTAAATTCTATCACTAGGTTTGAAGTTTATTTTTATTGGGCAAGACAATAAAAACTAGAAATCGGCCGCCCTGTTGATAGTAGATGCGAATAGAAACAGGATAGCATAGAAGAACACACATTATCATGTGTAATGTCCACCCATGAACCTTTTGCCCAAATTGTACAGTAGTCTTACAAGACCCTGTTTCATTTGTAAAATATATCAATGATGCTTAAATATTTGTTAGTGTAGATGTAAATTATTTCAGCTTCATGCCTTTTTGCATTGGTTGGGTTGAAAATTTTGACGAAATCACTCTATCTGGCACGGTTAAGAAGATAGAAGCAAATTCCTGTTTTTTTATTTTTGGCAAAAATTTGAAAATTCAAAATGGCCGCCATTTTTGGGAAAAGGAAATTTTTTTGAAAATTGCCAAGAGTACATTTTTTAGATACCCTATGGGTCGAAAATTTCAACGAAATAACTCTATTTTGCACAGTTAAGGCCAGTTTGTGTTTTTCCATTTTGGGCAAAAATTCGAAAATTCAAAATGGCTGTCATTTTTGGGGAGGGGAAAATTTTTTGAAAATTGCAAAGATTACATTCCTTAGATACCCTGTGGGTTGAAAATTTCGACGAAATCGCTCTATCTCGCATGGTTAAGGAGATAGAAGCAAATTTGTGTTTTGCCATTTTTGACAAAAATTTGAAAATTCAAAATGGCCGCCATTTTAGGGGACGGGAAATTTTTTTTTAAATTGCCAAGAATACAATGCTGAAATACCTGTGGGTCGAAAATTTTGATGAAATCGATCTATCTCGCACGGTTAAGGAGATAGAAGCAAATTTGTGTTTTGCCATTTTTGGCAAAAATTCGAAAATTCAAAATGGCCGCCATTTTTGGGGAGGGGAAAATTTTTTGAAAATTGCAAAGATTGCATTCCTTAGATACCCTGTGGGTCGAAAATTTCGACGAAATCGCTCTATCTCGCACGGTTAAGGAGATAGAAGCAAATTAGTGTTTTGCCATTTTTGGCAAAAATTCGAAAATTCAAAATGGCCGCCATTTTTGGGGAGGGGAAAATTTTTGGAAAATTACCAAGAGCACAATGCTCAGATACCCTGTGGGTCGAAAATTTCGACGAAATCGCTCTATCTCGCACGGTTAAGGAGATAGAAGCAAATTAGTGTTTTGTCATTTTTGGCAAAAATTCGAAAATTCAAAATGGCCGCCATTTTTGGGGAGGGGAAAATTTTGTAAAAATTACCAAGAGCACAATGCTCAGATACCCTGTGGGTCGAAAATTTTGACAAAATCGCTCTATCTGGCACGGTTAAGGAGATAGGAGGAAATTTGTGTTTTGCCATTTTTGGCAAAAATTCGAAAATTCAAAATGGCCGCCATTTTTGGGGAGGGGAAAATTTTGTAAAAATTACCAAGAGCACAATGCTCAGATGCCCTGTGGGTCGAAAATTTTGACGAAATCGCTCTATCTCGCACGGTTAAGGAGATAGAAGCAGATTGGTGTTTTGCCATTTTTGGCAAAAATTCGAAAATTCAAAATGGCCGCCATTTTTGGGGAGGGGAAAATTTTTTGAAAATTGCAAAGATTGCATTCCTTAGATACCCTGTGGGTCGAAAATTTCGACGAAATCGCTCTATCTCGCACGGTTAAGGAGATAGAAGGAAATTTGTGTTTTGCCATTTTTGGCAAAAATTCGAAAATTCAAAATGGCCGCCATTTTTGGGGAGGGGAAAATTTTTGGAAAATTGCAAAGATTGCATTCCTTAGATACCCTGTGGGTCGAAAATTTCGACGAAATCACTCTATCTCGCACGGTTAAGGAGATAGAAGCAAATTAGTGTTTTGCCATTTTTGGCAAAAATTCGAAAATTCAAAATGGCCGCCATATTTGGGGAGGGGAAATTTTTTTAAAAATTGCCAAGAGTACAATGCTCAGATACCCTGTGGGTCGAAAATTTTGACGAAATCGCTCTATCTGGCACGGTTAAGGAGATAGAAGGAAATTTGTGTTTTGCCATTTTTGGCAAAAATTCGAAAATTCAAAATGGCCGCCATTTTTGGGGAGGGGAAAATTTTGTAAAAATTACCAAGAGCACAATGGTCAGATACCCTGTGGGTCAAAAATTTTGACGAAATCGCTCTATCTGGCACGGTTAAGGAGATAGAAGCAAATTTGTGTTTTGCCATTTTTGGCAAAAATTCGAAAATTCAAAATGGCCGCCATTTTTGGGGAGGGGAAAATTTTTGGAAAATTGCAAAGATTGCATTCCTTAGATACCCTGTGGGTCGAAAATTTCGACGAAATCACTCTATCTCGCATGGTTAAGGAGATAGAAGCAAATTAGTGTTTTGCCATTTTTGGCAAAAATTCAAAAGTTCAAATGGCCGCCATTTTTGGGGAGGGGAAAATTTTTTAAAAATTACCAAGAGTACAATGCTCAGATACCCTGTGGGTCGAAAATTTTGACGAAATCGCTCTATCTGGCACGGTTAAGGAGATAGGAGGAAATTTGTGTTTTGCCATTTTTGGCAAAAATTCGAAAATTCAAAATGGCCGCCATTTTTGGGGAGGGGAAAATTTTTGGAAAATTGCAAAGATTGCATTCCTTAGATACCCTGTGGGTCGAAAATTTTGACGAAATCGCTCTATCTGGCACGGTTAAGGAGATAGAAGCAAATTAGTGTTTTGCCATTTTTGGCAAAAATTCGAAAATTCAAAATGGCCGCCATTTTTGGGGAGGGGAAAATTTTTGGAAAATTACCAAGAGTACAATGCTCAGATACCCTGTGGGTCGAAAATTTTGACGAAATCGCTCTATCTGGCACGGTTAAGGAGATAGAAGGAAATTTGTGTTTTGCCATTTTTGGCAAAAATTCGAAAATTCAAAATGGCCGCCATTTTTGGGGAGGGGAAAATTTTTGGAAAATTGCAAAGATTGCATTCCTTAGATACCCTGTGGGTCGAAAATTTCGACGAAATCGCTCTATCTCGCACGGTTAAGGAGATAGAAGCAAATTAGTGTTTTGCCATTTTTGGCAAAAATTCGAAAATTCAAAATGGCCGCCATTTTTGGGGAGGGGAAAATTTTTGGAAAATTACCAAGAGCACAATGCTCAGATACCCTGTGGGTCGAAAATTTCGACGAAATCGCGCTATCTCGCACGGTTAAGGAGATAGAAGCAAATTAGTGTTTTGCCATTTTTGGCCAAAATTCGAAAATTCAAAATGGCCGCCATTTTTGGGGAGGGGAGAATTTTGTAAAAATTACCAAGAGCACAATGCTCAGATACCCTGTGGGTCGAAAATTTTGACAAAATCGCTCTATCTGGCACGGTTAAGGAGATAGAAGCAAATTTGTGTTTTGCCATTTTTGGCAAAAATTCGAAAATTCAAAATGGCCGCCATTTTTGGGGAGGGGAAAATTTTTTAAAAATTACCAAGAGTACAATGCTCAGATGCCCTGTGGGTCGAAAATTTTGACGAAATCGCTCTATCTCGGACGGTTAAGGAGATAGAAGCAGATTGGTGTTTTGCCATTTTTGGCAAAAATTCGAAAATTCAAAATGGCCGCCATTTTTGGGGAGGGGAAAATTTTTTGAAAATTGCAAAGATTGCATTCCTTAGATACCCTGTGGGTCGAAAATTTCGACGAAATCGCTCTATCTCGCACGGTTAAGGAGATAGAAGGAAATTTGTGTTTTGCCATTTTTGGCAAAAATTCGAAAATTCAAAATGGCCGCCATTTTTGGGGAGGGGAAAATTTTTGGAAAATTGCAAAGATTGCATTCCTTAGATACCCTGTGGGTCGAAAATTTCGACGAAATCACTCTATCTCGCACGGTTAAGGAGATAGAAGCAAATTAGTGTTTTGCCATTTTTGGCAAAAATTCGAAAATTCAAAATGGCCGCCATTTTTGGGGAGGGGAAATTTTTTTAAAAATTGCCAAGAGTACAATGCTCAGATACCCTGTGGGTCGAAAATTTTGACGAAATCGCTCTATCTGGCACGGTTAAGGAGATAGAAGGAAATTTGTGTTTTGCCATTTTTGGCAAAAATTCGAAAATTCAAAATGGCCGCCATTTTTTGGGGAGGGGAAAATTTTTGGAAAATTGCAAAGATTGCATTCCTTAGTTACCCTGTGGGTCGAAAATTTCGACGAAATCGCTCTATCTCGCACGGTTAAGGAGATAGAAGCAAATTTGTGTTTTGCCATTTTTGGCAAAAATTCGAAAATTCAAAATGGCCGCCATTTTTGGGGAGGGGAAAATTTTGTAAAAATTACCAAGTGCACAATGCTCAGATACCCTGTGGGTCGAAAATTTTGACGAAATCGCTCTATCTGGCACGGTTAAGGAGATAGAAGCAAATTTGTGTTTTGCCATTTTTGGCAAAAATTCGAAAATTCAAAATGGCCGCCATTTTTGGGGAGGGGAAAATTTTTTGAAAATTACAAAAATTGCATTCCTTAGATACCCTGTGGGTCGAAAATTTCGACGAAATCACTCTATCTCGCACGGTTAAGGAGATAGAAGCAAATTAGTGTTTTGCCATTTTTGGCAAAAATTCGAAAATTCAAAATGGCCGCCATTTTTGGGGAGGGGAAAATTTTTGGAAAAATTACCAAGAGCACAATGCTCAGATACCCTGTGGGTCAAAAATTTTGACGAAATCGCTCTATCTGGCACGGTTAAGGAGATAGAAGCAAATTTGTGTTTTGCCATTTTTGGCAAAAATTCGAAAATTCAAAATGGCCGCCATTTTTGGGGAGGGGAAAATTTTTGGAAAATTACAAAGATTGCATTACTTAGATACCCTGTGGGTCGAAAATTTCGACGAAATCACTCTATCTCGCACGGTTAAGGAGATAGAAGCAAATTAGTGTTTTGCCATTTTTGGCAAAAATTCGAAAGTTCAAATGGCCGCCATTTTTGGGGAGGGGAAAATTTTTGGAAAATTACCAAGAGCACAATGCTCAGATACCCTGTGGGTCGAAAATTTCGACGAAATCGCTCTATCTCGCACGGTTAAGGAGATAGAAGCAAATTAGTGTTTTGTCATTTTTGGCAAAAATTCGAAAATTCAAAATGGCCGCCATTTTTGGGGAGGGGAAAATTTTGTAAAAATTACCAAGAGCACAATGCTCAGATACCCTGTGGGTCGAAAATTTTGACAAAATCGCTCTATCTGGCACGGTTAAGGAGATAGGAGGAAATTTGTGTTTTGCCATTTTTGGCAAAAATTCGAAAATTCAAAATGGCCGCCATTTTTGGGGAGGGGAAAATTTTTGGAAAATTACCAAGAGTACAATGCTCAGATACCCTGTGGGTCGAAAATTTTGACGAAATCGCTCTATCTGGCACGGTTAAGGAGATAGAAGGAAATTTGTGTTTTGCCATTTTTGGCAAAAATTCGAAAATTCAAAATGGCCGCCATTTTTGGGGAGGGGAAAATTTTTGGAAAATTGCAAAGATTGCATTCCTTAGATACCCTGTGGGTCGAAAATTTCGACGAAATCGCTCTATCTCGCACGGTTAAGGAGATAGAAGCAAATTAGTGTTTTGCCATTTTTGGCAAAAATTCGAAAATTCAAAATGGCCGCCATTTTTGGGGAGGGGAAAATTTTTGGAAAATTACCAAGAGCACAATGCTCAGATACCCTGTGGGTCGAAAATTTCGACGAAATCGCGCTATCTCGCACGGTTAAGGAGATAGAAGCAAATTAGTGTTTTGCCATTTTTGGCCAAAATTCGAAAATTCAAAATGGCCGCCATTTTTGGGGAGGGGAAAATTTTGTAAAAATTACCAAGAGCACAATGCTCAGATACCCTGTGGGTCGAAAATTTTGACAAAATCGCTCTATCTGGCACGGTTAAGGAGATAGAAGCAAATTTGTGTTTTGCCATTTTTGGCAAAAATTCGAAAATTCAAAATGGCCGCCATTTTTGGGGAGGGGAAAATTTTTTAAAAATTACCAAGAGTACAATGCTCAGATGCCCTGTGGGTCGAAAATTTTGACGAAATCGCTCTATCTCGGACGGTTAAGGAGATAGAAGCAGATTGGTGTTTTGCCATTTTTGGCAAAAATTCGAAAATTCAAAATGGCCGCCATTTTTGGGGAGGGGAAAATTTTTTGAAAATTGCAAAGATTGCATTCCTTAGATACCCTGTGGGTCGAAAATTTCGACGAAATCGCTCTATCTCGCACGGTTAAGGAGATAGAAGGAAATTTGTGTTTTGCCATTTTTGGCAAAAATTCGAAAATTCAAAATGGCCGCCATTTTTGGGGAGGGGAAAATTTTTGGAAAATTGCAAAGATTGCATTCCTTAGATACCCTGTGGGTCGAAAATTTCGACGAAATCACTCTATCTCGCACGGTTAAGGAGATAGAAGCAAATTAGTGTTTTGCCATTTTTGGCAAAAATTCGAAAATTCAAAATGGCCGCCATTTTTGGGGAGGGGAAATTTTTTTAAAAATTGCCAAGAGTACAATGCTCAGATACCCTGTGGGTCGAAAATTTTGACGAAATCGCTCTATCTGGCACGGTTAAGGAGATAGAAGGAAATTTGTGTTTTGCCATTTTTGGCAAAAATTCGAAAATTCAAAATGGCCGCCATTTTTTGGGGAGGGGAAAATTTTTGGAAAATTGCAAAGATTGCATTCCTTAGTTACCCTGTGGGTCGAAAATTTCGACGAAATCGCTCTATCTCGCACGGTTAAGGAGATAGAAGCAAATTTGTGTTTTGCCATTTTTGGCAAAAATTCGAAAATTCAAAATGGCCGCCATTTTTGGGGAGGGGAAAATTTTGTAAAAATTACCAAGTGCACAATGCTCAGATACCCTGTGGGTCGAAAATTTTGACGAAATCGCTCTATCTGGCACGGTTAAGGAGATAGAAGCAAATTTGTGTTTTGCCATTTTTGGCAAAAATTCGAAAATTCAAAATGGCCGCCATTTTTGGGGAGGGGAAAATTTTTTGAAAATTACAAAAATTGCATTCCTTAGATACCCTGTGGGTCGAAAATTTCGACGAAATCACTCTATCTCGCACGGTTAAGGAGATAGAAGCAAATTAGTGTTTTGCCATTTTTGGCAAAAATTCGAAAATTCAAAATGGCCGCCATTTTTGGGGAGGGGAAAATTTTTGGAAAAATTACCAAGAGCACAATGCTCAGATACCCTGTGGGTCAAAAATTTTGACGAAATCGCTCTATCTGGCACGGTTAAGGAGATAGAAGCAAATTTGTGTTTTGCCATTTTTGGCAAAAATTCGAAAATTCAAAATGGCCGCCATTTTTGGGGAGGGGAAAATTTTTGGAAAATTACAAAGATTGCATTACTTAGATACCCTGTGGGTCGAAAATTTCGACGAAATCACTCTATCTCGCACGGTTAAGGAGATAGAAGCAAATTAGTGTTTTGCCATTTTTGGCAAAAATTCGAAAGTTCAAATGGCCGCCATTTTTGGGGAGGGGAAAATTTTTGGAAAATTACCAAGAGTACAATGCTCAGATACCCTGTGGGTCGAAAATTTTGACGAAATCGCTCTATCTGGCACGGTTAAGGAGATAGGAGGAAATTTGTGTTTTGCCATTTTTGGCAAAAATTCGAAAATTCAAAATGGCCGCCATTTTTGGGGAGGGGAAAATTTTTGGAAAATTGCAAAGATTGCATTCCTTAGATACCCTGTGGGTCGAAAATTTTGACGAAATCGCTCTATCTGGCACGGTTAAGGAGATAGAAGCAAATTTGTGTTTTGCCATTTTTGGCAAAAATTCGAAAATTCAAAATGGCCGCCATTTTTGGGGAGGGGAAAATTTTTGGAAAATTACCAAGAGTACAATGCTCAGATACCCTGTGGGTCGAAAATTTTGACGAAATCGCTCTATCTGGCACGGTTAAGGAGATAGAAGGAAGTTTGTGTTTTGCCATTTTTGGCAAAAATTCGAAAATTCAAAATGGCTGCCATTTTTGGGGAGGGGAAAATTTTTGGAAAATTGCAAAGATTGCATTCCTTAGATACCCTGTGGGTCGAAAATTTCGACGAAATCGCTCTATCTCGCACGGTTAAGGAGATAGAAGCAAATTAGTGTTTTGCCATTTTTGGCAAAAATTCGAAAATTCAAAATGGCCGCCATTTTTGGGGAGGGGAAAATTTTTGGAAAATTACCAAGAGCACAATGCTCAGATACCCTGTGGGTCGAAAATTTCGACGAAATCGCGCTATCTCGCACGGTTAAGGAGATAGAAGCAAATTAGTGTTTTGTCATTTTTGGCAAAAATTCGAAAATTCAAAATGGCCGCCATTTTTGGGGAGGGGAAAATTTTGTAAAAATTACCAAGAGCACAATGCTCAGATACCCTGTGGGTCGAAAATTTTGACAAAATCGCTCTATCTGGCACGGTTAAGGAGATAGAAGCAAATTTGTGTTTTGCCATTTTTGGCAAAAATTCGAAAATTCAAAATGGCCGCCATTTTTGGGGAGGGGAAAATTTTTTAAAAATTACCAAGAGTACAATGCTCAGATGCCCTGTGGGTCAAAAATTTTGACGAAATCGCTCTATCTCGCACGGTTAAGGAGATAGAAGCAGATTGGTGTTTTGCCATTTTTGGCAAAAATTCGAAAATTCAAAATAGCCGCCATTTTTGGGGAGGGGAAAATTTTTTGAAAATTGCAAAGATTGCATTCCTTAGATACCCTGTGGGTCGAAAATTTCGACGAAATCGCTCTATCTCGCACGGTTAAGGAGATAGAAGGAAATTTGTTTTGCCATTTTTGGCAAAAATTCGAAAATTCAAAATGGCCGCCATTTTTGGGGAGGGGAAAATTTTTGGAAAATTGCAAAGATTGCATTCCTTAGATACCCTGTGGGTCGAAAATTTTGACGAAATCGCTCTATCTGGCACGGTTAAGGAGATAGAAGCAAATTTGTGTTTTGCCATTTTTGGCAAAAATTCGAAAATTCAAAATGGCCGCCATTTTTGGGGAGGGGAAAATTTTTGGAAAATTGCAAAGATTGCATTCCTTAGATACCCTGTGGGTCGAAAATTTCGACGAAATCACTCTATCTCGCACGGTTAAGGAGATAGAAGCAAATTAGTGTTTTGCCATTTTTGGCAAAAATTCGAAAGTTCAAATGGCCGCCATTTTTGGGGAGGGGAAAATTTTTGGAAAATTACCAAGAGTACAATGCTCAGATACCCTGTGGGTCGAAAATTTTGACGAAATCGCTCTATCTGGCACGGTTAAGGAGATAGGAGGAAATTTGTGTTTTGCCATTTTTGGCAAAAATTCGAAAATTCAAAATGGCCGCCATTTTTGGGGAGGGGAAAATTTTTGGAAAATTGCAAAGATTGCATTCCTTAGATACCCTGTGGGTCGAAAATTTTGACGAAATCGCTCTATCTGGCACGGTTAAGGAGATAGAAGGAAATTTGTGTTTTGCCATTTTTGGCAAAAATTCGAAAATTCAAAATGGCCGCCATTTTTGGGGAGGGGAAAATTTTTGGAAAATTACCAAGAGTACAATGCTCAGATACCCTGTGGGTCGAAAATTTTGACGAAATCGCTCTATCTGGCACGGTTAAGGAGATAGAAGGAAATTTGTGTTTTGCCATTTTTGGCAAAAATTCGAAAATTCAAAATGGCTGCCATTTTTGGGGAGGGGAAAATTTTTGGAAAATTGCATTCCTTAGATACCCTGTGGGTCGAAAATTTCGACGAAATCGCTCTATCTCGCACGGTTAAGGAGATAGAAGCAAATTAGTGTTTTGCCATTTTTGGCAAAAATTCGAAAATTCAAAATGGCCGCCATTTTTGGGGAGGGGAAAATTTTTGGAAAATTACCAAGAGCACAATGCTCAGATACCCTGTGGGGCGAAAATTTCGACGAAATCGCGCTATCTCGCACGGTTAAGGAGATAGAAGCAAATTAGTGTTTTGTCATTTTTGGCAAAAATTCGAAAATTCAAAATGGCCGCCATTTTTGGGGAGGGGAAAATTTTGTAAAAATTACCAAGAGCACAATGCTCAGATACCCTGTGGGTCGAAAATTTTGACAAAATCGCTCTATCTGGCACGGTTAAGGAGATAGAAGCAAATTTGTGTTTTGCCATTTTTGGCAAAAATTCGAAAATTCAAAATGGCCGCCATTTTTGGGGAGGGGAAAATTTTTTAAAAATTACCAAGAGTACAATGCTCAGATGCCCTGTGGGTCAAAAATTTTGACGAAATCGCTCTATCTCGCACGGTTAAGGAGATAGAAGCAGATTGGTGTTTTGCCATTTTTGGCAAAAATTCGAAAATTCAAAATGGCCGCCATTTTTGGGGAGGGGAAAATTTTTTGAAAATTGCAAAGATTGCATTCCTTAGATACCCTGTGGGTCGAAAATTTCGACGAAATCGCTCTATCTCCACGGTTAAGGAGATAGAAGGAAATTTGTTTTGCCATTTTTGGCAAAAATTCGAAAATTCAAAATGGCCGCCATTTTTGGGGAGGGGAAAATTTTTGGAAAATTGCAAAGATTGCATTCCTTAGATACCCTGTGGGTCGAAAATTTCGACGAAATCACTCTATCTCGCACGGTTAAGGAGATAGAAGCAAATTAGTGTTTTGCCATTTTTGGCAAAAATTCGAAAATTCAAAATGGCCGCCATTTTTGGGGAGGGGAAATTTTTTTAAAAATTGCCAAGAGTACAATGCTCAGATACCCTGTGGGTCGAAAATTTTGACGAAATCGCTCTATCTGGCACGGTTAAGGAGATAGAAGGAAATTTGTGTTTTGCCATTTTTGGCAAAAATTCGAAAATTCAAAATGGCCGCCATTTTTTGGGGAGGGGAAAATTTTTGGAAAATTGCAAAGATTGCATTCCTTAGTTACCCTGTGGGTCGAAAATTTCGACGAAATCGCTCTATCTCGCACGGTTAAGGAGATAGAAGCAAATTTGTGTTTTGCCATTTTTGGCAAAAATTCGAAAATTCAAAATGGCCGCCATTTTTGGGGAGGGGAAAATTTTTGGAAAATTGCAAAGATTACATTCCTTAGATACCCTGTGGGTCGAAAATTTCGACGAAATCGCTCTATCTCGCACGGTTAAGGAGATAGAAGCAAATTAGTGTTTTGCCATTTTTGGCAAAAATTCGAAAATTCAAAATGGCCGCCATTTTTGGGGAGGGGAAAATTTTGTAAAAATTACCAAGAGCACAATGCTCAGATACCCTGTAGGTCGAAAATTTTGACGAAATCGCTCTATCTGGCACGGTTAAGGAGATAGAAGCAAATTTGTGTTTTGCCATTTTTGGCAAAAATTCGAAAATTCAAAATGGCCGCCATTTTTGGGGAGGGGAAAATTTTTTGAAAATTGCAAAAATTGCATTCCTTAGATACTCTGTGGGTCGAAAATTTCGACGAAATCACTCTATCTCGCACGGTTAAGGAGATAGAAGCAAATTAGTGTTTTGCCATTTTTGGCAAAAATTCGAAAATTCAAAATGGCCGCCATTTTTGGGGAGGGGAAAATTTTTGGAAAAATTACCAAGAGCACAATGCTCAGATGCCCTGTGGGTCAAAAATTTTGACGAAATCGCTCTATCTGGCACGGTTAAGGAGATAGAAGCAAATTTGTGTTTTGCCATTTTTGGCAAAAATTCGAAAATTCAAAATGGCCGCCATTTTTGGGGAGGGGAAAATTTTTTTAAAATTACCAAGAGTACAATGCACAGATACCCTGTGGGTCGAAAATTTTGACGAAATCGCTCTATCTCGCACGGTTAAGGAGATAGAAGCAAATTAGTGTTTTGCCATTTTTGGCAAAAATTCGAAAATTCAAAATGGCCGCCATTTTTGGGGAGGGGAAAATTTTTTGAAAATTGCAAATATTACATTCCTTAAATACCCTGTGGGTCGAAAATTTCGACGAAATCGCTCTATCTCACACGGTTTCTGAGATATTAGCAAATTACTCAAAAGTAGTACTGAAAATACACAATGAAGTACCTAAATGGCTATTACTCATGTACTGACAAAGCTATCAGTCCCAAATGCAATACCAAGCGAGCTATGGACATAACAATCTTGTATTCAAAATTGTAGTAAAATATCTTTAATTATTTTGGCTTAAATGCACGGAAACCAATGGGTACTGAAAATAGCTGTACTTAAGTATTACTCAGTAAGCAAAAGAGGTACAACAGCCAAAAGCAATCCCAAGCAAGCTACTGACCCAATAAGCCTGCATACCAAATTTGGTGACAATAGCTCTAATACTTTTCCTTTAAATGAGCGGAAACCATGCGTGACGCCGGACATCGGACGCCGGACGCCGGACATCGGACATCGGACGGCGAAAAAAGCAAAAATAATATATCCACCCCCCAGGGGGGTGGACATAATTGATCACTAATTAATAGAAGTCCACTGTTAAAAATGTCTAAATAAACTGAAAAAGTATTTTTCATTAGTTTAAACTTTATTATGAAGTCGTCCCCCAGAAATTTTAGCCCCTCCCCCACATTTTGTGTAGTGGTGGGGGATCACCCCCACTTTTTGTAGGTGTGCAACGTCATAGTGTGATCTTGATTTGACCTTTGACCTTGCTGTAGTGACCTTGACCTATAAAATATTGTGCAGGCTATATCTACCGTAAAGTGTAGGGAGTTGATATTTGGTAGGGACATTAGTTGGGGGTTGTAGGTGTGCAACGTCAAAGTGTGATCTTGATTTGACCTTTGACCTTGCTGTTGTGACCTTGACCTGTAAAATCTTGTCCAGACTATTTCTCGGAAACTGTAAGGTGAAGGAAGTTGATATTTGGTAGGGACATTGGTTGGGGGTTGTAGGTGTGCAACATCATAGTGTGACCTTGATTTGAACTTTGACCTTGCTGTAGTGAGCTTGACCTATAAAATCTTGTCCAGACTATTTCTCGGAAACCGTAAGGTGTAGGAACTTGATACTTGGTAGGGATATTGGTAGGGGGTTGTAGGTGTGCATCGTAATGGTGCAGTCTTGCTTTGTCCTGTGACCTAGTCGTAGTGAACACGAGTTTGAAAATCTAGTCTGGGCTATTTATTGGATTCGGTAAGGTGTAGAAGGTTGCGACTTGGTAGGGATATTGCTTAGGGAGTGTGACGTTTAACTTTGGCTCTGTCAAAGTGTGTTCACCTACCATATTTGAGACATGCTTCTCTTATGACAAAAATCTATAGATTGCTGCAACCGATTAGTTTGTGTACTTTTGTATAGTTATGCTATTTCCATCGAAAGCTATTCTCCAATTAATAAAATTTACAGCTTTGTAATTTTTAGTTTACTGATTAATGTTGTGATCTTGCTATTGAAATGTCTTAATTTAGTACTTTATCTGTACATACATTTACTTTCTTTTATATTTTATTTTCTCTACTTAACATTATTTGGAGCTTTATATAACTGACACTGCTCTGAAGGTATCCAGATCTTTGTACTGTTTCACTACTTCTATATTTCATGGTGTTGAAAACTATTTCCCCAGGCTGTGGGGTACCTGCATCTCTGATGCTATTTTTTACCTATGAAAACACATTTTTTTTAACATTAAAAGCATTTTATTGGAGTGGTTAAATGCTAGCAAAATTTTGTTGATGTTCATCAACATTATGAACATTTTGTTTTTATAAATTTAAAAACTATATAAAACTTGAACAACAATAACTCTGTTACGTCTATATGTTTTACACATGATTTACATACGAATATTAGTACATCTATCTCAATGTATACAAAGTCCATGGTTAAAGTATTGTCTGAGGATTAATAAACGAGTTATATGGTTCAATTAATTCACCCAATACCAAAAGTAAATATATTTAATATTACATAATCCTTTTTAAAAGGACTAACAACCAACACAAATGTATCAAATGAATATAACTTAAGTACATTTTTATCTGGCATTTCAACCAGTCAAATGAGTCCTAATAATAAGTCCACTCATTATGAACAGTAAACACCTTTGAAGTGAAAGTAAACTAAGACCTGCCTGAATGCAATCCTACAACCTGCTTTGCACACAATTCACTCACAAGTCTGGCAAAGTTTAAATAGGTTGGACTAAGGGGAACCCACAAGGGTATTAGAGTAAGAAATCTAAAATTCGCCAGGAATCTAAAATTCGCCACCTCTAAAACCTTAGTTAATTTTATGAAGAAAATGCTGTTTTTGTCTAAAAATTGGCATTTTTCAGTTCAAAAAACCTTAATTTACTATTCGTTCAACAAATCGCACCACAATTCATATATTTTATTAGTATTTTCACATGTGGCGAATTTCAGATATGTGGCGAATTTTAGATTTCTTACTCTAACTGTTTGAATGTAGCTATATACACAAGCATATTCCATACCTCTACTTCATCAGCATATGTGAGCCAATAGCTGTAACAGTTACTACCTCAGTGGTGTAGCGGTTAGAGTGCTCGCCTTCTACCTCTGAGGTTGCAGGTTCGAATCTTGGCCCAGGCGCTTCATGTTGGAAAGTTGATAGTTACTTGCCGATGCCCGGTGGTTTACATTGCAGAATATTGACCAACTAGTATGCACTGGTTCCTAAACCTGTAAACTACCCGTCGCAATATGACCCTGGCTGTTGAATGCGACGTAAAACAAAAAATAAATACATCTAAATCACTGGCTCACTTGAAACTTTTTTTGTCAAATTTGATCTGATCTTGATCCATGTTAATGAATATCAGACCAGCTGTTTTACACTGGTTGAGATAATTGGGAATCCCCTGAAATCTAATTTGAATACCAATATGCACGAGATATCATGTAGAACCTACCTCTCCTCATTGAAGACTATCCTCTGCGTCTTCTTATCATTTTATTACAACTATACTGAGAGTGAGACCTTGGGCCATCTGATCACATGCCATGAAAGAAAAAACAGCTGGGATGCAATCATGTGCCCTTCAAATCTGCACAAAATTGACAAGTCTGGCACTTTAGATAAAATGTATTCCCCAATAATCCAAGTTACTTGAACGCTACAATGCAGAACAATGTTATATCATTTACATAATGTCAGTTCTGTTTGTAAAAAGTCAAAGTTCTGGTGTTTTTAAATCGACCCTGCAGTGACATCAATTCAGTATGAAGGTAACGTTCAACATTATATATTTTTAAAAGGATGTTATTGTGTTGTACATTGTGTTATTCATTATATTTTGAAAAGTATCTTGAAAACAAAATGTTAAAACGAAGCAAAACATTAAAAAAGCCAGAGCTGAGCAATTATAAAGCCTTATCCAAGCACTAGTTTCATCTTCACTTATTGCTGCATAAGCATCACGTATATCAGACAGGTACAACTAAATGGGCAACAACATTGAGATTTGGGAAAATCTTAGGAATAACTTCAGTTGTAAGAAGTATAGAGAATCTGCTAGATATTTTATCCCAAGCCCAAGGACCAATATATAAGAGATATATGGCCATTTTAGTATG
This sequence comes from Sabellastarte sp. h YS-2021, assembly GCA_964017235.1. Classification (NCBI taxonomy): domain Eukaryota; kingdom Metazoa; phylum Annelida; class Polychaeta; order Sabellida; family Sabellidae; genus Sabellastarte; species Sabellastarte sp. h YS-2021. Next base: position 80,486,000 of record OZ024934.1, on the reverse strand, counting down.
ATGACCCACTCAATCTTGAAGCAGGGGTCAAAGGTCAAATTTGACACTTGCTAAAGATTCACAGGCCATGCTTTCTTACAAGTTGTTTTCATATTTTGAAGCCCTAGAACTAATTATAAGGGAGATATAAGGCCTTTTTAGCATGATGACCCTACTTTAACTTGAAGCAGGGGTCAAAGGTCAAATTTGACACTTGCAAAACATTTGCAGATCATGATCTCCTAAATGTTGTTTTCATAATTGGAAGCCCTAGAATCAATAATAAGGCAGAGATAAGAGCTATGTAGTAAACATTCTCTGCAAATTTGGTGAAGATATCTTCATAAATGAATGATATTTAAAGGTTTATGTAAAATTGTGACACACACACACGCACTCATTCTCCAACCCCTGCCTTTGGACAGCAGAAGATAAAAATGCAACTGTAGCAATATCAGTTTAATAGCGCCCCTTTTTCAATTGAAAAGTTTAAGACAGAAAAGTATTTAAAGTGTTGCCATGGCAACAGCTGCTGCCAGATACCCTCAAAATGACAATCAGCTCTAGATCATCTTGGGGTAGACATATCCTGAAAATCTGGTGAAAATCTGTGTACAGGTTTAGGCAGTGGAATACCCACAAACTTTAAGACCCAAAAATTAAAAGTGTTGCCATGGCAACACTTGTTGCCAGATCCCCCACCCAAAAATAAAAAAAATTAATCCACTGTAAATCATCTTGGGCTAAACATATCCTGAAAATTTGGTGAAAATCTCTGCATGGGTTTAGGCTGCGGAACACCCTCGAACTTTAAGACCAAAAAAATCATACAAGTGTTGCTAGATACCCCCAAAACCTAATCGGCTCTAGATCATCTTGGGGGTAAACATAGCCTGAAAATATGGTGAAAATCCGTCCATGGATTTTAAATTAGGCTGCGGAAGACCCAGAAGCTTTATGACCACTACCATCGGATGGCGCAGGGGACAACTAACCCCAGCCTTTATGAGTAACTGAATATTAGACAGCACTGTGACAAGAAACACTGTTTACATGGTATATAGAGTAAGGAATCTAAACTTCGCGAGAAATCTAAAATTTGCCACATCTAAAAACCTTGATTCTATGAAGAAAATGATCTTTCTTCTTAAACTTGGTAATTTTCAGTTCAAAGATCCCTAAGTTTCTATACATTCAACAATCTCACCTAAATTCATTTATTTTGTTAGTATTTCTACTTGTGGCAAATTTCAGATGTGTGTCAAATTTAAGATTTCTTACTCTCTAGAGACTGCTTTCTTCTAGGATATACTGATATTTTTATCATTTAGCATTAGAGCTTCTATTAAATGAATGTTTGATTTAACGAACATATTTCCACTGTCCCCAATAGAGTAGAATCTACTAATTTATCCCACCATTTTGGTTGGATGTTAGGTTTGTATTGAGGGCAACTAAGTATCAAACCAAACAGTTGATATCAAAGTTTTAAAAAATCAAATACTTGAATAACAGATCAGGGAAGAGAGGTTTTACTATATAAATTACAGTCTACCCTTATAATAAGTCATATAGCATGAGAAAGTGTGCATCTATGCAGAATGTTTGATAATTAAAAGGCCCTTTAATAAGTCAAAAATTAAGATACAGACTTTCTCATGTTACATTCCTGTGGCAAAATTCAATTTGGGAGAGCAGAAAAGAGTTCATAAAACTGAATATTCAGATAACAGAAAGTCGAATGAACTGAATGAACTTGTCCTTCAACATTATTGAAAAATATTTATCTAAAGCTTAACAACAATGTTGTACCTATTGAATTGAATATAATAAATGACTTTGAATATACATGGGAACCTTGAATATACGAACTATTCATCTACATTTTCTATATTTAAATTTATTCCATTTACAATACTTTCTATTGCACTTTGGTTTATGCTTAGGCTTCCAAAAGCATAAACTGATGTCACACTGCATGGTGTACACTTAACTTAAATAAAAAAATCAATATATGAAAAGTTTTTAGAAGGCATTAGAAAATTCAAAAATGCCCTGTAATTTGAAACAAAATCTTTGTAACTAAATCTTTCCAAATGTTAATTTAGATAAAGACACTGTAAACACATAACATACAGCTCCTCAAGTAAATTCACACCACAACCTTAATATGTGGAATCGTGGAAATGCAAGAACTTTATTGTGCAGCTGTATGTTTGTGGAACAGTTTTTTGAACAAGCTGATCATCAATAAAATCTTTACCCATTACTAAATTCTATAAAGGCAAGCATTAGATAGTAGATAGCTGGAAGTTACTGTTTCATGTGACTTCTACAATTTCATTCATCACAGAATTCTACCAAACCTGCTGTGCCAATTATTACCATTTGCAAATATAATCATCTATTTTGTTCAACCCACATAATTAAAGTTTGTCATGATCAACAAGCAAAAATATTAGATATGGCTGGTAACTGAATTTACATCAGAAAACTATAGAACAACCTCCAATAACAAATAATGTATAAAATATCACCTACAACCTTATTGTAGTGTTGCTGGATTTTACTTTTAAGACAATCTTTTATTAAAAAAACAAGCTTCATCCAGAATTTGATAATTACAATTGCTACCTCTGCCAAGGAAGTATTATTTTCATGGCTGTTTGTTTGTTTGTTATCAGGATTACACAAGTACTACTGGTTGAAACTTCATAGGGGAAAAAAGTCAGATGGGTCCTGGTCCAAGTTAGATCCCATTAAGTTTTGAGAGTGATCTGGATGTGAAAAAAAATCCATATTTTCCCATTTACTTACTATTGTGTGCCTTAGCAGAGGTATACACTCTCCGAGTGCTCTTGTTTTGCATTATTTTGTTAAATGTATCAAAGTTTTAACTGTTGATTCCCATCAACCAGACACTCCTATAGTGGATCAATGATCTCAGGATCCTGGCTTATCATTGACAAGCCTGTCCCGTAGCTATTGTTGTTTCTCCGAGGAATCTGTGGCTGCAGCAGTGGCTCCCTCTCACCATTCACCAGGACATGCTCGGAGGACCCTGACACATGGGCTTGTGCGGCTAAAAACTGCCTTTTCTTAAGTCTTTGATAGGGACAAGGTGGAAATGGTGGGCGTTTTCTCTCATTGAGGAACTGGACAATGAGACTGGATATGAAGAGAACAGCCCACAGAGACAACAGGATGATGTCTGAAATAGGAGACAAATGCATGTCTTGTCAAAGTCAAGGTTGGAGTTTTACATCCCATTCAGCAACCAGGGATGACATTTGGAGAGATCAGCTTTGCCACTTGTGGGAGTCAAACCCACAGTGAGGTGACAGCCTGTAATTAGATGCCAAACTTGCTAACCCACTAAGCCACTGAGGACCTAAGCATATCTTGTATGGATATTGCAAATACAAATTGGAATTTAAGGTCAAACTATGGGGTTTTTATTAAGGCTGCAACGATTCTTCGGTTACTCGGAAGCGAAACGATTCACTTCAATACTCGAGGCAAGAAAAGTGAACCGGGTCTTCGAAAACAACTAAACATTGACGAAAATCTACTACAAAATTCATTTTTTTTCTTTAAATATTTATATATTTTACAAATATAAGGCATTTCCATTTTAGTATTTTATATTTTAAGTATTTGCAAACTTTAGTTCTTTGTGTAACAACGTTTTATAAGACGGCATTTTATATAACGTATTTCGAAGACGCCTCAAATCTCGCAATATAAAGATGGTTAAAGTTTCTTATATTTTGCATTATAAATGCGTCTTTTCCCCAAAATTCAATAAATTATCAAAATTCTTTCCTGTTGTGTGGTTTGTAACTATTTAATAAGGCGTGGTATTGCAAAATATGAAGCAGTTTATTTCGTGGGCGATAATCAAGCGATTAACCGAGTCCGAGTCGAATCTTATAAAACGAGGAATCGAGGCGCATTTTCCGGCTCGCTTGCAGCCCTAGTTTTTATAGTTATGTTGGATCTGATCTCAAGAAACATGTAAGACTTAAGTTTTCTTTTTGACAGACATAACAGACAAGGATGAACAAAACTACCCGAATTTCCAATTAGACTGAGACACTTTGTCTTTTGTGTTTAGCTTTTGACACTGGTGGAGTTGTTTGGACTTGATACATCTATATAGCCAACACAGTTACCATGACCTGATTTTGATTCATGTGCCCAGCAGACTACTAGTACATAAAATCTGATGGGATTTGATTGGAACTCGAAGATATATCTCAGGTTCAATTTAACACACAGTTGGAAGTTCATGGGTGTCCATCCATTAAAACCTGGGCTATTATTCAATAACAGTGGAGGTGCGGTTTGTTTTAATTTTCCAAAATCAATTGTTGGTTTCAAAAAATGGACAACAACAGGTTATTAAGCAGTTTTTAAATTATATGAAAAATTTCTTCAAAAACTACAAATGAAGCATACAACTTTATCAGTTTGGTGAATCTATGTTATAAGTTTTGCTATTAAAAGCTAAGAAGATTAAAATAATATGTTTCTCCATCACATATCTGGATATTTAATGTTAAAAACGACAACAGGTTTTTGAAAAGTTTATAAGCATGTTGTTAGTTTTATGGCTAAACTAACAACCAGATAAACTATTTTTTTCACTTACAAGCTTAATTTTAGAATCACTCTCATTTTTACAGGTTCAACTGTGATTGACAGTCATCTGGATACTTCAATTTCATCTGCCATTAAGATTACTAGAATATACAGTAATATACTAAAATAGCATCGGAGATGCCCGTACCCCACAGCCTGGGGAAACAGTTTTCAACACCATGACATATAGAAGTAGTGAAACATTACAAAGATCGAGATACTTTCAGAGCAGTGTCAGTTATATAAAGGTCCAAATAATGTTTAAGTAGAGAAAACAACATCTAAGAAAAAGAAAATGTATGTAAAGATAAAGTATTAAAACAAAACAATTTAATAGCAAGATGACAGCATTAATCAGTAAACTAAAAATTATGAAGCTGTAAAATTTATCTATTGGAGAATAGCTGTCAGTGGAAATAGCACAATTATGTAAAAGTACATGTAATACTAAGTTGCAGCAATCCATATGTTTTTGTCATAAGAGAAATATGTCTCAAATATGGCAGGTGAACACACTTTGGCAGAGCCAAAGTCAAAGGTCACACCATGATGCACACCTACATGCCCTAACCAATGTCCCTACCAAGTGTCAACCTTCTACATCTTAGAAATAGCCCGGACAAGATTTTAAAACTCGTGGTCACTACGACAAGGTCAAAGGTTAAATCAAGATCACACCATGATGTTGGGACACCTACAACCCTAAACAATCACCCTACCAAGTATCAACTTTCTACACTTTATGGTTTCAGAGATATTGCACAGACAAAATTTTAAAGATCAAGGTCACTACAGCAAGACCAAACGTCAAATCAAGGTCAGACCATGACGTTGCAAAATTACAACCCCCAACCAATGTCCCTACCCAGTATCAACTTCCTACACCTTACAGTTGCCGAGATATAGCCTGGACAAGACATTATAGGTCAAAGTCACTATGGCAAGGTCAAAGGTCAAATCAAGGTCATGCCATGACAATGCACACCTACAACCCACAACCAATGTTCCTACCATGTAACACCTTCCTATACCTTACTGTATCTTGGATATAGCCCGAATAAGATTTTATAGGTCAAGGTCACTATGGCAAGGTCAAAAGTCAAATCAAGGTCACACCATGATGTTACACCTGCTACCCCAAACCAATGTCCCTACCAAGTATCAACTTCCTACACCTTACGTTTGCCGAGATATAGCCTGGACAAGACATTATAGGTCAAGGTCACTACGCCAAGGTCAAATCAAGGTCACACTATGACGCTGCACACCTATAACCCCTAACCAATGTGCCTACCAAGTGTCAACTTCAGATCAAGGTCACTATGGCAAGGTCAAAGGTCAAATCAAGGTCAGACCATGACATTGCACACCTACATCCCCTAACCAATGTCCCTACCAAGTATCAACTTCCTACACATTATGGTTTCTGAGATGCAGCCCATACAAACTTTTATGACAAAAAATTCTTTAATGTTAAAAGTACTTTTATCGGTGAAAAAAAATTTCTATTATGACAAACCCAGGATGCTTCTTCCATTATACTTTGCGGGGGGTTACTCTTAAAACAGCCAATGTATTTTCAAGAAATTTACTATGGCTCTGGACCAATCAGATTCACTGACACAACCATGTCTTATCAGAACAAAAGACTGCCAACTGATACTTTTTGACTGGAGGCCTCACCATTGACATTGGGTTTGTTGTTTCTGACTGCCTGCAGGAATGCCGGTTCTTTGGCCGCCTTGAAAGTGTCCAGTACCATGTCAGAAAAGTGGCCACTGAAGAACTGAGAGGCTGCAAACAGCGGCAGAAAAGAGCCCACAAAGCAGCAGCACACCAGGTTCAGCTGGACAGGAAATAAAACCAACGATAAGTGTAAATACACATTACAGAAGATTAGCTGCTTTCAACAATCTATAATTCAGTGTTAAAGAAGAATTTTAATTTGAGAAATTAATCTCATCCTTGTACATTAATAGTATAAATATTACCACAAATATTTTTCAAATAACCTTACACATATGTACTAAGAATGTGTATATGAGTATTTGTACTTTTTAAAAACAGTACCGAGTACAAAATAACAAGTACACTGTATACCCAAACCCTGGAATACAGCTGACTCTTCACTTGTGTGAACCCTGATTATCCAAAATCTTGGCTTAAACAAATCTTCCATTTGTCACCCATATTATCTTGTATTATTGTCCTTCACTCAAAAACCCAACCTCAGCTATATTAACCATGTTTTATTCAAACTGAAGCACTGTCTACCAGGAGGTTTGGATAAAGAGAGTCCACTGTTTCTAATTTTTCAAAGGTATGGTTTAAGATATACTTGGGATCCCACAAGAATTTGAAAATATATTTCCATAACTTTCCAGGGTCTGTATTCAGAAAAAGTCTTAGCTAAATCTTAGGAAACCTCTTTCTCTTTACTCGACTTTTTGGAAAATCTTTACCCATTTCTGATTTTATCTGATGACAATCTATAATCCTAATCTCTGGGTTATCTGATCTAAAATCGTGTCTCCCTAATAATACACAGTTTAGCATAAATGATAATAAAGGATTTTACACAACTGATTCAATCGGGGAATGATTAATTCATTCACACGACTTCTCTGATATGAGCTGATCATTGAAGGTGCATTTGATTAGATTTTGCAATTAATAAACTGGAGTAGATCAAAGACTGACATTGTGTATCAAAAGAATAATGTCAACAATGCATGTACCAACCAAACACACCCTGATGATGTCTGTGTTATATTTTAGGTGAAAAAAAATCACATCAATAGAAATGAATGAAAGTCAAATCAAATTTGGGGTTTTAAGTCCCGTTCAACAGCCAGGGTCATATTGGGACAGGTCCTCAGAATTGCCACTTGTGGGACTCGAACCCACAGAGGTGACAGCCTATGATTAGATGCCAAACTTGCTAACCACTAGGCCACTGAGGACCTGAATGAAAGTCAGAATTAAAGTGTCAGTTACATTTTGTCATACAAACATATTTAACTGCTTCATCAATGACTACCCACATACATTATTTATCGCCTAAAAATGACCTTTCTTCAATTAACAACCATTTGGTAACCTCCCATAGACAGTGGATCTTGGGTACCCAAACCTCTAACATATCCAAATTAAAAGTTTGTCCCCGATGGAGTTTGGGTAAATGAAGTTCTACTGTATATTAGGCCTCTGATATCTCCTGATACAAAAATTGAATTGACAGGGTATGCAAAAATTATCACACTTACAACTTTGGTGAAGTATAAAAGTATCACAGTAGGAAGCAATATTGCACTGGCAAAGGCCGTCCCATAGCTCAGACTGCTTTGCATAATGGACATGTGACCTACAATAATACACAGACATAATTATATGATAAATTTAAATCGGTAACAAATTGTAACAAATTTTATTGTAATTTAACTTTTTACAAGTTAAATACTTACCTTATCCTCACAAGTGCTTGGTTTGGTTTTGTGGAGCAAAACGTATCGACCGACAAGTATTTTTTTTAAAAGAATTTTCTTGTCGGCAGGTGACCCCTTGTCTGCGCATGTCCGCGCATGCGCCGTACTCATTGTCGACAGGCAATTGTCGAGAGATCTTCATTGTATTTTTGGTCCCAACAAAACAAATTATGCGGGGAGGTAGGGTGGGTTTATCCTTGTGAGGATAAGGTAAGTATTTAACTTGTAAAAAGTTAAATTACAATAAAATTTGTTACATTTTATTGCGTAAAATAGCCTTACCTTATCCTCACAAGTGCTTGAATACAACCATAACAGGTGGAGGGTATTTGTTTTGGCCACACTGTTAGATGATCGTAAGACAAGGGGTCACCAAGTAAAGCACTCGATAAGAGGATAAGATAAGCTTCCATACGCCACATCTTAGGTTATATATATTACTTCTTCATCACAGATAAGTAATTTGCTAACCTCAACAAGAGATCCATGATGTGATCATCATTGTTGCTGCTGTTGCTGTTGTAGACAATTTTACAACAAATGATATAGCACTATCAACCATCACCCGGTATTGGCCGGAGATGTCTGCATGTCTCCCCAAACAAGATGTCATCATCTGACAATGAGAATATCTCCAAGCAGGCAAACTGAACTGCATAAACTGCAGATATGGGGCCACATGTAAGTTGAGAAAGACATATGTCAGTGACACAACACTTGTATAACTGGAGAGAACAAAGTATGCGAGTCATATGAATAACATGTATAAAAAACACAAAAATTTGACTACATGCTGAGGTGAATCCACAAGACCCAATTTATTCATGGACTGGTCATGGGATTGCCAAGCTACATCTTCGAGTGGAATGTAGTAAGGAATTGTGGGTCTTCCAATAACAAGAGTTTGATATCTGCTGAGGCAAGACCCCACTCTTGAAAAGTAAAGAGGCAGCCATGGATGTAATATGTGTCTCAATGTATGGATTCTGATAATCAGAATTAAAGGACTGGCAATCTAATCATGCATCCAGATTGATCCAGGGAGAGATAGCAGAACTCAAGATATCTCCATCAAGCCTTCCTTAAAAGATATGAGCAAGAGATTCTTCACCTCCTTGAAGTACTTGTACTGTCTTGATAGTAACTAAGTACTGTAAGAGGGCAGAGTGTCACAACATCAGTCCAACGTCAGCTCAAGAAAGGTTTGTGAGCTGGAATGACCACTGGTTTGAGCCATCTGGGGCATCAGAAACCAACTGATTCTTGCTAAAAGGCAGGAGAAGGAGACTTTCCCTTTTCTCCAAGCAGTAGTCCTGTCCAAGAAGGATGTAAGTGCTGTAGGAGGACAACGAATCATGTGTCCAGGCAATTTGAGTTCAGGAATGATCTAGAGCTGAAGTGACCACTGGAGCCAATCTAGACCAATTGAGGCTAATAGGTCCTTGCTGAAAAGGTAGGTAGGAGGGAGAACTGTAAACTCCTTCCTATGAGGCTTGTGTCTGAAGGAACCAAAGTCCCAAAATACACTTCCAATGCCATTGCAACAGTCTTGCAAGTCAAACTTTTTTAGACTGACCTCCTTTAAAGGTTAATAAGGAGCCTTTTGTGAAAACCAACAGAAGCAAAGGCAAATCCCTTGATGCTGCACCTCTGTTAGCAGTGGGTAAACTTGCAATAGGCCTATAAAGATCCAGGCTTTGGCTCAACTCCTGCACAAAAAAAAAGTAAATGATCAGCTATGGCTGCTGCAAAGCCAACAATAGTGACAGGTTTCAGATTTTTGCAAGTAAATGGATCAAAAAATCTGGTATATTTGAGACCGTAGGCTCTGAGATGGCCACCTTATTCTGTGGGTACCAGAGCTCAAAATGGCCCATCATGACTCATACATTCCAAGATGAGGGTCCTCGAGATGCCCTAATTCTCTCTATCCCTTGCCCAGAGAATAATATAAGAGATTCTGAGTGGTGTTAAGGTGCCAAGCATGAAGGTGCCAATGCAACAGATTCAGATGATATTTCTGACTGAATGGCTGTTTCTGAGACCAGTGAAGTAGCTGTAATGGAGGTTTGGTTGAATGACTCACCAGACCCCAAAGCCAATGCCTCATGGGCCACCAAGGGGCCACTACAATCCTTTTGCACCTGGTGTTCACTTGTTCAATGACTTTTTGGAATAAGTGGTATAGGACAAAAGGCCTAGCAGTCCAGAACCTCCAACAAGATGTTTAATTCATCTATGTTCAGAGCATTAGCATCCGGGACTGGCAACGTAGAATGGAAGTTTGTGACTCATATTGGTAGCAAACATCTCTACCATTGGTATTTGACAAACTATGTAAATCAAATAGAATATTAAAGATGAAGACTCTCCTGTCTGTATTATTTGGTTCTTTGTGGAGAGGCTGTCATGACATGAAGGCAACCCTGAATATATCTGGCTCATATGAGAATATTTCCAGGATTGCAGTAGGCCAAGATGCAGCATACCTGCATAAAACACCTATTGTTGATGTGTGCCAAACTTGCACGTTGTCTAGAACCATAAAGGGAGTAAGAACCATTCTGTACATATTACTTTTGTCCCTTCTGTAGAGATCATTGAGCATGACATTTAAGTAACCCCAGAATATTTCTGTCTCTTATGAGTATATTTCAAGGATTGTAGTAGGCCAAGATGCGCCAAACCTTTATCCCTTCTGGAGATGATGTTGAGTATGACCTTTAAGCAACCAAGAATATGTCTGTTATGAGTATATTTCAAGGATTGCAGTAGGCCAAGCTGTGCCAAACTAGGAGGTATACGCTCCCCCCCCCCCTGTTTGTTCAGATAACCAAACACAGTGGTGTTGTCTGATGCTATCAGAATTCTTTTGTGTAGAATTTGTCTTGAAGGCTTTTAAGGGCTGAAGACACTGCCTTCAGTTGTATGACATTGAAATGTAATATATACATTTTTAAACTGTCCAAAGCCACTGACTGTGATGCTTTAAGATGGGATCATCAACCCTGGTTTAATGCATCTACGAAAATAAGGGAATAGTGCACCTGTGTATGGAAAAGGCATCCTATTTCCCATTTTTTTTGGCATTTTCCACCACTGAAAATGCTTTTTCAGAAGGATTTGAAACAGGAATTCTCACAACTAGTGACTGGAGATATTGCCAGTTTTTTTCTTGATACCACTGAAAGGCACACATATATAACTGACCCATTGGTATAGTCTTTTCCAAAGATGCTAGTATCCCTACCTGGGATATAAGCAACCTTGGGGTTGATTGTGATGAGATCGCCATGTCTTGAATAGATTCTCAGGTATTTAATTTATTCGAGGTAGAAAGAAATTTCCTGGTACCAAATGCAGTGGTAACCTAGGAAATCGATATCACGAAGCCCAGTTGATGAATAATTGGATGAGTTCTTTGGTTTGAACCCAATACTGGTGTCTTTTACGTACACTAAACAACCAGTAGTCTAGGTATATGGTGAAAGAAATTTCCTGATACCAAAATGCAGTGGTAACCTAGGAAATCGATATCACGAAGCCCAGTTGAAGAAAAATTGGACGAGTTCTTTGGTTTGAACCCAATACTGGTGTCTTTTACGTACACTAAACAACCAGTGGTTTAGGTATATGGTGAACTCCTATTCCGTGAGACTGAAGAAAGAGTTTTGCTTCTTTACTACTCGCATGATACTGTAGAGGGGTCGCTAACCCGAATTTCATATTGCTTTGAACTGATTGGTTTAACCGTGTACATTAAACTGCAGTAGATGTTGAAAATCTTGGGAGTCGGTACATAGAAGAACGCATCTTTTGTAACCGAATTTCTAATAATTTCTGCTGCCTCCAGTTTAAATGAGGCAACAAGCAGGTATTTATTGACATAGTAAACGAACTTCACTCGTGGGCAATGACCGTTGAAGTCGTAGTTAGAAATCAATTCAGGACACTGAGATCTATCACAGGTCGTCATTAGCCGAGTTTCTATACAAGAAATAAACTGCCATAGGAACCTGTAGTTCTGCAATTGTTGAGTGGATGAATCGCTCTTTGAAGCGCTAGCCATAAGAATATCTAGCGGTATTTATATTGTAGCCATGTTTTCCTGTCTGACGTCATCGCTTTGCATTGTGGGTAGTACAAGCATTGGCGAATTCGATTGGGGAGTAATTCGACAACTCCGTCTCAAGATTCGCACAACTCTGGGATGGCAATGAAAATCTCCCATCACTGCCAGTAACTCTGCAAGAAGAGCCTCCATGGTGACTTGCATTAATGTAGCCACGTTCTTCTGTATCCCTCTGTCCTGGTAAACTAGGCAGAGTGGTACGACGATCTTTTGTGGTTAGTAGGACAAATTCCTGTATATACTGTGCAAAATACACTCGTAAAAGTTGGAAGCAAGGACTTCAACACCATATCTCATCTAGCCAGTTTGATCTTCGTTGAGTTTGCAGAAGAATTAACTCAAAAGTCACAGTATTCTTTCCAGGGCTGAACAGACAAGCAGTGCACATACTGCCCCATATCTGTTGGATCTTCATCCAAATTACAGCAAAAGAAGGTAATCTGTCCATATTTTCAAGTCTGAGAAGCAGGAAGTTCACTGTACCTGCTGGGAAACAAAATAATAACTGCAAGGATACGTGGATATGCTTCTGTAATCGTTCTTTTGGAGGGAGACCTGTTACTGTACCAGGGTGGCGCTCCACCCACAGTAAAGAATCTACGACCTCCGTTGTAAAGGTAACTAAATTCTTTCTTCTTTGTTTCCCACTGGAAACTTCACAGCAAACTCTTCTTGCAACCCTTTCCTCGACAAGCAGGTAGTTCCAGTCGAATAGAAGGTGAGTGCAGCCGTGTAACGTCTTCCGCTGAAGACTTCACAGCAAGATTTCTTGTATAAAACATCTTTATTCTGACCTTTTTCAGGACAAGGGAGGTAGAATTAGTGGTAGTACCAGTCCAGTAATGGACAACTACAGGTAGGTGCACGCTTGCACGCTTCAAAACTTCATAGATCTTCGTCTGTAAATGGACGATAATAAAAGAAAATACGTGTTGCTCCCATATCGACCAAAAATATAATGAAGATCTCTCGACAATTGCCTGTCGACAATGAGTACGGCGCATGCGCGGACATGCGCAGACAAGGGGTCACCTGCCGACAAGAAAATTCTTTTAAAAAAAATACTTGTCGGTCGATACGTTTTGCTCCACAAAACCAAACCAAGCACTTGTGAGGATAAGGTAAGGCTATTTTACGCAATAAAACTATATATTCCCATGATATTCTTGAAATTTATTATCCAGTGTGCACCGTGTGTGACCTGTTTGTGGTGATATGCGGAGCGGGATATATTTTTTTTGTATACACTGGTGCCACCTGACCATGGATAATTAGTGTCAATAACTTCCTGTTTTTTACGATTATCTCGAAAACTATGTAACCTACAAAAATGTATTATAAATCATTAGAAAGGTCTTTTACCAGCACTTCTGCTTGTTTTTGTAACATAAAGGTTTTTATATTCACTGGTGCCCCTGTATATATATTATAGGAATAAAAGACATATTCGAGTGCTTTTTGATGGTTTTAAACTATCGAGCGGCTGATTAAAGCCACGAAGCCCGAAGGGCTGAGTGCTTTAATACAGCAGATCAATAGTTTAAAACCATCATAAAGCACGAGAATTTGTCTTTTATTCCTATTCTAAAATTGTTACCTTTATATTTTAGTCGAAATAAGCAGTAAATCTTACACAAAAACCAAAACAAATCCAACGCCATGTTGGCTGTTCTATCAATACCACATGCATGGTGATATCTATTGTAAAAATAAAGGATATTTGTTACTCTATTTTTCACAGAATTTGTTACAAAATATTGAGAGATTGTCACTGTAGCTGCTCTCAATTTGTTGTAAGCTTTAAAACGATATGCTATTTATTAAAATCAAGCAAAAAATAACAATTTTATGAATATTTTAACCACTGATTTTACCGCGAGCCGTTTGTTTACATTTATACGCGAAGGGATGATGTACATAGAATTCAACAGCGTTACTTTATTTACCGTTCTATATTCGCGGTTCAAGCATTGCGCAAAAGACGTGTCCAAGGTCACTGCGCAGCGTACCATTTTAGAATAGTCTTTTTCACATTCTCTCTTTAAATATGGATTTATTTGACTCACAAATCATACAAAATGGTGGATAAGAAAAGTAAAACATCTCTCATTAGACATTACTGAAAAAATATGTCACTCATGAAGATTAACAATATCGTACTTGTGCTACGAACTTGTACAATATTGTTATCTTCATTTATGATCTATTTTTTCTGTATATGTCATTCGGGAAGTCGTCCTATTAAGTATTGTAATACTATTCACAGTACATTTAATAGATCATACTTATTCCAGGCCAATATACAGTGAACATCAAACAGTAATGTCAATCTTCAAAAAAACAAAACAAAACAAAAAAACAAAAAACAGGTTTCTAATGAGATTTCATTGTCCTTCACAAAAACCTGGAAATAACCTTATTTTCCTAATGAAGAAAGTATTCTCACTTTGCCTTGAATTTAACATTTAATGTTTTTTTGTGATGTTTTGGGTTGGAGGGTGAGGGAAGGTGTAGTATACTAATCCTTCAAATTAAAAACAAGCAATCAGTGCCCGTGAACAGACTCTGTGTCAGCTGACTGTGTGTTTTGAGTTTCAGAGTAGAAGTGACAGAAGAAAAGGACACAAAAGTTGTGCCCTGCAAATGGTATTCAGAAGTAAAATAACAAGGTAACTGTTTAGGTGTAAAAAGTAGGTTAAAAACATATTTAAAGGAAATACTGCAAACAAAATACTTTACGAGTTACAACTGATTTACTCAACAGTGAGAATCTCAAAGTAGCTTTTGCTAAGCTATGCAATCAGTTAAAGGGCTCCAATTTTAATATGATATAGCTCACACAAAAGTAGGTGAATTATAACATATTTAAAGAAATAGTGTAATAGTTTTCAAGTAACAACTGATTGAGTACCCGAGAATAGCTATTACTCAGCTATGCCATAAGCTACATGTCTGCAATTTTACTATGTTATAGCTTATTCAAAAGTAGATAAATACGACATTTAAACAAAATTCTCTAAATGCAATGGTTTTCAAGTTACAACTGATATACCCAACAGAGAAAACCTCAAAGTAGGTATTCCTTGGCTATGGAATGAGTAACAAGTCTGCAACTTTACTATGTTACAGCTGACCCAAAGTAGCTGAACGACATATTTAAAAATACTCTAAATGCAATAGTTTTCAAGTTACAACAGATTCACTCAACAGTGAGAACTTGAAAGTAGCTATTGATCAGCTATGCCATGACATGCAGGTCTGTAATTTCACTATGTTACAGAAAAAAGTAACATATGAAACAATATACCCTAATTGCAATAGTTTTAAAGTTACAACTGATTTACTCAACAAAGAGAACCTCAAAGTAGCTATTGCTCAACTATGCCATGAGTGACAGGTCTGTAATTTCGCTGTTATAGCCGACCCCAAAGTAGCTGAATATTAACATATTTATACAAAATTCTGTATATGCAATAGTTTTTAAGTTATAGGACAAGTGATTTTACTCCTTATGGAAGTTACTGAAAAGTCACAAAGTAGCTATTACTCAGTTAACTATGGGGATAGATGCCCAAGTTACTCACCATGTTATAGCTATGAAAAAAGTAGCTGAATAACATATTTTAGCAAAATGCTCTAAATGCAATACTTTTCAAGTTATAAGTGATTTAGTGCATGATTTTATGAATTTTAATGCATTAAAACTTATTTAAAAAATAAATAAAAAAATAATTAAGAAAGATCCAGGTCTGATACTCACACAAAGGAATCTATCTGTGACCTAGTACATGTATGCAAAATAAGAGAGAAATCCCTTCAATAGTCAATGAGAAAATTGTGATAAAGTGTTGAAATTTTCAGACTTTGGGTGGGGGTAGCCCGCTTCTAACGGCTATGGGAAACAGACGAACAGACAGATCTGCATGAATTTTACGATTTATCATCCTCGATAGTTAAGGTATCTTTTAAAAGTACCAGCATGTCTCTGGGCCCTGTACTTTGGAGGAGAAGATGTTCACGTGGACATGAAGACGCCGCAGAGTGATGCCATAATGTCAGCTAACTGACAAATCAGCTGACATAAAAAATGACAACAAAAACACTTTCTTATACCAGTAAACAAGCAAGATCAGATCCATTGACTTTCCAACTGATAGGCCTGTTAATGGTCATGGTTTTAATTCTTAACA
Organism: Sabellastarte sp. h YS-2021; assembly: GCA_964017235.1. Classification (NCBI taxonomy): domain Eukaryota; kingdom Metazoa; phylum Annelida; class Polychaeta; order Sabellida; family Sabellidae; genus Sabellastarte; species Sabellastarte sp. h YS-2021. The sequence goes on along the minus strand of OZ024934.1, from coordinate 80,469,570 downwards.
AAAACATTTTACAGAGTCAAAAATAACCTTTTCACTGGACAAGCATGACTTCTTCAATATGGAGAGCTTGAGCCAAGGTCTGAAATTAGCCAGAAACCATTTGTTGGACATTTCTAGAAATTTACTTGTGAACTTTTCATTCTCCTTTCATTCTCAAATTTTTCAGTATTGTACGAGAAAGTGACTTAAAATGTTTTTCCAAAGTAGAAAAAAATGATATGTCATATATGAAACATTTTCATGCTTTACAAATATTTGAATTATTATAAAAAATTCATAAGAAAACTACAATCACCTTACCTAATGGTGTAAAATTAAACAGAAGGTTGGCCAGCACAAAGCCCATGGTGAATCCAGGCAGAAGTACAGCAATAAAAGGAATGCCCTTGAAAAACCACAACAACCACCACAGTACCCCTCCCAGTAAACCACAGCACAGGGCGATTAACCCACAGGCTGGAAAAAATAAAAAGTAGTAAACAATGAAATTACTAAAATGCACACATTTCATAATTATAACCCTTTCAGATCTGGGGCCGTATTCTACAACAATACTTAGATCATTTCTAACTTAGATTTCAAGTATTTCTTAGATTTCAAGTGAGAAATTATGAAACTGAACATTCCTAACTTTGTTTTGTGAATACAAAGTGCAAGAAAAACTTAAGTGAAAAACCTTTCTTTACTTAGATCCAAGGTCACCTTATCTAAGCATTGTTGTAGAATACGGCCCCCGGATTATCAATGAAAATGGCTGAAATAAGAAAGAGAAAGATATAAAAAGACAAGTAAAATCTAATTAATCCAAGAGGGAAAAATTCACCTGAAACATGGGGTCGGGACATAAATTTGAATTTAATCCCAAGCACAAGGCCATTTTAACACTGATTAAACAAGATGCACTCAGAGAGAGCAAAATGCTCGACTCGATATGACCAGTCTCACAAGTGTTATAAAGTATAACACACATCCACCATGGTGGCATTTCCAGAAATTCTGGAGGCTTCTTGGTATCCAAAATATTAACTGGATCTTTCCTAAACTGTAATCACTCCTTCCCATGGCTAGTCCCTTCCTACTTCAAATTTGACATCAAAATTTATTAATTACTTTTGAAGAAATATGAAGTAGAAAGCTAAAATCATTAAAATACATTCCATTGACATGGGACCTATGAAAATTCATGATTTTTTTTTTATCCAAAATATGATCCACGTCTTTCCCAAAAATTAGTAATTTCTTCCTTTCACCAGGTCCTACTCACAAATTTTTTATAAAGATCTGTTCATTAGTTCTGGAGTAATCTAAACACCAAAAACAGGCAGACAAATAGACAAAAAAGCACACAACAAACATAAACTCCTGGTAGAGGTAAAAATATTGGTTAAAAGCCACTTCTTGGTCAAAATTACTCAGGGTAAATTTTTGTGATGGACTGTCAAGAAGTTGAAACAAACAAACAAACAAAAAAAAACAACAAATAAATAAACATGAAAATACACCACTTCCCTCTCAATTGTATTTATGTCAATTTCAAGACATAAATTGAATGAGAAGAAATATATCACAAGTATCTCAAGCTAGGTTTTGTGACCTCACAATGACAATTGCATTGTGACATCATTAAGTAATGACATCATCAGACAGCAAAATATTGATTTTTTTACTTATGCAATAAAGAAAATCAGATTTCTCTGTATATGCCCAATTGAAAATTATTGTCCATCTAGTTGAACCCTTTATCTTGATTAAAGTTTTTTTTTGAACAGCAAAATTTTAGATGCTGTGTTTTTTTTTTTCCTTTTCTTTTTAAAAGACCTTTAAAAAAATTGCTAAAAAAACCTAAAAACATAAATTAAAAAAAAAAAAAAAATTTGACTAGTATTAAACCCCAACCATGAGATTACAAGTTCTACACATTACACTCACAGCCACAGAGGATACCTGATGAGGCAAGAATTCATGAGGAGGAAATCCTATCATGATATTGATTTTTGAAGACAAGTAGGTTTCACTGTATATGCCCAATTATAAATTTAAAAACCTGTCTCCTGACTTTAATTTTCAAACAAATTACACTAAATTTGGAAGATTTCGTCTGTACCCCATGAAATATCTACCCTCCAAATTTGAGCTCGATTGATGTTATAGTTTTTGAGTTATAAGGGCAAAACGGTGCACAGACAGACAGACAGACAGAAACAAACTGATTACAATAACCCTCTCCTATCGTCGAGCGTTAATAAACAGTGATACAGACTGGAAATAGAGTATTAAAGGTCAAAATAAAAGACAGGAATCATCCCAGTGAACTGCGAAAAACAGTCAATAATGTAAAAGCTGAGTTATGTGAAATTCAACCCTCATCATCGTGCTTTTGTGACAATGTTTTACAAAATTTGCCTATTTTATGTCTAAATGTTGAGAGGTGTCATCCTCAAGGGTCAATTTTACAATCTTACACTAAAAAGGTCACTGTCAAGCCCTTATATGTATATACTATAGCCACTTTAAGTAAAGTCTTATTATGTAGATTTCTTTTAAGTAGTTGCACATGTGCAGTCCCTGATAGGCCATTTATGATGAAATTAACATGAAATCAGCAAAATTTGTACCATTTTGCATTTTTCTTATGGTGCATCACATACATAATATACTCCCCCCTCCAAACCACAAATGTGTAAAGAACTTCCTACAAGTGAAGGAGGAGAGGGGTGGGTCGTACCTCGCTGGCAATTTTTTTATAGACTATGCTGAATTTCACATTTTCTAACTCAAATTATAGTGTTCATCTGTACTTCAAGACAAGTTTAAAAAGTTACCCAAATCTTTGTAAAAAAAGACATTTTCAAAAACTAGACCTACGCATCGGAGACCGATGCAAATTTGTATCCACCGAAAAAAACAACTCACCAAAGCCAGTGAACCACTGTTTCACCTTGAAGGAGGGGCCCAAGGTCAAATCTAACATCAGAAAAGTCCTAGCCCAAGATTTCGTATGAGTTGGTTTCGTACTGTAAACTTCTAGGATCAATAATAAGTGAGTTATAAGCACTTTTAACTTTGGCTATCCTCATTTGACCTTGAAGAAGGGGCCCAAGGTCAAATCCGACCACACCAGAAGATTCCCAGCCCATCATTTCCTATATGTTGGTTTACCATCCCAAACCTCTAGGACCAATAATAAGCGACTTATAAGCACTTTTAACTTAGGCTATCCTCGTTTGACCTTGAAGGAGGGCCCCAAGGTCAATTCTGTCCACACCAGAAGATTCCAGGCCAATGATTTCCTATATGCTGGTTTACCATCCCAAACCTCTAGGACAAATAATAAGCGACTTATAAGCAATTTTAACTTTGGCTATCTTTGTTTGACCTTGAACGAGAGGTCTAAGGTCAAATCCGACCACACCAAAAGATTCCCAGCCCATGAGTTTCTATAGGTTGGTTTACCATCCCAAACCTCTAGGAGCAATAATAAGTAAGTTATAAGCACTTTTAACTTTGGCTATCCTTGTTTGACCTTGAAGGAGGGGCCCAAGGTCAAATCAGACCACACCAGAAGATTCCCAGCCCATGAGTTTCTATAGATTGGTTTACCATCCCAAACCTCTAGGAGCAATAATAAGCGAGTTATAAGCAGTTTTAACTTTGGCTATCCTCGTTCGACCTTGAAGGAGGGGCCCAAGGTCAAATCCGACTACACCAGAAAATTCTCAGCCCATGATTTCCTATATGTTGGTTTACCATCACAAACCTCTAGGACCAATAATAAGCGAGTTATAAGCAGTTTTAACTTTGGCTATCCTCGTTCGACCTTGAAGGAGGGGCCCACGGTCAAATCCGACTACACCAGAAAATTCTCAGCCTATGATTTCCTATATGTTGGTTTACCATCCCAAACCTCTAGGACCAATAATAAGCGAGTTATAAGCAGTTTCAACTTTGGCTATCCTCGTTTGACCTTGAAGGAGTGGCCCAAGGTCAAATCTGACCACACCAGAAGATTCCCAGCCCATCATTTCTTATATGTTGGTTTACCATCCCAAACCTGTAGGACAAATAACAAGAGAGTTATAAGCAGTCTTAAGTTTGGCTGTCCTCGTTTGACATTGAAGGAGGGGCCCCAGGTCAAATCCGACCACACAGAAAGATTCCCGCCCATGATTTCCTATATGTTGGTTTACCATCCCAAACCTCTAGGACCAATAATAAACGAGTTATAAGCACTTTTAACTTTGGCTATCCTCATTTGACCTTGAAGGAGGGCCCCAAGGTCAAATCCGACTACACCAGAAGACTCCCAGCCCATGATTTCCTATATGTTGGTTTACCATCCCAAACCTCTAGGATCAATAATAAGTGAGTTTTAAGCAGTTTTAAGTTTTGCTCTCCTCATTTGACCTTGAAGGAGGGGCCCAAGGTCAAATCCAACCACACCAGAAGACTCCCAGCCCATGATTTCCTATATGTTGGTTTACCATCCCAAACCTCTAGGATCAATAATAAGTGAGTTTTAAGCAGTTTTAAGTTTTGCTCTCCTCATTTGACCTTGAAGGAGGGGCCCAAGGTCAAATCTGACCACACCAGAAGATTCCCAGCCCATGATTTCCTATACGTTGGTTTATCATATGGTTATCATTTATTTATGGTTGGTGTTAAGCTAAAACTAAACCCAGAAAAAATCGAATTTATCATCATAGGTCAAAAAGCCACCAGAGAGTCGCTTGCACCAAATTTCCCCGTCCCACTCCTCCAAAACAATATCTCTTCGTCGGTGGAAGTAAAGAATCTGGGTGTTACCTTTGACTCAGACAACTCTTTTGACAATCATATTGCCAAGGTTTGCCGAGCATGTTACTATCATCTTCGTGATTTGCGACGAATTCGCAAATTCCTTATTGACGAAACTGCAATACTTTTGGCAAATGCTATGGTCAGTACTCGTCTGGACTACTGTAACTCTTTACTGTATGGGGTAAGCAAGTCCAACATAGCTAAACTACAGAGAGTCCAGAATGCTCTTTGCCGCATAATCTTCAGACTTGACAAAATGAGTCATGTTACACCCTTTTTAAAACTAGAAATAGGACGCCCTGTTGATAGTAGATGCGAATAGAAGCAGGATAGCATAGAAGAACACACATTATCATGTGTAATGTCCACCCCATGAACCTTTTGCCAAAATTGTACAGTAGTCTTACAAGACCCTGTTTCATTTGTAAAATATATCAATGATGCTTAAATATTTATTAGTGTAGATGTAAATTATTTCAGCTTCATGCCTTTTTGCATTGGTTGGGTCGAAAATTTTGACGAAATCACTCTATTTTGCACGGTTAAGAAGATAGAAGCAAATTTCTGTTTTTCTATTTTTGGCAAAAATTCGAAAAATCAAAATGGCCGCCATTTTTGGGGAGGGGAAAATTTTTTGAAAATTGCAAAGAGTACATTCCTTAGATACCCTGTGGGTCGAAAATTTCGACGAAATCGCTCTATCTCGCACAGTTAGGAGATAGAAGCAAATTTGTGTTTTGCCATTTTTGGCAAAAATTCGAAAATTCAAAATGGCCGCCATTTTGGGGGAGGGAAAATTTTTTGAAAATTGCAAAGATTACATTCCTTAGATACCCTGTGGGTCGAAAATTTCGACGAAATCGCTCTATCTCGCACGGTTAAGGAGATAGAAGCAAATTTGTGTTTTGCCATTTTTGGCAAAAATTCGAAAATTCAAAATGGCCGCCATTTTTGGGGAGGGGAAAATTTTTTGAAAATTGCCAAGAATACAATGCTCAGATACCCTGTGGGTTGAAAATTTCGACGAAATCGCTCTATCTCGCACGGTTAAGGAGATAGAAGCAAATTTGTGTTTTGCCATTTTTGGCAAAAATTCGAAAATTCAAAATGGCCGCCATTTTTGGGGAGGGGAAAATTTTTTGAAAATTGCAAAGAGTACATTCCTTAGATACCCTGTGGATCGAAAATTTCGACGAAATCGCTCTATCTCGCACGGTTAAGGAGATAGAAGCAAATTTGTGTTTTGCCATTTTTGGCAAAATTCAAAATGGCCGCCATTTTTGGGGAGGGGAAAATGTTTTGAAAATTGCAAAGAGTACATTCCTTAGATACCCTGTGGGTCGAAAATTTCGACGAAATCGCTCTATCTCGCACGGTTTAGGAGATATGAGCACATTTGCCTTTTTCAGTATTCAAAATAGCTAATTACTCATTTATTTAATTAATTACTCACTCATCTATGAAGCAATTCCCCCCAAAAGCAATCCCATACAAGCGATTAACCCAATGAACCTCCATACCAAATTTCAGAAAGCTAGGCTTAATAGCATTCCTTAAAATGTCTGGAAACCAAAGAGCTACTCAAAAGTAGCAAAGTAGCTATTACTCAGTTACCTATAGAGCTATCATCACCAAAAGCAATCCCATACAAGCTATTAACCCAATAAACCTGCATGCCAAATTTGGTAAAGATAGGATAAGAACTGTTGCCTAAAATGTCTGGAAACCAAGTGGGACGCCGGACGGCGGACGGCGGAAAAAGCAAAAATAATATGTCCACCCCCCAGTGGGGTGGACATAAAAACTCCACTGGCTTCCAATTCAACATCGTATCCTTTTTAAGTATAATTTCCTGGTATTCAAGGCTATCAATCTTTCACAGCCCCCATATCTCTCAGCTTTGATAAGATCGAGCAGTCTCACTCACGGCAACAGGCTATCTGTCTCCTCAACCCACCCTAAGAAGCACATAGGCAGGCGAGGCTTTGCAGTAGCTGCACCAGCTGAATGGAACAAGCTGCCACAAACTGTCAGATCTGAGCAAACAATAGATCGTTTCAGAAGCCAGCTAAAGACTCACTTGTTTAGGCTGGCATACCGCCCACCTTAGTTATACCCTGGCGGGCGCTCTTTAGATGTCAACCCATGCCTGTCCCTGGACTCTCCCTTCTTGGACTTAAGCGCATTAGAGGATTTGCATCAATTTTGCGCTATTATTGTTATTATCATCCCAAACCTCTAGGACCAATAATAAGCGAGTTATAAGCAGTTTTAACTTTGAGTATCCTCGTTTGACCTTGAAGGAGGGGCCCCAGGTCAAATCCGACCACACCAGAAGATTCCCAGCCCATGATTTCCTATATGTTGGTTTACCATCCCAAACCTCTAGGACCAATAATAAGCGAGTTATAAGCACTTTTAAGTTTGGCTATCCTCCTTTGACCTTGAAGGAGGGGTCCAAGGTCAAATCTGACACCAAAAGATTCCCAGCCCATGATTTCCTATAGGTTGGTTTACAATCCCAAACCTGTACGACCAATAATAAGCGAGTTATAAGCACTTTTGAGTTTGGCTATCCTCGTTTGACCTTGAAGGAGGGGTCCAAGGTCAAATCTAACCACATCAAAAGATTCCCAGCCCATGATTTCCTACAGGTTGGTTTACCATCCCAAACCTCTAGGACCAATAATAAGTGAGATATAAGCACTTTTCATGACTGACAAAGAAACCCCCATGGCGGCCATCTTGTTTTTCAAAATGAGGCCAAAAATATTTCCAATCAAGATTTTGTAATGAGGAACATATTCTGCGAATTTGAGATTTCTACCTATAATACCCTTTGCTCTAGAGGGCCAAAAAAGTTCTTGCTGAAAGTAAAAAAAAACGCCCGTGGCGGCCATCTTGTTTTTTCAAAATGAGACCAAAAATATTCCCAGGCAACATTTTATGGTTATGAATATATCCTGCAAATTTCAGAAGGCTAGCTATAATATTTTTTTCGTTAACAGTGAAATCTCTCTACATACTGCGGTGGCGGCGTAATAAAGCGAAATCCATATATCCACCAGATGCTATCTTGTGGATACAATGATATGACATATCTACCATTGAAATCGAGTATAGCTGTCTTTGATTAATAATATTAGTACATATCAAATACTATATAAGTTGAAATTTTCACCAGGCATTCAATTAAGCTATTTCAGTTAGTGACTTTGGACAGTGAAAATTAATTCTTAGTGAAATTTAAAATCTGTATACATATTTTAAGTAGAAACTAGCCATTAGTGAAAATTAATTCTAGTGATTTCCTAAAAATGAAGAAATAGTACAATATTCTTTGAGGTAAAGCCTATGCTATATCATAACTCATCAAGAAGTGAACTAAATACAGTACCTGGTAAACTGAGGGAGGAGAACTTCAGCACCAGAAACAGCAGTATAATTTTAAATGCCAGGTAGCCAAAGAAGAACATCTCTGAAAACACACAAAATGACACTTGTTTAGTGGAAGAAAATAATATATGTAGTCCTCCTGAGAATAGGAAATTTGCCATTGGTTAACACACCCAGTGGTATAAAATTAATACATAACACACACACACACACACCCCACACACACACACACACACACACACACACACCCACCCACACACACCCCCGTCTAAGACTGGTTACTATTCTCACTGACCTGTATCTTTCTAGACTTACAGGTCTGGATGTCCTGTACATTAAGGAAACTTTTCACAGATACATATTTTGTTTTTTAATCACCGAAATTGACAAAATTTCACTTCTGACATTCGAGCCATGAAAGAAAATAACAATGAACCATTTTTTTTTGGCACTGCCACTTGGTCAATTTTGAAACTCAATATTAATTTAACCTACATCAAAACATGGGCTGACAACTTTTACTATAGATTTGTACCATTTTGGAGTTGGAGGTCACGTGGACTTGGAAAGTGTTATGGTAAATTTTAGTACACTGATCATGCCTTAATATTTGCAGAAAATTTGTCAAAAAAGCTTGGTGAGTGTGTATGTCTGAGTTCTTTTCCTTACGCAATTGTTAACAAAGAGGTAACTGATCTTATGACAAGTAGTGCCACATCACATACTACTTTACCATTAATGAAACACCTGACATTTCAGAAATTTGCCTTTCTATTCTATTGATAGATAAAAACATTTAAATGGGCAGATTGTTTTGTGAATAATGTCACAGTAATAATTTTATATATTTAATATAATCTACTTCTTTGCAGGCAAGATATCTCCCCCTCACAGGTAGTGGTGTCATCACGAGCAGCATTATCTCACACTCACTGGTGATGGAACAAATGGACGATAATCGAGGATTACTAATCATCCGCAATGCATCTTTTAACTTTACTTTCCATTAACTAGAGCCAATTTTCTGAGGAATTTCAGAAAAATATGATAAAATATTAATATATTTTTACTTTTATGAGGTTTTGTTTTGATCTGTAATGTGACTATGGTGATAACTAGTTCCACTTCCTACAGGAAGTAAAAAAACGCACGTTTTGTTTACTTTTTATTGCTTTGAATATTCACCATTTTAACAACTGTCAGCATGAAAGAAATATCAAATTTAATTTTTTAAGCAAAAGTTATCAATGCACAGCTGTTTGAAGTGCAAATGTAGGTTTAATTTGTGCACACCGGCACCGCGATATCGATCACAGTTTTGTTCATGGTATTGACAGACACCTCATATTCCGGGATGATGATACCACTACTCACACTGAAACTCAGTGCACTATAAACTAACAAAAGAATTGACAAAAGGGATAGTCTAGGGATGTTCCAGGTCAGGGTGTAAACATGGGTAAGATACTCACCAATTTGGAAGAATCTATGTCCAAGAAATGCAATGAATATACCAACAATTCCAACCAGCACAAGTAACATCATAGCTGTCCATTCAACTGCAATATATGAACAAGGTATTCAACTGATTGATTGGGGTTTTACTATTACTGTATAGAAGGTTGTAACACAATTCTGCACTGTAAACCATCAGGCTTCAGCAAACAACTACAGTGAAGTCTGTTTAAGGTAGAGGTGTATGAATTTGAACCCACAATCCAAGGGGTGGGTGGTAAATGAGTTACCCACTCCACCACCAAGCCCCCCCCCCCCCCTCCCCTTCACCCACCCAACACCCATGTGCAAGGACAAGTGCATTGACTTATCAACCAATGACTGAGCTAGTATTGATTATTGGTCTGTTTTGAGCCTTTTGACAAAGTGTTGGTCATTGTACCCTTGTCACATTTGTTCCCACATGAAATAAGTTCCTCAAAGTTCCTCCTCTTACTGTTGCTAAATGATTGTTTAAGAATTATAATGTACAAACATTGATAACTAACAAAAATATTTTGAATATAATATGTTAAATATTACATTTTTCAGCTGGTTACACAACCATTTCTGCACATGTGTGATTGCATAGAAACAGATAAAAGGAACAAATTTACAGTAACTTATTTAAAGGAACACCCTTATAATATACTTTCCAGAATCGTTTGCTTTACGAGTTAAAATTTTACAGTAAATGTGGACCTTTTGGACAAACTTTAAAGTTTGAACAAAGAAGAGTACCTGCTTTGTTAGAATTCATTCATCCCAGCTTTAAGTTTGACATGATATATTATTATGGATCTTTCTAACCTTATCTAACCTAATTTACTGCTTTGCAGGTGCAATATCTTCCAAACACCGGGGAACCAAGTGTGCTAGACAAACAAAAGAATTGACAAAAGGGATAGTCAAGGGATATTTTGGGTTCCAGGGCCATGAGTGTGTGAACAAATCGGAGATACTACATGGGAAGCCTGATGTACTGTTTAGAGAGAAATTATTGATTGGTTCTGCTGGGAATTGGTCCCACAGACTTTGGACTACACACAGAAATAAACACAAGTCCAGCTCTTTAATCATCTGAGCTAAAGGGGAATCCCCGGAAGCCCAGGCATTAACAGAACTGATATACCTGAGGATATTACGTTGAGTTGAAGATGCAAGTCTTAAAGATGCTTCCTAAATGATATCAGTGTGGGACTGGTTTTCATGTAAAAAAATATTATACAGGTGGTTCCACAAATTTATTGCCTAATGAATGAAGGACTTAGAAAATTGTAAGGGTGTGACTTGAGGACTTTACAGTCAAAAGAGGGGAATGGAAGTAACTTACATGATTGTGCAGTGGCATTTCTAGACAATGGGGTACCTATGGAGTTTTTCACTTGAGAAAACTTATTCAGCATGTGCTAAAACTTTGAATGTCATCAGCTGTATTTTGAACTGTACCCTGTATTTTACTGGAAGCCAAATGAGTTTTTTTTTAATTGTAGGATGATGTGGGAAGACATGAAATGTTGACTTTGCTTGGCTAACAATTGGAGCTTAAGTATGGACTTAAATATAACTTTGAAAGCATCAACTACATCATGGTTTTCAATTACTCAAGTAACAGCTACATTACAACTCTTATTAAGCAAATATTCAATTTTATGCCCATATGTCCACTGTTCCACTGTTTTACACAATAAGATTTCTCCAAATTTTAAGTTCCTGTGAGCCAATCAAATTTTCTTTTCCCTACAGATCTGATACTTTTTGAAACTATGGCTTTGGCAGGCAGCCTAGGTACCTCAAAACAAGTTGACTGTGTGGAGAAACTGAGTTCATGCTGAACGGCCTGGGACTTCAGGAACTAGTCACATATTACCGGCTTTTATAATATCCGTGAAACCTTATATTTAGACACATTTGTCTTCCCAATATTTTCTTACTCGCATTTTTGCCTTATTTCCATAGATATTTTACAATTTATTTTCCATCAATATGTGCACATCAATCATACTAATTGTTTTACTTAAGCTTTCAACTTGTTACCACTAAAGCATGGGTACCCCAATTCATACCAGGCTTCACACAATGAGTTTCCAGTATTTTAGGATACTAACCTCTAGTTGAAACGAGGGGTACATAAGAGTAGTCAGTGCTCAGTGAACAAGCCAAGTTCTACAAAAAGTCGATCCAGATTTTAATAATTGGTTGCCGGAGTGTATATAAATACCATCATTGCATGGGTTATATTTTTATACAAAAGAAAATTATAAATATGTAACACACCTCAATGACATAAAATCAAATACAGTACCATTTTTGCAGTGATGGTCATTATTTTATGTCGTGACATCTGTCAATTCCAAAGATTCAAGCCTTTTCCCTAAATTAATTTTAATTTAAAGAGCTGCCATATTGGACTTTGTTTAATGTGAAGGTTCAAATTAAACTTCTTAAGTGCTCGATGTCAAGCTGAATTTTCATCCAAGGGGTGATCCACCCAAATTATTTGTACTTGTTATAAAGCTATTTGTATCTTGTCAGTGACATAAACTCAACAAATATCCATAAGTTTGAATAATAAAATATTTTGCTCCAAATCAGTGGTTAAAAAGCTATCTGAATCTCAAGATTACCTGCAGACTTTGAGTACTTCTCTCCTTGTTTATATCCATAGCTGACCACTGGTACATACATTGCCACACCCTCCACCACCCCACTGGAGTTGATTTGCAACACTTCCACTGAGAATACACTACCCTGGTACAAGTAGGACACAAAGTTCTTGGTGGTCTGTCCATGGCCAAACGCAAACTCTGAGATCTGAAATAACCCAAAACATGAACGTCTCAGTATCAAGAGGAAACACAACAATTTCCAAATTTCATCCATTTTTATTTCTGGTTGAATTACAACTCTTAAAAACTAAACAAAACTGGTGTTAGACATCTGAAATAAAATAAGAACACGTGAAAGTTATGTCATTGTGAATGGGTTCTCTCAAAAATGGCTAGCCCAGTGTATAAAGTTTACTGGAAAGCTTTCAAAATCCACTGGCAATGTAACTTTAAAATGTTAAAGGCCCATAGGTAGAGTGGCCAGTCCTTATTTCATTTCAGGTTAATTTTATATTCAGTTTCAAAATTGACCAAGATAAATAATAGTTTACTATTATAACTATTATGGCAAGAAAGTCTGCTGTGGTGGTCCTACTCCCGAACTAAATGTGAGGATTAAAGAGAAAATATATAAGAACAGTTTACTTAAGTTACAGGGCATTTGCAACTTTAACTGTAGAAAGGTACAGGTTTGTGAGAATAGTCATCAGTTCTGGACAGGGAGCAGGTGTTAATTTTGTACACTGGGCCTATCATGTTTAAAAATGGGGAAGAGACTAGCAGCCAGGTAAACATACAACTATTAAAATATTGGTTATTTCCACAAATAACATGGGTGGAAAATAATTTTCAGTTGGATTAACACAACTATTTTTTATTTTTCACTTAAGATTGTGTACAGATATTTTACATTTTATTTTCTACATTAGTTTACATCACCTACCCTGAAAAAAATTGTCAAATTTCATCAAATTCACCTCATATGAGAATAGACAGACCCAGTAATAGTATAAATACAAGTTATATATAAGAATATAAACTGTTCTGTGGTCTATCTATTGAATATTTGCATCAAATGTTTGAAGGTAAAAATACTCCTAATATTAAACACAACGTACTTTTCACCAGTGGTCTCTGTCAGGGCCAAGTGGTTAGGGTGTTGGGACTTGGGTCTTAAAGGAAAGGTCTTAGATTCAATCCATGGTCAATTCATGGAGATTGTATGGTTAAACAAGGTACCTCACATGAATTTCTCAATCCTTACCTTATATACTAGGGATGGGTCGGGTGACACCAGTATATCAGTATCGATACCGATTTAGTTAAATACCATGACAACACTTTACAACTGACATCTCCATTGTCAGCACATATTTAAAAGTGAAGAAAAACTTTACATTTTAGAAAAAGACCCGAAATCTGAAGAAATTATAAACTTTTATTCAATGTTTTGGGGCATTCTGTGACTTTTATAGAGAATCATTTGAACAAAACTGACATGTTTTGTTTTCATGTAGTTCACTTCCTGTAAGAAGGAATATTTGATTGGGAGTATGCTAACATGAAAGACTTTTCCAGTATCCCAGAATCAGAATGTTTTGGCAATTTGGCATAGGCAGGATACTGAAATGTAAACAATATGCTAGAGAACCCAGTACAAATGGGAATTGAGACTCGTTGGGGAGGTAAACAAGTGACGACCTGACATCCTATTCAAAAGATGAGAAATACTCTGAGATACTGCATGGGCTGTTAGGGACTTAATCATGCAGATTTGTCTACAAGCTTGAAATTTGGCACAGATGTACAAGACAGAAACTGGAAATAAGTACTAACCATATGGGTCATTGGGCCTGAAAAATGACTTTAAGTTTCAACTTTTTTTCCCTTTTACCTGCCATTTAACTAAACCTGGCATTAATTGGAACATTTTTCTGAAATTTACAGCATATTTACCTTCTGGCCTTTCTTTTTCCCCATCAATATATCAGTCATATGCTGCACATAACTTGTATCACTGGTGTCTCGAATAACATACTCGTATAGACTATAATGCAAGAACCTGCCAATCTTCTCACAGTTGGGTGCCTCTGTTCCGGGGTAACCAATGTTACTATACTGGAAGGCCACCTGAGTAGTGAAGCTAGCAGGTATGATGTGTATGTTTGGGTCTTCCTCCAGTGGAAACTCCTGATTGCAACCTCCTGGAACTGGATCTGTCCGTACAAAAAATTGCAAAATACAACAGAGCATAAGAATTGCAAACCTCTGTTGAAGGGGTTACAAATCACTAAATATACTACATTACTTCAATATTTGCCACTTGAATGTCATAAAATTGATTCAGTTCTTCCTCAATCATACTACGAACCATCAGAAAATTTCATTAAAAAATCAAATAATTTCTGTTAACACATCAATCTTAGTGGATGTAATATTTATTTATTTGTTGTTTTACATCGTGTTCAACAGCCAGGGTCATATTGCGACGGGTAGTTTACAGGTGGAGGAAACTAGTGACTACTGCACTGTAAACCACCGGGCATCGGCAAGTAACTATCAACTTTCCAACATGAAGCGCCTGGCCCGAGATTCGAACCGGTGGCCTCAGAGGTTGGAGGCGAGAACTCTAACCGCTACACCACCGAGCCCCCTAGTGGATGTAATAATACATAATACAAAATTTATGTGACAAGAGACTTTTTCAAAGTGTTGATTTTTATTATGCCAAACATTTTTCATGCAGCTTATTTAAGCCACAATTTTTACTTTTGAGCCTTGGACTCGGATTCGATACCACATAGCGAAGTGAGTGTATACACAGTAGTGCTGGGACAATGCCGTGATTTTACCTGTCGATGTTAGCATCAGAAAACTGTGAACACCGATTAATCATTGCCAATCATGGAGTTAACCGTGTGAACCAGACAAATAAAAAAATCAAATGTTAAATGAAAACAAGGAAACTAGACACAAATCACCACATATATAACCGATATATCACCTAAAAGTTTTTCACAAACAACTCCCATGTCTCATCTGTCTGAACTTGTACTTGGCTCATTTTTTTATCACCTTGACAACAAAGGGAAAATCCCAAGGTGTTTTCTGTTTAATTTACACTTTTGCCTCCGCAGTTAGTTTTGTGATTTTAACTGGTGAATGCATAAAATTTTCACAAAATCTGATTTTTATGGTGGCAGAAAAATTCCGAAGAAATGAGTTTAGCAACTGTCGGTTGCACTTACATTTTACCAACCATTGCTTTCCAATGAGCCAGCGAGCAATAATACCGAAATTTGCAAACATCGTCCCAGCACTTATTCACAGCACACTTAGGTAGGGCTAATGCCCTCAGTGGAGATACATTTCAAGTCATCCCCAAGTCTTGGTAACAATGGGAAAAATTTTTCAGTTTTCTACAGAAATCAATCATTTACATCTGCTAATGGAACTTTCAGTAAACAGCGTAGTAAGTCTATTGTGTGTACAAAATGCGCAAGAACTCATTTGTTTATACACCTGTAATTCTGTATACTGTAGCCTTCAGCAGGACATCTATATGCTCTGAGTATTTACTGCTCTGACACCCAACATACACAACAGCTGGATTAAAGTTTCTCTAAAAAAAGTAGAAAAGAACTTGTGTACATATATTTAATTTGATATTAACCCCTTAAAGACCTTATCTGTCAACTAGCAGTCGACAGCAATGTGTATTCTACAGTACCATGTCTGTCGTCTAGCAGTCGACATCCCCATATGATATGCCAGCTTTCTTTCAGCACTGTAGAATTAAACGTCTTGGTATACTGAAATACGCTATTTAAAATATTATGTACGAGGATGTTATGGACAACGTAAATCACTTGTGGTGTGTGTTTTAGCAACCTAAACTGTCTGTCAGCTCTTCATCCCGGATTTTCCTTCGGTATAGTAGAATACTGCTCCCTTGGTGGCGAAGAGGTTAAAGATAAAATTATTTAATATTTAAGAAACATACAGGATTCACATCAGAAGACCAATGAATAATGTATCTACTATTTTTTCATAATGATTCAGGTGGTAAGCAAAGATTATTCTTCCAAGAACATTCCAAAAAAAGTAACATACATAACTTAAATAACCTAAAGTCACAACAAAACTGCTTATTTCAACCTTTATGAATGCTCAAAGTAATCATTACTCTGTAAATCCACAAGTGAAACTCTTTTTAATATTGTGATTAGCCACATAGTGTTTAAAACACCGTAAAAGCAAAAGTGCTAAGATGATATAGTCATCACTTTAGCGGTCACTGTTCAGGGTAAGAATTACTCTGTTATGTTCATACAAGTATTCATATCTTTGTTGAAACTTTGTGATGTTGCCGGTAATTAATACAAGTTATTACAAATACATTCTGACAGTAAAAAACATCAGGCATTATACCGGAAAAAAATTATTTGAAATTTCTTGTATACTTTTTTTTATCATGTAACTATAATTTGGTAAGTGAAGTATGCTCACAACAATAACACCAATGTTTGTTCCATTCTCATACTGCCCATACTCCCGTTGAGGAAGGAATGACACACTCAGATTGTACCATTGTGAGTGTGCCTCAAACACAATAAAGCTTTCACTCAAATTAATAGCTGTCCTGTTGATTTCTACAATAGTTTGTTGTGTACATGAGATCCTCTGGGTCTTGACTCTTCCTGTGTTAAGTATTACAGCTGCTGTTGAAGAAATAAAACAAGGAATAGTTTTGTAAACTGACACTGTTACAAGTCATTGAATGTGATATTGTTCACTTCTTATGACACAATGGTTCAGATGTATACAAATACCTCACCAATTCAAAAGATGATATATTTCTTAATTTTACCAGACTCATAAACAGTTTATAAAAACATTGAAACTGAAAATACCATCAGAGTTGCCTGTACCCAAAAGCATGGGGAAATATTTTTCAACACCATGAGATATAGAAGTAGTGGAACAGTACAAAGATCAGGATACTTTCAGAGCAGTGCCAGTCATATCAAGGACCAAATAATGTTCAAGTAGAGAAAATAATGTCCAAGAGAAAGAAAATATATGTAAAGATGAAGTATTTAAACAAGACAATTCAATATCAAAATGACAGCATTAATCAGTAAACTAAAAATTATGATACTGTAAAATTTATTAACTGGAGAATAGAAATAGCACAATTGGAAATAGCACAAATGGAAATAGCACAATTATGTAAAAGTACATGGAACAATCAGTTGCAGCAATCCATATATCTTTGTCATAAGAGAAATGTCTCAAATACGGCAAGTGAACACACTTTGGCAGAGCCAAAGCTAAAGGTCACACCATGATGCACACCTACACCCCCTAACCAGTGTCCTTAATAAGTGTCAACCTTCTACATGTTACAGAATTCAAGAGCCGGGACAAGATTTTAAAACTCCTGGTCAACACGACAAGGTCAGAGGTCCAATCAAGATCGCACCATGACGTTGCACACCTACAACCCTAAGCCAATGTCCCCACGACGTATCAACTTCCAACCCCTTACGTTTTCTAAGATATAGCCCGGACAATATTTTCAAACTCAAGGTCACTACGGCAATGTCAAAGGTTAAATCAAGGTCACCCAGTGACGTTACATACCTACACCCCAACGAATGTCCTTACCAAGTCTCAACTTCTTCACCTTATGGTTTCAGAGATATAGCCCGGAAAATATTTTATAGGTCAAGGTCACTACGGCAAGGTCAAAGGTCAAATCAAGGTCACACCATGATATTGCACACCTACAACCCCCAGCCAATGTCGCTACCAAGTATCAACTTCCTACACCTTACAGTTGTCGAGATATAGCCCAGACAAGATTTTATACGTCAAGGTGACTATGGCAAGGTCAAAGGTCAAACCAAGATCACACCATGGCGTTGTACATCTACACCCCCTAACCAATGTCCCTACCAAGTATCAACTTCTTACACATTATGGTTTCCAAGATGTAGCCCGGACAAGATTTTTAAACTTAAGGTCATTACAGCAAGGTCAAAGGGCAAATTCAGGTCACACCATGACGTTGCACACCTACACCCCCAACCAATGTCTCTACCATGCATCAACTTCCTACAACTTATGGTTTCTGAGATACAGCCCAGACAAACTTTTTCCTACCGCCCGCCTGCCCGCCCATCTGGACACTAAGGGTGAAAACAATACCCCGACGGGGTAAAAACAGTTAATGTATATCTGTCGTTAGATATGACTACCTCAGCTCTATTTTACTCACACATGGAGCCAAAGCATGACTCCATACAAAACTGGATATTTATATAAAAGATTTTCCCATGGAATAAAAATGTGATACTCTGTGTAGTAAAGGCAACTGACCATTATCCAAGGACACTAAGGAGATGATATATAAACTATCTGAAATAACTGATTTCAAATAACTTCAACAATAAACAACATGTTCAATTATTTTGAAAACAAAATGAAATTACTTTTATTTTGAAATATCCTAAAAATCAGATTTCAGTCTAACTACGGTAGTTCGGCTTTTACTTCTAAGAGCATTCAATGAAATGCATTGAAGCAGGAAAAAGGCAGATAAAAGAATACAACACTGTTCTTTAATCAAAAAATGATACAAACGGAGGGTTACATAGTTCTTTCATCAATAAATAACAATAATATGAAGAAAACATATTTAAAATGGTGAGGCTGTATATCCGATAACTGAGTAATTTCTTTTTGAAGCTGTCCGCAGTAACTTAAGTGGTTTCAGATGGGCTATAATTGGGAATTTATGTGATTGTGGTACTCAGTTTCTATGTTTATCCTTACTTTAAATGACCACAACTTTCTTCTTATTGGTCCATTATTATATTTTTCACTTGAAAAGGCTCTAGCTATCTCTAATGGTTTTCAAGGTAATTGTCCTGTTCCATTTCTACCAAAATTCAAGATGGCAGCCAAAAATCAGAAAATTAAAAAAAAAATTCAGAGGCATTAGATCCAGTGTCAAAGAGTTAAAGGGGTCCAAAATTGCTTGAAAGCACCCAATCTCCAACAGTTTTCGAGATAACTGACATTTTTGATTTCCACCAAACTTTCAAGATGATGGCCAAATTTGGAAAATTAAAGAGATATGTGTATAAGGCATCCTTAGAGTGATGACCCCAACTGACCTTGAAGCAGGGGTCAAAGGTCAAATTCAACACTTGGGAAAGATTCCCAGAACATGACTTCCTATTGGTTGTTCTCACATTTCAAATTTCTAAGACCACTAATAAGGGAGATACAAGTGGTTTACTCAACAGGGAATATTCAAAAAAAGCTATTGCTCAGTTACACAATGAGCTACAGGTATACAATCTCACTGTGTAACAGTTGACTCAAAAGTATGTGAATAACATATTTTAAGAAAATACTCTAAATGCAATAGTTTTCAAGTTACAATTGATTTACTCAACAGAGAGACTCTCAAAATTGCTACTGCTTAGCAAAGCAATAAGCTACTGGTCTGCAATTTTACTATGTTATCACTGACCAAAAAGGAGGTAAATAATATTTTTAAACAAGATTTAGAGCACCTTAATGATTTTTAAACAATCGGCTATGGTGGCCATTTTGAGGCCAAAATTTTTCAAAGCCAAAAGATTTACAAGCCATAACTTGAATATTAACTTCCTCTGGGCTGTTTTCATATTCTGAAGCCCTAAGACCAATAATATAGAGGAAAAAAGTACTTGTTAGTATGATGATCCCATTTCCCCCTAAAACAGGAAGATTCTCGGGCCATGACTTCCAATAAGCTGTTTTCACATTGCAAACCCCTAGGAGCAATGATAAGGGGATATAAGGCCTTTTTAATAGGATAATTAAAAAAAACGGTCAATTTGTTTTTGAAACTAGGCCAAGTTACTATCAGGCTAGCTTTCCTAGACATGTATCTTTCGTGCAAATTCAATGATGCTAACTGCAATATTTCAACATTTTGAGCATCTTAATGATTTTCACACAATTGGCTATGGCAGCCATTTTAGCTTTTCAAGTAAGTAAGTAAGAAACACTTATATAGCGCCGAATTTGATGTAAACATCCTCTAAGGCGCTGATGTGCAAAAAGGGATAGTCCAGTTCCAGAAAGATGTCAGTTTCCATATTAGCGTCCGGTCGGGGAGATAGGCTATGGTGGAGGATAAGCCAATCTAAAAAGGTATGTTTTCAACTGTTTCCTGAAACCAGAAATGCTTTCTATGGTTCTGATGGGTTGAGGAAGCTTGTTCCACTCTGTGGGAGCCCCTGCTATGAAACTGCGTAGCCCTGAGCGTTTATTTGGTTTAGATGAGGAAATTGATAGGCGATTGCCCCGTGTGAGATCACTCCGCCTAATTAGAGCGGAGAGATATGGAGGTTGGCTCAAATGTATTGCTTTATAAATGAGGAGATTATATTTGAACACTATACGGTAATGAATGGGGAGCCAGTGTAGTTTGTGCAGGAAGGGTGTAACATGACAGTATTTATTTAGCTTGCACACCGTCCGACATAAGGCATTTTGAACTCTGTAGTCTGCTAGTATATGCCTTTTTTGTGTTGTAAAGCAGTGAGTTACAGTAATCCAGACGACTGCTTACCAAGGCATTTGCCACCTTTACAGCTGTTTCATGATTTAAGTACCTGCGGACCCTTCGTAGTTCCCGGAGATGGTAGTAACTTATGCGACATAGATTAGCCACGTGTCTTTGCATTGAATTTTCAGCATCCAGGATGACACCAAGGTTTTTTACTGATTCAGCTGGTTCCATGGTGTTGCCAAGCAAACTCACTGGGAAAGATGACTTCAGGGAACTTCTAATTTGATCATCACCAATCACTATGAATTCTGTCTTGTCAGGATTTAATTTAAGCTTATTATTTCCCATCCAAGCCTGGACCGCCTCAAGGCAATTTGTTAATTCAGTGATACTGGAATCGAAGTTCATAGAGTCGAGTTCCAAGTAAATTTGTGTGTCATCTGCATATAAGTGGTGGGTGACATTGAATTTAGATATGACTGAACTGAGAGGGGTTGTGTATAGGGTAAAAAGGAGTGGCCCTAGAACTGAGCCCTGGGGAACCCCGTAAGGGAGTTGAAAAGCATCTGAAAGATGTCCATCTATTTTGATGCGCTGCTTGCGTGAGTGGAGGTATGACAGGACCCACTTAAGCACTACCCCATCAATGCCATACCAGTGCTGAAGGCAGATGAGGACAAAATTTTACACAGGCAAAACATTTGCAGGCCAGGACTTCCCATGGGCTGTTTTTATATTCTGAAGCCCTAGGAGCAATAATAAGATAGATATAAGGACGTTTTAGTATGATGACCCCATTTGACCTTGAAGCAGGGGTCAAAGGTCAAGTTCAACACATGGAAAATATTCTCAGGTCATGACTTCCTTTAAGATGTTTTCACATTTCAAACTCATAGGAAATAGCCTTCTAAACAAATTTTTAAAATGTGATGGTTCTGAAATCAAGAGAAGTATGACCTTTCCTTGCTGGTTCCAAAGACACTCAGTTTCATTTCTGCAAATGCTGAATAAAGATCAACAATTTTACTGATGGCAGTGATAAGTTTACTGTAACTGACGGATGGGTATCCAGATCATTCACACAAAAACATGTTCGCCAAAATATTCTTTAAAATATTTTTTGGAAAACCTACACACCCACAAGTCTGGTCACGAATTTCAAGTATTTGCTATTCAAGAAGCATTTTCATTTTAGGAGGTCCTACGGGATTCAGTGACCTCACTTTTCCTAATTTGCATGTCTTATTTTTAAATATTGCTAGGAAATCCCACGGAATTCTAATTTGCATATTTTATTTTAAAATATTGCTAGGAAATCCCACAGGATTCCGTGACCTCACGTTTTTCTAATTTGCATATTTTGTTTTAAAATATTGCTAGGAAATTTCCATGGAATTCGAATTTCATATTTTATTTTTTTAATATTTTACTAGGCAATCCCACGGAATTCTGTGACCTCACATTTTCTTATTTGCATATTTGATTTTAAAATATTGCTCAGAAATCCCTCGGAATTCTGTTACCTCACATTTACTAATTTGCATATTATATTTTAACATATTGCTAGGAAATCTGAAGGAATTCTTATTTGCAACCTGCATACTTTGAAATATTGCTTGTCGAAATATCTTTTTTACACATACGGAAATGATGACAGAAAAAAGTTGTTTGGTGAAATAGTGTAAGAGTTAGGTGAAATGGTCGATCTGGTAATTGACAGATGGCTGACCCCAGGTTACTAGTGGCTTTCCACCAGTAAATGCCCGCCAGGATTATTTTTCTTTGTTAGAAGTCAAAGACAAATTATCTTCAGATATGGGTGCCAATAGTTCCAGGGACGAATCATTTTGACACCTTTTGTATTGTTGTCTTATGTAACTTCGACACATATACAACTTCGACGTAATACATATATCATCGTTTTTGAAGTGTTTTCGAGGGTTTTTAAGATCAATTGCAAATATATTTGGTCAATAATTGTATATTTCGCTCATTTATTATTATTTTAACAACTTTTTCAAACTCCCTCCCCACGGACATTTTCTTCCTGTTGATGGATCCCCAAAAACCAGTACCGAGCGCAAAAATGCCATACTAAACCCCAGATAAGAAGTGTTGGCCAATTGTGTTAATTCATTAGGTTAATTTAAACAAGCAATCAGTGCCCGTGAACGGGCTCTGTGTCAGCTGACTGTTTCAGATTAGAAGTGAAAGAAGGAAAGGACACAAAAGTTGTGCTCTGCAAATGGTACACAGAAGTAAAGTACGAAGTTATCTATTAAGGAGTAAAAAAGTAGGTAGAAAACATATTCAAACAAATACTGTAAATGTAATAGTTTTCAAGTTACAACTGATTTACTCAACAGTAAAAACCTCAAAGTAGCTATTGCTCACCTATGAAATGAGCTACAGGTCTGCAATTTTACTATGTTATAGCTAACCCAAAAGTAGATGAATAACATATTTAAACAAAATATTCTAAAAAATGCAATAGTTTTCAAGTTATAACTGATTTACTCAACAGTGATAACCTCAAAGTAGCTATTACTCAGCTATGCAATGACCTACAAGCCTGCATTATTATGTTATAGCTGACCCAAAAGTAGCTGAATAATATACTTAAACAAGATACTCCAAATGCTATAGTTTTCACTTTACAACTGATTTACTCAGCAGTGATACCCTCAAAATAGCTACTGCTCAGCTATGCAATGATGTTACAGGTCTGCAATTTCACTATGTTACAGAGGACTGAAAAGTAGGTGAATAACATATTTATACAAAATACTGTAAATGCAATAATTTTCAAGATACAACTGATTTACTAAACAGTAAAACCTCAAAGCAGCTATTACTCAACAATACAATGAGGTACAGGAGTGCAATTTCACTATGTTATAGCTAACTGAAAAGTAGGTGAATACCATATTTAAAGAAAATACTGTAAATGCAATAGTTTTCTGGTTACAACTGATTTACTCAACTGTGAGAACCTGAAAATAGCTATTGTTCATCTACGCAATGAGCTACAGGTCTGCAATTTTACTATGTTACAACTGGCTCAAAGTAAGTGAATAATATATTTAAAGAAATTACTGTAAATGTAATAGTTTTCAAGTTAAAACTGATTTAACCAACAGTGATAACCTCAAAGTAGCTATTACTCAGCTATGTAATGAGCTACAGGTCTGCAATTACACTATGTTATAGTGGACTGAAAAGTAGGTGAATAATACCGGTATATTTAAAGAAAAAACTAGAAATCGGCCGCCCTGTTGATAGTAGATGCGAATAGAAACAGGATAGCATAGAAGAACACACATTATCATGTGTAATGTCCACCCATGAACCTTTTGCCCAAATTGTACAGTAGTCTTACAAGACCCTGTTTCATTTGTAAAATATATCAATGATGCTTAAATATTTGTTAGTGTAGATGTAAATTATTTCAGCTTCATGCCTTTTTGCATTGGTTGGGTTGAAAATTTTGACGAAATCACTCTATCTGGCATGGTTAAGAAGATAGAAGCAAATTCCTGTTTTTCTATTTTTGGCAAAAATTTGAAAATTCAAAATGGCCGCCATTTTTGGGAAAAGGAAATTTTTTTGAAAATTGCCAAGAGTACATTTTCTAGATACCCTATGGGTCGAAAATTTCAACGAAATAACTCTATTTGGCACGGTTAAGGCCAGTTTGTGTTTTTCCATTTTGGGCAAAAATTCGAAAATTCAAAATGGCTGCCATTTTTGGGGAGGGGAAAATTTTTTGAAAATTGCAAAGATTACATTCCTTAGATACCCCGTGGGTTGAAAATTTCGACGAAATCGCTCTATCTCGCATGGTTAAGGAGATAGAAGCAAATTTGTGTTTTGCCATTTTTGACAAAAATTTGAAAATTCAAAATGGCCGCCATTTTAGGGGACGGGAAATTTTTTTTTAAATTGCCAAGAATACAATGCTGAAATACCTGTGGGTCGAAAATTTTGACGAAATCGCTCTATCTCGCACGGTTAAGGAGATAGAAGCAAATTTGTGTTTTGCCATTTTTGGCAAAAATTCGAAAATTCAAAATGGCCGCCATTTTTGGGGAGGGGAAAATTTTTTGGAAAATTGCAAAGATTGCATTCCTTAGATACCCTGTGGGTCGAAAATTTCGACGAAATCGCTCTATCTCGCACGGTTAAGGAGATAGAAGCAAATTTGTGTTTTGCCATTTTTGGGAAAAATTCGAAAATTCAAAATGGCCGCCATTTTTGGGGAGGGGAAAATTTTTGGAAAATTGCAAAGATTGCATTCCTTAGATACCCTGTGGGTCGAAAATTTCGACGAAATCACTCTATCTCGCACGGTTAAGGAGATAGAAGCAAATTAGTGTTTTGCCATTTTTGGCAAAAATTCGAAAATTCAAAATGGCCGCCATTTTTGGGGAGGGGAAAATTTTTTAAAAATTACCAAGAGTACAATGCTCAGATACCCAGTGGGTCGAAAATTTTGACGAAATCGCTCTATCTGGCACGGTTAAGGAGATAGAAGCAAATTGGTGTTTTGCCATTTTTGGCAAAAATTCGAAAATTCAAAATGGCCGCCATTTTTGGGGAGGGGAAAATTTTTTGAAAATTGCAAAGATTGCATTCCTTAGATACCCTGTGGGTCGAAAATTTCGACGAAATCGCTCTATCTCGCACGGTTAAGGAGATAGAAGCAAATTTGTGTTTTGCCATTTTTGGCAAAAATTCGAAAATTCAAAATGGCCGCCATTTTTGGGGAGGGGAAAATTTTGTTAAAATTACCAAGAGCACAATGCTCAGATACCCTGTGGGTCGAAAATTTTGACGAAATCGCTCTATCTGGCACGGTTATGGAGATAGAAGGAAATTTGTGTTTTGCCATTTTTGGCAAAAATTCGAAAATTCAAAATGGCCGCCATTTTTGGGGAGGGGAAAATTTTTTGAAAATTGCAAAGATTGCATTCCTTAGATACCCTGTGGGTCGAAAATTTCGACGAAATCACTCTATCTCGCACGGTTAAGGAGATAGAAGCAAATTAGTGTTTTGCCATTTTTGGCAAAAATTCGAAAATTCAAAATGGCCGCCATTTTTGGGGAGGGGAAAATTTTTTAAAAATTACCAAGAGTACAATGCTCAGATACCCTGTGGGTCGAAAATTTTGACGAAATCACTCTATCTGGCACGGTTAAGGAGATAGAAGGAAATTTGTGTTTTGCCATTTTTGGCAAAAATTCGAAAATTCAAAATGGCCGCCATTTTGGGGGAGGGGAAAATTTTTGGAAAATTGCAAAGATTGCATTCCTTAGATACCCTGTGGGTCGAAAATTTCGACGAAATCGCTCTATCTCGCACGGTTAAGGAGATAGAAGGAAATTTGTGTTTTGCCATTTTTGGCAAAAATTCGAAAATTCAAAATGGCCGCCATTTTTGGGGAGGGGAAAATTTTTGGAAAATTGCAAAGATTACATTCCTTAGATACCCTGTGGGTCGAAAATTTCGACGAAATCGCTCTATCTCGCACGGTTAAGGAGATAGAAGCAAATTAGTGTTTTGCCATTTTTGGCAAAAATTCGAAAATTCAAAATGGCCGCCATTTTTGGGGAGGGGAAAATTTTTGGAAAAATTACCAAGAGCACAATGCTCAGATACCCTGTGGGTCGAAAATTTTGACGAAATCGCTCTATCTGGCACGGTTAAGGAGATAGAAGCAAATTGGTGTTTTGCCATTTTTGGCAAAAATTCGAAAATTCAAAATGGCCGCCATTTTTGGGGAGGGGAAAATTTTTTGAAAATTGCAAAGATTGCATTCCTTAGATACCCTGTGGGTCGAAAATTTCGACGAAATCGCTCTATCTCGCACAGTTAAGGAGATAGAAGCAAATTTGTGTTTTGCCATTTTTGGCAAAAATTCGAAAATTCAAAATGGCCGCCATTTTTGGGGAGGGGAAAATTTTTTGAAAATTGCAAATATTACATTCCTTAGATACCCTGTGGGTCGAAAATTTCGACGAAATCGCTCTATCTCGCACGGTTAAGGAGATAGAAGCAAATTAGTGTTTTGCCATTTTTGGCAAAAATTCGAAAATTCAAAATGGCCGCCATTTTTGGGGAGGGGAAAATTTTTTAAAAATTACCAAGAGTACAATGCTCAGATACCCAGTGGGTCGAAAATTTTGACGAAATCGCTCTATCTGGCACGGTTAAGGAGATAGAAGCAAATTTGTGTTTTGCCATTTTTGGCGAAAATTCAAAATGGCCGCCATTTTTGGGGAGGGGAAAATTTTTGGAAAATTGCAAAGATTGCATTCCTTAGATACCCTGTGGGTCGAAAATTTCGACGAAATCACTCTATCTCGCACGGTTAAGGAGATAGAAGCAAATTAGTGTTTTGCCATTTTTGGCAAAAATTCGAAAATTCAAAATGGCCGCCATTTTTGGGGAGGGGAAAATTTTTGGAAAATTGTAGATTGCATTCCTTAAATACCCTGTGGGTCGAAAATTTCGACGAAATCGCTCTATCTCACACGGTTAAGGAGATAGAAGCAAATTTGTGTTTTGCCATTTTTGGCAAAAATTCGAAAATTCAAAATGGCCGCCATTTTTGGGGAGGGGAAAATTTTTTGAAAATTGCAAATATTACATTCCTTAGATACCCTGTGGGTCGAAAATTTCGACGAAATCGCTCTATCTCTTACGGTTTCTGAGATATTAGCAAATTACTCAAAAGTAGTACTGAAAATACACAATGAAGTACCTAAATGGCTATTACTCATGTACTGACAAAGCTATCAGTCCCAAATGCAATACCAAGCGAGCTATGGACATAACAATCTTGTATTCAAAATTGTAGTAAAATATCTTTAATTATTTTGGCTTAAATGCACGGAAACCAATGGGTACTGAAAATAGCTGTACTTAAGTATTACTCAGTAAGCAAAAGAGGTACAACAGCCAAAAGCAATCCCAAGCAAGCTACTGACCCAATAAGCCTGCATACCAAATTTGGTGACAATAGCTCTAATACTTTTCCTTTAAATGAGCGGAAACCATGCGTGACGCCGGACATCGGACGCCGGACGCCGGACATCGGACATCGGACGGCGAAAAAAGCAAAAATAATATATCCACCCCCCAGGGGGGTGGACATAATTACTGTCAATGCAGTAATTTTCAAGTTACAACTGATTTACTCAACAGTGAGAACCTCAAAGTAGCTACTGCTCAGCTATGCCATGAGCTACAGGTCTGCACTTTCACTGTGTGGTAGCAGATCCAAAAGTAGGTAAATAACATATTTCAACAAAATACTCTAAATGCAATAGTTTTCAAGTTATAACTGATTTACTCAACAGTGATAACCTCAAAGTAGCTATTACACAGCTATGCAATGACCTATAGGCCTGGAATTTTCCTATGTTATAGTAGTGCTGCGCCGATTAGTGGTCCATTCAATGCATTGATCAATGACGGCATTACTTTCAATGCATCGATCAAAAAACCAAAATTCGGGATGCCGAAAAAGGGTTGAGTTCTAGTATGTTTCCAGTCAAATCAAACGAAAGAGGAAGTGATTTTCCGTAAAATAAACATGGAGCAGTTTTTGTCCCAAAGATATCGCCTTAGAATTGTTGAAATGTACAAAAATATTATCTAAAAGTTTGGATTAGTTATTTACTCTGTAAGTTTTGTATGATTTTAATGTCTGCCGATGCATCGAATGATGCATCGATCACATGTGGGCGATAATCGAGTGATTTTTGTGGACCGAGTCGCAGCACTATGTTATAGCTAGCCCAAAAGTAGCTGAATAACATATTAAAACAAAATACTCTAAATGCAACAGTTTTCACTTCACAACTTATTTACTCAACAGTGATAACCTCAAAGTAGCTATTGCTCAGCTATGCAATAATGTTACAGGTCAGCAATTTCACTATGTTATAGAGGACTGAAAAGTAGGTGAATAACATATTTAAAGAAATTACTGTAAATGCAATAGTTTTCAAGTTACAAGCAATTTACTCAACAGTGAGAACCTCAAAATAGCTATTGCTCAGCTATATATTGAACTACAAGTCTGCAAGTTTACTATGTTATAGCTTACCCAAAAGTAGTTGAATAACATATTTAACCAAAATACTCTAAATGCAATAGTTTTCAAGTTACAATTTATTTACTCAACAGTGAGAACCTGAAAGTAGCTATTGCTCGGCTATGCAATGATGTTACAGGTCTGCAATTTCACTACGTTATAGCTGACCCAAAAGTAGCTAAGTTACATCTTAATACAAAATTCTCTAAATCTAATAGTTTTCAAGTTACAACTGATTTACTCACCAGTGAAAACCTCAAAGTAGCTATTGCTCAGCTATGTCAGGAGCTATATGTCTGCAATTTTACTATGTTATAGCTAACCAAAAAGTAAATAAATAACATATTTAAACAAAATACTCTAAACGCAATAGTTTTCAAGTTATAAATGATTTACTCAACAGTGATAACCTAAAAGTAGCTTTTACTCAGCTTTGCCATGAGACACAGGTCTGCAACTTTACTATGTTATAGCTGACCCAAAAGTAGCTGAATAACATATTTATACAAAATTCTGTATATGCAATAGTTTTCAAGTTATAAGTGATTTTACTCCTTGTGGAAGTTACTGAAAAGTCACAAAGTAGCTATCACTCAGTTAGCTATGAGGATAGATGCCCAAGCTACTCACCATGTTATAGCTATGAAAAAAGTAGCTGAATAACAAATTTTAGCAAAATGCTCTAAATGCAATACTTTTCAAGTTATAAGTGATTTAGTGCCTGATTTCATGAATTTTAATGCATTAAAATTATTTTAAAAATTCATAAAAACATAATTTAAAAAGATCCACACAAGATAATCTACTAGTGGCCCATTACATATATACAAGATAAGAGAGAAATCCCTGCAATAGTCAATGAAAAAATAAGTGACTTAGTGCATGATTTCGTGAATTTTAATGCATTAAAAATGATTTAAAAAATTCATTAAAAAAAAATTAAGACAGATCCAGGTCTGACACTCACACAAGGGAATCTACTTGTAGCCTAGTACATATATGCAAGATATGAGAAAAATCCCTGCAATAGTCAATGAGAAAATTGTGATAAAGTGTTGAAATTTTCACACTTTTGGTGGGGGTACCTCCCTCGTAATGTCTCTAGCAAACAGATGAACAGACAGATTTGCATGCCGTGAACAATTTTTCATCCTCGATAGATAAGGTACCTTTTAAACAAGAGGAGAGTGCCCGTGAACGGGCACTGTGTCAGCTGACTGAATGTTTTTGATTTGTGATGGTGATAATGAGAGGAAAGCATAATTATCAGGGAAAGGGCTGTACAGAAATACAGTAAATGGTAACTGAACAGCATGTTCGAAAGATATTCCGAAGCTGACAGAAGAAAAGGACAAAAAAGTTGTGCCCTGCAAATGGTATTATGAAATAAAGTAACAAGGTAATTGTTTAAGTGTAAAAAGTAGGTTAAAAATATTTAAAGAAATACTATAAATGCAATATCCTCGTTCGACCATGAAGAAGGGGTCCAAAGGTCAAATCTGACCATACCAAAAGATTCCCAGCCAAAGAATTTAGGATGGTTTACCATCCCAAACCTCTCGGACCAATAATAAGTGAGTCATAGGCACTTTTTAAGTTTGGCTATCCTTGTTTGACCTTGAAGGAGGGGGGTCCAAGGTCAAATCCGACCACACAAAAAAATTCCCCGCCCATGATTTCCTGTAGCTTGTTTACCATCCCAAACTTGTAGGACCAATAATAAGCGAGTTCTAAGCAATTGTAAGTTTGGCTATCCTCAATTGACCTTGAAGGAGGGGTCCCAGGTCAAATCTGACCACACCAAAAGAATCCCAGCCCATGATTTCCTATATGTTGGTTTACCATCCCAAACCTCCAAGACCAATAATACGCGAGTTATAAGCACTTTAAGTTTGGCTATCTTCGTTTGACCTGGAAGGAGGGGTCCAAGGTCAAATCCGACCACACCAAAAGATTCCCAGCCCATGATTTTCTATAGGTTGGTTTTCCATTCGAAACCTCTAGGACCAATAATAAGTGAGTTATAAGCACTTTTAAGTTTGGCTATCCTCATTTGACCTTGAAGGAGGGGTCCAAGGTGAAATCCGACCACACCAAAAAATTCCCAGCTCAAGATTTTCTATAGGTTGGTTTTCATTCCAACCTCTAGGACCAATAATAAGCGAGTTATAAGCACTTTTATGTTTGGCTATCCTCATTTGACCTTGAAGGAGGGTTCCAAGGTCAAATCGGACCATATTAATAGATTCCCAGCCCATGATTTCCTACAGGTTGGATACAATGATTTACTCAACAGGGAGAACCTGAAAGAAGCTATTGCTCAGCTATGCCATGACATAGAGGTCTGCAATTTCACTATGTTATAGCTGACCAAAAATTATGTGAATAACATATTTAAACAAAATACTCTAAATGTAATAATTTTCAAGTTAAAACTGATTTACTCAAGAGTGAGAACCTCAAAGTAACTATTACTCAGCTATGCAATGAGCTACATGTCTGAATTTTTGCACTGTTATAGCTGACCTAAAAGTAGGTGAACAACATATTTAAGCAAAATACTGTAAATGCAATAGTTTTCAAGTTACAACTGATTTACTCAATAGTGAGAACCTGAAAATAGCTATTGCTCCACTATGCCATGAGCTATAGGTCTGTAATTTCACTATATTATAGCTAACCCCAAAGTAGGTGAACAATGTATTTTAACAAAATACTCCAAATGCAATATTTTTCAAGTTATAGCTGATTTACTCAACAGTCAGTGCCTGAGAATAGCTATTGCTCAGTTGTGCCATGAGCTACAGGTCTGAAATTTCACTATGTTATAGCTGACCCAAAAGTAGCTGAATAACATATTTGCACAAATTTCTGTAAAGGCAATAGTTTTCCAATTACAACTGATTTACTCAACAGTGAGAACTTCAAAGTAGCTATTACTCAGCTATGCAATGAGCTACAGGTCTGGAACTTCACTATGTTATAGCTGACCCCAAAATAGGTGAATAACATATTGCAACAAAATACTCTAAATGCAATAATTTCCAAGTTATAAGCAATTTACTCAACAGTGATAACCTAAAAGTAGCTATTACTCAGCTATGCCATGAGCTACAGGTCTGAAATTTTACTATGTTATAGCTGACCCAAAAGTAGCTGAATAACATATTTATACTAAATTCTCTAAATGCAATAGTTTTCAAATTACAAGTGATTTACTCAACATTGAGAACTTCAAAGTAGCTATTACTCAGCTATGCAATGAGTCACAGGTCTGGAACTTCACTATGTTATAGCTGACCTCAAAATAGGTGAATAACATATTGAAACAAAATACTCTAAATGCAATAATTTCCAAGTTATAAGCAATTTACTCAACAGTGATAACCTAAAAGTAGCTATTACTCAGCTATGCCATGAGCTACAGGTCTGAAATTTTACTATGTTATAGCTGACCCAAAAGTAGGTGAACAACATATTTAAGCAAAATACTGTAAATGCAATAGTTTTCAAGTTACAACTGATTTACTCAATAGTGATGACCTAAAAGTAGCTATTACTCAGCTATGCCATGAGCTACAGGTCTGAAATTTTACTATGTTATAGCTGACCCAAAAGTAGCTGAATAACATATTTATACTAAATTCTCTAAATGCAATAGTTTTGCAATTACAACTGATTTACTCAATAGTGAGAACCTCAAAGTAGTTATTACTCAGCTATGCAATGAGCTACAGGTCTGAAATTTTACTATGTTATAGCTGACCCAAAAGTAGGTGAACAACATATTTAAGCAAAATACTGTAAATGCAATAGTTTTCAAGTTACAACTGATTTACTCAATAGTGATGACCTAAAAGTAGCTATTACTCAGCTATGCCATGAGCTACAGGTCTGAAATTTTACTATGTTATAGCTGACCCAAAAGTAGCTGAATAACATATTTATACGAAATTCTCTAAATGCAATAGTTTTCCAATTACAACCGATTTACTCAATAGTGAGAACTTCAAAGTAGCTATTACTCAGCTATGCAATGAGCCACAGATCTGAAACTTCACTATGTTATAGCTGATCCCAAAATAGGTGAATAACTTATTGAAACAAAATACTCTAAATGCAATAATTTCCAAGTTATAAGCAATTTACTCAACAGTGATAACCTAAAAGTAGCTATTACTCAGCTATGCCATGAGCTACAGGTCTGAAATTTTACTATGTTATAGCTGACCCAAAAGTAGGTGAACAACATATTTAAGCAAAATACTGTAAATGCAATAGTTTTCAAGTTACAACTGATTTACTCAATAGTGATGACCTAAAAGTAGCTATTACTCAGCTATGCCATGAGCTACAGGTCTGAAATTTTACTATGTTATAGCTGACCCAAAAGTAGCTGAATAACATATTTACACTAAATTCTCTAAATGCAATAGTTTTGCAATTATAACTGATTTACTCAATAGTGAGAACCTCAAAGTAGTTATTACTCAGCTATGCAATGAGCTACAGGTCTGAAATTTTACAATGTTATAGCTGACCCAAAAGTAGGTGAACAACATATTTAAGCAAAATACTGTAAATGCAATAGTTTTCAAGTTACAACTGATTTACTCAATAGTGATGACCTAAAAGTAGCTATTACTCAGCTATGCCATGAGCTACAGGTCTGAAATTTTACTATGTTATAGCTGACCCAAAAGTAGCTGAATAACATATTTATACGAAATTCTCTAAATGCAATAGTTTTCCAATTACAACCGATTTACTCAATAGTGAGAACTTCAAAGTAGCTATTACTCAGCTATGCAATGAGCCACAGATCTGAAACTTCACTATGTTATAGCTGATCCCAAAATTGGTGAATAACATATTGAAACAAAATACTCTAAATGCAATAGTTTCCAAGTTATAAGCGATTTACTCAACAGTGATAACCTAAAAGTAGCTATTACTCAGCTATGCAATGAGCTACAGGTCTGAAATTTTACTATGTTATAGCTGACCCAAAAGTAGCTGAATAACATATTTATACGAAATTCTCTAAATGCAATAGTTTTGAAGTTATAAGCGATTTACTCAACAGTGATAACCTAAAAGTAGCTATTACTCAGCTATGCCATGAGCTACAGGTCTGAAATTTTACTATGTTATAGCTGACCCAAAAGTAGCTGAATAACATATTTATACGAAATTCTCTAAATGCAATAGTTTTTAAGTTACAATTGATTCTACTCATGATGGAAGTTACTGAAAAGCCCAAAAGTAGCTATTACTCACTTAGCTATTGAGACAGGCACCCAACTTACCCACCATATTGTAGCTATGAAAAAAGTAGCTGAATAACATATTTTAACAAAATGCTCTAGATGCAATAGTTTTCAAGTTATAAATGATTTTGTGCATGATTTCATGAATTTTAATGCATTAAAAATTATTAAAAAAATTTATTAAAAAAAAAGTAAGACAGATCCAGGTCTCATACTCACACAAGAGAATCTACCTCTGGCCTAGTACATATATGCAAGATATGAGAGAAATCCCTGCAATAGTCACTGAGAAAATTGTGATTAAGTGTTGAAATTTTCACACTTTTGGTGGGGGTACCCCCTTTGTAATGTCTCTAGCAAACAGACGAACAGACAGATTTGCATGCCTTGAACAATTTTTCATCCTCGATAGATAAGGTATCTTTTAAAAAAAACAGCACGTCTCTAGGCCTTGTAGTTTTGGAGGAGAAGTTGTTCACGCGGACGCGTACGCGGACGCCCACGCCGCAGAGTGACGACATAATGTCAGCTGAGTGACAAGTCAGCTGACATAAAAAACAGCATGTTTCTGAGCCTTGTAGTTTTGGAGGAGAAGTTGTTCACGCGGATGCGGCAGAGTGATGCCATAATGTCAGCTGACTGACAAGTCAGCTGACATAAAAACGTAAATTTGGCATGACATATTGGTGTAAATATGTTTTAGGTTATGTCATAGTGTTGTGGTAAACATTTCTTCTCCCATTTTGTATGTTTAAAAGTTTGAGATGTTTCACCAATGTCTTTGTTTAGGTTAATCGCTGCAAGGCCAAAACTGGTTATACAAACTATACCAAAGAGAATTTAGAAGAGGCAATGTCACTTATAGAAAAGGGAATATCAGTTTACAAACCCTCAAAGTTGACAGGTGTTCCTCAAACTACAATAAAAAACAGAAGGAAACTGTGGAAACATACTTCCAAAATCTTCCAAAATCAAATTTTGGAGACATAGGACATATTTTCTGCCCCAAGTTTAATATACAACATTGGCGAAAGTGGCTTCTCTCCTGAACGTTCCCCACCTAAATTGGCCATTGGCAATCCCTTCCCTCCCTTTTTGATTTTTAAAGGTCAAAGAATCCTTGATGAGCTAACTGAAGGTGCTACCCAAGGGTCCATATTCACTAACATTAATCAAGCTGAGCAAAAAATCAGCTCAAGATCTGATCAGGATCAAGGAAAATGTTCCAAAATATCCTGAAGAATCACTTCATTAAATTTACCATGCCAAAAATGACAAACATTTGCTTTTGCTGTGTGATAGTTCTTCCACACATTTCAGTGCTGAACTAATATTCCACCATTTATTTTAGTTTTGTGTTGCATAAAAAGCACTTCAAATCCATTTAACTATTTATGTAGAGTTTTCCATTTCTGTATATTCAGTACATATGTGCAATATATTGTAAATAATTTACTAAATTGTACATAAATATGGCTCAATTATAAATTCACAACCACTTCTTTTTAAATGTTAGAACTACATGAAGTCAGATTTTGCACACAGTACTAAACTTTTGAAACAATGCTTCTGATACGTCGAAGTTATAAAGTTCCTGTTTACAACATGGCTGATGGACATGTGATCAGAAATGTGCAAGATTTTTTTTTCTAAAAAAATTCTGCATTTATTTGCTAGTATTAAGCAAATACATGGTTGAAAACACTTGGAGAGGTATGTATTGATGTTTTTATTTATATATTTTGTACACATTGTGTGTTATGCATTGTTTTATGTTATTATGTCAAAGTTACATCGGAACACGCTACTGCTACCCTGCATATAATAAGTTTAACAATAATACATGATTTCAGAGTGTAGTAGGCCACTCATGTTAAAGCCCTGTGAAGGTGTGGTGAGGGCGGCCAACTTATGCAGGGTACTGCTACCCTGCATAAATTGGCCACAGGCATAAGTTGGCCGTGGCTCATCTACAGGCTCCAGAAAGACAAATAGTGGTGGTGGACCAGTTCACGCCCGGGTACCAATTCACGCCAACCCCTAAATTTATCCAAAATAATCACAGTTAAACAATAAATTACAAATGTATATGATCAATTTGATGATTATCTATAATGTGATAAACATCTTCTCTATGAAAAATCATAAATCTTCAAGAAAATTGAGGGTGGGCGTAAATTGGTACCCGGGCGTGAACTGGTCCACCACCACTAGGTTATTGTACACTAATGAAAACTGTTGCATATAATAAGTTTAACAAGAATACATGATTTCAGAGTGCAGTAGGCCACTCATGTTTAAGCCCTGTGAAGGTGTGGTGAGGGTGGCCAACTTATGCCCGCGGTCAACTTATGTACTGCTTCCCTGCATAAGTTGGCCGCGGGTCGTAAGTTGGCCGTCATCATCATATTTTGAAATTTCTATAAATCTAAAGGCCTGTATCATTCTTGAATGGTCTACTATAATAAGATTTATTATAACTACCACTTTTAAAACCTGTGCAACCACACATTTGTGTGTTTCATACATTTAAATGAGTGGCGGCCAACTTACGACCCGCGGCCAACTTATACATGGGTGGTCACGAAGATAAACGGTCACGGAGATAAACGGTCCTCAGAAATGCTCACATAATAACAGTTAAAAGGTTTAAACAACAATATAACACAAACCAAAATCATGAAAAGCATTGTTTAAGTCTATTTTGTTGTTTAGTTTCTGCGATTTTGCTATTTACACTATTTAA
Source organism: Sabellastarte sp. h YS-2021 (assembly GCA_964017235.1). Lineage (NCBI taxonomy): Eukaryota > Metazoa > Annelida > Polychaeta > Sabellida > Sabellidae > Sabellastarte > Sabellastarte sp. h YS-2021. The sequence continues at coordinate 80,432,581 of OZ024934.1, read as the reverse complement.
ATTTGAAAACTTTGAAGACCGTTTATCTTCGTGACCGTTTATCTTAATGACCACCCGTGTACAGGGAAGCAGTAGGGTACTGTACACGGGTGGTCACGAAGATAAACGGTCACGGAGATAAACGGTCCTCAGAAATGCTCACATAAAAACAGTTAAAAGGTTTAAACAACAATATAACACAAACCAAAATCATGAAAAGCATTGTTTAAGTCTATTTTGTTGTTTAGTTTCTGCGATTTTGCTATTTACACTATTTAAATTTGAAAACTTTGAAGACCGTTTATCTTCGTGACCGTTTATCTTAATGACCACCCGTGTACAGGGAAGCAGTAGGGTACTGTACACGGGTGGTCACGAAGATAAACGGTCACGGAGATAAACGGTCCTCAGAAATGCTCACATAAAAACAGTTAAAAGGTTTAAACAACAATATAACACAAACCAAAATCATGAAAAGCATTGTTTAAGTCTAGTTTGTTGTTTAGTTTCTGCGATTTTGCTATTTACACTATTTCAATTTGAAAACTTTGAAGACCGTTTATCTTCGTGACCGTTTATCTTCGTGACCACCCGTGTAGCAGTACAAATTAACTGGTTTCAGAAATGTTACACAACTGTTCTGCACTGTACCTGTTAAAGAATTAGTTAAAATGAGAATGAAAATAGCATGATATGAAATATTGATAGAAAACTTTGACATTTTTTGGCTATACAGAACAGATACAAGGAGACAACAAGGGAAAAGCTAGAAGTCTCATGACTCCTAAGTTTCTTCCGAAAAAAGATGTTTTGATAGCTCGCATTTAACCGAAAAATTAGGAAAATTAGAAATATGGAAGATACTAAACATTGGTTGGCCCTAACTCTGGTGCCAGACTACAAGAATTCGTGACTGCTAACTTCTACCCGCAAATACAGGTCATACCAAACGAGGTCACAAAATTCCGTGAGATTTTCAATAAATTAAATCTGTTGAAACAATTTCCTTCACAAGTTTGTGTTTTCAGAGTGTTTGTCTATGTTGCAGATTACTCCAACAGTAATAAATAGTACTTTCTGATTTTCATTTTTATGTGTAAAGGGCCTGACCAGTGATTAATTTTTGAAAAGATCCAGACCATATTCTGGATTGAAAAAATATGGACTTTTAAAGGCTCCATTTTCAAATGTGTGAGTCAAACTGGGGTTGTCTTATAGAACATTTTATATTTTTGGCTTATAAATATCTCCTTTATTATTATTTTTTTTAAATTTAGGATGTATTAAGAGGTAATATGAAACCTTGTATATGGTGTCTAGAAATTAGGTTAGATTTCTCCCCCTGGCCCCCACTTACTGGTCAAACGTTGGTCATAAAATTGGCACAATATTTCACCAAATCCTTTAAACCCCCAACATATTTGTTAAAGTTCAAATCAAAATGGTTAGAACCCTAAATTCCCCAAATTTTAAAGGAATGAAACCCCAAAACCTGCAACAATTAAAAGGTTAAAGGGTTTGATTTCTAGACCCCCAAAAGTAAAGGTTACAGGCTTTCAACCAAATAATTCCAAATTTTAAAGTCAAAGGGCTTGACCCCAAGAATTTAAAACTAGACAAAGGAGGTATCAATGGCCAGATACAAGATGTATTCTCTGGAAATCAGCAACTAACATGGTTTTGAAGATAACCAACATTTTTCAAGATGGCGGCCAAAATTCAGAAAATTCTAAATTATTCAGACATTAAAGGAGTAGTGCTTATTATCCAGTGAGGGTAATATTTGCCCAAAATTGCTCTATCTGTTACAGGTTTCAGGGCAAATTTATGACATTTTCCATTTCTGCAAAAATTCATTATGGCAAATGCAATTTGGAAAAGTCATGATTTTTCAGAGGTCCTAGAGGAGTAGTTCACTAAGTACCAATTATTATTATTATAATTTGGTCACCCACAGGCAAACAGTCACATGGTTTCTCCAAATAGTCTGGTCTTCCATCACTGTACGTAGCTCTGTTGTTGTCAGATTTCCTGCATCTTGCCTTAACACCTCTACAAAGTCTACTTTAGGTCTTCTTCTCAGATTTTGGTTGGGTTGCCATAGAACTAGGTCACTAGCTGCTAGTTCAGAATGTCAGTGGCAGTGACCAGCGAGTTTCATTCTTCTTGCTGCTATTTTATTACCGAAAGTGGGAGTTCTTCATACACCTCAGCATTTGTCTGGCGTTCCCATCATTTGACATTAGTGGCTTTCCTGAGCATCTTGGTGTAAGTGCCATTCAATATATTCTATCTTTGGAGTTACTGTACAGCTGTCACAGCCATATAGAAGTATAGATTCAACAGCTGCTACAAAGAATCTAACTTTGATTATTTCCTCATGTTCGAATTCCACATGCAGTTCATCTTGTTCAGTGCTTGCCAAACTTGTGCTTTCCTAATTTTTATTTCTTCATCAGTGCTGTCAACCCATGATCCCAGGTATTTGAAATCTTTGGTTTAATATTATTCCATTATATATTTTTGCCCTTATACAGGTTAGGCTGATGCTTCTGTAGTTGTCAGTCACAGATAGATCACCTGGCTTTGGAACTGGAATTATGTTCATAAAAGACTATCATGGTAGTTCGTCACATTGCATAAGTACCTTGTTACAAAAGTTAAGACAGATGTCATCAAAGTCAAAGCATTTAAAGACTTCCGGTGGGATTCCATCTGGTCCTGCACTTTACCTATAGTTTGAGTGATGTTTTTACCTTCTTGTATTCATCAAGGGTAAATGGACTGTCATCTATATCTAAACCCTCGTACACTGCTGGTATTGTCTCGTCTGGTTCTTCTGCTTCTGGTGTATTGCCCAGTAACTTGCTAAAGTGTGTGAACCAGGTGTTAACCCTTTCCTCTGGTCTCTCACCTGTTTACTTGACCATCTTTTGCATTCTTCCTTCCAGAGAGCTCGTTCACTGCCTTCCCTGAACCTCTTTCCATCCATTGCATTTTCAATCTGTTCAATTTTCTGCATTGCTTCCTCTTCCCTTATTCTTTCATAGGCATCATAGAGTTCTTGCAGAGCTGTTTTCCACTTTACTTTGTTATCATTGTTTGTACTTTCAGTGTACTCCTTGTGAGCTTTGTCCCCATTCCCTGATGGGTGTTATTTCTGGGTGTTTTGAAAGAGACAGACAGAGCGTCAGACAGCCTCAAACAACTGGACTATATACTCACTCGCAGGATGTGGAGAAACACAGTGTAAGAAATGTGGAAGTTTTCAATTATTTCCACACACTGAGATCGGACCACAGAGTAGTAACAAGTTCCATCAAACTGAACTTGAGAGCTCCTAAACACAAAAAAACGTATTAAATTTGACTGGTATCAGTTTAGGGAAAACACAAACCTACAACTACAATACAACACAGCTGTCAAAAACAGATTCCAGGTTTTTGACACAAATGAGATTTTCCATTTCCATCAAAATTTTAAATGGTGGTAAAAATTTGAAGAAGTCTAAATTTTCCAGAGGTCATAGAAGAGTAACCGTTAATTGCCCAATGTGCGATTTGTGCGGTGCACATGTGTTACATTGTGTTACATGTACGCACATTATGTTACATATGCGGTTTGTGAGGGTCACATGTGTTACATGTGCAGTTTGTGAGGGTCACATGTGTGATTTGTGTGGTGCACATTGTGTTACATGTGCGTACATTGTGTTACATGTGCGATTTGTGCAGTGCACATTGTGCGACATGTGCATTTTGTGAGGGTCACATATGTTACATGTGCGATTTGTGCAGTGCACATGTGTTACATATGCAGTTTGTGCAGTGCACATTGTGCTACATGTGCGCACATTGTGTTACATCTGTTACATGTGCGGTGTGACATGTGTTATATTGGGTGTCACATGTGTTATATCATAACAAACACTTTGGTATAATTAAAATTTGATTCCTGTTATTGCTCATATGGTTAAGTTTGATATCAAAACGTTAGTCTGGACTCACTGTTTAAGATGCTTTTTGAATTATTAAAATCCGACTATCCCTCACAAAGTTAGGGCTATTTGAAGATTGTGTATTACGAGTGTCTTAACGTTATTAATGAATTTTTTTTTCAATTTTTTATTCACAGTTTAACAGGAGCGTGCTTAGTATCAACTCAAAATACTCAAAATCTGACTATCCCTTGCAGAGTTATGACCTTTTAAAAATTATACATTTAGAAACCCCAAAGTTATGAATGTTAACTCTATCATGATTAATGAACCGTAATGACCATCTTTGGCACAGTTTTTTCAAAATACTGGGGATAATAGCCTGAGAGTCTAGCTGAGTATTTTCCAGTGTTTAGTTATTTAGAATGGGTTATATTTAACTGGCTTTTCTTTAATATTTCAGTATAATATTTTAAGGGGAAAAAAGGTCGGTTAATGGTGTACAATAGTGCTTGTTTTCTAGTGTGATGTTTTATGTTTGCACGAGTGTCTAGTAGTTGCTGTGATGCTATTCATGTTTACCTTTAAGTGCCTTTAGTTGTTTACATGTTTTAAATACCCCTTAGTTGTTGTCATGCTATAAACTTGTGTGTATAGTTGCAAAAATACTATAAATTCTTCAGTTTGAATAAATGTATTATATTCCATTGATTTATTCTACTACCCTTCTTGACCATTTCAATAATCTCACTCTTTTTAAAAAGCCTCATGGTTAATTAACCCCATTCATTAATTCCCCCCTTCCCCCCTCCCTAATTCTGTGATCGCTAATTACCCTGACAAATGGTCTGTGGTTTGGGTTTCTGGGATACTAAGGCATCATTTCTTGGCACCCCCCTCACGGTGGGTGGGGGTGGGGGGGGCGGTGGTGGGGGGGGCCAAAAATGATGCCTTAGTATCACCTTTACTACTCCATGAGATATAGAAGAAGTGAAACCGAACAAAGACCAGCAGACTTTCTACGCAATGTCAGTTATGGAAAGATCCAAATAATGTTAGCAGAGAAAAAATGTTGAAGAGAGAAAATGTCTGGAAACTATGAAGCTGTAAAATTTAATAATTGAAGTATAGCTACCAATAGCACAATTAAGTAAAATTACATATAACAAAACCTTTGACATGGTCATTTATCTTCTGCCATGAAATGTATATTTAATAAATGAAGGATACTGTATTTTTTGTAAAAATAAATGTACTCAAAATATTAATTCATGAGGCAGTATTGATAAAATATACAAACGTTTGGACACATATTCTGAGGATGTCACACATATTTCTTTTGGAAAAATAAATGTTTGGCAATGAGAAGTTATTGAATTCAACATCTTAAGCTTCAAGAATAATAATAAGTGAGTTTAAAAACCTGTTTGACCTTTAAGTAAGAGTTAAATGTCAAATCTGACCACATCAGAAGACTCCCAGATCATGATTTCCTATAGGTTGGTTTCACATCCCAAAACTCTAGGACCAATAATAAGCAAGTTATAAGCACTTTTTCATTTGTCTATAATTGTTTCATCTTGAAGGATGGGCCCAAGGTCAAGTCTGACCACATCAGAAGATTCCCAGCCCATGATTTCCTACAGGTTGGCTTCACATGCCAAACTTTTAGGACCAATAATAAGGGAGATATAAGCATTTTTCATGACTGAAAAGAAATGCTTGTGGCAGCCATCTTGTTTTTCAAAATGAGGCCAACAATATTTACAGGAAAGATGTTGTAATGATGAACATATCCTGCAAATTTGAGAACTCTACCTATAATACCTCTAGAGGGGTAACAGAATACTCTCTGCACACTGCTATGCTATCTGGTGGATACAATAACCACTTTGTGATATTCTCCTGAGCCACTTGGGCATACCTTAAATTTCACTATTCACTACATGAAACCTAAGCAGAGAGTAAAATTCTTGGGAGATGTTGATAGTTATGTACTTGACATTTCTATCTATATTGTATAAATTCAAAGTTCCTCTATTCATGTATACCTAAATGCAAAAAGAAACAATAAATACAATGAATCACTTGATATGACTGTTGTAAAATTTACAATGCATGCTGCAGAGGAACCATCTGGCTATCTCTATCAACCAACACTCCAAGTCAGGTCCTATCAGATGTAAACACAAGTATGCTTATCTGTAGGGGAATCCTCTGTGATACGTGCATTAATTTAAATGTGGTAAAACTCATAGCAGAGACCCCCCTGGCTGAGACAAGTCTTTCTATTTCATCAGACAGTAGGATTCCCACTCATCGGGTGGATTCATAATGAATCCTTGTATGTCAGATTTGGTGGAATAAGAAATACAAAAACTTGGAGTACGTCTATAAAAATCATCCATACGATAACTATGGAAGCAACGGATATTAATAAAGGTTTACCAAGAACCTGAGATTTCTACTTTTATTCAGTTTTCGGTTAATAATATAGAAATGAAAATAAACAGTGTGTACGTTAGTTGTTCATCTAACAGAACCCCAGGCTCTTGCGATTGGGACACAACAACGAATTTAATATGTTATTGCAGCTCTAATGCGGTTCTTGTAGCATCAGCAAAGGTTACTATAATGGATTATTTGTAGAAAGAGTAAAGCTTGTATTATCGCCCAGTCATGCAATCCCCTATTCTAACATGACGACCTGCGCAGAAACGAGTTTTGAGTTCTATGCGCACAATTATCTCGCAAGAATCGCACTGCCCTTCCATTCGCCCTACGTATTTTGGTTGGGTTTTAGAAGTAAATTTGTTATGTTGTTTTTATTTATATTTCATTGAATATGAAACAGTTATTGAATTTTAAATACTATATATTACGTATATTTATATAAAATATTCCTGTATCAAAACATTGTAAATCTGCAATTGTAAGGTACAATGGATGGAACAGCCGGTTGCTAAGGTCACAACATTGTAAACAAACCTACGTAAAATAATTTATTCCTTGTAAAAATCAAAAATTAATGAAAAGAAGTCTGTTAAATAATTTTATATGTCATGTTAGAATAGTAATAATCCATTCGTGCTCATGGTTTGTGTTCGGCATTTAACCATGGTACTTCCGGTAATAATTTTACGAAGCCGAAATTACCGGAAGTACCATGGTTAAATGCCGAACACAAACCATGATCACTCATGGATTATTTCTACAGCAGCAGTAGGCGTATTTCACAACCGTAATCCGTCGAATCTAGATTCAGATTTGGATTCTTTGGATTAGCTAGATTTGTGAAATACAATTTCTGTAGATCTGAATCCAAATTTAAAACATAACATAAACAAACATAAATATCATATATGATTATAAACAGTGTTCATTTTACTACGCGTTTCCGCGTCTTTTGTCGCTATACTGGGGCGAAAAGACGCGTACACGTTATGATCCCGAGTCGCGGTGACGCATAAATCTTGCATTATCGCCCACGTTTTCGCTGTAAATATTGGGAAAATTAGATGAATTTTGTTTAAAAATCAAATAAAAGGACACATATATTGTCTTTTTAACCCAATTCCTCCATGTTTCCTTGCTTCTAAATGCCTTAATTTGATTGGTTGAGCGGAAACGGCACTGTCCAATCATACTTCGTTTAACAAAAATTCAGTATTTATCAACAGAAAACACGTTTATAGTAAGTGATTTAAACTCACCAGTAGCTGTAAATTTCCACTTTTTTCATAGTTTTGTTAAATATATACAATCTAACCTCATTATCTCGAATTTCATTGGTCCATTCCAATCACCTCGACTTATCCAAAATTCGAAATATACATTCACGCCTTTGAGAGACTAAACTTGTCAAAACAACTACCGAGTGTATGGGCGATAATGAATGATATTAGCCAAATAGCTGGAAGATGTTGTTTTAAGCAATGTCCGTGGGGTATATAGTAAATGAACTAGTAAATACCTTTAATTTAATGTATTCCTTCATGAATATCCAAGAAAACATGCATTACAACAAGTGTACTAGTAGTTGAAACCTACACCGTAATCTCTCGTATAATCTCTATGTAAATAAGTTTACAGTACGGAGAGAAATGGGGAGGAAAATAAGCAAATTAGCTTTTCATTCAAAGTATTGCTAGTAGATGTAATCTTCAGAGATGGTCATATTATTGTTTGACTTTCAGCTTTACTGGGTAAATTGCCTTTTGTAACACACGCTGGATGTATCTGTTTGTTTTTCTTACAAAAGGATACTTTCCACCGGACTAAATATCAACAACACTGGCATTGTGTAAAATGGCAAATAGCCTCGATATAAGCGCAAATACTAGCATTTTATATCGAAATAACCTTTAATTTTCTTATATATTTTATTCTAAATGAGCTGGGACTGGGGGTGTAACCTCGAGATAAACAGGAAGTCGATATTTCCGAGATCGGGATAAGTGGGTTAGACTGTATAAAAATAAATATCTATTGCACAACAAGATTTTATTATCCAGCTTTTTAATATTTTCACTTTTTAAAGTTTATTTTTGCATAATGCACTCTTACAAGTGACTTCAAAGACAATTGTTAACAGGTAACAGCAAACATTTTAAACTACTGTGGGACAAACTTGAAAAGTTGCATCTATGTTAATAACAAATTTTCGGCTGGAAAAAAGTTAAATAATAATTTAACTTAAACTTTACATGGTATGTTATTGCTTTAAAACCAGTTTTTTTTTTTCAAAAAGTGGCGAATTTATATCCATTTACATAAATAAATCGGAGTTTTTTTGTATGAAATAAAAACAACTCCCTGAGTGAACCTATGTCAAGGTGAGTTAATTTTTTTTTCTAGTTTTAGATAGAGCAGGGTTGGACCATATTTATTGAAACAAAAAAAAAACAAAAAATGAAAAAAAATCAGTAAAAAATACTTTAATTATTGCAAATCATGTGCATCATAGGAAATCTTGTACATCATGCGGACTACAAATATGTCTTGAATTGAAATAAAGTTTTTTTCACAGTGAGTAGACTTGAATTTGATTTAGTATTGCAAATTCACTTTGAAGATAGACTAATAGTACTTTTTTTCTCCTCTCTCCTATTTAAGTCAATTTGCTCAACTGTAAGGTTAATTTTTGTCATTTGACTCATTGCATTTACTAAATGTCCCACCAAAATTTAGTAAAGGAGTCATTTGACTCAAGTAGCTCCAACTCTAGAATGAACACTGATAAATTATGATGCAGTAATATAATATTATAATATCACGGTATAATAAAAATTTGCCAAATGTTAAAATTTCCTGCCACATGTTGCCGCCATTATTTTTAAAAGAATTATGGGTAATCCAAGCAATCTGAATCCATCATAATTCAGATTCAGATTCAAGATTCAGATTCAAGTCACAACACAAGCAAATCTGTTGATCTGACGAATCTAGATTCGACGGATTACGGTTGTAAAATACGCCTATTATTAGTACTATTATTAGTATTATTAGTACTGCTTTGCCAAATAATTATGGTCATAGCAAAAATTAACGAGACAACAATTTTTCTCACACCCATTTCCAAGTCTTAAAATGCCGTGGTCATGTGTTAAACATAAATCTGTAGGGTGACCATGATTGGTGTACTGACCTATTATTGCTTGGCAAGAAGTAGTTTTCCTCTGTGAAATAAATTTCCAAAAATTGAACCTAATCAGTCTTTTTTAAAGTGACTCAGAGATTTATATCATATAAATATCAATAGAACGTGGAGAACTTTGATCTGAGGACCTCATTGGACTAGATAATAGCAAGTTCAGTATCTAATAACAGGCTGTCATCTCTGAGTTTCTGATACTCACTTCAGTGGTAATGGTAGTTGCCTGGCCAAATATGACCCTACCTGTTGAACAGGATATAAACAACAATTTGTCTTCAAATAACACAGAACTCCAGTATTTTGGCAACTCATGATCTGTCATGCTCTACCCTTTGTCATTTCAGTAGTAATCTTTTTTTTTTTTAGCACTTTGAAAAAAGCACTTTGAAAGGTCTATTGCTTGAATTTTTGTCGAATGAATATTTTAGTGAAAGGAAATTAACATGAATGAGCACAAACAGATGAAGAAGTGAACATAAACGATTTGTGTTTAATATAAACATCCTAGTTGTTGTCTGTTGAACAGTTTTGCTAAGAACTATGCCTAGAGATTTAGGCTTTCACTTGAAAGTTATCCAATGTCAAACAGAATCTCAGTAAAACTTTTTTTGGTGTTACACAGCCACATATTTGAGATGCATCTGTATTTCTACATTAAGGGGACTCAGTAAATACAGAAACTCCAATTTTAAATTTTTATTTCTGTACTGGTTCTACATGGATTTATTGCAAAAAAAAGTAGCTGAAATGCTGTAAGGTACACTTTGATTCAAGTATACAATATATTGTTAGATTATACATTTTTAAAACAAGTAATGACAAGTCGGCACTTGTCATAAAATTAGAAAAACATATCAATATGGTATGGAGTGTGTATGTTTTGTAATTTCAGTTAAATGTGGTACTTGATGAATAATACAACGTTTTATCATAACACCTTTTCAACTTTTCAGGCACCGGCAGAGGTTAAACATGTGTTAACTGGTCATGAACAAAGAGTTAACTCTGTAAAATGGATAAGAACACAACCTTTTGGTAAATCTGCATCCCTTTTTGTCATATTTTTTTATATTTAGATTGTGAATTATGATGTATTAAAATCAAATATTGAAACTATGTTTTACAAAAGCATATCATTTGGATCCTCAGTTATATATTTTGAAATATAAATAAGCCCTAGCATTTCTCACTTGTATTTGAATATACTTTGAAGAATCACTGTTGTTTTAGATGCTTTTAGTTACACTTGCTTATATAATTAGCTAAACACTAAAGCAAGAGACTATTGTAGTTAAGAAATTGACTAAACATAAAAGTAGATTGATGTTTAAAAGACGGTATTTGTTTTATAGTAAGATGGATCAGGTTAATGACCTGATTACCCCTGTTTGTCACTCCACTTGATTTTTCAGCTGGCCAATGGACTCAAGAATTTTCTGAAATAGTATCAGCATCAACTGATAAAACATGTAGAATATGGCGTAACAGAAATAAGCATAAGGTAACATATTAAAACACTTATAACATCTAGTTTTATTATCTTGCCATTTTACAATTGTATCCATTAGTGTTGGGAATCGCCTCCAACTTTCAGGGTCGATTATTCATCCATTTTTCCGACCGATGATCGACCCATAATCGATTATTATGTCCACCCCCCTGGGGGGTGGATATATTATTTTTGCTTTTTTCGCCGTCCGATGTCCGTTGTCCGGCGTCCGATGTCCGGCGTCACGCATGGTTTCCGCTCATTTAAAGGAAAAGTATTAGAGCTATTGTCACCAAATTTGGTATGCAGGCTTATTGGGTCAGTAGCTTGCTTGGGATTGCTTTTGGCTGTTGTACCTCTTTTGCTTACTGAGTAATACTTAAGTACAGCTATTTTCAGTACCCATTGGTTTCCGTGCATTTAAGCCAAAATAATTAAAGATATTTTACTACAATTTTGAATACAAGATTGTTATGTCCATAGCTCGCTTGGTATTGCATTTGGGACTGATAGCTTTGTCAGTACATGAGTAATAGCCATTTAGGTACTTCATTGTGTATTTTCAGTACTACTTTTGAGTAATTTGCTAATATCTCAGAAACCGTAAGAGATAGAGCGATTTCGACAGAATTTTTGACCCACAGGGTATCTAAGGAATGCAATCTATGCAATTTTCAAAAAATTTTCCCCTCCCCAAAAATGGCGGCCATTTTGAATTTTTGCCAAAAATGGCAAAACACTAATTTCCTTCTATCTCCTTAACCGTGCGAGATAGAGCGATTTCGGAAAAATTTTCGACCCGCAGGGTATCTGAGAATTCTACTGTTGCCAATTTTTAAAAAGTTTTCCCCTCCCCAAAAATGGCGGCCATTTTGAATTTTCGAATTTTTGCCAAAAATGGCAAAACACAAATTTGCTTCTATCTCCTTAACCGTGCGAGATAGAGCGATTTCGTCGAAATTTTCGACCCACAGGGTATCTAAGGAATGTAATATTTGCAACTTTCCAAAAATTTTCCCCTCCCCAAAAATGGCGGCCATTTTGAATTTTCGAATTTTTGCCAAAAATGGCAAAACACAAATTTGCTTCTGTCTCCTTAACCATGTGAGATAGAGCGATTTCGTCGAAATTTTCGACCCACAGGGTATTTAAGGAATGCAATCTGCAATTTTCCAAAAATTTTCCCCTCCCCAAAAATGGCGGCCATTTTGAATTTTCGAATTTTTGCCAAAAATGGCAAAACACAAATTTGCTTCTATCTCCTTAACCGTGCGAGATAGAGTGATTTCGTCGAAATTTTCGACCCACAGGGTATCTAAGGAATGCAATCTTTGCAATTTTCAAAAAATTTTCCCCTCCCCAAAAATGGCGGCCATTTTGAATTTTCGAATTTTTGCCAAAAATGGCAAAACACAAATTTCCTTCTATCTCCTTAACCGTGCCAGATAGAGCGATTTCGTCAAAATTTTCGACCCACAGGGTATCTGAGCATTGTACTCTTGGTAATTTAAAAAAAATTTTCCCCTCCCCAAAAATGGCGGCCATTTTGAATTTTCGAATTTTTGCCAAAAATGGCAAAACACTAATTTGCTTCTATCTCCTTAACCGTGCGAGATAGAGCGATTTCGTCGAAATTTTCGACCCACAGGGTATCTAAGGAATGCAATCTTTGCAATTTTCAAAAAATTTTCCCCTCCCCAAAAATGGCGGCCATTTTGAATTTTCGAATTTTTGCCAAAAATGGCAAAGCACAAATTTGCTTCTATCTCCTTAACCGTGCGAGATAGAGCGATTTCGTTGAAATTTTCGACCCACAGGGTATCTGACCATTGTACTCTTGGTAATTTAAAAAAAATTTTCCCCTCCCCAAAAATGGCAGCCATTTGGAATTTTCAAATTTTTGCCAAAAATGGCAAAACACTAATTTGCTTCTATCTCCTTAACCGTGCGAGATAGAGCGATTTCGGCAAAATTTTCGACGCACAGGATATTGAAGCAATGCAATCTTTGCAATTTTCAAAAAATTTTCCCCTCCCCAAAAATGGCGGCCATTTTGAATTTTCGAATTTTTGCCAAAAATGGCAAAACACAAATTTGCTTCTATCTCCTTAACCGTGCGAGATAGAGCGATTTCGTCGAAATTTTCGACCCACAGGGTATCTAAGGAATGCAATCTTTGCAATTTTCAAAAAATTTTCCCCTCCCCAAAAATGGCGGCCATTTTGAATTTTCGAATTTTTGCCCAAAATGGCAAAACACAAATTTGCTTCTATCTCCTTAACCGTGCCAGATAGAGCGATTTCATCAAAATTTTCGACCCACAGGGTATCTGAGCATTGTACTCTTGGTAATTTTTAAAAAATTTTCCCCTCCCCAAAAATGGCGGCCATTTTGAATTTTCGAATTTTTGCCAAAAATGGCAAAACACTAATTTGCTTCTATCTCCTTAACCATGCGAGATAGAGCGATTTCGTCGAAATTTTCGACCCACAGGGTATCTAAGGAATGCAATCTTTGAAATTTTCAAAAAATTTTCCCCTCCCCAAAAATGGCGGCCATTTTGAATTTTCGAATTTTTGCCAAAAATGGCAAAACACAAATTTGCTTCTATCTCCTTAACCGTGCGAGATAGAGCGATTTCGTCAAAATTTTCGACCCACAGGGTATCTAAGGAATGCAATCTTTGCAATTTTCCAAAAATTTTCCCCTCCCCAAAAATGGCGGCCATTTTGAATTTTCGAATTTTTGCCAAAAATGGCAAAACACTAATTTGCTTCAATCTCCTTAACCGTGCGAGATAGAGCGATTTCGGCAAAATTTTTGACGCACAGGGTATCTAAGCAATGCAATTTTTGCAATTTTCAAAAAATTTTCCCCTCCCCAAAAATGGCGGCCATTTTGAATTTTCGAAGTTTTGCCAAAAATGGCAAAACACAAATTTGTTTCTATCTCCTTAACCGTGCGAGATAGAGCGATTTCGTCGAAATTTTCGACCCACAGGGTATCTAAGGAATGCAATCTTTGCAATTTTCAAAAAATTTTCCCCTCCCCAAAAATGGCGGCCATTTTGAATTTTCGAAGTTTTGCCAAAAATGGCAAAACACAAATTTTCTTCTATCTCCTTAGCCATGCGAGATAGAGCGATTTCGTCAAAATTTTCGACCCACAGGTATTTGAGCATTGTATTCTTGGCAATTTTAAAAAAAATTTCCCCTCCCCTAAAATGGCAGCCATTTTGAATTTTCAAATTTTTGCCAAAAATGGCAAAACACAAATTTGCTTCTATCTCCTTAACCATGCGAGATAGAGCGATTTCGTCGAAATTTTCGACCCACAGGGTATCTAAGGAATGTAATCTTTGCAATTTTCAAAAAATTTTCCCCTCCCCAAAAATGGCGGCCATTTTGAATTTTCGAATTTTTGCCAAAAATGGCAAAACACTAACCGTGCAAGATAGAGTAATTTCATCAAAATTTTTGAAACACACTGTATCCAACATAACTACCCTGCCCAAGAACCGCTTTTCCTATATTCTTGCTTTGTTGAGCTATAAGCAAAATTTTCTTACATGATTAAGCTGCCATTATTTCTCCTTTTCGGGATGCTTTGTTTTGGCCATGCAAAAAAAATGGCTTTGTTTTGCAAGCGATCCTCTAGTTATTTTAGCGTGGACAGTGTGTTTCTGTTTACTTTAAATACTATTCAAAAAAGTAAAGATGTAGTGTATATTTGACTATTTATAGGTCATAACAGTTTGCAAAGCAGTAATATTGTCGAATGTACAAGTGTGAGTTAGAGCAATAAGTAAATTGAGTCTTCTGTACTTTGTTTGTTTCACCCATATATTGCTAACTGAATCACAATATTATTGCCAACTGTGAAAATTTTATCCCATTCTGTCATTGTTCTCCTCTTCTGTATAGAACTGTAGATTTCATCAGTTAAATAGAAACATTGAACTTTCAGTTTGAGTGTGTGGCCACTCTGTCTGGACATTCAGAGACAGTGACTGTAATTGATGGTTTGTATACACGCTCGAGTACTGACCAAAATAAATCACATGACTGGAGGACTCTGATAGCTGGTGCTTCAGTGGATTCAACAGTCAAGATATGGGAGAGGAAAACTTTAGAAGGTAACTAAAGCCGAAAAATCTGTATTTTTTGTCAGTAGTAACTTTATCAGGAACACAAGATTTATTTATGAAACAAAATTGTGTATTTTAATATAAAGACTTGCAGAAAACTACCTTGAATGTATAAATTTTACAGGTCATTAAAAGTAACCAGATGTTTGTTATTGTCATCCGGCACTTGAATAGTACAACTGGTGAACGAGTAATGAATATCCGGTATTTGCCCTTCAGGCTTTGAACTTTATAGTTGTTTTAATCTGTGATAAAGTTTGACTTAAGAAGAAATCAAGTGACAGCATATTACCTAGTACGTATACTGAGAGCGTTTAAATCAGTAGAAAATAAGAAATGGTTTCCTGTTTTATTTTAAACATTAATTATCACCCGGTAATGAGTTTCATATTTCTTTCTCTTATGATTATTTTATATTTTAGAAAAAAAATACATGTTTATCAATTGACAATGCTGTGTGTGTGTGTGTTTTGGTAGGTGATTTCTGTTGTATTCAGTCCTTATCATTTGGCAGTGGATTTTGTCTGGCAGTGGTGTGGATTGTGACGCCAGACTCCAATGGTAAGCCCATAGTCTCTGGATTTGCTTCAAAGTCTATTGAAATAGGTAAAACTACTTTTCTATTTTGCATTTTATAAATTAACTTATTTTTATTTGACTGAAAGAATTGTTTTTTACTTTCGTTGGGTAAATTTTGTTTGATTGTAATTCAAGTGCTTACAGTCATAAGATTTACAAACTTTACAATTATAAATTTGGCAGGCACTTTCCACATATTAAAATGTAGAACTAGTCAATTTTTAGATTATTTAGGCCATAACTGACCATTTCATGGGCAATTGATTAATGTATTGTAAGAGACATGCTCGAATTGACCCTTTCAGGCACGTGTTGTGCATAATTATGTACTTGCCTTAAGGAGCTTACACAGATTCAGTATACTATTGAACTTTGAAAATTGAGTGGATCGGTTTCAAAAGAGTCATCCTAATGTTAAGGCAACCGTTAAATCAGCCATATCAGGCACATTTGGTGTATGCAGGCAGAAGAATTGTTAAAATGTCAAATATCTCCTTATTTTTGTATTTAGAGCTTTGGAATATATTGTGAGATAATGGTAAACCATGGCCCGAGATTCCCTACATTTACCCCCGAGCCACCCTGTGAAACCATGGCCTGAGATTCCCCCATTTACCCCTGAGGCCCCCTTTCACATGTAAATTTGGGTCATAAAGTTAATTTTTATCTTGTTTTGCAGGGCGGAGCATCACATTTTAACTTTATATTCATTAAAATGAAGTTTATAACATCAAAATATAACATGCAAAGATGAATCTTTGTTTATATTATGACTCATGTACAAGGATCTACAATGATAGTGACAAGTGAGCACTATACCAGATTTTGTTCAGTTTCAAAGTCTCCAAAACCTAATTTGATTTTTGTAAATAGTTCCACCTCTAGGATCTGGTATTATGTTTAACTTCAAAGGGATTCATACTCCACAGAGTTCAAATTAATAGGCTGACTCTAATTTATTGATATTGTTTTATATTTATATTGTTTTTTGTGGCAGTCCCTCTTTTGGCATGTGGTGGGGATGATCAGAAGATACACATTTTTGTAGAAGTACAAAATAAAGTAAGTAGAATGGGCACTGTGAACCTAAAGTAGGCTAATATTATGGATTCATATTACAGGCCTTTATTTTTACTCTCCTACACTCACATAGAGGAGTTACAGTATGATCCTCCCTGGATTTGTTGGAGATTTTTCACTCTCCAAATTGGACCTGTTGCTGCATTGGTTACACTTTCACATCCCACCTATGAGTTTGTGGGTTTGAATTTCAACCCTAAAAATAATTGGGAAAGTTGGGGGGTTGCCTGCAGTTGTTAGTGGTTTACAGTATAGAGTCTTAACTACTTAATAGTATGTCATGCTTTGTTTGATCCTCAGAACTACGGATGGGTTGTAGTATATTTTTTATTTTTGGAATACTGCCAGTGCAAAACCATCTCGAATCTGTGGATTCTGAAGAAAGATCTCTGTTGGTATACATGTAGAGTAAGAAATCTAAAATTCGCCACATATCTGAAATTCGCCACATGTGAAAATACTAATAAAATAAATGAATTGTGGTGAGATTTGTTGACTGTATAGTAAATTAAGGCTCTTTGAACTGAAAAAATACCAATTTTTAGACAAAAACATCATTTTCTTCATAAAATTAACTAAGGTTTTAGAGGTGGCGAATTTTAGATTCCTGGCGAATTTTAGATTTCTTACTGTACCCCCATTTGAATAGACCACTGACAGGAATTGAAACTCATGAAACAAAAAATCACAGTTTCCTCTCAATGAAATTGCAATAAAAATCACCAAATATACAAAATGATGGGATTAAAATGTGCAGTTTCTTCTGATTTGGGGTTCGTTTCCAATATTTTAAGTCTCCCTTCAATTGTATGTGTTGAGAAGCAAGATGGTAGTTGTAAACTATTGTCTTAGTATTTCAGAAAAATGCTTGTTACCAAAATATCGGGACATTCCCCACTCAAAGCTAAGTATGCAGATTGCGAAATAATTCCAATTCAGTAGTTAAAATTCACAGCCCCAAGTAAATAGAATCACAGAGTAACAATATTAAGGGTTTTTGTTTTGTCTTTACATTTTTGGTCCAGTTTGTGAAGGTGCAGTCTCTGGCTGGCCATGAAGACTGGGTGCGAGGATTAGACTTTGCAGTATGTGGTGAGTACAAAAACCCAATGTAAAATCTATAAAAGAAATGCATCTCTCTGTACAATGTTACTCTAATCTGATTTACTAGTTTGCGGGCACAAGATTTTCACAGAAATTGGGAATCAGTCAGAATAAATTTGCAATAGTAATGATCTGTGTTATCTTGTGTTAAAAACAGGAAAATCAATACATTTATCTTTCATCCAGTTTAATTGTTTAAAATAAATGTGATTATCTGTGACTTTAATATAAAACATGCAAAGTCAAGTACAATGATCTTAAATCCAGTGTAAAATAATGCATCATAATGCCATCATCCTGAAATTCATTAAAGCTATGCAAATTGAATACAGTTATCCTTAATCCAATTTAAAATATGTAAAAATAATGCATCAATGTTAAATCTAATGTATAAAATAAATTAATCTGTCTAAAATGCAGTATAAAACATATGTTGGTCACACTAGTTTCTTTGGTCTCACCAATCACTTAAAATATTTTATAATATACAAATGAAAATTAAGCAAGTATGGATACTCGATCTAATGTATCCTCCATAACACATCACTAGATGCATAATCTCTGTTTTCATCAAGGTTGGGTTTTTTTCCAGACAAAACCCATTTTTATGAGACAGCAGATAAAACTGGCTCAAACCCCATGGTATAACTCTCTCCTCAGTTTTTTTTTGCCTCTTCCCTCTTGGCAAACCAACAAGGAGTAGTGGAGCCATATGGATGACCACATTTTCTAATTTTCATTGGGAAGTTTGCTCCCTAAAGTGGATGTGGCAGATTGTCTGGCTGGGTTGCTGAAGCTGTGGTTGATTGGCCTGGCTAGTTCATCATCCTTGGGCAGATCCTAAAGCTGTGGTTGATTGACCTGGCTAGTTCATCATCTTGGGACAGATCCTGAAGCTGTGGTTGATTGGCTGGGATAGTTCACCATCTTGGGTCAGATCCTGAATCTGTGGTTGATTGGCCTGGCTAGTTCATCATCTTGGGTCAGATCCTGAAGCTGTGGTTGATTGGCTGGCTCGGGCAAGTCATCGACTTGGGAAGATCCTCAAACTGGGACAGATTAGCATCTAGCAGAGTAGTGAAATCTTTGTTCTGTTCTATGTACGTTTTGGCCAATTCTAATTGTGCCAATTTTTGCTCAAAAGAAGCCATACCACGTGCTAACTTTGAGGCAATAGTCTGCGGTGTCACACTTGCCTTCCGAAACTTTTCATTATGTCCCAGAACTCGTCTTCCTCTTTTTGGCATGGTGGTACCCTGAGGGACATCATCTCTGGTTGTGGTGGTCATGGGGTGGGTGATTGCTTTATTGTATGACTTGGTCCATCTTTGATTCACTACATTTGGGCAGTGTTGAGTCGAGTCTTTCATCTTCCTTAAAGCCAGAATATGAGAGCATAGAAGACCCATGCTCTGAAAGCCACTGCAGTGACAAGAGACAGGGGTCAATTTCACTGGGCCATTTGAGGTGATGGCTGTGTCTTCATCTAATTTGTTGACACTTCTCAAGCTGTTGTTTTGTAAACATGAATGCATATGGTGACAAGAGAGCATGATACATGTACAATGACTCAATTTAAGTGCAGGATTGCATGGTTTGGACCTTGGTTGACATGTGTTTGAAATGGTGTTCGGTGCGTAGATATTCAGTCAGCCCCAAAATTTTGCTATAAAGTTTTTGATGGTTAGATATCTGGCATCTGACGTACATCCACTTGGTAATGTTTTTTTGAACAAAAACATGCATAAGTCTGATATTAAGACCATTTAGACTGGAATGTCAAATAGACCAGATTCTGGTTTATGAAGAATATTCATCATTATTCATTGCCTAATATCCTAATTTGCCCAATTGTTTGGCACTGATTTACATCTTTACAGTGAGAATTCTTACATTAAAACAAAGTCTTCCATTTCCAGCCTGTAATAAAGGGATAACCCCACCAAACCATGGTATGTGCAGAATTTTACCATGGTTTGAGATTATAACCCTGTCCTATAACCCTGGTAAAATTCTGTATATCATGGTTTGAATCGGGTTAGTCCTATTCTAACATGACTAGTTTTTAAATTTTATAAATATTATTTATTACTAACATTTTTATGACAAAAATGGATTATTGTTGAGACAGCCATAATGAGTGACAGAATGAAGCAACAGGTTATGCTGATTTTACCCATGAAATATTTCTTCGATTAGCCAATCAGATTCACAGACACATCTATGTCATGTTAGAATAGATGTTGTACTTTGATTACATAAAACAAGTAACAATAAGCACTAGGTGACATTTAATACATTAAATTAGGAAGCCTGCAAACCTTATGTCCTTAGTGCAGTCCATTACATGAATGTTTTAAATAGTTGATATATTTGTAAAACTGTTTTTCAGATAACAAAGAACTTCTGTTGTCTAGCTGTGGTCAGGATAGCTATATAAGAATCTGGAGGTTTTCACCACGGGATCCCAGTGAATTGCACATCACTAGTCAAGTGTCATTGTTATCCATTGAAGAAGACATAAAACTCAGAGAGAACACCTTCACTTTCAGAGCTAATGGTTGGTGTTTGCTAAAAGATTGGGCCTGTTGTTTTCCGTGTCTAGCAAATATATTAATCATAGATACCCAAACAAGTTGCGTTAAGGCATATCCCAGGATGAGAAGTTCATGAAAACGGAACATGGCAGTTCTACTCAAGAAAAATGCTATAAAAGTCTTAAAATCTGCAAAAATATGAAATAATAAAATTTCTTTAGATTTAGGGTTTGGTTCTAATATTTTAAGTTTTCCCACAATTATGTGCTGATAATCCAGAAGGTAGGTGTAAAGTATTTTCACATTATTTCACATAATATCTTTTATTTGAATATATTGAGAAACTGTACCATTATTTACTGTGTGGGATGTTCATACAAAGTAGGTTTGTAGTGGACCTAAAATATTGGGAGTGGGAGCTTTAAACATAAAACCCTGCAGAAATTGGGGGGCATGCTTTAATGGGACCCAACTAGAAGTAAAATGAGAGAACTACCATATATATATTCAAACAAACAATATAAGCAATAGTTTTACACATACTTGGTCCAATTATTTGCCCACGGCTTCTTGTCAACACAGTCATTTTTCAAGTACCTAGGCATCCAGTTACAGCCCAAATTAAAAGAAGGGAGTATTTGTGAGGAAAACAGTAGGAAGTAGTGGAATTTAGAGAGTAGAACTTAGTAAAAATCAAACATGCAGAACCTGGAATAATTATTTATTTATTTTTTTATTTATTCATTTATTACAGAGACATAGTATAATACAGTTTGACAACATAATAATGAAGAACAAAAGAATATCCAACCCTAATGGGCTTATTAGTCTCTACATACTATTTTAACAGCAGATAGGTGGAAATTAGTTACATAAAATATTATTTCTGAGATTTCATAGATACTTTAACAACAAATAAGTGGTAACTAGTTTCATAAAATATTGTTCCTGAGATTCCATAGGTCAGCTAGAAAGTTCATTAATAGTTTTACCCTTTTAGAAGTTATTATTGACTGTGTTGTAGGTGAGGAGTTTTGCTATGCAGTAAGCCTGGAGTCGGTGCTTCAAGGTCATGAAAACTGGGTGTACAGTGTACGCTGGCAGCCACCAGTAATACAGGGTGAGAGTGACAGGTTGCTGTGGCGAAGTCAACTTACTTTAAACAGATTTGTAAACAGATTACCAGAATAACAGGCCCACTTTCATAAAATTGTTTTAATGGTTGTCAATGTAGTATTGTCATGTAGTTTTGACATGAACCCTAGCCATATTTCTGACGTTCATACTAGTTGCCAGCAGGATCACCCGTTGTTTCATTGCAGTTATAATTATAATTATTTACCCTACAATTAAATCTAAAGACTCACTTGTTCAGGCTGGCATACCCCCCCACCTTAGTTATACCCTGGCGGGCGCTTTTTAGATGTCGATCCATGTCTGTCCCTGGACTCTCCCTTCTTGGACTTAAGTGCATTTGTATCAATTTTGCGCTCTATAAATCCTACTACTATTATTATTATTATAATATTATTACAATTGAGTTGCAATTTTAAGGCAATTTCTATACCAATCTATCATTTCAAATCTTAAAATACATCAGTGAGATCAAACAATGTTTCATTCACGAAAAAGTGACCTGTTAAGGCATATTAATTGTTTTACTAGGTATTTTTAAGACAAATATAAAAGCACTGAAATATTGATATGTGATCCCTTCTATAGTTCATATTCCCTTTTCAATTCCGATGACCTAGGATCTAACCTGTTTTCCTGATGTTTGTACTTTATAAGTTAATAGGATACAGTGTTTCAGTGCAATTGTTTTCCTCCACTGAAATTAAAACCATTGTAAATTAATGAGAACAAATAATGTGAAATTCATCACAATGAAAATGAAATTTGGTACAAGAGTTTCCACATAAAATTAAGAAGAAACAAAAGTTACAGTAAATTAATTCAGTAAGTGGAATAATGTTGTCACAAAACAACTCAAATTTATTAAGAATGACAGAATGACCGAATTCAATGTAAAATAAGGCAGTTTTCTCAGTGTTGAATTTCTGTATAGTATGGCAAATTTCAAATATCTCACTCTACATATGTTGAAGCCACATAAAACTAAAACAGAATTTTAAAATTGTGCCAGCATTGATGAACATTTTGTGTCATATTTTTTCTAAGTGAAATATTCACAATACTTTGATAATATTCTACCACTGATACAGAGCCATCACAAATTGATTACAGGAAGCTCAGAATAAATTATAAAATTCTGTCAGCAATGGTGAGGGTATTGTTTTATATAATTTATTGCTGACTGAATGATTCACAATATTTCAACACAATTTTTCGACTGAGACTAACCTGTCACAGAATGGTTACAGGAAACCATCACTTAATTCTTAACTTCAGCCCTCACCGATGAATTTTATAAATCATATTATTACCACCTGAATGATTCATAATACTTAGAGTAAGAAATCTAAAATTCGCCGGGAATCTAAAATTCGCCACCTGTAAAACCTTAGTTAATTTTATGAAGAAAATGATGTTTTTGTCTAAAAATTGGTATTTTTCAGTTTAAAAAAGCCTTAATTTACTATACAGTCATCAAATCTCACCACAATTCATTTATTTTATTAGTATTTTCACATGTGGCGAATTTCAGATATGTGGCGAATTTAGATTTCTTACTCTAAATACAATTGTATGGTTGAGACTAAGCTATCACAGAATGAACAGTCGAAAATATCATTAAATTCTGAAATTCTGTCGATGCTTATGAAAATTTTGTATCACATTATTTCTCAGTGAATAATTCAAAGTACTTGGATGTAATTCTGCCCTTGAGACTAAACTTTCAAAAAATGATTACAGGAATTTCCTGCTTAAATCAACGTAACTAAATAGCTTTGGTAACTCTTAAATTAAGTCAGCATTGATGACACCTTTGTATTATTTATAGGTGAAAGCCAACACCAGCCCCTATGTCTTTTATCAGCCAGCATGGATAAAACAATGATCTTATGGAAGCCTGAGCCCCAGTCTGGTCTCTGGATAGAGCAGGTAGGTGTTTAATTGACAAGTTTTCCATACTTCGTTAATTTTACTTGTCTATTATTTCGTTGCAATGTTAACAGTAACTCCTACTTGACAAATGAATGTATAAAGAAGTTCTGGCACCAAGGTAGTGGCACAAACCTTTTTGTTGGGTCAGATTTGACCTTTGGCCCTCTCTTTGGCGCTCAAGCTAGTTAGCAGTTTGGCAACATAAATAAAGTACAATATGTGTACCGATTGTGCAATGTATATTGTCATTGATGATGTAAATCTGATATTGATGGATCAATAAAGTGGGGGAAAAAGAAAAAAAAAAGTACAATAATATTTATTGTGTAACTATTCATTTAAATTAGATTTTTTGTTATTGTATCTTTTATAGTATCTACACAACAAAAAGTTCAAATAAAAAAGTACAATTACATCAAAACCTCTTGCTGGATGATTTGTGGACTTGTGAAGTAATAATGAGGCTGCACCAATAGATCACTGTAGGACAAAAATCAAGAGGGTTTCTATTTATTATTTATGGTTTTTTATTTGATTCCAGGCTAAAGTAGGAGAGGTGGGAGGAAATTCACTAGGATTTTATGGAGGAGTTTTTAGTCCTGATGGTCAGTCCATTATGTCACATGGTTACCATGGAGCCTTTGAATTAAGGACTTTAAACATGGTAATATACTATGCATCTTATGACACTAGCTATTTAAAATTTTCTTTGGTAAATATTGAATTTTTCATCTTATTTATGATATTTTGATTGTGCTCAAGTAATTCTTCTCTTGTTGAAAATATCGCAAATAATATATATGAAATAAAAAATAAATTTCAATAAATCATTTTGTCTTAAATTTGAGTGATGACATGTAGGACAATTTTTGAGATCACCAATCTCTGCCCTGCATTTATATATTCTGTATAAATTAATAATCAGATAAACTGAAAAATATACAATAATTACATTCCTCTTTTCCAGTCAAGTGGGGAAAGTTAGGAAAGGAATTGTATAATTTTAGTGACGTTTTTACCCCACAGCCCTTAAGGGCTGTCAGGGTATTGTTTTCACCCATGGTGTCCAGATGGGTGGGTGGCAGGAAGAAGTTTGTCCGGCCTGTATCTCTGAAACTGTAAGGTGTAGGAAATTTATACTTGGTAGGGACATTGGTTTGGGGGTGTAGGTGTGCAGCATCATGGTGTGACCTTGATTTGACCTTTCTGTAGTGACCTTAACCTATAAAATCTTGTGCGGGCTATATCTCAGAAACTGTAAGGTGTAGGAAGTTAATACTCAGTAGAGACATTGGTTATGGGGTGTAGGTGTGCAACATCATGGTGTGACTTTGATTTGACCTTTGACCTTTCCATAGTAACCTTGCCCTATAAAATCTTGTCCGGGCTATATCTCGGAAACCGTAAGGTGTAGGGAGTTGATACTTGGTAGGGACATTGGTTAGGGGATGTAGGTGTGCAACGTCATGGTGTGACCTTGATTTGACCTTTGACCTTGCCGTAGTGACCTTGACATATAAAAACTTGTCCAGGCGATATCTCAGAAACCGTACGGTGTAGGAAGTTGGTACTTGGTAGGGACATTGGTTAGGGGTTGTAGGTGTGCAACATTATGACATGACCTTGATTTGACCTTTGACCTTGCTGTAGTGACCTTAACCTATAAAATCTTGTCCGTGCTATATCTCGGCAACCATAAGGTGTAGGAAGTTGATACTTGGGTAGGGAGCATTGGTGGGATGACCTTGATTTGACCTTTGACCTTACTGTAGTGACCTTGACCTATAAAATCTAGTCCAAGATATATCTTGGAAACCGTAAGGTGTACAAAGTTGATACAGGCTAGGGACATTGGCTAGGGTGTGTAAATATAAAATGTCATGGTGTGACCTTGATTTGACCTTGCCGTAGTGACCTTGACCTATAATAGCTTGTCTGGGCTATATTTTGGAAACCATAAGGTGTAGGAAGTTGATATTTAAGCGTCCCTGAAAGGGTGCTTATTTGTTTTCGCCTCAGTTTCCTCGCAGCCGCCGCATTATGGTCTCCCTTGAATATCTCCCTTATTATTAAAAGGTTTCAAACCATATTTGGCAGTTATATACCTTAGGCGTGGGAAAATTTTTCTGCATGCTTAAATTTGACCTTTGACCTTTATGAAGGTCACATGATCAAAAACAATTTTTTTGAAACACATCATCGTCATCGTAGTTCAGGAAAAACTCTTGCTACACAGCCTACACAGCCTTACAATTTGACACACCTGTTCATACTATCGAAAATGCGAGCTGATTAGATTTTGGGAGCAATCCCTGGAAAAATGTCTCATTTAGGAGTGATTTTCTGACACCTTCCAATCAGAAAGCCTTAAATTTAGGTCAACCCCCCTATTATCTTCTTAAGTATTGCATTTAGAGCCATAAAATATACTGGGAGGTAATAGGAAACCATATGTGGAGAGTCTAAATAGCCGGTCAGTTTTACCTCCCCCCCCCCCCCCCTTATAGGTCAAAATGGGGTCATAAAATAGCTGATTTTGAGTTTTTGCCTTATATCTCCTTTATTGTTGCTTTTATAGCTTCAGAATGTATTAAGAGGTATTGGGAAAGCATATGTGGAGAGTTTAAATAGCCGGTCAGTTTTAACCCCCGACCCCCCCCTTATGGGCCAAACTGGGGTCATAAATAGCTGCTTTGGAGTTTTTGCCTTATATCTCCTTTATCGTTGCTTTTATAGCTTCAGAATGTATTAAGAGGTTTTGGGAAGCATATGTGGAAAATCTAAATAGCCGGTCAGTTTTATCCCCCGACCCCCCCTTATGGGTCAAACTGGGGTCATAAAATAGTTGCATTGGAGTTTTACCTTACATCTCCTTTATTGTTGCTTTTATACCTTCAGAATGTATTAAGAGGTATTGGGAAAGCACATGTTGAGAGTCTAAATAGCCGGTCAGTTTTACCCCCCGACCCCCCCTTATGGGCCAAACTGGGGTCATAAATAGCTGCTTTGGAGTTTTTGCCTTATATCTCCTTTATTGTTGCTTTTATAGCTTCAGGATTTATTAAGAGGTATTAGGAAAGCATATGTGGAGAATCTAAATAGCCAGTCAGTTTTATCCCCCGACCCCCCCTTATGGGTCAAACTGGGGTCATAAAATAGTTGCTTTGGAGTTTTGCCTTATATCTCCTTTATCGTTGCTTTTATAGCTTCAGAATGTATTAAGAGGTATTGGGAAAGCATACGGTGCAGCTTTGTGCATTCTTAGCTTTACAGCATGCTTATTAAAACCACAAAGCATTTTAAACTTTCAGGGATGCTTCGCTTTTGTTAGCAAAAGCATTCCTCTAGTTGGTATGGACATTGGTCGGGGGTTATATGTGTGCAACGTCATCGTGTGACCTGGATTTGACCTTTGATATTGCATATCTGATGCTATTTTATCTCTCTACTGGGATATCTGATACTATTTTATCTCTCTTATATCTCTCTTATATCTTTTTTCTTGAATCTTGGTTGTTGCACCTTTGGGTGTCTTTTGATGTAGATTAAGCACTGTTAAAGTCGTATTAGAATTCATTAACCATTTTACTTTTGCATCTTCCCATTGTAACAGATGGTATTGCACCAAGTGAGCCACAGGTTTGCCCCAACTCCACATAAAAGCATGTATTACCACTTCTGTATGTATGGGTAATATTCAAAACATAATTCAAACATACAAATGAATATCAAAATGGGAGAAGTCTTATCGCTTCATAATTTTTAGTTTAATGCATTGTCCTGTTTGAATACTTAATCTTTACATGCAGTTTCTTTCTCTTAGATGTTATTTTCTCTGCTTAAACATTATTTGGACACTGACACTGCTCTGAAAGTATCCCAATCTGTGTACTGTTTCACTACTTCTATATCTCATGGTGTTGAAGACTATTTCCCCAGGCTGTGGGGTACGGGCATATCTGATGCTGTTTTAATGTCTCTTGAATGTGGGGTTTTCTAGTTTCCAGTAACTCATTTGAAAGAGTGTTTGAAATAATGTTCCAGTTTTATCCGTTATATTTTAACCCTTTCACTACTGAAGGAACATTATTCCATAGGACTCTAGCCATATGACGTCATATCACGTCAGAAACGCCAATGAAGTAAAGTAATAACTTACTACCTTGTACACTTTACTTGCGGTATTTTTCAGCATATTTCATTAGGAATTGATGAAAGTCGAATTGGAAAATTCGTGGGAATTCCCCAAATAAAAATAACCAGGAGTAAACAATATGCAGCTATATGCAGTAAATACGGTAATATCTACAGAAACCAGTTAAAATAGGTGAAATGGTGAATTTTTTTTAAAAATATAGCATAACTTTCATATAAAATACTTAAAAAATTGGTTTAATACTGATACACAAAATATCAGATAATACCAAAAGTACGTTCTGATAAAAATGAACACTTTCCTCTCCAGGAAACTAACGTGTGGGAGCCTCAAGTGACATGCGGAGGACATTTTGACGGTGTACAAGACATTGCCTGGCAACCACAGACAGGACATTTTCTGTTGTCATTGAGCACTGACCAAACCACACGTTGTCATGGTTACTGGAAATCTGAGGATCAAAAAGAGGTACAGCTTGAAAGTTTTTGTAAATGTCTCCAAAACAAGGTAATTTCAAGAAGGAATAAATTGGGAACAAATTATCTTATTGTAAACAAATATGTTGAAAATGAAAATGTTATCATTTTTTCTTTATGGTTTTTGTGTACTGGAAACGCTTTGTTTATTTTGAAATTATTTATTTGAATTTGACCCTTGGTGATATATTCAAAATATATTGAAAATTAGCAAAATAAACTGTGTGTGTGTATTTGTGATGACATCAGCAACATTATATACCATTGATTTTTAACTTTCACCAAGTTGAATATCTGGTTTCTGTGACCTTCTGGTTATCTTGTTGAACTTCAAAGTGGAAGGTTTAGGGTTTGATCCTTGACCAGGTTATGGTAATTGTTCCGTTGGACAAGGAACATTACAGATATGTGTCCCTCTTCACTCAGGAGTACAAATGGGTACGGACTCTAGTCAGGGAGGTAAACCCGCAACAGGCTGCCATCCTGTTCAGGGGAGTACATATATGTACTCGTTACATGCCAAAGAAACATCTGGAAATATTAAAGTGCCAGCCAAAGGTGCTATTAACCCAGAAGAATAACTTAGGATCTTAAATAATCCATAATCTGTCTTAAATGCAGACTTATAAGTACAAATTTCAATTGCAAAATCCAGTGATGAGAAGAAAGGTCAGTCCCATAGAGACTAGATGAATAAAGGGGCTTTAGTCGATATGCCTTAAGAAAGCGATGCGACTTGTGTTTCTTTCCAAAGAGGGCAGTAGAGAAGGATTGGTAAATAATGGAACAGAATAGAGGAGGATGAACAAATACTGGGACAGAATAGAGGAGGATGAACAAATAGTGGGACAGAATAGAGGAGGATGAACAAATACTGACACAGAATTGAGGAGAATGAACAAATACTGAGACAATATTGAGGAAGATGAGTGAATATTGCTGCAGAACAAATTAGACAGAATGAATACTGGGATAGAATAGAGGAGGATGAACAAATACTGGGACATAACTGACATGGATTAACAAATATTGGAATGGAATAGACGAGGATGAATGAATACGGGGGCTGAACAGAGCAACAAGAACGAACACTGGAAAAGAAGAAGTATTGTTAACTCTTCCCTTTGTGTTTATTTTAGAGTTCATGGCATGAAGTGGGGAGACCTCAGATTCATGGCTATGACATGCAGTGTATTGTAATGATTGACAGGTGAGGTAATTGATAAGCTGATTGCCTAATATTTCATTAACAGTAAAACACCATTTATGTAAAACTTTTTGCAACAGAGTTCTGTTAATTGTATCCCCGGACGAAAGTCGGGGATACTTAGGGTTCACTACTGCCACGCCACCGCAGAGATTTCCTTTTGGACGTGATAACTTAAAAATATTTTAGTTAGACCTTTCAAATTTGGTATTTGGGTATATATGGACAATGCCATGAACGCTATTGTTTTGTGACCTTGACCTTCAATTTCAAGGTCACTGATGGCCTCTTAAAGGTCAGATTTTGGCCATGTTTTCACATTTTGGCCCAGTTCTCATATAGATCATCCTATGGTTGGTATATATAATACATATATATGTCCTTTGTAAGCGTGCAGAAATTTGATCTTGAAGCTCTTCATTGAAGGTCATCCACAGACCACCAAAGTACCTCACCGAGGCCATTTTTGGCCTTTTTTTGAGATATTTTCACACTTGATTAAAAAAATATTATAGTTACCCTTCTCAAATTTACAGGATATATTCATAACCATAAAATCTTGCTGGGAATATTTTTGGCCTCATTTTGAAAAACTAGATGGCCGCCACAGGCATTTTTTCGACTTTCAGCAAGGACTTTTGTTGGCCCTCTAGAGCAAAGGGTATTATAGGTAGAGATCTCAAATTCGCAGGATATGTTCCCCATTACAAAATCTTGACTGGGAATATTTTTGGCCTCATTTTGAAAAACAAGATGGCCGCCATGTGCGTTTCTTTGTCAGTCATGAAAAGTGCTTATATCTCCCTTATTATTGGTCCTAGAGGCTTGCTATGGTAAACCAACCTATAGGAAATCATGGGCTGGGAATCTTTTGGTGAGGTCAGATTTGACCTTAGACCCCTCCTTCAAGGTCAAACAAGGATAGCCAAACTTAAAAGTGCTTATAACTCGCTTATTATTGGTCCTAGAGGTTTGCAATGTGAAACCAACTTATAGGAAATCATGGGCTGGGAATCTTTTGATGTGGTCAGATTTGACCTTGTGCCCCTCCTTCAAGGTTAAATGAGGACACCCAAACTTAAAAGTGCTTATAACTCGCTTATTATTGATCCTAGAGGTTTGCAATGTGAAACCAACTTATAGGAAATCATGGGCTAGGAATCTTTTGATGTGCTCAGATTTGACCTTGGGTCTCTCCTTCAAGGTCAAACGAGGATAGCCAAACCTGAAAGTGCTTATAACTGGCTTATTATTGGTCTTAGAGGTTTGGGATGGTAAACCAGCCTATAGGAAATCATGGGCTGGGTATCTTTAGGTGTGGTAAGATTTGACCTTGGGTCCCTCCTTCAAGGTCAAACGAGGTTCACCATTCAGTAATTCACTTATAGTTCGAAATATGTTGTACCTATCCTTACCAAGGTTTCAAGATATCTTTCCTGCTATGAAATCTTGCCTGGCTAACATTTGGTCCAGTTTGTTCAATTTGGTTGGTTGCTATGGCAACAAATTGAAAATCTGAGGTGACCAAACTTAAAGGAGCCTATATCTCCCTTATTATTGGTCGTAGGGGTTTTGGATGTGAAGACAACTTATGGCAAATCCTGTGCCCCGAATCTTTTGCTGGTCTCAGATTTGACCTTGGACCACTCCTTCAAGGTCAAATGTGGTTCTTCATATCTATAATGACCTATTCTTACCTTCATATCTATAATGACCTATCCTTACCAGACTTGTAAACAAAGTAATAGAAGTAATAGAAAAGTAATAGTTTGGAGTCAACTTCGATGTAATAGTAATAGTAATAGATTGAAATTTTTCAAATGTAATAGTAATAGTAATAGATTGAAATTCTATCTATTACATCTATTACTTTCTATTATTTTTCTATTACAATTTTCCCTTTGCTATTTTTCAGAAGGAGGTTGTAGAAAAATGATCACTTAACATGGACTTTAATTCTGTAATGAATTAGTTTTCATATAAATGAATACTTTAAATGTACTTTGATACAATAATGAATTAATTGTCATAAAATCATCACTTTAAATAAACTTCAAAAAATAATGAATTGATTTTGTAGCACTCATAAGTCAAATTCATTTTAAACATTCATACATAAACTTTTCAAATAATCAACATGTAATGTATTGATATTCATCAAAGAATACTAAATATAACACACAAATGTTAAAATAAATAACTTTGAAATATCAAGGGACCTTTAATTGTCCCTCTTTGATTGAGTGTTCTAAAACAACTGTCTTTGAGGTGGTATTATTAAAGGCTTAAAGAGGCCAATTTAACCTTTAGAAGGATTAACTAAATGTTCCTGAGTAAGGAGAAACTGTGACACATGAAAGGCAATCACACAGGTCACTATTGTGTATAATAAGGGCAGCATTGCGGCATGTGTTAGCTGTTTCACTGATTTACATAAAATTAACAGTTATTATTTTCAAACATAAATGTCACTTTTGAATCATTTTGAGGTGGGCTCTGCATGCAAAGAATTTGAAAGAAAGAAATGGTTCTTTGAACGCAGTGTTTTCTTTTGTAAACACTGCTCATCAAGTATTTCTCATAATAATAAGAGTTTTTCAAATCTAACAACTCATCATAAAGTGAATAAATATGAATAATCTGAAGCATTTTCAATAAAATTAGATGTATAAAGTATCCTGTCAGTTTTATTTCTGTGTTAAAATTATCTCTCAAGTTTGCGCCAAATTGTAATAGAATGTAATAGAAAGTAATAGAAGTAATAGATGCCAATGTAATAGTAATAGTAATAGATTTAAAATTTTAAAATGTAATAGTAATAGTAATAGATTGAATATTTTCAAATGTAATAGTAATAGTAATAGATTGGCTGTAATAGATTACAAGTCTGATCCTTACCAAGGATCTTATTACCGTATTGGTCGTAGAGGTTTTGGATGTGAAGACAACTTATAGGAAATCATGTGTCCCGAATCTTTTGGTGGGGTCCGATTTGACCTTGGACCCCTCCTTCAAGGTTGAATGTGGTACTTGATACCTATGATGGACTATATCTCCCCTATTATTAGTCATAGAGGTTTTGGATGTGAAGACAACTCATAGGAAATCATGTGCTTTTGGTGGGGTCAGATTTGACATAATACTCTGTATGTCACGCTTCAACCATGTCCCGTCCGGGGATAAACTGCGTCGAGACACAATATCTAGTTATAAGTATTGGTTTGTAAGAATTCCTATTCCTATTGATTTTTACAGACTCTTTGAAATTTCTCATTTTGTAGAAGGGTTTCTTTTTGTCACAACAAATTCAAATAAACAGGTTTCAACTCTAATTTAACTTACTTTATGTTCTTGAACTGTGGTTCTTCCAGTTGTTAGCAATTGTAAATTACCGATTTGTTTCTCATTGTTCTTTATTTTAGGTGTGTGTTTTTGTTATTTATAGGTATGCATTTGCATCAGGTGCAGATGAGAAGGTAGTGCGAGTGTTTCAAGCTCCAAAGAACTTTGTTGAAACATTCGCAAAGATTTCATCACTTGACTTGTCAAAGGATGTGGAAACAACTGTACGTATTTGTAGACCAAAGTTATAGGTTATTTAATTTGAATAATTTATACAGTGACAGATGGATTTAAATATCTTCTAAGGTTCTGATTGTCCAAGAAAGAGCAGTCCCCTAACAAGTAGGAAATCAACACCAAAAACAGCATTGACCGGAGTGAAAGGTAGTTATGCCATAGCTGTTATGATGGTGAAAAGGAAAGTGTGAAAAAATGAGTCTTTACTTTGTTTCTGAAAGAAACTATGGGGGTTCTTGACTGTGTTTGTATCTAATGAATAGTATTTATGCTTGGAGGATGTCTTAAGACTCACAACTGTAAGGCTCTAGCTACCAAATTACTTGTGGTTATCTGTTTCCTGGAATTTACCATATCAAAGAAATTGATTTAAATACTAAAATGTTGCACTTGAAAAGAATAAATTGTGGAATTTTTGAGACTTTCTGAAATGTCAGCCCAGTTCTAATTAACACTGAATTAAAATTAATGGTCTGTTGCCTGAGTAATGACAGTTTTTGTCATTATTTGAATTAGCAACTGTATACTTCCATTACAGAATAATCATGAGTTTGGAAATTTTTATAGTCTGTGTGTAATGTCTGTTGTGATGTTTAATACACATTGTTACATATTGTTACTTCAGGAGACAGATAACATTTGCTTATTCCTTTTATTACAGAGTTGGGCAGAATTAAACTGAATATTTTCCCACCTTTATCTTGCAGTTGTTGCAAATAATCAGCCAGTGATCTTTTGTTGTAAACTGTTGCTTAAATTCATTAATTATGACATGATAAAAAAACTTTATTCTGTGCTTTCATTGGTAAAAACGAATCACACTTTCAGTGAGTGGGCCTTCTTGGTGTAATGGACAATAATAAAACAATAACATGAATGCATACAGTAATTTTGTCTTTTTAACCTTTCAATACCAGACTGAAATGACCACTGTCTCTACAATGTAAGTATTGTTTGCCTTTTTGAGTATTATGCCAATGTTTTCTTACTTGCAGTGCCATGCTAATCTTTTCTCAAATTAATTCTTTTACCTCTGATCTTTCAGTAAAAGGTCATGTCTTTCCTGAACTCTAACCTTTAACCTTTCAATCTCATATCATGGGGGGCAAGCATGCCTTCCTGGACTTTATTATTATCATATGACCTTTGACCTTTTAGTGTCAGGCTACTGGAGCTAGTGTCCCATCCCTAGGCCTGTCCAATAAGGCTGTGTTTGAGAATGAGGTCAAAGCCATTTCAGGAGGTCATGAGGTCGAGAGTCATCCCAACGAACAATACCCAGAAGTCTACTTCACTCCAGTGAATATTACTCGTAAGTATTTTATGGTAGTCATTCCTCAATATTGGATTGGTGTAGCCCAGTCTAACTAACTGATAAGTAATTGACAGAAACCCTGTTGACTTTATTCAAAGGTAATTTCCTTCATCCTATTGAGCGAACATTACCTGTATCTGATTTCAGCAGAGTGGATGTCATTTGCAAGTATTTTAGTTCAGTGGCCATTACGTGTTTATAATAAAATACTTCTTAAATTTAAATTATTAATCAATACCTGTATTGTAATGAAGATAACTGACACCAGCCATTAATTTCAACCTTGGTGATATCTAACTCTGACCCAGTTCCTGTATCTTTTCAGAGCCTCTGCTTGTGGTGAACTCGTTACGGTAAATATATTATAAAATGAACAAGGGAATTCCACTAGATAAGACTCAACTGGAAGGGACGTTACTATAAGACAATGTCAGATAACTATATGTACATTAATTTATAACCAATCAGTGACTTAATGTTTCAGAGCCACCACCTGAAGTAGATCTTCTGCAGAATACTCTGTGGCCGGAGGTGCAAAAGCTGTATGGACATGGATACGAAATCTTCTCACTAGATGCACATCCTGATGGGTCACTCCTCGCATCTGCCTCCAAGGTAAAATAGTAGTTAATTGATAAAATTGATTCATTACCCATGCATTAATACTAGGTCAGAAAAAATTGAAATAATATGAAATGTAGAAGCTTGGGAACAGACTGAAATTTTCTCTCCAGATATACATCTGATTTTTCAATCCATCTATGATAAGATGGGAGGGGACATATTATTATTATAGTGTTATGCTATGTGCTTTATTTTTAACCTGTTCAGAAAAAACAAGGTTGCTGTACATGCTAATGTTAAAAGCAGTTTCTGTCATTTTAAAAGAAAATATTAGATATATTTTAATTTAAAAGATGGTTTTGCCTTGAATAAAGCTTGCATGCGATTTTGAACCCATTCACCAAAAATTATGTTTCTCAACCAGGTAGCAGTGCCAATCTATGCAGTTATAATTTTGGTGGAAACGGTATAACTAAAATCTTGTCCAGTGCAGTTTTCAGTGTACATGTTTTAATGTCAGATTCATGCAGTTTCTTGTGTATTAACAAGTATTAACAAAACGTTCATAGTCTTATACTAGATGTGTTGTTTGTTATGTATACAGTTGGTTTGGGAAAGATAAATATTTAATGTCACTGCAAAAATGGGTGTACAGTTTTTATAATAGACTTGAAATAGGTACAACCATCCTATAAAGTTCTTACAAGTGAGTAACTTTAAGTAGAGTTATATTTAATTCTTGATCTTTATCCTAGTATCTGTTTAAATGTTTTTCTTTGCAGGCAGCCAAGCCAGATCATGCAGGCATCATTCTGTGGGACACAAAGACATGGAGACAGGTGTGCAAACTACACGGTCACAGCCTGACGGTCACTCAGATCTGCTTCTCTCACTCTGGTCACTACTTGTTGTCTGTGTCCAGAGACAGGACCTGGGCTTTGTTTGAAAGGACTGACTCCACATCTCAGCCTGCAGGTATGGTTCAGATTAATGCTGTGAAATCGCTTAGGATTTGTGATTCGATGTCTGGTGTAGTTTGATCAAGGAACCAACATTTTCAAAACCAGTAAAAATATGGAAATGTGATATAAATTCTGGCCACTTTGTTGAAAGTATGGTAAAAATCTGAAATCTGTTGATATTTTGGGAAAATTTCAGCATATTTTCAGTAAAACGCAAGTTTTATAGTTGGGCGAAAAAACCATCCTTTGTGGTGTTGGTGATTTATGAATGGTTGTACTGAATTGGATTTTCAAGTCGGTCAACAAGAGAGCTATCTAACTTCTATAAACATAGTTGTAACACTAGTTCTGATCAGGTGAAAAATTTAGTACCTGATCTCATAATTGATACAGGCATTTTTTACTCAGATTATGACTAATTTTACAAAACTCTCTCCTCACAGTGGTCAGGATATGGTTCAAGATACCTGTGTCCAGAGATGAGCTTTCTATAAAAAGGCTGGCATAACATCTTAATCTGCAGCTTCAATGATAATGGTATAATAATAACAATAGAAACATTTGTATAGTGCAAAATTGATGAAGATCCTATAATGCACTAGAATCCAAAAAGGGACGGTCCTTAAACCAAGTGAAGTCATAACCCAGTAAGCACCTGCTAGGGGAGGATGACTATGGTGGTGGATATGCTAGTTCAAACAGGTAAGTCTTGAGTTGGCTTCTAAAGCTTGAAATGATCTGTTGTGATCTGACACGAAGTGGGTATGGTTCTAAATAAGTGAAGAAATCAATGCCTTATCTAACAAGTGGTACAGGTATTTTTATGACATTTATCACATAATAAATAAATTTGTCATAATCTAAATATAATTGAACCATATTAAATATACCATACCATAGTAAACTGCTTAATACCTGTATTTGGTAACTGCTTATAGATGTATTTCAATTTAATGTACATTGTCAAGACATTAGACACCAAAACAATATGCCAAAAAAGTGACAGAAGTAACACCAATGCTAGAGTCCTGCCTTGCAAACTCCTCCCAAAGAAATCAAACCCACAGCAATTCTTTACAGATTGTTTACAGTTCATTGGATTATCAAAAAAAAACAAGGCCAAAAGGGGTTTCGGTCTACTAGCATGAGCCGCAAAGCCATCCGAGACAGGAATAATGCACTCATTCGGTCAACCATCCCAGTACTAACGTAACCCATTTCTGCTTAACTTCAGTGATGAGACAGGTACTGATCATGCTATGCTACAATTCATGAAAGTCCAGACACTCTCACACACACACACAAAACAAAAGACATTAAAAGTGATCTCTAGAAGGGCAAAACTCACTAGAGCTCGCACTTAAAAATTCTCCTCTGTTGACTTGATGGACATGAAAAATGTGTTCTTTCCAAACATTAATCCCGCACTTTGCTTTATCAGTATAGTAGTCTACTAAGCATTCTATTCACATCTTTACATGTGATACTCCAAAGATTTGGAGTGATCTGCCTGATGATATACATTCAGTCACTTCTCTCTCCTCATT
This sequence comes from Sabellastarte sp. h YS-2021, assembly GCA_964017235.1. NCBI lineage: Eukaryota > Metazoa > Annelida > Polychaeta > Sabellida > Sabellidae > Sabellastarte > Sabellastarte sp. h YS-2021. The sequence goes on along the minus strand of OZ024934.1, from coordinate 80,395,198 downwards.
CAGAAAGAAATTGAAAGCTTATCTCTTTGTAAAAGGTTATCCACCCTAGATTTTTGTCTTCCCCTGTTGTAAGCCCCCAGATTATTCCCCCTTTTGCTTTATACTCAGGTAGATTCTGGAAGGGCTGTGTTGCAGTACCTGCTCATCCAACAGGTGCAAGTGGAAGAAGGCTATTTGCAAATGTTACTCGATATATATTGTTAATGATATTCATTCATAGTGCTCAATTAGTTTCAGTATGTAAGGTTTTGTATTCCATATGTGCATTTTTGTCAATAAAATTTGTGTACTGAACAGTTGTGCATGTGTGATTTATGTATCCGATATTTCAGTAGAATTTTATTTCTTTACTTAAAGCAAGTGTTGTTTCCCCTTGAGGAAAGTGAAAGTGGTAACTTTATTTGCAAGCATTAAAGAAGTGATTTATATATCCCCCTGTACAAAATGTAACTTGGAATCTCCCCTCGTGGTGTTTTAAATTCCCCTAAATTAGGATTTCCACTGTGACATATGTAGAGATTGAAATTGGGATGTGCCCTGGTGTGAACTCTTATTGGCAATTACAAGCATTAAACAAGCAGTCTCAATCTCCCTTAGTGAAAACTCCGATTGGAATCTCTAATGGTTGAGTTTCAAATTCCCCTAACATTGGATTTCCACCTTGACATGTATGTGTTAATATTTGTTTAGGAGATCCCTATACACGTGTAGCTTACTCTGACAAGAAGTCATCCTTACACAGCCGTATTATCTGGGGCTGCTCCTGGTCACATGACGATAAATACTTCATCACTGTGTCAAGAGACAAAAAGGTAAGTGAGCCACACATTCAAACTGACAAATTTATAGAAGTATGACCCATTGACCATCCAGCCTCAAGGACAAGGTGCTTTGGTGACCAAATGTTCAAATTTCAATTCCTTGTAAGATAAAAGCATAATTTATATACAACAAGACTACTGCCGCATTGTTTATCTCTCACCTTAGGATCAGTAATAATGGAGATCAAAGGGAGATATAAGGCCTTTGTAGTAAGAAGACCCCACTTGTGAAGAAGGGATCAGAAGTTAATAGAAGAAGTTAATACTTGGCAGGGACATTGGTTAGTGGGTGTAGGTGTGCAACATCATGTCACACTGTTTGCTCTGAAAGTCTCCTGATTTTGTACTGTGTAACTTCTATATCTCATGGTGTTACAAACTATTTCCCCTGGCTGTGGGATACGGGCGTCTCCGATGCTAGTTTTATTTCTGCATTTCCAGGCTATCATATGGGCAGTCACCACAGACATAGAGTCAAGTAGTCCTCTAGGATGTGTGAAGTGCTACAGCTCTCCACTTGTACTTCCAGACTCCATCACTGCAGTAGACTGGGCACCTGTATATCTACCTGACAAAACGTAAGTCCAACCAAGTGGGTCTGTCACCACAAGTGTAATTACTTGATAAAAAGTAAGACCAAAGTAATAGGTCATTTAACATCAGTGCCCCTACGTGATAAAAAGTAGGTCCCTGGGAATGTGTTACTGGAAGTCAGAACAATTGCATATTAAAAAAAACGTGATGTATCATTGTGCATTAGTAAAATTACCTGATGGAAACTTTGTCCAATGTAATATATCCCTGTGCATAAGAACAGTACCAATAAAATAGGCACCAATAAAATAACCTGATGAAAAATAGGTCCAAATTAAGTAACATGGTAAACCAATGAAATTACCCAAGAAAAATTAGGTTCAAAGTAATGATCCCAGGAATGCGTCATTTAGGCTCCAGAATAATTACCTGATAAACAGTAGGTCCAAAGTAATCTTTCAGAACACCTGCCCCAGAGAAAGTTGAACAGAATAGCATAATAAATAGGTCAATGGGTCCTAGTACATTTACCTGACAAAACTAAGGAACCCCCCAACCTTTTTTTTGCAGCAAAAAATATAATAAGTTACTGATTGAGTTTCATAAAAAACAAGAAACTAAAATTATATTTTCCCATTCACCTGATATAATAACTTTACACTAGAAATGTTTAATTATAATGTTAATGAAATTAAAACAATCAGTGACAGCTGGAGCACATTGAAAAACTCTAAATATTTATAATGTAAATGAACTACTTTAATAAAAAAATGGATTTCAAGTAATTTTTAATATCAAGCTGATGTGAAAACCGTTTTCTTCATATTTTCCCATATACTTATCAAAAACGGGATTACACGGGCATAATTTACATTTTATGACAATGATAAATAAAAAAAAATAATAAATCAAACAATTTATACATATCAGCTGGGGCACATTAAAGGACTTCATATCTAAAGTATAATAATAACATAAATGAATCACAACACATTAAATAATGATACCTAGAGGTTTGAAATATCAAGCTGGTGTCTCAAGTACAAATAAAATGTATGACTATCAGACTGTTTTTTTCTTCAATCATATTTACTTTGTCAAGAAGTAATATTCATGAAGCCCTATCTGGATACAGAATTTTCCAATCTCTTATTGAGGGGCCACGGTGGCAGAGTAGTAACACTCACGCTTCCCACCTCTGAGGTTTGGGTTCGGTTCCCGGCCTTACCTCAAGTGGGGAAGCTGGTAGTTGCTTGCCGTTGGTCAGCAGTTTACAGTACAGAACCCTGACGAACTGTATGTACTGGTTTCCTCCACCCTTCCAAATGCCCGTCACACTTTGAACATTCAACAAAAAATGCTTTATATTATAAACCAGTTAAAATTAAAACATATAGTCTATTTAAGCGTCCCTTGTTTGTGTATGGGAGACCTTCAGGCTCCGCCGGCTCCGCATTTTGTTTTCCTTATAACTCTGTAACCGTTAGGCGGATTCTTTTCAAATTTGGCAGGTTTATGCAGTAGCCTTGGGGATTTTTTTTGAATATGCTGCAGTGACATTTCAACCAATCAGAGAGGTCACATGACCAAAAATGTCTTTTTTCGATGGGGAAGCTTGTCCGGATGATAACTTGAAAGGGATTTTATCAATTCACCTGAAACTTGGCAAATACATTCATTCTATTAAAATCTGGAAATCATTAGATTTTGGCATTGATTGGTTAAGAAATGGCCGAGTAATTAATGATTAATTAATCATTATGAATTTTCCAAATAAGGAAAACACAAAAATGCTTATAACTCGAAAACCGTGCTAGATAGCGCGATTTCGACAAAATTTTTGACCCACAGGGTATCTCTGCAGAGTAGCTATCCCAATTTTGAAAAAATTGCAAAACATAAAAATGCTTATATCTCGAAAACCGTGCTAGATAGAGCGTTTTCGACAAAATTGTTGACCCGCAGGGTATCTCTGCAGAGTAGCCATGCCAATTTTCAAAAAAAATTTCACTCGCCAAAAATGGCGGCCATTTTGAATTTTCGAATTTTGCGCAAAAATTGCAAAACACAAAAATGCTAATATCTCGAAAACTGTGCTAGATGGCGAATTATCTCTTAAAAGTATTGCAGATAGCCAATTTTTCTCAAATAATTCATTCGCCTACTTTTGGAAAAGCTTTCACATGGTGAAGTTTCCAGACCCATAGCTAATTACTCACCTACCTCAAAATGAGTAAATGCGAATTATCTCTAAAAGTATTGCAGATACCCAATTCTTATCAAATAACTCATTCATCTAATTTTGGGAGAGCTTTCACATGGTGAAGTTTCAGACCTGTTGGTAATTACTCACCTACTCAAAATGAGTAAATGCGAATTATCTCTAAAAGTATTCCAGATAGCCAATTTTTCTCAAATAACTCATTCATCTACTTTTGGGCGAGCTTTCACTCGGTGAAGTTTCAGACCCGTAGCTAATTATTCACCTACTCAAAATGAGTAAATGCTAATTACCTCTAAAAGTATTGCAGATAGCCAATTTTTATCAAATAACTTATTCATCTACTTTTGGGAGAGCTTTCACATGGTGAAGTTCCAGACCCGTAGGTAATTACTCACCTACTCAAAATGAGTAAATGCGAATTATCTCTAAAAGTATTGCAGATAGCCAATTTCTCTCAAATAACTCATTCATCTACTTTTGGGAGAGCTTTCACATGGTGAAGTTTCAGACCCGTAGCTAATTACTCACCTACTCAAAATGAGTAAATGCGAATTACCTCTAAAAGTATAGCAGATAGCCAATTTTTCTCAAATAACTCATTCACCTACTTTTGGGAGAGCTTTCACTCGGTGAAGTTTCAGACCCGTAGCTAATTATTCACCTACTCAAAATGAATAAATGCTAATTATCTCTAAAACTATTGCGGATACCCAATTTTTATCAAATAACTCATTCATCTACTTTTGGAAGAGCTTTCACATGGTGAAGTTTCAGACCCGTAGAGAATTACTCACCTACTCAAAATGAGTAAATGCTAATTATCTCTTAAAGTAATGCACATAGCCAATTTTTCTCAAATAACTCATTCACCTATTTTGGGGAGAGCTTTCACATGGTGAAGTTTCAGACCCATAGCTAATTACTCACCTACTCAAAATGAGTAAATGCTAATTATCTCTAAAAGTATTGCAGATAGCCAATTTTTCTCAAATAACTCATTCACCTACTTTTGGAAGAGCTTTCACATGGTGAAGTTTCAGACCCATAGCTAATTACTCACCTACTCAAAATGAGTAAATGCGAATTATCTCTAAAAGTATTGCAGATAGCCAATTTTTCTCAAATAACTCATTCACCTACTTTTGGGAGAGCTTTCACTTGGTGAAGTTTCAGACCCATAGCTAATTATTCACCTACTCAAAATGAGTAAATGCTAATTATCTCTAAAAGTATTGCGGATACCCAATTTTTATCAAATAACTCATTCATCTACTTTTGGGAGTAAATGCGAATTATCTCTTAAAAGTATTGCAGATAGCCAATTTTTCTCAAATAACTCATTCACCTACGTTTGGAAGAGCTTTCACACACGAAAATGAAAAATTGTGAATATCTCGGAAAAGCTATTTCTTCTCCTTTAATGCTCGGCGGGAGATACACACCGCGGGAGTGGTCTTGTTTTCAAAAATTTTTGTCTCACCAAAAATGGTGGCGATTTTGAATTTTCGAAGTTTTTGCAAAACACAAAAATGCTTATATCTCGAAAACTGTGCTAGATGGAGCGAATTCAACAAAATTTTTGACCTGCTGGATATCTCTGCAGAGTACCCATGCCAATTTTCAAAATATTTTTGTCTCGCCAAATATAGCGGCCATTTTGAATTTTTGAATTTTTTGCAAAAATTGCAAAACACAAAAATGCTTATATCTTGAAAACCGTGCTAGATAGAGTAGACTGCGCTGACTTTGGATGCCACAACAGTATAAGGCTAGAAACGGAACATTTTCTTAATACTTTAGCACTCACCTTTATATCCTTTTCGGGACGCTTTGTTTTTGCTATGCAAAAACATTATCTTTTTTTTTTGCGAACGATCCTCTAGTTATTGTGGGAAATGCATTTCATAAACCCCCAAAAAGTCTTGTAAAAGGCACACATTTTCCTTAAATATTCTATAGGCCCCGTTACTGGCTAGGGATTTGCTGGTAGTTATTTAATTGCTTAAATATCACATTTAAACATCTATGACACATAAATAAACATGCAGACAATTTTCAGGTACATATGAGAACATCATGGGCAGCATATCTCAGATTAATTAAAAGTGTGATATGCTGCCTTTAATCAAGGTTAAAATGATTCCTGAGCAAATCCGGATGATTTAAACATGGTCACATGAATTGAAAAAATGTGTTTGGCATCAACGAAATAAGTTTTCTCATATTTTTTGTCATAGTTTATACATCAGAAGTGTTTGCTTATTTCCAGATATTTACTGAGCTTTGGCCTGGACAACGGCTGTGTTTTATTGTACACTTGGACTGATAAAGAGGGCAACTCCCCACAGGCTTGGTCTCACACGGCAACCTTAATGCAGAGGCAAGTATTTTTATTTTACCTTTTTTGTTTGTTTGGGAGGAGGCTTCAGTTATAAAAGTAAAAAATGATGTGATATTTTTTTATTTGATAAGCAATATTTCTCACTGAGGGAGCTCTTGTGTTTTTACCTGAAATAAAGAGACATTCTCATGAAATTTGTGATTTTTGTGACATTTTTAGGTTGCTGATGCTGAATTCCAGTAAGAGATTTTTGAATGGTTTCTCCAAAGTTAAAACTGCAGGATATTATGAAATAATGCATATGAACAGATGTTTTCAAGGGAATGTGTAAGGTCAAAATCAGAAAGTTACAAGGCAAAATATTGCTTAAGGTTTCCTGACAAATTTGGCAATTCTTTAATATATTGACATATATATAAGATATCTTTATGTGATGTGATGGTTAGAATCCATTTGTTTGAAATTTTAGCTAGAATACAGAAAAACTACTGCATGAATTTACATAAAATTTTCACAGTAGGTGGCTGTTGGCTTTACATAAAATTGGTTTAATTTTGAAATGATCCACAGCCGATTCTGGATCCTTTAAATTCTTGGCAGAGGTATGCGCTCCCAGAATGTTCTTTTTGCAGGCATGTAATGGTCTACTGATCATGGTTAATCTGAATTTCATCAAGTAATTAATTAACTTGGCTGCTTTACTCCTTATTCTTTCAAACACAAAACTCAAAACAAAAGTGTGACTAGAGCACTCAGAGAGGACACATATCGACCAAGGCATGTAATACATAGAGTAAGAAATCTAAAATTCGCCACATATCTGAAATTTGCCACATGTGAAAATACTAATAAAATAAATGAATAGTGGTGAGATTTGTTGACTGTATAGTAAATTAAGGCTTTTGAACTGAAAAATACCAATTTTTGGACAAAAACATCAATTTCTTCATAAAATTAACTAAGGTTTTAGAGGTGGCGAATTTTAGATTCCTGGCGAATTTTAGATTTCTTACTCTAGTAAATGGTAAAATCTAGATTTTTTGTTGTATCCAGTAATCCAGATCAGTCTCAAAATTTACTGGGATCAAAGTTTGACCAAGACCCATCTGATGATTTTTTTCATGAGAACCAACTAGTGGTATCTGTGTAATCCTGCTAACAAGCAAACTGACAAACAATTGGACAAACAAATAAATGGTCGTGAAAACAATACCTCCTTGGCAGAGGTAAAAATAAAGCAAAATTATAAATTTATTGAATGTGTTGGAGCGTAACTCCTTCATGAGAATAAACAAACCAATTCAGATATATAAGCAACATACCAAGTACCATACCAAACAATCCTTGAATACTTCATATGTCATAAATGAAAATTTCTGATGTAATAATTTGAAACAAAAGTGTAAAATTTTTTTGTTATGCTGAATCATAAATGTGGCTACACAAAAGTTGTATATGTATTTATAAAAAAACCTTATCAGTTGTACTGTCACGGGTAGTTGAAAGGGCAGGGGAAACCAGACCATACAATTGGTCAAGGTTCGGTACTGTGACCAACAGCAAACAACTACCAGCTTTCCTACTTGAGGTCAGGTCGGGATTCAAACTCTTATCTCAGAGGTGAGAGGCGAGTGTGTTTACCACCGTGGTCCCCGGCTACACATCTGATCACCCCTCTCCGCATTGTCAGCACAGCCTGATGTAAACCAACTACTGACAGTGGTTCTTCAACATGGGAGTGAAGGGATTAATGTTAGACAAAATTAAACTCTGGTTTACACTCACTGCAAATGTTTGTGTATACTTGCAGTGATGCTCACCACTTAACAGTGAAACGAGTAAAGTTCCGCCCGAGGCCAGGCCGGGTAGAAGACAGTGCAAAGGAGAGGAATAGTGATATATTACAGCTGGCTAGTTGCGGACTGGACCACTGTGTTAGAGTGTACAACATAGACACTTCAGAGTCTAACAACACCTGAGATATATTCAGTAGAAACTCTATTATTCAACCTATTATCGAGATATTTGATTTTATGAACAGATTTCCACTCATCCAAATCTGTGTTTTCCGATTATTTTATACTAAACCTCTTCTCCTGTTTGACAAACCTACTATTATTTGACCACAATTTTTCTGTATTAGAATGGTCGGATAAGGGGGGTTGTGTTGTTGATGTAACATAAATTTCTAAATTATTGTTATAAATTGTCGTATATTTGAACCTCTTTGTCTAAGGTCACCAGGATGTAAACCTCCCCTCAGCGATCCTTCTCAGTAACTTTTATGTATATTTTAGCTTGTAGATGGAAGCCAAAACAGATTTGCAGTAAAGTGTAAGAAAGCCACGACTTTTGTTATCCAATGCCTTGACCTTGTGGCCTTTGTTCATCTGATCTTTGACCCTTAATTCAAGGTCATACAAGCCATGCATCTCATTAATTGTTGATCCAAAGCGTAAACAGTGTGAAACAATATCTTGACGAAAGCATGGGCTCTAAATCATGGGTGATGTCAGACATGTGTCTTCTCTTTCGGTGTCATATGACACAAAACACCGAGAAGCCTGCGCCTTGAACCTCACTTTCAGAAATAATTTTGCATTGTGTGGAATTTATCCCATTTGGGGATATGCTGCATTGGGATGCAATATCCAGTTATTTTTTTAACATTGTGACACAAGAAGAAAATAAATAAAGTGTACAAGTTAACAAGTTTTGTTATGTCAGCTGACTTGTCAGTCAGCTGACATTATGTCGTCACTCTGCGGCGTGGGCGTACGCGTCCGCGTACGCGTCCGCGTGAACAACTTCTCCTCCAAAACTACAAGGCCTAGAGACGTGCTGTTTTTTTTTAAAAGATACCTTATCTATCGAGGATGAGAAATTGTTCAAGGCATGCAAATCTGTCTTTTTATTGCGTAAAATAGCCTTACCTTATCCTCACAAGTGCTTGTTTGGTTTTGTGGAGCAAAAACGTATCGACCGACAAGAATTTTTAAGGAATATTCTTGTCACAAGAGGTGACCCCTTTGTCTGCGCATGTCCGCGCTTGCGCAGTAGTCGTTGTCGACAGACGAATGTCGAGAGTTCTTCATTATATTTTTGGTCGTATGGGAGCAACACGTACTTTTCCTTATTATCGTCCATTCACGGATGAAAATCTATGAAGTTTTGAAGCGTGCACCTACCTGTAGTTGTCCATTATTCGACTGGTACTACCACTATTCTGCCTCCCTTGTCCTGAAAAGGGTCAGAATAAGATGTGCAAGAAGATGTTGCTGTAAAGTCTTCAGTGGAAGACGTGTATATCTTCGGCTGTACTCACCCATTATTCGACTGGAACTTCCTCCGTGTCGATGAAAAGGTATGCAGAGAAGAGCTCCCGTAGTTTTCAGTGGAAAACTGCTTTATTGTCCCTTAATTGATGGCATAACATGAGTATTAGCGTATGCTCGAAAACAAAGAAGAAAGAATGCAGTTGTCTTTGCAACGGAGGTCGTAGATTCTTTACTGTGGGTGGAGCGCCACTCTGGTACAGTAACAGGTCTCCCTCCAAAGAACGACTACAGAAGCATATCCACTGATCCTTGCAGTTATTATTTTGCTTCCCAGCAGGTACAGTGAACTTCCTGCTTCTCAGACATGAAAATAAGGACAGGTTACCTTCATTTGCTGTAGATTTAGATGAAGATCCAACAGACATCTTTGGGGCAGTATGTGCACTGCTTGTCTTTTCAGCCCTGTTGAAGAATTGAACCTTCCTATGACCATGTCTCCAATGGAAGGAATACTGTGACTTTTGAGTTAATTCTTCTGCAAACTCAACGAAGATCAATCTGGCTAGATGAGATATGGTGTTGAAGTCCTAACTACAAAATATCATCGTACCACTCTTCCTTGTTTACCAGGACAGAGGGATACAGAAGAACGTGGCTACACTATTATGCAAGTCACCATGGAGGCTCTTCTTGCAGTGTTACTGACAGTGATGGGAGATTTTCATTGCCATCCCAGAGTTGTGCGAATCTTGAGACGGAGTTGTCGAATTACTCCCCAATCGAATTCACCAATGCCTGTACTACCCACAATGCAAAGCGATGACGTCAGACAGGAAAACATGGCTACAGTACTAAATATAAATATACCGCTTAAATGCTTCAAAAGAAAGCGATTTATCCACTCAACAATTGCAGAACTTCAGGTTTCTATGGCAGTTTATTTCTTGTATAGAAACTCGGCTAATGACGACCTGTGATAGATCTCAGTGTCCTGAATTGATTTCTAACTACGACTTCAACGGTCACGGCCCAGGAGTGAAGTGCGTTTACTATAACAATAAATACCTGCTGGTCCCATCATTTAAACTGGAGACAGCAGAAATTATTAGAAATTCGGTTACAAAAGATGCATTCTTTTATGTACCGACTCACCAAGATTTTCAACATCTACTTCAGTTTAATGTACACTGGCAAACCTATCAGTTCAAAGCATTATAAAATTCGGGTTAGCGACACCTCCACAGTATCATGCGAGTAGTAAAGAGGCAAATCTCATTCTTCAGTTTCACAGAATAGGAGTTCACCATATACCTAGACCACTGGTTGTTTAGTGTACTTAAAGACACCAGTATTGGGTTCAAACCAAAGAACTCATCCAATTATGCATCAACTGGGCTTCGTGATATCGATTTCCTAGGTTACCACTGCATTTTGGTACCAGGAAATTTCTTTCACCATATACCTAGACTACTGGTGGTTTGTGTACGTAAAAGACACCAGTATTGGGTTCAAACCAAAGAACTCATCCAATTATTCATCAACTGGGCCTCGTTATATCGATTTCCTGGGTTACCACTGCATTTTGGTACCAGGAAATTTCTTTCTACCTCGAAAAAAATTAAATACCTGAGAATCTATTCAAGTCATGGCGATCTCATCACAGTTAACCTCAAGGTTGCTTATATCCCAGGTAGGGATACCAGCATCTTTGGAAAAGACTATACCAATGGGTCAGTTATGTATGTGTGCCTTTCAGTGGTATCTAGAAAAAACTGGCAATATCTCCAGTCACTAGTTGTGAGAATTCCTGTTTCAAATCCTTCTGAAAAAGCATATTCACTGGTGGAAAATGCCAAAAAATGGGAAATAGGATGCCTTTTCTATACACAGGTGCACAATTCCCTTATTTTCGTAGATGCATTAAACCAGGGTTGATGATCCCATCTATAAGCATCACAGTTAGTGGCTTTGGACAGTTAAAAATGTATATATTACATTTCAATGTCATACAGCTGAAGGCAGTGTGTTCAGCCCTTAAAAGCCTTCAAGACAAATTCCACACAAAAGAATTCTGATAGCATCAGACAACACCACTGTGTTCGGTTATCTGAACAAACGGGGGGGGAGCGTATACCTCCTAGTTTGGCGCAGCTTGGCCTACTGCAATCCTTGAAATATACTCATAACAGACATATTCTTGGTTGCTTAAAGGTCATACTCAACATCATCTCCAGAAGGGATAAAGGTTTGGCGCATCCTGGCCTACTACAATCCTTGAAATATACTCATAAGAGACAGAAATATTCTGGGGTTACTTAAATGTCATGCTCAATGATCTCTACAGAAGTGACAAAAGTAATATGTACAGAATGGTTCTTACTCCCTTTATGGTTCTAGACAACGTGCAAGTTTGGCACAAATCAACAATAGGTGTTGTATGCAGGTATGCTGCATCATGGCCTACTGCAATCCTTGAAATATTCTCATATGAGCCAGATATATTCAGGGTTGCCTAGATGTCATGACAGCCTCTCCACAAAGAATGAAATAATACAGACAGGAGAGTCTTCATCTTTAATATTCTATTTGATTTACATAGTTTGTCAAATACCAATGGTAGAGATGTTTGCCACCAATATCAGTCATAAACTTCCATTCTATGTTGCCAGTCCCGGATGCAAATGCTCTGAACATATATGAATTAAACATCTTGTTGGAGGTTCTGGACTGCTAGGCCTTTTGTCCTATACCACTTATTCCAAAAAGTCATTGAACAAGTGAACACCAGGTGCAAAATGATTGTAGTGGCCCCTTGGTGGCCCATGATACATTGGCTTTGGGGTCTGGTGAGTCATTCAACCAAACCTCCATTACAGCTACTTCACTGGTCTCAGAAACAGCCATTCAGTCAGAAATACCATCTGAATCTGTTGCATTGGCACCTTCATGCTTGGCACCTTAACACCACTCAGAATCTCTTATATCATTCTCTGGGCAAGGGATAGAGAGATTTAGGGCATCTCAAGGACCCTCATCTTGGAATGTATGAGTCATGATGGGCCATTTTGAGCTCTGGTACCCACAGGATAAGGTGGCCATCTCGGAGCCTACGGTCTCAAATATACCAGATTTTTTGATCCATTTACTTGCAAAAATCTGAAACCTGTCACTATTGTTGGCTTTGCAGCAGCCATAGCTGATCATTTACATTTTTTGTGCAGGAGTTGAGCCAAAGCCTGCATCTTTATAGGCCTATTGCAAGTGTTATAGAGAGAAGCCCACTGCTAACAGAGGTGCAGCATCAAGGGATTTGCCTTTGCTTCTGTTGGTTTTCACAAAAGGCTCCTTATTAACCTTTAAAAGGAGGTCAGTCTAAAGAAGTTTGACTTGCAAGACTGTTGCAATGCCATTGGAAGTGTATTCTGGGACTTTGGCTCCTTCAGACACAAGCCTCATAGGAAGGAGTTTACAGTTCTCCCTCCTACCTACCTTTTCAGCAAGGACCTATTAGCCTCAGTTGGTCTAGATTACCTCCAGTGGTCACTTCAGCTCTAGATCATTCCTGAACTCAAATTGCCTGGACACTTGATTCGTTGTCCTCTTACAGCACTTAGATCCTTCTTGGACAGGACTACTGCTTGGAGAAAAGGGAAAGTCTCCTTCTCCTGCCTTTTAGCAAGAATCAGTTGGCTTCTGATGGCCCAGATGGCTCAAACCAGTGGTCATTCCAGCTCACAAACCTTTCTTGAGCTGATGTTGGACTGATGTGGTGACACTCTGCTCTCTTTCAGTGCTTAGTTACTATCAGGACAGTACAAATACTTCAAGGAGGGGAAGAATCTTGCTCATATCTTTTAAGGAAGGCTTGATGGAGATATCTTGAGTTCTGCTATCTCTTCCTGGATCAATCTGGCTGCATGATTAGATTGCCAGTCCTTTAATTTTGAGTCTCAGAATCTATACTTTGAGACACATATTAGATCCATGGCTGCCTTTTTAGTTTCCAAGAGTGGGGTCTTACCTGAGCAGATATCAAACTCTTGTTATTGGAAGACCCACAATTCTTTACTACATTCTACTCGAAGATGTAGCTTGGCAATCCCATGACCAGTCCATGAACAAATTGGGCCTTGTGGATTCACCTCAGCATGTAGTCAATTTTTGTGTATTTATACATGTCATTGATATGACTCACATTTTTATGTTCTCTCCAGTTATACAAGTCTTGTGTCACTGACATATGTCTTTCTTGGCTTACATATGGCCCCATATCTGCAGTTTATGCAGTTCAGTTTGCCTGCTTGGAGATATTCCCATTGTCAGATGATGACATCTTGCTTGGGGAGTCATGCAGACATCTCCAGCCAATACTGGGTGATGGTTAATACTGCTATGTGATTTGTTGTAAAATTTTCTACAACAGCAACAGCAGCAACAATGACGACCACATCATGGATCTCTTGTTGAGGTTAGCAAATTACTTATCTGTGTTGAAGAAGTAACATATAACCTAAGATGTGGCTTAGGGAAGCTTATCTTATCCTCTTATCAGTGCTTTATTTGGTGACCCCTTGTCTGACAATCATCTAACAGTGTGGCCAAAACAAATACCCTCCACCTGTTATGGTTGTATTCAAGCACTTGTGAGGATAAGGTAAGGCTATTTTACGCAATAAAATGTAACAAATTTTATTGTAATTTAACTTTTTACAAGTTAAATACTTACCTTATCCTCACAAGGATAAACCCACCCTACCTCCCCGCATAATTTGTTTTCTGGGGACCAAAAATACAATGAAGAACTCTCGACATTCGTCTGTCGACAACGACTACTGCGCAAGCGCGGACATGCGCAGACAAAGGGGTCACCTCTTGTGACAAGAATATTCCTTAAAAATTCTTGTCGGTCGATACGTTTTTGCTCCACAAAACCAAACAAGCACTTGTGAGGATAAGGTAAGTATTTAACTTGTAAAAAGTTAAATTACAATAAAATTTGTTACAGTTCGTCTGTTTGCTAGAGACATTACAAGGGGGGTACCCCCACCAAAAGTGTGAAAATTTCAACACTTAATCACAATTTTCTCAGTGACTATTGCAGGGATTTCTCTCATATCTTGCATATATGTACTAGGCCACAGGTAGATTCTCTTGTGTGAGTATGAGACCTGGATCTGTCTTACTTTTTTTTTAATAAATTTTTTTAATAATTTTTAATGCATTAAAATTCATGAAATCATGCACAAAATCATTTATAACTTGAAAAGTGTTGCATTTAGAGCATTTTGTTAAAATATGTTATTCAGCTACTTTTTTCATAGCTACAATATGGTGAGTAAGTTGGGTGCCTGTCTCAATAGCTAAGTGAGTAATAGCTACTTTTGGGCTTTTCAGTAACTTCCATCATGAGTAAAATCACTTGTAACTTAAAAACTATTGCATTTAGAGAATTTCGTATAAATATGTTATTCAGCTACTTTTGGGTCAGCTATAACATAGTAAAATTTTAGACCTGTAGCTCATGGCATAGCTGAGTAATAGCTACTTTTAGGTTATCACTGTTGAGTAAATCGCTTATAACTTCAAAACTATTGCATTTAGAGAATTTCGTATAAATATGTTATTCAGCTACTTTTGGGTCAGCTATAACATAGTAAAATTTCAGACCTGTAGCTCATGGCATAGAGGTTATCACTGTTGAGTAAATCGCTTATAACTTGGAAACTATTGCATTTACAGTATTTTGTTTCAATATGTTATTCACCTATTTTGGGATCAGCTATAACATAGTGAAGTTTCAGATCTGTGGCTCATTGCATAGCTGAGTAATAGCTACTTTGAAGTTCTCACTATTGAGTAAATCACTTGTAACTTAAAACCTATTGCATTTAGAGAATTTCGTATAAATATGTTATTCAGCTACTTTTGGGCCAGCTATAACATAGTGAAATTTCAGATCTGTAGGTCATGGCATAGCTGAGTAATAGCTACTTTGAAGTTCTCACTATTGAGTAAATCAGTTGTAATTGGAAAACTATTGCATTTAAAGAATTTCGTATAAATATGTTATTCAGCTACTTTTGGGTCAGCTATAACATAGGAAAATTTCAGACCTGTAGCTCATGGCATAGCTGAGTAATAGCTACTTTTAGGTCATCACTATTGAGTAAATCAGTTGTAACTTCAAAACTATTGCATTTACAGTATTTTGCTTAAATATGTTGTTCACCTACTTTTGGGTCAGCTATAACATAGTAAAATTTCAGACCTGTAGCTCATTGCATAGCTGAGTAATAACTACTTTGAGGTTCTCACTATTGAGTAAATCAGTTGTAATTGCAAAACTATTGCATTTAGAGAATTTAGTATAAATATGTTATTCAGCTACTTTTGGGTCAGCTATAACATAGTAAAATTTCAGACCTGTAGCTCATGGCATAGCTGAGTAATAGCTACTTTTAGGTCATCACTATTGAGTAAATCAGTTGTAACTTGAAAACTATTGCATGTACAGTATTTTGCTTAAATATGTTATTCACCTACTTTTGGGTCAGCTATAACATAGTAAAATTTCAGACCTGTAGCTCATGGCATAGCTGAGTAATAGCTACTTTGAGGTTATCACTGTTGAGTAAATCGCTTATAGCTTGGAAATTATTGCATTTACAGTATTTTGTTTCAATATGTTATTCACCTATTTTGGGGTCAGCTATAACATAGTGAAGTTCCAGACCTGTGACTCATTGCATAGCTGAGTAATAGCTACTTTGAAGTTCTCAATGTTGAGCAAATCACTTATAATTTGAAAACTATTGCATTTAGAGAATTTAGTATAAATATGTTATACAGCTACTTTTGGGTCAGCTATAACATAGTAAAATTTCAGACCTGTAGCTCATGGCATAGCTGAGTAATAGCTACTTTTAGGTTATCACTGTTGAGTAAATCACTTATAACTTGAAAACTATTGCATTTAGAGTATTTTGTTGCATATGTTATTCACCTATTTTGGGGTCAGCTATAACATAGTGAAGTTCCAGACCTGTGGCTCATTGCATAGCTGAGTAATAGCTACTTTGAAGTTCTCACTGTTGAGTAAATCAGTTGTAATTGGAAAACTATTGCCTTACAGAAATTTGTGCAAATATGTTATTCAGCTACTTTTGGGTCAGCTATAACATAGTGAAATGACAGACCTGTAGCTCCTGGCACAACTGAGCAATAGCTATTCTCAGGCACTGACTGTTGAGTAAATCGGCTATAACTTGAAAAATATTGCATTTGGAGTATTTTGTTAAAATATATTGTTCACCTACTTTTGGGTTAGCTATAACATAGTGAAATTACAGACCTATAGCTCATGGCATAGCGGAGCAATAGCTATTTTCAGGTTCTCACTATTGAGTAAATCAGTTGTAACTTGAAAACTATTGCATTTACAGTATTTTGCTTAAATATGTTGTTCACCTACTTTTAGGTCAGCTATAACAGAGCAAAAATTCAGACATGTAGCTCATTGCATAGCTGAGTAATAGTTACTTTGAGGTTCTCACTCTTGAGTAAATCAGTAGTAACTTGAAAACTATTACATTTAGAGTATTTTGTTAAATATGTTTTTCACAGACGTTTTGGTCAGCTATAACATAGTGAAATTGCAGACCTCTATGTCATGGCATAGCTGAGCAATAGCTTCTTTCAGGTTCTCACTGTTGAGTAAATCATTGTATCCAACCTGTAGGAAATCATGGGCTGGGAATCTGTTAATATGGTCCGATTTGACCTTGGAACCCTCCTTCAAGGTCAAATGAGGATAGCCAAACATAAAAGTGCTTATAACTTGCTTATTATTGGTCCTAGAGGTTTGGAATGAAAACCAACCTATAGAAAATCATGAGCTGGGAATTTTTTGGTGTGGTCGGATTTCACCTTGGACCCCTCCTTCAAGGTCAAATGAGGATAGCCAAACTTAAAAGTGCTTATAACTCGCTTATTATTGGTCCTAGAGGTTTGGAATGGAAAACCAACCTATAGAAAATCATGGGCTGGGAATCTTTTGGTGTGGTCAGATTTCACCTTAGACCCCTCCTTCCAGGTCAAACAAAGATAGCCAAACTTAAAGTGCTTATAACTCGCGTATTATTGGTCTTGGAGGTTTGGGATGGTAAACCAACATATAGGAAATCATGGGCTGGGATTCTTTTGGTGTGGTCAGATTTGACCTGGGACCCCTCCTTCAAGGTCAATTGAGGATAGCCAAACTTACAATTGCTTAGAACTCGCTTATTATTGGTCCTACAGGTTTGGGATGGTAAACAAGCTACAGGAAATCATGGGCTGGGAATTTTTTTGTGTGGTCGGATTTGACCTTGGACCCCTCCGTCAAGGTCAAACAAGGATAGCCAAACTTAAAAAGTGCCTATGACTCACTTATTATTGGTCCGAGAGGTTTGGGATGGTAAACCATCCTAAATTCTTTGGCTGGGAATCTTTTGGTATGGTCAGATTTGACCTTTGGACCCCTTCTTCATGGTCGAACGAGGATATTGCATTTATAGTATTTCTTTAAATATTTTTAACCTACTTTTTACACTTAAACAATTACCTTGTTACTTTATTTCATAATACCATTTGCAGGGCACAACTTTTTTGTCCTTTTTTTCTGTCAGCTTCGGAATATCTTTCGAACATGCTGTTCAGTTACCATTTACTGTATTTCTGTAGAGCCCTTTCCCTGATAATTATGCTTTCCTCTCATTATCACCATCACAAATCAAAAACATTCAGTCAGCTGACACAGTGCCCGTTCACGGGCACTCTCCTCTTGTTATTATCTCCTAGCCCGGCTCGCCGGAGGGAGATCATAATTTGCACCATGTGCGTGTGTACGTGCGTGCGTGCGTGCGTGTGTCACGCAGTTTTCTCTGAAACTACTACAGTTACACATTTTTGGTAAATCACAAGTCCTAATGAATTTTTTTGCTCTTCAATATTTTTGGGGTTTGGTGAACTTTGGCCTACTTTTGAGTGAGTAACAGCTATTTTAGCTAATATAATTATATGGCTTATAACTCTGAAACTATTGCATTTACAGTATTTTGTTCTAATATGTTGTTCAGCTACTTTCTCCACAGCTACAACATGGTCAGTAGTTTGGAAGTGTATCTCCATAGCTAAGTGAGTAATAGCTACAGTAGAACCTCTGTTATCCGACTCTCTTGGGAGAGGAACAATGAGGTCGGATAATAGAAAGGTTGGATAATAGAAAGCCTAAAATAACAGGTTTAAATGGAGTTGGGAGAGTGGATTGGAGGTTGGATAATTGAAAATTTGGATAATAGAGGGTCGGATAATAGAGGTTCTACTGTACTTTGTCAATTTTTAATTATAACCATAATGAGTAAATGGCTTATATCTTCATAAGTATTGCAGCTACACAATTTTGTTCCAATATGTTGTTCAGCTACTTTCTCCACAGCTACAACATGGTCAGTAGTTTGCAAGTGTATCTCCATAGCTAAGTGAGTAATAGCTACTTTTTCAATTTTTAATGATAACCATAATGAGTAAATGGCTTATATCTTCAAAAGTATTGCAGCTACACAATTTTGTTCCAATATGTTGTTCGGCTACTTTCTCCTCTGCTACAACATGGTCAGTAGTTTGGAAGTGTATCTCCGTAGCTAAGTGAGTAATAGCTACTTTTTCAGTTTTTAATGATAACCATAATGAGTAAATGGCTTATATCTTCAAAAGTATTGCAGCTACACAATTTTGTTCCAATATGTTGTTCAGCTACTTTCTCCACTGCTACAACATGGCCAGTAGTTTGGAAGTGTATCTCTATAGCTAAGTGAGTAATAGCTACTTTTTCAATTTTTAATGATAACCATAATGAGTAAATTGCTTATATCTTCAAAAGTATTGCAGCTACACAATTTCTCTCAAATATGTTGTTCATGTACTTTTTTGTGAACTGTAACATATTTAAGTTTCACAACTGTTGCTCAATGTACAAGTGAGTAATGGCTACTTTATTGCTACTTTTAGTGAAAATGTGAAAAATCAGAAATATCTCTCAAACTGTAAGATATAGAGCAATTTCGAGCAAATTTTTGACCCACAGGGTAGTACTAGAGTATCCTATTGCTAAGGGGGAAAAAGTTTGGTGAACTTTGGCCTACATTTGAGTGAGTAATAGCCCTTTTACCTAATATAATTATATGACTTTTAAGTTTAACTGTCAATGAGTAAATGGCTTATATCTTCAAAAGTATTGCAGCTACACAATTTTGTTCCAATATGATGTTCAGCTACTTTCTCCACAGCTACAACATGGTCAGTAATTTGGAAGTGTATCTTCATAGTTAAGTGAGTAATGGCTACTTTTTCAATTTTTAATGATAACCATAATGAGTAAATGGCTTATATCTTCAAAAGTATTGCAGCTACACAATTTCTCTCAAATATGTTGTTCATGTACTTTTTTGTGAACTGTAACATATTTAAGTTTCACAACTGTTGCTCAATGTACAAGTGAGTAATGGCTACTTTATTGCTACTTTTAGTGAAAATGTGAAAAATCAGAAATATCTCTCAAACTGTAAGAGATAGAGAAATTTCGAGCAAATTTTTGACCCACAGGGTAGTACTAGAGTATCCTATGCTAAGGGGAAAATGGTTTGGTGAACTTTGGCCTACTTACTCACCTCCTCAAAATGAGTAAATGCGAATTATCTCTAAAAGTATTGCAGGTAGCCAATTTTTCTCAAATAACTCATTCACCTACTTTTGGGAGAGCTTTCACTTGGTTAAGTTTCAGATGTGTAGCTAGTTACTCACCTACTCAAAATGAGTAAATGCTAATTATGTCTAAAAGTATTGCAGATAGCCAATTTTTCTCAAATAACTCATTCATCTACTTTTGGAAGAGCTTTCACATGGTGAAGTTTCAGACCCATAGTTAATTACTCACCTACTCAAAATGAGTAAATGCGAATGCTCTCTAAAAGTATTGCAGATAGCCATTTTTTCTCAAATAACTCATTCACCTACTTTTGGGAGAGCTTTCACTTGGTGAAGCTTCAGACCCATAGCTAATTACTCACCTACTCAAAATGAGTAAATGCTAATTATCTCGAAAAGTATTGCAGATAGCCAATTTTTCTCAAATAACTCATTCATCTACTTTTGGAAGAGCTTTCACATGGTGAAGTTTCAGACCCATAGTTAATTACTCACCTACTCAAAATGAGTAAATGCGAATGCTCTCTAAAAGTATTGCAGATAGCCATTTTTTCTCAAATAACTCATTCATCTACTTTTGGGAGAGCTTTCACTTGGTGAAGTGTCAGACCTGTAGCTAATTTCTCACCTACTCAAAATGAGTAAATGCTAAATATCTCGAAAAGTATTGCAGATAGCCAATTTTTCTCAAATAACTCATTCATTTACTTTTGGAAGAGCTTTCACATGGTGAAGTTTCAGACCCATAGCTAATTACCCGCCTACTCAAAATGAGTAAATGCGAATTATCTCTAAAAGTATTGCAGATAGCCAATTTTTCTCAAATAACTCATTCATCTACTTTTGGAAGAGCTTTCACATGGTGAAGTTTCAGACCCATAGCTAATTACTCACCTACTCAAAATGAGTAAATGCGAATGCTCTCTAAAAGTATTGCAGATAGCCATTTTTTCTCAAATAACTAATTCACCTACTTTTGGGAGAGCTTTCACTTGGTGAAGTTTCAGACCCATAGCTAATTACTCACCTACTCAAAATGAGTAAATGCTAATTATCTCTAAAAGTATTGCAGATAGCCAATTTTTCTGAAATAACTCATTCATCTACTTTTGGAAGAGCTTTCACATGGTGAAGTTTCAGACCCATAGCTAATTACTCACCTACTCAAAATGAGTAAATGCGAATGCTCTCTAAAAGTATTGCAGATAGCCATTTTTTCTCAAATAACTCATTCACCTACTTTTGGGAGAGCTTTCACTTGGTGAAGTTTCAGACCCATAGCTAATTACTCACCTACTCAAAATGAGTAAATGCTAATTATCTCTAAAAGTATTGCAGATAGCCAATTTTTCTCAAATAACTCATTCATCTACTTTTGGAAGAGCTTTCACATGGTGAAGTTTCAGACCCATAGCTAATTACTCACCTACTCAAAATGAGTAAATGGGAATTCTCTCTAAAAGTATTGCAGATAGCCAATTTTTCTCAAATAACTCATTCACCTACTTTTGGAAGAGCTTTCACTTGGTGAAGTTTCAGACACGTAGCTAATTACTCACCTACTTAAAATGAGTAAATGCTAATTATGTCTAAAAGTATTGCAGATAGCCAATTTTTCTCAAATAACTCATTCATCTACTTTTGGGAGAGCTTTCACTTGGTGAAGTGTGAGACCTGTAGCTAATTTCTCACCTACTCAAAATGAGTAAATGTTAAATATCTCTAAAAGTATTGCAGATAGCCATTTTTTCTCAAATAACTCATTCATTTACTTTTGGAAGAGCTTTCACATGGTGAAGTTTCAGACCCATAGCTAATTACTCGCCTACTCAAAATGAGTAAATGCGAATTATCTCTAAAAGTATTGCAGATAGCCAATTTTTCTCAAATAACTCATTCACCTACTGTTGGGAGAGCTTTCACTTGGTGAAGTTTCAGACCCGTAGCTAATTACTCACCTACTCAAAATGAGTAAATGCGAATTATCTCTAAAAGTATTGCAGATAGCCAATTTTTCTCAAATAACTCATTCATCTACTTTTGGGAGAGCTTTCACTTGGTGAAGTTTCAGACCCGTAGGTAATTACTCACCTACTCAAAATGAGTAAATGCGAATTATCTCTAAAAGAATTGCAGATACCCAATTTTTCTCAAGTAAGTCATTCATCTACTTTTGGGAGAGCTTTCACTTGGTGAAGTTTCATGCCCGTAGCTAATTACTCACCTACTCAAAATGAGTAAATGCAAATTATCTCTAAAAGTATTGCAGAGAGCCAATTTTTCTCAAATAACTCATTCACCTACTTTTGGAAGAGCTTTCACATTGTGAAGTTTCAGACCCATAGCTACTTACTCGCCTACTCAAAATGAGTAAATGCTAATTATGTCTAAAAGTATTGCAGATAGCCAATTTTTCTCAAATAACTCATTCATATACTTTTGGAAGGGCTTTCACTTAGTGAGGTTTCAGACCCCTAGCTAATTTCTCACCTACTCAAAATGAGTAAATGCGAATTATCTCTAAAAGTATAGAAGATAGCCAATTTTTCTCAAATAACTCATTCACCTACTTTTGCGAGAGCTTTCACTTGGTGAAGTGTCAGACCTGTAGCTAATTTCTCACCTACTCAAAATGAGTAAATGCTAAATATCTCGAAAAGTATTGCAGATAGCCAATTTTTCTCAAATAACTCATTCATTTACTTTTGGAAGAGCTTTCACATGGTGAAGTTTCAGACCCATAGCTAATTACCCGCCTATTCAAAATGAGTAAATGCGAATTATCTCTAAAAGTATTGCAGATAGCCAATTTTTCTCAAATAACTCATTCATCTACTTTTGGAAGAGCTTTCACATGGTGAAGTTTCAGACCCATAGCTAATTACTCACCTACTCAAAATGAGTAAATGCGAATGCTCTCTAAAAGTATTGCAGATAGCCATTTTTTCTCAAATAACTCATTCACCTACTTTTGGGAGAGCTTTCACTTGGTGAAGTTTCAGACCCGTAGCTAATTACTCACCTACTCAAAATGAGTAAATGCTAATTATCTCTAAAAGTATTGCAGATAGCCAATTTTTCTGAAATAACTCATTCGTATACTTTTGGAAGAGCTTTCACTTAGTGAGGTTTCAGACCCCTAGCTAATTTCTCACCCACTCAAAATGAGTAAATGCGAATTATCTCTAAAAGTATAGAAGATAGCCAATTTTTCTCAAATAACTCATTCTCCTACTTTTGCGAGAGCTTTCACTTGGTGAAGTGTCAGACCTGTAGCTAATTTCTCACCTACTCAAAATGAGTAAATGCTAAATATCTCGAAAAGTATTGCAGATAGCCAATTTTTCTCAAATAACTCATTCATTTACTTTTGGAAGAGCTTTCACATGGTGAAGTTTCAGACCCATAGCTAATTACCCGCCTACTCAAAATGAGTAAATGCGAATTATCTCTAAAAGTATTGCAGATAGCCAATTTTTCTCAAATAACTCATTCATCTACTTTTGGAAGAGCTTTCACGTGGTGAAGTTTCAGACCCATAGCTAATTACTCACCTACTCAAAATGAGTAAATGGGAATGCTCTCTAAAAGTATTGCAGATAGCCATTTTTTCTCAAATAACTCATTCACCTACTTTTGGGAGAGCTTTCACTTGGTGAAGTTTCAGACCCATAGCTAATTACTCACCTACTCAAAATGAGTAAATGCTAATTATCTCTAAAAGTATTGCAGATAGCCAATTTTTCTCAAATAACTCATTCATCTACTTTTGGAAGAGCTTTCACATGGTGAAGTTTCAGACCCATAGCTAATTACTCACCTACTCAAAATGAGTAAATGGAAATTCTCTCTAAAAGTATTGCAGATAGCCAGTTTTTCTCAAATAACTCATTCACCTACTTTTGGAAGAGCTTTCACTTGGTGAAGTTTCAGACCCGTAGCTAATTACTCACCTACTTAAAATGAGTAAATGCTAATTATGTCTAAAAGTATTGCAGATACCCAATTTTTCTCAAATAACTCATTCATCTACTTTTGGGAGAGCTTTCACTTGGTGAGGTGTGAGACCTGTAGCTAATTTCTCACCTACTCAAAATGAGTAAATGTTAAATATCTCTAAAAGTATTGCAGATAGCCATTTTTTCTCAAATAACTCATTCATTTACTTTTGGAAGAGCTTTCACATGGTGAAGTTTCAGACCCATAGCTAATTACTCGCCTACTCAAAATGAGTAAATGCGAATTATCTCTAAAAGTATTGCAGAGAGCCAATTTTTCTCAAATAACTCATTCACCTACTTTTGGAAGAGCTTTCACATTGTGAAGTTTCAGACCCATAGCTACTTACTCGCCTACTCAAAATGAGTAAATGCTAATTATGTCTAAAAGTATTGCAGATAGCCAATTTTTCTCAAATAACTCATTCGTATACTTTTGTAAGAGCTTTCACTTAGTGAGGTTTCAGACCCCTAGCTAATTTCTCACCTACTCAAAATGAGTAAATGCGAATTATCTCTAAAAGTATAGAAGATAGCCAATTTTTCTCAAATAACTCATTCACCTACTTTTGCGAGAGATTTCACTTAGTGAGGTTTCAGACCCCTAGCTAATTTCTCACCTACTCAAAATGAGTAAATGCGAATTATCTCTAAAAGTATAGAAGATAGCCAATTTTTCTCAAATAACTCATTCACCTACTTTTGCGAGAGATTTCACTTGGTGAAGTGTCAGACCTGTAGCTAATTTCTCACCTACTCAAAATGAGTAAATGCTAAATATCTCGAAAAGTATTGCAGATAGCCAATTTTTCTCAAATAACTCATTCATTTACTTTTGGAAGAGCTTTCACATGGTGAAGTTTCAGACCCATAGCTAATTACCCGCCTACTCAAAATGAGTAAATGCGAATTATCTCTAAAAGTATTGCAGATAGCCAATTTTTCTCAAATAACTCATTCATCTACTTTTGGAAGAGCTTTCACATGGTGAAGTTTCAGACCCATAGCTAATTACTCACCTACTCAAAATGAGTAAATGGGAATGCTCTCTAAAAGTATTGCAGATAGCCATTTTTTCTCAAATAACTCATTCACCTACTTTTGGGAGAGCTTTCACTTGGTAAAGTTTCATACCCATAGCTAATTACTCACCTACTCAAAATGAGTAAATGCGAATTATCTCTAAAAGTATTGCAGATAGCCAATTTTTCTCAAATAACTCATTCATCTACTTTTGGAAGAGCTTTCACATGGTGAAGTTTCAGACCCATAGCTAATTACTCACCTACTCAAAATGAGTAAATGCTAATTATCTCTAAAAGTATTGCAGATAGCCAATTTTTCTCAAATAACTCATTCATCTACTTTTGGGAGAGCTTTCACTTGGTGAAGTTTCAGACCCGTAGGTAATTACTCACCTACTCAAAATGAGTAAATGCGAATTATCTCTAAAAGAATTGCAGATACCCAATTTTTCTTAAGTAAGTCATTCATCTACTTTTGGGAGAGCTTTCACTTGGTGAAGTTTCATGCCCGTAGCTAATTACTCACCTACTCAAAATGAGTAAATGCAAATTATCTCTAAAAGTATTGCAGATAGCCAATTTTTCTCAAATAACTCATTCATCTACTTTTGGAAGAGCTTTCACATGGTGAAGTTTCAGACCCATAGCTAATTACTCACCTACTCAAAATGAGTAAATGCGAATTCTCTCTAAAAGTATTGCAGATAGCCAATTTTTCTCAAATAACTCATTCACCTACTTTTGGGAGAGCTTTCACTTGGTGAAGTTTCAGACCCGTAGCTAATTACTCTCCTACTCAAAATGAGTAAATGCTAATTATCTCTAAAAGTATTGCAGATAGCCAATTTTTCTCAAATAACTCATTCATCTACTTTTGGGAGAGCTTTCACATGGTGAAGTTTCGGACCCATAGCTAATTACTCACCTACTCAAAATGAGTAAATGCGAATTTTCTCTAAAAGTATTGCAGATAGCCAATTTTTCTCAAATAACTCATTCACCTACTTTTGGAAGAGCTTTCACATTGTGAAGTTTCAGACCCATAGCTACTTACTCGCCTACTCAAAATGAGTAAATGCTAATTATGTCTAAAAGTATTGCAGATAGCCAATTTTTCTCAAATAAGTCATTCATATACTTTTGGAAGGGCTTTCACTTAGTGAGGTTTCAGACCCCTAGCTAATTTCTCACCTACTCAAAATGAGTAAATGCGAATTATCTCTAAAAGTACAGAAGATAGCCAATTTTTCTCAAATAACTCATTCACCTACTTTTGCGAGAGCTTTCACTTGGTGAAGTGTCAGACCTGTAGCTAATTTCTCACCTACTCAAAATGAGTAAATGCTAAATATCTCGAAAAGTATTGCAGATAGCCAATTTTTCTCAAATAACTCATTCATTTACTTTTGGAAGAGCTTTCACATGGTGAAGTTTCAGACCCATAGCTAATTACCCGCCTATTCAAAATGAGTAAATGCGAATTATTTCTAAAAGTATTGCAGATAGCCAATTTTTCTCAAATAACTCATTCATCTACTTTTGGAAGAGCTTTCACATGGTGAAGTTTCAGACCCATAGCTAATTACTCACCTACTCAAAATGAGTAAATGCGAATGCTCTCTAAAAGTATTGCAGATAGCCATTTTTTCTCAAATAACTCATTCACCTACTTTTGGGAGAGCTTTCACTTGGTGAAGTTTCAGACCCGTAGCTAATTACTCGCCTACTCAAAATGAGTAAATGCTAATTGTCTCTAAAAGTATTGCAGATAGCCAATTTTTCTCAAATAACTCATTCATCTACTTTTGGAAGAGCTTTCACATGGTGAAGTTTCAGACCCATAGCTAATTACTCACCTACTCAAAATGAGTAAATGGGAATTCTCTCTAAAAGTATTGCAGATAGCCAATTTTTCTCAAATAACTCATTCACCTACTTTTGGAAGAGCTTTCACTTGGTGAAGTTTCAGACCCGTAGCTAATTACTCACCTACTCAAAATGAGTAAATGCTAATTATGTCTAAAAGTATTGCAGATACCCAATTTTTCTCAAATAACTCATTCATCTACTTTTGGGAGAGCTTTCACTTGGTGAAGTGTGAGACCTGTAGCTAATTTCTCACCTACTCAAAATGAGTAAATGTTAAATATCTCTAAAAGTATTGCAGATAGCCATTTTTTCTCAAATAACTCATTCATTTACTTTTGGAAGAGCTTTCACATGGTGAAGTTTCAGACCCATAGCTAATTACTCACCTACTCAAAATGAGTAAATGCGAATTATCTCTAAAAGTATTGCAGATAGCCAATTTTTCTCAAATAACTCATTCACCTACTTTTGGGAGAGCTTTCACTTGGTGAAGTTTCAGACCCGTAGCTAATTACTCACCTACTCAATATGAGTAAATGCGAATTATCTCAAAGTATTGCAGATAGCTAATTTTTCTCAAATAACTCATTCACCTACTTTTGGGAGAGCTTTCACTTGGTGAAGTTTCAGACCCGTAGCTAATTTCTCACCTACTCAAAATGAGTAAATGCGAATTATCTCTAAAAGTACAGAAGATAGCCAATTTTTCTCAAATAACTCATTCACCTACTTTTGCGAGAGCTTTCACTTGGTGAAGTGTCAGACCTGTAGCTAATTTCTCACTTACTCAAAATGAGTAAATGCTAAATATCTCGAAAAGTATTGCAGATAGCCAATTTTTCTCAAATAACTCATTCATTTACTTTTGGAAGAGCTTTCACATGGTGAAGTTTCAGACCCATAGCTAATTACCCGCCTATTCAAAATGAGTAAATGCGAATTATCTCTAAAAGTATTGCAGATAGCCAATTTTTCTCAAATAACTCATTCATCTACTTTTGGAAGAGCTTTCACATGGTGAAGTTTCAGACCCATAGCTAATTACTCACCTACTCAAAATGATTAAATTCGAATGCTCTCTAAAAGTATTGCAGATAGCCATTTTTTCTCAAATAACTCATTCACCTACTTTTGGGAGAGCTTTCACTTGGTGAAGTTTCAGACCCGTAGCTAATTACTCGCCTACTCAAAATGAGTAAATGCTAATTGTCTCTAAAAGTATTGCAGATAGCCAATTTTTCTCAAATAACTCATTCATCTACTTTTGGAAGAGCTTTCACATGGTGAAGTTTCAGACCCATAGCTAATTACTCACCTACTCAAAATGAGTAAATGGGAATTCTCTCTAAAAGTATTGCAGATAGCCAATTTTTCTCAAATAACTCATTCACCCACTTTTGGAAGAGCTTTCACTTGGTGAAGTTTCAGACCCGTAGCTAATTACTCACCTACTCAAAATGAGTAAATGCTAATTATGTCTAAAAGTATTGCAGATACCCAATTTTTCTCAAATAACTCATTCATCTACTTTTGGGAGAGCTTTCACTTGGTGAAGTGTGAGACCTGTAGCTAATTTCTCACCTACTCAAAATGAGTAAATGTTAAATATCTCTAAAAGTATTGCAGATAGCCATTTTTTCTCAAATAACTCATTCATTTACTTTTGGAAGAGCTTTCACATGGTGAAGTTTCAGACCCATAGCTAATTACTCACCTACTCAAAATGAGTAAATGCGAATTATCTCTAAAAGTATTGCAGATAGCCAATTTTTCTCAAATAACTCATTCACCTACTTTTGGGAGAGCTTTCACTTGGTGAAGTTTCAGACCCGTAGCTAATTACTCACCTACTCAATATGAGTAAATGCGAATTATCTCAAAGTATTGCAGATAGCTAATTTTTCTCAAATAACTCATTCACCTACTTTTGGGAGAGCTTTCACTTGGTGAAGTGTGAGACCTGTAGCTAATTTCTCACCTACTCAAAATGAGTAAATGTTAAATATCTCTAAAAGTATTGCAGATAGCCATTTTTTCTCAAATAACTCATTCATTTACTTTTGGAAGAGCTTTCACATGGTGAAGTTTCAGACCCATAGCTAATTACTCGCCTACTCAAAATGAGTAAATGCGAATTATCTCTAAAAGTATTGCAGATAGCCAATTTTTCTCAAATAACTCATTCACCTACTGTTGGGAGAGCTTTCACTTGGTGAAGTTTCAGACCCGTAGCTAATTACTCGCCTACTCAAAATGAGTAAATGCTAATTGTCTCTAAAAGTATTGCAGATAGCCAATTTTTCTCAAATAACTCATTCATCTACTTTTGGAAGAGCTTTCACATGGTGAAGTTTCAGACCCATAGCTAATTACTCACCTACTCAAAATGAGTAAATGGGAATTCTCTCTAAAAGTATTGCAGATAGCCAATTTTTCTCAAATAACTCATTCACCTACTTTTGGAAGAGCTTTCACTTGGTGAAGTTTCAGACCCGTAGCTAATTACTCACCTACTCAAAATGAGTAAATGCTAATTATGTCTAAAAGTATTGCAGATACCCAATTTTTCTCAAATAACTCATTCATCTACTTTTGGGAGAGCTTTCACTTGGTGAAGTGTGAGACCTGTAGCTAATTTCTCACCTACTCAAAATGAGTAAATGTTAAATATCTCTAAAAGTATTGCAGATAGCCATTTTTTCTCAAATAACTCATTCATTTACTTTTGGAAGAGCTTTCACATGGTGAAGTTTCAGACCCATAGCTAATTACTCACCTACTCAAAATGAGTAAATGCGAATTATCTCTAAAAGTATTGCAGATAGCCAATTTTTCTCAAATAACTCATTCACCTACTTTTGGGAGAGCTTTCACTTGGTGAAGTTTCAGACCCGTAGCTAATTACTCACCTACTCAATATGAGTAAATGCGAATTATCTCAAAGTATTGCAGATAGCTAATTTTTCTCAAATAACTCATTCACCTACTTTTGGGAGAGCTTTCACTTGGTGAAGTTTCAGACCCGTAGCTAATTTCTCACCTACTCAAAATGAGTAAATGCGAATTATCTCTAAAAGTACAGAAGATAGCCAATTTTTCTCAAATAACTCATTCACCTACTTTTGCGAGAGCTTTCACTTGGTGAAGTGTCAGACCTGTAGCTAATTTCTCACTTACTCAAAATGAGTAAATGCTAAATATCTCGAAAAGTATTGCAGATAGCCAATTTTTCTCAAATAACTCATTCATTTACTTTTGGAAGAGCTTTCACATGGTGAAGTTTCAGACCCATAGCTAATTACCCGCCTATTCAAAATGAGTAAATGCGAATTATCTCTAAAAGTATTGCAGATAGCCAATTTTTCTCAAATAACTCATTCATCTACTTTTGGAAGAGCTTTCACATGGTGAAGTTTCAGACCCATAGCTAATTACTCACCTACTCAAAATGATTAAATTCGAATGCTCTCTAAAAGTATTGCAGATAGCCATTTTTTCTCAAATAACTCATTCACCTACTTTTGGGAGAGCTTTCACTTGGTGAAGTTTCAGACCCGTAGCTAATTACTCGCCTACTCAAAATGAGTAAATGCTAATTGTCTCTAAAAGTATTGCAGATAGCCAATTTTTCTCAAATAACTCATTCATCTACTTTTGGAAGAGCTTTCACATGGTGAAGTTTCAGACCCATAGCTAATTACTCACCTACTCAAAATGAGTAAATGGGAATTCTCTCTAAAAGTATTGCAGATAGCCAATTTTTCTCAAATAACTCATTCACCCACTTTTGGAAGAGCTTTCACTTGGTGAAGTTTCAGACCCGTAGCTAATTACTCACCTACTCAAAATGAGTAAATGCTAATTATGTCTAAAAGTATTGCAGATACCCAATTTTTCTCAAATAACTCATTCATCTACTTTTGGGAGAGCTTTCACTTGGTGAAGTGTGAGACCTGTAGCTAATTTCTCACCTACTCAAAATGAGTAAATGTTAAATATCTCTAAAAGTATTGCAGATAGCCATTTTTTCTCAAATAACTCATTCATTTACTTTTGGAAGAGCTTTCACATGGTGAAGTTTCAGACCCATAGCTAATTACTCACCTACTCAAAATGAGTAAATGCGAATTATCTCTAAAAGTATTGCAGATAGCCAATTTTTCTCAAATAACTCATTCACCTACTTTTGGGAGAGCTTTCACTTGGTGAAGTTTCAGACCCGTAGCTAATTACTCACCTACTCAATATGAGTAAATGCGAATTATCTCAAAGTATTGCAGATAGCTAATTTTTCTCAAATAACTCATTCACCTACTTTTGGGAGAGCTTTCACTTGGTGAAGTGTGAGACCTGTAGCTAATTTCTCACCTACTCAAAATGAGTAAATGTTAAATATCTCTAAAAGTATTGCAGATAGCCATTTTTTCTCAAATAACTCATTCATTTACTTTTGGAAGAGCTTTCACATGGTGAAGTTTCAGACCCATAGCTAATTACTCGCCTACTCAAAATGAGTAAATGCGAATTATCTCTAAAAGTATTGCAGATAGCCAATTTTTCTCAAATAACTCATTCACCTACTGTTGGGAGAGCTTTCACTTGGTGAAGTTTCAGACCCGTAGCTAATTACTCACCTACTCAAAATGAGTAAATGCGAATTATCTCTAAAAGTATTGCAGATAGCCAATTTTTCTCAAATAACTCATTCATCTACTTTTGGGAGAGCTTTCACTTGGTGAAGTTTCAGACCCGTAGGTAATTACTCACCTACTCAAAATGAGTAAATGCGAATTATCTCTAAAAGAATTGCAGATACCCAATTTTTCTCAAGTAAGTCATTCATCTACTTTTGGGAGAGCTTTCACTTGGTGAAGTTTCATGCCCGTAGCTAATTACTCACCTACTCAAAATGAGTAAATGCAAATTATCTCTAAAAGTATTGCAGAGAGCCAATTTTTCTCAAATAACTCATTCACCTACTTTTGGAAGAGCTTTCACATTGTGAAGTTTCAGACCCATAGCTACTTACTCGCCTACTCAAAATGAGTAAATGCTAATTATGTCTAAAAGTATTGCAGATAGCCAATTTTTCTCAAATAACTCATTCATATACTTTTGGAAGGGCTTTCACTTAGTGAGGTTTCAGACCCCTAGCTAATTTCTCGCCTACTCAAAATGAGTAAATGCGAATTATCTCTAAAAGTATAGAAGATAGCCAATTTTTCTCAAATAACTCATTCACCTACTTTTGCGAGAGCTTTCACTTGGTGAAGTGTCAGACCTGTAGCTAATTTCTCACCTACTCAAAATGAGTAAATGCTAAATATCTCGAAAAGTATTGCAGATAGCCAATTTTTCTCAAATAACTCATTCATTTACTTTTGGAAGAGCTTTCACATGGTGAAGTTTCAGACCCATAGCTAATTACCCGCCTATTCAAAATGAGTAAATGCGAATTATCTCTAAAAGTATTGCAGATAGCCAATTTTTCTCAAATAACTCATTCATCTACTTTTGGAAGAGCTTTCACATGGTGAAGTTTCAGACCGATAGCTAATTACTCACCTACTCAAAATGAGTAAATGCGAATGCTCTCTAAAAGTATTGCAGATAGCCATTTTTTCTCAAATAACTCATTCACCTACTTTTGGGAGAGCTTTCACTTGGTGAAGTTTCAGACCCGTAGCTAATTACTCACCTACTCAAAATGAGTAAATGCTAATTATCTCTAAAAGTATTGCAGATAGCCAATTTTTCTGAAATAACTCATTCGTATACTTTTGGAAGAGCTTTCACTTAGTGAGGTTTCAGACCCCTAGCTAATTTCTCACCTACTCAAAATGAGTAAATGCGAATTATCTCTAAAAGTATAGAAGATAGCCAATTTTTCTCAAATAACTCATTCTCCTACTTTTGCGAGAGCTTTCACTTGGTGAAGTGTCAGACCTGTAGCTAATTTCTCACCTACTCAAAATGAGTAAATGCTAAATATCTCGAAAAGTATTGCAGATAGCCAATTTTTCTCAAATAACTCATTCATTTACTTTTGGAAGAGCTTTCACATGGTGAAGTTTCAGACCCATAGCTAATTACCCGCCTACTCAAAATGAGTAAATGCGAATTATCTCTAAAAGTATTGCAGATAGCCAATTTTTCTCAAATAACTCATTCATCTACTTTTGGAAGAGCTTTCACGTGGTGAAGTTTCAGACCCATAGCTAATTACTCACCTACTCAAAATGAGTAAATGGGAATGCTCTCTAAAAGTATTGCAGATAGCCATTTTTTCTCAAATAACTCATTCACCTACTTTTGGGAGAGCTTTCACTTGGTGAAGTTTCAGACCCATAGCTAATTACTCACCTACTCAAAATGAGTAAATGCTAATTATCTCTAAAAGTATTGCAGATAGCCAATTTTTCTCAAATAACTCATTCATCTACTTTTGGGAGAGCTTTCACTTGGTGAAGTTTCAGACCCGTAGGTAATTACTCACCTACTCAAAATGAGTAAATGCGAATTATCTCTAAAAGAATTGCAGATACCCAATTTTTCTCAAGTAAGTCATTCATCTACTTTTGGGAGAGCTTTCACTTGGTGAAGTTTCATGCCCGTAGCTAATTACTCACCTACTCAAAATGAGTAAATGCAAATTATCTCTAAAAGTATTGCAGAGAGCCAATTTTTCTCAAATAACTCATTCACCTACTTTTGGAAGAGCTTTCACATTGTGAAGTTTCAGACCCATAGCTACTTACTCGCCTACTCAAAATGAGTAAATGCTAATTATGTCTAAAAGTATTGCAGATAGCCAATTTTTCTCAAATAACTCATTCATATACTTTTGGAAGGGCTTTCACTTAGTGAGGTTTCAGACCCCTAGCTAATTTCTCACCTACTCAAAATGAGTAAATGCGAATTATCTCTAAAAGTATAGAAGATAGCCAATTTTTCTCAAATAACTCATTCACCTACTTTTGCGAGAGCTTTCACTTGGTGAAGTGTCAGACCTGTAGCTAATTTCTCACCTACTCAAAATGAGTAAATGCTAAATATCTCGAAAAGTATTGCAGATAGCCAATTTTTCTCAAATAACTCATTCATTTACTTTTGGAAGAGCTTTCACATGGTGAAGTTTCAGACCCATAGCTAATTACCCGCCTATTCAAAATGAGTAAATGCGAATTATCTCTAAAAGTATTGCAGATAGCCAATTTTTCTCAAATAACTCATTCATCTACTTTTGGAAGAGCTTTCACATGGTGAAGTTTCAGACCCATAGCTAATTACTCACCTACTCAAAATGAGTAAATGCGAATGCTCTCTAAAAGTATTGCAGATAGCCATTTTTTCTCAAATAACTCATTCACCTACTTTTGGGAGAGCTTTCACTTGGTGAAGTTTCAGACCCGTAGCTAATTACTCACCTACTCAAAATGAGTAAATGCTAATTATCTCTAAAAGTATTGCAGATAGCCAATTTTTCTGAAATAACTCATTCGTATACTTTTGGAAGAGCTTTCACTTAGTGAGGTTTCAGACCCCTAGCTAATTTCTCACCTACTCAAAATGAGTAAATGCGAATTATCTCTAAAAGTATAGAAGATAGCCAATTTTTCTCAAATAACTCATTCTCCTACTTTTGCGAGAGCTTTCACTTGGTGAAGTGTCAGACCTGTAGCTAATTTCTCACCTACTCAAAATGAGTAAATGCTAAATATCTCGAAAAGTATTGCAGATAGCCAATTTTTCTCAAATAACTCATTCATTTACTTTTGGAAGAGCTTTCACATGGTGAAGTTTCAGACCCATAGCTAATTACCCGCCTACTCAAAATGAGTAAATGCGAATTATCTCTAAAAGTATTGCAGATAGCCAATTTTTCTCAAATAACTCATTCATCTACTTTTGGAAGAGCTTTCACGTGGTGAAGTTTCAGACCCATAGCTAATTACTCACCTACTCAAAATGAGTAAATGGGAATGCTCTCTAAAAGTATTGCAGATAGCCATTTTTTCTCAAATAACTCATTCACCTACTTTTGGGAGAGCTTTCACTTGGTGAAGTTTCAGACCCATAGCTAATTACTCACCTACTCAAAATGAGTAAATGCTAATTATCTCTAAAAGTATTGCAGATAGCCAATTTTTCTCAAATAACTCATTCATCTACTTTTGGAAGAGCTTTCACATATTGAAGTTTCAGACCCATAGCTAATTACTCACCTACTCAAAATGAGTAAATGGGAATTCTCTCTAAAAGTATTGCAGATAGCCAATTTTTCTCAAATAACTCATTCACCTACTTTTGGAAGAGCTTTCACTTGGTGAAGTTTCAGACCCGTAGCTAATTACTCACCTACTTAAAATGAGTAAATGCTAATTATGTCTAAAAGTATTGCAGATACCCAATTTTTCTCAAATAACTCATTCATCTACTTTTGGGAGAGCTTTCACTTGGTGAGGTGTGAGACCTGTAGCTAATTTCTCACCTACTCAAAATGAGTAAATGTTAAATATCTCTAAAAGTATTGCAGATAGCCATTTTTTCTCAAATAACTCATTCATTTACTTTTGGAAGAGCTTTCACATGGTGAAGTTTCAGACCCATAGCTAATTACTCGCCTACTCAAAATGAGTAAATGCGAATTATCTCTAAAAGTATTGCAGAGAGCCAATTTTTCTCAAATAACTCATTCACCTACTTTTGGAAGAGCTTTCACATTGTGAAGTTTCAGACCCATAGCTACTTACTCGCCTACTCAAAATGAGTAAATGCTAATTATGTCTAAAAGTATTGCAGATAGCCAATTTTTCTCAAATAACTCATTCGTATACTTTTGTAAGAGCTTTCACTTAGTGAGGTTTCAGACCCCTAGCTAATTTCTCACCTACTCAAAATGAGTAAATGCGAATTATCTCTAAAAGTATAGAAGATAGCCAATTTTTCTCAAATAACTCATTCACCTACTTTTGCGAGAGATTTCACTTAGTGAGGTTTCAGACCCCTAGCTAATTTCTCACCTACTCAAAATGAGTAAATGCGAATTATCTCTAAAAGTATAGAAGATAGCCAATTTTTCTCAAATAACTCATTCACCTACTTTTGCGAGAGATTTCACTTGGTGAAGTGTCAGACCTGTAGCTAATTTCTCACCTACTCAAAATGAGTAAATGCTAAATATCTCTAAAAGTATTGCAGATAGCCAATTTTTCTCAAATAACTCATTCATTTACTTTTGGAAGAGCTTTCACATGGTGAAGTTTCAGACCCATAGCTAATTACCCGCCTACTCAAAATGAGTAAATGCGAATTATCTCTAAAAGTATTGCAGATAGCCAATTTTTCTCAAATAACTCATTCATCTACTTTTGGAAGAGCTTTCACATGGTGAAGTTTCAGACCCATAGCTAATTACTCACCTACTCAAAATAAGTAAATGGGAATGCTCTCTAAAAGTATTGCAGATAGCCATTTTTTCTCAAATAACTCATTCACCTACTTTTGGGAGAGCTTTCACTTGGTAAAGTTTCATACCCATAGCTAATTACTCACCTACTCAAAATGAGTAAATGCGAATTATCTCTAAAAGTATTGCAGATAGCCAATTTTTCTCAAATAACTCATTCATCTACTTTTGGAAGAGCTTTCACATGGTGAAGTTTCAGACCCATAGCTAATTACTCACCTACTCAAAATGAGTAAATGCTAATTATCTCTAAAAGTATTGCAGATAGCCAATTTTTCTCAAATAACTCATTCATCTACTTTTGGGAGAGCTTTCACTTGGTGAAGTTTCAGACCCGTAGGTAATTACTCACCTACTCAAAATGAGTAAATGCGAATTATCTCTAAAAGAATTGCAGATACCCAATTTTTCTTAAGTAAGTCATTCATCTACTTTTGGGAGAGCTTTCACTTGGTGAAGTTTCATACCCGTAGCTAATTACTCACCTACTCAAAATGAGTAAATGCAAATTATCTCTAAAAGTATTGCAGATAGCCAATTTTTCTCAAATAACTCATTCATCTACTTTTGGAAGAGCTTTCACATGGTGAAGTTTCAGACCCATAGCTAATTACTCACCTACTCAAAATGAGTAAATGCGAATTCTCTCTAAAAGTATTGCAGATAGCCAATTTTTCTCAAATAACTCATTCACCTACTTTTGGGAGAGCTTTCACTTGGTGAAGTTTCAGACCCGTAGCTAATTACTCTCCTACTCAAAATGAGTAAATGCTAATTATCTCTAAAAGTATTGCAGATAGCCAATTTTTCTCAAATAACTCATTCATCTACTTTTGGGAGAGCTTTCACATGGTGAAGTTTCGGACCCATAGCTAATTACTCACCTACTCAAAATGAGTAAATGCGAATTTTCTCTAAAAGTATTGCAGATAGCCAATTTTTCTCAAATAACTCATTCACCTACTTTTGGAAGAGCTTTCACATTGTGAAGTTTCAGACCCATAGCTACTTACTCGCCTACTCAAAATGAGTAAATGCTAATTATGTCTAAAAGTATTGCAGATAGCCAATTTTTCTCAAATAAGTCATTCATATACTTTTGGAAGGGCTTTCACTTAGTGAGGTTTCAGACCCCTAGCTAATTTCTCACCTACTCAAAATGAGTAAATGCGAATTATCTCTAAAAGTATAGAAGATAGCCAATTTTTCTCAAATAACTCATTCACCTACTTTTGCGAGAGCTTTCACTTGGTGAAGTGTCAGACCTGTAGCTAATTTCTCACCTACTCAAAATGAGTAAATGCTAAATATCTCGAAAAGTATTGCAGATAGCCAATTTTTCTCAAATAACTCATTCATTTACTTTTGGAAGAGCTTTCACATGGTGAAGTTTCAGACCCATAGCTAATTACCCGCCTATTCAAAATGAGTAAATGCGAATTATCTCTAAAAGTATTGCAGATAGCCAATTTTTCTCAAATAACTCATTCATCTACTTTTGGAAGAGCTTTCACATGGTGAAGTTTCAGACCGATAGCTAATTACTCACCTACTCAAAATGAGTAAATGCGAATGCTCTCTAAAAGTATTGCAGATAGCCATTTTTTCTCAAATAACTCATTCACCTACTTTTGGGAGAGCTTTCACTTGGTGAAGTTTCAGACCCGTAGCTAATTACTCACCTACTCAAAATGAGTAAATGCTAATTATCTCTAAAAGTATTGCAGATAGCCAATTTTTCTGAAATAACTCATTCGTATACTTTTGGAAGAGCTTTCACTTAGTGAGGTTTCAGACCCCTAGCTAATTTCTCACCTACTCAAAATGAGTAAATGCGAATTATCTCTAAAAGTATAGAAGATAGCCAATTTTTCTCAAATAACTCATTCTCCTACTTTTGCGAGAGCTTTCACTTGGTGAAGTGTCAGACCTGTAGCTAATTTCTCACCTACTCAAAATGAGTAAATGCTAAATATCTCGAAAAGTATTGCAGATAGCCAATTTTTCTCAAATAACTCATTCATTTACTTTTGGAAGAGCTTTCACATGGTGAAGTTTCAGACCCATAGCTAATTACCCGCCTACTCAAAATGAGTAAATGCGAATTATCTCTAAAAGTATTGCAGATAGCCAATTTTTCTCAAATAACTCATTCATCTACTTTTGGAAGAGCTTTCACGTGGTGAAGTTTCAGACCCGTAGCTAATTACTCACCTACTCAAAATGAGTAAATGCGAATTATCTCTAAAAGTATTGCAGATAGCCAATTTTTCTCAAATAACTCATTCATCTACTTTTGGGAGAGCTTTCACTTGGTGAAGTTTCAGACCCGTAGGTAATTACTCACCTACTCAAAATGAGTAAATGCTAATTATCTCTAAAAGAATTGCAGATACCCAATTTTTCTCAAGTAAGTCATTCATCTACTTTTGGGAGAGCTTTCACTTGGTGAAGTTTCATGCCCGTAGCTAATTACTCACCTACTCAAAATGAGTGAATGCAAATTATCTCTAAAAGTATTGCAGATAGCCAATTTTTCTCAAATAACTCATTCATCTACTTTTGGAAGAGCTTTCACATGGTGAAGTTTCAGACCCATAGCTAATTACTCACCTACTCAAAATGAGTAAATGGGAATTCTCTCTAAAAGTATTGCAGATAGCCAATTTTTCTCAAATAACTCATTCACCCACTTTTGGAAGAGCTTTCACTTGGTGAAGTTTCAGACCCGTAGCTAATTACTCACCTACTCAAAATGAGTAAATGCTAATTATGTCTAAAAGTATTGCAGATACCCAATTTTTCTCAAATAACTCATTCATCTACTTTTGGGAGAGCTTTCACTTGGTGAAGTGTGAGACCTGTAGCTAATTTCTCACCTACTCAAAATGAGTAAATGTTAAATATCTCTAAAAGTATTGCAGATAGCCATTTTTTCTCAAATAACTCATTCATTTACTTTTGGAAGAGCTTTCACATGGTGAAGTTTCAGACCCATAGCTAATTACTCACCTACTCAAAATGAGTAAATGCGAATTATCTCTAAAAGTATTGCAGATAGCCAATTTTTCTCAAATAACTCATTCACCTACTTTTGGGAGAGCTTTCACTTGGTGAAGTTTCAGACCCGTAGCTAATTACTCACCTACTCAATATGAGTAAATGCGAATTATCTCAAAGTATTGCAGATAGCTAATTTTTCTCAAATAACTCATTCACCTACTTTTGGGAGAGCTTTCACTTGGTGAAGTGTGAGACCTGTAGCTAATTTCTCACCTACTCAAAATGAGTAAATGTTAAATATCTCTAAAAGTATTGCAGATAGCCATTTTTTC
This sequence comes from Sabellastarte sp. h YS-2021, assembly GCA_964017235.1. Classification (NCBI taxonomy): domain Eukaryota; kingdom Metazoa; phylum Annelida; class Polychaeta; order Sabellida; family Sabellidae; genus Sabellastarte; species Sabellastarte sp. h YS-2021. The sequence continues at coordinate 80,355,561 of OZ024934.1, read as the reverse complement.
TCAAATAACTCATTCATTTACTTTTGGAAGAGCTTTCACATGGTGAAGTTTCAGACCCGTAGCTAATTACTCACCTACTCAAAATGAGTAAATGCGAATTATCTCTAAAAGTATTGCAGATAGCCAATTTTTCTCAAATAACTCATTCATCTACTTTTGGGAGAGCTTTCACTTGGTGAAGTTTCAGACCCGTAGGTAATTACTCACCTACTCAAAATGAGTAAATGCGAATTATCTCTAAAAGAATTGCAGATACCCAATTTTTCTCAAGTAAGTCATTCATCTACTTTTGGGAGAGCTTTCACTTGGTGAAGTTTCGGACCCATAGCTAATTACTCACCTACTCAAAATGAGTAAATGCGAATTTTCTCTAAAAGTATTGCAGATAGCCAATTTTTCTCAAATAACTCATTCACCTACTTTTGGAAGAGCTTTCACATTGTGAAGTTTCAGACCCATAGCTACTTACTCGCCTACTCAAAATGAGTAAATGCTAATTATGTCTAAAAGTATTGCAGATAGCCAATTTTTCTCAAATAACTCATTCATATACTTTTGGAAGGGCTTTCACTTACTGAGGTTTCAGACCCCTAGCTAATTTCTCACCTACTCAAAATGAGTAAATACGAATTATCTCTAAAAGTATAGAAGATAGCCAATTTTTCTCAAATAACTCATTCACCTACTTTTGCGAGAGCTTTCACTTGGTGAAGTGTCAGACCTGTAGCTAATTTCTCACCTACTCAAAATGAGTAAATGCTAAATATCTCGAAAAGTATTGCAGATAGCCAATTTTTCTCAAATAACTCATTCATTTACTTTTGGAAGAGCTTTCACATGGTGAAGTTTCAGACCCATAGCTAATTACCCGCCTATTCAAAATGAGTAAATGCGAATTATCTCTAAAAGTATTGCAGATAGCCAATTTTTCTCAAATAACTCATTCATCTACTTTTGGAAGAGCTTTCACATGGTGAAGTTTCAGACCCATAGCTAATTACTCACCTACTCAAAATGAGTAATGCGAATGCTCTCTAAAAGTATTGCAGATAGCCATTTTTTCTCAAATAACTCATTCACCTACTTTTGGGAGAGCTTTCACTTGGCGAAGTTTCAGACCCGTAGCTAATTACTCACCTACTCAAAATGAGTAAATGCTAATTGTCTCTAAAAGTATTGCAGATAGCCAATTTTTCTCAAATAACTCATTCACCTACTTTTGGAAGAGCTTTCACATTGTGAAGTTTCAGACCCATAGCTACTTACTCGCCTACTCAAAATGAGTAAATGCTAATTATGTCTAAAAGTATTGCAGATAGCCAATTTTTCTCAAATAACTCATTCATATACTTTTGGAAGGGCTTTCACTTAGTGAGGTTTCAGACCCCTAGCTAATTTCTCACCTACTCAAAATGAGTAAATGCGAATTATCTCTAAAAGTATTGCAGATAGCCAATTTTTCTCAAATAACTCATTCACCTACTTTTGGGAGAGCTTTCACTTGGTGAAGTTTCAGACCCGTAGCTAATTACTCACCTACTCAATATGAGTAAATGCTAATTATCTCAAAGTATTGCAGATAGATAATTTTTCTCAAATAACTCATTCACCTACTTTTGGGAGAGCTTTCACTTGGTGAAGTTTCAGACCCGTAGCTAATTTCTCACCTACTCAAAATGAGTAAATGCGAATTATCTCTAAAAGTACAGAAGATAGCCAATTTTTCTCAAATAACTCATTCACCTACTTTTGCGAGAGCTTTCACTTGGTGAAGTGTCAGACCTGTAGCTAATTTCTCACCTACTCAAAATGAGTAAATGCTAAATATCTCGAAAAGTATTGCAGATAGCCAATTTTTCTCAAATAACTCATTCATTTACTTTTGGAAGAGCTTTCACATGGTGAAGTTTCAGACCCATAGCTAATTACCCGCCTATTCAAAATGAGTAAATGCGAATTATCTCTAAAAGTATTGCAGATAGCCAATTTTTCTCAAATAACTCATTCATCTACTTTTGGAAGAGCTTTCACATGGTGAAGTTTCAGACCCATAGCTAATTACTCACCTACTCAAAATGAGTAAATGCGAATGCTCTCTAAAAGTATTGCAGATAGCCATTTTTTCTCAAATAACTCATTCACCTACTTTTGGGAGAGCTTTCACTTGGTGAAGTTTCAGACCCGTAGCTAATTACTCGCCTACTCAAAATGAGTAAATGCTAATTGTCTCTAAAAGTATTGCAGATAGCCAATTTTTCTCAAATAACTCATTCATCTACTTTTGGAAGAGCTTTCACATGGTGAAGTTTCAGACCCATAGCTAATTACTCACCTACTCAAAATGAGTAAATGGGAATTCTCTCTAAAAGTATTGCAGATAGCCAATTTTTCTCAAATAACTCATTCACCTACTTTTGGAAGAGCTTTCACTTGGTGAAGTTTCAGACCCGTAGCTAATTACTCACCTACTCAAAATGAGTAAATGCTAATTATGTCTAAAAGTATTGCAGATAGCCAATTTTTCTCAAATAACTCATTCATATACTTTTGGAAGGGCTTTCACTTAGTGAGGTTTCAGACCCCTAGCTAATTTCTCACCTACTCAAAATGAGTAAATACGAATTATCTCTAAAAGTATAGAAGATAGCCAATTTTTCTCAAATAACTCATTCACCTACTTTTGCGAGAGCTTTCACTTGGTGAAGTGTCAGACCTGTAGCTAATTTCTCACCTACTCAAAATGAGTAAATGCTAAATATCTCGAAAAGTATTGCAGATAGCCAATTTTTCTCAAATAACTCATTCATTTACTTTTGGAAGAGCTTTCACATGGTGAAGTTTCAGACCCATAGCTAATTACCCGCCTATTCAAAATGAGTAAATGCGAATTATCTCTAAAAGTATTGCAGATAGCCAATTTTTCTCAAATAACTCATTCATCTACTTTTGGAAGAGCTTTCACATGGTGAAGTTTCAGACCCATAGCTAATTACTCACCTACTCAAAATGAGTAAATGCGAATGCTCTCTAAAAGTATTGCAGATAGCCATTTTTTCTCAAATAACTCATTCACCTACTTTTGGGAGAGCTTTCACTTGGTGAAGTTTCAGACCCGTAGCTAATTACTCACCTACTCAAAATGAGTAAATGCTAATTGTCTCTAAAAGTATTGCAGATAGCCAATTTTTCTCAAATAACTCATTCACCTACTTTTGGAAGAGCTTTCACATTGTGAAGTTTCAGACCCATAGCTACTTACTCGCCTACTCAAAATGAGTAAATGCTAATTATGTCTAAAAGTATTGCAGATAGCCAATTTTTCTCAAATAACTCATTCATATACTTTTGGAAGGGCTTTCACTTAGTGAGGTTTTAGACCCCTAGCTAATTTCTCACCTACTCAAAATGAGTAAATGCGAATTATCTCTAAAAGTATTGCAGATAGCCAATTTTTCTCAAATAACTCATTCACCTACTTTTGGGAGAGCTTTCACTTGGTGAAGTTTCAGACCCGTAGCTAATTACTCACCTACTCAATATGAGTAAATGCTAATTATCTCAAAGTATTGCAGATAGATAATTTTTCTCAAATAACTCATTCACCTACTTTTGGGAGAGCTTTCACTTGGTGAAGTTTCAGACCCGTAGCTAATTTCTCACCTACTCAAAATGAGTAAATGCGAATTACCTCTAAAAGTACAGAAGATAGCCAATTTTTCTCAAATAACTCATTCACCTACTTTTGCGAGAGCTTTCACTTGGTGAAGTGTCAGACCTGTAGCTAATTTCTCACCTACTCAAAATGAGTAAATGCTAAATATCTCGAAAAGTATTGCAGATAGCCAATTTTTCTCAAATAACTCATTCATTTACTTTTGGAAGAGCTTTCACATGGTGAAGTTTCAGACCCATAGCTAATTACCCGCCTATTCAAAATGAGTAAATGCGAATTATCTCTAAAAGTATTGCAGATAGCCAATTTTTCTCAAATAACTCATTCATCTACTTTTGGAAGAGCTTTCACATGGTGAAGTTTCAGACCCATAGCTAATTACTCACCTACTCAAAATGAGTAAATGCGAATGCTCTCTAAAAGTATTGCAGATAGCCATTTTTTCTCAAATAACTCATTCACCTACTTTTGGGAGAGCTTTCACTTGGTGAAGTTTCAGACCCGTAGCTAATTACTCGCCTACTCAAAATGAGTAAATGCTAATTCTCTCTAAAAGTATTGCAGATAGCCAATTTTTCTCAAATAACTCATTCACCTACTTTTGGAAGAGCTTTCACTTGGTGAAGTTTCAGACCCGTAGCTAATTACTCACCTACTCAAAATGAGTAAATGCTAATTATGTCTAAAAGTATTGCAGATACCCAATTTTTCTCAAATAACTCATTCATCTACTTTTGGGAGAGCTTTCACTTGGTGAAGTGTGAGACCTGTAGCTAATTTCTCACCTACTCAAAATGAGTAAATGTTAAATATCTCTAAAAGTATTGCAGATAGCCATTTTTTCTCAAATAACTCATTCATTTACTTTTGGAAGAGCTTTCACATGGTGAAGTTTCAGACCCGTAGCTAATTACTCACCTACTCAAAATGAGCAAATGCGAATTATCTCTAAAAGTATTGCAGATAGCCAATTTTTCTCAAATAACTCATTCACCTACTTTTGGGAGAGCTTTCACTTGGTGAAGTTTCAGACCCGTAGCTAATTACTCACCTACTCAATATGAGTAAATGCGAATTATCTCAAAGTATTGCAGATAGCTAATTTTTCTCAAATAACTCATTCACCTACTTTTGGGAGAGCTTTCACTTGGTGAAGTGTGAGACCTGTAGCTAATTTCTCACCTACTCAAAATGAGTAAATGTTAAATATCTCTAAAAGTATTGCAGATAGCCATTTTTTTCTCAAATAACTCATTCATTTACTTTTGGAAGAGCTTTCACATGGTGAAGTTTCAGACCCGTAGCTAATTACTCACCTACTCAAAATGAGTAAATGCGAATTATCTCTAAAAGTATTGCAGATAGCCAATTTTTCTCAAATAACTCATTCATCTACTTTTGGGAGAGCTTTCACATGGTGAAGTTTCAGACCCGTAGGTAATTACTCACCTACTCAAAATGAGTAAATGCGAATTATCTCTAAAAGAATTGCAGATACCCAATTTTTCTCAAGTAAGTCATTCATCTACTTTTGGGAGAGCTTTCACTTGGTGAAGTTTCATGCCCGTAGCTAATTACTCACCTACTCAAAATGAGTGAATGCAAATTATCTCTAAAAGTATTGCAGATAGCCAATTTTTCTCAAATAACTCATTCATCTACTTTTGGAAGAGCTTTCACATGGTGAAGTTTCAGACCCATAGCTAATTACTCACCTACTCAAAATGAGTAAATGCGAATTCTCTCTAAAAGTATTGCAGATAGCCAATTTTTCTCAAATAACTCATTCACCTACTTTTGGGAGAGCTTTCACTTGGTGAAGTTTCAGACCCGTAGCTAATTACTCACCTACTCAAAATGAGTAAATGCTAATTATCTCTAAAAGTATTGCAGATAGCCAATTTTTCTCAAATAACTCATTCATCTACTTTTGGGAGAGCTTTCACATGGTGAAGCTTCGGACCCATAGCTAATTACTCACCTACTCAAAATGAGTAAATGCGAATTTTCTCTAAAAGTATTGCAGATAGCCAATTTTTCTCAAATAACTCATTCACCTACTTTTGGAAGAGCTTTCACATTGTGAAGTTTCAGACCCATAGCTACTTACTCGCCTACTCAAAATGAGTAAATGCTAATTATGTCTAAAAGTATTGCAGATAGCCAATTTTTCTCAAATAACTCATTCATATACTTTTGGAAGGGCTTTCACTTAGTGAGGTTTCAGACCCCTAGCTAATTTCTCACCTACTCAAAATGAGTAAATACGAATTATCTCTAAAAGTATAGAAGATAGCCAATTTTTCTCAAATAACTCATTCACCTACTTTTGCGAGAGCTTTCACTTGGTGAAGTGTCAGACCTGTAGCTAATTTCTCACCTACTCAAAATGAGTAAATGCTAAATATCTCGAAAAGTATTGCAGATAGCCAATTTTTCTCAAATAACTCATTCATTTACTTTTGGAAGAGCTTTCACATGGTGAAGTTTCAGACCCATAGCTAATTACCCGTCTATTCAAAATGAGTAAATGCGAATTATCTCTAAAAGTATTGCAGATAGCCAATTTTTCTCAAATAACTCATTCATCTACTTTTGGAAGAGCTTTCACATGGTGAAGTTTCAGACCCATAGCTAATTACTCACCTACTCAAAATGAGTAAATGCGAATGCTCTCTAAAAGTATTGCAGATAGCCATTTTTTCTCAAATAACTCATTCACCTACTTTTGGGAGAGCTTTCACTTGGTGAAGTTTCAGACCCGTAGCTAATTACTCACCTACTCAAAATGAGTAAATGCTAATTGTCTCTAAAAGTATTGCAGATAGCCAATTTTTCTCAAATAACTCATTCACCTACTTTTGGAAGAGCTTTCACATTGTGAAGTTTCAGACCCATAGCTACTTACTCGCCTACTCAAAATGAGTAAATGCTAATTATGTCTAAAAGTATTGCAGATAGCCAATTTTTCTCAAATAACTCATTCATATACTTTTGGAAGGGCTTTCACTTAGTGAGGTTTTAGACCCCTAGCTAATTTCTCACCTACTCAAAATGAGTAAATGCGAATTATCTCTAAAAGTATTGCAGATAGCCAATTTTTCTCAAATAACTCATTCACCTACTTTTGGGAGAGCTTTCACTTGGTGAAGTTTCAGACCCGTAGCTAATTACTCACCTACTCAATATGAGTAAATGCTAATTATCTCAAAGTATTGCAGATAGATAATTTTTCTCAAATAACTCATTCACCTACTTTTGGGAGAGCTTTCACTTGGTGAAGTTTCAGACCCGTAGCTAATTTCTCACCTACTCAAAATGAGTAAATGCGAATTACCTCTAAAAGTACAGAAGATAGCCAATTTTTCTCAAATAACTCATTCACCTACTTTTGCGAGAGCTTTCACTTGGTGAAGTGTCAGACCTGTAGCTAATTTCTCACCTACTCAAAATGAGTAAATGCTAAATATCTCGAAAAGTATTGCAGATAGCCAATTTTTCTCAAATAACTCATTCATTTACTTTTGGAAGAGCTTTCACATGGTGAAGTTTCAGACCCATAGCTAATTACCCGCCTATTCAAAATGAGTAAATGCGAATTATCTCTAAAAGTATTGCAGATAGCCAATTTTTCTCAAATAACTCATTCATCTACTTTTGGAAGAGCTTTCACATGGTGAAGTTTCAGACCCATAGCTAATTACTCACCTACTCAAAATGAGTAAATGCGAATGCTCTCTAAAAGTATTGCAGATAGCCATTTTTTCTCAAATAACTCATTCACCTACTTTTGGGAGAGCTTTCACTTGGTGAAGTTTCAGACCCGTAGCTAATTACTCGCCTACTCAAAATGAGTAAATGCTAATTCTCTCTAAAAGTATTGCAGATAGCCAATTTTTCTCAAATAACTCATTCACCTACTTTTGGAAGAGCTTTCACTTGGTGAAGTTTCAGACCCGTAGCTAATTACTCACCTACTCAAAATGAGTAAATGCTAATTATGTCTAAAAGTATTGCAGATACCCAATTTTTCTCAAATAACTCATTCATCTACTTTTGGGAGAGCTTTCACTTGGTGAAGTGTGAGACCTGTAGCTAATTTCTCACCTACTCAAAATGAGTAAATGTTAAATATCTCTAAAAGTATTGCAGATAGCCATTTTTTCTCAAATAACTCATTCATTTACTTTTGGAAGAGCTTTCACATGGTGAAGTTTCAGACCCGTAGCTAATTACTCACCTACTCAAAATGAGCAAATGCGAATTATCTCTAAAAGTATTGCAGATAGCCAATTTTTCTCAAATAACTCATTCACCTACTTTTGGGAGAGCTTTCACTTGGTGAAGTTTCAGACCCGTAGCTAATTACTCACCTACTCAATATGAGTAAATGCGAATTATCTCAAAGTATTGCAGATAGCTAATTTTTCTCAAATAACTCATTCACCTACTTTTGGGAGAGCTTTCACTTGGTGAAGTGTGAGACCTGTAGCTAATTTCTCACCTACTCAAAATGAGTAAATGTTAAATATCTCTAAAAGTATTGCAGATAGCCATTTTTTTCTCAAATAACTCATTCATTTACTTTTGGAAGAGCTTTCACATGGTGAAGTTTCAGACCCGTAGCTAATTACTCACCTACTCAAAATGAGTAAATGCGAATTATCTCTAAAAGTATTGCAGATAGCCAATTTTTCTCAAATAACTCATTCATCTACTTTTGGGAGAGCTTTCACATGGTGAAGTTTCAGACCCGTAGGTAATTACTCACCTACTCAAAATGAGTAAATGCGAATTATCTCTAAAAGAATTGCAGATACCCAATTTTTCTCAAGTAAGTCATTCATCTACTTTTGGGAGAGCTTTCACTTGGTGAAGTTTCATGCCCGTAGCTAATTACTCACCTACTCAAAATGAGTGAATGCAAATTATCTCTAAAAGTATTGCAGATAGCCAATTTTTCTCAAATAACTCATTCATCTACTTTTGGAAGAGCTTTCACATGGTGAAGTTTCAGACCCATAGCTAATTACTCACCTACTCAAAATGAGTAAATGCGAATTCTCTCTAAAAGTATTGCAGATAGCCAATTTTTCTCAAATAACTCATTCACCTACTTTTGGGAGAGCTTTCACTTGGTGAAGTTTCAGACCCGTAGCTAATTACTCACCTACTCAAAATGAGTAAATGCTAATTATCTCTAAAAGTATTGCAGATAGCCAATTTTTCTCAAATAACTCATTCATCTACTTTTGGGAGAGCTTTCACATGGTGAAGTTTCGGACCCATAGCTAATTACTCACCTACTCAAAATGAGTAAATGCGAATTTTCTCTAAAAGTATTGCAGATAGCCAATTTTTCTCAAATAACTCATTCACCTACTTTTGGAAGAGCTTTCACATTGTGAAGTTTCAGACCCATAGCTACTTACTCGCCTACTCAAAATGAGTAAATGCTAATTATGTCTAAAAGTATTGCAGATAGCCAATTTTTCTCAAATAACTCATTCATATACTTTTGGAAGGGCTTTCACTTAGTGAGGTTTCAGACCCCTAGCTAATTTCTCACCTACTCAAAATGAGTAAATACGAATTATCTCTAAAAGTATAGAAGATAGCCAATTTTTCTCAAATAACTCATTCACCTACTTTTGCGAGAGCTTTCACTTGGTGAAGTGTCAGACCTGTAGCTAATTTCTCACCTACTCAAAATGAGTAAATGCTAAATATCTCGAAAAGTATTGCAGATAGCCAATTTTTCTCAAATAACTCATTCATTTACTTTTGGAAGAGCTTTCACATGGTGAAGTTTCAGACCCATAGCTAATTACCCGTCTATTCAAAATGAGTAAATGCGAATTATCTCTAAAAGTATTGCAGATAGCCAATTTTTCTCAAATAACTCATTCATCTACTTTTGGAAGAGCTTTCACATGGTGAAGTTTCAGACCCATAGCTAATTACTCACCTACTCAAAATGAGTAAATGCGAATGCTCTCTAAAAGTATTGCAGATAGCCATTTTTTCTCAAATAACTCATTCACCTACTTTTGGGAGAGCTTTCACTTGGTGAAGTTTCAGACCCGTAGCTAATTACTCACCTACTCAAAATGAGTAAATGCTAATTGTCTCTAAAAGTATTGCAGATAGCCAATTTTTCTCAAATAACTCATTCACCTACTTTTGGAAGAGCTTTCACATTGTGAAGTTTCAGACCCATAGCTACTTACTCGCCTACTCAAAATGAGTAAATGCTAATTATGTCTAAAAGTATTGCAGATAGCCAATTTTTCTCAAATAACTCATTCATATACTTTTGGAAGGGCTTTCACTTAGTGAGGTTTTAGACCCCTAGCTAATTTCTCACCTACTCAAAATGAGTAAATGCGAATTATCTCTAAAAGTATTGCAGATAGCCAATTTTTCTCAAATAACTCATTCACCTACTTTTGGGAGAGCTTTCACTTGGTGAAGTTTCAGACCCGTAGCTAATTACTCACCTACTCAATATGAGTAAATGCTAATTATCTCAAAGTATTGCAGATAGATAATTTTTCTCAAATAACTCATTCACCTACTTTTGGGAGAGCTTTCACTTGGTGAAGTTTCAGACCCGTAGCTAATTTCTCACCTACTCAAAATGAGTAAATGCGAATTACCTCTAAAAGTACAGAAGATAGCCAATTTTTCTCAAATAACTCATTCACCTACTTTTGCGAGAGCTTTCACTTGGTGAAGTGTCAGACCTGTAGCTAATTTCTCACCTACTCAAAATGAGTAAATGCTAAATATCTCGAAAAGTATTGCAGATAGCCAATTTTTCTCAAATAACTCATTCATTTACTTTTGGAAGAGCTTTCACATGGTGAAGTTTCAGACCCATAGCTAATTACCCGCCTATTCAAAATGAGTAAATGCGAATTATCTCTAAAAGTATTGCAGATAGCCAATTTTTCTCAAATAACTCATTCATCTACTTTTGGAAGAGCTTTCACATGGTGAAGTTTCAGACCCATAGCTAATTACTCACCTACTCAAAATGAGTAAATGCGAATGCTCTCTAAAAGTATTGCAGATAGCCATTTTTTCTCAAATAACTCATTCACCTACTTTTGGGAGAGCTTTCACTTGGTGAAGTTTCAGACCCGTAGCTAATTACTCGCCTACTCAAAATGAGTAAATACTAATTCTCTCTAAAAGTATTGCAGATAGCCAATTTTTCTCAAATAACTCATTCACCTACTTTTGGAAGAGCTTTCACTTGGTGAAGTTTCAGACCCGTAGCTAATTACTCACCTACTCAAAATGAGTAAATGCTAATTATGTCTAAAAGTATTGCAGATACCCAATTTTTCTCAAATAACTCATTCATCTACTTTTGGGAGAGCTTTCACTTGGTGAAGTGTGAGACCTGTAGCTAATTTCTCACCTACTCAAAATGAGTAAATGTTAAATATCTCTAAAAGTATTGCAGATAGCCATTTTTTCTCAAATAACTCATTCATTTACTTTTGGAAGAGCTTTCACATGGTGAAGTTTCAGACCCGTAGCTAATTACTCACCTACTCAAAATGAGCAAATGCGAATTATCTCTAAAAGTATTGCAGATAGCCAATTTTTCTCAAATAACTCATTCACCTACTTTTGGGAGAGCTTTCACTTGGTGAAGTTTCAGACCCGTAGCTAATTACTCACCTACTCAATATGAGTAAATGCGAATTATCTCAAAGTATTGCAGATAGCTAATTTTTCTCAAATAACTCATTCACCTACTTTTGGGAGAGCTTTCACTTGGTGAAGTGTGAGACCTGTAGCTAATTTCTCACCTACTCAAAATGAGTAAATGTTAAATATCTCTAAAAGTATTGCAGATAGCCATTTTTTTCTCAAATAACTCATTCATTTACTTTTGGAAGAGCTTTCACATGGTGAAGTTTCAGACCCGTAGCTAATTACTCACCTACTCAAAATGAGTAAATGCGAATTATCTCTAAAAGTATTGCAGATAGCCAATTTTTCTCAAATAACTCATTCATCTACTTTTGGGAGAGCTTTCACATGGTGAAGTTTCAGACCCGTAGGTAATTACTCACCTACTCAAAATGAGTAAATGCGAATTATCTCTAAAAGAATTGCAGATACCCAATTTTTCTCAAGTAAGTCATTCATCTACTTTTGGGAGAGCTTTCACTTGGTGAAGTTTCATGCCCGTAGCTAATTACTCACCTACTCAAAATGAGTGAATGCAAATTATCTCTAAAAGTATTGCAGATAGCCAATTTTTCTCAAATAACTCATTCATCTACTTTTGGAAGAGCTTTCACATGGTGAAGTTTCAGACCCATAGCTAATTACTCACCTACTCAAAATGAGTAAATGCGAATTCTCTCTAAAAGTATTGCAGATAGCCAATTTTTCTCAAATAACTCATTCACCTACTTTTGGGAGAGCTTTCACTTGGTGAAGTTTCAGACCCGTAGCTAATTACTCACCTACTCAAAATGAGTAAATGCTAATTATCTCTAAAAGTATTGCAGATAGCCAATTTTTCTCAAATAACTCATTCATCTACTTTTGGGAGAGCTTTCACATGGTGAAGTTTCGGACCCATAGCTAATTACTCACCTACTCAAAATGAGTAAATGCGAATTTTCTCTAAAAGTATTGCAGATAGCCAATTTTTCTCAAATAACTCATTCACCTACTTTTGGAAGAGCTTTCACATTGTGAAGTTTCAGACCCATAGCTACTTACTCGCCTACTCAAAATGAGTAAATGCTAATTATGTCTAAAAGTATTGCAGATAGCCAATTTTTCTCAAATAACTCATTCATATACTTTTGGAAGGGCTTTCACTTAGTGAGGTTTCAGACCCCTAGCTAATTTCTCACCTACTCAAAATGAGTAAATACGAATTATCTCTAAAAGTATAGAAGATAGCCAATTTTTCTCAAATAACTCATTCACCTACTTTTGCGAGAGCTTTCACTTGGTGAAGTGTCAGACCTGTAGCTAATTTCTCACCTACTCAAAATGAGTAAATGCTAAATATCTCGAAAAGTATTGCAGATAGCCAATTTTTCTCAAATAACTCATTCATTTACTTTTGGAAGAGCTTTCACATGGTGAAGTTTCAGACCCATAGCTAATTACCCGTCTATTCAAAATGAGTAAATGCGAATTATCTCTAAAAGTATTGCAGATAGCCAATTTTTCTCAAATAACTCATTCATCTACTTTTGGAAGAGCTTTCACATGGTGAAGTTTCAGACCCATAGCTAATTACTCACCTACTCAAAATGAGTAAATGCGAATGCTCTCTAAAAGTATTGCAGATAGCCATTTTTTCTCAAATAACTCATTCACCTACTTTTGGGAGAGCTTTCACTTGGTGAAGTTTCAGACCCGTAGCTAATTACTCACCTACTCAAAATGAGTAAATGCTAATTGTCTCTAAAAGTATTGCAGATAGCCAATTTTTCTCAAATAACTCATTCACCTACTTTTGGAAGAGCTTTCACATTGTGAAGTTTCAGACCCATAGCTACTTACTCGCCTACTCAAAATGAGTAAATGCTAATTATGTCTAAAAGTATTGCAGATAGCCAATTTTTCTCAAATAACTCATTCATATACTTTTGGAAGGGCTTTCACTTAGTGAGGTTTCAGACCCCTAGCTAATTTCTCACCTACTCAAAATGAGTAAATGCGAATTATCTCTAAAAGTATAGAAGATAGCCAATTTTTCTCAAATAACTCATTCACCTACTTTTGCGAGAGCTTTCACTTGGTGAAGTGTCAGACCTGTAGCTAATTTCTCACCTACTCAAAATGAGTAAATGCTAAATATCTCGAAAAGTATTGCAGATAGCCAATTTTTCTCAAATAACTCATTCATTTACTTTTGGAAGAGCTTTCACATGGTGAAGTTTCAGACCCATAGCTAATTACCCGTCTATTCAAAATGAGTAAATGCGAATTATCTCTAAAAGTATTGCAGATAGCCAATTTTTCTCAAATAACTCATTCATCTACTTTTGGAAGAGCTTTCACATGGTGAAGTTTCAGACCCATAGCTAATTACTCACCTACTCAAAATGAGTAAATGCGAATGCTCTCTAAAAGTATTGCAGATAGCCATTTTTTCTCAAATAACTCATTCACCTACTTTTGGGAGAGCTTTCACTTGGTGAAGTTTCAGACCCGTAGCTAATTACTCACCTACTCAAAATGAGTAAATGCTAATTGTCTCTAAAAGTATTGCAGATAGCCAATTTTTCTCAAATAACTCATTCACCTACTTTTGGAAGAGCTTTCACATTGTGAAGTTTCAGACCCATAGCTACTTACTCGCCTACTCAAAATGAGTAAATGCTAATTATGTCTAAAAGTATTGCAGATAGCCAATTTTTCTCAAATAACTCATTCATATACTTTTGGAAGGGCTTTCACTTAGTGAGGTTTCAGACCCCTAGCTAATTTCTCACCTACTCAAAATGAGTAAATGCGAATTATCTCTAAAAGTATAGAAGATAGCCAATTTTTCTCAAATAACTCATTCACCTACTTTTGCGAGAGCTTTCACTTGGTGAAGTGTCAGACCTGTAGCTAATTTCTCACCTACTCAAAATGAGTAAATGCTAAATATCTCGAAAAGTATTGCAGATAGCCAATTTTTCTCAAATAACTCATTCATTTACTTTTGGAAGAGCTTTCACATGGTGAAGTTTCAGACCCATAGCTAATTACCCGCCTATTCAAAATGAGTAAATGCGAATTATCTCTAAAAGTATTGCAGATAGCCAATTTTTCTCAAATAACTCATTCATCTACTTTTGGAAGAGCTTTCACATGGTGAAGTTTCAGACCCATAGCTAATTACTCACCTACTCAAAATGAGTAAATGCGAATGCTCTCTAAAAGTATTGCAGATAGCCATTTTTTCTCAAATAACTCATTCACCTACTTTTGGGAGAGCTTTCACTTGGTGAAGTTTCAGACCCGTAGCTAATTACTCACCTACTCAAAATGAGTAAATGCTAATTATCTCTAAAAGTATTGCAGATAGCCAATTTTTCTCAAATAACTCATTCATCTACTTTTGGAAGAGCTTTCACATGGTGAAGTTTCAGACCCATAGCTAATTACTCACCTACTCAAAATGAGTAAATGGGAATTCTCTCTAAAAGTATTGCAGATAGCCAATTTTTCTCAAAGAACTCATTCACCTACTTTTGGAAGAGCTTTCACTTGGTGAAGTTTCAGACCCGTAGCTAATTACTCACCTACTCAAAATGAGTAAATGCTAATTATGTCTAAAAGTATTGCAGATACCCAATTTTTCTCAAATAACTCATTCATCTACTTTTGGGAGAGCTTTCACTTGATGAAGTGTGAGACCTGTAGCTAATTTCTCACCTACTCAAAATGAGTAAATGTTAAATATCTCTAAAAGTATTGCAGATAGCCATTTTTTCTCAAATAACTCATTCATTTACTTTTGGAAGAGCTTTCACATGGTGAAGTTTCAGACCCATAGCTAATTACTCACCTACTCAAAATGAGTAAATGCGAATTATCTCTAAAAGTATTGCAGATAGCCAATTTTTCTCAAATAACTCATTCACCTACTTTTGGGAGAGCTTTCACTTGGTGAAGTTTCAGACCCGTAGCTAATTACTCACCTACTCAATATGAGTAAATGCGAATTATCTCAAAGTATTGCAGATAGCCAATCTTTCTCAAATAACTCATTCATCTACTTTTGGGAGAGCTTTCACTTGGTGAAGTTTCAGACCCGTAGGTAATTACTCACCTACTTAAAATGAGTAAATGCGAATTATCTCTAAAAGTATTGCAGATAGCCAATTTTTCTCAAGTAAGTCATTCATCTACTTTTGGGAGAGCTTTCACTTGGTGAAGTTTCATGCCCGTAGCTAATTACTCTCCTACTCAAAATGAGTAAATGCAAATTATCTCTAAAAGTATTGCAGATAGCCAATTTTTCTCAAATAACTCATTCATCTACTTTTGGAAGAGCTTTCACATGGTGAAGTTTCAGACCCATAGCTAATTTCTCACCTACTCAAAATGAGTAAATGCGAATTATCTCTAAAAGTATAGGAGATAGCCAATTTTTCTCAAATAACTCATTCATCTACTTTTGGGAGAGCTTTCACTTGGTGAATTTTCAGACCTGTAGCTAATTTCTCACCCGCTCAAAATGAGTAAATACTAATTATCTCTAAAAGTATTGCAGATAGCCAATTTTTATCAAACAACTCATTCATCTACTTTTGGAAGAGCTTTCACATTGTGAAGTTTCAGACCCATAGCTACTTACTCGCCTACTCAAAATGAGTAAATGCGAATTCTCTCTAAAAGTATTGCAGATAGCCAATTTTTCTCAAATAACTCATTCATCTACTTTTCGAAGAGCTTTCACATGGCAAAGTTTCAGACCCATAGGTAATAACTCACCTACTAAAAATGAGTAAATTCGAATTATCTCTAAAAGTATTGCAGATAGCCAATTTTTCTCAAATAACTCATTCATGTACGTTTAGGAGAGCTTTCACTTGGTGAAGTTTCAGACCTGTAGCTAATTACTCACCTACTCAAAATGAGTAAATGCGAATTATCTCTGAAAGTATTGCAGATAGTCAATTTTTCTCAAATAACTCATTCATCTACTTTTGGAAGAGCTGTCACATGTTGAAGTTTCAGACCCATAGCTAATTACTCTCCTACTCAAAATGAGTAAATTCGAATTATCTCTAAAAGTATTGCAGATAGCCAATTTTTCTCAAATAACTCATTCATCTACTTTTGAAAGAGCTTTCACATGGTGAAGTTTCAGACTCGTAGGTAATTACTCACCTACTCAAAATGAGTAAATGCTAATTATCCCTAAAAGTATTGTGGGTACCCAATTTTTATCAAATAACTCATTCATCTACTTTTGGAAGAGCTTTCACATGGTGAAGTTCCAAACCTGTAGGTAATTACTCACCTACTCAAAATGAGTAAATGCGAATTATCTCTAAAAGTATTGCAGATAGCCAGTATTTTTCAAATAACTCACTTCACCTATATTTTGGGAGAACTTTCAATTAGTGAATTTTCAGATCCATATCTAATTACTCACCTACTCAAAATGAGTAATTGCCTATTATCACAAAAAGTATTGCAGATAGCCAGTATTTCTCAAATAACTCATTCACCTACATTTTGGAGATATTTCACATGTTAAAGTTTTTTTATGAATTATTAAAATAATTTTTAATGCATTAAAATTAATGAAATCATGCACTAAATCGA
Source organism: Sabellastarte sp. h YS-2021 (assembly GCA_964017235.1). Lineage (NCBI taxonomy): Eukaryota > Metazoa > Annelida > Polychaeta > Sabellida > Sabellidae > Sabellastarte > Sabellastarte sp. h YS-2021. Next base: position 80,338,568 of record OZ024934.1, on the reverse strand, counting down.
TTATAACTTGAAAAGTCTTGTATTTAGAGCATTTTGTTAAAATATGTTATTCACCTACTTTTTCCCACAGCAACAACATGGTGAGTAACTTGGGTGTCTATCTCAATAGATAAGTGAGTAATAGCTACTTTTGGATTTTTCACTAACTTCCATCACGAGTGAAATCACTTGTAACTTGAAAACTATTGCATTTAGACCTTCAGGGTAGTACAAAAGTGTCCTATGCAAAGGGGAAAGATTTCAATTTTCGCCACTTTTGGCGGCCATCTTGGATTTTAGCGGAAAAAAATGAAAAAGTGTGAATATCTCGAAAACCATAAGGGATAGAGCAATTTCGAGCGAATTTTTGACCTGCAAGGTAGTACAAGAATGTCCTGTGCAAAGGGGTAAAATATCAATTTTCGCCACTTTTGGCGGCCTTTTTGGATTTTTGCGGAAAATAGAAAAGTGTCAATATCTCGAAAACCGTAAGAGATAGAGCGATTTCGAGCAAATTTTTGACCTGCAGGGTGGTACAAGAGTCTCCTGTGCAAAGGGGGGAAATTTCAATTTTCGCCACTTTTGGCGGCCATCTTACATTTTTGCGGAAAATGAAAAAGTGTCAATATCTCGAAAACCGTAACAGATCGAGCGATTTCGAGCGATTTTTTGACCCACAGGGTGATACAAGAGTGTCCTGTCCAAAGGGGAAAAATTTCATTTTTCGCCACTTTCGGCGGCCATCTTGGATTTTTGCTGAAAATGGAAAAGTGTCAATATCTCGAAAAGCATAACAGATAGAGCGGTTTCAAGCGAATTTTCGACCTGCAGGATGGTACAACAGTGTCCTATGCAAAGGGGAAAAATTTCAATGTAGTATTTCTTCCCCTGCGGTACTCGGCGGGAGATACATACCGCGGCAGTGGTCTTGTTTATTTAATTTTTTTTTTCTTTGAACATCCTAACATTGCAAACTTATGATTTTAAAATTGTAATTTTGAACAGTGTATTAGAAAAATTCCAACTTTGCTCCAGAGATTGTTTTACATCAAAACTGTGATTTCCAATTGCTACTTAGAATTAAATTATAAAAGCCTCAAAAGTTCACAACTTACCTCTGGGAGGAAACAAGAAAGTAAATATAACTTCACTGGCCAGTTCACAACTTACCTCTGGGAGGAAACAAAAAAGTAAATATAACTACACTGGCCAGTTGGAATTCAGCCCATGGTTTTCCATTTGATAACTACTGCATCTACAACCAATAAACCAGAGCTGTAACTTACATGGCCTCAGGTACGAACAGGGTTATGTAATTTCAGAAATATCCCTTGCTAAGGTAGTGACAAGAGTATCAAAAATGTTGAACTTTAAAATGTGAGGGAGTAAGCCTTAGATTAAGCACTGTGGCAGACAGATGAACTGACAGATCATGCTGCTACGAACAACTTTGAGAGCTAGGATCATAAGCTTTGAGACAGAACCATCAGTATTTACATTTTAAACCAATATGACCAATGATATCACCCTTATGCTCCTTCCACCCAGGTCAGCCCCAAGGACATAAGAATTCTCAAGGAAGGCAATACCCTTCCCTTCTGGGACTGACCAAAGATTTCCACTAATAGTAAGTGGCTAGGTACATCCCCTCAGAAACATCTACTGGATGGAGGCCTTAAATGCTCAGATGCAGAAACAAGCAATAGAAAAGGTAAAAAATCAAGCATCTCTGGCTTTCCTTAATGGAATTTTCTTGGTATTAAAACCCAACAACAAATGGAGACCTATACTAGATCTGAGTTCACTGAACACATTTTTGAAGTCAGATTAATAATGGAGACACCAGAAAGCATAAGGACTTCCTTGGAGGAAGGTGAATGGGTAATGTCCATAGATTTTAAGGACGCTTATTTCTATATCCCAATAAAGCCACAATCCAGGAAATCCCTACATTTTCACATCCAAGGTCAATCCTATCAGTTCAAAGCTCTTCTGTTGAGTCTATCCACTGCTCCAATAAAATTGACAATGATAGTCAAGGAAGTTAAACTTATGACTCAAAACAAGAGGATAAGATCCACCAATACCTAGATGACTGGTTGGTCAAAACTACACCCCTGCAAACCTGTCTCCAGCATACACAGACTCTAGTAGCTTTAGAACTAGGTTGGATGGTGAACATGGAGAACTCGGAACTGGAAACCAAACAGTTATTTGATTTTGTAGGTTACAAGTTTGACCGCAGAGAGGACAAGGTCAGGGCCACTGTAGAATGTTGGCAGTCCTTAAACTTGAAAATCCAGAAAATGCTAGCTGACTCCTTTTGCCGGGTCAGGGAGCTTATGTGTCTGATAAGCATGTTATCAACTACAGAAAAGCAAGTCCACCTAGGTCGGCTCCATATGAGACCGATCCAGTGGCATTTTAAAAATCACTGGAGTATCCCAGAATCTCTAGAAAAGGTGATCCTGATCCCAAGATCTCTCCATCCTCACTAAAAATGGTGGCTCCAGGAAGCCAATGACCTTGAAAGTCAGCCACTGCACCCAGTCAGCCACACTGCAAAGAGAAGGCTGGGCACTGACTCGGGAGAACTCACGGCAAGAGGGAGCTGGTCCCTGCCAGAAAGCAAGTTGCATATAAACTACCTAGAACTAAAGGCAATCTTTTGGGCGTTAAAAGAGTTCCAAGTTTTCTGCTCAGACAAGATAGTACTCCTAGCAACAGCAAACACCACATTATTTGCCTATATAAACAAGAAAGGAGACATGAGGTCGGGCCCACTGTGTGCCCTCGTGGGAGAATGCTGACTTGCTGCTTCAGAACACGGGTAACTCATAAGGCCCAACACATTCCAGGCCGGCTGAATGTGGTAGCAGGCAAGGTATCCAGGAAAGGCCAGATCATCCAAAAAGAGTGGTTTCTCCTTCCAGAGGTCTTCCAGATGATATGTACCATGTGGTACCAACCTCAAATGAACCTGTTTGCAACAAGGATCAACGACAAGTTACCTCAGTTTGTATCACCAGACTTCGAAGCCATGGGAGGATCTGGCCCCTATGCCTTCCCACCAGTAGCCATTCTGGGCAAAGCTGTAGTCAAGTTATGGTTCTGGGATCTGGCGGCAATGTTAAGCCAAATCCAACTCTGTCTGCCCAATTTTGCGGACTCAACCCTTCAATCAGATTCCACACAAGAATCTATCAAACCTAAATCTTCATGCTTGGCTCGTAGAGCCTCAGCAATCAAGGAACAAGGCTTCTCTGAGGCAGTGGCAGCATGAATTCAGGCTCCTCAGAGAGGCTCAACCAGATCAGTTTATGAAGCAAAGTGGACCAATTTTATAAAATGGTGCCACAATAATCAGGTGGACTTCAAGGCACCACCTATCTCATTCGCCACTTGGATATTTTCCAGAGAGACAGACCTATGGGTCACTGAGGCATAACCTCCTGGAACCTTTCTTTGGTACTTCATCAGCTCACAAAGGCTCCCTTTGAACCATTAAAGAGGTCTCCTTGATGCATCTGACCTTCAAGATTGTCTTCCTTTTAGTTTCGGGTTCTGGCAAATGCATGAGTTAGGTCCAGGCTTTGATTAACAAAAACATCAGATACCAAACAGATAGGTCCAAGGTGTCTCTCTACCCCACACCCAGTTTTCTTTCAAAGAATCAACTGGCAAAAGAGGGTCAGGAGTGTGTGGCCGCAGTAGTTATTCTTGCCCTGGCCCCAACTCTGGACAAGTCACTCAAGGCTGACAGGTCTCTTATACCTAGGTACAGCCCTACACTACTATCTGGATAGGACTTCAGATCTCATGCAAAACAAGGAGCTGGTCTTTGTCTCCTTTGAGAGGGTCTTTGATTCGGATATCTCTCCTGCCACTGTTATCATGAATCAAACAGACTGTGATCTTATGCTGTACGTCAGCTCTCTGATCAGGAGACCCTTACTAGAGACTAAAGCCCATGATGTCCGGGCCTTTGCTGCTTCTAAAGCCTTCCTGCCAGGAGATTTCTCTTAGAACAGTTGTTTTCAGCCTATCAATGGAAGTTCCACAACACCTTCACACAGTTTTACTTGAAGGTTGATGCAGAGGCATGGTGGTGCCTGCCCAGCCAATCCAACACTAGCCCATACATAAGTAAGCATCCTGTCAGCCTTTCACAACAGGGTCGTCAAGGTGGCAGGGCCTGCCCAAGGACTATGTATACCAGCTAGACCCCTCTTCCTTCTGAAGGCCTCTCCATGGACTGAATCCATACCTCTCTTCCCCTACTTCAGAGAAGGTCTGTAAAAAGTGGGGGGAAGCAAAGTCAGTCGGTGCTGGTAGTGACCAATGGGACCAGAAGATGTGCTTTTCAAACCACTAATGTCTCTCTGAGTTCAATCTAAAGTCCCTAATAAGCTACCCACTTTCCAAGTGGTAGCTATTCTAGCTAAATGTCCATCGGGTAAGATGTATTAATCCAATAACATTTCAAATATAATAATTAAATTAAATTTTTAAAGTAAATAACTTACATAATTGGCAAGAGAGGCCCTCTCAACTGACCCTACATTCAGCTTACTTGGGGTCATCTAAGGTTGGATGAACGAAAAAAAAAATGCTACGACGTCACGTTCTCTAGCCAGGAAGGAAGCACTGTATGCCACCTAGTGAATGGTGGCAACCTAGCTGGTCTCGCTGGAGGAGACACATAGCGTCTTTCTCTGGAATTTGGCTTGGCCAGCTATTTTAATTTACTTCTTAAATTTGCAGTTTAGTAGTCAAATTGATTGTTAACAAGATCATGGCCAAAGAGGCTTCATGAATAAGAAACTTTTAAACCCATCTAAAATTTCTAATTTTCACAAAACAATCCTTGCAGACATTGAAAGGGTAATAAACCTAAGTTACCCATTGTGGGGAAGATATTGCGCCTATAAAGCTGCAGATTAGATTATTAAGAATTAACATGAACGATTAGTCAAAGGCATACTTTGACTTTTGAAAAGGTGGTCAGAGATAACCTGTAAAATCTTTTCCCAGATGAGCACTCAAATACAACACAGAACTGTGCTAAAGGATGTTAATTGCGATACTCCTGTTGATAGATGCAAATTTGGTACTGCAAAAACTTACTTTTGTCTATGAAAATAATATTTATCTATTTTTCAGTGATTTTCAATCAAAGACCATTAATGAAAAGGGTAGCACACTTTCTTCCTGCCCCTGGGGTACTAGGTTTAATTCTCAGCCTGATATGAAGCGGGAAAATTCATAATTGCTTACTGGTTCATGGTTTTCAATGAAGATTCTTGAATAATATTACATGGTTCCTCTATCCCATTAACTACCTGTTGTGCTATGACCTGTACAATGTGTCCACAGCAATCGTAAACCCAGAATTGCACAGTTATGAATATGGCATAGACAGACTCCTTCATTTGCACTTTTTCCACCACAGCCAATCGTTTTGAATGAAAACTATCTCTCATAAACTGCAATGTGTACAGCCCAATATATGACCATGCTTTAATACATATCATAACACATATACTAGAATATGCATAAAAATAAAATAAATGTATAACAAATATTTATACATATACTTAATAAAAAGAAACACAATATATATCATAATTTAGTCTTCAAAGAACAACTATTTGATTTTACACCTCTGGTTAATCTTTCATAATGCTTATTTTCTCTGTAAATACATGCAGGAAAATTCAATCCATTCACAATTTACCAACCGTAATTGTAGTAATAACCAAATATGGAAAGGTCCTATCTTTCATTATGTACACATGCAGACCATATATATAAAAGGTTGGTGTCAAATATTCTCAGTATTTTGTTCGCCGAGTTGTGAGTGCTTGAAAATGTATTTTGCAAAATTTGATGTACAATAGAAAATATATATTAGAACTGTCACGCCAATATATTTTCATTCTTCTGACCATCTAAAAGAATCAATAAACTCATAGAATCTGTCTTAGAGCTTATGGGATAAAACAGCAGAGAGAAAAAAATACTTAACATCTAGAGGGATACTGATGCATAGAAGATACATACTGTGTAGTGGCTGAAAGGATTCAAGTATAAATGAAGGATATGTTGCGGAAGTACTGCAAGTGGAGCCTTAATAATTATAAACATGTAAGTTCAGTGAATATTTTATGCAATGATATGTATTGATAAAGTTAATTGTGCCAGTAGTAGAACACAGAAAATTGTATCACAAATTGCTCAGTCAGTGATGTTCTTCACCCAGTTTGTTACAACATCATGTTCAACTTTCTTTATAATGAACGTTTAATCTAGAATCATAGATTGTGATAACAATAAGAAATATGTTTCATTAGAAATACTCCTTGTGATTGATTGTGGTACTTGACGGAGCTTCACTGACTGATCAGTATTGCATCAGTGAATTAATTACTATTTCAAATACACATTGAGAGAGCACAACACTTTCAGAATGGAACCTGGCTGTAGGGTGAAAACAGCTAAATACCTATAAATGTATTTACATTGTTGATTTATAGCTTGATCTATGTAAAGACAGGTAAAACTCACAATTTTACACTGAACTCATGTGAAAGGTATCAATATTTGATGTGGGTAATTTAATTTTGACTCCTGTAATAAATAACGTCCTTTTTACCTGAAGTAATAAAACAATTGGTAGTTTGTGTTTTGTGTCACCTGCATATATTACTATCTGCATAATCTTTTGTGATTTTCACCACCCCAATGTTGCTACGTACTTTGTTATTGTGTTGTAAAACAATGCACAAACAACCTATGAGTAATATGTGGACCTCATAACAGAGTGAAACAAAGGATTGTTCCCTCCACCATCAGAGGTTATGTCATCATTGGGATTTGCCCGTCTGCTTGTTAGTGAACAGCGTAACTCAAAAAGTTATGAATGGATTTTCTTCAAATTTTCAGACTGTCCATATATGCTTAAGTAAGAAGTGATTAAATTTTGGAGGTGTCAATGGGGATACATGCATATCGCACCCACTTCAAATCGCTACCACTAACTCGCACCCGCAAATCGCACCCATGACAATTCAGTTAATTTTTAGCCATATTTTAGAAACAGAAGATCTAGCCAACTAGTCTACTTTTCATCTGCAAACGTGATTAATTCAATTAACCAATGAAAACAGTTGTTGCTGAAACCTCACTCGAGACATGTGGTACATGTGCTTGACAGTTGAATAGAATATATATGAGGTCACGGAAATCTGTGGGGGTTTCCCAATAAATGTATGTATAGAAAATATTTTACTTGGAAGATCAAAATTCACGGACAACTCATTAATATTCATGAGGTCATGGATTTCCATGGGAGTGGTTTCACGACAATATTTCCCCCTTTAAAATCAAATACTGGATGGACTATACAGCTCATGAATATATGTGCATACACAGGAAATATTTGGCGATTCCATGGCACTTCTCAACAGCAATATTTAACTTGAAGATCAAAATTAGCAGACTACTCACTAATATTCATGAGGTCACGATATTATGTTGGGTTTCCCAACATAGTTTAACTTATTTTATTTGTGTGAATCAATACCCCAATATACAAAAGAGATAAGACAAAGGAGAAAACGATGAAATTAAAAAACGGGTGCGATTCATGGGTGCGAGTTAGTGGTAGCGATTCTTTGTGGGTGCGATATGCAGGTAAATCGTGTCAATGCCACCGCCACCAGTGTTAAGGCCACTCTAAACTAAAAAAATGAGGTTTTTATCCCATAACTCGCACTGTGGCTCATTTTGATCTATCATACCTGGTGTATTAGCCACAGTATCAGAAAAACATGTAATCTGACTTTATGGTGACCTTAAATGTTCCATTTTTATCAAGTTATGGCCACCATAAAGTCACATAATTTGTTGTTTTCATCATTTCTCTAGGAAACTTGGTGTCTGTGTATGCAGGTCAGCCCGGGGGAACATTTCCATGATCTTCTGACATTTAATTTTCAGCATTTAGCATGTTAAGGTCACCTTAAACTCCCAAAAATGGGGTATTCGTCAGAAACTTATGGATAAATTTTGCTGAAACTTTTAGATAATGCTATCATTTATATAAGTATGAGAGGATAACACTGGCAGAGGTCTGCACTCTTTGAGTGTTTTTTCTAGTTAATTTTATAATATGTATTGATTTTAGGTGGTTCCACTACATGTCACATTGATAAGACATGCGGCATCCAGCTCGTCCAACCTATCTCTTCCACCAGAGCTGAAACCACAGAGAATTTCCAGAAATCTCTCCTTTCGACCCTCTGTGAAAGAACATTTTAACAGCCATGAGCGACCCATAGTGCTTTTGTATGGTTGGCTAGTTGCAAAAGCCAAGCATATCTACAAGTACGGAGATTTTTATCTGGATAAAGGTTTCGATGTCATCCATGTCAAGGTCAAACCAGATCAACTTCTGAGACCAACCAGCGCTCAACAGGTTGTGAGAAATGTCCTGGACCTTTTGAATGAAGAGAAACATTCGAACCAACCGGTATTGCACCATGGCTTTTCAGTGGGTGGGTATTTATATGGAGAAACTTTAGTACAAATCCTGGCCAATGAAGAGAAGTATGGTAACATCGGCGAGAGACTCTGTGGCCAGATATTTGATAGTCCAGTTACAATAAATCAGATTCCATTTGGAACATCGCGGGCAATCACTGATAACAAGTTCTTGCAAAGTGTCATTGAATCGTCATTGGATGTGTATCTGAAGGTATTTCACAACTATGCAACAGTGCACTATCTCAAGGCTCAAGATGCTTTCATTAAAAATATCTTGTGCACACCTTCATTGTTCCTCTACTCAAGAGAAGACATGGTCGCACAGCACAAGATTATAGAAGAGGTCAGCGAAGGTATGAAAGCTGAAGGCAAGCATGTCATGACAAAACGGTTTGAGGGATCTCCACATATAAGGCATTTTCAAATGCATCCTGAAGAATACATTAGTGCATTGAATAGGTTCCTCACTGACATTGGACTTATAAAGGCACAGGAAGGAGACACTGTGAACATTATGGAGATGAAGAATTAGATGTTGTTAGCTCCATGTTATATACAGTGTATGTACTCTGATGGATTAGCATTGTTTACAATCAGCCACCATAACTCCATCATGGTGGTAAAGATGAATATATAGGATCAATTTTGAATACCAACCATTTCGCGCTTACAGTTTAAACATTGAATATGTTTTTTTTTTGCTTCCAAAGGCAAATAAATTTAGCAATTAAAATGCAAATATAACATAAGCACTATTTTCTTGACACAACTGGTATTAGTATAATGTTGGAAATAACTTCAGGATTTACACTTACATCTTTAGCATCAGTGGGCTGTTGACGAAAATGTTTTACATATATTTTTTTTACATTTTAATGTAATGTTTACATTTGATTACATTAACGAAGATATTTTATAGATGTTTATACTACTGGGGTTTATATGTCCAATATAAAATTCAATATATGCCGGCACTATGGTGAAAGTATATATAAATCACTTGAATCAACTTGATAACTTGACATGTCCTTACTTTATACATTCGCAGTGATTGTTACATGATAGTGCCTTTAATCACCAAATGATCGTATTTTTTAAATCTAGTACTGTGTTAGTATAATATTAAAACTTCCTGAAGGACGCGTACAAAAATACATCACAAATGAAAATGACAAAATAGCAGGAGTATTGTAGTCTTCATCTGCATGAGTGATATATGTTTTTGTATATGGCTAATGAGGGATGTTTTACTTTTATTATCCACCATTATGTACGGAAAATAAGTTACATAAGTCCCTATTTTTTTTTAAAAAAAAGAATGCAAAAAAGGCTTCTTATGTAGACTGGTTTAAAAAAACTTTAATTTTTAACTAGAGATTTCTCTGTCATTTCTGCGTGAAATTTAATGCAACAAGCAGAAGTTCTGTTGAATGATGTATATGTTGTATTGAATGTGGATAACCATTGAATGTATACATTCTGGGGGTCTGTACATTCAATGTGTCAAGCTACTGAATGTGTACATTCAATGGGCAAATGATTGAATGTGTACATTCTGTGTGACTGCCTACAGATAATCAACTTATTGCAAAAGTTTATTTTTAAGTTGATATCACCAGATCTATGTGATATTAAGAAAATGGTAAAAATAAGTTACATTTTATGCAGCATCAATTACTCATTTCCATTTGCTAAGTTCATATACACATTCAATGACTTTGTTGAATGTACACATTGACTGTTGAATGTACACAGTTGTTGAATTTGTAATGCTACTTGTCCACAGTAAGTGGTGCTGGAAAACAAAACAATGTTTCCTTTAGGAAATGCTCTGACAAAAAAATCCAATTCAACTATAAATATATCTGTGTAGATATTTGTGTTCAAATAAAATGCAGATCATACAATTTTAGTTCTTTATGTGAGTTTGCCTTCAATTTTTTAACCACTGTATTGTAATTTGGACTTTGGTCAAATTTCCAAAGATTGTGTAGACTATATCTAGGTATAGGTAACCAATTAAATAGGATGTGGTACACTGCACTTTTCAGTGACCAACAATCATAATTAACATTTTGGTTATTTCCAATCGACAAAATATGGCTGTCAAGTATAAGGATTGAACATCGGCAGCAAAATTTTGAGAATTAACTACCTCCCAACTGTTCAACCAAGGTTCCAATCTCTTTATCGAAGTTTGTGTTGTAAAAGGATGTCATAATTTGGCAGTAGATTGGAAAGGTTGTTATTCACCAGTGCAGATAGTCTTCAATAAACCAGCTTTGTGGTTTTACTGGTTTAGAGTTATGGTAACAACACACTTGTCCGCCACCTCCAAGTCATGTGCATGCCTGCTGCATGTTCACTTTTGCCAAATCATAACTAAACTTTATAGTATGCACTGTTTTCTTCTGCTCCAATAACCTCTCCTCACATAAATTACATAGTAGGTATATTGAAAACCATATTCAAACCATTTCCCATTTTACCAGCACCAAAAGAGCCTCATAAAAATCCACTATGGTCTCTGTGGTCCAGATCAAAGTTGCGTAGTATGTCCCTTTGAATAGCTGTCATACCAGGAGAAACCCTCAGGTTTTCCCACATGAGCTAAATTCAAACCCATGACCACAGAGGTTTAAGCTATGTGATTAAATGCCACTGTGGCCTAGTGGGTAACACACTCGCCTAGGAACATAGAGGATGTGGGTTCAAACCCAGGTACAGGCAGATACATAGTGGCTCGGATGACCGCTTAAAATGGCAGTTCTCTGTCATTAGGTCCTATCCCCAGTGGCAGGCTAAAGAACCTCAAGGACGTTGATAAATGGTCATCCTCAAACCTCTGTCTTTCAGTTAGGGAAATGTCAGTGATTTGAGAGTTGGGCTGTACTCATACAGTCGGATGGGTCATTAAGTGCTTTGAGTCCTGTAGTACATAGAGTTATTGAGCTGAGTATAAATACAAATACATTACAAGGCCTTGTTAACTTGCTGACAGCCCGGTCACTCAGCCCTCTGTCAGTGGCCTAGTGCTTTTGATTGATTTGAGTTAAATGTTGCTTTCAACACATTGTATCAATCCCATCTGAAGTGGTAGATAAGGTGATTGTGGAAAGTATTGCATATTAGTTGGTAAAAATTCTGCATGAAAACCATCAGGCACCAGTAGGCAACTAACAACTTTTCCACTACAGCCAGGCCGGGAAGTGAACCCAGGTCCTCAGAGGTGGGAGGCAGGTGCTTGTTACCCACTACATCACCATCACAGTCAGTGGTCTACACTAATGATCAATTGTTTCTCACATCTGTGAACATATGCTTTGAATCTAGCCTGAATCAACATATGTGGCTAGCTGTCTGAGTATGACACTAGCTGTTAAAACGTCAAAAAGCAGTACCTGTTCAATGCACAAATCCTTGCCTGCAGATAATGCTGAAAAACACCAAAACAGTTATGGAGACTCAATCCAGGAGCCAGATTCATGAACAATACTTTGACCACTCCTAACTTAATTAGACTTTAAGTATGATTCAGATTTCAAGTAAGAAATTATGAAACTGTATTCACAAACGTTCCTAACTCTAAGGTGACCTTGGAACTCCAACTAAATTTTAACTTAGGTTGGAAGCTACCTTGGAAGAACAGGATGTTGATATCACACAATTTACTTTGTAAATATTGGGCAATAATGGTGTTGTTTTTGGATGGGGAGGTTCATTTATCCAAGTGGTTACTGTATAAGTCGGACTTTCAGTTAAAAGAAAATGTCACTAATTCTTCTTTTTGACAAAAGACGTAGATTCCCTTGTGCGAGTATCAGGCCTGGATCTTTTTAAATTATTTTTTTATGAATTTTAAAAATAATTTTTAATGCATTAAAATTCATGATATCATGCACTAAATCACCAATAACTTGAAAAGTATTGCATTTAGAGCATTTTGTTAAAATATGATATTCAGCTACTTTTCCCATAGCTACAACATGGTGAGTAACTTGGGTGTCTATTCCAATAGCTAAGTGAGTAATATGTGTAGCTACTTTCTGATTTTTCAGTACCTTTCATAATGAGTAAAATCACTTGTAACTCAAAAACTATTGCATTTAGAGAATTTTGTATAAATATGTAATTCAGCTACTTTTGGGTGAGCTATATAATAGTAAAATTTCAGACCCGTAGGTCATTGCATAGCTGAGTAATAGCTACTTTGAGGTTGTCACTGTTGAGTAAATTGCTTGTATCTTCAAAACTATTGCATTTAGCATATTTTGTTTCAATATATTTTTTCATGTACTTTTGGGTCAGCTATAACATAGTAAAATTGCAGACCTGTAGCTCATGGCATAGCTGAGCAATAGCTACTTTGAGGTTGTCACTGTTGAGTAAATTGCTTGTATCTTCAAAACTATTGCATTTAGCGTATTTTGTTTCAATATATTTTTCATGTACTTTTGGGTCAGTTATAACATAGTAAAATTGCAGACCTGTAGCTCATGGCATAGCTGAGCAATAGCTACTTTCAGGTTCTCACTGTTGAGTAAATCAGTTGTAACTTGAAAACTATTGCATTTAGAGTATTTTGTTTAAATATGTTGTTCACCTACTTTTGGATCAGCTGTAACATAGTGAAATTGCAGACCTGTATGTCATGGCATAGCTGAGTAATGCCTACTTTCAGGTTCTCACTGTTGAGTAAATCAGTTGTAACTTGAAAACTTTTGCATTTAGAATATTTTCTTTAAATATGTTAATCACCTACTTTTGGGTCAGCAATAACATAGAAAAGTTGCAGACCTGTAGCTCATTGCATAGATGAGTAATAGCTACTTTGAGATTTTCTCTGTTGAGTAAATCAGTTTTGACTGGAAAATTATTGCATTTAGAGAATTCTGTTTAAATGTGTTGTTCATCTACTTTTGAATACCTTATTAAAATTTCAGCCCTTTAATTGATTGCATAGCTGAGCAAAAGCTACTTTGAGATTCTCACTGTTGAGTAAATCAGTTGTAACTCGAAAACCTTTGGGAAAATAGAGAAAATAACCAATAGTAATTAAAATTAATGTAGGTAAGCATCATCCAGTGGAGTAATTTTGATTTTTTTAAAACAATAATAACAATTAAAAATATATTAAATGATGTATGCATTTCAAAGCAACTGCAATACAATATGTTACTTTGTGTGGTAGTGTAAGCATACTGTATTGCAAGAAGTGTCACGAATACCACCAGATATTTACCATACCTGCTTTGGTTATCTATGCATTTGAAACTCTGTGTATTTTAAAGCTCACAGAAGTCAAGCGGATGATGTGCTTGAGGTTACTCAGATTATTCCATCAAAATAAGTCCACTAAGCAATTTGATGTTTGCCTTAATTACTTATGATGCTCCAAAGATTTGGAATGATTTGCCTGCATTATATATTCGCTCAGTCACTTTAGAAACAAGTTGAAATCTTATCTCTTTGCAAAAGGATACCCACATCCTATCCTGCAATTCTTCGGGCTGGTCTCTGTTAATGTTCAAGGATATTGATTTATTTCCTGTGCTTCAAAAAATTGATTATGCACCTTGGAGACGTCTTTTGATAGAAATTAAGCTCTATAAAAGTTCACTTAGAATTAGGAAGCATATTAGAATAAAAAAATGTCTCGACAGCTGTAAATTAATTGAAAGGTCTTACATAAATATTTAGGTCGACTGGAGTCCAAGATGTGTGTTATTACATATACACATTACCATAAATGACGTCACAAGTAAATAAATTTAGTCAAGGTTAATTAAAAGGCAACCCTTTGAAATCACGCGATATTTGGATTTCAGTAATAACATTTCTAGTATCTTTATTTGCAATACAAACTGCACCTGCTGCCCGCCTAGAAAGTACCCAGTCATGTGCCCAGAATTTATTGTGACTCCAGCACTTTAATCAGCCAACAGATGTGCCTACCATATTTCAGGGCAGTGTAACAACAGCTATGTACAACCAAAGTAATTCCTTTGTTTGGCCTGAGTCCCATCTGATCCTCTTGTATTGATTTTTTTCATCTGGCTGGACGTAACACACCACAACACCATGTGGCAACATTGTAACTGACATTTATGGGGCAAAATTACTGTTACAGTTTGTATTGTTGTTGCAGACAGTTTCTACAGGATTATTTATATCATGATACATCAGCAGATGTAATGTAAAATACTTGAATGTAAATTCGGGGATTTACACAATCGTTCATGTGTGTTTATATTTCTGATTTTTTTGTGTTATCCACATTATGTTCAGGAAATCAACAGTCAACCTTGACAAGGGGTCAAAGGTGAGCATTTTGTTTGAAAATTTTCATCTCTTTGTTTTACATGTTCAGTCAAAACTCAAGGGACATAAAAATACTTCTACGTACTTAAAATTTGACCAGGAATTACGTAAACCAGTTACATTTCACTGGAAAAGGCCCTGTAATGCATGGATCAGATATTTGTGTCCATTTCCACTGAAAGCATCTTTAATTGACATTTTGATACCATGCGTAGCCATACCGGTTACAGTACTGTATTCTTCATAACTTGACAGATTGAGACATTCAAGAAAGAAATTGACAGTTGCACTTAATGTTGACAGTTTTACGAACTGCGCTGAAAATCTATTTATAGTAACAGTAATGCACTTTGCTGTTTATGGACCAAATTGTTTGTACGTTATCAGCTGCTGTGTGTGGCATTAATCATAATTGAATAGTGTTAAGTGCAATATTGCCACGGTGGTGGTCTGATATAGAATTTTAAAGTTATAGTATATTATATATATATATATATATTTATTTATTTATTATAGTGACATGCAATATACAATATATAAATGAGATAACAAACAGAAATACAATTAACATTGCCCAGTTATATCAGTAATCAGAAGGAAAACAACTGATTGAAGTATAATGTGTTACAGGAAACACATGAAAATGAAACCAATTGAAATTTCATTTTTAATTACGTGATATGCTTGCCTTATTATAGATTGCTATTATTTAAAACAACATTTCAGTACTTGTTAACTGGTCTATCTCATCAGATTCAAGATTCAATGTTAATTTCATGGTTATATCATTAATTTGTACAGAAATATTTCCAATTAAATTTGGCAATTACCATATATTTATCATATTTTTATAGGCATATCTTATGAATCTCATCCTTGTATTGAGTAATTGAACTATAAATAAACATAGTCTGACCCATTTAAGTACCCACTTAGATGACATCAACTGCATGAGATTTGTCCATCAACTGCATGAGATTTGTCCAAAGATAAGCAGTTTGGCCTCACTTCTCTGATTTTGCATGTTATTTCGGTTTACAGCTTTACGGTACATATTTTGCGTGAGACTTGACAAGGATCCAAGACTATTTAAATTTATGCAATAAATCTCAAACTGTTTCGTTCTGTTAATTGAATTATTGTAAACTCCATGAAAAGTAGCAGTTTATTTACATGTTTATTAGCTATAAATAACACTACGTTGTTTTACAAAACTGCTCTCTTATGTCTTGTATAATGAAAATTAGACTGAAACTGAAACTTTTCATGTTGATATTGAAACTTACAAGCCATAACCATTATAAATGAATATGGAAATATTCTAATTTTTGTGAAAAAAAAAGAAGCTCATTCTCCCTCCTCTTCCCCAACATTTTGATGAATATTTTCAGTGAGTAAAGATACAAAATTAAATCGACCTGTACTGTAATGCATGGAATTTTCATGGTAGTAAACACTTTACATAATTGTAATTTCTCATAACTTTATAGATCATTTTTACTTTTATTTACACTGAAATATAATTATGTCCACCCCCCTGGGGGGTGGATATATTATTTTTGCTTTTTTCGCCGTCCGATGTCCGATGTCCGTTGTCCGATGTCCGATGTCCGGCGTCCGGCGTCCGATGTCCGGCGTCACGCATGGTTTCCGCTCATTTAAAGGAAAAGTATTAGAGCTATTGTCACCAAATTTGGTATGCAGGCTTATTGGGTCAGTAGCTTGCTTGGGATTGCTTTTGGCTGTTGTACCTCTTTTGCTTACTGAGTAATACTTAAGTACAGCTATTTTCAGTACCCATTGGTTTCCGTGCATTTAAGCCAAAATAATTAAAGATATTTTACTACAATTTTGAATACAAGATTGTTATGTCCATAGCTCGCTTGGTATTGCATTTGGGACTGATAGCTTTGTCAGTACATGAGTAATAGCCATTTAGGTACTTCATTGTGTATTTTCAGTACTACTTTTGAGTAATTTGCTTCTATCTCCTTAACCGTGCGAGATAGAGCGATTTCGGCAAAATTTTCGACCCGCAGGGTATCTCAGGAGTGTACTCTTTGCAATTTTCAAAAAATTTTCCCCTCCCCAAAAATGGCGGCCATTTTGAATTTTCGAATTTTTGCCAAAAATGGCAAAACACAAATTTCCTTCTATCTCCTTAACCGTGCGAGATAGAGCGATTTCGTCGAAATTTTCAACCCGCAGGGTATCTGAGGAGTGTACTCTTTGCAATTTTCAAAAAATTTTCCCCTCCCCAAAAATGGCGGCCATTTTGAATTTTCGAATTTTTGCCAAAAATGGCAAAACACAAATTTGCTTCTATCTCCTTAACCGTGCGAGATAGAGCGATTTCATCGAAATTTTCGATCCACAGGGGATCTAAGGAATGCAATCTTTGCAATTTTCCAAAAATTTTCCCCTCCCCAAAAATGGCGGCCATTTTGAATTTTCGAATTTTTGCCAAAAATGGCAAAACACTAATTTGCTTCTATCTCCTTAACCGTGCGAGATAGAGTGATTTCGTCGAAATTTTCGACCCACAGGGTATCTAAGGAATGCAATCTTTGCAATTTTCCAAAAAATTTTCCCCTCCCCAAAAATGGCGGCCATTTTGAATTTTTGAATTTTTGCCAAAAATGGCAAAACACAAATTTGCTTTTATCTCCTTAACCGTGCGAGATAGAGCGATTTCGTCGAAATTTTCGACCCACAGGGTATCTGATGAGTGTACTCTTTGCAATTTTCAAAAAATTTTCCCCTCCCCAAAAATGGCGGCCATTTTGAATTTTCGAATTTTTGCCAAAAATGGCAAAACACAAATTTGCTTCTATCTCCTTAACCGTGCCAGATAGAGCGATTTCGTCAAAATTTTCGACCCACAGGGTATCTGACCATTGTACTCTTGGTAATTTTTAAAAAAATTTCCCCTCCCCAAAAATGGCGGCCATTTTGAATTTTCGAATTTTTGCCAAAAATGGCAAAACACAAATTTGCTTCTATCTCCTTAACCGTGCGAGATACAGCGATTTCGTCGAAATTTTCGACCCACAGGGTATCTAAGGAATGTAATATTTGCAATTTTCAAAAAATTTTCCCCTCCCCAAAAATGGCGGCCATTTTGAATTTTCGAATTTTTGCCAAAAATGGCAAAACACAAATTTGCTTCTATCTCCTTAACCATGCGAGATAGAGCGATTTCGTCAAAATTTTCGACCCACAGGGTATCTGACCATTGTACTCTTGGTAATTTTTAAAAAAATTTCCCCTCCCCAAAAATGGCGGCCATTTTGAATTTTCGAATTTTTGCCAAAAATGGCAAAACACAAATTTGCTTCTATCTCCTTAACCGTGCGAGATACAGCGATTTCGTCGAAATTTTCGACCCACAGGGTATCTAAGGAATGTAATATTTGCAATTTTCAAAAAATTTTCCCCTCCCCAAAAATGGCGGCCATTTTGAATTTTCGAATTTTTGCCAAAAATGGCAAAACACAAATTTGCTTCTATCTCCTTAACCATGCGAGATAGAGCGATTTCGTCGAAATTTTCGACCCACAGGGTATCTGAGCATTGTACTCTTGGTAATTTTTTAAAAATTTTCCCCTCCCCAAAAATGGCGGCCATTTTGAATTTTCGAATTTTTGCCAAAAATGGCAAAACACAAATTTGCTTCTATCTCCTTAACCGTGCGAGATACAGCGATTTCGTCGAAATTTTCGACCCACAGGGTATCTAAGGAATGTAATATTTGCAATTTTCAAAAAATTTTCCCCTCCCCAAAAATGGCGGCCTTTTTGAATTTTCGAATTTTTGCCAAAAATGGCAAAACACAAATTTGCTTCTATCTCCTTAACCATGCGAGATAGAGCGATTTCGTCGAAATTTTCGACCCACAGGGTATCTGAGCATTGTACTCTTGGTAATTTTTTAAAAATTTTCCCCTCCCCAAAAATGGCGGCCATTTTGAATTTTCGAATTTTTGCCAAAAATGGCAAAACACAAATTTGCTTCTATCTCCTTAACCGTGCGAGATAGAGCGATTTCGGCAAAATTTTCGACGCACAGGGTATCTAAGCAATCCAATCTTTGCAATTTTCAAAAAATTTTCCCCTCCCCAAAAATGGCGGCCATTTTGAATTTTCGAATTTTTGCCAAAAATGGCAAAACACAAATTTGCTTCTATCTCCTTAACCGTGCGAGATACAGCGATTTCGTCGAAATTTTCGACCCACAGGGTATCTAAGGAATGTAATCTTTGCAATTTTCAAAAAATTTTCCCCTCCCCAAAAATGGCGGCCATTTTGAATTTTCGAAGTTTTGCCAATTTCCTTCTATCTCCTTAACCATGCGAGATAGAGCGATTTCGTCAAAATTTTCGACCCACAGGGTATCTGAGCATTGTACTCTTGGCAATTTAAAAAAAAATTTCCCCTCCCCTAAAATGGCGGCCATTTTGAATTTTCAAATTTTTGCCAAAAATGGCAAAACACAAATTTGCTTCTATCTCCTTAACCGTGCGAGATAGAGCGATTTCGTCGAAATTTTCGACCCACAGGGTATCTAAGGAATGTAATATTTGCAATTTTCAAAAAATTTTCCCCTCCCCAAAAATGGCAGCCATTTTGAATTTTCGAATTTTTGCCCAAAATGGAAAAACACAAACTGGCCTTAACCGTGCAAAATAGAGTTATTTTGTTGAAATTTTCGACCCATAGGGTATCTAAGAAATGTACTCTTGGCAATTTTCAAAAAAATTTCCTTTTCCCAATAATGGCGGCCATTTTGAATTTTCAAATTTTTGCCAAAAATAGAAAAACAGGAATTTGCTTCTATCTTCTTAACCGTGCAAGATAGAGTGATTTCGTCAAAATTTTCAACCCAACCAATGCAAAAAGGCATGAAGCTGAAATAATTTACATCTACACTAACAAATATTTAAGCATCATTGATATATTTTACAAATGAAACAGGGTCTTGTAAGACTACTGTACAATTTGGGCAAAAGGTTCATGGGTGGACATTACACATGATAATGTGTGTTCTTCTATGCTATCCTGTTTCTATTCGCATCTACTATCAACAGGGCGGCCTATTTCTAGTTTAAAATTACATTAAAAATAGTATTATTTCTTTAAAAATGTAACATTCCAGCAGTGCAGTGTTAAATCCTTGGTTAAATATAGAAGTAATCACTAATACCACCAAAACTCTAATGACGCGAAAATACCACAGATGACCATACACAATTTAGAGTATATAGTAAAATGGCATGCATTAGTAATTTTGACAGCTATGTTTCTTTTTTTTTAGTTGTTACCTGTTACACCAACAGGAATTAAGTAAAAAAAAAAAAAAAAAAAAAAAAAAAATTGATGGAGAGGGAGAAATAATTGAAGATTTTAAGATACATTGTAGTTGTTTTACGTAAGTGAAATATCTTACACCAATGACTTTTGTTGTCTGTCATAAACACCCCACATATGAAAAAAATGTATAGTTTCCTGGTTTTTATTGCAGAATTAATTATTATAATATAATGCTTTCAACACTGCTTTATAATACATGTACTTTCTGTTCATTTATTTCAGACACTGCTTGGCTTCTTTAGCACACGTAATACCATTACAGGATGTCACATTGTCGCTCATAGAAAAGCTTCGGTCAGCTCTCTAGAGGCCAAACCCAGGAAAATTAGTGATAACCTATCATTTCGCGCTGCATTTGATAGCCCTTTGGGCTTGAACCAAAGACCCATTGTCCTGTTATATGGCTGGCTGGTAGCAAAGGCCCGTCACATCCACAAATATGGGGATTATTACCTTGGCAAAGGTTTTGATGTTGTCCATATCAAGCTCAAACCAGATCAGTTCCTCAGACCAGTGCAAGCTCAGAAGGTGGTTGAGCATGTGTTGGAGTTTGTGAACGAAGGGGATAGACAAACACAGCCCATACTGCAACATGGTTTTTCCGTGGGAGCTTATTTATATGGAGAAACACTGGTGAAGATTCAAGATAACCTGGAGGAATATGGTAATGTTGGGAAAAGAATTCGAGGCCAGATATTAGACAGTCCCGTGGAGTTTTACAGGGTACCGTATGGAGTATCTAGGGCAGTGACCAATATACCCGCTGTACAGAACCTGATTGAATCCAGTCTGAATGCATACCTTAAAACGATGTACAACTCCACCACAAGGCACTATATCAGGGCTCAGGAGACCTATTTACAAAACCAGTTCTCCATTCCCACACTGTACATGTACTCTCATGCAGACATCATAGCTGACCCTCTGGCTGTTGAGGATTCTGAGAGAGAGATGAAGAAGCAAGGATTACACGTGGAGTCAGTCTGTTTTGAGGGTTCTAGCCATGTATGCCATTTCCATCGTCATCCTGTGCAATATATTGCAGGTGTGCAAACATTCCTGGGTAATATTGGTCTTCTACAAGACGTGCAACAGGAAGATAAGCTCAGAGTTTGAAATGTCACAGTCATTTCTGGTTCATTTAAACTTTTCAAGTACTTTCATATTGAAGGACTAATATTCACAATTTCACAGGTTTGTTTGTTCACCTATAATGAACATCTGACACATGGCACTTTTAAAATATACTAATTTACTTAGTTGTATGACATTTTATGCTTCAGTACGATAATGAAATGTTACGCATCTGTGTGGTTATATATGAGTCCGTGTAATGACTAATGAATAGCGTATTTTGTATCAAACTACGTTACTCTGTACTGTGTAGTAGCGAGAACCATTTGATTTATGTTATTGAGGGCATAAGTGAATCATTTTTATGGCATTACTATTGTGGCATCCCTTTCAGTATCCACGTCTGTGTACCCGTCCGCATGAACAACTTCTCCTCCGCAAGTACAAGGCCCAGAGACATGCTGCTTTTTTGGTTAAAGATATCTTGTATGTATCCAGGGTGATAAATCATAAAATCCATGCAGATCTGTTGATTCATCTGTTCCCCAGCACCATTACAAGAGAGGTATCCCTACCCAAAATGTGAAAATTTCAAAACTTCATCACAATTTTCTCATTGACTATTGCAGGGAATTTGTCTCTTATCTTGCATATATGTACTAGGCCACAAGTAGATTCCATTGTGTGAGTACTAGGCCTGGATCTTTCGTAATTATTTTTTATGAATTTTCAAAATAATTTTTAATGCATTTAAAATGATGCACTAAATCACTTGTAACTTGAAAAATATTGCATTTAGAGCATTTCGTTAAAATATGTTGTTCAGCTTTTTCCATAGCTAGGTCAGCTGTAACATAGTAAAATTGCAGACCTGTAGACTGTAGATCACGGCATAGCCGAGTTATAGCTACTTTCAGGTTCTCACTGTTGAGTAAATCAGTTGTAACCTGAAAACTGTTGCACTTAAAGTATTTTGTTTAAATATGTTATTCACCTACTTTTGGATCGGCTATACCACAGTGAAATTGCAGACCCATAGCTCATTGCATGGATGAGCAATAACTAATTTTAAGTTCTCACTATTGAGTAAGTCAGTTATAACTTGAAAACTATTACATTTACAGTATTTTATTTAAATATGTTTTCCACCTACTTTTTGCACCTTAACAGGTAAATTGGTACTTTGCTTCTGAATACTATTTGGAGGGCACAACCTTTGTACCCTTTACTTTTTTCACTTCAATTTCAGTCTGAAAATCAAAGCACAAAGCTGACACAGAGCCTGTTCATGGCCATTGATTGCTTGTGTTTTTTATTCTGTTGATAGCTATGCTGGCAACTTCTGCAGATATAAAATAGATACATTTAATATCAACCAGTTGTCCTTTATGTTGAAGCCAACATATTTGCCAGTCTGAATTTTTAGAGCATGTGTATCGTCACTATTGTGTTGTATGAAACTGAAGTTCATGATAGTTACACAGTCACAAAGCATCCTCCAGTATGTATAAAGAGCGATTTTACAAACATGAAACCAGCTGATGGCTCCCCAGCTTCCACATTTCTGTTGGTGAAGAATTTTAAATATTGGTCAGATTTCACTCAAATTTGACTTGATTATCATGGGCTATGATTCTATTTGTGGGGTAAGCTTTTAACTGAATTTAAATTAAGATAAACAATTCACATGTATTCATACCCAACCCTGTTGCCACTTTTCATTAATTCTTTCATTCTGTACTTATCATTTTATTTTCACAAACTTTACATAAAATGCTGATTTTGTGAATGATAATCAGTATTATTGATGCATTTCTCTCAAATTGTAGGTTTAAAACTTAATTTACATTGGATTTACTACTACGATATGTATCTCCTTACTGTTGTCTATAGAAGTCTTTGTAAATTTTTTAAGGGTTACCTTTAGGTTACATTGTCTAATTTGCACCACTTAATAAATGCTTGAAATAAACAGTTTCTTCTTCTTTTCAATCGTACACCACTAAAAGTGGTCACATGCTGTTTGATATCTAATCAGATCCTTGATGTATGCCCTAGTGGATTCTAAAATAAAATAATTGCATCAGAATTGTGTAGTTCATGACAGGGTTTGCAATTCCCTGGTACATATCTTATGTCATTTTAAGTGAGGGATTTTCACAGATTATTAAGAAAAGTTCAAGTTATTAGCCATAAATCAACAACGTTTAACAAACTTTCAAAATTTGAAATTTATAAGTAGATCTCGCACTGCAAAGGACTCCCTTATTTCTGAAGTGCTTAATCGTAAGAGCTTTAACACAGGCTAGTAATTAAGCGTCCTTGAAAGGGCGCTTCTTTGTTTTCGCCTCAGTTTCCTTGCCACCGCCGCCGCCGCGGCATTATGGTCTCCCTTGAATATCTCCCTTATTGTTAGAAGGTTTCAAACCATATTTGACAGTTATATACCTTAAGTGTGGGACAATTTTTCTGCATGCTTAAATTTGACCTTTGACCTTTATGAAGGTCACATGATCAAAAACTATTTTTTTGAAGTACACCCCCCCCCCCCCCCCCCCCCGTCATCACAGTTCAAGAAAAACTACTTGATACAGAGTCTTATAATTTGACACACCTGTTCATACTATCGAAAACGCGAGCTGATTAGATTTTGGGAGCAATCCCTTGAAAAATGTCTCATTTATGAGTGATTTTCTGACACCTTCCAATCTGAAAGCCTTAAATTTAGGCCAACCCCCCTATTATCTTCTTAAGTATTGCATTTAGAGCTATAAAATATACTGGGAGGTAATAGGAAACCATATGTGGAGAGTCTAAATAGCCAGTCAGTTTTACCCCCTTATGGGTCAAACTGGGGTCATAAAATAGCCGATTTTGAGTTTTTGCCTTATATCTCCTTTATTGTTGCTTTTATAGCTTCAGAATATATTAAGAGGTATTGGGAAAGCACATATGGAGAGTCTAAATAGCCGGTCAGTTTTACCCCCCGACCCCCCCTTATGGGTCAAACTGGGGTCATAAAATAGCGGATTTCGAGTCTTTGCCTTTATCTCCTGTATTGTTGCTTTTATACCTTCCCCGGTCAGTTTTACCCCCCCCCCCCCTCCCTATGAGTCAAACTGGGGTCATAAAATAGTTGCTTTGGAGTTTTGCCTTATATCTCCTTTATTGTTGCTTTTATACCTTCAAAATGTATTAAGAGGTATCGGGAAAGCATATGTGGAGAGTCTAAATAGCCGGTCAGTTTTAGCCCCCCCCCCCCCCCCCCCCCATGAGTCAAACTGGGGTCATAAAATAGCTGATTTTGAGTTTTTATGTCAGCTGACTGACAAGTCAGCTGACATTATATCGTCACTCTGCGGCGTGGGCGTACGCGTACGCGTGAACAACTTCTCCTCCAAAACTACAAGGCCTAGAGACGTGCTGTTTTTTTTAAAAGATACCTTATCTATCGAGGATGAAAAATTGTTCAAGGCATGCAAATCTGTCTGTTCGTCTGTTTGCTAGAGACATTACAAGGGGGGTACCCCCACCAAAAGTGTGAAAATTTCAACACTTAATCACAATTTTCTCAGTGACTATTGCAGGGATTTCTCTCATATCCTGCATATATGTACTAGGCCAGAGGTAGATTCTCTTGTGTGAGTATGAGACCTGGATCTGTCTTACTTTTTTTTTAATAAATTTTTTTAATAATTTTTAATGCATTAAAATTCATGAAATCATGCACAAAATCATTTATAACTTGAAAACTGTTGCATCTAGAGCATTTTGTTAAAATATGTTATTCAGCTACTTTTTTCATAGCTACAATATGGTGAGTAAGTTGGGTGCCTGTCTCAATAGCTAAGTGAGTAATAGCTACTTTTGGGCTTTTCAGTAACTTCCATCATGAGTAGAATCACTTGTAACTTAAAAACTATTGCATTTAGAGAATTTCGTATAAATATGTTATTCAGCTACTTTTGGGTCAGCTATAACATAGTAAAATTTTAGACCTGTAGCTCATGGCATAGCTGAGTAATAGCTACTTTTAGGTTATCACTGTTGAGTAAATCGCTTATAACTTCAAAACTATTGCATTTAGAGAATTTCGTATAAATATGTTATTCAGCTACTTTTGGGTCAGCTATAACATAGTAAAATTTCAGACCTGTAGCTCATGGCATAGCTGAGTAATAGCTACTTTTAGGTTATCACTGTTGAGTAAATCGCTTATAACTTGGAAACTATTGCATTTAGAGTATTTTGTTTCAGATGTTATTCACCTATTTTGGGATCAGCTATAACATAGTGAAGTTTCAGATCTGTGGCTCATTGCATAGCTGAGTAATAGCTACTTTGAAGTTCTCACTATTGAGTAAATCAGTTGTAATTGGAAAACTATTGCATTTAGAGAATTTCGTATAAATATGTTATTCAGCTACTTTTGGGTCAGCTATAACATAGTAAAATTTCAGACCTGTAGCTCATGGCATAGCTGAGTAATAGCTACTTTTAGGTCATCACTATTGAGTAAATCAGTTGTAACTTTAAAACTATTGCATTTACAGTATTTTGCTTAAATATGTTGTTCACCTACTTTTGGGTCAGCTATAACATAGTAAAATTTCAGACCTGTAGCTGATTGCATAGCTGAGTAATAACTACTTTGAGGTTCTCACTATTGAGTAAATCAGTTGTAATTGCAAAACTATTGCATTTAGAGAATTTAGTATAAATATGTTATTCAGCTACTTTTGGGTCAGCTATAACATAGTAAAATTTCAAACCTGTAGCTCATGGCATAGCTGAGTAATAGCTACTTTTAGGTCATCACTATTGAGTAAATCAGTTGTAACTTGAAAACTATTGCATTTACAGTATTTTGCTTAAATATGTTGTTCACCTACTTTTGGGTCAGCTATAACATAGTAAAATTTCAGACCTGTAGCTCATGGCATAGCTGAGTAATAGCTACTTTTAGGTTATCACTGTTGAGTAAATCGCTTATAACTTGGAAACTATTGCATTTAGAGTATTTTGTTTCAATATGTTATTCACCTATTTTGGGGTCAGCTATAACATAGTGAAGTTCCAGACCTGTGACTCATTGCATAGCTGAGTAATAGCTACTTTGAAGTTCTCAATGTTGAGTAAATCACTTGTAATTTGAAACTATTGCATTTAGAGAATTTAGTATAAATATGTTATTCAGCTACTTTTGGGTCAGCTATAACATAGTAAAATTTCAGACCTGTAGCTCATGGCATAGCTGAGTAATAGCTACTTTTAGGTTATCACTGTTGAGTAAATCACTTATAACTTGAAAACTATTGCATTTAGAGTATTTTGTTGCAATATGTTATTCACCTATTTTGGGATCAGCTATAACATAGTGAAGTTCCAGACCTGTGGCTCATTGCATAGCTGAGTAATAGCTACTTTGAAGTTCTCACTGTTGAGTAAATCAGTTGTAATTGGAAAACTATTGCCTTTACAGAAATTTGTGCAAATATGTTAGTCAGCTACTTTTGGGTCAGCTATAACATAGTGAAATTACAGACCTGTATCTCATGGCACAACTGAGCAGTAGCTATTCTCAGGCACTGACTGTTGAGTAAATCAGCTATAACTTGAAAAATATTGCATTTGGAGTATTTTGTTAAATATATTGTTCACCTACTTTTGGGTTAGCTATAACATAGTGAAATTACAGACCTATAGCTCATGGCATAGCGGAGCAATAGCTATTTTCAGGTTCTCACTATTGAGTAAATCAGTTGTAACTTGAAAACTATTGCATTTACAGTATTTTGCTTAAATATGTTGTTCACCTACTTTTAGGTCAGCTATAACAGAGCAAAAATTCAGACATGTAGCTCATTGCATAGCTGAGTAATAGTTACTTTGAGGTTCTCACTCTTGAGTAAATCAGTTGTAACTTGAAAATTATTACATTTAGAGTATTTTGTTAAATATGTTATTCACAGACGTTTTGGTCAGCTATAACATAGTGAAATTACAGACTTCTATGTCATGGCATAGCTGAGCAATAGCTTCTTTCAGGTTTTCACTGTTGAGTAAATCATTGTATCCAACCTGTAGGAAATCATGGGCTGGGAATCTGTTAATATGGTCCGATTTGACCTTGGAACCCTCCTTCAAGGTCAAATGAGGATAGCCAAACATAAAAGTGCTTATAACTCGCTTATTATTGGTCCTAGAGGTTGGAATGAAAACCAACCTATAGAAAATCATGAGCTGGGAATTTTTTGGTGTGGTCGGATTTCACCTTGGACACCTCCTTCAAGGTCAAATGAGGATATCCAAACTTAAAAGTGCTTATAACTCACTTATTATTGGTCCTAGAGGTTTCGAATGGAAAACCAACCTATAGAAAATCATGGGCTGGGAATCTTTTGGTGTGGTCGGATTTGACCTTAGACCCCTCCTTCCAGGTGAAACGAAGATAGCCAAACTTAAAGTGCTTATAACTCGCATATTATTGGTCTTGGAGGTTTGGGATGGTAAACCAACATATAGGAAATCATGGGCTGGGATTCTTTTGGTGTGGTCAGATTTGACCTGGGACCCCTCCTTCAAGGTCAATTGAGGATAGCCAAACTTACAATTGCTTAGAACTTGCTTATTATTGGTCCTACAAGTTTGGGATGGTAAACAAGCTACAGGAAAACATGGGCTGGGAATTTTTTTGTGTGGTCGGATTTGACCTTGGACCCCCTCCTTCAACATCAAACAAGGATAGCCAAACTTAAAAAGTGCCTATGACTCACTTATTATTGGTCCGAGAGGTTTGGGATGGTAAACCATCCTAAATTCTTTGGCTGGGAATCTTTTGGTGTGGTCAGATTTGACCTTTGGACCCCTTCTTCATGGTCGAACGAGGATATTGCATTTATAGTATTTCTTTAAATATTTTTAACCTACTTTTTACACTTAAACAATTACCTTGTTACTTTATTTCATAATACCATTTGCAGGGCACAACTTTTTTGTCCTTTTCTTCTGTCAGCTTCGGAATATCTTTCGAACATGCTGTTCAGTTACCATTTACTGTATTTCTGTACAGCCCTTTCCCTGATAATTATGCTTTCCTCTCATTATCACCATCACAAATCAAAAACATTCAGTCAGCTGACACAGTGCCCGTTCACGGGCACTCTCCTCTTGTTGCCTTATATCTCCTTTATTGTGGCTTTTATAGCTTCAGAATATATTAAGAGGTATTGAGAAAGAATATATGGAGAGTCTAAATAGCCGGTCATTTCCCCCCCCCCCCCTATGGGTCAAACTGGGGTCATAAAATAGCCGATTTTGAGTTTTTGCCTTATATCTCCTTTATTGTTGCTTTTATAGCTTCAGAATGTATTAAGAGGTATTGGGAAAGCATATGTGGAGAATCTAAATAGCAGGTCAGTTTTATCCCCCGATCCCCCCTTATGGGCCAAACGGGGGGTCATAAATTGCTGCTTCGGAGTTTTTGCCTTGTATCTCCTTTATTGTTGCTTTTAGACCTTCAGAATGTATTAAGAGGTATTGGGAAAGCATATGTGGCGAGTCTAAATAGCCGGTCAGTTTTACCCCCCGACCCTCCCTTATGGGCCAAACTGGGGTCATAAGTAGCTGCTTTGGAGTTTTTGCCTTATATCTCCTTTATTGTTGCTTTTATAGCTTCAGAATGTATTAAGAGGTATTGGGAAAGCATACGGTGCAGCTTTGTGCATTCTTAGCTTTACAGCATGCTTATTAAAACCACAAAGCATTTTAAACTGTAAGGGACGCTTCACTTTTGTTAGCAAAAGCATTCCTCTAGTTTTGTTACTTGAAGATAAATGTAACCTCTAACGATGGTTTTGGTTATTTGTTTAGCAAACATTTTTTGAGAATGTGTGGACACATGACATCATCAACATAAAATATCCTTATCATGCTTGCTTACATATCTTGCTTACCATGTGTTTTAAATCATTTCAATGATGAACATGGCATGTTTCCCTTCACTTGAAGTTATCTTTTTCACCAGTTGACTTACCCTGATAAAGGACAAATGTCTGATAAATCAGAAATGTGTTGTCTTCAAATCATTTTGACCCAGAAACAAGCACTTGAAGTTCCTTAATGTTTACTTAAAGCTGATAAGTTAACTTATATTAAATGTTTGTGCAAAGACAAATAGACTGCGTAGTACTCTGTTGATAACAAAGCTTGTAGCATACCTTTTTAAAGTGGGTAGGATATATTATTTTCACAACTGATTTCTTATCATTACACATTGCCAAGTAAATGGTATATGGGTATTAGGCTCAAAGTGACAATACAACTAAAGTTATCTCTTGTGTAGGAAAATACATTACTCAAAAAATATACATTGGGATCATATTTTTATGGCCCGTCAACAAAAGTTGAAGGAAGATATAGGTATAGTCGGCATCTATCCATTTTTCCATCCATCCAAAATCAATGTTCTCTCACATTCATAATGCTTGGCTCCTCTTTACAAAAACCACAATGAAGATAATATATTAATCTTGTAACAATATTATACGAGTGGGGGCAATCTTCCTGCAATAATACGATTAATACTTTTTACACCACAGCCCTTATGGCCTGTCGGGGTATTGTTTTCACCCATGGTGTCCAGATGGGCGGTTGGGCAGTCGGGAAAAAGTTTATCCGGCCTGTATCTCAGAAACCGTAAGGTGCAGGAAGTTGATACTTGGGACATTGGTTAGGGGGTGTAGGTGTGTCATGATTTGACCTTGACGTAGTGAGCTGACCTATAAAATCTTGTCTGGGCTACATCTTGGAAACTGTAAGGTGTCGGAAGTTGATACTTGGTAGGGACATTAATTAGGGGGTGTAGGTGTGCAACGTCATGGTGTGACCTTGATTTGGCCTTTAACCTTGCTGTAGTGACCTGGACCTATAATGCCTTGTCCAGGCTATATTTCGGAAACCATAAGGTGTAGGAAGTTGATATGTGGTAGGGACATTGGTCGAGGGTTATAGGTGTGCAACGTCGTGGTGTGACCTTGATTTGACCTTTGATCTTGCATATCTGATGCTATTTTATCTCTCTACAGGGATATGTGATACTGTTTTATCTCTCTTATATCTCCCATATCTTTTTACTTAAATCTTGGTTGTTGCACCTTTGGGTGTCTTTTGATGTAGCTTAAGCACTGTTAAAGTCATATTAGAATTCATTGAGGGTTTTACTTTTGCAACTCCCCATTGTAACAGATGGTGTTGCATCGAGTCACAGGTTTTGCCCCAACGCCACATATAAGCATGTATTGCTACATCTGTATGTATGGGTGATATTCAAAACATTCAGACCATAATTAGACCATACATAATTTTGATATTTTCACTGACAGCTATTCTCCAGTTAAGAAATTTTACTGCTGCAGAACTTTTAGTTTACTGAATTGTTTTAATACTTAATCTTTACATGCAGTGCTCTGAAAGTATCCCGATCTGTGTACTGTTTTACTACTTCTGTATCTCATGGTGTTGAAAAATATTTCCCCAGGCTGTGGGGTACGGGCATCTCTCACGTGTACGTACATGACTTCTCCAAAACTACAAGGCCCAGAGACTTGCAAATTTAATAAGTAAATTAAATTTTTATAAGTTAATACCCTATCCAATGGACAATTGCTTTACCGGTCGGCGCGACCGGTCCCGCCAAACGCCAGAAAAAGACGTCCTGTATATACTACCGGCAGGACCGGTCACAGAGTGTGCATTCGCCAGGTGGCGCATCGTACTCCATTTCCTGTTTACCTATTGACGTCATAGCATCTTTTTCGTGTCTAATCCTAGTAAGACCCCTAGTAAGCTGATAGCGGGGCCGGTTGGGTGGGCCTTGCCTGTCCATTGGATAGGGTATTAACTTATAAAAATTTAATTTACTTATTAAATTTGCAATTTTATTGCGTTAATACATCCTATCCAATGGACAATTGCTGAATAACTACCGCTTGGTAGGCGGGTAAGCAGCTAGGGACTTATGTGAACTCATAACAACAATTTTAACAGGCCCATTTGACCTAGGGTCAGAGAAACCTGAAAGGTCAGGGTCGGTCACTAACTCACCGGTTAACCGGGAGACTACCGACGTTGCCCCCCCCCCCCCCCTTTCTCTTTCCTTTCAGAGTTGGTCTGAGTTGGAAAGATAGAGAGAGAGAGGGGCTGAGTTCAGTCCCAGAAGAAATAAACTTCCCAAAGGAAGCAAGTCACAGTTTTTTTTTTTTTTTTTTTTTTGAACATATATGTACATTCAACATATTTACATTATGTACATATCTAGCATATTTATAATATGTACATATTTACATATATACACCATCTCCTCACTTCTGGGCCTGGTGGTGCACCTGCTGGGCAGCCACTACAGGTCCCAGATGGAAAAGCTCTGAGTCAGCCCAGGCAACATCCTTCAAATAGAATTGGGTGAAGGTGTTGTGAGATTTCCAGTGGCAGGCTGACAAGATCTGATCTAAGGAGATCCCTGATTGGAAAGCCTTAGAAGCAGCAAAGGCCCTAACATCATGGGCTTTAACCTGATGTAAGGTGAGGGCCTCCAGGTCAGAGAGCTCATAGCACAGAACCACAGTCTGTTTGATCCATGAGGAGATGGTGGCAGGCGAGATGTCTTTATCAAAACCCTTCTTGAAGGAGACAAAGACTAACTCCTTATTCTGCCTGAGGTCTGCAGTCCTGTCCAAGTAGTAACGCAGGGCTCTAACTGGACATAGGGACCTGTCACCCTTGAGTGACCTATCCAGAGATGGTGCCAGGGCTGGGATGACCACTGGTGCCACACTATCTGGACCTTCCTTAGCCAGCTGATTCTTGGATAGGAAGCTGGGTGAAGGGTACAAAGACACCTTAGACCAGTCTGACTGGTGTCTGATGTTCTTATGTAACCAAGCATGGATCTCACTCCTGCGTTTACCTGAACCCAAAGCCAGCAGGAAAACAGTCTTGAAAGTTAAATGTTTCAAGGAGGACTCTTTCAGGGGTTCAAAAGGAGCCTTCGTGAGCTGATGTAAAACCAGTGAAAGGTTCCAGGAGGGGATGCCCCTCCTGCCCTTAGGTCTGTCTCTATGGAAACTATCCAGGAGACGAGTGAGATTCTCATCTTTGCTGACATTAATGGTGGAATTGCCCAGTTTGTCAGCAATGGCTGATCTGTAGCCATCAATAGTGCCTGGTTGTAACTTCTTGTCCTGGAACAAGTGCAGGAGGAAGTCAGCAATGGCCTTCAGAGGTGGTGCCCTGAAGTCCACCTGATTACTGAGGCACCACTTTGTAAAAATGGTCCACTTTGCCTCATAGACAGATCTGGTTGATCTTCTTTGAGGAGCCTCAATTCGTGCTGCCACTGCCTCAGAGAAGCCTTGCTCCTTGATTGCTGAGGCTCTAGGAGCCAGGCATGTAGGTTCAGATTCGACAGGTTCCTGTGAAGGACCTGGTTGAATGGCTGAGACACAAGGTTTGGTATGCTGGGCAGACAGAGTGGGATCTGGCTTGACATTGCTACCAGGTCCCAAAACCAGGGCATGTTGGGCCACCCTGGGGCAATCAGGATTATTCTGTTGCAGGGGTAGTCCTGGAGCTTCTCCACCACTTTGCCCAAGATGGCTGCCGGTGGGAAGGCGTATGGGTCCAGGTACTCCCAGGAGAGACTGAGTGCATCCACTGCCCAAGCCTGGGGGTCTGGCACCGGTGACACAAACTGAGGTAGTTTGTTGTTGAACCTGGTGGCAAACAGGTCCACTTTTGGCTGGTGCCACCTTGCGCATACAGCTTGGAATACTGCTGGATGAAGTGACCACTCTGTTTGAATGGTCTGGCCAAGTCTGGATAGCTTGTCTGCTATCACGTTCAGCCGGCCGGGGATGTGACGTGCCCTGAGGGTTACCTGTTGTCTGGTGCACCAGGACAGGATTCTCCACAGTAGGGCACACAGTGACCCCGACTTCATCCCCCCTTCTTTGTTGATATAGGCAACCACTGTTGTGTTGTCTGTAGCTATCAACACAGTCTTGTTGCAGACCAGGGTTCGAAACTCCTTTAGAGCTAGAAAAACTGCTTTTAGCTCTAAGTGGTTTATGTGCAACTTGCTTTCTGGAAGGGACCAGGTTCCCCTTGCAGTATGGTCGTCCAAGTGAGCGCCCCACCCTTCGTTTGATGCGTCTGTAAAGATCTGCAGAGCATGTTTTAGAGGGTGTAATGGTTGACCTAGTAGCACATTGCCTTCCTCCAGCCACCACCTTAGATGAGGGTGGAGGGACTTGGGGACCGGTATCACCTTTTCCAGTGACTCTGGGACCCTCCAATTGTTTTTCAAGTGCCACTGTATGGGTCTCATGTGGAGTCGCCCTAAGTGGACTTGTTTTTCTGTTGCTGTGAGGAGACCTATGAGGGACATGAATTTCCGGACCGGACAAACCGGATCCGACATCATTGATCTGATTTTGTCTGTCAAGGCCTGCCAACGGTCTTCTGTTGGTCTGACCTTGCCCTCTTTCAGGTCGAACTGGTAACCTACGAAGTTGAAGACCTGTTTGGGTGCCAGTTCTGACTTTTCCTTGTTCACCAGCCACCCTAGTTCCTGACAAAGAGTGACCAGGGTTTGAGTATGCTGGAGACAGGTGTGGAGGGTAGAGGCCCTCACCAGCCAGTCGTCTAGGTACTGGTGGATTCTTATACCCTGTTGTAAGGCCATGAGCTTGACCTCTTTGGCCACCACTGTGAACTCCATGGGTGCTGTGGAAAGACCAAAGGGCAGGGCCTTGAACTGGTAGGAGTGGCCCTGAATGTGAAAACGCATGTACTTCCTGGACTGACTGTGAATTGGAATGTGGAAGTAAGCGTCTTTGAAGTCTATGGATGTGACCCACTCCCCTGCCTGTAGGGAGGTTCTTATTGTCTCTGGGGTCTCCATCTTGAACGACTCTGTGTTTAAAAAGGTGTTCAAAGTGCTCAGGTCCAAGATAGGTCTCCACCGGTTGTTGGGTTTGGGAACCAAAAATAGCCGGTTGTAAAACCCTAGGGAGGTCTGATTTGTTACCGGTTCTACTGCATTCTTGTTGGTTAGCTGAGTCAGTGCCTCCAAAAGGAAGGCCTGTCTTTGGGGGTTTACATATTTGCTGATGACCATTGGTGACCTGGTTAGGTTGGGTCTGAACCGGAAGGGAAGGGTGTAGCCCTCTCTCAGTATTTTGATAACTTTTGGACTCGCACCCAGAGTTTCCCACTTTTCCCAAAACTGTTGAAGTCTTGCCCCTACAGGAAGATTTGTGACAACAGTTTGGACATTTGTGACAATATTTACAAAACTCAAGTGATCTACACAGGAAACATCTTTCACATGGTTTATTTCTCTGATAGATTGACAATAAGCGGGGTTTACACCTTTCTTTTGCGGTGACCCGCTGACAAAAGGAACACTTGCAACAAAAGAGTTTACATGTGGAAACACAGTCTCGCTCTTGTGTATCACTGGAGGTGGTGGGTTCAAGCCCTCCATCTTGTCGGATACATTTACAGAGTTCAGCAATCCGACCACATTTGCAAAACAGTGATTGTCATTTATGCTTTTTAAAACCTCTGGCCGGCTTCTGGCTGAAGTTTGAGGCTTTACCACCCCCTTTCTGAGCAGTTTGCCGGTCTCTAATCTGCTTCCATGCCG
Source organism: Sabellastarte sp. h YS-2021 (assembly GCA_964017235.1). Lineage (NCBI taxonomy): Eukaryota > Metazoa > Annelida > Polychaeta > Sabellida > Sabellidae > Sabellastarte > Sabellastarte sp. h YS-2021. The sequence continues at coordinate 80,303,570 of OZ024934.1, read as the reverse complement.
GAGTAGTGGGCTTCCGGTCCGGCTGGTGAGGGGTTCGGTTGGAGGAGACGTATGGATGAAAACGTCCAGGTTTCCTTGGTGTGGTACCAGCAGAACGCCTCTCTTCACTACGTAAGATTTCCTCTTCAGCTTTGACCAGTAAGCTGTCCGGGAAGAGTGATAGTTGGTGAACTGGAGACGTACGTAAGGCAGACAAGGTGTCCGGTTTAATGCCACCCCTTATGAACTCTAAATAACTGTCTCGACGTGCCAGGGTGAGATTAGCCATGCTGATAAAGACTCCCTCTGATAAATCCTGCATGGTACGCTGCATAGCCTGTGAAATTGACCGGTTAAACGTAACCAGATATTCCAGTTCTTCAACAGCTTGTTGCTGTTTCTCAGCACTTTTGCCCTTTGAGGAATCGAACCTCAGGGACTTTAACTGGGTGACCATGGAGTCCTGTACTTTGGTGAGGCATCTAGAGAGGCCAGCAGCGTGATTACACATCACTGATTGTTCTCTGAATGATCTCTCCCACCTTCTAAGGGTGTCCTGGCTGAAGGTCCTGGAAGCTGGGGCAGAAGGTAAACTGCGCCTTGCAACTCTAGAAAACATACTGTTAAGCTTTGCCGGTTCCGGAGACCAGTCACCAACAGCCTGGTTAGACGCATCCTTCTTAACAGCTTGCATGTCGTACCACTTGGAAGTACGGGGTGTCTTGACAAATTGATCACGCAGCAGTCCACTGGTTTCAGTATTCCTAGAAGGATAACCTTCAGCAATAGTCACATTTAGTTTCTCCAGCTTCTTACAAAGCCATTCATCCACCGGCAATTTTACTGACACTTTACCGGTAGTCTTCACTCTAGAACCGGCAAAGGGATTGTCATCCATAGATGCAGCTGAGGTGTCATAATCCGGGATTTGATGCCAGCCCATGAAACTCCTCACCCCTCTCAATGTTTCCCGGTAATTAGCATCTTCAGAAAGATCCTGGTCAGTGTTAGATTCCGGTACATCACCCTGGTAGTGAACACTAGCCGGTGAAGCCGGTTCCGCATCCACCTCAGCCTCACTGTCAGATTCCCTAGCAACCTCAGAATTCTGGCCAATGGGAGGCGACTGGTTAGACAGCGTAGTTTCATAACCGGAAGGCAGAACCTCAGGACCCGCACCGGGAGCCTGTGGAGGCTGGGTGGCAGTCCCTGCACCGGGAACCAGTAAAGGTTGGGTGGCAACAGTCTCAGAGGTACCGGGGCCCTGAACAGGGTGGGTAGCACTCTTAGTCACTTCCTTCACAGCTTGTGTACCGGGAACCCCCAGAGGAGGTTGGGTAGCCGTCAACTGCGTAGCCACGTCACTAGTGCCCTCAGAAAACATAACACTTGTAGAAGCACCCGGATCAAAGAAGGGGTGTTCTCTGGGCACCACAGAAGCAGAATTCACCGGTCTCACAGGGACAGCAAATGACTGGTTAATCAGCATTGCTTCCAGACGGGAAAATCTCTCACTCCACTTGTCATCAAGGGACTTGAGGTCATCTGAAGTGGGCTTACTGCTGTGCTTCCGTTTACTAGACCTTGGGGAGCCATCAGAACGCTTCTTCTTCTGCTTGGGTGTAGAATCAACAGGAGACTGCGTCCCTGAGTTGACTGGACCCAGCAGTGAAACCTCAGACGGATCAACAAGCTTGGGAGACGTACTTGTCAAATCTTCAGATTTCTTCTGGCTGGAGCGTTCTTTCCGTTCCTTGTAGGTGGGGGTTGCTAACTGGTGAATCTGAGCAGGCGTAAACGCCTTACAGATACTACAAGGCAACTTCTTCACACACGGGTCGTCTCCCACCCCCTTGTCACGACAACGCGCGCATTTCTTATGGTTGTCGAAAAGGGCCATAACGTGCCCGCAAGAACCTCGTTTCTGTCCAGGAGACGACATAATGATCAGTAACGTTGTAGAATTACTCCGTACTAATAAAAAACAAGAAACTTGGAAGAGTTCGTTGTAAAACTTCAAAAACGTATCTCTGAAGAAAATCTTCTGCACACTCTTTCGCGCCAAACGAAAAAGATACTATGACGTCAATAGGTAAACAGGAAATGGAGTACGATGCGCCACCTGGCGAATGCACACTCTGTGACCGGTCCTGCCGGTAGTATATACAGGACGTCTTTTTCTGGCGTTTGGCGGGACCGGTCGCGCCGACCGGTAAAGCAATTGTCCATTGGATAGGATGTATTAACGCAATAAAAATGCTATTTTTTTAAAAGATAGCTTGTCTATTAAGGATGAAAACTTGTTCAAGGCATGCAGATCTGTTTGTTTGTCTGTTTGCTAGAGCCATTACAAGTGAGGTACCCCCACCCTGTAAAAATTTCAACACTTTATCACAATGTTCTCATTGATTATTGCAGGAATTTCTCTTATATCTTGCACATATGTAATAGGCCTCAAGTAGATTCCCTTGTGCGAGTATCAGCCCTGGATATTTCTTAATTTTTTTTATGAATTTTTAAAATAATTTTTAATACATTAAAACTCCTGAAATCATTAAATCAATTATAACTTGGAAAGTATTGCATTTAGAGCATTTTGTTAAAATGTTATTCAGCTACTTTTTCTGTAGCTAACTTCCATAGTGAGTAAAATCACTTGTAACTTGAAAACTATTGCATTTAGAGAATTTTGTATAAATATGTTATTCAGCTACTTTTGGGTCAGCTAAAACATAGTAAAGTTTCAGACCTATAGCTTATTGCATAGCTGAGCAATAGCTATTTTGAGGTTATCACTGTGGAGTAAATTAGTTATAACTTGAAAACTATTGTACTTACAGAAATTTGTATAAATATGTTATTCGGCAACTTTTTACTCAGCTATAACATAGTAAAATTGCAGACCTTTAGCTCATTGCATTACTGAGCAATAACTAATTTCGGGTTCTCAATGTTGAGTGAATCGGTTGCAACTTGAAAATTATTGCTTTTACAGAATTTTGTTTAAATATATTATACACCTACTTATGGGTCACCTATAACATAAGTAAGAAGTAAAAAACACTTATATAGCGCCGAATTTGATGTAAACATCCTCTAAGGCACTGATGTGCAAAAAGGGATAGTCCAGTTCCAGAAAGAGATCCGTTTCCATATTAGCGTCCGAAAGGGGAGATAGGCTATGGTGGAGGATAAGCTAATCTGAAAAGGTATGTTTTCAACCGTTTTCTGAAACCAGAAATGCCTTCTATGGATCGAATGGCTTGAGGAAGCTTGTTCCACTCTCTGGGAGCCCCTACTATGAAGGTGCGCAGCCCTGAGCGTTTCTTTGGTTTTGATGAGGAAATTGATAGGTGATTGCCCCGTGTGAGATCACTCCGCCTAATTAGAGAGGAAAGATATGAAGGTTGGCTGAAACGTATTGCTTTATAAGTAAGGAGATTGTACTTGAACAATATACGGTAATGAATGGGGAGCCAGTGTAGTTTGTGCAGGAAAGGTGTGACATGACAATATTTATTTAGCTTAAACACCGTATGACATAAAGCATTTTGAACTCTCTGTAGTCTGGTAATATACGCCTTTTTAGTGTTGTAAAGCAGTGAGTTACAGTAATCCAGGTGACTGCTAACCAGGGCATTTGCCACCTTTACAGCTGTTTCATGATTCATGTCCCTGCAGACTTTACGTAGTTCCCAGAGATGGTAGTAACTTATGCGACATAGATTAGCCACGTGTCTTTGCATTGAATTTTCAGCATCTAGAAAGACACCAAGGTTTTTGACCAATTTAGCTGGTTCCATGCTGTTGCCCAGCAAACTCACTCGGAAAGATGACTTCAGGATTTAATTTATGTTTATTATTTCCCATCAAAGCCTGGACTGCCTCAAGGCAATTTGTCAATTCAGTGATACTGGAATCGAAGTTCCTGGAGTCAAGTTCCAAGTAAATTTGTGTGTCATCTGCATATAAGTGATGGGTCACGTTGAATTTAGATATAACTGAACTGAGAGGGGTTGTGTATATTGGGTAAAAAGGGAGTGGCCCCAGAACAGAGCCGTGGGGAACCCCATAAGGGAGTTGAAAAGCATCTGAGAGATGTCCATCTATTTTGATACGCCGTTTCCTTGAAATGAGGTATGACTGAACCCACTTAATCACTACCCCATCAATACCATACCAGTGCTGAAGGCAATTGCAGGCCTGTAGCTCATCGTAGAGCTGAGCAATAGCTACTCTCAGGTTTTCACGGTTGAGTAAGTCAATTGTAACTTGAAAGTCATTTATTTAGAGATTTTTCTTTAAATAAGTTATTCACCTTCTTTTGGGTCAGCTGCATAGTAATCTAAGATTCTTACTGTTGAGGAAATTAGTTGTAACTTGAAATCTATTGCATGTACAGTATTTTCTTTAAAATGTTTTTCACCAACATTTTACATCTTTAGAGTTAACTTTGTACTTTACTTCTGAATACCATTTGCAGGGCACAACTTTTGTGTCCTTTTCTTCATTCACTTCTACTCTGAAACTAAATCACACAGTCAGCTGACACAGAGCCCGTTCACGGGCACTTATTGCTTGTTAAGGACTGCAAGGAGATACTGAAGGGAAAAGGCTGACAGAAAGATACTGATATTTGTCACAGTACACAGGACAAGTTCTGGGTGAAATATCCCCAATACTCAAAAAGTATTACATCAAATAGCTTAGACTTGCACGTTTTACATTAAAAAGTAGGAGTAGAAGGTATGAGCAAGATAAGACAAAAATAGAAAAAAAGTTTCTATAAACTGATAATCACTTTCAAACAATCAGTTATCACCTGATTGATATTAATATTGACTGGATGAAGAGTCCTATAGTTTGTGAAAAAAAGTGGTCCAAAAGGTGTAAACTTGGTTCCTGTGGTAATATTAGAAACTTTAATGTGACCTTAAATGAAAACTAAGTGTTAAAGAAAGATAACATATACAAGTTACATCCTCTACAGTTTGAGTCTGGTCAGATTTGCCACTTCAAAGTTATAGGGCAAAATATGTGAAAGATGCAGCAAGTCCTCCGGCCAGATAGTTCATGGTTCTCACATAGAGGTTAAATGTTTACTTAAAGCCTTAATTTTTGGTACATGTGAAAACATATTACCGTAGCCGCGCTCTGTAACGCTCATGCTTTTGAAAGCGCCCATCCACAATCTTACGTTATCGCTCATACATTACCAATATGTCATTTCGAGGTAAACTTTCTCCATATAAACCCTATAATCGGTCAAATTTGCTTAATTTATATCCTTTTTCAACAAAACTTTCCTTATTTTAGTAATAATGTCACCTTTTATTGTGCCGAGGTTTGTTTACAAACTGCATATTTTACTTCCAGTTGGTATATACTAAAATGCGGTTTCCCCAAATTCGGGTTATCATTTTTTTTCGAAACACCCTGCTGGTTTTCATTGTCGTAAACGTCCATCCCCAACTTTTGCAAATATTTGGTCACATTGCCCATGGGCGTCACAGAGCGCAGCACCGGTAATATATTCCCAGATTAGATTTGAACTGTATTAGTCACATAGTTGGACAACTATGGGGTGTAAAATTGTCAAAAGTCCATAAATTGGGTCTGTTGCATTTTAGAGACCTTAAGGTGACTTTAAAATTAAAGCTGCAGACTTCAAATTTTCCATGGACAGAAATTACACATATAGAAGTTCTATCTAATAGAGTTTGAAAATTTCACCCGAAAAAAACAAATAGTTTTTGATCATGTGACTTTGATAAAGATCAAAGGTCAAATTTAAGCATGTGAAAAAATTTTCCATCACCTAGGTATACAACTGCCAAATATGGTTACAAAGCTTCTAATAATAAGGGAGATATTCAAGGGAGACAATAATGTGGCGGTGGCGACGAGGAACTGAAGCGCATACAAATAAGTGCCCTTTTCAGGGATGCTTAATAAAATTACTTTTGATCCGAAGATTCATTTGCGTAGAATGATAGAAATCTAAAATTCGCCTGGAATCTAAAATTCGCCACCTATAAAATCTTAGTTAATTTTATGAGAAAATTATTTTTTGTCTAAAAATTGGTATTTTTCAGTTCAAAAAGCCTTAATGTAGTGTATATTCAACAAATCTCACCTCAATTCATTTATTTTATTAGTATTTCCACATGTGGCAAATTTCAGATATGTGGCGAATTTTAGATTTCTTACTCTATACAACAGTTGAAGTGGATGTTGTACCTGACATTATCACAAAGGTAAACCTTTGTTGGGATAGACATCACAAAAACAATTGACATAACACAAGTGCAGTTTTATTTTAAACTGTAACAACTATAGCACATCTCCTTGTTTATGCACAGTAACCTTAACCCTGCACTTAAATGGGCTATGTTACTATCATATAAACCTCCCTTTGTAACAAACCTATAACACGCACATTAAAAAAAGCCAATTTTATCAGAATTTACAAAAGTATTCTGAGAATCTTGTTCATGACAAACCATAGTGATCTACATCTTGCATTTTAGACCTGTAATACAGGAAGAAGTTACAGATTTCTATTCTGCAAATCTTTGGATGATAAAAAGCTCTAGTTCCCTTTTCTCTGAATCTATGAAGTACTTTAAAGATCCAAGCAGAAGCACTTCATGGAGTTGATGCCAAGTGTACAAGAGCTTATCACACTTCCATATTTCAATCTGCCACAGGGCTTTCTAATGTCTGAAAACCATGCCAATACCATATTTCTGGGAAAGAACGACTGCTTCTATAATTCTTTGCTCACGTATAAATTAATATTCTTATGACTTCTCAATTTAGTAGGCAAAACATGTGTGTACACTTTTGAAATGAAATTAAAAGGGTAAGCTGACTGCTGGGCATAACATGTGCACTCCTCCATTGTACATTTACCAATGGGAAAATTACTAATTCTAACATGACGACCTGCGCAGAAACGAGTTTTGAGTTCTATGCGCACACAATTATCCTGCAACAATCGCACTGCCCTTCCATCCTGGGGTCATATTTTTTACAAATTTTACAATGTCAAATTTTATAGTGTGAAGTAGTGTCAGATTTCATTATATTTTATTTTATAGTGATATTTTATGGTGATTTATATATTTTTGTACATATTTTGTATCAAATTAAAGCTACAATGGATGGAATAGCCGGTTGCTAAGGTCACCAAAATGTAAACAAATCTACGTGAAACAATTTATCCCTTGTAAATTTTTTTTAAAAAATGAAAAAGCCTCAAAAATAAGCTTAAATGTCATGTTAGAATAGTAATAATCCACTCGTGCTCATGGTTTTACACGGCATTTAACCATGTTACTTCCGGATAATTTTACTCAGCCTTCGGCTTCGTAAAATTATTATCGGAAGTGCCATGGTTAAATGCCGTGTAAAACCATGATCACTCATGGATTATTTCTACAATAGTCAGGCAGGTCAACATGCTTGCAAATCAACACAAGAGGCACTAGTTTGGAAAAGGTAAGGATATTGAGTACTGAAATGTTCATAAATAATCGATTTGAATATTAGATGCAAGAAGCGATGTAGAGTAAGAAATCTAAAATTCGCCACATATCTGAAATTCGCCACATGTCAAAATACTAATAAAACTAGAAATAGGCCGCCCTGTTGATAGTAGATGCGAATAGAAACAGGATAGCATAGAAGAACACACATTATCATGTGTAATGTCCACCCATGAACCTTTTGCCCAAATTGTACAGTAGTCTTACAAGACCCTGTTTCATTTGTAAAATATATCAATGATGCTTAAATATTTGATAGTGTAGATGTAATTTATTTCCGCTTCATGCCTTTTTGCATTGGTTGGGTTGAAAATTTTGACGAAATCACTCTATCTTGCACGGTTAAGAAGATAGAAGCCAATTCCTGTTTTTCTATTTTTGGCAAAAATTTGAAAATTCAAAATGGCCGCCATTATTGGGAAAAGGAAATTTTTTTGAAAATTGCCAAGAGTACATTTCTTAGATACCCTATGGGTCGAAAATTTCAACAAAATAACTCTATTTTGCACGGTTAAGGCCAGTTTGTGTTTTTCCATTTTGGGCAAAAATTCGAAAATTCAAAAGGGCTGCCATTTTTGGGGAGGGGAAAATTTTTTGAAAATTGCAAATATTACATTCCTTAGATACCCTGTGGGTCGAAAATTTCGACGAAATCGCTCTATCTGGCACGGTTAAGGAGATAGAAGCAAATTTGTGTTTTGCCATTTTTTGCAAAAATTTGAAAAATCAAAATGGCCGCCATTTTTGGGGAGGGGAAAATTTTTGGAAAATTGCAAAGATTGCATTCCTTAGATACCCTGTGGGTCGAAAATTTCGACGAAATCGCTCTATCTCGCACGGTTAAGGAGATAGAAGCAAATTTGTGTTTTGCCATTTTTGGCAAAAATTCGAAAATTCAAAATGGCCGCCATTTTTGGGGAGGGGAAAATTTTTGGAAAATTGCAAAGATTACATTCCTTAGATACCCTGTGGGTCGAAAATTTCGACGAAATCGCTCTATCTCGCACGGTTAAGGAGATAGAAGCAAATTTGTGTTTTGCCATTTTTGGCAAAAATTCGAAAATTCAAAATGGTCGCCATTTTTGGGGAGGGGAAAATTTTTTGAAAATTGCAAAGATTGCATTCCTTAGATACCCTGTGGATCGAAAATTTCGACGAAATCGCTCTATCTCGCACGGTTAAGGAGATAGAAGCAAATTTGTGTTTTGCCATTTTTGGCAAAAATTCGAAAATTCAAAATGGCCGCCATTTTTGGGGAGGGGAAAATTTTTTGAAAATTGCAAAGATTGCATTCCTTAGATACCCTGTGGGTCGAAAATTTCGACGAAATCGCTCTATCTCGCACGGTTAAGGAGATAGAAGCAAATTTGTGTTTTGCCATTTTTGGCAAAAATTCGAAAATTCAAAATGGCCGCCATTTTTGGGGAGGGGGAAAATTTTTTGAAAATTGCAAATATTACATTCCTTAGATACCCTGTGGGTCGAAAATTTCGACGAAATCGCTCTATCTCGCACGGTTAAGGAGATAGAAGCAAATTTGTGTTTTGCCATTTTTGGCAAAAATTCGAAAATTCAAAATGGCCGCCATTTTTGGGGAGGGGAAAATATTTTGAAAATTGCAAAGATTGCATTGCTTAGATACCCTGTGCGTCGAAAATTTTGCCGAAATCGTTCTATCTCGCACGATTAAGGAGATAGAAGCAAATTAGTGTTTTGCCATTTTTGGCAAAAATTCGAAAATTCAAAATGGCCGCCATTTTTGGGGAGGGGAAAATATTTTGAAAATTGCAAAGATTGCATTGCTTAGATACCCTGTGCGTCGAAAATTTTGCCGAAATCGCTCTATCTCGCACGATTAAGGAGATAGAAGCAAATTAGTGTTTTGCCATTTTTGGCAAAAATTCGAATATTCAAAATGGCCGCCATTTTTGGGGAGGGGAAAATTTTTTGAAAATTGCAAAGATTGCATTCCTTAGATCCCCTGTGGGTCGAAAATTTTGCCGAAATCGCTCTATCTCGCACGGTTAAGGAGATAGAAGCAAATTTGTGTTTTGCCATTTTTGGCCAAAATTCGAAAATTCAAAATGGCCGCCATTTTTGGGGAGGGGAAATTTTTTTGAAAATTGCAAATATTACGTTCCTTAGATACCCTGTGGGTCGAAAATTTCGACGAAATCGCTCTATCTCGCACGGTTAAGGAGATAGAAGCAAATTTGTGTTTTGCCATTTTTGGCAAAAATTCGAAAATTCAAAATGGCCGCCATTTTTGGGGAGGGGAAAATTTTTTGAAAATTGCAAATATTACATTCCTTAGATACCCTGTGGGTCGAAAATTTCGACGAAATCGCTCTATCTCGCACGGTTAAGGAGATAGAAGCAAATTTGTGTTTTGCCATTTTTGGCAAAAATTCGAAAATTCAAAATGGCCGCCATTTTTGGGGAGGGGAAAATTTTTGGAAAATTGCAAAGATTGCATTCCTTAGATCCCCTGTGGGTCGAAAATTTTGCCGAAATCGCTCTATCTCGCACGGTTAAGGAGATAGAAGCAAATTTGTGTTTTGCCATTTTTGGCAAAAATTCGAAAATTCAAAATGGCCGCCATTTTTGGGGAGGGGAAATTTTTTTGAAAATTGCAAATATTACATTCCTTAGATACCCTGTGGGTCGAAAATTTCGACGAAATCGCTCTATCTCGCACGGTTAAGGAGATAGAAGCAAATTTGTGTTTTGCCATTTTTGGCAAAAATTCGAAAATTCAAAATGGCCGCCATTTTTGGGGAGGGGAAAATATTTTGAAAATTGCAAAGATTGCATTGCTTAGATACCCTGTGTGTCGAAAATTTTGCCGAAATCGCTCTATCTCGCACGGTTAAGGAGATAGAAGCAAATTAGTGTTTTGCCATTTTTGGCAAAAATTCGAAAATTCAAAATGGCCGCCATTTTTGGGGAGGGGAAAATTTTTGGAAAATTGCAAAGATTGCATTCCTTAGATCCCCTGTGGGTCGAAAATTTCGCCGAAATCGCTCTATCTCGCACGGTTAAGGAGATAGAAGCAAATTTGTGTTTTGCCATTTTTGGCAAAAATTCGAAAATTCAAAATGGCCGCCATTTTTGGGGAGGGGAAATTTTTTTGAAAATTGCAAATATTACATTCCTTAGATACCCTGTGGGTCGAAAATTTCGACGAAATCGCTCTATCTCGCACGGTTAAGGAGATAGAAGCAAATTTGTGTTTTGCCATTTTTGGCAAAAATTCGAAAATTCAAAATGGCCGCCATTTTTGGGGAGGGGAAAATTTTTTGAAAATTGCAAATATTACATTCCTTAGATACCCTGTGGGTCGAAAATTTCGACGAAATCGCTCTATCTGGCACGGTTAAGGAGATAGAAGCAAATTTGTGTTTTGCCATTTTTGGCAAAAATTCGAAAATTCAAAATGGCCGCCATTTTTGGGGAGGGGAAATTTTTTTGAAAATTGCAAATATTACATTCCTTAGATACCCTGTGGGTCGAAAATTTCGACGAAATCGCTCTATCTCGCACGGTTAAGGAGAAGCAAATTTGTGTTTTGCCATTTTTGGCAAAAATTCGAAAATTCAAAATGGCCGCCATTTTTGGGGAGGGGAAAATTTTTTGAAAATTGCAAATATTACATTCCTTAGATACCCTGTGGGTCGAAAATTTCGACGAAATCGCTCTATCTCGCACGGTTAAGGAGATAGAAGCAAATTTGTGTTTTGCCATTTTTGGCAAAAATTCGAAAATTCAAAATGGCCGCCATTTTTGGGGAGGGGAAAATTTTTTGAAAATTGCAAATATTACATTCCTTAGATACCCTGTGGGTCGAAAATTTCGACGAAATCGCTCTATCTGGCACGGTTAAGGAGATAGAAGCAAATTTGTGTTTTGCCATTTTTGGCAAAAATTCGAAAATTCAAAATGGCCGCCATTTTTGGGGAGGGGAAAATATTTGGAAAATTGCAAAGATTGCATTGCTTAGATACCCTGTGCGTCGAAAATTTTGCCGAAATCGCTCTATCTCGCACGGTTAAGGAGATAGAAGCAAATTAGTGTTTTGCCATTTTTGGCAAAAATTCGAAAATTCAAAATGGCCGCCATTTTTGGGGAGGGGAAAATTTTTGGAAAATTGCAAAGATTGCATTCCTTAGATCCCCTGTGGGTCGAAAATTTTGCCGAAATCGCTCTATCTCGCACGGTTAAGGAGATAGAAGCAAATTTGTGTTTTGCCATTTTTGGCAAAAATTCGAAAATTCAAAATGGCCGCCATTTTTGGGGAGGGGAAATTTTTTTGAAAATTGCAAATATTACATTCCTTAGATACCCTGTGGGTCGAAAATTTCGACGAAATCGCTCTATCTCGCACGGTTAAGGAGATAGAAGCAAATTTGTGTTTTGCCATTTTTGGCAAAAATTCGAAAATTCAAAATGGCCGCCATTTTTGGGGAGGGGAAAATATTTTGAAAATTGCAAAGATTGCATTGCTTAGATACCCTGTGTGTCGAAAATTTTGCCGAAATCGCTCTATCTCGCACGGTTAAGGAGATAGAAGCAAATTAGTGTTTTGCCATTTTTGGCAAAAATTCGAAAATTCAAAATGGCCGCCATTTTTGGGGAGGGGAAAATTTTTGGAAAATTGCAAAGATTGCATTCCTTAGATCCCCTGTGGGTCGAAAATTTTGCCGAAATCGCTCTATCTCGCACGGTTAAGGAGATAGAAGCAAATTTGTGTTTTGCCATTTTTGGCAAAAATTCGAAAATTCAAAATGGCCGCCATTTTTGGGGAGGGGAAATTTTTTTGAAAATTGCAAATATTACATTCCTTAGATACCCTGTGGGTCGAAAATTTCGACGAAATCGCTCTATCTCGCACGGTTAAGGAGATAGAAGCAAATTTGTGTTTTGCCATTTTTGGCAAAAATTCGAAAATTCAAAATGGCCGCCATTTTTGGGGAGGGGAAAATTTTTTGAAAATTGCAAATATTACATTCCTTAGATACCCTGTGGGTCGAAAATTTCGACGAAATCGCTCTATCTCGCACGGTTAAGGAGATAGAAGCAAATTTGTGTTTTGCCATTTTTGGCAAAAATTCGAAAATTCAAAATGGCCGCCATTTTTGGGGAGGGGAAAATTTTTTGAAAATTGCAAAGAGTACACTCCTCAGATACCCTGCGGGTCGAAAATTTTGCCGAAATCGCTCTATCTCGCACGGTTAAGGAGATAGAAGCAAATTACTCAAAAGTAGTACTGAAAATACACAATGAAGTACCTAAATGGCTATTACTCATGTACTGACAAAGCTATCAGTCCCAAATGCAATACCAAGCGAGCTATGGACATAACAATCTTGTATTCAAAATTGTAGTAAAATATCTTTAATTATTTTGGCTTAAATGCACGGAAACCAATGGGTACTGAAAATAGCTGTACTTAAGTATTACTCAGTAAGCAAAAGAGGTACAACAGCCAAAAGCAATCCCAAGCAAGCTACTGACCCAATAAGCCTGCATACCAAATTTGGTGACAATAGCTCTAATACTTTTCCTTTAAATGAGCGGAAACCATGCGTGACGCCGGACATCGGACGCCGGACGCCGGACATCGGACATCGGACGGCGAAAAAAGCAAAAATAATATATCCACCCCCCAGGGGGGTGGACATAATAAATGAATTGTGGTGAGATTTGTTGACTGTATAGTAAATTAAGGCTTTTTGAACTGAAAAATACCAATTTTTAGACAAAAACATCATTTTCTTCATAAAATTAACTAAGGTTTTAGAGGTGGCGAATTTTAGATTCCTGGCGAATTTTAGATTTCTTACTCTACAAGTTTCACTGGAAATGAGGAAATACATTATGCACAATGTAGTACTTTTACTAACTTGCAATTTGACACAAGAAAAGAAAGAACTAATTTTTTTTTTATACTATTTTTGTTAATATTTTTCTTAATATATTTTTCTTAATATATTAACCTCCTGAAAAAATGTATTATTTGTTTTTAAAACAAATTCATTAAAATATTTATAAATGATCGATTGTAAGATACATTTGAATCTTAGGTAATCAAGTGCGTTACTGGTAATGAATCTATATAGTGTGAACAAAGTCTTAAACAAGCATAACAGCAACACACCTCTGTAACATTGCAACACAATTAAACCAGCTGAATGAAATGTACTTCAAAATCCCACAAGGAACATTCCCTGCAAGTGTGCAAATTTAAAGCTATACAAAAAGCTTAAATTAGGAAGGTACATATTCACATTCTGTAAGAACCTCTTCCATGTCAGAAAACTATCAAGAAACATTTATAAATATACTGTGCATAGGCAAACATTATATATTTTTATGTTCTCATAGTTACCTGCTAAGCAGCTGAAACTATTCAGGTCCCAAGATACATTATTTGTGTCTTCGATTAACCAATTTAGGTTCAACAGTGCCTAACACACTGTGTCAGTCATATCACAAAAGGTAATATGGGGGTGGGGGTTAATGGTACTAGTTAAGTCATGATGCTTTTCTGAAATCCATTGTGCAGGAGTAACTAACATCAGACTTTCTCACTTCACAGTCTTATAGTAGTGATACATTAATATAAACATATTCTCTTAGTCTCAAATAATGCAAGAAACCAAACAAACTTCTCAACACAAAATATGTGAATGAAATCAGTCTCGAACAGTATTCACACTGTACAAACACCCCTTTTTATTTAATATAAAATTTATACACAAAATTTTAAATCTAATACTTAATTCCAGGGCTTATGCTATGTCTTTGTGACTGGAACACTTTGCGAAGAAGATGATGATGCCGCAGCTGTTGCTTGTTGCTGCTGATAAGCATTCATTGCCGATACAGTTCCAAGGCCCATTCCTCTGTGGGTGTGAGTGGCCATTCTCGCAAACTGATACTCCTTATCCAAGTGCTCAAACAGTTCCTGTTGCTTACGAATCTGTTCCTCGGCATGTGAAGAAGGTTTGGGCACTTCCCCTTCAGCACCTTCATGGATTCCCATAAGTTTGCGGAATTTATTGTCCATGTCATTCTTGCCAAAAGAGGTACTCTGCCACAAGGCTTCGTTATCCTGCGAAAATAATGGCAAGTTAGTTAGAATCAGTGAATTATTCAATTATCTGCGAGTCTGTAAATGTTAAGTAGTGGAAGGTTAATTTAAGATTGTAAGTTGTTCTGTAAAGGTAAATGTATTTCTGCACCAGTGGATTTACAATTAATATTAATAACTTTAATGACTATTTATGATTCATCTTCTAAGTATTAAAGAAGCACAGATGTATCCAGAAATTTTACAAGGTTTAAACTTGCACGTAAGTTAGAACTATCACTTCATTTAGGGCAGGGTCGGTCAAATAAATCACCTAGCCACTTTAGTCGAGATGCAATTGTAACAGTGACACCATCAGTTAAAACATTGATGTTTTTGGTGTCATGAAGAAAAATATAAAACTTTTTGACAAAACTTGCTACATTTTGCAAAAGTTTAAAGTATTTGCCTACTTATAGTGTACTGCATTTGCCTAAGGCATGGAATAATTTGTATATCACAATTTTAAAATTGCAACCACATTATTACAAGTGTCAGTGTCTCATCGGAATATCAGACTGATGAGATCACAAGAGCTAACTGAAAGAACAAAGTGAAAATTGTCAATGTGTGAAATTCACACTTTATTATCTTCTACCGGCCGATAGGCCTGGTACGGGAGATTATAAAATGCCCTCCGTGCGTCCGTCCGTTCATCACGTTTTTACAAAAGCCTTTCTATCTCTTAAAATATTATAGCTAGAGCTTCCAAATTTGCAGGATAAATTCATCGTTTGAAAAACTTGCCTGGGAATCTTTTTCGGCTGATTCTAAAAAACAAGATGGCCGCCACAGGTGTTAACAAGATGGCTGCCATGGTTTTTTTTTGGGGTGTTCTGCTATGGGTATTTCCATGTATCATCACCAAATTGTATATGTAGCTTTATTATTTCTTTTGCTGAATTATGGGAATCTCTATCATATTTACCATGAGCTACATTTATCATGAGCAACATTGTCAATGGGAAATATGCATTTGCGAGATATTTTGAGGTTTGTAAACTTCATTTACCATGAATATAAAGCGAAAAGGTAAGTTATTACCTCAAATATGTATGTTCTTTATTGTTTTGACGAAATATTAACCAGTAGAAAGCCTAATTTAATGACATTTTCATTAACTGGTACTTAATTATTCTTTGCGGATTTCGTAATTTCTACCTAAACGAAACGAAATGCGGTATACCGGTTTACCGCTCACACCACTAATATTTACATTTTCATGAGCCCATTTATTTGACATCTTCAGTGGTCTCTCATTGTTTCATCTTGTTGATAAATTTTATGAGGTGGCCAAGATGTTGAATTTTACATACACTGTGGAAACCATTCTGTCTTACTTTATTGCATTCTAATCATTAGCATTTCGTCTGCAGTTTTATAAACCATAGTTATTTTCCTTTTGTTACTACACACATACAAACACTGGCTCAAATATATATTAAAACAAAGCCCAAACAAATTACTTCCAAATAATTATGACTATTCACCTCTTTCTTAACATTTGATTTGGACCACAGCAGCTTTCGCTTCTGTACTTGCTCTGCATATTTGAGTGGGTTGACAGCCGCTGGATTGTAGTACTTAGGTACTGCAACACCCGTCAACTCTTGAGCCTGAAAACAGATAGTGCAACTTATGTTGTTGGTCATAATTGAGATGAACAATTCAATAAACACTTTTGAATTTTTTATATCATATCTGCCTAAAATTTTAGATTTTAATGGGATATTGTATCAATTTCAATGGGTTACGCACTCATCAATATTCGGCTGAATTGCAGTATATCCTTTCCAGGAATAAGTTAAAGTAGTTCATGTAGGAAGGTATAAGTTAACATAATATTCATATAAGGTTGCTAAGTGTGCAATATGTTTAATGTCTGACCTACAGGACAGTTTTTAGGATAAACAGACGGGACAAAGTGCCAACTGCTCTAATTACTTGTTTGTAAATAATTCACTTGTTTACTTGCCTACCATTCTGCCATTTTATTTATTTTAAAAAGGAACTTTATTTCTGTAAACAAAAACAAAAAAACACCAAATACTTAATATTACTACACCCAGTTATGTCCAGAAAGGGAATACTCTAATCCTTAATATTTCATTTTAAAATGCAATTAAAATGAAGAATCCACAACATACATATCCTTTCAACATTTCTAAGACAAAACTAGGAAGCACTTGCACAGCGCAGACCTCCACCATGAAAGGTTTCTGAAAATTCAAGATCTTCTGTTTTTCTGTCCAGAATATGATTCAGATGTTTTGGAAAAAGTAATCTCTTCTTCCTTTGGTTAGGCCGTACCCAAATAGAAAATTCCCGAAAGATTATTTGATTACTTTTGCAGCTATTGTGAAAACAAACAGACTGTAAAACAAACACACTCCAAAACATTGCCTCTTGGTGGGGTTATACACTACTTTGTATTTTATAGCAAAGATTTTTGCCTCAATATTTTCCTTTTGATGTATTGCTACATTTTGTATGGCTTAATCTAATGTGGAATTTTATAGCACGTAGTTTCCATTTAAGGCGCAGCTCAACACAAACAAGGTGAATAATTGTAAGTTCAGTAACATGGACAGTACATACAAGAGAAGCAACAGCAGTGACAGGAAGGCTATGGTGAATAGGCTTTAGCAAATAGGTTAGACCGAAGTGCTGTATTTAGTGTTAGCTTTATATAAACAGCATCATGTGATTTCAACACAATGTATCAACAATACCTTTTGATGTATAGCGGCCATCTGTTGTATAATGGCTTCTTGTGGTGTAACTTTGTTACCAGCCAGAGCATCAGACTTGTCCCCCAGCTTCCCTGATTTTACTGAGAAAAACACAGAACACAAAAGTAATAAAAACATTGATACCCGATACAATCTCTAAGTGGATACCAGTAACTACACACCGACAATTGGGCATAATATTACTACTCATGAGGACTCTTGCAGTTAAGTACCATTTTTTTTTTCTCGGTGTCTGGTTACTTATCTTCTTAGTGAGATTTTTTTATCTGCTTAAAATCTGATGGCTGCCAATGACAGTTACCTGTTTCTGTAAAATCTCTGACAAATTCTTATTAAGACTGATGTCACGTTTGCATTTACTATTTTAGTGCAATTCTTGATCTACTCTAAAGCTGATTGTTACAATGGCATGGTTGGTTTCTGTGTATTCTCCGACATATTCCGATAAAATACATTATTATTTAAACTAACTGAGGGTCCTGATCTGCTCTAAATCTGCTGGCTGTCCTGGCAAGCTTGCCTGTTTCTGGGCCTCCAGGTAGTTCTGTCTCATCTGTTCCTTGAATGTGATCTTCTTGTCAGCGGTGTGTGCTTGCACTCTGGAGGAGCGCCCCTCTTTCTCACGACGCCTATCCCTGCTTCTGCAATGGGCAAGGTATCAGACTATATTTGATTAATTTTAACTCAATTCACTTCTAAAACACCCTCACATCATATCACAAAAGGTAGTTTTTGATAGTAGTGATACTAGCTGTAGAGAAAGGAAGTCAAGGAACATGCCTGATATTGATTGTTTATTTATCTATTTTGGGTTTTACGTTGCTTTCTACACTGTACAGGTCATATCACGACGGGTAGTTGGAAGGGCAGAGGAAACCAGTACATACAGTTCATTAGGGTTCTGTACTGTAAACTGCCGACCAACGGCAAGCAACTACCAGCTTTCCCACTTGAGGCAGTGTCGGGAATCGAACCCCGGCCTCAGAGGTAATATTGATTGATACAGCGTCTTGGGATTTCAACAGCAATTCTAACAGTGATAAGCAAGTCTTGGTATTTGAAAGAATATCACAGAATTCCAGAGGATGATTCCACTGGTAACTGTCACATGCCTTGACGTATTTCTTATTTGTTACTTACATGAACTGAAAAAGAGTTTCTAGCCATGTAAAAAATATTTAAGCTATCCAGGTGAAATACGTCAAACAATGGAAAATTTCACCACTTTATAAAATTTCTCGATTTACTTAGAATTCTTTAAACTTACTTACATAGACTTCTCTACCCGGTAACAGAATTTTGGTGAATTTTAAAACGTGTTAATTAACTTTAAGGTACAACACTGGTGCCATATCTTGTATTTTGTGCTTACCTGGATCTTTTGTGATGCCTGTCTCGAGAATGGACACGTTCCTTTCGTCTTTCCTTTCTGTCTCTGTGAAGTACATTGTGTATAAAGTTACACAACAACGACATATTATGAAAGGCATATCACAAAAAAAAAAAAAATTTTTTTTTTACACTTTTTGAAAAAAAATTAAACCATTAGAACTTTTTATTACCAAACTGTGTTATAATAAAGAAAAATGAAAACTGGATCTCCTTTATGTAAAAACACATAAACGGTACAAAGATGTGGTTCTTGATGTGAAACAAGCACTTGTGAGATGGCCTGAGCAGTAGATGTTTACTGTCTTTGTCAGACCAACATGTTGTGTTTAATATTTGCTTAATATATTTATGTCCTGTAGTTCTTATTACTTGACTCGATTGTTAAGAACATCTAGTTTATTACACAACCATATCTTTCTTAATGCACTTAGGGTTATTTAGGGCTTTTTTTTCTGGGGTCGGGGAAAAACAATTTATCACTTCACCTGGATCTCCTTCTCCTTCGTTCTCGGCTCTTGCTGCGTTTCCTCTTGTCTCTACTTCTGGACCTTCTCTTGCGATCAGATCTCCCGCCATGATGACCTCTTCTCTCCTACAAAGGTCAAATAAAGGTCAACCTCAGTCAAATAAACCCCTATTGGAATAAACAACTGTGCAAAGGTCAAAGACATGTTAACAAGATTAAGCTGTTAATAAACCTTTTATGAATCTTTTAAAATGAAATCTCCTTCAATAACAATTGACCGATTTTTGAAATGAAAACCTGAATTTTAAATAGAATATTAGGACATATTGTCTGAGTCGTATCTGTGGGCAATAATAGAAGATCTAGCGGCCTTTTCATTTACAAAATATGAAAACACGTTACAAGTTGATAATATCCTAAACATTTTCCTAGTCTTAGGGTCAGAATGTCCGGCCAGACTTTTCACGTAGTAGAATCACTGAGATCTAAGCAAACACATTATATTAAACAAATCAAATCTCAATCTTAATAAAGAATTTAATAGAAGTTTAAGCCATTTCTTTATCTCACCCCTCTTGATTTTCTGTCTCTTGATCTGGATTTCCTTCTATCTCTGAAAAACATAAAGAGTATAATTAACTATGTGTTCTGGGGACACAGCAGTATGTATTGGTTACACTGACAATGTCCGATTGATACCTATACCAAATAGTTTATGTTTTACAAAGCCAATTTTAATACACTTTGGAAACTAAGAAGTGTTGTCCTAGGAAAACATGATTAAAGCTTATGTTTATACCAGCTAAACCTAACAAGGTTATTTTTGAACAACTGTACAAATACCTATCCTCACCAAGGAGTTCCAAAGAACAGGATAAGACTACATCACCAATACATTAACTCTTACTTAATATGGAATTCTATAGAGTTCCACTATGGAGGTTTAAACTAGTGCTGAGACGATGTTTGAAGAAGTTAGACAGTTTCCTCCTGTTCTGCCCCGAAATCGAAGTTTAGACCAAATGTCTGAAATTTGGCCTTTTTATGTTTAGAAATGCCCAACATCCCACACATTACAAACGATTTTATTTTTGCCCATATATAAAACTTTCATTTCATTGATAATATTGCTTAATTTATCTAAAATATCTATGGATTTTATATTTTTAGCATATTTTCGACAAAATGACAAGATTTTATGTTAGATTTCTGTGTTTTTACTTGTTTTGAAAGCATTGTTTCAATGATTGAACTAGGACAAAGTTCACCGGCTTGTACCGATACCAAACACCAAACCCAAAATTTTAAATGATTTTGCAGTTTAACAAAATTGTGCCCCAAATTGATGCCAACATATCCCCAGACAGGCCATCTCTCACGCCACAGACATTCATTGGGTATTTTTTGTAGCACCCATTTTGTGTTTTCGTGATTCACAATTGTTATAAACCATTTTTTTTGAGGTATAGGTATAGTCAGCATCTATCCATTTTTCCATCCATCCAAAATCAATATTCTCTAACATCCACAATGCTTGGCTGATTCCTTACAAAAACCACAATGGAGATAACAATATTATATTAATATTACAACAATATTCCATGAGTGAGATTCAAACCATTTTTACATTTTTTTTCTGCAATGATTAATCCTTAACTTTTTTTAACAATTTGTAATGGTTTTCAGTTACTTTCCAAAATAGTGGCACTAAACTTTCATAAAGCGTGTATGCCTTAATACATTAGTGGAGGGATGGAATCACAAACTAGAGGATCGCTCGCAAAAAAAAAGATAATGTTTTTGCATAGCAAAAACAAAGCATCCCGAAAAGGATATAAAGGTGAGTGATAAAGTATTAAGAAAATGCTTCATTTCTAGCCTTATACTGTTGTGGCAACCAAAGTCAACGCAGTCTGCTCTATCTAGTACGGTTTACAAGATATAAGCATTTTTGTGTTTTGCAAAAAATTCGAAAATTCAAAATGTCCGCTATATTTGGCGAGACAAAAATATTTTGAAAATTGGCATGGCTACTCTGCAGAGATACCCAGCAGGTCAAAAATTTTGTTGAGTTCGCTCCATCTAGCACAGTTTTCGAGATATAAGCATTTTTGTGTTTTGCAAAAACTTTGAAAATTCAAAATGGCCACCATTTTTGGGGAGACAAAAATTTTTGACAAGACCACTGCCGCGGTGTGTATCTCCCGCCGAGCATTAAAGGAGAATAGCTTTTCCGAGATATTCACAATTTTCATTTTTGTGTGTGAAAGCTCTTCCAAAAGTAGGCGAATGAGTTATTTGAGAAAAATTGGCTATCTGCAATACTATTAAGAGATAATTCACATTTACTCCTCTTCAGTAGGTGAATAATTAGCTATGGGTCTGAAACTTCACCAAGTGAAAGCTCTCCCAAAAGTAGGTGAATGAGTTATTTGAGAAAAATTGGCTATCTGCAATACTTTTAGAGATAATTCGCATTTACTCATTTTGAGTAGGTGAGTAATTAGTTATGGGTCTGAAACTTCACCATGTGAAAGCTCTCCCACAAGTAGATGAATGAGTTATTCGATAAAAATTACGTATCCGCAATACTTTTACAGATAATTCGCATTTACTCATTTTGAGTAGGTGAGTAATTAGCTATGGGTCTGAAACTTCACCATGTGAAAGCTCTTGCAAAAGTAGGTGAATGAGTTATTTGAGAAAAATTGGCTATCTGCAATACTTTTAAGAGACTAGATTGGGCCAACTCGGCGCCAACATATCCCCAGACAGGTCATCACTCACGCCACAGGTTTTGATCGGGAATTTTTTAAAACATAATTACCCATTATTATATGAACTTCAGCACATCAATCTACTCTGTTTATATCTCCCCAAGGAAGATGGTGTATCCCCAGACGCCGAATACATACCTCAAATTATATTTTCAATCTTCCTGCAATGATAACTCTAAACCTATTTTCAAAGTATTTAAATGATTGATGATTGAATGTCCATTCTAAAATAATAATCCCAAAAGAGCATATCTGTTTCTATATTTGTTGACAAATAAAATATTATTTTTAACTCAACTCATCATATTTTTCAATCTTCCTTCAAAGTATTTAAATGATTGATGATTCAATGTCCATTCTAAAATTCATAATCCCAAAAGCGCATATCTGTTTCTATATTTGTTCACAAATAAAATATTATTTAAAAAAAAATTATTTATATTATTATTTTATTATATTATTTTTAGAATTTGCAAATTGTTTTCAGTTATTCATTTCCTCTATACCTATATATGTGGTCCATATATATGCAACCTAAATATGTGACACAATCTCAGTTCTGACTCCCCTTTGTGTTATATGTAATGAAGCCCACCACCTCCCACCCCCACCCCTCTCCCCTTCTCCACACCTCTCTCACTATTACACAAGATCTGCAACCCCATTGAGTTCTTTGTTTCTCATCTGATATCACTAAATACCTTTGTTTATTTAGTGTCACTCAATATAGCTGGAGGTCCCAGAGGTGGGTGGGGGGAATCCGGGTGGGGGATGTGGGTTGAGCATAAATGGTAAACAAACAATCTATATAAAAGGGGTACTCAAATACAAAAAGAATTGAGAATTTTAAGTATGTGATTATCAACTGAAATGAGTTCATAACTGTAGGAGCTGTGCCAAAATTAACTGAGGCAAGTTGAATAAAACTGGGCTAGTTGAGGGTTAAAAATCCCCTAGTTTTACTACATAAGGATATAATTTCATTAATATTGGGACTTAAAGCTCACTTAAAGTGTCCATTTTGTCTACTTGAATATGTTTAACCAGTTTCATTTTAAAAAGTGAAAAACTCAGCAAGCAGAGGTATAACACACAAAAATAAGTTCTTAAAAGACTAAGATAGCCATAACATTATTAATATTCAAAATTTAAATAGACAGGCATTTCCTTTTAAAAATTCAAAGATTTCAGCTCTATAACCCACATAGTTTGACAGTTACTGGGCTTTAAAGTGGCATAATATCCATAAATTGGGTTTCTGTGGGCATTTTACAATTGTTAAAGAGACCTTAGCAATTAAACTACAGATCTGAAACTTTTTGGGGGACATACATAACAAACAAAAATTATATATAATACAGTTTAAGACTTGTCACACTAAGCATTTCCAAATAACAGGGCAAAATACGGAAAAAATGTCAAACTAGAGGATCGCTCGCAAAAAAAAAAGATAATGTTTTTGCATAGCAAAAACAAAGCGTCCCGAAAAGGCTATAAAGGTGAGTGCTAAAGTATTAAGAAAATGCTTCGTTTCTAGCCTTATACTGTTGTGGCAACCAAAGTGAGCGCAGTCTGCTCTATCTAGCACGGTTTTCAAGATATAAGCATTTTTGTGTTTTGCAAAAAATAAAAAAATTAAAAATGTCCGCTATATTTGGTGAGACAAAAATATTTTGAAAATTGGCATGGCTACTCTGCAGAGATACCCAGCAGGTCCAAAATTTTGTTGATTTCGCTCCATATAGCACGGTTTTCGAGATATAAGCATTTTTGTGTTTTGCAAAAACTTTGAAAATTCAAAATGGCCACCATTTTTGGGGAGACAAAAATTTTTGTCAAGACCACTGCCGCGGTGTGTATCTCCCGCCGAGCATTAAAGCAGAAGAAATAGCTTTTCCGAGATATTCACAATTTTTCATTTTCGTGTGTGAAAGCTCTTCCAAAAGTAGGTGAATGAGTTATTTGAGAAAAATTGGCTATCTGCAATACTATTAAGAGATAATTCACATTTACTCATTTTGAGTAGGTGAATAATTATCTATGGGTCTGAAACTTCACCAAGTGAAAGCTCTCCCAAAAGTAGGTGAATGAGTTATTTGAGAAAAATTGGCTATCCACAATACTTTTAGAGATAATTCGCATTTACTCATTTTGAGTAGGTGAGTAATTAGCTATGGGTCTGAAACTTCACCATGTGAAAGCTCTCCCACAAGTAGATGAATGAGTATTTGATAAAAATTGGGTATCCGCAATACTTTTACAGATAATTAGCATTTACTCATTTTGAGTAGGTGAATAAATAGCTATGGGTCTGAAACTTCACAGAGTGAAAGCTCTCCCAAAAGTAGGTGAATGAGTTATTCGAGAAAAATTGGCTATCTGCAATACTTTTAGAGATAATTCACATTTACTCATTTTGAGTAGGTGAATATTTAGCTATGGGTCTGAAACTTCACCAAGTGAAAGCTCTGCCAAAAGTAGGTGAATGAGTTATTTGAGAAAAATTGGCTATCTGCAATACTTTTAGAGATAATTCGCATTTACTCATTTTGAGTAGGTGAGTAATTAGCTATGGGTCTGAAACTTCACAGAGTGAAAGCTCTCCCAAAAGTAGGTGAATAAGTTATTTGAGAAAAATTGGCTATCTGCAATACTTTTAGAGATAATTCGCATTTACTCATTTTGAGTAGGTGAGTAATTAGCTATGGGTCTGAAACTTCACCGAGTGAAAGCTCTCCCAAAAGTAGGTGAATGAGTTATTTGAGAAAAATTGGCTATCTGCAATACTTTTAGAGATAATTCGCATTTACTCATTTTGAGTAGGTGAGTAATTAGCTATGGGTGTGAAACTTCACCGAGTGAAAGCTCTCCCAAAAGTAGGTGAATGAGTTATTTGAGAAAAATTGGCTATCTGCAATACTTTTAGAGATAATTCGCATTTACTCATTTTGAGTAGGTGAGTAATTAGCTATGGGTGTGAAACTTCACCAAGTGAAAGCTCTCCCAAAAGTAGGTGAATGAGTTATTTGAGAAAAATTGGCTATCTGCAATACTTTTAGAGATAATTCGCATTTACTCATTTTGAGTAGGTGAGTAATTAGCTATGGGTGTGAAACTTCACCAAGTGAAAGCTCTCCCAAAAGTAGGTGAATGAGTTATTTGAGAAAAATTGGCTATCTGCAATACTTTTAGAGATAATTCGCATTTACTCATTTTGAGTAGGTGAGTAATTAGCTATGGGTGTGAAACTTCACCAAGTGAAAGCTCTCCCAAAAGTAGGTGAATGAGTTATTTGAGAAAAATTGGCTATCTGCAATACTTTTAGAGATAATTCGCATTTACTCATTTTGAGTAGGTGAGTAATTAGCTATGGGTCTGAAACTTCACCAAGTGAAAGCTCTCCCAAAAGTAGGTGAATGATTAATTTGAGAAAAATTGGCTATCTACAATACTTTTAGAGATAATTCGCATTTACTCATTTTGAGTAGGTGAGTAATTAGCTATGGGTCTGAAACTTCACCATGTGAAAGCTCTCCCACAAGTAGATGAATGAGTTATTTGATAAAAATTGGGTATCCGCAATACTTTTACAGATAATTAGCATTTACTCATTTTGAGTAGGTAAATAATTAGCTATGGGTCTGAAACTTCACCATGTGAAAGCTCTCCCAAAAGTAGGTGAATGAGTTATTTGAGAAAAATTGGCTATCTGCAATACTTTTAGAGATAATTCGCATTTACTCATTTTCAGTAGGTGAGTAATTAGCTATGGGTCTGAAACTTCACCAAGTAAAAGCTCTCCCAAAAGTAGGTGAATGAGTTATTTGAGAAAAATTGGCTATCTGCAATACTTTTAGAGATAATTCGCATTTACTCATTTTGAGTAGGTGAGTAATTAGCTATGGGTCTGAAACTTCACCAAGTGAAAGCTCTCCCAAAAGTAGGCGAATGATTAATTTGACAAAAATTGGCTATCTGCAATACTTTTAGAGATAATTCGCATTTACTCATTTTGAGTAGGTGAGTAATTAGCTATGGGTCTGAAACTTCACCAAGTGAAAGCTCTCCCAAAAGTAGGTGAATGAGTTATTTGAGAAAAATTGGCTGTCTGCAATACTTTTAGAGGTAATTCGGATTTACTCATTTTGAGTAGGTGAGTAATTAGCTATGGGTGTGAAACTTCACCAAGTCAAAGCTCTCCCAAAAGTAGGTGAATGAGTTATTTGAGAAAAATTGGCTATCTGCAATACTTTTAGAGATAATTCGCATTTACTCATTTTGAGTAGGTGAGTAATTAGCTATGGGTGTGAAACTTCACCAAGTGAAAGCTCTCCCAAAAGTAGGTGAATGAGTTATTTGAGAAAAATTGGCTATCTGCAATACTTTTAGAGATAATTCTCATTTACTCATTTTGAGTAGGTGAGTAATTAGCTATGGGTGTGAAACTTCACCAAGTGAAAGCTCTCCCAAAAGTAGGTGAATGAGTTATTTGAGAAAAATTGGCTATCTGTAATACTTTTAGAGATAATTCGCATTTACTCATTTTGAGTAGGTGAGTAATTAGCTATGGGTGTGAAACTTCACCAAGTGAAAGCTCTCCCAAAAGTAGGTGAATGAGTTATTTGAGAAAAATTGGCTATCTGCAATACTTTTAGAGGTAATTCGCATTTACTCATTTTGAGTAGGTGAGTAATTAGCTATGGGTCTGAAACTTCACCAAGTGAAAGCTCTCCCAAAAGTAGGTGAATGATTAATTTGAGAAAAATTGGCTATCTACAATACTTTTAGAGATAATTCGCATTTACTCATTTTGAGTAGGTGAGTAATTAGCTATGGGTCTGAAACTTCACCAAGTGAAAGCTCTCCCAAAAGTAGGTGAATGATTTATTTGAGAAAAATTGGCTATCTGCAATATTTTTAGAGATAATTCGCATTTACTCATTTTGAGTAGGTGAGTGATTAGCTATGGGTCTGAAACTTCACCATGTGAAAGCTCTCCCACAAGTAGATGAATGAGTTATTTGACAAAAATTGGGTATCCGCAATACTTTTACAGATAATTAGCATTTACTCATTTTGAGTAGGTAAATAATTAGCTATGGGTCTGAAACTTCACCATGTGAAAGCTCTCCCAAAAGTAGGTGAATGAGTTATTTGAGAAAAATTGGCTATCTGCAATACTTTTAGAGATAATTCGCATTTACTCATTTTCAGTAGGTGAGTAATTAGCTATGGGTCTGAAACTTCACAGAGTGAAAGCTCTCCCAAAAGTAGGTGAATGAGTTATTTGAGAAAAATTGGCTATCTGCAATACTTTTAGAGATAATTCGCATTTACTCATTTTGAGTAGGTGAGTAATTAGCTATGGGTCTGAAACTTCACCAAGTGAAAGCTCTCCCAAAAGTAGGCGAATGATTAATTTAACAAAAATTGGCTATCTGCAATACTTTTAGAGATAATTCGCATTTACTCATTTTGAGTAGGTGAGTAATTAGCTATGGGTCTGAAACTTCACCAAGTGAAAGCTCTCCCAAAAGTAGGTGAATGAGTTATTTGAGAAAAATTGGCTGTCTGCAATACTTTTAGAGATAATTCGCATTTACTCATTTTGAGTAGGTGAGTAAAATGGCCGCCATTTTTGGCAAGACAAAATTTTTTTGAAAATTGGCATGGCTACTCTGCAGATATACCCTGTGGATCAAAAATTTCGTCGAAATCGCTCTATCTTGCAGGGTTTTCGAGATATAAGCATTTTTATGTTTTGCAATTTTTGCGAAAAATTCGAAAATTCAAAATGGCCGCCATTTTTGGCGAGACAAAAATTTTTTCAAAATTGGGATAACTACTCTGCAGAGATACCCTGTGGGTCAAAAATTTTGTCGAAATTGCTCTATCTAGCACGTTTTTGGAGATATAAACATTTTTGTGTTTTGCAATTTTTGCGAAAATTTCGAAAATTCAAAATGGCCGCCATTTTGGACGAGACAAAAATTTTTTGAAAATTGGGAAAACTACTCCGCAGAGATACCCTGTGGGTCAAAAATTTCATCGAAATCGCTCTATCTAGCACGGTTTTCGAGATATAAGCATTTTTGTGTTTTGCAATTTTTACGAAAATTTCGAAAATTCAAAATGGCCGCCATTTTTGGCGAGACAAAAATTTTTTGAAAATTGGGAAAATTACTCTGCAGAGATACCCTGCGGGTCAAAAATTTTGTCGAAATTGCTCTATCTAGCACGGTTTTTGAGATATAAGCATTTTTGTGTTTTGCAATTTTTGCGAAAATTTCGAAAATTCAAAATGGCCGCCATTTTGGACGAGATAAAATTTTTTTGAAAATTGGGAAAACTACTCCGCAGAGATACCCTGCGGGTCAAAAATTTCGTCGAAATCGCTCTATCTAGCACGGTTTTCGAGATATAAGCATTTTTGTGTTTTCCTTATTTGGAAAATTCGTAATGATTAATTAATCATTAATTACTCGGCCATTTCTTGACCAATCAATGCCAAAATCTAATGATTTCCAGATTTTAATAGAATGAATGTATTTGCCAAGTTTCAGGTGAATTGATAAAATTGCTTTCAAGTTATCATCCGGACAAGCTTCCCCATCGAAAAAAGACATTTTTGGTCATGTGACCTCTCTGATTGGTTGAAATGTCACTGCAGCATATTCAAAAAAATTCCCCAAGGCTACTGCCTAAACCTGCCAAATTTGAAAAGAATCCGCCTAACGGTTACAGAGTTATAAGGAAAACAAAATGCGGAGCCGGCGGAGCCTGAAGCTCTCCCATACACAAACAAGCGTCCCTTGCGGGACGCTTAAAAAGGCACTTGGGCGAGTGTCTATGGCCCTCATACACAGGTTAAATGTCTACTAAAAACCTTGATTTTCGGCATATGTAAAAAGGACATAATAATGCATTCCCAGATGGGATTTCAGCTCCATCAATCACATAGTTTAACAGTTACAGGGCTTAAAGGTGGTAAAAAGTCCAAATATTGGGTCATTGTGGGCCTTTTAGAGATCTCGATGTGGCTTTCAAATTAAAGCTTCAGACTTAAAATTTGTTACATACTAAGATTACACATAGAATATGTATCTAATAAAGTTTGAAACTTCTCAGACTTACCATTTCCAAGTTACAGGGAAAAATATGTGAAAAATGTCTTAAAAGGGTCACTCAGGTGGG
This sequence comes from Sabellastarte sp. h YS-2021, assembly GCA_964017235.1. Lineage (NCBI taxonomy): Eukaryota > Metazoa > Annelida > Polychaeta > Sabellida > Sabellidae > Sabellastarte > Sabellastarte sp. h YS-2021. Next base: position 80,274,327 of record OZ024934.1, on the reverse strand, counting down.
TGTTTAAGGTCCTCATACACAGGTTAAATGTCTACTTGAAGCCTTGATTTTTGGCACATGTAAAAAAAACATAATAATGTATTCCCAGATGAGATTTCAGCTCTATCAGTCACATAGTTTAACAGTCACAGGCCTTAAAATTGGCAAAAAGTCCAAATACTGGGTCTTTATGGGGCCTTCTAGAGACCTAAATGTGGCCTTCAAATTAAAGCTTCAGACTTAAAATTTGTCACATACTAAGATTACACATAGAATATGCATCTAATACAGTTTGAAACTTCTTAGACTTACCATTTCCAAGTTACAGGGAAAAATATGTGAAAAATGTCTAAAAATGGTCACTCGGGTGGGGATTTATGGTCCTCATACACAGGTTAAATGTCTTCTTAAAGCCTTAATTTTTGGCACATATAAAAATAACATACTAATATCTTCTCAGATAGGATTTGAGCTCTATCAGTCACATAGTTTGACAGTCACAGGGCTTAAAAGTAGCAAAAAGTCCAAATATTGGGTCTTTGGGAGCCTTTTAGAGACCTCAATTTGACCTTCAAAATTAAAGCTTCAGACTTAAAATCTGTTACATACTAAGATTACACACAGAATATATATCTAATACAGTTTGAAACTTCTCAGACTTACCATTTCCAAGTTACAGGGAAAAAGATGTGAAAAATGTCTTATAAGGGTCACTCGGGTGGGTGTTTATGGTCCTGATACACAGGTTAACTGTCTATTAAAGGCCTAAATGTTGGGGCACATATAAGAAAACACATAGATATATTCCCAGATGATATTTAACTTAGATGAGAGACATAGTTTGAAAGCTACAGTGCTTGAAAGTGGCAAAAAGTGCATAAATTGGGTCTCTGTGGGCACTTTTGAGACCTTAAGTTGACCCCTTTGGGTAAACCTACAGCCCTAAAATTTTCTACAGACAAGGATTACATATCAAAGTTATACCTAGCGCAGTTTGAGACTCATCAGAATTATCACTTCCAAATTATAGGGCAAAATATGTGTGAAGTATAGCAAAAAATCCCTAAGTGGGGGTATTTATGGGCCTCAAACACAATTTTCTCCTCAACTTAAAGTCATGATTTTCGGCACATGTACTAAGAACATATTAATGTGTTGTCAGGTAAAATTTCAGCCAGCTGAGCATCATAGTTTGTGACCTACAGGGCTCTAAGTGGCCAAAAGTGCAATTTCTGACCTTAAGGTGGCCATAAGTTCTTTTTTACTGGCAGTTTAAGGTCACCTTAAAATAGGGATCTTCCTTTGGGCACCCTTATCATGTGTACCAAGTTTGAAAAAAAAATATTAATTTGTTTTTGAGTTATCGCGTCCACAAGGAAATTTCTACGGCGGCGGCGGCGGCGGCGGCGGCGCGACGGACCTGAATCCAATATATCCCCGACTTTCGTCTGGGGATATAATAATTCGCATTTACTCATTCTGAGTAGGTGAGTAATTATCTACGGGTCTGAAACTTCACCATGTGAAAGCTCTCCCAAAAGTACATGAATGAGTTATTTGATAAAAATTGGGTATCCGCAATAGTTTTTGAGATAATTAGCATTTACTCATTTTGAGTAGGTGAGTAATTAGCTATGGGTCTGAAACTTCACCAAGTGAAAGATCTCCCAAAAGTAGGTGAATGAGTTATTTGAGAAAAATTGGCTATCTGCAATACTTTTAGAGGTAATTCGCATTTACTCATTTTGAGTAGGTGAGTAATTAGCTATGGGTCTGAAACTTCACCATGTGAAAGCTCTTCCAAAAGTAGATGAATGAGTTATTTGAGAAAAATTGGCTATGTGCAATACTTTTAGAGGTAATTCGCATTTACTCATTTTGAGTAGGTGAGTAATTAGCTATGGGTCTGAAACTTCACCATGTGAAAGCTCTTCCAAAAGTAGATGAATGAGTTATTTGAGAAAAATTGGCTATCTGCAATACTTTTAAGAGATAATTCGCATTTACTCATTTTGAGTAGGTGAGTAATTATCTACAGGTCTGAAACTTCACCATGTGAAAGCTCTCCCAAAAGTAGATGAATGAGTTATTCGATAAAAATTGGGTATCTGCAATAGTTTTAGAGATAATTAGCATTTACTCATTTTGAGTAGGTGAATAACTAGATTGGGCCAACTCGGTGCCAACATATCCCCAGACAGGTCATCACTCATGCCACAGGTTTTGATCGGGAATTTTTTATGTAAGCCATTTGTTGTATGCCATAAATCTTGGGAAAAGTTATATGAACTTCAGCACATCAATCTACTAAGTTTATATCTTCCCAAGGAAGATGGTGTATCCCCAGACGCCGAATACATAACTCAACAGAGCATATTTTCAATCTTCCTGCAATGATAACTCTGAACCTATTTTCAAAGTATTTAAATGATTGATGATTGAATGTCCATTCCAAATTAATAATCTCAAAAGAGCATATCTGTTTCTATATTTGTTGACAAATAAAATATTATTTCTAACTCAACTCATCATACTTTTCAATCTTCCTGCAAAGGGTGACTCTGAAGCTATTTTCAAAGTATGTAAATGATTCATAATCCCAAAAGCGCATATCTGTTCTATATTTGTTCACAAATAAAATATTATTTAAAAATTATATATTATTTATATTATTATTTTATTATATTATTTTTAGAATTTGCATTGTTTTTCAGTTATTCATTTCCTCAATTCCTGTATATGTGGTCCATATATATGCAACCTAAATATGTGACACAATCTCAGTTCTGACTCCCCTTTGTCTTATTAGATAATGAAGCAAACCCCATCTCCCAACCCACCCCTCTCCCCTTCTCCACACCTCTCTCACTGTTACAGAAGATCTGCAACCCCACTGAAAAGTCTGGTTCTTTGTTTCTCATTTGATATCATTCAATACCTTTGTTTATTTAGTGTCACTCAATAGCTGGAGGTCCCAGAGGTGGATGGGGGGTGGGACTAAATACAGCACAAATGGTAAACAAACAAAAGGGGTAATCAAATACAAAAAGCTCAGTTAATCTTATCACTAAAATAAAATCAAATATATAAATAAGGAATGTCCAACAGGAAAATTATATACCTCCAGAATTAAATATAAATTATCAAACCACAAGAACAGATTTATAATAATAATTCAGAATTGAGAATTTTAAGAATGTGATTATCAACTGAAATGAGTTCGTAACTGTAGGAACTGTGTCAAAATTAACTGAGGCAGACTGAATAAAACTGGGCTAGTTGAGGGTTAAAAATCCCCTATTTTTACTACATAAGGCTATAATTTCATTAATATTGGACTTATAGCTCACCAGAAAATAACAGTGTCCATTTTGCCTACTTGAATATGTTTAACCAGTTTCATTTTAAAAAGTTAAAAACTCAGCAAGCAGAGAGATAACACACAAAAATAAGTACTTAAAAGCCTAAGATAGCCATAACATTATTAATAAAAATTTAAATAGACAGGCACTTCCTTTGAAAAATTCAAAGATTTCAGCTCTATGACCCACATAGTTCGACAGTTACAGGGCTTTAAAGTGGTATAATATCCATAAACTGGGTCTCTGTGGGCATTTTACAATTGTTAAAGAGACCTTAGCAATTAAACTACAGAGCTGAAACTTTTTGGGGGACAAACATAACAAACAAAAATTATATATAATACAGTTTAAGACTTGTCACACTAAGCATTTCCAAATAACAGGGCAAAATACGGGAAAAAATGTCAAAAAAGGTCACTTGGGTGAGTGTTTATGGCCCTCATACACAGGTTAAATGTCTACTAAAAGCCTTGATTTTCGGCACATGTAGAAAGGACATAATAATGCATTCCCAGATGGGATTTCAGCTCCATCAATCACATAGTTTAACAGTCACAGGGCTTAAAGGTGGCAAAAAGTCCAAATATTGGGTCTCTGTGGGCCTTTTAGAGATCTCGATGTGGCCTTCAAATTAAAGCTTCAGATTTATAATCTGTCACATACTAAGATTATACATATAATATATATCTAATAAAGTTTGAAACTTCTCAGACTTACCATTTCCAAGTTACAGAGCAAAATATGTGAAAAATGTCTTAAAAGGGTCACTCGGGTGGGTGTTTATGGTCCTCATACACAGTTTAAATGGAAAATTTAATAGTAAATTAAATTTTTATAAGTTAATACCTTACCTAGTGGACAGATGCATTTGTCCGGCGCCTTGTCGGTCACGCCAAACGTTAGAAAAAAACGTCCTGAGCTGGGCTCTGGCCGGGACCGGTAGTGTCCTGTTCATTCGCCAGGTGGCTGTATAGCCAACCTGCTGGTATACTGCACATGCTCGCGCATGCGCTCTTCCTCTTTTTGTTGTCTACCTATGAATTTCCCCTTATACTAGAATAGCGGGACAGGTAGGGTGGGAATCCCCTTGTCCACTAGGTAAGGTATTAACTTATAAAAATTTAATTTACTATTAAATTTTCCATTTTATTGCGTTAATACATCTTACCTAGTGGACAGATGCAGAATAACTACCCAGTGGAAGGAGGGTAGCAGAAGAAGGGGGAATTCCTGAGAACTCTAGATACTAAGGGGTGATTCCAGCCATGGTTAAATAAACCAGTCCTTAGGAAAAACACCCCCCCCCCCCCCCCCCCCCCCCTTTGTTGAAATTTCCTTGTACCAACTCAACCGAGGGTACAGAGGGAAGGGGAGAGACGAGTTCATCACGTGGTGAGGAAGAAGAACAAGAACTGAAAAACCTAATAATTCCCTGGAACCACTTAGGCTCGTGATAATCCAGGGGAAAAACTTATTTATGAAATTATGTACACTATATACAATAAGGACCAAAAGAGGACTTTATTTGTCCGCCTGGACCTGTTGGGCAGCCACAATGGGCCCCAGATGGTACAGGTCCGAGTCGGCCCAAGCTAGGTCCTTCAGATAGAACTGAGTAAAGGTATTGTGGGCTTTCCAATGACAGGCCGAGAGAATTTGTTCCAAGGACACGCCTCCCTGAAAAGCCTTGGAAGCCGCAAAAGCCCTGCCATCATGTGCCTTGACTTGAAGCAACTTGTGGGAATCCTCATCGGATACTTGGTAGCACAAGAGCACTGTTTGTTTAATCCAAGAGGAGATAGTGGCCGGAACAATATCTTTCTCAAAGCTCTTCCGGAAGGACACAAAAACCAGATCCTTCCCTTTGCGGAGATCCTTGGTCCTGTCTAGATAGTAACGCAGGGCCCTGACTGGGCACAAGGACCTATCCTCCTTAAGCTCTTTGTCCAAGGAGGGTGCCAAGGCCGGTGTAAAAGTAAATCTTCCCCCCCGTAAAATCTTCCCCCCCGGGGGGCAAAATTTTCTAGAAAATAGTCCCCCCCGCCATGAAAATTTACCCCCCCACCTGTGATAATGATAAAAAATTATTAATATTTTCAAATTGTCTTTATTTAAACAGTGTACAAATCTTTTGGTGTGAACTACATATATTAACTGACACAAGATAACTTCTTTGATTTAGTTTCTCTATTCAAAGTCAGTTCCATGGATTATAAGAAGCCATGCATACTAATTCAATTAGCTGGAAGAAACAGAAAGAAGCCACATTCAGACTTTTGACTTTGTCAACCCATCTCTATTGCAATAAACAACATAAAAGAACCAGTTAGAATATCAATAATAAGATTAACCCATTTGTATTAATGGTATATGTTAATGCAGAAGCACTTCATAGAGAAAAAAATAATCCAAACATAACCTATATTGCAATTATAAATATTTTACCAGAATAGAGATGTCTAGTATTTTGTTCTATTATCTTATTCAAATTAATTATCTAATATGTTTAAGGTTACACTTTTGATTTCTCTTGTTTAAATAAAAATGATTGTCTTTTTATTTATAGAAATCATACAAAAATAAACCAGAAAATTTGGAATGTAAGCTATTACAATAATAAGCCTAACCAGAAGACAATATCAAATTCTAAATTACTGTTGAAGATTACACTTTTGAAATATCTTATTTAAATTTCAATGATTAGAAGTTATACAAAAAGTAAACCTGAAAGTTTGGAATGCAAGTTATTATTATAATATACCTAACCAGAAGAAAAGATCAAACCCTAAAATACTGTGCTGTTTAATGGGTGTTCATTCCATTCATAGAATTCACACCATAAGTGACCATGATAGATAAAAATAAATGTTAGGTAATGATGATATTAGAAGTAATCTGAAGTAAAACCATACACTGATAAAGTACAGGTCTGCATAATGAGTTTAATGATTTTTTTATTTCATTCAAAGAAGTTATACAACAAGTAAAACTAATGGATCTTCCAAAATGGAAGGTATTATTAATGAAATAAACATATACAATGCTAAAGTACAGGTACAGGTCTGCAGATGTGTCATGTTTTTGTTTCATTCAAATAAGTGATGCAACAAGGAAACCTAATAGTTCCACCAAAATGGAAGGTATTATTATCACAAATCTAAAAGGATAGCAAAATATGAAATGGCAAACAGCAGGTCTGTATGACAGATATTCTAAAAACTAATAAAGTACAAAACTAACAGTTCAAGATTAATGTCCTTAGGTGGGGGGGAAAATTTTCAGGCGGGGGGTATTATTTTCTAGAAAATATTCCCCCCCGGAGGGGAATATTTTCTAGAAAATATACCCCCGGGGGTAATATTTTCTAGAAAATCCTCCCCCCGGGGGGGAATATTTTATGGGGGGAAGATTTACCATTACACCGGGATCACTACTGGAGCCACAGATGCCGGGCCTTCTTTGGCCAACTGATTCTTGGAAAGAAACATAGGAGATGGATAGAACGACACCTGACTCCAGTTTTCTTGGTGCCGTATATTCTTGAATAGCCAAGCATGAATTTCACTTCTACGCTTGCCTGAACCTAGAGCTAGAAGAAAAACTGTCTTAAAGGTCAGATGCTTAAGGGAAGCTTTCCTCATTGGTTCAAAAGGAGGTCTAGTCAACTGGTGAAGAACAAGGGAAAGATTCCAAGAAGGCAGTCCTCGTCTGCCCTTGGGCTTATCCCTATGAAAACTGTCCAATAAACGGGTTAAGTTTTCATCTTTGCTGATGTTCAACCTCCTGGTTTCCCACCATGTCCGCAATAGCAGTTCTGTAACCGTCAATGGTGCTAGGCTGGAGTTTCCTTTCCTTGAATAGATGGAGCAGGAAATCAGCGATCTGGCTCACAGAGGGCGACCGGAAGTCCACCTTATGTGCGTCACACCATTTGATAAAAATGGCCCACTTTGACTTATAAACGGCTCTGGTTGAGCTTCTCTGAGGAGCCTCAATTCTTGCTGCCACTTCATCAGTGAACCCTTGTTCTTGAATGCAGGAGGCTCTATGAGCCACGCATGTAGATTTAAGTTGGCTAGGTTCTTGTGAAGAAGGCCATTGAGAGGCTGAGTCACGAGATCCTTGCGGAGGGGGAGCTGGAAGGGGATTTGCACGGACAGATTGACCAGATCCCAAAACCAAGGCATGTTGGGCCAACGTGGGACAATTAGGACCATCCTTAAGCATCCCTGATCCATTACCTTCGACGTCACTTGATTGAGCAGTGAGACCGGAGGAAAGGCGTAAACATCCAGATTCCCCCATGGTATGCTGAGGGCGTCCACAGCCCAGGCTGCCGGATCCGGAACCGGTGACACAAACTGGGGGAGTTTGTGGTTGAACCGGGTTGCAAAGAGGTCCACCTGTGGGAGGTCCCAGTTGGAGAACAAGAGATTGAACACTGGTAGGGACAGGGACCATTCTGTCTGAATCACCTGACTGCCTGGATAGTTTGTCCGCTATCACATTCAGGCGACCCGGAATGTGCCTTGCCCTCAGGACTATTCCTCTGGGATGGCACCAAGCCAGAAGTCTCCACAGGAGGGCACAGAGAGAGCCTGATCTCATACCTCCTTGCTTGTTCATGTAGGCAACCACAGTTGTGTTGTCTGTGGCTATAAGAACAACCTGATCCCTGCAGAGATGCTCGAAACTCTTTAGGGCCAGAAAGACTGCTTTCAGCTCTAGAAAGTTTATATGGAGGTGACTTTCTGGTTCTGACCAAACGCCCTTTGCTATAGCCTCTCCTAAGTGAGCGCCCCAACCTTCGTTTGAGGCGTCTGTAAAAACTTGTAGAGCGTGACGTAGGGCATGTAGAGGTTGCCCTCGCAGCACATTCTTTTCGTCCAACCACCAATCCAGATGGGGGTGCAGGGACGGGGGAACCGGAATCACTTTTTCCAGGACCTCCGGTACATGCCAATGCTGTTTGAGATGCCACTGAATTGGTCTCATGCGGAGGCGACCCAACCAGACTTGCTTCTCTGTGGCTGTCAAGAGACCTATGAGGGACATAAACTGCCTGACCGTGCAGGAGTCCCTGTTCTTTACAAAGAGAAGTTTCGCCTTTAATGTCTCCCAGCGCTCTGACGTGGGTAGAACCCGTCCCGTCAGGAGATCGAACCGGTAGCCTACGAAATTGAACACTTGCTGGGGTACCAGTTCTGACTTCTCCAAGTTGACCACCCAACCTAATTCGCGGCAGAGGGCCAAGAGGGTCTGGGTATTTCGTTGGCAGGTTTCCGGGCACGGGGCTCTGAGCAACCAGTCGTCTAGGTACTGGTGGATTCTTATACCCCTTGTCTGAGCCAACAATTTCACCTCCTTTACCACCTTGGTAAATTCCAACGGAGCCGTGGCTAGCCCGAATGGAAGGGCTGTGAACTGATATGCCTTGCTGTTCAAAACGAACCTGAGGTATTTTCTGGATCTGGGATGGATGGGGATATGAAAGTAAGCGTCGCTGAAATCCAGGGACGTGACCCATTCCCCTTTTTGTAAGGAGACCCTGATGGTTTCCGGTGTTTCCATCTTGAAAGTGTTTGTTTGGAGATAAAGGTTTAACTGGCTGAGGTCCAAAATGGGTCTCCACTTTTTGTTGGGCTTTGGGACCAAGAACAACCGGTTGTAAAAGGACAGGGAGGTCCGTACAACCACCTTTTCGACTACCAACTTTTTTCTTAGTGCAACTAAGGCCTCTGACAGAGCCCGGCTTCTCACCGGATTTGCATAACCACTTGTGATGAGAGGAAACCGTGTCAAGGGGGGCCTTATTTTGAACGGTAGGGTATAACCCTCCTTCAAAATGGAGACTACCCTGGGGTTTGCCCCTAGCTCTTGCCACTTTGGCCAAAAGGTCTGTAGTCTCCCCCCTACACCCAACTCTTTGACAACATTGGGGACATTTGGAACAGGTTTGGCAGAAAGACAATGATTTACAAAAGAAGCACCTTTGACAAGCTTTATTTCTGTCTTTTTCACCACGGGTCTTATACCTTTCTTTTGCGGAAGCCCTTTTGAAATTGCATACTGAGCATGAGTTGCAACACGACAAGATACAAGAGGATTTGAATGTTTTGGAACAGTGTTTAAAGAAGGAACTTTGACTACTGTCTGAACATTTAAACCGTCCTGAACCACTGGTTGTACAGTCTGCTTTACTAACTTTGACGTCCTCCACACATTTACTGATTTCTGAATGGGAGGAACCATGCTGTAATTGTCATTTAAAACCTTTATATCCCTTGGAACGAGAGAAACGAGGGTTAGAACCTCTTCCTCTGCCACGTCCTCTATTTCTAGGCCTACTAAATTGCCTCCATGGTTGTTGTTCTTGTTCCGTACCCGCAGATCTTTGATCCCTTCTGTCATAAGGCCGGTATCTGTTGGCTGTTCTCCAACCGGACTGCTGTGAAGCACCCGGACCGGGTCTCAGAGCAGTACCGGAAGCCTCATGCTTGATGATATCCTGTTCAGCAGTGGCAATGACTGCGTCGGGAAAGAGGCCATAGCCAAACATTGGAGCATTTCTAAGATGTAACCATGTATCTTGCTTGACACCAGGCTTCATATGTTCTAGATAAGCATCACGTCGGATCAAGATAAGATTAGCAAGATGCACAAACACACTGTCCGCGAGATGTTGCAAAGCCGTGCCCATGGCAACAGAGACACTCTGGTGAAAAGCCATAAGGTCCTTGAGGTCGTTCAGGGCACCAGACACTTCCTTAGGGGCTTTGCCCTTGTTGATGCGGGAACATAACATGGCAACATTACTAGACATTTTATCTTGCAACTCACTAGCGCACCGGTTGAACCCTGCAGCATTGTTAATGATATATGAGTTCTCTCTAGCGCACTTCTCCCACCTTCTGAGGTATTCCTGGGAAATGGGCCTAGAAGGAGGGCCTGCAGCTGGATAGGCCGAAGCCTTAGTAAGCCTTGGAAACTGGGAATTAAGTTTCGCTTCGGTATTATGCCAACTGAAGAGTTTTCTACCCGGTCTGTGGGGGCCATCTTGTTTAATGGTATACATCTGATACCATCTTGCCTGTGACTTGGGGATCTTCACAAACTGGTCTTTTTTCAGTCCGGCCGAGTCTTGGGCCCTTGAAGGGTAGCATTCCGCCACAACTGTATTGAGTCGCTCCAACTTCTGGCAGAGCCAGTCATCCGGCGGCATCTCAACTGAAATACGGGCAGGCCTTTTAGGATTCTTACCCTTCCAAGGGTTATTGGATTTATCCGGCTCATTCAAGTCACTTTCAAAGTCCGGTATGTGAGTCCACCCCATGAAGGAACGAACCGACCTTACAGTTTCTCTGTAGTTCATCTCTTCGGTTTGTTCTGGATGTTCCAGAGTATCAGAGGAAATCTCACCTTCGTCAGAGTCAGAGTGAACAGACGACACATCAGAACCGGCCAAAGGGTCATCAAAATCAATGTCGTCCGGTTCCGGTGGAAGATTGAAGGTACCGGGGAAGGCGGAGCCTGAGGATGATGTTGAAGACTTAGCCAAAAACAGGTCACCAGCAGAACCGGCTTGGTCATCTTCCGGTGTAAGGGTGACTGAAGATGCCGGAGGAGCTTTCTTCTGTACTGTAGCCTGCGCTACACTCTCCGGACCGGAGGTGCCCAAAGCAGGGACCGGCTTATCCAAGGAAACCGGTTTATCAGCTATTTTGACTGACTTCTTATGTTTTTTGTCTCTAGTTTTCTTGGGTTTATCCTCCCCAGATTTAACAACAGCCTCCTGCACTGCCGGGGACTCCACCGGACCGGTGGGCCGGGCAGCCGGGGCAATAAAGGGGGAATCAGAAGGCACAGCTTTTGAACTTGAAGGATTCACCGCCATTTTGGGGGTGGAGAAAACATTGCCTCTACTCAACAAGGCTTCTACACGTGCAAATTGCTCTGCCCATTTATCGTTCATCAGAGAAAACTGTTCTGCTGTAACAAAAGTGGCAGGTTGAGATGTACTCTGAGGAGGGGCAGCAAAAGTTGGCTCAGCAGAAGAATCCACGGAAGCAATGACTTCAACTTCTTTAGGGGAAACTAAAATACCTGCTTTACGGTCTTTTCTAATTCTATAAGAAGGGGTAGAAATCAACTCCTTTTGTTCATCAGAGAAGGAATCGCACACACTACACTGTTTGTCTTTAACACAAGGGTCATCCCCAATGCCCTTATCGCGACAGCGCGCGCATTTCTTGTGCAAATCAAAGGCGGCCATAACGTGGCCACATGACCCCCGCCTTTGTCCTTTCTTTTCCCCTGGTGAATCCATGATATATATAGCACAACACTACTAACACACTTTAAACAAATATCCACTATAACACTACTAAAAATTGAAAAGTTTCTCTTAAACTTCAAGCGTTTACAAAATGGACGCGCCAAACAAAAAGAGGAAGAGCGCATGCGCCAGCATGCACAGTATACCAGCAGGTTGGCTATACAGCCACCTGGCGAATGAACAGGACACTACCGGTCCCGGCCAGAGCCCAGCTCAGGACGTTTTTTTCTAACGTTTGGCGTGACCGGCAAGGCGCCGGACAAATGCATCTGTCCACTAGGTAAGATGTATTAACGCAATAAAATGTCTACTTGAAGCCATGATTTTTGGCACATGTAAAAAGAACATAATAATGTATTCCCAGATGAGATTTCAGCCCTATCAGTCACATAGTTTAACAGTCACAGGGCTTAAAGGTGGCAAAAAGTACAAATACTGGGTCTTTGGGAGCCCGTCAGACCTCAATGTGGCCTTCAAATTAAAGCTTCAGACTTAAAATTTGTCACATACTAAGATTACACATAGAATATGTATCTAATACAGTTTGAAACTTCTCAGACTTACCATTTCCCAGTTACAGGGCAAAATATGTGAAAAATGTCTAAAAAGGGTCACTCGGGTGGGGATTTATGGTCCTCATACACGGGTTAAATGTCTATTAAAGGCCTAAATTTTGGAGTACATACAAGAAAAACATATTGATATATTCTCAGATGATATTTCACTTAGATTAGAGACATTGTTTGAAAGCTACAGTGCTTGAAGGTGGCAAAAAGTCCATAAATTGGGTCTCTGTGGGCAATTTTGAGACCTCAAGTCGGCCTAACAGGTAAACCTACAGCCTTTAAATTTTTCACAGACAAGGATTACATATAAGAGTTACACCTAGAGCAGTTTGAGACTCATCAGAATTACCACTTCCAAATTATAGGGCAAAATATGTTAAAAATGTAGGAAAAAAGTCCTAAGTGGGGTCTTTATGGGCCCCAAACACAATTTTCTCCTAAACTTAAAGTCTTGATTTTCGGCACATGTACTAAGAATATATTAATGTGTTCTCAGGTAAAATTTAAGCCAGATACGCCTCATAGTTTGTGACCTAGAGGGCTCTAAGTGGTCAAAAGTGCAATTTCTGACCTTAAGGTGGCCATAAGTTCTTTATTATTGGGAGTTTAAGGTCACCTTAAAATAGGGATCTTCCTTTGGGCATCCTTAACATGTGTACCAAGTTTGAAAAAAAAATATTAATCCGTTTTTGAGTTATCGCGTCCACAAGGAAATTTCTACGGCGGCGGCGGCGCGACGGACCTGAATCCAATATATCCCCGACTTTCGTCTGGGGATATAATTAGCTACAGGTCTGAAACTTCACCGAGTGAAAGCTCTTTGGGATAGCTGCTCTGCAGAGATACCCTGGAGATCAAAAATTTCGTCGAAATTGTTCTATGTAGCACAGTTTTCGAGATATTAGCATTTTTGTGTTTTGCCATTTCTGCGCAAAAATTCGAAAATTCAAAATGGCCGCCATTTTTGGCAAGATAAATTTTTTTTGAAAATTGGCATGGCTACTCTGCAGAGATACCCTGTGGGTCAAAAATTTCGTCGAAATCGCTCTATCTAGCACGGTTTTCGAGATATAAGCATTTTTATGTTTTGCAATTTTGCGAAAAATTCGAAAATTCAAAATGGCCGCCATTTTTTGTGAGAAATTTTTTTTTTTTGAAAATTGGCATGGCCACTCTGCAGAGATACCCTGTGGGTAAAAAATTTCGTCGAAATCGCTCTATCTAGCACGGTTTTCGAGATATAAGCATTTTTATGTTTTGCAATTTTTGCGAAAAATTCGAAGATTTAAAATGGCTGCCATTTTTGGCGAGACAAATTTTTTTTGAAAATTGGCATGGCTACTCTGCAGAGATACCCTATGGGTCAAAAATTTCGTCAAAATCGCTCTATCTAGTACGGTTTTCGAGATATATGCATTTTTATGTTTTGCAATTTTTGCGAAAAATTTGAAAATTCAAAATGGCCGCCATTTTTGGCGAGAAAATTTTTTTTTTTGAAAATTGGGACAACTACTCTGCAGAGATACCCGCGGGTCAAAAATTTTGTCGAAATCGCTCTATCTAGCACGGTTTTCGAGATATAAGCATTTTTGTGTTTTCCTTATTTGGAAAATTCATAATGATTAATTAATCATTAATTACTCGGCCATTTCTTAACCAATCTATGCCAAAATCTAATGATTTCCAGATTTTAATAGAATAAATGTATTTGCCAAGTTTCAGGTGAATTGATAAAATGCCTTTCAAGTTATCATCCGGACAAGCTTCCCCATCGAAAAAAGACATTTTTGGTCATGTGACCTCTCTGATTGGTTGAAATGTCACTGCAGCATATTCAAAAAAATTCCCCAAGGCTACTGCCTAAACCTGCCAAATTTGAAAAGAACCCACCTAACGGTTACAGAGTTATAAGGAAAACAAAATGCGGAGCCTAAAGGTCTCCCATACACAAACTAGAGTAAAGTGGCTGGCTTTCACCCAACCACAGAGTCGAATCTTAGGACATGACTGGGTGTTGAAATCTGTAAACTCTGTATTATCGCCCGCATTTGGAAACCGCTTTCACGGAAGTTTTCAGATCTGTGTCTCAAGATGGGTATTTGCTTACAAATATAAAGGGTCAGTAGATGCGCAGTTTTACAAAGCTGGTTTAAGATGAACACCACCAGCATATTTCCTGTCCACGGACATGCTTCATTAATATTAATGAGCAAACATGCGCAGGCACGGCAGTTCTTAGAAGGGGTTTTCTGACAATATATTTTACAAGGCTGGTTTAAGATGAAAACTACCAGCATTTTTCCTGTTCACAGACTTGCCTCATTAATATTAATGAGCAAATATGCGCAGTCACAGCAGTTCTTTGTGGGGGTTTCCTTTTCGTTTACAAGGCTGGTTTAAGATGAAAACTACCAGCATATTGTAGAAATAAACTATGTATGCGCGGACTTTATTGGCGATTCAATCACAAAAATAACCTCAAATAAAGGACGAGGAAATATGGATATTGGATCAAGTGAAGAAAGAGGCGCATTGTCCCTGGATATTTTACAGAAGCAAATTGTAAGTATTCAAATAAAATATTCGTGTGTTGTTTCTACGAATAGCCACAATGAGCGAAAATAGGGAACCATAGATTATGGTGTATTTTACCGATGTCGAAATGACGTGAGAACTTCTAGGACATGCAAAAGCGCCTTCAAGTGGTTGAATGTAGAACTACGGAGTTTGAATATTTTCATTGTCGATTCTGATTGGCTGAACGACAAAGGTGTAGTACTACCGTGATGTCACTTCATTCATTAATTTCTTTGCGGTTTATTTGTTTGACAAATGGGTAGATGCGCAGACAACATTTTTACATTAACAGTGACTGCGTGATACACCAGCAGACAAATAAATTAATTGGGGTTTCACCTCTAGAAACCAGCAGACGAAACCGTTAAAAAAGACTCGTTCGAGTAGAAAATCACAATGGAAATACAATAGGTTCTAGGACATCCGGGACTTTACACAAAGCCAGACGTAGTGCCAGACATGCTTTTTACTTCATAAAATATAACTTAATAAAGGCATTAAAAATCTTCAAAATGGCAGAGTGTATAATATACACCTTAATGTACAGATATATGAAGAAATATTATTCAGAATTTGATATTTAAGGGCTTAAACGGCCAATTTAAAATCGTGGCCGCAACTCAGTACATAACTCGAATCAAAGATTCGACTAACAAGCGTATTCCTTTTATGGAGAATCAACATACACCCAGGCACACACATAAACAATCACACATTCAGACTATCACAAACCACACTACCTGAAACTCCTATGCTTATGCAAACAGAAAGTCCACTCATTGGGTAAGGAGATATTGAAGGGAAAAGACTGGCAGAAAAGATGCCGATATTTGTCACAGTACACATTTCAAGTTCTGGTTTAAATACCATGCTCAATAAGTATTACAGCTAAATAGGCAAGACTAAAATAGGAAAATTTTTATATAAACAGATAATCGCTTTCCAAACAAACATATTTATCACCTGATTGATCTGAATATTGATTGGGATGGGTAGGGATACAGTCATGTTACATAGTTTCTGAAAAAATAGTGGTCGAAAAGGTATAAATGGGGTCCTGTGGTTATTTTAGCAACTTTAATATGATCTTAAAATAGTGTTGAAGACGGTAAACCAGAAACCTATTTGCCGACTGAAAGACACTGATCCGGTTACGCTTAGTTTTCTTTTAACCAGACTGGTTTCTTTACATATTCGTTATCTTAATTTAAGTTTACCAAAATATTCAACTACAACAAATATTTAAACCATTTTATAATATTCTATTAATATATAGCACATTTTGTCCTTAAAAGTCTTCAAAACGCATATCATGGTTCATACTTATATGGGAGTTATAGCTCACGTACACATTTGAAAACTTATGTCTTCACGTCTAATAAACACACCCGGTTTTTGGCTGAACTTCCGCTTTCAGTAACCGGTTCAAAAAATAGCATTCAACCACAACACTACCTTAAAATGAAAACTAATGAGCTCACGTTTTTCACAAAGAAATATCATATATACAAGTTATATCCACTACAGTTTGAGTCTGGTCAGATTTGCCACTGTAAAGTTAAAAGGCAAAAGATGTGAAAAATGCAGGGCAATATCCTCCAGGTAGATTGTTCACAGGTCTCACAGAGGTTAAATGTGTAGAATATATTAATATATTTCCAGATGAGATTTCAGCTCTCTTTCAGTCACATAGTTCAACAGCTACAGGGCTTAAAAGTGGACAAAAGGCCATAAATTGAGTTTCTGTGGCATTTTAGAGACCTTAACACAACCTTAAAATTAAAGCTACACTTCAAATTTTCCATAGAGATTACATATTCAGACTTGTCAGACTTACCATTTCCAAGTTACAGGACAAAATATGTGCAAAATGTCCAAAAAATGTTATGTCTTTATGGGGCTCAAAAACAATTTTAACCTCAGCATAAAGTTTTGATTTTTGGCATATTTACAAAGAATGTATCAATGTGTTCCCAGGTGGTCAATGGTCATAACTTCTTTATATATTGAGAGTTTAAAGTCACCATAAAATAGGGTTCTTCTCCTGACTAGTGAGTGGAATCGCCTCAATTTTGATGGTCGATTATTCGTCCATTTTTCCGACCGATGATCGACCCATAAACGACTTTTTTACTCCACTGTTGGCCAATATATCCTGAAACACATTCCGGGATGAAGTATATGTCAATCCGGTAAGAATAACGGTGTTTCCGACATTTAGTACCCACCAAAAGCACTCACTTCCGGTAAATATGGCGATAGTTATAAACAAACACAAAATTTGTGGCAAATCTCTTGATTTATTAAAAGAAAGTTTAGGAAACTGCCTAAAATATCAAAAATATGTGGATATTGAGAAACATAAAGAAGGGCAAGATTTAATCGATTTCCAGAAGTTATCAGTGACCGAACGCGATTGTACCATGACACCGACAATTAATCGAACGTTCGTCTTATCGTCCACCCACTACTCCTGATCCACATACATGTGTGCCAAGTTAGAATGACATCGGTAAAAGTATTTTTGAGTTATCGTCAAAAAACAACAAGTCAAAAAACGTGCGGGGGGCGGTGGTGGTGGCGGGAGGGAGGTGGAACCAGTATATCCCTGACTTTCGTCTGGGGATATAATTATCTTTACTCACCAACCAAAACCTACCTGTGACTATCTCTTCGATGTCTTCTGTCTCTTGACCTTGACCTTTTATGTCTACTCTTTTCAGGTGACTTTGAATGACCCTCACGTGACCTTCGTCGACTTTGGCCATCAGATGAAGACTTACGCCTGTCAGTTAATTCAGCTGGAACAGCTTTTGCCTTATCACTTGCCACTGTTTCTTTTTGCTTTCATGAAAATAAAGATATAAACATATATCTAAACATAAATATCCAAAGGATAGGGTTTTATACCTTTTCAAAAGAAAAAAAAAATCTTGATTTCAGTAATTACAGAAAACTAAGCCACAGGGAGAAACTACCACATTATAATGTGTTTTTAATTATGTTTTTAAATATTAACCTTTCACCACTTTACCTGCTTTATATCTTTCTCAGGACTTGGACTCTTTGGCTTCTCTTCTTCAGACTTTGCTGAAATAAAAAAAAAAGTTTACTATTGGTAATATACATTAACCTTTTCACTTAAACTCGTACAATTCTTAACTCACTTATTTAACAGATCCACACATTCACTTGCTATGGTATGCCATATTTTGATTTTTCTTTTAAATGTCATATGACATAGTCATTGCAAAATTACTAAAGCTGACCAACACATCATTTCCTGATTTTAAACTGTCTGGATACTAGTGTTTGGCCAATGTTTGCAACCAAACTGAATTCATGCCATTTGGGGCCTACTGAAATTTTAAAATAAACTTACTTTTAGTATATATATTACAGTGAATTTGTGTAATCAGGGAATTCGCGAATTCGCTGAATGCTTTTAGGGAATTCGCGAAATCCCTAAATGGATCAGGGAATTCATGAATTCCCTAAAATTTCTAGGGAATTCACGAAATCCCTGAAATTTTAGCCTGAATATATTTTAATTTACCAACATTTATTAAATAAAATTAATGCACATAATTTGTTATGCTTCTGTAGGACCATAGTTATAACACCGTAAAACTAGACCTAGCGCATCGGAGAACCGATGCAAATTGTATCCACCGTAAAGACAATGCACCAAAACCTCTAGGACCAATAATAAGCGAGTTATAAGCACTTTTAAGTTTGGCTGTCCTCATTTGACCTTCAAGGAGGGGCCCAAGGTCAAATCCGACCACACCAGAAGATTCCCAGAACATGATTTCCTATATGTTGGTTTACTATCCCAAACATCTAGGACCAATAATAAGCAAGTTATAAGCACTTTTTAGTTTGGCTGTCCTCACACTTGACCTTCAAGGAGGGGCCCAAGGTCAAATCCGACCACACCAGAAGATTCCCCGCCCATGATTTCCTGTATGTTGGTTTACCATCCCAAACCACTAGGATCAATAATAAGCGAGTTATAAGCACTTTTAAGTTTGGCTGTCCTCATTTGACCTTGCAGGAGGGGCCCAAGGTCAAATCCGACCACACCAGAAGATTCCAAGCCCATGATTTCCTATATGCTGGTTTACCATCCCAAACCTCTAGGACCAATAATAAGCGAGTTATAAGCACTTTTAAGTTTGGTTGTCCTCGTTGGACCTTGAAGGAGGGGCCCAAGGTCAAATCCGACCACACCAGAAGATTCCCAGCCCATGATTTCCTATAGGTTGCTTTACCATCCCAAACCTCTAGGACCAATAATAAGCGAGTTATAGGCACTTTAACCTTTGGCTATCCTCGTTTGACCTTGAACGAGGGGCCCAAGGTCAAATCCGACCACACCAGAAGATTCCCAGTGCATGACTTCCTATATGTTGGTTTACCATCCCAAACATCTAGGACCAATAATAAGCGAGTTATAAGCACTTTTAAGTTTGGCTGTCCTCATTTGACCTTGAAGGAGGATCCCAAGGTCAAATCCGACCACACCAGAAGATTCCCAGCCCATGATTTCCTATATGTTGGTTTACCATCCCAAACCTCTAGGACCAATAATAAGCGAGTTATAAGCACTTTTATCTTTGGCTATCCTCGTTTGACCTTGAAGGAGGGGCCCAAGGTCAAATCCGACCACATCACAAGATTCCCAGTGCATGATTTTCTATATGTTGGTTTACCATCCCAAACATCTAGGACCAATAATAAGCGAGTTATAAGCACTTTTAAGTTTGGCTGTCCTCATTGACCTTGAAGAAGGGGCCCAAGGTCAAATCCGACCACGCCAGAAGATTCCCAGCCCATGATTTCCTATAGGTTGGTTTACCATCCCAAACCTCCAGGACCAATAATAAGTGAGTTATAGGCACTTTTACCTTTGGCTATCCTCGTTTGACCTTGAAGGAGGGGCCCAAGGTCAAATCCGACCACACCAGAAGATTCCCAGCCCATGATTTCCTATATGCTGGTTTACCATCCCAAACCTCTAGGACCAATAATAAGCGAGTTATAAGCACTTTTAAGTTTGGCTGTCCTTGTTTGACCTTGAATGAGGGGCCCAAGGTCAAATCCAACCACGCTAGAAGATTCCCAGCCCATGATTTCCTATATGTTGGTTTACCATCCCAAACCTCTAGGATCGATAATAAGCGAGTTATAAGCACTTTTAAGTTCTGCTATCCTCGTTTGACCTTGAAGGAGGGGTCCAAGGTCAAATCTGACCACATCAGAAGATTCGCAGCACATGATTTCCTATAGGTTGGCTTCACATTGCAAACCTCTAGGACCAATAATAAGGGAGATATAGGCACTTTTAAAGTCCGCTATGTGGGTTACTTCGGCACTCCGCGGATGACCTTGAATTAGGAGCTTCAAGGTCAAATGTGTGCAAGGTTGTAGAGGACATGTATATGTGTCATACATATCACCTATGAAGAGATTCAACCTTCTACCTATGAGGAACAGCCAGTAGAAAAATCTAGATTATTTTCAAAGAAATGCCCGTGGCGGCCATCTTGTTTTTCAGAATGAGGCTATTTTCCTTCCCAGAGAAGCTTACCCCCCAATGAAGATATCCTGCAAATTTGGTGAACCTAGCTGCTGTTGTTTTCCTCTTAGAGCGTTAACGCCGAAAATCTCTCTACGCGCGGCGGCGGCGTAGCGGACGCTAAACCAAAGTATCCACCGGATGCTTCTGGTGGATACAATTACTGTGCATGACACACAAAATCATTTTAAAGGTCACAGGAAACATTTTTCATGAAAACTGTGAATTTACTTTTTTTAAATGGATAAAAACTTAATGAAATGTGGTTGTTTTTAAGAAATATATGGTAGTAGAGTCACAAATGACAATCTAGAAAGTAAAAATCCCGAGTGCTGTGAAAAGCCGACATGTTGTTTTTCTCGTAGATGATGATTGATGACGTCACAGGTTCATAGCACAGTTTGTTTAGTTCTGAGATAAACATATAAATACACACTGAGCGAATTAAGTGGGTGTAAGTTTTTTTTCTTTTTTTAAAGTTTTAGTTCACATAGAAGCAAAAACAGCCCATCAATCTTATTTATTCACATGTTGCTGCTGTTTATCAGCTGTCACCTCATTTTTCTCCGGTTTTACAACCATCTCAGTTAATATAAACACTAAGATGAAAGTCAGCCAGCGTAAGGAACTGAAAGAATATGTGTTCACTTGTCTAACTTGGAATATATACTTGCATTTCTGAACTTTTTAAAAAATTTGGACAGATCTGGCCAATACTGCACTCAACATTGTTGTAAATGGAATTGAATGGAATTTATTTGGATTTAATGCAACATATTTAGACATATATTGGTGTCATTAGGGGCGTCACGACTAACCGAATAATCGACAACGGTTAGAATAGTGATATTTTCCGGTTTCATATTTTAAAGTAAGAACTAGAAATAGGCCGCCCTGTTGATAGTAGATGCGAATAGAAACAGGATAGCATAGAAGAACACACATTATCATGTGTAATGTCCACCCATGAACCTTTTGCCCAAATTGTACAGTAGTCTTACAAGACCCTGTTTCATTTGTAAAATATATCAATGATGCTTAAATATTTGTTAGTGTAGATGTAAATTATTTCAGCTTCATGCCTTTTTGCATTGGTTGGGTTGAAAATTTTGACGAAATCACTCTATCTTGCACGGTTAAGAAGATAGAAGCAAATTCCTGTTTTTCTATTTTTGGCAAAAATTTGAAAATTCAAAATGGCCGCCATTTTTGGGAAAAGGAAATTTTTTTGAAAATTGCCAAGAGTACATTTCTTAGATACCCTATGGGTCGAAAATTTCAACGAAATAACTCTATTTTGCACGGTTAAGGCCAGTTTGTGTTTTTCCATTTTGGGCAAAAATTCGAAAATTCAAAATGGCTGCCATTTTTGGGGAGGGGAAAATTTTTTGAAAATTGCAAAGATTGCATTCCTTAGATACCCTGTGGGTGGAAAATTTCGATGAAATCGCTCTATCTCGCATGGTTAAGGAGATAGAAGCAAATTTGCGTTTTGCCATTTTTGACAAAAATTTGAAAATTCAAAATGGCCGCCATTTTAGGGGAGGGGAAATTTTTTTTTAAATTGCCAAGAATACTATGCTGAAATACCTGTGGGTCAAAAATTTTGACGAAATCGCTCTATCTCGCACGGTTAAGGAGATAGAAGCAAATTTGTGTTTTGCCATTTTTGGCAAAAATTCGAAAATTCAAATTGGCCGCCATTTTTGGGGAGGGGAAAATTTTTTGAAAATTGCAAATATTACATTCCTTAGATACCCTGTGGATCGCTCTATCTCTTACGGTTTCTGAGATATTAGCAAATTACTCAAAAGTAGTACTGAAAATACACAATGAAGTACCTAAATGGCTATTACTCATGTACTGACAAAGCTATCAGTCCCAAATGCAATACCAAGCGAGCTATGGACATAACAATCTTGTATTCAAAATTGTAGTAAAATATCTTTAATTATTTTGGCTTAAATGCACGGAAACCAATGGGTACTGAAAATAGCTGTACTTAAGTATTACTCAGTAAGCAAAAGAGGTACAACAGCCAAAAGCAATCCCAAGCAAGCTACTGACCCAATAAGCCTGCATACCAAATTTGGTGACAATAGCTCTAATACTTTTCCTTTAAATGAGCGGAAACCATGCGTGACGCCGGACATCGGACGCCGGACGGCGAAAAAAGCAAAAATAATATATCCACCCCCTAGGGGGGTGGACATAATAATCGCTTAATGTAGTAAAAGATGGCAGAAGGTCTGGATCCATCAAATATATCCATATTGTCACATAAAATAAGTTAAATTCCGAAAACAGCCACGTTTTCTGTACTGTTTATGCATTCACGTAAAGCCGGAAGTACCATATATCTCTTATATCGCTTACTTCCTGTCTGAAATAAACGAAGCAAAAGTCGCAGGAAAACAGCAAATTTATTCATTTTTACAGGTTATATACATATATTTTCATTTTATTTCACATATTTATCGTTTTCAGTGCTTTTTACGAGATGAAACTTAAGATTTTTGGATGTTATTTTAATTCGCGGTTATTCGGTGTCGACACGAATAGTACTTACCGATTAGTCGAAATATTTGGAGTCGTGACGTCCCTAGGTGTCATAGGCAAAAATCAGTAATTACACCTTTTCAAGTATATTTAAGTAAGTTTCAGTTATGTAGATAGCTTGTGTAAAGGCTAATCACTTTCATAGTTTAAACATTGCCTCAAAAAATAATACCTGAGGTTGGAACAATATCTACACAGTCAGACACATCTATAGGTTTTGTGGTTGAAAGTCTTGCAATGGGTTTTGGTTACAGTGCGAACATTACGTATCCTTGCATGGGCCCACTCTCTCATATATTGATTCAGTGTTTATTTAATGATTATTTTGTGGTACGTTAAGTTTTTAAAAACAAGGAAAAATCTATTCAAATTTATCACAAAAATGGTCCAGCATATATGTACTATATATTTATGAAACTTGTTCCTACTTCCCTAAACATATAATTTTTAATATGAGAGTAATATAAGGGTCTCCAAAGGCTAATTGTGTAGTTCGTTGTCGCACACTGATATATTTAACATAACAAATAAATTGCATTCAAAAACACTGAAAATAAATGCATACTTTTAAAAATGTTGATAGATATATGAAAAGACAATTTGACTATATTTCCTCTTCAAACATATGTATTTTTATTTGGAAAAATACCAACAATCTTATCAAGGCTAATTTTGTAAATTTACTGTGCCAGACTGATGCATTACATCAACAACAAAAAACATTCCAACAGTGTTGATTCTAGGGGGAGGGGCTAAAAATTCTGGGGGATGGTTATTTTTATCAAAGTGACTCCTGTCACGGCATTGTGGTTATTAAGTTTTCGTCTAAAGTCACGGCATCACAAATTCAGTCATTATACTATCAATTTGTAGGAATATGTTGGAAAACCCCACAGAATACCGTGACCTCATGAATATTAATGAGTGGTCCACAAATTCTTCAAGTAAAATATTGTTAAAAAATCCCATGAAATGGTCAATATATTTTCTATGCATATATGAATATTCATGAGCTCTGTGGTCCATCTAGTATTTGATCTTAAAGCAGAAAATATTGTTAAGAAACCATTATGAAAATCTGTGATCTCATTAATATTAATGAGTTGTCCGTGAATTTTGATTTTCAAGTAAAGTATTTTCTACACATACATTGTTGGGAAACCCCACAGATACGTAGGGTCAGCACCGGCTTGACTCTGTTGTGGTAACAATCCAGTTTACTGTCGGTTTCGTTTTTCTTGCCGCCATTTTTCATATAACCACCCACTTTAAGCTTAATTTCAAGTTTTTGGGTATACTATGTCTAAATACTGTCTCTAGCACATAATATATTTGAGTTCTTTTACATATGTAAATGATCACGAACCACATCATCAACATGCATTATTCGAAGCACGTTTCGACGGAAAAATCAAAACCTCGACAAACTCTCAATCCGTGCAGTCTTTCGATTTTCTAAATCTCTCATCTTTTCGCTCCATGTGTTTCCCGCATCGCCTTGTGTACTACGCGTTCTCGTATAATTTGGTCATCGCAGACTCCAAGAAAATCCGCGTTTGTAGGTGAATTTATGCGAGATCCCGCGGAAAACGCGCCCTAGAAGCAACACTGGTGTGGTATCTTCACAATTTTTAGCAAATTAAAGTAAGTTTATGCCCATACCTTTCTTTTCCTCTGGAGACTCTGATCTGAACCTGTTCTTGATGAGGTCTCTGTCTTTTTTCTCTCGTTTTCTTTTACGACGATCGTTTTTCTTTTGTTTACTATCGTCTTCTGATGATTCATCAGACTCTTCTTCATCTTCATCTGAAGAGGTTGCCTCACCCTCACTAAAATGCACAGGATTCATAGTTTAATAACTGTTTATAGATCTCACTAAAAAAAGTCAATATTTTAACAACCATCCTGTCCTTAAGATTAAGGACAGGTGTACTTTGCGAGTAAGCTGACAACTTTCTACACATATTTCAAGATTCATCAATTTGAAACAGTGGAATTTTTTTGTCCGTTTGTCACAGAGTATAGCTTGTATAATATTTTCCCACATATGGCCATTATGTACACTTATGTACACTTTGGAGATGTACATTTTTATGTCTTAACACTTAGTCAGGTAGCCTTGTGCTAAAAAGTATAACTTTTACTCACTAATAATTTGCAAAACAGAATTGTCTGATCACTATATGAATGATTTGGGCATATTTTCAACAGTTTTTGCTGATTTCTTTAAGTTATATGGAGGGGAATTTTCATTTTACATTTGAGTGCAGTGATGATGTACTGGGAGGTAAGAAACGAGCCTTGCCAGGCTTACTACAAATTGATTTTACATTTGACATAAGACAGCTTTTGTATTTTGTACAACTCAGAAATATCAATGTTTTAATATGCTTACCTTACAAGATATATTTGATATAAATATAAAATTTAGTGGATATATATGGCTTTGGTGAAACAAAAGTTTGATATGAACCTCTCACATAATTCTCTCAAAACAGGGAAGTCTGTAAAGTGAACAAGAGTAATTATTTTCTTGCCTGTAAATGTAATTGTACACCTTTCTGATACTGGAACAGGAGATTCTGGTTAACTGATATATGAGCATGAGCATGACATTTTTCATTCAAAACAAGGATAAGAATTTGACATCTGGATTAACATGGATTCAAATTTGAGAAATATTAATTTGATGACTGTACTAGACAGTGCCTTTCATGTCTGGCTAATTCAAGGTTTCATTTTTCAATATTTATGTTGTTATGGTATAATATATCATTCACATGTTATTATGATAATGAATATACATTAACACATATCACATCCATTCCCTTAACACATGTTATTCTGATCCTTATGGTAATGTTTTGAAGTTTTCCTTTACATGCGCAATTTCACAATTTCATTTATCAATATCTTTAAATATCAAGAAGACCACTGAATTAATGCGTATAAAGAAATATGTTAATCAGGTTATATAATTCTTAAATTACCAAAATAAAACAGAATACATTACTGAAAATGCAATATACATACCGTCTTACAAACCTATTGTGGTAATTGTTATGATTTGAACATCATAAAATCAACTACCAACCTATTGGAACAATCTTCTAAGGTTCAACAAACAGCAGCAACTTTGTGTGATTTTGTAGATGGAGAATCAGCCTCCAGTTGATCCATTGATTACTAGATTCGGTGAAATTTATAGCAAAAAAGTCACTGGATCACTTGAGCTAAATGACGTTTTGTTTGCGTTTTTTCTTTCATATACACACACGTTTTATAAACAAAGCTACAGAATTAAGAGGCCCATATAGTTTTTAATGTATAATCTACAGGTGTGACATAAATTAAAAGCTTAAATGTGATCATACAAAAAGAAAATCTACCTTGAAACTGTATCTTCTAAAACCATGCAGCAATCAGTGTATAACTGATACTGTGAAATATCCCTTAGTTCAGATTTGGTCAGAAGTCAACCCTTTATCAATAATCCATAGGATCCACTGGATGCCTACAGTGGATACAATTAAGGTTTATGCACAAAAAGTACTTTTCTGGGGGCTTTTTTTCCACTTCAATATCAGTTACATACCCATTATCAAATTTTATCATCTTTTCCATAGTCTGCTGCATATTATATAATATAATTTTATAAATTATAAAATCTTAAGTATATGCGTCACACACATTAAACTTCAACAAAGTAAAAAATGTATTTCTTAGAATCTGAGCTTGTATTCTTAAAAACAGACTCCTGCTCAAACTTATACTCAAATTCAATATAGGCTATGTGGCACTTTACAAAGATTTTAATAGCAATTTTACCATCAGCAAGTGAACGGAATGAAAAAACGGTTATCCACTATTTGCTTTGTGTGTCAAGATTTGCTTTAATCTTGTTACACAAAATCCTTTAAATTGTCTTTGTTTATATACATATTTGCATATTTACAGGTATCCAAAGTGTTATGGGTTCAAATCTCCTACTGGCATGGTCATGTGACAAAAGAGCTCTATACCCATTCTGAGTATATATGTTTATGCTTTTGTCTATTTTCTAGAATACATGCCCAGTTGGGCCATAATTTTTGTTTCTCTTATCTTGCTTTTAATATAAACGCATAAAACACACATACTACCTAATCAGGCTTTTATACAGTACCTTGAGGTCTCCTCCTCTTCCTCCTCACTACTGTCAGATTTCCCTTCTTCTTCTTCGTCATCTTCCCCATTGCTCTCGTCTGCGGCGTTATTTGATCCTGGAGAAGAGGAACCCGAGGAGGCAGCAGAACTTTCGTCATCATCACCATCCTCTTCTTCCTCATCACCAGAAGCTACAGAGGATTCGTCGGTGTGTTCTAAATGCAGAAATCTCCTAATTACAGATGAAATAATATTAACAAGACGACTTTCTCCATCACAAATATCATAGCAAGTAGCAATTTATCCAGATTAAAGATCTAGAGGAGTCGTCAACAAGTTCTCAAAACAGTATGTTAGACATGGGTCAGTGGGCCAAGTATCTTAGTATCAGGAGCATTTTTCTAAAATAGGGTGACCATATTTTACAACTCTCATCTCACTTGTTGACATATGTGATTGGAGAAATATGTCTCATATATGGCAGTAGAAAAACACTGTGGCCCAACCAAGATCAAAGGTCACACAAAATTGACCTGGTACACATACAACATAAAACCAATATACCTAACACGTAATAATTTCGTACAAATTACAGTTACTGAGATATCGCCATGACAAGATTTAAAAGATCATGGTTACTGCACCAAGGTCAAATCAAAGTCATCTCATGACACTGTACAGCTACATTCCCAAAAATATATCCCTGGCAATTACCCCTTCCTACACCCTTAGGCTATAGGTTCAAAGATATAGTACAGACAAGATTTTTAAGTTTAGGGTGACTACAGAAAGGTCAAACCAAGGTCACACTATGGTGTTGCCCACCTGCACCCCTAAACAACATCCCTGAAAAGCATCAAGTTCCCACACTTTATGGTTTCGAAGATAAAGCCCGAACAAGATTTTAAGGATTGGGGTCATCACTGCAATATCAAAGGTCAAAGCATGGCACTGCACAACTACATCCTAAACCTATATCTCAGCCAAGTTTGAACTTCCTGTACCTCACATATTTGGAGATTGAGCCCGGACAGGACTTTTCTCACCACCCACCTGGACAACACGGGTAAAAAATTTCCCAACCAGCCTCATGCAGGTGTCAGGGTAAAAACACCCAAGCAATCAATAGCAGTCAGACCATTTACAACAAGCAATCAGTGTGACCGAATGAATTGGTCACATCTCTTGAGCTGGCATGAGTTTCTGGGGCTTTTGAAACCACATGAAATCTTATCCTTTGTATGCTTGTCACTGATTTAGTGAACTGTGATCACTCACAAGCCATAATTTAAAACAGCAAACATCTTTGCGTGATATTTTCTAGCTGAGTGACTTTATTTTTATGAATATAAAGTAAAAATGTAAGAGAGTTTCACAAATTTATATATTTTTATTGTATTAATAAAATATAAGAAAGCCTAAAATAATGTCATTTTCAATAACCGATTCTTGCATGCAGATTTGATCACTTCTGCAGCCCTGAAAAATAAGAGCCAAGTGGCACCTTTATATTTCAAAATCTCATCCTAATGGTTTTGAAGGTACTAACTACTACTAAGATAAAGGTTCTAAAATATATCATAGGAAAGTTTGATTCACTAACTTGTGTTGTTTGTGAGGGTGGGTGTGGGTGGTTCTTTTGTATTTTTGGGAGACACCACAAGGGGTGGAGGCACCCCGGCAGGAGACAGTGCAGGAACTGGTGCTGGAACACCACCCATTGATCCAATCTCATTCTCAAAAGCTGCCCATTGTGCTGCTAGAGCATCCTGGTTCTTTGTACCATTGCTCACAACCTGATAAATATACAGAAAAGAGGGTCAGAGATGCCCCAAAAGGCGGGTTGCGCAGGAAATATTGACGGACAGACAAACGGACAAAAAATGGATAAACGAACAGACGAAAGTACACCAATTTCGAAAGCAACCTAGCTATGATGATCTATTTCCCTGTAAAGTTTGAATTAGCTTGGACAAAGAATTTTCGAGCAAGAGTCCGGAAATGAAAATGTTGACCCACAGACAAACAGACGGACAGAGTTACACCAATTTCAAAAGCAACCTAGCTATGATGGTGATCTATCTCCCTGTCAAGTTTGAATTCGATTGGACAGAGCATTTTTGAGTTAGAGTCCGGAAATGGAAATGTTGACGGACAAAAAACGGACAAACGAACGGATGGAATAACACCAATTTTGAAAGGAACCTAGCTATGATGGTGATGTATGTCCCTGTCAAGTTTGAATTCGACTGAACAAAGCGTTTTCGAGTTAGAGTCCGGAAACGAAAATGTCGACGGACAGACGGATGGACGTCGGACACATCAATCTAATAGGCGGGTTGGTTACATGCAACCCCCTGAAAAAATGTTACATTAAATCTGTGAATAAAAAATGCTGACCCATTTCAGTTAATTTTCCATCAAAATTCTTTGGACTGTACAGACAACATAAACTGGGGCCGATTTCACGATAGGACTTAAACTAAGTCCCTTTTTTGGCTAAGTCTTGGACTTAAATCTAAGACTTTGGTTTTAGCTGGAAAAATGGATTTCACAAAGGTGACTTAGCTAAGTCCAGGCTTATCATATAACCACAGTGGTTTTCTGTGTCATGTGACCTTTTGTATCTATTCAAAATATAATATTGATGCCACATATTCTTCATTTAATGTATTTTATCTAAGGATAAGTGCTGTTTTGAAATTGAAAACCTTGTTAGCACATATAAACTTCCCAAACACTACTTTAGTGAGGTGTTCTGCATAATTATAATTTATTTACAGCGATTTCAAATTTTGAAGTGGAGAAAAGTTTATGGCGGCCATATTTAAGTCCTCTTTACAAAATTTAAGCCCACTACCTCCCAGACTTAAAAGTTAAGTCCACTGACTTAGCAATTTCATGGACTTAGCTGCTTTGTGAAATCCGCTAAGTCTAAGACCACAGACTTAGCAGTTTTTTGACAAAATTTAAGACCAAAGTCTTAGATTTAAGCCTAAATCTGGACTTAAGTCCCTTTGTGAAATCGGCCCCTGGATATATCTAGCAAATTCTTGTTTGGACGACCAATAATTAAATCTGGCACTAAACTTTTAATCACAAATTTTATAGTGAATATGCTGGTATAAAGTTTTTCCCTGCGATATTCTTTAATCCTTTAAGCTTGATAGACATCACATATTCAACAGTGTAAATTAATTCTGTCCTTATCGGCTTAATGTCAGTATTAACCAGGCTGCTACACTGACAGGCAATCAGTTTAGTTTTCAGCATATGATATTATGCTTTGTTTTGCAATAGACTAGAATCAAACTCATGACCACTGAGAGCTACTACAATATCATTTTAGACCCTGTGTCAATAATCAGTGAATTTATTGACTTTGCAATACTCAGTACTGTAAAGTAGGGATGGGTCAGTAGACTTGGTGTCTTGGGCTCGAGAGCATTTTACTGAAATACAGTGAAGAGATTTTAAAACTGCTACTTCATTTGTCAGCATATTTAATGGAACAAAGACTTAAATATTGGGAACATTCCAAAACCTGAAGAAATTATAAGCTTTTATCTAGTATTTTTGTGTATTTATAGACTTTTATAGCAATTGCTTAAAGTAGATTTGCCAGTTTTGATTATGTTACTTTATAACACCTGTCTAAGTGCCCAATGGCTGTGCAGTATAAGCATTCTCAACTTCTGTGTACATACACTGCTGGTCTCCTGTATCCAGTTAAAGCACTAAGGTGTGCACCCTAAATTTAGTAAGTTTACCAAACAGATGTGTGTACACAAGAATGAAATCAATACAAGCATACCTGGTTGGGGGTTGCATACCTCATAATTCATAAAACCCCCAACCAATGTCCCTACCAAGTAAAAACTTCCTATACCTTACGGTTTCTGAGATATAGCCCAGATAAGATTTTATAGATCAAGGTCACTACAGCAAGGTCAAATCAAGGTCATACCATGATGTTGCACACCTACAACCAATGTTCCTACCAACTAAAAGTTTCCTACACCTTATGGTTTATGAGATCTAATCTAATCTAATGTGGACTTTTATAGCGCTTAATCTCCATCACTGATGGACTCTAAGGCGCATCTAAACATAAAGCAAGGCAGTTAGTGTTAATCAAGGGACATAGCCAGGTCATACCAAGGAGACACAGATGTGACGGGGGAGGCTATGGTGGGTAGGCTTTTGCAAACAGGTATGTTTTAAGCTTCTTTCTGAAGGAGGCAACTGATGTTGCAACGCGAACATCTTGAGGGAGGTCATTCCAGATCTTAGGAGCATCAAAGGCAAAACTATGGCCGAAATGTTTGGCTGACTTGAAGACTGATGAATGGAAAGGAGGAACTGTAAGGTATTGACGATCTGGGTGACTATGTCTAGTACTATAGGGACAGCTACTAAAAGACAAGAACGGTTCGAAATAAGAAGGAGAACCACTATGCAAAAATTTATACACAAGTGTTGCAGTTTTGAAAATGCAACGGTACTTAACAGTCAACCAGTGGATTTTCTGTAGAATGGGTGTAACATGAGCATACTTTCCATGATTTGTAACAATACGAGCCAGGGTATTCTGAATACTTTGCAATTTGTACAGATTGAAACCGGACAAACCTCTGAACAGAGAGTTACAATAGTCCAGACGACTACTAACCAAGGCATTTGCAGCAAGGACTGCCACTTCAGGAGTAAGATACTTTCTAATTCTACGGAGGTCACACATCTGAAGGAAGCACGCTTTGCAAGTCCTCTTGATATGCTCAGAGAATGAAAAATCTGCATCAAACCACACACCTAGATTTCTAACAGAATCAACCGGATGAAGAAGGCTACTTTACTATACATCCACAGGATCCAATTGTCAAACCTGTATGGCCGACCATCATAGAAATTTTGACAAAATCCAAAAAAGGAAGTAAAGATTTCTATAAGTTGCTCACTAATACAAGTCATCTTGATACTCTCTGTTATAAAGCAAAGTGGGAAGCAGAAGTTGGTGACAAATTGGACCATGAGGATTGGAAAACAATTTATAAACATTGTTTTAAAGTCATTCAAGATAATGAGATAATTTGGTTGCAGTATAGGATTATAAATCGTATTTTAGGAACAAAAAGTCTTCTATTTAAGATTAAAAAATCAAATAATAATTTGTGTCGTTTCTGTACCAGCTCACCAGAAACAATATCACATGTATTTATCCAGTGCTCCATTCTGCATGAATTCTGGCAAAAAACCAAGCTGTGGATTCATGACACTATAGATCTATCTTTTAGTCTCAATGTCAGAACAGTGCTCCTAGGGCTTGTAGATAAAAAACAACTTGAGATCATATTGTTATTAGTTAAACTGTACATCTACAAAGGACTGGTCAGTAATACTCCCCCTACTTTCACTGCATTTCAAAAATTTTTCAAACGAAAATATGAGGAACAACAATATCTGGCTAACTGACCAGAAATTTGGTAGTAGTTGGAGCTTGCTTTCTCTTCTTACCCAGGGTGTCTGAGTATTTTCCTGTCATTGATTCTTTTTTGTAAAGGACTTTGAAGTCACAGTATTGTAATCCAAAAATTTTTGAATTTATTAATTGTCATAACACTTTATATTTTCTCACCGTTGTATTGGTATAGAATTGTAAATTGTATGGAAAATGTTATTCTTGTAAAACACTTTTTGCTTTGTACCTTTGTATGTCAATAAAAAAAAAAAAGAAAGAAGAAGGCTACCAAGAATGCTAACAGGAAAGTGAGAGGAAATCTTCTGACGTTGAGCCTTGGAACCAAAGACAATAAACTCAGTTTTTTCAGGGTTGAGCTTCAATTTACTGAGAGACATCCACTCTTGGACATCATGAAGGCAGGCATTAAGCTCGGCGAGAGCCGAAGAAGCATTCTTGTGGGAGAGAAGGATGTATAACTGAGTATCATCCGCATAAAAATGGAATTTAATATGCGGGTGGAGGCGAATAATTTTACTAAGTGGTGTTGTATAGAGTGAAAACAGTAACGGACCCAGAACAGAACCTTGCAGAACTCCATAGATGAGATTGCTTAATTCAGATAGTGTGGAGCCTATCTTAATGGCCTGGCAACGATTTCTTAAGTAGGAAGCAAACCACCTTAGAACTGTTCCACCAAGACCAAACCAGGATTTAAGGTAACCAAGGAGAATATTATGGTCTATAGTGTCAAATGCGGCTGATAAGTCAAGAAGTACTAGAGCTGTGGGTTCACCGCGTGCCAGAGAGAGATGAACCTCGTTTTTATAGACAATAAAGCAGTTTCCGTGGAATGTCCTGGCTTATATGCTGACTGATGAGGATTGTCCAGTTTGTTGTTATTAATGTGTGACGTTAGCTGCAGATACAGCCAGGACAAGAATTTATAGGTCAAGGTCACTATGACAAGGTCAAAGGGCATACCATGATGTTGCACACCTACAACCAATGTTCCTACCAAGTAAAAGTTTCCTACACCTTATGGTTTATGAGATATAGCCAGGACAAGAATTTATAGGTCAAGGTCACTATGACAAGGTTAAAGGTCAGACCATGACGTTGCACACCTATATCCCCCAACCAATGTCCCTACCAAGTAACAACTTCCTACACCTTATGGTTTCCGAGATATAGTTCAGACAAGTTCTTTTGTCAAGGCCAGTATGGCAGGTCAAAGGTCAAATCAAAGTTACACCATGACGTTGCACACCTACACCCCCTAGTGGTTGTGGACCAATTCACGCCCATGTATAGTGGTCCTACGATTTGACGGAAAATCGATTTCGGCGTCTTTTTACAACTTTTGATGTAAAAAATCAATTCTCGTGTTAAGAATTGATTGTGAATCGAAAATGAGATATAAAGGTTACCTTATTTTCCTTATTTTGACAGATATGTAACATTTTATATTCGTAATATTTGTTTACCTAATCTGCTATATTTATTTGAATTGGAACTTCCTGTTGGTTACAACTAAAACTCGAGAATTCTGAATGTTTTTAGATCTTTCAACATAATATTCTATGTTCAACCTAGGTTAAATTTTAACTTCCTCTGGTTCATATACAACATACATACTTCCTGTAAATAGGGACTAACGACCTTGGCCATCAATCAAGTGCAGAGAACAGACGTCAAGTAATATAGACCAAACTGTATTTACTGTAACACTTCACCAATTTGCCATGAATGTTTTTGACAAATTTTGTTAAATTATAGAAATCAAAAGTTTACTACTTCATCATGCATTGAATTGTCCCTCATTTAACAGACTATAATTATATGAATTGATTAGATCATGTAGACCTGTTGAAAAAAAGGATATTCATGGAGTATTTTGGGGGGTGAGAGAAATTTTCTAATTTCTTTAGAATAATTGGCAATTACTTTACAACCAAATGCTTTCAGGTTCACACATGGGGAAGAAAAACAAAGAGTACGGGTGGGGGGGGGGGTTGGGGACTTTGAAGTAGCCTCGTCACAGGCATTTATATGTATAGTATAGACATAACTGTTTAATTGCTCAATAAGTATTTTCATCATGTTCTCATATATTTATTCAGCTTAGCTAGCTGAGGAGACTCCCAGGAGAAAGGTCTCTGATACAGTGTGCATTATGGCGAAAATATTTCACATTTGCATTATGATTCAGACAGCCTGGAAAGCCAGGCTAACTTTAAAACTAAAATATTTATGAAGCTCACTTGTAAATTAGATATTTGCAGTCTGAGGTAAAGTTAACCCCACAAATTATAAGAAATAAAGCGTGGTCATGTATTATAAAAACTGTGGTACAGAAGGATGTTGAACTAAACTGGTTGAAATAATGATTATTTTTCAGTTAATTGGTTGCTAATATGCTGATTTATATTTTGATACCATAAATGATCTTATGAGCAGAAAAGGGTTGACGACACAAATAAATACTTATAGCTGCTAAGGTTAGCATCATAGATTACTACATTATTGCTCATACTTACATATTGCACATAATGTATAAGTGGTTTTTTTCGCGGGTACTTAAGTTCGCGAATGTACACTGTAGGCCTGGTTCGCGAGAATTTATTTTCGCGGTGAAATATATTCAATTATCGCCCAAACTAACAACATGTTCAAATTAAAATATTACGCGGACTTCTGCTGGTTTGATTGGAAATGCATAGTTAACGTCTTTTCTTTTATACACGTTGTCAGTGTGTGAACCTACTCTGGGAGATTATAAATTTATGAAACCCAATCGAACACACTTTCATTGATTATGAAAAGAAGTTGTGTAGTGGGGTCGTGTAATTGAATTAATCCCTCCCTATTGGTGATAAAGATCAAAGAAGTTAGGCGTTTCTGTGAATGGTACATTTGATAAAGCAATGGAATTTATTGTTTCCGTGACAGTGTCAAATATTGAATCTGGCACAATCTTGTATTACCGCTCATGCTAGACTGGTTCTACTGAACATAAATATTGGCTAGAAGTTATTTTCGCGTTTTGTAGTCACTCGCGAATATAGCGAAAATTAATTCCACGCGAAAATAACCACTGATACAGTACTTGCTGAGTCTTTCAATTTACTGGTTTCTTACATACCCCACCCCCACTGAAACCCACTAAAACTGAATCTACTATTTTGTGGTTTATGGCAAAAAGTAAAGAATTTTCTTTTTTTTTTTTTTTTACAAACAAGCAGAAAAACCATTATAATCGATTGCTAAGAATTACCAATTAATCAATTATGATTTTTCAGACCGATTCCTAACATTACCCATGTACCTATTCACGCCCACCCTCAGTTTTTCTTAAGATTCACAGTTTTTGACAGAAATTTGTCAACCATGTTAATGATAGTGATAACATTGATCATATACACTGGTAATATATTGTGTAACTGTGTCTTTGATTAATTGAGGTGTGGGTGTGAATAGGTACACAGGCGTGAATTAGTCCACCACCACTACCCAATGTCCCTACCAAGTATCAACTTCCTACTGTTTGGCTTCGTATCTTGGCACACGCCTTAACTTGGCACAAAACAGAAGACAGAACATCTATTGTTATTTGATTGCCATTGGTAAATCAAAATATCTTCGCCAATGTCCGTATGCAAATTGTGCCAATTTGGGGTGCTGATTTCTTGTAGAAATGATATTATCACCACCTAAAAAGCTCGGTAAAATGTTTATTGTTTGGATATTATCTTAGTAATATCTTTTCTAACTTGCGCTTGTTTCAATGCACATTTTAATAGAAAGAAATCCACAAAATTACACTTACAATAAGGTTTTTTGTGTCCAAATTGTGCCAAGTTACGGTGGGAAGCAGTACTGCTCAGCCAGTGAATTTCGTCACCCCAGTGAAGTTCGTCACCTGCATTTTATGCAATATTAAGAGTTTTTCCTGTGAACTTTCGGCATACATGTACTGCCGTGCTACCAATTATCGCAGGGTACCAATTATCGCCAGACAGAATTCAAATAGACATAACTTGAGCAAAAGTACATCCCACATCTACCAAATAATGTAAAACTATTTCCAGAATGAATAGAACAAATACACAATAAAAACCCTTCAAAATTTGTGGCCGTTACTGAAATATGAACATTTTATTTAATGGTGGCGATAATTGGTACCCGGCGATAAATGGTAGCAAGGCAGTATACCTTGTTGCTGAAAGCAGCTATCCCATTTATTTAAATATGAATATTGCCAATCCTTGAGCATTTTTACGGCAGTTGACGAACTTCACTGGGGTGACGAAATTCACTGGCTGAGCAGTACACCTCATGGTTTCCCAGATATTCCATGGGATTTTCCAACAACTGAAACCAATATAGTGACAACTCAAAACAAATTATCTTTACTGTACCTTAGTTTTGATATACGTAGGGGGTCAAAAGTTGGTTTCCGTAGTAAGAAAAAAAGACAACATATATTGCGGAACTGTCTGACAGGGTACTGAAGCCTTGCGGGATACCTTGCAGTGTTTAGCCTGCCCGACCCTCTGATACGTATATTTTTTCACACACTTCATATCTTGAGGACATGTATTAATCTAGGGGACTTTTAATGTGTCAAGGGATTCCTTATGCATACCTCTTTGGGTGAATTTTCTTCTTCACTTTCGTAGCCAAAAATATTTTCCATCTTTTCTCAGCAGGTGCTTTCGCACTATCAAGTTCTAAATCAAACTACTAAGGTATGGCACAAGATTTATGACAAAAGTCGAAATGTTTTACGTCCCATTCCACAACCAGGGTTGTAACATTTGTGTTGTAACTTTATCAGAGAAACACTGGTCTCAGCTAGCAAGCACTTTAGATTATGTGTATATTGTATATTAAAAAGCTTACACAGCTAAAACAAAATATATTATTCTGAGTGATAAATCTCTGGTTTACCTACACACATGTAACAAACTTTTAATGTGTATCACAAAGTACATTTCAGTGAGTTTTTGTGCGAGTGTTATTATCTCAACATTTGTGAATTTATGGATATGAACTAAAAAGAATGATTTCTTGGAACTAGACAACTTGACACGTCCTACTGTGTTTACATTGTTTACCACAATAACTGCTACTCTTCTTATACTGATTACACACTAGTAAATCATTAAATTACTGTTCTCTGTCCTGTACAGAAATTATATAACAAAGTTATATGACTGGCTTTTCAGAATTTATATTTTGTTTTAGCTGTGTAAGCTTTTTAATATACAATATACACATAATCTAATTCGAGAGTAACATGCATAAAGATAAAACTTTTATATTTAACTGCAGGAACTATCATTAGATCCATTTTAAAACATATACTGAAAACTGTAAAAGAAAATTTACTACTTCACTGATATCATTTATACATTCAAATAACACTGGAAGATTAACATTGTATATTTCCATTAAAAGAGATTTTGATGTTTATATAAAAGTTATGTTTCACTAATCACTGATATCTCTGAGCTGTTTAATTTCCCTGCCATATCTGGTAATGTAGAGTTTATCCATGGATGTTGATGCTGGTTTCTCTGTAACATGTGGTATGTCTACTGTATTGTTTTTGCTTTTTGATGCTGTTGTGTCATTGTTCACACTGCATGTCCTTGTCCTGAGTTACTCCTTCACCAGACTTTAGAAGGTGAGATCTATTGCACCTGTAGACACATCCACTTGGTGTTTCCACTTTATAAGATCGAGGAGAAGTGAGTTTTTCTGTTAAGATGGCTGGTTCCCATTGGTTTTGTTGTAATATCCTGACTTTCTCACCACTATGAACAGGTTTTAGTGGTTTTGTCTGCCTATCATAGTAATGTTTTGTCTTTCTTGTTTACTCAGTAGGGCAGATTTGACCATTTTGTGCTTCTTGACTTTAGGTTTCAAGCTCTGCCTTGTTGGTGGTAAGACAGACCTTAGTTTTCTGCTCATAAGCAGTGCTGCTGGTGACCCAATATTGTTAATGGGAGTGTTCCTGTACTGAAGAAAAGCTAACAAAGGATCAAGTTGACTTACTTTTGCTTTCTTGAGTATGTTTTTGACAGTTTGAACAGTTCTTTCAGCCAAACCATTACTCCTTGGATAATAAGGTGAAGATGTTTGGTGTTCAAATCCCCACATCTTGATGAAATCTTCAAACTCAGATGAGCTGTATTGCGGTCCCTGGTCTGATATGACTTTTACAGGAATTCTATGTCTGGCAAACATGGACTTCCTCTGGTTTATCACTGTGGTTGCTTTAGTGTTATGTAACTGTGCAACCTCAAAGTATCTGCTGTAGTAATCCATTACTAGAACATAGTTTCGATCATTCCACTGGAAGAGATCTGTGAGTACATTTTGCCATGGTCCATCTGGAATGTCATGAGGCATCAGTGGTTCCCGCTGTTGGTTATATAGGATGCCTGTGTTTGAGGCAGTCTTCACACTTTAGGATCATGTCTTTAATTTGTGAATCTATACCAGGCCAGTAAATAGCATCTCGGGCTCTGCTAACTGTTTTGTCGACACCAAATTCCAATTCCAATTCAACTTTTATAGCGCTTAATCTCTGCCAGAGTGACAGACTCTAAGGTGCAACATCATAGGTATAGTCACAAAAATCATCGTCCTTATCCATAGCAATGGTCGACATCACGGAGAACGCCATATGAGGTGGAAAATACTAAGGAGGATAAGCTTGGCAGAACAGGTATGCCTTAAGTTTTTTTCTGAAGGAAGCAATGGAAGTGGCAGATCGTACATCATCAGGGAGTTCATTCCATATTTTGGAGCATCATATGCAAAGCTTAAACTAAACTGCTTTGTGGATGTGTAAATAGATGGTTGGTATTGAGGAACATGTAGAATTATACCATCAGATTGACTCAACCGGGTATTATAGGCACATTGTCTAACTTTGAGAAATGGGCTGAAATATTTAGGACAGTTAGTATGTAAGTATTTGTATACCAACAAGGCAGTCTTGAAGATGCAATGGTGCCTTATGGGTAGCCAATGAATGGCTTTTCTTAGTGGAGTGGTGTGAGAAAGACATGTGGCTCTACAAATAGTTCTGGCCAGACTGTTTTGAATGCATTGTAGCTTGCGTAGGTTGGCAACAGATAGACCCCTAAACAAGGAGTTACAGTAGTCAAACCTGCTCCCCACAAGTGCATTTGCAGCCACAAGAGCAGCATCACGAGTCAAGTACTGTCAAATTTGTCTAAGATCCCTCACCAAAGTCACCTACATGAAGCAGTTTCAGCATGGTTGGATGAAGTACCTGTGGGATTACAATCCTCTCTCCCCTTAGGATCAAACCGTCAGCTACAGATAGCTCATCTCTGCAACTCCAGTATTGATGTAACTCTGTTGGTACCATGGATTTGTTGTCGGGCCACCCATTAAGAATAATGTCTTGTAGCCAACAAAAATCCTTGTCGTTTGCAGTTGCAAACTTGATATCTTGAACTCTGTTTCCAGCCACCGGGATATTGTTCACCACAGTGTCTACATGTTTCACGACATCTTCCTTGGTTGAACAGTTTGTATCGGATGTACATGCTCTTTTTATAGTGTATCAGCAACAATGAGTTCTTTTCCTGGCTTGTACTTCAGTGTGAAGTTCTACCTTTGTAGTCTCAATAACATGCATTGTAATCTGGGAGGTGCTGAGCACAGTTTCTTCTTTACGATTTGCTCCAATGGGCGATGGTCATTTTCTACCAGGATGTGCTGCCCATATGTGAACTGATGAAACCTCTCCAGAACAAATACTAATGATAGTAGTTCTTTCTCCATCTGAGCATACCGAGTTTCTGCCTCTGTCATTGATCTTGATGCAAAGGATACAGGCTTGTCATCTTGAGTTAAAACAGCCCCTAATCCAAATTTTGATGCATCACAATGAACTGTTATAGGCTTTTTAACATAAAAAAATTTGAGCACTGGTTGCTGACTCAGAACATCTTTTATCTTGTTGAAGGCTTTCTCTTGTGGGTTGGACCACATGAACACAACATCTTTTCTCAGTAGATTTCTTATTGGCTCTATTACTGCAGACATATTTGGTACAAATTTGGCTAGGTAATTCACAGTCCCTAAGAGTCTTTTTACACCTTTGCGGTCAGCTGGTGGTGGCATATCCATTATAGCTTTGACCTTTTCAGGGTCCGGCTTCACACCACTAGCTGTAATCACATTTCCAAGGTACTTCACACTTTCAATCTGGAAAGTATACCTTTCCTTGTTGAGTGTCACATTAAGCTCAGCACATTTCTTCAGGACTTGTTCTAGCCTCTTGTTGTGTTCAGCATCTGTTGTGCCCCAAACTAGAATATCATCTGTATCTGTCTCTACTTCAGGAATGTTCTCAAAATGTTGAGATATTCGTTTCTGGAATACCTCTTGTGCACACTTTACACCAAATGGGAGCCTTTTTAGCAGTATCAACCAAAGGGTGTTTTGAAAGTAGTAAGTAACTGACTTTCTTCATCAAGCTTTTGTTGCTAATAGCCATGATTGAGGTCAATTTTTGAAAAGACCTTCACCCCGCCAAACGTGCTGTGATCTCCTCTACTGTGGGTAATTTGAAATGTTCCCGTTGTATGGCCACATTAAGATCCTTAGGATCCAGACAAATCCTCCGCTTGTTAGAATTTGGTTTTTCAACTGTGACCATGGAGCTGACCCATTCTGTAGGCTCATCATCTTTTCTGATGACCTCCATTTTTTCCATCTCATCCAAGGTTGCTTTTACCCTGTCGCTCAGTGCTGCTGGAATCCTTCTTGGTGGATGTATCACTGGGTTGACACTCTTGTCAATTTTAATTCAATATGGCTCTCTCAGACAGCCAAGACCTTTGAATACACAATTGAATTCTGTAGAATTCTATCTACTTCACTACTTGTTGACAATGACATCACCAGTTTGATAAGGCTTAGATCAATGCATGTCTGAAGCCCTTGCACTGCTGGTGAATCTGTGTCTACAATATAGAAACTTGCAACACATCTTGAATCCTTGTACTTGCACTGCACATCACACTTGCCTTTAACCTTTAAAATCATTC
Source organism: Sabellastarte sp. h YS-2021 (assembly GCA_964017235.1). Taxonomy (NCBI): domain Eukaryota; kingdom Metazoa; phylum Annelida; class Polychaeta; order Sabellida; family Sabellidae; genus Sabellastarte; species Sabellastarte sp. h YS-2021. The sequence continues at coordinate 80,232,663 of OZ024934.1, read as the reverse complement.
CACCATATCCAGTAAGCTTTGTATTGGTGGGGTTAAAGTTAATCTTTTTCATGTTCATTTGTCTGAACTTTTTCAGGGGAATTACATTCACTTGTGCCCCACACTGAAACCCTCTGACAAACATTAATTCGTCAAGACTTTGTCAAAATGGTGCCTAAAACGACAAACTTCCCAATTGACAAATTTTAACTTGTCACTTTCTTGTTGGACAAATTAACGGACAAACTTATGACAAGAAAATGACCTTGATAGTCCAATTAATTTGTCATTTTGGCCACCTTTTATTGGCCAAGTTCTTATGAAATTAAGCTTAAGTGCACTATTTTTCTTATCATCAATTTTCAGCTAATCTGAGTAATAAGTTATCAACATTTGGCTATCATCCAACAAGAAAATGGCATTTAAATTAGCCAATTTGGAAACTTGTTGTTTTAGACACCATTTCGACAAATTAATAATTTTCAGTGCAGTGTCCAACTTGAATTTTACTTCACAGTTCTGCTTACCTAAGAGCAGTGTGGCAAATGCTTCATCTTTAGTGTTACTGCTGTGTACAGATCCAATGAAGTGAGAACCTATAGTTTCTGTCTCACTGCTATCACTTTCACTAGAGTTATCCATGGCATGTACTGTCTTTTGGCTGCTGCACATTACAGCAAAATGGTTTCTCTTTTGACATTGTAAGCACTTTTTGCCATAAGCAGGGCACTGACCTTGTGTATGTTTTCTTCCACATTTTGTACATTCTTTTGAGTTGCCAGCTTGCTTCAGCTTGTGTTGTTACTTTGCTACCTGTTTCTTCTGTGTTTTGCGTCGCACTTCATTCAGAGAATGTTCACTACTTGTAGTTTTGACATGTTGCTTGGACCCCTCTATTGCTTTTATTATCTCTGTAGCTTTTTGTAGTGTAATTAAGTCTGGTTGTTGTAAAAGTTTTTGTTTCACCTCTTCTGAATAAACACCAACCACCAGCCTGTCATAGATCATCTCCTCTCTAAGCTCTCCATATTCACAGTCCATTGACAAAAGTTTGAGCTCAGTGATGAACTGATCTGCTGTCTCCGATACTTCTTGAACACGACTATTAAACTTATGCCAGATAACTGTCAGATTCTTTCTGGGCTTACAGTATTCCTCAAACTTCTTGAACAGAACATCTGATTTGTATACATTGTATACATCTCTGGCCTCTTGACCGATGAAGAGAAGGAAGAAGCTGCATTTCACATCCTCTGATTTTGAAGCCAGTGGTCCAGATAAAACTAATTTCATTGTCTGTGACCATCTTCTCCAGCTTTCAGATACTTCTTCCCATAATAACTTGGCACAACTTGGACACAAAAATCTTATTTTGCTTGTTTTAAGTACACTTACATAGATTTCTTTTGATTCAAAAATTAATTGACACAAGCATAAGTTATAAATTTGTGGTGATCCGTGGAGTTTTCATGGTAGTAAAAAAATTACGTAATTATAACTTTGGACATCTTTGTAGATCAATTTTACCTTAATTTATACTGCAATATGAATTGAAATTACATTAAAACCATATTATTTGACAAATTTTAATATTATAGAAGGCAGTAGTTTAACCCTAGGTTAAATAGAATTATTCTTAATACAACAAAAACTTCAATTAAACAAAAACACCACATACGACCATACTTAATCAACATAAAAATCAAAGCAATAAACCTTCATAGTGGTTTTTAAGTGGAAGTGGCAATTATATAATTTCTGCTTGAAATTTTTATCTATTCCTGTGGTCACTTCGACATACTTATTTTGTATTTAGAAGTGCATGAATTTTGTTGATGACAACCAAATGTCAATAAATATTCTGTCTTCTGGTTTGACCTAAGAAAAGATTTGTGCCATAACATCTGTGTTTAACGGTGACAAGGATTGACATAGTTAGGTAAGACATTATTAGTTAAGACAGTTACTGGTAGCACTATATGCATTCTCTTATTTGATCTGAATATAACGGGTATTTTTTATCAAATCCTACCAAAAAGTAAAACTAGGTGACAAATTTGCTGACACTCTGTCACCCCCAGATTATCAATCTTTCTTCTGTTTCAGGACTACTCTTTAACATGTAATTTTAAAATAAGTTTAACTGTAACATGCCAGAATTATCAAGATGCATGGATGCGACACCCAGTTGTTTATTCATATGTCTCACAAAAATGCAGCTCTGGCTTTTGACAAACTGAATTCATATCGTCTAGATGTTGAAAAATGGATGTCGTCAAGTATGCTCAAATTAAACCCTGCCAAATCAGAGTTTATCATCTTTGGATCTCATACTTAACTCAAGAAATTAAATCCCTACCCCCCAGGTTGGATATTTAGTAATTTCATGCATCCAGCAGTTGTTATAAAAAACCTTGGTGTCTGGTTTGATGCTAATTTTTCCTTTGCTGATCATGTCCACAATATTTGTAAGACATGCTTCATTCAAATGCATGATCTCAGATGGGTTAGACAGTACTTGACCGGTGAGGCTGCTATCCTGGTGGCTAATGCCTTGGTGAGTAGTCACCTTGATCACTGCAACTCTCTTCTTAGAAGTCTTCCAGTCTCAACATGCACAAACTGCAGTGTATTTAAAACACACTTGCTAGGATCATCACAAACTATAACAAATACATACGGGTCTCTCCTATTCTTAAATGACTCCATTGGCTCCCAGTTGAATTTTGCTGTATCTTCAAAACTGCCACTTTAATTTACAAGTTTCTTCACAGTGGTCATAGTACCATAAAAGTACAGAATAGAATAGACTGTATAGCAATAGATGGTACTGCCAAATTCAACAATGATAAAACAGAGTTAATTATTATTAAATAAATCTATACTTGGAATGGTTTGCATTAATTTATTCTTGTCACCCTTTTTCAGCAATGATATTGGAATACCAAAAAAAGGGAAATATGTGATAATGCCACATTTGACAAATAAAATATATGTTGGAAATTCCTGAATGTTGGTCAGTAATTTAGAAAAATGTTAGTAATTTCCTATACGAAAAACATAAATAAATAAAACAATTTTCAATAATTTAAAAAAATTCCTAAATCTCTGATAATATTTTGACAAGTATTTTACTGATTGAAGTCCACTAAAATTGTAAAATGTTAGGAGTTGATTTTATTTACAATTAACATGAAAAATAATGGAAAGTTGGCTATATTATGAATCAGGGTTGGTTTTTAAAGTGTAAACACTTGATATTTATTGAAAAGCATAAACGTTAATGTACTTTTTGTGTCCAACATTACTTTATTTAGTCTATCTGTAAAATGTCAACATTGTGTGAAACTTGCATAATTATTATTTGCAACTAATCTAATTAGTTACATAATTGTGCTTGTTAATATAAATTTTGTCTTTTAAAATAAACATAATATCTGACTTAATTTTATAACCATTAGAAATTTTCTGGGTGATCCAATCATGCAGTTGCTAACATAGGGATTAGCTATATAATGATAATTACAATATTCTTCCAAACAGTTATTTCAATACCTATCTGTAATTAATCCAAGTATTTAAAATTTAAATTGTAATATAGTGACTTTTTCATAATATTTTTATTGTAATAATTTATTTATTTGGGTTTTAATGGCACTTTCAGCACTGTATAGCTCATATCACAACGGGTAGTTTTGTGGGCAGAGGAAACCAGTACATACAGTTGGTCAAGGTTCTGTACTGTAAACTGCCGACCATCAGTAAGCAACTACCAACTTTACCACATAGGGTCTGGATTTTGGAACTGCAGACCTCAGAGGTATGAGATGAATGTGTTACCACTGTGCCACCATGGCCCCCTTTTATTGTGACAAAGACAATCTATTCACTACTTTATTGTTACTTCTATATACATGGTCACCCATCTGCAGTGATTAGACCAGAACTGAATATCATGGCTTGGTGTATTAATATAAATATATGTACATATTTACAACCTAGAACCACCTACACATGATGAGTAATAGCATTAACTCACATATTTCACAATGTACTTCTGTAAGATGTTAACTTAAATAAGCTATAGTACATTTTACATCACTCCCCAACTTAAAATAAAATTTTTACCTCTGTTGATAGAATAACTCGCATGACACAATTCTCAGCGAAACAATGCTAATATATTTTTTTCCTAGAACTAAGTTTTCCAGGTTTTATCTGTTATACTGGTCTATTTACTGAGATACTTTTTACAGTCATTTAATGCAGATGCGGGTTACATCCTGTAATTGCTAGCCACAAATGATACGTTACCTCAATTTTTTGGAACTGTGGTTACCTAAACATATAAATATACACCTACAAACAATAAAATCCAACTAAATGTTGCTTTTGACTAACTTTGGAAATTGTCAATCTGTGACATTACATGAAAAATTACTCCCTGAACAAGCTAAAAGAAAATGAAGTATGTATATTGACAAAATACATAATTTCATATTATTTTAATTATTCAGACCTTATAAATATGCATAAATATAAATATATTCTTTTTAAAGTGAAGTGAAAAGGATAAACAATTACACAAATGACATTAAAATTTATAAGTTTAGGTGTCTATTACAGCAATCTCATTTAAAATATTGTTATGGTTTTAAAGTGCACATTTTTCTTCACACATGTACTGGGTATTCTTCAGGTTATGTTTAAGTGGGCCAGCTAAACTGTCCTGTATCTGGGATTTGTGGGTATTTGCGGGCTCCTCATAAATTTGCGGGCCCCCGCAGTTTGCAGGCTATTTGCGGGCCCCCGCAGTTTGCGGGCTATTTGCGGGCCCCCACAGTTTTGTGGGCTATTGTGGGCACCCGTAGTTTGCGGGCACCCGCAATTTGTTGGCTTAAAGTTATGTCAGTTTTGCGGGCTAATAATTGATGGGAGACGGGCTTTGGTACAGAAAATAGTATAAAAGGAGAGGCTCACAGCCAGTTGGGAGAGGGATGAGGATGGTGATCTCAGGTTAGGTAGTTACATCTTGAGTTGTGTTAGAGAGACTCTAGGGTTAGAGTCTTGTGTGAAGTGAGAGGCTTCAGTGTACATAGTTGTTTTTATTGTAAAAAATTGTATATAATCTGTATATAAAGACAATATAAGTGTATTAGTATAAAGTTGGTGTTTTTATTGAAAATTGTTCTTTTAAACATAAATTTGGCCACACACCACATAAAAGGACAAAAACAGAAAAATAGAAACCCAACAAATGGTGGCAGCGGTGGGATGTGGACTTGTACACGTTACTGGAGAAAATAACTGTTTGTAAACTGTATCAACACGTTATAGGGGAGGTTAAACACATTAAAGGTGAGGTCAGTTGTGTCAAAACTGTAAGTAAATTGTGTCTAGAATAAACTGTGAAATAGAACTTTGAAAAGTGAAAGTGAACTCAACCAGTTAGAAAATGCCACCAAAGAAGGACACCTGCAAGTCAAACACAGCAGAACCCTCAGAGGATGAGGCAAGCTGCAGAGAACAGCTGGAGGTACTACAGCTTCGTCTTGAAGAGGCCAGAGCAGTTGCCAGGGAGGCTCAGGAAAGAGTTTTGTCTGCCGAAAGCAATCGTGAGCAGATCCTCGAAAGAGCAAGAATGTGTGAGACATCTGCAGAAGAGGAAAGAGAAAAGGTGTAACAGTTGCAGCGAAAACTCTCCCAGAACTATGAGCACCTGGAGAGATGTACTCGAGATAATGCCAGGCTGTCTGATGAGCTAGTAGAGAAGTCAAAGGAGGCAGATGCAGCCAGACGGGCCCTAATGATGTCACAGGGTCGGACACCAAATATCAGGGGTCACATACATCAGCAAGGCATCTCCCCACCTGTGTCTCCACTCGTGCAGGGTACACCATCTGTCCTGCCAGTGCCAAGGGGATCCCCACGATTTTCAAGAGCGGAATCATCACGGGTATCCAGTGATGTCCCACTACCACGTCAGATGGTATTCGATGGAAGGTCGTCCTGGGATGGTTTCATAAAGCCATTCATTTCGCTGAGTGCTTCCTGTGGGTGGAGCCAGGAGGAAAAGTTGTTTCGGCTAACAAATAGCCTCCGTGATGAAGCGGCAGAGTACGCATTCGGTTTTCTCCCAAATGAGTCACTCCAGTCATTTGATGTGCTGGTGGCTGCACTAGAGCTGCGTTTCAAGGACAGGAGTCCTGTGACATCTTATTTGGCACAGCTAGAAGTGAGGAAACTTCAGCCTCGGGAAAAGGTGTCAGAATTCTTGGCTGACATCAGGAGGTTGGTGCTGAGGAGCTATCCAACAGGTGATGACAGGACCAGGGAGACCATTGGGGTGCGACACTTTCTGAAGGGATTGCCTGATCAGAACACAGCTGTGGCAGTGGAAATGAAGGACCCCCAGACCTTAGAGGAGGCCCGTACTGCCTGGGAAACTTACAGTAGTCTGAGGGAAGATCTCGGAAGACCACCAAGGGCAAGAGTAGCAACTACCGTCGATAATCCAGAGGCCCAGTATGTGACACAACAACAGCTGAAGCAGTTTGGTGAGGAGATCGTTATTGGTGTCGACAAGCGAATGAGCAAGCTTGAGTCAATGCTGAAGAGCCTGGAGAGGAAAAACCCTCCTAGATCCAGGAACAAAGCAGATGTAGAGTGCTACAGTTGCCATGAGAAAGGACATTATGCCCGTGAATGTCCATTGAAGAATCCTGAAGGCTCGGGAAACTAGAGGTGACCGGATCTGACGGCCAAGGTTCGGTCAAGCCTGACTTGTACATAGTGAGAGTAGGTAGACGCCCACCTGTAGCTGGCGTATCTGTGTATTTGCCATTGTGTATTTGCAAGGTAAGGACAAGGTTTTTAGTTGACACTGGGGCAGAGGTTATTATAATGTCCCAGAGGTTTTTTGAGAGAATCCCTGAAGAAGTTAGGCCAAAGATGGTAGACATTGGATGTAAAATGAAACTAGAAGTAGCAGACAAGGGTCTAGTTGATGTGATTGGGGCTGCTGATATCAAATTTGAGACTGGGCATCAAAGGTACATATGGCATGTGTTAATATCCCCCATTGAGGAGGACGGTTTGCTAGGGATGGACTTTTTATTTGCACAGAACTTTGAACTTTCGACCTGGGGACTGAAGTTGAATGGCCAGCCAGTTGCTACTGATATAGAGGGCATCAGTTTGGACAATGTTAGGGTATCTGTGAGAGAAGACACTGTTATTCCGCCAAATAGTCAGCTTTTGGTTAGTGCTAAGCTGAATGTCACAAGTTTGAAACACACAACAGCACTTATTGAGCCCATTCCAGGAAAAGAAGTTGATGAAGGTCTCATTATAGGAAAATCTCTGGTAGACCTGACAAGGAGATCCACATATTTACCAGTCCGTTTGATGAATGTTTCTGCAGAAAGCCTGTTGCTTCATAAAGACACTGTAGTCGGTCAGCTGTCAGAAGTAGATTCAATCAGCCTCTTGTTTGAATCTGAAAATAATACAAGTCCTCCAATACCAGATAAAATCAAGAAAGTTCATACAGTTGCAGTAAACAAGCATAAGGGAGGCAAGTCTTGGAGAGATGGACCTGACCCTGTCATTGGGGAGTGGCCTGCACCTCTACAGGACCTTTACCACAAGAACATTGAAGATTTGTCTGTTGAGGAAAGGAAGCAGCTGGCAAAGCTTATTGGACACAACAAACATGCATTTGCCATGTCTCAGACCGATTTGAGTCAGACATCAGTGGTAAAACACAGTATAAGTACAGGATTTGCCAAGCCCATTAAACAACAACCAAGGCGGACCCCAAAAGCCCTTGAAGAAGAAGAGGAGAAAATACTGAAAGAGCAACTTGAAGCTAGTATCATTCAAGATTCAACCTCACCATGGGCGTCACCAATTGTGTATGTCAGAAAGAAAGATGGCACACTAAGGCCGTGTGTTGACTGTCGACGAGTCAATGAAGTGACTGAGAAAGATGCATATCCTCTGCCTGTAACATCTGACTGTCTTGACTGCCTTAATGGTGCCAGATATATGTCCAGCTTAGATCTTTAATCAGGGTATTGGCAAATTAAAATGGATGAAAAGGACAGAGCAAAAACTGCTTTCACCTCAAGACATGGGTTGTATGAATATCAGGTGATGCCCTTTGGTCTGACCAATGCTCCAGGTACTTTTCAGAGATGTATGGAAATAGTGTTCAGAGGACTGCAGTGGAAATCAGTAGTTATATTTTTGGATGACTTGATTTTGTTCAATAATTCCTTTGACAGCCATCTTGAAAATTTAAACGAAGTTCTTGGAAGACTGACCAAAGCAGGCTTGAAACTGAAGCCCAGCAAGTGTAATCTACTCCAGAAAGAAGTTGTGTTTTTAGGACATGTTGTATCAGCATCTGGTATAAAACCTGATCCATCAAAGATTGAAATTGTTGCAAATTGGCCTGTTCCACGAAATGTCCATGATATTCGTGTTTTTGTTGGTTTCTGTTCATATTACAGACGTTTTGTTAGGGGATTCTCAACTATTGTCAGCCCGCTTACACATCTACTGAAGGCCGATGTAGTGTTTGAGTGGACTGATGAGTGCATGGGTGCATTTCAAGAGCTTAAGGATGCCCTGACCAGTGACGTAGTGATGGCATATCCGAAAGATTCTGGTGTCTTGGTATTAGACACAGACGCATCTGGAACTGGACTTGGGGCTACCCTTTCTCAAGTCGAGTACTGTGAGAAGAGTGGAAAAGAAGAAGAAAGACCTATTGCACATGCTAGCAAAAGCTTGACTAAAGCTCAAAGACAGTATTGTGTGTCAATAAAAGAACTTCTTGCTGTTGTGTATTTTGTACAGTATTTTAGACATTATCTATTAGGTAGAGATTTTGTAATTAGAACTGACCATAGTGCGTTGAGATGGGTCATGTCATTTAAGGATCCGAGGGATCAGATGGCCCGGTGGTTAGAAGTACTTTGCCAGTACCAGTTCAAGATTATCCATCGCGATGGCAAGAAGCATTCAAATGCAGATGCGTTGTCAAGGGTTCCTTGTGACCCTGCAGAATGTTCCTGTTACGACGGCCAATCTGTGTTGTCTGATCTACCATGTGGAGGATCTGATGTGTGCAAGAAGAAACATGAACAGTGGTCATCATTCCAGGAATTGGATGATGTTGTACCTCTAATGGCAAGGAGGGTAAAACCCAAGGATCTGTCGTGTCCTGCCCTTCAGTCATCCAGATGTTGGATCACTGGTTCATTCTTCATGTTCATAGTTTTGTGGATCACGACATTGTGGAGATGGTCCAGAGCTTTCGTTGGTTCTTCAGTGGTGCCAATCAATTGGATGGGGCACAAGCTTGGTGGGGAATCTGGTTGTAAGGCACTGCGTCGGGTACATTCATCACATTCAGATGTGGCTGAAAACATAGACCGACCTCTCAGTGACCATTCAAGTGATGTAAAAGAACTGACTGAGTTAAGCAGTGGAAAAGACTCAGCAGACAATGAGTTGTCAGTAAATGTTCCTTGGTTAAAGCAGTATTCGTCAAGAGACTTACATAAATTACAGAGTGAAGATCCAGATATTGCTCCACTGATAAACTGGTTAGAGTTGAAAGATGGTAAACCAACAAGAGACCAAGTAGCAAGTGAAAGTCCAGCAATAAGAAATCTTTGGCTACAATGGGACCAGCTTGTGCTTAGTAAAGGGGTCTTGTACAGGAAGTGGCACAGCCCCAAGAAGAAGATACCACCACGTCTTCAATTAATTGTGCCTGGATCACTTCAAGATACTGTATTAAAGTCAATGCACTGTGGAGTGACTGCCGGGGTAAAGAAGACAATTAACAAAGTAAAGAAGGGCTTTTACTGGTACAGAATGAAGGAGTCAATTAGGACATGGATCAGAAACTGTACTGTTTGTGGGGCAAGGAAATCGCCCAATAAGAAACAGAAGTATACCCCACAGAACTACCAGGTGGGAGCCCCTATGGGCAGAGTAGCTACAGATATACTGGGTCCTTTTCCTCAGTCCAGCTCTGGTAATCGGTACATTCTATTAGTGGGTGACTATTTTACAAGATGGATAGAGGCATATGCTATACCTGAGTTCTCTGCAAAGACTGTAGCTGAAAAGTTAGTGTATGAATTTTTCTCAAGGTTTGGTACACCATTTGACTTACATTCTGATCAGGGTCGAAATTATGAAGCTTCACTGTTTAAGGAAATGTGCAGATTACTGGAGATCAATAAAACCAGATCTTCACCTTATCACCCACAATCTAATGGAATGATTGAGAGGTTTAACAGAACTCTGTTGGGCATGATTGCAGTGTATACTGACCAGAATCAGACTGATTGGGACAAGTATTTGCCTATGTTGACCTCAGCATACAGAAGCTGTGCACATGAAAAGACAGGGTATACCCCCAATCTAATCACGCTTGGGAGAGAAGTTAATTTACCAATTGAACTAGCCCTGGGTGCTGTTGCTGAACCAAGGACAAATATAGAAGAGAGCCAGTATGTTTCTGAACTAAGAGATAAACTGGACAGTATATACCAGCTTGTCAGAGAATCATTCAAGATGAAGTTATCTAAGAAAGACTGTGATCCAAGGCTCAGCTCAAAAGCATATAAAGTAGGTGATCTAGTTTACTACCGGGATAGCACCAGAACAGTGGGAAAAAGCCCAAAATTAAAATCTGATATTTGGAAAGGACCATGTGTTGTAACCAGGAAATTTAGTGACCTTCTGTTTGAAGTTAAATCACATTCAGTTGGCAAATCTAAGATTCTCCATTTTGACAGGCTGAAACCCTACACCAGTGATTCTGTCCCAGAAATGGTTGAAAAGTTGAGAAACAACATTTTTCCCAGGGATGATCAGAAGAAAGTCAGCCCATCCATGACAAGAAAGAACAGTAAAAGTAAATGTTCAAAACAGTATGTTAAGCAGAACCATCAGCATTCCAATGGCAGTGAACCATCCTATTTAGGTGATAAAGAGCCCAGAAGAAGTGCAAGACAGAGAAAGGCTCCAGAGAGGTTGAGTTTATAAACAAAACAGCCACATGACATGTAATTTTTGGTGCCCACTTTTTGGTCCAGATTGTACCTGTTTATATGTAGGACAGATTGTGGGGTTTGGTCATTCTTTTGCGGGTTGCGGGCACTTACACACTATATAAGACGGCGCATTTATAGAAGCTTTGACAATATGCCTAAATTGTTGAACTGTTTGTATTGCGGAACTGTCACAAATAATTCATATAAAGGAGAAAGGCATACTTTGAAACACTTACCATGGTTTTTTGCAAGTAATTTGTGTGTTGTGTGTGAAAGAAAGTATAATTCTACACCAAAATTACTGGAACACTGTGAATCAGACAAGCACACTGAGGCAGTGAAATTGAACAAAAATAATGTGGATATCAGTCAGTGGAGAAAAGATTTTATTACATCAGAGGTAGAGAAAAAGGGAGAGGAATTTGGCAAGTTTTTAGAGCCCTTCATTGTGAAGAAATTCCTCACCAATTACGATCGACCGGACGGAATACTGGACCACATTAGCCTCTTCCCAAATTCCCCAGCGAAGGTCATGAACACCCTGGAGTTGGACAGTGATGTGCTGAGCACCTCAGCATTTAATGGGACACTGCCCTTGGAGTTCCCAAGGATGCCATGTCAACCACCTCAAGTGAGTTCAGTGGACAGTGGATGTAGCACACAAGGTAGTGTTGACAGTGGCTCTGCTTCTGCAGTTGAAGACCTGTGTGCCTCGGTAGCCAGTACTCCAAGCAGGAAAAGGGGAAGCTCTGAATTCCTAGCACTGGAAGATCTGCCTGAACCACCAGCCAAAATAACAAAACGGGCAAGGTGTCCATCTGAGGGTGTCCATCTACCAGCTGAAGACAAGCTCTCTCTGGTCTTGGCAAAACTGCAGACCCTGGAGTCTAAAGTGGAGGGGCTGGGTAAGAAGGTGGTGGACACTGCAGAGAGTCAAACAGCAGACATCAAGGGAAAGCTGGCAAGGTTAGGAGAACTGATTGAGGGCAACACCACCTCAATCCAAGATTATTCCAAAAGCCTGGCTGTGGTGTTGCAGAAAGACCTTGCAAAGCTGTTTGATACAATTCAGCTAATGAGGGACAGCCCCCGTGCTCCTCCTATGTCCCAGGCCATGATGTCGGCGCTACTTACCATTTCACAAGAGGCAGTGAAAGTGTATGAAACACCATATCAGCCACAGAACTGATAATTTAGTGTGAGTAAAGTAAAATGATTATACAACAGTAAATGGAAAATTCTTTTGTTTTGCTTTTTCTAGTGTAAAGAAAGACAGTTACAGACAATAGTTTTCTAGTGATTTAGTTTGAAGACATTTTAACATTTTTTGTTTTGTTCGTTTGATATACACAGTGTTCATTCTAGAGTTGGAGCTACTTGAGTCAAATGACTCCTTTACTAAATTTTGGTGAGACATTTACTAAATATGATGAGTCAAATGACCAAAATTAACCTTACAGTTGAGCAAATTGACTTAAATAGGAGAAAAAAAGTACTATTAGTCTATCTTCAAAATGAATTTGCAATACTAAATCAAATTCAACTCTACTCACTGTGAAAAAAACTTTATTTCAATTCAAGACATATTTTTAGTCAGCATGATGTAAAAGATTTCCTATGATGTACATGATTTGCAATAATTAAAGTATTTTTTACTGATTTTTTTTTCATTTTTTTTTTGTTTCAATAAATATGGCCCAACCCTGCACTATCTAAAACTAGAAAAAAAAATAACTCACCTTGACATAGGTTCACTCAGGGAGTTTAAAATTGTTGTTACTTGTTAACAATTGTCTTTGAAGTCACTTGTAAGAGTGCATTATGCAAAACAATACTTTTAAAAAGTGAAAATATTAAAAACTGGATAATAAAATCTTGTTGTGCAATAGATATGTATTTCTATATATATTTAACAAAACTATGAAAAAAGTGGAAATTTACAGCCACTGGTGAGGTTACATCACTTACTATAAATGTGTTTTCTATTGATAAATACTGAATTTTTGTTAAACGAAGTATGATTGGACAGTGCCGTTTCCGCTCGACCAATCAAATTAAAGCATTTAGAAGCAAGGAAACATGGAGGAATTGGGTTAAAAAGACAATATATGTGTCCTTTTCTTTGATTTTGAAACAAAATTCGTCTAACTTTCCCAATATTTACAGCGAAAACGCGGGCGATAATGCAAGATATATGCGTCACCGCGACTCGAGACCACAACGTGTACGCGTCTTTTCGCCCCAGTATAGCGACAAAAGACGCGGAAACGCGTAGTAAAATGAACACTGATTATACAGACAGTTCTAGACAGTTTTTTTTGTTTGGTGATTTTGTTTAACTTATAATTAAAAGACACTGTTGAAGACATTAAACTTGCAGATTTATATAAAACTGATTAGATCAAAGGTGTTCAAAGAGGAAGACATTTGCTTAACTTAAATCAAGTGATCCTTAAACATTGTATGTTAAAGAGCTTTCAGAAATTTGTTTTGGTACATTTATTATTATTATTTGAGTAAATTCATTTTTTTTCAGTAATGTTTGTAAAGAAAACTATTTGGTGTGTTCATGAGTCATTTTTAAACTAAATTTGAGACAGTTAAAAGTGCAAGGAAGTAGTTGTGAGAACAAGGCCACTTGCCAGATTCACACTGACATTCCATTCTATTTTTAGAAATCCATTTACCATGCTTACAGGAGTAAGCATACTGGTGGGGAATATTGTTATGGTTTTAAATTGCACATTTTTCTTCACACATGTACTGGGTATTCTTCAGGTTATGTTTAAGTGGGCCAGCTAAACTGTCCTGTATCTGGGATTTGTGGGTATTTGCGGGCTCCTCATAAATTTGCGGGCCCCCGCAGTTTGCAGGCTATTTGCGGGCCCCCGCAGTTTGCGGGCTATTTGCGGGCCCCCACAGTTTTGTGGGCTATTGTGGGCACCCGTAGTTTGCGGGCACCCGCAATTTGTGGGCTTAAAGTTATGTCAGTTTTGCGGGCTAATAATTGATGGGAGACAGGCTTTGGTACAGAAAATAGTATAAAAGGAGAGGCTCACAGCCAGTTGGGAGAGGGATGAGGATGGTGATCTCAGGTTAGGTAGTTACATCTTGAGTTGTGTTAGAGAGACTGTAGGGTTAGAGTCTTGTGTGAAGTGAGAGGCTTCAGTGTACATAGTTGTTTTTATTGTAAAAAATTGTATATAATCTGTATATAAAGACAATATAAGTGTATTAGTATAAAGTTGGTGTTTTTATTGAAAATTGTTCTTTTAAACATAAATTTGGCCACACACCACATAAAAGGACAAAAACAGAAAAATAGAAACCCAACAATATATACATATAAGTTTACTTATGTATATTATTACAAGCAAGACAAGGGTGGACTACCATTGTCTTAGAATTTTATGTCAGAGGGTTATTCAGCCTCTAGATTATGACACAATATAGAATCTAATTACTTTTCTATGATTAACTTCGAAGTCACTAAGCTTTGCTGGTCTTCTTATTTCTTTCTTTGGTCTTTCAATTTAACAATGAGCTGATGTATATACAATTGGCGAAGAACCAGGCACATTTTTGGTGATCCATTCAGAGTAAGACCAGGGTTTAAACTTTCTTCATATGTTAGATCCTCAGGTTGGGTTTTGTGTTGAACATCATGTGCCTTCTTAAAGTGGGAGATATTCCTTGTCTTAGTACCAAGAGATGGACTATGTGCCATCATCATGCTGCCCTTCCCATTTCCTAAAGGATTGAAATGTGGTGACAGTTTAATTTTTTCATATTGCTTAATGAAACTAACCATGAAACTTGTATTTCTGACACACAATTTATCAGCATGCTTCTTGTGTTTGGTTTTCTGTTAGGAATAATGTCTTTTCACATCAAAATCATCAACTGGAGCTTTAATTTCAGAGATCAGTGTGCTGATGTTGTAGCCAAATAGTAACTCAGGTGGGGGTTGTTGTAAAGTGCTTTTTTCCAGGATTTTTCTTCAACACATGTAGATTTAATTGCCTTGACCAAAGGCAAAAAAATTGAAACAAAGGACCATTGTTACTCTTAAAACTTCAAGCATCCCAAGAACTGCTAATATCTTTTTAAGCGTTGAAATCCTCGACCTAACAGATTCACAAGGGGAAATTGAAGTAGTCATCATTCACCACTAGGCAGTAATCACCACTCAGATATGGCCCACTGAAGTCAACACTGACATTGGCCCAAAGTGTACTTGGAAGGTTGCTCATCTGCAGTGGAAATCACTTTTCATCCTTGAGAGTGGCTGTACATGACACACAGCTTTTTATCTTTTCCTCCACCATACTGTCCATATATGGGAACCATACTTTTGCTCTGAGGGGTAATTTAGTCTTTACCAGGCCCTGATGACTTTCATTAGCAAGGTCAGCTACTCTCTTATGAAGAGCTACTGGAAAGCAATTCGTTGATCACTCAGTGCTATGCTATTGTCATAAACACTAAGTTAATTACACAGTTTTTACCCCAAAGCCCTTTTTTAAGGGCTGTTGGGGTACTGTTTTCACCCATGGTATCTGGATGGGTGGGTGGGCAGGTGGCAGGAAAAAGTTTGTCTGGGCTGTATATCAGAGCCCTTGAGGTGTAGGAATTTGGTGCTTGGTAGGAACATTGACTAGGGGGTGTAAATGTGAAACATCATGGTGTGACCTTGTTTTGACCTTGCCATAGTGACCTTGACCTATAAAATCTTGTCCTTGCTATATATTGGAAACCATAAGGTGTAGGAAGTTGAGACTTGGGAGGGACATTGGTTCAGAGGTGTAGGTGTGCAACATCATGGTATGACCTAGATTTTACCTTTAACCTTGCCATAATGACCTTCACTTTAAAAATCTTGTCCGGGCTATATCTCAGAAACCGTAAGGTCTAGGAAGTTGATACTTAATAGGAATATTGGTTTGGAGTTACAGGTGTGCAGCATCATGTTGTGACCTTGATCTGGCTTTTAACCTTGCTGTAGTGACCTTGACCTATAAAATCTTGTCTGGGCTATATCTTGGCAACCATAACGTATAGGAAGTTGATATTTGGTAGGGACATCACTTGGGTGTTGTAGGTGTGCAACTTTATGGTGTGACCTTGATTTGACCTTTAGTTTTGCCGTAGTGACCTTGACCATTGCTATATCTCTAAAATCAAAGGTGTAGGTAATTGATACTTAAATTGTCTTGTTTTATTACTTAATCTTTGGATACAATTTTTTCTTTTAGATGTTATTTTCTCTCCTTAAACATTAGTTGGAGCTTCATATAACTGTCACTGCTCTGAAAGTATCCAGATTTTTGTACTGTTTACTACTTCTATATCTCATGGTGTTGAAAACTATTTCCCCAGGCTGTGGGGTACAGGCATCTCTGATGCTATTTTTTGAACACTCTATTTAAACCATGGATTAGCTTGTGTATATTGTGGGCATCAGGTGTTTTACACATTTTATTGCACAAATGGCAGCTCTCATGTTAAGTGTTATCCTCACATTTTCTGGATGATTTGGTCTTGGCACTACTACAATAGGCAATACCCATGGTGTGGGGGTATTATCAGTTTTTTCACAGATGTCACAGTGTAGAGCTTCTTCAAAGCGACCTCCACTTTTGGCCTTATTTTAAATGGTACCCTTCTGTGCTTTTGACACACTGGGTCTCACTGATTCATCTATGTTTATAGTCTAAGCTGAAAGTCTGTTAGCTTGCCAACACCCTTGAATACTTTTGAGCCATATCAGACAAACCATTCTGCCCTGAACTCTCTGTTGCATGAAACTGAATTCAGTATCTGTAGTATGGTAAGTTGACTGGCAGTACTTAATGAGAGTAAAACAGACACTTGCATATTTTGTTACATAAAACTTAACGACCATAGATTTACCTTCACTTGATTCTACTTTTGCTGGAAACTTTCTTAGTAATGGTGTAGCAGCTTCTTTCTTCCATATATGTGAATAACTTTGTGTTTGCTGGATTTAATGGACTTTTCAAACCAAGCAGCTGATGTATTTTACTGTGCACTAACTTTATACTGGCACCACTATCACTATAAAAGAACAGTTTAGCGGGTTGGCATTGAGGTGCAAACCTTAATCATTTCTTCTCCCCTAATTTTTGAAACAACCCTATAATATAAATGGGTTTACTGGCCACATGGCCGTTTCTAATTGGTTGAAGGTTTGACCCTTGCTGTGGTCAAGGGGAGAATGGCCAGATTTGAACTGGATTTGACAGGACAAGACCTATGTTTTATTTTACAAATAATTTTTTTGTTTTCAATTTATTATTTTTTTCTTTATTTTTGCTCATATATAGAAAATCTTAGAAACAGAAGCACAGAACTGCAGGTAACTCTTACAACTTGCATCAGAAAGTTGAGATTCCTATTGAAGTTAAGTTAAATAATGATAACTGGTTTTTGAATGAATTTGCCTCTCAACCGGAACCGCGTCAGAGTTCAAAATCTAGGTCTGATACTGATATTGGTTTGGAAATTGGTAATTTGTCAACACAGGAAAGTGAAGATTCTGTTGAAGAATCCCCTGTGCATGTTTACAAGAAAAATTTCAAAAAAATCAGACAGACCTTCACATTTCAAAAATTCAAGATCTAGGGAGGATACAGTTGGAAGTCAACCAGATCAGACACTGATTAATGAGCGGATTCATACTCAACTTGATGCAATTGGTAAGCATTTAATTGTTATTGAAAGAAGTTTGGTTTCTGCTGCTCGGCCTAAGGCCAAAAAAGTTGTTGTTCCTAGGGGTACTGCTAGTTCAAGTCTCAACAGAAGTTATAGTGAGGGTGATTCGGTCAAAAAACTGCCAGAATTGCATACCTTGAGACATGATAGGTCCATTCAGGATCAAGTCGAAGCTAGAATCAGACAACTATCAGATACTGATGTTAAAGATACGGATTCGAAATACAAGTCGCAGCAGGGTGGTTCTATTGACATATTTGTCATAGAAAGAGTTAAATGGCCCCATGAATTTTTGCTGGTGGGCAGTACCAAAGATAGAATTACCTATAATCAGTCGAACATCACAGTGGATGTCTGGTTTCTGTAGAATTTCGACAGACAAAAATTGCAAAAAATTAGGGATCACATGGTTATTTGATTGCACTCCTTGTTGATTTCAACGATTTTTCGTGGCAGGCAGCCAAGGCCAGCCATGCTGTGCTTTTGGACTGTATGGAGCAAGGGGAGGTCACCGGTCGGTCGTATACGGAAAAAATTGACAGGATCAGACGTGCAAATGCTCAGAGACATATTGTACCTACACAGGCTTCAAATACCTCACAAAAAATCAGTCTGGCCAGAAGGCAAGTCAATGCCATGTGTACACTATAATGATAATTCTTGCAACTTTCAAAAACATCATGAAACAAAAGGGAAAGGGGTATTCTATCGACACAATGTAGTACATGTTTTGCCCAGGAAAGCATCAGAAAGCATCTAAAATGTGTCTCAGACTGTGTACGACGATACATTCATACACATACTAAAAATGTTTCTGATCCTCTCTTACAAGTTTTTAGACTACACCTACCTCATTGATGGGTGTTTGGGTGAATGTTTCTATGTCTTATTATCATGTCTCCTTCTTATTATTTAATTAAGTAAGAATATAGGGGAAATTTCCTCTGGGGACATTTTCGGGGGGGGGGGGGGGGGGGGGGGGGGGTTAGCTTATCTAAAATTCATTCTTATTTCGATATCACCAAAAAATAACTTCCAACTCGAGGTTAACCTCTTTGTTCTTAATAATTGTTAAATTGGGTCATTATATTCCTAACTGTGGCTTCAAGTTTTATTATTTTCAAGCTATTATATGGTATGCCGTTATTCTTCAGACAAATTATTATTTGGTATTATATTAGGGCTTAATTTGAAAAATGATATCTATAGGAGTACATTATTGATCACCTGCATCTTATTCTGATGTAAATTATGTGAAAACTAAAAAATTTGATGCCGGGCTTGCCCAAAACCACGTTTATGGTCTATACCTTGGCTTTGCTGAGGGCTCGGACACCGCGTTTGTCCGTGGTGCAGGTGCAAATATGATTCATATTTTTAAAGTTAGTTTTATAATTATATTTTGTGTTTTAAAAGAAACTTTTGGTGATAGAAATTATGTGTGTTATTGTATTATAAAAACTAAAAACCCAATCAGGTATTTCCTGTGTTCAAATGCAGTCATACATATGTACATTATAGCATCAGAATTGACCCTGTGACCTTGCTCTCACCTCTGACCTTGATTATCTCAAAAGGGACATTGTGAACTGCTAAGACTGGCCAAGGGTGAAAGCTTGACCTCATATGAACGATTTTTAGGTCAATTCATCTCTCACCACTGATCTTTTAATGTGAGAGATTATAAAATACTTTATGGGGCTATAGTTGGTCCTTCTCACTTGATTATGGGTTTCTGACCTTTTTGACCTCACCTATGACCTTAACCCAAAGGTCACTGTGAGTATGAAGTAAATATGAATTAGTTTAAATACTGCAACTGCCAGAGTTAGTTAAATCACTCTAGTTGCATACCTAGTGGTAGACCTGACCTTAGTGGTCCATTTTGACCTCTGACCATCACTTTTGGGGTGAGGGAATGTATGTCATTAAGTTTAAAACTGACACTTCCACGGTTCGCTGGACTCCAAAGCTGTTTTGTTTACAACAGCAGGAGAATAGTCTAACTCACTTTCAGTGTCATTGGACTGAACTCTGTTGTCTTGTGTCCCATTCTTTTGCAGTTGTAGTACTTTCTGTTTTTGGCTGGGCAGTCTACTTTGTGTGGAAAGCTCCCACTACATTTATACCACTGACTGGACTTGCTGGCTTTATCTTTACTAGTTTTTTGTTTTCTGCTTGACCCCTTGTGTTGTTTGACCCATGTCATCCTATTCCTATTTTGTTAACTAATGTAACTGTATTGGACCTGTCACCCTATATTGTTGACAACTGAGACCCAGTCAATTCCAGGGTTTTGCCTGTTTTCGGTAACTAACTTAACTCCATGGTTTTACTGAGAGCCCTTTTCCCCAGATTTGTAGACAAACAACCCTGAATTATCTGACCTTTTACCTCAATGTCAGAACTAGCTTTTGGGAAATTACAGTTCAAACCCATTTCTTTAAAATCTTGATACCACTTTTTCCATTTGCATTAGACAAGTCTTTTCAGCTGAATGCAGGGAATTCTGGTAGAAGTAGCCTTCTCAAATATTTAAAGTATGCATAGAAAGTAGAAACAGGATTCTCTAAGATAATGTAATATAGTGAGCTTTTCATTATATTATTATTGAAATAAAGTCACACAGTCTTTACTACTTTATTGATTCTTCTATTTATATAGTCACTAATGTGCTGTGACTAGACCAGAACTGAATAAAATGGCTTGGTGCATTATTATATGTATATGGACAGATTCACATCCTACACTGTAAAACCAGGTGGTTGAATTCACTTAAACCTTTTGAGTAATGCTGACTTCAGTGTCACCTTTAGTAACCAGAACACAAATAATTTGAGTTAAAAGTGATTACTTACACTAACTTAAAGAAATGGTTGAATGTATTTGGAATTTTTGAGTACAGTCCACACTTGTAACCAGTATTCAGTATTTCTAGCTACAATATATCATCTGGGTATTTTTTCAGCAGAAGTCACATGCAAATCAGAGAAACATAAAATGATATAAAATGTGATCAATTCAGCCAATAAACTTTTTATTTCCATGTTCTATATGTAGTGTATTATTCACTTATGTGGTGTCCATTTTATATTTATGATTACAAAATTGTAATATGAATAGATTGCTGTTAAAAATCTGGAAATCCCCTATTATCAACCAATTAAGTCACATTTTAGTAACCAGAACACAAATAATTTGAGTAAAAATGGTTATGCTGACTTAAACAAATGGTTGAATGTACTTTAAATTTTTGAGCACAGTCCACTTATACCCATTATTCAATATTTCTGGCTACAAAATATCATACGTGTATTTTTTTTCATAGAAGACAGATGCAAATGAGAGAAACTGAAATATAAAATATGATAAATTCAACCAGTACGTTTTCATTTTCATGTTCTACATTGAAATTAAACAAAAATTGTTCAAAATGTAATATGTGGATGTATCTGGTCCTAAAGCTGTGCCCTCTAGTAGAAGGCCTCTACAGGTGTATCCTCTTTTATGATGACCTTAAACTCCCATGTATAAAAGAAATATGGGTTTTTCTGTGTTATAGATCAAACATGTAAACTATGTTTGGTAGAATGTACTGACCTTAGAGAGGTGTCCTACATTAAGGTGACACTTAACTCTGATTAATATCCGTTATTACCTCTGTAAAGAAGGTATTTTTTTCATGACTGTTTGTCTATCCATTTCTCTATTTGTTATCAAGATTACATAAATACTAGTGGTTGGATGAAAAAACCCCAGAAAATAAGTCTTGGTTGGACTTAGATCACATTAAATTTTGATAGTGATCTGTATCACCATTTAGATACAAGAAAATCCAGACTTTCAATTTATTTATTATTACAATTCTTGGCAGAGGTTTCTCTCTGAGTATTCTTGCATAAAAGGTGTACTTGTATATGACTATATCGAGGAAAACAAATGTATAATCAAGCCAAACACATTCACACCACGTGATTCACTAGAAGTTTTGCCCTTCGAATTATCTGCTTGGTTGACACTTGATTTGCATTTTCCACCAATTTTTCCAAGATATTGTTAGATATAGATCTTGCTTACCAAGATGTTTGGTTTAGGTTGTTTCATCAGTCTTAGTCAACCAATATATATACTTATAGCTTATACTACACCATCAATTATGTCATGATTTTTTCAAGGGCTGAACTGGTTAGGAATATAGTTGGTGTTCTGGTGTTGATGTCCAGGGGAATACTTCATTGATTACTGAAGTATCAGTCTGAGAGACTCATGGGAATATGGTGTTATAGAAGGCATATTTTTTACCACATAATGCCAAATTAACACAGAAATTTGGCATTTAGAATTACATTGAAAATGTTCTCAGCAGGCATTCAGCCCAAAGCTGGCTTCTTTAACCTTCTCCAGTTAGTTGATTCATAGGCAGTGCATGATTGAGTCTTAAAGAAATTCTGTTGTAGAAATAAATTAAAAGGCAGCAACATCATTGAGTGATGTTAAGAGTTTTCAACTAAAACTTAGCTTACGTTGTTATGGGGTACTCACATGAATATATCTGTAAGGAACATTTCGTTTTTATAAAGGATACAGAATTTTATCTTATTGATGAGCATGAACATTGCCAGTGGTGCTTGTGAACTTCTTTGAAGGTGTTTGCATTCTGGGTAGCTATAATTTATTAATTTCTGGAAAAATTTAGTTTGACATTTATCCATTTTGCTTTGTGTTTAACAAATGCTGCATAAGTTTAAATTTAATTATGTAGCTGCATTTTATTTTTGACTCCAAAATTTTAAGTAAAAACCATTCAATTGTTTTAGTTTCAAGTTACTTTATTAAAATTTATGAGCAAGAATCACTCTTATTCTTAATGCAGAATCTACTAAATTTTTTTGTGTCCGCTAGGTGCATCAAATTACACTTAACTTTTTTGAGTAAATTGTTACCAAAAGTTTTACAGTGTAGAAGTACCTACACATGATCATTTATTTAGGTTTTAATGTTAATACCAAATTTGGCATGTAGTTGTAACTGACTTTCAAGTGTGCACTATATAAGGTGACCTTAAACTTCCATGTATAAAAGATTTATTATGATTTTTTAATTTTTTTCATACAGTACACTGAAAATAGATTTCATTCAAACTTTTCATGTATATGTAAATGGCCATTGCTACGTTAAGTGCCATACATTGAGATGGCCTTAGACTCCTAGTAATAACAGAATTATATTCACTTAATTTTCAAATACTGTGCAATTCTAGTTATGTTTAAGTTGTGGATGTAACAAACCTTAAACAGAACCTTCATGAAAAGATCACCTTTAACTCCCTCACAGATGCAAACTAACATTGAGTTTAAATTGGAACAATATTATGGTGTTTGGAAGATATTTGATGTGGTAATTGAGTTTTGCATTGATATTCATCATATAGATATATCTGCACCAAAAATTAGGTCTCTTGTGTAAGGTTACAATTAATTGTTGATATTATTAAAAACTTATGAGTTTAAGTTTGCAACAGTTTTGTCTCATTAGCAGCTATAATGGATCACATATATGGTAGGTGTCACCATCATACTTCCTTTTCAGACAGTATATCAAAATTAGTAAAATAGGGGAATAGCCTTGAGTGCATAGGCTATCAAAATATACCCATAGCTCACACATGTTGGTTGATACCTAGTGGTGCTAGTGAGTGCAGTTTAAAGATCCAGGACAGCTCATGTCTTCGCAATCCTGTCTCATTGAATCCAAACTTAGGTATGCACCATTCTAGCACTGGAAACTCCATGTGGGATGCCTTGTGGATTTTTTGTGTGAAGTGCCTGGATACTGGTGTGCATCTGCTAGTTTTAGGGTTTAGGACCAAATTTCTGTGTTCATATATTCTTTTCCTGAATTCCCTGTACTTGTTTCATTTACATAGTACATTTTGCAGTTAGAACATGTGATTAGGTATACAATGTTACTTAATTCACATGTTATCCTTTTGGGGAAGTTAATGCATTTATACTGTGTCTTTGTGTAGCTACATTGTCCTGATGTTTTAGGCTAGGAATATTTTTTTCCTGTACAGGGTCTTTAACTTAATATAGACCGGTTTGGATCCTGGAGGGTACTGGTCTCTTTCATCAGTCCTCCTGCTTATGGTTGCCCCAGGTGAATTGCTTCTTTTTCTCTTCCTGGAGTTGGTGGGAAGGTTCTCTAGTTTCATACGAGCTTTCATGAGGTTGGCAAGTGTCTCTGCAGACATGTCGTTGAATGGGTTTGGTGTATCTGATCCAGATGGAGATGTAACGTTGGTATCAATTCTTGGTGTTGCATCAACAAAGGTGGTATGGCAAGTCACTGGCACTATTTTGATTACAAGCAATTTATCCCCGAGTATATCAAAATTGCTTAATAGATTAAATACAAATTAGTATGTGGATCTAACTGGTCCTCATAGTGTGCCTTAGGGGCCACGGTGGCAGAGTGGTAACACTCTCGCCTCCCACCTCTGCGGCCGGGGTTCGATCCCTGTCATGGCCGTAAGTGGGAAAGCTGGCAGTTGCTTGCCGTTGGTCAGCGGTTTACAGTACAGAACCCTAGCAAACTATATGTACTGGTTTCCTCTGCCCTTCCAACTACCCGTCGTGATATGACCTGTACAGTGTTGAAAGCGATGTAAAACCCCAAATAAATAAATAAACATAGTGTGCCTTATTTTAAAGTGACCTTAAATTGCCAGCAGTAACATAATTATTTTGAGTTTCAGGTTTTTGCTTTCTTGACAGTATGTCAAAAACGCCTCAACAGATTGAATTAAAATTGGATATATATGGTTGTAACTGGTTCTCTGGATGTGCCCTATTTTAAGGTGACCTTAAACTCAGCGTATAAAAGTATTATATTTAGTTTAAGTTTCTAAATTTTTTCTTTAGAATGTACTGAAACTAGCTTGAGAAATTTCATTCATATTTTGTGCCTATAATTATGTAATTACTGAATTACATTCACTTTAAGTTTGATAATTTTTGAACAGTATTTCAATACTGTGCAATTATAGGCATGTTTAAGTTGTGGATGTAACAAACCTTGAACAGAACCTGCATGAAACGATTACCTTAAACTCCCTCACAGCTGCAAACTAACATTGACTTTAAGGTTAGAACAATTTGTTTGGTGTTTGGAAGATACTAGATGTGGTAATCAAGAATTTTTTCTTTGATATTTGTCATGTACACATATCTAGACAAAAAAGGTGTTGTAAGGTTACAAAGTTAAAGTTGGGGTTTTAGGTAGCGTACAACAGCCAGGGTAATTTTCTGACAAGTCCTCAGCAGAGCCACCTGTGGGACTTGAACCCATAGAGGTGACAGCCTATGTTTAGATGCCAAACTTGCTAACCACTATGCAACCAAGGATTTACAAGGTTACCCCAGACTTTATGTGGGAAAGCTGGTAGTTGCTTACTAATGGTCGGCAGTTTACAGTACAGAACCTTGACCAACTGTACGTCCTGGTTTCCTCTGCCCACAAAACTAGTTTTGTCGAACTAGAAGCTGTGGTAGATCACATTATGGCCAACATCATTGTCACACTGTGATTTTGGAAAATATCTCCAAAATTGCCTGTAGGATGAAATTCTAATTTTGCATATGCATGTTGCCGGTCAATGGATGTGGAATATTGGAGCAGTCCATCCCATAAGCATTAACCAATTTATCAAATTGTGTGTTGAGTTTGGCTTCATTTTACACTCCTGGACCACCTTGTTCCGTTTTATTTCTATATGCACACCCCTTAGATAAGCAGAGCAACCCATATGCACCCCCAATCATCATATTGGACAAGATATAACTCCACACAATAAAACCACCAAAAAACCATGGATATTACAACTTTGCGACGTAATACACACTATGACATAATCATGAAATAATGGCATAGGTAATAACATCACAAATCAGGTTTCCAGGTTCACTTTGAGTCCTTGATGAAGGCTGGAACTCATTAATCAGTGAGAAAATAATTAGCATTGGTTAAATACTGATTTTATTCAACTAATAAAAACAAATACATATATTCTATGAATTCAATACAATACAGTGATTATGTATATAAAGTTAAAATTCATATGTGCTATTTCCCAAAAAGCTTTTACCAAAAACTTTAGTTTAAAGAGACATAGGACAAATCAACACATGAGTGTGAATTTCAATTGTCTCACATACAACAAACAATACAAAAGGCGTGTAGACTTGGTGAGACATAGTAAGAAATGTCTGGCCAAGGAACTTAATAATGGCACATCACATAGTAGCCAAACCCCTACACCCAATGCAGCATCTGGAATCATCACAAATCCACACCAAGATCTAACAGCTAGTGATTCAGATAATGATGATGACACTGAGATAATCAAGATGTCCAAGAATTTTGAAAATAATCTGTGTAGCAAAACCACCATACTGTGATTTCTTGCATTACCACAGTTGACAAAACTACAAATACAGAGCCTCTCATTGCACTAAGTCCAGATGAGGTACTTGAATTAAAAGACGGGTTTACAATAGCTACTTTTGATAAAAATATCTGAATTTTTGTAGACACAGTAATATTGTGTTCTGCAAGCCTGGTCTCACCAGACCTAATACACCGGCCACCCAGATTGGTCTATTAAATGTGATCCCATCATTCCACAAGGGGAACCAAACCAATAAACCTATGCCCCCCAAACAGAAGTCACTCCCATATTAGATGACCATCCTAGTCAGAGTTCAGCACTTAAAGTCTCTAATGATTCTGAAATGACACCAATGGATATCATTGGATCTTTGTTTAGTCACAAGGATAATCCACATCAGACTGTCACTGCTGTAAAAAGTTTACACAATCAATCAAAACAAATATTTGATATTGATAGAACAGAAGAAGCACATTAAACATCCACAAAATATTTATTCAGTGTCTGGATGTGTGTGTTCAAGTATACAAGTGTCCTGAGTGGGGAAATATTCACTGAAAATTAATTAACATTTTTCGTTTCATTTTAATGTTTTCCAACATAGCTTCAAACACAAACAATAGATGGTCAATAATACAATAGTTTATACCATTTGAGAGGCTGGTCACATTGAGTTGAGCATTTTACTCTCTCTGAGTGCATCTTGTTGTGTAAGGCATATCATCACATAATTCACTGTGAACATTACTTTTATAGTGATTAATAAACTTCAGTGTGATTTTCTTGTTTTTAATTTCCAAGTCTCATTTACATTTGATGTACTTTTCTTATACAACATTTTCTGGCTGCATAGCAATAGAGAAGCAGATTATGCAAAAAAAAATTTTAAAAAATCAATAAATAGTTTTTCTACATAGACTTTATAAATCTTGTAAATAATAAAACACAAATTCTTGATGATCTTCAAAAAATGTTGACCCTTTTAGCATGCTTATATATAGTGTATTTACATTGCAATGATTTGAGACTGTATGCAGTTTGGTCTCATGTGAGAACCTGCGAGTAAAGAGCAAGTATGTTGAGAATTATGTTGAGCAAATTTCATTTTTACATTTGTAAATCATCAAATTTAATTATGTTTAAAAAGTGTCACTACTCATTTTAATGCATAACCTCTTAGTGAACTGGAATGAGAAAAATAACAGAATTCCGTGGTGGTAACAAAAGTTCTGGTCACCATTTCGCTTTGCAATCAGGCAATTATGTTACTGGTTCCCAAAATATTTGTTTTAAAAGCTTTCCATTAATTATTCGAAAACCAGTCTGTTGAATGGTGATCGTTTCAGGGATTTTGGGTAAAATTTCCCACTATTCTTTAGCTGTCACTTAAGAGTTTCCTGTCATGTTGTTTACAAAAACAATTTCAACTGAAAACTGTCATATTCAAATTAATTATTTAAATCACTAACAATGTACCGCAAAGATGGATACAGAGGCTACAGCACAGTCCATCTTCTTCCGGCTGTATGACCTTCTTCACATATGCTTGACATTGTCTCGTTTTCCCTTTAACTTGAGTAAATAATCCCAGTACAGTACAGCTTGGCGCAGTATAATGGCACAAACCACAATATGGCACAAGCCGGAAGATAAAATAATATGACTGCTGTCACGGTATCGTGGTCCGAAGGATTGTCTGAAGTTTTCATCTAAAGTTACGGCATCACAAATAATACCATCAATTCGCATAAATAAAATACGCAGTGGTTAAATCATGGGACATCCCGATATGTAATTTACTTGTTACTGCTCAGCCAGTGTAGTTCGTCACCCCAGTGAAGTTCGTCACCTGCATTTTATGACTATTTTAAAGAGTTTTTACTGTCCAGTTACGGCATATATGTATACCTTGCCGTTGAAAGAAGCTATTCCATTTATTTAAGGTAGAGGATATTTACCCAGTGGCTGTGTACGCTAGATCAGTTTCACTGCTAGCGTACCCAACGGTTGTGTACACAAGATCTGTTTGACTGCTAGCGTACCCATCGGTTGGGTACGCAAGATTTATATCACTGCTAGTGTACCCAATGGTTGGGTACGCTAACAGAGATATCAGTCTAGCTAGACGTGGTAACCGTGGCGATCGACCCTATCGGGATCTAACGCCGTGGTTCCTCCCCATGTAAAAGTAGAGATTTCAAAAATCGTACAACCTAGGCATTCATTGATTTGTTAAATGCATTTAAATGAAAGATATATTGAATAAATAATTTGTACTTAACCCTCGGTAAATATTCACATATCTCTGTATAACACCTTATATCACTGAAATAATTATTTTATATTTGTAGCCGTTAATATAAACCTATAATTCACCCCATAATGGCCATATATGAAACCTTACTGCAAATCGGAGAAATTGTTTTTGAAAATTAAGAGGACAAATACTGTTACCTAAATATTATTTTCTTTACAAATATATAATACAATCATCTATAAAATTACATTTGTATGAGCAAAATTTTTAAAGATACAATCCAGAGCACCTGCAAATTGACTAATTATTTTAATTAGTATGTAACACGAAAACTCCACAGTAAATAGTTTTACTTATCAATTCTTCTGAAAATATATTTGGCTTCAAAATAGGTTTCAAAATTAAAAAAAATTATTTATGTTCCTTAGCTTCGAAATATATGCTAACTTCTATTCATTAAATATGTTATAGATTTGAAATCAATTTGTAAGAGTACTAAAGGAAATAAAATCATACATTTCAATAGCATGAATACCCCATGGATCACCATGCAAGAAATAAAGTCATACTTGAATCCAATATAAAATCTTCGGGGTCAAGGATGGACAGCTAATGTTTTCCAGTAAAAGAAAAT
This sequence comes from Sabellastarte sp. h YS-2021, assembly GCA_964017235.1. Lineage (NCBI taxonomy): Eukaryota > Metazoa > Annelida > Polychaeta > Sabellida > Sabellidae > Sabellastarte > Sabellastarte sp. h YS-2021. The sequence goes on along the minus strand of OZ024934.1, from coordinate 80,203,528 downwards.
TATTTCATTAAATTAGATTTAAAATTACTTTTTGATTACATCTTTGGTATTGATACATCATTTCACATTCTAATCCTTCTGTCTAAATATTAAAGTTATTGTTTGATGAACTACTAAAGCTTTGTATGTTCATGTATCATTTGAAAGTCAAAACCTAATACAATAAACATAAAACTTTACATTTGTAGTACACCCAGTAAAAATTGTGATAAAAATTTACTGACCAACTCCAAAGTAAAATAACTACACTTCAAATACCAAAAAAATCCTGGAAGTAGGAATTATAGAAATCCGAGATTTAGGAGAAATCACATATGAACGGCAATAAATTCTAACCAATCAGAATTTCAACATGGAGGATGAAAACTGTAAATATTGTTGCTGAAAGTCATTATATTACATTATACACGTAAAACAGCATTATTGGACTGGATATTTAAATATTATTGCAAAGTTTTACTTGTGTCATCGTTTCACATATAGTTTTGATGGTGAGTAAGCCAATATTTGAAATCTCTACTTTTACATGGGGAGGAACCACGGCGTTAGATCCCGATAGGGTCGATCGCTGCGGTTACCACGTCTAAGTCTAGCGTACCCAACGGCTGTGTACCCAAGATTTATATCAGTGCTAGTGTGACCAACGGCTGTGTACATACACTACTGGCATATCCAACTACCCTGCACCCCAGGCATTGAACCCTATGTTACCAAAGGCTGTGTACACTAGATCAGTTTCACTGCTAGCATAGCCAATGGTTGGGTACGCTAACAGGGATATCGGTCTATCGTACCCAACGGCTGTGTACGCAAGATTTATATCATTGCTAGTCTGCCCAACAGCTGTGTATATACACTACTGGCATACCCAACTACCCTGCACCCAAGGCACTGAACCCTATGTCCCCAATGGCTGTGTACACTAGATCAGTTTCACTGCTAGTGTAGCCAATGGTTGGGTACGCAAGATGTATTACACTGCTAGCGTTCCCAACGGTTGTGTACGTAAGATCTATTTCACTGCTACCGTACCCAACGGTTGTGAATGCTAGCAGTGATATTGGTCTAGCATAACCAACGGTTCTGTATGCAAGATTTATATCGCAGCTAGCCTACCCAATGGCTGTATACATACACTACTGGCATACCCAACTACCCTGCACTCAAGGCAGTGAACCCTATGTTCCCAATGGTTGTGCACCCTAGGTCAATAGCTTTCTTAGCATACCCAACAGTTGTGTATGCAAGATCTATTTCACTGCTAGCCTACCAAACGGTTGTGTACGTTAGCAGTGATATGGGTCTAGCTCACCAAAAGACTGTGTATGGAAGACCCATATCACTGCTAGCATACCCAACAGCTGTGTATGTACACTAACGGCATATCCAACTATCCTGCAATCAAAGCAGTGAACCATTTGTTCCCAATGGTTGTGCACCCTGCATCAATAGCATTGTTAGTGTACCCAACTGTTGTGTACACAAGATGTCTTTCACTGCTAGTGTACCCAACGGTTGTGTACTCTAACAGTGATATCGGTCTAGCCTACCCAACACGGTTGTGTACACAAGATCTATATCACTGCTAGCATACCCAACGGCTGTGTATGTACACTAATGGCATATGCAACTCTCCTGCATCCAGTTAAAGCACTAAGTTCTGTTTTCCCAATGGTTATGTACCCTAGATTGACGTCATTGATATTTTCTTTTGTTAGTGTAACCAAAAGCTGTTTAAGGTACTGGCATACCCAACTACCCTGTACCCAAGGCAGTAAACTCTGTGTTCCCAATGGTTTTGCACCCAAGATCAGTATCATTGCTGGCATACCCAGTGGCTGTGTACACAAGATCCATATCACTGCTAGCGTACCCTGCAGTTGTGGTATTGGTCTAGTGTACCCAGTGGTTGTGCACACAAGACCTTAATCGCTGCTAGTGTACCCAACAACTTCAGGTTGTGCACTGGATATCAGTACCATTCATAGCGTACTCAACAGATCTGTATCCAAGGCATTGTGAAGTAATTAGTTTTTAAGGATTTTTTTGAGTAGTCAGAAATGGGCCAAGGACCACTCTCTGAATTAAACTTATTCAGCTTATTGTTACATTTTAACAAAGTTAATATAAGGAAGAAGTGATTAAAATATGGGTACACTAGCACTGATCTTGTGTACATAGCCGTTGGGTACGCTAGCGATAATATAAATCTTGTATATACAGCCGTTGGGTACGCTAGACCAATATCACAACTAGCGTACACAGCCGTTGGGTAAAGAACCACTCCGTTTATTTAAATGTGAATATTGCCTGTCCTTCAGCGTTTTACGGCAGGTGACAAACATCACTGGGCTGACAAAATTCACTGGCCGACCAGTAAATGTCGGGGAAATTATTTCATTGGTTAATTTTTTATCGTTAGTTTTCTATATTGTTAGAGAACCCAGGAAATCCATGACCTTATATCATCTCATGAATATTAATGAGTTGGTCCTGTGGCCACGAGTTGTCAAGATTAAAGTATTTGATTGAACAATAAGGAACCTAAAGCAAGGGTTCCAGGGATATAAAGTACTTCCCTAGATGAAGCACTGCACGGTTCTCATGATATAGCACTTCCCTACATATAGCCAATATGTTACATATCGGGACATCCCGGGACATAACCTTGCCGAATAAAATATGTTACTGCAACAGTTTTCATTGGTGTACAATAACCTGTTTGTCTTTCTGGAGCCTGTAGATGAGCCGCGGCCAACTTATGCCTATGGCCAATTTATGCAGGGTAGCAGTAGGAAACCCCCAGAGTATCGTACCATCATTAATATTAATAAATAGTCCACAAATTTTGATCTTTAAGTAAAGTTTTGTTAAAAATGCCATGGAATCATCAACAATTTCCTACATATATAAATATTCATGAGCTGTGTAGTCCATCTAGTATTTGATCTTAAAGCAGAACATATTGTTAAGAAACCACCATTGAAATCTGTGTCCTCGTGAATATTAATGTATTTGAAGTGGCAGGAGTAAGAAGAAATTCTACAGTACGGTTGCATTCATTTGTCGTATTCCAGTAAATTACCTGGAGTGTGGTTCAAGCTGGTATCCTAAACAGCTCATGGAGTGAAGGAAATATGAGGCAACAATGGGGGTTTCTATATTTTAGAAATAGAAAATCTAGCAATGTTTACAAATATAGTGTGGTGACCTTTCAGTCAGGTCGCTGGGTCTGATTGTATGGCCAGTTCAAAAATGTATAAGTCTCGCATTGTGTTCAGAAATTCAAAACGTGAACCAGGCTCAAAAGGCTTCAAAATAAGAGCCACTGACAATGAGGCTTGGTATCAAAAGGACTCCTATATCAATTAAATATTCAGTTACAATAGAAAAAAAATACGAGTTAAAATCAACAATGTAATTTGTTGAATAAATTACACACACCAATATTAAAATTGGTTAAAATATATTTTATAATAAAATGCACCGGCTCACTCAGACCAATATAAAAATTGGTTTAACCAGCTACCACAATATAATCAATTTCAGTGTTTTTCCACACAATAAATATAGCCAGTATCTAGACTATGGATTAATTATATAATCCTACACATTTAAAAACGAAAGATTATCCCCACTAAAATTAATATATAAGCATGAAATCTATCTTTCAGTTAAATATCAAAAGCCAAATAGCCCAAATAAGTGTTCAGATCAATAATATAATTAAAATCTAATCCTAAGTCATCATAAGACGTTAAGAGATGGCTCTCTACACATAAGCTCAAGCTAAATCCTGATAAGACCGAATTCATTGTGTATGGCTCAAAGTCTCAGCGTGAAAAACTTAATCACTCATTCCCAGTCAACATACTTGGTAATCTTATATCACCAACAGATGCAGTTAGGAACCTTGGTGTCTGGTTTGATTCAGATTTCTCATTCTCTTGCCATGTTATGAACGTCTGCAAGGCTTGTTTTGCTCATGTCCGGGATCTTAAGCGACTCTGAGGACATCTGACATATGAAGCTGCTCTTATGGCTGCCAATGCTCTGGTCGGAAGTCGTCTTGATTACTGTAACTCTGTTCAAACTTCAATGTGTTCAGAACAGTCTTGCCAGAATCGTTGCTAACACCACCAAGTATTCACACATCACTCCAGTTAGAAAAGCACTACATTGGTTGCCGATTAAGTACCGTTCTATCTTTAAGACTGCCGTGCTTGTATATAAGTTCCTACACAGTGGTAACCCCAAATACTTTGAACCCTTCCTGATACCCAGACATAGTGCATATAACACTCGTCGAAGTCAATCTGATGGCATATTTCTTGAGGTTCCCCACTTTGCTTCAGTTTTCAAGTCTCGAAAGCATTTTGGACTCAGTTTTGCGTATGATGCACCTATAATTTGGAATGACCTTCCTGTTGAGGTCCGCTCAGCAAACTCACTTGCCTCTTTCAGGTCAAAGTTGAAGTCATACCTCTTTGGAAAAGCATACCCACCGTAAATTTCCAATCTCCTCCTGCTTTCTCCGCGGTGCTGACCCCTGCAATGTCTCTGGTTTATGAATATTGAACAATGTTTTTGTGTGATGCGCCTTAGAGTCTGTCTTTTGACAGAGATTAAGCGCTATAAAAGTGCTATTAGAATTAGAATAGTAATTCAGTACAAATGAACTACTTACGTCCCAGTTACTACAGATAAATCAAAATATCATAGTAAGATTTCCAAATAAGGAATGATGAGGTGAAGGCCACTTCAAATTCAATAACATTTGCTGAAAATCAACCGGTAATTGTAAAGTATAAAATAGTCACATTTCCGTGGCAGAATATACTTCCAATGCCTGTTCAGTTTAAATTCAATGAACTGTAACCAATTCAGCACAAACAATTAGGTTTGCCACGGTTCAAACCAGCTGTTTGTTCCTGTTGTCAAGCAACCAAACTGACTCCCTAATCTCTGGATCCGACGTTCTTATATAGACATTTAAAGTATCCCACAATGCTTTGCGAAAGCACCTGAGTACACCGCACTTCACCGTATTACACAGAAAAGTGTGACGTCACACGTCCACCGGTGATCAACATAAACAACGAGAGCAAGTATTTCAAAATGTCGCTGCATAACGTGAATCTTGCGAGAATAAAATAAAAAGACAAATATATTTGTTTCTAACATCTTAAACCCAATATTCTGCAATATTTTATTGTAAGATTGCTTTACACCGCCTTAAAAACGTCTTCTATCGTGAGCGATAATAGGGTGAGTTTACCATCTACACCAAGCAACTCGCGATCGCGAATTTCTACGAGGTTCACCTCATTGCAATATATTACTCTTACTGCACCTACTGATGAAGTTTTCTATCAATATTTTACAAATATAATTTCAAATGCTCGTACTTGCACACACAGACTTAAGGAAATATGAGACCACGATTGGGTTTCTAGCCATATTTTACAAATAGAAGATCAAGCCAACCAGTCTACTTTTCGTCTGCAAACATGATTAATTTAATTAACCAATGAAAAAAATTGTTACTGAAACTGCACTCGAGACAAATTTTTGGAGGGCGGCAATCCGTATTGTAGCATATTTTCTACAGAACGGTTTTACCTTACCGCAGCCACGCCCTAATGTATTAGGGTAAAGTATTTCTACATACATTGTTGGGAAACCCCACGGAATTCCATGACCTCATATATATATATATTCTACACAATTGTCAAGCAAATGTACCGCTAATAAATTAACTGAGTTGTCGGAACTCGTTGATTTGTAGTGCGATGCCGTGACTTTAGACAAAAGCTTAAAACCACGATGCCATGACAGGGGTCACTTAGAATAATTTTTGTTTACTGCATCATCTCATGCACATTCCAAATAAGGAAGTCAAAGCAACAACATCTGCGACTGTGGCATAGCAGGTAACACACTTGTCTAGGAACTCAGAGGATGTGGGTTCAAACCCAGGTACAGGCAGATACACAGTGGCTCGGATGACCACTTAAAATGGTGGTCCTCTGTCATTGGGTCCTATCCCCAGTGGCAGGCTAAAGAACCTCAAGGACGTTGATAAATGGTTATCCTTGAGCCTCTATCTTTCAGTTAGAGGAATGTGAGTTACTTGTGAGTTGGGACTGTACCTGTGCAGTCCTGATGGGTTAAATAGCACTTTGGGTTCTGTAGTATATGGAGATTTTGCTCAGAGTATTACTATAAAGTAAAATACAATACAAAAATCAATAAGTTAACGAGATAAATTAATGCAGTACAGTGATGTTCGTGCGCAAATTGTGCCAAGTTGGGGCACCAATTACTAGTAGAAAATTAGTATTGCCCATTAAAACAATTGTAAAAGGTTAATTGTTTTGACTTTTGTTAGTGAAATACTTTTTTTAACTTGCTGTTATGCAAACTGCTCAGCTAGCCAAGTTTGTAATCACCCCAAGTTTGTCATTTGCATTTAGACAATTTTTTGATAGATAGATAGATAATCTATTTCAACAGAATTTTTACATGAGAATAATATACATAACATTGTTAATTTATACATAGATGTTAATAATAAATTAGTTGCTTTAGTACAAAATGAAAAAAAAAAGAAAATAGAAGGACTTAACAACTGAAGAAAAGGAATTAAAAGAAGTAAAGCACTTGTCTAGTTTAATCCCCTTTACATAACACATTTACTTAACTATTTAACCATTTCCGGCATACACAATAATAGTAGGAATAAATTCAGCAATGTAACACATAGAACATATTCTAACATATCGAGACATTCTTAACTATGTTCATGCACTGTACCCACAGTACAGTTTTTTTGCAAATATGTACACCACTTGCATTCCCCTGTGTATACAAGTACCCATGTTCAAAGCCATCAAAATGAGTCCACCTCTGCATCAGTCTTCACTGATTAAGTCAAGCTGCTGTTCTTGGGGAAAGCACTAGCAGTGGTGGACCAATTCATGTGCATGCACCTATTCACCCCCACCCTAAATTAAGTAATGACAGTCACAGTTACTCAATAAATTACCAGTGTATGCAAGCAATTTTAGAATTATGATGTGGTAAACATGATATTTTCCACCAACAAGTATAAATCTTTAAGAAAATTGATGGTGGGTGCGAATAGGTACATGGGTGTGAATTGATCCACCGCTATTCTGTTCCTCATCCCGATCAAAGATAATTGGTGGAATGGACTAAGCTTTTCTACATTGTCAGAAGTATCTGGTTTAAGAAATCTCATAAAAAGCTAGACATAGTCAGCATGATAGAGATCACGCTTCTAGGAATCACTTTTTTTTTCTGTCTCCGGACTTTCATGAAGTATGGCTCAGCGTGATGAGTATTTGTCTGCTCACTGAAGTTAAGCGGCAATGGGTTACGTTAGTACTTGAATGGGTGACGGTCTGAGTTCTAGACCAGCTGTGGGATGCATCTAAGTTGGAATTTCTTTGTGTCCCCAGACTTTTGTAAATTCTAGTGTACTACTCGTGTTTATGATGGCTTTGTGCTTGTGCTAGGGGACCGAAAAACCTTTCAGCCTGGTTTTTTTTACATGATTGTAGAGCTGTGGCATGACCCACTAAAAGCTGAGATTTGCCAAATAATTGCCAGCTGAACAAACTTTGATTCATGATTATTCAGTTTTATGTGTGGGGTTTTTGTGGTAGCAAAAAATGATAAATCCTGGCAATTTTGCAGACCAATTAAACTGTTGCATTGCACATTATTTTGGCAATTTTAACATATTTTATAAAATAGAAATTTTATTGCTATTTAGATTTGACCTTAAGTTAACAATTATTGCACAAAAACTGCATACATGTGAGAGTATTTACTGTGGAGTTTCTGTGTCACATGGTCATGAAGTAATTAGCAGGTACTTCACACTTCGCTGCTGTTGAGCCTATTGGAAGTTATAAAGAAAGATATAAAATAAAATTGAGAACCATGGAAATGAAAAAAAATGTCACCTTCGGTCACATTGAAGAGTGATTTTGCTGGTTACATGACTGGTACATTAAATTTTTAAAAAGAAGCTGTAATCCACAAGTCACTTAAAAATTGTGTCATTGGAAATTTACACCAAAAATATCACTTAAAATTACCCTAAAACATTTTTAGACAGAATTGAGACTATGACAGCAGCGCAGTACCTTAACCCTAATAGAAGAATAATAGAAGAAATCACTATTACATGAAGATTCTTGTAACATGAAAACCCCATAATTTTGTACAGTTGATATTAATCCAAAGACAGATAACATGATAGAGTAAGAAATCTAAAATTCGCCAGGAATCTAAAATTCGCCACCTCTAAAACCTTAGTTAATTTTATGAAGAAAATGATGTTTTGTCTAAAAATTGGTATTTTTCAGTTCAAAAAGCCTTCATTTACTATACAGTCAACAAATCTCACCACAATTCATTTATTTTATTAGTATTTTCACCTGTGGCGAATTTCAGATATGTGGCGAATTTTAGATTTCTTACTCTATGATATTTTGCCTACAGATATGTGTGCACAAAATTGCTGTATCCAAGTTAAACATCACTTTGTCGATTTCTGGAAGCAATATTTACTTGTCATCAAAGTAACTGTGTCATTCAAAGGTAGTCAAGAGAACTAAATTTTTTATGTGAAAATATAGATTATTGTAGACTTTCTTAAGGCTCGAGTTTTTATGCAGAAAGTTGTAATTGCTAAGAGCCTGTCGAATATGACTCTGGCTTTTGAAAGGGACATAAACTCTAACTTTGACTTCAAAAGCTAATTAAAATGTCATTTACGTATTGCTTATGTTCTCAAAAGCCAGTTGAAACATCTTCTACACATACTGAAACCACTAACAGACAGAATGTGACAGTTACACTCTCTTCTGCAAATATGTTACTGATGTTCAAAACATAGTCATACATCAGGTACAGACACAGACAGAGTAATGGAACAAAATTGATGGTTTTGTTTGTACTGAATGATGTTGCAAAAAATAAAATAGAGGCTTACAATACAAACTAAATACTACTTATTGATATATATTGTCTCAATACTTAATAAGTATTTTTTTAGTACATTTGTAGTTGATTGCTTCAGCTTCTGTTCTTGTTTAATTCTTTTCATATAGATATATAGAGGTATCTTTACTGGACTGAAAGATGGAATTTGACAGCCCTGCACAGTTGGAGGGGATTGGTGAAGATGGTATTATTATTGGCACAGATGTGTCCCAACAAGGTAAGAAAGTTACATATGGAAGTATTACTGAATGTATATAAATATATATATATATATATATGTTTTGTTAGCTGCAAAGGTTTTGATTCTGACAATATAAAATGTGGGACTGCACTTTTTGGGGATGGGCCACTTTATTTATATTAATGATGTATTAGCCAAAACATAGTAACACTTGAATTTCATACTATGAATAGTGGGAGGGTCCTCAGTGGCCTATTGGTTTAGCAATTTTGGCATCTAATCACAGGCCGTCACCTCTGTGTGGGTTCGACTCCCACAAATGTCAATGCTGAGGGCGTATCCCAGTAATACTCTGGCTGTTGAACAAGATATAAAAAAACCGTTAACTCTAACTATGGAATATTGATTCTGCATGTATTAATTTTGTGTAAGCAGTGTGATAGCAGGATCACCTTAGACAATGGTTCTAACTTAAACATATGAAAATATCTGTGCCCTCACCTCTTTCATGTTCATTTTGTGATAAAGTTGTTTAATACTGCAATATGTCACATGCAGCTGAACTGCAGCTGACAGCAGCTGGTGATTTTGAAGTGTCTACTGCGGGAGGAGTCACTCAGTTTACACTTGATGACCCCACACAGTCTGTGGTAACCACTCAGGATGGAGTCATGAGCTACCTAATCCAAGGAACTGAGGTGAGAATTGCAAACACTTCAACATTGTCATTAAAATCCATAACTGACTCTCAAATTTAATGGTTTGTAATAGTGGTAAGACGGTCAACTGGATGGTTGGTTTCTATTTGATTCATATAAATAAAAATGAAATCCGATGACAACCGGTTCTGAAAAGCTACATATTTCACAACAGATGTATAAAATATTGTACAGAAATGGCAAATAATGTGTAATTGTATCATATTTTATTAATATACATTAAATTAATATCCCAAAAGTTTTATTTCAATCACAAATACCTGCATTTTAGTTGTGGTTGTGTTTGATGGACACATGTAGAAGATTTTAGTTTGGTGTATACCAGTTCAAACAAATTCGGTTTTTGTCGAAGTTTTGTTTTCAGGACCCAGTTTCCAAATTTTCTTTCCACCGTAACACTAAGATATTCATAAGATAGTTCATTTTTCATATATTCAATTTGTAGAGCAAAATCTGATGATGTCAAATGTGTTTTAGTTAGAATCTGAGCTGAAAATTTCAAGTTTATAACATATAATAATTTACTTTGTACAAAATTAGATGTATTTTATATTTTTTAAGATCTTCAAGAAGTTTATCCATTAAGAACAGTGATAAGAGTGTAGTTAAGTGGTCATAGTAATGAGTATGAGCACTTTAGTACATTCTTAACATGGCATATAATGTAAACAAAAGGTTACAAAAATTAATATTAAATAGCCGTATGAACAAGGAAAATTGTGTGAAAAATTAATACCAGGTAGTGAAATGTGACAGAAAACTAAGGTTTACACAAGGATTTTATTGATATACACTGTATTTGATATTTCTCGGTTACCCGCTTCGCCACTTTGTACTTTGTTTCTTGAAGAATTTAGACCGTTTTTGGGTAACATATCTCAGCGCTAGTTTATTGCACATCGACCACAGTGAATTTTGTTTTATCCAGTATTTTTGTCGATATCCTGGCATACCTACTGAAAGAAAGCATGTTAGTACTTTGGATGAATGTTTATATATTTGCTTTTTTTTGGGGGGGGGGGGGGGGGGGGATATTATCAGTGTACAAAATTCGAGACAGGTAAATTTGCTCATGGACCTATATCTTGTAGTGCTACTGGTCCAAGTGTCCTGTAACTTAAGAAACTGCTCATTTTTAAGCGTGAGCCTCAAAAGAGCTCGCGCTTCTACAGATCACTTTTTTTTTGTCTCCGGACTTTGATGAAATTGCCAACACCTGTGCATTCTGAATTTGCCTCTCTTGCTCTATAATAGCTAAAAAGACACATGTCCTTTGGACTTTTTCCCATACATATGTCCTTCTTGCATCAGACTTTCATCAATTTGTCTGCTCACTGAAGTGAAGCGGCAGTAGGCTACATTAGTACTTGGATGGGTGACAGTCTGAGTTCTACACCAGCTGTGGGATGTGTCTCGGCTGGAGTTTCTTTGTGTCCCCAGACTTTCGTAAATTCTAGTGCACTACTCGTGTCTCTGATGGCTTTGCCCTTGCGCTAGGGGACCAAAACACCTTTTGGCCTTGTTTCTTTAATCACCAAAATTATTTCTGGACTTGGGCCACCACAACAGATGTTTTTGCCATTGGAGAAAATTAAAATAAACCATTTATTCTTCAATCAGGTGCCACTTGGTCAGTTTTGAAACTCAATAGTGATTTAACTATGAAACTGAAACTAAATTGAAATATGGATAAGCAACTTTTACTACAGACCTGTAACATTTTCTAGTTGTAGATGCAGTGAACGTGGAAAATTTTTCAGCGAACTTTGTGTAATGAGTATTATACAAATTGGAATTAATTCATGGTACATGCTAATAGTTCTTATGGTTCTTTTGTTGTGTCCAATGTATCTGTGATACAAGAGATATTTTTTTATAACATCAGGCATCCAGCTCAGATATCCAGCATGCAGATTGTACAGTGGAACCAGATAATATTGCAATATCTGAGGAAAATCTAAGCATACAGGTCCCAAGCTTAGTTAAGGTATGTAAAACATGGACCAGCGTTACTTTATACCCCACAGCCCTGAAGGGCTGTCAGGGTATTGTTTTCACCCATGGTGTCCGGATGGGCAGTCGGGTGGGCAGCGGGAAAAAGTTTGTCCGGACTGTATCTCAGAAACCGTAAGGTGTAGGAAGTTCATACTTGGTAGGGACATTGGTTAGGGGGTGTAGCTGTGTAACGTCATGCATGGTGTGTCCTTGATGTGACTTTCGACCTTGCTGTAGTGACCTTGACCTATAAATTCTTGTCCGGGCTATATCTCGGAAACCGTAAGGTGTAGGAAGTTGATATTTGGTATGGACATTGGTTAGGAGTTGTAGGTGTGCATTGTCATGGTGTGTCCTTGATTTGACCTTTGACCTTGTTGTAGTAACCTTGACCTATAAAATCTTGTCCAGGCTATATCTCGGAAACTGTAAGGTGTAGGAAATTGATATTTGGTAGGGACATTGGTGGGGGGTTGTAGGTGTGCATCATCATGGTGTAGTCTTGATTCGACCTATGACCTAGTTGCAGTGACCATGAGTTTGAAAATCTTGTCTTGGCTGTTTATTGGATACGGTAAGGTGTAGAAGGTTGACACTTTGTAGAGACATTGGTTAGGGGGTGTAAGTGTGCATCATGGTGTGACCTTTAACTTTGGCTCTGCCATAGTGTGTTCACCTGCAAGATTTGAGACATGTTTCTCTTATGACAAAGATATATAGATTGCTGCAACTGCTTAGTTTATGTACTTTTGTATAATTGTGCCATTTCCATCAACAGCTATACTCCAATTAATAAAATTTACAGCTTTGTAATTTTTAGTTTACTGATTAATGCTGTCATCTTGCAATTGAAATGTCTTGATTTAATAGAATGTTCATATACAATAATTATAGGATTTATAAATAGGATTTTAGAGTTATCTGTTGCAGTGGACACATTTCTGTAGACCTAACCAAGTGTGCATGTTACAATTTAGTGGTCGGACCGGTTCTGAAAATAAAAACCGGTTTCCGGGGCTTTGAAACCGAACGAAATCCGGTATTTCGATAGTGTGCAGAGATATGGTAAAAAATTTTACGCGAGCGTACATGAGCAATATTTCTCAAGAGGAAATATGGATTCGCGAGATATTTTGAAGTTTGTAAACTTCATTTACCATGAATATAAAGTAAAAATGTAAGCTGTTTCCTCAAATATATATGTTCTTTATTGTTTTGACAAAGTATTAACCAGTAGAAAGCCTAATATAATGACGTTTTCAATAACCGGTTCTTAAATATTCTTTGCGGATTTCGTCATTTCTACCTAAACAAAACGAAATGCGGTTTACCGGTTTACCGTTCACACCACTATTACAATTTAATCTGGGTATTATTTAGTATATTTACTAAACCAAGTGTGTATGTTACAATTTTACCTGGGTATTATTTAGTATATTTACAGCACTAAGTCATTAACCTCAACTTGGTCTAGCTCCACCAGCCTTTGGATACAAAGTCAACTTCTGTGCAATGTGTTGCTTCAGACCAAGTTTTGTGTTTTGAACTTTCAAGCTCTTTTCACAATATTTATGTTCTACTTTAGAAAACCACTGAACAGTTTTTACATTTGTGAACATATAAATTGTGGTTGCCTGTTTGTTTCTATTATGTTTATCCTTAGAATTTTCTAAGAAAAATACAATCTTCTAAGAAAAAATTTCAGAATTAGAAAATTTTTTTAAGAATAAGAAATTTCAAATTCATGGAAACTTTTATGGTTCTAAAGGTAGCAATGACAAATTAAATGCAGTAGCTGTGTTAAAAACTGGTAGTATTAGCATTATTTATTTATCACAAGTTTGAAAGCTTTATTTGTGGAAAAACTGTACAGAAGCTTTTATTTTATGGGAATTTTGAAAATTTCTCATAAATAGTTCTTAGTCGTACAATTTTTTTAAAGAAAATCTGTACTTTCTGGGAAAATTTGAGAAGTAAGGGTATTCTGAGAATAAAAATGGTAGTGAGCAATGATCTGGCTGTGATTTAAACCATCACTACGAACCATAACATGACAGAGCAAGAGCTCTCAGAGAGCGCAGACCTCCGCCAAGGCAGCTCAGTCCCCTAAAGCTGTGTGTGTCTACTCCATAAAATAATCCCTGGGCTTTGAAAACCTACCATTAGCATTGATATTGTATTTTTTATGCTTTGTTCCTTGTCCCATTTCAGACATTTAATGAAAATTGCAACCAAATTCATCCATAACTTTTTGAGTTATCTTAATTTAAAAAATACCTGGATGCGGAAGATCCAGACAATGATCTGGATCACACCCAAAATCTAATCACTTCTTCCTTGTCCCATTTTGGACATATCCTGAATATTCCATCGGAATCTGTCCATAACTTTTCAAATTATATTCAGGGATCCAGAAGATCCAGACTGTGATCCGGATCACTCCCAAAATCTAATCACTTATTCCTTTACCAATTTCTCACATATCCTGAAAATTTTATCGAAATCCCTCCATAAGTTTTTGAGCTATCTTTCTTTAAAAATTAAATTTCATGGATCCAGAAGATCCAGACAGTGATCTGAGTCACTCCCAAAATCTAATCACTTCTTCCTTTTACCATTTCGGACATATCCTGAAAATTTTATCAAAATCCGCCCATAAGTTTTTAAGTTATCTTGTTCACAAACAAACAGATGGACAGACAAACCCAGGCGAAAACATAACCTCCTTGGCGGAGGTAATAACTAATAAGTAATCAATAAACTAATCAGTCAGTTATAGTGTTCTCAATAAACCCTTTTTAGTAGGACCGGGTATGCAGTGGTTTCAGCGGGCGGGTACCCGGGTACCCGCGCCGATGGGCGATAATAGCTGAAACTACAAATATCTCCATATTTACAGACTTAAAACCTACAGAAATAATGGGATCCAACCATTTGCTTTATTTCTTGTTGGCCACGGTTTTACATTCAAAACAATATTGTATGGAAGAAATTTTAATAAAAAAAGACTTCTGTACATTCAAAACATGGTTGTTTATATAAAAATGGAGTCACATGACCTATCACAAAAGCATTATCTACTGCTCGAATGTAGTTTCGGAATTGAAACTTCATTTTTATATTGGGTTTGTAATTGAATTTTATTAACGTAAAATTATTAACTACTGTGTAAAAATATTGTACTCTTTATTTATTTAAGGAGGGCATGTCACTATATAGCCAATATACAGCATTTTATGAACTCGGAATTAAGTAACTGTGTTAATATACTGACGATTTTCAAAGGGTTCCGGTATTTGACAATGTATAAACAACCAAAATAAAAGACAAATAAAATACTATAAATGGTGTACAAGGGTGAGAAAACAATATTATTGTGCATTTTAATTGAATAGTTTCATTTTAAAGTGAATTAATGAAGTCCAGATATGTCTGTACTTGGTCAGCCAACGTGGGCGATATTGAAGGAAATAAGCTTAGATTCGGGTACTCGGGTATGAGATTTCAGATTCGGGTAAGCATTCAGGGTTCGGGTACCCGGGTACCCGTTGAGATCACTAGTCAGTTACCCAGTCACTAAGTTAATTGAACATTACTCTTCCAGGTGAATGTGCCCACCATAGATGGCAACAGTGGTCTGACCACCACCCAGTCTGTATACATCACCCTGTCTCAGGATGGACAGGTCACTGTGAAGAAAGAACAGGATGAAGAGGTCAAATCTGACATTACAGAGCCTCAGGTGGTTGCCCAAGATGGTAAGCTAGTCTCAATTCATTGCCCAAGATGGTAAGCCAGTCTAACTATGTGGTCTAGGATGGTATGCGAGTCTTAATTCATGGCTTAGGATGTTAAAAATATCTTAATTAATAGTCCTGGATTTAAGTAAGTCTTAATTTGTGGCCCAGGATGGTGAATGAGTCTGAGTGTATATCCCAGGATGCTAAGCGAGTCATAATTAATAGTCCCGGATAGTGAGTCTTAATTTTTGGCCCTTTATGGTAAATGAGTCTTAATTAGTGATCGAAAGAGTCTTAGTGGATGGCATTGAACTGTAACTATCAAATTACCAGCAAATATGTTCAGGTGGTGGTGAAAGTATTTGAGCCTCAGGTGTTTACTTCACATGACAAATTATTTGTTATATAGTAAGGTATATAGAATACAGTGCCATGAACATTGGAATAACAGTATATTGCGAAAGAATGAATCAGGAGAAATAGAACATTCTAGTTTCTACAGTAACTGGTTTTTAAGGTGGTTTTCAAAGTGCATGTTTTCTGTGTATTTTATCTGTGTTAAAGCTAACTGTAAAGTGCACTACTCTATAAAGCACATTATATATAATAGTTGTTTGAAGACTGTGGCTATTGTACTGTTTCTGTAAGAATGTTCTCATTACCTTGTTTATATATATTTTTATTGCGAAAAATACACTTACCATTTCCTGACCATTGCTATATGTTGGTGCCATCCAACTCACTGGCCAACGTTGAGAAACGTTTTAAGAAACCTTAAGAGGCCAGTGAGTGAATGTGAACTAGCATGTCCCCCTAGTGGTCATGTGACCACGCTAGTAAACAACCTTCATTATTTTTGTTGGCCATCCTAGAGTGTGGATGTTGATTTTCAATTCTCATTTTATTAAGTTTTTTGGACTTCTGGTGCGTTTTTGGAGTTCTGTGATAAGACATATGTGTATACAATGTCTTCTCAGGACAAAATTAAGGAAAATAGCACAGAGGAATTGTGTTTTTGTGGCCATTTTATGGGGATTGATGACCACTATTTGTAAAATGGCGGTATTGATGTTTCGTTGTTGGATGAAGACGACTCTTCAATTCACATTTCTTCTTATTCTTCAAAAGGCTCGTGTTACATGAGGATGGGACAAGTTCTTTTATCAATTCTGTTTTTTCACGAGATTGAAGATTTACAATAAAACACTGAAACTGTCGGCAGTCTAGTAGCTCCGGCAGGGACAGTTTACAGGTTGCTAGGCAACCAAGGGAGTCGCCATGACAGAAATAATTCGATTGTTATAAACCTGATTATTCGTCGGGTTCTAACAACCAGGCGTTTGGAGGCTATTTTTCACTTCGTACTTCTCAGTCGAACAGGACGTCAAGAAGGAATTCCCCATGGAGGCAGACATCTTTTTTCACAACAGGAGGCATCATTGTGGAGAAGTTCCGAGTACACGTCTGAACTGTCACTGCGATTAACTTATCCGGTGAAGTTCAGTCGGAACGTTTGCACGGAGGAAAATACCTGCATGACGTCATCCGAAGACAATCGAGTTTCCATACCTCCCAAAAGGTCTGGAATCGGGTTGTCAGATGACCGGAGTTGTGTTTCATCTCACAAATTAGCTTTCTCATTCTGCTGGTTATGTAGGGTTTCTACTGGCAACCGGCACCGGTACATGAGACCTATATGTACCCATTGTCAGATTTTGTTCAACAATACAGGTTCTCTGTGTTTCTTGCAGCATAATCATGTCAAATCTTGGAATTTAATAATTTGGAGTTATCTAGCAGTACCTCTGTCAGGAGGTCTTCAAGAATTTAAGGATTAACAGGAATCTCATAGAATATCCAGTACTACCTTGGACTGTGTACAGTATTTTCAATTACAGTCTTCAATGGTCCTGGATGTTTTTTGGACAGTGCGTTGACCAGTTCTTCAACTTGTTACTCATCAGGAGTGTTACAAGTCTTACTTTTCTCTATCTTATCTCTTAGATGATTTTGGTAGAATAAAAGTGCATTTTTCACTCTTAATGAGGTTTTCTCCTGCTGTACTCTTGGTCAGATGTCTCAGGAAAACTTCATTTTGTGATCTTGGTTGTATAATGTTTCTTCTGTCTGGGAAGGAGCAAACTCCTACACATGTTTACAGATGGGCCCCAGGGCAGTTTTTTGTTCCCATTATGATAATTAATCCTCCAACACTGTTACAAAACTCTCCTCCTCTGTAAGACTTAGAGGGGTTAGGAGTAACCTTTAGGAGGAATGTTTGTCCAGTAGTGGCAGATATTCTACACCTTACATCTCAACATAGTAAGAGGATAATTTTTTCAACCATACTTTACCTTTCACAGAAGCAACAATAGCAGGAAGGGGTACTTATTCATGTTCCTAAAGCAGTTGTGGACATGTGTTTTAAGAATAAATGAATAAAATGCGGGAGATATCAGTTTGCATAAAGCTGTGTATGGAATGATCGACAAAAGGGCGATAATACCAGTGAGATGGTGATATCCCTACAATTTTACACTTTATCGGTTGTGATAAGCTGGGAAGAGATGGCTACCACTAATAGTTGAGGTCAGGTAATAAACCTTTACATGTACCTTAATTTCGCATAGTTGGGATTTTCGCAATTAATTGTTACTAGTAAGTGAATGGGTGTGTCCACTCGTTTCTTACAGTTGCATTCTTTCGTAGCCGGATTCACGCAATTCTTATCTTCACTTCCCTGTTGATGACAATTCACACCGGTTCACTGCCTGTTTGCTATGTTAGTCCATGGTGAGAATGTGGGATCTATAAGAACGCATCATGCTTTACCAGTATAGACCATTTCATTGCTTTGCTCTTGGAAATGGTTTATTTTCGACTTTTCTATGGCATCAACGGATAGTGAACCTGATGGCTGCAGTAGAAGGCATTGGGTGTCACCAGCTTATAAAAAAAAAAAAAAAAAAAAAAAAAAAAAATTAAAAAAACCAGGATTTTTAGTTTGGATTGCAGATTCCACCTTAGGGTACATCTTTACTCATAGCAAAGCATCTTCTCCGGCTAATGGTTTCTAAGGAAGCCATTTCTTTGGTGGCGGTATGGCTTCATAGGAGAAAACAGTGCCATTGGGTTATTTGTTTATCAGGTAACCCCAAGGCTATCTGCTAATGTACCACAGATACCACACATAATACACAGATAATGTACCAGTTTTTCTGTTCTCAGGTTCCATCTTCAGTGGTGGAACGACTTTTCAATTTGCAGGAGCTTCCTTTTCTTCATCAGAAGGAGCACAATCTCCTTCTGTTATTAGATGCTTTCTTTAAGGGTTGGGATGCACAATTATGGCATCAAACAGCCAGTGGTCTGTTGTATCATGAGGGGTCAAGACTCCACATTAACAGGGCTACTACCTTTAGAATCATTTGGAGGTCTGATTCGGATTCTGAATCTGTTGATTTCCCCAGATATTTCTTCAGTGGTTTCCTATCTGAACAGGTAGGGAGGTACCCGCTTTCAGGAATGTGTTTCCTTATCTGAAGAATCATTCTTTGGACGAATGCCATGGGTTCAGATTCAGGCATATCACTTCCCAGGGTATACAATATTCCAACAAATTCTTTGTTCATGAGAGTCAAGATGATTCAAATTGAATGTGTTTTTGGATGACTTTTGAATCTTCTATTCTGATTCAGGTGTTCAATCAAATCTGTCTTTGATTACAATCACCAATGATGGATTTGTTTTGCAACTAGTTTGAACCACAAGCTTGTCTTTTTCAACTTTTCTTGGGATGGACTGGACAGTTTGTTTGGTCCTGTGACCTTGATTCTTCAGGTGATGCAGGTGAATCATTTGGCTTCTAAGGCTCCTTTGGTTTGCAACCTGTAGTCATTCCTGCTTTGGAACCTTCTTTAGATCTTGCTTTGGTCAAGATAGGTTTCTTTGTCCAGGGAGAGCCTTGAGAGGTTATCTTGATAAGTCAAAGATCTCAGGAAAGGCAAGAAAATTCTTTTTGTACCTATTAAGAAGGGCTACTCCAAGATTTAGGTGCAGAATCATCTGGATGGCATCAGAGTGGCTAGGGATGTCTTATTTTTGGGATCTGGTGGATCTGTTCCACAAAGGTTCCTTTTAAGGCTTCCCTTGCTGGTGAGTTCAATCATTATGCCATTGGTATCCAACAACCTGAATCTTAAGCTTCCAGTGTATGTGTTTCCTTTCTTAGACTGTGGGGCTTGGGGAACAGGTGCATTACTCATTTCTTGGGAGGATCTGGACAGCTTTGTGTTTGTTCCAGTGGCTCTCATTCCTCAGGTGACTCAAGATGATCACCTACAGGTGCAGAATCATCATGATTGCACCAGGATAGCCAAAGATTCTTCAGGTGATTTAGAAGATGACCACCTTCAGTTGCAGATTCATCATGATTGAATCATGATGGTCATGGTGGATGTTCTTGGTTGTGGGACCTGGTAAATCTATGCACATCTGAGGCTTCTTGGTGGTGAACTTCTCAGATACTACTTTTCTAGATGTAGCAAATTTCCTTAATTATTTCTTTAAGGAAAGAAATCTTAAGCCATCTACTATTGCTGGTTACAGAATAACAATGGTAGATTGCTTTCCTTGAAGGGGAATAAGTCTCTAGAACTCTTCAGCTGTATAGATTGTTGACATATTTCTATAGAGACAATCCAGTAGCCAATAGGTTAAGCCTTCTTTTCCTTTTGTCTCTGGTCTTGTTTGGTCTCACCAGACAGCCTTTTGAGCCTTTGGGGAAGATTTCTTGGAGTTTATTAACTTTCAAGACAGTCTTTCTTTTGACTTTGGCATTATGCAAAGGAAGAAGGGTATTCTCGTTGGCTTTGTCTTCCCTTACTTTGAATGAGTATTGCTCACAAGTGGCTCTGGCCATTTATTAGCCAAGATTCAGTTGGCTTCGGATGGGCCTACTTCAGTTAAGCCGGTCGATATGCCAGCTCTCAATCACTGGGACAGCAGTTTTACTCAAGATAGATCTCTTTGTCTTGTGAGGTTTTGAAATACTTTTACTTGGGACAAAGGATTCAATGAGGAATTATTATGTCTTGTCTGTGCCTAGTTAGGAAGGCTTTACAGCAGATATTTTCAGGTCAACTATCTTATCTTGCTGTGGGCAGACTATCATTTTGACTGAGGAGAAGTCAAATTCTGACTCTCAACAGCAGCGAGTCAAAGCAAGAATCTTTAGGTTTTAGGATAGTGTTTCTGTATATGAATTTTTATATGCATGTTACTGGAAACCATAACTTTTTTACCAATTTTCAGTCTCACCTGCTTGGTTTGCTTGTGGTCAGACTTTGATTTTGTGTTCTACAGTTTGTTATCTTATAAGTATATGCGTGATACTTATATTGATACTTTAGTATGCATTTGCAGCTGTATGTCTGTCATACTATCTGTATTTATATTAGGCAGAATTGTTGACTTCATTCAGACTTGGAGTTACACAATATGCTGATGACACTTCCAATATTTGTGTCACCTGTGTGGGTGTTGGATGTTTGTCTAGTTACAGCATTCAACTGTGGCAATAACTGGCAATTTGTGAGAACTTCAACTACATACTATGATTTAGGCGATCTGTATGGTATGTGGTGACTGTTGGAAGTTTATATGTTGTTGTATGCATGTAAATTTCAATGTAAACTTCTCATAATGTTTTAGTTGTAGGCTAGGTAGTGAGTCTCTGTAATGATTACTTCCTTCCTACAACAACAACAACAACAAGGCTGTGTTGTTTTGTAGTGCTCAACAGTTCCACTGCCTCATCTGGGAGGTGAGTTTGGATCTGAATGCCTATAGGATTGTGCTGTGTATGATAGCTGTGCAGAGTGGTGTACTGGGTCTTTATATTCTAGTACTGCCCTCCTTCCATGAAGGCTGCATTCAGCAATGGTCAGGAAATGGTAAGTGTATTTTTCGCAATAAAATTGAAAAATTTTGTTGTAATTTTAATTTTTATTAGATAAATACTTACCATTTCCTGACCAGGAGAGTCCCCCCCTACCTCCCCGCAGATTCAGTACTAGGGGAGTATTTTCTGCAACAAAAATAATGAAGGTTGTTTACTAGCGTGGTCACATGACCACTAGGGGGACATGCTAGTTCACACTCACTCACTGGCCTCTTAAGGTTTCTTAAAACGTTTCTCAACGTTGGCCAGTGAGTTGGATGGCACCAACATATAGCAATGGTCAGGAAATGGTAAGTATTTATCTAATAAAAATTAAAATTACAACAAAATTTTTCAAATTTGCAGGAAATGTGACGCTGGTTAATGTTGCAGGGAATAACGAAATCAATGCTTCCAGTAAAACACAGTCTTCTTCCTTAGTTCAGCTTACTCAAGATGGAAAAGTAAGCTCCTTAAAAAACTTTCAATTCAGTGAAACTTCTGTAATCTGATTATGTGAGGGGATCAAGGATTTTGGTTGAATCAGAGAAGAGTTGTAAATAGAGGAAGCAACTCGGTATAAAATAATAATAGACAAATACAAGTGTAAGGTTGGTGATTTATGTCCTGTTCAACAATCAGGGTCATATTAGGACAGGCCTTCAGCATTGTCACTTGTGGGTAGGGACGTCATCGTGTACTGTGATATCATCATATTGCCGATGTTTCAAGTCCGCACATGATATCGAGCTTTGTATTCATAACCCGATTTCCAGGGTAACCACATTAGTCAAAATTAAATCCGCGGGTGTACATGAGCCTGAACTCGTAACTGGAAATGGCTCTCAGTTTATTCTAAAATGAAGATCCTTGGATTTTACCCTTAATAAAGTAAAAACTTTGTTATTTCGGAGAATTTACAGGGTTTATAATGTTTTGAATTAAAAATATGAAGTTGAAATGTAGATATTAACTTGGCGATAAATACCGCGATATCTCCCACTGTTTTGTTTACGGTATCGAGAAAGCAAACTTCTACACGATGACGTCCCTACTTGTGGGAGTCGAAACCACACAGAGGCGACAGCCTGTGATATATGCCAAACCTGTAAACTGTTAGACCACCCAGCACGAAAAGAGGAATACAAATTTATGACAGTGGGAATTAGGTCACGAAATATTCTGACAATAGAAGGTTTGTTAATAGAGTAAGGCCACAGTGGCAGATAGTGGATAGTATGTTTTCTTTACCTAATACAGTAGAACCTCTGTTATCTCACCCTCTGTTATCCGAATTTTCAATTATCTGACCTCAAACCTGCTCTCCCAACTCCATTTAAACCTGTTACTTTAGTTTATTTATAGTGTTCTCAAAATACCCTTTTTGGTGGGACCGGGTAAGTATTGATTTCAGCGGGCGGGTACCCGGGTAGTCGCGCCGATGGGCGATAATAGGTGATTCTACAAAAATCTCCACATTTACAAACTTAAAACATACACAAATAATGGGGTCCAACCATTTACTTTATTTCTCGTCGGCCACCTGTTTTGCATTCAAAACAGTATGACACAGAAGAAATGTTAACCAAGAAAAGATTTCTGTACATTCAAAACATGGTTGTGTCCATAAAGGTGGAGTCACATGACCTATCAGTAAAGCATTCACTGTTGCTCGAATGTAGTTTCGGAATTGAAACCTTATATTTTTTCAGGCAGGTAAATGAACTTTATTGATGCTAAATTATGAACTACTGTTTGAAAACATCGTACTTTTATTATTTAAGGTGTGCATGTCACTATATATAGGCAATATATACAATGTTTCATGTACTCGGAATTATTTAACTGTGTTAATATACTGACGATTTTCAAAGAGTATCGGCATTTGACAATGCATAAACAACCAAAATAAAAGACGAATTAAATACTATAAATGGTGTACAAGGGTGAGAAAACATTACTCTTGTTCATTTTAATTGAATAGTTTAATTTTTAGGTGAATTTATGAAGTCAAGATATGTATGTACTCGTCAGCCAAAGTGGGCGATATTGACAGTAGTTTCGCGTACTCGGGTATGTGATTTCGGATTCAGGTAAATATTCAGGGTTCGGGTACCCGCATATCCGGATACCCGTTGAGATCACTATTTATTTATTATCCGACCCTTCTGTTACCCAACCTAATTATTATATCCCCAGACGAAAGTCGGGGATATATTGGATTCAGGTCCGTCGCGCCGCCGCAGCCGCCGCCGCCGTAGAAATTTCCTTGTGGACGCGATAACTCAAAAACAAATTAATATTTTTTTTTCAAACTTGGTACACATGTTAAGGGTGTCCAAAGGAAGATCCCTATTTTAAGGTGACCTTAAACTCCCAATAAAAGAGAACTTATGGCCACCTTAAGGTCAGAAATTGCACTTTTGGCCACTAAGAGCCCTCTAGGTCACAAACTATGATGCTCAGCTGGCTGAAATTTCACCTGAGAACACATTAATATGTTCTTAGTACATGTGCCGAAAATCACGACTTTAAGTTGAGGAGAAAATTGTGTTTGAGGCCCATAAAGACCCCCACTTAGCGATTTTTTGCTATATTTTTCACATATTTTGCCCTATAATTTGGAAGTGGTAACTCTGATGAGTCTCAAACTGCACTAGGTATAACTTTGATATGTAATCCTTGTCTGTAGAAAATTTTAGGGCTGTAGGTTTACCCAAAGGGGTCGACTTAAGGTCTCAAAAGTGCCCACAGAGACCCAATTTATGCACTTTTTGCCACTTTCGAGCACTGTAGCTTTCAAACTATGTCTCTCATCTAAGTTAAATATCATCTGAGAATATATCTATGTGTTTTCTTATATCTGCCCCAAAATTTAGGCCTTTAATAGACATTTAACCTGTGTGTGAGGACCATAAACACCCACCCGAGTGACCCTTATAAGACATTTTTCACATATTTTTCCCTGTAACTTGGAAATGGTAAGTCTGAGAAGTTTCAAACTGTATTAGATATACATTCTATGTGTAACCTTTGAATGTGAAAGATTTTTAGTCTGAAGCTTTGATTTGAAGGTCACATTGAGGTCTCTAAAAGGCCCACAGAGACCCGATATTTTGCCTTTTTGCCACTTTTAAGCCCTGTGACTGTTAAACTATGTTACTGATAGAGCTGAAATCTCACCTGGGAATATATCATTATGTCATTTTTACATGTGCCAGAAATAAAGGCTTTAAGTAGACATTTAACCTGTGTGTGAGGACCATAACACCCACCCGAGTGACCTTTTTTAGACATTTTTCACATATTTTTCCCTGTAACTTGGAAATGGTAAGTCTTGAGAAGTTTCAAACTGTATTAGATATACATTCTATGTGTAATCTTTGATTGTGAAAGATTTTAAATCTGAAGCTTTGATTTAAAGTTCACATTGAGGTCTCTAAAAGGCCCACAGAGACCCAATATTTGGACTTTTTGCCACTTTTAAGCCCTGTGACTGTTAAACTATGTGACTGATAGAGCTGAAATCTCATCTGGGAATATATTATTATGTTCTTTTTACATGTGCTGAACATCAAGGCCTTTAGTAGATATTTAACCTGTGTATGACGACCATAGATACTCACCCGAGTGACCCTTTTTAGACATTTTTTACATATTTTGCCTTGTAACTTGGAATGGTAAGTCTGAGAAGTTTCAAACTATATTAGATATACATTCTATGTATAATCTCTGATTGTATTAATGATGTTATGGCTATCTTAGTCTTTTAAGAACTTATTTTTGTGTGTTGTACCTCTGCTTGCTGAGTTTTTAACTCTTTAAAATGAAACTGGTTAAACATATTCAAGTAGGCAAAATGGACACTGTTATTTTCTGGTGAGCTTTAAGTCCCAATATTAATAAAAGTATATCCTTATGTAGTAAAACTAGGGGATTTTTAACCCTCAACTAGCCCAGTTTTATTCAACTTGCCTCAGTTAATTTTGACACAGCTCCTACAGTTATGAACTCATTTCAGTTGATAATCACATACTTAAAATTCTCAATTCTTTTTGTATTTGATTACCCCTTTGATATATATCAGATTGTTTGTTTACCATTTATGCTGTAGTCCCAACCCACATCCCCCACCCACCTCTGGGACCTCCAGCTATATTGAGTGACACTAAATAAACAAAGGTATTTAGTGATATCAAATGAGAAACAAAGAACTCAATGGGGTTGCAGATCTTGTGTAATAGTGAGAGAGGTGTGGAGAAGGGGAGAGGGGTGGGGTAGGAGGTGGTGGGCTTCATCATATAACACAAAGGGGAGTCAGAACTGAGATTGTGTCACATATTTAGGTTGCATATATATGGACCACATATATAGGAATAGAGGAAATGAATAACTGAAAACAATTTACAAATTCTATAAATAATATAATAAAATAATAATATAAATAATTTTTTTTTAAATAATATTTTATTTGTGAACAAATATAGAAACAGATATGCGCTTTTGGGATTATGAATTTTAGAATGGACATTCAATCATCAATCATTTAAATACTTTGAAATTAGGTTAAGAGTTATCATTGCAGGAAGATTGAAAAGTATGATGTTGAGTTAAAAATAATATTTTATTTGTCAACAAATATAGAAAGAGATATGCTCTTTTGGGATTATTATTTTAGAATGGACATTCAATCATCAATCATTTATTAATAAATACTTTGAAAATAGGTTTAGAGTTATCATTGCAGGAAGATTGAAAATATAATTTGAGTTATGTATTCGGCGTCTGGGGATACACCATCTTCTTGGGAAGATACAAACAGAGTAGATTGATGTGCTGAAGTTCATATAATAATGGGTAATTATGCTTTAAAAAATTCCCGATCAAAACCTGTGGCGTGAGTGATGACCTGTCTGGGGATATGTTGGCGCCGAGTTGGCCCAATCTAGTTACTTCCTCAGAAGGGTTGTATAAATGGAGGTTCTATTTTCTATTGGTTTAAAGCACCAGTGTTCTCCATTTTTTTTTATTGAAATAACTGGAAATCTTTTGCAGTGTGAACACATCTCTTTGAAAATATCAAGATTTTAAACCTTCCTATTACTGATATTTCATCAAAACAATAGATTTATGTTTAATATTGGATTCTTTTGAAATTGTCACTGACCGACTGTGGTATTATACAAAGATTAATTCCCCCCACTGACCACTACTATTTCTGCATAAAATTTATTTTACCTCGTGCTTTGTTGCTGTATTCAGGTGAACATAGTATCCAGAGCCCCTGCCATACAGCCCCAGATACAGCTACAGCAGGTGATGTTACCTAATGGAGCCGTGGCCTACCTCAACGCAATGGCCTCCAATTCTACCGGTGTGTAAAAATAAAATGTATTGTTATAGTGCTGGGATGAGTTGGTTGTAAGTTAAATCACAACTCAGTGGCAATAGTGGAGATCAGTGGAGATCACATTGATCTGCACAATTGAAACTCGAGTTTTTACAAAATAAAGTATGCAATATTCTTATCTTATTTTAAATGGTCATTTTGGCCTATCTCAGTGCAGTGGTCTCCAACTCCACTGGTTTGTAAATATAAATTCTGTTGTAATTGTTATACATTAGTGCTAAACATTTCATTGGATCGAAGCAATCCCAGTCATTTACAAAACCCAGTCATTTATTAATAAACAGAATATACAGTATATAATCAAGGTGAAAAAAGTAGTAAAGAGGTTCTGAATTGTTGAAAGCGAATGTACATCTGTCGTACTGATGTAGATCCTTCTGCAGACCTTCCAGGCATCTTATGTTCTGTAATTTCATCGCAATATCAATAGTCCATTCGAAGCTGTGTATTTATATGTTATTGTATCCACCGGAGGCATCTGGTGGATACTTTGGTTTAGCGTTCGCTACGTTGCCACCGCCGCCGTGCGTAGAGAGATTTTTGGCGTTAACGCTGTAAGAGGAAAACTACATCAGCTAGGTTCACCAAATTTGCAGGATATCTTCATTGGGGGTAAGCTTCTCTGGAAAGGAAATTGGCCTCATTCTGAAAAACAAGAAAGTCGCCGCGGGCATTTCTTTGAAAATTATCTACATTTTTCTACTGGCTGTTTCTCATAGGTAGAAGGTTGAATCTCTTCATAGGTGATATGTATGACAGATATATATGTCCTCTACAACCTTGCAGACATTTGACCTTA
Source organism: Sabellastarte sp. h YS-2021 (assembly GCA_964017235.1). NCBI lineage: Eukaryota > Metazoa > Annelida > Polychaeta > Sabellida > Sabellidae > Sabellastarte > Sabellastarte sp. h YS-2021. The sequence continues at coordinate 80,175,704 of OZ024934.1, read as the reverse complement.
AAGCTCTTAATTCAAGGTCATCCATGGAGTGCCGAAGTAACCCACATAGCGGACTTTAGAAGTGCCTATATCTCCGTTATTATTGGTCCTAGAGGTGTGGGATGGAAACCAACCTATAGAAAATCATGGGCTGGGAATCTTTTGGTGTGGTCAAATTTGACCTTGGACCCCTCCTTCAAGGTCAAATGAGGATAGCCAAACTAAAAGTGCTTACAACTCGCTTATTATTGGTCCTAGAGGTTTGGGCTGGTAAAGCAACTTATAGGAAATCATGGGCTGGGAATCTTTTGATGTGGTCAGATTTGACCTTGGACCCCTCCTTCAAGGTCATACGAGGATAGCCAAACTTAAAAGTGCTTATAACTCACTTATTATTGGTCCTAGAGGCTTGCAATGTGAAACCAACTTACAGGAAATCATGGACTGGGCGTCTTTTGATGTTTTCAGATTTGACCTTGGGCCCCTCCTTCAAGGTCAAACGAGAATAGCCAAACTTAAAAGTGCTTATAACTCGCTTATTATTGGTCTAAGAGATTTGGGATGGTAAACCAACCTATAGGAAATCATGAACTGGGAATCTTCTGGTATGGTCGGATTTGACCTTGAACCCCTCCTTCAGGTCAAACGAGGATAGCCAAACTTAAAAGTCCTTAGAACTCGCTTATTATTAGTCCTAAAGGTTTGGGATGGCATAGCAACTTATAAGAAATCATGGGCTGGGAATCTTTTGATGTGGTCAGATTTGACCTTGGACCCCTCCTTCGTCATACGAGGATAGCCAAAACTTAAAAGGGCTTATAACTCGCTTATTATTGGTCCTAGAGGTTTGGGATGGTAAACCAACTTATAGGAAATCATGGACTGAGAATCTTCTGGTGTGGTTGGATTTGACCTTGGGCCCCTCCTTCAAGGTCAAATGAGGATAGCCAAACTTAAAAGTGCTTATAACTCGCTTATTATTGGTCCTAGAGGTTTGGGATGGTAAACCAACTTATAGCAAATCATGGGCTGGGAATCTTTAGGTAGGGTCGGATTTGACTGTGGACCCCTCCTTCAAGGTCATACGAGGATAGCCAAACTTAAAAGTGCTTGTAACTCACTTATTATTGGTCCTAGAGGTTTGCAATGTGAAACCATCTGATAGGAAATCATGGGCTGGGAATCTTCTGATGTGGTCAGATTTGACCTTGAGCCCCTGGGTGGGGAGGGGGAGGGTTTTATCTGGGGGGGTGTGTGTGTGCGCATGTGTCACATTTTTTACATAAACCTTTATATCTTGTTCATTTCTGAAGATATCTTTCCCAGATTTGCAGAGAATGTTTCTAGCTATGAAAATATGTCTGTAAACAATTTTCTCGTCATTTTAAACAACAAAAAGGCCACCATAACTAATGTTTGGAAATCATTAATATGTTCTAAATCTTAAATTATTGCATCTGGCTTAACCAGATTTGCACAAAATGTATATGCCTGAGAAAGCTGGCTTGATGGTAGTTTTGGTCTTGTTTTGAAAACAAAAGGGCACATCTTTAATGTCAAATGGGGGTGGGGGGTGGGTGTCATCATATTCAAAAAGGCCCAATGTCTCCCTTATCATGGGTCCCAGGGGTTCGTAATGAGAAAACAAATTATAGGAAATCATGGCCTATGAATCTTTTGCAAGTGTTAAATTTGACCTTTGACCCCTGCGTCAAGGTCATGTGGGGTCATCATACAAAAAAAAAACGGCCATATATCATATATTAATCTTTTGGCTTGGAACTGAACGAATAAAATATGCAAGTTTCCCCTTCTTCAGCTATATGAAAATTCTTATCTGACAACACGTTGTGGTTTCTGTATACTTCTTACAACTGAAGTATTCTCAATGTTGTTGCCCATTAGTTGTACCTGCGGGCTTTGGTTCTTGCTTGCCAAGGCTGGCATTGTCATTTTTGTTGTGGTGCTTGGACTCTTTTCTGTCCCTGGATTTTGAAATTGGTTGACTATTTTTGTTTTGTTGCGCCGTAGAGTCCCTTTGAATAGGGGACATTAAGCTCTATAAAAGTCCAATTAGAATTAGTATACACAACTGCAAAGAATATTTGAGAAACGGTTAAAAATTGTACACAGTTGGTGACATATGTCACATTTATACTTTATACTTGCTTAATACTCACCTAATAATATCTTGTGAAAGCCATTTTCAGTGGTAAGTTATTCCTTACCATATCATGGACAAGCATACAAAATACCATATTTCATTCATTTCAAATCCTGGCTTTTCGATTTTTGAATTCCAAACATTGCCACCACTGGCGCCTGCAATTAAACAAGTGCAACTCACACAGATTTGAATTTTTGCTGAAAATGATTAAGATAGAGTAAGAAATCTAAAATTCGCCAGGAATCTAAAATTCGCCACCTCTAAAACCTTAGTTAATTTTATGAAGAAAATGATGTTTTTGTCCAAAAATTGGTATTTTTCAGTTCAAAAAGCCTTAATTTACTATACAGTCAACAAATCTCACCACAATTCATTTATTATATCCCCAGACGAAAGTCGGGGATATATTGGATTCAGGTCCGTCGCGCCGCCGCCGCCGCCGCCGTAGAAATTTCCTTGTGGACGCGATAACTCAAAAACAAATTAATATTTTTTTTTCAAACTTGGTACACATGTTAAGGGTGCCCAAAGGAAGATCCCTATTTTAAGGTGACCTTAAACTCCCAGTAAAAAAGAACTTATGGCCACCTTAAGGTCAGAAATTGCACTTTTGGCCACTTAGAGCCCTGTAGGTCACAAACTATGATGCTCAGCTGGCTGAAATTTTCCCTGACAACACATTAATATGTTCTTAGTACATGTGCCGAAAATCATGACTTTAAGTTGAGGAGAAAATTGTGTTTGAGGCCCATAAATACCCCCACTTAGGGATTTTTTGCTATACTTTTCACATATTTTGCCCTATAATTTGGAAGTGATAATTCTGATGAGTCTCAAACTGCGCTAGGTATAACTTTGATATGTAATCCTTGTCTGTAGAAAATTTTAGGGCTGTAGGTTTACCCAAAGGGGTCGACTTAAGGTCTCAAAAGTGCCCACAGAGACCCAATTTATGCACTTTTTGCCACTTTCAAGCACTGTAGCTTTCAAACTATGTCTCTCATCTAAGTTAAATATCATCTGGGAATATATCTATGTGTTTTCTTATATGTGCCCCAACATTTAGGCCTTTAATAGACAGTTAACCTGTGTATCAGGACCATAAACATCCACCCGAGTGACCCTTATAAGACATTTTTCACATCTTTTTCCCTGTAACTTGGAAATTGTAACTCTGAGAAGTTTCAAACTGTATTAGATATATATTCTGTGTGTAATCTTAGTATGTAGCAGATTTTAAGTCTGAAGCTTTAATTTTGAAGGTCAAATTGAGGTCTCTAAAAGGCTCCCAAAGACCCAATATTTGGACTTTTTGCTACTTTTAAGCCCTGTGACTGTCAAACTATGTGACTGATAGAGCTCAAATCCTATCTGAGAAGATATTAGTATGTTATTTTTATATGTGCCAAAAATTAAGGCTTTAAGAAGACATTTAACCTGTGTATGAGGACCATAAATCCCCACCCGAGTGACCATTTTTAGACATTTTTCACATATTTTGCCCTGTAACTTGGAAATGGTAAGTCTAAGAAGTTTCAAACTGTATTAGATGCATATTCTATGTGTAATCTTAGTATGTGACAAATTTTAAGTCTGAAGCTTTAATTTGAAGGCCACATTTAGGTCTCTAGAAGGCCCCATAAAGACCCAGTATTTGGACTTTATGCCAATTTTAAGGCCTGTGACTGTTAAACTATGTGACTGATAGAGCTGAAATCTCATCTGGGAATACATTATTATGTTCTTTTTACATGTGCCAAAAATCAAGGCTTCAAGTAGACATTTAACCTGTGTATGAGGACCTTAAACACCCACCTGAGTGACCCTTTTAAGACATTTTTCACATATTTTGCTCTGTAACTTGGAAATGGTAAGTCTGAGAAGTTTCAAACTTTATTAGATACATATTCTATGTGTAATCTTAGTATGTAACAAATTTTAAGTCTGAAGCTTTAATTTGAAAGCCACATCGAGATCTCTAAAAGGCCCACAATGACCCAATATTTGGACTTTTTACCACCTTTAAGCCCTGTAACTGTTAAACTATGTGATTGATGGAGCTGAAATCCCATCTGGGAATGCATTATTATGTCCTTTTTACATATGCCGAAAATCAAGGTTTTTAGTAGACATTTAACCTGTGTATGAGGGCCATAGACACTCACCCAAGTGCCTTTTTTGACATTTTTTCCGTATTTTGCCCTGTTATTTGGAAATGCTTAGTGTGACAAGTCTTAAACTGTATTATATATAATTTTTGTTTGTTATGTATGTCCCCCAAAAAGTTTCAGATCTGTAGTTTAATTGCTAAGGTCTCTTTAACAATTGTAAAATGCCCACAGAAACCCAATTTATGGATATTATGCCACTTTAAAGCCCAGTAACTGTCAAACTATGTGGGTTATAGAGCTGAAATCTTTGAATTTTTAAAAGGAAATGCCTGTCTATTTAAATTTTGAATATTAATAATGTTATGGCTATCTTAGTCTTTTAAGAACTTATTTTTGTGTGTTATACCTCTGCTTGCTGAGTTTTTCACTTTTTAAAATGAAACTGGTTAAACATATTCAAGTAGACAAAATGGACACTTTAAGTGAGCTTTAAGTCCCAATATTAATGAAATTATATCCTTATGTAGTAAAACTAGGGGATTTTTAACCCTCAACTAGCCCAGTTTTATTCAACTTGCCTCAGTTAATTTTGGCACAGCTCCTACAGTTATGAACTCATTTCAGTTGATAATCACATACTTAAAATTCTCAATTCTTTTTGTATTTGAGTACCCCTTTTATATAGATTGTTTGTTTACCATTTATGCTCAACCCACATCCCCCACCCGGATTCCCCCCACCCACCTCTGGGACCTCCAGCTATATTGAGTGACACTAAATAAACAAAGGTATTTAATGATATCAGATGAGAAACAAAGAACTCAATGGGGTTGCAGATCTTGTGTAATAGTGAGAGAGGTGTGGAGAAGGGGAGAGGGGTGGGGGTGGGAGGTGGTGGGCTTCATTACATATAACACAAAGGGGAGTCAGAACTGAGATTGTGTCACATATTTAGGTTGCATATATATGGACCACATATATAGGTATAGAGGAAATGAATAACTGAAAACAATTTGCAAATTCTAAAAATAATATAATAAAATAATAATATAAATAATTTTTTGTTAAATAATATTTTATTTGTGAACAAATATAGAAACAGATATGCGCTTTTGGGATTATGAATTTTAGAATGGACATTGAATCATCAATCATTTAAATACTTTGAAGGAAGATTGAAAAGTATGATGAGTTGAGTTAAAAATAATATTTTATTTGTCAACAAATATAGAAACAGATATGCTCTTTTGGGATTATTATTTTAGAATGGACATTCAATCATCAATCATTTAAATACTTTGAAAATAGGTTTAGAGTTATCATTGCAGGAAGATTGAAAATATAATTTGAGTTATGTATTCGGCGTCTGGGGATACACCATCTTCCTTGGGGAGATATAAACAGAGTAGATTGATGTGCTGAAGTTCATATAATAATGGGTAATTATGTTTTTAAAAATTCCCGATCAAAACCTGTGGCGTGAGTGATGACCTGTCTGGGGATATGTTGGCGCCGAGTTGGCCCAATCTAGTTTTATTAGTATTTTCACATGTGGCGAATTTCAGATATGTGGCGAATTTTAGATTTCTTACTCGAACATGGATTGTTTTCTCTCCCTGCAGACAATGTTCAGCTGACTGTGGGGAACAACAGTGCAACCATAGTGCCAAATACCTCAAAAGGTGACCACCACCATCTTTCTTAAGAAATAAGTAATTTAAGCAGTTGGTTAGTAAATACTGTATAAAGAGTTAGATTACAATAATTTTGTTGTTTTCAAAGTTAAGTTTGCAAATCAGTGTGATTTAGGTAATGTGTCTTGATGTAGCAAAATTATATTCTAATGTGACATGTTTCATTGAGTTATTGCTTTAGTTGAGCTTAGCATCATTTTTTTTTTTTTTTTGACAAATATCAGTACTACCAGCTACATTTGGGAAATTTAATGGTACAAGTTACTTATGGTTCGTAATCTGAAAGTAAGCAGCAGGCCTTGGCCTCTTTTTGAAAAAAAAACTACTTTTGATAGAAAAAAAACAAAAAAAACAACAAAACACCGTCATTGGGTGTTTATTTCAGAATTTTTCACATATGTGCAATGAAAACCTGTACTTGTGCATCTCATGTGAAAATTCTTTTGTATCAGCAGAAAATTCTAGTCTAGAAGGCGTGACTTTAGATGAGGGCTCCATCACATACATCACAGCCAATATGGTGCCAGAAGCAGGGGACTTAGGAGATACCACCCTCAGTCTGGGGGAGGCGACAAATTTGCAGGTCAGTCAGTATATCATTAAATAGGACAGGTTGGTGGCATACTCATGATATTGGGATCTGGTTACAGTATCTTAAGGGTGAAACAATTAACCAGAAGAAATGAACATAAGGTTGCCAAAGCAATAGCCTGCACCAGTATTGTTTGACAGATTTACTATTTTTTTGTATTGTGTATCGCCTCATATGGGATTTCACTACTACACATGATTGTTAAAATTCTTTTTCATGGGAGGTATTACCAACGTGAAGCATTTTATGTTTGTATAATGTTGAATATAAAATATGACATTTATTTGCAAATGACTTTTGTAGCATGTTGAGATCTGCAAAATTGTTGGCAACTTTTAAACATGCAGCACATACACATGTAACATTTTCAGTATATTTCCTCAAAGATTGTAAGTTGATTATATTGGAAATGGTTAACTGGTTAATTGACAGCTAATGGAAGCAGCTACCTGGCCAGCACATTAAGCTAATTGTTTCAGCCTTACAGTAAACCGAAAAAGTTTTGTTTAAGTATTGCCCAAATCAAATAGGCCTGCCCACTGGAAGAGCAGTTTATGAAAACAAACCATCCTCATCAAAATTGCCATGAAAATTAAAAATTATGTAAATAATAGGACAAAATGGTGTTGTTGATTCATATTTTAGCATCTCTCATACTTTAAGTTATCCCACCATTTCATGAATTGATTATCGAGGTGCTGGTCATAATGTATCATTATGGTATTTCATTAAAATGGTACTGATTCTAGCCCTACCGACCCATCTCTGACATCAAGTTAGTGTTGTCCATATTTTTTGTGTTTTTAGGCTCTATCTGTGTTAGTGATTTGGTACCAATGTATTGAGACCCTGGAATTTGCTCCGTATAAAATATTCGAATAACAAAAGTATTGGTGTTATCATTTGTGAAAAATGAACACCAGTTTCAAGGGTCTTAAAAACAATCAAACTCAGTATATTGTTTTGTGTCAATTTCATGTGAAAAAGTAGACATCCACATACATGAGCTATAACTGCAAATAAGCAATGGCACAGTGAGATATTTTAAAGTTTTTACCCCACAGCCCTTAAGGGCTGTCGGGGTATTGTTTTCACCCATGGTGTCCGGGCGGGCGGCGGCAAAAAGTTTGTCCGGGCTGTATTTCAGAAACCGTAAAGTGTAGGAAGTTGATACTTGGTAGGGACATTGGTTAGGAGGTGTAGGTGTGCAACGTCATGGCATGACCTTGATTTGACCTTGCTGTAGTGACCTTGACCTATAAAATCTTCTCCGGGCTATATCTCAGAAACTGTAAGGCGTAGGAAGTTGATACTTGGTAGGGACATTAGTTAGGGGGTGTAGGTGTGCAACGTCATGGCATGACCTCGATTTGACCTTTGACCTTGCCGTAGTGACCTTGACCTATAAAATCTTGTCCGGGGTATATCTCGGAAACCGTAAGGTGTAGGAAGTTGATACTGTGTAGGGACATTGGTTAGGGTGTGTAGATGTAAAATGTGATGGTGTGACCTTGATTTGACCTCGCCGTAGTGACCTTGACCTATAATGCCTTGTCTGGGCTATATTTTGGAAACCATGAAGTGTAGGAAGTTGATATTTGGTAGGGACATTGGTCAAGGGTTATATGTGTGCAACATCATGGTGTGACCTGGATTTGACCTTTGATCTTGCATATCTGATGCTATTTTATGTCTCTACGAGGATATCTGATACTATTTATCTCTCTTATATCTCTCTTATATCTTTTTACTTGAATCTTGGTTATTGCACCTTTGGGTGTCTTTTGGTGTAGATTAAGCACTGTTAAAGTCATATTAGAAGTCATTAACTGTTTTACTTTTGCAACTTCCCATTATAACAGATGGTATTACATCAAGTGAGCCACAGGTTTTGCCCCAATTCCACATAAAAGCATGTATTGCTACATCTGTATGTATGGGTAATATTCAAAACATCCAAACCATAATTCGACCATACAAATGAAAATCAAAATGGGGGAAGTCTTAAAACTTCATAATTTTTAGTTTACTGAATTGTCTTGTTTTAATACTTATTCTTTACATGCAATTTCTTTCTCTTAGATGTTATTTTCTCTACTTAAACATTATTTGCACACTGACACTGCTCTGAAAGTATCCCAATCTGTGTACTGTTTCACTACTTCTATATCTCATGGTGTTGAAAACTATTTTCCCAGGCTGTGGGGTACGGGCATCTCTGATGCTATTTTTAAGTTTCAGTTTTATTGTCGTCAATGTCTATGCCAAACTTTAGATATTTGACCGATTCATCAGTCACTGATTGCTTGTTTGCCATTATTCTGATTTTGACTGCATTTTCAGAAAGTAACAGATGGAGATGAGTGTAGCAATGGCAGTGAAGACAAAACTGTGGACTTAGGAGATGCTGAGGTAACACATGATTTTTTTCTACAGTAAGAAAAATAAAAATCTCCCTTATAGTATCAGAAATATACAGAAAAACCCTGTTGTTATGGCAATGCCTTTCACCTCTAAGGCTCTGTGTTTGAATCTTGATAATGCCGAAATCTAGTTTCTTTGATTCCTTAAACTACCCATGATGATACATCTTGTTCAGTGTAGTGAATGCAATAGAAATATCCTAGATCGCAATGTGTACAAAAATCCAAACTGGTTTCTGGGACTGTCAAGCAAAATGAAATCTGGTATTTTATAAGTGTGTCACTGATGTGATGATACTTAACCGTGATCACATATTAGCCATAATTTAAAACAACATTTCTTCGATATGTCTTTTGTGAATTTGCACACTTTTATACTGTACAGTGGGGACTATGTTGAGCAGAACTGCCAACACATATAATGGTAGGAAAACTTAATATTTAGGAAACAAACAACAAATTAAATACTTTTATCACATGTGTTTGTGCATTTAGGGACTTTTATTACCATTTTGTTGACAGGAAATGCCCATGTTTGATCGGGGTGTGCTAAGACATGTATTCCTGGAATCTGAATGGTTTTGCATCAGTGGCTTGTCAATCTACACCATTTTGGTACCGACCCATCCCTTGTCTATATTACTTCAGTGGAGATCTCAGGCCTAATATTATCACAAATATCTCAAAATGTTTAAAGAATTTACAAGTCAAGGGAGTTGCAAGGGCTTTTTTCTTGCTGGTAAATTTTACATACCGTGGCATATTTCTTAGTTCTTACTGTAGTAGCTATTTAGGAACAAAGTTTGACATCAAATTTGTTTGCTTTTGATTTGATGGGGTTCAACTATAAGTTGTTCAATTTTCAGCTTCCAAACTTACTGGGAGATCAAGGCTCCAGTCTGATTGAAGCCAAAGTGACAGATGGAAGTCTGCCTCTGGTGGAAAAAGCCTTTAAATGTCCTTTTAATGGCTGTGACAGGTTCTATACCACCCTGCATCATTTAAGGGTAATTCATTTTATTTAGCAAACATTTGATTTTATCAGCTCATTTCTACACTCTTTAATTAATAATTTCAATATATTGTATTCAAATATACCCGTTTAGTTCCAAGAATCTTCTGTTATACACACAAAGTTTGCTCTGCCAATGTCTTTGGATATTAGAGGTAACACTCAATCACTATCAGATTTCAGAAGCAACAGATTTAGTTTGAGATTTTAGTTGTTAATAGTATGTTTTCTTTTTTGATTGTTACAAAAGTATTAGGCTTAGTATATGTAAAGGTATCCTTCTTGAACCAGAATCCGGTCCATTCCACTTTCCGGTCTAAACAGTTTTAATGTCAGACGTATGCATGTTTTTGTGCAAAAATATTAAAAGAAACTGTATATTCTTATAATAGAAGTGTTGTTTGTTATACAAACAATATTTTGTAACAAGAAAATTGCACTAAAATATTTCAGAAGTGACAGCTAAATGATATTGTCCAATTTTCGTAATAGACTGGAAATAGGTACAACACTCATAAAGCCTTTTCATAACTTTGTAGTATGTGTATCCGACTATCCGCGGGAGAGAAGCCATTAAAATACCCTTTAGCTTTAGTTGTTTTGTGTATTCCCAGGTACATGAGCGCTCTCATACTGGTGACAAGCCCTACAACTGCTCTCAGGAAGGCTGTGGAAAGTCGTTTGCCACGGCATATGGTCTCAAGTCACACACAAGGATCCACACTGGGGAGAAGCCTTACAAATGTCCCATGGACCAGTGTACCAAGGCATTCAAAACCAGCGGCGACCTGCAAAAACACGTCAGAACTCACACAGGTGGGGGCACGTTAGGAATCTTTTACAGAATCTTATGAGAATATAAAATCATGTCAGGATACACACTGATAATGTCATATGGAAGCTTTATGGGAATCTTAGATTTGAGATGGTAACAGTTTGAATATATTTTGTGTACAATAGATTGGTACATAAGAGTTAGTCTAGTCTGTGAGTCTGTGTGCACGGTTGTTTGTGGATGTGGCTTGTATGTATATTTGTTATATTTTGGTGTCAGTTAAATTTACGTAGATTTACTCTTTTTATTTGTGATTGTGTGACTTAAGGCTGTAGTCACTCCACTTATAAAGAAGGCCTTGCTTCCTGTTGAGGATTTGAAAAACTACCGCCCAGTATCTGGACTTAGCTTCATTTCCAAACTAGTCGAACGTGTAGTTGCTAAACAGCTGGTTGACCATATTCATTGACATGGCTTGGATAACTCATACCAGTCAGCATATAAGTCAGGACACTCAACGGAAACGGCTCTGCTTTCCATCAAAAATGATGTTCATCTGTCACTATCTCGGGGTGAAGCTACTGCCTTGGTACTTTTGGATCTCTCGGCCGCCTTTGATACTATTGATCATTCTACACTCCTCAGCTGTCTGCAGGATTGGTTCGGTGTTGGGGGCTCTGCTCTCAAATGGTTCTCTTCCTATTTGATGGAATGTTTTCAATCTGTTAAGATTGGTTCTACTTTGTCTGATTTACAAAAATTGCTGTTTGGCGTACCTCAGGGTTCTGTTCTGGGTCCTCTCCTATTCTCTCTTTACACATCTCCCCTTAGTACTCTAATTGGTAAACACAAAGGCGTAAAATTTCATTTCTACGCCGACGATTCACAACTTTATGTCCATCTGTCGCACATGAATGCCTCAGCTGTCTTTCATAAGTTGAACAGATGTCTTCAAGATGTTAAGGAATGGATGTGAGCTAGCAAACTTAAACTTAATCCAGATAAAACTGAGTTCATACTTTTTGGCTCCAAGAAACAGAGAGAAAGGTTAAATGTATGTTTCCGAATTGACATCTTGGGTAACCCCCTTCACCCCACCAAGTCAGTCAGAAACCTGGGTGTGTGTTTCTTTCGCTAATACACATCCAGAATGTTTGTAAAAGCTGCTTTATTCAACTGAGGGATTTTAGAAATATTAGGCAGTTCTTGACTCCAGCTGTGTCGGTTGCCAATGCTTTTGTTAGTAGTCGGTTGGACTACTGTAACTCACTTTTCAGGGGTCTCTCCAAATTCAACCTTCACAGATTACAGTCTATCCAAAATAGTGCAGCCAGAATTGTTACAAATTCGAGTAAATATACTCGGATAACTCCGGTCCTCCGGAAACTCCATTGGCTCCCTGTTCAGTTTCGCTCAGAGTTCAAACTGGTTACCCTGGTGTACAAGTTTATTCATACTGGCTCCCCGAAATATTTTGCTCCATATCTTTCCACGTACCACAATACTTACAATACTAGATGCAGTCAGAGTGTTGCCAATTTCCTTAATGTTCCAAAGTTTCAACCTAAAATTCACAAGTCCACTAAGCAGTTTGGTTTCAGTTTCGCCTTTGATGCACCCACTGTTTGGAATTCACTCCCTGAAGACATTCGTGCATCACCCACTATTGCCTCTTTTAGAACCAAACTCAAAACCTATCTCTACGCAAAGGCTTATCCTCCTTAGGTAATTTTTTCTTATGGCTTCTCCGTGGTACTGACCTGTTTCTGTCCCTGGACTTTGAATTTGTATATTGCTATTGTCTTGTTGCACCTTTAGAGTCCACTATTCAGTGGAGATTAAGCGCTATAAAAGTCAAATTAGAATTAGAATCAGGTTTTAATAATTTTTGCACCATTGTGCTCAGTTTAATAAAATTGCAAATTTAATAAGTAAATTAAATTTTTATAAGTTAATACCCTATCCAATGGACAATTGCTTTACCGGTCGGCGCGACCGGTCCCGCCAAACGCCAGAAAAAGACGTCCTGTATATAATACTGGCAGGACCGGTCAGTAGTGTGCATTCGCTAGGTGGCGCATCATACTTGCTTCCTGTCCAGACAGAGTGACGTCAGTTCATCTTTTTCGTTGTCTAAAACGGTTTAGAACCCTAGTAAGCTGGTAGCGGGGTCGGTTGGGAGGGCCTTGCCTGTCCATTGGATAGGGTATTAACTTATAAAAATTTAATTTACTTATTAAATTTGCAATTTTATTGCGTTAATACATCCTATCCAATGGACAATTGCTGAATAACTACCGCTTGGTAGGCGGGTAAGCAGCTAGGGACTTCTGTGAACTCATAACAAAACAAAATTGTACAGGCCCATTTGACCTAGGGTCAGAGAACCCTGACAGGTCAAGGTCGGCCACTAACTCACCGGTTAACCGGGAGTCTACCGACGTTGCCCCCCCCCTTTTCTTTCCTTCCAGAGTTGGTTGAGAAGGGAAAGATAGAGAGAGAGGGGCTGAGTTCAGTCCCAGAAGAAATAAACTTCCCAAGGGAAGCAAGTCACAGTTTTTTTTATTTACAATATGTACATATTTACATATATACAACATCCCCTCATTTCTGGGCCTGGTGGTGCACCTGCTGGGCAGCCACTACAGGTCCCAGGTGGAAAAGCTCCGAGTCAGCCCAGGCAACATCCTTCAAATAGAATTAGGTGAAGGTGTTGTGAGATTTCCAGTGGCAGGCTGACAAGATCTGATCTAAGGAAATCCCTGATTGGAAAGCCTTAGAGGCAGCAAAGGCCCTAACATCATGGGCTTTAACCTGATGTAAGGCGAGGGCCTCCTGGTCAGAGAGCTCATAGCACAGAACCACAGTCTGTTTGATCCATGAGGAGATGGTGGCAGGTGAGATGTCTTTATCAAAACCCTTCTTGAAGGAGACAAAGACTAACTCTTTATTCTGCCTGAGGTCTGCAGTCCTGTCCAAGTAGTAGCGCAGGGCTCTAACTGGACATAGGGACCTGTCACCCTTGAGTGACCTATCCAGAGGTGGTGCCAGGGCTGGGATGACCACTGGTGCCACACTATCTGGACCTTCCTTAGCCAGCTGGTTCTTGGATAGGGAACTGGGTGAGGGGTACAAAAACACCTTAGACCAGTCCGACTGGTGTCTGATGTTCTTATGTAACCAAGCATGGATCTCACTCCTGCGTTTACCTGAACCCAAAGCCAGCAAGAAAACAGTCTTGAAAGTTAGATGTTTCAAGGAGGCCTCTGTCAGGGAATCAAAGGGAGCCTTTGTGAGCTGATGTAAAACCAGTGAAAGGTTCCAGGAGGGGATGCCCCTCCTGCCCTTAGGTCTGTCTCTATGGAAACTATCCAGGAGACGAGAGAGATTCTCATCTTTGCTGACATTAATGGTGGAATTGCCCAGTTTGTCAGTAATGGCGGATCTGTAGCCATCAATAGTGCTTGGTTGTAACTTCTTCTCCTGAAATAAGTGCAGGAGGAAGTCAGCAATGGCTTTCAGAGGTGGTGCCCTGAAGTCCACCTGATTACTGAGGCACCACTTTGCCTCATAGACAGATCTGGTTGACCTTCTTTGAGGAGCCTCAATTCGTGCTGCCACTGCCTCAGAGAAGCCTTGCTCCTTGATTGCTGAGGCTCGAGGAGCCAGGCATGTAGGTTCAGATTCGACAGGTTCCTGTGAAGGACCTGGTTGAATGGCTGAGACACTAGGTTGGGTATGCTGGGCAGAGTGGGATCTGGCTTGACATTGCTACCAGGTCCCAAAACCAGGGCATGTTGGGCCACCCTGGAGCAATCAGAATTATTCTGTTGCAGGGGTAGTCCTGGAGCTTCTCCACCACTTTGCCCAAGATGGCTGCCAGTGGGAAGGCGTATGGGTCCAGGTACTCTCAGGACAGGCTGAGTGCATCCACTGCCCAAGCCTGGGGGTCTGGTACCGGTGATACAAACTGTGGTAGTTTGTTGTTGAACCTGGTGGCAAACAGGTCCACTTGTGGCTGATGCCACCTTGAACATACAGCTTGGAACACTTCTGGATGAAGTGACCACTCTGTTTGAATGGTCTGGCCAAGCCTGGATAGCTTGTCTGCTATCACGTTCAGCCGGCCGGGGATGTGACGTGCCCTGAGGGTTACTTGCTGCCTGGTGCACCAGGACAGAATTCTCCACAGTAGGGCACACAGAGAGCCCGATTTCATCCCCCTTTCTTTGTCGATATAGGCAACCACTGTTGTGTTGTCTGTAGCTACCAACACTGTCTTGTTGAAGACTAGGGTTTGAAACTCTTTTAGAGCTAGAAATACTGCTTTCAGCTCCAAGTGGTTTATGTGTAACTTGTTCTCGGGTAGGGACCACTGTCCCCTTGCAGTGTGCTCCTCTAAGTGGGTGTCCCACCCTTCTTTTGATGCGTCTGTAAAGATTTGCAGAGCATGTTTTAGAGGGTGTAATGGTTGACCTAGAAGCACATTGCTTTCCTCCAGCCACCACCTTAGATGGGGGTGGAGGGATTTGGGGACCAAGATCACCTTTTCCAGTGACTCTGGTACCCTCCAGTTGTTTTTCAAGTGCCACTGTATGGGTCTCATGTTAGTCGCCCTAAGTGGACTTGCTTTTCTGTTGCTGTGAGTAGACCTATGAGGGACAGGAATTGTCGGACCGGGCAAAGAGGATCCGACAATATTGATCTGATCTTGTGTGTCAAGGCCTGCCAACGTTCTTCTGTTGGTCTGACCTTGCCCTCTTTCAGGTCGAACTGGTAACCTACGAAGTTGAAGACCTGTTTGGGAACCAGCTCTAACTTTTCCTTGTTCACCAGCCACCCTAATTCCTGACAAAGTGTGACTAGGGTTTGAGTATGCTGGAGACAGGTGTGGTAGAGGCAGGGTAGAGGCTCTCACCAGCCAGTCGTCTAGGTACTGGTGGATCCTTAAACCCTTCTGAAAATCCACGAGTTTGACCTCTTTGGCCACCACTGTGAACTCCATGGGAGCTGTGGACAGGCCAAAGGGAAGGGCTTGAACTGGTAGGACCGACCCTGGAGGTAAAAGCGCATGTACTTCCTGGACTGACTGTGAATTGGTATGTGGAAGTATGCTTCTTTGAAATCTATGGATGTGACCCACTCCCCTGCTTGGAGGGAGGTTCTTATGGTCTCTGGGGTTTCCATCTTGAACGTCCCTGTGTTCAAAAAGGTGTTCAAGGTGCTCAGGACCAGGACAGATCTCGACCGGTTGTTGGGCTCGGGTACCAAAAATAGCCGGTTGCCCTGTGAGTTTGATTTCTACCGGTTGTACTGTATTCTTGTTCACCAGCTGATACAGTGCTTCTAAAAGGAAGGACTGCTTGGCTGGGTTGTGGTAGTTGCTTATTACAGTTGGTGACCTTGTCAAGTTGGGTCTGAACCGGAAGGGGAGGGTGTAGCCCTCCCTCAGTGTGGGGACTACTTTTGGACTCAAACCCAGAACTTCCCACTTCTCCCAGCACCAGTTATAAGTGAAGCAATGCACTGTAACCGGTTCCTGGTGGTTCCCCAGTTCTGCATAAACTCATTGGAGTTGGCCGAACTGGGTGAATTGAACCATTTCTTTGTATGGGTAGGTTCATATGAAAACTGCCTTCTTCCTGCCCAGTGGAGGATTCAGCAGCTTCTGCAACCAACAGTCTCTGTAACCGGCCAAACCGGTAGGTGCCATCTCTCTGTAACCAAAGTTTCTGGGAGAAGGCCCTGTAACCAAAGAATTGGGACATCACATTTCTGTAGTCTTAGTTAATCCCTTGGTAGATCTCCCAGTCCAGTAGACTGGTGTTCGAGGTTCAGTCTGGTTACTTCACCATTATCTCTCAGATTCTTTTGAAGCAACTGTCCCTGAAGGTTTGCAAGCCGGCACCTGGTGGGTAGGTTCTGTAACCAGTCGGTTAAGGGAATTTCTTCCCGTCCAACTAACTTGTCACCAGCAAATTTCTATAGCCGGTAAACCTCTGTAACCGGTGAACCTGTTGTCAGCACTGGATTTGAAGCTGGTTTCTTGTCAGTAAGCATGGGAACAGTAGTTTCTCTGTAACCAGCACCACACTCGGGAACCAGCAGCACTCCGGAACCGGTAATTCTCTGTAACCGGTGAACCTGCTGTCAGCACTAGATTTGAAGCTGGTTTCTTGCCAGTAAGAATGGGAACAGCAGATTCCTCTGTAACCAGCAGCACTCCTGGACCGGCAGCACTCAGGCACCGGCAACCCTGCGGCACCGGTACACTCCGGAACCGGCAACACTCGGGAGCCGGTAATTCTCTGAACCAGAAGCCCTGCTGTGTGTCACCAGCAACTCTGTGTAACCGGTAATCCTATTTAACCGGTAGCCCTTGCTGGATTTCTGTGACCACAACCAGCAGTCTGAGCAGAACTGGTGCCGGTATCCCTCATCACTGGCTGGCTAGTGACCCTACCGGTAGCCTGAACAGGACTGGTACCGGTCCAAAATTCTGCACTGGGGAGATAAGGGTCAATGGTCACTGCGACTTCTGGTAGGTGAACCCTCTGAGCAGCCGCACCGGTGGTCTGAACAAGACTGGAACCGGTACCCCCACAGTCACACCAGTGGAAAGGCCTCTGGTGGAGGTTCCAGTATCAAACAGGGCTGATCACTGGAAACCACTGAGGAGGGGGTCCTTGACAGCTTCACAGGAACATGACTGGAACCAGTACCCCCCAACAGTCCCACCAGTGGAAAGGTCTCTGGTGGAGGTTCCAGGATCAAGCAGGACTGATCACTGGCAGCCACTGAAGGGGATTTCTTCACAGGAACAGCACCCACCGGTAGTCTGTACAGACCGGAACCGGTACCCCCAACAGTCACACCAGTGGAAAGGCCTCTGGTGGAGGTTCCAGGATCAAGCAGGACTGATCACTGGCAGCCACTGAAGGGGATTTCTTCACAGGAACAGCACCCACCGGTAGTCTGTACAGACCGGAACCGGTACCCCCAACAGTCACACCAGTGGAAAGGCCTCTGGTGGAGGTTCCAGTATCAAAACAGGGTGATCACTGGTAACCACTGAAGGGGGTTCTTGACAGCTTCACAGGAACATGACTGGAACCAGTACCCCCAACAGTCCCACCAGTGGAAAGGCCTCTGGTGGAGGTTCCAGGATCAAGCAGGACTGATCACTGGCAACCAACTGAAGGGGTTCCTTCACAGGAACAGCACCCACCGGTAGTCTGTACAGACTGGAACCGGTAAAACCCATCACTAGTGCTCCCCACCGGTAGTCTGACCAGAACTGGTACCGGTAAAATTCATCACTTCTTGTCAGCTGAACCAGTCACGCCTGGGGATTTGCTTGCCGGTAGTGGTGTTGAGATCTGTGAAGTCACGACCGGCACCGGCAAAAATTTGCAGAGTTCAATGACCACTTGTCATCTAATTCTTCAGGCCAACAGACGAGTTGCTGGATTTCTTCTTGACAGTTAAAAAGTGTGTGTACAGTAATAATTACTCGTCTCTTTTTTTTTTTAAAAAACTTCTGTTGAAAATACGATT
Organism: Sabellastarte sp. h YS-2021; assembly: GCA_964017235.1. NCBI lineage: Eukaryota > Metazoa > Annelida > Polychaeta > Sabellida > Sabellidae > Sabellastarte > Sabellastarte sp. h YS-2021. The sequence continues at coordinate 80,157,394 of OZ024934.1, read as the reverse complement.
CCTCCATTGTAAATGCGTATCACGTGACCTCCATTGTTGAATGCGTATCACGTGACCAGGTCCGTGTCACGTGACAAACATAAGCTGGAAGTGATGACGTCAGACGATGCATTCTTCTTTCCTTCTAAATTCTTCTCGTCGACATACACTCAGTGTTTCTCGACAACGAAGAAATAAATGGAGGTTAAGTCGTGGAGATACAACCTTCTGTGTAGAAGAAGGAATGCTGCAGGGACGACACACGAGCTCTCACCCACGACTTCGTCTCGACGACAAGTACACAGAAATTCTTCAAAACTGGTTATAAAGTGCTGGATAATGCCTCGTTTTAGTCCTGGAGAGGCACTGATATGTATGAACACAATAAATATATTTAAATTCGTAGAATAAGCCGCGTTTCCTTCAAAACTTGGAGATAACTTCAAAACGCGTCTGCACACTACGCGCCGAACGAAAAAGATGAACTGACGTCACTCTGTCTGGACAGGAAGCAAGTATGATGCGCCACCTAGCGAATGCACACTACTGACCGGTCCTGCCAGTATTATATACAGGACGTCTTTTTCTGGCGTTTGGCGGGACCGGTCGCGCCGACCGGTAAAGCAATTGTCCATTGGATAGGATGTATTAACGCAATAAAATGCAAATTTTGAAACCAAATAACCTTAAATATCCACAGATCCTGTCTTTCTTGTGGTAGAATTAATCCCTGCTTGAAAAATTAATGCAAGCCTCAAACTGCATGTGTAAGCTGTGAATATGGATACACTCCCATGGTAACTATACCATTTGAAGTTTTCGCTGCCAACCGCAGATGGACACGTGCACTTAGGCTTAGTGTATCGTTAACGTAATCCTAGACTTACTGAATAGAGTAAAATTACTATTTAAATTGCAACCTACTATTGTAAATTTGTTCTACCTGTATTTACAGGAGAGAAGCCATTTAAATGCCCATTTGAAGGCTGTGATAAAGCTTTTACCACATCTAACATACGCAAAGTTCACATTCGAGTTCACACAGGAGAGCGGCCCTATGTGTGTCCTATTGACGGGTGTGGAAAGTCCTTCTCCAGTGCTACAAACTACAAAAACCACATCAGAATTCACACAGGTAAGAGCAACAAACATAGGTAAGAGTCCTGAACCATATCAGAATTCACACAGGTAAGAGCATCAAACATAGGTAAGAGTCCTGAACTATATCAGAATTCAAGAATTCACACAGGTGAGAGTCACAAGCTGTATTAAAATTCACACAGGTAAGAACAACAAACATAGGTTAGAGTCCTGAACTATATCAGAATTCACACAGGTGAGAGTCACAAGCTGTATTAAAATTCACACAGGTAAGAACAACAAACATAGGTAAGAGTCCTGAACTATATCAGAATTCACACAGGTGAGAGTCACAAGCTGTATCAAAATTCACACAGGCAAGGGCCACAGAGTAGGTCAGAATTTATGAAGACTTTACACAGCTGCCAGAGTCAGAGTCTGTAAAAGCCAAAAAAAAAATATTAATAATAATTCACTCAGTTAGGAGTCAGAAACTAAAAAAACTACCACATAAGAATGGTTCCTAAAGAAGTGGTATTCAGAAAAAGGGGATTAGTGAAGGACCAACGAAAAACTAGTTGAAGTTATATTATCCAAAAATTGGATTGGGATTAAGGAAAGTATTCACAGAGAAGTTGAGCCAATTTTTGCCAAAATCTACCCATCAAAATGGATTGAAGTTTGGATTAAATAAGGTTAAATCTGCTGCACTTAATTAAAAAATTAGCTTTTAATGAATACTAATTTAGTTTTTAAGATTAGCTAAACCATTTTTTTAAAATAAATTTTAACCTACAGTTTGACTCCTCATAATGCTTCTTTGTAAATATGGCCAGAGGTGTATAAAGCATTGCTCTAGATGTGTGAAATGGGGTGTGTTTTTAAGTTTTTGGTTCTAAATAAGCAAAGATTAACCGAGAGTTTAATTTTTTTAGGATGTTTTTAGGATAGTCAAAGTACTTATGAAGATTTACCACATATTCTTTATATATATGTTACAGTAAATATGTGAAATGAGTAAATTTCAGTAAATACGCGTATTTACTGATTTCACATATTTACTTAACATATATAATTTTAGATATATCTTTGTTACATTTTGGCAAAATAAATCAAAATTTTTGTGGTATACATCTCCTGACTTTGGAAACAAAGTATCTCCCCAAAATTTGTGCGAGTGCACACTCGTGGCATCTACTTTGTTAATATAAAAGAATTAATGGGGGATACTAGTTCTAGTAACTTTAGAATTAAACTACCAGGGTTCTACTAGAGTGTTTGTTGACATTGTTTTTAGGTGAAAGGCCGTATGTGTGTTCAGTCCAGGGCTGTGGGAAGAAGTTCACAGAGTACTCCAGTCTATACAAGCATCACGTAGTTCACACTCATGCTAAGCCTTATGTCTGCCAGTTCTGTGGCAAAACCTACAGGTTAGAGACTCTACCAATTTACCTCCAAGGTAGTAAATAGGTAAAATTGGTTTGTGGTGTTATTTCTTTGTTTTCTGCTTATAAATTTTCAGAACCAGTTAAATTTCTATAAAATATTCTTTAGAATAGTACAAATTCAAAGATATTATCTCATGATTGAGAGTAAAATGTTAAAACCTTCTTAGTCAATGAACCAGTTATTATAATTTTTGTGTCACCAGCATTTATGCTGCGTGGCATATAGGGATTGCTTCGTCATCTCAGTTTGTGGCGTCGACGTCGTCTGTCGTTGTCACACTTTCTATTCCGGACAGTATCTCAAAAATGGCTTGCCAGATTAAGTTCAAATTTGGCATGTGGATGCAGCTGGTCCTGAGGGTGTGTTGTATAGTTTGGTGACCTTAAACTCCCACTAGTAACATACTTATCTTGAGTTTAAGGTTTTTCTTTTCCGGACCATATCTGAAAAATGGATGGACGGATGCAATTCAAATTTGGCATGTGGTTGTAACTAGTTTTGAAGATGTGCCCTATGTTAAGGTGACCTTAAATTCGCATGTATAAAATAATTACATTGAGATTACGTCTTTTAGTTTTCCATGAAGTATACTGAAAATAATTTGACAGATTTCATTCAAATTTTGCATGTATATGTAACTGGCCATAGCTAAGTGTCATACATTAAGGTGACCTTAAACTCCCAGTAATAACAGAATTATATTCACTTTAAGTTTGCCCATTTTTGAACAGTATTTGAAATACTATGCAATTCTGTGCATGTTTCATTTGACGATGTAACAAACCTTGAACAGAACCTTCAGTAAAGGATTACCTTAAACTTCATCACAACTGTAAACTACCATTGAGTTTAAGATTGGGACAATTTTTTTGGTCTTTCAAGGATATTTGATGTGCTAATTGAATTTTTTTCATTGATATTCAGCATGTACATATATTTAGACAAAAAGAAAAGGTCTCTTGTAAGGTTACAATAAATTGTTGATATTGTAGACACTTATGAGTTTAAGGTTGTAACAGTTTGGTGTCCCTCAGCGATGATGAATCACATATAGGACCAGCATTGTCCTCACACTTTGTTTCTGGAAAATATGTCAAAAATTTCTTGTAGGATGACATTCAAATTTAGCATGTGGATGTTGCCAGTCATTGATATGTACCCTATTTTAAGATGACCTTAAACTCCCACTAATAACATATTTATCTTTAACTTTTGCAATTTGTGGGCAATAGCTTAAAAGTGGCTTCACAGATTCAATTCAAATTTGGTATGTGGGTGTAATTGGTCTTCAAGGTGTGGCCTATTTTAAGGTGACCTTAAACTCCGAGTGATAACATCATTATACTGAATTTAATTTCTGTAGAGTATTTGAAAGCTGTAAAAGAGATTTAATTGTATCCACCGGAGGCATCCGGTGGATACTTTGGTTTAGCGTTCGCTACGCCGCCACCATGCGTAGAGAGATTTTTGGCGTTAACGCTCTCAGAGGAAAACTACTCCAGCTAGGTTCACCAAATTTGCAGGATATTTGAGGACCGGGTTCAGCGAAGAAAGAGGAGAGGGTACCATTACACCTGGGTCTAATGGTGCCAGTGGTACAGTGAGACCCGTTTAACAAACGCCAAGTGGCACAGTGAGACCCAGTAAAGAGCAATTATTATTTCATGAAAAATATTTAAGTTCTTTACTAGTGGTACAGTGGGACCTGTCTCCTCGCTAGTTCATCCCCAGTGGGACCAACCCCTGCCAAACTTTCTCGCTACATGCAAATTCGTCCCTGGTTTCACAGTGGGACCCACTCCTGCCCCAGTTCTTCCCTACTTCACAGTTTCTTCTAAGTGGCACAGTGGAACCTGCCTCCTCTCTAGTTCCTCCCTAGTGGTACAGTGGGACCCACCCCTGCCAAACTTCTTCCCTGCATGCAATTTCATCCATGGTGGCACAGTGGGACCCACTCCTGCCCTAGTTCTTCCTTACTTCACGATTTCTTTCCTAGTGGCACAGTGGGACCCACCTCCTCTCTAGTTCTTCCCTAGTGGCACAGTGAGACCTACATTCTCTCCAGTTCCTCCTTAGTGGTACAGTGGGACCCACCCCTGCCAAACTTCTTCCCTGCATGCAATTTCATCCATGGTGGCACAGTGGGACCCACTTCTGCCCTAGTTCTTCCTTACTTCACAATTTCTTCCCTAGTGGCAAGTCCCTACTTCCACTGTACCACTAGGGAAGAACTAGAGAGGAGGCGGGTCCCACTGTACCACCAGGGAAGAGCTAGCGAGGAGGCAGGTCCCACTGTACCACTAGGGAAGAACTAGAGAGGAGGTGGGTCCCCTTGTACCACCAGGGAAGAACTAGCAAGGAGGCAGGTCCCACTGTACCACTAGGGAAGAATTAGAGAGAAGATAGGTCCCACTGTACCATTAGGGAAAAATTAGAGAGGGGGCAGGTCCCACTGTACCACCAGGGAAGAACTAGAGAGGAGGAGGGTCCTACTGTACCACTAGGAAAGAATTAGAGAGGAGGTGGGTCCCACTGTACCACCAGGGAAGAACTAGAGAGGAGGTGGGTCCCACTGTACCACCAGGGAAGAACTAGGGAGGGGGCAGGTCCCACTGTACCACTACGGAAGAACCAGAGAGGAGATGGGTCCCACTGTACCACCAGGGAAGAACTAGCGAGGGGGCGGGTCCCACTGTACCACTAGGGAAGAATTAGAGAGAAGATAGGTCCCACTGTACCATTAGGGAAAAATTAGAGAGGGGGCAGGTCCCACTGTACCACCAGGGAAGAACTAGAGAGGAGGAGGGTCCTACTGTACCACTAGGAAAGAATTAGAGAGGAGGTGGGTCCCACTGTACCACCAGGGAAGAACTAGAGAGGAGGTGGGTCCCACTGTACCACCAGGGAAGAACTAGGGAGGGGGCAGGTCCCACTGTACCACTACGGAAGAACCAGAGAGGAGATGGGTCCCACTGTACCACCAGGGAAGAACTAGCGAGGGGGCGGGTCCCACTGTACCACTACGGAAGAACCAGAGAGGAGGTGGGTCCCACTGTACCACCAGGGAAGAACTAGGGAGGAGGCAGGTCCCACTGTACCACTATACAGAGCTTAGCATTCACCCATTTAGTTAGGTATGAGTTCGGTAAAAGTGGTTCTTAAAATTGTAATCGAGGAAATAATGAATGCTCCCCAACTATTAGCGGTGTTACCATTAGACCCAGGTATAATGGTACCACCCTCACTTCAGCGCTGATGTTCCTTTTGGGATATTTTCATTGGGGATAAGCTTCTCTGGGACTGAAATTAGCCTCATTCTGAAAAACAAGATGGCTGCCACGGGCATTTCTTTGAAAATTATCTACATTTTTCTACTGGTTGTTTTTCATAGGTGACAAGTATGACAGATATATATGTCCTCTACAACCTTGCAGACATTTGACCTTGAAGCTCTTAATTCAAGGTCATCCATGGAGTGCCGAAGTAACCCACATAGCGGACTTTAAAAGTGCCTATATCTCCCTTATTATTGGTCCTAGAGGTTTGGGATGGAAAACCAACCTATAGGAAATCATGGGCTGGGAATCTTCTGGTGTGGTCAGATTTTACCTTGGACCCCTCCTTCAAGGTCAAACGAGGATAGCCAAACTAAAATGCTCATAACTCGCTTATTATTGGTCGTAGAGGTTTGGGATGGTAAACCAACCTATAGGAAATCATGCAGGTTTGGGATGGCAAACCAACTTAAAGGAAATCATTATGTCCACCCCCCTGGGGGGTGGATATATTATTTTTGCTTTTTTCGCCGTCCGATGTCCGATGTCCGATGTCCGATGTCCGATGTCCGGCGTCCGGCGTCCGGCGTCCGATGTCCGGCGTCACGCATGGTTTCCGCTCATTTAAAGGAAAAGTATTAGAGCTATTGTCACCAAATTTGGTATGCAGGCTTATTGGGTCAGTAGCTTGCTTGGGATTGCTTTTGGCTGTTGTACCTCTTTTGCTTACTGAGTAATACTTAAGTACAGCTATTTTCAGTACCCATTGGTTTCCGTGCATTTAAGCCAAAATAATTAAAGATATTTTACTACAATTTTGAATACAAGATTGTTATGTCCATAGCTCGCTTGGTATTGCATTTGGGACTGATAGCTTTGTCAGTACATGAGTAATAGCCATTTAGGTACTTCATTGTGTATTTTCAGTACTACTTTTGAGTAATTTGCTAATATCTCAGAAACCGTAAGAGATAGAGCGATTTCGACAGAATTTTTGACCCACAGGGTATCTAAGGAATGTAATATTTGCAATTTTCAAAAAATTTTCCCCTCCCCAAAAATGGCGGCCATTTTGAATTTTTGAATTTTTGCCAAAAATGGCAAAACACTAATTTGCTTCTATCTCCTTAACCGTGCGAGATAGAGCGATTTCGGCAAAATTTTCGACCCCCAGGGTATCTAAAAATTCTACTCTTGGTAATTTTTAAAAAATTTTCCCCTCCCCAAAAATGGCGGCCATTTTGAATTTTCGAATTTTTGCCAAAAATGGCAAAACACAAATTTACTTCTATCTCCTTAACCGTGCGAGATAGAGCGATTTCGTCGAAATTTTCGACCCACAGGGTATCTAAGGAATGTAATATTTGCAATTTTCAAAAAATTTCCCCTCCCCAAAAATGGCGGCCATTTTGAATTTTTGAATTTTTGCCAAAAATGGCAAAACACTAATTTGCTTCTATCTCCTTAACCGTGCGAGATAGAGCGATTTCGTCGAAATTTTCGACCCACAGGGTATCTAAGCAATGCAATCTTTGCAATTTTCAAAAAATTTTCCCCTCCCCAAAAATGGCGGCCATTTTGAATTTTTGAATTTTTGCCAAAAATGGCAAAACACTAATTTGCTTCTATCTCCTTAACCGTGCGAGATAGAGCGATTTCGTCGAAATTTTCGACCCACAGGGTATCTGAGGAATGCAATCTTTGCAATTTTCAAAAAATTTTCCCCTCCCCAAAAATGGCGGCCATTTTGAATTTTTGAATTTTTGCCAAAAATGGCAAAACACTAATTTGCTTCTATCTCCTTAACCGTGCCAGATAGAGCGATTTCGGCAAAATTTTCGACCCACAGGGTATCTAAAAATTCTACTCTTGCCAATTTTTAAAAAATTTTCCCCTCCCCAAAAATGGCGGCCATTTTGAATTTTCGAATTTTTGCCAAAAATGGCAAAACACAAATTTGCTTCTATCTCCTTAACCGTGCGAGATAGAGCGATTTCGGCAAAATTTTCGACGCACAGGGTATCTAACCAATGCAATCTTTGCAATTTTAAAAAAATTTTCCCCTCCCCAAAAATGGCGGCCATTTTGAATTTTCGAATTTTTGCCAAAAATGGCAAAACACAAATTTCCTTCTATCTCCTTAACCGTGCGAGATAGAGCGATTTCGTCAAAATTTTTGACCCACAGGGTATCTGAGCATTGTACTCTTGGTAAATTTTAAAAAATTTTCCCCTCCCCAAAAATGGCAGCCATTTTGAATTTTCGAATTTTTGCCAAAAATGGCAAAACACTAATTTGCTTCTATCTCCTTAACCGTGCGAGATAGAGCGATTTCGGCAAAATTTTCGACCCACAGGGTATCTAAGCAATGCAATCTTTGCAATTTTCAAAAAATTTTCCCCTCCCCAAAAATGGCGGCCATTTTGAATTTTCGAATTTTTGCCAAAAATGGCAAAACACAAATTTGCTTCTATCTCCTTAACCGTGCGAGATAGAGCGATTTCGTCAAAATTTTTGACCCACAGGGTATCTGAGCATTGTACTCTTGGTAAATTTTAAAAAAATTTCCCCTCCCCAAAAATGGCAGCCATTTTGAATTTTCGAATTTTTGCCAAAAATGGCAAAACACTAATTTGCTTCTATCTCCTTAACCGTGCGAGATAGAGCGATTTCGGCAAAATTTTCGACCCACAGGGTATCTAAGGAATGCAATCTTTGCAATTTTCAAAAAATTTTCCCCTCCCCAAAAATGGCGGCCATTTTGAATTTTTGAATTTTTGCCAAAAATGGCAAAACACTAATTTGCTTCTATCTCCTTAACCGTGCGAGATAGAGCGATTTCGTCGAAATTTTCGACCCACAGGGTATCTAAGCAATGCAATCTTTGCAATTTTCAAAAAATTTTCCCCTCCCCAAAAATGGCGGCCATTTTGAATTTTTGAATTTTTGCCAAAAATGGCAAAACACTAATTTGCTTCTATCTCCTTAACCGTGCGAGATAGAGCGATTTCGTCGAAATTTTCGACCCACAGGGTATCTGAGGAATGCAATCTTTGCAATTTTCAAAAAATTTTCCCCTCCCCAAAAATGGCGGCCATTTTGAATTTTTGAATTTTTGCCAAAAATGGCAAAACACTAATTTGCTTCTATCTCCTTAACCGTGCCAGATAGAGCGATTTCGGCAAAATTTTCGACCCACAGGGTATCTAAAAATTCTACTCTTGCCAATTTTTAAAAAATTTTCCCCTCCCCAAAAATGGCGGCCATTTTGAATTTTCGAATTTTTGCCAAAAATGGCAAAACACAAATTTGCTTCTATCTCCTTAACCGTGCGAGATAGAGCGATTTCGGCAAAATTTTCGACGCACAGGGTATCTAACCAATGCAATCTTTGCAATTTTAAAAAAATTTTCCCCTCCCCAAAAATGGCGGCCATTTTGAATTTTCGAATTTTTGCCAAAAATGGCAAAACACAAATTTCCTTCTATCTCCTTAACCGTGCGAGATAGAGCGATTTCGTCAAAATTTTTGACCCACAGGGTATCTGAGCATTGTACTCTTGGTAAATTTTAAAAAATTTTCCCCTCCCCAAAAATGGCAGCCATTTTGAATTTTCGAATTTTTGCCAAAAATGGCAAAACACTAATTTGCTTCTATCTCCTTAACCGTGCGAGATAGAGCGATTTCGGCAAAATTTTCGACCCACAGGGTATCTAAGCAATGCAATCTTTGCAATTTTCAAAAAATTTTCCCCTCCCCAAAAATGGCGGCCATTTTGAATTTTCGAATTTTTGCCAAAAATGGCAAAACACAAATTTGCTTCTATCTCCTTAACCGTGCGAGATAGAGCGATTTCGTCAAAATTTTTGACCCACAGGGTATCTGAGCATTGTACTCTTGGTAAATTTTAAAAAATTTTCCCCTCCCCAAAAATGGCAGCCATTTTGAATTTTCGAATTTTTGCCAAAAATGGCAAAACACTAATTTGCTTCTATCTCCTTAACCGTGCGAGATAGAGCGATTTCGGCAAAATTTTCGACCCACAGGGTATCTAAGGAATGCAATCTTTGCAATTTTCAAAAAATTTTCCCCTCCCCAAAAATGGCGGCCATTTTGAATTTTCGAATTTTTGCCAAAAATGGCAAAACACAAATTTGCTTCTATCTCCTTAACCGTGCGAGATAGAGCGATTTCGTCGAAATTTTCGACCCACAGGGTATCTAAGGAATGTAATCTTTGCAATTTTCAAAAAATTTTCCCCTCCCCAAAAATGGCGGCCATTTTGAATTTTCGAATTTTTGCCAAAAATGGCAAAACACTAATTTGCTTCTATCTCCTTAACCGTGCGAGATAGAGCGATTTCGTCAAAATTTTTGACCCACAGGGTATCTGAGCATTGTACTCTTGGTAAATTTTAAAAAATTTTCCCCTCCCCAAAAATGGCAGCCATTTTGAATTTTCGAACTTTTGCCAAAAATGGCAAAACACTAATTTGCTTCTATCTCCTTAACCGTGCGAGATAGAGCGATTTCGTCGAAATTTTCGACCCACAGGGTATCTAAGCAATGCAATCTTTGCAATTTTCAAAAAATTTTCCCCTCCCCAAAAATGGCAGCCATTTTGAATTTTCGAATTTTTGCCAAAAATGGCAAAACACAAATTTGCTTCTATCTCCTTAACCGTGCGAGATAGAGCGATTTCGTCGAAATTTTCGACCCACAGGGTATCTAAGGAATGTACTATTTGCAATTTTCAAAAAATTTTCCCCTCCCCAAAAATGGCGGCCATTTTGAATTTTCGAATTTTTGCCAAAAATGGCAAAACACAAATTTGCTTCTATCTCCTTAACCGTGTGAGATAGAGCGATTTCGTCGAAATTTTCGACCCACAGGGTATCTAAGGAATGCAATCTTTGCAATTTTCCAAAAATTTTCCCCTCCCCAAAAATGGCGGCCATTTTGAATTTTTGCCAAAAATGGCAAAACACTAATTTGCTTCTATCTCCTTAACCGTGCGAGATAGAGCGATTTCGGCAAAATTTTCGACGCACAGGGTATCTAACCAATGCAATCTTTGCAATTTTTAAAAAATTTTCCCCTCCCCAAAAATGGCGGCCATTTTGAATTTTCGAATTTTTGCCAAAAATGGCAAAACACAAATTTGCTTCTATCTCCTTAACCGTGCGAGATAGAGCGATTTCGTCAAAATTTTTGACCCACAGGGTATCTGAGCATTGTACTCTTGGTAAATTTTAAAAAATTTTCCCCTCCCCAAAAATGGCAGCCATTTTGAATTTTCGAATTTTTGCCAAAAATGGCAAAACACTAATTTGCTTCTATCTCCTTAACCGTGCGAGATAGAGCGATTTCGTCGAAATTTTCGACCCACAGGGTATCTGAGGAATGCAATCTTTGCAATTTTCAAAACATTTTCCCCTCCCCAAAAATGGCGGCCATTTTGAATTTTCGAATTTTTGCCAAAAATGGCAAAACACTAATTTGCTTCTATCTCCTTAACCGTGCGAGATAGAGCGATTTCGTCGAAATTTTCGACCCACAGGGTATCTAAGGAATGCAATCTTTGCAATTTTCAAAAAATTTTCCCCTCCCCAAAAATGGCGGCCATTTTGAATTTTCGAAGTTTTGCCAAAAATGGCAAAACACAAATTTCCTTCTATCTCCTTAACCGTGCGAGATAGAGCGATTTCGTCAAAATTTTCGACCCACAGGTATTTGAGCATTGTATTCTTGGCAATTTAAAAAAAAATTTCCCCTCCCCTAAAATGGCGGCCATTTTGAATTTTCGAATTTTTGCCAAAAATGGCAAAACACAAATTTGCTTCTATCTCCTTAACCATGCGAGATAGAGCGATTTCGTCGAAATTTTCAACCCACAGGGTATCTAAGGAATGTAATCTTTGCAATTTTCAAAAAATTTTCCCCTCCCCAAAAATGGCAGCCATTTTGAATTTTCGAATTTTTGCCCAAAATGGAAAAACACAAACTGGCCTTAACCGTGCAAAATAGAGTTATTTCGTTGAAATTTTTGCCCAAAATGGAAAAACACAAACTGGCCTTAACCGTGCAAAATAGAGTTATTTCGTTGAAATTTTCCCCTCCCCAAAAATGGCGGCCATTTTGAATTTTCGAATTTTTGCCAAAAATGGCAAAACACAAATTTCCTTCTATCTCCTTAACCGTGCGAGATAGAGCGATTTCGTCAAAATTTTTGACCCACAGGGTATCTGAGCATTGTACTCTTGGTAAATTTTAAAAAATTTTCCCCTCCCCAAAAATGGCAGCCATTTTGAATTTTCGAATTTTTGCCAAAAATGGCAAAACACTAATTTGCTTCTATCTCCTTAACCGTGCGAGATAGAGCGATTTCGGCAAAATTTTCGACCCACAGGGTATCTAAGCAATGCAATCTTTGCAATTTTCAAAAAATTTTCCCCTCCCCAAAAATGGCGGCCATTTTGAATTTTCGAATTTTTGCCAAAAATGGCAAAACACAAATTTGCTTCTATCTCCTTAACCGTGCGAGATAGAGCGATTTCGTCAAAATTTTTGACCCACAGGGTATCTGAGCATTGTACTCTTGGTAAATTTTAAAAAATTTTCCCCTCCCCAAAAATGGCAGCCATTTTGAATTTTCGAATTTTTGCCAAAAATGGCAAAACACTAATTTGCTTCTATCTCCTTAACCGTGCGAGATAGAGCGATTTCGGCAAAATTTTCGACCCACAGGGTATCTAAGGAATGCAATCTTTGCAATTTTCAAAAAATTTTCCCCTCCCCAAAAATGGCGGCCATTTTGAATTTTCGAATTTTTGCCAAAAATGGCAAAACACAAATTTGCTTCTATCTCCTTAACCGTGCGAGATAGAGCGATTTCGTCGAAATTTTCGACCCACAGGGTATCTAAGGAATGTAATCTTTGCAATTTTCAAAAAATTTTCCCCTCCCCAAAAATGGCGGCCATTTTGAATTTTCGAATTTTTGCCAAAAATGGCAAAACACTAATTTGCTTCTATCTCCTTAACCGTGCGAGATAGAGCGATTTCGTCAAAATTTTTGACCCACAGGGTATCTGAGCATTGTACTCTTGGTAAATTTTAAAAAATTTTCCCCTCCCCAAAAATGGCAGCCATTTTGAATTTTCGAACTTTTGCCAAAAATGGCAAAACACTAATTTGCTTCTATCTCCTTAACCGTGCGAGATAGAGCGATTTCGTCGAAATTTTCGACCCACAGGGTATCTAAGCAATGCAATCTTTGCAATTTTCAAAAAATTTTCCCCTCCCCAAAAATGGCAGCCATTTTGAATTTTCGAATTTTTGCCAAAAATGGCAAAACACAAATTTGCTTCTATCTCCTTAACCGTGCGAGATAGAGCGATTTCGTCGAAATTTTCGACCCACAGGGTATCTAAGGAATGTACTATTTGCAATTTTCAAAAAATTTTCCCCTCCCCAAAAATGGCGGCCATTTTGAATTTTCGAATTTTTGCCAAAAATGGCAAAACACAAATTTGCTTCTATCTCCTTAACCGTGTGAGATAGAGCGATTTCGTCGAAATTTTCGACCCACAGGGTATCTAAGGAATGCAATCTTTGCAATTTTCCAAAAATTTTCCCCTCCCCAAAAATGGCGGCCATTTTGAATTTTTGCCAAAAATGGCAAAACACTAATTTGCTTCTATCTCCTTAACCGTGCGAGATAGAGCGATTTCGGCAAAATTTTCGACGCACAGGGTATCTAACCAATGCAATCTTTGCAATTTTTAAAAAATTTTCCCCTCCCCAAAAATGGCGGCCATTTTGAATTTTCGAATTTTTGCCAAAAATGGCAAAACACAAATTTGCTTCTATCTCCTTAACCGTGCGAGATAGAGCGATTTCGTCAAAATTTTTGACCCACAGGGTATCTGAGCATTGTACTCTTGGTAAATTTTAAAAAATTTTCCCCTCCCCAAAAATGGCAGCCATTTTGAATTTTCGAATTTTTGCCAAAAATGGCAAAACACTAATTTGCTTCTATCTCCTTAACCGTGCGAGATAGAGCGATTTCGTCGAAATTTTCGACCCACAGGGTATCTGAGGAATGCAATCTTTGCAATTTTCAAAACATTTTCCCCTCCCCAAAAATGGCGGCCATTTTGAATTTTCGAATTTTTGCCAAAAATGGCAAAACACTAATTTGCTTCTATCTCCTTAACCGTGCGAGATAGAGCGATTTCGTCGAAATTTTCGACCCACAGGGTATCTAAGGAATGCAATCTTTGCAATTTTCAAAAAATTTTCCCCTCCCCAAAAATGGCGGCCATTTTGAATTTTCGAAGTTTTGCCAAAAATGGCAAAACACAAATTTCCTTCTATCTCCTTAACCGTGCGAGATAGAGCGATTTCGTCAAAATTTTCGACCCACAGGTATTTGAGCATTGTATTCTTGGCAATTTAAAAAAAAATTTCCCCTCCCCTAAAATGGCGGCCATTTTGAATTTTCGAATTTTTGCCAAAAATGGCAAAACACAAATTTGCTTCTATCTCCTTAACCATGCGAGATAGAGCGATTTCGTCGAAATTTTCAACCCACAGGGTATCTAAGGAATGTAATCTTTGCAATTTTCAAAAAATTTTCCCCTCCCCAAAAATGGCAGCCATTTTGAATTTTCGAATTTTTGCCCAAAATGGAAAAACACAAACTGGCCTTAACCGTGCAAAATAGAGTTATTTCGTTGAAATTTTTGCCCAAAATGGAAAAACACAAACTGGCCTTAACCGTGCAAAATAGAGTTATTTCGTTGAAATTTTCCCCTCCCCAAAAATGGCGGCCATTTTGAATTTTCGAATTTTTGCCAAAAATGGCAAAACACAAATTTCCTTCTATCTCCTTAACCGTGCGAGATAGAGCGATTTCGTCAAAATTTTTGACCCACAGGGTATCTGAGCATTGTACTCTTGGTAAATTTTAAAAAATTTTCCCCTCCCCAAAAATGGCAGCCATTTTGAATTTTCGAATTTTTGCCAAAAATGGCAAAACACTAATTTGCTTCTATCTCCTTAACCGTGCGAGATAGAGCGATTTCGGCAAAATTTTCGACCCACAGGGTATCTAAGCAATGCAATCTTTGCAATTTTCAAAAAATTTTCCCCTCCCCAAAAATGGCGGCCATTTTGAATTTTCGAATTTTTGCCAAAAATGGCAAAACACAAATTTGCTTCTATCTCCTTAACCGTGCGAGATAGAGCGATTTCGTCAAAATTTTTGACCCACAGGGTATCTGAGCATTGTACTCTTGGTAAATTTTAAAAAATTTTCCCCTCCCCAAAAATGGCAGCCATTTTGAATTTTCGAATTTTTGCCAAAAATGGCAAAACACTAATTTGCTTCTATCTCCTTAACCGTGCGAGATAGAGCGATTTCGGCAAAATTTTCGACCCACAGGGTATCTAAGGAATGCAATCTTTGCAATTTTCAAAAAATTTTCCCCTCCCCAAAAATGGCGGCCATTTTGAATTTTCGAATTTTTGCCAAAAATGGCAAAACACAAATTTGCTTCTATCTCCTTAACCGTGCGAGATAGAGCGATTTCGTCGAAATTTTCGACCCACAGGGTATCTAAGGAATGTAATCTTTGCAATTTTCAAAAAATTTTCCCCTCCCCAAAAATGGCGGCCATTTTGAATTTTCGAATTTTTGCCAAAAATGGCAAAACACTAATTTGCTTCTATCTCCTTAACCGTGCGAGATAGAGCGATTTCGTCAAAATTTTTGACCCACAGGGTATCTGAGCATTGTACTCTTGGTAAATTTTAAAAAATTTTCCCCTCCCCAAAAATGGCAGCCATTTTGAATTTTCGAACTTTTGCCAAAAATGGCAAAACACTAATTTGCTTCTATCTCCTTAACCGTGCGAGATAGAGCGATTTCGTCGAAATTTTCGACCCACAGGGTATCTAAGCAATGCAATCTTTGCAATTTTCAAAAAATTTTCCCCTCCCCAAAAATGGCAGCCATTTTGAATTTTCGAATTTTTGCCAAAAATGGCAAAACACAAATTTGCTTCTATCTCCTTAACCGTGCGAGATAGAGCGATTTCGTCGAAATTTTCGACCCACAGGGTATCTAAGGAATGTACTATTTGCAATTTTCAAAAAATTTTCCCCTCCCCAAAAATGGCGGCCATTTTGAATTTTCGAATTTTTGCCAAAAATGGCAAAACACAAATTTGCTTCTATCTCCTTAACCGTGTGAGATAGAGCGATTTCGTCGAAATTTTCGACCCACAGGGTATCTAAGGAATGCAATCTTTGCAATTTTCCAAAAATTTTCCCCTCCCCAAAAATGGCGGCCATTTTGAATTTTTGCCAAAAATGGCAAAACACTAATTTGCTTCTATCTCCTTAACCGTGCGAGATAGAGCGATTTCGGCAAAATTTTCGACGCACAGGGTATCTAACCAATGCAATCTTTGCAATTTTTAAAAAATTTTCCCCTCCCCAAAAATGGCGGCCATTTTGAATTTTCGAATTTTTGCCAAAAATGGCAAAACACAAATTTGCTTCTATCTCCTTAACCGTGCGAGATAGAGCGATTTCGTCAAAATTTTTGACCCACAGGGTATCTGAGCATTGTACTCTTGGTAAATTTTAAAAAATTTTCCCCTCCCCAAAAATGGCAGCCATTTTGAATTTTCGAATTTTTGCCAAAAATGGCAAAACACTAATTTGCTTCTATCTCCTTAACCGTGCGAGATAGAGCGATTTCGTCGAAATTTTCGACCCACAGGGTATCTGAGGAATGCAATCTTTGCAATTTTCAAAACATTTTCCCCTCCCCAAAAATGGCGGCCATTTTGAATTTTCGAATTTTTGCCAAAAATGGCAAAACACTAATTTGCTTCTATCTCCTTAACCGTGCGAGATAGAGCGATTTCGTCGAAATTTTCGACCCACAGGGTATCTAAGGAATGCAATCTTTGCAATTTTCAAAAAATTTTCCCCTCCCCAAAAATGGCGGCCATTTTGAATTTTCGAAGTTTTGCCAAAAATGGCAAAACACAAATTTCCTTCTATCTCCTTAACCGTGCGAGATAGAGCGATTTCGTCAAAATTTTCGACCCACAGGTATTTGAGCATTGTATTCTTGGCAATTTAAAAAAAAATTTCCCCTCCCCTAAAATGGCGGCCATTTTGAATTTTCGAATTTTTGCCAAAAATGGCAAAACACAAATTTGCTTCTATCTCCTTAACCATGCGAGATAGAGCGATTTCGTCGAAATTTTCAACCCACAGGGTATCTAAGGAATGTAATCTTTGCAATTTTCAAAAAATTTTCCCCTCCCCAAAAATGGCGGCCATTTTGAATTTTCGAATTTTTGCCCAAAATGGAAAAACACAAACTGGCCTTAACCGTGCAAAATAGAGTTATTTCGTTGAAATTTTCGACCCATAGGGTATCTAAGGAATGTACTCTTGGCAATTTTCAAAAAAATTTCCTTTTCCCAAAAATGGCGGCCATTTTGAATTTTCAAATTTTTGCCAAAAATAGAAAAACAGGAATTTGCTTCTATCTTCTTAACCGTGCAAGATAGAGTGATTTCGTCAAAATTTTCAACTCAACCAATGCAAAAAGGCATGAAGCTGAAATAATTTACATCTACACTAACAAATATTTAAGCATCATTGATATATTTTACAAATGAAACAGGGTCTTGTAAGACTACTGTACAATTTGGGCAAAAGGTTCATGGGTGGACATTACACATGATAATGTGTGTTCTTCTATGCTATCCTGTTTCTATTCGCATCTACTATCAACAGGGCGGCCTATTTCTAGTTAGATAATGATGTCACTCGTTTGCTGTCTCACAAAATGGCAGACAATTAGAAGTTATTCCTTCTTTCCTCCATGAAGAGAGGAGGCAGACAGGACCCATCTTGCTAAATGCATTAACTTATATGGGCATATGACTTATAACTTATAACGTTAGCATAGCCACCACGGAGACGCTTTTTCAAAATTAGAATTAAAATGAGATCGTTTTCGGCTAAATCTCTCAGTTTTTACCCTCTCTTTTTGTAAAATATATATAATCGGGCCATTTATTGTGTATATCCTCTTTTTCCCCTGTTTTTTTACCCCATTTTTTGTGGTTTGGTAGTTTTACCTAAAATGCGGGTATTATCGCCCATTTAGCGGGAATTATCGGCCCTTGTTTTTTCCTCTCCACTGTGTTCAGTGGCTATATCTCATTAATTTACATCTCTCATATGATTTGTTCGTTGTTTCCCCTTGTTGTTTAGACCTCTTGTGAATTTTATTGTTAAATTTCTATACTCCAGTTTGCTTTCACTTCATTTGTCAGCTTATAGGTCCCCTTTTAGCTTTTAGGGTGTGTATGTTTGCTCAGAAATTTAAGTTTTTCAGCTGGCTTAGTGGGGAGTATAGGGTGCCCGTGAGTCGCCCACGGGACGAACGACGTGACGGCTTGATGCTGGGATGATTGAGCTGTAAGGATTTTAATTGGTCAGACTCCCTACAGTCCCTTTTCATCACAGCTTAAGGATACTGGAGTATTACTATTCCTTGTGCTCAAAGATGTATACCCCTTGTTGTCTTGCCCTTCTGTTGCTTTTCCTTGTGAATGTCTCGCGCATAGGCACTGAGCTGTGTGTCTCAGCGACCACTCAAGACTCTAGCGTCCTCCCAAGATCCTTTAGGCAGGCTAGCTGTAGCAGAAATGTACATCACTTTCCTTGTTCAACAAAGTTTAGAGGTCTGTCAATTTTGCTCCTACTGTGTGGTGATATTTCTCTAAACCCAGGTCCTATCTCATTCGGCGTTGTCAACTGTCGATCAGTCAGAAACAAGGGACCCAGTATTTCAGACATGATGTCTACTGACTCTTTCAGTATATTGGCCATGACTGAGACTCACATTCGTCCATCTGACAATGACAGTTTCCTCCGCTCAATCACTCCTGCTGGTTTTACATTGTGTCATAGACCCCGTCCTCACGGCTTCGGTGGTGGGGTTGGCTTTTTTGTCATTGAAAATATCAAATTCAAAATTCTTGATAGTCCTACATATACAACTTTTGAAAACTTAGTTATTGACATTGGCTCATCTACTAGTCCTTTTATGATAGCATGTGTTTACCGACCTCCAGGCTCATGTTCAGATGAATTTTTGGACCAATTTCTTAACTTTTTTGAGTATCTCTCCTCTGTAAGTTCCTTATTTCTTATGTGTGGGGACTTCAACATTCATGTTGACACAAGTTCCAGTGACAGCACCAAATTTTTGAATTGTCTTGACTCATGCAATATTGCACAGCATGTGCACTCACCTACTCACCTACATGGTCACATCCTCGACCTTGTTCTTGCACCCACTGAGCCGAAGGTTGTTTCCAACGTATGAGTCGGTGGATTTTTTTCTGATCACGCCGTTGTTCATGGTCAGCTTGATTTTGCCAGTCCCACTGCACCCAAGTCAAACACAATCACCTTTCGAAGGTATCATAAGATAAACATGCAGAGTCTGATCTGTGATCTCGAAAAGTGTTCATTTGTTGCAAGTCCTGGCAGTACCGTTAGTGCACTTCATGACCAATACACAAGGGATCTGAGTAACTTGCTCGATAAACACGCTCCTCTGGTCACTCGTACCTTCACCAAAGGTGCTGCAGGTTGGCTATCAGACACGTACTTGCAGGCCAAAGCAGTCAGGCGTCAATTTGAAAGGTTCTGGCGGAAAGACAAGTCCCCACAAAATAGGGCTAGACTCCGTAAACAAATTGCTAGGTGCAACGCCATAATTACTAAGGATAAGACCAACTATTTCAGGAACCTCATTAGTGACAATGCTCACGATTCTAAGAAACTGTGGCAGATTCTACGCTCAGTCCTGCACTCTGTTCCTGAGAAGGTACTCCCCTCTCACGCCTCTCAGATATGCCTTGCCAATCGTTTTGTCACTTTTTTCTCAGATAAAATCAGAAAAATCAGGGACTCCTTTACTAACACTGACTCCTTCACTCTTCCTGCTCCTTCAGATGTACCCAAATTTGACCTTTTTAAAGCAGTTTCTGAGGATGAAGTACGGAAAGTAATTACCAAGTCACCTACCAAATCTTGCCTCCTCGATCCATGGCCTACTTTCCTAGTTAAAGAGTGTTTGGATATTCTCCTCCCCTCAGTTACTAAACTTGTCAACTGTTCTCTAACTGAAGGTGCTGTCCCGGGTGGTTTAAAAAAAGCTATTGTCTCTCCTCTGATTAAAAAGTCTTCACTACCACCGGATGAATTAAAAAACTACCGACCTGTCTCTGGCTTGAGTTTCATCTCCAAACTTGTTGAGCGTGTAGTTGCTTCGCAGTTAAATGACCATGTTGCCTGTAACGGACTTGAAAATGTCAGTCAATCAGCCTATAAGCAAGGTCACTCGACCGAAACTGCACTACTGTCTATTAAAAATGAAGTCCACCTTGCTCTTGCTAGAGGTGAAGCTACTGCTGTTGTTCTCTTGGACCAATCAGCAGCATTTGACACCATTGATCATGGTACGCTTATTGAGTGTTTGAGTTCCTGGTTTGGTGTTGGAGGTGTGGTTCTGAACTGGTTCAAGTCGTACCTCTGTGACCGCTATCAGTGCATCAAGATTGGTTCTGTTTTATCCGATGCTAAAAGGCTATTGTACGGTGTGCCCCAGGGCTCTGTCCTGGGGCCGATCTTGTTCTCATTATACACTACCCCCCTCAGTAAAGTTATTCAAAATCATCCTGGCATATGTTTCCACTTTTATGCAGACGACACACAGTTATATGTTCATCTCACACATAACCATGCCACTCAGGCCTTTGATAGACTGAAAAACTGCTTGGATGATGTCAGAAAGTGGCTTTCTGCAAATAAGCTTAAACTAAATCCAGACAAGACAGAATTTATTCTGTTTGGCTCAAGAAATGTCCGCACAAAACTCAGGAAATTTTTCCCAGTTAATATACTTGGCAACCTCCTTTCACCTGTTGATGCAATTAAGAACTTAGGTGTCTGGTTTGACTCTGATTTTTCCTTCTCTTGCCATGTCAGGAATACCTGTAAGGCTAGTTTTGTTCATATCAGGGATTTAAAGCGACTCAGAGGATATCTTACACGTGAAGCTGCTCTTTTAGCTGCAAATGCCTTGGTGGGAAGTCGTCTTGACTACTGCAATTCCTTGTTCAGAGGTCTCTCTGCTCTAGACATTCGGAGGCTCCAATGTGTTCAGAACAGTCTTGCAAGAATTGTGGCTAATACCACCAAATACTCACATATCACTCCTGTAAGAAAGAGTCTTCATTGGCTGCCTGTCTTGCATCGCTCTGTCTTCAAGACAGCCCTGTTGGTGTACAAGTTTCTACATAGTGGCCATCCAAAATACTTTGAACCTTTCCTTAAACCCAGGCATAGTGTGTATAGAACACGCAGAAGTCAATCTGATGGTGTGCTGCTTGAGGTCCCACATTGTGCTTCAATATATAAGTCTAAAAAGCATTTTGGCCTTAGCTTTGCATACGATGCCCCAAGAATTTGGAATGATCTTCCTGATGATGTACGCTCAGCTAAATCTCTCTCCTCATTCAGAAAAAAGTTGAAAACTTACCTCTTTGAAAAAGCTTACCCACCCTAGATCACCCCTAGTTTTTCATTTTGTCTCTCCGTGGTGTCGACCCCTGCAATGTCCCTGATTTAACGATTACGATCTCTGATTTTGGCTTACTGCGTCTTAGAGTCTATCATTAGATAGAGATTAAGCGCTATAAAAGTACTATTAGAATTAGAATTATGACTAGCATTTTAACAGTAGGTTACCAAAATGATACTGTATTGAATTTTCTGCTGACATCTAGTGAAAACTTGGCAAGTGATAGCTTTGTGTGTTTGCCTCTCTGTCTGCCTGTGTGCATTTGTCATAACCTGTATATTGCATTTAGGTTATATTTGTAACAAGTTGGGGCTTCACCATGGCTAAATCCTTCTGAAAGGTGGTCTGGATCTGGAAAAATATTGTCAGTCAGCCAGCATAATGTTAGTCCTTTCGAATTTCATCCGCTTCAGTCTTTAACCAAAGCTGGTGACACAGTACAATTCTACTGAATTCTTGTATATTAGACAAACCTCCACACTTGCCATGCATATCAGAGCGGCTCATGGAGAAGAGGCACATCTGCCTGATACAGAGTATGTGCTAGCAAGAGACAGAATATTCACTGGTAAGTTGTTTCTGTAACTTGTCCTGCAACTCAGTTTTAACCCATACATGGATTTTACCTTACCTTTTATCTTTAAAAGGCCTCTGGTGCTCTACAATTATACATGTAGGCCGGAGTTACCACTTGCCAATGCTGGCTATTTTATTTTTGAGATATAATGTGAAGAAAAATACACAAATTTAACTGTTGTTTTATGAGTTTGTACACACCAAATACCTCTTCTTGCTTTGGGACCTTCTATTATCAGATCTCAGTCAGATAATAAATTTTTTACTGCACAGTAGATCCTTGATTATCCCAACAGGTTGGGAGAGTGTGATTTTGATTGGATAATAGAAGGTTCATACAATAGAGGGAGCATTTTAATACACAACTATAGAGAACTAAAATTTTGGGATGTAACTGTAAGGAAATACAAGGAATATTTAGGTTATAGAAGGTCGGATAATTGAGTGTATATGTGTCTGTTGTTTCCAGTTGGTGTGGAGGATAATGAAGGAGCTCTAGTCATAAATACAGCAGAACCTAATCAGGTAAGCATTTGCAAGCATTTATGAACACGACATTCAGGAAATGTGGCAAATTATTGTGCGAGTCCAAAAACATGTTTATTCATGTGTGCGACCATGCTTCATATGATATGAATTAAGTCAAGTGTTGGAAACTGACTTGTAACTGAATAAGAAAAAGCTTTGGCAAACCACAAAGTGGTGTTAAATTAGAATGTTTCTCACAAAAAGGATAATTGACTAGGTAGGTGAGGTTATAATTATTTTACAACAGGACTGAAAAAGTTCATCCTCAAGCTTTGTGCATATTTTAAAAGATGGATATGGTGGGATGAATGTCACAAAACATGTTGTACTAAGACAATTAACAAAGCACTCAATTTATGTTTTATTGCAAAAATGTCTTTTTTTATTTGTTTAAAAATGTTTTCATAATACAGGGTTCAGTATCCACTTCCAGTGCATCTGAAAAGGTGCAGTCAAATCCCACTTCAAAGTCACCAAATGACACCATGTCCACATTCTCGTCCAATATCAATGTGATTCAAGCACCACCTGGTGGCAGTGTGGTGTCACTACCCTCAGAGCTTCAGGGTCAGCGGGTTTTTGTCATCACAGAGCCAGCACAATTACAGTTATTGCAGGCAAGTTAGTAGAAACAAGTTTCTTCGGGTGGTTTATTTGCACTAATCTTTTTTACCATATTTCTGTAACTGTGTATATTGTCATTGATATGTAAAAAAAACACATTTGGCCTTGTGTGTTCACAGTCCGTGTTTTTCATCCCATTTAACAGCCAGGGTCTTATTGGGACAGGTCACCAGTATCGTCACTTGTGGGAACCAAATCCACACAGAAGAGACAGTCTGTGATTAGGTGCCAGGCTTGCCAACTACTAGACCACAAAGGAACTTCATCCTTTTCTGAACTTTAACACAAGCATGAGATCCCTGAAGTTGTCAAAGATTTATAAAAGGTTTTTTTTTTTTTTTTTTTGCTCAAATTAATAATATTATTATGCATATCCTAAAGTATGTATAGCATTTAATTTTTCGAGCAAAACTATGTAATCTAATACTTCACAAAATGTCTGAAGTATGGTGAACTTTATAGTACCATCTGCCCCCGCCCCCCTGTATTTCAGGCTCGCTGTGTTGCAGCTTATCCTCTATCTTGTGTATTTTGGAATGACTAGTATACTTTATCTTGCTTTTTTGTATTAGTGGAGTAATAAAAAATTAAACATTGTTGGGTAGAATAATTTTCAAGCGAAACTGTATCAGATGGTTAGAGAGCCTTTTTCCAAGGAAATTTACTGTGCTACCTTCAATTCATGGCCAAGGAGAAGTATTGTTAAGGTCATTGTAACCTAACACAGGTCAAATGCAATTATTCTTCACTTGCACTTTGAACCCCAGCCCATAAAGGCTGGGGTTATAGTCGTCCCCTGCGCCTTCCGGGTGGCGGTGGGGATAAAGCTTGTGGGTGTTCCACAGTCTAAACCCCTGTACGGATTTTTACCAAATTTTCAGGGTATGTTTACCCCAAAAGGATCTAGAGCTGATTAGGTTTTGGAGGTTATCCGGTAACAACTGTTGCCATGGCAACACTTTTAAGATTTTCGGGTCTTAAACTTTGTGGGTGTTCCACAGACTAAACCCCTGCATGGATTTTCACCAAATTTTCAGGGTATGCAGGGTTCGCAAAGTACCTCTAAAATATAGAGTCCAACGGACTACATGACCTCCAAAAAATGGAGTCCCAATCATTTTTTTCTGAGTCAAGTGTTTGTGTTAGAGTTATGAAATGTTGGGTACCTTGTACCTTATGGCACATCAAAAATGCTGTACCATTGTGTAAAAATGGGGTGCAAATAATATTTTTTCTCCCTTATTTCTGGATACATTTAAAAATATAGAAGCACTGTTTAATTTCTTTTCTACTGATAAATAATATGTATCTGTTGATAAATCAATTTAAAAAAAAATTTTAAAAAGCTGAACTCCAGTCAACAAACTTTATTTTAGTGCAATGTGAGTGTTTTTGTATGATTATTTCATTTAAGCTACAAATATGGTATTTATACTGTTTGAAAGAAAAATATTTATAATTTTTTTTGCTTTTTGTTTGATAAAAATTCATTGGGTAGTTCCAGAGATATAGTTCTTTTGTTACATTCCCTGTTAAATATTTGTTACAGCTTTTATTTTCAGAGGGACTTTCCGGGGTTAAATATCAAGAGTTTCCGAGATTTGGTATAGTTTGTCTCCCATGAAAGTTCACTGTCCTGGCTTGTTGTTTCGATTGTTTCCGTGCAGAGATCAGGCTTTCTTTCGATGTATAATGTTTTGAGTAGATTTGCTAGTGTACGACACCAGCACTGACTGGCTGTTTTGGAAGAATCTCGTCATGCATGAAATCTCGCTTAACAATGGTGGACGTAAACTACTTGTCAGGAAATCGCTCGAAACCATTAAATTTTAAAATATAAAGCTTATCTTCAGTGTTATATATATTGCGTGCATATCTACACTTCCTGCCAACCGAAATTCGCTTCTAAAGCAGAAATATTTTCTTCATAAAAATCGCGTCCAGGCGGACGCACCGACAACCGAAATTCGCGTCCAAATCTGAAACACTGCGTGTTTAACATACTCGGACGGCGTAATCGCGAACCCTGGTATGTTTACCCCAAGAGTATCTAGAGCTGATTAGGTTTTGGGGAGTATTTGGTAACAACTGTTGCCATGGCAACACTTTTTAAGATTTTCGGGTCTTAAAGCTTGTGGGTGTTCCACAGCCTAAATCCCTGCACAGACTTTCACCAAATTTTCAGGATATGTTTACCCCAAGAAGATCTAGAGCTGATTAGGTTTTGGGGATTATCTGGTAACAACTGTTGCCATGGCAACACTTTTAAAATTTTCGGGTCTTAAAAAATTTGTTCTTAAACCTTTAATGTTTTCTGTAACCTAAAATATTGCAGCTAGCTTCATGAGATTAACAGAAAATGCAAATGGATAGGAAAGCTTGCCTGAGAGTACTTGTGTCCTTGTTTTGGAAACAAAATGGCTGCCATATCAATCTTTAATGGCAAATAGGAGGGTCATCATATTAAAAAGGCCTTATATCTCCTTTATAATTGTTTCTTTGGCTTCAAAATATGAAAACTACTTGTAAGAAATCATGGCCTGTGAATCTTTTGTAGAACATCTTGTGGGTTCTCTATACTTCTTACCACAGAAGTTGTTCCTAAGATTTTCCCAAATCTCAATGTTGTTGGCCATTTAGCTGTACTTACGGGCTGGGGTTCTTGTCTGCCGAGGCTGGCTATTTTTAAGAATTTAATTGTTTCATGTGGTTCAATGGTGTGATTTCCCAAAGTGAATCGATTTATTGGAATTAGGGCTGCAAGCGAGTCTGAAAATGCGCCTCGATTCCTTGTTTTGGAAGAACCAACTCAGACTCGGTTAATCGCTTGATTATCCCCATGAAATTAAATGTATCGTATTTTGACATATTAGACCTTATAAAATTCTTAAAATGCGTACAACAGGAAAGAATTTTGATAATTCATTGAATTTTGGAAAAA
This sequence comes from Sabellastarte sp. h YS-2021, assembly GCA_964017235.1. Classification (NCBI taxonomy): domain Eukaryota; kingdom Metazoa; phylum Annelida; class Polychaeta; order Sabellida; family Sabellidae; genus Sabellastarte; species Sabellastarte sp. h YS-2021. The sequence continues at coordinate 80,131,250 of OZ024934.1, read as the reverse complement.
AAAGACGCATTTATAATGCAAAATACTGGAAATGTTAAACCATTTTTATGGTGCGAGATTTGAGGCGTCTTCGAAACACGTTATATTAAAAATTTTAAATGCTGTTTTATAAAAACATTGTGACATAAACAATTAAAGTTTGCGAAATGCTTAAAATATAAAAAGTGAAATGGAAACACCTTATATTAGTAAAATGTACAAAGATATTCAAATATTTTAAGAAAAATCTAATTTTGTAGTAGATTTTACATCTTTAGTTAGTTTTTTCCGAAGACCCGGTTCACTTTTCTTGCTTTGAGTATTACACTGAATTGTTTCGTTTCCGCGTAACCGAAGAATCATTGCAGCCCCGTTTTCCACCACCAAGGAGGATATATATATAGAGTAAGAAATGTAAAATTCGCCAGGAATCTAAAATTCGCCACCTCTAAAACCTTAGTTAATTTTATGAAGAAAATGATGTTTTTGTCCAAAAATTGGTATTTTTCAGTTCAAAAAGCCTTAATTTACTATACAGTCAACAAATCTCACCACAATTCATTTATTTTATTAGTATTTTCACATGTGGCGAATTTCAGATATGTGGCGAATTTTAGATTTCTTACTCTCTGTTTTTTCAGAAAATGTTAACAATGGCACAAGGAACAGATGATTTTTGTTGATAAAGATCCAGGATTTTTTGAAGGATCGTTTATCATTGTGAGATAGGGCAATTTTCAGTATGTATGTGTATATACCAACATAGTTAATTGTCAAATTGCTTGGTTAAAAATACAGGACACTCCTGTAATAGTTTCTATAACATATGCCCAAGTTTGATCTAGATACCAGCAAAATTCCAGATACAATGATCCAGACCAGTAAGAAGTACATGTGGAAACAATCTGTTTGGTGTAGGTCTGGACTCTGCTTTTTTCTGGTTCTTATTGTTAATATCATTAATATTCCTGTCAATTGCAGCAGCTGAGCCAGTCATCGCAGTTCCCTGCTGGTAAGTCTGATGGGGTGGAGGAGACCTCACTGCGTACGGAGCAGATGGACAGTACAAGCCCAACATCACCTGGACTCATTATAGGACAAGTCAACGAGAGTGAGATCATATAGGAAGCTACAGATTGCAAAGTGGTAATCCTTACTTCACCGGGTGAAATAGTGACCACAGGAAATAGGAAATTTAGGAAAGAGGTTATCGATGTCAGATTGCTAACCAGATGGAAAACACAGGCCCCGCCTCACACAAACTCATGGGACAGGATTGAGGAAAGGAGTGAGATTGTATGAAGAACTATAGTCAGTGGATAGTCATTGGGTATATGGCAAGAGGGTGTGATAAGGGAAAGTCAGGGGAATTAATAGCTTGGTTGCAGTTTAGTATTAAATATTACTAATGCATAAAATAAAATTAATTTTTAGAATCCTAGGAATGAATTATTCTGGAATACTATCATTGTATCCCCGACGCGAAGTGGGGATACTATGGATTCATCATCGTCGTCGTCCGCGCCCTCGTCCGCAGAGATTTCTTGTTAGCGACCTACAGTCCACATTTCTTTCCGGATTTCTTTCATATTTGGCAGGTGGCTTGATATGGTAGAGGACTCGCCACCCTATCTTTTTGGTAGGCTTTATGTCTAAATTAGGCCTGTGGTAGACAAAAATGTCTAAAATGTGGAATATTGCTTGTTAGCGACCTACAGTCCACATTTCTTTCCAGATTTCTTTCATATTTGGCAGGTGGCTTGGTATGCTAGAGGACTCGCCACCCTATCTTTTTGGTAGGCTTTATGTCTAAATTAGGCCTCTGGTACATAAAAATGTCTAAAATGCATTAAAATTCATGAAATCATGCACTAAATCGCTTGTAACTTGAAAAGTGTTGCATTTAGAGCATTTTATTAAAATATGTTATTCAGATACTTTTTTCATAGCTACAACATGGTGAGTAACTTGGGTGTCTGTCTCAATAGCTAAGTGAGTAATAGCTACTTTTGGGCTTTTCAGTAACTTCCATCGTGAGTAAAATCACTTGTAACTTGAAAACTATTGCATTTAGAGTATTTTGTTTCAATATGTTATTCAGCTATTTTTGGGTCAGCTATAACATAGTAAAATTTCAGACCTGTAGCTCATGGCATAGCTGAGTAATAGCTACTTTTAAGTTATCACTGTTGAGTAAATTGCTTATAACTTCAAAAGTATTACATTTAGAGTATTTTGTTTCAATATGTTATTCACCTATTTCGGAGTCAGCTATAACATAGTGAAGTTCCAGACCTGTGGCTCATTGCATAGCTGAGTAATAGCTACTTTGAACTTCACACTGTTGAGTAAATCGGTTGTAATTGGAAAACTATTGCATTTACAGAAATTTGTGTAAATATGTTATTCAGCTACTTTTGGGTCAGCTATAACATAGTGAAATTACAGACCTGTAGCTCATGGCACAACTGAGCAATAGCTATTTTCAGGTACTGACTGTTGAGTAAATGACTTGTAACTTGAAAAATATTGCATTTGGAGTATTTTGTTAAAATATGTTGTTCACCTACTTTTGGGTCAGCTATAACGTCGTGAAATTACAGACTTATAGCTCATGGCATAGCTGAGCAATAGCTATTTTCAGGTTCTCACTATTGAGTAAATCAGTTGTAACTTGAAAACTATTGCATTTACAGTATTTTGCTTAAATATGTTGTTCACCTAATTTTGGGTCAGCTATAACATAGAAAAAATTCAGACATGTAGCTCATTGCATAGCTGAGTAATAGCTACTTTGAGGTTATCACTGTTGAGTAAATCAGTTATAACGTGAAAACTATTACATTTACAGCATTTTGTTTAAATATGTTATTCACATAATTTTTGGTCAGCTATAACAGAGTGAAATTGCAGACCTCTATGTCATGGCATAGCTTACCAATATCTACTTTCAGGTTCTCACTGTTGAGTAAATCATTGTATCCACTGGATAGCCGCAGTGTGTACAGAGATTTCACCATTACCGCTCTAACGAAAAAAATATTATAGCTAGCCTTCTCAAGTTTGCAAGGTATATTAGAGGGTGCACCACAGTATTCTATTGGTAGGCTTTATGTCTAAATTAGGCCTGTGGCTAAATTACTTGCCTACTAAAAATGAGTAATTCTGCATTTTCTCTAAAAGTATTGCAGATAGCAAATTTTTCTTAAATAACTCATTCACCTACTTTTGGGAGAGCTTTCACATGCTGAAGTTCCAGACCTGTAGCTAATTACTCACCTACTCAAAATGAGTAAATGCGAATTATCTCTAAAAGTATTGCAGATAGCCAATTTTTCTCAAATAACTCATTCACCTACTTTTGGGAGAGCTTTCACTTGGTGAAGTTTCAGACCCGTAGGTAATTACTCACCTACTGAAAATGAGTAAATGCAAATTATCTCTAAAAGTATTCCAGATAGCCAATTTTTGTCAAATAACTCCTTCACCTACTTTTGGGAGAGCTTTCACTTGCTAAAGTTTCAGACCTGTAGCTAATTATTCACCTACTCAAAATGAGTAAATGCTAATTATCTCTAAAAGTATTGCAGATATCCAATTTTTATCAAATAACTCATTCATCTACTTTTGGGAGAGCTTTCACATGGTGAAGTTTCAGACCCATAGCTAATTATTCACCTACTCAAAATGAGTAAATGCAAATTATCTCTAAAAGTATTCCAGATAGCCAATTTTTGTCAAATAACTCCTTCACCTACTTTGGGGAGACCTTTCACTTGGTGAAGTTTCAGACCTGTAGCTAATTATTCACCTACTCAAAATGAGTAAATGCGAATTATCTCTAAAAGTATTGCAGATAGCCAATTTTTGTCAAATAACTCCTTCACCTACTTTTGGGAGACTTTTCACTTGAAGTTTCAGACCAGTAGCTAATTATTCACCTACTCAAAATGAGTAAATACTAATTATCTCTAAAAGTATTGCAGATATCCAATTTTTATCAAATAACTCATTCATCTACTTTTGGGACAGCTTTCACATGGTGAAGTTCCACACCCGTAGGTAATTACTCACCTACTGAAAATGAGTAAATTCGAATTATCTCTAAAAGTATTGTAGGTAGCCAATTTTTCTCAAATAACTCATTCGCCTACTTTTGAGAGAGCTTTCACTTGGTGAAGTTTCAGACCCGTAGCTAATTATTCACCTACTCAAAATGAGTAAATGCGAATTATCTCTACAAGTATTGCAGATAGCCAGTATTTCTCAAATAACTCATTAATATGAAAACAACTTATAGGAAGTCATGGGCTGCAAATCTTTTCATGTGGTCAGATTTGACCTTGGGCCCCTCCTGCTTATTATTGGTCCTAGAGGTTTGCAATGTGAAAACGACTTATAGAAAATCATGGGCTGCGAATCTTTTGATGTGGTCAGACTTCACCTTGGGCCCCTGGTACAGGGTCAAATAAGGGTAGCCAAACTTAAAAGTGCTTTCAGCTTGCTTATTAACGAAAAATGCTTTTTATCTTCTAAACTATGTTAGTTGGCCTTTGTCGGTGGATACATCCAGCATCTGGCCACAGATGCGTCCTTTTTCTAGTTATAGATGCGGTCATAAAATCCCTCATAAAGCATAGGGTCCTCCTTGGTCTAGTAGTTCTAGACTTTGACAGATTCTCACTGGACTCTGTGGTCGAGTGCTTGAATCCAGTTCATGATAGCAAATTGTAGATTGACTGGTATAGTCATCCTTTATGAACCAGTATCCGGTCCATTTCACATTCCAGTCTAAATGGTTGTAATATCAGACTTGTGCATGTTTTCTGAAAAAAATATTTACAGGAGCTATACATTCTTGGAATAGAAGTGTTTCTTGTTATATACTGTACACAGTTTTATGAGACGATTAAACTGCACCAATATGTTTCAAATATTACAGCAAAAAGAATACTATACATTATTTGTAGAAGACTGGAAATGGGTACAAGAATCATAAAATCCCAACTTTGACTTACATAATGCGCTTATTTAGAGTCATCTCTGGTTATATTCTTGTTTCTATCACAAATGATATCGTAGATTGTTTATATCTCCTTTAAAAAAAAAAAAAAAAAAAAGAGATCTTTTGAGATGATTTTTACACATCTCTTGATAAGTTCTTTGTGGGATGCTTTAGTTTTATGTATGCTGTAATATCCTTGCATATATCGGTTCTATTAATACCTGGCTTTCTTGGGATTCCCCTTTAGCTCAGCTGGTTAAGGAACAAGACCTGTCTTTGTTTTTGTGTGTAATCAGAAGGCTGTGCAGTTGACTCTATACAATTCAACTCTGTTCAATTGAATCTCAGATCTACAGCAGGGTAACTTTACTGGAAAAAAGGGTCCTATTATTTGGTTCAACTAAAAGGATATACATTTGATAATGTGCTACTTAAAAGGGTTACAAATGTATCCTCATTTTGAGGGATGAGTTCTTGTTCTGGGCATTATGTATATGTGGTAACCCAGTGTGTTCACATTGAGAAGGCCAATTAATTATGGAGAACTCGAGTTAAAACTCACTAAAACTGTTATCTGTTCAGTCATTCAGAAAGCATATAGGGTCATAAGCTTGTATGTGTGAATTTGAAGGTCTTTGTTTAATTGCTTGAGCAACAAGTTTTGTTACTTGTACACTCGCTTCAGTAAGAGTAACAATGTTCAGTCAGTGTGGTGTGTTTCGTACCTTTGTGGTGTCTTATGAACAGTGATTGTAAGTTATACAACTGCCTACACAGTAGCCTCTGTATAACTAGAACATCCAGTATCCACAGAATTAAGATCTCATGTAATCAAATGTACTGTTTTGCCGGGACAGTATCTTCCATACAAGGGGAACTCCAAATGCAACAAAACACTGGGCAAAAGTAGAGAGGGCAATTAAGTCAGATATCCAGGGCTTTGGGTGTTGAAGAGGGAAAATAATTAGAGTAAGAAATCTAAAATTCGCCAGGAATCTAAAATTCGCCACCTCTAAAACCTTAGTTAATTTTATGAAGAAAATGACGTTTTTGTCTAAAAATTGGTATTTTTCAGTTTAAAAAGCCTTAATTTACTATACAGTCAACAAATCTCACCACATTTCATTTATTTTATTAGTATTTTCACATGTGGCGAATTTCAGATATGTGGCGAATTTTAGATTTCTTACTCTAGCAAAATAACTGCATTAGCAAAAACATTTTTCTAGTTGAATTAGAATCCTTCAGAAAATGTGCTTTCAATTCTGGAAATAAGTTCACAAACACTTATGGTAGTCACAGTATATTCTATTTTATCAGATAAAAAAGTATATTAAATGGATTACTTATATTCTGATGTGACCTAAAGTAACTCAAATGTTTTTACAGCATGTGATCACACCAGTAGAGAGATTAATTCTATGTGTCAAGGTTATTAATTGTAATATTACATGAAATATTTAGAAAAACAGTCATGTTGCAAATGTAACATCATTGTTGTGGTTTCATCATTTCAGGATTTGAAAGATCATGTAATTTTAAAAATACAGACATCACTCCGGAAATAGTGGTACATAACAGTATGTGCTCTTCCAGAATATGTTGCTTCAAAAATACAAAATGGTTTATGCAGAAAAATATAAAACATAAAGTAAGAGTTTCTTGAGAAGTATACAATGGATTACATCTTGAGAGAACTGTGCATCAAATGTCCTATTTGTCAGAAGTGTGTGTGAATAATGTGTTTGTATTGTATTGTCATTTAATGGTTATAAATGCAACTTCTCAACAAATATAGTGACTAGCAGTATTGGAATAATATTTATTTATTTACTTGGTGAAATAAAAAGCTGTGATAATTTACTTTATTCTTATAAAAATCTTCCTGAATAACAATGTGCTGGAATCCAAAAGAAAAAGTCCTTAAACCTCGCAAAGTTATAACTGAGTAAGCACCCACTACGGGCGGATAACTGTAGTGACAAGTGCATAGTATGATTATTATATCAATCTTCATGCTGGAATCATTGCTGGTAACAGTCATGTGCACCTGTGTGGTGGGGGAATCTTTGGTTTTGGTGGTTATTTTTTGGTAATGGATCAATTGGCAATCATCTCTGGGGTTGTAGGTTTAAATACAACTTATAACAAGATGTCATTAATACTGATAGTTTATCTCAAAATGACCTTGTAGTTATTGGGGATTTGAAAACTCCAACTTTTCTTCTCATTTAGAGAGAGGAAGATATAGAGAGAAGAGAATAGGCTCTATTCTGGGATGGGTCGGTGGCCCCAGTATCCTGTTTTTATAATGAGAGCATTTTACTGAAACTCTGTGACAATCACTCGACAAACCAGCATCTTAATTGTCAACCCATATAATGGAAGGAAAACTTAAATATCAGAAACTAATCCTGAATCTGAGCAAATTTGAAAATTTTGATAACTTAAATGTAGCTTTTATAAGCTACAAGCTTACCATGTGGGACTGATTGCTGTTCTCGGATGGCCGTAAGGCCCGGCCACCGTCTAAGAAAAAGACATTTATAATTGGCCATAGCCTCAGGTTGTCGTCATGTGGTACACTCCATTGTCTTCTTTCTCGTTGAAATTTAGAGCCATACCCCTTCAGCTGTAATACAGTGGGGAGGCAGGGTGGGACTCCTCTCAGTCCCACATGGTAAGCTTGTAGCTTATAAAAGCTACATTTCAGTAATCAAAATTTTCAATTTTATTGCGCTACAATAGCTTACCATGTGGGACTGGAAGATATGTCTAGTTTTTTAGTCGAATCTTTGATTCGAGTTATGTACTGAGTTGCGGCCATGATTTTAAATTGGCCGTTTAAACCCTTAAATATCAAATTCTGAATAATATTTGTTCACATATCGGTACATTAAGGTGTATATTATACACTGCCATTTTGAAGATTTTTAATGCTTTTGTTCACTTATATTTTATAAAGTAAAAAGCTTGTCTGGTACTTCGTCTGGCTTTCTCTAAGAACCCGTATGTCCTAGAAACTATTGTTTTTGCCATTGTAATGGTCTACTCGAACGAGTCTTTTTTAACGGTTTCGTCTGCTGGTTTGTAGACGTGAATCCCCAATTAATTTATTTGTCTGCAGGATCTATCACGCAGTCACTGTTAATGTAAAATTGCTGTCTGCGCATCTACGTGTACTCAATTATTTGTCAAACAAATAAACCGCAAAGAAATTAATGAATGAAGTGACGTCACGGTAGTACTACACATTTGTCATTCAGCCAATCAGAATCGAGAACACCTCTGGCAGAGACAATGAAAATATTCAAACTCCGTAGTTCTACATTCAACCACTAGAAGGCGCTTTTGTATGTCCTAGAAGTTATCACGATGGGGTTTCATAATCCAGCAATATTTTAATGTCACCGCACCTCACTCTGTCTTCTCGCAATATTTAAAACAAATAAAATATCAAATGCTGGTAGTTGTACACCCACAGAGTGATGAAAACGTGAGGCTACGATGGGGTTTCTAACAATATTTTACAAATATATATAATCCAGCAATATTTTACTGTCACCGCACCTCACTGTGTTCTCGCAGTATTTAAAACAAAATATCAAATGCTGGTAGTTGTACACCCACAGAGTGATGAAAACGTGAGGCTACAATGGGGTTTCTAACAATATTTTACAAATATATAATCCAGCAATATTTTACTGTCACCGCACCTCACTCTGCCGTTCGGGCGATAATACCAAGTTTACAGATTTCAACACCCACTGCTGTCCTAAGATTCGACTCTGTGGTTGGCAGAAAGCCAATCACTTCACCCTAGTCTTAGATTTTGAAGTGAAATGTTAGAAGAGTTAGAGAGTACCAGTCTGACTCCCGTTTACAGTGCCCCTATCCCGGAGACCGGGCCTGTAAAAAAGCCAAAAACTTGAAAGATCGACAGTGGTAAAGCTGTCTGGGTGTTTTGATAGGAGACGTGTAGCCCGTGTACACTTTAGGAGTAAAGCCCCTAGGGCTACCACGATAGAAAATCTAAGCCCTAGGCTTGGAGATTCATAACTTATTGCCACCCTAGAATGAGATTAATGACAACCTTAATAAGTCCTTTATACATTATACAATCAATACTAAAATTAAAAGAATATAAAGACCATACCCAAACACCCTGATGAGATAAACCTATACCTAGACCCTGGGATTAGACTCCTGAAGACTTGGTTGCAGCTAATGTGCCCCCCCCCCCCGCCCCCCCCTCTTTTCTTCCCGATGATGACAGGTCTGAGGGGAAGGGTCTAGGACTTGTGCCGCTACTACTGGCCCCAGATACTAATTGTTGTCGTCGTCTGACCAAGTAAGGTCTTTTAGGTAGAAATTAGTAAAAGTGTTGTGAGCTTTCCAGTGACAAGCTTGCATTATTTGGTCCACCGATACCCCACCGTAAAAGGCCTTAGAGGCCGCGAAGGCCCTAATGTCCTGCGCTTTATTTTGGACCAAGTCCAAGGCATGTTGGTCTGCTTGTTTGTAACAAAGTAGAATGGTTTGTGTCAACCAAGAAAAGAGAGTAGCGGGTCTGATGTCTGAGGTATGTCCTTTCTTGAAAGAGATGAAAAGGAGGGATCGAGACCCTCTCAGGTCTTTGGTTCGATCCAAATTGTACCTCAGGGCCCGCACAGGACACAGGGTCCTGTCTTCTTTGAATTGTCTATCTACAATGGTAGTCAAACAGGAATAGTCACCGGAGACACACTTTGAAAACCTCTTGCTAGTTGGTTTTTCGCAATGAAGTCAGAAGAAGGGAACAAGGCAACCTTTTCCCACTGGCCTAGATTAGATACTTTATTTGCAACCCAGGCATGAATTTTCCTGTGGCACTTGCCGGAGGCCAAAGCTAGCAAGAAATCAGTTTTGAGAGTAAGATGTTTGAGGTCTGTGTCTTTCATAGGCTCAAATGGTGCTTTTGTGAGCTCATTGAGAACAACAGAAAGGTTCCACTTAGGAAGATTCCTGGAACTTTTGGGACGATCCCTGTGAAGCTGGAGAGTAATCTGTGAAGGTCTGAACTTTAAGCAATATGGTGGCCTGGTGGGCCCAAAGTGTCAACAATGGCAGTCCTGTAGCCAACGACGGTCGAGGGGCGCCTATTTAGATCTTGGTACAGGTACATGAAAAAATCTGAGATTTGTTTCACAGATGGAGTGGAGAGGTCCACCGAGTTTTCTCTGCATCATTTCTCAAATAGGACCCACTTTGACTTGTAGATGGTCCTTGTTGATGACCTCTGAGGTGCAGCAATTCTCTCTGCCACCTCCACAGAGAAGCCTTATTCTTGGAGCTGTCCACTCCTAGACACCAGGCGTGGAGGTTGAGATGTTGAGGATTGTTGTGGGACTGTTTGAGGAGAGTTGTTGACACAGGGAGTTGCAGTGGGATCTCTGTTGAGAGCTGCACTAGGTCCCAAAACCAGGGCATCCCTGGCCAGCCTGGGGCTATAACTATGATCAGGCAGTGGCATTGCTTGATTTTTTGGACCACCCTGTGAAGGAGAACGGTCGGAGGGTAAGCATAAGCTGTGAGACCCATCCAGTTTATGTTCAGAGCATCTATGTCCCAAGCATTTGGGTCTGGGATTGGAGACACGTACAGTGGAAGTTTGTGGTTCAGATGAGTGGCAAATAGATCTACATGAAGTGTGAACCACTTTTGACAGATCTGTTTGAACACCTGCGGATGCAGTGACCATTCTCTTGACTGAACGTGGTTGGACCTGGACAGAAGGTCGGCCATCACATTCAGACACCCTGGAATGTGTCTGGCTTTCAATGTTATGTGATAATGATGGCACCATGTCATGATCTTCCACAGGAGCGTGCACATCTCTGCTGAGTGACTTCCTCCTTGTTTCTTTATGTAGGCTACCACTGTTGGAGTTGTCCGTTGCAACTAGCACTGTTTGGTTCTGACACTGTCCTTGAAGCTTCGAAGGGCCAGTGAGACCGCCTTCAACTCTAGAACATTTATGTGTAGCCTTTTTCCCCCGTCTGACCACAGACCCTTTGTAGAACTTTGATTTAAGTGAGCGCCCCAACCTTCGTTTGAGGCGTCTGTAAAGAGTTGGATGCTGTGGTCTTTGGGATGAAGGTCTGCACCTATCATCACGTTTGTGGGGTTCTGCCACCAGTCTAGGTGTGCAGAAATCATTTCTGTCCAAGGGAGGCGGCCGTCCAGCGACTGAGGATATTTCCAGTGCTCTTCGAGATGAAACTGAAAGGGCCTCGTGTGAAGGCGTCCCTCCGGGACCATTTTCTCCATTGAGGCAAGCAACCCAATTAGCGACATCAAACATCTTGCAGTCAAAACATGTTTTGATTTGAGACGCAGGATCAAATCCTGAAGTTTGAGCCATCTCTCTTGAGTGGGTTTTACAAGGGCTGAATCTAGATGGTATTCGTAGCCCACGAACGAAAACACCTGAGTAGGTTTCAGTTCTGATTTTTCCTGATTTATTATCCACCCCAAGGAATGGGTTAGGTCTACCGCTGCCTGAGTGTTCACTTGGGCTTCCTCCTCAGACTGAGACCTGATCAGCCAGTCGTCCAGGTATTGGTGAAGTCTGAGTCCTCTGGAGAGGGCCATTAGCTTCACTTCTTTTACTATCATTATAAAGACCTGGGGGAAACAGTATTAGATGGGCCAGGCTTAGAGGCCGAAGCGGAGATCTGATCTACCTCCACTGGAGATGTCTTGTGGATGGACTTTTGAAAGTCTTCCCGAAGTGACTTCATTGCCTTGAGCATATCAGCCTGTAAAATACCCATTTTCTGTTCCAATTGGATGTCCAAATGAGACCCCAGAGATTGTTGAAGTTTCAATCCAATTTTCTGCTGTAAGGCAGTACTTGGGGTGGGTGGGACAGATTTTGCTGGAGTTTTTAATGACAAAGCCTCGAAGGCAAGGGGCTGAGGACGTGGAGGAGAGGTGAAAAGATGATCTGCAACACTCTCAAGGTCTGCATGTGATCCCAAAAAGGATTCCACCTCTTGATCGCCCAACTGCTCCAGTTCATCATTTTTAGGTGTCAGATTTCTGCTTTTTAACGTATCTCTTCCTATGAGTAATTTTTATCATTTGTTCCTCTGTAAAGGAAGCACAAATGTTGCAGGGTGAAATAAAGGTGACACAGGGATCATCTCCCTTGCCAGCCTCCCTGCATGTTGGACAAAAGTTATGTGTGTCAAAGGAGTTGCAGAAATGATGACATTTTAAAGCTTGGGGCTTATCTTTATTGCTTTGGTGAGAAGACATATTGAAGCACAATATTTGGGGTTTTTACGTCGCTTTCAACACTGTACAGGTCATATCACAACGGGTAGTTGGAAGGGCAGAGGAAACCAGTACATACAGTTCGCTAGGGTTCTGTACTGTAAACTGCCGACCAAAATTGGATATCTACAATACTTTTAGAGATATTTGCATTTACTCATTTTGAGTAGGTGAGTAATTACCTACGGGTCTGAAACTTTACCAAGTGAAAGTTCTCCCAAAAGTAGGTGAAGGAGTTATTTGAGAAAAATTGGCTATCTGCAATACTTTTAGAGATAATTCGCATTTACTCATTTTGAGTAGGTGAGTAATTACCTACAGGTCTGGAACTTCGGCATGTGAAAGCTCTCGCAAAAGTAGGTGAATGAGTTATTTAAGAAAAATTTGCTATCTGCAATACTTTTAGAGAAAATGCAGAATTACTCATTTTTAGTAGGCAAGTAATTTAGCCACAGGCCTAATTTAGACATAAAGCCTACCAATAGAATACTGTGGTGCACCCTGTAATATACCTTGCAAACTTGAGAAGGCTAGCTATAATATTTTTTTCGTTAGAGTGGTAATGGTGAAATCTCTCTACACACTACGGCTATCTAGTGGATACAATGATTTACTCAACAGTGAGAACCTGAAAGTAGATATTGGTAAGCTATGCCATGACATAGAGCCTAGAGGTCTGCAATTTCACTCTGTTATAGCTGACCGAAAATTATGTGAATAACATATTTAAACAAAATACTGTAAATGTAATAGTTTTCACGTTATAACTGATTTACTCAACAGCGATAACCTCAAAGTAGCTATTACTCAGCTATGCAATGAGCTACATGTCTGAATTTTTTCTATGTTATAGCTGACCCAAAATTAGGTGAACAACATATTAAAGCAAAATACTGTAAATGCAATAGTTTTCAAGTTACAACTGATTTACTCAATAGTGAGAACCTGAAAATATTGCTCAGCTATGCCATGAGCTAGAAGTCTGTAATTTCACAACGTTATAGCTGACCCAAAAGTAGGTGAACAACATATTTTAACAAAATACTCCAAATGCACTATTTTTCAAGTTACAAGTCATTTACTCAACAGTCAGTACCTGAAAATAGCTATTGCTCAGTTGTGCCATGAGCTACAGGTCTGTAATTTCACTATGTTATAGCTGACCCAAAAGTAGCTGAATAACATATTTACACAAATTTCTGTAAATGCAATAGTTTTCCAATTACAACTGATTTACTCAACTGTGTGAACTTCAAAGTAGCTATTACTCAGCTATGCCATGAGCTACAGGTCTGAAATTTTACTATGTTATAGCTGACATAAAAGTAGCTGAATAATATATTTATACAAAATTGTGTAAATGCAATAGTTTTCAAGTTAATTGATTTTACTCATGATGGAAGTTACTGAAAAGCCCAAAAGTAGCTATTACTCACTTAGCTATTGAGACAGACACCCAAGTTACTCACCATGATGTAGCTATGAAAAAAGTATGTGAATAACATATTTTAACAAAATGCTCTAAATGCAACACTTTTCAAGTTATAAGTGATTTATTGCACGATTTCATGAATTTTAATGCATTTTAGATTTTTGTCTACCACAGGCCTAATTTAGACATAAAGCCTACCAAAAAGATAGGGTGGCGAGTCCTCTACCATATCAAGCCACCTGCCAAATATGAAAGAAATACGGAAAGAAATGTGGACTGTAGGTCGCTAACAAGAAATCTCTGCGGACGCGGACGACAACGATGATGAATCCATAGTATCCCCGCTTCGCGTCGAGGATACAACTAGAGAACTTTGGGTTGCACCAGGGCCCGTATTCACTAACATTCTTATACTTAGAAATAATTCTTAACTAAGAATTGCTTTGTGAATACAATTTTTTTCTAAGAATAAGAAAATTCTTAGATAAGAAAATTTTCTAATTCTAAGAAAAATTCTTTTTCTAAGAATAAGAATGTTAGTGAATACGGGCCCTGGTGGCAAAAATGATTTTCTATGATTGACCATGCCACTGGTGACAGCTGGTTAATGTCTCCTGGCAGGGTGTTCAATCTGAGCAGTCTGTAGGATCAGGCTTTGAAGTCCATTCAGGTGACCCGACATGTAAGAGGAATTTAAGAGTAATCTTTCTTGAAAAAGTTTTTATTTCCAGAAAGTTTATGTGCTATGTTATTAGAGTAGAACTACTGGCTTTGAGCTGTTCCCCTTCTTCATCTTCACCAGTACATTGAGAGCTGATGCAGATAGCCTGGAAGTATATTTAGTGGAGGGTCATTACCCTGATAGGATGGTATGAGGCAAAGCAAACCTGGGAGTAGAGAACAGCCCAGTTTCAGGTGTTGTAGGTTCAAGATCTCCTTACACTATTGTTGTGGGCACAGATGTGGATACTACTAGAGCTGACATAGTTGGTCCAAAAGAGAAGACTACTTTAATTAGGAGTTTATTGGATTTGGCACTACCCATTGAACCAAGGATGTAACACCCTCCAGTTGAGTTGTTCAATCAAGCTAATTAAGTGTCCCTGAAAAGGGCGCTTATTTGTTTTCGCTTCAGTTTCCTCACCGCCGCCGCATTATGGTCTCCCTTCAATATCTCCCTTATTATTGGAAGCTTTTTTTACCATATTTGGCAGTTAATTTAATCTCCACCACTGGTGGGTGCACTTGGAATTTTAAGATTGCAGCATCATGAGGGGGTTCAACACCAGTAATCCTGTGTATATAGTCACTTTAACGGATTCTCAAAATCATCATGAAGGAAGGTATATCTATAATTATTATTATACAATAATTCTTGCACAAACAGAAACTGAGCATTTCCTGCCATTGCCAACAGGATTAATCTCGGAATATACCATCTGCACATGCGCAAGATTTATCCTCGTCTCACTCGACATACCAGGCCAAACTCACTCTTCGTTGCAATATCCAACACAATGAAAAGAAAACATTGCAGTTTTAGAGCATTTTATTTCAACAGATTTGGCATCAAAGGTTGAATGTACTACTTGTTCAACAGTAACAACATAACATGCTCCAAGTGAGTATGGCACTCTATTCTGTTATTGAAACTTATTATCACTGACACAATATATTTGTGTCATAATAATGGTTACACAGGCCATACAGTCAACCATCAAACTCAGTGAATTCATCAATGGTAGGTTTCATTTAATTCTGGTAAGCAATATTCTTGTAAACCTGACCTATAAATGCCTCATATAACCCTCTCAATGTTACTGTTTTATCTGTTTGAAATTTGATTAAACTTTTTCGAGTTTGATTCTTTAAAAGTATTGACAAAGAGACCAGACAACACCCCCCACCACAAAGAATGTAGTCAGTCTTATGATATACTTTTCAATATTAACTCAGTATCAATTCAAACACCTGTATGCCTCTGAGATATGGTACTGTAAGTGGTTACAAGTTAATAATCATTTTCTCTCTGGTCCATCTCAGAAAAAAAAAATACATTAAGCCTTTCACCAAAGTCTGTCATATTATGTATGCATGTCTTTAATAACAGTCGAATGCAATCCAGTATGAAAATATTTCAGAATTATCTGGATGGTTAGCACAATGTCCAAGAATTCAGCATCATACAAATAAATGTTGATTATTATTTTCACAGACTGAATTTACATGAGATGTAATACTATTAACTGAACTGTCTCTTGATCCAATTACTTTGCATTAAACTGTTAGTAAAGTTACTTTCTGATTAAATATATTTCATGGTTTTACCTCATAGTAAACATTTCAAAGATAGCACTGAAATCTGGAAATTAATTCAAATTCCACAATTATGTAAATTAATTCTTTTGCTATCAACAGCCACTTTTATTTGACATCGAAATTCACTGAACAACCCCAAAGAGAAGCTTTTAACATCACCATTCTTTAAACCCAAAGTCCCCATCATATTCGATTATAAAAGCACTAATTAAGTAATCCAAGGGCCTAATGCATTGTATAAAGTACTTTAATTTCATGCAGGTCCATATCAAGTCTAAATAAATTACTATGCTGGGTACAAACCTCTTCAAAAAGCTGGGTTGTCTTGGTTTTCACAGAATAAAAAACACCAACTTCAGGACTTTCATAATTGCAAAACCAGTTTATTTTGGAAACTGTAAATACAACGCAGAATCACAGCAAATAGCAGTCACTTGATTCATGGTCATGTGACCAAACTCAAGATTGTCACATTATAAAAGGTGTCAGTCTTGCACCAAAGCCACCTAATTTTGGATTTTTGCAGTAAAAACTGAAAGATTTCCTGTTACAGTCAATTAATATTCAGACACAGTAAAGCAGTTAAGAGTCAGATAATATGAATTATAATATGTAATTTCAACCATAATAAAATTGTTTTCTTTCAAAATTTCATATTTTCGAATTCTTGCTTAATGCTCATTTCTGTTGTACCTTTAAACAAATTTACACAGTTTCAACGTTCAAATTATATCAAAAGTTTCAACGTTCAAATTATATCAAAAGGTTTGTGTATGTTTGCACTGTTGTGTTTACAACCTACTTTCATGTAAACTTCATACAATATAATTCCAGTGAAAAAAAAAATCTCCCCTCTATAGTGTGACAACCTTCTGTTGCTTCGTGTATGACAAGTGAAGTCCTTATTTTGAATCTATCTAGTTATTTACTGGAAGGCATCCATGAGCTGTTTGCGAGACTCCAGCATACCCGGGGCTGCTAGATGAGGGGGAGGGCGGATACTGTTCTGGAAGCCTGGGGGTGGAGCTGTTGGGGGGAAGCTTGGCCCCCCTGCTGTATTAGTACTATTCTGCTGGGGATTACTATGTTGTTGTCTGAAGGGGAGGAATCTGGAGCTATAGGGGTTGTTGTGTTGCTGTGGGCCAGGGTTAATGGGCTGTAGGCTTGGACCTGTGTCTTCTGTGAGATGATGCAAGGATGCCATCCAGTGAGGTTCCTCAGGCCCATCAGCAATGTTCCCCGAAGTCACAACTGCTGGGTCACAAGTCAAATCCCAACCTACACAGAGAAACATCACATATCTTAAATAACAGAGGTAACAGGTGTCTTAAATGACTGAGGAAAAGGTGTCCTGAATAACACAGAGGAAACAGTTGTTATGAAAAGCAGATATCTTGATTAACACAGAAAACAATTGTCTTGA
The DNA here is from genome assembly GCA_964017235.1 of Sabellastarte sp. h YS-2021. NCBI lineage: Eukaryota > Metazoa > Annelida > Polychaeta > Sabellida > Sabellidae > Sabellastarte > Sabellastarte sp. h YS-2021. The sequence continues at coordinate 80,113,772 of OZ024934.1, read as the reverse complement.
TTAATAGAGAGAACATGGTCTTGAATTAGACAGATATGTTGAATAACAAAGAAAATAGATATCCTTAATAAAAGAAATAACAGCTCTCTGGAACAATAGAGATAATGTGCCTTGAAAAATATAGATAGAGGTGGTTTTTAACAGAGAACAGGGGCCGGTTTCACAAAGGGTCTCAGACTTAGGCTAAGTCAGGGACTTAAATCTGAGTTTTTTGTCTTTGCTAAGTCCTGGACTTAAATGGATTTCATAAAGGGTGACTTAGCGAAGTCCAAGGTTATCATATAACCACAGTGGTTTTCTATGTCATGTGACCCTTTATTTCTACTCAAAATATTTTAGTGTAACATATATCCCTTGTTTAGCTCATTTTATCTTTGAAAAAATGCTGTATTTTTAAATGGGAAACCTTATAATCACACAGACATGTCCAAAGAATAATTTAGGGAGTTGTCCTATATATTTATTCTTTATTTTCAAGCATTTCAAATTTTGAAGTGAGAAAAATATATGGCGGCCATATTTAAGCCTTTGTTTACAAAAGTTAGGCCCACTCTTGGGTAGACTTAGCTAAAGCCTAGACTTAGCAGCTCTGTGAAATCCTCCAAGTCTTAGATCACAGACTTAGCCACATTTTAAGACAAAAGTCTTCAATTTAAGTCTAAGTCTGGGCTAAGTCCTTTTGTGAAATCGACCCCAGGTGTCTTAAATAACAGCAAGAGGATCAATGAAGTGTTGCAATTACTAAAAAGCTTAACTAGTCAGTAGTAAGGAATGCCTTTTACATTAATACTAATAAAACCTTTTAAACTGAGAATTATGGTTGAATTTATTCTTTCACATTTTTTATCATTATTTTATAAAAATTTGAGATTGTGAGGACTGACTATTTTTTGGAGATTTCTGTTGCTGTACTGTTTTCTGATGGGCTGTGGCTGTCTGTATGGCATGGTGTTGTTGTGGTAAGCCCGAGGCCCCCGCTGCTGGTGGGTTGTTCATCATGTGCATCTGTTCCCCGACAGCCTGCGGGTTCCCGAAGTGGATGTTTATGTTTGGCAGTAGAGCGCGGAGACCCTCCTGCCAGGACTTCATGTTAAAGCTGTCTGCAGGTGGCATAGACTGGATGTGGTGGTATAAAGACATCAAGTTAGAGTGGCTGACTTGGGCATAGTCTCAATGACAGCAAATTGTATCGCAATATCCAGTTTGGTTCAGTTACATTAACAGAATAATAGTTTACAAAATAACTACTTTTCAAACAGCTAAGTTTTACCCATCGATTATCCAGCATTCAATATAAGTCTTACTTACTTTTTAATATTGACTCTCAACACACTGCACTGATATTCTAAGGGGGTGAGGGTGGGGGGGAAATAAAAGAGTACCTGAGAGTGAGCGGGACCCAAGCTTCCTGGCCCGCCAGCACCACAGAGTGCTAAATCTGCGAGCGAGTCCATACCCACACCATTTTGAGGGTAAGAAGACTGAGGCAACTTTCCCAGTACACGGCTACCTCCCAGCACTGCAACATACACCGAGTTAGTGTTAAAAACGGTGAACCAGATAGTCGGTTTCTATTTGATTCATATAAACATACACAAAATGCAGTTACAAACGTCCAAGAAATGGTCCCCGACGACAGAATAAAATATTACAAAAAAAAAAACCAAAAAAAAAAAAAAACACTTAAAAATGAGTACCTGTATAATATTGTCAATGTACACTGAATTAATATGCAGAACATTATATTGCATTTAAACCACAAATAACCCACATTTTACTTGTGATCATGTTAAATGTACAGTTTGGTGTTTACTTATTTGAATTGATTCAGTTTTTGTTGAATTTATGTTTTCGGGACCCGGTTTCCAAATTTCTTTTGACTTTAACACTATGTAGAGGATACAGAATAAGACAATTTCATCAAGCTTTAGGGAGCTTGTTAGCTTTTCTTTATGGAACAGCTTATGGTAAATCAGGCACTAGATCTAGAAGATGTACCTTACAATATACAAAGTCAAATTAGAGCTCAGTGAGTGCACTGGAATTACATTACGATGTCTACACTAACAGCTATCACATGGTTGTATCAACTCACATGGATTCTGGTAGAAAGCACTGAGCTGGCTGGGTGTGAAGCCCGGTGGTATTGGCTTACTGGTCGGTTGTTCGAGCATCTGTTGGTTATGCTGCTGTGTGGCATTGTTGTGGTATCTGTGATGTACAGACTGTCGTAGCTGTTGTTGTTGCTGATGATGCAGGTGATTTGGGCCCGATGTCACTGCCTCTTTCTCTATAAGATCTTGTAAGGCTTTGGTGGACTCATTCCAAGGGTCAAAACCTACATTGAAGATACAATGAGGATATACACTGCAATTGACTTTATTGGTCATATCAAATGGCTAGTTAAGAGGGTAGGAAAAATGTAATGCATACTTATTGGTTTGGTCAATATTCTAATACTTTGGACCATTGGACACTGGAGAGTAACTGCCTTTTTCACCACTTAATGCTAGGTATAAGAGAGTTGTACCAGTATCACAGTATAGACCAGTTCTTGAAATATCAAAACATTATAAGCAGTATGTCGATTGTCAGAACATAAAATGTTAGGACAACTTAAACTGTTAGACACATACAATATAACCAAATTTCTCAGTCCTTATCATTTAAGTCCAGGATTATTAGTACTTAAAATAAAACTAGAAATAGGACGCATCTGTGGCCAGATGCTGGATGTATCCACCGACAAAGGCCAACTAACATAGTTTAGAAGATAAAAAGCATTTTTCGTTAATAAGCAAGCTGAAAGCACTTTTAAGTTTGGCTACCTTTATTTGACCCTGTAGCAGGGGCCCAAGGTGAAGTCTGACCACTTCAAAAGATTCGCAGTCCATGATTTCCTATAAGTCGTTTTCACATTGCAAACCTCTAGGACCAATAATAAGCAGGAGGGGCCCAAGGTGAAATCTGACCACATGAAAAGATTTGCAGCCCATGACTTCCTCTAAGTTGTTTTCATATTAATGAGTTATTTGTGAAATACTGGCTATCTGCAATACTTGTAGAGATAATTCGCATTTACTCATTTTGAGTAGGTGAATAATTAGCTACGGGTCTGAAACTTCACCAAGTGAAAGCTCTCTCAAAAGTAGGCGAATGAGTTATTTGAGAAAAATTGGCTATCTACAATACTTTTAGAGATAATTAGAATTTACTCATTTTCAGTAGGCGAGTAATTACCTACGGGTCTGGAACTTCACCATGTGAAAGCTCTCCCAAAAGTAGATGAATGAGTTATTTGATAAAAAATTGGATATCTGCAATACTTTTATAGATAATTAGCATTTACTCATTTTGGGTAGGTGAATAATTAGCTACAGGTCTGAAACTTCACCAAGTGAAAGGTCTCCCAAAAGTAGGTGAAGGAGTTATTTGACAAAAATTGGCTATCTGGAATACTTTTAGAGATAATTTGCATTAACTCATTTTCAGTAGGTGAGTAATTACCTACGGGTCTGAAACTTCACCAAGTGAAAGCTCTCCCAAAAGTAGGTGAAGGAGTTATTCGACAAAAATTGGCTATCTGCAATACTTTTAGAGATAATTTCCATTTACTCATTTTGAGTAGGTGAGTAATTACCTACAGGTCTGAAACTTCACCAAGTGAAAGCTCTCCCAAAAGTAGGTGAAGGAGTTATTTGACAAAAATTGGCTATCTGCAATACTTTTAGAGATAATTTGCATTTACTCATTTTGAGTAGGTGAGTAATTACCTACGGGTCTGAAACTTCACCAAGTGAAAGCTCTCCCAAAAGTAGGTGAAGGAGTTATTTGACAAAAATTGGCTATCTGCAATACTTTTAGAGATAATTCGCATTTACTCATTTTGAGTAGGTGAGTAATTACCTACAGGTCTGGAACTTCAGCATGTGAAAGCTCTCCCAAAAGTAGGTGAATGAGTTATTTAAGAAAAATTTGCTATCTGCAATACTTTTAGAGAAAATGCAGAATTACTCATTTTTAGTAGGTAAGTAATTTAGCCACAGGCCTAATTTAGACATAAAGCCTACCAATAGAGTACTGTGGTGCACCCTGTAATATACTTTGCAAACTTGAGAAGGCTAATTTTTTTTTTGTTAGAGCGGTAATGGTGAAATCTCTCTACACACTACGGCTATCCAGTGGATACAATGATTTACTCAACAGTGAGAACCTGAAAGTAGATATTGGTAAGCTATGCCATGACATAGAGGTCTGCAATTTCACTCTGTTATAGCTGACCAAAAATTATGTGAATAACATATTTAAACAAAATACTGTAAATGTAATAGTTTTCACGTTATAACTGATTTACTCAACAGTGATAACGTCAAAGTAGCTATTACTCAGCTATGCAATGAGCTACATGTCTGAATTTTTTCTATGTTATAGCTGACCCAAAATTAGGTGAACAACATATTTAAGCAAAATACTGTAAATGCAATAGTTTTCAAGTTACAACTGATTTACTCAATAGTGACAACCTGAAAATAGCTATTGCTCAGCTATGCCATGAGCTATAAGTCTGTAATTTCACGACGTTATAGCTGACCCAAAAGTAGGCGAACAACATATTTTAACAAAATACTCCAAATGCACTATTTTTCAAGTTACAAGTCATTTACTCAACAGTCAGTACCTGAAAATAGCTATTGCTCAGTTGTGCCATGAGCTACAGGTCTGTAATTTCACTATGTTATAGCTGACCCAAAAGTAGCTGAATAACATATTTACACAAATTTCTGTAAATGCAATACTTTTCCAATTACAACTGATTTACTCAACAGTGTGAACTTCAAAGTAGCTATTACTCAGCTATGCAATGAGCCACAGGTCTGGAACTTCACTATGTTATAGCTGACTCCGAAATAGGTCAATAACATATTGAAACAAAATACTCTAAATGTAATACTTTTGAAGTTATAAGTAATTTACTCAACAGTGATAACCTAAAAGTAGCTATTACTCAGCTATGCCATGAGCTACAGGTCTGAAATTTTACTATGTTATAGCTGACATAAAAGTAGCTGAATAACATATTTATACAAAATTCTGTAAATGCAATAGTTTTCAAGTTACAATTGATTTTACTCATGATGGAAGTTACTGAAAAGCCCAAAAGTAGCTATTACTCACTTAGCTATTGAGACAGACACCCAAGTTACTCACCATGTTGTAGCTATGAAAAAAGTATCTGAATAACATATTTTAACAAAATGCTCTAAATGCAACACTTTTCAAGTTATAAGTGATTTAGTGCATGATTTCATGACTTTTAATGCATTTTAGACATTTTTGTCTACCACAGGCCTAATTTAGACATAAAGCCTACCAAAAAGATAGGGTGGCGAGTCCTCTAGCATACCAAGCCACCTGCCAAATATGAAAGAAATCTGGAAAGAAATGTGGACTGTAGGTCGCTAACAAGCAATATTCCACATTTTAGACATTTTTGTCTACCACAGGCCTAATTTAGACATAAAGCCTACCAAAAAGATAGGGTGGCGAGTCCTCTACCATATCAAGTCACCTGCCAAATATGAAAGAAATCCGGAAAGAAATGTGGACTGTAGGTCGCTAACAAGAAATCTCTGCGGACGAGGGCGCGGACGACGACGATGATGAATCCATAGTATCCCCGCTTCGCGTCGGGGATACAATTACTCCCAGTTTAAGCAACAGATTTACTATTTTTGCTTCCAAATACCAATCATTGATCATTTATGCCTTAATCCATTTAGGCGAAGGAATATTTACTCCGAAGCCTTTATTGCTATAATACTGTAGAAAGTATATTATTATCTAACCTTGCATTGTCCGAATATTCGTTTTCAGAAACTTGTTTCCAGTCTCTAAAATTTTCATTTCCTTAGCGTTTTATATTAAAATGCTTTTTACATTAAAACTATTTACAAAATTTCAATTTGTTGAACAAAACCTCATTCTTCCAAGCATATTAAGATAGCAAAGGTCACTTGTATTACTGATACACACCTAGGTCATCATCTGCACTTGTATCTTGCACCGAGTGACCTTGTTGCTGTTGTTCTGTCATGGTGACACCATGGTGACTGGAGGATGAAGAATGAGACATTGAGCTGTCAATCATCCCATTGCCACGGACTTGACTAGAAAGCATGGAAGGCTGGAAACCGAAGGCTGCCTGCCAGTCAGTGGAGCTAGACACTGAGATGGTATCTGGGATGATCTCTGGACCGTTCGTTGGGAGTTTAGTATGCTCCTCACCCCCACTTGTTGCCGTTGAGTTTGAAAAGGCCGCAGGGTGGTGTTGTTTTAATGCAGCTACCCCTCCTGTACCCACAGGGTGACGAGTGACGGGGAAACCACTATTGCTAAACAGTGAAAGGCTTTCTGTGTTTGAGTTGCCGTACAGCGGTTTTCTCTGTGGTGCTAAAAGGATGAAGAAGAGATCAGGGGACTGTATTTAAAAATATGCTTTACTAAAATTAAGAGTTTTTAAGGAAATATTGATTCAGTGATATCTGTCTTTTTCAAAATAAAATGAAGAAAATTCTTTAAAGTGGAAAATTATCTTTAAAATAAGTTGGATTTTCTTTGAAAAAAAGTCTTTTATTTTAAAGCTACTAACAGACAAAGAAGCTTGTGAATAAGTGGAGGAAAACTACACTAAATTGTAGCAAGAAATGGTCATTCAACACCAGATCAATTATTTTCTTTGAATTATGAAAATTTCATATTTCTTGCATTGCAGTAGAACTCTAGTAAAATTTCAATAAACCAAAGCTATGCTTATTATAATCCACTGACTTGCCCAGGGACATGGCGGACCACGAGTCAATCCCTGGTACTGGCAGATACAAAGTGGCTACAATACTACTAGAGCATTAAACTCACTTGCCAAAGCAGATATGTAAAATTTAGGTTTTATAACAACCTGATTCAGTTACAGTAATACAAGTAGAAATTGTGTCAATTTGAGGCATCGTATCCCTGGGTAGGACATGGTCTAGGGGGAATCAAAGCTTTAAAGCAACGGTCAAAGGTCAACCTGGACCTTCCATGAGACTCCTAAACCAATATACCAAATTTGAAAAGTTTAGGGGAAATTACTGACTGTACTAAAACCCAAGTATACCCCAACATACATCCAGGGATAAAAACAGTTTGTTAGTAAATGGCGAGGGTTTTTAACAGCAAAAGATAATTTTATGTGATCCATTCCAGCACACCTACCTATAGTCTGTTGTGTGTGGGGAGATGTGGGGGAGCCTAGATTTGGTGTGTGTCGGTTGAGCTGTGAGGAGGGAGGCGTCTGTATTTGAGGGGGAGAGAGCTGTGAGGGAGGTGTACAGTTATTCACCATTGCAATCTGTGTGGGCAGGTTGTTACTGGGATGGTTGCTATTGTTACTCTGATGTGGTGGTGGGGGAACTGTTGGATTATGCTGTGGTTGTAGGGGCAGTTGTTGACTCTGTGAGCAATTGCCTTCTGTGACTGAATGCTGTGCTCTGGAAGACAAAAAAAACAAAATTTACCCAAATGTAATATACTACAATATTTATTTTCCATTTTTTAATACTAAATATTTAATTCTATGACAAACTCGTTTCCACTTAACAAAAATGACATTTTCCTATTGTTTTAACAGCAAATTACTCAATAAAATCTTCCTCTGCAAAAATGTTAAGAAAATATAGGTTCTCCCATACTCTGTAGAAATTGACAATACTTCAGTTAGATGTAGCTGACATATTGTCGTAACGTATCCATAATTCGGAAATATAAATCCTTATTACACTTAACTGAATACCACACCTTAACTTTTAGCCCCAAGTACACTGTAATATTGTATTCTTAAACTCATGACTTTTTTCATTGGTTGGTACAGTGGTTACCACACATCTGTAATCAAGGTTTGAATAATTTGTCTGTAAAGTTAGAAGGACGAGTGACCTGACAGTGTAAACACTCAACAAATCTTGCCCATCAAAACCTAATCTATTGATTGAAGATCCATACTTTTAAAGTTTATGACCCATGTTCCACGGCATTTAGATACTCCAGATTGTCTGTCTTTCCTGACAAGTTATAACTAGGGCTGGGGAACATTTTAACTATTGTACACCAGTACTCTGTCAAAAATACTCGACTGTTAATACTTATTATGGCTTCAAATTTTATTACCCAATAAAGCTGCCAAAAAGGACTAATTTAGTAAGTGTTCGAATAATTGTGAAAAAAAAAACCAAACTACTGATATAAAATAGGAGAAAAGAGTGTCCTTTTCCCCAACTTTATACGTAATTTCATTCATTGATCCATTCCCAATCAGTGCTCTAGTGCTCTTTACAGGCACAACGAATCATTACAGGTATTCTAAGCCCTCTTCTTACAATTGATTACAGTGAATTAAGCCAGGTAGGACCATCAAAACCCAGTTTTAACATTACCTGCTTGCAGTGTGTGGGTCAGGTGTGCGACTCTGTCTCTGTGATCCACGACTGCCACTACTCCCGCCACTGTGTTGTAAGTCCGAGGATAAGTTCCTTTTGTGAGTGGTGCCCGCACAACTGCCATTTGACGATGTGTTTGTTGTTAGGGAACCCAGACTGTTACTAAGGTGATTACTATGTGTCGTGGGTGGACCTTTACTGCTATTTGTCGTTCTACTGTCTGTGGTGGAGGGTTTACTTTGGATTTGTCCTGTGTGATTTTAAAAAGATACCAAGGATAAAATATACATATCCACAAGCAATTTAAGTCCAGAGGTCACTTAATTTTGCTCAAAAACCATGAAAATGGCAGAGCAACAAAACAGGAAATACAGACAAGTCACCACACCATACCGTGTTCTACTGTTTTAATGTTTTTTAATCTCCAACTAAATTGAATAATTAATTGGTAGTGAAGTTCATGACACCAAAACATCACAGTTTTTCCCCAAAAAGACATCACTATGGAAGTGTTAAACTCTAAAATATATGAGATAAATGTTTATAACTTCTCCAGACTTGTTTTTTTTTCTTTTCATTTTTGCTTTCCCACAACTATATGTGCTGACATCTGAGATGCCACTTGCAAAGTGTTATCTCAGTATTCCAGGTGACATGGTCTCGATACTGAGGTGATGATGTTACCGCCTTAATAGAGAGTAACACACAATAGTAACACAAGGTAAATAATCTATTCCAGTTAAGACCATTAGTCATCAAAACGGGTGATTAATCAATGCAAAAAATTGGAGGCCATTCTCAACACTCTTGGTGGGCATTGTAACTATCCGAATCTATATTTTTGTGCAAACTAGGCATTTGTTGCCATTAAAGGATACATTTTACAAATTGAAGTTATATTTTGAATAACATCTGGGTTATGCTACCAACTACCATTGTGTATATTTTAAACATAAAAATAAAACAAATTGCGGTGTAATTCTAGAGGAGTGGCACTTACCCCCTGTGTGTAGTGAGGGCCAGACCTCTGTGTTTTGTGTGTGGTTCTGTGAAGCACTTTGTGGTGGGGTCTGTCTCTGTGTGGTGGCTGGGGAATGCGTCTTCTTTCTAGTATGAAAATACAATGTAAACGTGAAAGTAGGGTTTGATGTCTTGTTCAAAATCAAGGGTTATACTGGGACAACCTCTCAGGATTGCCACCTGTGGAAGATAATTAAAAGGTGTGAAACATAAATACAATTTTATTACATCTGGGGCCATTACACAACGGTCAAATAATTGTCAGTAACAGTGTACCATCATGCTTGGTCATGAAGAATTTCAAATAATAGATTATTCAACATGAATTTTACCTTTCTATAAATTATTAAATATCAATGTACTATCAATATATTTTATGTAGGGTTTTTTCATCAAAGTAATCTATTTGTCATAAATTTTTGCCTTGTTTACTGCCATATTCACAGGAAATGGATAAACTCTGTAGATACTCACTCAAAAACTTTGAAATCTCCAACATTTTACTTGTGTGACATTACCTGGTGTAGTTGCTGTTCACAAGCTTACGTATAACATAATCTGATCTGGTTGCTTTACACAGGGTTCGCTTGAGATGGGTGTGTGAGAATGTAACATAATCTGCTCTGGTTGCTTTTCACAGGGGCACGTATGTGAGCATAGCATTACCTGGTCTGGTTACCTTTACATGTTTGGGTTGAGAGGGGCGCGTGAGCACAGCATTACCTGGTTTGGTTACCTTTACACGTTTGGGTTGAGAGGGGCACGTATGTGAGCATAGCATTACCTGGTCTGGTTACCTTTACATGTTTGGGTTGAGAGGGGCACGTATGTGAGCATAGCATTACCTGGTCTGGTTACCTTTACATGTTTGGGTTGAGAGGGGCGCGTGAGCACAGCATTACCTGGTATGGTTACCTTTACATGTTTGGGTTGAGAGGGGCGCGTATGTGAGCATAGCATTACCTGGTCTGGTTACCTTTACATGTTTGGGTTGAGAGGGGTGCGTATGTGAGCATAGCATTACCTGGTCTGGTTACCTTTACATGTTTGGGTTGAGAGGGGCACGTATGTGAGCATAGCATTACCTGGTCTGGTTACCTTTACATGTTTGGGTTGAGAGGGGCGCGTATGTGAGCATAGCATTACCTGGTCTGGTTACCTTTACATGTTTGGGTTGAGAGGGGCGCGTGAGCACAGCATTACCTGGTATGGTTACCTTTACATGTTTGGGTTGAGAGGGGCACGTATGTGAGCACAGCATTACCTGGTATGGTTACCTTTACATGTTTGGGTTGAGAGGGGCACGTATGTGAGCATAGTATTACCTGGTCTGGTTACCTTTACATGTTTGGGTTGAGAGGGGCGCGTATGTGAGCATAGCATTACCTGGTCTGGTTACCTTTCCATGTTTGGGTTGAGAGGGGCGCGTGAGCACAGCATTACCTGGTATGGTTACCTTTACATGTTTAGGTTGAGAGGGGCACGTATGTGAGCATAGCATTACCTGGTCTTGTTACCTTTACATGTTTGGGTTGAGAGGGGCGCGTATGTGAGCATAGCATTACCTGGTCTGGTTACCTTTACATGTTTGGGTTGAGAGGGGCGCGTGAGCACAGCATTACCTGGTATGGTTACCTTTACACGTTTGGGTTGAGAGGGGCGCGTATGTGAGCATAGCATTACCTGGTCTGGTTACCTTTACACGTTTGGGTTGAGAGGGGCGCGTATGTGAGCATAGCATTACCTGGTCTGGTTACTTTTACATGTTTGGGTTGAGAGGGGCGCGTATGTGAGCATAGCATTACCTGGTCTGGTTACCTTTACACGTTTGGGTTGAGAGGGGCGCGTATGTGAGCATAGCATTACCTGGTCTGGTTACCTTTACATGTTTGGGTTGAGAGGGGCGCGTATGTGAGCATAGCATTACCTGGTCTGGTTACCTTTACACGTTTGGGTTGAGAGGGGCGCGTATGTGAGCATAGCATTACCTGGTCTGGTTACCTTTACATGTTTGGGTTGAGAGGGGCACGTATGTGAGCATAGCATTACCTGGTCTGGTTACCTTTACATGTTTGGGTTGACAGGGGCGAGTATGTGAGCATAGCATTACCTGGTCTGGTTGCTTTTCACAGGGTTGGATTGAGAGGGGTGTGTGGATGCCGCTGATGTGTGGTTTGATGTGGCATTGATGGTGTTTAAGTGGTTCATGTACTGTTCATAGAGTTTCTGTTCATACTCCTGGTGTTTGCCCTGTTGCATCTCTTCTTTGGTAAAACTTGCAGCCTCGTCTCCCAACTCGTGTAAATACATGCAATCCTGTAAATACAGTGAAGATGGTAAATACATCCAGTCATGTCAAATACAGTAAATATGAAAAATAGATACAGTTAAGATTGTTCAGTGTCACAAATTAAACTGAAAGCCAATATATCCAGCTTCAGTAAAAATACTATTATCAGGTCAATCTCCACAGCACCTCAGGCCATCTTTGTTGGAAATACTGAGTGTAAACTATATACTTTATTTACATTAGGGGCTAGTGAAGGGACGATTAGACCAACGTTCGATTAATCGTCGGCGTTATGGTACAATCGCGTTCGGTCACTGACAACTTCTAGAAATCGATTAAATCTTACCCTTCCTTATGTGTCTCAATATCCACGTGTTTTTATATTTTTAGCAATTTCCTTAACTTTCCTTTGATAAATAATGAGATTTATCACGAATTTGGGTTTGTTTATGTCTACCGCCATATTTACCGGAAGTGAGTGCTTTTGGGAGGTTCTAAATGTCGGAAACACCGTTATTCTTACCGGATTGACAAATACTTCATCCTGGAAAGTGTTTCATGATACATTTTCTTACAGTGGAGTAAAAAAGTCGATTATGGGTCGATCATCGGTCGGAAAATTGGACGAATAATCGACCACGAAAATTGAGGCGATTCCACTCACTAATTAGGGCTGCGAGAGGGTCTCCAGGTATGCAAATGTGGGTATTCTTTGATGAAAAACTGAGTGTGAACTAGAAATAGGCCGCCCTGTTGATAGCAGATGCGAATAGAAACAGGATAGCATAGAAGAACACACATTATCATGTGTAATGTCCACCCATGAACCTTTTGCCCAAATTGTACAGTAGTCTTACAAGACCCTGTTTCATTTGTAAAATATATCAATGATGCTTAAATATTTGTTAGTGTAGATGTAAATTATTTCAGCTTCATGCCTTTTTGCATTGGTTGGGTTGAAAATTTTGACGAAATCACTCTATCTTGCACGGTTAAGAAGATAGAAGCAAATTCCTGTTTTTCTATTTTTGGCAAAAATTTGAAAATTCAAAATGGCCGCCATTTTTGGGAAAAGGAAATTTTTTTGAAAATTGCCAAGAGTACATTTCTTAGATACCCTATGGGTCGAAAATTTCAACGAAATAACTCTATTTTGCATGGTTAAGGCCAGTTTGTGTTTTTCCATTTTGGGCAAAAATTCGAAAATTCAAAATGGCTGCCATTTTTGGGGAGGGGAAAATTTTTTGAAAATTGCAAAGATTACATTCCTTAGATACCCTGTGGGTTGAAAATTCGACGAAATCACTCTATCTTGCACGGTTAAGAAGATAGAAGCAAATTCCTGTTTTTCTATTTTTGGCAAAAATTTGAAAATTCAAAATGGCCGCCATTTTTGGGAAAAGGAAATTTTTTTGAAAATTGCCAAGAGTACATTTCTTAGATACCCTATGGGTCGAAAATTTCAACGAAATAACTCTATTTTGCACGGTTAAGGCCAGTTTGTGTTTTTCCATTTTGGGCAAAAATTCGAAAATTCAAAATGGCTGCCATTTTTGGGGAGGGGAAAATTTTTTGAAAATTGCGAAGATTACATTCCTTAGATACCCTGTGGGTTGAAAATTCGACGAAATCGCTCTATCTCGCATGGTTAAGGAGATAGAAGCAAATTAGTGTTTTGCCATTTTTGGGAAAAATTCGAAAATTCAAAATGGCCGCCATTTTTGGGGAGGGGAAAATTTTTTAAAAATTACCAAGAGTACAATGCTAAGATACCCTGTGGGTCGAAAATTTTGACGAAAGGTCAAAGTTGGGGTTTTACGTCCCGTTCAACAGCCAGGAAAATTTTGACGAAATCGCTCTATCTGGCATGGTTAAGGAGATAGAAGGAAATTTGTGTTTTGCCATTTTTGGCAAAAATTCGAAAATTCAAAATGGCCGCCATTTTGGGAGGGGAAAATTTTTGGAAAATTGCAAAGATTGCATTGCTTAGATACCCTGTGGGTCGAAAATTTCGACGAAATCACTCTCTCTCGCACGGTTAAGGAGATAGAAGCAAATTAGTGTTTTGCCATTTTTGGCAAAAATTCGAAAATTCAAAATGGCCGCCATTTTTGGGGAGGGGAAAATTTTTTAAAAATTACCAAGAGTACAATGCTCAGATACCCTGTGGGTCGAAAATTTTGACGAAATCGCTCTATCTGGCACGGTTAAGGAGATAGAAGGAAATTTGTGTTTTGCCATTTTTGGCAAAAATTCAAAAATTCAAAATGGCCGCCATTTTTGGGGAGGGGAAAATTTTTGGAAAATTGCAAAGATTGCATTCCTTAGATACCCTGTGGGTCGAAAATTTCGACGAAATCGCTCTATCTCTTACGGTTTCTGAGATATTAGCAAATTACTCAAAAGTAGTACTGAAAATACACAATGAAGTACCTAAATGGCTATTACTCATGTACTGACAAAGCTATCAGTCCCAAATGCAATACCAAGCGAGCTATGGACATAACAATCTTGTATTCAAAATTGTAGTAAAATATCTCTTATTATTTTGGCTTAAATGCACGGAAACCAATGGGTACTGAAAATAGCTGTACTCAGTAAGCAAAAGAGGTACAACAGCCAAAAGCAATCCCAAGCAAGCTACTGACCCAATAAACCTGCATACCAAATTTGGTGACAATAGCTCTGATGCTTTTCCTTTAAATGAGCAGAAATCATGCGTGACGCCGGACATCGGACGCCGGACATCGGACAACGAAAAAAGCAAAAATAATATATCCACCCCCCAGGGGGGTGGACATAATTACTAAACAAGGCACCAATAAAACGATAAAAATATTGCTAATTTTCACAAATAACATGGGTAAAACACAATATCCAACCAGATTTGTGTGCCTGGTATTAGTTTTATCTGAATTTGGGATGTTTATAGAACAACGGATACCTGGTGCAGTATTCACGAAATGTCTTTGCCAAATCTTATCCTTAAGGAGGCTATTTTTGCAAAAAAAAAAGTTAAGCCTAAGACCTGGCTAAGAACTTTGGTGAATACAGCCCCTGGTTCTTTCTTTTTTCTCCTTGAGTCACATGCACTAACTGACGCACTGGTTTTAACAACTGTACTTACCATATACTCACTTTGAAGGGGTGACCAGTATGGGTGTTGCGGTACTACCGGTATCATCGGTACAGTAAATAAACTAGAAATAGGCCGCCCTGTTGATAGTAGATGCGAATAGAAACAGGATAGCATAGAAGAACACACATTATCATGTGTAATGTCCACCCATGAACCTTTTGCCCAAATTGTACAGTAGTCTTACAAGACCCTGTTTCATTTGTAAAATATATCAATGATGCTTAAATATTTGATAGTGTAGATGTAATTTATTTCAGCTTCATGCCTTTTTGCATTGGTTGGGTTGAAAATTTTGACGAAATCACTCTATCTTGCACGGTTAAGAAGATAGAAGCCAATTCCTGTTTTTCTATTTTTGGCAAAAATTTGAAAATTCAAAATGGCCGCCATTATTGGGAAAAGGAAATTTTTTTGAAAATTGCCAAGAGTACATTTCTTAGATACCCTATGGGTCGAAAATTTCAACAAAATAACTCTATTTTGCACGGTTAAGGCCAGTTTGTGTTTTTCCATTTTGGGCAAAAATTCGAAAATTCAAAATGGCTGCCATTTTTGGGGAGGGGAAAATTTTTTGAAAATTGCAAAGATTACATTCCTTAGATACCCTGTGGGTTGAAAATTTCGACGAAATCGCTCTATCTCGCATGGTTAAGGAGATAGAAGCAAATTTGTGTTTTGCCATTTTTGGCAAAAATTTGAAAATTCAAAATGGCCGCCATTTTAGGGGAGGGGAAAATTTTTTAGAAATTACCAAGAGTACAATGCTCAGATACCCTGTGGGTCGAAAATTTCGACGAAATCACTCTATCTGGCACGGTTAAGGAGATAGAAGCAAATTTGTGTTTTGCCATTTTTTGCAAAAATTCAAAAATTGAAAATGGCCGCCATTTTTGGAGAGGGGAAAATTTTTGGAAAATTGCAAAGATTGCATTCCTTAGATACCCTGTGGGTCGAAAATTTCGACGAAATCGCTCTATCTCGCACGGTTAAGGAGATAGAAGCAAATTTGTGTTTTGCCATTTTTGGCAAAAATTCGAAAATTCAAAATGGCCGCCATTTTTGGGGAGGGGAAAATTTTTTGAAAATTGCAAATATTACATTCCTTAGATACCCTGTGGGTCGAAAATTTCGACGAAATCGCTCTATCTCGCACGGTTAAGGAGATAGAAGCAAATTTGTGTTTTGCCATTTTTGGCAAAAATTCGAAAATTCAAAATGGCCGCCATTTTTGGGGAGGGGAAAATTTTTGGAAAATTGCAAAGATTGCATTCCTTAGATACCCTGTGGGTCGAAAATTTCGACGAAATCGCTCTATCTCGCACGGTTAAGGAGATAGAAGCAAATTTGTGTTTTGCAATTTTTGGCAAAAATTCGAAAATTCAAAATGGCCGCCATTTTTGGGGAGGGGAAAATTTTTTGAAAATTGCAAAGATTACATTCCTTGGATACCCTGTGGGTCGAAAATTTCGACGAAATCGCTCTATCTCGCACGGTTAAGCAGATAGAAGCAAATTTGTGTTTTGCCATTTTTGGCAAAAATTCGAAAATTCAAAATGGCCGCCATTTTTGGGGAGGGGAAAATATTTTGAAAATTGCAAAGATTGCATTGCTTAGATACCCTGTGCGTCGAAAATTTTGCCGAAATCGCTCTATCTCGCACGGTTAAGGAGATAGAAGCAAATTAGTGTTTTGCCATTTTTGGCAAAAATTCGAAAATTCAAAATGGCCGCCATTTTTGGGGAGGGGAAAATTTTTGGAAAATTGCAAAGATTGCATTCCTTAGATCCCCTGTGGGTCGAAAATTTTGCCGAAATCGCTCTATCTCGCACGGTTAAGGAGATAGAAGCAAATTTGTGTTTTGCCATTTTTGGCAAAAATTCGAAAATTCAAAATGGCCGCCATTTTTGGGGAGGGGAAATTTTTTTGAAAATTGCAAATATTACATTCCTTAGATACCCTGTGGGTCGAAAATTTCGACGAAATCGCTCTATCTCGCACGGTTAAGGAGATAGAAGCAAATTTGTGTTTTGCCATTTTTGGCAAAAATTCGAAAATTCAAAATGGCCGCCATTTTTGGGGAGGGGAAAATTTTTTGAAAATTGCAAAGATTGCATTCCTTAGATACCCTGTGGGTCGAAAATTTCGACGAAATCGCTCTATCTCGCACGGTTAAGGAGATAGAAGCAAATTTGTGTTTTGCCATTTTTGGCAAAAATTCGAAAATTCAAAATGGCCGCCATTTTTGGGGAGGGGAAAATTTTTTGAAAATTGCAAATATTACATTCCTTAGATACCCTGTGGGTCGAAAATTTCGACGAAATCGCTCTATCTCGCACGGTTAAGGAGATAGAAGCAAATTTGTGTTTTGCCATTTTTGGCAAAAATTCAAAAATTCAAAATGGCCGCCATTTTTGGGGAGGGGAAAATATTTTGAAAATTGCAAAGATTGCATTGGTTAGATACCCTGTGTGTCGAAAATTTTGCCGAAATCGCTCTATCTCGCACGGTTAAGGAGATAGAAGCAAATTTGTGTTTTGCCATTTTTGGCAAAAATTCGAAAATTCAAAATGGCCGCCATTTTTGGGGAGGGGAAATTTTTTTGAAAATTGCAAATATTACATTCCTTAGATACCCTGTGGGTCGAAAATTTCGATGAAATCGCTCTATCTCGCACGGTTAAGGAGATAGAAGCAAATTTGTGTTTTGCCATTTTTGGCAAAAATTCGAAAATTCAAAATGGCCGCCATTTTTGGGGAGGGGAAAATTTTTGGAAAATTGCAAAGATTGCATTCCTTAGATACCCTGTGGGTCGAAAATTTCGACGAAATCGCTCTATCTCGCACGGTTAAGGAGATAGAAGCAAATTTGTGTTTTCCCATTTTTGGCAAAAATTCGAAAATTCAAAATGGCCGCCATTTTTGGGGAGGGGAAAATTTTTGGAAAATTGCAAAGATTGCATTCCTTAGCTACCCTGTGGGTCGAAAATTTCGATGAAATCGCTCTATCTCGCACGGTTAAGGAG
The DNA here is from genome assembly GCA_964017235.1 of Sabellastarte sp. h YS-2021. Classification (NCBI taxonomy): domain Eukaryota; kingdom Metazoa; phylum Annelida; class Polychaeta; order Sabellida; family Sabellidae; genus Sabellastarte; species Sabellastarte sp. h YS-2021. Next base: position 80,095,827 of record OZ024934.1, on the reverse strand, counting down.
ATAGAAGCAAATTTGTGTTTTGCCATTTTTGGCAAAAATTCGAAAATTCAAAATGGCCGCCATTTTTGGGGAGGGGAAAATTTTTGGAAAATTGCAAAGATTGCATTCCTTAGATACCCTGTGGGTCGAAAATTTCGACGAAATCGCTCTATCTCGCACGGTTAAGGAGATAGAAGCAAATTTGTGTTTTCCCATTTTTGGCAAAAATTCGAAAATTCAAAATGGCCGCCATTTTTGGGGAGGGGAAAATTTTTTGAAAATTGCAAAGATTGCATTCCTTAGCTACCCTGTGGGTCGAAAATTTCGACGAAATCGCTCTATCTCGCACGGTTAAGGAGATAGAAGCAAATTTGTGTTTTGCCATTTTTGGCAAAAATTCGAAAATTCAAAATGGCCGCCATTTTTGGGGAGGGGAAAATTTTTGGAAAATTGCAAAGGTTGCATTCCTTAGATACCCTGTGGGTCGAAAATTTCGACGAAATCGCTCTATCTCGCACGGTTAAGGAGATAGAAGCAAATTTGTGTTTTCCCATTTTTGGCAAAAATTCGAAAATTCAAAATGGCCGCCATTTTTGGGGAGGGGAAAATTTTTTGAAAATTGCAAAGATTGCATTCCTTAGATACCCTGTGGGTCGAAAATTTCGACGAAATCGCTCTATCTCGCACGGTTAAGGAGATAGAAGCAAATTTGTGTTTTGCCATTTTTGGCAAAAATTCGAAAATTCAAAATGGCCGCCATTTTTGGGGAGGGGAAAATTTTTGGAAAATTGCAAATATTACATTCCTTAGATACCCTGTGGGTCGAAAATTTCGACGAAATCGCTCTATCTCGCACGGTTAAGGAGATAGAAGCAAATTTGTGTTTTGCCATTTTTGGCAAAAATTCAAAAATTCAAAATGGCCGCCATTTTTGGGGAGGGGAAAATTTTTTGAAAATTGCAAAGATTGCATTCCTTAGCTACCCTGTGGGTCGAAAATTTCGACGAAATCGCTCTATCTCGCACGGTTAAGGAGATAGAAGCAAATTTGTGTTTTGCCATTTTTGGCAAAAATTCGAAAATTCAAAATGGCCGCCATTTTTGGGGAGGGGAAAATTTTTTGAAAATTGCAAATATTACATTCCTTAGATACCCTGTGGGTCGAAAATTTCGACGAAATCGCTCTATCTCGCACGGTTAAGGAGATAGAAGCAAATTTGTGTTTTGCCATTTTTGGCAAAAATTCGAAAATTCAAAATGGCCGCCATTTTTGGGGAGGGGAAAATATTTTGAAAATTGCAAAGATTGCATTGGTTAGATACCCTGTGTGTCGAAAATTTTGCCGAAATCGCTCTATCTCGCACGGTTAAGGAGATAGAAGCAAATTTGTGTTTTGCCATTTTTGGCAAAAATTCGAAAATTCAAAATGGCCGCCATTTTTGGGGAGGGGAAATTTTTTTGAAAATTGCAAATATTACATTCCTTAGATACCCTGTGGGTCGAAAATTTCGATGAAATCGCTCTATCTCGCACGGTTAAGGAGATAGAAGCAAATTTGTGTTTTGCCATTTTTGGCAAAAATTCGAAAATTCAAAATGGCCGCCATTTTTGGGGAGGGGAAAATTTTTGGAAAATTGCAAAGATTGCATTCCTTAGATACCCTGTGGGTCGAAAATTTCGACGAAATCGCTCTATCTCGCACGGTTAAGGAGATAGAAGCAAATTTGTGTTTTCCCATTTTTGGCAAAAATTCGAAAATTCAAAATGGCCGCCATTTTTGGGGAGGGGAAAATTTTTTGAAAATTGCAAAGATTGCATTCCTTAGCTACCCTGTGGGTCGAAAATTTCGATGAAATCGCTCTATCTCGCACGGTTAAGGAGATAGAAGCAAATTTGTGTTTTGCCATTTTTGGCAAAAATTCGAAAATTCAAAATGGCCGCCATTTTTGGGGAGGGGAAAATTTTTTGAAAATTGCAAAGATTGCATTCCTTAGATACCCTGTGGGTCGAAAATTTCGACGAAATCGCTCTATCTCGCACGGTTAAGGAGATAGAAGCAAATTTGTGTTTTCCCATTTTTGGCAAAAATTCGAAAATTCAAAATGGCCGCCATTTTTGGGGAGGGGAAAATTTTTTGAAAATTGCAAAGATTGCATTCCTTAGCTACCCTGTGGGTCGAAAATTTCGACGAAATCGCTCTATCTCGCACGGTTAAGGAGATAGAAGCAAATTTGTGTTTTGCCATTTTTGGCAAAAATTCGAAAATTCAAAATGGCCGCCATTTTTGGGGAGGGGAAAATTTTTGGAAAATTGCAAAGGTTGCATTCCTTAGATACCCTGTGGGTCGAAAATTTCGACGAAATCGCTCTATCTCGCACGGTTAAGGAGATAGAAGCAAATTTGTGTTTTCCCATTTTTGGCAAAAATTCGAAAATTCAAAATGGCCGCCATTTTTGGGGAGGGGAAAATTTTTGGAAAATTGCAAAGATTGCATTCCTTAGATACCCTGTGGGTCGAAAATTTCGACGAAATCGCTCTATCTCGCACGGTTAAGGAGATAGAAGCAAATTTGTGTTTTGCCATTTTTGGCAAAAATTCGAAAATTCAAAATGGCCGCCATTTTTGGGGAGGGGAAAATTTTTGGAAAATTGCAAAGATTGCATTCCTTAGATACCCTGTGGGTCGAAAATTTCGACGAAATCGCTCTATCTCGCACGGTTAAGGAGATAGAAGCAAATTTGTGTTTTCCCATTTTTGGCAAAAATTCGAAAATTCAAAATGGCCGCCATTTTTGGGGAGGGGAAAATTTTTTGAAAATTGCAAAGATTACATTCCTTAGATACCCTGTGGGTCGAAAATTTCGACGAAATCGCTCTATCTCGCACGGTTAAGGAGATAGAAGCAAATTTGTGTTTTGCCATTTTTGGCAAAAATTCGAAAATTCAAAATGGCCGCCATTTTTGGGGAGGGGAAAATATTTTGAAAATTGCAAAGATTGCATTGCTTAGATACCCTGTGCGTCGAAAATTTTGCCGAAATCGCTCTATCTCGCACGGTTAAGGAGATAGAAGCAAATTAGTGTTTTGCCATTTTTGGCAAAAATTCGAAAATTCAAAATGGCCGCCATTTTTGGGGAGGGGAAAATTTTTGGAAAATTGCAAAGATTGCATTCCTTAGATCCCCTGTGGGTCGAAAATTTTGCCGAAATCGCTCTATCTCGCACGGTTAAGGAGATAGAAGCAAATTTGTGTTTTGCCATTTTTGGCAAAAATTCGAAAATTCAAAATGGCCGCCATTTTTGGGGAGGGGAAATTTTTTTGAAAATTGCAAATATTACATTCCTTAGATACCCTGTGGGTCGAAAATTTCGACGAAATCGCTCTATCTCGCACGGTTAAGGAGATAGAAGCAAATTTGTGTTTTGCCATTTTTGGCAAAAATTCGAAAATTCAAAATGGCCGCCATTTTTGGGGAGGGGAAAATTTTTGGAAAATTGCAAAGATTGCATTCCTTAGATACCCTGTGGGTCGAAAATTTCGACGAAATCGCTCTATCTCGCACGGTTAAGGAGATAGAAGCAAATTTGTGTTTTGCCATTTTTGGCAAAAATTCGAAAATTCAAAATGGCCGCCATTTTTGGGGAGGGGAAAATTTTTTGAAAATTGCAAATATTACATTCCTTAGATACCCTGTGGGTCGAAAATTTCGACGAAATCGCTCTATCTCGCACGGTTAAGGAGATAGAAGCAAATTTGTGTTTTGCCATTTTTGGCAAAAATTCAAAATGGCCGCCATTTTTGGGGAGGGGAAAATATTTTGAAAATTGCAAAGATTGCATTGCTTAGATACCCTGTGTGTCGAAAATTTTGCCGAAATCGCTCTATCTCGCACGGTTAAGGAGATAGAAGCAAATTAGTGTTTTGCCATTTTTGGCAAAAATTCGAAAATTCAAAATGGCCGCCATTTTTGGGGAGGGGAAAATTTTTGGAAAATTGCAAAGATTGCATTCCTTAGATCCCCTGTGGGTCGAAAATTTTGCCGAAATCGCTCTATCTCGCACGGTTAAGGAGATAGAAGCAAATTTGTGTTTTGCCATTTTTGGCAAAAATTCGAAAATTCAAAATGGCCGCCATTTTTGGGGAGGGGAAATTTTTTTGAAAATTGCAAATATTACATTCCTTAGATACCCTGTGGGTCGAAAATTTCGACGAAATCGCTCTATCTCGCACGGTTAAGGAGATAGAAGCAAATTTGTGTTTTGCCATTTTTGGCAAAAATTCGAAAATTCAAAATGGCCGCCATTTTTGGGGAGGGGAAAATTTTTGGAAAATTGCAAATATTACATTCCTCAGATACCCTGTGGGTCAAAAATTTCGACGAAATCGCTCTATCTCGCACGGTTAAGGAGATAGAAGCAAATTTGTGTTTTGCCATTTTTGGCAAAAATTCGAAAATTCAAAATGGCCGCCATTTTTGGGGAGGGGAAAATTTTTTGAAAATTGCAAAGAGTACAATGCTCAGATACCCTGCGGGTCGAAAATTTTGCCGAAATCGCTCTATCTCGCACGGTTAAGGAGATAGAAGCAAATTACTCAAAAGTAGTACTGAAAATACACAATGAAGTACCTAAATGGCTATTACTCATGTACTGACAAAGCTATCAGTCCCAAATGCAATACCAAGCGAGCTATGGACATAACAATCTTGTATTCCAAATTGTAGTAAAATATCTTTAATTATTTTGGCTTAAATGCACGGAAACCAATGGGTACTGAAAATAGCTGTACTTAAGTATTACTCAGTAAGCAAAAGAGGTACAACAGCCAAAAGCAATCCCAAGCAAGCTACTGACCCAATAAGCCTGCATACCAAATTTGGTGACAATAGCTCTAATACTTTTCCTTTAAATGAGCGGAAACCATGCGTGACGCCGGACATCGGACGCCGGACGCCGGACATCGGACATCGGACAACGGACATCGGACGGCGAAAAAAGCAAAAATAATATATCCACCCCCCAGGGGGGTGGACATAATTATTGCAAACCACCATAAAGTTCAGCTACCGGTTTTCTGCTTAAACTTCAATGTAAAGTAACTTTACTCACCTTACATACAAAACAAGCATTCTGACGCATGCATTTATCTCCCGCCGTATAAATTAGATGTCCTAAAGATAGTGGAATATAAATTTTCCTGCGAGATGGAGGCACATGTAGAAGTGACAAGTTTAATGTTTGATTGCAATACTTTTAAAGACAAAAGGCATTTACTCATTTTAGTAGCTATTACTTTGCCATCCAAAGAGCTACAGTTCTGCCACTTCATTATGCAGATCAACTCAAAGTAGGGAAGCACGTCTTTAGAAGAAATAGCCTATCTGTACTACTTTTAGAGATACAAGACATTTACTTATTTTAGTGGCTATTACTCTGCATCTAAAGAGCTACAGTTCTGCAACTTCAGTATGTGGTAGATCACCCAAAAGTAGGTGAATGACTTATTTAGAAGAAATTGCCCACCTGTAATACTTTTAGAGACTAGACCAAGGATGCATCTGTGGCCAGATGCAAAATGTATCCACCGGCAAAGGCAAAAGTAGCTATTACTCAGCTATGGCACGAGCTAGAGGTCTGAAATTTTAGTATGTTATAGCTGACCCAAAAGTAGGTGAATAACATATTTGCACAAAATTCTCTAAATGCAATAGTTTTCAAGTTACAAGTGATTTTACTCATGATGGAAGTTAGTGAAAAGCCCAAAAGTAGCTATTACTCACTTAGCTATTCAGATAGACACCCAAGTTACTCACCATGTTGTTGCTATGGAAAAAGTAGGTGAATGACATATATAAACAAAATGCTCTAAATGTAATACTTTTCAAGTTATAAATGATTTAGTGTTGAGTAAGAACTTCAAAGTAGCTATTACTCCGCTATGCAATGAGCCACAGGTCTGGAATTTTACTATGTTATAGCTGCCTCAAAATAGGTGAATAACATACTGAAACTAAATAATGTAAATGCAAAAGTTATCAAGTTATAAGTGATTTACCCAACAGTGATAACCTAAAAGTAGTTATTATTCAGCTATGCCATGAGCTACAGGTCTGAAATTTTACTATGTTATAGCTGACCCAAAAGTAGCTGCATAACATATTTGCACAAAGTGCTCTAAATGCAGTACTTTTCAAGTTATAATTGATTTAGTGCACGATTTAATTAATTTTAATGTATTAAAATTTATTTTAAAAATTCATGAAAAAACTTAAGCATGTGAAACTTCTCCGAAATGTAGGTGAATGAGTTATTTGAGAAATACTGGCTATCTGCAATACTTTTAGTGATAATAGGCATTTACTTATTTTGAGTAGGCGAGTAATTAGCTACAGGTCTGAAACTTCAAGTGAAAGCTGTCCCAAAAGTAGGTGAATGACTTATTCGAGAAAAATTGGCTATCTGCAATACTTTTAGAGATAATTAGCATTTACTCATTTTGAGTAGGTGAGTAATTACCTACGGGTCTGGAACTTCACCATGTGAAGGCTATCCGCAATACTTCTAGGGATAATTAGCATTTACTCATTTTGAGTAGGTGAATAATTAGCTACGGGTCTGAAACTTCACCAAGTGATGGCTCTCCCAATAGTAGATGAATGAGTTATTTGAGAAAAATTGGCTATCTGCAATACTTTTAGAGATAATTAGCATTTACTCATTTTGAGCAGGTGAGTAATTAGCTATAGGGCTGAAACTTCACCATGTGAAAGCTCTCCCAAAAGTAGGTGAATGAGTTATTTGAGAAAAATTGGCTATCTGCAATACTTTTAGAGATAATTAGCATTTACTCATTTTGAGCAGGCGAGTAATTACCTATGGGTCTGAAACTTCACCAAGTGAAAGCTCTCCTAAAGGTAGGTGAATGAGTTATTTGACAAAAAATGGCTATCTGCAATCCTTTTAGAGATAATTAGCATTTACTCATTTTGAGTAGGTGAGTAATTAGCTACAGGTCTGAAACTTCACCAAGTGAAAGCTCTCCCAAAAGTACCTGAAGGAGTTATATGAGAAAAATTGGCTATCCACAATACTTTTAGAGATAATTAGCATTTACTCATTTTGAGTAGGTGAACAATTAGCTACGGGTCTGAAACTTCACCAAGTGAAAGCTCTCCCAATAGTAGGTGAATGAGTTATTTGAGAAAAATTGGCTACCTGCAATACTTTTAGAGATAATTAGCATTTACTCATTTTCAGCAGGTGAATAATTAGCTACAGGTCTGAAACTTTACCAAGTGAAAGCTCTCCCAAAAGTAGATGAACGAGTTATTTGAGAAAAATTGTCTATCTGCAATAATTTTAGAGATAATTAGCATTTACTCATTTTGAGTAGGTGAGTAATTAGCTACGGATCTGAAACTTCACCATGTGAAAGCTCTTCCAAAAGTACCTGAAGGAGTTATTTGAGAAAAATTGGCTACCTGCAATACTTTTAGAGATAATTAGCATTTACTCATTTTCAGCAAGTGAATAATTAGCTACGGGTCTGAAACTTCACGAAGTGAAAGCTCTTTCAAAAGTAGGTGAATGAGTTATTTGAGAAAAATTGGCTATCTGCAATACTTTTACAGATAATTTGCATTTACTCATTTTGAGTAGGTGAATAATTAGCTACAGGTCTGAAACTTCACCAAGTGAAAGCTCTCTAAAAAGTAGGTGAATGAGTTATTTGAGAAAAATTGGCTATCTGCAATACTTTTAGAGATGATTCGCATTTACTCATTTTGAGCAGGTGAGTAATTAGCTACGGGTCTGAAACTTCACCAAGTGAAAGCTCTTCCAAAAGTAGGTGAATGAGTTATTTGAGAAAAATTGGCTATCTGCAATACTTTTACAGATAATTTGCATTTACTCATTTTGAGTAGGTGAATAATTAGCTACAGGTCTGAAACTTCATCAAGTGAAAGCTCTCTCAAAAGTAGGTGAATGAGTTATTTGAGAAAAATTGGCTATCTGCAATACTTTTAGAGATAATTCGCATTTACTCATTTTGAGTAGGTGAGTAATTAGCTACGGGTCTGAAACTTGACCAAGTGAAAGCTCTCCCAAAAGTAGGTGAATGGGTTATTTGAGAAAAATTGGCTATCTACAATACTTTTAGAGATAATTAGCATTTACTCATTTTGAGTAATTAGCTACGGGTCTGAAACTTGACCATGTGAAAGCTCTTCCAAAAGTAGGTGAATGAGTTGAGAAAAATTGGCTATCTGCAATACTTTTAGAGATAATTCGCATTTACTCATTTTGAGTAGGTGAGTAATTAGCTAAGGGTCTGAAACTTCACCAAGTGAAAGCTCTCAATTAGCTACAAATGAGAAAATAGCTATTACTCACTTATGGCATGCAATAGAACCCCAAACTATGTACCATCTTATAGCTAAGGACAAAGTAGCTGAACAACATATTTTAGGCAAACACTCTAACTGCAATAGTTTTGGAGTTACAATGGCTTTACTCAACAGTCAGAATTTCAAAGTAGCTATTACTCAGCTATCAAAGATTCAACAGGTCTGAAACTTTACTATGTGATAGCTTACCAAAAAGTAGATGGACAACATATTTGAAAAGATTTCCCTAACTTTAATACTTTTGAAGATATTTGACATTTACTTCTTTTGTTATTTAGCTACAAATGAGAAAATAGCTATTACTCACTTATGGCATGCAATAGATCCCCAAACTATGTACCATCTTATAGCTAAGGACAAAGTAGCTGAACAACATATTTTAGGAAAACACTCTAGCTGCAATAGTTTTGGAGATACAATGGCTTTACTCAACAGTCGGAATTTGAAAGTAGCTATGACTCAGCTATCAAAGATTCAACAGGTCTGAAACTTTACTATGTAATAGCTTACCAAAAAGTAGATGGACAACATATTTGAAAAGATTTCCCTAACTTTAATACTTTTGAAGATATTTGACATTTACTTCTTTTGTTATTTAGCTACAAATGAGAAAATAGCTATTACTCACTTATGGCATGCAATAGAACCCCAAACTATGTACCATCTTATAGCTAAGGACAAAGTAGCTGAACAACATATTTTAGGAAAACACTCTAACTGCAATAGTTTTGGAGTTACAATGGCTTTACTCAACCGTCGGAATTTGAAAGTAGCTATTACTCAGCTATCAAAGGTTCAACAGGTCTGAAACTTTACTATGTGATAGCTTACCAAAAAGTAGATGGACAACATATTTGAAAAGATTTCACTAACTTTAATACTTTTGAAGATATCTGACATTTACTTCTTTTGTTATTTAGCTACAAATGAGAAAATAGCTATTACTCACTTATGGCATGCAATAGAACCCCAAACTATGTACCATCTTATAGCTAAGGACAAAGTAGCTGAACAACATATTTTAGGAAAACACTGTAACTGCAATAGTTTTGGAGATACAATGTCTTTACTCAACAGTCGGAATTTGAAAGTAGCTATTACTCAGCTATCCATGGTGCAACAGGTCTGAAACTTAACTATGTGATAGCTTACCCAAAAGTAGATGAATAACATATTTGAAAAGATTTCTGTAACTCTAATACTTTTGAAGATATTTGGCATTTACTTCTTTTGTTATTTAGCTACAAATGAGAAAATAGCTATTACTCACTTATGGCATGCAATAGAACCCCAAACTATGTACCATCTTATAGCTAAGGACAAAGTAGCTGAACAACATATTTTAGGAAAACACTCTAACTGCAATAGTTTTGGAGATACAATGGCTTTACTCAACAGTCGGAATTTGAAAGTAGCTATTACTCAGCTATCCACGGTGCAACAGGTCTGAAACTTTATTTTCATTGCGTTAATACATCTTACCTACCAGACGATAGCTATAGCCCGGCGCCAGCCGGTCCCGCCAAACGAAAGAAAAGACGTCCTGGGTTTCACCCCCGGCAGGACCGGTACACTACACTCCACTCGCCAGGTGGCCTAGTTCCTGCTTCACTCGCCAGAGGGACGTGACGTCATAGCATCTTTTTCGTTTGGCGCGATATTCAAAGTTTGAATTTTTGGAAACTCTTTTTATTTTGAGTAGTTCTTAATTTATACAGTGTGTTTTGTGTTACGATTTGTCAGTTAGTTGGATAAACTACCATGGCATCTCCAGGACAAAGGAAAGGAGCCTGCGGGCATATCATGGCTAATTTTGACCCTCATTCTCGTTGTGCCAGATGCAGGGATAAAGGGTTGGGCCAAGACCCGTGTGTTTTAAAGTTGCAGTGTGAGTTTTGTGACACTTTAACCCCTGAACAATTGCTCCAGCTTTCAACCCCTACGTACAAACTGCGGAAGGAGAAATCTAAATCCAAAGAAGCCCTTGTGGATCCGTCCACTGTCACTATCGTGTCTCAGGTGGAAGCTCAGGAAGTTGCTTCAACTTCTCCACCCCATGTTGCTGAACAAGATCTCTCTTTACCTCCACCTATGTTCCGCCAAGAGTTAAAAGACTTGGACGAAAAGTGGTCAGTACGTATGGCCCGTCTGGAAGCACTCATTACTTTGGGGCAGCGTCCTTCACCTCAACCTTCCTTCTCACCGGTCAAGGCACCGGTACCGCACCAAGCTCCCGCGGGAGCTCTTTCTCAGGCACCTTTTCTCTTATCATCTGTCCCTTCCGGCCAAGCCGCCCCGGCTTTTGGCCCGGATAGGATAAAACCTAGTGCCACTGTCACTACCAGCTCAATATCTAGGACGTCTCCTCTAGAAGGCCTTTACTCTGAACAGGACCCGGAACCGGTATTCTCTCAACAGAGTTCTTCCGGCCCGGTGGCCTCTGCTTTGCCTCAACCTCCTCCGCAATCCAGCTTGTTCAAGTCAGCTCCGGAGCACTTTGAAGAAGGTGAGGTATCTGACCAAGAAGACGTCACTGACCATCCTGATCAAGAATCTCCAGATTTGGATAAGACATTGAGCGAAGATCAAAATTACAGAGAGACTGTTAGGGGAGTACGTGCTTTCATGGGCTGGTCGCATATCCCAGATCTTGAGTATACTCCAAGTTCCAAGTCAGACAATCCCTGGATTGGCCACCGGGCACAACCTGTAGGCAAGGTCTCTATCGACTTACCACCAGAGGACTGGCTTTGTAAGAAGCTTGAAAATTTAAATCTCGTCCTCATAGAAGGTTACCCGTCCAAGTCTACGGAACCGGGTGGACTTCATGTTGATCAGTATCTCCGCCCCCCCAAATCTCAGGCAAGGTGGTACGGTATTCATCCCGCTGAAAACAAAGACATCACTAGGCCGGGAAAATATGTTACTACTTGGCCCAATGACGCGGCGAAGTTGAACAGTTCCTTTGCCCGAATTGGTAAACCTGCTCTTGCTTCATCCCAACCCGCCTCCCGCCCTATTGCTCAGGATACGCTCCGGAAGTGGGAGAAAGCAGCAAAAGAGACCAGTTATATTTGTAACCAGTCCGCTGGTTTCAATAGGTGCATCACCAAGATACAGGACTCGTTTCAAGAACAGTTACAAATTCTTCAGACAGAGTTGGGAAAAGGAAAATCTTCCACAAAAGCTCAAGGTGCACTTGATGAATTACATTTCCTGTCTGCATTCAACCAAAATGTGAGTTTTGCGGTTGGCAAATCCCTCCAACACCTCTCAGATTTCACTTTTATACAAATGGCTAATTTAACTCTGGTCAGGAGGGATTCTTATCTTGAGCACCTAAAAGCTGGCGTCAAGCCGGATACCTTTTCCTCTCTCAGGAACTGTCCCCTGCAAACCAGGGCTTTGTTTCCGGACGACATTATCCGGAGGGCGGAAGATGAAATAGCAGCATTTGAGTCACATAAGCGTACCAACCAGCCCGGTCCGGGCCGTGGTGGGTTCGCCGGCACTCAGAAAAAGCAACACCGTTACCAGCCATATTCAACATGGAAACAGGACGATTCTGGAAACTCCGGGGCTCCCGGCAAAGAGATGCCTGCATGGAAAACATTTGGCAATCGCGGGAGAGCCCGTGGCAGAGGCAGGGGTGGTCAACCCGGTCGCGGTTCGCGCCCTGCCAGAGATGCTAAGGCGTATAAATGACAATCACTGCAAAGTTCCTCCGGAAGTAACATCCTGTCCGGAGTTTGGTGTTGTAAATGTAACAAAGACAAGTCTTCCTGTTCTTGTGAAAGACTCTGTAAATTGTCACAATGTTGTTCATCATGTACTTTCTGTAAAAAACATCAGGCAGCCACAAAAGAAAGGCATAAGTCCAATCTTAAACTCACAAAATACAATAAAGTATGTGAAAAGTGCTTCTTTTGTAAATCACTGTGTCTTTGCCCCAAGTGTGTCAAATGTCCTCAGTGTTGCAAATGTCCAATCAGTAGGGGGACGCCTACAAAATTTTTGGAAAATATGGGCTCTCAAGGGTGCAAACCCGAAGGTAGTATCCATTTTGAAAAAGGGCTATGTGCTTCCCTTCAAGGTCAGACCTCCCTTAATAAGGGAACCCCTGATAGTAAGCGGCTATGCAAACCCCACCAGAGACTCCCACTTACAAGAAGCAGTGCAAGCTCTGATCAAGAAAAAGGCAGTAGAGAGGGTCAGGGTTCGAACCTCACTAGCCTTTTTCAACAGATTGTTCATTGTCCCAAAGCCGAACCAAAAGTGGCGGCCAATCTTGGATCTCAGTACTCTAAATCAGTTTTTATGCGTAAAAACATTCAAAATGGAGACTCCAGAGACAATCCGGACCTCTCTACAACAAGGCGAGTGGGTGTCATCAATAGATTTCAGCGACGCCTACTTCCACATTCCAATCCACTTCACATCCCGAAAATTCCTCAGGTTCCACTTCCAGAACCAGTCGTACCAGTTTCGGGCTCTTCCCTTTGGCCTCTCAACAGCTCCCATGGAGTTCACTGCTGTGGTCAAAGAGGTCAAGTTAATGGCTCAGTCACGGGGTATAAGAATCCACCAGTACCTAGACGACTGGTTGATTCGAGCCCCTACCAAAGAATCTTGCCACCAGGGAACCCAGTCCCTCCTAGCCCTTTGCCAGGAGTTGGGCTGGATGGTAAACATGCAAAAATCAGAACTGGAACCCCAACAAGTCTTCGACTTTGTAGGCTACCAGTACGACCTGCTCAACGGACTGGTCAGACCGACTCAAAACCGTTGGGAAGCCCTTCAACAAAAAATAACAGGGCTATTGCAGAGGAGATCTTGCCAAGTGAGAACTTTCATGTCTCTTATAGGCCTTCTCACTGCGACAGAAAAACAGGTGACCCTAGGCAGACTGCACATGAGACCTATTCAGTGGCACCTCAAGAAGCACTGGAGAGTCCCGGAATCTCTGGAAAAAGAGATCCCAATTCCGAGGTCTCTCCATCAGCACCTGCAGTGGTGGACCCAGGAGTCAAAGGTCCTAAAGGGTCAACCCTTACACCCCCTACAACACGCAATACAAATCTTTACAGACGCCTCAAAAGAAGGCTGGGGTGCTCACTTAGGCGACTTCACAGCAAGCGGGACTTGGTCAGTACCCGAAAGCAAATTACACATAAACTTCTTAGAGCTAAAGGCCGTGTTGTTAGCACTAAAAAGATTCCAACACTTAGTGCAAGGAAAGGTCGTCCTGATTGCCACAGACAACACCACAGTTGTGGCATACATCAACAAGGAGGGAGGTATGAGGTCAGGTTCACTGTGTGCCCTTCTTTGGCGGCTCCTATGTTGGTGCAATCTCAGACAAACAGTACTGAAGGCCAGACATATTCCGGGCCGTCTGAATGTAATTGCAGACAAGTTGTCTCGCCAGGGACAGGTCATTCAGACAGAGTGGTCCCTCCATCAGGAGATCTTCGACACCCTTTGCCGAACTTGGCATTATCCCCAAGTGGACATGTTTGCAACAAGGTACAACTGCAAACTAGTCCGGTTTGTGTCCCCAATTCCAGACCCGAAGGCCTGGTCAGTGGACGCTCTGACGCTGTCCTGGGAAAACCTGGACATGTACCTCTTTCCCCCAGTGTCTCTGATGGGGAAGGTGGTCAGCAAGCTGTCAGACCATTGGTATCACAGAGCAATCCTGATTGCTCCGGGATGGCCAAACATGCCTTGGTTTTGGGACCTAGTGGAGCTGTCGGCCATGGTTCCTCTTTGTCTTCCACACCATCCAGATCTAGTGACCCAACCTTTCAACAAGGCACGTCACAGGGATCTGACAAGCTTAAACCTCCATGCCTGGCTCCTAGAGCCCAGACCATCAAGGAGCAAGGGTTTTCTAGCCCAGTGGCGGCAAGAATTGAGGCGCCTCAAAGACGTTCAACCAGAGCAGTCTACGAGGCAAAGTGGGCCCTTTTTGTTAGATGGTGCGAAACAAGTCAGGTGGACTTCAGGAACCCATCTATAAAACAAATAGCAGATTTCCTCCTGCATCTTTTCCAGGAGAAGAATCTCCAGCCCAGCACTATCGATGGTTACAGGTCAGCCATTTCAGACAAACTGGGAAATGCCTCGGTTAATGTTGGCAAGGATGACAATTTGACTAGACTGTTAGACAGTTTTCACAGAGATAGACCCAAAGGGCGCCGGGGGGTTCCTGCTTGGAACCTCTCCCTGGTTTTACACCAGCTTACAAAAGCGCCTTTTGAACCACTCAGAAAGGCTTCTCTGAAGCACCTTACTTTCAAAACTGTTTTTCTCCTAGCCCTGGCTTCGGGAAAACGCAGGAGTGAGATTCATGCTTGGTTAAACAAAAATATCAGACACCAAGCTGATTGGTCCAAAGTTTCCCTCTACCCTTCACCAAGCTTCTTGGCGAAAAATCACTTGGCAAAAGAGGGACCAGAGTGCGTGGCCCCTGTGGTCATCCCGGCCTTAGCCCCCACTCTGGATAAGTCTTTAAAGGAAGACAGATCCCTTTGCCCCGTTCGGGCTCTTCGCTACTACCTGGACAAAACGCAGGACCTAAGAACGGGAAAGGAGTTAGTTTTTGTTTCATTCAAACAAGGTTTTAACAAGGACATCTCTCCTGCCACTATCTCATCCTGGATCAAACAAACAGTAGTGTTGTGTTATGATCTCTCTGACCAAGATTCCTTGACCTTACATCAGGTTAAGGCCCATGATGTTAGGGCCTTTGCGGCCTCCAAAGCCTTTCAAGGTGGCATATCTCTGGACCAGATTCTAGCAGCATGCCACTGGAAGTCCCACAACACCTTTACACAGTTTTACCTTAAGGATGTTGCCTGGGCAGATAGGGAGCTTTTTCACTTGGGTCCTGTGGTGGCTGCCCAGCAGATCCACCACTAGTCCCCTAAGCTTCTTTGTATATAATTTTATATAGTGTACATACTAGTTAGTTTTAGGTATAGGCTCACCTTTAGCCTTGACCTTGGCTCCTCAAAGTCGTTTACTTCAGAATAATCCTCTGGGTATAGGACTTTCCCCACTCTTCCAGGTTAACCGTGGAATTTCTTTGCCTTGAACTCTTACTCTCTTCCTCCCCTCAGAGCAGTCAAAGGGGGGGGGGGGGGGGGGGGGGGGGGAGCAGGTGGGTCTAGTTACCCTCGAGACTAACAGGTCTCCGCAAAAGGGGCTAGAACCTCGCACCTAAGCACAATATAAGAGTTCTCTCTCTAATCCTCAGAAGGCTGCCCTCCTTCCACTGGGTAGTTATTCTAGCTATCGTCTGGTAGGTAAGATGTATTAACGCAATGAAATTGCAAATTTTAATTAGTAAATTAAATTTTTATTAGTTAATACCTTACCTACCAGACGGGAAATTCCCACCCAGCCTTCCCCGCTTTCAGCCTTACAATTCAACCTTAGGGACAAAAAAGATGCTATGACGTCACGTCCCTCTGGCGAGTGAAGCAGGAACTAGGCCACCTGGCGAGTGGAGTGTAGTGTACCGGTCCTGCCGGGGGTGAAACCCAGGACGTCTTTTCTTTCGTTTGGCGGGACCGGCTGGCGCCGGGCTATAGCTATCGTCTGGTAGGTAAGGTATTAACTAATAAAAATTTAATTTACTAATTAAAATTTGCAATATGTGATAGCTTACCCAAAAGTAGATGAATAACATATTTGAAAAGATTTCTGTAACTGTAATACTTTTGAAGATACTTGGCATTTACTTCTTTTGTTATTTAGCTACAAATGAGAAAATAGCTATTACTCACTTATGGCATGCAATAGAACCCCAAACTATGTACCATCTTATAGCTAAGGACAAAGTAGCTGAACAACATATTTTAGGAAAACACTCTAACTGCAATAGTTTTGGAGTTACAATGGCTTTACTCAACAGTCAGAATTTCAAAGTAGCTATTACTCAGCTATCCAAGGTGCAACAGGTCTGAAACTTTACTATGTGATAGCTTACCAAAAAGTAGATGAACAACATATTTGAAAAGATTTCTGTAACTCTAATACTTTTGAAGATATTTGACATTTACTCCTTTTGTTATTTAGCTACAAATGAGAAAATAGCTATTACTCACTTATGGCATGCAATGGGACCCCAAACTATGTACCATCTTATAGCTAAGGACAAAGTAGCTGAACAACATATTTGAAGAAAAAGTTGTAACTGCAATAGTTTTTGAGTTATGAGCCCTTTACTCCAAGTAGCTAAGATAGCTATTACTCAGTTATCTTTAGGCCTAAGTCCATAAAACCAAAAAAATTTTCGAGGGCGTGAAAATTCATTGGGACAATTAATTTACAAAAAATCTGTAGCTGTAGTAGTTTTGGAGGAATCTGCGTGACTAACTAACGCACGCACGCACGCACGCACACACAGGCATCATTTCATAATCTCGGGAGATAATAAATGTCATAATCCACTTTTATTTGCGTTTTATTGTAAAACAACAGCCATAATGAGCGATAATTCATAGCCACCATATATTTTGTCGTTTAGCCAATCAGAATCGAGGACACATATGTGTTGTGTTAGAATTCGTGGTTTTACAGTGAGGTAAACTATTTGGTTCTCATGGTTTGTTAATTAAGAGACGTTAACCGGTAACCGACCGGGAAGTATCAGACATGAAACCGGAAGGAAAAAATCGCTACCGCAACACCCCTAGACTGACCAGTGAAGCCTTTATGATCCTGTACTCAGTCGTGCTGAGTGGTTTTTACAAAATTGAACTGCTAATTATGGTATTACATTCTCCAGTTTATAGACTCACCGGTTTCGGACATTGTGTGCCTCTCAGGAAGTGACTGCAGTACTTTGTAGTTCCCAGTGAAGCCTTTATAGTTCTGCCATCTACGTGTATGTTGTTGACAGCCTGAATGGCGCGGAGTGCATCCTCTGCTTTGTGGTAGGTGATGTAGGCACTGGCACTGGGGCCCTGCGAACACTGGACCATGTACACAATACCATTATCTGGGAGCAGGGGTTAGTGACAGCAGCAATAGGAACAAACAGTTAAGACTGCAAAGAGTGGCAATTTTTCTTCTAGACTTCTTTTTTACCATTACTGTACTGCACAAATAGTCAGTACTTATTCTCTTTCAAGAGGAATTTGTTCATATGAGGTCAATTTGATAAGACTACTTGCAAAATTAGCATTGCCAAATTGGTTCATGACTCTGCATTCCACATAGTTCATTGACCAGTAAATAATTACTCTTTACAGCCTTACAAACAATGGGGTTGGGGTTCAATCATACAATGCACTGGGGCAGCAAAAATAACAAAACACACACGCAGATATATACACGTTGTGGTGGCCAGAATGCTTTAAGATCCATTACTCAAAGATTTTACCTGGCAATTCGGTTTTTACTATTTCCTTATCAAGAACCAATTTGCAAAATAAATTACACCTAAGGTGTACGTGAACCAAGGAATGAAAGAGTAATCTCCTTGACATAAAATTACACTTTATAATCATATTCATTGTATTTATCACATTAAATTTGCATTGCATTTTATAGATCAATGGCAAAAACTGCCACTATTTCACTGGATAAGCATTAAATTGTATTTAGCTAATTGAATATAATGTTGTTTTAATGTTGTGATAGCATATACTGATACTCAGCAATGACAATTCTCTTACGTGACATATATCAGAGTAATAACACTCAGTGAAATGCAATTAATTTGAAAAACTGGCATCTGGAAAATTGCAATTGATACTTTAACATGCAAATTTCTGAGTTATATGAATATGAATTTCTGAATATGAAAATAGGATTCTAAATGACTGAGGATTGATCATTAAGCTTATTTTGCTTTCAATATATACTGGAAGCTGAGTGAGCGGTTATCAACATATCCAAATATATATAACACTGAGCAGAAAAGAGTAATTTTTCATGACTCTAATGCACTATAGCGGTCACTTCTAGTACATTTTCGCATTTGCAATCATTAAGTAAAACTAGAGGATCGCTTGCAAAAAAAAAAGATAATGTTTTTGCATAGCAAAAACAAAGCGTCCCGAAAAGGATATAAAGGTGAGTGCTAAAGTATTAAGAAAATGCTTCGTTTCTAGCCTTATACTGTTGTGGCAACCAAAGTCAGCGCAGTCTGCTCTATCTAGCACGGTTTTCAAGATATAAGCATTTTTGTGTTTTGCAAAAAATTAAAAAATTAAAAATGTCGGCTATATTTGGTGAGACAAAAATATTTTGAAAATTGGCATGGCTACTCTGCAGAGATACCTAGCAGGTCAAAAATTTTGTTGAGTTCGCTCCATATAGCACAGTTTTCGAGATATAAGCATTTTTGTGTTTTGCAAAAACTTTGAAAATTCAAAATGGCCACCATTTTTGGGGAGACAAAAATTTTTGTCAAGACCACTGCCGCGGTGTGTATCTCCCGCCGAGCATTAAAGGAGAAGAAATAGCTTTTCCGAGATATTCACAATTTTTCATTTTCGTGAGTGAAAGCTCTTCCAAATGTAGGTGAATGAGTTATTTGAGAAAAATTGGCTATCTGCAACACTATTAAGAGATAATTCACATTTACTCATTTTGAGTAGGTGAATAATTAGCTATGGGTCTGAAACTTTACCAAGTGAAAGCTCTGCCAAAAGTAGGTGAATGAGTTATTTGGGAAAAATTGGCTATCTGCAATACTTTTACAGATAATTAGCATTTACTCATTTTGAGCTATGGGTCTGAAACTTCACCATGTGAAAGCTCTCCCAAAAGTAGGTGAATGAGTTATTTGAGAAAAATTGGCTATCTGCAATACTTTTACAGATAATTCACATTTACTCATTTTGAGTAGGTGAATAATTAGCTATGGGTCTGAAACTTCACCAAGTGAAAGCTCTCCCAAAAGTAGGTGAATGAGTTATTTGAGAAAAATTGGCTATCTGCAATACTTTTAGAGATAATTCGAATTTACTCATTTTGAGTAGGTGAGTAATTAGCTATGGGTCTGAAACTTCACCATGTGAAAGCTCTCCCAAAAGTAGATGAATGAGTATTTGATAAAAATTGGGTATCCGCAATACTTTTACAGATAATTCGCATTTACTCATTTTGAGTAGGTGAATAAATAGCTATGGGTCTGAAACTTCACAGAGTGAAAGCTCTCCCAAAAGTAGGTGAATGAGTTATTTGAGAAAAATTGGCTATCTGCAATACTTTTAGAGATAATTCGCATTTACTCATTTTGAGTAGGTGAGTAATTAGCTATGGGTCTGAAACTTCACCAAGTGAAAGCTCTCCCAAAAGTAGGTGAATGATTTATTTGAGAAAAATTGGCTATCTGCAATACTTTTAGAGATAATTCGCATTTACTCATTTTGAGTAGGTGAGTAATTAGCTATGGGTCTGAAACTTCACCATATGAAAGCTCTCCAAAAGTTGGTGAATGAGTTATTTGAGAAAAATTGGCTATCTGCAATACTTTTAGAGATAATTAGCATTTACTCATTTTGAGTAGGTGAGTAATTAGCTATGGGTCTGAAACTTCACCAAGCGAAAGCTCTCCCAAAAGTAGGTGAATGATTTATTTGAGAAAAATTGGCTATCTGCAATACTTTTAGAGATAATTAGCATTTACTCATTTTGAGTAGGTGAGTAATTAGCTATGGGTCTGAAACTTCACCATGTGAAAGCTCTCGCACAAGTAGATGAATGAGTTATTTGATAAAAATTGGGTATCCTCAATACTTTTACAGATAATTAGCATTTACTCATTTTGAGTAGGTAAATAATTAGCTATGGATCTGAAACTTCACCATGTGAAAGCTCTCCCAAAAGTAGATGAATGAGTTATTTGAGAAAAATTGGCTATCTGCAATACTTTTAGAGATAATTCGCATTTACTCATTTTGAGTAGGTGAGTAATTAGCTATGGGTCTGAAACTTCACCATGTGAAAGCTCTTCCAAAAGTAGGTGAATGAGTTAATTGAGAAAAATTGGCTATCTGCAATACTTTTAAGAGATAATTCGCATTTACTCATTTTGAGTAGGTGAGTAATTATCTACGGGTCTGAAACTTGACCATGTGAAAGCTCTCCCAAAAGTACATGAATGAGTTATTTGATAAAAATTGAATATCCGCAATAGTTTTTGAGATAATTAGCATTTACTCATTTTGAGTAGGTGAGTAATTAGCTACGGGTCTGAAACTTCACCAAGTGAAAGCTCTTCCAAAAGTAGGTGAATGAGTTATTTGAGGAAAATTGGCTATCTGCAATACTTTTAGAGGTAATTCGCATTTACTCATTTTGAGTAGGTGAGTAATTATCTACGGGTCTGAAACTTGACCATGTGAAAGCTCTCCCAAAAGTACATGAATGAGTTATTTGATAAAAATTGAATATCCGCAATAGTTTTTGAGATAATTAGCATTTACTCATTTTGAGTAGGTGAGTAATTAGCTACGGGTCTGAAACTTCACCAAGTGAAAGCTCTTCCAAAAGTAGGTGAATGAGTTATTTGAGGAAAATTGGCTATCTGCAATACTTTTAGAGGTAATTCGCATTTACTCATTTTGAGTAGGTGAGCAATTAGCTATGGATCTGAAACTTCACCAAGTGAAAGCTCTTTGGGATAGCTACTCTGCAGAGATACCCTGAAGATCAAAAATTTCGTCGAAATTGCTCTATGTAGCACGGTTTTCGAAATATTAGCATTTTTGTGTTTTGCAATTTTTGCGCAAAAATTCGAAAATTCAAAATGGCCGCCATTTTTGGCAAGACAAATTTTTTTTAAAAATTGGCATGGCGACTCTGCAGAGATACCCTGTGGGTCAAAAATTTCGTCGAAATCGCTCTATCTAGCACGGTTTTCGAGATATAAGCATTTTTATGTTTTGCAATTTTGCGAAAAATTCGAAAATTCAAAATGGCCGCCATTTTTTGCGAGAAATTTTTTTTTTGAAAATAGGCATGGCTACTCTGTAGAGATACCCTGCGGGTCAAAAATTTCGTCGAAATCGCTCTACCTAGCAGGGTTTTCGAGATATAAGCATTTTTATGTTTTGCAATTTTTGCGAAAAATTAAAAATGGCCGCCATTTTTGGCGAGACAAAATTTTTTTGAAAATAGGCATGGCTACTCTGCAGAGATACCCTGTGGGTCAAAAATTTCGTCGAATTCGCTCTATCTAGCACGGTTTTCAAGATATAAGTATTTTTATGTTTTGCAATTTTGCGAAAAATTTGAAAATTCAAAATGGCCGCCATTTTTTGCGAGAAATTTTTTTTTTGAAAATTGGCATGGCTACTCTACAAAAATACCTTGTGGGTCAAAAATTTCGTCGAAATCGCTCTATCTAGCACGGTTTTCGAGATATAAGCATTTTTGTGTTTTCCTTATTTGGAAAATTCGTAATGATTAATTAATCATTAATTACTCGGCCATTTCTTAACCAATCAATGCCAAAATCTAATGATTTCCTGATTTTAATAGAATGAATGTATTTGCCAAGTTTCAGGTGAATTGATAAAATTCCTTTGAAGTTATCATCCGGACAAGCTTCCCCATCGAAAAAAGACATTTTTGGTCATGTGACCTCTCTGATTGGTTGAAATGTCACTGCAGCATATTCAAAAAAAATCCTCAAGGCTACTGTCTAAACCTGCCAAATTTGAAAAGAATCCGCCTAACGGTTACAGAGTTATAAGGAAAACAAAATGCGGAGCCGGCAGAGCCGCCGGAGCCTGAAGGTCTCCCATACACAAACAAGCGTCCCGCAAGGGACGCTTAATAGGAATCTTTGCTTTCCACAAAACTGTCAAGCAAACATAAACCAACTGTAATAAACAATCTTCTTTCCAGTTTTAGGATACTTTGGGGTGTACTGTACAAAGATCCATGGGTAGATATGTACAAGGTTCATGCAAGTCGGAGAAGCAGGAGACACTTTGGAAGCAGCACTGCAATGCAACACTTCACTTTATCTGATTCCTCTTAATTTCATATTTAATAGTATTGTGGTTGAATGTAAATTTTAGACCCGGTTACCAAAAGTTTAAATTCGACCAAAAACTGGGTGCATTTGATTTAGTAAATGCCATGACATAAGTTTTCAAATGTGTACACGAGCTATAACTGGCATATAAATATGAACCACAATGTGCTTTCGGAAGACTTTTGAGGACAAAATGTCTCATACATATAATAATAATACCATAAATAAGGCTGCGACTGGGTGGTCGGTATTTGCGAGTGGAGTCGATTTGGGAAGATCTCAAGTGCTTTCTGGTCCACCCTATTGTCGTTAACTACAATAATATATTATATTGTCACCCACTTTATCACGTTTTTTAGGACGACAAAGAATGAGAACATTGCAAAATGGCAGAATTATTTGTATATTTGGAAATTATATATAACACTCCTCATTTTATAACAATATAATAAGTTTTGATTACCTTTCACCACTAATTTAATGCTAAGACATCGTTTCCGGAAACCACCGTTTTGTTTATGGAGAAGAAACAAGAGGAGAGTGCCCGTGAACGGGCACTGTGTCAGCTGACTGAATGTTTTTGATTTGTGATGGTGATAATGAGAGGAAAGCATAATTATCAGGGAAAGGGCTGTACAGAAATACAGTAAATGGTAACTGAACAGCATGTTCGAAAGATATTCCGAAGCTGACAGAAAAAAAGGACAAAAAAGTTGTGCCCTGCAAATGGTATTATGAAATAAAGTAACAAGGTAATTGTTTAAGAGTAAAAAGTAGGTTAAAAATATTTAAAGAAATACTATAAATGCAATATCCTCGTTCGACCATGAAGAAGGGGTCCAAAGGTCAAATCTGACCATACCAAAAGATTCCCAGCCAAAGAATTTAGGATGGTTTACCATCCCAAACCTCTCGGACCAATAATAAGTGAGTCATAGGCACTTTTTAAGTTTGGCTATCCTTGTTTGACCTTGACGGAGGGGTCCAAGGTCAAATCCGACCACACAAAAAAATTCCCAGCCCATGATTTCCTGTAGCTTGTTTACTATCCCAAACCTGTAGGACCAATAATAAGCGAGTTCTAAGCAATTGTAAGTTTGGCTATCCTCAATTGACCTTGAAGGAGGGGTCCCAGGTCAAATCTGACCACACCAAAAGAATCCCAGCCCATGATTTCCTATATGTTGGTTTACCATCCCAAACCTCCAAGACCAATAATACGCGAGTTATAAGCACTTTAAGTTTGGCTATCTTCGTTTGACCTGGAAGGAGGGGTCTAAGGTGAAATCTGACCACACCAAAAGATTCCCAGCCCATGATTTTCTATAGGTTGGTTTTCCATTCCAAACCTCTAGGACCAATAATAAGCGAGTTATAAGCACTTTTAAGTTTGGCTATCCTCATTTGACCTTGAAGGAGGGGTCCAAGGTGAAATCCGACCACACCAAAAAATTCCCAGCTCATGATTTTCTATAGGTTGGTTTTCATTCCAAACCTCTAGGACCAATAATAAGCGAGTTATAAGCACTTTTATGTTTGGCTATCCTCATTTGACCTTGAAGGAGGGTTCCAAGGTCAAATCGGACCATATTAACAGATTCCCAGCCCATGATTTCCTACAGGTTGGATACAATGATTTACTCAACAGTGAGAACCTGAAAGAAGCTATTGCTCAGCTATGCCATGACATAGAGGTCTGCAATTTCACTATGTTATAGCTGACCAAAACGTCTGTGAATAACATATTTAACAAAATACTCTAAATGTAATAGTTTTCAAGTTACTACTGATTTACTCAAGAGTGAGAACCTCAAAGTAACTATTACTCAGCTATGCAATGAGCTACATGTCTGAATTTTTGCTCTGTTATAGCTGACCTAAAAGTAGGTGAACAACATATTTAAGCAAAATACTGTAAATGCAATAGTTTTCAAGTTACAACTGATTTACTCAATAGTGAGAACCTGAAAATAGCTATTGCTCCGCTATGCCATGAGCTATAGGTCTGTAATTTCACTATGTTATAGCTAACCCAAAAGTAGGTGAACAATATATTTTAACAAAATACTCCAAATGCAATATTTTTCAAGTTATAGCCGATTTACTCAACAGTCAGTGCCTGAGAATAGCTATTGCTCAGTTGTGCCATGAGCTACAGGTCTGTAATTTCACTATGTTATAGCTGACCCAAAAGTAGCTAAATAACATATTTGCACAAATTTCTGTAAAGGCAATAGTTTTCCAATTACAACTGATTTACTCAACAGTGAGAACTTCAAAGTAGCTATTACTCAGCTATGCAATGAGCCACAGGTCTGGAACTTCACTATGTTATAGCTGACCCCAAAATAGGTGAATAACATATTGCAACAAAATACTCTAAATGCAATAGTTTCCAAGTTATAAGTGATTTACTCAACAGTGATAACCTAAAAGTAGCTATTACTCAGCTATGCCATGAGCTACAGGTCTGAAATTTTACTATGTTATAGCTGACCCAAAAGTAGCTGAACAACATATTTATACTAAATTCTCTAAATGCAATAGTTTTCAAATTATAAGTGATTTGCTCAACATTGAGAACTTCAAAGTAGCTATTACTCAGCTATGCAATGAGTCACAGGTCTGGAACTTCACTATGTTATAGCTGACCCCAAAATAGGTGAATAACATATTGAAACAAAATACTCTAAATGCAATAATTTCCAAGTTATAAGCGATTTACTCAACAGTGATAACCTCAAAGTAGCTATTACTCAGCTATGCCATGAGCTACAGGTCTGAAATTTTACTGTGTTATAGCTGACCCAAAAGTAGGTGAATAACATATTTAAGCAAAATACTGTACATGCAATAGCTTTCAAGTTACAACTGATTTACTCAATAGTGATGACCTAAAAGTAGCTATTACTCAGCTATGCCATGAGCTACAGGTCTGAAATTTTACTATGTTATAGCTGACCCAAAAGTAGCTGAATAACATATTTATACTAAATTCTCTAAATGCAATAGTTTTGCAATTACAACTGATTTACTCAATAGTGAGAACCTCAAAGTAGTTATTACTCAGCTATGCAATGAGCTACAGGTCTGAAATTTTACTATGTTATAGCTGACCCAAAAGTAGGTGAACAACATATTTAAGCAAAATACTGTAAATGCAATAGTTTTCAAGTTACAACTGATTTACTCAATAGTGATGACCTAAAAGTAGCTATTACTCAGCTATGCCATGAGCTACAGGTCTGAAATTTTACTATGTTATAGCTGACCCAAAAGTAGCTGAATAACATATTTATACGAAATTCTGTAAATGCAATAGTTTTCCAATTACAACTGATTTACTCAATAGTGAGAACTTCAAAGTAGCTATTACTCAGCTGTGCCATGACCTACAGATCTGAAATTTCACTATGTTATAGCTGGCCCAAAAGTAGCTGAATAACATATTTATACGAAATTCTCTAAATGCAATAGGTTTTAAGTTACAAGTGATTTACTCAATAGTGAGAACTTCAAAGTAGCTATTACTCAGCTATGCAATGAGCCACAGATCTGAAACTTCACTATGTTATAGCTGATCCCAAAATAGGTGAATAACATATTGAAACAAAATACTGTAAATGCAATAGTTTCCAAGTTATAAGCGATTTACTCAACAGTGATAACCTAAAAGTAGCTATTACTCAGCTATGCCATGAGCTACAGGTCTGAAATTTTACTATGTTATAGCTGACCCAAAAGTAGCTGAATAACATATTTATACGAAATTCTCTAAATGCAATAGTTTTTAAGTTACAAGTGATTTTACTCATGATGGAAGTTACTGAAAAGCCCAAAAGTAGCTATTACTCACTTAGCTATTGAGACAGGCACCCAACTTACTCACCATATTGTAGCTATGAAAAAAGTAGCTGAATAACATATTTTAACAAAATGCTCTAAATGCAACACTTTTCAAGTTATAAATGATTTTGTGCATGATTTCATGAATTTTAATGCATTAAAAATTATTAAAAAAATTTATAAAAAAAAAAGTAAGACAGATCCAGGTCTCATACTCACACAAGAGAATCTACCTGTGGCCTAGTACACATATGCAAGATATGAGAGAAATCCCTGCAATAGTCACTGAGAAAATTGTGATTAAGTGTTGAAATTTTCACACTTTTGGTGGGGGTACCCCCCTTGTAATGTCTCTAGCAAACAGACGAACAGACAGATTTGCATGCCTTGAACAATTTTTCATCCTCGATAGATAAGGTATCTTTTAAAAAAAACAGCACGTCTCTAGGCCTTGTAGTTTTGGAGAAGAAGTTGTTCACGCGGACGCGTACGCCCACGCCGCAGAGTGACGACATAATGTCAGCTGACTGACAAGTCAGCTGACATAAAAACGTGCATACTAAAACACGCGAATACCGAACTGCAAGACGAATTTGCGTAGCTTGGGTACCAGGATGGGTTTTAACCACCCGTCACAGCCTTAATCATAAACTACTGTGACATTTTTTTTTATAGTTGAATAATTTAGTAAACTTATGTTAAAATAATAAATATGTGAGGAAACCAGTTTTGATTACAAGAAAACGGCAGGTAACTGGATCAGTGTCTTTTGGTCGGCAAATAGGTTTCCGGTTTACCGTCTTCTACACTAATATTTAACTATGCACTTTAGTCACCCAGACTTTCTTGCTTCAGAATTTCTTTGATAGATCTTGGGTTTGATGTCAATTTCAACATATTGTTTAGTTTATAACACAATGCATAGACTGAGGGGATGGGGGAAAGCAGTCCATACTAGTTGGTCCAGATTTACAGAAAACCATCGGCATCTGGAAGCAACGACCAACCTTCCCATGCATGTTGGGTAGGGAATCAAACCCAGGATGTGACAGGTGGGAGGCGAGTGTGTTACCCACAATGCCCCTGTACTGAAGACAAAGGAATATAACCCTAAATGTCCAAAGTGTAGTCTCTGTTTTATCTCATTCAATTTTAATTTAGAGTACAGTTTCTCACAAATTATGCTGGTAGAGGGAAACCTCCAAAGTTAGGGTGTTTCATCCCTTATAGGGTGTTGTCAGGACAGGCTTTTGCCTCTCAGTGAATCCCACTTGTTGTCTTGAGCTTTGCTTGAAGAAAAGTTTCAAGCTAAGCAACCAAATGTCTCCAAACAAGACTCTTGAACTGTTGTTCCTATGGATAAGAGGGGTCCATAATTGAAAGATATGGCAAACTAACCGAACTATGTCACTGTGAGGAAATTACTATCATTCTGACTTAGATTTAAAAACAGTGTTTTGTATTTACTGTGATTTTGAGTATCACATTGAATCATCATTTATTACAAAGAGAGTGTGTTTATGACGCGGATTTTCAATGTCAATGCTAGTTGTGCAATTTATTCACAATTTATTCAGACCTAACAAACTGTACATTATCAAGTCAAAGTTACGCCTATCCTGCACAAGAGTTTTATTTTTTTTTTTTTCATTTTGAAAAATATGAAAAAGCCAATACAAACTATGCAACAGAGGAAATTTCAAGTGCTTGTCTCAAGCCACTGTCCATTTCATGCACACGGGGCTCGTCAGGAAGTTTAATTCAATATCAAAAATACAGTGATTGAACAATCCTAATTGATCTACCAAATACAGATTTTTAACTATATAACTAGATCATCAACGTGTAGAATCCATTTACTGTGTGCTATGCTGCAGAAAATGTACAGCAAATGTGAACATACACAGCAGACCCTTTATTATCTGAACATTCTGTTTTATGAACTCATGTCCAGTTTCTCAAATTTGTATTTCTTGATTATTTTTTGTCAAAGTATATTTTCTATTTACATACCTTCTAGTACTATAAAAATCTTTCTGTTCCAGGATATTTTGAAAATGGAAATTGTTCTGTACACGGTATTAATTCCCCAAACATTTATACATGTCTGCATTGCTCATGTGATATTTTAAGTCATGTGACCTTCTTTAACCCGTCAGATTACTGCAATATTTGAGGATGTATATTTATTATGTATGAACCAACTTAAACTATTTCATAAGACAATTTATAAATTTAGTTAAGTACAAAATACAACTAGAACTCATTTTAAAATTTTCAACCAATGAAACGCTTTGTGACAAATCAGCCTGTCAATTGGCCTTACCTGAGACCCTGCATATGAAGTACTTTGATTGATCACAACTTTCACGATTTTCCCAAACTTCCCAAAGTAATCATGTTTCTTTAGGACTTCTGTGTCTGCGAGGCGTTGTGAAAGACCGACGGCAAATACCAGGTTTTTCTGTACTACTCTGTAATATTAAGAAATATGTTACACTTTGAAATTAATATTGAAAGCTTTCTTTGTGCTACTCATTAATATAGAAAATTGCAAATTTAATAAGTAAATTAAATTTTTATAAGTTAATACCCTATCCAATGGACAATTGCTTTCACCGGTCGGCGCGACCGGTCCCGCCAAACGCCAAAAAAAGACGTCCTGTATATAATACCGGCAGGACCGGTCAGTAGTGTGCATTCGCTAGGTGGCGCATCATACTTGCTTCCTGTTTGTCAGAGTGACGTCAGTTCATCTTTTTCGTTGTCTAAACAGATTTAGACCCCTAGTAAGCTGGTAGCGGGGTCGGTTGGGTGGGCCTTGCCTGTCCATTGGATAGGGTATTAACTTATAAAAATTTAATTTACTTATTAAATTTGCAATTTTATTGCGTTAATACATCCTATCCAATGGACAATTGCTGAATAACTACCGCTTGGAAGGCGGGTAAGCTACTAGGGACTCAAATGAACTCATAATAAAAATTTTAACCTGAGAAGGCCCCTTTTGACCTAGGGTCAGAGAACCCCGAGAGGTCATGGTCGGTTACCAGTTAACCGGTTACCCGGAAGACTACCGACATTGCCCCCCCCCCTTTATCTTTACTCAGAAAAACTCTGAGAAAGGGGAGAGAGGAAGAGGCTGAGGTCAGTCCCATAAGACTTAAACTTCCCTAGAGAAGTAAGTCAAATTTACACATCTCATTTGGGGCTTGGTGGTGCCCCTGTTGGGCAGCCACAACTGGTCCCAAATGGCCAAGCTCCGAGTCACCCCTGCTCTCAGGAGACCTTTGATTGGAAGGTCTTAAGAGCCAGTAAGGGCCCTGACATCATGGGCTGTAACCTGATGCAGAGTGAGGGCCTCCTGGTCAGAGAGCTCATAGCATAGGATCACAGTCTGTTTGATCCATGGGGAGATGGGGCAGGTGAGATGTCTTTGTCGAAAACCTTGCTTGAAGGAGACAAAGAACAACAGTTACTCCTTATTGCCTAAGATCTGTAGTCCTGTCCAAGTAGTAGCGCAGGGCTCTAACTGGACATAAGGACCTGTCACCCTTGAGTGACTTATCCAGAGATGGGGCCAGGGCTGGTATGATCACTGGAGCCACACTATCTGGACCCTCCTTAGCCAGCTGATTCTTGGATAGAAAGCTGGGTGAGAGGCACAAGGACACCTTAGACCAGTCTGACTGGTGTCTGATGTTCTTATGTAACCAAACATGGATCTCACTCCTGCATTTACCAGAACCTAAGGGCAGCAAGGAAACAGTCTTGAAGGTCAGATGTTTCAAGGAGGCCTCTTTAGGGGTTCAGAGGGAGCCTTGTCAGCTGGTGTAGTACCAGTGAAAGGTTCCAGGAGGGTATGCCCCTCCTGCCCTTGGGTCTGTCCCTATGGAACTGTCCAGGAGACGAGTGAGATTCTCATCCTTGCTGACATTAATGGTGCAATTGCCCAGTTGTCAGCAATGGCCGATTTGTAGCCCTCAATAGTGCCTGGTTGCAACTTCTTGTCCTGAAACAAGTGCAGGAGGAAGTCAGCAATGGCTTTCAGAGGTGGTGCCCTGAAGTCCACCTGATTACTGCGGTACCACTTTGTAAGAAATGGTCCACTTTGCCTCATAGACAGATCTGGTTAATCCTCTTGAGGAGTCTTAAGTCGTGCTGCCACTGCCTCAGCGAAACCCTGCTCCTTGATTGCTGAGGCTCTAGGAGCCCAGCATGAAGATTCAGATTTGACAGGTTCCTGTGAAGAACCTGGTTGAATGGCTGGGACACCCGGTTGTGTATGTTGGGCAGACACAGTGGGATCTGACTGGACATTGCCACTAGATCCCAGGACTAGGGCATGTTGGGCCACCCTGGGGCAATCAGGATTATCCTGTTGCAAGGGTAGTCCTGCAACTTTTCCACCACTTTCCCAAGATGGCTGCAGGTGGAAAGGCGTATGGGTCCAGGTCCTCCCAGGAAAGGCGGAGTGTGTGCACTGCCCATGCCTGGGGGTCTAGGACCGGTGACACAAACTGTGGGAGTTTGTTGTAGAACGTTTGTTGTAGAAATAGGTCCACTTGATGCTGATGCCACCAGGAGCATATAGCTTGGGACACTTCTGGATAAAGTGACCACTCTATTGAATGGTCTGGCCAAGCTTGGATAGCTTGTCTACTATCACGTTCAGCCGGCCAGGGATGTGACATGCCCTGAGGGTTACTTGCTGCCTGGTACACCAGGACAGGATTCTCCACAGTAGGGCACACAGAGAGCCCGACTTCATCCCCCCCTTTTTGTTGATATAGGCAACCACGGTTGTGTTGTCTGTAGCTATCAGTACCGTCTTGTTGCAGTAGTGTGTTCGAAACTCTACTGGAGCTAGAAAGACTGCTTTAGCTCTAGATGGTTTATGTGCAAATTGCTTTCTGGAAGGGACTAAGTTCCCCTTGCAGTGTGCTCGTCTAAGTGAGAGCCCCACCCTTCTTTTGATGCATCTGTAAATATTTGCAGAGCATGTTTAGAGGGTGTAATGGTTGACCTAGCAGCACATTGCTTTCCTCCAGCCACCATCTTAGATGGAAATGGAGCTATCTGGGGACCGGGATCACCTTTTCTAGTGAGTCTGGGACCCTCCAGTTGTTTTCCAAGTGCCACTGTATGGGCCTCATGTGACGTTGCCCTAGGTGGACTTGCTTTCCTGTAACTGTGAGTAGACCTATGAGGGACATGAACAGCCGGACCGGGCGTACCGGACCGGACAGTATTGACTGGATCTTGTCTGTCAAAACCTGACAAAGCTCTGGTGTGGGTTTGACCTTGCCCTCTTTCAGGTCGAACTGGTAACCTACGAAGTTGAAAACCTGTTGGGGGCCAGTTCTGACTTTTCACCAGCCACCCTAGTTCTTGACAAAGGGTTACTAAGGTCTGTGTATGCTGGAGACAAGTGTCGTGGGTAGAGGCTCTCACCAGTCAGTCGTCTAGGTATTGGTGGATCCTTATACCCCTCTGAAGTGCCATGAGTTTGACCTCTTGGCCACCACTGTGAACTCCATGGGAATTGGAATATGGAGGAATGCGTCTTTGAAGTCTATGGATGTGACCCACTCCCCTGCCTGTAGGGAGGTTCTTATTGCCTCTGGGGTCTACATTTGAACAACTCTGAGTTAAAAAAGGTGTTCAAGGTGCTCAGGACCAGGACAGGTCTCCACCGGTTGTTGGGCTCGGGTACCAAAAATAGCCGGTTGCCCTGTGAGTTTTGATTTTCTACCGGTTGTACTGTATTCTTGTTCACCAGCTGATACAGTGCTTCTAAAAGGAAGGACTGCTTGGCTGGGTTGTGGTAGTTGCTTATTACAGTTGGTGACCTTGTCAAGTTGGGTCTGAACCGGAAGGGGAGGGTGTAGCCCTCCCTCAGTGTGGTGACTACTTTTGGACTCAAACCCAGAACTTCCCACTTCTCCCAGCACCGGTTATAAGTGAAGCAATGCACTGTAACCGGTTCCTGGTGGTTCCCCAGTTCTGCATAAACTCATTGGAGTTGGCCGAACTGGGTGAATTGAACCATTTCTTTGTAGGGGTAGGTTCATATGAAAACTGCCTTTCTTCCTGCCCAGTGGAGGATTCAGCAGCTTCTGCAACCAACAGTCTCTGTAACCGGCCAAACCGGTAGGTGCCATCTCTCTGTAACCAAAGTTTCTGGGAGAAGGCCCTGTAACCAAAGAATTGGGACATCACATTTCTGTAGTCTTAGTTAATCCCTTGGTAGATCTCCCAGTCCAGTAGACTGGTGTTCCAGGTTCAGTCTCAGGTTACTTCACCATTATCTCTCAGATTCTTTTGAAGCAACTGTCCCTGAAGGTTTGCAAGCCGGCACCTGGTGGGTAGGTTCTGTAACCAGTCGGTTAAGGGAATTTCTTCCCGTCCAACTAACTTGTCACCAGCAAATTTCTATAGCCGGTAAACCTCTGTAACCGGTGAACCTGTTGTCAGCACTGGATTTGAAGCTGGTTTCTTGTCAGTAAGCATGGGAACAGTAGTTTCTCTGTAACCAGCACCACACTCGGGAACCGGCAGCACTCCGGAACCGGTAATTCTCTGTAACCGGTGAACCTGCTGTCAGCACTGGATTTGAAGCTGGTTTCTTGCCAGTAAGGATGAGAACAGCAGATTCCTCTGTAACCAGCAGCACTCCTGGACTGGCAGCACTCAGGAACCGGCAACCCTGCGGCACCGGTACACTCCGGAACCGGCAACACTTGGGAGCCGGTAATTCTCTGAACCAGTAGCCCTGCTGTGTGTCACCAGCAACTCTGTGTAACCGGTAATCCTATTTAACCGGTAGCCCTTGCTGGATTTCTGTGATCACAACCAGCAATCTGAGCAGAACTGGTGCCGGTATCTCTCATCACTGGCTGGCTAGTGACCCTACCGGTAGCCTGAACAGGACTGGTACCGGTCCAAAATTCTGCACTGGGGAGATAAGGGTCAATGGTCACTGCGACTTCTGGTAGGTGAACCCTCTGAGCAGCCGCAGCGGTGGTCTGAACAAGACTGGAACCGGTACCCCCACAGTCACACCGGTGGAAAGGCCTCTGGTGGAGGTTCCAGTATCAAACAGGGCTGATCACTGGAAACTACTGAGGAGGGGGTCCTTGACAGCTTCACAGGAACATGACTGGAACCAGTACCCCCCAACAGTCCCACCAGTGGAAAGGCCTCTGGTGGAGGTTCCAGGATCAAGCAGGACTGATCACTGGCAGCCACTGAAGGGGTTTCTTCACAGGAACAGCACCCACCGGTAGTCTGTACAGACCGGAACCGGTACCCCCAACAGTCACACCAGTGGAAAGGCCTCTGGTGGAGGTTCCAGTATCAAAACAGGGTGATCACTGGTAACCACTGAAGGGGGGTTGTTGACAGCTTCACAGGAACATGAATGGAACCAGTACCCCCAACAGTCCCACCAGTGGGAAGGCCTCTGGTGGAGGTTCCAGGATCAAGCAGGACTGATCACTGGCAACCACTGAAGGGGTTTCTTCACAGGAACAGCACCCACCGGTAGTCTGTACAGACCGGAACCGGTATCCCCAACAGTCCCACCAGTGGAAAGGCCTCTGGTGGAGGTTCCAGGATCAAACAGGGCTGATCACTGGCAACCACTGAAGGGGTTTCTTCACAGGAACAGCACCCACCGGTAGTCTGTACAGACTGGAACCGGTAAAACTCATCACTAGTGCTCCCCACCGGTAGTCTGACCAGAACTGGTACCGGTAAAACTCATCACTTCTTGTCAGCTGAACCAGTCACGCCTGGGGATTTGCTTGCCGGTAGTTGTGTTGAGATCTGTGAAGTCACATGACTGGCACCGGCAAAAATTTGCAGAGTTCAATGACCACTTGTCATCTAATTCTTCAGGCCAACAGACGAGTTGCTGGATTTCTTCTTGCCAGTTAAAAAGTGTGTGTACAGTAATAAATACTCGTCTTTTCTTCTAAAACTTCTGTTGAAAACACGATTCCTCCATTGTTGAATGCGTATCACGTGATCAGGTTCCTGTCACGTGACAAGCATAAGCTGGAAGTGATGACGTCAGACGATGCATTCTTCTTTACTTCTAAATTCTTCTCGTCGACATACACTCAGTGTTTCTCGGCAACGAAGAAATAAATGGAGGTTAAGTCATGGAGATACAACCTTCTGTGTAGAAGAAGGAATGCTGCAGGGACGACACACGAGCTCTCACCCACGACTTCGTCTCGACGACAAGTACACAGAAATTCTTCAAAACTGGTTATAAAGTGCTGGATAATGCCTCGTTTTAGTCCTGGAGAGGCACTGATATGTATGAACACAATAAATATATTTAAATTCGTAGAATAAGCCGTGTTTCCTTCAAAACTTGGAGATCACTTCAAAACACGTCTGCACACTACGCGCCAAACGAAAAAGATGAACTGACGTCACTCTGACAAACAGGAAGCAAGTATGATGCGCCACCTAGCGAATGCACACTACTGACCGGTCCTGCCGGTATTATATACAGGACGTCTTTTTCTGGCGTTTGGCGGGACCGGTCGCGCCGACCGGTGAAAGCAATTGGGAGATTAAACATGTGATATGACGGCCATTTTGCTTTTGAAACTGGGCCAAGTACTATCATAGTAGCTTTCCTAGCCATGTATCTTTTATGCAGATTTGATGATACTTGCTGCAATATTTTCAGATTTTGAGCATCTTAATGATTTTCAGACAATCAGCTATGGCAGCCATTTTGTTTTTTAAAATGAAGCCAAAATTTTTAAAAGGCAAAAACATTTACAGGCCAGGGCTTCCCATGGGCTGTTTTCACGTTCTGAACCCCTAGGAGCAATGATAAGGGAGATGTAAGGATGTTTTACTATGATGACCCCACTTAACTTAATGCAGGGGTCAATGGTCAAATTCAACACTTGGAAAGGATTCTCAGGCCATGACTTCCTATAAGATGTTTTCACATTTCCAATCCCTAGGAGCAATGATAAGGGTGATATAACGCCTTTTTAATAGGATAACCCCATTTAACATTAAACATCTGATATGGTGGCCATTTTGTTTTTGAAACAAGGCCAAATTTCTACCAGGCTACCTTTCCTAGTCATGTATATTTTGAGCAAATTTGATTATGCTAGCTGCGAAATTTTAAGATTTAGACCAGCTTAATGATTTTCAAACAATTAGCTATGGCAGCCATTTTGTTTTTCAAAATAAGGCCAAAATTTTGCACAGACATGTTTTCATAGCCATAAACATGGTGTACAAATTTGGTGAAGATATCTTTATAAATGAATGAGATATTCAGGTTCATGTAAAAATGTGACGAATGGACAGAGGGCTGCACACACAGGGAAGGCGTTTTATAATCTCCCGCCAACAGCCTTTGGCCACTGGCGAGGGATAATAATGTCACATGAAGTCATCAATAACTGTAATATGTTATTAGGAGTGACAACAGTTACTCAAGCCTTGACAGAGACAGTTACTTATTTGGGTTTGATTAAGTGCACACTTTGGCCTCTGGTTCCCGTAACCAACTATATATTACAATATGTATAACTTGCGATATTCACAGTATTTAGTTTGTACTGCGTTTAAGGTTTGACATCTTTTAAAGGCCTTTTATATATATATATATATTTATTGACATTTTGACATCCCAATCCAAGGAGTCCATACAAATGGAGTTACACAACTCAGCATTGTCACTTGTGAGAGTCCGACCCAAAGAAAGGTGACAGACTGTGACTACAGTTCAGAGATTAAGCATCTGGATAGCTGATACCTGCTAATCTACAATACTGAAGGAAAGTAACAGAACCATGACTGTTGACAGACATGGTACTGCTAAATACACTTTGCTGTCGACTGCTGATCGATATATAAGGTCCTGAAGGGGTTAAGGAGACCTCATGTGAATATCTCACCCACTGAAAATTAACCACAGACCACATATACAAACATGTTGTGTATAATCCCACGCACAAAAACACACACAGACACCTAGATACTGATTACATTACAGGTGAACCATTGACAAGTGTAATCCACTGTAATAGTTACTGTCTGACACACTTGATGGGAAGAAGATGAATACACAGCCAAAAAACCCAGACAGGTTTAATAACTGTGGAAAAAAATACTTACCTAACATTTGCTAAGTGTTTTCTGTTTTCTGCTGCTTTTTGCTTTCTCTGAAGATCTTTCATCTTTCTTTCTCTTTTGATTCTCTGTAGCCTGTTCATGACATATGTTTACATGTCTTCTTCAACTATTCACTGATCTTACTAAAGCTTTGTATTGTAAACAAACATTGTTAAACTCCATCAAGAAGCAGAAAATACTAATATATACACACTATGCATATACCTTCAAACACCTGCACTTCTGTAAAGATAAACACCAATAAATTGTTCATGAAAGTCAATGAGCACCTAGTTAACATTCAATAATTGATTCCCAGCTTCCTGTGTATACTGCTTCACACAGTCTGGTAATACATATATGAAAATGTCAATACTGACAATTTAAATCATTTGTATAATAATCACTCGCTCTAGAACTATCAATCAAAATGCCAATAAACAGCTAATAAACATACAAAATTCAACAGCAGGATTTTTCTTACACTGAACATATCTTCATACTTACTTTCATAAAGATTATTGCATCTAGAAAGGAAATTTGAACTTTCTCCAAACATATAATTATAATATTGTGAAACAGAAACCAAAAGTTTTAAAAACCAAAACACAAATTTGTTGGAATAACGTACAAGTGAAACTGTTAGTAGTCAGTAGTATTAGCTACTTTAATTTATGATCACCTCGGTTAAATTTAAATCTGTGGTATATTTTTAAAATTTACCCTATACATGTATCTTAACTTATACTCAGTATTATAATTCCAAAGATATATTTTGTAAAAGACATTGAATACATACTCATCTTCTGTGAGTGGTTTGAAAGCTGCTGGGTCCTCTGGATATGACTAAAAATACATGAACATGACATAGAATTATCCAATACCCATACTACTTCATTTAATGCAGGAAAGACATCTGTAATAATTTTACTCAAAAACTCATTATCAATAGGCTTACGGTTAATGGTTCATATGGCATTATACTACTTTTCTATTTAAAATAATACAATTGTTCTTGAGAGTGAATGACCTTTTTTTAATTTTGTAACATTAAAAATAAAAGAGAAGTTCCAAATTTATAATAATGACATTGATATAATGACTGTTCCTTCACTTTCTAAGGGTTTTACTAGTATATGACAAATCGGTCCTAAAACTTTTTCAAAATCTCACTTCTTTGAGGTGTAATATAATAACATTCCACTTCAATCCAGTACAAACCAAAGTCTTTCACCAAACAATCATAATCTATCAAAACTTGTTCTATCTGACTGACAATAGGTCACTTAAAGTGCAGGGGTTCTGGATAAAATCTGAAGTAGTCTGCTGAAAAGATTTTTTCATTCTACGGTTCAGAGAAGCACCAATTCTCTAGTCCATATATCAAGTAATCATATGAGTAACTACCTTCCCAGTGTCAGCAATTTTGTGTATATCACTTTAGAGGGGGGAAATGTCTATCTTCATCTAACCTGAATAAGTACTGGTAAAGTCTCAAGTTCCTGATAGGTCTACAGTAATTGACAAGAATAAATATTTTTACAAAGTCATATATAGGCTCAAGGAAAGCTGTGGAGATAGTCATTGTTTCAAGTTAACATAAGCAAAACCTAGTCTAGGGAATGGTATATACACACCCAGGGATGGTGGGTCCATTAATTTTTATGTAGTTTTATGTCATTCCAGTACTGAAGCCCAACACTTACTCACTCGATGTGTCGCAAAAAGGAGATAGATATTCTATTCAAATATTCATGATGGTTCCAGTTTAATTTGCTCTAAATTTTTTGTATTTTAATTCCGATTAACCCAAGTACTGATAACGACAAGTTTGGACCCAAGTGGACAGTGAACCAACCGGTTAGCAAAAAGTCTCAAAATAGAATTGCAGAAGTCCTATGTCCAGTTTCAATGGAGAATACATTATTTCAAATGTTAAGTAAGCCACAAGATTAAGGTAAATGCAAAAAAAAGTAAATACATCACTTGTCTTGGCACAAAGATCACAGTACAGAAACTACATTTGACACCCAAACAACTAGGGCTGCAACGATTCTTCGGTTACTCGGAAACGAAACGATTCAGTTCAATACTCGAGGCAAGAAAAGTGAACACCTAAACATAGACATAAAATCTACAAAATTCTATTTTTTCTTTAAATATATGAATATATTTATATATTTTACTAATATAAGGCGTTTCCGTTTCAGTATTTTATATTTTACGTATTTGCAAACTTTAATTCTTTGTGTAACAACGTTTTATAAGATGACATTTTATTATAACGTATTTCGAAGATGCCTCAATATAAAGATGGTTAAAGTTTCTTATATTTTGCATTATAAATGCGTCTTTTTCCCAAAATTCAATAAATTATCAAAATTCTTTCCTGTTGTGTGGTTTGTAACCATTTTATAAGGTGTGATATGTCAAAATATGAAGCAGTTTATTTCGTGGGTGATAATCAAGCGATTAACCGAGTCCGAGTCGATTCTTCTAAAACGAGGAATCGAGGCGCATTTTCGGGCTCGCTTGCAGCCCTACAAACAACAGCAGGTGACAGAAGTTACAGCACATTTTAATTTATCAGTTGGTTTTACTGTCCCAGTTGGATGATTGTCCCCTGGTGTACCTGTGTTCTAAGTTTCATTTGTTTCATAACAGTGAAAACCATAATAAATACTTGCAGGAATATTCATTTATGCTTCTTACTATCTTAAATACATGTTTTGTATTTGGATGCCAAAATTGAATGTGTAGTGTGCAGATTAGTAGCATGTTTATATTTAAAATATTCTAAAATGTAAATTGACAGGCATTTATAAATCTGTGTTTTATGCAGGGGGTGGGTCAGTAACAAAAATAAGTAGAGATCTGAAGGCTGCCAAATCCAAACTTATCCGATTCCCAGATACCAAAAAGAAAAAAAAAAAGAAGCATTTTATTACACACCCTTGATCAAACAGGCTGCCTACTTCAAGTAAAACTCATGAAAACAAAACTTGGTCATTCTGTTATAAGAAATGGTCCAAACTGATCTATTAATCTTTTTAAAGAAGAATACACTAACATCTTAGGGGAATACTTTTCAACAGTTTTTATTGCATCTTCAAGTATTTTTTTTACTGAAACCACCCCTCTTATTAATAACCCTACAAGGTGGATGTATACCTTTGGTGACCTTGTCCCTTGAAATTTATCTCAACAGCCTGGTACAGTTTCGATGTTTAGTATTTACTAAGTATTTCATCTGGCTGAATAAAACTGTAGCACAGTATGGCTAGTGTGTGTGTGACTCAGAAAATCTGACAAATGCCTGTCTATCCTTTGGTATTCTTCAACACCTTCAGTCTTGATAACTGATAACCTATGGTGGTCACATCACATATCTCTCAGTCAATGAAATCATAATGAGCAGCAGAAATATGCTCAGTGGAACCTTTCCTCATAACCATCAAGTTTATTTATATAGATAACAACAATAATGCTGACATAC
Organism: Sabellastarte sp. h YS-2021; assembly: GCA_964017235.1. Lineage (NCBI taxonomy): Eukaryota > Metazoa > Annelida > Polychaeta > Sabellida > Sabellidae > Sabellastarte > Sabellastarte sp. h YS-2021. The sequence goes on along the minus strand of OZ024934.1, from coordinate 80,055,929 downwards.
AACAAGAATGATGGGAGGGGAGAAAGGAGGAGCTGAGTCAAACATAGCCCTGCAAAAATTCCTGTTTTACCAAAGTCTTTCTGCAAACTCAAAATAAACTTGAACAGAGTTATCAATGTAACCTCCAAATTAACCAACAGCAGACTAGTGTTTGTTGAATTTCAGGGATCAGTGGAGTCAGATTTGAGGACACAACTTGTGTTATGATTGTTGGTGATTTCTGAAGATTGAGCATCCTCTAAAACAAGAGAATGTCCAAATATTATCACTGGTTGTATTTTATTCCAAGAACATAATATTTCTTGCTACTTAAAACCTACAGGTAAATATGTGCACTTCATGGAAGAGCAACGTGGTAATGCAAATATGAAATGTTGCAAATTATTGTGTTTCAAGTTACCATTTATAATGAAGTAAGAATATAGTATAGTTTATTTTGTAAAAACTCAAGTTTAATTGTGTAAATCAATGCGATCTCCATATATCTCTCACCAAGTTGTGAATCGAGCTATGACTAACTCATCCCAACACTAGACACTACATCAAAAATGGCTGTTTCTTTTTCGGCAATATTACTGGAAGTAACTAGAATCAAATTTTTACATTGCTGATATTGATATAAGTTTCTGCACATTAATTAAATAGCAACTTGCTAACGACAAAAAGTCACTGAGGACTCAAAAGTAGTAACACGAAAAAATTTATCACATTTTGTCACTGCTTTACAAAATCCAGTTATTGTATTGGGTATTTTATAATAAGGTTAAAGTAGAAGGTTTAACCTTAGTGTGAGTGTGACACAATAATCATCACACTGTCACCTGGTGGTATGTTCCACTTGGATATACATCTGGGAATTTTTTGTGTGATTCTTAAATTATTCTTTGGCGAAACAAGAATAATTATTGGGTAGGAGACTATATCTCCCACATACACTGTCGTCATACAACATACGATCAGGTTTAATTCTCTTCAATAAATCTTAGCACTGAATTGATATTTACTCCAAACAATATAACTGCTACAACACAAGTAATCTAGGTTGGATGAAAACAATCAACTAGGTTGGATGAAATCGTTTAAATGACAATGCTTTTCTGCACATGGCAACACAAAACGCTCACATGTTTGTCTGTCAATGTATAGCAGTTAACATGGCACTACTACAGGATACATAGGCCTTTTATATAAAAATATGACTTCACTGCTCAATGCTTATTAAATTACAGCAAGTCCATTTGAAAGCAACATACAAACAGTATATATGAAATTCACTAAATGGACTAAATAGCTAATGGAGCAATGCCTTAAAATGTCAACCACAAGCCTCGAGTCAATTTCAATTCTGCCATTAATTGGACTGATTCATGCTTCTTCCTTTTCTTCTGAAGAGTCAAATAGTATACAGCTTTTAAGCCTCCCTGAGCTTTAACTTCAATATATATATATATATATATATATATATATATATATATATATGTACAGTAATAAAAAAAATAAACAAACCCACTGTAAACATAAGCAAGTGTTATTTTTGACAATTTAGATTTAAAGTATTAATTTTTGACACTTTTAGACAGGTCATAATTAAGAAACATACTGCTCTATTGCAATGTATTCAAACTACCATTTTAAAATTGTGGGGGAAAAAAATGATATTTTACCTTTCGTAAGGAAGGCGGACTCCCAAACAGCATGGTCAAAGCCACCAGGTAATCCAATTGTGCCATAAAACCTAATTTTTGTAAAACCTTAACAAAAAACTTGTAAATGTGACTCTCCTGTCCCACTGTAGTTACCTACTCAGTTAAGGCTTACAACCCTTTCATTTCTTCTGGACAACCCAACAGTCTAGACTCATAAATCCATTACCAGTACAACAATATTATACAAGACGGTATAATAGATGAAATCATAGGAATTTCTGGACTATGATCCCCTTTCTGGTAAATCAAAATCCATCACTCAAACAGCATCTCCACTAGATTATAAACAACAACTCCACCCAAAATATCATTCTATTTCCAGGCGTTTTTTTGCCCTGTCAAAAACATGCATAAATTCCTTGGCAAACTCATTTAATCAGAATGCATGAAAATAGATCCTGAACACTTGAGTACATGGTTATTTTGTCTTCAAATTGATGGCTAAATTATCCACGCCTGTAGATTTCTTGTAATTATTACTACCACAGTCCAAAGCAGTGATTTCCGTCCTCCACTCCTAGATATAAGCCATTCATGTATGGTTTTACCAGAGTTCTACAACTTGATGGTGGTAGTCTTGAAACAATCACAAACTTCAACCATATACTCTTCTCAAATATTGGCAAAGAAGATGTTCTTCTGTACTAAAATGAATTGGTGAGTTTTAAGCACTATTTAACACTTGATATGTAAACACACTGAGTATAGATATTTAAAACACACATATCCTGATATGCGAGTTTCCCTGACTTTAAGTTAGTGCAAAAGACAAGAATCTGCTTGCGAATCAGGGCATACTGATTAAGGGTCTCACCCTAGAACACACAGACATGCTGAATAGCCAGATGCAGCCTCTCTGCATTGGCTTTCACCAGGAAAGTGATCCTTGCAGTAATCTATACACTTGACATTTTGTGAATTACCCAAGCAACCCCTCTGCAATGATTGGCACATCTGTGAAAGCCTTTCTCTGTCAGCATCCTAATTTCTTTCTCATCAATTTTTATACTAGCTTTGAATAACTTAAGATGTCTATTTCCCCACTCCTCAAGCATCATTCATTTCTACTAACCCTTCCTGCTGTTTTCGAGAGAGTGTGACTATCCCATCTGGAAGAATTACAAAGTCTCTTCTTTTGACACAACAACATATTAAACAGACTAGACTAGAATAGGATAGAGCAGACATCAGCAAATAAACCAACAACTTTTTATGCTTACATTTTGATATTTTGTTGTTTGTTCACATCCAATACTATTTATCCTCTTGTCTATAATACATTTTCTTGTTGTTTTCAAACAATCAAAACTTTGGACTTTAAACTGAAACCATAAATTTCACTTGTCCCTTGTTCCAAATGACACAATGGAGTGATATAAAACAGTGATATATGGTGTCTTATTCCCATGAATGATTGTGTATTTGTACACTTGTATATTTGCACTTGTACATAGGCTGTTGAGAATGGGAGAGACATGCACAGGCAAAAAGAAGACAGATATAATAATTATGAATGACTTTCTCACAGTAGGCAGTGGTCTCTACCAGCCAATACTAAATTATGCTGATACGGTGTGCTAGGAAAATACGTAAGACAGGGGAAATTTACCACAGCATATGAAATTCACCATAGAAACTGCCCCTTCTATATTGCACTAACCTGCTGTGAAATGCATAGAAATTAAGACTGTGACTTCGTTAGAAAAACGACACCGGGTATTCGTCTCGCAAGAACCGATCCAAATTCGGGTAACCGTGTTTTAGTTGTCACCCAGTGGAAGTAGCAGAGAAGCAAACATGGCGGATGATGTAAACAAAACTTTACGAAAAATAATGTTAAATATCTGTATAAATAAGGAAAATTACGTGAAAAACTATCAGTAGTTAGAGAAATCTGACAGAATATTAAGGTTTACCCAAGTTTTTCATTGTTTTACAGTATATTTAATATTTTTTCGGTTTTCGGTTTATACTCGGTTTCTTACAGACTTCGAACAGTTTTCGGGTAACCGGGTAACCTATCACCGCCTTAATAGAAATTGAGCAAACAAATCTATAAATGGTTCATATATGAACAAAAGCTATAAATTTGTTAAGAATATTATGTGAAAGAAAAACATGTGGCAAATTTTATAGACTGTAGCAAATTTTCTCCATTTCCTACTCTGGATGAAGTATGCATGCTGTTCCAGTATGGCCATCCATCACTCCACTCTGTGTCTCTCTCTGTGATGCTGAGGTGCTGGTGTTGATGTTCACTTTTAAATTCTCCACCTTATTCCTACAGAAAACTCCTATCTTCTTAATGAACATAACCTGAAAGATACACATGTGGCCTTGCCTGGATATCAGCTTCGGTGGCTAAATAGTCAACATCTTTAGTAAATTGCAAAAATATGTTAAGGATGAATGATACTGCATACTAATTTCTTCTGACTGACCATCAGGAGAGCCCCATAAAACACTCAGTACATCTTTTGTGGATCTTTTAGACATTTAGCCACATGAAACTGGTAAAATTGTAAATTTAATAAGTAACTTAAGTTAAATAAATTTATAAGTTTAAATTTATAAGTTAGTACCTTATCTAATGGACAATAAGATATACCAGTTGGCGCAGGCCAGTCCTGCCAAATGCCAGACAAAGATGCCCTGGGTTTCCCCTGGCAGGACCGGTCACGTAATGTACATTTGCCAGGTGGCGCATCATACTTCCTTCCTGTCTACACAACATGTCATGGCATCTTGTTTGGCACATGTGCATTCAGTCGCTTTTCGAAAGTTGAAGGAATTTTTGTAAAATTATCTACAAGGACATTTTATTTTGTGAAATATTTTATAGTAAGTGATTGTATGTATTTCATGGTCTCTCCAGGACAGAAACTTGAGAGTTGTAGGCACTTCATGGCAGCGTTTGACCTACATTTTAAGTACGCTAGGTGTCACGATAGGGCATTGGCAATGATCAAGCTAATACTAAATTTATTTTTACCTTTATATTTATACCTCATTCTGGTGGTCTGGAAGTTTCTCAAAATTAGAATACAAGTTAGTTTTGCATTCAGCCTTCAGGCATTTTCCTTTTATGTTCAGTTTGCCTGTCTCATTAAACTCTGGCTTTGCCGATGTCAGTTGAATAACAAACTTTCAATAATTTAGACTGGGCCAAACCAATGCCAATATATCCCAAGACAGGTCATACCTCATGTCTCAGACTTCGATTAGGTATATTCTATGAGACCATCTTCTGCAATCATCTGTATGCCCTATTTATTAAGAAAATACAACTTAATCGCCGATAATATAAAAACTTTAGTATATGTATTTGTGTATTTTCCAAAAGAAAAATTGTATCCCAGACAAGCAGCTAATAACTAATATTAACTATATACTAAAAAAGTTTGTATTTAATTTATTATATATTCAATCTTAAAGCAATGAAGTTTGATCCTTTTTTCCAAGTACTTAAATGATTGTCATTTCTAAATTAGTAATCCCCAAACATTTTTATCACACCTATGATTAAGGTTCTTATATAACATATAAATGTGTGATTATCAACTGAAACAAATTTAGAACACTCAAAAATCCCCATTTTTTGAAGTTTAAGGTGCCTAAACATCATTTATATTTAATATTAAAATAGGGCCTTACATTGTCAGTGACACTGCTGTTTAAGGTCAGCAGAAAGATGAAGAAAGAAACTTGTAATATTCTTTAGACCATCCTCAACATGTCTACCATAGGTACTTTGGTCTGTGGATTTAATGGTATTATGACTAAATTGAACCACAAGCCATTGACATAGGACTCCTTATGTGTCAACTGTCTGGATAAATGAACTGACCAGGCCAACTGGAGTTGTTCTGCCCACACAGGTTTCCATACTTAAACTCAACTTTTGTGTCATCTGTCTGTTATCTTATACCAGAACTGCAGGCAAATAGTGTTCAAAAGTCAACTTTTGTGTCATCTGTCTGGTATCTTGTACCAGAACTGCAGGCAAATAGTGTTCAAAAGTCAACTTTTGCGTCATCTGTCTGGTATCTTATACCAGAACTGCAGGCAAATAGTGTTCAAAAGTCAACTTTTGTGTCATCTGTCTGGTATCTTGTACCAGAACTGCAGGCAAATAGTGTTCAAAAGTCAACTTTTGTGTCATCTGTCTGGTATCTTGTACCAGAAATGCAGGCAAATAGTGTTCAAAAGTCAACTTTTGTGTCATCTGTCTGGTATCTTGTACCAGAACTGCAGGCAAATAATGTTCAAAAGTCAACTTTTGTGTCATCTGTCTGGTATCTTGTACCAGAACTGCAGGCAAATAGTGTTCAAAAGTTAACTTTTGTGTCATCTGTCTGGTATCTTGTACCAGAACTGCAGGCAAATAGTGTTCAAAAGTCAACTTTTGTGTCATCTGTCTGGTATCTTGTACCAGAACTGCAGGCAAATAGTGTTCAAAAGTCAACTTTTGCGTCATCTGTCTGGTATCTTATACCAGAACTGCAGGCAAATAGTGTTCAAAAGTTAACTTTTGTGTCATCTGTCTGGTATCTTGTACCAGAACTGCAGGCAAATAGTGTTCAAAAATCAACTTTTTTGAAGAACTTGAATAACAACAAATTAAAAAATCTCTTTTTGGACAGATGTTGACTTATGGCATTATAGAAATCCTTTTTCTTTGAACAAATTGACGATCACAAAAACAAGGAGAACTAAATGAGATACATGGACATAAATCAGGCTGAAGGTCCCGATGGCAGCTAATCTGGCAGTTTATACATATTGATTGATCAATACACAGTTACAAGGAATGCAGACACTTGTACATGGGTCTTTTTTCCAGATCAGTGGCCAGACAGGCTAGTACCCAGCAGAGATAAACCAGTTATAATTCCTCAAAAGACAAGTCTTGCTGAAGGCTGAAAATACCAGAGCCTTATTTATAAAGCCGAGTCTTTATGTCCCTTAAAACAGCAAAGGTCCTAACAGGAGATGGCCTCAGTAAATCAACCACTACGGTCTTAAGACTTTTATAACTCAACTAATTTCAAAATTTTTCAAATATTGAGAAATAAGCAAGTGTTTTAGATGCAGATTATCTATATTTAAATAAACTGTATTGAAAAAGCCTGGTTCACTGTGAGAAAACTTGTTTCCATTACCTCACAAAATGTCCACTTCAGCAATTGTTGGGGAAAATATGCAAGAAATCCCCTTAATTCTCTAACACATAAACTTCACAAAGGTTTCTACACATCTTAATTAGTGGTCATTAACTTCTTTCACGCTTTCTCAATGAAATTTTGACTTCCACCATCATGTTAGAGCATGATTTTCAGTCATAAGCACATAATTTTACATACAATGTTCTTGTCAAAACTAATTTATTATTGTAAGTCATTTCGACAGAATTTGTTGTTCTGCCACAGCAAAACGATAAAAAGTTCTGCCCCAGATCCCCCCCACTCCCTGTACCAGGATTAAACAGAGACCAACTGCAATGCTAGGGTACACAATATGCATAATTACAACTGTGAGACTAGCTTGTCACAGAAACATGTGATGGCCTGCAGTGTGATCAATGTCTTTTGCACCACACTCACATCACCAGATTTTACTACCACTTTTTTCATGTAAAGAAAATCTGGACGATACAGTAAATATGAAGTATGATATCCCCTACACTGTATGCAATTTACACTTAGGAAATCTTATTATTTCACTCTGAATCACTGGAAATTTAAACTCATTACTCTTTGGAAAATTTTAAGTTACCAAATGTATCAAATTCATTTCCATGAATTTCGATTCATTCTGCATGATATCCCCTACACTGTATGTAATTTGCACCAAGGAAATATTATTATTTGACTCTGGATTACTGGAAATTTAAACTCATCATTCTTAGGACAATTTTTAGGTTATCAAACATATCAAATTCATTTCCACAAATTTTGCTTCCTGCTCTTCCTGAATAATGTGAACGCAATGTCCCAGTGGCATATTGCCTATTGCTGTGATGAAACTTAATTTCTGAAGTGGGAGGAGTTTGCCAAATTGCAAAACTGAAGTCTTAAAAAGTTAACAATGGTAACATGCTTAAAGCTCAAGTTAGAAATCTTAGTCAAGAGCCTCTCTGTTTTTCCTCTTTCTCTCCAGATATGAATTAAATTTACAATGCAAAAAAACAAACAAAAAAACAACCTTTAACCTTGTTGGTAAAGGGGAGATAGTTAGTTTCTATTTGATCCTTAAAAATTTAAACAAAAGCTGCTTATAGACGTTTAAGAACATGTTCCCAAAAAGCAACAAATTTTTCATCAAGGTATAAAAATTGCATAGAATCACTTAATAATATGTACTTGTATTATAATCTGACAATATACAGTGAATTAATATCCAAAATGGTACATATAACCCCAAATAAACTGCATTTTAATTATGTTTTATGTACACCTGTAGAAGATTTTACAGTTTTGTGTATACCAGGGATGGGTCTGCACTATATTCTAACATGACACAGATGTGTCCACGATTCTGATTGACTAAACAACAAAATACTTTACCGGTAAAGTACAGCATAACCCTGTCACTCCCTATTATCGCTTATTATGGCTGTCGTAACAATCAACGTTTTACAGTAAAATTTGAAATAATTATTCATCTTAAAATAATTTGTCATGTTAGAATAGGAATAACCCCCTCCAAACCCATGGTATACGGTTTGAGGCAATAAACCATGGTAAAATTCTGTGTATACCGTGGTTTGGTCAGGGGTTATTCCTATAAAATGTCATGTGTACATCAGTAGGTCACCAATGTAAAACTGTACTGATTTCAGGACTCTGTGTTTTAGTACACCAGAACCACACATGGATGTTTCCTTTCAACAACATTGCAATAAAAGTCCCAAAAAACACAAAATATGAGATAAATCTGCACAATTTCTTCGGATTTCTGGTTAATTTCCAATATTTTAAGTTTTCTTTTTATATGTGTTGACAAGCGAGATAGAGGTTTTGCAACCAGAACATGGCATTTTTTGCTCAATGTAGTAATTGCTATACAGTAAAAGTTTGCAAACGCACAAAAATAGGAGATAAAAGCTAATAAGTTCTTCAGATTTTGGGTATTTTAACTCTTCTTGACATTAAATGTGTTGGCACACAAAGTGGCGGTTTTAAAATCTCATACCAGTATTCAGTAAAATACTCTCCATATCGAGATACCTGGCCTACATCCATAATGTATACTCGTGCTGCGACGATGTTTGTATAAGATCGATAGTTCGTTTATTGCACCGAATTCGACCTTCAGTTCAAATGTCTGAAATTTGGACTTTGAAAAATGTTTAAAATGACAACGATCGCACCACATCCCATCAGATTCTATTATCACCCATCTATAAAATCTGCATTTTAATGTGAATATGGTAACATTTATGAAAATATACATGGATTTTATATTTTTTGCATAATTTCAACAAAGTGACAAGATTTTACATAAGATTTCTGCATTTTTACTGGTTTTGAAAATGTTTAGACAATCGAACTGGACTGAAGTTTGCTGGCTTAACAGATACCAAACATCGAACCCGACATTGTGAACAATCTCACAGCACAAGTGTATACTTATTTGACCAAATCTGAATTTCATTGGATTTTTGTTTTCAGACACCGGTTTCAAAATTTCTTTCAATCTAGTACTAGCCCTAATGTATGCAACATGTCTTGTTGCTTTATACATCTTCCCCCTTTTTTGAGTCTCTCTTGATTATTTCAGGCTAAATGTCAATTGGAGTCACAACAAACAAGTTGTTTACATACGAGACAACAAATGGCGGCATCACTGATTCAGAGGTTGTCCTTAGATGAACACTGTTTTTATTTCATGTTATCTACTACTGCAGTGATTTAATTTCACATTGTTTTTAAAAGTCTGAGTCTGTCACTTAATTGTTTGCTCTGATATGTCAAGGATAACTTATCATATGTCACGTTGCAATTTTCAAGGATTCCGTTGAGAGTATAGGGCTATAATAGCAATAATAGAATGACAATAATTCACAATATTTCATGTTGCAGCATCTTTGTTTAACTATTTCTAATATTTTTTTTCCCCTTTTGTGTGTTATTACAGATAACCGAGATAAATTCAACATGACTTCAAAAAATAATCTACTGACCAATTTGCTGAGCTGCAACAAATTTGAAGAAAATACTAGTACTTTGATAATGCTTGAGTAATCTTCATGACACATATCCTTCTCACCAGTTTTCATTACATAATCACGGTACTTCTGGACAATATTGACATTATCCCAAATAACTTGTGGGTTCAAATGACAATATATATTTATTTAATACTTGACCAAAATTTATCACATATCAAGAGATTTCCCAACACACAAACTAGGGATGCGACCTTGTGATCGACAGCCAATAAACGAGCCAAATTTTATGATAACTTGATCCCAATATTGAGGGTCAATTATTGTGTATATAAAGTACTATCCCAGTAGGTATGTTTTTAGTCTGTAGCAAAATATTAACACATTTTATTTACACTAAACAACAGAGTGAACAATTTTTTACTTAATATTTGGTATTTTATGTCATGACATCACCTAATTTAAACAATTCAAGGCTTTTATATTTGATGCTGACATACTGGATGTCGTTTCCTGTCAGGGTACACACTAAACTTTGTTAGGGTGCGATGTCAGGTCAAAATTATATCCCTAAGCACTGACTCAATTACTTGCACTCATTATATCTCAAACATAAGACTAATATAACTGGATAGGGATAATGCGATTTATTTCTTGCTTTTAAGACATTTACAAATGTCATAAAGGTGAGAAAAGCCAAGTTGCCCAAACCAAAAATTTGAAAATTGTGATAATAAATCCAACTAGGAAAGTAATTTCTTCAAAACTGAAAAGTTAAGATCCTGGTCTGTAACTCTTAAGATAACCTTTAACTCTTAATATGACAAAGTACAAATCATGTGTTACACATGCACAAAAAAACCACAAATATCCCTTTCAAGTTTAACAAGAAACGACTAAAACATATTAATAGTTTGAGAATTCGAGTATTGTACTTTGCTAAAGACTTTTGACTTTAAAAAAAGTCAATAAATTGGTGGTCTGTGGGCATTTTGGAGACCTTAAGGTGACCTTAAAATTAACGTTACAGACTTAAAATTTTTGACTGACATATATTTCATGTAGAAGTTATATCTACTACAGTTAGAGACTTGTTAGACTTACCATTTCCAGGTTACAGGACCAAATATGTTGAGAATGTCGTAAAAGGGTCACTCGGGTGAGTGTTTATGGTCCTCATACAGAGGTTAAATGTCTATTTAAAGCCTTGATTTTTCTCACATGTAAACAGAACATAATCATATATTCCCAGATGAAATTTCAGCTGTATCACTCACATCGACATCTATAGGCTTTCGAAGTGGCAAAACGTCCATAAATTGGGTCTCTGTGGGCAATTTAGAGACTTTAAGGTGACCTTAAAATTAAAGTTAGAGACTTAAAATTTTTTCACAGACTTAGAGTGCAGGTAGATGTTACATCTACCACAGTTACAGACTTGTCAGACCTACCACTTTTAAGTTATAGGGGAAAATATGGTAAAAATGTTGGAAAAAACGTCTAAGTATGGCCTTTATGGGCCTCAAAAACAATTTTAACCTTAACATAAAGTCTTGATTTTTGGTTTATGTACGGAGAGTATAGTAATGTGTTCCCAGGTAAAATTTGAGCCAGATGAGCCACATAGTCTATAACCTAGAGGGCATTAAGTGGCAAAAAGTCAAATTTCTGATCTTAAGATGGCCACAAGTTCTTTATTACTGGGAGTTAAGGTCAACTTAAAATAGGGTTACTCTCCTGACCCAAATACATGTGTGTGCCAAGTTTGAATGAAATCCGTGAAAGTGTTTTTGAGTTATCGTGCAAACAAGTCAAAACATACGGCAGCGGCGTGACGGACGTGAAACCAATATATCCCCGACTTTTGTCTGGGGATATAATAAAATCCTCTAAATGCAATACTTTTCAAATTAGTGCATGATTTCATGAATTTTAATGCATGAAAAATTATTTTAAAAATTCATAAAAAAAGAATTAAGAAAGATCCAGGTCTTGTACTTTGCACAAGGGAGTATACCTGTAGCCTAGTACATATATTCAAGATATAAGAGAAATCACTTCAATAGTCAATGAGAAAATCGTGATAAGGTGTTGAAATTTTCACACTTTGGGTGGGGGTATCTCTCTTCCAATGGCTCTGGGGAACCAAAGAACACACATATCTGCATGAATTTTCAGTAGTTAAGGTATCTGTTAAAATTGACAGCATGTCTCTAACCCTTGTATTTTCAGAGGATAAGATGTTCACGCTGTCACATAACACCGCAGAGTGATGCCATAATGTCAGCTGACTGACAAGTCAGCTGACATAAAGTCAGCTGACATAAAGTCAGCTGACATAAAAACCAGGAATAACTAGACCTAGCGCATCGGAAAACTGATGCAAATTGTATCCACCGTAAAGACAACGCACCAAAACCTCTAGGACCAATAATAAGCAAGTTATAAGCACTTTTAAGTTTGGCTGTCCTCATTTGACCTTCAAGGAGGGGTCCAAGGTCAAATCCAACCACGACAGAAGATTCCCAGCCCATGATTTCCTAATGTTGGTTTACCATCCCAAACATCTAGGACCAATAATAAGCGAGTTATAAGCACTTTTAAGTTTGGCTGTCCTCATTTGACCTTCAAGGAGGGCCCCAAGGTCAAATCCGACCACACCAGAAGATTCCCAGCCCATGATTTCCTATATGTTGGTTTACCATCCCAAACCTCTAGGACCGATAATAAGTGAGTTATAAGCACTTTTAACTTTGGCTATCCTCGTTTGACCTTGAAGGACGGGGTCCAAGGACAATTCTGACAACATCAGAAGATTTGCAGCCCATGATTTCCTATAGGTTGGTTTCACATTGCAAACCTGTAGGACCCATTATAAGGGAGATATAGGCAATTTTAAAGTGCGCTATGTGGGTTACTTCAGCACTCTGTGGATGACCTTGAATTAAGAGCTTCAAGGTCAAATGTGTGCAAGATTGTAGAGGACATGTATATCTGTTATACATATCACCTATGAAGAGACTCAACCTTCTACCTATGAGAAACAGCCAGTAGAAAAATGTAGATTATTTTCAAAGAAATGCCTGCGACGGCCATCTTGTTTTTCAGAAAGAGACTATTTCCAGTCCCAGAGAAGCTTAGCCCCCAATGAAGATATCCTGCAAATTTGGTGAACCTAGCTGGTGTAGTTTTCCTCTTAGAGAGTTAACGCCGAAAATCTCTGTACACGTGGCGGCGGCATAGCAAGGCACTAAACCAAAGTATCCACCGGATGTCTCCGGTGGATACAACTAGCATTGTCATTGCTTACACAGGAACAATATTGATCTTATTCACACTGATGGGAGTTCTGGAGACTGAACATATTGGGACTTGGCTGCCAACACTTCAAAGCTATCAGTATTTCTCTGGTTGCCTAACACACAAAATGTATACGAGACATGGCAATATTATCAAAAACCCACAAGAATATACTGGTAGCTTACCTTTCTGCAAGCTGGACATAGTCCATTCTCATCTGTTCGAATTCTGTTCCAACAAAAGCGGCAAATCTGAAATTCACAAAAAAGAAAACAGAGATGCGCATTCGGGACACCCTGGGAAAATGGCGTTAGCCACCATGATTTAAGAATATCTGAAACAGTACAAAGCACAGTGCAAGTTATGTTTATGCGTAAGGGGAAATAACACCCCATAACCAATGCATCTACCAAGTATCAACTTCTTGCACCTTACAGTTTGGACAAGATTTTAAAGCTCAAGTCACTACAGCAAGATCAAAGGTCAAATGTAAGTGATACCATGACGTTGCACATCTATACCCGCCAACCAATGTCTCTACCAAGCATCAACATCCTACATCTTACAGTTTCTGAGATATGGCTTGGAAAAAATTATAAAAGGTCACTACAGCATAAACAGCAAGGTTGAAGGCCAAATCAAGGCCACACCATGACAATGCACACCTACACACCCAACCAAATATTGACTTTCTATATCTTATAATTTCCGAGATACATGACCAAAGGATTTTAATATCAGGGTCACTACAAGGTCACTGCACACCTACACCCCTAACCAATGTTCCTACCACTCATCAACTTCCTATACCTTACAGTTTCTGAGATATAGCCTGGACAAGAGTTTTCCTGTCGCCCGCCAATCAGGACATCATAGGTTAAAACAATACCTGCACAGCCCTTAAAGGCTGCAGGGTAAAAACTAAAGCCAAAACCGAAAAATATGTGCCCCTTTTAAGATTAGTACTTTACTCAACAAATGTCTCATTAAAAGATTTCACATTATTTGTTGAAATTTTAGTGATTTAATATGTCCTTATCTTAACTTCAGGAATACTTTAAATGAAGTGCCATCTATTGATGCATAAGATATGGTAAACGAGACATTAAACACCTGTTAAATGGTGTACTTTACAATGTGAAATGAACTTTTAATATATACATTTACAAGCAAAGCCACATTGCAGTTTGATATTAATATTGGAAGTGTAATGAAGGTCAGTCTCACAGCTTACCTGGTAACCACAGGTGCATGGATAAAAGTTGATATCATCCATCTCCAGTGGTTCCATACACAGAGGACACTGTTTAAAATAAAATAAAAATCAGATACAACACTATGCAACTAAACAACTAAACAGTGTAACACCATTCCAATTCTGGGATACCCGACAAAGTTGTGCTGATTATTACCCCAATAAAACAGGCCCATTACAGGAAATAAACTTCATGAAAACAAAATATGGCAGTTCAGCTCCAAGAAATTACAACAGAAATCTAAAAATATACAAAAACTATGGAATAAAAGTTTATAGCTGTTATGATATTTTAAAAAATTTGTTATATAGGTTTTCTCACAATTGTAATGTACTGACAATCGAGATGCCACTTATAATATGTTGTCACAGTAGTTCCAGGAAATGGTCTTGATACCAGGATACTGGTGCCACCAACCCATCCCTACTTCAAAGAAGCTAAAGTTTTGATGAAGAAGAAATCTTAGACTGAATGTCACTGTCACAGCCTTTTGAACAGAAATCTATCTGAAGTTTGACTCAATTTTCTGAATTATTCTTAAAGCCCAAAGTCAAGGATCTAGAGAGCATCTCGGTCAAATATAGGGCACGGTCGGTAACATCAGTATCTCTGTATCGAGACCAATTCACTTGAATACCGTAACAACACTTTACAGCTGGTATTTTGAATGTCAATATATAATATTGTGAGAAAGCTTTAACTAGTAGAAACAAACCTCAAATCTGAAGAAATAATAAACTTTCATCTCATATTTTTGTATATTTTAGCTATTTCATAGCAATTTCTTTCAGAAGAACTGCAATGTTTTGTTTTCGCAAATTTTACTTCTGTAATTTGCCTATTCGATTGGGGTTTATTGCTAGAGTAAGAAATCTAAAATTCGCCAGGAATCTAAAATTCGCCACCTCTAAAACCTTAGTTAATTTTATGAAGAAAATGATCTTTTTGTCCAAAAATTGGCATTTTTCAGTTCAAAAAGCCTTAATTTACTATACAGTCAACAAATCTCACCACAATTCATTTATTTTATTAGTATTTTCACATGTGGCGAATTTCAGATATGTGGCGAATTTTAGATTTCTTACTCTACACACAATTTCTTTTGGTATCCCGGCATCAGTACTTTTTCACACTGGCAGACTACCAAAATTGAAAATCTGTTACGACCTTGTACTTGTCAAATATGACACTAACGTAAACATGTTAGCACATGCATGGTAACTTGATGAGTACCACATAATTATTTTGCATAACAAGACTGAAATAATGCCTTGAATATGAGGGATTACACAGGATTTCACAAAGGGGTGGTCTGTAATACTTCAGTAGCTAGTAGGGTTTGTTTATTCTACATCTTGTACATAACACCTTTAAATATTCCAAAAAGAGAAATTTAATAGGTTTTTGTTGCAAAAGGAAAACTTTCCCCTTTAAATGCTATGCTATTATAGAACTCTGCCAAGTATTTAGCATTTGCACATGGATATAAATTAAAAAAAAAAACATACCTCAACTTGTTCTTCACCGATTGACATGTTTAAGCCTTCTTCTTTCACCTATAAAATAAAGACTGAAGTATTTTAACATAATTAAGAGGGATGCACAGACTACTCGGGTACTCCTTAAGGAATAAAGTTATTAATTCGGAGTACAAAGAGAGGAAAAGAGAGTACTCTTTTTCGCTGATTACCAAGTTTAATCCTTCTTATATCTGTCAACAATAATAAATGTTACAGTTCAATTGATTGGGTTAATACTGATGATGTGAATACTTCATTAATTTGGAGAACACAATATATATATTAGTGGTGGCATCGTTTACAGAAATCAAAACTGGTTACTGGAGCTTTGAAACTAACAAAATCCAGTATTTTGTATGCTTGCTACTGGCAGTGATTATTTCTCGCGGGGTGTACATGAACCAGAACTTGCAACTGGAAATGGCTTTCACGAGATATTAAAATGTATGTAAACATGACTTTTGCTCAATATAAAGTAAAAATGTGACATATTTTAAGAAAATATGTATGTTTTTTGTTGTTTTGATGAAGTGTCAGCCATTAGAAAGCCTAAAATAATAACATTTTCAAAAACCGGCTCCCAAAAATTCTTTGCGGATTTTGTTTTTTCTACCAAAACGAAACGAAATACCGCATACCGGAAAACCGTTCACAACATATCCATATAGTTTTCTTATATCAAATCAGGGCTCAATGGTGTAGTGGGTAACACACTCACCTCACACCTCTGAGGTCTGTGGTTCAAACCCCATACCTGATCCTATGTGGGAAAGTTGACAGTTGCTCACTGATGCCCAACAGTTTACAATACAGAGTGTTGATCAACTAATATGTACTGGTTTCCTCTGCTCTTAAACTACCTGTGGTAAAATTACCTACACTATGTGTTATCAATGCTAAATCCAAATAAATCTGATATCAAATCCACAATTTCACAGTCTTATACAAATTTATTTCAATTGAATCATTTTCTGTAATTTTTAAAAGAAAATAAAAATTTTTATTTTTACACTTCACATGTGATGATAAAAGAGTACTCGGGTGAAATATTTCAGTTTAACCATTGTCTTAAATGAATAAACTTATAGGTTACAACACACAAAAAGAAACCTGGGGAGGCATTTAAGGGGTTTTTTTTTTTTAAGGTTAAATTCAAATTATTGTATCAACTAAGACTGTGATATATTACCCATTTACGTGAAAACAATTCAAAATTTTTAAGAAACTAAGTACAAAGTAGCGAAGTGGGCAACCAAAAAATATATCAAAATGTAGTTAAAGTCAACAAAATACTTGGGAAAAGTATTCAGCTGGTTTTCTTTCACATATTTTTCCTTATTTATACATATGTTTAACATCTATTTTTGTTAAAATCATCCGCCATGTTTGCTTTACCGGTGACCTCCAGCTGGTTACAACTACAGTTACCTGAATTCAGCTCAGTTCTTTCTTTACGAATACCTGGTGTCATTTTACCAACCTCACAGTCTTAGTATTAACATAATCCATAAATTGGGAAGTTGTGTATATGCTCGGCAACCTAAAGTTCTTCATTTTCAAAACTAGACTTATGCATCGGAGAACCGATGTAAATTTGTATCCACCGGAAAGACAACTCCCCAAAGCGAGTGAACCATCGTTTGAACTTGAAGGAGGGGCCAAAGTTCAGGCCCAATAATAAGCGTGTTATAAGCATTTTTAAGTTTGGCTATCCTCATTTGACCTTGAAGGAGGCGTTCAAGGTCAAATCCGATCATACCGGAAGATTCCCAGTTCATGATTTCCTATAGGTTGGTTTACCATCCCAAACCTCTAGGACCAATGATAAGCGAGTTATAAGCACTTTTAAGTTTGGCTATCCTCATTTGACGATGAAGGAGGGGCCCAAGGTCAAATCCGACCACACCAGAAGATTCCCAGTCCATGATTTCCTATATGTTGGTTTACCATCCCAAACCTCTTGGACCAATAATAAGCGAGTTATAAGCACTTTTAAGTTTGGCTATCCCACGATGACCTTGAAGGAGAGGTCCAAGGTCAAATCTGACCACATTAAAACATTTCCCAGCCCATGATTTCCTATAAGTTGCTTTACCATCCCAAACCTCTAGGACCAATAATAAGCGAGTTATAAGCACTTTTAAGTTTGGCTATCCTCGTCTGACCTTGAAGAAGGGGCCCAAGGTCAAATCCAACGACACAAGAAGATTCCCAGCCCATGATTTCTTACAGGTTGGTTTACCATCCCAAACCTCTAGGACCAATAATTAGCGAGTTATAAGCACTATTAAGTTTGGCTATCCTCGTTCGACCTTGAAGGAGGGGTCCAAGGTCAAATCTGACCACATCAAAAGATTCCCAGCCCATGATTTGCTATATGTTGTAGATAATTTTCAAAGAAATGCCCGTGGCGGCCATCTTGTTTTTCAGAATGAGGCTAATTTCTTCCCAGAGAAGCTTACCCCCCCAATGAATATATCCTGCAAATTTGGTGAACCTACCTGATGTAGTTTTACTTTGAGAGCGTTATGCCGAAAATCTCTCTATGCGCGCTGGCGGCGGCATAGCGAACGCTCAACCAAAGTATCCACCAGAGGCATCCGGTGGATACAAGAAACTGCCCTTCATGTTTTTCTCACCCATTTCTATGAGGAAATATGTACATTGTCGCTTCAGATAACAGACGAATTTCTTCAGTCAGTTTTGAGTGTTTCGCCTGGTAGCGACAGCACAGACGCGTTGGCGAGTTGGTTTTGCTACAACTCGCCCCAGAGTGTGTACAAACTCGTGAAATCGTGCTCGAGAGCAAACACTGCTTTCAGTTGGACTAATCAGGGAGATATAACGTCATTTTTTTTTTTTAAAAAAAGCCCAAAATCAGCCTTGGAGTCAAATCCTTCCAAGGATTTGGTTTTTGAAGGACTTAAATATTTTTTAAGCATGTGAAAGCATTTCAATTTTTTTGTCAAAAACGAATTTGGAATCAAATTTAGATTCTACCCATTTTGCTCAAAACCCTTTCAAAAGTTTCAAATACTTATATTTTCAATAATTGTTTTTACAATTTTTCTTCATTGCTAAATTATCAAATCAAAAGGGTTTTTTAAAACTTTTTTGTAGTTTCTTGGCAGGATAGTTTTAATGCATGTGATATATGTGGTTTTTTGTTCCCTTTTTTGTTTTGTGTGTATGTTTTTTTAAAATAATAATAAAGTTGTAAATGACCTTAAAAACTTATTCCTTTTTCAAAAAAGGATTTGGATTTAAATCCTATTGAAAGGATTAGAAAACTTTTAAAAAGATTTCCATTTAAATCCTTTCCAAAGGATTTTACCCCAAGCCTGCACAAAATTATTCTCAGGCAAGTTTAATAATCTGAACCTCTAGGATCAATGATAAGTAGTGGTCGGACAGGTTCTGAAAAGAAAAAACCGGTTTTCGGGGCTTTGAAACCTAACAAAATCCGGGATTTCGAAAGTTTACAGATATGATAAAAAGTATTACACGAGCGTACATGAGCTACATTCTCAATAGGAAATATGCATTTGCGATATATTTTGAGGTTTGTAAACTTCATTTACCATGAATATAAAGCGAAAATGTAAGTTATTTCCTCAAATATATATGTTCTTTTTTGTTTGGATGAAATATTAACCAGTAGAAAGCCTAATTTAGTGATGGTTTCAATAACCGGTACTTAAATATTCTTTGCGGATTTTGTAATTTCTAACTAAATGAAACGAAATGTGGTATACCGGTTTACTGTTCACACCACTAATGATAAGTGAGATATGAAGCCTTTTTAATATTTACGAAGTGGCTAAATAGGGATCTGGTCAACAGAAGGCAATGTTAATGAATGGGTCCAGATTTATTCTTCATCAGATACATAAGTATGCATCAACTAGATTTTTTGTATGAGTGATTGATTATATCTAATTAGATGGTTTTAAGAAGAAATTGTCAATGTGACTTGCCTGACACAATAAATCTGACATGGTTTATTTACATTTTAAAAATAGATTGAACTATGCAGATGCCAGTAGGACAGGCATTAAATATTAGTGAACGGCACATATACATAGCTCAAAGAATGTAAATAACACTTTATACTTGAGAAATTATGTGTACAAATATGCCGTTCAAAATTTACACAGAAAACAAGTACACATGAGCTCTGTCCCCAGCTATTGTGTCCATCAGTATTTCAATAGCAATTGGTGATGGGACAAAAAGTCAGTCTAGGGTTAATGATCCAGTCACATTAGAACTCACTCTGACATGATTTCTAACAGGGGTAACTTTAAAATTATCAAAATCTTCTCCAATTATTTTAGCTTCACCCATCTTCTTTAATACGTTATAATAAATGAACTTCATATACATTAGTGTTGGGAATCGCCTTCAATTTTCATGGTCGATTATTGTCCATTTTTCCGAGTGATGATCGCCCCATAATCGATTATTTTACTGCATTATTGTTTATTATTTCAGGAACACTTTCCGGGATAAAGTATAGGTCAATCTGGTAAGAATAACGGTGTTCCGACATTTAGAATCTACCGAAAGCACCCACTTCCTGTAAATATGGCGGTAGACATAAACAAACTTGAAATTCAAGACAAAGCTGTCACTTTATTACGTAAAAATACCTAAAATATTTTTAAAATACGTGGATATTGATATAAATCAGGAAAGTTAAGATATAAGCTTCATAATCGATCATTAGAAAACGTCAGTGACCGACCGACCGCGATTCTACACTGTCACCGACGATTAATCGAGCACATGCCTAATCGTCCACCCACTAATATACATGTACTCACTTGTAAAATATGACAGGGGACCGATCGATACACTCTGGCCAATATTTTTTACACTACACAGACAATGGTATTGACACTTTGTGTGCTGAATTTGTATATGCGTCAAAATAACAAAATGATACAGAAATGTTACCTCGGCTCTACTTTACTTGCATGTAGATACTTGCCGTGGCACTACCTCACATAAAACTGGAGATTTGCATAAAACACATTAAAACCTGCTCCCATGACATCCCTAACACAAAAGCGACCTCCTTAGCCACCTCACAAACCAGACCATGATGACTCGCCACACCCTTTCGATAAGAAAGATAAGGTGAATCACTCTCTAAGACAAATCTGTCTAACTGGAAATGGCGAACCACATCCACCGTTTGGCACCTATAGTCAAACTTTGGCGCTAAACCAAAACAACAATTTGGGAACAGATCAACCCATTCTTTTGCCTCATTCAAACCCCCTACAAAACAATGCAAATGAATGGAATGATATTTTGGCAAAATCTTTTTCAATATACTCCGACAATCCTTCCCTGCTTGATTTTCACCATAAGATCTTTCCCTGCAATGAATAACCAAAACCTTGTTATGAACAACAGCAAGTGGTACTAATGTTCTCAGCAAGACCCTCTGAGCTCCCCATGAATACTCCGGATTGGTATAGTCCAGACCAACCTCACCGAGACCCACAACCCGAGAACCTTTGAGTAGTTCATTCAGCCTGCTATAGTGCTGAGTTTCAAAAGTTGTTGCCAACCTAGGATGAAAACCCACAGAAAACCACAGCCTTTCATCCTGAATGGTATGAATAAAGCACTGCTTGTAATGAAAAATGGTGTCTTATTTTATAATTGGCACAACAGTGATGACAGTCAACTGTTACTCATGTTACCAGATGTTCTTAAACAGGAGGTACTTAAAGGGTATCATGACTCAGTCATGGCAGGACATACTGGAATAACAAATACCAAAGAAAATATAAGGAAAAATTATATTTGGTATAAAATGTCTCATGACATAGAACAGTATGTTAAATCCTGTGGCATTTGTGCCAGAAATAAAAAGGCAAACAGGAGAGCGAAAGCAGGGCTAAAAAGTTACCTTTCAGCGGCAACCCCCTCCCTTGCAATCATAGCAATGGAACGTTTTTCTATAGAACCATTAACCATTATATCTCCTGAAGAAAATGTCTACAAGTATCTAGGGAAAGTGCGTGAAATCATGACAGCGCAGAGAGATCAAGAGGGAGCCGTGAGCCATCAAGCCATTCGCTCTTACATCTTAACCGCATGTGTTCAACTGTTAGGACCTGACATAGGTCTTGCTAATGTGAGGGTCATTACCGATAATGGGCCACCTTGTTCGGACGAGAACATCTTCAATGCACTTCAAACGGGGTTCATGACATCCTGTCATATGATTAAAGAAGTGAATGTGAAAAATAAGGAGTATATAATCCGTCGCTGGGAAACCATTAGAGGGATTCTTAAGGAAAGGGGCCAGAATCTACCATCAATAGAGCGAGCTCTCGAGACATTCCTTGACTTCCTGCGAGTGTTCCCAGATGTCTCCTCCTATCTTCCGCCTAAAGAGGTTCTACGGTGTGCTAAGACAGATTCTCCAGATATCGTCCGGATGGAGATTAGGCGGCAGATTCAGCTAGTCTACTCCTATTCTGGGATGGTTGCCATTGAGAAGATGAACAGGCTCATAACAACAGGAACAAACCTTGCCCTCACGCTATCAGCAGTTGTAGACGATGCGGTCCGGTTCAAGGAGAGGTATGACAGGATTAAAGATAGAGCCGGGGACAACTGGGAGTTCTCCAGGATCATGGATCCCACTTCTGACACCACTATTGTGAAAATTACCTGTGACAGGAGACTCTATGTACACTGGAGTGTAGTTGGACACTTCTGGAATCCAGGCAGTCATTTAAATACGCCGTTGAGCAGTACAGATGACGACGTCTGCAGAAAGCACCCAATTCTTTGGAACACAAACAACACTCGGAGAGTACTAAAATGCGTCTTCAACGACGGCCGTACTGACGGCCGGAACTCCCGGAAATCCCGGAAATCTCCGTGATTCACTACAGTTGCACAGGTTTTAAAAGTGGTAGTTATAATAAATCTTATTATAATAGACCATTCAAGAATGATACAGGCCTTTAGATTTATAGAAATTTCAAAATATGATGATGGCGGCCAACTTACGACCCGCGGCCAACTTATGCAGGGAAGCAGTAGGTAAAATATGTTGTCATACAGCCACCACAATCGAAATACACTTAAACTACCAAACCCAAGTGAGAAACCCCACACACAATGGGGAAATTATAAATCATACTTATTTTTCTGTTCAGAATGGATGTCATCAACCAAAAGAATATCTAAAGTGATTAATCGGTAGTTTTACTGACGCAAGTAATTAATGAATCACAATGTAGTTTATTTCACAAACCAGCAACGAAGGTGACCTGTCACCAACAGAAATGTAAACAAGCCCGTTTGGACATTCAGTGTTTCGGAAATTAGGAAAGTGAAACAGATAAACTTGAGTAGGGGACATACTTTTATTTTCTATATAATGCGGAGTTATTTGTGGTTTAGGAGATCAGTAAACTGGGAAAATCCCTTACACTTTTCAACAGGAAATGTTCTGTTTTGTGAATCATATAACGCGCATCTCTTTGCGCATAAGGACCCGGATGGAATATGTCGTATTTTCATCAAAAATACACCTTTAAATTAAGGCAGACTAAAAGAACTATTAAACTAATACTATAAATGGCTAAAGAAAGATAAATTTCTGTGACATAAGGATTTAGCATGATAAGTTCACAATGAGGAACTGTGCTGAATAAACAGGGGTCGTATTCTTCAACAATACTTTGCTAAGATCACCTTAGATCCAAGTTATGAATGGTTTGCTACTTACCAAAGTATTACTTAGATTTCGTATTCATCAACCTCTACTTTGTTAAATATTACTTAGGTTCTAAGTTAGGAAAACTCCAGAGTGTTTTTAACTAAATTTTTGGGTGTTTTTATAGATTGCAATTTAAAATGGAAAAATCAAATTTTACATGTTAAGAAAAAAGTTTTAAAAAGCATATGTAGCATGTACAAAGTTATATTGAAGTTGAATAAAACTGCACTATTAACGTTATATAAAACACTCATTGAACCTTATTTACAATATTGCTGTGAAATCTGGGGTGTAGCAAATAAAACTTCTGTTTCACAAATTGTTGTCTTACAAAAAAGGGCGGTTAGATTAATATGTAAAGTAAATAAGCTAACTGGTACAACATATTTATTTAGGAAATTAAAGGTATTAAAGTTTACAGACTTAGTAGATTACAAAATTGTTTTAGTGATGTATAAGGTTAAACATGGTTCATTACAATCTAGTATACAAGCCTTTTTTCAAATTAATTATGAAAAAAAATATTTTACCAGGCAGATAGACAAATTTAATTTAACATATGCAAGAACAACACTTAAAGCAAAGTGTGTGTCAATTTATGGTGTGAAACTCTGGAATAGTCTCGATGAAAATTTAAGAAAATGTTCCTCTTACCCTTCTTTTAAAACAAACTTAAAGAAGAATTATATCAGTAAATATATGGAGTAAACTACTTTCTTTCAAAGTGAAGTATTCATTATAATCTCTGTTGAGTTATTCAATTATTATCACTTAATCATACAATTAAAATTTAGCTGAATATTATATCAAAACTTTCAGTTGAAAAGCTGCTATAGAAGTGTTATAGGGGTTGGCTATCATATAAGTAAGCAGTTACTTTAGTCATCTCCTTTTCTGTAAAATTCTTCAAGCTTAAATGTATTTGCATGATTTTATAATGATAATAGTAAACCAAGCATATGAGTTATTTTAAGAAATATATATGTACATATTTATTAATTATTAATATTTATCTAAACCATACTTTATAGTAATCTATTGTTATTATTGATTTCTGTGATTATTATTTGTCTTTATATTTCTGTCTATTCTTAGCTTTGTCATTATCATAGTAATTTGTAGAGAATTGAAATAAACTTATCTTATCTTATACTCTGTACTGTATCTGCAAACTTGGAAACTAGTATATCTTAGGAAGAGCCTTATTCCACAACAATTCTTACATAAGGTATATTTTGTTGTGTTTTTTTCTCTGAATCATTTGCTTTGTTAAAAATGGTGAAAAAGCTCATTTTCTTGAAGGAAAATGCCGTTTTTAATATTGTGACAGAGTTTAATATCAATAAAACACAAGATTCCCTGCAATGATTGCATATTTTAAAATATTCTATCATCTAAGATACCTCTACAGATAACTTGAAATCTACGAAAAGGTCTAAGATGACCTTAGAGTTAGGAATGTTGACGAATACCATTTTGATCTAAGTTAGTAAAAGCTTGAGAAACACTTAGAATCCAAGTTAAGAACAGTCTAAGTATTGTTGAAGAATTCGGCCCCAGGTATTTAACAAGATGCAGAATTTTTTATATGTATACCATGTCATTTTGCCCATTTAATACATAACATTTCTAGCATGCTATATTTGATTTAGTTGATGAAAAATTAAGTGGCTAAAGACTGCCTGATAGCTTTTCATCAATCAAGACTAAATCATCATATGGACAAAGTTGTTTTGTCTTTCTGGAACAAAGCTAAAAGCTGGAAACTAAGGAAAATCAGCAAGAACATATATCCTGAGACCTGAGTATCAGGGTTGGGACAAATACAGAAAAAAAGCTTGCAAATACAAACACAGTAATTTCTCCATCGACAAATACAGATTCAAATACAAATACAGATGATTTTTAGAAGGCAAATACAAATACAAGTACAGATATACAGAGTCCAAATACAAATATAAATACAACTACACCCAGCTAGAACTCCAAACTGCAATTAGGGATAAAGTGTGTTTGATATAAGTAAAAGCATGACAAAACAGAAAAAAAAGCTAATGCTATTTTGTAATCAGTACTTCGAAGTGGATAAGTATAACTATGAAACTGTGAAAGGGATTTAACAGATTTCTAAATAATTTCTAAATTGGGAATATTAAATGATGCATGTTTACAAGTGTGCAATATTTGCTGATTTGTTTGTTAAAGGTATTTTGTAGCTCACTTACAATGCACTGTGTAGTGACCATTGGGTCAGTTATCATTAGTTTGATGTTTCAATAATTTTGCAATTGTGTGATGTAGTTTTCTATGGGTGTATCATACATTGCCCACACTTATGATAGTGTGTTCATATCACTCCTGAATAAATGTAAGGCCATCTTACATTAACCTTAAACCAACTGGACTAATAGACCAGCCTGAGCCTCTTACACTGAGACAACAGGTACCTGAGGTTGAGGGGGTTGTGGCTTCCCTCTGTATTTGTTGTTCAGTTTGACACTGTACAAACAATGCTACTTGTGAATAACTGGGAACATGTATCTAGTCTCACTTTGCCTTTAGTAGAAAGCTTAAGTAAATGGGATAACATTTAAGGTCTGTATGACACCAGAAATAATATCTGTATTTGAATATTTGATATGTATTTGATCATATACACCTAAATACAATGATCAAATACAAGTACAAATGCACAGATTTTAAAAATTGCAATACAGATACAAATACATGTTTTTGGATGTATTTAAATACAAATACAAATGTGTATTTGTACTCAACCCTGTTGAGTGTATAATAGATGTTCTGTGAATAAAATAGACTTGGATTGACACGTTTAACAATTCGTCTCTATATTCCAGCATGCATGAATTTTATTGTGGACTGAATTAAAAAGATTGTAAAGAACAGTCCCAGCAGGCATGCCATTTTGAAATCTGATTGAGATATATGTTGATTTTGCAAACCAGTTTTTATTTGGACCTAACATTATATAAAATCTATTATATTTTCTAAAATGGAAACATAAGTTTTTATAGCTGGTGCCATATCAGTATTCATAAAATCTATTATATTTTTCTGTGTCATTGAAGAAGAAATTTTCATATATTAAGAATTCTTTTGTTGCGTTGCTTTACACCAACATTTCAATTTCATTACATATTCAAGACATTTGCATTTTTATACTTATAGATTTTCTAATTAGATATCATATCTAATTATTCCATTGTTTTATGCTCATTTAACTAAATAATGCACCTAGACAAGCACAAACCGATTGAGATGGAGAAACCAGTTCTTATTGTATGATCTTTTCTTCAGTTAGTATTGACCACAAACCTAGGAACAATTGTCAAAAGATACACAGATAAGATTTAGCCACAAACTCAATGATTTATTTATTTGGGGTTTTATGTTGCTTTCAACACTGTACAGGTCATATCACAACGGTAGTTGTAAGGGCAGTACATACAGTTTGTCAGGGTTCTGTACTGTAAACTGCCGACCAATGGTAAGCAACTACCAGTTTTCCCACTTGAGGCCGTGCCAGGAACCGAACCCCAGCCTCAGAGGTGGGAGGCGAGAGTGTTACCACTCTACCACCGTGGCCCCTCAGAAACTCAATAAAATCACTGAACAGTTTATGGTAGTTCTCAAAGACATATCAACATGTTCATTAGCATATTAAAGCTGTAAGCTTTGCTAAGTACAACAATATTTCTGTTTCAGAGTACTGCCTCTGTATTACCACTTTCTATGACAGAGATCCAGCTGACAGAGGCAGATACAGGATTTTCTGAAAGGTGGGGGGGTGTGGCTTGTCCGGGGCATTGATATTTCGTAAGCGGATATTTCGTAAAGGGCAATTTAGTACCAATTGCAATTTAAATGGGAAAAGCCCCAAGTAGAAAAAAAAGAATCCCTGAAAAGTTCCCACCCAGAAAAGTTCCCACACGAAAAGTTCCCACCCAAGAAGTTTCCATCTGGAAAAGTTACTACCCGCGAAAGGTAAAGGGGTGGAAAAGTTCCCATCTTTGGAAAAAATTATGTATTTTTCATAAATTTTCAGATGTCCTCATTTTTTTAAAGTTCATAGTTCATAATCCTTGTTTACTCCTAAGTACTCCTTGACAATAGTTTGACCAGAGCAGCTGATTCCAGACTAACTACTTTCTCCGATGTATTTGTGGAAATTTTTCCTGGTACAGCAGCTCATTCCAGAGTATCTACTTTCTGTCTGATGTATTTGTATAAGTTTTATGTTAAACCTAGGTGGAAGATTAAACAACAATCACCTGGTAAGTTGCCAGGGCTAGACACTCTCAAATAACAAATGGGTGGGAACTTTTCCGGGTGGAAACTTTTCACACCAGAAAAAAACCTTTATAAAACCCAATGTGATAAAAAATCCTAATTAAAAATCATGAAATGATACATTGTAATCAAAGAACTAATACAACTTTTTAATATCTTATAAACATTAAAATGTGAATAAAATAGAAATAAGTGATTCCATTCTGTGAATTGTGTACCTGTTGTCGAAACATAAACTATTAAATTGATTAGGTTTACAAACCAAGTTATCAACAAGACATATAACCCTCAGGCTGTTTGAACATCAGACCTAACTTGGTACAAACACAAAGGAGTGTAATCCCCTATGGGGTTGTGTTAGACAATGACACAGGTTTAATAGCTGTCACTTCAAACATGTATGTTACTCTGGTGAGGGAGTACAGAGACAGTGGGGTGGAGTAAGGGGGGAGTGGAGGATGAGAAAAACCACCATGACAAAGGTTTCATACTCTGAAAGGGGGGCATGCGCCCCCCCCCCTAGATCTGCCTCTGGCTGAGATTGAGTGTTGCAAAAATAGATTTTGAAGTCAGGATATATTTTCAAGGATAATACAATGAGAGTTATTTTGTTAATTATAAAACCTACTTTATCAATGAAGTGAATCAACTTAGATTTGGTGTTTGAAATATAAAACTTGGTGTCAGGCAGGGATGAGGGTTATTATAGGTAGGCCTGGGGCAAATGCTTTCAAAAGTATGAAAATAAAATATGAATGCTTTCCATTTCCATGAATTTGTATTGTATTTTTCACAAAAAGTATTTAAATATGAATACAAATGCACAGAAAAGTTTATTTGAACATTTATGAATACAAATATGAAAAGGAATACCCCAGGCCTGATTACAGCAATCTTTTATATTGTTTTACCATCTATTATTTTACAAAATGTGAAATCTTTTACAGCAAATGACTATAAACGTTTAAAAAATATTTATTAAACTTTGTTTTACTCTGAAAAAAATCCACATACAAATGCCATTTTTTAAAGTCAGGTTTGAAGAGCTTTTGACATCTTGAAATATCTTAGAAAAGCATTATTTACATTCTACCTTAAAACTAGTAGAGGAACCTTTATTGATATGTTTGTTATATCATTTCCAAAAAAATATATTTTTGTTGCTGAACACCAAACTTAATACTTTATGCTAGCATAAACAACAATGACATTTTCTGACTATAACCTCGACTTATATAGTTTCAATATTAATGGCAACGAAAAGTTTATTCGAATTAGAATAACTAAACTATGTAACATAGCATTTATCTTCAAAAATTACAGGTAACTGTTCATACCAATGATGTATTGCCAAACATCAACCCATTTTAGTATTTTTAGACTAAGAACTTATTAGTGATTAGACTCAACAGAATTACCAGTGGTCCAATTGGAAGTATCACTCTTGAATAAGTACATAGAGCTTGCAATCAATCTTTAAAAACTAAACACAAATCAAATGTGTAAACCTTATGTCATATAAAACAAATAATTAAAATACTCAAAGAAATATAAAAGAAGGGCATTAGAGTTAATTATGTTTATTATTAAAGCAATTTTAAAGTGGGAGGTTCTGATCATTGGAAGGCAGAATCTCTATATGGGTGATATGTTTAACAAATACATATGTCATCTATAAGCATGCAGAGATTTGACCTTGTAGCTTGTACTTCATAACTCTGTGACCAAGGTTCTTTTGAGCTACACACCGATATTTTTCTTAAGCTCCTTGCTTTTCCTTCTGTCTTGGCTTTGGGCAAATATATAAGTGAAAACTTTCTTTGCCCAAGAATAACGTAAGACATTGAGATTGACAAACGTCTTTTATCCATCCCCTTCCTTCTTGTGTACAAAGGTTCTCAGTGGGCTAATGGTTAGCAAGTTTGGCATCTAATCACAGGCAGTTACCTGTGTGGGTTTGACTCCCACAATGACAATGCTGAGGACCTGTCCAAATATGACCCTTGCGGTTGAATAGGACATAAAACCCCAAGTTTAAGATCAAATGGGACTTATGTCTCCTTGATTATTGGTCCTAGATGTATGGAATTTGAAATTGAACTTATCGGAAATCATGGGTTGTGAGGCCAGATTTGTCTTTGATATCTATTTCATGCTCTCTTATACTAAATGGCTTTATATCTAACTTATTATTGCCTCTCGGGATTTAAGATGTGAAAACAACTTGCAAGAATCATGGTTTGCAAGTCTTTTGAAAGGGTTACATTTGATCTTTGACCACCACCTCATGGCCAAATGAGGCTATCATACTGAAAAAGGCCTTATGTTTCCCCTTTGCTTAGTCTTAGGGGATTGAGATGTGTGAGTAATCTTTTCCACTTGTCATATTTGACTTTTGACACCTGCTTCAAGGTCAAATGGGACTATCATAATAAAACAGCCTTATATTTCCCTTCTTGTTGGTTCTAGTAGTTTGGGATGTAAAAACACTTACGAAAAACCATGGAATGCAAGACTTTCTGAAGTGTTGCATTTGACTTGCAAATTTCACTGAAGGTGTAATACAGCTATCTAAAGAGACCTTATGGCTCTATTAAATATTGATCTTTGGGATTGTAGTTTAAAAAAAGATTCCTTAAACGTTTACAGAAAATTATGAGCTACTAATCTTTTTGAAGAGTTGGATTTATTTATTTATTTTCCTATTGGTTTATTGTTATTTGTTGCTTGTGTCACACCTAATATCTTTGAATTGTTTAAATTATGATGACAGTGGAAGGGCAGAGGAAAACAAATACTTACTGTTGTGGAAGGATACTGTACTGTAAACAGTCACCAATGATAAGTAACTACCAGCTTTCCCACTTGAGATCAGGCCAGACGGGAGGCCAGTGAGCTACTACTGTGCCACTATGGTTTCTCAGTTGGATTAGACCCGTACATCCAGGTCAAATAGGTTTGTGCAGGTCAAAAAAGACCTTTATTGTATACATGGGCCACAGTGCAGATATTCAGGATTTGCTATAACATAAAGATAAGCATGCCACGGAGCTTATTATTTTGTGTCATTGTCTTTCAGTATCAAGGTCTATGGTGGCCTCTTTAAGGCTAGATTTGGGAAATGTGTTCATATTTTGGCATTAAGTTCTTCACAAAAAGAAGGGTGGGCAAATCCTATGGCTGCTGTGTAGAATAAATATGTGTGTCCTCTATATAAATTTCACCTGAAGTTTTCCATTGAATGTACCCTACTGAGGTTGTTTTGTGCCCATTTGGAGGATACCTCACATTTATAGTCAAGTGTTTTTTCAGTCAGTATATCTTTGTATCTCTAGTGCGTATAATCTTTCCAAATTGTCAGGAAATATTGTCTGCTATGAAATGGTGCCATATAGTTTTTGATATAGTTTGGGAAAAGCAGGGGGTGGAAAGAGGGGTGGTCAAACTTAAAAGTGCCGTAATCTTTCTTAGTATTAATTATAGATGTCTGGGATATCCAAATGAAAATAACTCATATGAAATCATGTTCTGATAGCCCTTCCTTCAAGATCTAATAGGGTGGCATATATTTCACTTATAGGTCCTAAAGGTTAGTGACGTGTAACCACTCTGCAAGAAATAATGGGCTAGAAATCTTTTGATATGGTCAGATTTGACCTTCAGCACATTGTTTAAGGCCAAACAAGGGTAGTCAAACATAAGGAAGCCTACATCTTGTTTATTATTGGCCCTAGCATTTTGCAGTATGAAACCCATGCCCCTCAGTTAAGGTAGAAGTGGGAGTGGTCATAAACACATAGAACAAATAGAAGCCCAGAGGACAAAACCCTCTATATCTGTTGGATACATCTTGCAACTGGTAACAGATGCATTTGTGGTCTCATTTTATTCCCCCTTTTAATTATCCTGCTGTCTTTAGTCAAAGATAGCATTAAAATCTATAAATATTACTCCCTTTCAAAGGTAACATTAGTAACAGAGATATCAATTAAAGCAGTTATAAATCAAAATATGCAAAATAATTTAAATTGATGAAGAGAATTAAAATATAGTGAACATCAACCTATTGTTGTTGACTTAAAATATGCTGTTATTGGAAGGTTTCACTTGCCACAAATTTGAGCTACTTTAGCACATGACCTTGGCTAGTTAAAACTAAATATTAGTGATATTTGAACTGTGTATCAACATGTTCAGAAGAAACTGGCCATTACCTATTTTTTTCAAAATTTTGAAAATTAGAAAAATTGTTATTTGAACCAAAATACAATTGAAATAGACGATACATAGCACACCATTGTCTAAACTGCCTTTGACAGACATGCATTTGGCAAATACTTGAATAAATCTATCAACATTTTGTTGTGGCATTGTGGCGTGCTCCTGTAATCCAGTCACAAGCCAGACTTGAAAGACATGTTATCTTTGCTATCACAAATAATTGTGATATTATTATGTATGCATATTAATCAAGATGCTTGAAGTGCCTCTGCTGTTCTTTAAAATTTGCACTCTTGATGCGTGAACTGCCTCCATTTTGTCTTAAGTTTTTATATGCATTGCTCATTTCAATGGATGAATTTTCTTCACCCATACATTGTTTCTCATTGGCAGATTATGATCACAGACTTTTTTATAAAACAAGTTCAGTATACGACTGTGAAAGCATTTTAATCATTATTAATTGATTATTAATTGAATTACTAGAAACAGTTTTGTTGAGAAAGTTACTGTTGAAAGTACCTCTTGCTGCACTCTCCTCAAAGTTCAAATTTGAACTGGTCACAAAATCATAACCCCCCCCCCAAAAAAAAACAAAAAACAAACAGGCATTCTAAAAGGTTTTACCTCAGAGAGTGAACGTAACTTTGTCATAGCCTCTGATGAGATGATGATACATTTATCTCATCAAAAGATAGGCATTCACCAAATGCATGTATAAGGTAGTTTAGACATTGATGTGGTGTATATTGCCTAGTTAAATTGCATTTTAATTCTGTTTTACATTACAAGCATCACTCTAGACTGGACAATAATCCCCTTACACTGCCAAGTCACAGCATGTACATCACTAGCCTAGTTCCAAAACTCCGTATTTTGGTTGACGCAATCCCTTAACTGTAAGTCAAATGGCCGATGAAATGCTCACCATGAGAAACCAACAAAATGGTTAATTTTAAAGATTCAATGAAAATACTATATTCAGATATAATTGGTTTCGTTGATGCTTGAACTGCCTCCTTTTTATTGATTTTTTTATTTTGATAGCATTTTAAACAGTTATAACATGTACTCAAATGTGAATATGTAAATCTACTAACCTAATTCCACACTCATGAGTTTACTTCCATACAGCTCCAATTTTGTGCTTGGGAACAAATTGGTGTCAGTGGTGTGATCTATACCATCACACTCATAAAGGCTCATTTCTTTCTCAATTCTTCGATTTGATATTCTTCAATTGTGTGTTGTGACTCATCTTGTTGGTGTTACAAGTCATCTTTCCACTCTTCTCACGGCACAACTGATCTTTCTGTAAACATGAACAAATCTGAAAACAGTTGACATGGGAAATTCATATGTCTTCGGGTTATATTTCATCACAGGATGAACATCAACAATATTTATAAGATAAAATATATCAACAAAATAGCATTTGAGTGAGAAAAGACTGCCAGCAAGGAAAGGGCTATGAGGATGTAGCCAACTGAGAAGAGATGGCCAAAATGGGAGCTGGGATTATTATAGTCATCCCATACAGACCCAGCAGATTCGGGAAGGTGAGGGCAACAAAGCCCAACCGAATGAGGTCCAGAAAGCTGACACCTTGGAAATGAATTCAGGAGGCAAGAGATATTTCACATAATATGGAGGTGGCAGACAGGAGAATGGGAAAATGAAGACATTCTTTTACAATAACTGATGATGGAGTGGCATTTGAGTTCTTTAAAGGCCCACTAATATATTTATAAAAAAGCAGGGACCTCTAAATTTCAGGATACCCAAACAAATGATATGTTCTGGTATGATTTCTGACAACTCAAACCCTGAACACCCATGTCCATTCTTCAGAAGAATGGTTTTGTGATTTTTTTATTGAGTACAAAGGAAGACTACAGACTCCTGCATGTGTTCCGGATGGCCCACAGACTCCTGTGAACTTAGTTATGCTTGACTTGTCCACTCTGAAACTGTGCTGCAGGGATGGGTAGGTTAACCCAGTAGCCAGATGACTCAGTGAGACTGCCAACTTTAGGCAGACCCCAGTAGCCTTTTCATACCCCTGTGTCAAGTTGTCAACGAGGGTTTAGGTGTTGCTCTAACATGTCTGGCCTATTATGTATCTGTCGGAGCAATGTTTACAGAGTCAGTTAGGATCAATTGTAGTTTCCTGGCTTGTCATGGTGGATTGGCAAAATATCAAACATGTTTGATATTTCACCGACCCCCCAATGACTCTGGACTGTGTCTCCGCCCACCTGGTAAATATCCTGCCATGTATCACACTTCCTGTCTTGTCTCCCTCAAATTGCCTCAATTGAAACTCTGTGCACCTGATGAAGAACCACTTGACCAATTGTCTATCCACAGGCATCTGTATTCTGTTTCGACCAAGCCTAGCAGCACCAGCTTCTTCATGGTGATATGCTTCCCATCTAGGGCCCCAAGAGCATGGGGGACATTCCATCTGGTTCTAAACTTCTCCTCCACCCTTTTCCACTCCTAAGTTCTAGTAGGGCAGCGCATATATTCGTCTTGGAATTCAGGAATGATGGCTCGGGAAACCTGGGGAATTAATTTGCAAATGGTGGTTTGGCCAACCAGCCAGTGATACTGCAAGGAGGCATAGGTCTCCCCTGTTGAAAGATGACTAAGCGTTATTGCCAGTTTCAGTCCAACTTCTAAGGGCTTCCTAAAATTGCTGACTGACATTTTGATGCAAAGGTATATGCATTCTGCGATGAGATAAATTTTTTTTTGAATCCTAGGACGTCAGTGTGTATTTTAAGTTGGCCAGGAGGTTACTGTAGCATCCTTTTTCTTGTCCAAGGAATGACCCAGAGGTCGCTGGGCTTTCTTCTTCTCCTTGGGGCTGGCTGGCTGGCACTGTGGCTGTGATACTGGCTGCAGGACAGGTAGTGGTGGTGGTTTCAGATGGGTCCTTTGCTGTCTGCAAATCACGATGAAAATCAAAATATTAAACTCAATAAAAGCAAAAATACTCTAAGCTTCTGTAGAAAGTCTCTCAAATGCGAAGCTGGCATTTTCTTGCAGTGACGAATGATGTTTTATGACAGCCAGAAGGGGTTTATATAGTTTTGGTTCGATCCCAACTATGGATCCCGACTCCAGGATTTAATTAGTCTAGTTGGGGAGAGTCGGGAAAATGGTCCAGTCCAGTCTGTTTGTCAGTATGTGGGGGCTTACTATCGCTTGTCTGTTAGGGGTTTGTGGCATGTCGTGGTAGTTTCCTATCTTGTTGGTGAAAATCATCAAGACACCAAGTGAAGTCAGGAGGTAAATCCAGACAAGCCAGGGTGGACTACGTCCTGCCAGGGAGATGTAACTGATCCAAGATTTTAGCACACTTTTTTTCTGATTTCATCCCAAATTCCCTGACTTGCGCAATCAACCCTTGATTTGTAGTTGGGTATAGGGTCGGTTGCAGTGGAACACCCCCATTGCAATATTATATATTTACGAGGTTGTGATACCATATATATATATAATATGGGACGAGTCTATAGCCCCTTCTCCTTTCCCGGGTCAATTAATGTGGCCATGTCAGCTCTGAGTGTGCTTCCATGAAATAGAATCTGGCCAGCAGGCCAACCTATCTTTGTGTAATCATGTCTATCATAGCACGCTACTGATTTACTTTTTTCATCTCCTTGATTCATAGTAGTTTGGTGTAAAGCTGTAGTGCACTGTGATTTGTCGTCCTGACTACTCTGCACAGTTTTGGTGGGCCCTTGTGTTAAAACTCACGATAACCAGTGCAAGTGAAATTGGGGTATAATCTGATAAATTTGTTAATGTTACTGCAAAGCCTTTTCTTGAGTTTTTTTCACTTCCTTTGCATAACAATCCTGTACTCTTGGAGATCTGCTATAACTAGATATATTACGCCAGTGAATACCATAATTGTACTTATGTGGAATGCTTTATTTCATGGATTACTCAATCTGAAAGTCAACCATATTGTATGACATATCAATGTGAGACGTATTCGTTTGTAAGGGGACGATGTTTTGTTAACTCCCTCAAGCAAATACATCCACAAGCATTCTTCTATTCAGATTGTCATTGCTTTGATAAAGTGAAACTAATTTGTGCTATATATGTGGAGCATAGAATTGTTTACCGTTGTTGTCAAATTATCTCAGAATCAAACTTATCTAAGAGTTATCTAATAGCTGGATAATGTATGAGATACACAAACAACAAATTCAAGTATTGCAGACACACAAAAAAGAGGAACTGTATACCAACTACAACAATTTACATATTTACAAGGTGGTGATACCAGAAAACACATCATTTTCTTACAATGGGATTCAACTTATTTTCTGAGACATTTGAGGTTTGGATCCCACACTGCATAAAGTAGATAATCAAAGAAATACTACACTTTTCTACATGGGGATCAGAAACCTTTGGCTCTGTACTGAAACACTGGGATATAACCTTAAAACAGCCATGCAACCATAGTTTTAGCCTGACTGGGCAAAAAGGGATGTTCCATAAAATGGAAAGGTGTTACAACCAAGTGAATGTAACTTGTGCAGTTGGGACATATTGTGACTATGGGGTAAACAGGTGTTTAGACTGCAAGAATATTTGTGAGGGAGGTTTGGAAAACCCACGTATGTGTAATATTGAATGCCCAGGTAAGTTAGTTCACTGGTCACTTCTTGTATGTAGTAATATCTGCTACTATAGAGTTTTGATCTGAAATACCTAGCCGAGTTTGATCAAATGATGTGATGCTTGTTACAACACAAAATTCCTGAATTACACATTAATGGTCAATATGGCTACAATATATATTTGTTGTCTAATCCAAACGAGTTCATTTTTTGGGGGAGTCGCCTGTTTTTGGAACTGGCCAAAGTCTCTTTGAGGGGACATGACCATCTTGTGAAACCTAATGAGTAAATAGGTTTTATTTTAGAGGTTATAATAACACAAGCCAACCTTAAGAATGTTTGATACACACATTTCAATTTTAGATACTGATGTTTATGATAAAAAGTCACGCACATCAAAGGTGTTTGTTTTTACTCAAACCCAAAGCAACCTTAGACTTGACTGATTTATTAATACTGACCAAATATATATTTTTCTCATTTTTGTACGGACCCCAGGAAAAAACATGGAACTGTTTTGGTATATTTTTTTGTATTATTCCCATGAGTTAGCTAGTCGTCCCACAATATAGTAAGTTGTACCCACCAGTTAGCAAGTTATTATCATCAAATGCTAAGTCATTGTAACAAGATACTAAATCATAGCAATGAGATACTAAGTTGTGACAATGATATACCAAATTGTCCAAAATGAGATGCTAACTTATGGGAATGAGGTACTAACCTGTGGGAATATAAAATTAATTTGTGTAAAAGAGATATTAAGTGGTTACCACAAGATAGTAATAAAATGAAATATTTATAAAGCGTCAAACTGATGAATGTGCTGACGTCCAAGAAGGGATTGCCGAATTTCTGAATGTCCATGTTAGCATAAAAGATAGAAAATCCTTGTTTTTTCATTCATTCTCTCTCCTTATTAACTCATTAACACCTGTTACTTACTCATTACCACAACTTAATAGCTCATTCACACCACTTACTAACTCACTACCACCAATTATTAAGGGACATAAAACTTGCTACAATTTTGTATCTACTTCGCATGAGTCGTTCCCACAAGACAGTAAGTCAATCCCATAAGATAGTCATTCCCATGAGATAACAAGCCCCTCTCATGAGTTAGCAAGTTGTTACTACAAGACAGTAAGTAATTTCCCATGGCTTAGCAAGTCATTACCATTGGATAACAAGAGCACTTGGAGAGCGCAGACCTCCGCCAAGGGAGCACATATCCTGAAAATTTCTTCAAAATCCGTCCATAATTTTTGTAGTTATCTTGTTCACAAACCCACAAACAAACCCAGGTGGAGGTAATAAGTTGTATTATTTCATGCCAATGTACAGGTAATGTCTTCATATATCAAACCCCTACGTAAAGTTAAATGTTTCTAGAGAACAATCATCTGCCATTCTATTTTCATTAAATGGATGCAGTCTTGTAACATGTACAGAGCCTGAAATATGCTTGTCACCTTGTTGTGGTAGAAACGTAATAGCACGGGAATACAAATAACATGTTATGGTAGATTTTTAACTGGTGAGAACATGTTAGTAAGTGGTAGGAAAAACTTAGTAACTTGTTCCCACAAGTTAGTATCTCATTCCCACAAGTTAGTATCTCTTTCTCATAACTTGGTATCGGATTACCACAACTAATATCACATTTCCATGATTTAGTATCTTGTAATTATGATTTAGTATGTTATGGTAACAACTTGCTAACTCATGAGAGTGACTTACTTTCTTGTAAGAAAGATTTATTAATTTGTGGAACCAGATAAAAATTGTACCAACACAGTTCTATGTCTTTTCCTGGGCTCCATGATTTTGTATTGATTTACAGTTTAAAACTTATAACATTAAAGCTAATCTCTCTCAAAATCATTAGATATCATTATATTCCCATGAAGTCTCATTTATTATTCATGTTTCATGTTACACCTCATTTGAATAAACTTAATCCACAGATAGCTGTATTTATATTCATATTGTATCATTTATCCAGTCAATATTTATCAAGTCAGAAAACAACTTCCTTGTTCTAAAAATAAAACATATTTCTGGTTGGTCAATAGTTGAATTAAGTCGGACAATATATTTTATATACACAAAGTAATTGATCCACTTATGAATCATGTTTAAATATGTATCTATACTTGCCTTGCTAACGGCTCCAATTTGGACGATATCTTTTTTAAAAAATGTTTACACAGTTATTTGGTATTCACAAAGTGTTCATACATGTTAAGAGATATAAGCTCATCTGTCTTAGCAGTATGCTGTTGTAAAAGCAAGTGTTTGTATGAGTGCATTATATAATCTGAAACTTTATTATCTGAACTGAAAGTTTTCTCTAATTACAAAGACACTTGAGACTTTAGAAGGTCCATATCTATATCTGATATGCAAGGAATTTCTCTTATGTAACAAAATGTTGACTTATTTCTTTTCAATGAATCCTAGGAATGTATACTCTGGGCAGGCTTTTTGCACTTCAAAAAGAAAAAAACATTTCTTGTTGTTTAAGTTATTTTGGCTGATTTTTTTATCCACCAAGATATTGTAAACGCCAGATCCGAAGCATTATGTTTGTACTTATGTTTGCCTGTTTTATTGTTGATGAGTGTGCTGGAAGCAAAGTAACATCTTTGCCTCAACTTTTTTCAATGAAAAAAAAATAGAAAATTTTATCAAATACTGTTGATAATAAGGGTAAACAAACAATTAGGAAGTTGGAAAGATTTTATATTCCAAAATCCAGATAAACTCACAATATACCAGTACAGTTTTGATAAATACAATTATTGATTTTTGGATCATTTGCATATTACTATCATGGCTAGCACAATAAAGGGAAGTTTGACTTTTGGCACCAGAAATGCTCTAACATCCAGGGCTTAAGGTAAGGGTCCTTTTGATACTCTCGGCCATAAAGGTGACTTTGGGTTTTCCATAAGAGAGTTATTCTTATTTGACAAACATTCATAGCAAATCCAAGTCTACCTTTACAGATTTTGGCCTACTTTTAGAGCTGATTTTACTCATATATAAAACTAAGTTTTAAGACAGGGTTGTATCATAGCACCAGAACAGATACGTCTGCAGGGGCTTGATAAAATAATGAAATTATATTGATACTAACTGACTGATCAAAATGATATTGCATATAGTTATAATGAAACTGTGACATGCCATGTACAATAAAAATATAATTGTCTTTCAAACAAGCTTTTTAAATATCTCAGTGCTAAATTTCATATTTTACATTGGCTGACATTGTAGTTTTCAGCATAGAGACAGGAAGAAACCCAGAAAGACCTGTTTATGACATCACCGGATAATGGTAGTCATCCACACAATTGAAATCCACTATTGTATTTTCACTTAAAAAATTACCTTAATAAATTAATCCCTGTATCTTATTCCCAGTATTGGTATCACTGTAACACTCGTAGAATGCAATGTCTAATCTAATAATCAAAGACACGTTAAACAATAGATCAGATGAAATTTAAAATAAAAATATGTACACAGAGTGAATGGGAAACCTGAGATGGCATTGACTAAAATTCAGACATTGTGTAAAGCCGTTCTTGTTGAAGCCACTGTTTATTCATTTTCTATTGTGTATTTTTCTTTCTGTTTTCATTTACACAATCTACCTTTACTCACTTCCATTGCTTAAAATCCCCCCTCCCCCACCATTATCACTGGTGATTCTGGTCCAGCTGGACACCTGAACCACATTGCACCTCCGGAGTTCTTACAAGTCAAATTGTTAACCATAGTACAGCACACTTTGTCAAATCTGCAGCCATAATTATATGTGATGACTTTTTTGCAACTGTAGTTTGCTTCTCCCTTTCTTTCATCTCTAACTTTCCCCAAAGTCACTTGTACCAACACCAACATTGAAGGTTCAGTCCAAACCAGTACTAATTCTATATAATAACCATAAAATAACAACCAAATGTCGTGTCATTCTGAAAAAAGAACACTTTTGGCTTACCCAATATGTCCAACTTCTACTTTTACTTTTTCTATTCTTTATATTTCTAGGTTTCCTAAAATCCACATCCACCACCACAACCACTGCGACTGATGATGCAGTCCAGGTTAGTACCTGCTCGTCATTGATTGGACTACCTCACCACATGCAGGTGACCTTTGTACTGCTTGCGATAGTCTGCATCATCCTTCTCATTTGCACATGTGTGGGCGTGTACATACACTTGTGCATGAGATGTCACAGCAGAGATAGACAGAATAAGACAGTATGTTTGGAAAGGGGAGAGGGGAATGAAGAAGGTGGGCTAACAGCATTAGCAGAAGACAATGGAGAAGACAATTATTGCCTAAATAACTGTAATGAACAGTCTGATTCTCAGAGTGATACTAGATCAGATACAGGAAACAATAGACATCCAGGGCAGTATTCACTAAAAGTATTATCTGTGACTTAAACCTGAAATGAAAGTTTAAATTCCAAGTGGTATTCACAAAATAA
Organism: Sabellastarte sp. h YS-2021; assembly: GCA_964017235.1. Lineage (NCBI taxonomy): Eukaryota > Metazoa > Annelida > Polychaeta > Sabellida > Sabellidae > Sabellastarte > Sabellastarte sp. h YS-2021. The sequence goes on along the minus strand of OZ024934.1, from coordinate 80,014,530 downwards.
AAAAAATGTTAATCTTATCTTTATCATAGATTTATACAACTTTTGGTTTAGAATTCTAGTGGCATTCACAAAATGTCTCAGTCTTATCTTAATATGACTTTTGTCTCAACTTATTCCTATATGGGAATGCAATGCTCATGACAAATCTTAGCTTTAACAACATTTGTCTAAGACTGGGATAGGTCTGATGTAAGACTCAGATTAAGACATTTTATGAAAATGGCCCACTGAAATATGTAAATTGACTTTTATTTCATTGTAATTGGGTGTTGTAAGTGGTATAAACAAATTTCTTAATTTTATCTTGATCATAGGTTTAACTTTACTTTAACTTTAGTTTAGGATTTATCAACTTTCCATTGGATCAGAGTTATATTTTAAAACATGGTGGGATCTACCCATTACTTGTTCCTCCTAAAAGATCATCCAAAGCCGGATTGTGAATCCAACTTAGTTTAGGATCCTAATGGCATTCACATAATGTCTTGTCTTATCTTACTCGTAACGTCATATAACTTTTATCTCACCTTAGTCCTCTAAGGGAATGCAAATTTATGATAAATCGTAGTTATGACTAAAGTTTTAGGCTTAAGACTGGGATAGGTCTCATGTAAGACTAAGATTAAGACGTTTCTTGAATATGGTCCACTGAATTTTGTGAATTGATTTTTGATCATTGTTACTATGGTTTCCAGTATTTGAAATTTTGCTAAAACCATTCCCCAATATATTCAAGTAATTTTAGTATAAAATTGTATCACTTTGTGAGACTTAACACAATGTTTGTCATGAAACGAAGGTTTATTTATCACTGTAAATCGGCATTAGTGCATTGGGAAATATGTCTATTACAGATAAGTGTAATCGGGTGGAAAGGTATCCTGCAACTAACACTATATATGTGTGTCTTAGGGATATGATAATGCAAAATCAAAAAGAGGACATTACTTGAATAGTACCCAGTTCTAGTACAAGTAATTATACATCCAAATCAAATCAAATCCTCTGTGTAACATAATTACACTCGACCCCAAAGTGGAGGGGGTTTGGGCAATGGGCAAAAGCCGGATTGTGAATCCAAAAATCCACATGCATAACACAAATCTATATGTTGGATCAGGGATTGTTCAGGAATGGGGGAGGTGTACCTATGCCTTGATCCTTCTCAAAGTTGATCAAGATCTTTATTGATGATCCTGAGTTGGTTCCGGATCACAAATTCAGAATTTTTTCAAGCACTACCCACTGGTGAGGGTTTGTGTGTTCTCAGACATTGCTTAATTATTATATCTATAAGGTTGACAGTTTTATTGTCAATTTAAATGGCGCAGTCTTTAGAGTCCATGTTTAATTCATTATGATTAATGGCTGTGTATTTGTTGAGTATTTAGTTGTGTTATTGGGACGTCTTTGTTGAATGGTAGTAGGTAGTTTAGATAAGATTAGTCTCTTAATGAAGTGAACAAATAGCACTATCTTGAGAGTTTTTGTTTACAACTTGTTGTTGTGAAATTAATTGTATGATGTTTATGTCATTAGATAAGATTAGTGTCTTATTGAAGTGAACAAATAGCACATTCTTGAGAGTTTCCTTTTGTTTTACAATTTGTTGTGGTGAAATTAATTGTATAGTGTTTATGTCATTAGTAGAGTATTAACACAGTTGAAAGTGTATGTAAATTATTGAGATTTCATTCACTGAAATACAATGTTGTAGTGACCTAACGCTTGGAAATCGGTCTGAGTTGAAGCCAAAGCATAGCTAGCGAAGGTAAATGGTGGTTGCAAAATTATTTCTATTGTCTGATATTAAAATGAAGTTAATATAAATTAGCTGGTATATGCTTCTATAAGATAACAAAGATACTTTGAGTGAATTGTTATTCACCTTGCACTGTATTTAACCAATATACCAAATGAAAAAACATTCAAGGTAGTCACTTTAAAAAATTTGTCATCCCCACTTTGGATATGTCTTGCTCGGTATAGCATGGAATCGGATAGGATTTAAAATGCTGTTGACAGAAAACGAATGTATTCTATGGTATTCTGTACTTTTATAGCGCTTAATCTCTTCATGGCAAACTATAAAGCACAACACCAGAATACAATTCAAAAATTATCATTCCAAAGCTTTAGCCAAGTCCAATACCACAGAGATGCTTGAGAGAGTATATGCTAAGTTGGGAAAGCCTTTTTGAACAGGTATGCTTTTAACCTTTTTCTGAAACAGGGGAGAGTTGGGGAAGATCAGACCTCATGAGGTAAATCATACCAAACCGTGGGAGCATCAAACGCAAAACTGTGGCCAAAGTTTTTTTGTTTTTTTTATTTATGTACAGATGGATAGAATTGACCAACCTCTAGGAACCTATTATCTGGATGATTGTATATTGTACTATATCTTCCACAATGAGTAGACAAAAGAGTATCAAAATAACTTGGATGACCACTGTGAAGAAACTTATAACCTAAAGTGACAGTTTTGAAGATTCAGCAAAATTCAACTTGGAGCCAATGGAGTCGTTTGAGAATAGGAGATGCCAGTGTGTATTTGTTACAGTTTGTGACAATCCTAGTAAGTGTGATTTGAATACACTGCAGTTTGCCCCTGTTGGGACTATACAGACTCCTGAAGAGAGAGTTGTAGAAATCAAGGTGGCTACTTACCAAGGCATTAGCCAGCAGGATAGCAGTGTCATCTGCCAGATACTGTCTAATCTGCCTGAGATCACCAACATTGAAAGAAACATGTCTTACAAATATTGCAGACATGATCAACAAAGGAAAAATTAGCATCAAACCAGACTGGAAGTTTTGTTGACAGACCTTCCAATCCTGTTGATTGAATTTAATATCCTGTTGATGAAACTTTATCAAATTAAGTAATAGCATAAGCAGAGTCGCCTTTAAAAGGCCTTTTCAGTGATGTATGTTAAATATGTGTGACTTAAATAGTTTTTAAAATACATGTGTATGTCTAAAGTATGAGCATCTGTCAGAGCTCTCCATCTTGCCAGACTTCGGGCAAAAGTCGTTTAATGTGATTTTATTTTTTTAAGCCGATATATGACATTTATGCCATTTTGAAGGCAAATTATTGTGGTTTATAACACTTTTTGTTGGATTGTAAAATCTATTCAGTAGTTCTTTAAATATATAATTTTTGTTACAGCCAACACAAATATTACTCTGTTGTTAAAACTTAGTGATTTGTGGAATACGAGTTCCCCAAAATGCTTTATTTTAGTAACCAACCGTTGATAAAAAATTTAATGGAGAAAATATTGTAAAATTTAGCATTGTTTTAATAATTCCTGATTCCTTTTAATTGTGATTTCTGTCTCCATTATGGTTTCTCAGTGGTGATCTTTGTCGTGGCATTTAATATCTTTTTCTGATATCAAACATTTTGTGTGTTAGATATGTCTCAGTTATAATAAATTTTATATTCTGTTATTTGATGGACAAAATCAATATATTGCAATGACAGCTTCAGTCAGGACATTAGTTTAGCATTTGTTTGTGCATTGTCCTTTTCTAAGCATCCTTATTGTTGTCTCAGTTCTGTGTTAGTGGTGGGTTCGAATCTAGCTTATCAAAACTGAGGAAATGATTCATGTCTGTATGATAGCTCATTGAGTCAGCTCTTCAGACTTCTTAAATCATAATTTTAATTTCTGAGGAAGTACATTACATTTGCTTCCCTCTGTTAAAACCATCTGCCTAACAGTCAGCCCCTTTCATATTAGGGTAGTTAATGCTTGTGACTAAAGGTACATTGTCATAATGACGGAATCTTACCTTTTTCAAATGCTTAGTAGTTTAAAGTGCAGAATCTTGACCAATAAGTATTGAATGTTTACCTCCAGTCTAACAAGTAGGAAGTTCTTAGAAACCACATTGAATACAAAACAAATCAAATGCACAGTGACAAACATTTCTGTAACCCCCTTCATAATTCCTTGATCATTTATTTGGGAAAGCTTTCATTCTTAAAATCAAAATACCAGCTAGCCTCTTGGCTTATGGTTTCCCATCGTGGCAATGCAGCTGATTGCTTGTTCATGTCAAGTGAATGTAGCTGTTATTCTGTGTTAACCTGATTCAGAGTTATCATTTTGGCTTTCAAGAATAGACTCCCCAAATTCCAGAACATAAAAACTTATAAGAGGGCATAATGAATGGATTCTCTCGAAACCTATTTTTTTTTCTGGGAGTATTTAGAGTAAAACATGATAATAATTATTATCCAGAAATATAAAGATGGTAGAAGAATTAATTATTTTATATGGGTCAAGTGCTTTATCAGTGAATAACATTTTATGAAGAATTTTAGAGAAAGCTTCATATGAACCTCCTCCGTAATCCAGCAAAGGCCTTAAATTGGCACCATCAGGAAATTAATTGTAAATTCAAATTTTAGCCGATTATTCTATGAGTAAGCCGACTTTGTGCTGGGTATTGTGCACATTTAAACATAGACTTGCTCCAAGTCTTTGCATTTGTATCCATCATTGACTTAAGCAGTTAAATTTAAATTAGAAACTTACAGGAGTGCATTCTAACCTCCAGTATTCTGGAGTAAAGGGGGATAATATCTGAAAATACAGTGCTGGCTATTTCTCCAAAAGTCATACAGTACCCATATATTACACAAAAGACAAAAAGGACTAATTTAAACGTCCAATTTAAATGCAAAATAATGTTTGTATTTCAGAAAAGTGTCTGTGAAAGTTATTTTTGACTCATTTTAGGAGAAGGTGTTTAGTCTTAAAACCAAGTTGTCAGCCAACCTCTTGGCTTATGGATTCCCACCATTACATCAACCTTTAATTTGAAAGCCAATGTACAGCTATAAATACGTATTAACTGCAAAACTACACTTTCATGTTCAAAAAGGTATTAAGTTTTCTTTTTTACCAAATTTATTTTGGGTTCTATCATCTTCGGCGAGACAGTGGTCTATGTGATGATAATTTTATATACCCCTTTATATTTTTAGAACAGATACTTATTGCTTCAGTTAGACTTGCTTCTGGGCTTTGTATTTCTCATTGTACCATATCTGACATACTTGGAATCATTATGAATACACCCGATGTGAGTTGATCCTACTGTGTGAAGTCAGCACCAAATTCTGGAAAAAAAGTCATTTCTCAAATAATACTCAAGACAAAAGGACTTGAGGAACGTCTACATGCTTCAGTATAAAAGCAGTGAACAAAAACAAGACATGTTTGTACATTTTAATTTATTTATTTTTTCTTGAATATCAATAATTACAACAAAATATGGATACAACAAAATACGAACAGCATTATCTAAAGAATGCAATATAATAAATTGAATTTATGTTCATTAACCCAAAATGTAACAAATCAAGGAAGTCAGAGAAACAGACATTACAGTCCATTTTACTGAGTATATGTTTAAGACTATAAAACTAAACACTTTAAGTTGATATTTTATAATACAAGTGTTAATTGCATTCAGGACAATTAGCCATCAGTAACATTTATCTTTGGATGTTTGCTCTCCAACAAATCAGGGTTTTAGATTTTGAAGTCTGTTTATAAAAATAATAAACTATTAATTAAAGAAAACAATTGGTACAATCCATGGATTATCCATTCAGTGGAAACTGGAAATTGGAATAAAATATTAAACAGAAACAAATGTAAATGTAATTGGATGAAATATTATTTACACTTTACAGTCATAATATGAAAAAAGTGCTGCATTCATTATTGACCAAATAATTTGTAAACACGAGGTCTCCTAATAAATAAATATTTGGGGAGGGCAGGGAGGTGAGATCATATAATCTGATGTACTCTCTTGAATAATCTCGTCCACTTCCTTTTTATTTGAGAGAAAATAGATTCACCAAATTTGATCGATTATATTTTGTAGTCACTGCAATTTTGTCGTGTTACACGTCATCAGTTTGTGTGTATGGCTTAATGGTTAAATCAATGGGCTACCGCTGTCTGGGGCAGTAATCACAAAAGGTCTCAAATGTCGGCCAGTTAAAATTTATCTCAAACTTAATATTTTCCCCCTTAACTCAGTTTTGGCTCCCTTTTGAAATCTTAAACAGAGACTCAGCAGAAATGATACTTTACATCAAGTGAACGTTCTAGATGTCATTATCATAAATTGACATGGAAACATATGTTACCCTTCTAGCGGTCTGGAATTTTAAGCCCAAATCAGTCTGAGATTATTTTGTAAATGTGGCCTGTTTGCTAGTTGGTACGAAGTTAATGCTGGACTGTTCAGTATTGATATATATTTGGCACATCTAGGTTAAATAGTTTAGTGACTGTGTTCTACAGCTGAGACAATCATTTATGCTGGGAAATGGGTGGCAGAAGTGTTTTATATTGTAAAATACTCAATCTCTTGAAAAATACTGTTTCAGTGGAAAAGTAGCTCTCTTAGAAACCGTAGTGTCTACTTAATTATTGAATGCCTTAATTCCACTTATATTCTACAAGTATTCATGTTATCCTACTTTCAGAATTACACTTGGAAGTTGCTTGAGTTCTGATACACAATATTGTCAATAAGTATGCCTTTAAAGTAGTAAACTTGAACGATATGCAGTAAATTAACAGAAGGTTCATAGACTATTGTGCAAGTGAACTGCAACATTAAAGAAGGAAAAACATATCTTAAAATTTGCTTGTATTGAGTTCATTCCTAAAGGGTAAATACTTGAAACATTTATTTAAATGCAAATGACAGACCAATTTCTGCTACGTGAGTGTGGTACCTTTCAGCCTTGCTACAGGCGTTAATCTGTATAGTTTCGACCTAACTTTTTAACTGTATGAAATTTATATTTCATTATGTTCTCATGTATTTATTGAGTTGAGATTTATTTTTCATTATGTTCTCGCTAGACTTGCTCACAAGTCTTTACTTTTTTCTTTTGATCCCTTAACAGGGTTTTCTTCATATAATCAGTGCATGGAAAAATTTGGCGTTCACAATTAGAAATCAGCCTGGGCCCATATTCACAAAAGCTCTTAGCCAGGGCTTAGGCTTAAAGTTGAGACTTTTGTCTCAAGTTTCTGCCCAAAAACTGCTGAGACTTTTGTCTTAGACTTAGTGGTATTCACAAAGAATTTAAGACTGGTCTTAGACTTAGCCAAGGGCTCAACTTTAAGACTGGTTGGTAGTGGGCTTAAATTTTGTAAAGAGGACTTAAATATGGCCGCCATAAACTTTTCTCCACTTCAAAATTTGAAATGGCTGTAAATAAAGTATAATTATACAGAACACCTCATTAAAGCAGTCTTTGGGAAGTTTACATGTGGTAACAAGGTTTTCCATTTCGAAAGAGCACTTTTCCTTAGATAAAATGCATTAAATGAAAGATATATGTCACCAATAGTATAGTTTGAATAGAAAAGAAAGGTCACATGACACAGAAAACCACTGTGGTTATTTGATAATCTTAGACTAAGCTAAGTCACCCTTTGTGAATACAGTTTTAAGACAAAACTTAGCTGAGACAAAAGTCTTAACTTTAAGACTGGATTTAAGCCTATGACCTGGTTAAGTCTAAGACTTTTCGTGAATATGGGCCCGGTTTGAAAACAGACTGTGTTATTATAATTGGTGTACAAACCACAACTGTTCTGGTAAATAGTACAAGTACTTTTATGGACTAAAATAAGAAAACACAACAAGGGGCAAATAAAGAACAATTAGAGCCTAAACCAATCAAAACTTGTGAAAATAATGTTGTTGTGTGTTACATAATGTAAACATTGTGAATTTAGAGATTAGACTGTGCATACTTGTATAATTATATATTGTAAACGTTGCATTTTAGACAGGAGATTGTGCATGTTTGTAAATTGTATATTATTAATGTTTCAATGTTGGAGAGGAGATTGTGCATGCTTTTAATGTATATACTGCTAATTTTGAATTCAGGGAGAAGATTGTGTATTCTTGTCTATTTATATATTATTAATATGGTAATTTTAGAGAAGAGATAGGGCATGCTTGTAAATTATATACAGTAAACATTGTGAATTTAGGGAAGAGATTGTGCATGCTTGTATATTTTCATGTAAATTTTGTAATTTTTAGAGAGAACATTGTGCATGCTTGTAAATTATGTTATTAATATTGTAATTCTAGAGCGGAGATTGTGCATGCTTGTAATTTATATAGTGTAAACATTGTGAATGTGAGGAGGAGATTGTGCTTGCTTGTACAATTACAGTTTAATGTAATACAAAGTGCTAAACTTTGAACTAAAAAAAGTATGGTTACTGTTCAGCTGTACTGATTTTCACCAACAAATATTTTCTAAATATAACCCTTATTCTTAAAATGTCCAAATAAAAATTGGCAGAAAAATAGAAAAAATATTAAGAACTGCTTGATTAATAAGAATTTTAAAATTCTAAAGATAATAATGACAAATTGTATTCAAGAGAGGTGTGAAAAAACACAGCATTAGTGTTTTAGTTGCTAACAAACAATTTTATTAAAATAGGCTTTCAAACTAGAAATACACCTGTCCGAATTTCCGTCCGTACCCATCTCCGCTCATGTCCTTAGATATTTTAGTATAACACAATGAACTGTTGCCCTGTTTCTGCAAAAAGGGATCTTGACCCTTTTTCATGGATGCTGATGAAGTTACACTGTTGTATACCAAATATCTATGGTTTTATGGGTAAGGTCCAGGCATGCAGTATAGAGCAACGGATATTTCACATCTCATGATGTTCCTCATTAAAAAGGTCTATATAATGCCCGAGTTCCCCTTTCAAGAGTTTGCCACACAGCTGTCCCAGAAATGTACTCCAGAGCATAAACCCTTTTCATGTTTACATTAATCTTTATTAAACTTTTGATAGCAAGACTTATGACAGATCACATCTTTGTCTGTTTTCCTGTCCTTTTTCAATGGGAATTTTAAATGGAGGTCTTACAACAAGTCTTAGAAATGGAACTAGGGTGTGATTAAACAAAAACAGATGGGCATCCATGTGGAATACTTTGTGAATCGAGAATATCAAAGAGATACTAATAAATAAAATATTACAGGTATAACAGATAACACAAAGGACCGTCAACAAGACACTTTTTAGTTATAATCTGAAATGAAATCTGTGTATTTACCATTCTAGGCCTTTAGTGGTTACACGATTGTTGTTGTGTTGAGTTTATAGGTTATAAATAAAACCAAGATATTAAAACTGTAATATGTTTAAGACAGCTATATAAGTCTCATGACATTAAAACTGTTGTAATTTCTATCTCTGACACAGTTATTTCAACTATTTTTTTTGGTTTTATTTTTTTTTTTTTGTTTTCTATTAATATTATGTAATCAGTATATCATTGTCTAAACATCAAAGTCTAAAACACAGATGTACGAGATAATATTTTCATGTATTTGATAAGGTGACAGTCAGTGCATATGTAAGTACACCAGTAAATAACATAAAAATCAATGGATACCGATTACCTAACGATTTAATTTTTATCAAAAGACTCTTTCATACAGGAGATGAAAGGTAATTTTAAAATTCTAGAATTGATGGTTTACCTGAGCGTGACTCTTAACCTATTTTCTCTTTATATTTTACAAAGTATTCCCTGATTTGAATAATTTTCTCTGTTATAAAAAAGTATTCTAAAGGTGCCTGATCACACCAAGCCGATATTATACAACCCAATACAATATGGACAGATACAAAGGTCTTTTTAAATTGAAGAAAAAGGTGAAAGTATTTTCAAAATTGGACGACAAATAAAGAAGTTCTCGCTATTTTCAACTAGATATCTGTGCTATATGCTGATGACTAATACCGATCTGACATAAGTTGGAGAATTTCTCAAAACAAAAATTATTTTTCTATTGTCTAGTGTCAAAGTATGTCATACTGATTCCTACTATATCATTAGCTTGTATCAAAGTAAATTGGTGTCAACAGGTCTGCAGCCACGAAGAGTATGTTCCTTTCAAGTTCAGTAAGTAATCAGGAATCTTTATGGCTTCAAAAAATCAAAAGAAACCACCCAAAATATGCAATATAGAATACACTGACACAGTTATTCCCTATATACAAGTACATTTTTTTTAGGCCCGTAGACTTAGTCACCCAAACCACAATCTTCCCAAATTTTAGTAAAAAAACAGGATCCCAACACGAAACTACAATAACATGTTTCACTACTTAAATAGAAGTACAAATAACAATAAATCTTATCGCAGGTTTTAAGAAATGAGAGAAAGTAGTAAGAATTTAAAGAATTTTTAAAAATATTTTGGTAATCATATAGGAATAATATTTGGGACAATTAGTAAAGGACTGACATATATATTTTTTGAGCTACAAACATTGACAATATATGAAATATTGTATAAAATTCAGCAATATAGGGCCAAAAATTCTATAAATGCTTCTACTTAAAATATCTGGAATACCAAAATGACTCATTGGACTTATTAATTTCTATTGATTGTAACAACAGTATTACAATATCTTGCGTTTGTGCAAGTGGCAAAGAAGACCAGAGGCCGATTTCATGACAGGTCTTATGTCTGGGTTCAGTCTGAAATATCACACTTAGAGTTCAAGTAATTGACACTATTTTGCTGATGTCGGGGAAACAGTCTCAATGAATAAATGAAGAGTTTTGACATTAAGATTTGTCTGAGTCATGGACTCAAATTTAAGCCTATCAAGACTGCGTATTGAGCTTTAAGACCAGAGTCTCTTGTCTTATTTATGGCATTAAAATTAATCAAAATATATCAAATGCTATTTTCAATGATTTAATAACTTGCAGTTTTATGCTGCAACATAATTATGAATGCACAGACCGTTGTTATTAGAATGTAGTCAGCAAAGTTGACATACTTTTTGGAGTGTCATCACATGACAATTCTCAAGAGGTGACTTAAACTAATTACTTGGTCTCAAGTCTTAAGCTTGTTTACAAAAAAGGTCAAGTACAATTATTTTGTGTAAAATCATTTGTCATTTTTGGTAAATTTATATATATTAATATATTTTTACACTGTTTTGTTGAAGACAAACGAATATTTATGAATTTCTGTAATTAAAGCAATTAAAGAATTGAGATATGTGAAATAGTTTTAAGCCTAAAATTCAGCCGACACAAAACCCTCAGATTTTAGACACTGGCTTAGCCCGAGACCCAGCCAGGTCTGGGGCCCTTTTGTCAAATCGGCCCCTGTCCTTAAATTGAGACCTGTAAAAGTGAACCAAAATCAGTGAACACTACAAGAAACTGAATTGCTACTTCCTGCGACCATACACCATAAAAATTTTACTCCCATATGGCTTCACTTTCACACTCCCAATTTAATTTGCTGTACACTTCTCTTCAGTCTCCCTGCTATGTCATGTGATACCAGAATGTTGGTGTATTTCCACTGCAGCATGCTGAGGTGGGTCTTCTGGTATTGTCTGACTTGCATGGCTTATTGTTCTCAATGGTATACTTTCAGCCCCTCTCAAACCTCTACCACCATAATCACTTTCGTGAACCTCTCTTAGACTTTCCTCTAGTTCAACTTCCCCAAGTTCTTGTTGTGCCTCTTGCATGTTCCCAGGTGCTTGGTCAAGATTAAATAACTTCACCTTGGCCCTGTGATAAAGTCTCATGAAGCAGAGGAGTAGGATGACTACAGTTATCAAAGACACTGCCAAGGTCACCTCAAGGATAATGTTCCACAATTTAGATTTACAGGCTGCTTCTTCACACAGACTTAAAATGGAGATGGTCTCTGTAGTCTTAACAAGAGAGGATGGGTTTGTGATGGCTATCTTATTCGGTATTGGTGTTGTAGTAGTTCTTCTCTTACCTGTAACAATTAAAGGTGACATGTATATATATCAAGTTAAAATATCAGCATGGTTACAGTTGATGATGCGGATGTTTGTTGTCAGATTTGTGTTTTCTTCCACCACGGATTCACTGCACGTTACTTGATGGTTTCTGAAGACATTCGGACACACTTTAAAGAGGGAATGTAGAAAATATCGCCTTTTTCAACTGGAAAAGGTAAACTCCATAGGCAAAACTGAGCAAGAAGTGATCGTTAAAACTGAGTCAAGTGTTTATTAAATAGGTAGGAGTATTAATATCTGTTTTGAATTTCTCAAAGTATCATTACAATGTTAGAGGTAAACCACTACCAAGATTTCGTTGATATTTCATTTTGTAACAAGTATGTTAATTACATCACAAGGAAGGTACTTTCTTACTTTATTTTTATTTCATCACGAGAAAGGTACTTTTTTTAGTTTATTTTTTAAAGTTCTAAATTGAACTTTTTATTTTAACTCGAGGACGTAATTTTCAAATTAAGCCAAAATCACCAAAATTTGTCCAACTTTGCATCGAAGGACAACAGAGGTGTACTGTAGTAACAGCAATAAAAATATCTAAAGAATTTCCAAAGAGTCAAGGATTTCACACACTGGGGCAAATTTATTAATACTTACTCAACAGGCTTGGTTTGGCGTAATGAGATTCCATCATTGAATATTGAGTGAATAAAATGCAGGCCGCATTCTACACAAAGGTTACCTCTGAATGCGGGTGGTACAAAGGTCACTGTACAAAGGTGACCTCTGAAGGTGGGTGGTACATGGTACAAAGGTGACCTCTGAAAGTGGGTGGTACATGGTACAAAGGTCACCACTGAAGGTGTATCGTACCACTGGCACCACTGAAGTTTGATGGTTAAAGAGTCACTACTGAGGGTGGATGATATCAAAAGCTTTTTATGACTCCTCATAATTACCCCAGGTCACCCCATTTCATCTGAGTTGTTCATGCTACAGCCGGACAGCCACTGATCGGACACGGATTTTTAACCTTCAATAACAGTAGGCTGACAGTACTACAAACATTGGTCACCGAGAAGTAACCTTCATTAACCTTAACTCACCTTTGGTATCTGTTGGACGAACACGTGGTGGAACTACTAATACCTTAACTCACATTATGTTGCTGTATTACACCAAAAGGCGACCGAATCACAATCTTATGTACACTGTAGACCACTCCTTAGGTTACCGTATTCAGAAATTCATATGCGCATGGGTGAAATTATCTGTGCATGCTCACAGTACCAAAATCAGAGGCAGAAATTTTAAACTGTTTAAAACTTCTGTAGGACATGCAAGGTAATGGACGGTTCGTCACTGACTCACAAGGTCGCATAGGGATATCGGTGATCCAATGACAGGGACGTCTCACCAAACGCGGGTTACCGTGGGTGATACCACCTGTAATGTGAATGGGGTATAAGAATGATGGGGTACAGCGATGTAGAGGGTAACGTACTCACCTTTGACCTCTCCCGTCATGGGTTTTAGCCTAACCTGAAGAGGGAAAGTTTATAGTTGCTGGCCAATGGCAAATGATTTCAATGGCAAATGATTTCAATACAAACTAGTATGTACTGCTCTTCCTCCACCCTCTCAACTATAGTTTTTTTTTTTGTAGAATCTTGATTCTAATTGTCTTCTTTTGAATATTAACTTCAAAATTTATAAACTATGGCATATTTTACAGTTTTTACAGCCCCGATATTTACAAGTATGTTTAAAGAAGTTTACCATACAGCCCAACAGATACAGATTTGCTTTTATGTCAAAGAAACAATGAAAAGCTGTATTTGGATGTAAAAAATATACCGTTTGTTGCTTGCCAAGTCTTTTACGGTACAGATAAACTCTCTGATGTTTTGCCATACTAAGCTATTTCAATATTTGTACCAAATAACTGAGGTCTACAATAGATTTGGCAGAAGTACTGTTTTACTAATAAATGCTCTGCTATTGCTAAACATATTTATAACAGTAAGTAGAGTTGAATTAGTTGTACATTTAATGAATTAAACAGTAATATGTGTTCACATATGGATTGGTTGGATATATATCTAACTAATTGGGGGGGGGGGGGGGCATGGTGGTGCAGTGGTAACACACTCGCCTCCCACCTCTGAGGTCGGCAGTTCAAACCCCGGACCTTATGTGGGAAAGTTAGTAGTTGCTTACCGATGGTCAGCAGTTTACTATACAGAACCTTGACCAACTGTATGTACTGGTTTCCTCTCCCCACAAAGCTACCCGTCGTGTTATGATCTGTACATTGTTGAAAGCGATGTAACACCCCAAATAAATAATAAATAAATAAATCTTACTAATGGCTCGGTCACACCTTTCATTATGGTTGTTTATTTATTTATTCTCCCGTCAATGACATTGTCCTTATGCCTCCAGAAAGAGATCTCATATGTGTATTGAAGAGTGAACCAATTCATATATCCATACCACCCCCACCCCCACCCCTCAAGCAGGTGGATCTTAGTATAGCCCTTGAAGGCTAGTGTGAGGCATTTCAAACATTTCCAAAAAGTGGTCCCCAATGAGAAACTTATTCTAAGTTGTGTTACATAGCACTAATATATGAAGCCAGGGGTGTAGGTTATATATAAGCCAATACACGCAGTTGTACCATTTGTTAGTGGAATCATTAATGAAATATGCAATACCCCATACCTCAACAAATATTGCATATAACCACCAATTTCTGATAAATCAGGGCGCACCAAATAAAAACTCCTAGCTTCTCCCGTAGAAGCCAATTGAATGAGGTCGAACAACAATCAAAGGTAGACGATTCCTTTCGGTTTCAGCTCATGATTCCAATAAGAAGAGGTGTGACCTACATGTGCATAGAACATTACTGTTACCTTTACATTTCAGTATTTATGGCTGAGATATTGGACCTGGTGTGTCTGCATATCTAGAACCAAAGCTTACCGTCACAATACTTGTCACACATTTTATCATCTCGAAAAACATCACACACGTGAGAGCATGGTCTGCACCTTTTAGAAGCTATGTCACAGTAGTAATTGTCAGGGCACCACTCTGCTTCATGAGAGCATACATCATCAGAAGCACTGGAAAAAATGTCCACAAATAGTGATAAAGCAGGTCTGGTAAAGTTTACAATAACAAACCTACCCACATTAATATTTCATGAAAATCACCACTTTTGGCGTAAAGTAAACCAGAAAGTCAAAGAAACTACATTGAAAATGTATCTGTAAAAATACATTGAAAATGTATCTCTAAAAATTCAGGATTTATTGTATCCAGAATATAATCTGGTTCTCTCACAAAATTTAATCACTTCTTTCTTTTGTCGGGCTCGACATACATAAGCAAATTTTGTAAAGATGAGTTCATTACTTTTTCAAGTTATCGCGAACACAGACACGTAAACAGACAGGCAGACAAATGAACACACCTTAAAACATAACCTCCCAGTGAAAGTAACTGCTGTGAGAAACTATAAATTAGTTTTCTTTTAAGTTTATACATAGTGTGGGTGGAAGCTTAGTCACTTGCTACTGCTTGATAAATTTTTATTTCGTAAGATCTTTTTATGATACACATATTCCATATGTTTTTAAACTGATCTGCAGCCGGCCAATTAATTTCAAAGTTTTATGTCTGATTTTAAAAGATCACTATTTGCACAATTTAAGACTGGTCTGCTGCCTTTATACATAGAAACTCTCGGTTATCACTTAATCAAGGATCCTAATTAAAAAACTGTTAAGAAAACTTGACGTAGAAGATAAAAATGTCTTGCTGACAACACGAGATCAGTAGACGATGAAATTAACCTCTTTTTATCAGTTTTATATTTATATTGCACAAAGAAAATTACTGTTTACTAAACTTACACACAAGTTTACAAAAATGTCTTAAACATGTGTCATGAGGAAAAATTATCTTTGATATTCAATAAATTGGAAAATTCAATTATTGGTTATCTTTAATATTCATACAATATTTATTTAAAAAAACTTACAATAAATAAACAGAACAAAAATAAATAAAACTAAAACACTTAAATAAATAAATAAATTGACCTTTATATGTTCAGCTGGGGCCACGGTGGCAGAGTGGTAACACTCTCGCCTCCCACCTCTGAGGCCAGGGTTCGATCCCCGTCAAGGCCTTATGTGGGAAAGCTGGTAGTTGCTTGCCGTTGGTCGGCAGTTTACAGTACAGAACCCTAGCAAACTATATGTACTGGTTTCCTCTGCCCTTCCAACTACCCGTCGTGATATGACCTGTACAGTGTTGAAAGCGACGTAAAACCCCAAATAAATACATTATACGTTCAGCTCAAGATTTATGTACAGTTGTTATCATTTGACATCCGTCAGCCGAGTGGGACCCGCCCAAATGAAAATACATGCAGTGGAGACGGAATGTACTGAAAAAGTTTAATCTATGTTAACACCTACATAACAAAAAGGCACCTGGGCTATACTTCATTTTAACACTGCCCAAACACCAAGGGATGAGTGTTAATGTAACTGTTCCATTACATTATTTTGAGGGTTAAATTTACCCTTAATAAATAAATTCTTGTAAAAATTGTATTACAGTCATTCACATATTCTTTTACAAGTCTTACTAATTAAGTAACTTTGTTAACACCGACCATTTTTCAGAACATTTTTCAACCAAGGTTTCTGTTTTGACTAACAATAATTCTTCATTATATACATTTCTCAGATATTTTTTCATATTTAAAGAAATTTAAAGATCTGTCTGATGTTGCACATTTAAAGATATATAATATTTTCCATTGATAATTATAACATTTACCAAATTATCTGTAGAAACAACCTCCCAAACTCCAAATATTATGTGTGATGGGGAACCAAAAAAAAATTATTTGTTTTTTGAAAGATCCAAGATTTTATGCTTCCCCCAAATTCACTTCTTTTATGGCAGAAAACAAACAGGTGTATGATGGTTTCCCCACTTCGGTGACATAAGCGACATCCAGAAGTTTCTGATTGCTTCATCTTAAAAAGCTGTCGATTTGTCCCAATTAACCTGTATATTATCTTATATTGGAACCAAATCAGAGAAATGTCCTTTAATCTGTAGAGACATATTCTATAAATATTTTTCCACGTTAACGTGTCCAGAATTAAAGTTAAATCAACTTTCTATTTTTGGCTTAAAATTGTTCCCTTGGATGTTAGATGGCAAGATTATATTGAAAAAAAAACCTTTGTTCCTTTTTGTGACCTATGTAACAGTTGGACCTGAGTAGGGAATATAAGTCGTTAGTAAGACTTACGTTTCAGAATTGCTAATCCAAAATGTTTTTTTTAAGCATAAATACAATCTATGCTAAGTTACAAAGTCTATTGAGATATTATAAAACAGGGCGATATTTTTTCTAGTCATAATGTCACCATTTCTTGTGTGGTCTATAGGATATAAGATGCCCTGTTGATATAATTCAGGTATATATAGAGTTGCCCGTGTTACTTCTGGGCTGTACCACAATGGTACATATAATTTTTCATACATATTACACTTTTGGCAAATGTTCTGTAATACACAGGCCCAGGCAGAAAGAACCTCTTTCCAGAAATGGTTGTCCATTTGTTTTGCCCTTTGGACTGCCCAATCAGAGCCAAATAGAAATATTTTATTAATGACTCCAACAATATGTTTTGCTAATTGTACCCAATGGGCTGCTGTTTTAATATTCAGATTACAAATCCAAGAAACTTTTAGGCCTTTTGTGAAGCTATCAATATCAATCATTTTCAGTCCAAACTCTTGAATGCTGGTGCACATTTGTTTTCTATTAATTTTATCCGTTTTTTTGATCCCATATAAATTTGTAGCAAATATCATTCATTGCAGAAGTAAACGAAGGGTTTGTACTTGGCAGAGAAATGAAAAGCTGATTTATTTTTTAGTATTCCTTGAGTTTTTAAAACTGCAAAGGTGTCAAATATCTTATTTCCCACTTCCTTAGTTCATTTTAATTTTTTTTTCTGCTTTAGACATTTTTACATTATAAGCATACAACATTAAAAGTATACAAATCCCTCTAAAATTAAAAATTACCATTCAGATAGTTACATAAAGCATATTTAATCATATCTTAACCTAACATGTGATGGGCCAAGCCTACATACTAGTATAATACCACGCATAAACTCAATGAAACATCATGGCTAATATACATTCTAACACGACACACTTGTGTCCGCAGTTCTGATTGGTCAATCGCCATTGTAAAACCTAACATAACCTCACGCTCAGTTTTATATAGGTGGACGATAATCCCACTTCAATTTTTAAAAGTCAAATTACGAATAATACACACTAAAAATCTTCATCAATACATTAAAAAGACAAGGAATAAATGTGAAAAAATATGAAATGTCATGTTAGAATCGGAATAACACACTCATAGCTCATTAGAAACACTCAGGCTTCGCCTTCGTGTTACTAATATTGCCATTCGTTGTAAAACCCTGCATAACCTCACTCTAGTCGTATGTTATTCCTTCAATAACCCCAATGCTAATAATAGTTGACCAAGTCATATTAGCACTCTGAAGAACTGAAAACCACTCTAGATAGATTCCAAGCAAATTCAAGCTGAGAGATTTAAGTGATTGGGAAGTGGTCTTTTCTATTCGGGAGGTCTTTTCATTACACCATTTGATCGTACAGGGGGAAGCACGATCACCACAGTGACTGCGATTGTTTCCCACTGGAATGGCCCCTCAAGCATTAAGTAAAAACTGCAATTATCAGTTATAGGCATTAAAATAGACTGAAGGAAGTAAGGCTTTGCCATGTGACCTGTTATTAATGGCAGCTTTCATATCAATGCTAGTGCGGATGATGTGGCCATTTTTATACCATTCAAATTCATTGATTTTTTTTCATTGAGTTACAAAATGTGTATTTACACAGTGTCAACAAGACAAAGTATTTATCTCTAAAGTATATCAAACTATATTTGGTCATGATGGCTGAAATTTTATTATCTTATGACTGTATTAATTTGAATGCTGTTGCCTGCAAGTATATTTTCACAACATCTTTGCAGATATTACTAGATTACAGACTGTCACATATTTACAGATATATGTAATTACCAGATCACAGACTGTCACACATTTACAGATATATGTAATTACCAGATTACAGACCGTCACTTATTTACAGATATATGTAATTACCAGATCACAGACCGTCACTTATTTTCCATTTAATTTTATATACTTCTCATTCACAAATTAAAAGTCCTTTACTTTTAAAGAGAGTTCAACAAGTGCCCTAGAGTTCACAAAATACTTTTGTAAACCTTATACGTGACACTATTACAAGAAATTGCACACAGAATAAATATGGTTCTGTTAAATTTGCAAGTCACGTTCCCATTGGCGAGAGTGACATGAGAAGGTGCACTCAAACACATCAATGCAGTTGCATAAAAGCACAAAAACAAGGGATGACTAAGCTCACAGCAGAGAGAACTACTTCATACCACTATAAATAAATACTTTTTTTTACTTATTACTTTAATTTCAAGGGATTTCCATGACATCCATGCAGCCTGTTCTGAGCAATTGTGCAATTTGTCTGATGAGTCATACTTGTGTAACCCTGTACAGAGTGGAAATAATTGGCACATTTTGTACCAGTCTATAATACAAACAAATTTCTTTGCCAAATTTCGTCTAGGTATTCTCACACTACAGAGAGAAGTTAGACTTGCTCCAAGTCTTTGTATTTCTTATTCCATCAAGTCTGACAGACATGGAATCATTATGAATCCACCTGATGGGTCGGGGTCCTACTGTCTGATGAAATACAAATACTTTTGTCAGCATCAAATTCTGGAAAAAAGGCATTCAGTCCTCATATAATATCAAAGACAAAAGGACTTGAGGAAAGTCTAACAGAAGTTAGATGCTGGGAAAACATCAGACATGAAGATAGAATTTGTAAACTCAGTGATGAAGGAGTTGAATCTGAAACTTGCCTTTGTTTTTTTTTCTGGGCCACTTTCTTCTGTAGACAGAGGATTGTGGAACAAACTTCTTGTTTCAAAATACAAGGACTGGTATGACCTTGATGCACAGGATAAACTCAAGATACTAATGAAAAGGGAAAATGTTGTTTTCTTTCGTAAACTATCCAAGAAAACAATTCTGTTTTGGGGATAACAGAGAAAATGCTTTGTAATTTTAGTGTTCAGCTTTTCAACAAGTACAATATACTGTATGTTTTAATATATTTCTTAAATTGAATTATGTTGCATTTCTGTTAATTTCATTATTATTTTTTAATATTTTATTTTGTACGGTGTAAAACCATGTTACAAACACTTTGATACAATGTGTGGTATTCAGATCATTTTGCCTTTTATAAATGCCTCTTAAGCCCAAATAATAAGAGCTGACAGCTTATTCTTTTGTTCGATGTAATTGGCATCAATCCATGCTAGTGCAGGCGACACGTGCTTAAATAACTCCCTTTAAAAATTTCATCAAATCTCACCATAAAGTTTCGAGTAATTTCACAAGCAAACAGACAGACAAACAGATAAAAACACACCGCCAACCCGTTAGCCCAGATATTTGTGCATTTCTTGGGCAATTTTCCTGCTATATATAGACGATATATATAGACTGATAAAATTCAGTGATTATGTCAGAGAATAAATATATACAGGACAGTCTCGTGACATTGTACTGACATCATAAGGCACTGACAATATTGCATTGACACTTAATAAGCCAGACACATTACCTTAGTTAATCACAACATGAGAGACAAGTTAAATGTCTGTCTAAATAGGGGCTTAGTTATTACGAATGTAAAGACGATCCTTTTGACTTTGATATACTTTCTGAATCATTACTCCACGTAAAAATATAGAAAACATTCAACTACTTTTTCATACTTTGTTTCTATTGAAAAGATTTGAAACTGGGTTCATTTTTGGTCTCAACTGAGCAGCAGAATACAAATATAAGACTTGATCTCATGTGAAACTAATTCTGAAATTTATGACCCTACTTTTGCCTCAGACTTGACACTTCTTAAAAACTGCACAAATTCGTTTCATGGGATATTTCATGCCATTTGTTTTGCCTAAACATACAAATAAAGCAAATAAACAAACAAACAAACAAACAAAAAAAAAACAACTCTGATAACATTGAGATTAATAAAAAAGTAGCCTTGGGACAACCACATCTAATTTACTTATCAAAGAGTAATCTGTCACTGAATTATATTCTTTGATTATTACTATTGCAAAAATCAGTTCAACTATGCACTCAGTTGATTGCTCAGTTAACATATTCATACATTACCCCCTGTCTTCACAACTAAATTACACTTAATGGCAAAGCTAAATGTCCTTGGAAGAAAAAAAATCAACAAAAGTCCATACAAACCTAAGTTGTTTCGAAAGATCATTTAAAAACATCTCGGATAAACAATATTTCAATGGTGCTTCTTCACTGTATAGATCCTGTTTAAACTTCAGTTAATTTAAAATACGCGCTAGTGTTGTCATCAAATGGCACAACTTTCAGAAAGAGTGTTCTGTGAATAAGCATAGGAGCAAAATTTTATTGTCATTGTGCCCCCAATGGTGCCAAGTGGGGTTTTGTACAGGGAGAAGAGGATAGTATTGGTCCAAGCACTGAACTCTATGGCACACCATAACAACAGCTTGCACAGGTCAAAGAAGAGTTGACCTTGACTGCCTGATAGTTATTGGTTAGATAAGACAAAAACCACTGTAATGCCATAACAGACCTAAAAGACTGATGAGGAGAGACATGGAAAGAAGTGTGGAATGGTCTACAGTATCGAATGCTGCTAACAAGTCAAGCAACACAAGTGTGGTGGTCTCACCTCCAGCCAGAAACAAAAGTACATAAAAGATATGTGGTTTCAGTGGAGTGTCCCCTTTTATAAGCAGATTGCTAGGGGTTTGAAGGCTGTGGGTTTCAATGTGTTGTATAAGCTGGGCCACCATGACACACGAATACACTTTTGAGATGAAAAAGAGACCGAAGATAGCATGGCAACTTTTAGACTCCTTATGCATGGGAGATTTCTTTATCAACGAGTTAACATTATCCTTTTCAAAACTGGATGGTACGAAGCCCTCAGCTAGCGAATAATTCACCAAATAAGAATGTTTGGATTGGATCCTAAAGACAGGACTTTGTAGGAGATTTCATACTGATTTTGATGACTTCTTCTTCAGTGACTGCCTGAAAGTGTTTAAAAGTCAGAACGGGTATAGATAGGAGCTTCAGGCACGATATTGTTACTGGGAAACTGAGCATTAATTGTAACTTTCTTGTCACTGAAATAACTTGAAAATTTCTAAGTCAGAGTATTGTTACTATCCTGTTCAGACAGAAAAGCTCCAGAAGTTCAATAAAGAGTCTGACTCAGCATCTGCTATAGCTTTCTTGGGCCAAGTTTTGGAAAGTTATCTTTCGGTGTTTTTATCCAAGTATTGATGCTAGTTTATAAGTTACTGAATGTTAACTCTGGGTGATTCAAGTTACCATCACAAATATAGAGGAATTAATAGTATTATTCAACGGCTTATAGGAAAAAAAACATAGTTACTCATGTGACCTATGGACAAGGTAATGATAAACAATTCAACTTCTCATCAAGGAAATGGCAGAGTCAATCAGTGCTATGATTCAGGCACAAAGTAATTATAGATGATTCAACGGCTTAAGGCAAAATGCAAAATTACTCAGTAGTGTGACGCAATGACAAGGTAATTATAAAAGATACTGCTGCTCCTCATTGAAATTCATAAGTTACCCAGAATGTTTTACTAAAATACAAGGTGACCCTGGTTTTCCTGTCTCAACCTCTCAAAATTTATGCTGTGTCGATTAAGTCATCAGGACAATGGAAAATCCGTTATAATTATAAGATTACTGCCAAACTTCTTGAGTTTCTTGATGTGGATGTGTTTACTCTCTATTCTGGCCATTGCATAAGTAACATTACACCTGGTTCTAAAACCTTGGTCCAGTTGAAGCCAGTCTTCAAGAGTGTTGGGTAAGGCAGACCTTCAACTGGAATTCATTACAGATGGCTCTGTATAGATTGGGTACAGATTTGGTAATGTATTTTGACTCTCCCGGAAATGAAAGGCCAATGTTGTCTAGGTTTCTCTGGTGGCCAGGTGACCAAGGAACATATCCCTGTACAGATGGCTGTGTACTTTTGATGCTGCCACCTAAAATTTACATAGCAATCACGGAAGCCGTAAATGTCTCGGCAAATGGCCACGTTAGGGGAGTCATACAGTCAGTTACCAGTAAAGAACTCCAATAGAACATGGTCCGTAGAAAAGGTGTGAATTCTGTTTGACCAAATTACTTCTATGTTTACGTTATGAGACAAAAAAACGTAGTTTACAACGTTACTATTTTTAATTGTGTATGACCACATCACCACATGAAAAAAACTAATGTACACAGTGGGGTAGGGTAAACATAAGGTAATTGTAGATCACAGAAATTAATATTTGTGAGTTAGTGTTCATATACCCGATGGAGATATATATATTTATTTACTTGGGATTTTACATTGCTTTCAACACTGTACAGGTCATATCACGACGGGTAATTGGAAGGGCAGAGGAAACCAGTACATACAGTTCGTTAGGGTTCTGTACTGTAAACTGCTGACCAACAGCAAGCAACTACCAGCTTTCCCACTTGAGGCCGTACCGGGAATCGAACCCCAGCCTCAGAGGTGGGAGGCGAGAGTGTTACCACTCTGCCACCGTGGCCCCTGGAGATATATGTAAGTATAGGCTAAGTTTAGATGGTTTGGCAACTTTAGGAAGGAAGGAAGTAGTCAGCTCTATCAGATAGACACGAAAATTTCAACACCAGATTTTTTCCCCCAAAAATACACTATGTTTAAATCTTTAATCTACCAGTAATAGTACATGTATTTACATGTTTACAGTCTATTTTAAGAAGGCAGTGAATTTCGAATGCTCTCATTTAATGAGGGAGTATTTTTTTTAAAAACCTAATAACATTTCAAAGAATCTCATTATGAAATATTTGAAATACATTTCAGAGATTGTGATGGTTCATTTGTCAAACACTCGCATGTTACACTTTCAAAATAACAAAAGTTAACATTTAAAATTACTTTTTTTGATAGTATTTGACAAAGCCAACCATACAAGTAATGGGTGTAATTATAATTCTCTGTTAGTTTATAAGCTCACAAAAGTCAACAATAATATCTTTACAATACCACTTATTCAATTCTTTCGAAAAGGGGAGATTAAGCGCTATAAAAGTCCAATTAGAATTAGAATTACATATATCAGGAATTAAAGGAGGACATTAATTCAGTCAATTGTACTTATTTAGAGTTTAGAAGTTTCATGTTGTGCTAAAATACACAAAACTAAAACATACATTGAAAGTTACCTTAAACTAGTACTAAATGTCTTGTTTACTCAGAAGGCTATATTTTTTTAAACAACACAAAAAACACATGCAGGAACTTTTTTTGCAATTCTTTGTGCAAAGCAGTATTTTCCCAAGTTTCTATTTTTGTTTCTGGCAAAGTATAAAGATTTTGAAGATTATAACCCCCCAAAAGGAAGAGGTAGAAAAGTAGAAAAATACTGTTTTCAGGCAACTTGCTTCAGAATCTATAGAATACTTTAAATTTGTCACATGATATTCGAGCAAGAAAGCAAAATTTCATCAATAAAAATAAGCTAAAAATAACAACAAACATTGAACTTAAATTTCGTACAATCTATCTTCTTCTTCCACAACACAATAGTCATACATTGGTTGCCTGTCTAAACATGGCCCAGCCACACTTGTTTACAGGTTTCTTCCCTCACTGGCTTTTTCAAAAGTATTGTAACTAAACGGTTACAAACGAAAAAGCCATTTACTCATTTTCCTCATGTGATTCACTCAAAGCTGAACTATCAAAGTACCTATAACTCAGTTACCTATTGAGCTACAGTTCTGAAAATTTACCTTGACACAGCACATCAAAAAGTAATTGAACAACTTATTTAAAAATATTGTAACTACAATGGTTACAAAAAAGCCATTTACTCATTTCCCTCAAATTTTAAACACAGGAAACAGCTATTACTTGTTTAGCTATTAAGTTAAACATCAAAAGCAGGTACCATTTTGTAGGAACAGAGAAAGTAGCTGAACAACATATTTTAGTAAAATGCTGAAAATGTAGTCATTTTAGGGTTATGAGCATTTTACTTAAAGTAGCTACTATTGTTACTCATTTTGCTATGGACTTAGACCTACAATAGCAGGAAAATTATTGAGGTCATAAGAAGCTAAGCTAAAAAAGACAAATAAGTGGCTTTTCAGGAATGCTTCATTATTAGAGCAAAATAACCATTAGCCCCCCCCCCCCCCCCCCCCCCCCCCCAAAAAAAAAAATAAATAAATAAATAAAAAAAAAAAAAAAAAAAAAAATAATAATAAAATAAAGGTCAAGGGCTGACCTCAAAGAACAAACTTTAAGGTCAAATCTTATTGGTACAGATGGTGACCCTATGCCCTCGTACCCCCCAAAAATATTCCTAGACAAACTTATGTAATGATGAACATATCCGGCAAATTTTGAGAACTCTACCTATGAAACCTTTTCCTCTTGGGCCTCAAAATGTGTAAAAGTCCTTGTTTACCTTAAAACAAACATGCTTGTGGCAGCCATCTTGTTTTTTTTAATCAGGCAAGCTTCAAGGTCAATTATCTGAAGGCTATAGAAGATATATATATATATATATTTATTAAAAATATCAACCACGAAGACATTCAACTTGTCAAAGATGAGAAAAGCCTCAGAATGTATAAAACTCCTTGGGGACCTTTGAAGAAATATCCATAACGGCCATCTTGTTTTTCAAACTGAGGGCAAATATATTCCCAGGCAGGCTTTTGTACTGATTAACACATCCTTCAAATTTGAGAATACTGCCTGTAATACCTTTTGCTCTAGAGGGGATAATGGGAAAATCTCTACACGCTGCTTCATGACCAACAAATAAATGACCGTGGTGGCCATCTTGTTTTTCAAAATGAGACCAAAAATATTCCAAGGCTTTGTAATGATGAATATATCTTGCAAAGGAGTTGTCAGTACCTATATTAACTAGAAAGCATTGGTAAGTCACAGACGCCACCCAGCAAGGGATGTTTCTAGATCATTCCCAAATGTACTCACTTCTTCCTTTGGCCTGGACCTCCCTCACATAAAAATTGTCAAGAAGAACCACTTCTTTACTTTAGAACCAAAGAGAAACAGAAAGCCAAAGTCATTGAAAATACATTGAAAATGGGATTTTTGAAAACTCTGGATTCTTTCTTTGTATTCAGAAATATAATCTGGGTCTTTCCTAACATGTTATCAGTTTTGGTCAAGCCCTACCCACTTACAAAGTTTCAAAAAGATCCATTCATTATTTTTCTGGTGTAATTGCACACAAAGGCAAACATAAAGAAGGACAAACAAACACACGCAAAAACACAACCTCCTGATGGAAGGGATAAATGTGAAAGTATGTCCAGTCTGTCTGAGGCCCTAGCCAGTCAAATCTTCGCATTTAGATGTGGGTCCCTCAGCAGCAGTTCCTGTTATTCAGTAAAGCGAATATTCCTATTACTGACTACATATTTCCATATATAGTCACAACGTCATTTATAAAATAAAGCAATATACTGTAGTTATTTCTGCAGCTATGATAGACTTAGCTAAAAATGCTATGTATTTATATCATCGTTCTTTCAGTTTCTGTATAGAATCCAATGACTAAGTCCTTAATGCTATTAAAATAGACCTAACATAATTGTGTCACAGAACAAGTATCAGGAAAGTATTCAATGTTTCACTGCAAAACAGCATTGATGGCCCAATAACTTATGTAAGAGTCCAACCAATTACTGCAACAGAGTGTAAGATCCACTCACTAAAACAGCCAGCTCATTTAAATGTCTATTGTATTTCAACTAAGGTAGAATTCATGCTTTAATTTCATCAGCTTGACCTACATATATTTTAGCCTTACTAAAGACTCGAGTTTCTTTGTTATTAAGGAGAAATATACATAAAAATGTTCAGTTTGCATAATATACTCAAATTTTACATGTGTTGGATTTTACACAAGTATAGGGCTTTGACTCTCCATCTGGTCAGTGACTCAAGAGGAAAATATGAGCGGGCATGGCGTCGTGAAAACTCAGCCAGTAATCGTAGCCGATACCGGGCTGCAATCTACCACTATAATTTCCTGCTAGAGAAGTCCAAATGCAATCATTATTCCACCATTGTGGCTGAAAACCAAGGAAATCCCAAGGCTCTGTGGAACTGTTTCAAAAAGATCTTACACAGGTCCTCTGTTGCTGTTCTACCAGACTACACAAATAAAACCAACCTTGTGAACACTTTCTGCAAGTTCTTCTATGACAAAATCCTCAAGATAAGATCCACACTGCAGTCATCAATACCATCTTCAGTTACTAGACCCAACCCCACTAAAAATACTCTGTCCTCTTTCACACCTGTGTCCGAGGAAGAACTACTCAAAATTCTAAAGTCCTCACCATCCAAATCATGTGACCTTGACCTGATTCCGACATCACTAGTCAAGGAGTGTGCTGATATTCTCATCACCCCCATCACTAAAATTGTAAATTATTCAATCACAGAAGGTAGTTTCCCCAACTGTTTTAAGATGGCATATGTCACCCCCCTTCAAAAGAAGCCGAGCCTTGATAGAAATATCCTCAAAAAACTACAGGCCGGTGTCAAACCTCAGCTTTATATCTAAACTTATTGAGAAGGTGGTGGCAAAGCAGCTAAATGAATTTATTTCGCACGAGGGGCTCTTAAATGTCAACCAGTCTGCTTATAAGAGTTCCCGCTCCACTGAAACCGCATTGTTGAAGATTAAAAATGATATAGCTCCCTCAGTGGACTCAGGAAAGGCAGTGGCCCTAACATTATTAGACCTATCGGCAGCATTTGATACAATTGATCATTCTCTTTTATATGACTGCTTGCATGACTGGTTTGGTCTAGATGGCACTGTTTGATCATGGTAATTCTCCCTTTCGGAGTCCCCAAGGCTCTGTACTGGGTCCTCTCCTTTTCACCCTCTACACTAGTCCCCTCAGTCAAGTTATTTCAAAATTCAATGTTACTCATCACCTGTATGCCGATGACACCCAGATCTACCTAGCAGTTGACTCCAGGAATTTTGACTCTAGCATGGAAGAGCTGACCGAGTGTCTCAAATCTGTACAGGAGTGGATGGACAGTGTCAAACTAAAACTAAACCCAGAAAAAACCGAATTTATCATTATAGGTCAAAAAGCCATCAGAGAGTCACTTGCACCAAATTTCCCTGTTCCACTCCTCCAAAACAATATCTCTCCGTCGGTGGAAGTAAAAAATCTGGGTGTTATTTTCGACTCAGACAATTCCTTTGACAATCATGTTGCCAAGGTTTGCAGAGCATGTTACTATCATCTTCGTGATTTGCGACAAATTCGCAAATTCCTTGGAGTTGAGACAGCAATACTTCTGGCACACGCTATGGTCAGTAGTTGTCTAGACTACTGTAACCCTTTAATATATGGGGTAAGCAAGTCCAACATAGCCAAACTACAGAGAGTCCAGAATGCTCTTTGCCGGATCATCTTCAGACTTGACAAAATGAGTCATGTTACACCCTTTTTGAAAAAACTCCACTGGCTCCCAATTCAACATTGCATGCTGTTTAAGTACAACCTTTTGGTATTCAAGGCTATTAATCTTTCACAGCCCCCGTATCTTTCAGCTTTAATAAGATCGAGCAGTCTCACTCATGGCAACAGGCTATCTATCTCCTCAACCCGCATTAATAAGCGCATAGGAAGGCGTGGCTTTGCAGTAGCTGCACCAGCCAAATGGAACAAGCTGCCACAGACTGTCAGATCTCAGCAAACAATAGATTGGTTTCAGAAGCCAGTTAAAGACTTACTTGTTTAGGCTGGCATACCCCACACCTTAGTTATACCCTGGCGGGCACTTTTTAGATGTCGACCCATGCCTGTCCCTGGACTCTCCCTTCTTGGATTCAAGCGCATTAGAGGATTTGTATCAATTTTGCGCTATATAAATCCTACTATTATTATTATTATTATATGTCCAAGCATGTATGGGTGCTTTATGAATACCAAATATCTATATATCATACATAATATATATGGTACAAATTTGAGCCTGAAGCAAGGCTAACATTTTGAACAGTGTGTTTGTAGCATTTGCAATCTGCCTTTCCAGAGTTGGGTGGGAGCCACAGTGGCAGAGTGGTAACACTCTCGCCTCCAACCTCTGAGATCGGAGTTCAGTTCCCGGCCTGACCTCAAGAGGGAAAGCTAGTAGTTGCTTGCCATTGGTCGGCAGGTTACAGTACAGAACCTTGACCAACTGTATGTACTGGTTTCCTCTGCCCTTCCAACTACCCGTTGTGATATGACCTGTACAGTGTTGAAAACGACGTAAAACCCCAAATAAATTAACACCAGGTTTAGGTAGTTTACAGTGAACAACATGTATACTCTCTACACCAAACATCTGTCTTTCCAACATACAAATACATAAAAAAACTAGGACATTTATGTGCACAGCTGTGATCACATGTCAGCCACAACAACAGTGTAATTATACCACGTGTTGCTATTCATATTAGATATGTAGAAACGGCTGATTTGTAGAACAATTATGTCAAGTCATGTTGTTTTATTTGTATTATTCATCCGTATATATTCCATAGACCCTTTATACATATAATGTATAATTCCTAGTCTTTGACTCAAAACTTATATCATAAACTTACAACATATTTTTTTCAAATTAAAATCCTTATTTTGTACGTTAGTTTCTTTAAAATGATACTTTGCATCAAACTACACAGTTAACAGCCAACTTGTTGAACAGACTTTTGTCCATCTTACTCCGCTCACACAAAAATGTGTGGCGTGTGTCCGGTAGGAAGTACCATTTTTCTAAATTATTTACTGTCAACGCAATATCTTCAATTAAACTCCCTCTATGTTTCCCTTATTTTTAGATTTCAATCCACAAATAACCTTTTATCTATTTTACTCCCTTTTAATAAAATTATTAGATAATTACACATAAAAACTGCCCACTTTATTGTGTGATCCCCTTTTATTGCTCACATTCCCCATTATCGGGGACCATCACTCTCACAATATACACCCACTAACTACACAATTCCCCAAATTGTCTGTTCATTTTTAAACTTAAAGCCCTCCAAGTTCTAAAAAATGATTTTCCTCCATATCTTACTAGCAATCTAACCAGTCATTGCTGCATATCAGCACCACATTAACTCAAGTATTCAATGTCCTGATGTCAGTTTCTGCCCCTTCAAACCCCCCACCACCTCTTTCTGTTTACATTTTAGCATCAAGTCCTCAATATTTATTCCACCAACTCTGTCACCTTCTCGTCTCTTCATCCTACTGCTCCTTGCTGGTGACATTAACCCAAACCCAGGACCACCCAAGTGTCTGAATATCACTTAAGCAAACATCAGATCAATAAACAACAGAAACCTGGCCGTTGCAAAGTTTATTTCCGACAATGACACAGATCTCTTCACCATGTCAGAGACCTGGATAAGACCTGACACCACAAGCGCCAACTTGTCTGAAATCACCCCACCAGGTTACAGTCTTTGTCAACAGCCACAAGAGGGGTTAGTGGAGGACTGGGGTTTTTCGTTAAAGATGAACTGGATGCATCCGTTGTTCCTACAAAGGCCTGCTCCACCTTCGAAAATTTCTTCATCAAGATATCCCTGAACAAAGAATCTTTTTATTTTCTGAACATGTACAGACCACCTTCCTCTAGTACTCCAACCTTTTTCAAACAGTTTCAGTCACTTTTGGAGGATATCCATCACACCATGGAAAATCTGGCTATCATCAGCGACTTCAATCTTCACTTTGAAACAACATGTTCAAATTCAAAAACCTTTCACTCACTGATAGAGTCATTTAATTTAATTCAGAAAGTTAATTACCTGACTCATATTCATGGACATACTTTCGATCAGGTTTTAACCAAATCCAACAATGATAATATTTCCAATGTCCACTCCTACGATGCTTTTTCTGACCATTTTTCAGTTAGTTTCATTCTAAATTTTTTAACCCCAAGATCTCAGAATAATGCTACTGTCTCCTTTTGTAAATACCATAAAATCGACAAAGAGAAAATAAAAGCAGATCTTCTTCCTTCTGAACTGATTAATAAGCCATCCAAAGAACCTGATACTCTCTACAAACATTATCACTCCACCTTGTCGACCCTTATCGACACACTTGCTCCACTACACGCCAAACACACCAAGGTGAAGTAATCCCAGGGTGGGTTAACGAAACTGTAATTGCGGCAAAAGAGACCAAGCGTTTGTTTGAACGCATTTGGCGAAAAAATAAATCCACCTTCAATAAGTCCCAGTACATGCAGAAAGTCCACCAGTACAACAGAATCTGCATGCAGGCCAAATCTCAATTCCTTAAAGCAAAAATTCAGGATAATCACCACAACCCACAAAAATTATGGCGTGTCCTGGGTGATGTGTTACACAGACTTCAAGCCATGATCCTCCCATCAATAAAGCCCCCTCAGCTTTTGGCTGATAGGTTTGTGGATTTCTTCACAGAAAAAATTGAAAAAATACACTCAACATTCTCTGCTTCTGTCAATTTGCAACACATCACCCCTGACTCTCCTTCCCCTATGTTCTCCACTTTTTCTACTGTAACAGAGGATCAAGTCACCAAAATTATTACCAACTCTCCTAGTAAATCATGTTCTCTAGACCCTTGTCCCACTTTCCTTGTCCTGGATTATCTGGATATTCTCTTTACCCCCATCACTTCAATAATCAATGCTTTTCTTGAGCAAGGTATGTGTCCGAATTTTTTGAAGCAGGCCCATGTTACCCCTATCCTCAAAAAATCATCCTTAGACAAAGAAGTTTTCAAAAACTATAGGCCTGTCTCAAATTTAAACTTTATCTCAAAGATACTTGAAAGGGTGGTAGCCATCCAGCTGCAAACTCATTTGGATGAAGCCGGCCTTATGACTGCCTTCCAATCGGCTTATAGAAAACACCATTCCACTGAAAGTGCCCTCCTTAATATTCATAACGATATTCTTCAAACCAAAGGGTCTGTCACTGCCCTATCTATCTGCCGCTTTCGATACCATTGACCAAACCATTCTCCTGGACAGACTCAATGTTTATTATGGAATGAAATAGCTAGCACTTGGCTGGTTCAAATCATACCTGTCGGGAAGGACACACTCGGTCAAGGTAGGTAGTACACTCTCGCATCCTGCTGGCTCCAGTATGGAATTCCCCAGGGCTCCGTCCTTTGACCAATTCTGTTCTCTCTCTACACTAACCCAATCAGCTCAATCATTCATTCCCACAGTAGCA
The DNA here is from genome assembly GCA_964017235.1 of Sabellastarte sp. h YS-2021. Classification (NCBI taxonomy): domain Eukaryota; kingdom Metazoa; phylum Annelida; class Polychaeta; order Sabellida; family Sabellidae; genus Sabellastarte; species Sabellastarte sp. h YS-2021. The sequence goes on along the minus strand of OZ024934.1, from coordinate 79,982,046 downwards.
TCAACTACCACTTTTACGCCGATGACACCCAGTTATATATAACACTTTCACCAGCAAATTTCTCTCACTCTATGAGACAAACTAAAGAACTGCCTAAACGACATTCAAAATTTCATGTTTACAAATAAATTAAAACGTAACCCAGAGAAAACCAAGTTTATTCTAATAGGCTCCTCAAAAATCATAAGCAACTCCTCCCTCACTTCCCTATCAATATTCTGGGAAATCAGGTCTCCCCAGCGCAAAGTGTCAGGAACCTCGGAGTGGTGTTTGACTCAAATTTCAATTTTTCAAACCACGTGTCATAGGTCATAAAGTTCACTAGGTTAAACGCGAAAGACCTCTACAGAATTCGTCCCCTTCTAGACCTTAATACATCAGTGCTCTTAGTGAATGCTTTGGTGAGCAGCAGGTTGGATTATTGCAATTCACTCTTCTTATCGCTCACTGATTTTGAGTTTAGGAGACTGCAGCTAGTCCAAAACTCACTCTGCAGGGTTATCATCCGTTCCTCTAAATTCTCTCTCTGGCTTCCAGTCAGATACAGGGTACAACTTAAAATTGGCCTTATGACATACAAAATTCTCAACCAAGGTCAACCAGTTTACCTAAGAGAATTAATCCACCCCTATACCTCTTCCAGAAATACAAGAAGTACCCCCAAACTCAAGTTCCTTCAGACCCCCACTTTCGATTGTAGAGTTCACAAATCAATCAAACACTCTTCTAATTCCTTCAGTCACTATGCCCCAGTCCTTTGGAACTCTTTCCCCTTTCATGTAAGAAACAGTCCCTCTGTTGCATCTTTTAGGAAGCACCTCAAAACCCACCTCTTAGTTTTTTCCCTCCTGGTCACATCCACAATCCTGGATTACTGACCTTGAACGCCCCTCAACTCTCCCTATGTTAATGAATTTGTTTAATTAGCGCACTGAGTTCCCCTTTGTAGGGAAGATATTGTGCTTGCAAAGCAGTAGATTAGATTATATTAGATTAGATCTTTCTGTATGATGATCTATCCTTATTGTCCGATTCCTTAATAATTGATCTGTTCTTAGAATCTGTTTGTTCAGAGATTAAGAGCAATAAGAGAGAACAAAAGAAAGAATAGTTTATTTTATTATCCACCATGAGCCATATTTGGCACGTATAGAGGGACATACAGATGGGGACATATTTAACTGTATAGCCAGGCGCCACATACTATGGATAATTAGTGTTATAAATTTGTCAACACGTGTCGATTATTTATTAATATTTCTGAAACTGTGTAGCCTACAAATATGTTATATACACCAATAGAAAGGTATTTTTATAGAGCTTCATTTTTGTTACCTTAAAATCTTTGAAGAAATATTTACTGGTGTCCCAATTTGAAAAGCCTCATTTGCATTATTTTAAATGCAGGCTTATCTTAGATTATTTTATTTATACAAAATGGTGCATAGTAAAAGTAAAACATCCATCCTTAGGCATATACAGAAATAGATATTGCACATGAAAATTACGTTTTGTTGTTGCTTGTCTTTCAACGTGTAATATGAAGTTTTATATATTATAATGCAACCTGTATATAGTTCCTACTTCATTACACAAATAACATACCTGGCTAACAAGGTCAGCTCATACCTGGCTAACAAGTATCTCAAACCATGATAAGTTATTCTGACAGATAAATTTATATACATTTAATAAATGAATTTATTTTATCACAGCAGAGAGAGACATTCTGCATTACAACATAAAAACTGTATTTTTGCATTTGAAAAATTCATAAAAGCGTGTTTCTAAATACTGATATGTTGTTAATTTCTCCCGTACACAATACAATTTTTCATAGACAGATACAGTTGACATTTATGCATCATTCTGTTTTCACGCTTCTTTTCTGCACTGATAACACTTTGACAAAGACAAGTTGTATTTCAGTTTCTGTTTATTGTTTACATATTTTCCATATTTTGACTTCGCCTGGGGTGTTCTGCCACCAACCTATTTCATTTTGTAGGGGAGAACATTTGGTCTACAAAAAATCCATTTGTTGTCTATATTTGACTTTTGAAATAGGGTTTCAGGCAGGGGTGATGTCTTATACAGTAGATAACAGTCCATGTTTGAAACTTCAACAATACTCCTCTCCATTTATCTGGTTTACTGGCCACAATGGTTATGTTCACTACCAAAGTTTAGCTTTTCCAATACTCTCTGAACTTTCTATCCCATTAAAGAATCTTACAAAATCAACCTGGAAGTAGCCACTGAATAAAGGCTGTTGCAATAGTTCACAATGTATGCTGCTACCACTTAGGTCAGACCTTTCCTTGCTGTGGTAACGAGCTATAACCTAACAGACTTGTCTACCTTTGGTAGTGGTTTGACTACATTTATTCAACTTCATATTTTGGTTGGAAGCACGCAGTGGGATTCACATTTGCATACAATGCCTTCAGTGTGATTCAACACAACTCAGAACATGCTAACAAGCTGTACTTAAACGAAAGAAAAATGCCCACAGGCCCTGTGACATCCTCCAGAGACAGGCAAAAAAGTTAGTTTTCATTTTTTACAACAGTCATATTTTTTGTAATATGGCAAAAATGTTCTGTATGGGATAAAATATGTCGGAAAAACACAATGAGAACATATTGAGACATTTGAAGCAGGCCTTGTGGCACTTTAGGATTGCATTACGTAAAGTAGGTAAAGTTCCTTTTTACAAAACTCGCCTCTGGCGGCCATGTTTTTAAATCAATTTTGCCCCATATCAATAGGCTTCTTACCATGAGGAATATTAATGACGTTACAAAGTTTGAAGACAATCAGTCAAAGCAATCTGGACTTGGAGTGCGCACAAGCTTTAAAAATGGGTGGCGGAAATACAACTTTTTTTTTTCAAAAGTTGTCCCCTTGACCCTGAAATGAACACAGAAAACCTGAAGATGATATCTTGAACCGTTTTGCTCCAATGAGGAAAAGTAAAAAGTGAAGGAAAAAGAAAAAAAATCTGACAAAACTTTAAGAACATCCCATTTCATCAGAAATATACATGCTGTTATTTAACATATACTACCAAAATACGAGGCTCTCTTTTCTGAGCCATAAGGACGCAGTCAACAAGTGGGGATTTATTTTATTTATTTGGGGCTTTATGTCACTTTCAACACTGTACAGGTCATATCATGATGGGTCGTTTTCTGGGCAGATTTTTATTTATTTGGGGTTTTACGTCGCTTTCAACACTGTACAGGTCATATCACGATGGGTAGTTGGAAGGGCAGAAGAAACCAGTACATACAGTTCGTTAGGGTTCTGTACTGTAAACTGCCGACCAACGGCAAGCAACTACCAGCTTTCTCACTTGAGGCCGTGCCGGGAATCAAACCCTCAGAGGTGAGAGGCGAGAGTGTTACCACTCTGCCACCGTGGCCCCCGTTTTCTGGGCAGAGGAAACCAGTAGATACAGTTGGTCAAGGTTCTGTGCTGTAAACTGCCGGCCATCGGTAAGCAACTACCAGCTTTCCCACATAAGGTCCGGGGTTTTAAACCACCTACCTCAGAGGTGGGAGGTGTGTGTGTGTTACCAATGCACCACCATGGAGCCCTCAAACACATTGGAAAAGCAAATACATACGAATACTACCATAAGGAATAGTCTGACTTTATCATTATGGACTGAAATATTTAAATAGTGCCATCTAGCGAATGATTTTCAAAGTCACCTGATGGATGAGCCATTGGCAAGGTTTGACTATCAAGCACTGAAAGTCTCATTCTCTCATTGTGCTTAATTCACTACAGTCAAAGAACAATTGTTAGACTTGCCCCAGAGGCATGGTAAACCCCCACCAGAAGAAATGGTTAGAGAAAATGAATGAAAAAGGGTAACAAATGTTGGTGGGGATTGGCAAAAAGGTTTCCTATGACAAGATATAAAGAATCCATATTGTAAATGATGAAAAAAATATCTCATTATATGCATGGGATCTATATATCATTGATATATGTTATAGGAACACATCTAGCAATATATATACACACAACATATTGGGGCTGTAGTGTGGTGCTTTTGCATAGAACAATATCAGTATGTAATGCAACTTTATTGATACTGTCTGTGAATCACATGCAATTGGTATACTTCATCATATTGTGTCATGAATCCCATATTTTCAGAACAAATAATTCGGCGTAACTGCATGGCTGAGAGTCAGTTTTAATGGAATGCATATTTCCTTAAGTACCACAGAGATCAAAAGATCGTTTTGATTTTTACTATAGAATATTTTCTGTTTTGAAATAATTTTCATAACCTAGAGCTATTTTGAACACATGCTTTAAAACGGTCTAAACAGCTTCAAAGAAATTTCATCCACCCACTATAACCTTTGCAATATTTACACAACTCGTCATTACACATACATAGAACTCATCTTAAATCTGATTCATTTTATGATACTGTGTGTGTGTCGTAGGTTGAAGTAAACATAAATATACTATATATGTACAATAACGCCCTATTCTTCCAAGCTTTGTCGGACTTCTGCCTGTTAACTTTACACACTGTGGCAATCCCTACTTTCTATGGCCATCCATTCAAAACTTTTAAACTGTCTAAAATTTGTGTGGGTGTATTTGTAGACATTTACATAGTTTTGGCATTATGTCTATGAATCATGCTCATACTACCTGTAATGTGCTCAGGGCATTAGTTGAAAGACTGAAAAAAAAATCATATTAATGCGGTTATCGAAATTGGAGTTTGGGTTTCTCTTTCAATCGCCATGGTCAGATGGGTCTATGTAACAGCAAAGCTGTTAATTTCCAATGTATGGCCCATGCCCTAACTGGAGAGGTTAGACCAAATACCAAACTTGTCGGAACACTCAGCCAATTCTAATTCTAATAGTATTTTTATAGCGCCTAATGATAGCCAATGATAGTTCATGTTACATTAACATTGTAAAATGCTATATATCGACTTAATTTCTTATGACACTCACAAGAATCAATTTTGTAACTTAAAAAAAGTACAGACTTCCAGACTTCCAACCAACAGCTCGTTTCCACCCCGATATTTGACTGTTCATAGTTTCTGGAATTCGTGTAGGAACTGGACAAACCTAGGTAGTGCACTATATTATAGAAACTATTCATGGAATCTCCTGTATATGTTGCCGATCATTCTGACCATTTATTACGGAGGTATATAAACACATACTAAAAATAGTCATGTCTCATACAATGCAAAAAGATCCTTAAAATATCTTGGATCCAGACGGTGAATCAGGATCACCAGCCCCAAATCACCTGTTCCTTGTGGCATTGTTTAATATCTCCTAAAAATTATCAAAATCTGTCATTAACTTTTCTAGGTATTTTGCAAACAGACACAGTCAATGACACAAGCTCCTTGGCTGAAGTAAGTGAGATCTCCATTGTTAGAAGTGTACACACACTGAAATGATTTATATGCAATAACTATTTATACACTCCTTGCCTTATCAATACATCAGATTTTCCTGTACAGGTAACCTCCCATGTTTCTAACGTGAAAACAATCTGTCATTCACAGGCTATTTGCCAGCTTTGGCAAATAAATATTCTGCGTTGTACTATTTGACTTTCATTTATACCCTTAAATGTTTTACACACAGCCCAGAGATGCGAGTATCTGAATGCTTGAGGTGATTAATGAAGGTATATTTTAAGAGCACTGTCACATCAAGTACTGTACGTTATATTCTGGGTTCAAGGTAGATTTGAATAGACATATACTTGTAAATAATAGAAATACATTCGTCACGATCACACAAAAACTATACTAATGTTAACAACAAACTGAACAAAATATTTCAAAACATAGTACCAATCATGGTTAAGACAATTATATTAAATAAACTTTGAGTTTTGTATTAAGGATCATTAAAATGTACTTTACAAGTGCTGTTTACTATTGACGTCTTTTTCGAAATGTTTTCGTTTATTATTTTCTTTTGATTTGTGGCATTGAAATGAAGGATATACTAGCTAAGAGTAGTAATTATTGAGTGTAAGCTATTTTTAGTTGCACAAATATCCCCACATAGCATATTGCTTACAATGTATAATACTTACACGTCATTGATGGACACTACTGTTGTTAAGATGACAAGTTTCACGAGAAAAATGACAGAAAAGAAAAGCATTTAACAAGAGTACCATTCCTCTACCGTATCCAAAGTTATTTCACAACAATATTTACACAAAGTCAGTAAAATGCTATCACTACACAAATTGCTGTAAAAATATAAAAATAAAAATATAACCACAAAATTACCACAAAATTTCCCAGTGGTTAACACGCAGAAGGACATACATCGCATAGGATCTGTGGCGACGTTTTGCCTTTTAATTCTCTCACGGTTATATACAGAAAGGTCAATGGGGAATTATAATATCAATGTGTAACTCTCATATGTAGAATTAATAGTTTGGATTTGATAACAAAAATATTTAGCTATTGTTTTATGCACTGTTCTATATGACAGTAAACCAGTGTGTCTTTTTTGTGGATATTTAAAACTGAAAACTTATAATGTTCCATTTTTATGTTTTTCTATGCCAGGAATAAAATCAGTGACATGTTGTAATGATTTCTTGATGCCCGCTTCTGTCTTAGCATACACGTGTCACTTACTTATGCAATAACATTATACCTGGTTAAAGAATATTCAGTAAGCGTTTGATTTACTAAACTTGTCATCCTATTTTTTGGGGAAAGAAAAAAGGTTGATCTAAATTTTTGTAAAAATATTTTGGGTAAAAACTTGCAAGAAAGTTGGACTATTAGTGTGGGGAAACAAACCAAAAACTCAGGACATATAAGATAATCAATACTAACATTTAAACGGAAGAATATATCCTATAGCCTAAATATCAAAGATCATTGATTGCTCATTTAAGGAGTGGAACATTATCTTTGGCTATTGGAAAAGGACCTTTTACCAATGTATTTTGTAAAATAGAACCTGGACTCTTTGTAATAATGAGGAGATTGAGGATAAGATTCATTTTCTCTGTGTCTGTCCCCAATTAGAATTAATTCATCAAAAGTATTATCAAGTTTTAGTCCGGGGTGTAAACACTTGAAGTTCAATTTTTATATAGTTTATTTAGGTTTCCTTGACACTCAATATAATAGACTGTTCACACAAATTAACAGTACACTGATTCCAAGCTGTCACATAACACATGCGAGTAGTTCACATACCTATCATATAACCTTGTAGAATTTGCAAGTTATAACTTATTCTTTTACTTATATCATTCTCAATATGACACTTAATTCTATCAGCCGTTCACTGACTCTATGAGATTAGTTACTCTGGCATAACAGCCTTGTGTTCATCTTCGCATAAATACATTCTCTCCGTGTCATAAACACCTTCTGTCCTTGTATTACATATTTTTCCACTATTTATTTACTGCTTGTTGGTCAGTCCTTTGTTTAGTCAATCAATCAACTATTAATGTTCACATTTTAATATACAATAACCGTGATTGAGTACCATAACTATACGTGTCCCATACAAGAAATGTGCTAAAGGTATGCCATGTATATATTATCCAAACTTATCTTGGTGACTTGGTTACACATGTAAACTAGGGTAAAAATTGGATTCACTCTTATTTCCAGCCACTTGTGGCATTAAGGCCATGTTGTGGTGAAGGAAATAAAATGTTTTACTATGTATAATCTTTTTGAGTTGGGCTTTTTGACAGAAACATAATCCTACTTTGTATGGAAGGTCCACTTTAACACCTTTATTAACTAGCTTTGTTTCCTTCCAATCAATCTTGAGTTCTGGCCTAAGTGACCCTATCACTTGAAGATTAGGCTGAACTGGTTGGCTAAGTTCCCAAACAGCAGGACACTGAGTAACACTGATTATATCCACTCGTACACATGTTATACCATCAGTTATATCTAACACTAGCTTAGTTTTGTGTCCTTTACCTCTAATATATGCCAGACACTTTTCTGTATTACTTTTGTATAAGATCTGAAAATATGTTATCATTTATTACAAATTAAATAAACATTACTTGTAACATTAAGAAAATTCTTCATTCATTACATTTGGTGCGAGAGGTACTGGGTAACATTCGTTACAGTATTATGAAACATATAACAATCTTAAACCCGGATTCGAGTAACCTAGACAATGAAAGTAAATTTTTATATATGAGGAAAAATCACTTTTGAATATCTGGTAGCTTTATAGTTCAATTATGGAATGAAAGAAATAATTTATTTATTGTTTAGAGATTGCAATGACATTTAAAAGAAATCCCATTATTGTTTTTTATGGGTTGGAATAATACACAGCACATGGGATAAATATTATGATTATTATTATTAAACTAGTTTTATGTACAATACTAAAAAAAGGCAACTATATTTAAGGTCACCTTAAAGATTGGAAGAAACTGAGTTTAAGGCCTCCTCAAATAAGTCTAAGTTATCATTAAGATTCATTTAAATTACTAACTTTACTGTCCATTAAGAGTCCATAGTAACATAACCTTAGGGTGACCTTAAATAAAGAATGAATTTAAGCTTACTTCTTGCAATGTAAGGTGACCTTTAGCATTACATCATTAAAAATCAGTAAAAATAGAATGTTTGATTTAGATGCCAACCTCCACCAGTGCCCAACTAGGAAGTAGGAGGACCTAAGGGCAATGGAGCAAATCTTTGAAGGAGTCAGCCACTTGCTGTGAAGCATTATAATCTTGGACACTATATCTCCAGACACAATCCAGGTGCTGTGGATTTACATATTTTGAATAGAAACATTTGAGTTGAAAGCTAGAGTAGCTCCTGAAAGCCTGAAGGTGTGTAGGGATATGCCTTAGTGTTGAAGACCTAATCTGGTAAGTATTTGGGTGACATTTCGCCTAACCTTGGTATCAGTAAGGGGAACCCACTGGGCAAATTTTTAGTTCCTGCTGTAAGAAGCATTAAATTTTTTATTGCTTGTACGGCACACAAAGGAGAAGTGCCCAGGCCTGGAATTTTTAACATTCTAATCGTGTCTCTTGTTTGCATAATTTTGTTCCACTTGTTGAGGAGGTGGATGTCTGGAGTAGCAAAGAATAGATCACCTCTTGCCATTTGTTCAAATGGTGAAAACGCTTTAATTGAATGGGGTACTAGATTTGAAGTTTGCAAAAATGAGAAAAATACAGTGAAATATAAGGCCTTAAAAACCTGCCCCATCCACATGGTGTCATAAATGCTGACAATAGAGGACAATAGTGGGATATCTACAATCTTTTTAACCACTGGTGAGAAAGGTTTATGGAGTGACAGGGATCTTTGAAAATATGCAATTCTTGGGTCTTGGAAAGAATATGTGGGAAGACCATACGGAGCCAGATTGGCCATAATTGCAGAGATATAGTTGGCAATGGCCAAATGAGATATGTTATTTTCTATTAAAAATTCTAGAAAGGAGATAGCAATAAGGTGGGTAATGTGAGGAAGATGAACCCCAATGAAACAACAATAAGCCACAAATAGGTGAACTTTCCTGGTGTAAGGAGCCTGAGTGGCTCGTCTGAACACCTGTATTATATAGACCAATGCAACCTAAGAACTTCATTATTAACATTCAACCATAAAAGATTTTGTACAAATTTATGTAATGTTTCAGCTGGATTCTCAGTAATGTACCAGCTGGACAAAAGGTCTGCAATCTTGTTATCTGAACCCAGTATATGTATTACCTGTAATTTGATGTCATTGATGGCTAAGATCATTGCAATATTTCGGGTCTTGTCCCCTAGGGTAAAGTCCTGAGTTTTGCCCGAGTTTAGGACTGAAACTACTGCCTGATTACCACATTTCAAGAGTATTTTACTAGCAGCCCATTGATTACACAAAACTCTTAATGCAACTTGAATGTTCAACATTTCTAGGTGCACAATACTGTAGTTTTCAAATTTTTGGGGAATTTTTATGCTGTAAACTTGATTTTGACAGATTGCCCCTAATCCCTCCAAACACGCATCCAATTCAATAACCATTTGGACTGGGGCATGGTTAAAATAGCAATTACATTAAAATAGGGCAAAAAATTTGTGGACCAATTCAGATTTCTGTAAAAATTGACATCTAATAAAATGTCATCTTTGTCAAAGTAAGTTCTCAAAGTATCTAACATTCGATTCAAAAAGACTCTGGAGCTGTGGACGCATTTAGATATATACGGGAGCGACTCCAGGAGGGACTGGGGCTCCTTCTTGTTACATTTTTTCTACCAACCCACTGAGCATATGTATTTTGAATATTAACTAATTTTTCTTGGGGAACAGCCACAGTGAAGTTAGTGGTATCCACCTCGACCCCCAGACACGTGGCCTTTGTACATGGTTGAACTAATTTCTAATTTATGGAGAAGGTGAAGTAAAGTGTGATAAGATGGGTCTGCAGTAGAAATAGGCCAAAACCGTCATCAATTATATTGATGACATCATAGCCCATATCTTTCATAATGAACCTTATAGCTTCGCTAAGTCTTTGGCAAATTCTGGAGCCGTTTCTGTATCCAAATGTAAGACAGATGTCCAGATAGTAGATTTTATGCTCTGAACTTAACAAGAAATAATCTCTAGGGTCAATATTTATGTGGCTAAATGCCCTATTAATGTCAACTTTGTATATCAATAAGCCTTTGCCTAATTGCTTAATTTTATTGGTTATATGATTGATTGAAGGGGTAAAATCAAGTCTGTGCCTAAATAAGTCTTTACTAATATTTGTGTATACAGCCATGCCATGGGGAAAGCTAAGGTGCATTATCACTCGCCTATGTGCCCCCAGGCTTTTCCCTTGTCATAAAAGGGGAGATATGGAGTTCCTGAAAAGGGGGCCCGAAAAAGGTCTGAAAATCGCCCCAAATCCAATTTCCTCCTTAATATAATCTTCCACATCTTGTGGAAACATCAAAGCTGATCTGTGATTTTTTTTGTATTTTTTTAAGTTTAATGGGAACCCATATCTTATGAGGTGACATAGCTCAGAGTCCCAATAGCCATCCAAACACTGATCCCAGGCATCCAGGTTTTTAACTGAAATTTAACTTTAATTTGACTGGACATAAAGTTGAACGAACCAGAATTTTTGGTAATATCATAGAGCTTAATAGGGTCTGTTCCCATCGCACGTTTTGAATTTGATTTGGGCAACAACAAAGGGCCTAAAGGTATGAAACCAAAATGTTGTTTGTTTTGATCCAACCATTTTTGATATGTCGGATCCGACAATGTGCTTCGCAATTTTTGTTTATTTTTATATTTAACTGTCAATGCTAATTCATATTTGTCTTCTGGCAAATAACTCCTAGGGCACATTTTCATGGGGTTTTTGATCTAAAGATTGAACTATTTTTGGAAGTGGGTATTTTAACAATAGTTCACTATTGTTGCATACGTTGAATGGTTGTTTGTCATCTGTTTTTACTTTTCTACACTGAGTACCAGTATGAAATTTGTGTTTTTTCACAAACGTTTACTGAATTATCCACTGTATCAGTTTCATGGATGTCAATACCTTTATGGTTAGCCAAACTTGTGGATTCAAACTCATACCTTTTATGTTTTGAATGTATGTATCCAGGAGCATGATCATTATTACCAGCTTCTTGGACAGAAGTATTGGTAGATTGCTCATCAGCCACCCTCAAGGATTCAAACCTAGTTGCCGCATGGATACTAAATTGTGCATTACTGTGGCCGGATCTACCTACTGCCTGTATACTTGTACAATATGATCTCTGGGTCTGGTACTTATCAGCAGCTGTAACACCTTTGTGTGTGAAGGTAGGTCTGTTCATGCGTTTACACTGGATTTTTTTGTAAATTAACTACAGGTTTTGACACATACCAGGAGTTTTTCTGATCTGTATTTACACGTTTTGATGGATTTGAACTTACCACCTCTGCATATAACCTACCCAACAGTCTAGACCAATCTGCTTTCCAGTTACTACTACATCCATTATTTACATTGTTGTTATGTATGACTCTAGTTTTGCTATACAACACATTAGACATTTGATTTTTTAAATTACAATTCTGATAACAATTTTTGATATTCGTTTTTTTTTGCAACCCTGGAGGTTGCGCGACAATCTTTAACCATATGCCTGTTTTTAATACCTAAAGCAAAGCATGCAGAACAAATATGTTTGTAGAAGACCCCCAGTTTCATGATCTTTTTGATGATGGCATAAACGCCTGTGAAAGAAGCGACATGCTGTGGCTTTGGGTTTAAATTTAGATTGTTTTGTACCTGATCCCTTGAATTTTGACCTTTGTGCGTGTGTCCTAATTCGGTCCAACTTATGTGTCTCATGCCATTCCACCTTGCCTTCCTTCATCCTGCACAATAGCACAGCATGGGAGGCCTTAGTTGCTTGCCAGCTAAAGTCATCTGCCCCCTCCATGATTTCTCTCCAAATTTTTTCTTCACTAGCAATAGTTGCAAATTTTGATACCCATTGGCACCAGTTTAAGGCATCATAAGAAATTCGACTTTTATTATTTCCCCCTTAAATAAAGTTCTGAGGCCATGGTACTTGACGCTTAACCCAAACAATTTCATTTCCCCCTCTCTGTGATTTTGACTTGCCCGCTTCATTTAAGTCCACTAACTGTCTGATCCGTTGATCCACCTCTGCTCAGATGTGCTGGCTTCCTTGTAGGGTAGTCACTGTTGGAATCACCATCTGGTCAAGCTGTGCAGGACTGGGGCTGCTGCTAAAATATGCATGTTAAGTTCATTGGCATCCTCTGAATTTACAAGTAAATCATCAGGAACAGGTAAAGATTCAAAGTTCTTTGCTTGGAATGGGCATTTACTATTTATAGGGCTCTTATGAACATCACAACAGTTCCTTCACAAAAACTACTTTGCAGGTGCCATACTATAAGTTCAAAGTTTACAGTGTCAGATTCAAGCACGTAGGTCACATGCACATATAAAACTGATAAAACATTGTTTATTACAAAATAAATCTCTGTTCTATTTGTTTTAATCATTTTATAGTAACAGTTACTGAAACAAATATATAATAGCACCCCGTGCTTTGAATAATGCGGTTCTGACAAGTGGATGAGTTATAAAATCAAGGTAGCATTAACAAATAACAATTTAATAACGTTCCATATTAAAATTGGAGGTAAAATAAAATACAAAAAAAAACTAAAATATAAGATAAAATAGGATGACTTAAAGTATAAAATTAAATTGAATTCATCCCTTCGGCGTGGCTCCAGTATCCCAGAGCAAGATGCACATTACACAAAGCACTAATCCTCTAGATTCTCTGCTGCCTAGATCAGTTAGTGTGAGAATGAAACAACAATAACACGCCAACCACTATTCAACACAAACATTAAAGTTAAAATCTTTGTTTCTAAAGAATGGCGTCTCACCCCTTAGACTTCCCAATGTTGAATGAAGGTTTTGTTATAATTGGCGCCAGAATCAATAACCAATAGCCCCAAACCCCAATCGAATGTATTGGATCACAAGAACAATCTTCACTGGGTGCACTGAATAAGGTGGGGCCTATAGCTCCAACCCCCAGACTTATGGGCAAACCTTCATACATGTTTCTTTTTGTGTAGATGGCATCAGACCTCTGACTCCCCAATGAAAATCTGGCACACTTTTGATAATTTTGTCTTTCTTTAAAAGGGTGCCCCTGGGTAGCAATGCCAAGGATCTGTCCCAATTAGACCGAGTTTCTGTACCATCTCACATAGCTGTTGATATTTCTGACTGTACGCAATGGCCCAATGTACTTGTTTTCTGTGTAAATCTTGAATGGCATATTTCCACTGTCCTGTCCAGTTTTACTTGTCCCCTTGAAATATTTGTAAATGAAACAAATAATAGTATATATATTTCAATGTGACTGATGTTATGAATGTATATACACCAGCTGGATAGGCATTAAATACTGGTGAACGGCCCATTTACATGCATTAAAGAATATAAGTATCATTTCATAATGTTAGTTATGAGTGTAGAAATATGTCGTTCAAGATTTATAAAGAAAACAAGTATATGTACGTGTAAATGTTCACTGCCGTTTTGACCCCCAAGCCATTTAAAACGACAGGGTCCGCCGTTTTAAATGGCAGGCCTTGCTATTTACATTCACAAGGTTTAAAAGGGTTTTAAATGGCTAAGTCATTTGAAACAGCGGGCTCCAGCCCCCAACCATTTTAACTCTTTTTCTAGCTATTACTTTGTTAACTATTGGATAAATGTTTGTCTTCTGTGGGATATAAGTTTAATGTTTCATGAAACTTATTTCATTTTTTTCCATTATTTGTCATTTAGGCTTAAAATGAAGAAAATAAAATATGAAATAGGAATATAATTATATCAATATGGTAATTATAAATTTTCAGCAAGTATTCAAACAGCTTTAACACTACCAAATCAATTGTTTCAGTTAAAACTAATTTTGTGATACCCTAACAATAGGGACAAATCCAGTTTATTTATTTACCTATTTAATTATTTACCTACCTATTTATTTATTTATTTATTTATTCGTATACAATTGCATGTGATTGATACATTTAATTTTTTAATTATTTACATAAAATAACATATGAATGAAGAGACAGAAAAAATGTAAACACAACATTATGCATACAGAAGTAGAACACAACCAGGCTATATTGTACAAGCAAAGGTCAGTAATTCATGAGTCTGAGTTGGAGTCAAAATGTCAAACTAATTCTGATCTATAAAACTGAGCATATCAATTATCACATCAGCACACACCAAGGTATCTACATTTGTACTGAAAAGGTGATTCATAACATCAGTTAGCTGACCTAATTGTACATTACTTAAATCATATTTACATATTCCATATTTGTAACAGATATAATTTAATGAATTTGACATACAAGATTTACTACCCTCGACAATTAACTGCAATGTTAAGTAAGGCATATAAAGAACTTGATAACTATTTTGTGTAGTTGCCATTCTATTGGTATATATCACTGCAAATGATAGGCAACAATATAGAGTGGGTATTGTAAGGAACATTTAAAAGTCTTCTAATACACTTTCTCCAACATACAAATAATTTTTCAATATACACTGAAGAGTAGTCCCATAGAACACATCCATATAGTTGCATTGCAAATGTTTTAAATAGTTTGTACTTTATATCATATGATGCATTTCTAAAAGTCGATACTAAATTGTTGGTATTTATGATCATTTCATTGATTTTACTTTTGATATCTTGATCAACAAGAATAGGGCCAATTACATGACCAACATACTTATCAGTGGGCTGACATGTTAAAAAGTTGTTGTCAATAACACAACCCTGGATATCACTTCCAAATACGAGTAACTTGCTTTTTTGAGGATTAAAAACTATGTTATGAGAATTCCCATATTGTTTACATATACTATAGAGTTTGTTTAAAGAGAAAACAGTAGGTGCCAATAAAACAATATCATCAGCATATCCAAAGGCTCCTGAGAATAAATTCCCTATGTAGCACCCAAAGCCACAATGCTTCAACTCTGTGAATAAATTATCAATGTATAGGGTAAATAATAAAGGTGATAAAACTCCACCCTGCTTAACTCCATTGGATGGCTTAAATTTTGTACTAATAGAATTACCCCATTTAATAGACAATAACTGATTACAATATAAATTAAACAATAACCTAGTAGTTAAAAACACAAGCCACGATTCAAAAGAGTACAAAAATGACTTTTATAGTTCACCCTGTCAAAGGCGTGACTTGCATCCAATATTAATACATAAACTGAAGAATTTCTATTTTTATAATAATTTACAACTTCGTCAATAGTTGCAGTACATTGAGTGGTTGAATGTCCTATTTTTAAATCCAAACAGCATATCACATGATTGAAGAACACTTTCATGTAGATGAATAATCACACTATCAAATACCTTGCTATTGGCTGAACTCATTGGAATGCCTCTGTAATTTGAAATATCATTCAATGATTCTCTTTTACTTTTTTGGTATAGGAACGATTTGGGATTCTAAGAATCCAGATAGTACAGAACCGTGCTTTATCATACAATTGAATAACAATGATAAGTATACAACTAGCTTTCCAGAACCATTTATTAAGTGGTCAGTAGTACAAGGGCCATCACTTTTTCCCTTATTTAACAATTTGATTAGTGTACTTACACAGTTAATATCTACATTGTGGTTATAGTAGCACTGACCTCTGACACAAGAATGACTAATTCCTTGACTAATTTCCTGCTCTATTGATTGTAACTCCACTGGAGAACATGTAGAACAATTATAAAGATTATCATATTTCTCCCTAAATAACTCAGCAGTACTATAATAACCACTAGTATTATTAATAAAATTTGGAAGTTTAGTAACCTTTTTATTAAGTTTTTAATGTCATTCCAAAAATTAGAATTCTCACAGCACCTGAACTTCTATCTTTGCCAATAACGTTTCTTCTACGACGTCTTGGGAACTGAAAGAATCAGCTATGCTCACACGATCTATTTCAGGAGTTGATCAAATTAAGTGATCACTTAAATAATAGTTAACAAATCAACACAATAGGGATGCCTTTCACACTGTTATGAAAAGACTGGTCAGTGGAAAGCCATTCTTTTCATGTAGGATTAATTTCTGATATATTGCCTTATTTGTAGGCTGGATTTAACATAATGGATTGAAATTGTGGAAGCCATACCTTTTTCTGGTGATTAGTTCACCAGGAAAGATAATCAGTTTATAAGATGTATCCCCTTTGATGTACAAATCACAGGTCAATTCACAAAAAGGATGAATTTCAAACATTACATCCATTAAATCATTCCCACCATAGCTTCTTACTACCGAACACCGGACCGCCTCCCTGGCAACGACTCGGAACATGTCTAATGTCTCATGATTTATGCCTTACGGATTGGATGGTGTGCCTTAGAATCCGTTGATACGGAGATTAAGCACCTGGACAACTGATTGAATTGAAATTACAATCTGTTAGCAGTGATGATGTATGTATTCCTGTTGTCTAGTTGGCTGACCCATTTAAAATGGCAGGTTGCTGTTTATAACAGCAGACTTCCATGTAAAACAGCGAACTGCCATTTTAAATGGCGGATGGGGGGCCACTTCTGAGGCCGGAGTTCCATTCCCGGCATGACCTCAAATCGGAAAACTGGTAGTTGCTTGCCGTTGGTCGGCAGTTTACAGTACAGAACCTTGACCAACTGTATGTACTGGTTTCCTCTGCCCTTCCAACTACCCGTCATGATATGACCTGTACAGTGTTGAAAACGATGTAAAACCCCAAATAAATAAATAAACAGCAGATGGGGTCAAAATGGCATGTAATACTAACTCTGTCCCTTGCCCATTGTGATGGGACAGAAATTTGGTATATGTCCCAATATGACCCTGGCTGTTGAACTGGACGTAGAACATCAACTTTGACACTTTATCTAAAAGGCAAAACTTCTCAAAACCCAGGCAAATGTCACAATCCCTATTCTATCCCTATCCCTATTCAAACCAGATGGATTACAACCCAGGATTTTCAAAAAATTTAGTATTTATGTGGTTTTAAGAAATTTCAAATATGTTTCAGGATTTTATAACAGAAAATAACACTAGAACCTAAAATTGACAAAAACTTAAAAGTGGACAATTGAGTTATATTAATATGAAGCTAATAATTATGTATCTAGAACTAAAAGACTTCCAATTTTATTTTTATTTTAGTTTTTGTTGAGGCTCATCATGGATCTTGAAAAAGTTTCCAATGTTTTATAGATATCATTTCTTGTGCTCAATATCCAGCTTTTTAGAAGTTTTCTGGTCAATATCGATCTTTACAATTTTTCCAAACTGCAAAAATATTTCGATACTCTGTTGGGGATAATGTAATCGGTGGACAATTTCACATTGTGTGGGTATTAAAAAAAGCCATCCAACCAAGCTTATGACTCAAGCCTTTTCCTGGAAATGTCAGCTGATACAGTTCCCGGAAGGCAACCTATTTTTGTGAACAATTGATTTCAGAAATGCACACGTTACTATTTTTAATAGAACTTGTAACTAAAAGCATTACTGATTGAAACAAACTAGCTGTTTCCTGACTATTTGGAAATGCATTATAATTTTAAATTGGAAAACATTTTCCAGGTATTACTCATTCTTATTGTCAGGAACAGTGATGAGTCACGCAGGATTTTTTTCTCCATATTTCTTTTCAGATACTAGTATTGCAGCATGTGTGGCCCTGAGGAGAACATAGCCAAGTCATGTGTCACTGTGGTTTTTACCTGTGTCGAGAAAGATATTTATCTTTTTTTGACAGGTAGTAGAAAAAACTTTTTATAACAAGGTTAAACTGTTTATGCAGTCTCAGAAGTGACAGATGTGTGTTTAAAAAAGATGTCTATTTTTTAGCTTAAGTTAATGTCATCTAGTTCTATTCATTGATATCCAATGAACAAAATATTATGTTGAGGTAGTAAGATATTGCGAAAAGAAAATAATTAGATTCAAAACGAAACAAATACAATACCAGGAAACGAATCCATTGCTCTCTGAGGTACACATGTAAGAAGATGAACAAGCAATGTCTAAAACCACAAACTCTCTTCTCAGTGGATAACGCTGATAAAAGCACAAAATGAATTTACTCACATCTGCATCCTTGTCGTTTGAGTTGTTTGAAATTGGCTTTCACGCTAGACTTTCCTCATGTCCTTTTCTCTTAGGTATTATATGAGGACTGAATGACTTTTTCCAGAATTTGGTGCTGTGTATTTTATCAGACTGTAGGATGCCCACCCATCAGATGTATTCTTAATGATTCCATGTATGTCAGATTTGGTGGAACAAGTGACATTTTGCTGACTCAGCACTTATCAACTCTATAGCACATCATTACAGCAAAACCATTAGACATATCAAGTTCAGGTTTCCTGTGTTTATTTTAGGGTCAAGGTGGACAACTTTAAAAACAAAAAGAATTTGTGTCTGCCATTTTGTTTTTAAGATGGCCGCCACCCAGTTTTAAAGCTTGTGTGCACTCTAAGTCTATAAGGCTTCACCAATTGTCTTTGAACTTTGTACATTTTTTTATTTGGGGTTTTACATCGCTTTCAACACTGTACAGGTCATATCACGACGGGTAGTTGGAAGGCCAGAGGAAACCAGTACATACAGTTCGTCAGGGTTCTGTATTGTAAACTGCCGACCAACGGCAAGCAACTAACAGCTTTCCCATTTGAGGCCATGCCGGGAACCGAACCCCAGCCTCAGAGTTGGGAGGCCAGAGTGTTACCACTCTGCCACGGTGGCCCCTTCAACTTTGCAGTCATTGATATTACTTATTAGAGGAACCCTACTGATTTTGGACAAAGTTGCTAGAAAAACAAGGCTGCCAGTGGCGATTTTGTAAAACATGACTTCACCGATGCAATGTTAAATACCAGAAGGCTTGCTCTAGATGTCCTCAAAAATGATCCCATAGTGTTTTCCCACATGTTCTACCCCTCTTTAGAATACTATTTCTCTCTTTGTAGAGGTGTGCTGCTGTTACATCTGCTCATATTTTTATATATTTTATTACAGGATTCCTATTGATTTGGACGAAATTGAGGAAAAACATGGCTGCCAATGGTGATTTGGTAAACCGCAACTTTACCAATGCAATGCTAGTTACTGGAAGGGTTGGTGCAAATGGCTGCAGAATGTTGGCATATCTTGTATGGAACATATTTTTCAAAATCATCAAACAACTCTGGCTGCTTTTATCAATTTTGAAATTTTGCTGAGTGGACAATTTTCGACTGAACAGCAAATAATTGCAGGAAAAAAACATTAAAGATACCAATGCTTTTGTTTTCATTTCAGGACACATTTAGAAACAAATTCCAATGTAATCATATTTAGTAAAAGGTGAAAGTATTTACTAAAAATAACAATTATGACAAATAATCTATGTATAACAAAGATTTTTTTTTCCATTTTTAAAGCTTGTGTGTGCTCTAGGTCTAGATTGTTTTGACTGATTGCCTTCAAACTTTGCACAGTCATTGATATAACTCATGGCAGCTAAAAAATTAAACTGACTTCTCTGCATGTCTCTGGAGGATGTCTCAAGACTTTTAGGCCTTCAGATCTAGTTGTCATAGACTTTATGCTAGTTTTGGAGATACATTTAAAGGGTTACCTTATGTTTGGAAATCGGTGACTATTAATGCGGTGATAGAAAGGATATGAAACAGGGATGAAAGTAACAGGGTGTTGGTAAAAGCAGATAGATTGTTGTTACAAATGATATGTTGGGATGAAATGGTTAAATTTTTAGCACTGAAACAAAACTGTATGTCACCCATTCACTGCACTAAAATATGACTCTTCATTCAGGGCCTCCGTATTTACATGTTTATTCTTTTATTATTTTGCACAAAGGAAAGTTTTTCATCGGGACATTTCCCTTCTTCGAGTATTTCCCTCTTGATGTTTTGACATAACACACTTTAAAGCTTTTCTGATTATATTGCTACCTTTAATGTAAGTGCTTTGTACACAGAAGACAGGAAACTTGCTTCTAACTGAATAACTTTCATATCGTGAAATTATTTCCATGAGAGATATTAAATAGATAATATAGTCATTATTATTTTTGAGAAGCAACTTTTTATCAATATACTGGGCACATTTTTTTTAGGCGGAAGGGTGTGTGGTTAAATACCTTTTCTGGCTTTATCGTTAACTCTTCACAAGATTCAAATGGGCATAAGCAGGAAGTGAACAGCATATCCACACTAAAAGTTGTGTGGCAACTTCATGTAGAAATAAACTACTTTTTCTTGGACTTTCTTGGCGATTCAATCACAAAAATACCCTCTAAATTATTGATTTTTTGTGATTGAATCGCCAATAAAGTCCAAGCAAAAGTAATTTATTTCTATTATAAAACGATTTTTGTAGTTTTATCCAATGTTCACTGATTTTGTTTGTTTTCAATTTTATTTTCGAGATTATGTTGCGCAACCATGTTCGCAGATTCTAACAGCGTACATTTGTTTCTCTATAAAAGTACTCTCACGAAATGCACAGAGACCAAAAGAAAGATCATCGCTGACGGGAGGAATGCATAGCCGGCCTCGGGGCTCACTGTAAGAATAAGAGTGCGAATTATTTCACAATGAAAAGCTGGTTCCCAATCAAAACCAAAGAAACAACTTTATCCAGAAACACGCACCTAGTTCTTCTTTTATTTACACAGTGGGCCCATACCTCCTCATTTTATGACACAGTGGGCCTATACCCCCTCATTTACTTACACAGTGGGCACCACCCGCACCATCTACTGTACACAGACTGTCCAGCCTCATTTCCTCTATTACTTGCACAGTGGGCCCATACCTCCTCATTTTATGACACAGTGGGCCTATACCCCCCTCATTTACTTACACAGTGAGCACCACCTTTGCCATCTACTGTACTAGGACTGTCAAGCCTAATTAAGTTCCTCCTTTCCTTGTACAGTGGGCCTATATCTCCTAATTTATGATATGGTGGGCCTATACCAACTCATTTTCTTACACAGTGGACACCACACTCACCATCTACTGTACACAGATTGTCCAGCCTCAATTCCTCTATTACTTGCACAGTGGGCCCATACCTCCTCATTTATGACACAGTGGGCCTATACCCCCTCATTTTCTTACACAGTGGGCACCACCCGCGCCATCTACTGTACACAGACTGTCCAGCCTAAGTTCGTCTCTTATAGCACAGTGGGCCCATGCCTCCTCATTTTAGGACACAGTGGGCCTATACCCTCTCGTTTACTTACACAGTGAGTACTAACCTCGCCATCTACTGTACACAGACTGTCCAGCCTCAGTTCTTCCCTTACTGGCACAGTGGGCCCATATCTCCTCATTTTATCACACAGTGGGCCTATACCCCCTCATTTACTTACACAGTGGGCACCACCCGTGCCATGTACTGTACACAGACTGTCCAGCCTCAGTTCCTCCCTTACTTGCACAGTGGGCCCATACCTCCTCATTTTATGACAGAGTGGGCCTACACCTTCTTTTTCTTACACAGTGGGCACCACCCTCGAAATCTGCTGTACACACACTGTCCAGCCTCATTTCCCTTTGCCCACTGTGTAAGAAAATGGGGGGTATAGGCCCACTGTGTCAAAAAATGAGGAGGTATGGAACCACTGTGCAAGTAAGGGAGAAAATGAAGCTGGACAGTTTGTGTACAGTAGACGGCTTTGGTGGTGCACCCTGTATAAGTAAATGGGGGTTTTGGCCCACTGTTGCATAAAATGAGGAGGTATGGGCCCACTGTGCAAGTAAGAGAGGAAATGAGGCTGGACAGTCTGTGTACAGTAGATGGCGAGAGTGGTGCCCACTATGTAAGAAAAGTCTGTGCACAGTAGATGGTGAGGTTGGTATTCACTGTGTCAGAAGATGAGGGGGTATAGGCTCACCGTGTCATAAATGAGGAGGTATGAGCCCACTGTGCAAATAAGGGAGGAACTGAGGCTGCACAGTTTTTGCAAAATAGATGGTGAGGGTGATGCCAACTGTGTAAGTAAATTAGGGGGTATAGGCCCACTGTGACATAAAATGAGCAGGTATGGTCCCATTGGGTAAGTAAGGGAGGAACTGAGGCTGCATATTTTGTGTAAAGTAGATGGCGAGGTTGGTACTCACTATGTAAGAAAATGAGGGGGTATAGGCCCACCGTGTCATAAATGAGGTGGTATGGGCCCACTGGTGAAGTAAGAGGGGAAATGAGGCTATACAGTTTGTGTACAGTAGATGGCGAGGGTGGTGCCCACTGGGTAAGTAAATGGAGTATAGGCCCACTGTGTCATAGAATGAGGAGGTATAGGCCCACTGTGCAAATAAGGGAGGAACTGAGGCTGGACAGTTTGTGTCCAGTAGATGGCTTGGGTGGTGCACACTGTGTAGCAAAATGAGGAGGCATGGGCCCACTCTGCAAATAAGGGAGGAACTGAGGCTGGACAGTATATGTACAGTATATGGCGAGGGTGGTACTTACTCTGTAAGTAAATGAGGGGGTATAGGCCCACTGTGTCATAAATGAGGAAGTATGGGCCCACTGTGGAAGTCTGTCTGTCTGTGTACAGTAGATGGCCAGGGTGGTGCTCACTGTGTAATTAAATGAAGGGGTATAAGCCCACTGTGTCATAAAATGGGGAGACAGAATAGATAGTGATAGTTATGCTTGCCATTTAATAATAAATTTATAATTTCATGAAAAACTGTATGCTCATTGAGCAGGTCCCACTGTGCAAAAAGCATGTCCCACTGCAACACTGCACAGTGGGCCCCGAGGCCGGCTGTGTTTGCCTCTCTTCAGCGCTGAACCCCCTTCTCACAGAGACGCATTTTCGTCGACTGCGCAGGTGTCCGTTATATAATATTTAACAAATACTAATAATGCAGCTATAACCACATTATGGAATGATTTTTAACCACATAAGAACTTATATAACCACAAATGTTACAACATATAATCACAAATGTTAAATGTGTTACAATAATTACAGAGACTTAAAAAAAGAAGAAAAAAAATAATTTCATATTTATATAGAGGCTCATATATATGTAAGAATTTTATTGGGTAAAATAAACAATAAACACAAGGTTAATGAAATATTAAAGCTATTAATGTAACAATTACATATTACAGGATCACAATATTTTGTCACCACAGTAAGATACATGCATCCATTCGAGAACACACTTTGTGTTCTATACACTGTAAGTATAACTGGTATTTTTAAATACTTTGAGACATAAAAGACACATTACTGTAATATATAAAAATACTATTAAACTAGCTGTATGAAAACATTCCTCATGAAAGACTGTGAGATATATATGATATTAAGAATAGAGATTACATCCTGACCCTTCTCTAAAAAGACACTTTGTGTGACCTTATCCACATCACATATATAACAGTGCACTCTTAAACTGTTTGGCATGACAGCAAAACAAGCTGACTACAAGTCCTAACTTGCACTTTTATCATGTAAATTGGAAAAACACTAAAGGGGCCATAACTACGCCAAGCAACCCGTTTTCACCCCTATGTTTGCTGTTCTGAATCATTTGTGGGAATGTACACGGGTGGTCACAATTATGCTAAGGTCATAATTGTGTCCTTTAATTTTTTAGCATACTAGAAGATGCTCAGTTTGGGTAGTTGGTTCCATTTTAAAATTTTACATGAACTAAAACTAATCTCAAAGAGAATAATAAGAAAAAAAATATTTAAAATTCTGGTCGCAACATTTAAAAACTAAACCCCCCAAAATTGGACATAATTATGACCCAGACATAATTGTGACCATCAGTGTACGGTATTTTTCTGCCAAACAATCTGGCGATAAAATTATGGAGGCCATTCTGATCATGACCAAAATCGAATCATCTGATCTTTTTTGCCACTGTCAATATTTTTCAGAAACTGCATCCAAATCTGATGGTAAATTGTGGAATTATTTTACAGACAGACAAATAAATCAATGTGGTAAAAATATATATTCTCCTTGGTGGAGATAGTAAGGGTTGGATTCCTTGGTATAAGAACATTCATTGTCACAAGTATAAGTTATAAATGTATATTACAGAAACAATAATGGAATGATTTAATAATAATAGAAGCATTTGTATAGTGCAAACTTGATGAACATCCTTTAATGTGCAGGAATCTAAAAAAACGGAGAGTAGCAAAGTCATAACCCAGCAAGCACCTTCCAGGAGAGGGTGACTATGGGGTGGGTATGCTAGTTTAAACAGGTAAGTCTTAAGTTGGCTTCCAAAACTTGAAATGTTTAAATCTTTCAGAGTGCTTATAATTCTTGCATAAAACAATGTCCACATCAGGGTCCCACACTGAACAATTAACGTATAACTTAGAAAATCTCTATATATGTATATTTTAATTTGAGCAAAACAACTTGTATACGTGTGTTTTTGGTTTAAAATAGAAAGTTTATGTATTTCTTTATTTTTTATTCTAATTTTTTGGGTGCATAAAGTTAAACAAACACACTTGATTTTGTGACACCATAAATAGAATGCACTCTTGAATCTGAACGTATGTGTCTTTGTAGGTTATACAGATGCAGATCATCACATTATGTAAAATTCGCCGGGGTGTGTTTGTGTGTGTGTGTGGGGGTGGGGTTGGGGGGGGGGGGGGGGGGGGGGGGTTGGGGGGGGGGGGGGGCACCCTTTAAAAGTGAGAAAAAAAATAATCAAAAATTTGTGCCAATTTTGAATCATGAGGTCAGTATAGTCACAAGAATCCCAAATCTAAAATGATTTCCAACACTATTCCAGTAAATGGAAAGGAATTTCATTACAAGTTAATTTATTCTGACCAGTGTCACAGTTCTTACTTTTACTACATTTGTCAATTAATCATAGTTAACTGTAACACATTGTTTGATGTTTAGCTCCTTGATTTATTAAAGAATATATTATTTCACACAATATTACTACAGCGTCATGTAAAATTACCATGCACTCTCGAACTCTCAAGTGCCCTTTGAACCTCATTTAGTACAGGTAAACAATGGAGACAATACTCTGTTTGAAAGTTATTTGTTATTTAGATGGTTTATTGTAAAGGGAACAAGCCCTATTTAATGGTTTATTTATAATTCAGTACAAAGGAGTTGAATTACATATAAATTCTTAAGGGAATTTTCTGGGTATTAATGCTTTCAACACAGGAGAGTAATGTTCCATTAAACTTAAGAGTGTAGTTATACCTAAAGCTTTACATTTAGGTCATAATTAAAACATGACCTAAAAATAAAGCTTGACTTGGGAAATAAAGGAAAACAAGCATTTGAGAGAGACATCCTCTTGTGCTGCACCTTGTAATGCCAGGCTTGAGAATTATTATAGGGCTGTTCCACCATGGCGATCCGATCGTATACCTACCTCGTAAATTATACAAAAATAAAATCCATCCATGATCCACGGATATATTTCAGTTAAGTTTCTGATATTCTCCTGAAAGCTTTCCGAGTGACATTGCGATTGGTACAAGAAATCTTCTAAAAGGCTGAAAAGTTTGTGATAGTTTTCCGATCAATTCAAATGGCTTACAAGCCTTAAGGTTCGCCATTAGAATTATTGCTAGGCAAATGTTAAGATAAATTTAAGATAGTTGTAAGATCAATGAAAATGACTTCATGAACAATATGATAAGTTTGAAAATAATGGACTGTTGGCTCGGTCCCATTGGGGACCTTGTATATTTGAAAATAATGGACTGTTGAGCCCAAGCACATAAGAGGATGTTGTAACAATTTTGCGCACTATGAATGTTTCTATTCTCTTGTATAAATTTAAGATGGGTTTGCGATGGGTCCCGGAATGCAAGAACTGATTAGAATCGGGAACAGCTTATGATAATACTAAATTGTAATACTAAAATTGATAATACTAAATTATTGGGAACACCCAATAAACATTATGATTGGTTCTTGATTCAAAACTCCAGGTTACAAGAGAGTCCTGGATGGTCTGCAAACAGTCTAGTCGGGTTTATGAACTTTCAAAAGTTACCCGAACAGAAAATAGCCCAATCTAGGACGTTGATTACCATAGTGGAACGTAGACTACACCCTAAGCAAAGTTAAACTCCGAAAAAGTGGCCAATACCAGAAAATATTGGAGAGTGAGGCCCAATAGGGCCGAGATTTTCAATATTTTCTGGTATTGGCCACTTTTGAGGAGTTCGGCTGTTGTAAACCCCACTCTATATCCTATTTGATGCCTGGTTTTAAGATATATTATACTCTGTTCCCAAATTCTGTAATTTCTCTTTTACAGGAATAAATTAATTCCCCCAAAATGGTCACTGAGAGAAAGTGTCCAGTACTGATTAGTATTGGACACATCAGTCAGTAGTGATAAACCTGCAAGTGGGGTTTACATGCAATTAAATTCCACGTGAGAGTTTTTCTTTGTTAAAAGTGTCCAATATCCTTCACTAATTGGCAGTTGTTCTGCTCTGTGATTAGGACAATATGTAGAAACCCCTTTTATACATTTCCAAAGATACCTTTTTACCTTTATTTCAACTGAAATGATCATAAAAACCGGAAGAAATAGCCTCGTAGTTGTCCAATATTTGAAAACAATGGACTGTTGACTCATTCCCTTTGGTACCTTGTATATTTGAAAATAATGGACCGTTGACTCAGTTCCTTCAGGATCTCATAAACAGTCCATTACTTTCAAATATTGGACACTTACTTGGCCATTAACCTATACTGAATATTTCAAACAAAATGGGGGGGGGGGGGGATTAAACACCAGTACATTACCACAAGAAGCGCACAGAGGGGTGCCTGGATTCACCTTCATTTGGGCAAACAAACACCACTACGTTAACACCAGTAATGAACAGGAGGGTACCTGGAATGACCTTCATTTGAGCAAACAATTTTTTTCAGCTACATCTAGGTAAAGGTGAGCATAATAAACAGTAGCAATATACCATTGGTGTGGCAGTGGTCCTTCATTGCCTTATCTGGAAAAAAGTAGTTTGAAAAAAAATCTTTACTATAATATAGTAGGTCGTCACGTGGTATCTTCCTCCACAGAAATGCGGGTTTTCAGCAGAGTTAGATCCTGTTCACTTTCTTTGATGGCACTGGCATCTGCCTGAATCCTCTGTGGCTTATCCATCGTGGTCTGTCTCCTTCCAGTATCCTGAGCATAGGATTTAGCCAGGCCACTAAACTTGTTAATCAAGGATCTGTAGTTTCTAAATGTGTAAAACAGTATTCCAATAACCGCTAAGAGGGCGCAGACTAATGTGATCTCCAAGGCAACATGCCAGTGTTCCCGACTTCTTGAAAACCTGCCATCTTGTTTGACTGAGGTCTGCAGTTGAGCATAATCTGAAAATAAATTTAGTGTGTTTAAACCTTTTCAGTGAAAAATTTTCTTGGAAAGTAAATAGGAGATTATAAGAATAAGGATATTTTTAGATATCTACAATTACTGATGACCAACAGTAAATATATATCCAGAAAAGATCACCTTAATAGTGACCAGCATGGAGCTATTGTTTCTTGGACCCTTTGTGTAAATATAAATCTACGTAATTTTGGGAAACTGTTGGAAAATTGTCCATTTTCTTAAAACTGATTTCTAAATGAACTTTTTCAAATTAAAAATACTTGTAATTGTAAGAATATTATTGACCATGGGGTAAATTGGGGTTTAAATCCCTTTTAACAGCAAGTCATTCAGGACAGGTCTGTAGTGAACTTGTTTACCACCATATCATTGATTTTGGGGTGATATTAAGAAAATGTCTATTTTAAAATATCAAAAAAATGTTGAATCCAAAACAACACTATTAATAACTGTAGTCCCAAGATCAAAGGGCACACTTAGACACAGGTTGACATAAGCCTCCTGCGAATATGAGCATTTACAGCTTATGAGTGCAATTATAATTGTTGAAATAAGAATATTAGTGAACATGAATATACTTGGACATAAGCTGGTGCAAGCTTCCTTTGAGTACTGCTGGTGACAAAGGGAGTGACAACTGTGACAGAGCTGATCTGTGGTGTTACAGTAAGTGTCTGCAAAGCACCTGTTGGATCCACAGCTCACCATTCTGTTAAACAGATACATGATTAGACAGGTACTGCCAAAACCACTGGTTTATCATAGACAAGCACACAATCTACAAGCAGCAATGAGGGGGCTCAGTGGTCTAGCGGCTAGAGTGCTTGCCTTCAACCTCTGAGTCATGGTCCGGGCACTTCATGTTGGAAAGTTGGTAGTTACTTGACGATGCCCTGTGGTTTACAGTGCAGAATCTTGACCAACTAGTATGCACTGGTTCCTCCACCTGCAAACTACCCATCGCAATATGACCCTAGCTGTTGAACGGAACATAAAACAAGAAAATAAATCAATCTAAAATACATCTACAAGCAGTAACTTCTTCATATTAAACACAGTATGTTAAGCCTAGATTTCAGTGACGTTGTGCAGCTACAGTTAAACTGTAGGACTGTTAAACTTAAAGACTGCAACATGCTCTAATAACAGTTTCATGACACTTAATCTACAAACTAACAAAAAACTAAGGTGTACCGGATATAAATTACCTATCCTGAATCATATGGTCTCTGACAAACATGGCTTCTAGTCATAGGCTCTGTCACTAGGGATGATCCTAAATAACATAGTCTTTCAAACAGTCATAGTCCTAAATCATATGGTCTTTCAACAAGCATGGTACTAAATAAATGACTCTTTCAATATGCATAATCCTAATCATATGGTCTTTTAACAAATTATTGAACATTGCCATGCATATGCTGGGCAGGAATGGAGACAGTTGTGGTCATGGTGAGATTAAATGGCGAGGACTTTCAAAGGATATAAGATTCACTTACTTGACTGGAATGGTCACTTGTGATGTTGTTTCTGTATACAGCTTAGCATACGAATCTGAAGAAACAGGGTATCATTGCAGTAAACTGTGATTGTTACATGATCTATTGTTATATTACATTGTTGTAGCAAATAAAACATTTGTGAAATTTAAATGTGCATGTTTAGTTTTGCCTACATTGCTACAGATCCTGATCAGCCTGACTCCTAGTTGAGTAACTGCTTGCAAGTACAAATCTGGCAATAATGATGTACTGCGGTCTGTTCCAAAACTACTTAACTATGGTAAGTGAGTGACTAGGCTTTGAAACCATGGATACATGCTAAATATATTGGTTTATCCCCCAACTATTATTCTTAACATGTAATAACGGAGGTTGGGGATGGGAGGCTTGGTAGTCAAAATCATGGCTCCCATCTTTATTTTAAAACACTGGTCCAAGTCTTATGCAGGGGGTCATGTAGTATTCACAGAACAGCAACTGGTACAAAGTGTTTTCTTCAAAATATATAAAATGAGTAGCATAAACCTAAATATATTTGATTTACTTTTAAAACCAGATAAGTACTCTTCCTAATAGATATACGGGTTAAAATATCAATTGTTTTCGTCTCGGAAAGATAAGCCTGCCAATTTTGGAGGCAAGAAGTATTACAGGCAATAGGTTAACTAATAATTTCTGAGCATATTCAAAAGGTACTGTTTGTGTTTGTATCAATGATTTTTCACTGGCATCAAGAGTAAAACCACTTTTCTTACCTGGACAATCACTTTTACAAGCATGCTTAAGTCTTCTTGAAGGTGTGCATATGTCAAAACAATTGTGGCATTTGTTGTCAAGAGAGTCACAATACTGATTACTTGGACATCCTATAATAGCATCGCATTCGTACAGAGGGGCTCTGAATCAAAATGATATATAAAAATACATTAGTTCTGACCCTGATTCTACACCCATGGTTACATCACAACAATACTGAGGTCCTGAAGCAATCTTATATAGAGGGACTCTAAAACCGTGTTCTATGAAGAATACGTGAGCTCTAGTCTGGAATCGGCTCCTTTGGTGAGATCAAACCCATACGATGGGGCTCTGAAATAGTGTATTCCAAACTTGAAATCTGCACCTTTCTGTAACATCACTGATACAGGGGAGCACTGTAGTGGGGTATGAGATGGGTTAATATAAAACTCTTAATGCATCTTCGATATCACTCCATTCATTCAGACAGTATAACAATAACATCTAGGAGCCATTTGCCTGAATCCAGGATTTTTACCTTGAATAACACCACTTATTTGCAAGGCTCTCCATGAGGAAATTACTTCAAAATAACATGAGGAAGTTTTGCCTTCGTCATCAACCCTTGGTCTACACCTTTGATAAAATTCTATACATATACAGAACCTCTGAATCAATATATAAATAATAATAATATAAAATAATATATATACACAGGTCTGAAACACAGGAATAAATAGTAATATGTAGATGATCTTTGAGTGTGAATATTCCGTCATTTGTCAATATATTGCATAAGTTAAGTTAGTATTTAAATAGTACAGAAAACCAGTGCTGACAATTATTAGAGTTCCCCACACTATCAATCATTTACACTTACTAGTATGGGTTTGAACGCTGGTCACAATAGTTACAGTCAATTGTGTCACCACTCTGCCACTGATGTATGGATTCAAAAGTAAAATATTTTTTATTTAACTTTTAATTTCACATTTATGAGATTATAGTGTATTTTTCTATATCAGCTTTAAAAGGCTACTGTTCTGTTTCAAGATACAATACAATAAGAACATATAACAACACAAATTTTCATAAGTACTCGGACCAAACATTTTTTTACTCTCTATAACTTTGCACTGGTAGCAGACGCTAGATATTGGAACATTCAATTTGCTGTTCAATTGGGATGACTTGATTCTTATTACATTCCCAAGTAAAATAGTTTAGTACAGATAATAAAGTTGCACAAAGAAATCTTACCTAAATGGACAATCTTTACCAATTTAAAGGATTAAAATCCTTCATAGATCCTCACAAAATAATTTTTTATTTTATATACAATACAATATTTGGTGTTATACTTCCTAATAACATAACATCACTAACTTAAATCTATGATAAATAAATATAAATACTATTTGAAAGAAATAATCTAAGCTAATGTAATCTTCTGATTTGAGGATGCAGTATCTTCCCCACAAAGGAGAACTCAGTGCACTATAGTAACAAATGCATTAGTCGTGAGGATAGTCGAGGGGCGATCAGGGTCAGTAATCCAGAGTTATGGGTGTAACCAAAGGGAAAGAGACTAGGTGGGGAAACGGTTCTTAAACAGGTGAGTTTTTAGATGTTTCTTGAAAGGTATGAGAGACGGACTGTTTCTCATTTTGAAAGGAAAACAGTTTCAAAGAACTGGGGCACAGTTTCACAATGGCGTAGAAATGGTACTTTATGATAGTGTATGAGTGAATGATTGAGCTGATTGGGTTTGTATAGAGAGAAAAAAGAATTTGACCAAGAACAGAACCCTAGGGCACACCAAACTGGAGGTCAGCAGTCAGCAGCGAGTGTGTCTTATCCTGCTAGTATGATTTGAACCAGCCAAGTGCCAGTTCACTGATTCCATAGTATAGGATGATCCTGTCAAGGAGAATGGCCAGGTCTATGGTGTTGAAAGCGACGGAGAGATCCAGGAGGGTGAGGGCTGTGACAGACCCTTTAGCCATATTAAGAACATTGTTTTGAATATTAAGGAGGGCACTTTCAGTTGAATGATGTTTTCTGTAAGCTGATTGAAACCTAGTCATAAGGCCAGCATCATCAAGATGGGTTTGAAGCTGGACAGCTACTATCCTTTCGAGAACCTTTGAAATGAAATTGAGATTTGAAACAGGCCTGTAATTGTGGAACACTTCTTTGTCTAAGGATGCTTTGAGGATTGGAGTAACATGGGTCTGCTTGAAACACTTACCTTGTTCAAGTGAGGCATTGATTATTGAAGTGATGGGGGTGATGAGGATGCCCAGATAATCAAAGATAAGAGATGTGGGACAAGGATCAAGAGAACATGATGTACTTGGAGACTTCATGATGATTTTGGCAACTTGATCCTCTGTAACAGTGGAAAAATGTGGAAAGGGTTGAGGAGGAGAGTCAGGGGAGATTGTTGCAAAGTGAAGTAAGCAGGAAAAGTTAAGTGGATTTTCTCAATTCCTAGAAGTGAGAGCCTCGCTAGAGCTCGTTCTTAAAAACTCAACAAATCTATCAGCCAGAAGCTGAGGAGAATTTATGGATTTGAGCTTGGCTGATAGTCTATGCAACACAAAGTAGCCAGAACTCTCCATAATATTTGAGGATTGTGATGATTTTCTTGAATTTATGTTCTAAGAAATTGAGATTTGGCTTGAAAACAGCTTCTGTTGTACTGATGCACTTTCTGCATATATAAGCCACTATTACACTTTCATTTACACATCTTGGAATGTACTTTGCCTTTACATGTTTGGTGTGAGGTGGTGCGTGTTTGTCAATCAGGCCTGACAAGGTTGAATGATATTGGTTGTACAGAGCATTGGCTTCCTTACAAGGATTGATAAGGAGTTCTGAAATGAGATCTGTTTTTATTTTCTCTTTGTCAATTTTTTTCCTTCAGAAGGCCACATCTTGCATAAATAATATACAGAATAGCAGGTGTGTTTTCAAGTAACAAGAAATATTATGACCTATACAGGCATGCATGAAAGAAAACAACGAAACAAGACTGCAGAGTACAACAAGAGCACTCGGAGAGTGCAGACCTCCGCCAAGGGAGCACATATCCTGAAAATTTCATCAAAATCCGTCCATAGCTTTTTGAGTTATCTGTCTTTAAAATTACATTTCTTGGATCCAGAAGATCCAGATAGTGATCCGGATCACTGCCAAAGTTGAATTATTTATTCCTTTTACCTTTTCAGACATATCCTGAAAATTTCATCAAAATCCGTCCATAAGTTTTTGAGTTATCTTGTTGACAAACAAACTCACAAACCCACAAACAAACGCAGGTGAAAACATAACCTCCTTGGCGGAGGTAATAAGCAGTCCACATGGCTTAGTCATCAAGATAATAATTATTTTCAAACATGTTGGTTTATTCAATTCTGTGTAAGGATGCCTGCCATTTATTGTCTCTAATAGGACAAGACAGGTTGTGAGACATTTCATCACTAGATCCCTCACAGTGTATTTTCTTAATGAGGAAAGTTTCAAAGGTGGTGCAGGTATTTGTAGGGACTATGGAAGTATCCAGTCCTTTTTGATGAAAAACCGCAGGCCTCCACCACGACGAGCCTCACATGTTCTGTTGGAGCAGTTTGTAACTTGATTGGGTGATCTCACCCAGGTTAGCACTTGTGGTGTCAGGTCTGAATCTAGTCTTGGACATGGTGGATAGATCAATGTCTTGTCAGAGATAAATTTTGAAATAGCAGGATGTTTGTTGTTTATTGATCTAATGTTTGCATAAGAGACATTTAAAATATTGGGAGAGTCCTGAGTCTGGGTTGATATCACCAGCAAGCAGGAGTAAAAGATAAAGAGGTGAAAAGGTGGTAAAGAAGGTGGAATTGGTATTGTAGACAAAAAGTTAGGGATAGGGTTTGAAAGGACTAAAACTGATAACAGCAGGGCAGTAAATGTATGAGTTGATGTGGTGCTGTTAAGCAGCAATGACTGGTTGGATTGCCAGTAGGATATGAAGAAAAATCATCGTATGAGCACTTTTGGGGATCAGAAATTGTTAAACTAAACTGGGAATTGGGGAAGCTCTTGATTCCCCTCAACCAGATTGAAAATGCATTTTAATTTAGACAGATTAGTAGACTGGTTCTCCGTTCATTTCAAAGAGAAAAGCTATACAAGAACCAGACTAGGTAAAGTCACAGTGGGCAATACAAGTCTCCCTTTCAAGTGACCCTACTTCTAGTCAGGGGGGATCAATTGTCCTGTATTATGTTATACTACTTCTGTAGCATATTTATGGAAAGGGCTTAAAACCCAGTTTTGTGGTAGGGCTTTTCACCTCTCTGATGTCTCTGTTTACGATCCATATATATTTCAATATCTTCACGAATTTTAAACTATGATCAAAACGTTTTCACCTCAATGGGCTTCAGTACAGTTTATAAAAGCTAATAGAAAGGTTTATAGGTTTGACAACAACAACCATAACAAAAAACAACTAAACTTACCCCAAAGCAAATATCCAGAAACTTGATAAAAGAATTGGATGAAATTCCATAATTCGATAACGGTTCATCTTTATATATTGCTTTAATGATCACTTTGACTATTTACATAATAATACCTTATAACATTTACACTGTGTGTGGTAAATTCTGTTGGAGAAGTCAAAACACAGAGAGTATGATATTTTATGCAGAAAAAAAGAACCAGATTTAAAATTTATTAAAGTAAATATATATTGGGAAATTTCACTTATACTATTCAGTCTGTTCCTTCTTTGGATATATCAAACAAAGTCAGACACTTGGGTTAATTGTTCTCCATTCGTGTATAAAATAACAGTAATATAGCATAACAAACATCTATTTGTAGTTAGCCTTATGATGGCTCAATTCTGAGTTGTTTCTTGTGGAGTTGGTCATAGGTCAAAATTGGGTTTTCCATCCCGTTCAACAACCTGGGTCATACTGGGACAGGTCCTCAGCATTTACACTTGTGGGAATCGAACCCATACAGATATGACAGCCTGTGATTAGATTCCAAACCTGCTAACCCACTAGGTCACTGGGTACCTCTCATGGAGCTGGTATGTTCAACTTGTATATACATATTTTTGTTTGGGTTTAAAATAAAATCTTTTTTTGTACTTTGGTTAAAGTCTTAATATAAAACACTAAAGGGTGTAGTCAGCATAGTTATCTAAAAGAGTAACATTCTCTTGCAAGACATTCTTTCACAAAAACCATAGTGTCTATGCCGATGTTTTACTTATGCATAACTTTACTGTATGTCTTTTCTAGTATATATCTTAAATTTTAAAAAGTCAGTGTATTATAATATCATATATATTTTATGAGATTTAATTTACATGTATATATGATCAATATTCTTCCATAACTATTGTGGTTCACATGTATGTAGTTATTGGTTAATTCTTTGCAGCTTGTGTTTGGGTTTGCCTCAGGTATTACATGACATCTGTTGATAGTTAACTCTTTACAAGTCTTTATACTCAAGATGTTAGAGTATAAAGAAACAACAAATAAGTGTTAACTCCCCCATGCTTAAAATGGATGGTAGAAGATCTAGGTTCTGGATACCGACTCTAGATACCGACCCACAAAAACAATCAGTCCTGTCGGA
The DNA here is from genome assembly GCA_964017235.1 of Sabellastarte sp. h YS-2021. NCBI lineage: Eukaryota > Metazoa > Annelida > Polychaeta > Sabellida > Sabellidae > Sabellastarte > Sabellastarte sp. h YS-2021. Next base: position 79,946,072 of record OZ024934.1, on the reverse strand, counting down.
AAGGGTCGGGAACATGCTCCCAGCTTGTCTGTTTGTCTTTACGGCTTGTCTGTTTGTGATGCAGCTTGTCTGTTAGGGGTTTAGGGCTTGTCGTAGTACTTCTATGACTGGCCATGCAAAAAACATCCCAGACTCCTCTACGTCTTGTTGTGATGGCCATTACTACCTGTCTATAACTGTACCATCCTGTCAGGAATTTCATAACCAACTCAGCATTTTCGCGCACTTTTTTTCCACTTTTGCAACCGACCCTAGGGTCGTAGGGTTGGTTTACAGGGTCGGCTCCAGTGGAACACCTGCATATTATCTCAGGGGCCGGATTCACCAAGCCTCCTTAAGATAAAGGTCACCTTAAATTCAAGGATTCCTTAAATTTCTTCCTCCTTTAAAAATTCTCAGTTTTACAAAGCTTCTTTCTGACCTTGAAGACTCCCTTCAATATCAAGGAAGCTGAGGACCTACCTTAAATTTAAGGAAGTGTCCTTCCACTTAAGTTTAATAACCTTAAAGAACATTTGCTCCCTCCTTTCAAGTAAGTTTCATGGAAGGAGAGTTAAAGGAGGCTTTGTGAGACTGAATTTTAAGGTGGCCTTCCCAAAGGAAAAAATTAATCTTCCTTTACTAAAGGAGGTCCTTTCCAAAGGAGGTTTCGTGAAACTGGCCCCAGATGACAGTTTAAAATGGTGGTCCACTGGCATTGTGTCCTATCCCCGGAGGCAGAATAAGATATTTGAGGATGTTTGAGGATGTCAACCAGAAAATTCTCCCAGTTTCAATCATTTTCCTTAAAGGGGGGTGTTTTAGACTGAAATAAGTGTTTTTCTCAATTTAATCTGTGTCTTCAATGTAAACATTAATATAACTATCTTATGAAATTCTATTTACAGCATTCGCCTAGCCACACCACTACACCCCACCCACCCAAACACTACACAGACTCTTTGAATATGTGTATAAATAAACACTATTGGGGCAGAGGTTCGAAATAGAAAAAAAATAGTGCCCCATAAGTGTAATTTTGGTCTAAGACCCTTAATCGTTTGAGTTCAAATTCATTGTTTCATTATTTTTGTATCAATTTGTCGTGTAAAGAGGTATTCAAAAATAATTTGGCCTTTTACCAGACTAATTATTGCCGAGCATATTCGTTTGAAATAAGAAGAGGAATTGTGAATAAACTATTACTCTGTTCTCAAATTATCGGTAAAACACACACTGTTTGGGTTTTCCCCAATGAAAACAGTTTCACACTATTTTATTGGCGAATGATGACGTGCATGTTATTACATTATTCATGTTTATCCTGGATAATTCTTGTATGACACACATGAATGCTTTCATATGGTCAGAATTAAACCTCATTTAAGTACTCTTATAAGCTGACTACAACACTTTTCTTCTATGCTTGATTTATATATTACAAGAGTATTATAACCTATTAACTATTACTTATGTAGAGTCAACAAAATTTTAACAATTCTTAAGGATTTCCTTATTCACACTCCGTTATTTAGAATCTTTAAAATATACATGTTCCATGTAATGTTATATTTTTCACAGTAAAAGATTATAGTAAGATGACATGGTGCATTTGAAGAGACTCTGTTCAGCCAGTACCTCAATTAGAATGCCCACGTCCATTTATAGGAACACCATATTGGCTTAACGTATAACAACGTTTTTCTTTTATTGATTCTACTTATACAACCTATATTCTAGGTATATTGTATAAATAAATATTAATTCAATAAGCTATTTTGATGTGCCAAAATCCGTTAATTATTTTTGAAGCCCAGTAGGTCTGGCATCTAATACCTACAATCAAAGTATCTTTACCAGTCATTTTTCTGCAGACATGGATTTTTTACCATGGTAGTATGTATGACGGTAATATATTGTCACAAGACAGCAAAGAAAAGTTTAATCAGACATGACATTTATGTAAATTTCCAGATGCTGTTTCACAGGCGAAATTAAAGGGAACAGAAATGATTCTGTGTTTGTTTAATTTGATCAAATAAACCAGTTTAGTGGAATGGTGAGAATGTACTTGAGTCCATATTTATTTAAGCAGATCATATGAACTATCCAATACATGAAATAACCCATATTGTTTTACTTACTGACTGATATAAATTTCTCTATATGGTCAATGTACATCAAAAGTGAAACAGTCACTAAATAATATTTTTCACGAATATTTTGAATGAGATCAGCTTGGAAATTTTATATAGATTATGAGCCAAAAACGTAATTTAAGCTGACAAATATGATGAGTGTATGTTATTGTTTTCAATATTTTCAAGGACTTTGTTCACCACATCTAAGGGAGTTTACGTAACAGAAATTCAATGGGGGCAGCTCCAATTTGACAGATGGTCTGGAAAGAACCAGATCTGGAACACGATGGGACGGCTGTTGAATGGGTTATAAAATCCCAACTTTTACCTTTGGAACACACTGGGAGATGGATAAGTCTTGTGATCCGAAAGCATTGATCCCGAATTTAGTGGACTTTGTCTTATTTTCTGCCATTTCCAATCTGTTCTTAATGCTGCCATGTACAACTATGTGTGGCTGAGCCAGTTTGAAAGGAGGACCACTACTGGTATGTGAGTTTGCTTCTGGATATATTCATGGATGCCCACAGATACACCCAAATGCAGCCGAATCTCTCCCAGTGAACCTTTTTGGCCTACATAACTGGGCAGCAAAACACTTGAAACTGCTCCTGTTCCACTTATATATAAAAGGTATTGCTCCTTATTTAGGACATGTAGAGGGCCATTCTTGACCATCCTGAACTATCCAGCACTTGTCTGGCTCGCGAATGATTCAGGATGAATTCCAAGACACAAAATTACTGTAAAAACGGCCCTAGATCTACTTGGATCTGGTCATTTTAGTGATGGTCAACAATCAATATGGATATCAATTAATATATTGATATCCATGCTAGATCATAATTATTGTTTTTTAGTGAAACTTGTTAGCTGTGGATGCCCTTTTTATTCAATACCTCATGCAAAGTGGAAGGGTAAGTAAACATCACCATGTTTGAGTGTGACCCTGGAGAGACCCCCCCCCCCCCCCCGACACCCAGCCAGGTTGGTTAATTTGACTTAAATGCCCACACCTGAGCATTAAGGCAGGATTGCATGTATTAACTTCCTGGGAATGACACCTGAACTCTTCCAAAATACATTGCAAAGAATTCAATCCAGAACAATTTCTGCCTGGCTAAGAGATAATAAGGCTCAGGACACCACAGACTAGTACCAGGACAAGATTCTAGTGACTCCCAACACACCACAAGGATAATTAGATGTAGAGGAGGTCTTCAGAAAGAAATGGGACATGCCACATACCCCATGAGCCTTGGATGGGAAAGATATAGCCATTACATGCCAAACAAATGGTTGGAGCAAATATTTCAACAACAAAGAGTTCTATTCTATTGCCATGTTATCTCTGGCACAGGGTAATTACAAGTTCATATGGGTGGACATGGGCAGCAATAGAGTAAACTCGGATGCAAGCCCAATGCAAGCTTTTTGAATTGTAACTAACCAGCTAGGCTTCCCAGTGCTGGATAATATTGTGCTAGAAGGCAGGTCTATCCCTTACATCTTTCTGCTTGATGACATCTTTGCCATGAATACACGAGGCTGTACTCCAACCCCAATTTTGAGATTGTAGAGAATGCATAGGTTTACTGCCAAGCTGATTCATGGTGCTAATAAACATCATGCAGCTGGGTTCATCAGGTGGTGCAGAAAATAGTTATGGCCTATGTCATCTTTTTAAACAATATACTCGGGTACAGGGCAGATCAGAATGTTGCCGATGATCAGTCGGGCAAACAGCAATGCCACAATATAAGAACAACCCAGATCATGGGCATGGCAACAGAGGCTGAAAAGCAGCCACATTACAAAGAGAATACCTGAAACAGTACGTTATGGATATAGGAGCAGTTCCCTTCAAAATGGACATAATTTGACGACTGAAATAGAAAATAAAGACATCTAATAAAAAGTCTCCCCCCAATAAATATAAACATGACTTGTGTCATGTAAGTTAATAGTTTGTGATGGACATGCATTGGGCTTTTAATTTTGTTTTTATGCATGACAAAAGTCCTATCTTTTTGGTTTTTAAAATTATTTTCTTCTTTTTCTGTCCAGTTGCTGCATGTTTTCTACCATTTTCACCCTTTTCCCCAACTTGGCAGTATTGCTATGGCACTAGATGAATCCCTTTTTGTGGTTCCTTTGTCATAGTCCTAGAAAGGTTTCCTTAGAGCATGAATTTATATAGACTCTAATATCCAGAAGTAATACTAGAGTAATAAAGAGACAGTGACAAATTACTAATTCCAAATTTTTTTTAAATATTCGCTAGAATTAATTTTTACTCATGTTTAATGTCCACTAAAGAGATTAATACAGATTTAAATTTTCACTTAGAATTAATTTTCACTGTCCAAGTTCATTAGCTAAAATGGCCAAAATTATGCATATTGAAAATGTCCGCTTAAACCGTATTGCTGACAAGTGAAAGAGTACTGTGTGCAAACTGTACAGCACAGTCGTAGAGCTCAGGAAAGTAACTACAAGAAGTTGGATGAGGCTCTTAATGGCTTTTGGGCCTTTACACCCACTCATGTTTAGTTTTAACATTTTAACGTGTGCAGAATTGTATTGTCATATAATGAAAATGACACTCTGGCAAAATGTGAACATTATCAAATATTTTGTTTTACTTGCATTCTATCATCTTAGCTCTCCTCCGGTGACTTACCTGCTTCACTTGCCTTGTGGTTTCTAACATGTGATTTCACTTATTTTGACCAATGCACAATACAAGTTATATAAGTATCATATTTGCTTATTCAGACTCAAATAAACTACTTCAACATCCTGAGAACAGGACTACACACTAATGGACATTTACAGATATAAAATATTACAAAACATAGACAAATCGGACCTATACCAAACTGGACACAATGAAATCATCCCCCAAGATAAAATACACAATGCAAATAGACCCCCAGGAAAAATACCCTCGTCAAATCGGCCCCAGAAAATTACTGTATTTCTCAAAGAGAATATGCTAAACAATTGACAAAAACTACAAGCTCTACTAAGTAATGTGCTAGTGAACAGAAGCCATTGGTTTAAGCTAACATATAATCTAATAAAAACTTTTATAGCACTTAATCTTCATTAAAATCATTGCACAGATTTCAATTCTAACACAAAATCATTGCACTGAATTCAGTTCTAACACAAACAACTGAGTATAAGACAGAAGATAAACAGGGCATCTAAAAACTTTGATATATATCAGTTTCACTTTTGCAAAATGTCACTAATGTACTTATCATCCCTGACATAATGTGATGATCTAAATGCTCTTTTAACTATTCTAACATAAACAAGTGTCTGAAGGACATAAGTTTAAAGGATTACAACATCCAAATATCTTTGAATCTTTGAAATATCTTTTTAATCTTTGAAGTGTATTAATAACACTTTGACAAATATAACCAGAGAAATTGTTACCCTTGTGAAACAATATGATCGCAAAGAATTATCCCCAGTTATTTGTTTTTAATAACCTCATACATGCTTACCTGATGTAAAGTGCACAAGTAAATGCCTGTCAGCCTTACAGTCTGCCAATTGGTGCAGATTAAGCGTTACAGAAGTACTCTTATTGCATTACATTTAATTTTTTATCTGGGCCTGAGTTTGCAGGGACTGAGTTTTCACCATTGCGGTGAGTAGCATACAGAACAAGGAACACAATTTGTTTCATTTTGCTGTGTGATCCAGTGAGGTAGTCTGCATTGTAATAGTAAACTCAGCAGAAACTACCCTATATTTGGTAATTTTAAGACATGAAAAAGTATATACAAACAAGAGCACTCAGAGAGTGCAGATCTCCGCCAAGGGAGCTCAATCCGGATCACTCCCAATATATTTTTTCATGGATCCAGACAGTGATCCAGATCACTCCCAAAATCTGATCACTCGTTCCTTGTCCCATTTAGGACATATCCTGAAAATTTCATCAAAATCCGTCCATAACCTTTTGAGTTATCTGTCTTTAAAAATTACATTTCATGGATCCAGAAGATCCAGATAGTGATCCGGATCACTCCCAAAATTAAACCATTTCTTTCGTATACCTTTTTCAAACATATCCTGAAAATTTCATCAAAATCCGTCCATAAGTTTTTGAGTTATCTTGTTCACAAACAAACTCACAAACTTACAAACCCACAAACAAACCCAGGCGAAAACATGTCCTCCTTGGCCGAGGTAACCAGTGAGAATCATTAAAAGGCTGATTAGTACAATTAAAATGAATAATGAATTCAGGTCAGTTGGTTACACCAAAGGATTTGATCACATTATGTACAATAACTTAACAAAATAAAATACTCCAAGGACTTGAATAGTTTTTATTTTTCATTTGTAACAGTTGTTACAAGATTTTACAGTGTAACATTCTTCAGTAAGCTATTCATTGAATGTCAAATATGTTCTGTTTGTGAATATTTTAGCAGTTGCCCCATTGATTTCTATGTATATAAGCTCAGACCAGGGGTACAGTTGGATCCCCACATTCTGACCGCTTGCAGTCAGGATGTGGGAATGTGTTTGGAATGATGTTCATTTCACTGGTGTATGTCATGTCTGTACCTCCAGGCCCATCAAACACCATCTGAAACAAAATAATATAGCAGTTATATGCCATATATCTGTTTGATGCAAGAATTTTCATAATTAAAATTTCACAAATTTAGCACCAAAAGTTTAGTGAAAATACTCCAGCTGTATATGTGTAAATTATTTAGTGTGAACATTTTATGGAAACTGTAAAATGCACTTGAAGAAGCTCGTTAATTTATGGTATAAATTATGGTCCACAATAATGATATAAAATGATCCTGTAAGAAACCATTTACCTGCATGAAGAAACCTAAAAATCCTGTGTCTGGGAAGTCATAGGTGACCCGATAACTGTACAATGTCTGTAAAGAAGATCTAGATACATCACAAAGTAATTAAACACAAGAAAATCAGTGATGAAAATTGGATTATGGAATAACTAGCTACATATTTAACAAAACAGACTTATTAATACTTTCAGGATATATCCCATGATTTACACTGAGTTACTAAAATTTTATTAGGTGCGAGTAAAACATTTAGTATTTACTTTTTGAAAGCAATTCCTTTAAAATAACACTCTCAAATGCCATTACACTACTTCTCCCACTGTGGATTCTTCCTTTGACAGATCGCACCCATGATGCAACAATATACTAAAAGCCACTGGCAGTTTTTGAATCTGGGAGTTATGAGAAAGTTGTGCATCTAAACAGCCTTGCATCTTCAGTCCCAAAATGGAACCCTCAAGACATTGACACACAGCCAGTGGATGATAGAATTTTAATTTTGTTAAGATTACGTCTATACCACCACATTAGTACATGCATGGGATACACTAACATTCTGGCATCTATTTATTTATTTGTGGTTTTACGTTGCTTTCAACACTGTACAGGTCATATCACGACGGGTAGTTGGAAGGGCAGAGGAAACCAGTACATACAGTTCGTCAAGGTTTCTGTACTGTAAACTGCCGACCAACGGCAAGCAACTACCAGCTTTCCCACTTGAGGCCGTGCCGGGAACCGAACTCCGGCCTCAGAGGTGGGAGGTGAGAGTGTTACCACTCTGCCACCATGGCCCCTAGGTTGGCATAAAGCTGATGACCTGTCACAGTATGACCTTGGCTGTTAAACAGGACACAAAATCCTAACTTTGAATTTGATCAGAAACTTATTAAAGGATTAAGGAGTTGGAAGGAGTAAATAAAGGGTGTAAATACAACGCAAACCAGCGCACAAGGACGTCAGATATGTGACACCACAGTCTCTGTCAACATACTGGGCGGGGGTGCAAGCTAACTAACGTTTTCCTTCTGATTGCAAAATGAAGAACTGAAACCGAGAACCTCCACATTACACCACAGGCGATGTGCACAGGATAAAATTTATCTGGACATAAAAACTACACAATGACCCTAAAGTGAGGGCCCCACTGTGAGGACTGAAAACTATGTTATATCACTCAGTTGACAAGGAAATCTGTTTACTTATTGAGAACGTGTGAACACTGTTGCAATATATGCAAAAAAAATGTTTAAGAAATGATAAGAAACAAATTTCACAATCGAATAGCACAATAGATTTAGATTTAGAAGCCACTCACACCATCAACTTTCCATTTGTTCATCACTATGTTTGTAGTGTCTGGAATCCATTGAATGCCTGAAAGTTTGATAGTCAATGCAGGGCAGACTGGACACATTTTCATCTCAGGGCAGGTAGGACACCAAATTAAGGTCCTAAAGTCACGCCTAGAGGAATAAAATGATGAAAAATAAAGGAGCACAAAATGGAAGGAGTAAATAAAGGACCAGAAGCAAAAAAACATGACAAAATCTTCATATTTTAATACTGAATATCTGACTATGAATTAAATTTAATCAACTGGTCATATTTTATATGAGATATGTGTAAAAAGGAATGGATCCATAAATATGGAATCTTGTTCTAGCGTATTTAATTTATCAAAATATTTTACATGGTTGATCAATTATACAATTATAAAAAGGTAAGTATTTCTTAAAAACAAAATTTTAACCTAGTACATACGGATAAAAAAGAAAAAAAAACCCAGCTCACTGCTCTCTCCCTCCCTCCCCATGTATATGACAGCCCTTTCCCACTCTTTCTTGAAATATAGACTTAATTTACTTATTATTTATGCCAAACTATAGATAATAAAAGTATAAAATAAAAACATCCCTCATCAAACATTCACAAAAATAATTTCGTGAAGATGAACAATCTAATACTTTTAATACAGACTCACATAATATAGTCATCTTGATTGGTGATGTGTATTATATAGTTATTTTTGGTATATGTCAATCAGAAAGTTTTGCTATTGAATCATGTCTTACCTGTCTGAAACCACACTGTTAGCATAAAATGCTGTTACGCTTTTCGGTAGATGACTCGTAAACATTTTGATGGTACCGGTTTTCCTCTTGGCACTCTGAGAAAATACAAACATAACACATGATCAGAGTGAGTTGAACAGCAGTTGAACAATATTTGCCATTTGCCACTGATTTTTTGCCACTTAACACTGCTGTATTGAAAGATAGGCCTTCTAAAGACAATATTTTTTATATACAACAGGTGAATACGTGAAAGGTTTTTAATAAAGCATCACAAATAGATCATATGGAAATTTCTTCTCAAAATACTGAATAGGTTTAAAGCCTCTCTTACATCTCATCGTACATGCACATACATCCGGGTTACGGAGAAAAATCAAGGGACACTTAAGCTCTACCTGCGATTTTATACAGAATACGAAGGTAGCACAGACCCCACAATGAAAATTGGCATGCACATTTTCTCTGTGTGCACGCAGTATGGCTATAAACACGTCCATTTTCAAGGGTAACTTACGACAGACTTGCGTACATGCATTCCCCTTGCTAGTGTTACAAGATCTCCCCATTCACTTGCAGGGTTTGCATATGCCATATAATACACTCACATGCACCTTGCATCCATATTAACCCATTTTGGGGCGTGTTACTAGTCGCAGTCTGTTCTTTTATGTTCAAGTAGTGACACCGTTGTTGGGAAAGTACATCTTGTTTGCATGTGCAAATCTCTGTTACCCAACTATCAGGCTACGTTCATATTTTTTAACAATATTTATAGCACATTTAAGTGTGCATACACGTACGATGAGATATAAGAGAAACTTAACAAAATATTACATAAAAATATCTCCTCTTTGCTTTTGGCCTAAAACAATATTTACAACATTATATTGAAATTTTGGATAGGCATTGGATTGCATGATATGACAAATGAGAGATATCATACTTACGGATGTCATTCTCCACGAAACGCATGGTCTGGGATATCTCTGTAAAACAATTTTTCGAGTCATAAGTTAAATCATTTGAAAGGCCACATAATAGGTGCAACGAAAATTGCCATAATAGTATTAGCATAAAACTATTCCATTTAAACTACATTCTATTGATATAAATTTGGCAGTCTAAATATGTATACTTTGTGCTGTATGAATAAATTGTAAATTTGAACATTATGGTTCTGAAGGGGCACAGACAATAAATTTATATCAAGTAATTTGATTCAATAAGTTGAAATTCTAGTCATCTTTAAACTTCATACACTTATGAGTAAATCATCAGACAAGAAATAAGGCAGTTGTGTTAATCTTAAATGAAGTGCTCTGTTGCGTACAAGGGGCCCATGGTGGCTCAGTGGTGACACATTGGCTTCTACCAGTTGGACCAAGACCATGTCAAATTAATTGTCAGGTCAAAGGTCACAGAAGTTGGGAAGCGTTAAAGTGAGGATCAGCTTGAGGTATTTTCAATACAGATTAACATCAACACATACAGACAACACTAAAATAAGGTATTTAAAAATTATAACGGTAAAGATGAAATTTTTAAAACAACCAAACCCAAACTAGAAAAAGGTTGGAATAAGGGAAGAGAAAGTTGCAGGAATGATGGAAGGAGCCTGGGATGCGTTTTGGAGATTGGTCCAAACAGAAGAGCTGATCCATAGGCCATGTGTCATAATGTTCTGTAAAGGGATATTATTGTCGAAAGCAAAGGTAGCTCCAGAACGCCTAAAAAGAGTGGAACCCATGCCCTATGGGTGATGTGTTAAACATACTGAGGGTTGATTTCAGTGCATCTCTGACAGGGCACAAGTAAAAGTTGTCAACCACAGACAACTGGACTATATGAGGTGAATTCCGATCCTGTATGGTCTTAGGCCATTTTATAAATAAGTGTGCACCAGGAGGGCCAAATTTTTGGGGGGTCTTTCCTCAAAAAATGCCTGGACTGTGAAACTACCCATCACAAAAAATCGATACAAAGGTACAAGGCGTGATGTAAAACACTAAATAAACTGATGTCTACAGATGATGCATAAAAATCTGATAAAATATTGATCCTTCAAAATAAAAAATAATAATAATTTAATATGGGCTTGTATTGTATCATGCCAACAGTCAAGCTATAAGATATGAATTCCTGTTTAACTGCAGGTCTGTATCAGATTGCCTTGTATCATGATGTTGTGTGTAAGGACAATCCTGAGGCAAAGTATCCCAGAATGTTAGACCCGCGTAGCTCCCATGACTCATATTTGATAAAGGTTTCAAAATCAAATATAATATCTTTAAGAAATTATTCCTTTGTATTGTTAATTAAGTTTGCAAACATTGGAGTTACAAACATAAGAAAAAGGTATTCATACCGTCAGATGAGATGCATAGTATGCACCAATACCCTCCCAATATTTGTCAAAATTGGGATACAACTCCAAGAAATGACCTCTGTTTTCAAGTATCCTGAAAGAAAAAAAAAGAACATTTAAATATCAAGATGCAATATACCTACATTTGCAACTGTATTAAATTATCATTTACTCAGTTGTTCACAATTTTAATATGGATTGTGTATTTATACGCAACTGGGATTTTTACGTGCGGGTTTACATTATTATGATTAAAACAGAGTTGTAATATGTATTCAGTGTCTTAGTCTTTAATGTAAGTCAAAATAAAGTAGGGAAGGAAAGCACAGATGGATAAATTAGTAATTTATAAGAATATTTACATACTGAGGGTTGCAGTAAAATATTCAAATATTAGTTAGGCTATCTAGTTTTTGGCATTAGATAACTTAGGGTGGCCTCAACATACTGACTAGTTAGTTTACATAGAGTCAGAATAAGGCCTTGGAGGTTAGTTAAAACTGACCTAAAGAGATTAACGAGTAAAAAGGTTAAACACTATGGCCAGCTAAAGATAAGTTAACAGTTAAGCTTACAGCAATAAGGTGACCTTAAATGCTAAGTGGGTTAAAACAGAGTTAATTTGAAAAAAAAAAAAAACAAAGACCAAGGCCCGTATTCACAAAAGGTCTTAGCCAGGGCTTAGGCTTAAAGTTGAGACTTTTGTCTCAAGTTTCTGCCCCAAACCTGCTAAGACTTTTGTCTTAGGCTTAGTGGTATTCACAAAGAATTTAAGACTGGTCTTAGGCTTAGCCAAGGGCTCAACTTTAAGACTGGTTAGTAGTGGGCTTAAATTTTGTAAAGAGGACTTAAATATGGCCGTCATAAAATTTTCTCCACTTCAAAAGTTGAAATGGCTGTCAATAAAGTATAATTATACAGAACATTTTACTGAAGCAGTCTTTGGAAGTTTATATGTGGTAACAAGGTTTTCCATTTCAAAACAGCACTTTTCCTTAGATAAAATTCATTAAATGAAGGATATATGTCACCAATAGTATAGTTTGAATAGAAAAGAAAGGTCACATGGCACAGAAAACCACTGTGGTTATTTGATAATCTTGGACTTAGCTAAGTCACCCTTTGTAAATACAGTTTTAAAACAAAACTAAGCTGAGACAAAAGTCTTAACTTTAAGACTGGATTTAAGCCTAAGACCTGGCTAAGTCTAAGACCTTTCGTGAATACGGGCCCAAGAAAATACATTTTCGGAAGCAACAGTTCATTTCTGGTCTGCCAAAAAAATATGTTCTGGCTGGTTTAAAGGTTGAATTGATTTACCAGATTAAAATATAACTTATAAACATGAGCTTTTTAAAAATGATATCATACACATGGTAGAATAACTTTCAGGGCTCAATATCTTGGTACAATGTTAAGTTATAAAATATGAACATGATGAAATCTATTGCACTGAAATATTAATTCAGTGACAATATTATGACTTGTGTGCTGTGGTTTGGAGACAGTCTCATACAATATGACAGTATCAAGAATCATAATGATAAATACATTCCCATAAAAAGATATAGAGTTAATATACCAAAGTTTATTGTCTCCAGGCATTTTCTCAAACCAGAACTTTGTGGCATCAGGCATGAAGACATCATCTGATGCAGAAACAACAACCAGCTTGGGCATATCAAGATAATCTCTGTATGCTGAAACAAGATTCATACTGTTATGGTTAGATTTATTCATTCAGACATGAAGACATCATCTGATGTAGAAACAACAACCAGCTTGGGCATTTCAAGATCATCTCTGTATGCTAAAATAAAAATATTATTTATTCAGGCACGATACTTCAGGTTTGATATTGTACAAAATTTTAAAGGTACTTTTAATAATTTATCACAACCAGCATGTTGCACTTATGAGAACAATCACACATAACTACAAGAACTGTACGTGGAGTTATTTAATTACTTATAGGGGCCACTGTGGCAGAGTGGTAACACTCTCACCTCCCACCTCTGAGATCGGAGTTTGATTCCCGGCCCAACCTCAAGTGGGAAAGCTGGTACTTGCTTGCCATTGGTCAGCAGTTTACAGTACAGAAGCTTGACCAACTGTATGTACTGGTTTCCTCTGCCCATAAAACTACCCGTCTTGATATGACCTATACAATGTGTTGAAAGTGATTTTAAATCCAAAATAAATAAATAAATTAATTAATTACATAATATGTTTCTATGAACATCTTTAAGCATTGCATTTAGCATAAGCTGTTTAAAAGTGTGATTTTATTAATTTTATTAATCACATTAAATATAGTCAAACATATACACAAAATTAGGGGCCTATGGATATCTAAAGATACAACATCTTTGGAAAAATAATAGCATCCACAAAGAGACTGTGATGGTGGTGTCAAAATACATAATCCGTAGAAATAGTGGGACTTACAAAGAGGGTCTATGACTTTGGCAAGAAAGCGGTTGTCTTTATGATCTGTAAATGTGAATATTCCAAGAACCCTTGATATCAAATAGAAGAAGGAAAATCCTCCATATGCTCTTTTCATCAGATGAACATTCTGAAAAAAAATAAAGTATTTGTAGAGAGTTGATACTTTACTTTAAAATCTTGTTATTCATCACAACATTTGCAACCAATTTATATTTTGTTGAGAGGGACGAATCGAGTGGATAAATTTAAAAAGCAGTTGGTTAAGTATCTTTAATATCTCACATATACATGATTTTATGTGATACATTACGAAACACAGTATTAATCTTGTTTTACAAGTGGTGGAAAAAAGAATCATTAATTAATAGAATTTTGCTTTGTTTTTCCGAGCTCAGTCTCCGGGTGTTTAGATGGTTGAGGATCCATCCTTGTCCAAAGAGTATATGATTTGAATCTTAAAATATGTTAATACAAATATGGAGTAATATAAAAACCTCATTGTGATTAAATTACACTGTAAGTCAATGACTATATGACAAGTGACTAGACATTGATACACAGGCAACTGACTGTGTTTACAAACCTTAATGGGGGCTCAATAGTGGAGTGAGTAGCACACTGGCCCCCACCTCTGAGGTCAGCCGTTTGAACCCTAAATCTGACCTTATGTGGAAAAGTTGTTGTTGCTAACTGATTCCCCTGCAGTGTACAGTGCAGAAAGAACCTTGACCAACTAATATATAGGTATATGTATCTGTCCTTAAAACTACCCATCGTGATATAACCTATACATTATGTGTGGAAAGTGATGTTAATCCCAAATAAATAAATAAATTAAATGTAACCCATAATAAGGTGATGCTATAACGGTCAGTGTTTCAAGTATCTACATTTATATGCTACATGTTTTTTGATATAGTATGACACAATTAAATTCAATGACAAACAATATTACCAATGTATAGATCAAATTACCAAACTTTGTATATCTTACTGTAAATCAGGATGAATGTTAACATAGTTGTGTACAGATATTACAATCTGTATCCAGGCACTCACTGTATAATAATTAACTATTTAATATTAAGGAACAAACTACTCCTTTATTGGAATTTAGATATTCGTTTATTTATTACAACTTAGCCAAGTCAACTTAGAAATCATCACCAAAAATTTTGGGCTAATGATAAAGTAACTGTCATTAATTGTGAATAAGTTATGCAAGTGAATAAAACGTTAATTTGCATACATAGAATAGATAAGTTTAATGTTTCTGTATGTTTATTTGAAATTGTTTAGGACATAGACCGTAAAATCTAATTAAGATAGGCAATAAATTCGATGCCTCTGTCACAATAATGTTATACTTGATAGACATTTCACATTGAGCAATTTATAGTCCTCCCCGATCACTTAATACTATTTAACAACAATGCAGACAGTTACAAATGGAAAAAAAATTGCAAATTCATATTCTATTTTTATAGAAATTTATAGACACTTGTCCATCATAAATATCAATTATAAAAACTGGTTGATAGTTTTTTTCTGTACGGTTTTATAATCGTTTTCACCATATAATTAGAGTAATTTTGGCCATTCTATTATCACCATGGGACAGTAACTTCTTCTAAACCATTGGAGAGTTACATGCCCACCTTATCTATTTCCATAAAGGAACTTGCAGTGACAGGAATCAGAGCTTCTACTCTATCATCAATGGCGCCAGCAAGCCAGGCTACCCAGCCTCGTTTTGATTCACCAGCAACTGTGAACTTTTTTACTTCAGAAGTATATCCTTCAATGCCTGGACTCTGGATTAAATCCATGGCTAAAATAGCCACCTAGACATTAAACATATACAAATAAGTTTAAGAAATTGATTACAAAATGCTTTCCAATATAAACTGTACACTATAATTAAAAATATTTTTTTTTATTTTATAAATGCTCTTTGCAATGAGGGAACCTGTCAGGAAGTTTATGTAATAATATCTTCGTGGAAACTGTGGATAAATAAACCTACGTAGACATAAACCAAGAAGTGACTTTTACATTGAAGAAATAGTACTATTACTTTTCCTCTAAAGTGAGCATCATAGTTTATTTTAATAATAATGTACATATGGATCAGTTGTAAAACATTCAGAAATAAATCCATAGCTTTTATTCTAATGAACTAATTTACAATTAATCCTATAAAATGTATAGCTTTATGTGTAATCTATCCATAGTAAATATTTCATAAATAAACAATAGAGATCTATAGATCCCACACAACCAAAAGAAGAAATTCACACCCTGTAAGTTATTTTTAAAACAGCTGATCAAGTGAGACAGACCTTTGTCATTGCAGGTAGGAGGAGTAAATTTGGGTTTTTGGTATTGTAATATAGAATCTGTCCAAATCCCAGTGACCAGTCACTATCCAGGGGCTGACCGGTTGGACTAGCCTAAAGTATACAAAAACAAGTCTATAATCAATACTTTTGTACAACTAATCCACAAAAACACACACACACACAAGCACAAGACTGTAATTCCATCATGCTATTTGGATAGTCATGTCATGTGATATGTATGACTTTCTAAGCTGAATATTAAATCACAACTGGTTTGGATAAAGCATGTCTTAAAGGGGGGATATTTAAAGGAGAAAACCTCATAAAATTTCATTCATATCATGAAAGCCTTGAACTGCCATTGCTATTTCAGATGCAGTATACGTAATTCCAAATAGACTATTTGGAATTCTAAATATGGTACTTCCAAATACATAGTCGGTTTCCAAAATATGTCATGTGGAATGCCATATGCAGTACTCCAAACAGTCTATTTCAAATTTTGAATTTGCATGGTTATTCCGGGTTTTAGTATAGTTATAGGCATTAACGACATTAATAAACAAACCTGTATGATTGCTGAGGTATTGCATATCCTCTACCTGACAGTGAAATTCTTTATAAATTCTCATAGTCAGAACAGTGTTACAATATACAGCTATGATATGTATTTTAATTATGTGGCACTTATCATGTGTATGTTTGGATATTTACTTTAGTATCCCATTTGACTGGAGATTGGGTGTTTTTGAATGTTCTTTGACCTCTCCACTTTGGACTTTAAGTAAAGTATGCAACTGTACATTTTCTATATAGTTGTAACCAGACATCAAAACGAGGGTAAGGATATACGGACAAAAATAAGTAAGGACTATATTTACCAACATTCTTATTGTTAGATGCTTCTTTATTCTTTGAATTTTGTAAGAAAATAGTCACTTTGTAAGAAAAATCTTTACAATTAGGAAAGGTTATAAAAATATCAATTTATAGATTCATGGGAAGATTTTAGACTTCTGTAAGTAATAATGGCATATTGGATGCAATAACTCTGTAACATGAGGTAGCATGGGTATGTAGACTGTTGGTGGACATGAAGATATTGTTTGTGGAAAATGTTGTTTTACAAATACTTTTTTTCATGAAAATTTAAAAAAAATTCTTATTCTAATTTTTTCCTGAAAATAAAATACTGTAATCTAAGAAAATTGTTTGGCTAAAAAGTAAGATAGTAGTAAATACTGACCAAAGTCACTGATCGGTAATGTAAGGATGCTTATCATACAACAGATGATAGTAGAGGTTGAGCATTGGGATGTAGTTTGCTTCAGATAAAAATTATTTTCATATAAGTAATGTACTTTGTACCACATAATACGCTACAAATTCTTTAACCTTTTTTCAAAAAAAAAAACTTGGACAACCTTCAGCTGGTCAGACAAGTGTAATTTCTATCTTGGATAAGAGAAAATAGAGAACTTTTGTATCTAAGATCTGGTATTCGCTATTCCCGCCCATCCATAGACCAACTGGCAAGTTCCTACAACTTCCAGGTTACAGTTTACAAAATATAGCACAAACAAGATTTTAAGGGTTAATATCACAATGGCAAGGTCAAAGTTCAAATTAAGGTCACACCATGATACTGCCACTTACACCCTAACCAATATCCCTGACAAGTATCAACTTCCTACACTTATACAGTTTCCGAGATATAGCTCAGACATGATTTTAAAGGTCAAGATCACTAAGGCACGATCAAAGCAAAGTCTCACCATAATTTTTTTCACAGCAACATTCCCTAATGACCCAACCAATGTCCCCACCAAGTATAAACTTACTGTACCTCACAATTTCTGAAATATAGCCTAGATAAGATTTTTCCCACTGCCAGCCCGTCCTCCCAGCTAGATGTTAAGTGCAAAAGTAATACTTGCAAAGCCTACAAAGGCTGTTGGGTTAAAATGGTTGCTTCTGATTATTAGGATCTACATGATACCTATCATGTCAAGTCTAGCATTGAATTATTTAATTTGATTTATGAATATACTTACTATAAATATATAAACTAGGATTTTTGTTTAAGATATAATATACCACATATATATTTATATATACTGTTTGATATCTGAAAACAGACTTATATTAGACTCTGTATTAAGTCAAGTACATAACTTTATGTTTTCTTGAGAGGAGAGTCGGTATAGCCTTTGATGTCTAAACACCAGTGCTCTTATATTTTCATTCATATGATAACATTTATACACATATTTGTGCACCCTATATACAAGGAACCAATTACTGTACAGGTAGCATCTGGCAAGGAGGTAAAGCAACATGTTCAGGCTTACCAGAAAGTTGATTGGATCATTTGGTATGTGGAAAACTGCAGCAGTCACAGAACCCGTTTTAGCAGCAACCATTGCTGTTCCAATCAAGTCCTTGTTTTGCTGATCTACACTGGGTTCAAAAATCAATATGAATATATAGCAAATATCAGAATGTGGACAAACAATTAACATCCAGTCTGTATGAAATATATTTTGTAAAGATAAAGTGAAATATCACCATACATGTTAAGACCTATCTTGAAGATATCAAGTAGTATTTTATGCGATTAAAAGCACTAAAAATACCAAAAAAAAAAAAAAAAAAAAAAAATCAACCAAAATAACAGTAAAACCTAGATTTAACTTTTACATAAAAATTTGTTGATTGATGTGTTGAATGATTTAAATGTAATACTTTATAACAACAATTAATCAATTTGGTATCAATTATATCTGTAATAATCATATTATTATTTTCAATAATATAGCACACAATAATTAAGATTTACAATTGTCTATTCTGAAGTCCAGCCAACATGAGGAAGGCTTTGTCTGTGAACTGTAAGTTGTTGGGGATGTTGATGATGAGTGTGTGCCACCAGACTGGGTTACCAACACCACCCTCTGAAAAACACATCACTCATATTACTGTGATGATACATTCTCTTGTATATAACCATATAACCCTACGAGTGTTATGACTCAGCCTAGAAATAAACACAAACTTATTTACATGGAACTGTACAACTTTATTGAGCTTATCTGGCCTCTTGCAATGGAATAAATATTGTGTTGCTTGTAACAACTGAAATAAACATCATGGCAAAATTATTTTCATTTTCATTCACTTAAATATTAGAACCAGATACAGACTGACAAATATTGAAAAATAAACTAACTCACTGCTTAAATGGAGTGTAAAAAGTAGAATGTCTTCTGTTGCCAGAGACTTTTTATCTTTTGAAATTGTTGTAAATGCCCAAATGTCTTTAAATGTATGTTAATAACTATGATCTGTTTTTAGTTTGGTTACCAAAGTATTTTGTGGAAGTCATGTTGAAGACATAGGTTTGGACAGGGATGTTGAGGCTCTCATTGGTGGAAAGATCCCACTGGTCTGTCATCTGGAAGTCAAATACTCCGTCATCATGGTACACAAAGTCACACAGTGGACAGGACTCAGTGATGGGTATCTAGAAAAGAAAACAAGATAAAATAGCATAGAGACTTATGAAAACAGTATTTGTGGTCAGCATCAGCCTTATTTCAAACATGGACAATATCTTTCTGTCTATATAGTATCACCACCCTTCAGTGTTATCATTGAGTTATATTGGAGACTAAAGCTAAAACATGTAGCCACTAACTGATCTATTAAAATATATTTACAATGATTCTCACATTAGTGATGAATTAAAGGTGCATATTCATGAATTAAAAGTGATCTAATTTTCGTCTTCCCATACATTGACAATTGTATCCAGTACCTACATAAGTAAACAGTTTAGAAAAATCAGTTTGTGAAAATATGAAAATAATCAGATATTTCTTTTTTCAATTGCTCTTAAAATTCAGGTCGAAAATTGTATGTGGCCTATATAGTGTTCTCTGATTCGTGTAAAAACTATACACAAGAAGTAGTTGCTTCATTTTGATTGATAGGTGCAGTTCATTGGCAAGGTTTTTGTGCCATAACCTTTCTTGGGGCTTTTTATGTATCATGTGAAAGTAGGTCATGAATGTCGTGTGATACGAGGAGAGTTAGACTACAAAAACATATACAAATGTGTTGCTATTTAGCTAAGTCTTTTGTGTGCGTGTGCGTGTGTGTGAAATATATGGTAAAAATTTGGGAAGTCAAAATATTGTGAATATGTTGTTACACATAGTACTATGAGTTCTGAATAGTCACCTTTAAACCTACATATTATAGTTTAACATTTCATATGTTTGTCTATTGAATTAAACTGGTCCAATTAGACTTTTATTTATCAAAGTTATAATTAAAAGCAATAAAAATATTTTGACACACAGCTTGGGTACTATTGTGGCTTTAAACATTTCTATCTTACCTTTCTTGCTGCAAAAATACCAGTAACATGTACAGAACTGATGACCAACCAAATTTTTGTCCATTCGCAAAAAATCATCTTCCATATAACCCTTGAATTTAATTCATTAGTTAGATATCAAATAGTGGATTCTAAATCAACGAAATATAATGCAAACACTTCTGTTTTTCAAGGTACATCAATTAATTAATAAAACTATGGGTCTTTTAATGTCTTTCTAAGATTTCATTTCTAAACTCAAGAAGGGTAATAGCAAACACATTCACAAATGTTTCACAAAAGTGATGACAGATGATTTGAATGAGAGTAATTAATAGCTCACTTGCTGATGGAAGAGTACTCATTAATAAAGTAACCCCTTGTTTCCTTTGACAGAGTGAACAAAGCAAGCAGTCATGTCTTTGTTAAGGCTTTCAGTGGGCTTTTTGTTTATAATTGCATCACTTGTCACTTATTCTGTCAGATGTCAATAGAGCTGAAATCCCTTTCAGCCTCAGTAGATCCGTAAACGTGTGCTTCAATCAAATTTGTACTTTTGAAGAGACACTGGGCAGTGATAAATAATGACACGTCTAGAGTTTTACTATAACATATAGTGTGGGCATTTACATTGTTTCCCAGGACATTTAAGTTGATAAAGTTTTTAAATTCTATGTTGATGTTATATTTTTAATCATTACTAATAGTCTTCTAATTTTATAACAATTCCTGTGCAATCACTTGATTGTAGGACAATTTTAAAGAAACAATTGCCATTTTTAAAAATCAGGTGTTTTTTATTCTGTACAAAAATAACCAAAAAAACCGCGAACTTTTTGTTAATGAAATATGTCCTTTTGGAAATCATTAGCATGATGTAGACTCAGAACTTGCACAATAAGATTTTGAAAATATAAATCAAGAAGGTCATTTTATTGAAAAGTCAAAACCAGTCGTAAATAGCCTAACTGGAGTGATTGACGACTGCCTTGGCCAGAGGAAACACAACATTGAAAAAGATTTTCAAGGATCCATAGTCCCAACATCTCATCGATTAAATAGATGACATAAAAGCAAGATAAAGTATATCAGGACAACTTTTACATGTCTTAAGTGGAGTCTTTCAACCTCATCACAAAGCTAAAGGCAAACATTAGGCTAAGTTCCACTCTGAAGTTGCACTGGATACCTAATGCTCCAGCAGAAAGTATACAAGTCTCTACTTGTGGTTCATAGGGCATGGGACCATGTATCACCAACCACGGCAAACACTATGTAGGCCCAAGACACCATAGACTCTGCAGCACATACATGAGCCTGCCAACTCAACATACATGAAAGTCAACGGTCACAACAGCCTGTCACTGTACACCAAATATAACAACAGCTGTCAGTAGATGTCCAACTGATGTCTTCTGGTCCTAGTATGTCTCAATTCACCACCTTCTGTCTACCATCTTGGTAGAAGTCAGGTTCAGGGCTCCGGCCTCATCTTAATTCAGGTTCCGTTGAGGTTCCAAACAACACTTCCATGGTAGCTACAGTATCAGGAATCTTGGCTTATAGCCTCATACAAAAACTATTTAAGCTAGCCACTTATTCTGCGGGCACGCATCATCTTCTTGAAGTAGTTAATATGGGGTTGACGGGCATCACCAGTTTATGGAGATAGGAACCAATAGATTAAACTTTAATGTTGACCTCTGCCAGTGACTTTTGGAATACATGGCCTTCTGACTTGTTTCCCAGGAGTGCAGTCTCAGACAAAATTCAGTGAGACCTATTGGTCAACCTCAGTAGACCCGCCTTGGTGTCATCCTATTTTTCTTAGCATGGGGTATTTCAATTGTACATATGTGTTAGGAGTCATGTGCTTTAACTGTGACAGTCAGGCAGTCTGTTTGCTCTAGTCAGGGCAGTTCACGGAATGTATTTTCACAGTAGTAATGTTATACAAATGTGCGAGTTTGATTAGGACATCCAAATTTTATTACAGGATCACTTTCAGTAGGGCTCTGGTATCAGTATTAGGTTTTGCATTGATCATGAAACAGGACCAAGGCATTATGAATGAATGAGTTGTGCTTGAAAAGTGTGCGTCGGAGTTTCAGACTGAGATTTATGTTTAGCATTATCGAGTGATATGTTGTAAATATATATTCTTAGATTAGTTCAGCTTGCACATAATCATGACTGTCTGCGAATGAAATTAACTGGTATTTAAAAAATAACAAAGTGGTGAGGATGGATTAAGATTTAAATGTGAAACCTGACTCTTAGTAACCTTTTGACTGGATCCAATCAGTAGTGAAAGGATAAAGAACCTCAATGGTGTTGATGAATGGTCATCCTTGAGCCTCTATGTTCTATTTAGGAGAATGAGAGGAAGTTCAGAGTTGGCCTGTACATGTACAGTTTGGATGCGTAAAATAGCACTTTGAGTAGTGTAATACATATAGATATTGCGCGGAGTATAAATACATATATACAATATATCTATTGGTTTTTTATGATAAATATTTAAATGAGATCATTACCTTTCTGGCTCCTTCAACACCAAGAACACACCTTCTACAGCTAAATAGAATTAGAATTATATTCCAAACAGATTTAAGAGACATCATGTTTAAAGCCACAATGACATCAAACCTTAAATCAGAAAAAAAAATTATACATTTTTTTCAGTCAAAGCTTTTTTCAGTTAATTTGACATATGCCAGATCTACGCACACACTACGCTGTAGGTTTTTTAATCATTCGATAATTAATTGATTGTTGTTGTTTTGAAGCTCAATATGTGAGTGTTTACAATCAGTTGTATTATTATAGATTTGTTGTAGACTGAAGGTGTCTTTTTAAAGTTAAACACGCTATCTAACAATCTCAATCTTGTATACACCAGCTCAGAACTGTTGCTATTGACGGTCTTGAAGGTACAAACAAGCATATGTCCTTTAATTACTTGAAAATGAATTTTTATTTATGCTACAACTTTGTCAATTAACCGACACAATATTGCATAATTCTTTTGTCAAGAGCTTGGATTAGCGGTCTGTAAAACATAGTTAATGTATTTAGAATGAATACAAAATTATGTGAAATTTTTTGTAGATGATTGTCATACCTAATAAATATTGCAAATCACAGATTTCAGTTTTCGGATACAGATTCAAACTTTAACTGTCTTCTACTTATATACAATAAAATACTAGTATATGATTGTTTTCACAGAAAAAAAAACATACTGCACGTCATTAGTGTTTCGAATAATCTTTACCAGTGACAAGTATCTTATTAAATATAACATAAAATATAATCTTTTATGATGCCAGATGCCAAATTGACTAGTAACTCTATTGTTGTATTTATTTCTCTTTGGTATGCAATAAGCCTTTTAAATAAATCACTACAAACATAAGCGTTCAGTTATTTCTCCTGAGAGTGGTACAGTTCTTGTCATTATAAGAACAATGCAGTCTAAACATAACGTGCTATGTCTTGTTCAGATCTGATGTGTTCACCAAACAATTAAGTGATGCACACCAATCGAATGAGGACACAAGGGCTGTCACAATACATAAAGAGTCTCTTTGGGTTGCCTGTTAGATACACGATTATGTTTATGATGACTTCATTTGTCCAGAAGTTTCTCAGAAGTGGTCACCCTTGTTATTCTGGTGTATTTCTTCTCCCCTGTAGCAGAAAATACAGCCCAAGATGAGTAAGACCTAAGAGAAGATTCCTGTAGGCTAATCTGTTTTGTCCATCCTTACACAAATTGAAGAAGTAACTTACGTATAGTTTTTCCATGATATTTGTTCTTCTTCCCATGTCACCTCCTTCAGGAGAAAAAGACTTTAATCATAATTTCTTTTGCCTGGGCCTTTCCACCATAGTTTCTGATTTAGTCAGTGTCTGTACAGACACAACCAATGCTATGCCCATGGGCGGATGAATTGCAATATGGCTCATTGGAATATGCACTAAAGAGTCCTCCCAGGTGCAGAGACTATACGATAACTGCCCAGAATAAAATAGATAGACTTAATTGTCTTGTGATTATGAGATGGTCTTGAGTTAGTATATATTGTAGATTCTGCAATGTTCTGGTAGGGGTTACGTAGTTGTTTTCACTAGCCTAGATATACAGGTTAGAGTTATGAATTGAAAGCTACTAGTGAGAGAAGCAAACCATGCATGAGTGACATAGTTTAGAACTTGAATAGTTTATTTCAGTTTGTAACTGTTCTTACAAGGTTTTACAGATGTCATATTATAGCATTGCTTAGACTAGGGGTATGGTTGGATACCCACATGCCGACCCCTGACAATCAGGATGTGGAAATGTGTTTGGAATGATGTTCATTTCACTGGTGTATGTCATGTCTGTACCTCCAGGCCCATCAAACACCATCTGCAAAAAATATAATTTACCTATTATTTTCATGCTATTTTCATTACTTGTTCACACAGCTCTATGCAGTTGTAACAAATCGTATATAAACTTTGCTTCATCATCTTGTCCTTAAGACTTTAAAATGAGACCTGCTATATTGGTAGTGTACATTAAAAACAAACTGTCCCCACTCATCTGCCTGTATAGTTTAATACAGCTCATGAGAGGACATGACAACTACTTCAAACATTGTTTTAAAAAATCTTCTATGTGCTGGAAATGTAGTCTGTATTGTGGCAAATGTGTATCGTACCTAAATATTAAAACTCTGACCTATGTACACTTATGAAAGCAAACGGATGCTACCACAAGTGGCAATGCTGAGGACCTGTCCCAATATGACCCTGGCAGTTGAAAGGGACGTAAAACCACAACTTTGATTTTGCAAACGAACGCTACCACAACATAAAATGCATCGAGCTACAAACAAGGCCCAATGACAGAAATATTTTGTCCTCATATGCAGCTCGTAAAGCCAGCATACCACTGTGTGTACTGGGTATAAAGAACATCAATTTTACATAATTAGGTTTAAAAAGTCTAGTAATAATACAACAATCAAATATTTTTGTCTTATTTAATCAAAGTAGACACTGATGGCAACATAATGAATCAGATTGTACTACAAAAAAAAAATTCAATTTTTACCTGCATGAAGAAAGCTAAATATCCAGTGTCTGGGAAGTCATAGGTCACAGTATACTTGTACAATGTCTGTTTATTAGACAAAACATATTAGACTTTAAATAATCACAAAAATGACAAATCAACAAGAAGTAATAGTAGAACCTCTATTTATCATAGCAGTATATCATTTGCAACATGATAAGGCCTGTGGTTCAAAATACTACCAATGAGTATTAATAGTACATTTCCTTCGCTAAAGCTCAAAGGGAATTACATTACTTCCCTAAATGTGTATTTTGTTAAAATATTTTTAATGTTAGTTTCCCTTGACAGTAAAAAGTCATGCTGCTAGAATGGAATATACGGGGACCCACTGATAGTTTGGCATTTTGTAATGCATAGAGAAAATCATTTTTCTTTATTAGCACCCTTCACTAAGAGAACAAAAAGTTGCATTTAGAGTCATAACAATGATAACCATGCAATGACAAACTAAATTCAGCCATGCTGTAACAACTAGTCATCACGCCAAACTAACTACAAGACAGACTGAGGTGTAATAACTACAAAAGTATTGATGAAATGGTATGGAATAATATAAATACTTTGATTACCAAATAATTAAATGCACTTACACCACTAACTTTCCACCTGTTCATCATTATCTTTGAGGTATCTGAAATCCATTGTACACCTGAATGCTTGATGGGTAATTTAGAACAAGTGTCACACAAAGCTATCCCATCACAGGTAGGACAATAAACTATGGCCCTAAAGTCACGCCTAGAACAATATAAACCAACATTAAGTGAACATTGGTAAGACCACCAAATGTCTTTCATGTGAATATTTTAAATGGGGAATCAGAACAAATACTTGTGGTCATAATTTGCCTGAGAAAGTACAGGAAAGTGATGGATTTCATCAGTGATGAACCCTTAAGTTATGTATTCTTCAGGTATAACACCTAATGATACAACATAATAAAATATATATGCTTACTAAGGTCATTCACAAAGATTGCCAGTGTATAAGAGTAATCTCCAGTAAAAGTCAGTTAAAATTATTAAATAAAAGAAACTTGCCTGGTGTTTAAACATTGCTCAAGCAGCGAGCTGGCAAGTTACTGATAGCTTCTCTTTTTCCTAACTTTAATTTACTCAGGATAATGCCAAGGAAATTATTCTACTATCCTTTGACATCCCAATGAACCAATGTTAAGGATACACATCTTTAACTATTTTAAACTCACCTGTCAGGCACCACACTTTTAGCATAGAAAGCTCTCACAGCTTTTGGTATATGACTTGTAAACATTTTAATTGTGCCTGTTTTCTCAGAGTCACTCTGAAAAAAAAACCACAGCACACATATTTGATAAAAAATATTTACTTATTCTAAATTTGCTTTGTGACTTGATAAGTTATGAAAAAAGTAAATGTAACCCTTCATATTTTATTGAAATGGACAAGGGCAAGAATTGGTAAATTGATTGGTAACCTTGACCTTCAATTTCTAGTTAGGGAGGTCCATTGGCAATTTTTCCCTTCTGTCCGATTCTTGTGTTTGAATGGACTTCGTCATCTATTGCTTAATATGTAAAACAGACATAGTACAGAGTCATTAAAGTTGATTATATTTATTTGTATTTCATGTTACCTTCAGAACATTGAAGAGGTCGCATCACCGTCTCATTCAAATTGGATAGACCGGCAGTTTATATTACATTATATTAGTCAAGACTATCCACCTTAAACACAGGGCATTGGAAGTACTAACAACCTTTCCATTTACAGCAAGTGACAAGATTGAAACCTATGGTCAAACAGGATTGAGGAAATTGTGATAGCAATGAGTGATAAGGCATCAAGCAAACCTAAACTTAAAATAGAAGTGTAAATCCATAGAATGATAGGATATACATTGGAGTCAAAGTTGGGGTTTTACATCATCTTCAACAGCCAGGGTTATATTGGAACAGGTCCACAGCATCTACCACTTGTTGGAGACCATCCAATGAGGACTTCTGATTACAGAGTAAGGGGTCGATATGGTTAATCGGAAAAAGTCATACTCACTGATATCAGTTTCCATGAAACATGGGGTGTAGGATATCTCTGAAAATATATACTTTTTGTGATAAACAACTTAAAGTAGCATGTTATTGCTACTATAAATCTGTTGCCAGAGGATTTACATGTCTATTTTATAATGAACTTATATCATATTTCAACGTAAAACCCCAAATAAATAAATATATCATATTTATCATATTTCAGAATTTTCTGAAAAAAAAAATGTTCCTTTAAAGAATCTTTTTACTACTTAAATGTATATAAACCTCAATCAACCAGCAATGCAACTTTTTAAAACTACTTTAGGCACTACTGGAAAAAAATCCATCAGCTAAATCCATTTGGTGATCATCATTGATTTCAATATCCATTTAGAGAAAACCTCTACAAATTCAAAAACTTTTCAATCAATGATTAAATCGTTTGGCTTGATCTAAAAGATTGATTGTTCCCACACATGTATGTGGACATACCCTCAATGTGGTTTTAACCAGATCCAATAATAACAGTACTGTATTGATCGTTTCTTCCATATTTTTCCACTCTCAATCTGACAACCCTTAGTGAAAGTGTTACAAAATGTATAAAAGTGTAGTTTGTAGTACAAAATCAGTTTCACCTTCAATAGAATCATACATGCAAAAACTCCATCATTATAACTGGGCCTGTTATGAATTCCAAATCCAGAAAATCATCACAACTATGAAAACAAAGGCAAGTCCTTATTGATTGACTATACAGACTAACAGTTAAATTGGTACTATTTATAAACCCCCTGACAGTTTTGGTGAGTTTTTACAGACAAAATCACAGAAATTTGTGCAACTTTCTCTGTATGATATCCAAAACACCTTAGTCCTGATCTTTCTTCTACTTTTTTCACTTTTTCCACAGAGAACCAGGTTGCATAAATCATTACAAATTTTAATAATTCGACCACAAGGTATTTGTAGGAGGTTCAGGGCCATATAATGCACCTCCTAAAAGATCAAAGAGAGGGTGTAAAATATGGCAGAGGGTGTAAAATATGGCGTTACACCGGTATTCAAGAAGGGTCTTAGCCAGGGATTAGGCTTAAAGATGAGACTTTTGTCTCAATTTTCTGCCCCAAAACTGCTAAGACTTTTGTCTTAGGCTTAGTGATATTCACAAAGAATTTAACACCGGTCTTAGGCTTAGCCAAGGGCTCAACATTAAGACTGGCAAGTGGGAGGCTTAAATATTAACATGATATGTGTTTGTTCACATAGCCTTGACCTCACACAAAAGCATGCACTGCATTGTTAGTAAAGATTTGATTGGATGGCAGGCGTGACTTTAATATTGGTGGTGTTAAGGAGTTAAGATAAAAGTCTCAGCTAAGTCCCCTTTTGTGTATACGAATTTAAGACAAAACTTAGCTGAGACAAAAGTCTCATCTTTAAGACCACATTTAAGCCTAAGGCCAGGCTAAGTCTAAGACTCTTCGTGAATACCGGCCCAGAAAATGAAAACTAATAACCTTCATACAGTAATTCTCGATATATTTTTTTAATTTGTTGATAAAATGAAATAGTATTATATGTTATGAGCTTGGTTAACTGTTTCATACTGTCTTTTACAGGATTACTTATTGTTTTACAGATTGTTATTTATTGATTATTGATTTATTTTGTAAGCCAGAAACATATTCCACTCCAAAACTGTCAGCCAATACAGTTTGTGTTATACTAAACTAAAAATCTAAAATATATTCATACAGTTGGGAATGTTGTATAATATGCCCATATACCCTCTGAAGATAGATCGCCATTGAGTTAAATATTTGTACTTATAAATTCTAAGACATATAAATTCTCTATAATCATGAAAAGTATTATTCATTTCTTACCTAGAGGCCAATTATGTCAGAGTTTGGTTAAATCTAGATAGATAGTAATGGTGGATGAAATAGTTTGGATATACTGAGGCAAAGCATTGCCTAATGTTGGACCCTAGTGATTTCCATATGGTTTGTATTTGGTCAAGCTTTCAATAATCAAATATTTCATCTTTTGACACAGTATTTCTTAATCCTGTTGATTTAGCTCACAAAGTGAAATGAAATGGAAAAATAAAATACAAAAAAGGTAACCATACTTTCAGAAGTGCCTCATAATATGCACCCACACCCTCCCAATATTTATCATAATTGGGATACAACTCCAAGAAATGGCCTATGTTTTCTACAACCCTGAAAAAATATAATACTTCAATATTTTAAAGAAATTTACGTGAAATTACAACTTCAGTGATTTTTTTTATTTATTTGTACACTGTGCCTTTATATTGATTGATTCTTAACATCAAAATAGGACTTTTTCACGTAAGTTTATCAATTACATTATTACATTGCAGATGCTATTTGTGTTGTTGTTAATCTGATACAAAGAGGAATTCACGTGAATGCGTCAAAATATCACAAAAATGGTGTTATATAAAACTACAAGCCTCCTCCAGCACAAATTTCTTATCTAGCTTATATCTGATTTATAACATTGAAATACAAATATAGATCCTTAGTGGCCTAGTGGGTTAACAGGTTTGGCATCTAATGCCAGATTGCTTTCGACTCCAACAAATATAAAAGCTGAGGACCTGTCCCAATATGACCCTGGTTGTTGAATGGGACTGAAATGTCAACTTTAACTGAAATACAAATGGACTGGTATTTTAAAATGTGTGCTATCTAAAAATGGCTGCTTTGTTGGAACTTGCTTCTGGGTGATCAGATATAATTATTTTGAAAAAATCAATAAATGTTGTACCAAAGTTTATTGTCTCCAGGCATTTTGTCAAACCAGAACTTTGTGGCGTCAGGCATGAAGACATCATCTGATGCAGAAACAACAACCAGCTTGGGCATATCAAGATAGTCTCTGTATGCTGAAACAGGATTCATACTGTTATGGTTAGATTTATTCATTCAGGCATGAAGACATCATCTGATGCAGAAACAACAACCAGCTTGGGCATATCAAGATAATCTCTGTATGTTGAAACAAGATTCATTTATCCCTTTGGCACAGGGTTTAATATCATTCTCTATGTTTTGTGTTATGCTACATTTTTTTCTAATTAATTATTGCTTTACATAACATGTGATAACAACTCTTTAAGAAAAATGGT
Source organism: Sabellastarte sp. h YS-2021 (assembly GCA_964017235.1). Taxonomy (NCBI): domain Eukaryota; kingdom Metazoa; phylum Annelida; class Polychaeta; order Sabellida; family Sabellidae; genus Sabellastarte; species Sabellastarte sp. h YS-2021. Next base: position 79,915,174 of record OZ024934.1, on the reverse strand, counting down.
CCATACATAAATCTAACAATTTGCATTTCAGTTTCACCATTACTACTTTATAAGCATTGTATTTGACACAAACTTTAAAATTGTTAGTACCATAAGATATACTATTACAGAGATTAAATGGTAAAACAAGTGTTTGATTATTCCTGTATAAGATACAGGATTGATAGTTACATACACACAACAAAGTGTGTGTGTGTAACTGATACATAATTAGATTATTGTAGAATAAGAGGTATCTGAAAAACTATGTCCACAACAATCATGTAATGTTGGTGTAAGAATATAATAACTTTAAAAGTAGTAGCACTTACAAAGGGGGTCTGTTACTTTGGCAATAAGACGGCTTTCTTCAGAGTCTGTGTATTTGAATACTCCAAAATGTAATGGTATTACATGATAAAAGCTATACCCGCCATATGATTTTATCATCAGATGAACATTCTGAAAAAAAATATTACTTTGTTAGTTTTTTTTTGCTAAGAAACATAAATAAAAAAGACAGACTGAAACCTAATTATGTCACAGAGTCCTTGTAGCCAACTGCTTTTATGTGAGAATGGAAAGATCAATCTGTTAAAACAGTTAAGTAAGTTTCGCCAATGTTTAATAACACCTTTATCAGATACAGATGATGATTAGAAGAGGTGAGACAACTGGATCACATTCTACACTGTTTTTCTACCTGATTCCCTTGCATCTACATGGCTAAGGAGCCACTGTCTTTATGATTCTTGTACTATGAATATTAGAGTATTCCACTGCAGTCTAGTGGGTAATACACTAGCCTAGTAACACAGAACACCTGGGTTTTAAAGCCCAAGTACATGCAGATACTTAGTGGATTGGATAACCACTTAAAATGGTTCTCCTCTGTCATTGGATCTTATCCTCAGTTGCAGGCCAAAGTCTTTCACTGAGGGGAATGACAGTCAACAGTGCTTAGACTGTATTTGTGCAGTCGTATGGGTCAAATAGTGCTTTAGGCCTAACTGCATAACAAAAGCTATTGATAAATAACTGACTAATGTTTGTCTCTATTTACTTACAACGAGTTGTATTTATAACTCAGACTGTGAGACAAGTGTGTTTGGGTCAGTGAGGCATATGTTTCAATTTTGTACTTATTAACATCAATTATAAGCAAGCAATATTATTTATTTGATTTTAGAAATATTGCCACTGATAAAGACACATTTCCCAGTATCAAAATAAGTTTAACTAATGCAGTGATGCCCACTCACCTTATCCTGTTTCATAAAGGAACTTGCAGTGGCAGGAATTAGAGCTTCTACTCTATCATCAATGGCCCCAACTAGCCAGGTCACCCAGCCTCGTTTTGATTCACCTGCAACTGTGAACTTTTTTACTTCAGAAGTATATCCCTGAATGCCAGGACTCTGAATTAAATCCATGGCCTTGACAGCAACCTGTAGATCAGGTAATGACTACTTTGTCACAATGTGTAAAAAAGTATTTTAAAAATGTCCTTTACAGACACTGAACCTTACTTCCTGCTCTGACATTGAGTTTGTTGCAGGTTGAAATAAAAAAATCAATCCACACTGATAGACAATAGTACCTCTTAGACTTTAAAGCTTAATATGTTCAATCTTGAATTGTTATTATTATTATTATTTAAAACAGACCTTTGTCATTGCTGCCTGCAGGAGTAAATTCGGGTTTTTCGTTTTGTAAAACAAAATCTGTGAAAATGCCAGCGACTGGTCACTGTCCAAAGCCTGCTTTGTTGGACTAGCCTAAAGTAAACAAAAACACTTCGTCTTGTCAGTTCTATTATACAACTATGTCACAAAAACAGCTACAAAAATGACAAGCATTGAATTACAACCAACTTGGATAGACTTAATAGATAGACTATTGTGTTTAAGTACCAGTTTTTTATATGTCTTATTAATATTTATATATTGCACCTTATACAAGAAATTAATTACTACTTAATTACTGCATTGGATAAGCAGTACTAGATTCAGGCTCACCAGAAAGTTGATTAGATCATTTGGTATGTGGTAAACTGCTGCCGTCAGAGAACCTGTTTTGGCAGCAACCTCAGCTGTTTTAACCAAGTCCTTATTTTTCTGATCTACCCTGTTTTTTTTTTGAAAAATCAGTATTATACATCATAAAAACGTCTCAGTCAATATCTAGTGTATTTAATAATCAAACTTTGTTAAAAGTAGCTTACATGTTATCAAGGAGGTGATGTAACGTATCACCCAGCTTGAAGATCTGTCGAATAATTTGTGCAAAAATGTGAGAAACGGTCATAATACAAGTAATATCAATAATATTTTTGTAAAAGTAAAAAATGTTGTTTCAAGTACTACAGAATTTAAAATACTGACTTTACTTTGTTGTATTTATTCATTACTATTGTTTTCGTCTGGATATTTTTTTTCAACACTGTACCACAATTATTAAGAATTACAGTTGTGTATTCTGCAGTCCAGTCAGCATAAGAAATGCTTTGTCCTGAAATTGCAAGTTCTCGGGGATGTTTATGATGACAGTGTGCCACCAAACTGGTTCACTAACGCCATTGTCTAGAAAAAAAAAACATCCATATGGTGATGCATTCTTATGTTTCTGATTTTAAATGACAAATCATACAACTTAAATCTTTATCACTTGCTTGTGATGATCCTGCAAAGAAATATAGATAAAAACTAAATTACCAGGAGCCTTTATCTTGTAAATGTTTTTAGATTTTCTGGTCTCTTACACTGAAACAAATGTTGTGTTATTAATGAAACTAAATATATCCTGACCTGATTAATTTCGAAAAATATAATATGAAATAAAAACATATTTACAACGGGACAAATGTTCATAAATACATTGTACTTAAGGTCACGTAAAAATGCATATGTAACTTTTATTATTATCCTTACAATTTTTCACTTATAATTGTTTGACTAAAATGGCTTTTAAATATCTAAAGTAAACATATTTTTTCTTAAATACTTTTTCAATCTGTTGCATGTACCTAACTTATAAATGAGTTACCAAAGTATTTGGTGGAAGTCATGTTGAAGACATAGGTTTGGACAGGGATGTTGAGGCTCTCATTGGTAGAGAGGTCCCACTGGTCTGTCATCTGGAAGTCAAATACCCCGTCATCATGGTACACAAAGTCACACAGAGGACAGGACTCAGTGATGGGTATCTAGAAAGGCAAGATTTAAGTGGTGATATTGAGAACTATCCCGACCAATCCTGAACCAACTTGGACTCCCCAAAACAGCTGACCCTGACCTGTACGATTTCAATATGATTTCAATGTAATAACATAAATAATAGTGTGAAATAGCATAAATAAAATACAAAAAAAAACAGGTGATGTCGAGCATGTGGGCCCCACATACAGGAAGCCATTTCATCATTTCGATCTAAATCTGATGAAGTCCCCCCCCCCCCCCCCCCCCCCCCGACCTTCCGACTTTTAATAGGAAAAGATATAACTGGGATACAATTTGACTTATTAAAATAACATAAGACTCACTGGTGATAGGATATAAGTCAAGTGCATCCCGAGCTCTAAGATATGACTTACTGTCATCAAGATAAGTTGGACTGAAGATCCCGACATTTGAGTAAGCAGAGCAAAGTCATTGAATATTCCAAAAAAAATGTCAAACATACTTGATATTCTTCTGACTTTTCCTGACCTTGTCAATTTTATTTCCTGACCATTACAATTGTGGGCACTTTGGTCCGAATTTCAAAATCAGCAAAAAGTCAGGATCAAAATCAGGAACATGGAACAATTACTTAAAAAAATTAATTCTTAAGGAGCTTTGTAGAAATGCTTTAGTTTAAAAACCAATTAGGCATCTGGGAACTGGCCTAACCATCAAAATGTCTCAATTATAATGACTGCCTTACCTTTCTGGCTGCAAAGATACCAGCAAATTGCATAGAAATGATAACTAACAAAATTCCATGCCACCTCTGGAAAGCCATATTGACTTCTACCCTATTGCTAAAATTGGATTTCAACACTTAAGCTGTTAGGTGGGAATGTAATGGAAATCCAATATATATAAATACTCCTGATTCCTATTTATTGAGCTTATGCCTGTGGAATTACGTAATTTTCTGAAATATTATTGACGATTTGTAATAAACCTGGTGCCTTTGAAACTATTAACTTGATGCTCATTGCATTGATTAAAGTTGATTATTCTCTGCGTATCATGAATTATCAGTCATTTGTACAGCACTTATCATAAGTTTTATATAATTACTGTGGCATATTTCTCTGAAAAAAATACTAAAAAGAGATGGAAAGGAACTTACAGATAATTCGAATATATGAAAAGTCCTTGATTTAGACAAAGAAACAAGTGTAATGACATTTTTAAATGGTTTGTCACAATCATCAAATATTGATATATGTATTGGCAAAGGTTCATTTATTGATAAACTAAAGCAAGTCATTTTGTTCGAAGGCCATGTGAGGGCCCTGCTTCAGCAGTTTATCCTGCTACTTTAATTCCAGGTTATTTACTTACACCTGGGTTTGTTTGCCCAGTATTATCCAATCAGTTAAACTAAGCATCATTACTGACTTCCCTTACACTTTGGGGTTCATTTTTAAAAGTGTTCACAGGTACACACAGGAATAAAATTTAAACCCACTATCCTCCCACTTGTATACCACCTCAGTAACCTGTGTTAAGTAGTAGATTTTACTTTTTATGTGGCTCCTAGGAGGCTTTGAATGATTAAGTCAGACTAGGTTGCTAGGTTAAGTCAGACCAGGCTGACCTTGGTTGATCCGACTGTGACTTTGTTCTCTGGGGTCTAGACCCCATGCAGTTAGGTGCCTCCTTACTGGGAGTCCTCTCAGACGAGATTGATTTGGACCTATGTTATATTCAGTCTTTCACTGATCTGGACCGCAATTGGGGTTGATATGGATCTGTGTCATATTTGGGCTGGCTCTGGTCTGGATCCCTTCCGTCCATCCAGTGGAAATGAGTTCTTCTATTTTTAATAGATATGGACCTAGCTATATCTTGGATTGGGGCCCCAGGCTCACCCTGACAAGCCCCTGTTTGTCCTTCTTTCGAAATAATTTGATCTTTTGACTACGATTTGACCGTCACCTGATTGACTTAGACATGCTGATTGGACGGGTTATTGACATTGTACATCATGTACTGTACTGGCTATTTGACCATTGCTTTTCACCATTATGTTATTTTAGACTGACATTGTGCATTATGTACTGTATTGGCTACTTGGCCGTTGTTTTACACTACTATGTTGCTTCATGTGTTAGTCTGTTATATTATGTATGGTGGTTTAAAATACCACTTTGTAACTATTTTAAGGCTTCTCCTTACATGTTTTGAAACTTATTATACTAAAATGTATTTTACACCTATTTATGTGACAGTTTATCTGCATCTAGGTGCTTAATGTTAATGTCTTCGTTTAGTTGAATAAAATGTGTGCATGTTAAATAATTACAGAAAATAGATTCTATTCATGGCTAAAACCTGCAAAAGTTTATTACAAACATATTAATAGTGTTGCATAATTATTAATGATGTTTAGGGGTGGATATGTATTGAGCTAATGAGTAAAAACCAATATCTTTCGTAACATACAAAAATTTCAAATATGTCTGTTTTCACACGCCAACCCAACATGCAAAACATGAAAATACATGTATCATTTTTATCAACAGACAAACGTTACACACGAGGTCATTAGTTTATCCACAGTCTGAAAATAAAGTTTTACAGTTGCAGCTGATAAACCTCTAATTGGACCGGATTGATATAATGCAGGTAGTCCCTTGTTTCAAGGACTTCTTGTAAAATTTTATACTGAAAGTATTTAGCTTGATTATAGTTATTTATTGGTGGCTAGAAGCATTCTTCAAACATATTTGGGCAAGTTCTTCATGCATATTTGACCAAATTTTACGGTTGCTTGACATATTTAAAATTTTGTTGCAAAGTTGGGATTTTAAGTGGTTAAATTTGTTAACCACTTGTGGAAACAAATGTTATGCTTGATTTTACTTCATTAAGCGGTATGTACACATACGACTCAACATATGATGTTACCTTAGATTGAAATCATTTCATATTTAAGCACTTTCAAATAGATTTCTAAGCAACGCTTATTTTTTACAATAATTCTGTCCGAGCCAAACTTGAGATCTCAGCAATCTTAAGATTGGTGCTAGCCCAACTTAGGATTATAAGTGTGGCTACCAATCTTAAGATTGGCCAGCCAGTCTCAAGGTGGGACGGGACAGGCCAGCCCATCTTAAAATGGGATATTTATAACAAAATCCTTGTTTCTACTTTTACTTATTATGTATATCAGCATCTTTCTTTATACTTTTACTTATTATGTATAACAGCATCTTTTTTATACTTTTACTTATTATTTGTAACAGCACCTTTCCTTATACTTTTACTTAGTATATATAACAGCACCTTTATTAAGTTTTGAAATTAAATTGGAGTAGTTGATAATGGACGTTTACTGATAATTTCTGTCATATATGTAGTGAATATACATGCTGTGTTTGCTAGAAAAGTAGGCAGTTACTTGCTGGTGCAAATAATTGGACTAAGACTAATGAAATTTCTATTGACTAGTAGGGCTTGTAAACCCATTCTAAGAAATTGAACGTTTAGACCAAGGTAATTATAGCTTTCTGTAAATTAAAAGACGCAAATTTCATCTAATGAAAAGGTAAAATTGATGAAAAAAAAGTCTGTTTTTTTTAATGAAGTATTTTGTGTCACTGAATGTTTTAGCATAATTCTTCTATGTCCCTATCACACTATAGGTGGTATTGGCTATGCTTATTGGCATTTATGTCATCAGTCATTCCTCCACGTACTGCCAGACTTCTGTCTGTTAACCTGACAAACTGTAGTATTCTCTGCTTTCCGTGGCCACAGACATGGAGATTTTAAACTGTGTTCAAAGTTTCTGCCTTCCTTATTAGGCAGTATGAAGGTCCATAACGTCCTATAGCTGCATGGTATCGTATCATTTTCGTATCATATCATTTTTCTGTCATTATCTGTCTTTGGGTGTTCCCAGTTAAGTTCTAAGTTTGCCGTAGTGTTACTGTCTCTTTACATTATCTTTTCTGTGTAAAAAAACGTGGCCCTTTTTCTCCCCAATTCTGATTCTCATTTACAACAAAACTCTTGCTGGAGATGTGTGGCGGGGTTTCATAGGAGTTACAGCTTTCTGGCTCTGTTTCCTATCATCTACAGCAGCCAATAATACCGCTTATAATGTGACAGGGGCATTAGAAGTGTTAAGCATGAAATTTTCATTGAGTTTCCATTAGGGTTATTATATGACAACAAAAAACAACACTGCACTTGAAATATGTGGTCACATTCACAGTGACCTAGTGTTGTATATCTTAAAAAGCACTGTTCTAGCTGCTTATATACATGCAAAATATACATTAACGCAGAATTATTAACTTCAGATAGGAGACAAATATGATGATTGATGTGTTTATTACCAGGGCCTTGTAAGTTTAGTGATAAAGTCTAAAAAAAACCAGTAAAATGAAAAATTTCTTTAAAACATACTTGAAGTTAGAAAGAAAGTTGGTTTGGCGAGAATAAACATAGTGTTATGAATTTCTACAATATACTTAATGACATGTTCTTTTAACTTTTAAAAAAGCCTATCATAAAATTGATGACATAAACATGCCAATACTTCATCAGAAATATATTACTATTTCATGCTATTTACTGTTTGATTCACAAAAAAAGTCTCAAGCACGTTACAATTTTTAAAAAAATTAAAATTAAGTTTATATCAAAATATAATTTGAAAATTTGTAAAAATCCGTTGCATAAAGTGACTTCATATATATAGCCCTTCATGTATATTGAAATTGATCTGAAATAGGAGCAATTTTACTTTACCAGTGCTTCATATGGATTGTTAAGGTGTTATATGTGAAATTTAAACAGTTCACTTTTGGTCTTTGGCCATCTTGTTTTCATACATTGACACATTTTTTTAAAGCTATTTTAAGTACGTTTATTCAGAATAACAGTCACAATGTTATTTACAAAATTGAGTAAGATATTCTATAAACTAGTAACTTACATTCAATGATGTTATGAAAGCTTTACTATGTTGTAAAATATTTAAAACTTCCAAAGCAGTACTTGTCACAGTAGTAAGTTACTGGGCTATATTCACCGAAGGTATTAGCCAAGTCTTAGGCTTAACTTGAGTTAAGAACACAAATAAAGCCAAGTTAAGCCTGAGATTTTGCAAAGACATTTGGGGCATATGGCCCATGATATATAGAATTGTTTGTGGAATGTTTATTTGAGAAATTTCATGTAGTTTCAAGATTCCAGATGTCAGGTTGAAAGAGTCTTATGGCCCTTTTGGGGAGATTCCAGGATTTTATAGATGAAGTTTTCCTCTGGTGACTTGAATATGTTCTAAAAGATTAGACTTCATGGTCGATTTATGTTTTACATCAATACTTCTCTTGCCATTATTGGTCTTACATGCATTATTTTAATTGTATTTCTGCGGCAGAAAATACACTTTATTGTTGTGATTGATGTTATAGTCTTCAATCAAATTGAAAAGAGTGTTACATTAAAGGAGTATTTCTATCTTTTCCTGCTCTTTTCCTTGACATTTTTATCCATATACTTCTTACAAGACAGTAGTTATTTACATAATTTGATATAATATTTTTTAATATGTATGTGCATGTAATAATAAGTGAACAAATGTTTTATACAATCTGATTCTGGTAGCTGATTTTCTGAAGCTTTTTTGACAAATTGAAATTTTATGTGAATTCCTTGTTCAGTTTTGCAAGGCATCAAGTCGGCACTCTGTCCACTGATAAACAAAATAATTATAGAATCCAAACCAGCATATGTGTACATCATTTAAAAATAGCTTACAAATCAAATTTATCATCAGTAAAAAGAGCTGATATCTAGCTCCTGCTATTTGGGCCTGACCTATCTTGTACATAAACAGATCACCATAGTAAACAAGGCTGAAAGGGGTTTTGGTCTACTAGCGCGACTTGCAAAGCCATCAGAGACACAAGTAGTGCACTGAGGTGGTCACCCATCCAAGTACTAATGTAGCCCATTGCCACTTAACTTCAGTGATGAGACAGGTACTCATCACGCTATGCCACAATTCAGGAAAGTCAGGAGACAAAAGAAAAATGATTAAGAAAGTGATCTCTCGAAGCGCGAGTCGCTAGAGCTAGCCCTTTAAAAGCAGGAGTATGATATTATATTATGATGGCAAACAACAGTCAGACATATTCATTAAAAAAAAAACCAAAAAAAAAACAACAAAACAACACTGTCACTGTCTTAGAGATTATTTCAAGCATTACAATTGTCACAATTGTCAGACGGAGGAAGGAAAGAGTTCTATCAGTTCTATCAGTGAAAACTGCAAGTTGTTCTTTGTATTCCTTTATTTTTTCTTGTTGGCAATTGATTACCACAAATGGGGGAACAGTTCCACAGCAACTGCTGAACTATTGCTGAACAAATGCTACTTTCAGCTCACATTATATAATTGTGCTCCTTGGGTCGATTCATGAAGTGGGTCGATTTTTCAGGCATTTATCATAAAATAACAAAATGCTGCATGCATATATCATAAAACTTTGGGAAATGAGTTAAGATACAAAGCTCCATTGCAAAATATCTGTTTTGGTTAATTGTTTTTATATCTAAATAATTTAAATATTTAATCTCAAATTTTGGCACATTTTCTGAGGGGAAAATTGCCTAGCTGCAATGTCATCATGACATATTAAAAAACAACAACAAAGTTTTCAGTATCATGTTGATTTTTTTCTATCCTGTAAAATATTTTTCACAGACTGACCCAAAGATAACTATCATATATGAATAAAATTAATAACTATGGTAATAACCTGAACTTGGGAAAAGTATCTCGAAATTTTTTTTTCCGTTGCATTTGTAAGAAAAGGGTTAAGCATAAATCACTAGTATTATGCTATCAATATTACTTTATTCTACTTGTCTGTCAAATATCATATTTTCGTGAAATTTACTTTATGCACAGCGCTGAAAAATATGAAAACTGCATAATATCACTACATCAAGTTAAGGGTAAAAATTAACATATTTTTATGCAACATTTAATATGCTGAATCACTTGAAGAAAATAAATTTACTTTAGATTTTTCAACATTCAAAAACATGACATTATATACACATGCTTATTTGGACTATATTGGTTATACACACTGTAGAAAGTATAAAGAATAACTTTGGTGTATTAGTCATTGTTTAACCAAATTACTGTAGCTTCTAAGGTGAGTCACCTCAGTTAATTGTCTAAACAGTCATATCTATTACATTTTTGAAACCAAGTTTAAGTTTTTAAGATTACATCAAACTAGTATTTCAACACTGAAATTCTGTCTAATAAGTAATCATTTGTTTCAATGACATATCAAATAATTAATATAATTAAACCTAATTAAATTATAACTCTACATTGTACAACTATTTTTTCAGACAATTCATATCAGGTCCAAAATTGTTTCATTTACATTGAAAAAATACTGCCACAGTCATAATGTCCTTCAAAATATTTTTGGATTTTAATATCTTTGCAAATAAAATGTCTCCGACGATTCCATTGTGTATATTTTTCAAAATTGCAAAGACGTATTGGTAAGTATTCTCCAACAGCATTTTCCGGGGTTTCAGTCATTCAACCTTGACCCATTCTAGGCGGTATATTTGATTTCAATTTACGTAGTTCACAAAATGGTCGCTAGGTTTTGAGATAACAACAGAAAGGCACTTGTTTTGTTTTGGTGTTACACGCTAGGTGGCGCATGTGTGGGGCCCAAATATTCGACTAATTATCAAGAGCATCTTAATATCTACGAGGCAACAGTATTCACCAGTAATGCCATAGAGTTAGTAAACTAAGATGATTTAAACCTAAATAGTTGATAAGTATCACAGTTAGTATAAGGTTGCTTGGCTCTGGGCCTATTTGTTCAAGTGTTTGTACAATTGCTCTCCCCGAACATATTGTTGAAGATGGCGTTTTTAGTTCACCCGTTGCTCGTAGGGGGCAAATATTTTCGGTGATATTTTGGGGTGTTTTAACAAAATTTATAAGTTTAAATCCACATATGCATTGAAATTTTGTTCAAGTGTTTGACATGAAAACTGTCATGTAGTATATTCCCTATTTTATTGATAATGTACGTATAGCAATGCCATCGTTCTTTTTGTATTTAGTTGAATCTCAGCCATATGCTTTCAGAAAAATACACTAGCAGTTATCTTTCCTGTTAATTATTTGCCTTTAATCATGGGTTCAGTGTTCTGAATAATTAAGATTCTTGCAGAAATATAATAGTCCTTGACTTAACAAATGTAGTGCAGTGGATGTCTATAAGTACATTAATACTGCAATGTAATTATTCTAATTTAAGCTTGTTTCAGCTTACTATTCTTAATGTAGATCTACAACTAATTAATTATCAGTTATAGAAGCTAGGTCACATAAACATCTGATATTATTTAAATTTGTGAAAAAACTCATATAGTTTGACCGACAGTGTAAACCTTTTTGGCAGGTTGATTTTACATTGTGTATGTGTGTGTGTTTAAACATTTCAGCTTGTCCATTATTTCACCACAGAACTTAGAACTCTGCATCATCAACACAACCATATGGGTTTGAGAAATCTACAGTATGAATTCAAATGATGAGAAATCACAGGTTTGCTAGAGTTTCATGTTTTCAGAAAATAGTAACATTTTTTTTCTGTTAAATTAATTGGGATTTAGCTTAGTCCGAAAAAGCAGTCCCAACACTATAGGGAGTAATCAAGACTGTTTATCCAGCCACCACTTTAATGGTAACTAAACTGTGAAATATATTCCATTTAATCCTAATATGTGTGTCTTTTATGGTAGTGCACTGGGATTTGGGTGGTTGTCACATTCAGCAGTTTTTTACAAAGAGGTGGAAGGTTTTTAAATCTCATTTGTAACACAGTCCCAATAGAAGCTGAGCTTGCTAAATACTCAATGTTCAATATTTACATCAGCTGATGAAAAGGACAGTTTATTCAACTCTGCTGTACTTGCATGACTACACTTGAAACTGGAGAGCTGTTTGAAACACAAATGCCCAACAAATAGGTACATCCAAGTATTCCTACAAGAAATTTATTATGCTCTCCTAAACCTGAAAACATAATTGAGTAAAAATAAATATCATCTTCCCATTTTTATGTCAGCTGACTTGTCAGTCAGCTGACATTATGTCGTCACTCTGCGGCGTGGGCGTACGCGCACGCGTCCGCGTCCGCGTGAACAACTTCTCCTCCAAAACTACAAGGCCTAGAGACGTGCTGTTTTTTTTAAAAGATACCTTATCTATCGAGGATGAAAAAGTGTTCAAGGCATGCAAATATGTCTGTTCGTCTGTTTGCTAGAGACATTACAAGGGGGGTACCCCCACCAAAAGTGTGAAAATTTCAACACTTAATCACAATTTTCTCAGTGACTATTGCAGGGATTTCTCTCATATCTTGCATATATGTACTAGGCCAGAGGTAGATTCTCTTGTGTGAGTATGAGACCTGGATCTGTCTTACTTTTTTTTAAATAATTTTTTTTAATAATTTTTAATGCATTAAAATTCATGAAATCATGCACAAAATCATTTATAACTTGAAAACTGTTGCATCTAGAGCATTTTGTTAAAATATGTTATTCAGCTACTTTTTTCATAGCTACAATATGGTGAGTAAGTTGGGTGCCTGTCTCAATAGCTAAGTGAGTAATAGCTACTTTTGGGCTTTTCAGTAACTTCCATCATGAGTAGAATCACTTGTAACTTAAAAACTATTGCATTTAGAGAATTTCGTATAAATATGTTATTCAGCTACTTTTGGGTCAGCTATAACATAGTAAAATTTTAGACCTGTAGCTCATGGCATAGCTGAGTAATAGCTACTTTTAGGTTATCACTGTTGAGTAAAGCGCTTATAACTTCAAAACTATTGCATTTAGAGAATTTCGTATAAATATGTTATTCAGCTACTTTTGGGTCAGCTATAACATAGTAAAATTTCAGACCTATAGCTCATGGCATAGCTGAGTAATAGCTACTTTTAGGTCATCACTATTGAGTAATCAGTTGTAACTTGAAAACTATTGCATTTACAGTATTTTGCTTAAATATGTTGTTCACCTACTTTTGGGTCAGCTATAACATAGTAAAATTTCAGACCTGTAGCTCATGGCATAGCTGAGTAATAGCTACTTTTAGGTTATCACTGTTGAGTAAATCGCTTATAACTTGGAAATTATTGCATTTACAGTATTTTGCTTAAATATGTTGTTCACCTACTTTTGGGTCAGCTATAATATAGTAAAATTTCAGACCTGTAGCTCATTGCATAGCTGAGTAATAACTACTTTGAGGTTCTCACTATTGAGTAAATCAGTTGTAATTGCAAAACTATTGCATTTAGAGAATTTAGTATAAATATGTTATTCAGCTACTTTTGGGTCAGCTATAACATAGTAAAATTTCAGACCTGTAGCTCATTGCATAGCTGAGTAATAACTACTTTGAGGTTCTCACTATTGAGTAAATCAGTTGTAATTGCAAAACTATTGCATTTAGAGAATTTAGTATAAATATGTTATTCAGCTACTTTTGGGTCAGCTATAACATAGTAAAATTTCAGACCTGTAGCTCATGGCATAGCTGAGTAATAGCTACTTTTAGGTCATCACTATTGAGTAATCAGTTGTAACTTGAAAACTATTGCATTTACAGTATTTTGCTTAAATATGTTGTTCACCTACTTTTGGGTCAGCTATAACATAGTAAAATTTCAGACCTGTAACTCATGGCATAGCTGAGTAATAGCTACTTTTAGGTTATCACTGTTGAGTAAATCGCTTATAACTTAAAAATTATTGCATTTAGAGTATTTTGTTGCAATATGTTATTCACCTATTTTGGAGTCAGCTATAACATAGTGAAGTTCCAGACCTGTGACTCATTGCATAGCTGAGTAATAGCTAGTTTGAAGTTCTCAATGTTGAGTAAATCACTTGTAATTTGAAAACTATTGCATTTTGAGAATTTAGTAAAAATATGTTATTCAGCTACTTTTGGGTCAGCTATAACATAGTAAAATTTCAGACCTGTAGCTCATGGCATAGCTGAGTAATAGCTACTTTTAGGTTATCACTGTTGAGTAAAGCGCTTATAACTTCAAAACTATTGCATTTAGAGAATTTCGTATAAATATGTTATTCAGCTACTTTTGGGTCAGCTATAACATAGTAAAATTTCAGACCTATAGCTCATGGCATAGCTGAGTAATAGCTACTTTTAGGTCATCACTATTGAGTAATCAGTTGTAACTTGAAAACTATTGCATTTACAGTATTTTGCTTAAATATGTTGTTCACCTACTTTTGGGTCAGCTATAACATAGTAAAATTTCAGACCTGTAGCTCATGGCATAGCTGAGTAATAGCTACTTTTAGGTTATCACTGTTGAGTAAATCGCTTATAACTTGGAAATTATTGCATTTACAGTATTTTGCTTAAATATGTTGTTCACCTACTTTTGGGTCAGCTATAATATAGTAAAATTTCAGACCTGTAGCTCATTGCATAGCTGAGTAATAACTACTTTGAGGTTCTCACTATTGAGTAAATCAGTTGTAATTGCAAAACTATTGCATTTAGAGAATTTAGTATAAATATGTTATTCAGCTACTTTTGGGTCAGCTATAACATAGTAAAATTTCAGACCTGTAGCTCATTGCATAGCTGAGTAATAACTACTTTGAGGTTCTCACTATTGAGTAAATCAGTTGTAATTGCAAAACTATTGCATTTAGAGAATTTAGTATAAATATGTTATTCAGCTACTTTTGGGTCAGCTATAACATAGTAAAATTTCAGACCTGTAGCTCATGGCATAGCTGAGTAATAGCTACTTTTAGGTCATCACTATTGAGTAATCAGTTGTAACTTGAAAACTATTGCATTTACAGTATTTTGCTTAAATATGTTGTTCACCTACTTTTGGGTCAGCTATAACATAGTAAAATTTCAGACCTGTAACTCATGGCATAGCTGAGTAATAGCTACTTTTAGGTTATCACTGTTGAGTAAATCGCTTATAACTTAAAAATTATTGCATTTAGAGTATTTTGTTGCAATATGTTATTCACCTATTTTGGAGTCAGCTATAACATAGTGAAGTTCCAGACCTGTGACTCATTGCATAGCTGAGTAATAGCTAGTTTGAAGTTCTCAATGTTGAGTAAATCACTTGTAATTTGAAAACTATTGCATTTTGAGAATTTAGTAAAAATATGTTATTCAGCTACTTTTGGGTCAGCTATAACATAGTAAAATTTCAGACCTGTAGCTCATGGCATAGCTGAGTAATAGCTACTTTTAGGTTATCACTGTTGAGTAAATCAGTTGTAACTTGAAAACTATTGCATTTAGAGTATTTTGTTGCAATATGTTATTCACCTATTTTGGGGTCAGCTATAACATAGTGAAGTTCCAGACCTGTGGCTCATTGCATAGCTGAGTAATAGCTACTTTGAAGTTCTCACTGTTGAGTAAATCAGTTGTAATTGGAAAACTATTGCCTTTACAGAAATTTGTGCAAATATGTTATTCAGCTACTTTTGGGTCAGCTATAACATAGTGAAATTACAGACCTGTAGCTCATGGCACAACTGAGCAATAGCTATTCTCAGGCACTGACTGTTGAGTAAATCAGTTATAACTTGAAAAATATTGCATTTGGAGTATTTTGTTAAAATATATTGTTCACCTACTTTTGGGTTAGCTATAACATAGTGAAATTACAGACCTATAGCTCATGGCATAGCGGAGCAATAGCTATTTTCAGGTTCTCACTATTGAGTAAATCAGTTGTAACTGGAAAACTATTGCATTTACAGTATTTTGCTTAAATATGTTGTTCACCTACTTTTAGGTCAGCTATAACAGAGCAAAAATTCAGACATGTAGCTCATTGCATAGCTGAGTAATAGTTACTTTGAGGTTCTCACTCTTGAGCAAATCAGTTGTAAATTGAAAATTATTACATTTAGAGTATTTTGTTAAATATGTTATTCACAGACGTTTTGGTGAGCTATAACATAGTGAAATTGCAGACTTCTATGTCATGGCATAGCTGAGCAATAGCTTCTTTCAGGTTCTCACTGTTGAGTAAATCATTGTATCCAACCTGTAGGAAATCATGGGCTGGGAATCTGTTAATATGGTCCGATTTGACCTTGGAACCCTCCTTCAAGGTCAAATGAGGATAGCCAAACTTAAAAGTGCTTATAACTCGCTTATTATTGGTCCTAGAGGTTGGAATGAAAACCAACCTATAGAAAATCATGAGCTGGGAATTTTTTGGTGTGGTCGGATTTCACCTTGGACCCCTCCTTCAAGGTCAAATTAGGATAGCCAAACTTAAAAGTGCTTATAACTCACTTATTATTGGTCCTAGAGGTTTCGAATGGAAAACCAACCTATAGAAAATCATGGGCTGGGAATCTTTTGGTGTGGTCGGATTTGACCTTAGACCCCTCCTTCCAGGTCAAACGAAGATAGCCAAACTTAAAGTGCTTATAACTCACGTATTATTGGTCTTGGAGGTTTGGGATGGTAAACCAACATATAGGAAATCATGGGCTGGGATTCTTTTGGTGTGGTCAGATTTGACCTGGGACCCCTCCTTCAAGGTCAATTGAGGATAGCCAAACTTACAATTGCTTAGAACTCGCTTATTATTGGTCCTACAAGTTTGGGATGGTAAACAAGCTACAGGAAATCATGGGCTGGGAATTTTTTTGTGTGGTCGGATTTGACCTTGGACTCCCTCCTTCAAGGTCAAACAAGGATAGCCAAACTTAAAAAGTGCCTATGACTCACTTATTATTGGTCCGAGAGGTTTGGGATGGTAAACCATCCTAAATTCTGTGGCTGGGAATCTTTTGGTATGGTCAGATTTGACCTTTGGACCCCTTCTTCATGGTCGAACGAGGATATTGCATTTATAGTATTTCTTTAAATATTTTTAACCTACTTTTTACACTTAAACAATTACCATGTTACTTTATTTCATAATACCATTTGCAGGGCACAACTTTTTTGTCCTTTTCTTCTGTCAGCTTCGGAATATCTTTCGAACATGCTGTTCAGTTACCATTTACTGTATTTCTGTACAGCCCTTTCCCTGATAATTATGCTTTCCTCTCATTATCACCATCACAAATCAAAAACATTCAGTCAGCTGACACAGTGCCCGTTCACGGGCACTCTCCTCTTGTTTTTTATTAAAGATTCAACAAAGTAATTGAAAATGTTCTCCCATTGTTAAAGTTGTGTGGAATAACTTACAAATATATCATTCTCTGTATCCTCAAAATAACATCAATTATTTTAACTACATGAACAAAGGTGAGTCATTCATCAAGTTTTATGCAGCAGGAAAGTCTTTTATACAAACTCCAGTTTTATTTGGAGTTAATTCTGTCATCGCTCAATGTACAAGTAGAGGTGATGTTACAATGTCTACTAATGAAGCACATGTACTTTTAAGTAACCATACGGGAAAAATTTAAGCAAAAGCTATTCAATGTTACAGTCTTGATGATATATATGTTACAGGCAAACTGTGTAATCAGGCATTTCGCGAAATGCCTAAAATTTCCAGGCATTTCACGAAATGCCTGGTTTTAAGCTCCAGGCATTTCATGAAATGCCTAAAAATGATTCTTCAGTTTATTTTATTTTTATCAGATTTTTCTGTTTGATCTTTTGGTTTAAGAAGACAAATTTATTTCACCAATAGTTTATTGTTGATGATACAAAACTTATTTATTCAACAAATTTGACAACATGTAAACACTTATTACAGATTTACCAATACCTTCATCTAATGTATCAACAACATTTCTTGTTCTTGTTAATTCAAAAGTGATTTATTCAATATACTTGACATCATGTCAACACAAATTATCTAGTACATAGAGCAGGAGATTATGTTATTTAGAACAGATGCTTTGATTTTATCAAAGAAGAGCTTATTTGAAAGTGTACATGGCTTCTCTGGTTTAAAAGATTAAACAATACATTGAACAAAGTCCACTTAAAGCTCTGTCCCCCATCTCCAACCCAGTCCAGTACTAGGCAATTGCAATTATATGAATGCTACCTGTTTACCAGTGAATTGGATTTTTATTTGTCTTTAGATCATATATGTTGTGGTTGTAAAGGTGAAAATCTGCAAAAGATAATACCAATAAAGATTTAAAATGTCATTAATACCATCACTCCCTCATTCATCACAATACACTGGTGTGCTGTTGAAGTTAAATTTTCCTTGAATGTTCATATTTGTGCACATATTTTAATAGCTTGTCATATAGATGTAATCTATTTATTCTATTTTCATGCAACTCATTTTTATTTCATATCCTATCTTTTTAAGTTTATTTTTATTTCTTGACATGTTTGTTCCAATATAAGTGTGTACCACCTATTAATTTGACCAAGATTTTCATGAAAATTTGTTGCATAATATTTGTACAGACTGTCTTCAGTTTGTAAGATTAAAAATTATATGGTGTTAAACTTGTCAAGTCAGTCATACAAGTTAAACTTCTTAGATATAACTTGATATTACATTATATAACTTGTACAAAACTTTAACTGATAAATTAAATGACATACAAAACACTCAAAATATATGCCCAGATCATTAAATATACTTCATCCATACTGTTATTATGCACATATTTTGTGTAACAGAGCTCTAAATACTAGTATCAGCCATGATAAAATAATTCAAATTTTTAACAGGAACAATTTAAAGAGCTTTATAATTCTTCTCATTTATCTAAATATGACCAAATAATCACCAAAGCTTTGCATTATATAAAATTATTATATTTCACAATTTGCCTAAAATGCACCAGGCAAGTTGTGTAATTAAATAAGGAAAATTCCAGGCATTACGCGAAATGCCTGGAAATTTTAGGCTTTTCGCGAAATGCCTAAGAGAATCAGGGATTTCGCGAAATGCCTGGAATTTTTAGGCATTTCGCGAAATGCCTGATTACACAGTTTGCCTGTAACATATATATAACACAAATGTTGTAAAATCTTAATAAAACATAAGCTAACATTTTCTATTACATATTTACAGTGGCTGTAAACAATTAAATAAAGAGCATATAGTTAAATGTCTTGCAGTATCAGTCATGTTTGTTAAAAATAAGTCTCCCCCCACCAAAAAAAATAAATAAATGAATAAATAAATAAAAAATAGCTAGAGAGGAAAAACTACTTGTAACATTTAAAGGTAGTATAACTTTTGTGAAAAATATTGTAGTAGTTGTGCTTATTGTTGTGAAAAAGGTCCCTTAGTATTTTAAAAAAGGGAATACATAGCACCCAGGCAATTATTACAGAAATTATTATCTCACACACATCACATGGTTGAAATGAGCCCAAGACTTAGCCAAAGCTTAGAGTGTGCTGCTTTGTGAAATCTACTAAATCTAAGACAACAGGCTTAGCCTAAGTGTATGACAAAAGACTAAACTTTAAGTTCAAGTTACGTTTTTTTTATGAAACCAGCCACAAATATTTAATCTACATAAACAGTGAATTATACTTTACTCAGTTCTTCTTGAAGAGGTTTATCAGTATCTTGATATCTAAGCTTAGCCATATGACATTCAAATGGATATAATGTAATAATTATGGTTTTGCCTTCTTTTCAGACAGCTTACATCACTGCTGCAGTATTTTCTGAGTTGAAAATCCCTCTTAATATAAGACTTGTCAAAATAATTTTTAGGAAGTATCAGGCGAGGGAAAAATTTTTGACCTGAATGAATTTGACCTTTTAACAAGGTCACATGATCAAAAACCCCTTTTTATGTCAGCTGACTTGTCAGTCAGCTGACATTATGTCATCACTCTGCGGCGTGGGCGTCCGCGTCCGCGTGAACAACTTCTCCTCCAAAACTACAAGGCCTAGAGACATGCTGTTTTTTTAAAAGATACCTTATCTATCGAGGATGAAAAATTGTTCAAGGCATGCAAATCTGTCTGTTCGTCTGTTTGCTAGAGACATTACAAGGGGGGTACCCCCACCAAAAGTGTGAAAATTTCAACTTTTTATCACAATTTTCTCAGTGACTATTGCAGGGATTTCTCTCATATCTTGCATATATGTACTAGGCCAGAGGTAGATTCTCTTGTGTGAGTATGAGACCTGGATCTGTCTTACTTTTTTTTTAATAAATTTTTTTAATAATTTTTAATGCATTAAAATTCATGAAATCATGCACTAAATCACTTATAACTTCAAAAGTGTTGCATTTACAGCATTTTGTGAAAATATGTTGTTCAGCTACTTTTTTCAAAGCTACAATATGGTGAGTAAGTTGGGTGTCTGTCTCAATAGCTAAGTGAGTAATAGCTACTTTTGGGCTTTTCAGTAACTTCCATTATGAGTAAAATCACTTGTAACTTAAAAACTATTGCATTTAGAGAATTTCGTATAAATATGTTATTCAGCTACTTTTGGGCCAGCTATAACATAGTGAAATTTCAGACCTGTAGCTCATGGCATAGCTGAGTAATAGCTACTTTTAGGTTATCACTGTTGAGTAAATCGCTTATAACTTGAAAACTATTGCATTTAGAGAATTTCGTATAAATATGTTATTCAGCTACTTTTGGGTCAGCTATAACATAGTAAAATTTCAGACCTGTAGCTCATGGCATATATAGCTGAGTAATAGCTACTTTTAGGTTATCACTGTTGAGTAAATCACTTATAACTTGAAAAGTGTTGCATTTAGAGCATTTTGTTAAAATATGTTATTCAGCTACTTTTTTCATAGCTATAATATGGTGAGTAAGTTGGGTGTCTGTCTCAATAGCTAAGTGAGTAATAGCTACTTTTGGGCTTTTCAGTAACTTCCATCATGAGTAAAATCACTTGTAACTTAAAAACTATTGCATTTAGAGAATTTCATATAAATATGTTATTCAGCTACTTTTGGGCCAGCTATAACATAGTAAAATTTCAGACCTGTAGCTCATGGCATAGCTGAGTAATAGCTACTTTTAGGTTATCACTGTTGAGTAAATCACTTATAACTTGAAAACTATTGCATTTAGAGTATTTTGTTTCAATATGTTATTCACCTATTTTGGGGTCAGCTATAACATAGTGAAGTTTCAGACTGTGGCTCATTTCATAGCTGAGTAATAGCTACTTTGAAGTTCTCACTGTTGAGTAAATCAGTTATAATTGGAAAACTATTGCATTTACAGAAATTTGTGCAAATATGTTATTCAGCTACTTTTGGGTCAGCTATAACATAGTGAAATTATAGACCTATAGCTCATGGCACAACTGAGCAATAGCTATTCTCAGGTACTGACTGTTGAGTAAATCAGCTATAACTTGAAAAATATTGCATTTGCAGTATTTTGTTAAAATATATTGTTTACCTACTTTTGGGTCAGCTATAACATAGTGAAATTACAGACCTATAGCTCATGGCATAGCGGAGCAATAGCTATTTTCAGGTTCTCACTATTGAGTAAATCAGTTGTAGCTTGAAAACTATTGCATTTACAGTAGTTTGCTTAAATATGTTGTTCACCTACTTTTGGGTTAGCTATAACATAGTAAAATTTCAGACATATAGCTCATTGCATAGCTGAGTAATAGTTCCTTTGAGGTTCTCACTGTTGAGTAAATCAGTTGTAACTTGAAAACTATTACATTTAGAGTAATTTGTTAAATATGTTATTCACAGAATTTTGGTCAGCTATAACATAGTGAAATTGCAGACCTCTATGTCATGGCATAGCTGAGCAATAGCTACTTTCAGGTTCTCACTGTTGAGTAAATCATTGTATCCACTGGATAGCCGCAGTGTGTAGAGAGAGATTTCACCATTACTGCTCTGATGAAAAAAAATATTATAGCTAGCTTTCTTAAGTTTGCAGTATATATTAATAACCATAAAATGTTGTCTGGGAATATTTTTGGCCTCATTTTGAGAAACAAGATGGCCGCCACAGGTGTTTTTTGTCAGTCATGAAAAGTGCTTATATCTCCCTTATTATTGATCCTAGAGGTTTGGGATGATAAACCAACCTGTAGGAAATCATGGGGTGGGAATCTTTTGGTGTGGTCAGATTTGACCTTCAATGACCCCTCCTTCAAGGTCAAACAAGGATAGCCAAACTTAAAAGTGCTTATAACTCGCTTATTATTGGTCCCAGAGGTTTGGGATGGTAAACAGACAGGAAATCATGGGCTGTGAATCTGTTGATATGGTCCGATTTGACCTTGGAACCCTCCTTCAAGGTCAA
Organism: Sabellastarte sp. h YS-2021; assembly: GCA_964017235.1. NCBI lineage: Eukaryota > Metazoa > Annelida > Polychaeta > Sabellida > Sabellidae > Sabellastarte > Sabellastarte sp. h YS-2021. The sequence continues at coordinate 79,892,659 of OZ024934.1, read as the reverse complement.
ATGAGGATAGCGAAAATTGAAAGTGCCTACAACTCTTTTTTTTTTTTTTTTTTAATATTTTATTGCCTCGTTGTTATACAGTACAGCAAAATAATAATACGTAAAAAACAATAAAATAACAGTAGCAAAATAAAGTAGCAAAATTATACTTTTTGTTGCTATAGCAAGATTGATTTTATATATATACATACCATATGAATTTTGATGATTTAAATCTGCATTATTTATACACAACATTTAGTGTAGAAGTTAACAATCATTGAGTAATGTTTTGACGTTCTGCAAACACTATTGACATTTACTCTTAGTCTAGAAACATAAGTATATGTTAATACAATAACATGGTACTGTTTCATAATCTTTGATCTGCATATCTTTGAGTCTTTATTAATCAAAATATTTGTACAAATTGCCAAAAAATTTGTCAAATGCTTCTAGTTTTTCATGTAAAATATAACTCGTTCTCAAAATTTCTAGTTTTTCTTTTACTAAACATATAAAGTTGGGAAATTCTATTCGCTGATTATTAGATCGTTGTTTATTAATGTACCATTTTCCTAACAATATAATGTAATTAAACACAAACTGTACATACTCATCAGTGAAGGAGGTTCTGAAGAATCCAAAGATTATTTCACATATTGTGAAGTTGAACTTTATATTAGTTATGTTATATAGCCATACGGTAACTTCCTTCCAAAAGTTATTTGAGTCACTACAGTAGTAAAAGTGGTGCTCTATAGTGTCAGTTTGAATGCAGTAATTACAAGTTTTTGAAGAGATTGTCTTCCATTTGTAGAGATTATATCGACAATTAATGGTTCTATTTAAAACTTTGTATTGGAATGACTGTAAGTAGGGTTCTTTCGTTATTTTATATATTAATATAAACACAGACTTCCACTCAATATGTTCCAAAAAAGGGAATAAATCCAACCAAGTTTCTATAGCTGTGGGTTCTTTTACCATATCTCTTATTAGTTCGGAATATACTTTCCTACTTGTAATTCTGGTAATTTCTGTTACTCTATTGTTAAGAATTAAACTGAATTTGGGGATTGCTGTATACTTACATGTTACATTGTTTATTTTTAATTTCCAATATTTTGGAATAGCATCCAATAGGGAGTATATATTAATAATGTTTGTGTTCCATTCTGGCCTTGCTCTTAAGTTTTCGGCTGTTGCCAATTTTTTCTCACTATCTAAGAGATCAACTATTTTTAGATTGATTAAGTCGATATCTAATCCTAATTCTTTTGGGTGGATATGTGATTTGTTTATAGTGATCTGATTGTTAAAGAATAAATACTCATTCAAAATGTTCTGCAAATTTTCAGGAGGTTTATTTTTTATTTTAAACCATGCCTGTAGGGTTTGCTGATGGAACTTTGAAATTAAACTTTTACTGATGTCATTATATGCTGGTTTGTGGTCTAACATAAACTTTTTAAGGCCACATACATTTAAAAATAGATTTAAGCATTTACCATCTTCTACAAGTAAATTCTTTATGAAGGATATTTTTTGAGCTTCTTGAAAAGCAAACACCTCCGGCATTTTTAAGCCACCGCTGTCTATAGGTGCTATTACAGTTTCTCTCTTAACTCTTGGAGGCTTGTGGTTCCATAAAAAGTTAAAAATTATTTTGTCTAACTGTTCTAAAATGTATTTTGGTGTAAAAGTAGTGCCGAAAAGATGTACAACTTGAGATAGTATTAAAGTTTTGATTATCATGATGCGTCCTTTCCAAGATAAGCTTCTTTGTCTCCAGATTTGTAAGATATTGTATATTCTTTTCAAGCGGTCGTTATAGTTCAAGTTAATACTTTCACTCAAATCTGAAGAAAACCAAATGCCCAGTGTTTTGAAAGGACCCTCATTAATCTTAAGATTTGATAATTCACTTGGTAAGTCCGATCTTTTTAACCATGTAGGTCCCAGTTGTACAATTTCACACGTCTCAAGATTTAGTTTTAGACCTGATATTTTTTGAAATTTTAGAAATTCAGCTATTATTAATTTTAGGGAGTCAAGATTCTGTGTTAAAATAGTAGTGTCATCAGCTAGTTGAAAAATCTTGTATTCCCAATTGTCAATAGTTATACCTTTGGCATCTTTATTGGCTCTTAATTTAATAGACAATATTTCTGCTACTAGTATAAATAACAGGGCTGACAATGGACAACCTTGACGAATTCCTCTTCCTAGTATAAAATTCCTTGAGAAGTGGCCATTGTTGATTGTACAGGAGCTTATGTTAGTATATAAAAGCTTTATCCAAGCTCTAAAGGTTTGGCCAAAATTGTATGCTTTTAAAGATTCAAATAAAAAATCCCATTCAATAGTGTCAAATGCTTTTTCAAAGTCAATTAGGACCAGAAGACCTGGAATGTTATATTTTTTGCTTAGGTACATAATATCTTCTATAGATCTTATGTTTTGACTTATAAAACGTCCTTTTATATATCCCACCTGATCTGGGTTGATCAAATCTGAGATCACTTTTTGTAATCTTGTAGCTAAAGCTTTGGCAAGTATCTTGTAGTCTGTTGCCAAGAGTGAGACGGGCCTCCAGGATTTTAAAAACCTAAGGTCTTTACCATTTTTTGGAATTAGAGAAAGCACTCCCCTTTTTTGACTGTCGCTTAATTCCCCATGTTGTAAAGAATACCTAAAACTTTCAAACACCATATTTTTTATATCACTCCAGAAGAACTTGTAAAAGTTGGTTGTGAAGCCGTCTAGTCCTGGTGACTTGTCATTTGACATTTCTTTTAAAGCTGATGATAGTTCCATGACAGTTAATGAAGAGTTTAAAAATTTACTCTGTTCTTCATTTAATTTTGGTATATCATCTGTCTCAAGAAATTCAGTTGTCAGATTTTTACTTTCTTCTATGCATTTATTCGATGTATAGAGTTTTTCAAAGAAGGAGGCTTGCTCTTCTAAAATATTTTCTGGCGTATTTATCACATTACCTTTAGAATCAATCACCGATTTCATGTGCTTATTATTATAATTTCGTTTCTCTAAATTGAGGAAGTATTTTGAATTTTTCTCTCCTTCCTCAGCAAAAAGTGCTTTAGATCTTAATATTACGCCATTGATTTTTTCTGTTTGGATGGTTTCCCATTCCTTTTTGCAAATCTCATATTCCCTTAGCATTGTTTGGTCATTGGTTAAGTTAAAATTTTCTTCTAGTTTTGATAGTTTATTCAATATTTCTTTTTCTCTCATATTTTTACATCTTGCCTTGTGACCAGCGTAAATCATAGTTTCCGTCCTAATTTTACATTTAGTAAATTCCCACAACAAGCTTTTATTATTAAACGGATTATCTGACAAGATTTGGGCAATGGTATCTTTCACCATCCTTACATAATCTTTGTCTTTTAATAAGCTATTGTTAAATTTCCAAGAGCCGTTGCCCCTTTCTTGTCTTTCTAATAGTTTTAGACTAATACTTATAAGGCTGTGATCTGTACCAAGGCCTGGTTTAATTGTGGTGCTTTCTATTTCAGATTCTAAAGATACTGATATTATAAAAAAGTCCAGCCTACTTTGAACTACGCCACTGCGACTTTTTCCTCTCCAAGTGAACTGACGTTTGTCTTGGTTTCTTAACCTCCATATATCAACCAATGAAAATTCATCTATAAATTGGACAAGATTTTCTCTATATGAAGAAACTTGTGTACCTATCCCTCCTCTTTTATCAAGATCATCGTTTAAATTAATATTAAAATCGCCTCCAATGATCATAGGTTTATCATTATAATTTTCGAGAATTTTGTTTAAATTTACCAAGAAATTATTCTGTAGCGTTACATTATCCTTAGTTGGTGCATAAATATTTACAATTATTGTGTCTCTATTATTTATTTCAGTATGTATGAGTAATATTATTCCTTCTTTGTCAATTTCATTGGCTTTGATTATGAGTTGGGCATTCAATTGTTCCGGAATTAATAGAGCAACTCCCCTACTACTGCTTGACCCATGTGAAAAGTAGATTTTCCCTTTATATTCTTTTTTCCACATTTCTTCAACTGACACATCAGAATGTGTTTCTTGTAACATAATTAAACCTTTTTTTCGCTCATTTAACCATTTAAATAACGTGTTCCTTTTAGATTTACATCGTAATCCTCTACAATTTAAAGAACATATGTCTAAGTTGGTATTCATGGTTGCCTGATTTCAAACTTGTGTGTCCTACTTAACAATTCTACGCATCTTATTACTGCTACAATTTGTGCTAACTTCACTTTTGCATTTTTTCCAATATGACTGATTGCTATACATAAAAACAAGTATGAGGCTAAACAGAAGGATATACAATATTTCATAGCTTTTATAAATACAGTAAATAAATCAACAGCTATTTTGTTTTTCAGTAAAAAAAACAAGAGAGAAAAAAAAAATAACACCTAGAAAACAAGAATCAAAATATTGATATTCACTTACAACTAAAAGTATGTTTAACACTTGACTAATACATGAACCAACTCTATATTTTGGTACATAAAAAGGTTTATTCAATGAAACAGGATGTATGGGTTTCACTACTACAATGACAAAGTGGTTTTTCTGAGTGATGCTATATACTTGTTAATTTCGCTAAAGTTTACATTATGTGTAAGTCCAAATTATATACATTTTTACTATCAAATGAAATTATATAAGGATTACTTACACGCATTACTTTTGACAAGTATATTTGTACTAATAATATCAGCCTAAATGCTGTTTCTACATTCTTTTCAGAATGAAATAGTATGTATATTTAGATTTACCATTCTATGTATTTTATGCACAACATAATATTTTAGTGTTTATCCCAGTTAACTATGTAATATCTACCATTATCATTTTAAATTTTCTCTCATTTCATAACTCTGTGCTTTGGGCTTATTACATTTACATTGGTTTATCAATGCTTCGGAAATATAGCCTTCAGAAAGACCACTTGTCACTTCAACTTGCTTATTATTGGTGACAGAGATTTGGGATGGTTTAGGAAATCATTTGGTATGGTCAGATTTGACCTTTGGACCCCTCTTTCAAGGTCAAATGAGGACAGCCAAGCTTAAAAGTGCTTATAACTCATTTATAATTGGTCCTAGAGGTTTGGAATGGTAAACCATAGGAAATCATGGGCTGGGAATGTATTTGTGTGGTTAGATTTGACCTTGGACCCATTCTTCAAGGTCGAACGAGGATATTGCATTTGTAGTATTTCTTTAAATATGTTTTAACCTATTTTTTACACTTAAACAATTACCTTGTTATTTTCCTTCATAATACCATTTACAGGGCACAACTTTTTTATCCTTTTCTTCTGTCAGCTTCGGAATTTCTTTCGAACTTGCTGTTCAGTTACCATTTACTGTATTTCTGTACAGCCCTTTTCCTGATAATTATTCTGTCCTCTAATCACCTTCACAAATCAAAAACACTCAGTCAGCTGACACAGTGCCCGTTCACGGGCACTCTCCTCTTGTTTTCTTTTGATTAGTGGGTGATTAGTTTTACCTCCTGTTTCAGGCAGCCTGCACCTTTTAATAAAACTTATGATTCTACTATGTTTTGCTAATAACAACCCTATTCGTGTATTTTACAAGCCTTTATCTTTACCATTTTTACCACTATGTACAATAGTTGCTTTGTCTTTGTATTTGCAAAAACTTTTTTCAATGTAACTTTTCTTATTCTGCTTGTATCATGTACCTCTATCAGGAGTGTGGTGACAGGCCATGCACTGAGCTTGAAATGGCCAGAGAACTTTTCTCTGCAGCCTCAGTCACCATGAAGATGGCCAAACACATCCGCAGGCTTGAGTCAAAGATAAACAAGCTGGAGAGAAAAATAAAGGTATCATTAAAGATCTGTAGTACCTCTTTATTTCAGCTGCAATCATTCAAAACTTTGATAGTTTTGATAGTAGCTGTTAATTCCGTCATTGTATCCACCGGATGCCTCCGGTGGATACTTTGGTTTAGCGTTCGCTACGCCGCCGCTGCACGCGTAGAGAGATTTTCGGCATTAACGCTCTCAGAAGAAAACTTCACCAGCTAGGTTCACTAAATTTGCAGGATATCTTCATAGGGGGGTAAGCTTCTCTGGGAATGAAATTAGTCTCATTCTGAAAAAACAAGATGTCCGCCACGGGCATTTCTTTGAAAATTATCTACATTTTTCTACTGGCCATTTCTCATAGGTAGAATGTTGAATCTCTTAGGTGATAATTGTAACAGATATACATGTCCTCTACAACCTTGCAGACATTTGACCTTGAAGCTCTTAATTCAAGGTCATCAGCGGAGTGCCAAAGTACCCCACATAGCCGACTTTAAAAGTACCTATATCTCCCTTATTATTGCTCCTAGAGGTTTGCAATGTGAAACCAACCTATAGGAGATCATGGGCTGGGAATCTCCTGATGTGGTCAGATTTGACCTTGGACCTCTCCTTCAAGGTCAAACAAGGATACCCAAACTTAAAGGGGCTTATAACTCGCTTATTATTGGTCCTCGAGGTTTGCAATATGAAACCAACTTATAGGAAAGCATGGGCTGGGAATCTTCTGATGTGGTCAGATTTGACCTTGGACCTCTCCTTCAAGGTCAAACGAGGATACCCAAACTAAAAAGTGCTTCTAACTCTCTTATTTTGGTCCTAGAGGTTTGCAATGTGAAACCAACTTATAGGAAATCATGGGCTGGGAATCTTTTGATGTGGTCAGATTTGACCTTGGACCCCTCCTTTAAGGTCAAAAGAGGAGAGCCAAACTTAAAAGTACTTATAACTCGCTTGTTGTTGATCCTAGAGGTTTGCAATGTGAAATCAACTTACAGGAAAGCATGGGCTGGGAATCTTCTGGTGTGGTCAGATTTGACCTTGAGCCCCTCCTTCAAGGTCAAACGAGTACAGCCAATCTTAACAGTGCTTATAACTCTTTTATTATTGATCATAGAGGTTCGCAATGTGAAACCCCCCAACTTGTAGGATATCATGGGCTGGGAATCTTCTGATGTTGTCAGATTTTATCTTTGGCCCCTCCTTAAGGTCAAACGATGGTTCACTGGCTTTGGTGAGTTGTCTTTCCGGTGGATACAGATTTGCATCGGTTCTCTGATGCGTAGGTCTAGTTAAATCTTGTTTTGTTAACTTTGAGATTTACATATCAGACACTTTCTCTCATGTGACGTCTCAGCCATAGTAGCAAATATATTGGTCAGTGGTCGTTTGGATTATTGCAATTCTCTGTTTCACAGTTTGTCCTCCAAGAATATCACAAAGCTTCAGAATATCCAAAATTGTTTGGCAAGCTTTGTCTTTGGTGTTTCCAGATTTTCTCCTGTCACTCCAACCTTAAAGTCTCTCCACTGGCTTCCTGTTAGACAACAAATCATTTTCAAAACTCTGGTACTCTTACATAAGTACCTTACCACTGGCAAGCCAAAATACTTTGCCCTGTATTTGTCTTTATATATATCTGCTGTTAAAACCAACCATAGTAATCCGGAAAAGATATTTCTCAAAGTTCCCTTCTACAGCTCTTCAGTTCATAAATCTAAAGTTCAATTCAACAAACGTTTCTCATATGATGATCCAAAACTCTGGAATGATTTGCCACTAGAAATTTGAATTGCTCCTACACTATCATGTTTCAAAAGGCAACTTAAAACTTATCTGTGTCAGAAGTCTTTTCCTCATTAGGTTTTCTAAGTACCGAATACGGATAGGCCCCTGGTGACAACCTTATTATGTTTTAAGACTTCTGATTTATGCATTACTATTTGGATGGTGTGCCTTAGAATCCACGAGTTCGGAGATTAAGCACATGGATACCTGATAGTAATTAACTCTTCTGTTTAATGAGCATTCCTATCAGTTTTAAAATAATCACCATTTCGGGTTTTTTTAAATAGAGAGATATTAGGAAAATTACTATTTTAAAGCAAAGTTTCTAAGAATATTTGTCAAGCTGCTTGCACAAAAAACAAGAAAAGTGTTCTTTTCCCAATTCCATGCTACGCCATTGTACTGTGATTGAGTCATTTGGTAATGTAGCTGATTAGAGTAAGAAATCTAAAATTCGCCAGGAATCTAAAATTCGCCACCTCTAAAACCTTAGTTAATTTTATGAAGAAAATGATGTTTTTGTCCAAAAATTGGTATTTTTCAGTTCAAAAAGCCTTAATTTACTATACAGTCAACAAATCTCACCACAATTAATCTATTTTATTAGTATTTTAACATGTGGCGAATTTCAGATATGTGGCGAATTTTAGATTTCTTACTCTATGGAATGCCATTTGTTGCCGACTCGCCTGTTCATGAGCAACTTCTCCTCCAAAAGTACAAGTCCCATAGACATGTTGTGTAAAAGATCCCTTGTCTATCGAGGATAAAAAGATATTCAATACATGCAGATCTGTTTGTTTGTCTGTTCCCCAGAGCCGTTTTAAGTGAGGTATCCCCACCCAAAGTGTGAAAATTTCAACACTTTTATATCACAATTTTCTCATCGATTATTGAAGGGATTTGTCTCTTATCTTGCATATATGTACTAGGCCACACTTAGATTCCCTTTTGCGCGTATCAAGCCTGGAACTTGCTTAATAATTTTTTAAAGGTTTTCTTTATATGATGAAATAGTTGATACTTTGAAATGTGAAAAGGGTGAAAACTGATATGGTACATACTTCAAGTACTAGAGTAAGAAACACTTGAAAAGTGAAAACATATTAGCTGCAGAGATTTGCTAGATTAAAAGAAATCCATTTGCCCAGTATTTACAAAGGAGAACATTAATGATAAGTAAGGGGCAGCCCCTCTTTTCGGTTTCAGGGCCCTCTCGGCATGTGAGAAGATGGTTACTAGTTGGGGTAGCAGGTAGTTGCTCTTTGCAGGTTCTGTTTAATGTGAAATGTCAGAGGTTGTTGCAAAAGTGGTTGCTCTTTGCGGGTGGTTGCTTGTTAGATGTTGGTACTTGGGCATGTTTGATTGTACTTCAAAAGTTTTAAATATATTATAAGTTAAGGGTATGTATAAGTATAGTTAATTAACTGTCTATCAGTCGTCTCTCCTACTGATTAATGTGTTGTTTTTTTGTACTGCTAAACTCTGTGTGGAAAATCAGGGGCCTTGTGCACTAACATTCTTTATCCTGGGGGATTATTTGAACAATTATTCTTTATGCGAAATAATTATGTCCACCCCCCTGGGGGGTGGATATATTATTTTTGCTTTTTTCGCCGTCCGATGTCCGATGTCCGGCGTCCGGCGTCCGGCGTCCGATGTCCGGCGTCACGCATGGTTTCCGCTCATTTAAAGGAAAAGTATTAGAGCTATTGTCACCAAATTTGGTATGCAGGCTTATTGGGTCAGTAGCTTGCTTGGGATTGCTTTTGGCTGTTGTACCTCTTTTGCTTACTGAGTAATACTTAAGTACAGCTATTTTCAGTACCCATTGGTTTCCGTGCATTTAAGCCAAAATAATTAAAGATATTTTACTACAATTTTGAATACAAGATTGTTATGTCCATAGCTCGCTTGGTATTGCATTTGGGACTGATAGCTTTGTCAGTACATGAGTAATAGCCATTTAGGTACTTCATTGTGTATTTTCAGTACTACTTTTGAGTAATTTGCTAATATCTCAGAAACCGTGTGAGATAGAGCGATTTCGTCGAAATTTTCGACCCACAGGGTATTTAAGGAATGTAATATTTGCAATTTTCAAAAAATTTTCCCCTCCCCAAAAATGGCGGCCATTTTGAATTTTCGAATTTTTGCCAAAAATGGCAAAACACAAATTTGCTTCTATCTCCTTAACCGTGCGAGATAGAGCGATTTCGTCGAAATTTTCGACCCACAGGGTATCTAAGGAATGCAATCTTTGCAATTTTCAAAAAAATTTTCCCCTCCCCAAAAATGGCGGCCATTTTGAATTTTCGAATTTTTGCCAAAAATGGCAAAACACCAATCTGCTTCTATCTCCTTAACCGTGCGAGATAGAGCGATTTCGTCAAAATTTTCGACCCACAGGGTATCTGAGCATTGTACTCTTGGTAATTTTAAAAAAATTTTCCCCTCCCCAAAAATGGCGGCCATTTTGAATTTTCGAATTTTTGCCAAAAATGGCAAAACAAATTTGCTTCTATCTCCTTAACCGTGCCAGATAGAGCGATTTCGTCAAAATTTTCGACCCACAGGGTATCTGAGCATTGTGCTCTTGGTAATTTTTACAAAATTTTCCCCTCCCCAAAAATGGCGGCCATTTTGAATTTTCGAATTTTTGCCAAAAATGACAAAACACTAATTTGCTTCTATCTCCTTAACCGTGCGAGATAGAGCGATTTCGTCGAAATTTTCGACCCACAGGGTATCTGAGCATTGTGCTCTTGGTAATTTTCCAAAAATTTTCCCCTCCCCAAAAATGGCGGCCATTTTGAATTTTCGAATTTTTGCCAAAAATGGCAAAACACTAATTTGCTTCTATCTCCTTAACCGTGCGAGATAGAGCGATTTCGTCGAAATTTTCGACCCACAGGGTATCTAAGGAATGCAATCTTTGCAATTTTCCAAAAATTTTCCCCTCCCCAAAAATGGCGGCCATTTTGAATTTTCGAATTTTTGCCAAAAATGGCAAAACACAAATTTCCTTCTATCTCCTTAACCGTGCCAGATAGAGCGATTTCGTCAAAATTTTCGACCCACAGGGTATCTGAGCATTGTACTCTTGGTAATTTAAAAAAAATTTTCCCCTCCCCAAAAATGGCGGCCATTTTGAATTTTTGAATTTTTGCCAAAAATGGCAAAACACAAATTTGCTTCTATCTCCTTAACCGTGCCAGATAGAGCGATTTCGTCAAAATTTTCGACCCACAGGGTATCTAAGGAATGCAATCTTTGCAATTTTCCAAAAATTTTCCCCTCCCCAAAAATGGCGGCCATTTTGAATTTTCGAATTTTTGCCAAAAATGGCAAAACACAAATTTCCTCCTATCTCCTTAACCGTGCCAGATAGAGCGATTTCGTCAAAATTTTCGACCCACAGGGTATCTGAGCATTGTACTCTTTGCAATTTTCCAAAAATTTTCCCCTCCCCAAAAATGGCGGCCATTTTGAATTTTCGAATTTTTGCCAAAAATGGCAAAACACTAATTTGCTTCTATCTCCTTAACCGTGCGAGATAGAGCGATTTCGTCGAAATTTTCGACCCACAGGGTATCTAAGGAATGCAATCTTTGCAATTTTCCAAAAATTTTCCCCTCCCCAAAAAATGGCGGCCATTTTGAATTTTCGAATTTTTGCCAAAAATGGCAAAACACAAATTTCCTTCTATCTCCTTAACTGTGCGAGATAGAGCGATTTCGTCAAAATTTTCGACCCACAGGGTATCTGAGCATTGTACTCTTGGCAATTTTTTAAAAAATTTCCCCTCCCCAAATATGGCGGCCATTTTGAATTTTCGAATTTTTGCCAAAAATGGCAAAACACTAATTTGCTTCTATCTCCTTAACCGTGCGAGATAGAGTGATTTCGTCGAAATTTTCGACCCACAGGGTATCTAAGGAATGCAATCTTTGCAATTTTCCAAAAATTTTCCCCTCCCCAAAAATGGCGGCCATTTTGAATTTTCGAATTTTTGCCAAAAATGGCAAAACACAAATTTCCTTCTATCTCCTTAACCGTGCGAGATAGAGCGATTTCGTCGAAATTTTCGACCCACAGGGTATCTAAGGAATGCAATCTTTGCAATTTTCAAAAAATTTTCCCCTCCCCAAAAATGGCGGCCATTTTGAATTTTCGAATTTTTGCCAAAAATGGCAAAACACCAATCTGCTTCTATCTCCTTAACCGTGCGAGATAGAGCGATTTCGTCAAAATTTTCGACCCACAGGGCATCTGAGCATTGTACTCTTGGTAATTTTTAAAAAATTTTCCCCTCCCCAAAAATGGCGGCCATTTTGAATTTTCGAATTTTTGCCAAAAATGGCAAAACACAAATTTCCTCCTATCTCCTTAACCGTGCCAGATAGAGCGATTTCGTCAAAATTTTCGACCCACAGGGTATCTGAGCATTGTGCTCTTGGTAATTTTTACAAAATTTTCCCCTCCCCAAAAATGGCGGCCATTTTGAATTTTCGAATTTTTGCCAAAAATGACAAAACACTAATTTGCTTCTATCTCCTTAACCGTGCGAGATAGAGCGATTTCGTCGAAATTTTCGACCCACAGGGTATCTGAGCATTGTGCTCTTGGTAATTTTCCAAAAATTTTCCCCTCCCCAAAAATGGCGGCCATTTTGAATTTTCGAATTTTTGCCAAAAATGGCAAAACACTAATTTGCTTCTATCTCCTTAACCGTGCGAGATAGAGCGATTTCGTCGAAATTTTCGACCCACAGGGCATCTAAGGAATGCAATCTTTGCAATTTTCCAAAAATTTTCCCCTCCCCAAAAATGGCGGCCATTTTGAATTTTCGAATTTTTGCCAAAAATGGCAAAACACAAATTTGCTTCTATCTCCTTAACCGTGCCAGATAGAGCGATTTCGTCAAAATTTTCGACTCACAGGGTATCTGAGCATTGTACTCTTGGTAATTTAAAAAAAATTTTCCCCTCCCCAAAAATGGCGGCCATTTTGAATTTTCGAATTTTTGCCAAAAATGGTAAAACACAAATTTGCTTCTATCTCCTTAACCGTGCGAGATAGAGCGATTTCGTCGAAATTTTCGACCCACAGGGTATCTAAGGAATGCAATCTTTGCAATTTTCCAACAAATTTTCCCCTCCCCAAAAATGGCAGCCATTTTGAATTTTCGAATTTTTGCCAAAAATGGCAAAACACAAATTTGCTTCTATCTCCTTAACCGTGCGAGATAGAGCGATTTCGTCGAAATTTTCGACCCACAGGGTATCGAAGAAATGCAATCTTTGCAATTTTCCGAAAAATTTTCCCCTCCCCAAAAATGGCGGCCATTTTGAATTTTCGAATTTTTGCCAAAAATGGCAAAACACAAATTTGCTTCTATCTCCTTAACCGTGCGAGATAGATCGATTTCATCAAAATTTTCGACCCACAGGTATTTCAGCATTGTATTCTTGGCAATTTAAAAAAAAATTTCCCGTCCCCTAAAATGGCGGCCATTTTGAATTTTCAAATTTTTGTCAAAAATGGCAAAACACAAATTTGCTTCTATCTCCTTAACCATGCGAGATAGAGCGATTTCGTCGAAATTTTCAACCCACAGGGTATCTAAGGAATGTAATCTTTGCAATTTTCAAAAAATTTTCCCCTCCCCAAAAATGGCAGCCATTTTGAATTTTCGAATTTTTGCCCAAAATGGAAAAACACAAACTGGCCTTAACCGTGCAAAATAGAGTTATTTCGTTGAAATTTTCGACCCATAGGGTATCTAAAAAAATGTACTCTTGGCAATTTTCAAAAAAATTTCCTTTTCCCAAAAATGGCGGCCATTTTGAATTTTCAAATTTTTGCCAAAAATAGAAAAACAGGAATTTGCTTCTATCTTCTTAACCGTGCCAGATAGAGTGATTTCGTCAAAATTTTCAACCCAACCAATGCAAAAAGGCATGAAGCTGAAATAATTTACATCTACACTAACAAATATTTAAGCATCATTGATATATTTTACAAATGAAACAGGGTCTTGTAAGACTACTGTACAATTTGGGCAAAAGGTTCATGGGTGGACATTACACATGATAATGTGTGTTCTTCTATGCTATCCTGTTTCTATTCGCATCTACTATCAACAGGGCGGCCGATTTCTAGTTGTTCTTTATTATTGTGAATGATTCTCAGTATTGAATTGTTTAATTGTTAAAGTAAAGAGCTATTCAAACGCCCTTAATAATACTTTATGCAATGTATTTCTGTATTTAAAAAAAAAGATTGATGAGTCAAGTAGCTCAGACAGCCAAAACACTGACCAGGATTCGGATTCAGGATCTTCTGATGACCAGGACACTGTAACTAGGGGTAAAGATGCAAGTAAACGTCCTGGGAATTCTGATGAAGAAGTGCAAAAGGTTTTTTTATTTCAAATTTTATGCAAAAATCACTTGGAACAAGTGGCAATGTTTTTACTAGATTAAGAGCATTCTTTTGTGCTTCCAATAATTCATCCCTTCACATATTTTCTATTAACCACCCAAGCCAAGCAAAAGTGAAAAAATATAAGCACCAAATACATTAATTTTGAAGATTATGAATTATATTTGGGGTACTTTAAACTTTAAACAGAATTTAAGTGCATTTCAAACATTAGATATTTTCTTATAATATTATATAGTTGGGATCTTTCAGTCCTGCTGTTGTAGGTTTGGGTCTTGCTTCAGACAGTAAGCAGGAAGGCTGTCAGTTGCTTGCCATCGGTAATGCTGCTGTTGGTCAATGGTTTACAGTTTGTCTTGTATTATGGATTGAAGAGCAATTTCAGTATCAGTGTCACAACCCAATTGGGCTTTGCATATCAATATATATTAATGTTTCTGTCATAAAATACATATTCTAACATGACACGGCTGTGTCCGCGATTCTGATTGGTTAATAAATAAAAAATTGCTCTGTAAAACCCCGCATTAACCTAATGAGTTCTATTTTATCACTCACAATGCTACTCCACAAAAAGAAAACTTGAACTAACAGCCTGGATTTTTTTTTCATTAAAGACAAATAATGGTAAATATGATATTCAGGGATTCTTACATTTGAACATAGAATATACTGATATGAATGTTCTAAAGTTTAATGACGATTAACAAAGAAAAGGGTTATCTTATTTTGTGGCTCTTCCAATAATTCAACTGCACCCTTCGATAAAAAAAATCTTTATAGAATATTCGTATAATCTATTATAGAAATAGACAACGACGAGCTCGGGGTTATAGATTTTACCACGATTAGCGCATTAGAATCACTCCGGCTCCGCCTTCGTGATCCTAATATCGCTAATTATTGTAAAATCTCCTATAACCCCTTGCTCGTCGTTTTCTATTTCTATAATCTAATATCTGGATCACACTGTTCTGTACTGGTTTCACGAGCTACATATCAGCGCAAAATGTTTCACTCATCGGGGCTTCTGTGGCTTGGTGCCTTTCTTGTTTTAGTAGAATCTGCTTGTTGCACTAAGTGTAAGAAAATTATGATTTTAATATAGGTAGGATGTGTTTTTGACAGCATTTTCAGCATGTGGCAGATTTTTTGTTGTTGAAAACTTGCCATGAGCTGCTACATGTTAAATTAAAATGTTCATGCCAGGTGTTTTGGGGGATGTTCATTTTGTTTTTACATGTGGACTATACATATACAAGGTCCATTTATGGAACGATAAAGACTAAGTTGTCAGCCAAAATTCAAGTATGTGTTGCTATGATTATAGGAACTATTGTGAATGAGTTAAGACTGCTTTTAATGCCTCAATATTTATCAATACATGACTGTGAAAAAGTGAATGTTGTAAATTGAATGAATAGCTGGCTGTCAATCAATTAAATTTCATAAATTATCCCAAGAATAATTTTTTTAAATGTATGAATATTGATAAATAAAATATAAAAGCTACAATATTTAAACATTCTTCTTTGTGGTTTGCCTGAACCAGTATTAACAGTAACACTTTTAGATTCAGTATTAAAATTCAAAAAGTAATATCAGTTTATATCAAAAGTTTGATATATGATCCCTTCACTTAGTATGTCATCTGTTATTTTTTCACTTTTGGAACTGTCTTCTAATGATATGAGAAATCCATTGAAATCAACATTTACCCTTTGGCCTCCAGTTGGCCAGTATTCAACTGTACATTACACAGTGCTAAAGGAAAGTAAAGTAACCATATGTGTTAATCGCCAGACATGACACTAATTAATACACTCTACTGTTGACTGCTTGCTGACAGATAAGATTGTCAAAGGGTTAATTCCACATATCTTCAAATTCTAATATTCTTGTAATTTCTTATCCATTAGAAAAAGAGAAAAGTCCAGGAAAGGCAGGCAAAAAGCAATCAGGAAAAGAAGACAGTCTGTGAAAAAACAAATGAACAGAACCCAAAGGAAAATACCAGAGTAGACAGTAAGTTGAAATGTATTTGCCCCAAACCAGTGAATAGTGACCATGTTTACCAATTCAGTTGTCAAAATGTGTTGAATGTTCTTTTCATAAGAGTTTAAAATTTACTTTGAAATGTGGGTTATTGTTTATAAAAGGTATAAATATGTATGTTTTTAAAAAAAATCCCACAAATATGTGATGGAGAGCATTATTTTGTCCTTGGGTTTATAAGGGTAAAGCAGACAGTCTAATTCTGAGGTATCACAGTATAAAAGTGATTGGTTTAAGTTGCTGGTTTACTCACATTTTCCAAGTAGTATCATTCTCTGCAGAACAAATAAAATTTGCCTATTTTTCAAATACAAGTTAAAAAACCTTGTTCTTTACAACATAGCAAGTTATTTTTACAAGGCAACTTTATAAAAATTGTCAAAAAAGATTTTGAATGGTTTTAAAAAAACATTTATTATAGTTATAATATCCTGCAGTAACTTTTCATTGACAGCATTTATCACAAGTTACAGTTAACTAGTTGTGAAATGTTCACATCAGTTTACACTTGTGCAAACTAAAAGCAACGTACTATGGTTAACTGTTTCACCCTAACTGGGTTAACTAAATGGAATAACCAAAATGCCACACAAATTGTACCTATTTTTTTATTAAGCTTATAGGACTCTGCCCTGTGGTCATACTTTGTGTAGTTTAATGACAATATACAGTGCAGTAGATTTAGCAAATAATCTTATCTGCAGTCAAGATTTCAGATTTGCACACTCGTAAATAAACACAAGTATGACTAACAAATGGAGTCAGTGGTAATTCCCAGAACTCAAAGTGTTAGAAGAGCTGATATACACAAGAATATTACAGGAGGGAAGAAGATAAACAGTCATAGTTATTGTCGCAATAGCATATCTGAGCATAGTTTTATACATCTTAACAAAAAGTACAAGAGAATTGATTCAAGTAAAAGCTCCTTTAGCAGCCATCACACCCTTTAGTGTTGTCATTGGTATTTGAATAAATATTTTTATTTGACAGAAATCACAAGAGAAGTGATTCAGGTGAAAGCTCCTCTTGTTACGATCACACCACTGAAAAGAGGACATCAACAAGTGATAGAAGTAGCAAAAAGTGCAAGTGAAACTGCTGAGTCAGCAAAAGTGAAAGCCAAGGATGAACAATATTATACACAAGAGAAAGAGGTAATACAGTTCATACAACTTTGATTGTTGAGCTTTGGTTTTGGTGTTTTTATCGTGCTGACCTCCTGGTTATTGTTCTTCTCTTGGACAAATCAGCGCCTCACAAGATACTCTTATTAGTTCCTGTATACTCAACAACTTTTTGCTCACTGATGCTCATACAATGATGGAAGAATTGAGAATAGCCAAATGGTTGACATTTTAACTTGCCAACAACCTCTTGGCTGCAGTCGACTCTGTGGGTATGGGTTGATGCCAGCTGATTCCACATGGTAGCATATGGGGGTGTAAGGAGATCCTGCACTAATATGACCTTAGCTGTTGAAAGGGACATTAAACTCTAGCTTTGTGCACAATAAGCTGTTGAAAGGGACATTAAACTCTAGCTTTGTGCACAATAATATAAAGAATACCTATTGGTAAAGTGTCAACTTGTTGGAATTATATTCAATAGCCTGAGAGATAGCATGAGCTGTTGTCTATCTATGCATGTGTCACAGTGGAGATTCCGATTCAGGGGAATCGGTGATTCCCCTAGCGGAGATCCTGATCGGACTTTCCACTAGACAGTGGAGACTCCGATCCATTACTTAAGGACTGTAATCGCAGTTTCCACTAGGAGAAACTCCGATCGGGATTTCCACCGATTCCCCTGGCCATAGGCTTTGTAATGTCACTATGTGCTGATGAGATTTTAGTACAACAAAATATAAAATGCTAATTCTGAAAGTTTGCAGAGGCTTTTGCTGATAAGGATGTTGAAGAGCGATAAAATATCTTACTTTATCAAATTGTTTTAAACCCTTTGTTCCTGCAAAGGCAGCTGTATCAGCAACGGATGCAAATGTAAGAAAGCCGGCCTGAAGTGCTCAACCAAGTGCCATGCTTCAGAAAAGGAAATTTGTCAAAACTAGATATAAATAACAAAAACAAAAAAAAAAACTCTGTATCAGTGTTTTAATAGTGCTGAATGTGATATTTGCTTTATCTCACTAGTAGTATTTTTGTCTTATCTCACTTTAAATAAATGTACTGCAAAAACTATACAATGTTGTGTTTATTTGCCTCACAAGAATTAATAATGTGACTTAATGATTTTGAAGGATTGTCATAGGGCCAAGGGAATCGGCAATTTCCCTAGTGGAAATCCCAATCAGAGTCTCCCCTAGTGGAAACTGCGACTACAGCCCTTAAATCATGGATCGGAGTCTCCACTAGTGGAAACTCCAATCAGGATCTCCACTATGAAATTCACCGATTCCCCTGAATCGGAGTCTCCACTGTTACATATACAAGGAAAATTATTCAAGTGAGGCATGTTTTTATGCACTAAGTTTATTCCCTCAGTTAAAGTATTTTTCAGCTGCCCTGTTCAGATTGAAGGTCACTTGGCATTGAAGTCTGTGGCCGTGAGTTCAAAGCCAGCCCATGGTAAAATGTGGATAAACTTGGGGCCAGTCCTGATATGAACCTAGCTGTTCAAATGGCCATTAAACCCCCCAACTAATTTTATAGGAGGAATGTCCAACGCTCTAAAGCTCTAAACATTTATGTGTTATTATGTCATATTGTTGATGTTTTAAACATGTTTACACAGGATCTTTTACGTATGCGAGACAAATTTCCAATACTCTAAACAGACTGTGTGTTGTGATTGGCTTCATTGATTCTTTTACATGTTTTTTTCTTCACAGGATCCGTACCACTACTGCTGTAGTTATTGCAATGCTTATGTGAGACAAATTCCCAACACTCTGAGAGGTGAACATCTCATTACATGTGCCACAAAGCACCTGTTGACCCCTCCATCACCTGATCAGATCTCCATGATGATTCAGAAAACTAAGCTACGTGAGTTACATATATGATTGTTTTACCTATTTTCAGTCTATTACAAAAACTGTACACTCTTTCTTTAGCTGTAACATCTGAAACATTTTAGTGCAATATCTTGCCCCACAAAATTGATTGCATAACAAATAACACTTGTATTTTAAGAATATATATCTTCTGTTAATATTTTTTGCACAACAAAGATGCAGAAGTCTGACATTAAATTCATTAGACTGGAATGTTGAATAGACCAGATTCTGGTCCATGAAGGATACATTGTTTTCATGGCAATAGTTGGAATAAAGGATCTTATGCAAGAGTTGTCTTGAAATCTTGTGTTCGGGTTTTTGTTATGTTACTTGTTTTTATGGTAACAGAAGTTGTAATCAAGTTATGTGAAACCTTGTTCACTGAGAGTAAAATTTTGGTTGACAAGGAGTGTTTTGTTCGGACGCCATGAAATACAGTTCAACAGACTTCACCAGAGTATGGACTTATTCCAATAATTCATTATATCCCCAGACGAAAGTCGGGGATATATTGGATTCAGGTCCGTCGCGCCGCCGCCGCCGCCGCCGCCGTAGAAATTTCCTTGTGGACGCGATAACTCAAAAACAAATTAATATTTTTTTTTCAAACTTGGTACACAGGTTAAGGGTGCCCAAAGGAAGATCCCTATTTTAAGGTGACCTTAAACTCCCAGTAAAAAAGAACTTATGGCCACCTTAAGGTCAGAAATTGCACTTTTGGCCACTTAGAGCCCTGTAGGTCACAAACTATGATGCTCAGCTGGCTGAAATTTTACCTGACAACACATTAATATGTTCTTAGTACATGTGCCGAAAATCATGACTTTAAGTTGAGGAGAAAATTGTGTTTGAGGCCCATAAATACCCACACTTAGGGATTTTTTGCTATACTTTACACATATTTTGCCCTATAATTTGGAAGTGATAATTCTGATGAGTCTCAAACTGCGCTAGGTATAACTTTGATATGTAATCCTTGTCTGTAGAAAATTTTAGGGCTGTAGGTTTACCCAAAGGGGTCGACTTAAGGTCTCAAAAGTGCCCACAGAGACCCAATTTATGCACTTTTTGCCACTTTCAAGCACTGTAGCTTTCAAACTATGTCTCTCATCTAAGTTAAATATCATCTGGGAATATATCTATGTGTTTTCTTATATGTGCCCCAACATTTAGGCCTTTAATAGACAGTTAACCTGTGTATCAGGACCATAAACACCCGCCCGAGTGACCCTTATAAGACATTTTTCACATCTTTTTCCCTGTAACTTGGAAATGGTAAGTCTGAGAAGTTTCAAACTGTATTAGATATATATTCTGTGTGTAATCTTAGTATGTAACAGATTTTAAGTCTGAAGCTTTAATTTTGAAGGTCAAATTGAGGTCTCTAAAAGGCTCCCAAAGACCCAATATTTGGACTTTTTGCTACTTTTAAGCCCTGTGACTGTCAAACTATGTGACTGATAGAGCTCAAATCCTATCTGAGAAGATATTAGTATGTTATTTTTATATGTGCCAAAAATTAAGGCTTTAAGAAGACATTTAACCTGTGTATGAGGACCATAAATCCCCACCCGAGTGACCATTTTTAGACATTTTTCACATATTTTTCCCTGTAACTTGGAAATGGTAAGTCTAAGAAGTTTCAAACTGTATTAGATGCATATTCTATGTGTAATCTTAGTATGTGACAAATTTTAAGTCTGAAGCTTTAATTTGAAGGCCACATTTAGGTCTCTAGAAGGCCCATAAAGACCCAGTATTTGGACTTTTTGCCAATTTTAAGGCCTGTGACTGTTAAACTATGTGACTGATAGAGCTGAAATCTCATCTGGGAATACATTATTATGTTCTTTTTACATGTGCCAAAAATCAAGGCTTCAAGTAGACATTTAACCTGTGTATGAGGACCTTAAACACCCACCTGAGTGACCCTTTTAAGACATTTTTCACATATTTTGCTCTGTAACTTGGAAATGGTAAGTCTGAGAAGTTTCAAACTTTATTAGATACATATTCTATGTGTAATCTTAGTATGTAACAAATTTTAAGTCTGAAGCTTTAATTTGAAAGCCACATCGAGATCTCTAAAAGGCCCACAATGACCCAATATTTGGACTTTTTACCACCTTTAAGCCCTGTAACTGTTAAACTATGTGATTGATGGAGCTGAAATCCCATCTGGGAATGCATTATTATGTCCTTTTTACATATGCCGAAAATCAAGGTTTTTAGTAGACATTTAACCTGTGTATGAGGGCCATAGACACTCGCCCAAGTGCCTTTTTTGACATTTTTTCCGTATTTTGCCCTGTTATTTGGAAATGCTTAGTGTGACAAGTCTTAAACTGTATTATATATAATTTTTGTTTGTTATGTATGTCCCCCAAAAAGTTTCAGATCTGTAGTTTAAAATTGCTAAGGTCTCTTTAACAATTGTAAAATGCCCACAGAAACCCAATTTATGGATATTATGCCACTTTAAAGCCCAGTAACTGTCAAACTATGTGGGTTATAGAGCTGAAATCTTTGAATTTTTAAAAGGAAATGCCTGTCTATTTAAATTTTGAATATTAATAATGTTATGGCTATCTTAGTCTTTTAAGAACTTATTTTTGTGTGTTATACCTCTGCTTGCTGAATTTTTCACTTTTTAAAATGAAACTGGTTAAACATATTGAAGTAGACAAAATGGACACTTTAAGTGAGCTTTAAGTCCCAATATTAATGAAATTATATCCTTATGTAGTAAAACTAGGGGATTTTTAACCCTCAACTAGCCCAGTTTTATTCAACTTGCCGCAGTTAATTTTGGCACAGCTCCTACAGTTATGAACTCATTTCAGTTGATAATCACATACTTAAAATTCTCAATTCTTTTTGTATTTGAGTACCCCTTTTATATAGATTGTTTGTTTACCATTTATGCTCAACCCACATCCCCCACCCACCTCTGGGACCTCCAGCTATATTGAGTGACACTAAATAAACAAAGGTATTTAATGATATCAGATGAGAAACAAAGAACTCAATGGGGTTGCAGATCTTGTGTAATAGTGAGAGAGGTGTGGAGAAGGGGAGAGGGGTGGGGGTGGGAGGTGGTGGGCTTCATTACATATAACACAAAGGGGAGTCAGAACTGAGATTGTGTCACATATTTAGGTTGCATATATATGGACCACATATATAGGTATAGAGGAAATGAATAACTGAAAACAATTTGCAAATTCTAAAAATAATATAAATAAAATAATAATATAAATAATTTTTTTTAAAATAATATTTTATTTGTGAACAAATATAGAAACAGATATGCGCTTTTGGGATTATGAATTTTAGAATGGACATTGAATCATCAATCATTTAAATACTTTGAAGGAAGATTGAAAAATATGAAGAGTTGAGTTAAAAATAATATTTTATTTGTCAACAAATATAGAAACAGATATGCTCTTTTGGGATTATTATTTTAGAATGGACATTCAATCATCAATCATTTAAATACTTTGAAAATAGGTTTAGAGTTATCATTGCAGGAAGATTGAAAATATAATTTGAGTTATGTATTCGACGTCTGGGGATACACCATCTTCCTTGGGGAGATATAAACAGAGTAGATTGATGTGCTGAAGTTCATATAATAATGGGTAATTATGTTTTAAAAAATTCCCGATCAAAACCTGTGGCGTGAGTGATGACCTGTCTGGGGATATGTTGGCGCCGAGTTGGCCCAATCTAGTTTTATGTAGTTTTCTGTTGTACATTACAGGAGTTTTGGGAAAATACTTTTTACTGATTTAAAAACCCTCTTTTGGCTTCATTGTTTCAAACGTATTCTGTGTGTTTCATTTAGTTTTATTAGGAATAATGTTTTCATTTTTTTTCAGATGAAGTTAAAACCAAACAATCAGCAAACCGTGTTGTCATAGGTATGTTAAAAATATATACTTGTGGCAAAAAGAATTATTACCTCTTCTAATGTTTACATAATCAGTCAGGCTGTTCAGTAAAATGTTTTGTAAAAATCTTTCTGAAAATGGAAACTGAAAGGTGGATAAAGTTTAATACTGTTATTATTTTGTATTTAAACATTGACAATTTATCCATATGAAGACATTTTTGGGGGGATTTTTCAAAAACCATCGTTGTTTGTCAATTTCTCTGTCCACCCATTCTGTGAACTTTTCCAAGCTATACCTCAAAACTTTGACAATGATGAAGTTGAAGCTGTTATATGTGGTAAAACTAGATCTTACACGGTACTTGTTCCTTTTGAGGTTATTGCCTGGTGGCTATGAGTGGAGAGATTTATGGCCTTAGTGGTTTTTGCCAAGTCCACAACTTTGGGGCCATCAGTGACAGTAAGATCAAATTTAATTGGGGGCTTTACTCTACAATTTGCCTAGAAGGTGGGGATTGGTGTGAGCTGTGGAAGGTGGACTATAAGTTTGTGTCATATCTGTGTAGTGTCACTACTTGTTTGGTTAACCAGTTACGCTATGGATGGGGGGATTCTGAGTTAATATTGGCAATACTTGTTCATTTAACTTGATTTGGGGTTAATGTTACTTTCAACACATTTTATAGCTTATATCATGACAGGTAGTCTTTAGGGCTGAGGAAACCACTACATACTACTTCGTCAAGATTCTCCACTGTAAACTGCCAAGCATTGGTATGCAACTGCAACTTTCCCCTTAGGGTCCGGGTGTTTGGACCACAGACCTCAGAGGCAGGATGTAAGTGTGTTACCCACTACACCACCGAGTCCCCCTGATACTGTTTCAAGGCACTTGGGATATATCTCTAGAACTGTTCAAAATAACAACATTTGACAGAAAGAACCCCTTATTGCTTTACACATTTATTCCTGGGGTTGATATTTTATTGAGAATATTCTTAATTTTGCACCAAGAATTTAATTTGTGTGTCAAATGTTTTCATAGAAAAGCAAGGATGTTAACATGGCTTGTTATTGAATATGACCTCCAAGGTGATGGCATGGATTAAAGCCTCACCCAAAGCCATAAACCCAGCAAATTTAAAATACTGTTGTGAGTGCTCAATGTTTTACCCTTGTGTTTTAAAATATCTAGCTGACAACAAGGAAAGCATCACAATGACATCATTAAAGGGGCTTACAGTACAAGCAGAGAAACAAAAGGGAACACTACCTCCTGCAAACATCACCAGTGAACTTGAAAGCAAGACAAAACCGGACAGATCTTATGCACAAAGCCATGAAGAGATGGTGGAATTGATTGATGCAGATCCCAGACTAGATGTATCATCATTTGTTAGTAGTGTTTCTGGCACTATCTGGCAGCCTAAGAAAGATCTAGACTTCACTTGTGAAGACTGTGGACTGGTACTTGCTAAAGCTGCCAGATTATGTCACAGTCGAATATGCAGAAAGGTGATCTCGTGTCTCTACTGCAGTAAAGTATTTGACAGCCTGGACTTGCTAAAGAAACACAAGCCACAGTGCAAGGAATTGAATTGGGATCAACATCCAGTGAGGCTGTTGCAGCATGAGAAAGAGATACCAAGTTCTGTATTTAATGTCTCGGTTTCATCTGGGGCAACAAGAGAGAAAGAAGATACTGATAGTAAGGCTGCATCTGAAAGTGAAGGATGTATAAATGAAATAAACCAATCTAAAGTAGTTGTCAGTATAATAGGTGACTCAGATCAGCAGCAAAACACCGACAGTTGTGGCAAAAAGAACTGTAATAAGTCAGTCAATCAAAGTGACAGGAAGGCATCCAAGCCAGGTGAAGTCAAAGCAGGAAGTCAAACTAGATCTGGACCCAAGATTCTAAGAAAGAAAAAACAACACAAAACTGACCATACAGAAACAAGGAAAGGGAAGAGACAGGCACTCGATGCATTAATGGAAGTGGATGAGGAATGCTCTAAGAAGAAAAGTGTGCAGGAAAGCCATAAGAAGGAAATGTCAGCTGTGAGGCACATTTGTTTGAAATGTGAGAAGGAATTCACTGCAAGACGATTTCTTGTCAGTCATCAGATCAAGTGCAAGAAAAAACTCAATACAGATGTTGAAAATGCTTCCATTCCTGCAAATCAACTTTCTGGCCAGGCAATAGAGAGTCTGAATGATGGTAAATCTCATCCAAAGCAGCCGCCAGTGTTTCACTTGTGTATTCAGTGTGATCATCAGTTTGTCTCTGCTGAAGAACTACGAGAACACAAGAGCAATCCTGAAGAATGCCTAAAGTGGATTAAGCTCAAAACTAGACAGAAAGGACTAAAGCCTTCATCCAGATTTTGCTCCGGGTGCAAGAAAAACTTTGCAACTCAGCATGATTATATCAAACACCGCAACACTTGTGTTGATTTGAAAACAGATCCAAAAGCTCACAACTGTTTCCAGTGCTACATGACCTTTGATACCAAAGAAGCACTGAAAAATCACAAGCAGTTTGCTCATTCTTTTAACAGAACCAGCAATTGTTGGGTATGTGGAGCAACCTTTGCTAATTTTAAAGAGTTCTTAAAGCATGCGGAAGAGCATGGAGATATAAAGAAAAGGCATCCCAGTAGATCCAGACCTTGTCATGTGAGAGATGGTCACCATTTGGTTTTGAAAAAGGGAGAAGATCCCAATAAATTGATCCCTCTATCCCAAGAAGCCATTGATGCCATTGCCAATGTAGTGCAAGCTGGTCAAGGTGACAATACCAACAGAATGTCTGCCAATGGGGAACATACTATTGAAACAGCTTGCGAGGACACAACATTAAATATTCAGCAGGAATCTGTTCTGGTGTCAGGCATAATGAATAAAAGTGTTGACAGACAAAGCTGTGAAACTAGCACAAGTAAAGAGCGACATTTGACTGATGAACATAATTCAAGTGCGAATAATGCCATTAAAAAAACTGATTCACAGAATTTATCTGCCCATGGAAGGTTGGTAGATGCAGAAAAAGACACCAACAAGCATCTGGGACAAGCATCAAAACCAGTGAATGTATTACCAAATAGCAATCCAATTTCCTATGTTCCTCTTCAAAAACCAGTTGTGGTAAATGAGAAGGAAATGGTTGACAAAGTAACTGGAATTCTGGATTCTTTAAAAGCCACCAAACCTACCTGTGAAAACTTTCAGAAACTGCTCTCTACACAGAGAATCAGCCAGCCTATTCAAATTAAGACCAATGACCCTCAGCTTCAGATGATGATTGGATCTCTAAAAACATCCCAGAAGATTAAACTAACAGGCAATAGAGTTGGATATGTACTAAAAGCTCAAAAGACTGACAGTGGGTTCAAGATCTTAGATCCTAGTACCTTACCCAGTTGTGGAGCCACGGACAAGCTTACAATTCAGAAACAGTCAACAGAGCAATTATCTGAATCTGTGTCAAGTGGTTCTCAAACTACCTCAAAAGATGTTAAAAATATACAAGAAAGTCCAAAACCTCCATTAAGTGAAAATGCTAAACCTACCACAACAGGAACTATAGACACTGCTAAGTTGCATGGTGATGTTGGCATGCCAAGCACTAAAGGCAAGAAGGCCAAAAGAAAATGTATGGAAGAAATTTCAGAGAATTTGAAATCCAAACAGGAAAGTCAAAGAAAACTTTCCCTGAAAAGGAAAGCCAAATCTGGGGAAGAGCATAACAGAGATAGCGAGACAAACTCTCAGGGCTCTACTGTACAAAAAAAGAATAAAGAAATGTTATGCAACAACCCTAAAAGTTTTGAAAGAGTTAGGCAAAGCATTTCGTCCATTGGCTCACATCCAGAAGAACCTACATTAAAAAGAAAAGTGGGAATACAACAGCTAACAAAAGGACCCAAACATAAGCCATCTATTTTAACTAGGTATCAAAGTGGAAAAAGAAACACAAGAAGTAGTTTGGGAAATAAGACTAACATGGAGAGTAAGACATGTGGTGCACAAGGTGTAAGCTCGAGCAACAAGACTCCAGTACAGACTATTGTTCCTATAGGTAATAATAAGGTAAAATGCATGTACTGTGGCACCATTATGACCAATATTACGGAGATAACGTCACATAAATGTAGTAAAGAAGGGGCAAGTTCAAATGTTTCTGGCATTAAAAGCCAGCAAAACCTAATGACACAGGGCACAAGCAATTCTCTGGAGCAGTTTTCAAAGCTAGGACTTCTGGGCACAGTTCAGATGATCAGGAATGAGGACTGTGGAACTTGTGGAGAAGCAGATGATGACATAGATGTAGAGTGAAGGAGAGTGAGTGAGCAGCAGAGGTGTAGTGTTAAATTAGTTTCCAGTGAAAAAGGTATACCAGAAAGATGTTTCTACAAGGATATACACTACTGCTGTCTTTTACTGTTAACAGGGACTTATTTCATGAGCCAGTGATCTTGCCACAAGTAAAGAAAAATCTTCACAAATTAGTTGAAATTACAATAGTTTTGGTTAATTAAAAAAAAAACTAGTATTGGCTAACTGATGGATTATTGCAACTATGGTCAGGGAAGATAAAGCCTTGTTTTTTACTTGTAAAGTTAAAGTCATGGTATATCCTGGATAAACTAAAATACTTTGTTGGTTGAAAAAATCTTTTCACAGATTTAGTAATAATAAACAGGTAATTTTAGCAAGGATAATGGTTCCATCTATTTATCGTCACATTCTGGCAACTTGTATGAGTTTTTGTGAGCTTCACTTCTTCAGGATCAGCAATGAGTTTATTGTTGTTTATAAAAGATGTTCTCTAATTAATATGTTAAAGTGAATTTTCAATTTATATAGAAAGTTTTCTATAGAAGGAATGTAGAATTATACCAATTGTTCTAATAATTGTTTATTTGATTGATATTGATAATAGAGAGTCTGACAAGTAACACTGTAAAATAGAAGACATTGACAATTTCAAAAGCTGTGTGACTTTCTGCCTGAATCAGAAAAAAGAGCTCACTGGTAGAAGTTTGAAAAATTTTGTTGTAATTTTAATTTTTATTAGATAAATACTTACCATTTCCTGACCATTGCTATATGTTGGTGCCATCCAACTCACTGGCCAACGTTGAGAAACGTTTTAAGATACCTTAAGAGGCCAATGAGTGAGTGTGAACTAGCATGTCCCCCTAGTGGTCATGTGACCACACTAGTAAACAACCTTCATTATTTTTGTTGCAGAAAATACTCCCCTAGTACTGAATCTGCGGGGAGGTAGGGGGGGGACTATCCTGGTCAGGAAATGGTAAGTATTTATCTAATAAAAATTAAAATTACAACAAAATTTTTCAATTTTATTGCGAAAAATACACTTACCATTTCCTGACCATTGCTGAATGCAGCCTTCATGGAAGGAGGGCAGTACTAGAATATAAAGACCCAGTACACCACTCTGCACAGCTATCATACACAGCACAAACCTATAGGCATTCAGATCCAAACTCACCTCCCAGATGAGGCAGTGGAACTGTTGAGCACTACAAAACAACACAGCCTTGTTGTTGTTGTTGTTGCTGTTGTAGGAAAGAAGTAATCATTACAGAGACTCACTACCTAGCCTACAACTAAAACATTATGAGAAGTTTACATTGAAATTTACATGCATACAACAACATATAAACTTCCAACAGTCACCACATACCATACAGATCCCCTAAATCATAGTATGTAGTTGAAGTTCTCCCAAACTGACAGTTATTGCCACAGTTGAATGCTGTATCTAGACAAACATCCAACACCCACACAGGTGACACAAATATTGGAAGTGTCATCAGTAAATTGTGTAATTCCAAGCCTGAATGAAGTCAACAATTCTGCCTAATATAAAGACAGATAGTATGACAGACATACAGATGCAAATGCATACTAAAGTATCAAAATAAGTATCACACATATACTTATAAGATAACAAACTGTAGGACACAATATCAAAGTCTGACCACAAGCAAACCAAGCAGGTGAGACTGAAAATTGGTGAAAAAGTTATGGTTTCCAGTAACAGGCATCTGAAAATTCATATACAGAAACACTATCCTAAAGCCTAAAGATTCTTGCTTTGACTCGCTGCTGTTGAGAGTCAGAATTTGACTTCACCTCAGTCAAAATGCTAGTCTGCCTACAGCAAGATAAGATAGTTGACCTGAAAATATCTGCTGTAAAGCCTTCCTAATTAGGCACAGACAAGACATAATAATTCCTCATTGAATCCTTTGTCCCAAGTAAAAGTATTT
This sequence comes from Sabellastarte sp. h YS-2021, assembly GCA_964017235.1. Classification (NCBI taxonomy): domain Eukaryota; kingdom Metazoa; phylum Annelida; class Polychaeta; order Sabellida; family Sabellidae; genus Sabellastarte; species Sabellastarte sp. h YS-2021. The sequence continues at coordinate 79,863,285 of OZ024934.1, read as the reverse complement.
CAAAACCTCCCAAGACTGCTGTCCCAGTGATTGAGAGCTGGCATATCGACCGGCTTAACTGAAGTAGGCCCATCCGAAGCAAACTGATTCTTGGGTAATAAATGGCCAGAGCCATTTGTGAGCAATACTCCTTTTAAGTAAGGGAAGACAATGCTAACAAAAATTACCCTTCTTCCTTTGCCTGATGCCAAAGTCAAAAGAAAGATCGTTGTGAAAGTTAATAACCTTCAAGAAATCTTCCTCAAAGAGACCAAACAAGACCAGAGACAAAAGGTAAAGAAGGCCTAACCTATTGGCTACTGGATTGTCTCTATAGAAACATGTCAACAATCTATACAACTGAATAGTTCTGGAGACTTATTACCCTTCAAGTAAAGCAATCTACAATTGTTATTCTGTAACCAGCAATAGTAGATAGCTTTAGATTCTTTTCCTTAAAGAAATAGTTAAGGAAATTTGCTACATGTAGAAAAGTATTATCTGAGATGTTCACCACAAAGAAGCCTCAGATGGAGTTTTGTGGATAGATCTACCAGGCCCCACAACCAAGAACATCCACCATGACCATCATGATTCAATCATGATGAATCTGCACCTGAAGGTGGTCATCTCCTAAATCACCTGAAGAATCCTTGGCTATCCTGGTGCAATCATGATGATTCTGCACCTGTAGGTGATCATCTTGAGTCACCTGAGGAATGAGAGCCACTGGAACAAACACAAAGCTGTCCAGATCCTCCCAAGAAATGTGTAATGCATCTGTTCCCCAAGCCCCACAGTCTAAGGCAAGGAAACACATACACTGGAAGCATTCAGGTTGTTGGATACCAATGGCATAATGATTGAACTCACCTACAAGGGAAGCCTTAAAAGGAACCTTTTGTGGAAACAGATCCACCAGATCCCAAAAAATAAGACATTCCTAGCCACTCTGATGCAATCAAGATGATTCTGCACCAAAATCTTGAAGTAGCCCCTCTTAATAGCTACAAAAAGAATTTCTTGCCTTTCCTGAGATCTTTTGTCGTATTAAGATAACCTCTCAAGGCTCTCACTGGACAAAGAAACCTATCTTGCACCAAAGCATGATCTAAAGAAGGTTCCAAAGCAGGAATGACTACAGGTTGAAAAACCAAAGGAGCCTAAGAAGCCAAATGATTCACCTGCATCACCTGAAGAATCAAGGTCACAGGACCAAACAAACTGTCCAGTCCATCCCAAGAAAAGTTGAAAAAGACAAGCTTGTGGTTCAAACTAGTTGCAAAACAAATCCATCATTGGTGATTGTAATCAAAGACAGATTTGATTGAACACCTGAATCAGAATAGAAGATTCAAAAGTCATCCAAAACACATTCAATTTGAATCATCTTGACTCTCATGAACAAAGAATTTGTTGGAATATTTGTATACCCTGGGAAGTGATATGCCTGAATCTGAACCCATGGCATTCGTCCAAGGAATGATTCTTCAGATAAGGAAACACATTCCTGAAAGTGGGTACCTCCCTACCTGTTCAGATAGGAAATCAACAGATTCAGAATCCGAATCAGACTTCCAAATGATTCTAAAGGTAGTAGCCCTGTTAATGTGGAGTCTTGACCCCTCATGATACAACAGACCACTGGCTGTTTGATGCCATAATTGTGCATCCCAACCCTTAAAGAAAGCATCTAATAACAAAAAGAGATTGTGCTCCTTCTGATGAAGTAATGGGAGCTCCTGCAAATTTGAAAAGTCGTTCCACCACTGAAGATGATCCCTGAGAACCTGAGAACAGAAAAACTGGTACATTATCTGTGTTTTATGTGTGGTATCTGTGGTACATTAGCAGATAGCCTTGGGGTTACCTGATAAACAAATGACCCAATGGCACTGTTTCCTCCTATGAAGCCATACCGCCACCAAAGAAATGGCTTCCTTAGAAACCATTAGCCGGAGAAAATGCTTTGCTATGAGTAAAGATGTACCCTAAGGTGGAATCTGCAATCCAAACTAAAAATCCTGGTGCTTTAGACAAGATGTTTTTTTTTTTTGTTTTTTTTTCCAATGTATATAAGCTGGTGACACCCAATGCCTTCTACTGCAGCCATCAGGTTCACTATCCGTTGATACAATAGTAAAGTCGAAAATAAACCATTTCCAAGAGCAAAGCAATGAAATGGTCTATATACTGGTAAAGCATGATGCGTTCTTATAGATCCCACAGTCTCACCATGGACTAACATAGCAAACAGGCAGTGAACCGGTGTGAACTGTCATCAACAGGGAAGTGAAGATAAAAATTTGTGTGAATCCGGCTACGAAAGAATGCAACTGTAAGGAAACGAGTTGACACACCCATTCACTTACTAGTAACAATTGCGAAAATCCCAACTATGCGAAATTAAGGTACATGTAAAGGTTTATTACCTGACCTCAACTATTAGTGGTAGCCATCTCTTCCCAGCTTATCACAACCGATAAACTGTAAAATTGTAGCGATATCACCATCTCACTGGTGTTATCGCCCTTTTGTCGATCATTTCATAAACAGCTTTTATGCAACTGATGTCTCCCGCATTTTATTCATTTATTCTTAACACACATGTCCACAACTGCTTTAGGAACATGAATAAGTAATCCTTCCTGGTACTGTTGCCTCTGTGAAAGGTAAAGTATGTTTGAAAATTATCCTCTTACAATGTTGAGATGTAAGGTGAAGAATATCTGCCACTAGTGGACAAACACTCCTCCTAAAGATTACTCCTAACCCCTCTAAGTCTTACAGAGGAGGAGAGTTTTGTAACAGAGTTGGAGGATTAATTATCATAATGGGCACAAAAAACTGCCCTAGGGCACTAATCCCCTTTCTAGCCATGTGTAGGAGTTTGCTCCTTCCCAGACAGAAGAAACACTATACACCCGAGATCACAAAATGAAGTTTTCCTGGACATCTGACCAAATGTTCAGCAGGAGAAAAACCTCATTAAGAGTGAAAAAAGCACTTTTTATTCTACCAAAATCATCTAAGAGATAAGATAGAGAAAAATAAGACTTGTAACACTCCTGACGAGTAATAAGTTGAAGAACTGGTCAACGCACTGCCCACAAAACATCCAGGATCATTGAAGACTGTAATTGAAATTACTGTACACAGTCCAAGGTAGTACTGGATATTCTAGGAGATTTCTGTTAAACCTTAAATTCTTGAAGACCTCCTGACAGAGGTCCTGCTAAATAACTCCAAAAATTGTAGTCTAAGATTTAACATGATTATGCTGCAAGAAACACAGAGAACCTGTATTCTTGAACAAAATCTGACAATGGGTACAACCAGGTTTTATGTACCGGTGCCGGTTTCCAGCAGAAACCCTGCATAACCCCACAGAATAAAAAGCTAATTCTGAGATGAAACACAACTCCGGTCATCTGACAACCCGATTCCGAACCTTTTGGGAGGTATGGAAACTCGATTGTCTACGGATGACGTCATCCAAGCATTTTCCTCCGTGAAAAGTTCCGACTGAAACCCACCGGAAGAAATAAATGGTTTAGAGATCAATTCTGCATTCGAAACTTATCCACGATGCAGCATCCAACAGAAGCTATGATGTCTGCCCCCATAGGGGATTCCATCCGGTCACCCATTCGGCAGAGAATGACGTGGTGAGATATTTGCTACCAAAAACGCCTGGCTATACGAACCCGACGTGATAAGCTTATGTGACAACCGAATCCTCCACAAGGAATTCCTTGTTTTTCATGGCGACTTCCTTGGTTGCCTAGCAACCTGTAAACTGTCCCTGCCGGAGCTAGTAAGACTGCCAACAGTTTCAGTGTATAATGTAGTAAATCTTCAATCCAGTGGACAAAAAATATATAAAAATAAAAGAACTTGGCTCATTCTCATGAAACACAAGCCTTTTGAAGAACAAACAACGAAACATCAATGCCGCCATCTTACAAAAAGTGGCGCTCAATCCACCATAAAATGACCACAAAAGCACTTTTCCTCTGTGCTTCTTTAATTTCGTCCTGAGAAGACATTGTCAACACAGATGTCTTACCACAGAACTCAAAAAGCCACAAAAAATCCATCAACTTAATAAAAAATTCAAATAGAAAAAACACGTCCACACTCTAGGATGGCCAACAAAAATAATGAAGGTTGTTTACTAGCGTGGTCACATGACTACTAGGGGGACATGCTAGTTCACACTCACTCACTGGCCTCTTAAGGTATCTTAAAACGTTTCTCAACGTTGGCCAGTGAGTTGGATGGCACCAACATATAGCAATGGTCAGGAAATGGTAAGTGTATTTTTTGCAATAAAATCTCAAGTTTAGCAAATGATTACTTTGCTCTCATCCCTGTGGTTGTGTATTGGCACACAGCTCATGACAATGTGTGGGAAATAATGTTGGCCCATCCCAATATGACCCACAGCTGTTAAAACGGATCTAAAACTATAACCCTGGTTTTCATATTTACTGTATATTTTATTTAATCTTTTAATGCACCAGACACTAAAATAAAATCACCACTCCAGAAATGCTTTGATCTATAACAATGGCCATCATATCAAGAAAAATTCAAATTTCTTTTATCAGCATGGTTTTATGAATATTATATATGACAAGGTCACAACTCAATTTGTAAGTGTACCTTACCTGGAAAAAAAACACACACACAAGACTTTCATCCAGTTCTAAATACTAGTAGTATTTGTATGTTGTAAACCAGTGTTAAAATTCACAAAAAAAAAACAACTTCAAAAACATTTTAATATACATCTCTTTAATATGTACACTTTAAACAAGATTTTCTTTAAAAACAGCCTCTCAGTCTTTGAATGAAGTGTATGTAATGAGAGTGGCTTTGAGGTCAGATAATAGAAAATTTGGATAATAGAGGTTACACTGTATTGCCCGTCTATGATAGTTTTTAAGATAGGTAACAATGTTCACCACTGGGCAGTCTGGGCACGGGATAAATTTATAAAATTCTGACATTTATACTTGCAGAAAAATAGCATTAGAGATGCCTGTACCCCACAGTCTGGGCACGGGATAAATTTATAAAATTATGACACTCTGTGGGTTCCAGTGTTGGTATTGTATTGAAATCTCAATATTGATGTCAAACCTGGTTTTCCATATTGACTGATAATTTAATATATATTTTTAACAGTAAAATCTATCATTTTAAAATTAAAGTTCTGCTTCACGCAATAGGTTATGTAATTTTAAAAATCATGATTTTCACAATGTCTTGCAGTAAAGCTACATGAAATTATATAACAAAATAAATCCTGCACATCTATTGAGGATCTTGATGTTTAGTTATTTTCAAGTGGCTATGAAAACTGTTCACTAATTTCCCAGAAACGTTATTGAAATTGATACTTGTAATGTCACAGTTGAAATAGTACCACAACTGATTGATATTAAAATATCAATATATAATGCCAACAGGTAGGTTTTCACTATAATAATAAAATCTGGGCTCTACTCTCTACTTTGCTAATGAGGAGGCATTCATCATGATGGCCATTTCTTCTGCAGAATATTTGGGAGTTAAAGTGACATTGTCATAATCAAACTCAGTGTCAAATATAAAGGCTTCTACTTCATCACTACAGCTTTCTTTAGTCTGAAAAGATAATATATATCGCTTATTATGAACAACATATCTGACTGGGAAATATTATCATATTTACCAGCATACCCTACCGTGGATACATTCATGTAAACAATTACTGAATTTTAACAAAAAAAAAATATATATATATAGGCATGCTACAAATATGTTACTAGAAAGATATTTTAACAGTACTGTGTGTTTTTATTGAAGTCATTCCATAAACTATACTTAGTGCATGTGAAAATCAATGTATATTTGTATCAACAAGGTTAGCACAATTAATCATAGGTGACAGTCTGTCATTGACAATTTCAAATTATAACTGATCATTCAACACAAATCTTGCCTTTCTACATACAACTAAGTATCCGCATTCTTTCAGTATATTTAAGGCACTTTATTCATTAAATTGATCTGACAACATTTTTGGTTTTGTTCACTACCATATCTTAATGAAGTGGGTATTTTCAGTTGATACCGGATGTTAAAAATCTTGAAATTTCAAAAAATCTATCAGATTGATACACACCTCATCCCAGAAAACAGTTGATCGAATAATGATGTACACTGTGTAACAAACTAGATGAATAATTGCCTTTGGCTTGATCATAGGATGGTAACGTGGATAACTAACTGACCTAGAAATTTAGGGGCAGTTCTTAACACTACTCACCTCAGTCTCACTAGCAACAGATGGGTTTTCCTCACTTCTATTAGTTCTGCCTGCGGTTTCGTCATCCTGTTCACACAATACACTTTTCATAACTTTAAACTCTAACAAGGTTTCCGTGGCCATTTTCCTTATCTTTCCCATCATATTGGGGTCATTTACTGCCTCATCCTCGACCTCCCCAAAGTTAGGTCTGTCTTTTGTCGGGTCGTAGACTAATTCAGCTTCTTCTGAATAAGAACCACACTGTCCAACTAGATCCAACAAATCATCAGTTTCCGTTGTCGGAGCTGCGAAAATACCTTTCATTTCCAAAATACTCTGTCCAAATTCACCCCCTGACCTATTCAATTTATCACTAGCATTTTCACAGTTAGTGGAAATGTCTAAGGTAGGATGATTCACTATGATATGTTCTTTCATTATGTTACATTGCTTTTCTGTTGAATCACTTCTATTGCCGTCAGTTCCTGGCTGAACAGAGTTCATTTTGCTGTTGCTATTTTTGAGATAACTTTTGTTATTGTCAAGAGGTGTTTCTGTCTTGTCTGAGGTATTTACTGAAAAATTTTGTCCTGAAAAAAAATATTTAAAAAGCAGATCAAAACTTTAGCTATTTTAAATAATAATTTTTTTTAATATATTTGAGCTGTTTCATAACTGTAAATCTTGAATAGTGTTTCATATTGGCTCATGCTATTGACATCTGACTGTAAATATCCCCTTTTCTGAAAAAAATTTATTAGATTAAGAGCATTCTCTAAGAATAACAATTTGGATCTCGACCTGATACATCCCTGGACTTTATCTTTTTGACCTCGAGCACATTAGAAGATGTTGTATCAGTTTTGCGCTATAAAAATGTTTCTATTCTATTCAATTGTGAGAAAATAGAATTAATGTTAGAAATAGAAAATCTCAATCATACTTACCTGTAGTAAAACTAGGAGAGTAAGATTCATCATCATCTGCCTCAGAACTCTCTTCATCATCATCCACAAAATTACCAACCTTTACACATGGAATACAGTTGATCCCAATTGAGTCAAAGCTTAAAGACACACAAAAGACTTAGAGTAAGAAATCTAAAATTCGCCAGGAATCTAAAATTCGCCACCTCTAAAACCTTAGTTAATTTTATGAAGAAAATGATGTTTTTGTCTAAAAGTTGGTATTTTTCAGTTCAAAAAGCCTTAATTTACTCTACATTCAACAAATCTCACCACAATTCATTTATTTTATTAGTATTTTCACATGTGGCGAATTTCAGATATGTGGCGAATTTTAGATTTCTTACTCTAACCAGGGCCTGGTTACAAGAAGGGTTTAGCCAAGATTTAGTCTTACAATCTTGTATACTTTTGTACTGGATTTAAGACCTAGTCTTGGATAAACCCTTTTGTGAAACCGGCTAGAGGAATTTTATGTCTATTTCATAAGGAATTCTATACAACAGAGTTCTATTTAACAAGGCTTGACTGCAAAACGTTTAACCTATTCATTTTGGCTGTGTCAGTTAAACTTTAAGTACTGGCTAGCTCTTACCTGTATGTGAAAACAGGTTATATTTGCTGGATTTGTGAGAAACTGTTATATCATCAATGCTAACAACAACAAATATATATATATATAATCATCTAATCACACAGACAGCCATAAAATGTAGACTAAATATAAAAGTTTGGACAATGTGTTTTGCAAGGAGTTAGATGACATACCTTTACTTTTAAAGATTTTGATGTGACATCACATCTCATAAGGTAAGATTTATGTGTCGTTCCAACTCCCAAAACCTTGAAAGATAAAACAACCAAATGGAGATGTAGTAGAGTAAAGAATCTAAAATTCGCCACATATCTGAAATTCGCCACATGTGGAATCACTAATAAATTAAATGAATTTGAGGTGGGATTTGTTGAATATATAGTAAATTAAGGCTTTTTGAACCAAAAAACATAATTTTCTTCACAGAATTAATAAAGGTTTTTAGAGGTGGCGAATTTTACATTCCTGGCGAATTTTACATTCCTTACTCTATCATTTATAACAATTCACTATCATACTCAAAAGCAGTAAGATAACAAATATGGGCTTTGCAATCATTAACTTACTGTGTGTGAAATCACTATTGAAGCTACCTTTTAAAATTTTGCTGAAGCTCGCAAACTAATAAATTCCAAGTTTCTAGACCAAGAGACTTAATCTGTTTGATGTTTTGTGTTTGAATAATGACATCTTTTGTACAAACATGGGAGATAATTAATTTTCCTCAAGTATACATACACTCTTCTGGAAATATGTGTCACTTTCATTCTAAAATTATCTTGTTATAATTTATCCACTATGATATGAACTTCAATTAAAGACTGGATATTAATGAGCTAATCAAGCACATGGTGAACTAAAACAAGAATTATTGATTTTTTTTCTATTTATCGTTGTTCCAGCGACCAAAAATGAAACATAACAAAAGCCTCAAGGTTGCCAAGCCACTTTGTTAAACTTAGCCAATTAGAAATAAAATTCATTGAAATTTTGAAATAGATGACAGAAATGGCTTAAACTGTCAGTACAATTAATAACTTGGACAATAAAATAACTAAAATAAGAAAGTGTTGATAGGCAATTGGGCATACCATTGCAAATTTCACATTTTCTTACTCTGATTCATGATAATTAATAAACAAAAATATTTTTATTCATACAAATCAACCTATTTAACAATATTTATTTCCCTGATATGTGTAATATATGTTCTCCATTATAATATTTCATGTAGAACGACATTAATATAACTTTTTGGCTTAACTGAGTGTTTGACCTAATTAATCAATAAACAACAAACCTCTTCTTCCATGGCATTCTCTGCATTTGGCTTTTCTGCGGTAATTGTTTCAGAGATGGGATCATTTACTGTTAAATCTGCCAAGTCAGACACAATGTTGGTTGCTCCTGAAATACATTACCTACATAAATGTAAAACAAATTTGTTTTTCAATACTTTTACATGACTTATGGGTAGTTCAAGCACATTTAACTTGTCCAGGAAGGACAGAGTAAATGACATTAGAAGTATTTATGTATTGTCTAGTGGGTAAATGTTTTGGCCTTGTGGATATCAATACTGAACATAAATATATTTCAATATCGGCTGACATCGGGGGTGGGGGGGTGGGGTCTGGGGGGGGTGATATTGTCTACCAAATAATTCGAATCCGGGATACTGAAAAGAGAAACTTGTCAAAACTAAACATTGCAGTTTTCATCAAAAATGCATTGAAAACTTAAAAAATGCAAAATAAAAGTGTACAATTTCTTCAGATTTAGGCTTTATTTCAAATATTTGAAGTGTAAGTTTACAGTTTTACTTAAATTGACGATATTGAGATACATCTTTAGACATCGATATCAGCAAACCTCTCCCAAAACAATAAATATTGGCAATATTGATAAACTAAGAAACCACTAATAATGCATTTATTAAGAGTATACTGTATATATCAACTGGGTATATATGAGTTTCCAAAAATGTATTCTATAAATGTATTTAATTTAAGGCTGCATCCTATGTTATCTATTACATGAGTAAGTTCATTTTTATTGCAAAGATGTATCATACCCTGTTAGGTCATACTCCAAGATAGTGAAAACTTTTCTTAAAAAGGATTTTAAAACAATAGGGTATGTAACTCTCAACAATAAAATAGCATCAGAGATGCCCGTACCCCACAGCCCAGGGAAATATTTTCAACACCATGAGATATAGAAGTACTGTACCAGTACAAACTTCAGGATACTTTCAGAGCACTGTCAGTTATATAAAGATCCAAACAATGTTTAAATGGAGAAATAATGGTTGAAAGAAAGACAATGCGAATAAAGATGAAGTATTAAAACAAGATAATTCAATAACAAGATGACACCATTAATCAGTAAACTAAAATTCAACACTCTTTACCTACATCTGCATGGCCGAATTGTGGTTTAGATGGTTGAATATTACCATGCATACAGAAGTGGTAATACATTTAATGGATGCTTATTGTGGTGTTGGAGCAAAATCTGTGGCTCACTTGATGAAATTCTATCTCTTACAATGGGAAGTTATGAAAGTAAAATTCTTAATAAATTCTAATATGACTTTTGCTTAATCTGCATCAAAAGACAGACCCAAAGGTCCATGAAGATTTTAAAGGTCAAGGTCACTACGACAAGGTAAAAGGTCAAATTAAGGTCACACCATGATGCTGCACACCTACACCCCCTAACCAATGTCTCTACCAAATATCAACTTCCTACACCTTACAGTTTCCGAGATATAGCCTGGACAAGATTTTATAGGTCAAGGTCACTACGGCAAGGTCAAAGGTCAAATCCTGGTCAGACCATGATGTTGCACACCTACACAGCCTAACCAATGTCCCTACCAAATATCAACTTCCTACACCTTACGGTGTCCGAAATATAGCCCGGACAAGTTTTTATAGGTCAAGGTCACTATGGCAAGGACAAAGGTCAAATCAAGGTCAGACCATGACGTTGCACACCTACACATCCTAACCAATATCCCTACCAAGTATCAACTTCCTACACCTTACGGTTTCTGAGATATAGCCCAGACAAGATTTTATAGGTCAAGGCCACTACGGCAAGGTCAAAGGTCAAATCAAGGTCAGACCATGACGCTGCACACCTACACCCCCTAACAAATGTCCCTACCAAATATCAACTTCCTACACCTTACAGTTTTCGAGATATAGCCCGGACAAGATTTTATAGGTCAAGGTCACTACGGCAAGGTCAAAGGTCAAATCAAGGTCACACCATGACGTTGCACACCTACATCCCCTAACCAATGTCCCTACCACATATCAACTTCCTACACCTTACGGTTTCTGAGATATAGCCTGGACAAGATTTTATAGGTCAAGGTCACTACGGCAAGGTCAAAGGTCAAATCAAGGTCACACCATGACGTTGCACACCTACACCCCCTAACCAATGTCCCAACCAAATATCAACTTCCCACACCTTACACTTTCCGAGATATAGCCCGGACAACATTTTATAGGTCAAGGTCACTACAGCAAGGTCAAAGGTCAAATCAAGGTCAGACCATGATGTTGCACACCTACACCCCCTAACCAATATCCCCACTAAGTATCAACTTTCTACACCTTACGGTTTCCGAGATATAGCCCGGACAAGATTTTATAGGTCAAGGTCACGATGGCAAGGTCAAATCAAGGTCAGACTATGACGTTGCACAACTACACCCCCTAACCAATGTCCCTACCAAGTATCAACTTCCTACACCTTACAGTTTCCGAGATATAGCCCGGACAAGATTTTCAAACTCAAGGTCACTACGGCAAGGTCAAAGGTCAAATCAAGGTCAGACCATGACGTTGCACACCTACACCCCCTAACCAATGTCCCTACCAAGTATCAACTTCCTACACCTTACGGTTTCTGAGATACAGCCCGGACAAACTATTTCTGCCGTCCGCCCGCCCAGCTGGACACCATGGGTGAAAACAATACCCTGACAGCCCTTAAGGGCTGTGGGGTAAAAAGTAGTTTATAATTTAAAACAATAACAGCACCTGCAGGAGTGTCACTTGTTTGTCTCACTTTCAATCTCTGCTGAAACTCTAGGAATTCTGCAGGTGGACCATCATCATCTGAAGCAGGCTTGTTCACATTTTCTGGAGGCACAAATACACAACCAACACATCAGTGTGACAAAAAGTCCAGCTATCCAAACTTTTAAGTTACTGTGTACAGTTTTGTATTGTTTATCAATAAAATTATAAATTTATGATAAAACTAGACTAAGGACGCATCTGTGGCCAGATGCTGGATGTATCCACCGACAAAGGCCAACTAACATAGTTTAGAAGATAAACAGCATTTTTCATTAATAAGCAAGCTGAAAGCACTTTTAAGTTTGGCTACCCTTATTTGACCCTGTAGCAGGGGCCCAAGGTGAAGTCTGACCACATCAAAAGATTCGCAGCCCATGATTTCCTGTAAGTCGTTTTCACATTGCAAACCTCTAGGACCAATAATAAGCAGGAGGGGCCCAAGGTGAAATCTGACCACATGAAAAGATTTGCAGCCCATGACTTCCTCTAAGTTGTTTTCATATTAATGAGTTATTTGAGAAATACTGGCTATCTGCAATAATTCTAGAGATAAGTCGAATTTACTCATTTTCAGTAGGTGAGTAATTACCTACGGGTCTGGAACTTCACCATGTGAAAGCTCTCCCAAAAGTAGATGAATGAGTTATTTGATAAGAATTGGATATCTGCAATACTTTTAGAGATAATTAGCATTTACTCATTTTGAGTAGGTGAATAATTAGCTACAGGTCTGAAACTTGACCAAGTGAAAGGTCTCCCAAAAGTAGGTGAAGGAGTTATTTGACAAAAATTGGCTATCTGCAATACTTTTAGAGATAATTTGCATTTACTCATTTTCAATAGGTGAGTAATTACCTACGGGTCTGAAACTTCACCAAGTGAAAGCTCTCCCAAAAGTAGGTGAAGGAGTTATTTGACAAAAATTGGCTATCTGCAATACTTTTAGAGATAATTTGCATTTACTCATTTTGAGTAGGTGAGTAATTACCTACAGGTCTGAAACTTCACCATGTGAAAGCTCTCCCAAAAGTAGATGAATGAGTTATTTGATAAGAATTGGATATCTGCAATACTTTTAGAGATAATTAGCATTTACTCATTTTGAGTAGGTGAATATTTAGCTACAGGTCTGAAACCTCACCAAGTGAAAGGTCTCCCAAAAGTAGGTGAAGGAGTTATTTGACAAAAATTGGCTATCTGCAATACTTTTAGAGATAATTTGCATTTACTCATTTTCAGTAGGTGAGTAATTACCTACGGGTCTGAAACTTCACCAAGTGAAAGCTCTCCCAAAAGTAGGTGAATGAGTTACTTGAAAGAAATTGGCTATCTGCAATACTTTTAGAGATAATTCGCATTTACTCATTTTGAGTAGGTGAGTAATTACCTACAGGTCTGGAACTTCAGCGTTGAAAGCTCTCCCAAAAGTAGGTGAATGAGTTATTTAAGAAAAATTTGCTATCTGCAATACTTTTACAGAAAATGCAGAATTAAACTTTTTTAGTAGGCAAGTAATTTAGCCAGAGGCCTAATTTAGACATAAAGCCTACCAATAGAATACTGTGGTGCACCCTCTAATATACCTTGCAAACTTGAGAAGGCTGGCTATAATATTTTTTTTCGTTAGAGCGGTAATGGTGAAATCTCTCTACACACTGCGGCTATCCAGTGGATACAATGATTTACTCGACAGTGAGAACCTGAAAGTAGATATTGGTAAGCTATGCCATGACATAGAGGTCTGCAATTTCACTCTGTTATAGCTGACCAAAAATTATGTGAATAACATATTTAAACAAAATACTGTAAATGTAATAGTTTTCACGTTATAACTGATTTACTCAACAGTGATAACCTCAAAGTAGCTATTACTCAGCTATGCAATGAGCTACATGTCTGAATTTTTTCTATGTTATAGCTGACCCAAAATTAGGTGAACAACATATTTAAGCAAAATACTGTAAATGCAATAGTTTTCAAGTTACAACTGATTTACTCAATAGTGAGAACCTGAAAATAGCTATTGCTCAGCTATGCCATGAGCTATAAGTCTGTAATTTCACAATGTTATAGCTGACCCGAAAGTAGGTGAACAACATATTTTAACAAAATACTCCAAATGCAATATTTTTCAAGTTACAAGTCATTTACTCAATAGTCAGTACCTGAAAATAGCTATTGCTCAGTTGTGCCATGAGCTACAGGTCTGTAATTTCACTATGTTATAGCTGACCCAAAAGTAGCTGAATAACATATTTACACAAATTTCTGTAAATGCAATAGTTTTCCAATTACAACTGATTTACTCAACAGTGTGAACTTCAAAGTAGCTATTACTCAGCTATGCAATGAGCCACAGGTCTGGAACTTCACTATGTTATAGCTGACTCCGAAATAGGTGAATAACATATTGAAACAAAATACTCTAAATGTAATACTTTTGAAGTTATAAGTAATTTACTCAACAGTGATAACCTAAAAGTAGCTATTACTCAGCTATGCCATGAGCTACAGGTCTGAAATTTTACTATGTTATTGCTGACCCAAAAGTAGCTGAATAACATATTTATACAAAATTGTGTAAATGCAATAGTTTTCAAGTTACAAGTGATTTTACTCATGATGGAAGTTACTGAAAAGCCCAAAAGTAGCTATTACTCACTTAGCTATTGAGACAGACACCCAAGTTACTCACCATGTTGTAGCTATGAAAAAAGTAGCTGAATAACATATTTTAACAAAATGCTCTAAATGCAACACTTTTCAAGTTGTAAGTGATTTAGTGCATGATTTCATGACTTTTAATGCTTTTTAGACATTTTTGTCTACCACAGGCCTAATTTAGACATAAAGCCTACCAAAAAGATAAGGTGGCGAGTCCTCTAGCATACCAAGCCACCTGCCAAATATGAAAGAAATCTGGAAAGAAATGTGGACTGTAGGTCGCTAACAAGCAATATTCCACATTTTAAACATTTTTGTCTACCACAGGCCTAATTTAGACATAAAGCCTACCAAAAAGATAGGGTGGCGAGTCCTGTACCATATCAAGCCACCTGCCAAATATGAAAGAAATCCGGAAAGAAATGTGGACTGTAGGTCGCTAACAAGAAATCTCTGCGGACGCGGACGAGGGCGCGGACGACAACGATGATGAATCCATAGTATCCCCGTTTCGCGTCGGGGATACAATTATATATCAACTAGATATTGCGTCTCGACGCAGTGTATCTCCAGACGGGACATGGTTAAAGTGTGACATACAGAGTATTATGGTTGACACAAATATAACCTTGTGGGGAGGTGCCTTAGTGTTTGTGGGAGCAACTTGTACTGACACTAAGTAAACAAAATGTTTGCTTAATGAAAGATACAAATGTAACTAGACGTAGCGCATTGGAGAACTGATGCAAATTGTATCCACCAGAAAGAAAACTCACCAAAGCCAATCAACCATCACTTAACCTTGAAGGAGGAGCCCAAGGTGAAATCTGACCACATCAAAAGATTCTTAGCCCATGATTTCCAATAGGTTGGCGTGACATTGTAAACCTTTAGGAACACAAATAAGCGAGTTATAAGCACTTTTAATTTTGGCTATCCTCATTTGACCTTGAAAGAGGGGCCAAAGGTCAAATCTGATCACATTAAAAGATTTTTTTATGATTTCCTATAGGACGGTTTCACATTACAAACCTCTAGGATCAAGAAAAAGCGATTTATAAGCACTTTTAGATTTTGCTATCCTTGTTTGACCTCGAAGGAAGGGCCCAATGTCAAATCTGACCACATAAAAAGATTCCCAGCCCATGATTCCCTATAAGTTGGTTTCACATTGCAAACCTCTAGGACCAATAATAAGCGAGTTATAAGCACTTTTAGGTTGAGCTCTCCTCGTTTGACCTTGAAGGAGGGGTCCAAGGTCAAATCTGACCACACCAAAAGATTTCCAGCCCATGATTTCCTATAGGTTGGTTTACCATCCTAAACCTCTAGGACCAATAATACGGGAGATATAAGCACTTTTCATGACTGACAAAAAAACACCCGTGGCGGCCACCTTGTTTTTCACAATGAGGCCAAAAATATTTCCAGTCAAGATTTTGTAATGCGGAACATATTCTGCGAATTTGAGATCTCTACCTATAATATCCTTTGCTCTAGAGGGCCAACCAAAGTCCTTGCTTTAAGTCAAATAAACGTCCCTGGCGGCGATCTTGTTTTTCAAAATGAGGCCAAAAATATTCCCAGGCAAGATTTTATGGTTATGAATATGAGTCATTTTAGCAGGCCTAAGGTGACCTTGAAAACAATAGCCAAGGTCAACAAACTGGATGCTGGTACTCCATCATGTACCCAACCTCCAAAGCCATTTTCAATAGTTTCCATGTAATATAGTCAGCATTAAGTGTGAAAATATCTCAAAAAAGGCCAAAAATGGCCTCGGTGAGGTACTTTGGCGGTCTGTGGATGACCTTCAATGGAGTGCTTCAAGGTCAAATTTCTGCATGCTTACAGGTAATATATATGTATTATATATACCAGCTATAGGATGATCTAACTTTCTGTATACGAGAACTGGGCCGAAATGTGAAAAATGACCAAAATCTGACCTTTAAGAGGCCACCAGTGACCTTGAAATTGAAGGTCAAGGTCACAAAACAATCGCATTCGAGGCATTGACCATATATACTCACATACCAAATTCGAAAGGTCTAACTAAAATATTTTTTAAGTTATCGCATCCAAAAGGAAATCTCTGCAGCGGCGGTGGCAGCGTGACCGTACTGAATCCTAAGTATCCCCGACTTTCGTCCGGGATACAATGATAAAATAATGTTATTCTTCACCAAAATTTGAACTTTCAGTCCTTTAAGAGTTTGAGTTTGATAAAATATTAGCAGAATGCAACTTTGACAAAGCAACATAGGTTTAATCAACCTCACCTCCCACCATGAAATTAATAATTTATTTGTTTATGAAACATTCACTTCAAAAATTTCAGTCAAACCTTTGGGAACTTATAATTTTTCGAAACAACATTTAGAACAAATGAAAAGTTGAAATAGAAAATTTATGAATACACATGTATATCTGTTATTCTGTTTAACTTTTGACATGAATGTTGTCAATTGCTTATCACTTTTGATACTATATAATTAAAATGATTGACATATAAGTCTAACAAGAAGGCCTGGTATCATTTCTGTATTATTTTATTGCATTTTTGTACAATTTACATGTCACTGTAATAAATAAATACACAAATTAATATACTGATTATATAAGTGTTAGAAATTTCTGAGCTACAATACTTGGACAATGGTGCATTGAGAACTACTTGAAGGATATTAAAATTGACATATTCCACAATGATACTGAAATTCAGTGATCTATGTTGTTATATATTGCAATATCAATACATGGCCCCCTCCCATCTGGAACATTTACCTTTCTATTCTATTGTGCTTCTTAAATATAACCCAGCCAATACTGAGCCAACTTTGCAAAGCCACCTCAGTTGAAAATATGGAAAGTTGTACTTAAAGGCACAAAATCACGTTTAAACTAGTGTTGCACAACTACTCTACCTAATCAATAAATGTACGAAGTACAAACTTTCCATGTCTTGCAGTTTCACAGAAAATGTTACTTAACTTAGATGACAACACCACGTCACCTTAAACATACTTGGGACAAAATAAAGACAAAATGTCAGGTATACTATGTTTTTTTTCATTCTTCTAAAAAACCTTTCTGCAAGTTTGTATATAAAATTTAATACAATGTAATTACCAGGTTTTAAATATACAAATCCTTTCATGAATTTATCATACGTTTCTTCTGAACTCCTACAGATAGCATCCAAAGTGGAAAATGTTGCCTCTTCAAAGCTTTGATTTGTACCTGTGGCACTTGCATCTAGTCAAATATAAAACACTAACCATAAAGTAAGAATTGTGATATGCAGAAATGCTTGTAAATACTGAAAAATAGCATCAGAGATGCCCGTACCCCACAGCCTGGGGAAATAGTTTTCAACACCATGACATATAGAAGTAGTGAAACAGTTCAAAGATCGGGTTACTTTCAGAGCAATGTCAGTTCTATAAAGCTCCAAATAATGTTTAAATAGTGAAAATAACATCTAAGAGAAAGAAAATGTATGTAAAGATATAGTATTAAAACAAGATAATTCAGTAGCAAGATGACAGCATTAATCAATAAACTAAAAAGTATGAAGCCATAAAATTTATTAATTCGAGAAAAGATGTCAATGGAAATAGCACAATTATGTAAAAGTGCATATATTAATCAGTTGCGGCAATCCATATTTCTTTGTCATAAGAGAAAGATGTCTCAAATATGACAGTTGAAAACTCTTTGCCAAAGCCAAAGTTAAAGGTCAAACCATGATGCACACCTACACCCCCTAACCAATATCCCTACCGAGTAACAACTTCCTTCAATTTACAGTTTCCAAGATATAGCCTGGACAAGATTTTATAGGTCACGATCATTACGGAAAGGTCAAAAGTCAACTCACGGTCACACCATGACTTTGCACACCTACACACACACACCCCCCCCCCCCCCCACCAATGTCCCTACCAAGTATCAACTTGCTGCACCTTGCAGTTGCAGAGATATAGCCCAGACAAGATTTTAAGGGTCAAGGTCATTACACCCCCACATCAAAGGTCAAATCAAGGTCACACCATGACGTTGCATACCTACACCCCCTAACCAATGTCTCTACCAAGTATCAACTTCCTACACCTTACGGTTTTTGAGATATAGCCCGGATAAAATTTTTCCCCCCGCCCACCATGGATGAAAACAATACCCCGACAGCCTTTAAGGGCTGTGGGGTAAAAAGGAATAGATATTTATAGTACCTGAAAGAATGAAAAAAGTGGAGTCTTTTAAAAAGACACATAAAATGTTGTAACTATCTCCGCTAAGGAGGTTATTAGTGATTGTTGAATTCTGTTCTGTTTGTATATTAGCAAGATTATCAAGAAACTACTTCACAGATTTACATCAAATTTTTACAGTTAAAGCATGTTGGCCTCCAGGATTTTGTAAAGGATTTTTATAACTGAAATCATAAGCAATAGTGGACATGTTGGGCCTTGACGGATGTATGCACTCTCCAGGTGCTCTTTAATTTTAATTTTAAATATTACCCACTGCACACTGGCATTTTTCACTTTTACATATTCATCTAAATACTGAAATATTTATATTTATTTGATTTCTGGTATTTGTAATTTAAATGTAATCATAAATCGGGAACTAGATTTACAAAAATTAAAGAATTACACTCCAACTCCATGAAGCTACTGGCAATATAAGAAAATGACACTACAGTAAATATTAACATTTATGAAATATTTATGCCTGATCACAACTAAATTATTGTGTTATGAATGCCAAAAATACTCTTGATACACTGACTATATACTCTTACACCAAATATACATTTTTCAAATTTGACTTTGTCAACAAAAATTTTGGATTCAGACAGAACAAAAAATCATTTGAATGACTTGGAATACATTAAATTTATATCCCAACTTTGAGGTATTGGTTTAAATTAAAAGGACAATCACAGATACAAGTTCACCAATTTTACCCGATCTATCCTGTGCCCTGCCTCCCCTGTCTGTATTGCTGTTAATTTTCATGACCACTGTAAACTAAAAACAAAATTATTAACAGAATAAAATACAAAGTAACCTTGTCCATATCATCAAGAAAATTGCCACACATCTTACATAGGTAAAGTCACTAAAGTGAGTATTGAATGGCAATTATAATAAATCACTTTGACAACAAAGAACTAAGTTTTATATGTTACTTGCATTTAGTGTTATAGTGTTACTATGTAATTTTTAGCATATTAAGCAGCTGATCATGCACATAAATAAATGACATGAACATTATGTAAAATGAAGCTATGTTAAGACAATTTGTGTCATCCCACATGTATTCCACCAAGTATGTAATGTAAGCACTTTATTTTTATCACAAGCCAGAACAAAGCCAGTCTTGTCATATGAGAAAAAAACATCCGAAGGAACAAAGCACTTCAAAACTTCATTGCAAATTACAGTTCCCAATACCAGATACAACTAGATGAATGCTTTTGCTAACAAAAGCGAAGCGTCCCTGAGAGTTTAAAATGCCTTGTGGTTTTAATAAGCATGCTGTAAAGCTAAGAATGCACAAAGCTGTACCATACTGTTACATAAAGCAACCCCCTTAGTGATATCATGACAGGGAAAATCCTACGAAGGTCTTCTTTAATTAACATAAACAAGCGTTGTAGACATAGACAAGCTGGAGAAAGTGTTGTACATTGGATGTACAACATTGGATGTAACTTTAGTAAATAGATATCAGGTTAAAAACTCCAAAACAGCTATTTTTTACCCCAGTTTGACCCATAGGGGGGGGGGTGGTAAAACTGACCGGCTACTTAGACTCTCCACATATGCTTTCCCAATACTTCTTAATACATTCTCAATCTATAAAAGCAACATTAAAGGAGATATAAGACAAAAACTCGAAATCAGCTATTTTATGACCCCAGTTTGACCCATGGGGGGGGGGGGGGGGGGGGGGGAGGGATCAGGGGATAAAAGTGACCAGCTATTTAGATTCTCCACATATGCTTTCCCAATACCTCTTAATACATTCTGAAGCTATAAAAGCAACGATAAAGGAGATATAAGGCAAAAACTCCAAAGCAGCTATTTATGACCCCAGTTTAGCCTATAAGGGGGGGTCGGGGGTAAAACTGACCGGCTATTTAGACTCTCCACATATGGTTTCCTATTACCTCCCAATACATTTTATGGCTCTAAATGCAATACTTAAGAAGATAATAGGGGGGTTGACCTAAATTTAAGGCTCTCAGATTGGAAGGTGTGAGGAAATCACCCATAAATGAGACATTTTTCAAGGGATTGCTCCCAAAATCTAATCAGCTCGTGTTTTCGATAGTATGAACAGGTGTGTCAAAGCATAAGGCTGTGTAGCAAGTAGTTTTTCCTGAACTGTGATGACGGGGGGGTGTACTTAAAAAAATTGTTTTTGATCATGTGACCTTCATAAAGGTCAAAGGTCAAATTTAAGCATGCAGAAAATTTTTCCCACGCCTAAGGTATATAATTGGCAAATATGGTTTGAATCCTTCTAATAATAAGGGAGATATTCAAGGGAGACCATAATGCGGCGGCGGCGGCGAGGAAACTGAGGTGAAAACAAATAAGCGCCCTTTCAGGGACGCTTAATTATGATAATAAATGAGCACCAGTCTGTTTCATAAAAAAAGAGTATAGCAGTTCTTGCTCATATAAATTAAGATAGAAATCATGGATTTCCTTTCATAACAATGAGAATAATAGCCTTTAAAATTAGCCATCAAAAAGGTGACAACAAGGTACCCATCTAACTGATATTCTGTGTGAACACATTGCAATTATGATGATTTATGAAATATCTTCAAAATGTTTCAAGATTTTTATACATTAAAAATAATTTATAAACATTTGGATCGCTGCGGAAATAATGGATGTATAAAAGCAGGCCATGGATCAAAATTGTACCTGCTCCAAAATTTATGCAAATCACTCACTAGAAATCACAATGTGCTTGTAAAAACCTTGTTTACTTTTACTGATGAATTTCCAGTGAAAGTCCACCTGCCAGTGAATATCCACTGTATTTGTTAAGCGCGAGACTCGAAAGAGCTCACGCTTCTACAGATCACTTTTTTTTTGTCTCCGGACTTTGATGAAATTTATCTCTGTATTCTGAATTTACCTCTCTTTCTCTCCAATAGCTACAAGGACACGTGTCCTTTTGTTTTTTCCCATAGAGAAGTCCTTTTATCTCCAGACTTTGACGACATTGACAACACTGCAATAACTAAAAGGACACATGTCCTTTTGACTTTTGCCCATACATATGTCCTTTTGTCTCCAGACTTTAATGACATTTACAACACCTGTGCATTCTGAATTTACCTCTCTTGCTCTCCAATAGTTGAAAGGACACATTCCTTTTGCATTATTTCCATACATATGTCCTTGCATCGGACTTTCATGAATTGTGGCACAGAGTGATGACTGTTTTTCTGCTCAAAGTTAGCGGGAATGGGCTATATTAGTACTTGGATGGGTGACTGTCTCAGTTCGGAACCAGCTGTGGGATGTATCTAAGTTGGAATTTCTTTGTGTCACGAGACTTTTGTAAATTCTAGTGCACTACTCATGTCTCTGATGGCTTTGCGCTCACGCTAGGTAACCAAAACACCTTTTGGCCTTGTTTGCTATAAGTTATCACAGAGATCAAAGCCAAGGACAAATGGCTACATGCTGCTCCCTGCAATAACTTATAGTCAAATATTGGGGGTTTTGAAATATAATATGACCATTTATCACATACACAATAGTGTAGAAACAAGTTAAAAGGAACAAATTTCGCAGGAACTTATTTCATGGGACAGGGACAATGACTTCTTGTAGAAATTATATTATCGTCCATTGAAAATGATTCTAAATGATTTACACAGACCATATGTGTTG
The DNA here is from genome assembly GCA_964017235.1 of Sabellastarte sp. h YS-2021. Lineage (NCBI taxonomy): Eukaryota > Metazoa > Annelida > Polychaeta > Sabellida > Sabellidae > Sabellastarte > Sabellastarte sp. h YS-2021. Next base: position 79,840,744 of record OZ024934.1, on the reverse strand, counting down.
GGTTCCAGACATATAAAATATCTAAAGCAAACACTATGTGTCAGGTCAAATATTTATTCCTGTTTGTCACAAAAGATAACCATTATTACCATGACAGACGATCTTTAAGCAACTTTTCTATTAATAGGATATTGTTGAGGATACTGTTATTATTTTGACTTTATGTTAGCATTCAATTAATAATAACAGACATCCACAAAACAAAGCATAATTGGGTAAGGAATACCACGAAACTACACTTAAAACAAGTAAATATATATGGTAATATTATCTATGGTGTTTTCATGTCAGTGGTGTTTTCGTGCATTTTGTTTTAAATATAGGGTAGCAAACAAATTTTATTGTAATATTGTAATTTTTGCTTGGATTAATATTTCTTTTCACAAACCATCCATCTTCTAATGAAAATGTAATAGAAAATCGATTTTATGGAGGACTGCCACTTGACACATTAATTTTCATGTGATAAATGTATTCATAGACTTAATTGAGAAAATTACTATTTTTAGTTGCTGTCCCATGACACCATGGCATTGGGAAATCTATTATGTTATTAACATATTTAAAGTTATATTTTGATAAAGTATATTTTAAATATTTTCAATACAGAGCATTTGCAAATTGGTTAAGTAGTATATGACATGAAAACTCCACAGTAACTTTTTTATTTGTCCTATGTATTTATACTGTTTTGGGCTTGAAAATATGAATTAAAATATTAAATTACAACTTTCCTGTTTCCTGGGATTCAAATATTTACAAATTACAATAAATCAAATAAAATTCACATTGATAATTTATTTGTAAAAAATTTTACAGCTAGCAGATATTTTTAATCGAAGTGACTCCTGTCACGGCATCGTGGTTTGAAGTTTTCGTCTAAAGTCACAGCATCGCACTAAAAATCAACGAGTTTTGACAACTCAGTTAATTTATTGGCGGTACATTTGCTTGACAATTGTGTAGAATACACATATATATGAGGTCATGGAATTCTGTGGGGTTTCCTAACAATGTAGGTAGACTTGATCAACATTCACTGACAGTACATTAATATTCATGGGGTCACGGATTTCCATGGTGGTTTCTTGACAATATTTTCTGCTTTAAGATCAAATGCTAGGTGGACTACACAGCTCATGAATATTTATATGTGTTGGAACTATCTGATGATTCCATGCCATTTTTAACAATACTTTACTTGAAGATCAACATTTGTGGACTAATTAATATTCATGATGTCACAATACTCTGTGGGGGTTTCCTAATGTATTTTATTTGTGTGAATTGATGGTATCATTTGCGATACCGTAACTTTGGACAAAACCTTCAAACCACGACACTGTGACAGGAGTCACTTTGAGTTTTAATAGCATGAACAACCCACGGATCATCATACTGTAGGGCAGCCCTAATGTAGGTCGCTAGTAAATTTGCATTGTCAGTGGAGGTCGGCGTCTCACAATAACGTTGTAACGTGAAATTTTTCCCGGAAGTAAAATCTCAATTATTATTGCATTTTATTGTTGTTAAATGATAGTTTAAGAAATATAATGTAAAACTAGAAATAGGCCGCCCTGTTGATAGTAGATGCGAATAGAAACAGGATAGCATAGAAGAACACACATTATCATGTGTAATGTCCACCCATGAACCTTTTGCCCAAATTGTACAGTAGTCTTACAAGACCCTGTTTCATTTGTAAAATATATCAATGATGCTTAAATATTTGATAGTGTAGATGTAATTTATTTCAGCTTCATGCCTTTTTGCATTGGTTGGGTTGAAAATTTTGACGAAATCACTCTATCTTGCACGGTTAAGAAGATAGAAGCCAATTCCTGTTTTTCTATTTTTGGCAAAAATTTGAAAATTCAAAATGGCCGCCATTATTGGGAAAAGGAAATTTTTTTGAAAATTGCCAAGAGTACATTTCTTAGATACCCTATGGGTCGAAAATTTCAACAAAATAACTCTATTTTGCACGGTTAAGGCCAGTTTGTGTTTTTCCATTTTGGGCAAAAATTCGAAAATTCAAAATGGCTGCCATTTTTGGGGAGGGGAAAATTTTTTGAAAATTGCAAAGATTACATTCCTTAGATACCCTGTGGGTTGAAAATTTCGACGAAATCGCTCTATCTCGCATGGTTAAGGAGATAGAAGCAAATTTGTGTTTTGCCATTTTTGGCAAAAATTTGAAAATTCAAAATGGCCGCCATTTTAGGGGAGGGGAAAATTTTTTAGAAATTACCAAGAGTACAATGCTCAGATACCCTGTGGGTCGAAAATTTTGACGAAATCACTCTATCTGGCACGGTTAAGGAGATAGAAGCAAATTTGTGTTTTGCCATTTTTGGCAAAAATTCGAAAATTCAAAATGGCCGCCATTTTTGGGGAGGGGAAAATTTTTGGAAAATTGCAAAGATTGCATTCCTTAGATACCCTGTGGGTCGAAAATTTCGACGAAATCGCTCTATCTCGCACGGTTAAGGAGATAGAAGCAAATTTGTGTTTTGCCATTTTTGGCAAAAATTCGAAAATTCAAAATGGCCGCCATTTTTGGGGAGGGGAAAATTTTTTGAAAATTGGAAATATTACATTCCTTAGATACCCTGTGGGTCGAAAATTTCGACGAAATCGCTCTATCTCGCACGGTTAAGGAGATAGAAGCAAATTTGTGTTTTGCCATTTTTGGCAAAAATTCGAAAATTCAAAATGGCCGCCATTTTTGGGGAGGGGAAAATATTTTGAAAATTGCAAAGATTGCATTGCTTAGATACCCTGTGCGTCGAAAATTTTGCCGAAATCGCTCTATCTCGCACGGTTAAGGAGATAGAAGCAAATTAGTGTTTTGCCATTTTTGGCAAAAATTCGAAAATTCAAAATGGCCGCCATTTTTGGGGAGGGGAAATTTTTTTGAAAATTGCAAATATTACATTCCTTAGATACCCTGTGGGTCGAAAATTTCGACGAAATCGCTCTATCTCGCACGGTTAAGGAGATAGAAGCAAATTTGTGTTTTGCCATTTTTGGCAAAAATTCGAAAATTCAAAATGGCCGCCATTTTTGGGGAGGGGAAAATTTTTGGAAAATTGCAAAGATTGCATTCCTTAGATACCCTGTGGGTCGAAAATTTCGACGAAATCGCTCTATCTCGCACGGTTAAGGAGATAGAAGCAAATTTGTCTTTTGCCATTTTTGGCAAAAATTCGAAAATTCAAAATGGCCGCCATTTTTGGGGAGGGGAAAATTTTTGGAAAATTGCAAATATTACATTCCTTAGATACCCTGTGGGTCGAAAATTTCGACGAAATCGCTCTATCTCGCACGGTTAAGGAGATAGAAGCAAATTTGTGTTTTGCCATTTTTGGCAAAAATTCGAAAATTCAAAATGGCCGCCATTTTTGGGGAGGGGAAAATTTTTTGAAAATTGCAAAGATTACATTCCTTAGATACCCTGTGGGTCGAAAATTTCGATGAAATCGCTCTATCTCGCACGGTTAAGGAGATAGAAGCAAATTTGTGTTTTGCCATTTTTGGCAAAAATTCGAAAATTCAAAATGGCCGCCATTTTTGGGGAGGGGAAAATTTTTGGAAAATTGCAAAGATTGCATTCCTTAGATACCCTGTGGGTCGAAAATTTCGACGAAATCGCTCTATCTCGCACGGTTAAGGAGATAGAAGCAAATTTGTGTTTTCCCATTTTTGGCAAAAATTCGAAAATTCAAAATGGCCGCCATTTTTGGGGAGGGGAAAATTTTTTGAAAATTGCAAAGATTGCATTCCTTAGATACCCTGTGGGTCGAAAATTTCGACGAAATCGCTCTATCTCGCACGGTTAAGGAGATAGAAGCAAATTTGTGTTTTGCCATTTTTGGCAAAAATTCGAAAATTCAAAATGGCCGCCATTTTTGGGGAGGGGAAAATATTTTGAAAATTGCAAAGATTGCATTGCTTAGATACCCTGTGCGTCTAAAATTTTGCCGAAATCGCTCTATCTCGCACGGTTAAGGAGATAGAAGCAAATTAGTGTTTTGCCATTTTTGGCAAAAATTCGAAAATTCAAAATGGCCGCCATTTTTGGGGAGGGGAAAATTTTTGGAAAATTGCAAAGATTGCATTCCTTAGATCCCCTGTGGGTCGAAAATTTTGCCGAAATCGCTCTATCTCGCACGGTTAAGGAGATAGAAGCAAATGTGTGTTTTGCCATTTTTGGCAAAAATTCGAAAATTCAAAATGGCCGCCATTTTTGGGGAGGGGAAATTTTTTTGAAAATTGCAAATATTACATTCCTTAGATACCCTGTGGGTCGAAAATTTCGACGAAATCGCTCTATCTCGCACGGTTAAGGAGATAGAAGCAAATTTGTGTTTTGCCATTTTTGGCAAAAATTCGAAAATTCAAAATGGCCGCCATTTTTGGGGAGGGGAAAATTTTTGGAAAATTGCAAAGATTGCATTCCTTAGATACCCTGTGGGTCGAAAATTTCGACGAAATCGCTCTATCTCGCACGGTTAAGGAGATAGAAGCAAATTTGTGTTTTGCCATTTTTGGCAAAAATTCGAAAATTCAAAATGGCCGCCATTTTTGGGGAGGGGAAAATTTTTTGAAAATTGCAAATATTACATTCCTTAGATACCCTGTGGGTCGAAAATTTCGACGAAATCGCTCTATCTCGCACGGTTAAGGAGATAGAAGCAAATTTGTGTTTTGCCATTTTTGGCAAAAATTCAAAATGGCCGCCATTTTTGGGGAGGGGAAAATATTTTGAAAATTGCAAAGATTGCATTGCTTAGATACCCTGTGTGTCGAAAATTTTGCCGAAATCGCTCTATCTCGCACGGTTAAGGAGATAGAAGCAAATTAGTGTTTTGCCATTTTTGGCAAAAATTCGAAAATTCAAAATGGCCGCCTTTTTTGGGGAGGGGAAAATTTTTGGAAAATTGCAAAGATTGCATTCCTTAGATCCCCTGTGGATCGAAAATTTTGCCGAAATCGCTCTATCTCGCACGGTTAAGGAGATAGAAGCAAATTTGTGTTTTGCCATTTTTGGCAAAAATTCGAAAATTCAAAATGGCCGCCATTTTTGGGGAGGGGAAATTTTTTTGAAAATTGCAAATATTACATTCCTTAGATACCCTGTGGGTCGAAAATTTCGACGAAATCGCTCTATCTCGCACGGTTAAGGAGATAGAAGCAAATTTGTGTTTTGCCATTTTTGGCAAAAATTCGAAAATTCAAAATGGCCGCCATTTTTGGGGAGGGGAAAATTTTTGGAAAATTGCAAATATTACATTCCTTAGATACCCTGTGGGTCGAAAATTTCGACGAAATCGCTCTATCTCGCACGGTTAAGGAGATAGAAGCAAATTTGTGTTTTGCCATTTTTGGCAAAAATTCGAAAATTCAAAATGGCCGCCATTTTTGGGGAGGGGAAAATTTTTTGAAAATTGCAAAGAGTACACTCCTCAGATACCCTGCGGGTCGAAAATTTTGCCGAAATCGCTCTATCTCGCACGGTTAAGGAGATAGAAGCAAATTACTCAAAAGTAGTACTGAAAATACACAATGAAGTACCTAAATGGCTATTACTCATGTACTGACAAAGCTATCAGTCCCAAATGCAATACCAAGCGAGCTATGGACATAACAATCTTGTATTCAAAATTGTAGTAAAATATCTTTAATTATTTTGGCTTAAATGCACGGAAACCAATGGGTACTGAAAATAGCTGTACTTAAGTATTACTCAGTAAGCAAAAGAGGTACAACAGCCAAAAGCAATCCCAAGCAAGCTACTGACCCAATAAGCCTGCATACCAAATTTGGTGACAATAGCTCTAATACTTTTCCTTTAAATGAGCGGAAACCATGCGTGACGCCGGACATCGGACGCCGGACGCCGGACATCGGACATCGGACAACGGACATCGGACATCGGACGGCGAAAAAAGCAAAAATAATATATACACCCCCCAGGGGGGTGGACATAAATATCGATAACTATCAACAATATGTTGAATATAACCTAAAATAAAGTATTTTCGGTTCATAATATAACCATTTCTGCGTATGCGCCATGGTGTAGAAACGGGTACAAAGACAGGAAGAAGAAAAATTTCACGGGACAACGTTCTATATTAGAGCTAACTGTAGGGTTTTTGCATCCAGGTTGTGCCAAATTATTGCGAGCAGTGAGTTTGAGTTATACCAGTATAGAAGCTCAAAAAAATATCATAACATGTGGTGGCATTATAGGTGGTGTCATGGTTTGGTGGCGTTTTGACTGTATTTCGTCAGTACACTAGTACAGGTTGTCACTGACCATGTCCATATTGAACGATAATGGGGTTACAATTTACAGAATGTTAAAAAGACACTAGACTACTTCGAGAAAATCCACAGCTAAATACAATATAATAAACAATTTCCAAAAACTGTCTAAGTTGTCTTAACATATCATTTTTACTTGTAAAACTCGTAAAATCTAAAGATTATTTACATCCAAAACGTCAAAATAAAAATATGTGAACATACTAAATTCTAACATAGGAACTACACCTATTATTTTTTTCATTTTTTCATCACCCGTATCCGTGTCCCCTGTATCTTTTGGTACACCGGTGGTCATAATTGTGTCAATGATGAACCGGACACAATTGTGACCACCCGTGTATATTTTTCTGTTTGTAAGTGAAATATAATTTACAACTGGTGCCATAACACTTGTTTATTGTGATTTTGTAATGGACCCAAGTCGCACAATATATTTTCAATCACTATAACCGTGGAAAGCCATGTTCCACAAATAAAGTTATTTATATTTCCCACGTGTAAATGAATTCATCAGGCTCACTACTGAGTCTAAAACAAGGACAAATCTTAGTCTTTAGAATCACCAGTACTACCAAGACGTTTCCAAGTTCTGAAACAGATTCTCTCATCAGACACCCCACACTGCTGGTCATAGGACATCCGGATGTCAGAAACACATTCCTCACTCGATTCAAACACATCATTATTAATCTTGAGTATTACACATGTGACAGAACCCAAGAAGTGATAAAATCACTGGCTCGGCTAGTAGGTATTTCCCTTATAGCTCACCCGGTAGAGTGTGAGCCTCCTGAGTGAGGTGGTGTGGGTTCGAGTCCCCTGGAAACCTGGTCCTTTGACACACATAATAACATACTGACTGCTCAACTGCTTGAAATGTCATTTAATAGGCACTGTCTGCTTGACTTTAGACACACAGCTAACACCTTTTTGGGGTGTTAATTGAAATGCTTTCTCCATGTATAAGAAAATTTGTGATAACTACAGTCAAACTTAAGGTTTGACATCCTGTTCAACAGCCAGGGTCATATTATACAGGTCCTCAGTTTTGTCAATTGTGGGAATCGAACCCAAACAGAGGTGACAGCCTTGTTTTGGTCAGATCATGATGGGTAGTTTTGTGGGCAGAGGAAACCAGTATACAGTTGGTCAAGGTTCTGTACAGGGGGGGGGGGGGGGGATGGCGATTCACTGGGGACAGCAATTCGCCAATATTCTATTGCATTTCATTTAAAACTAACATCTACCACGATACTGAAGGAGCTTTATAGCATAGAAAAGTGTGCAATATGTCTTGATGCTTTTCTAAGATTTTAGAACTTTCAGAATGCAGGATTATAAAGATCAATAAAAAAGTTCATATGTCAGTGAAAAATATGCCAAACAAACTGCATTTGACTGATGTAAAGAGCCGTATGTTCTCTAAACTGTGTCTGGGGTCAATACAAATACTATTTATAACATCATCATATCCTAGAATACAATGAGAAGAATCGATCTTTGGCTTTAATTATTGTATACAAAGTATTTAACATTCTTTGTAACTTTTTGGGAACAGTATAAAATAATTGGCGAAATGTTGTCCACTTTACAACTGCCCTAATTATATTGCACAGGACAAGTTCTATGTGTGTATTTGTATTTATCACAAAATATATTTTAGGATGAGACTGACATTTTATAGTTTGATGAATCTCTTTTCATTCTGACTACTTTTGTAAAACCACACTGCATATTTGTTCTCACAAAACCGCATTTTGGTGTTTTTATGGGCGAAATCCTGTCCCCCCCCCCCCCCCCCCCCCCCCCCCCCCCCCCCTTGTACTGTAATTTGCCGACCATCAGTAATAAACTACCAACTTTCCCACATCCCAGATAGCATTCCGCCGTCGGACTGACGTTGGCTGTTGGTCGCATGGTCGGCAGATTTTGCCGACGTTGGGCCAACATTGGCTTGCCAACCACTACTCAGGTTAGATGTCTTTATATTTTGCTGATGTTGGGCCAACGTCGGATTTTTATTCAAGATGGCGGCAAGCAATAATAGGAGATTTCGGGAAAATTATTTATTATGGTATGTCTAAAAATCATATTTCAGTGAGCCCACAAATTTTATCTGACCATTTAACAATTTTACACATAAAAATAATATTCTCATTATAAATTCAGACTAAAAAAGTTGTTGGTGAACATTATCTGATTGGCTGATGCTATGCATAGAATATAAGTTTTACCGGTGGCTTGCTGATGTTGGGCCAACATTGGCCCAATGTCGGCAGCCAACGTCGGACCGACAGATGTGCTGACGTTGGGCCAACATCGGTCCGACGGCGGAATGCTATCTGGGATATGGTCACCAAAGTTGGCTAACCAACTAGGCGACGGAGGACTGATAACTACCTTCAGTCATGAATACCTACAATAATTTAACAGTAGATGTTAACTAGGAGAAGAATGGAAGTCAAATCAAGCAAGGAAATGGATTAATGCCAAAATATAGATTTTTTTCATCTCTTATCACCTAGTGGCTTTGCACACAATAACTTTTTGTTTCCTCAAGCAGACCCAGTAACTTATAAAGATGCACAGTTTTGCCATTGCTGCTCCTTCTAAATGTGACAAGACGTTTTGAGTAGAACTCCCTGTCGGGACCGGTATTGTCTTCCATTCACTAGGTGGCTAATGCCTCCCTCACTTGCCAGGTATCCTTCGCGAGACGTCACCTTTTTGTTGGAAGCACCTGTAGAATGATGAAGGAGCAGCCCAGGAAGCGGCCCTGCAGGCAAGGCCAGGTGGGACTCGTCTGTTAGGTAAGGTATTAACTTACAAAAATTAAATTTAATACTTAAATTTTCATTTTATTGCATTAATACATATGACCTAACAGACTACAGCAGAATAACTACCTAAAGGATTACGGGTAGCTGACTGGGGTGACCACCAATCAGAAATTATACAATTTTAGGACAATGGATGGTGTGACCGGATCGGTTGCCCGCCGCCCCCCCTTCTTTCCACTCCTCACTGGAAGGGGAGGAAGAGGAGGATAAGATAAGAAAACCCTAGGCTGTTTCCAAACAATGTGAGGGGAAGGCACAATACCCCATGGATTCCTCCTGATGAAGGATCAAGAGACCCAAATGGCAGGAGAATAAACACTTAACAGAACAAGGAACGAAAATGAAGTATGTACACTATAATACATCAAGGCTTGAACTGAGGTCTATTGGTGAATCTGCAGAGCAGCCACCACAGGACCTAAATGGTATAACTCCGAATCAGCCCAGGCCAAGTCTTTGAGATAGAACTGGGTGGTGTTATGTGACTTCAAATGACAAGCCGACAGGATTTTCTCTAAGGATACCCCCATAAAAGGCTCTGGAAGCTGCAAAGGCCCTTACATCATGGGCCTTGACCTGATGCAAGTCGAAAGATTCTTGGTCTGAAAGCTGACAACAGAAAATGACAGTTTGCTTGATCCAGGACGATAGGGTAGCAGGAGAAATATCCTTGCTGAAACCCTTCTTAAAGGAGACAAAACCAGCTCCTTATTCTGTCTGAGGTCCTGGGTTTTGTCCAGGTAATAGCGTAACGCTCTAACCAGACAGAACTCTTCCTTAAGAGATTTGTCCAAGGAAGGGCTTAGAGCAGGAATGACCACAGGAGCTACACTCTCTGGGCCATCCCGAGCCAGCTAGTTCTTGGACAAGAAGGAGGAAGATGGATAAAAGACAGATATTCCTGTTGAGCCAGGCGTGCATTTCACTCCTACACTTGCCCGAGCCCAAGGCTAACAGGAAAACCGTCTTAAAAGTAAGGTGTTTCAGAGAGGCCTTCTTTAAAGGTTCAAAAGGGGCCTTAGTGAGTTGATGAAGGACGAGAGAGAGGTTCCAGGCTGGAACGCCTCTCTGACCTTTGGGCCTGTCCCTATGGAAACTGTAGCAGGTGATTAAGTTTTTCATCAACGCTGATGTTTAAAGATGAATTGTCTAGTTTGTCGGATACTGCAGACCGATATCCTTTAATGGTACTGGGTTGCAACTGTTTTTCCTAAAACAGGTACAGGAAGAAATCCGCTACCTGTTTGATAGAAGGTGACCAGAAGTGCAACTGGTTTGACTGGCACCAACAAACAAAAAGGGCCCACTTCGCTTCGTAGATAGCCCTGGTTGACGGTCTTTGAGGAGCCTCAATTCTTGCTGCCACTTGGTCAGAGAATCCCTGTTGTTTGATCGCCTCGACACTAGGAGTCAGGCATGAAGGTTCAGACCGACCAGATCCCTGTGATGGCTCCCATTGAACGGTTGCACCAGCAGATCAGGTTGCTGAGTTAGGCAAAGAGGGATCTGAACCGACAGCTCCACTAGATCCCAAAACCAAGACATGTTGGGCCAACCCGGGGCGATGATAATTATCCATTGGCAGTCGTGGGACAGGATCTTGTTCACCACATTGCCCAGGAGGGGAATTGGTGGAAAGGCATACAGGTCCAGCCCCTCCCAGGAGAGACTCCCAGGAGCATCCATGGCCCAAGCATGAGGGTCCGGTACTGGAGATACAAACTTGGGGAGTTTGTTGTTGTATCTGGTTGCAAACAGGTCCACCTCAGGAGAGTGCCACTGTTGGCAAAGGAGGTTGAAGACCTCTTGGTGAAGAGACCACTCTGTCTGGATCACCTGATAGTGACGAGACAGCTTGTCGGCAATCACATTTAGGCGACCCGGAATATGGCGCACCTGAAGTGTGATGTTCCTGTGGTTCCACCATGACAGGAGCCTCCATAACAGAGCACAGAGGGACCCTGACCTCATACCACCCTCCTTGTTTATATAGGAGACCACAGTGGTGTTGTGGCTATCAGGACAACCTGTCCCCGACAATGGTCTTGGAACTCTTTTAAGGCCAGAAACACAGCCTTGAGCTCTAACATGTTTATGTGTAGCTTGCTTTGCTTTCATCCTGCGGTATGATCCCCTAAGTGAGCAACACCAGCCTTCTCTTGAGGCGTCGGTAAACAGTTGAAGAGCATGTTTTCAAAGGGTGTAGGGGCTGTCCTAGGAGGACATTTTCCTCCTGTAGACACCACTTCAGGTGAGGGTGAAGGGTGGTGGGAATCGGAATGCATTTCTCGAGAGATTCTGGGATGTACCAATTCCTTTTGAGGTGCCACTTAATTGGTCTCATGTGTAGGCACCTGTTTTTCTGTTGCCATAAGGGGACCTATGAGGGACATGTACTGTCTTACTGAGCAAGATCGCCTTTCGAGGAGAAGGTGTACCTTGTCATTCAAGATCTGCCATCTCTGCGGAGTGGGTCAGACTACTCCCTGGTTCAGGTCGTACCGGTAACCCAAAAAGTCGAAGATCTATTTTGGGTCCAGTTCAGACTTGTGAAGATTCATGACCCAACCCAGTTCCTGACAAAGTGTCAGCAGGGTCTGTGTCTGGTAAGAGCAGGATTCCCTGGTCTGACTCCGGATTAGCCAGTCATCTAGGTACTAGTGTAACCGGATTCCCTTTGCCTGAGACATGAGCTTTACCTCCTTGATCACAGTGGTGAACTCCATAGGAGTGGAGGAGAGGCTGAATGGTAAGGCTCGAAACTGCAGAGTTTGATCTTCCAGGTGGAACCGTAGATACTTTTTGGAACCCTGGTTTATAGGGATGTGGAAGTAAGCATCGCTGAAGTTGAGCGAAGTGACCCATTTCCCTTGCTGAAGAGACAACCTTATGGACTCTGAAGTTTCCATCTTGAAGGTTTTTACAAGCCGAAACCGGTTCAGAGCACTGAGATCCAAAATGGGCCACCATCTGTTGTTTGGTTTTGGAACCAAAAAGAGGCGGTTGTAAAACCCTAGGGAGGACGGGTTGTGGACTCGTTTGATGGCTTGTTTTGCTAATAGAGACTGAACCGACTCCTGCAAAAGGTTCTGCCTGATGGTATTCATGTATCCACTGTGAATCAACGATTCCCGGGTGAGCGGAGGCTTTGTCTGAAAAGGGAGGGTTTAGCCATTCTTTAAAATGGACACCACCCGTGGACTGGCTCTTGCAGCCTGCCCCCTACAGGAGGAGAGGTTACAACAGCCGGAACATCTCTTACATTGGTCACAGAAGTGGACTGACTTACAGAAGAAACACCTCCTACATGCTTCGACGTTTCCTTGAAAAACATGTCCCATGTAGGAGCAAAAGGTACAGGAGTCACAACAAGACTTGAGGATGCAGGTTTCTGACTTTGTGTACCTGTCTGGATTTTCGCCTCAGAGGACCCAAGGGCAGAATATGACCTTTTGATAGACTTGAATCTTGTTTGTGATAACTTGGGGGCCACATTGTTGGAACTTTTGCTGTTGAGACAGCACTCTTCCCTACACAAGCAGTGGGTACAGACACTGAGTAACTGAGACTGTGAACAAAGTTTACATTTTTATTGAAACATTTGTCAGGTCTACAGGAGGACTTACTCCTTTCCTTTGCGGAGGCCTCGGGTTGATTGAAACAAAATTTACATTTTGAGCAGAAGGTACAAAGTCCTGGCTGGGAACAAAGCCCACATTTGGCTCCTTCACTGAATTCGGAGCAGTATGAACACTTAAACAGTAATTGTCATTTAAACTTATTAATACCACGGGAGGGCTTCAAGCCATGGAAGCCACCCCTCCCTCTGCCTCTTGGTGGTCTAGCTGACTGCACTACGGCCAAAAGATATCCATGCTGGTTGGTCACCACTAGAAGCACAGGACTTGGTACCCTCCTGTTTCCATGCGCCTGATACCACTGAGGGGTAAGGATGGAAACGATTAGCCTTCTTCTGCGGAAAACCCCAAGAACCCGTTCCGGGTTGAGAGGTTCTCCTAGTTGATTCAAATTTTGTGATATCCTCCTCTGCCTTACGTAAAGCATCATCTGGGAAAAGGTCATATGAGTGGAGTGGAGCATTCCTCAAGGCACACCAATTATCCTGTTTGACACCTGGCTTCAGGTGATCAAGGTATGCATCCCTCTACATCAGAGTGAAGTTAGACATGGTGATAAACATCGAATCCATCATGTGCTGCATGGCGTCTTAGAAACAGAAGCAACCGGGGATCTAGCCTTGTGAACCGGTGCTTTGACTAGAGAGAAGACGCCATCCATTTTTGATTTCATATTGAGCAAAGCTTCAATCCTGGCTAAGCGAGTTCACCATTCATCTTGCAAATTATCTAAACTTTGGTCAGGTCACTGGAAGGACTGGCAACGTAGCAGAACTAACAGAAGCACTCACTGGTGCAGAAGAGGGACGATTCTTCAACGGTGACACAGCTTTAATGACAGAAATATACAGATTATACAAATGTACACTAATAGTGCTTAAAATTCTATCACTTGCTCTCATGGATCTGTTGAGCTGCCCCTACGGAGCCCAAATGTACGGAGCTCGGTGTCTGCCCAAGCCAAATCCTTTAGATAAAATTGGGTAAAGGTGTTGTGGGCTTTCCAATGGCAGGCTGAGAAGATCTGGTCCAGTGAAACCCCTCCCTGAAAGGCCTGAGAAGCCGCAAAAGCCTGAACATCATGAGCTCTAACTTGATGCAGATCTTGGGCCGTCTGGTCTGAGAGCTGATAACATAAAAGCACTGTCTGCTTAATCCAGGAAGAGATAGTGGCAGGGACAATGTCCTTTTGAAACCCTTCCTGAAAGTCAAAGTTGGGGTTTTACGTCCTGTTTAACAGCCAAGGTCATATTGGGACAGGTCCTCAGAATTGCCACTTGTGGGACTCGAACCCACAGAGGTGACAGCCTATGATTAGATGCCAAACTTGCTAACCACTAGGCCACTGAGGTCCTGTCTAGGTAATATCGTAAGGCCCTCACTGGACAAAGGGATGTCTTCGGACAGGGACTTGTCCAGAGTAGGAGCCAAAGCCGAGATGACCACCGGAGCCACCGAGGCTGGGCCGTCCCTAGCTAGTTGATTTTTGGAGAGAAAACAGGGAGACGGGTAAAGAGAGACCTGACTCCAGCTTTCTTGATGCCAGATGTTTTTGTATAGCCAAGCATGGATCTCACTTCTTCTCTTGCCTGAGCCCAGGGCTAGAAGAAAAACCGTCTTAAAGGTCAAATGTTTAAGGGATGCCTTTCGTAAAGGTTCAAAGGGAGCCTTAGTGAGCTGGTGGAGTACCAGCGAGAGGTTCCAAGATGGCACACCCCGCCGACCTTTGGGCTTATCTCTATGAAAGCTGTCTAGAAGACGAGTGAGGTTCTCATCTTTGCTAATGTTCAACTTATCATTGCCCACCATGTCTGCAATGGCTGTCCTATAGCCTTCAATGGTACAGGGTTGCAGGTTCCTCTGTGTGAAAAGATGCAACAGGAAATCTGCTATTTGATTCACAGAGGGTGACCTGAAGTCCACCTCATGTGACCTGCACCATTTAACAAAAATGGCCCACTTTGACTTGTACACGGCTCTGGTTGAACCCCTCTGAGGAGCCTCAATTCTTTCTGCCACCTCGTCAGAGAACCCTTGTTTCTGGATGGCATAGACTCTAGGAGCCAAGCATGCAGATTCAGATTGCTGAGGTTCCTGTGAACTAGTCCGTTGAACGGTTGAGTCACCAGGTCCTTTACCAGAGGGAGACTGAGGCGATTCTGAACTGATAAATTCACCAGGTCCCAAAACCAGGGACCAGGTTTGGCCACCCTGGGGCAATGAGAATCATTCTGCGACAGCCCTGATCCACCTGATATCACCTGGGGAATCAGGGACATTGGTGGGAAAGCGTTCATGTCCAAGCTCTCCCATGGCAGACTGAGAGCATCTACCGCCCAGGCTGTCGGATCCAGGACTGGTGACACAAACTGAGGGAGTTTGTGAAGGGCCCCATATGGAACATGATTGAACACTTGTTGAGATAGGGACCACTCTGTTTGAATGACTTGTGTCGGGAAAGCTTGTCCGCTATCACATTCAAGTGACCTGGGATGTGTCGTGCCCTCAGGACTATTCCCCTGGGGTGGCACCAGGACAGAAGCCTCCATAGGAGGGCACAAAGAGAGCCTGACTTCATACCGCCCTGTTTGTTAATGTAAGAGACCACCGTGGTGTTGTCCGTCGCAACAAGAACAATCTGATCCCTGCAAAGATGCTGGAAACTCTTTAGGGCCAGGACTGCTTTTAGTTCCAATAAATTGATGTGGAGGCGACTTTCTATGGATGACCAAACACCTCTTGCAATGGAGTCCCCTAAGTGTGCACCCCAGCCTTCATTTAAGGCGTCTGTAAACAACTGAAGAGCGTGTTGAAGGGGGTGCAGGGGTTGGCCCTTCAGCACATTGCTTTCTTCCAACACCAATCTAAGTGGGGGTGGAGAGACTGCGGAACCGGAATAACCTTCTCCAAAACCTTGGGGACATGCCAGTGTCGTTTCAAGTGCCATTGGATGGGTCTCATGTGAAGACGACCGGACCATACCTGCTTTTCTGTTGCTGTGAGCAGTCCTATCAGCGACATGAACTGCCTGACAGTACAACTCTTCCTGTTTTTTATGAACTCCAACTTCTTTTGGAGGGTCAACCATCGGTCTTGAGTGGGCAAAACCAGGTCGAACCGATAGCCTACGAAATTTAAGACTTGTTGCGGTATTAGCTCTGATTTTTTCATGTTTACCACCCACCCTAACTGTTGCCAAAAGGGTCTGGGTATGTTGTAGGCAAGTTTCCGGACACCGGCTCTCGACAACCAGTCGTCTAGGTACTGGTGGATCCTGATACCCCTTGCTTGGGCCATAAGTTTCACTTCCTTGACTACCTTGGTAAACTCGAGAGGAGCTGTGGCCAAACCAAAAGGCAGAGCTGTGAACTGAAAGGTTTGATCGTACAGGAAAAACCTCAGATACTTTTGTGACCTTTGATTTATTGGAATGTGGAAATACGCGTCGCTGAAGTCCAGCGATGTCACCCATTCCCCTGTCTGTAAGGATAACCAGATTGTCTCCGGAGTTTCCATCTTGAAGGTGTTGGTACTGAGGTATAAGTTCACCTGACTCAGGTCCAAGATCGGTCTCCATTTTCTGTTTGGTTTGGGGACAAGGAAAAGCCGGTTGTAAAATGCCAGAGAAGACTTGACAACCACCTTTTCTACTACCAACTTGTTCATGAGACTGACTAAGGCGTCTTTTAGGAACCGGTTTTTTACTGGGTTGGCATAGCCACTTTGGACTAGGTGAAACCTTGTCAACAGAGGCCTCTGTTTGAACGGAAGGGTGTAACTCTCCTTCAAGACAGAGATCACTCGAGGATTAGCGCCCGTTTCTTGCTAAAACTTTTGTAACCTTCCCCCTACACTCTGTTCGATGACAGCATTGGGGACATTGGGAACAGAAGGGACAGAAAGACATGGATTTACACAACATACACCTTTGACATGCTTTATTTTGTTGACTGAATGACCGGGACTTAATCCTTTCTTTTGCGGAGACAGAAAGAACATGAGTACAACATGATGAGGCACATCCGACTGCCAAGCTTCAGTCACTCGAGTTTATTGTCTTTAATAACTTTGTTTTTAAGCTTAACTTGTCCATGTCCTGAGCCCTTGACAACACCATAGCACTTTCCGGGCCCAACTGAACTGAATCTGCTTGAATAGGAGTTGGACCTAAACAATGATTGTCATTTATAGGGCTTATACTGGTGAGACTTGGAAAAACAAGGGTTAGAACCCCTTCCACGTCCCCGGCCTCTAAATCTACTCCTACTGAACTGTCTCCAAGGCTGTTGTTGTTGTTGGGCTGGATGGTCAGTAGAGGAAGAGGTCTTTTTATCCCTGCGCTCATAAGGGCAAAACCTGTGGGAGCCTCTCCAGTTAGTGTGCTGAGTAGCACCCGGTCCGGGTCTCTGAGCTACACTACTGGCTTCATGTTTTTGGATGTCCTGTTCAGCTGACACAATGGCCACATCCGGGAATAACCCATATCCGAACAACGGAGCATTTCGTAAAAGGTTCATGGTGTCCTGTTTTACCCTAGCTTTGACAAAGTCCAAGTAAGCATCCCGTCTGAGGAGAATCAAATTTGAAAGATTCACAAAAAGGTTATCCGCGAGGTGCTGAATAGACGTGCCCATGGCTACAGACACTCGCTGATGAAAAGCCATAAGGTCAAGCAGGTCATTCAAAACACCAGAAACCTCTTCAGGAGCCTTGCCTTTATTGATACGGGAGCATAGAAGAGAAATGTTCTGTGACATCCGGTCCTGTAACTCAGAGGAGCACTGATTGAAACCAGCTGAGTGGTTAATGATGTAGCTATTTTCCCTTGCTGCTTTTTCCCAACGACGGAGTGACTCCTGGGAAATTGGTCTAGAAGGTGGACTGGTTGAAGGGTAAGAGGCAGCCTTGGTAATTCTTGGGGACTGTGAGTTCACTTTCGCTTCAGATTCATGCCAGCTGAAAACAGAACGTCCCGGTCTGTGTGGACCATCAGGCTTGATCATGTGCATTCTATACCACCGGGACTGCGACTTCGGGACCTTTATGAACTGGTCTCTTTTAAGTCCCGCAGAATCTTGAGCCCTAGACGGGTAACCTTCTGTCACTGTCAAGCTTAAATGTTCCAGTTTCTGGCACAGCCAGTCGTCTGGGGGCATGGCCACTGAGATTCTAGTAGGCTTTCTGGGTTGCTTGCTCTTCCAGGGATTGTTGGATTTATCTGGCTCTGAAAAGTCCGACTCAAAGGTGGGAATGTGATGCCAGCCCATAAAAGATCTAACTGAGCGAACCGTTTCCCTGTACGTCATGTCCTCAGTTTGCTCCGGTGGTTCTGTAGAGTCCGAAAGTTGGCCTCATCTGACCCAGAGCAAGAGCCGGACCGGTCAAAATCATCCTCAGAGATCTGCTCAAAATGAGTGTCTTGTGTATCCAGTGGAAAGGCACAGGCAGGCTGGTGAGAACCAGAAGAGGATTGACCGGAAGGACCAGCTTGAACTTTTTCTTGACCGGTAGGGGGTTGATCAGAGTCCAATGTAGTAGCACCGTGCTGATTAGCAGTCTCCGGACCGGACCTGGTATCAGCCGGGGGATGATCATGCAGAGTTTGTTTAGTCACTGAAGCTTTTTTAGATGCCGTTGACTTACACCAGTCATGCTTTCTGTGAGTTTTTGAGTCACGCTTCTTTTTGTCCGACTGTTTAGCAGATTGTTTAGAACTACTATCCTTTGAAACAGACTCCTCTTTTCTTGACTTATGAGACTTCTTCTTAGATTTTTGTTCATCTGAAGACACTTTAACTTGGGCATATACGGCTACCGGAACCTTCACCGGACCGATGGGACGGGTAGCCGGAGCCAAAAATGGAGTTTCAGACACAAGCTGTTCAGAGTCTACAGGTTTAACTGCTGACACAGGAGTGGAAACCACTGAACTAATCACTGTAACTTCTTTAAGGGAAACCAACAAGCCCGCTTTTTTGTCCTTTCTTATCCTGTAAGACGGAGTAGCAAGCAACTCTCTTTGATTATCAGAGAATCCGTCACAAATGGAACAAGGTTTTTTAAGTACACAGTTATCCTCTCCAATGCGCTTATCTCGACATCTTGCACATTTATCGTGTGAATCAAAAGCGGCCATTATATGACCACAAGACCCTTTACGCTGTCCTTTCTTTTCACCTGGGGAGGCCATGATACTTAATAATCCACGCTACCACAAATATTCACACAAAATGAAATCACAATATATATAAAATATTAATAAAAGTTTCTCTTAAACAAGCGTTTTCCTTCCACGCGCCAAACAAAAAGAGCAAGAGCATGCAGTACACCGGCAGGCAGGCTACACAGCCACCTGGCGAATGAACAGCACACTACCGGTCCCGGCCAGAGCCCAGCTCAGGACGTTTTTTTCTAACATTTGGCGAGACCGGCAAGGCGCCAGACAATTGCATCTGTCCACTAGTTAAGATGTATTAACGCAATAAAAATGGATATTTAGATTGGCTTCTTTTCATTTGAAAATGCAGCTACAATTGAAACACTCAATATTTCTTGTTAGACTCTAAATAGTTTTGAATCACCTCTGATTAGATTGAACCTCCATATTGTTGGTATCTTAATTGATGGGATAGAATTTAAGTTAACACAGTTCACGGATGATACAACTTTATACTGGATGGCAGTTAAAACTAGTAATAGGATGCCCTGTTGATAGTAGCTGCGACATAGCACAGAAGAACACACATTATCATGTGTAATGTCCACCCCATGAACCTTTTGCCAAAATTGTACAGTAGTCTTACAAGACCCTGTTTTATTTGTAAAATATATCAATGATGCTTAAATATTTATTAGTGTACATGTAAATTATTTCAGCTTCATGCCTTTTTGCATTGGTTGGGTCGAAAATTTTGACGAAGTCACTCTATCTTGCACGGTTAAGAAGATAAAAGCAAATTTCTGCTTTTCTATTTTTGGCAAATATTCGAAAATTCAAAATGGCCGCCATTTTTGGGAAGAGGAAAATTTTTTGAAAATTGCCAAGAGTACATTTCTTAGATACCCTATGGGTAAAAAATTTCAACGAAATAACTCTATTTTGCCTCTATTGCTCGGATACCCTGTGGGTCCAAAATTTCGACGAAATCGCTCTATCTCACACGGTTAAGGAGATAGAAGCAAATTCGTGTTTTGCCATTTTGGCAAAAATTCAAAATGGCCGCCATTTTTGGGGAGGGGAAAATTTTTTGAAAATTGCCAAGAGTACATTGCTCAGATACCCTGTGGGTTGAAAATTTCAACAAAATCGCTCTATCTCACACGGTTAAGGAGATAGAAGGAAATTCGTGTTTTGCCATTTTTGGCAAAAAATTCGAAAATTCAAAATGGCCGCCATTTTTGGGGAGGGGAATTTTTTTTTTAAAATTGCAGAGTACATTCCTTAGATACCCTGTGGGTTGAAAATTTCAACAAAATCGCTCGATCTCGCACGGTTAAGGAGATAGAAGCAAATTTGTGTTTTGCCATTTTTGGCAAAAATTCGAAAATTCAAAATGGCTGCCATTTTTGGGGAGGGGAAAATTTTTTTTAAATTGCCAAGAGTACATTGCTCTATTACTCAGTTAGCTATATCATCACCAAAAGCAATCCCATACAAGCTATTAACCCAATAAATCTGCATGCCAAATTTGGTAAAGATAGGATAAGAACTGTTGCCTAAAATGTCTGGAAACCAAGTGTGACGCCGGACACCGGACGGCGGACGCCGGAAAAAGCACCACCCCAGTGGGGTGGACATAATAATAGTATTTCAAATACTGTGCAATTCTAGGCATGTTTAAGTTGTGGATGTAACAAACCTTGAGCAGAACCTTCCTCAAAAGATTACCTTAAACTCCCACACACCTGCCAAGTAACATTGAGTTTAATGTTGGGACAATTTTTTTTGTTTGGAAGATATTTTATATGCTAATTTAGACTTTTTTCATTGATATTTATAACATACATATATCTAAACAAAAAAAGCTTTCTTTTGTAAGGTTACAGTAAGTTGCTGATATTTTATTGTAATGTTACCATAAAAACATGAAAGTTTAAGAAGTGAGTTTAAGGTTACAACTTAATTATTTTAATTATTACATCCATCCTGCTGGACATGGATATTATTTTGCTTTTCTCTCTGAATCACCCTTCATTGCTGTTCATTTACAGGTACATTTTTTCACGCGTCTCAGCTAAATTTGGTGTGGAGGTTTAATATCATGAGAATTTGTGTGACTGCTTTCTTGGCAATATCTGGTAACAAGAGTTGAAGGTTGCATTAGTTTGTGTCACTATCAGCTATGATGGATGACATACATGGTCAGTGTCATCCACACTTCCTTTCCATACAGTGTCTAAAAATGGCATTGTTCATTAAATTCAAATTTGGCATGTAGGTGTAACTGGTCCTCAAGGTGTGCCCTCTTTTAAGATAACCTTAAACTCCAAGTAGTAACATATTTATTTTCGTTTCCGGACAGTATCTTAAAAATGGGTTGATGGATTCAATTCAAATTTGGCATGTGGTTGTAACTAGTTTTCAAAGTGTGCCCTATTTTAATGTGACCTTATACTCTCATGTATTAAAAAGTTATGTTGAGTTTACGTTATTTTTCCATAAAGTATACTGAAAATAACTTGAAAAATTTCATTCAAATTTTGGATGTATATGTAACTGGCCATAGATAAGTGTCATGCAATAAGGTGACCTTAAACTCCCAATAATAACAGTATTATATTTACTTAAGTTTGGCAATTCTTGAACGAGAATTCAAATACTGTGCAATTCTAGGCATGTTTAAGTTGTGGATATAACAAACCTTGAACAGAACCTTCAGGAAAAGATTACCTTAAACTCCTTACCTTAAACTAACATTGACTTCAAGGTTGAGACAACTGTTTTGATTTGTTGTGCTTATTGAGATTTTTTCATTGATCTTCATCATGTACATATATTTAGACAAAAAGAAAAAGGTCTCTTTTGTAAGGTTACAATAAATTGCTGATAGTTTAGAAACTTGGGAGTTTAAGATTGTAACAGTTGGGTGTCACTCAGCTTTCATGGATCACATATATGATCAGAATCATCTTCACACTTTGTTACTGGAA
Organism: Sabellastarte sp. h YS-2021; assembly: GCA_964017235.1. Lineage (NCBI taxonomy): Eukaryota > Metazoa > Annelida > Polychaeta > Sabellida > Sabellidae > Sabellastarte > Sabellastarte sp. h YS-2021. The sequence continues at coordinate 79,818,780 of OZ024934.1, read as the reverse complement.
AATATGTCAAAAATTGCTTGTAGGATGAAATTCAAATTTGGTATGTGGATGTTGCCAGTCATAGATTTTAATTTTAAGATGACCTTAAACTCCCACTAACAACACATTTATATTGAATTTAACTTTTGCGATTTGTGGGTAATAGATTAAAGATGCTTCACAGATTCAAATCAAATTTGGTATGAGGGTGTAACTGCTCTTTAGGGTTTGGCCAATTTTAAGGTGACCTGGATTTTAAGGTGATATAGATGATTATATTGAATTTAAATTTTTTAATTTCTGGAGAGTATTTCAAAACTGCATGACAAATTTAATTTGAATTTGGGCTGTTGATGTATCTAGTCCTGAAGGTGTGCCCTATTTTAAGGTGACCTTAAAACTCCCGTGTAAAAGAATGTTACTGAGTTCAAGTTTTTCTGTGGTTGCACCAAGTATACCAAAACTGGTATGACATATTTGATCTATATTTTGCAGCTACATGTAACTGTTGTTACAGAAATGCCCTAAGACTACATTTAGGTGACCTTAAACTCCCAGTAATGGCATAAGTATAATTATTTTTCTTTTAAAACTTTCAATAGTGTCTTAAATTATGTGCAATAGATTTTTAGCAATTTAAATTTTGGATATAACAAACCTTGAACATTCAGTCTAAGGTTAGGACAATTTTTTATGATATTTTGTTTTGGCAATATTCAAGAGATAGTTGAGAGTTTTCATTCAAATTAAACATGTACACATATCCAGACCAAAACAGGATCTTTATTGTAATGTTACCATAAAAACATGAAAGTTTAAGAAGTGAGTTTAAGGTTACAACTTATTTTAATTATTACATCCATCCTGCTGGACATGGATATTATTTTGCTTTTCTCTCTGAATCACCCTTCATTGCTGTTCATTTACAGGTACAGTTTTTCGCGCGTCTCAGCTAAATTTGGTGTGGAGGTTTAATATCATGAGAATTTGTGTGACTGCTTTCCTGGCAATATCTGGTAACAAGTGTTGCCGTGGCAACACTTTTTCATGTTTCTTGGGCTTTAATATCTTTTTTGGCAACAAGTGTTGCCATGGCAGCGCTTTTTTCTGTTTCTTGGACTTATATTTTTCTGGATTATTTGCATTGCAAACCCCTGCAATGAATAGGGTAGCTTTTCAGCAATATCTGGCAGAAAGTGTAGCCATGGCAACACTTTTTTCTGTCTCTAGGTTGTGGATATAATAAGTCCTGAAGAAGACCTGTATGGTAAAGATTAGACAATGATCTTCCTTGTTTGCTCTCCCACAAAATGGTGGACAAATATAAGTCCTTTTTTCCTCCATGAAGAGAGGAGGTGGACAAATATAAGTCCTTCTTTCCTCCACAAGTGAGAAGACAGACAAGACAGGACATCTTGCACAATGCATTAACTTGTACGGTCATATGACTAGCAGTTTAAGCTATATTTTTCAACAAGGTGGGGCTTCACCATGGCTCAATCATTCTAAAAGATGGTCTGGATCTGCAAAAATACTGCCAGTCAGCCAACTATTTTTGTCTATCCAGCATAACTGATGTCCTTTCAAATTTCATCCACTTCAATCTTTAACCAAAGCTGGTGACACAGTACAATTCTACTGAATTCTTGTTATTCACTAATAATAAATTTGTCTCAACTTTTGTTTTGTTTACAGACACTGAACAATTTTAGAAGGAAGATAACATTTGAAACTGTATATTCTGCAAGTTTTGACACTACTTCAAAATTTCATGAATTACCAAAGTCCATTCACATATAATCCCTTTCAACAAAACATGAACCCTCTCAGTCACCATGGTCCTCCTCTGTTTCTTCTTTCTCTCTGATAGTCCTCTTCTTTTTAGATTTGCTTTTAAACACATGTCTTTCAACTGACACTGAAGAGGTCAACTTGTCATCATTATTGACAACAACATCTAGATTAGCAGAGTCTACACCACAATCTGACATGTCCATCGTATCACTTTCTTCATTAAGATGACCTAGTGACACCCTGTCCCCTGCACTCCTCTTTCCTTGTTTAGCCTTTTTATGTCCTTCTTTATGTCGCTTTGTTCCAAAATTATACTCTGGCATGATCACTTTACCTCCAATGCTGGCACCTACTTCGCTGGCATCCTTACTGTCAGATTCAACTGATTGTAAAATGTCACTGGTTTTCGACAACTTTGGCTTCTTGAAAACAACCTTCCCTTGATCTTCTGGTGAATTTGCATTTTCTTGACTGTGTTGTTTTTTCAGGTCATTCAGAAAACTTAGTGCAGCACTGGTGTTAGCTCTTTCACTCATCTGAGAATTATCCACATCTGACAGACTGTAACACTTCCATTTGTCTGGATTTACCTAAAATCATAAAGAAGAAATTCACAATATTCCCAACAAAGCAGCAGTATTTCAATTGCAGTAATGACTAAGTGCCCAGGTGCTATGAAATGGGCAATAAATATTGACAGAGTGCAAGTAGTGACCTTGTTTATTTGTAAATATCATTGTCTTGTGAGATATGAAAGTAAATAGTGAAAGTAATATTTCAAGTATTAATATTTAAATCCCAGACGCTATAATACAACAGCATAATATGAAAAAGAAAGAAGTAGCCAAAGAGTTAATGAGTAATAACCACAAAATTAAATGTACTTTCAGTACAAATATATCTTCACTATATAATCACAGCAATAAATTAGCACAATACTTACTTTATATCCTGGTACACTCGATTTCTGTGATGGAACAATGGGTTTCTTGAATCTAGGCCGGTAGTGGGGTCCATAACAAGATTTGTTCACTTTTTCAGGACGTTTTTCTTTGCTATGAAATGATAAGAGTTGTAATTTATTAATATTATATCTGTGTAAACATTATTAAATACATCATTTTCCCGTGTTTTTAAGTAAACATTAGTAACAATCATTTTAACAATTTTTTACTTAGTCTAAAGTTAGTGTTTATAAGACTAATATAAGAAAGTATGTGACAATTAAATTCAATTGTGTATGTACAACATAAAAGTAGGCAATTATTTTGATTTTCTTGTAATGTTTTCTTATATGTTCACATTATCTTGACTTTTACAGTCCAACTGGCCTATGTAATGACATTAGTCAGTGAGTTCCAAAGTCTGGATTTTTTTTCCAGTTTAGTTAAACAGAAGAAACTTTTAATTTAACAGCATACTAATTTATCTCAGTGTACTGGCTAAATGGAAATTAGCACTAACTTTATTTTAGCCAATGACTTCTGATATTGAAAAATTAATTTTCAGTTAAATATATGCTAATCATGTCAGTAGAAACTAACCATTACTGAAATTAATTCTTGGAACTTCCTTAACGTTTTGACACAAAAGTGAAATTTTCTTCCAGTTATCATTTCTATTTGTATGCTATTTACAGATATTTTCCCCCACCTGCTTTCTTCATGATCGCCATGTCTATCAAGAAATCCAGCTTTTCTTGAAGTATTTCCAGCATCTATGACATCATGAACAAGATCAGTTTGCTTCCAGTAGTGACTTGGCTTTTCACCTAACATTATAAAACAAGCAATCAGTGCCCCTGAACGGGCTCTGTGTCAGCTGACTTTGTGTTTTGAGCTTCAGAGTACAAGTGAAAGTAGAAAGGTATGTATCTGAAAATAGCTATTGCTAAGCTATGCAATGAGTTACAGGTGTGCAATTTTACTATGTTATAGCGAAGCCAAAAGTAGATGAAAAACATATTCAACAAAATACTGTAAATACAAAAGCTTTCAAGCTACTCAACACTGATAACCTCAAAGTAGCTATTGCTTAGCTATGCAATGAGCTACAGGTATGTAATTTTACTATATTTTAGTTGACTCAAAATTAGGTGAAAAACATATTTAAACAACATACTCTAAATGCAACAGTTTCCAAGTTACAAGTGATTTACTCAAAAGTGAGAGCCCCAAAGTAGCTATTGCTCAGCTATGCAATGAGCTACAGGTCTGCAATTTTACTATGTTGTAGCTGACCCAAAAGTAGGTGAATAACATATTTTAACAAAATACTCCAAATACAATAGTTTTCAAGTTACAAGTAATTTTACTCTTTAAGGAAGGTTCTGAAAAGTCAAAAAGTAGCTATTACTCACTTAGCAATTGGGATACACTCCCAAGTTACTCACCCTGTTGTAGCTATGTAAAAAGTAGCTGAACAACATATTTTAACAGAATGCTCTAAATGCAATACTTTTTACGTTACAAGAGATTTACTGCATGAATTCATCAATTTTCATGCATTAAAATTATTTAAACTAGACCTAGCACATCAGAGAACTGATACAAATTGTATTTACCAGAAGGACAACTCACCAAAGCCAGTGAACCATCATTTGAAAATGAAGGAGAGGCCCAAAGTCAAATCTGACCACACCACAAGATTCTCAGCCCATGATTTCCTATTAGTTGGTTTCACATTGCAAACCCCTGGGACCAATAATTAGTTATAACCACTTCTAAGTATGGCTATACTCGTTTGACCTTGAAGGAGAGGCCAAAGCCCATGATTTCCTATTGGTTGGTTTCACACTCCAAACCTCTGGGAGTTATAGAGACTTTTAAGTTTGGCTACCCTCATTTGACCCTGACAGAAAGGCCCAAGGTCAAATCTGATCACAAGATTCCCAGCCCATGATTTCCTATAAGTTGGTTCCACACTGCAAACCGGTAGGACCAATAATAAGCAAGTTATAAGCACTTTTAAGTTGGGCTACCCTTGTTTGACCTTGAAGGATGGGCTAAAGGTCAAATCTGAACACATCAGATGATTCTCTGCCCATGATTTCCTATTGGTTTCACATCTCAAACCACTAGGACCAATAATAAGGGCGATATAGGCACTTTTTAAAGTCCTCTACCTGGAGTACTTTGGCAGCTAGGTTGAAGGATGGGCTAAAGGTCAAATCTGAACACATCAGACAATTCTCTGCCCATGATTTCCTGTTGGTTTCACATCTCAAACCACTAGGACCAATAATAAGGGCGATATAGGCACTTTTTAAAGTCCTCTACTTGGAGTACTTTGGCACTCCATGGATGACCTTGAATTAAGAGCTTCAAGGTCAAATGTCTGCAAGGTTGTAGAGGACATTTATATCTGTTATACATATCACTTATGAAGAGATTCAAAATTCCATCTATGAGAACCAGCCAGTAGAAAAAGGTAGACAATTTTCAAAGAAATGCCAGTGGCAGCCATCTTGTTTTTTTAGAATGAGGCTAATTTCAGTCCCAGAGAAGCTTATCCCCCAATGAAGATACCCTGCCAATTTTGTGAACCTAGCTGATGTAGTTTTCCTCTGACAGCATTAATGTCAAAAATCTCTCTGCGTGCGTCTCTGCGAATACTAAACCAAAGTATCCACTGGATGCCTCTGGTGGATACAATAAACTAAAACTTCAGGGGTAAATGATAAGTTACATATTGGCATAACTCACCAAAGCACACCATTAACATGACTATGGTTTATCTTGGTTGTCGGTGTTCTGACTTCATGGGCCTAACAATCACTAACAACCTAAATTCTTAGAATTATTCTGATTTTTAGAATTTTCAAAGAAAACAATCATTGTCTAAAAAAAGAATTTCTAAGATTTTTTTTAATTAATTAGAATCTAAAGGCATCAATGATAAATTGGATGCAATAACTAATGTACAATGGTATTTACAAAAGAAACACCATCTACATGTTTTATTTAGTACTGTAATGGGATGGGTCTTAGGCCTTTCCTTTGTGGTTGCCCTATTAAAAACACGGAATATACAGGAGTTGCAACATGATTTAAGTATTTAGAACTTTTCACAACATTAATTGGAAGATTTGTAGATTGAACATTTGTAGTTGTGGGCAATCCACAGGGCTCTGGGTGGAACAGTAACTGTCCAAGCAGGAGCCTCAGACTGTTGGCTTAACTGGCCTCTGCAAGATTTTTTGGCTTTGGGACTAATGCCTTTTGCTGGAAGAATGGTAGGGTTAGTATCTATGATTTATCTTTTAGCTGAACCCCCCCCCCCCTCTCCCCCCAACACTAGATGTGCATCAAGAGATATGAAAAATGGATTGTTTATATTTTGTGATGCCGTCTTCAGCCTGTCTTAAGGCAGTACCTGAGAAGAGTGCCAATAAATGAACCAGAGTGCTCTTCAAAGCAGACCATTTAATGAGTTTGACACTTGTCTTTGAGTGATATTGGTAGGCATTCCCTCTCATCAGCTTAAAATTAACCATCTGTATGAACATCCGTCAAGATGTTGTACTGATGTGCCTACACTGTGGTTATTCCTACATTTTGGTTGGAATACTGTGAGATCCTTTATCTTAACAATAGCTTTTTTGGTCTGCTTGGAATCTATTAAGTTCCTGTTGAAGAGTTCTACTGTTATCTGAAGGTCTTCCTGGAGTTTAGTTTCATATCTATTAAACCCTGCAGTTTGATTGCAGGTGTAGGAACACTCATGAAGGACTTCTTCCACTTACTGATTATTTCATGAGGTAAGGGTCTACACATACACATGGGAAACAGAACAGGTTTGAAGGTTATGCCGCTCTGGTATCCAAACTATTTGGCTTGGAAGGATTTTTCTCCCAGTTTTGACACCTACAGGGTGTATCAACTAAATTTTAATATTTTTTCCACGAGCTTCTGCATGACCAAAACTTTAAAATCAAGGACCTTTTACATGCTTTGTGGCATGAAAGAGACATGTATCGAGGCCATGAGGGAAGATGCAACAGGCCATATCTGCATGATTTGGATTTTTTTGCCTTTGATAACCATGCACAAGGTTCCATTGACAGTACAGGAAGACACCAAAATTTGATCTGATTGTATAAACGTATCCTTGTATTGAAATGCTGGATGAAAAAAAGGAACACAGGCGTTTTACGAAAGGATGCCTTTTAATTTCCATGACTGTTTATGAATTTTTCCAAAACCTGGAGTCAAATTCCATGACTTTTCCACGCCTGGAAAAAAAAAAGAATTCCATGACTTTTCCAGGTTTTCCATGACTGGATACACCCTGAACCTAGCTTTGTGGAGTCAGATGGATGAAGCGCAAACAATCACTAATAATCTAGCTTGAGATTTGGGTAAACAGAGAAATTGGTCTGTATAAAAGTTACTCGTTTCAGAGGATCTAGACTAGAATCCAACTTTTACAATGATGTTCATCTTGTCAAATTTATTGCACCACCAGTTGTTTGTGGCTACCAAAATTTTGCCAACCAGCTGTAAATTGGTACTGGACCAGGAGTTGTTAGTGGTTAATGAACCAGTAGATTCCAAATCAGGCACAAAGCCCCAATCAATATAGCTTCTAACTACACATACAGTCTCTCTATATGACTGGTCTTCCAAACAGTCTGATAACTATCCTCTAGAAGCTCTGTCTCCAAACAAATTGGTTATTCTTCTGGCGACCCATCTGGTGAATTAGTAGCAGGAGGATTAGCTAGAGTGTTCTGTTCAACCTCCACCAGAATCCCAGATGTACAACCTTACCTGTGTCTTTAAATTCATCATATAATCCTTCCATAGTTAATTTACTGTGATAAGGCCTTGGGGTGGAAAGCAATGCTCTGGCTTATCCCAAACCTCAGCCTTTGCAGTTGGTCTGGAAGACGGTGCACTTTCAGAGAACACGAGTCTTTGACACAGTGGTAGATTTTGCTTTTAGGACTTTTAGGTGTAAGACAGACTATGTCACCCATTCTTTCCTGTCATTCATTTAGTTCACAACATCTCCCGACGATGCAGGAGCAGTGGGAGCAGTGGCAAGCCTAGAAGGTGAGGAAGAGGCCGATTCAATGGGTTGGAGTACAGTGAGCCTAGCCGTATATTAATAAAATGCAATAAATTGCTGCATGCCTGTATCATAAAACTTGATTACCTGTTGAATCACAACACATAGCTTCATTGCAAAATGTCAGTTTTTATATCTGTCAAATTAAATCATTTAAATTATTGATATTTAATTTGAAATTTTTGCACTACTTACGGGAACAAATAGCCTAGCTGCAGCAACATGACATATTCACAAAACAAATATATTTTTAATTAAAATGTTGACATTTTCAACCTTGTATGCAGGTTTTCTTCAATTGCAGTTAAAAGAAGAAGCTTTGTTATAAATTACTTATACAGTGTTATTAATATTACATTCTTCTACTTCTCTCCCGAATATTATGTTTCTATGTAGTTTACTTTTTACAAATGCTAACCTATGTACTATAATCCTAATTTTGTTCTCTGAATAATTATTACTACAGATATGACTTGAAAAGTGTGACAAGAATGCAGGATATAAAGTTAAAGAGGTTTTAATATAAATAAAATTTAACAAGCAATATATAAAGCTGCTGGAGTATTACATTACTTACAAATTCTCAGAACCACATTAAACATTGGTAACATTATTGATGTTTAAATATCAATAAATAGTGGATTTAAAATTCCACTAAAATTTAAAAAATAAATTGGTGAGCAATTTTCTTAACAAATTTCCACAATTTGAAACTCATAAACATTACAATATGTCATTATAGGAATATAGCATGAAAAAGCCGTCTAAACGCAGAATTTTAGACGGGTGGCATGGTATAAACACGAAGGCGAAGCCTGAGTCCTTAGATCATGCCAACCCGTCTAAAATTCTGCGTTTAGACGGCTTTTTCATGCTATATTCCTATTCTAACATGACTGTTTAAAATAAAATACCTCAAATACTTGTAAGATAAAAAAATATATCCAAGTGAATGCAATAGGGCACCGCCATGTTGGCTTTCCATCGAATGAACAGGGACGATGATTTTTTCCTCCAAATATATACTGTTAATTTTTCCTGAATTAAGTTACAAGCAAACAATTAAAAAACGCACAACTTTATTCATCATCACATAGTTTATTAAATATAATTATGAAAACAAACTTACAGACTTGTTTTTTTATCCAATAATTATACATGGGGACGTTGATAACAGCCGGAATGTTGATGCAGCATTTTAGACGGCTTAGAAATCGCTCTCGACCAATCAGAACGATGGACACATCCGTGTCATGTTAGAACAAGCATTCTGCCGCATGCATTTATCTCCCGCCATATAAATGAGATGTACCAAAGATAACATATTTTAACAAGGTGCTCTAAATGTAATACTTTTCAAGTTATAATTGATTTAGTGCATGATTTCATGAATTTTAATGCATTAAAAATTATTTAAAAAATTCATTAAAAAAATTTAGCATGTGAAAGCTCTCCAAAATGTAGGTGAATGAGTTATTTGAGAAATATTGGCTATCTGCAATACTTTTAGTGATAATAGTCAGTTACTCATTTTGAGTAGGTGAGTAATTAGCTACGGATCTGAAAATTCACTAATTGAAAGCTCTCCAAAATGTATGTGAATGAGTTATTTCAGAAATACTGGCTATCTGCAATACTTGTAGAGATAATTCGCATTTACTCATTTTGAGTAGGTGAATAATTAACTATGGGTGTGAAACTTCACCAAGTGAAAGCTCTCCCAAAAGTAGGTGAATGAGTTATTTGAGAAAAATTGGCTATCTGCAATACTTTTACAGATAATTCACATTTACTCATTTTGATTAGGTGAGTAATTAGCTACGGGTCTGGAACTTCACCATGTGAAAGCTCTCCCAAAAGTAGATGAATGAGTAATTTGATAAAAATTGGATACCCGCAATACTTTTAGAGATAATTAGCATTTACTCATTTTGAGGAGGTGAATAATTAGCTACGGCTCTGAAAATTCACCAAGTAAAGCTCTCCCAAAAGTAGGTGAATGAGTTATTTGATAAAAATTGGCTATCTGCAATACTTTTAGAGATAATTCACATTAACTCATTTTCAGTAGGTGAGTAATTAGCTACGGGTCTGGAACTTCACCATGTGAAAACCCTCCCAAAAGTAGATGCATGAGTTATTTGATAAAAATTGGATATCCGCAATACTTTTAGAGATAATTCACATTTACTCATTTTGAGTAGGTGAATAATTAGCTACGGGTCTGAAACCTCACCAAGTAAAAGCTCTCCCAAAAGTAGGTGAATGAGTTATTTGAGAAAAATTGGATATCTGCAATACTTTTACAGATAATTCACATTTACTCATTTTGAGTAGGTGAGTAATTAGCTACGGGTCTGGAACTTCACCATGTGAAAGCTCTCCCAAAAGTAGATGAACGAGTAATTTGATAAAAATTGGATATCCACAATACTTTTAGAGATAATTAGCATTTACTCATTTTGAGTAGGTGAATAATTAGCTATGGGTCTGAAACTTCACCAAGTGAAAGCTCTTCCAAAAGTAGGTGAATGAGTTATTTAAGAAAAATTGGATATCCCCAAAAAGTAGATGAATGAGTAATTTGATAAAAATTGGATACCCGCAATACTTTTAGAGATAATTATCATTTACTCATTTTGAGTAGGTGAATAATTAGCTACGGGTCTGAAACTTCACCATGTGAAAGCTCTCCCAAAAGTAGATGAAGCAGTTATTTGAGAAAAATTATGTCATTATTTTGCCACAAATAAGAAAATAGCTATTACTCACTTATGGCATGCAATAGAACCCCAAACTATATGCATTTACCCTACAGTCACAATTTCAAAGTAGGTATTACTCGGCTATCCAATGTGCAACAGGTCTGAAAGTTTACTATGTGATAGGTTATCAAAAACTAGATGAATAACATATTTGAAAATATTTCCCTAACTTTAATACTTTTGAAGATATTTGACATTTACTTATGTTGTTATTTTGCTACAAATAAGAAAATAGCTATTACTCACTTATGGCATGCAATACAACCCCAAAATATATACCATCTTATAGTTAAGGACAAAGTAGCTGAACAACATATTTGAAGAAAAAGCTGTAACTGCAATAGTTTTGGAGTTACAATGGATTTACTCAACAGTCACAATTTCAAAGTAGCTATTACTTAGCTATGCAATGTGCAACAGGTCTGAAACTTTACTATGTGATAGCTTACAAAAAAGTAGATGAATGACATATTTGAAAAGAATTCCGTAACTTTAATACTTCTGAAGATATTTGACATTTACTTATGTCATTATTTTGCTACTAATAAGAAAATAGCTATTACTCACTTATGGCATGCAATACAACCCCAAACTACATGCCAGCTTATAGCTAAGGACAAAGTAGGTGAACAACATATTTTACGAAAATATTGTAACTGCAATAGTTTTGGAGTTACAATGGATTTACTCAACTGTAGAATTTCAAAGTAGCTATTACTCAGCTATCCAATGTGCAACAGATCTGAAACTTTACTATGTGATAGCTTATGAAAAAGTAGATGGATAACATATTTGAAAAGAATTCCCTAACTTTAATACTTTTGAAGATATTTGACATTTACTTATGTCATGATTTTGCTACAAATAACAAAATAGCTATTACTCACTTATGGCATGCAATAGAACCCCAAACTATGTACCATCTTATAGCTAAGGACAAAGTAGCTGAACAACATATTTTAGGAAAATACTCTAACTGCAATAGTTTTGGAGTTACAATGGCTTTACTCAACAGTCAGAATTTCAAAGTAGCTATAATTCAGCTATCCAAGGTGCAACAGGTCTGAAACTTTACTATGTTATAGCTTACCAAAAAGTAGATGGACAACATATTTGAAAAGATTTCCCTAACTTCAATACTTTTGAAGATATTTGACATTTACTTCTTCTGTTATTTAGCTACAAATGAGAAAATAGCTATTACTCACTTATGGCATGCAATGGGACCCCAAACTATGTACCATCTTATAGCTAAGGACAAAGTAGCTGGACAACATATTTGAAGAAAAAGTTGTTACTGCAATAGTTTTTGAGTTATGAGCCCTTTACTCAAAGTAGCTAAGATTGCTATTACTCACTTATCTTTAGGCCTAAGTCAATAAAACCAAAATTTTTTTCAAGGGCATGAAAATTCATTGGGACAATTAATTTACAAAAAATCTGTAGCTGTAGTAGTTTTGGAGAAATCTGCGTGACTAACTAACGGACGCACACACGCACGCACGCACACACAGACATCATTTCATAATCTCCCTCCAGGGCTAAAGCCCGGCGGGAGATAATAAAGCATTACCGTAATGCTTTATGAAAATTATGATTTTTAAATTAAAATGTGTTCCTTAAAATAAAAAGCAAATGACAAAGCATGATTTAAGTACAGAGTATTGAGCAATATACTGTGACATTTTAAGTGTGGGGTGTTACGTATGTACCAGTTTGGATACCTGTTGTTTACATCTGTGACTGGATTTCTTTGTATGAACTGAAAAGAAAGTAGGTGTCCAGTCTGCTGTATTTTATAGTCTAGTAATTTACATGGCTCCTGTTTATTTCTGGTTTCTGTTTCATGCAACAATTCATAGTATTTCTTCTGCTCTTGACAGGTTGCCAGTGTGTCAAAGGTTTCCCTCCCAAACTGATGTTGACATCCATTTATAGTCTAAATTTTATTTCTGAGGTTACAATCTCCATGATCTGGGTGTGGTCCAAATGACAAATCACAGAGACCAGATTACTGAACGACACTAAACTTACCTGTTGAAACACGAACTTTTTCTTCTGCATTATGCTTTGCTTCTATTGTGTCCAAGGAGCCAAACACATCTACAATATCAACCTATTACATAACACAGCATAGCAACTTGACATAAACAAGCATTGTGAGGCATGCAATTATCTCCCGCCATATAAATTAGATGAACTAAAGCTAGTGTAATATAGCTTTTCTTGTGAGATGGAGGCACATGTAGAAGTCACAATAAGCAAGAGGTACTTTTATGTATGACTGCAATACTTTCAAAGATAAAAGGCATTTACTCATTTTAGTAGCTATTACTCTGCCATCCAAAGAGCCACAGTTCTGCAACTTCACTATGTGGTAGATCACCCGAAAGTAGGTGAAGGAAATGGCCTATGTGCAATATTTTTGAAGATAAAAGGTATTTACTCATTTTAGTAGCTGTTACTCAGCTATGCAAAGAGCTACAGTTGTGCAACTTCACTATGTGGTAGATCACCCAAAAGTAGGCGAATAACTTATTTAAAAGAAATTGCCTATCTGCATTACTTTTAGAGACAAAAGAGACTCATTTTAGCAGGTATGAATCAGCTATGCAAAGATCTATAGACGTGCAACTTCACTATGTGGTAGATCACCCAAAAGGTGAATGAGTTATTCAGAAGAAATTGCCTATCTGTAACACTTTTAGAGATAAAAGACATTTACTCATTTTAGTAGCTATTACACCGCTATGCAAAGAGCTACAGTTCTGCAACTTCACTGTGTGGTAGATCACCCAAAAGTAGGTGAATGACTTATTGAGACGAAATTGCCTGTGTGCAATACTTTTAGAGATAAAAGACATTTAATCATTTTTGTAGCTATGATTCAGCTATGCAAAGAGCTACAGACCTGAAACTTCACTATGTGGTAGATCAGCCAAAAGAAGGTGAATGACTTATTTAGAAGAAATTGCATATCTGTAATACTTTAAGAGATAAAAGACATTTGCTCATTTTAGTAGCTATTACTCAGCTATCCAAAGAGCTACAGTTCTGCAACTTCACCATATAGTAGATCACCCAAACGTAGGTGAATGACTTACTTTGAACTTTGAAGAAATAACGTATCAGCAATACTTTTAGAGATAAAAGACATTTACTCATTTCAGTAGCTATGACTCAGCTATGCAAAGAGCTATACATCTGCAACTTCACCATGTGGTAGATCACCCAAAAGTAGGTGAATGACTTACTTGTAGCCGAAATTGCTCTATCTTGCACCGTTACCAAGATAATTAGTTTTTTGCATTTTATGCAGAAATTCAATATGGCCGCACCATTTGCGAGATAAATGGGTTTTTGCATTTTCCATCACTGTAAAATTCAGAAAATAGCTATTACTCACTTAGCTATTGAGGTACACCTGTAAAACAGGTACCATCTTGTAGGTACAGAGAAAGTAGCTAAACAACATAATTTTGCGAAATGCTCTAAATGCACTAGTTTTGGAGTTATAAGCAATTTACTCAAAGTAGCTACTAGCCACATTACTCAATTAGCTATTAACCTAGATCTGCAAAAGCAACAAAAATATAAAGGACATAAGAAACTAAACCAAAAATAGTCCTTAGTACTCTGGGGGTCCAAAATTTGCCCGAAATTGCTCTGTCTGTTACGGTTTTTGAGATAAATGACATCTTCCATTTCTGCCAAAATTTCAAGATTGTGGCCAAAAATTGGAAAAGTCTAAATTTTTCAGAGGTGCTAGACGAGTAGCCCTTATTACCCTAGGGATCCAAAATTTGCCCGAAATCAATCTATCCCTTACGGTTTTTGAGATAAATGAGATTTTCCTTTTCTGCCACAGTTCAAGATGGTGGCCAAAATTTCGAAAAAGTCATTTCAGAGGTCCTAGTGGAGTAGTCCTTAGTACACTGGGGCTCAAAAATTTGCCCGAAATCTCTCTATCTCTTACGGTTTTCAAAATAACTGCCATTTTCCATTTGTGCCAAAAATTCAAGATGGCGGCTGAATTTCAGACAAGTCTAAATTTTTGAGAGGTCCTACTGGAGTAGTCCTTAGTGCCCTACGGATAACCTATTTTAGAGCAAACCTCTATACTGAATACTTTTAAACTTAAAAATTGACTTACTCAGTGGCAAAATGTCAAAGTAGTTATTACTCAGTTGGCATTATAGCTAGAGTTCTGAGAATGCGTCATGACACAGAACATGAAAAAGTAGATAAACAACATATTTGACAAAAAACCTCTAAATTTAATACTTTTGAAGTTACAAGCGATTTACTCATTAGCAAAATAGCAAAGCAGCTATTACTCAGCCATGGAGCTATAGCTGAACAACATATTTGACAAAAACCTACAAATTGAACACTTTTGAAGTTACAAGTGAGTTACTCATTGGCAAAATGAGTATAGGTCTGGTGGATACAATAAGCTTAAAGTAGTAAATGATATGTTATTAAAAACTCAATGAATAATATATTTGAAAAGATTGCCCTAACTGCAAAACTTGTAAAGATATTTGACATTTATTTCTTCTGTTATTTAGCTACAAATGAGAAAATAGCTATTACTCATTTATTACATGCAATGGAGCTCCAAACTATGTATCATCATCTTATAGCTAAGGACAAAATAGCTGAACAACATATTTTATGAAAATACTCGAACTGCAATAGTTTTGGAGTTACAAAGGCTTCACTCAATAGTAAGAATTTTATAGTAGCTATTACCCAGCTATTCAATGTGCAACAGGTCTAAAACTTTACTATGCGATAGCTTATCAAAAACTAGATGAATAACATATTAAAAAGATTTGGCTAACTTTAATACTTTTTAAGATATTTGACATTTACTTCTGTCATTATTTTGCTACAAATAATAAAATAGCTATTACACTTATGGCATGCAATGGAACTCCAAACTATATGTCATCTTATAGGACAAAGTAGCTGAACAACATATTTTAGGAAAATACTCTAACTGCAAGAGTTTTGGAGTTACAAAGGCTTTACTCAATAGTAAGAATTTCAAAGTAGCTATTACTCAGCTATACAATGTGCAACAGGTCTGAAACTTTACTATGTGATAACTTATCAAAACTAGATGAATAACATCTCCAAAAAGATTTGCCTAACTGTAGTAGTTGGACTGGTTCTGAAAACAAAAACCGGTTTTCGGGGCGTTGAAACTGAACGAAATCCTGAATTTCGAAAGTTTACAGATATATGATAAAAAGTTTTACGCGAGCGTACATGAGCTATATTGTCAATAGGAAATATGCATTCATGAGATATTTTGAAGTTTGTAAACTTCATTTACCATGAATATAAAGCGAAAAGGTAAGTTTTTCCTCAAACGTATATGCTCTTTATTGTTTTGGCGAAATATTAACCAGTAGAAAGCCTAATATGATGATGTTTTTAATAACCAGTACTTAAATATTCTTTGCGGATTTTGTCATGTCTACCTAAACGAAACGAAATGCGGTGTACTGCTTCCCTGCATAAGTTGGCCGCAGGTCGTAAGTTGGCCGCCACTCATTTAAATGTATCAAACAGACGAATGTGTGTCTGCACTGGTTTTAAAAGTGGTAGTTATAATAAATCTTATTATAATAGACCATTCAAGAATGATACAGGCCTTTAGATTTATAGAAATTTCAAAATATGATGATGGCGGCCAACTTACGACCCGCGGCCAACTTATGCAGGGAAGCAGTACCGGTTTACCGTTCACACCACTACCTAACTGTAATACTTTTGAAGACATTTGACATTCACTTCTGTCATTGTTTTGCTACAAATAACAACATGGCTATTACTTATGGCATGCAATAGAACTCCAAACTAACTGCCATCTTATAGCTAAAGACAAAGTAGTTGAACAACATATTTTAGGAAAATACTCTAACTGCAAGAATTTTGGAGTTACAAAGGCTTCACTCAATGGTAAGAATTTAAAAAGTAGCTATTACTCAGCTATACAATGTGGAATAGGTCTGAAATTTTACTATGTGATAGCTTACCAAAAAGTAGATGGATAACATATTTGAAAAGATTTCCCTAACTTTAATACTTTTGAAGATATTTGATATTTACTTCTGTCATTATTTTGCTACAAATAAGAAAATAGCTATTTCTCACTTATGGCATGCAATAGGACCCAAACTATGTACCATCTTATAGCTTAGGACAATTAGGACAAAGTAGCTGAACAACATATTTCAAGAAAAAACTCTAACTGCAATACTTTTTGTGTTATGAGTCCTTTACTCAAAGTAGCTAAAATTGCTATTACTCACTTATCTTTAGGCCTAAGTCCACAAAACCAAACAAATTTTCAAGGGCATGAAAATTAACTAGAAGAATGTTTTTGCTGACAAAAACGAAGCGGCCCTGATGAAAAAGAAGTCACCCATAAAAGATGTCAACATATGCATCATAAGCAATAGAAACTGTGAACTTTATTGCATTGTGTATGTTACTTGTCCCTATTTTCATCTTTAATAAGTGTGCACAATTAAAGTGAGGTCAGCTGAACAATACAATAGCTGGAGATTAAAAACTCCATAATTTCACTGCAAGGTGGCCATAACTTCATTCATATTGGGACTTTAAGGTGACCATAAAATATGAATGTCCCTTTTCTCATCCTTTATAAGTGCATAAAGTTTAGCTCATGCCAGTTGCACAACAAGATAGCTGAAGGCTGAAACTTACTTTTTCACTGTAAGGTGACCATAACTTCATTCATATTGTGACTTTAAGGTGACCATAATATGAGAATGTCCCTTCAATATCAACATATGTTAGATATGGAAAGAGTCAGATGGCTTTATTCAAATGTTATGACTTTAGGGGGGCCAAAATTATATTAACAGTTTAAGGTCACCTTATAGTCAGGATAACCCTTTGGTTTGCCATCCTTTATAGGTGTGCAAAGTTTAACTGCGGTCAGTCGAACAATAAGATACTTGGAGGCTGAAAACCCCCTTATTTCACTTTAAGGTGGCTACGACTCCATTCATACTGAGAGTTTAAGGTGAACATAAGTATTATTTTTATCTACTTTAATACCAGTGATAATTTCAATATAAAAAAATGGAAAAAGAAAGGAGCCAGAGGATTTTATTCCAATTTGATGACTTTAAGCAGGCCATATGTCCATTAACATTTTGAGTTTAAGGTCACCATAAAGTCAGGATATTCCTATGGCAAATCTTAATATATGTGCCAAGTTTGGTTGAAAAAAGTGAAAAACTAAGTGAACTGGAGGGCTAAAAGCCCCTTTTTGACATTAAGGTGACCTTAAGATTGCAGATACAGGGCTAAAACTTCGGCATGTGAAAGATTATCAAAAAGTAGCTGAATAAGTTATTCCAACAAAACGCCGAAATCCTAACCGTTTTTGAGATACAGACCAAGTACCCATTTTTAAAAAATTTACAAAAGTAAAACGCCTCCCATTCAGGTATCTATGGTGTGATTGATGAGAAAATCCTTTCCGAACTTGGAAATTTGGTCTAGAATGTACCAGATAAATTTTATAGCACAGGTGTGTGTGGTTTTTTCCGAAACGCGATGACGGGGTGTTTTGGAGTTATGCTTAAGGTTACCTTAAGTAAAGCTTAAGGTCTGCGCAAAGTATCCCAAAAATTTTCCCCGCCCCTATAGTTTTAAAGAAAGATAAGAAGGAAAGAAAAATTTGAAAGGCTAAGAAGTTACTCAAGGAAGACCATAATCCAGCGGCGGCGGTGATCAGTCGACGGGCTGCTTAACTAGGACAATTAATTGACAAAAAATCTGTAGCTGTAGCAGTTTTGGAGAAATCTGTGTGACACATTAACACACCCACAGGATGCATTTTATAAAGCCCGACGGGAGATAAAAATGGGACATTTTTAAAGAAAACATGCATAAACCTACTAATTTAAAAAAAATAGCATCAGAGATTCCCGTACCCCACAGCCCGGAGAAACAATTTATGACACCATGAGATATAAAAGAAGTGAAACAGAAAAAGATCAGGAGACTTTTGAGCAAACAGGGTTACTTTTATATAGATCCAAATTCCAAATAATGTTTAAGTAGGGAAAATAATGTACAAGACAGAAAAACATATGTAAAGATAAAGTATTCAAACTAGACATTGCGTCTCAACACAGTGTATCCCCGGACAGGACATAGTTAAGGCGTGAATGTGTCGGACTTGAGCCTGTTTCCTGGAGCACCAGGTCAGGATTCTCCACAGTAGGACACAAAGAGGGCCTGACTTACTCCCACACCACTTCTTAAATACGCAACCACCATGGTGTTGTCTGTAGCTATGGTAGCAATAAGGTTCAAGCAGAGGTCTTGGAACTCCTTTGCCCAAGTTTGACCAGGCAGGTTGGGGCCAAAAAACAGTGTCAACAACGATGACAGGTTCACTGATCCACATAGTAAGAAACCATCCAAAAGGGATCTGTGACCTTGGGTCATTTCCACACAACCCTACTGTGGAAAACACTAATAGCCATTTATGAGAACTGCGACCCTTGGTCTGATTAACAGATAAATTTACCATTGCTTCAGTTGTAAAAACCGGCAAATGGGTTATAATTTGAGGGGAATCAAAATCCATCTAAAAATTATCTGGCAGCCTGGATCCAGATCACTCCCAAAATCTTATCACTTGTTCTTTGTCCCATTTAGGCCATTTCCTGAAAATATCGAAATCCATCCATAACTTTTTGAGGTATCTGTCTTTAAAAACTACATTTCATGGATCCAAAAGATCCATATAGTGATCCAGATCACTTCCAAAATTCAATCATTTCATCCTTTTACCTTTTCAGACATATCCTGAAAATTTCATCAAAATCTGTTCATAAGTTTTTGAGTTATCTTGTACACAAACACATCTGGCAGCCTGAAGCAAGATGATCCAGACAACGATCCAGATCACTCCCAAAATCTTATCACTTGTTCCTTGTACCATTTAGGACATTTCCTGAAAATGTCATCAAAATCTATCCATAACTTTTTGAGGTATCTGTCTTTAAAAATTACATTTCATGGATCCAGAAGATCCATATAGTGATCCGGATCACTTCCAAAATTCAATCATTTCATACTTTTACCTTTTCAGACATATCCTGAGAATTTCATCAAAATCCGTCCATAAATTTTTGAGTTATCTTGTACACAAACACATCTGGCAGCCTGGATCCAGACAGTGATCGAGATCACTCCCAAAATCTAATCACGTATTCCTCATCCCATTCAGGACATTTCCTGAGAATTTCATCAAAATCCGTCCATAAGTTTTTGAGTTATCTTGTACACAAACACATCTGACAGCCTGGAGCCAGATGATCCAGACAGTGATCGAGATCACTCCCAAAATCTAATCACTTATTCCTCATCCCATTCAGGACATTTCCTGAAAACTTCATCAAAATACATCTATAAGTTTTTGAGTTATCTGTCTTTAAATATTAAATTTCATGGACCCAGAAGATCCAGACAGTGATCCGGATCACTCCCAAAATTTAATCATTTCTTCCTTTTACCATTTCAGACATATCCTGAAAATTTAATCAAAATCCGTCTGTAAGTTTCGAGTTATCTGGTTAACAAACAAACAAACAGAGGGCCAAAAATGACCCCCGGTCAGGTACTTTGGCGGTCAGTGGATGACCTTCAATGAAGATCTGACTTTCGTCCGGGGATACAACAAGACAATTCAATAGCAAAATGACATCATAAATCATTAAACTAAAATTTATGAAGCTTTAAGATTTTTTAATTGAAGTATAGCTGTCAATGGAAATAGCACAATTTAGTAAAAGTAAAAAGAATACATCTTTGAGATAAGAGAAATATGTCTCAAATATCACAGGTGAACACACTTTGGCAGAGCCAAGGTTAAAAGTCACACCATGATTTAGCATACCTACACTCTTCAACCAATGATCCATCAAAAAATCAACTACCTACACCTTACAGTTTCTGAGATATGGCCCAGACAAGATTGTAATGGTCAAGGTCACTACGGCAATGTCAAAGGTCAAATTAAGGCCACATCATGACTTTGTACACCTATACCCCCTAACCAATGTTCCTACCAAGTATCAACTTCCTACACCTTACAGTTACCGAGATATAGACTGGACAAGATTTTAAAGGTCAAAGGTTAATTCAAGGTCACACCAGATTTTGCACACCTACACCCCCAACCAATGTCTCTACCAATTATCAACTTCCTTCACCTGACGGTTTCTGAGATACAGCCCGATAAATATTTTGCCACCACCCACCCACCCGCTCATCCATCCGGACACCATGAGTGAAAACAATACCCGCACAGCCCTTAAAGGCTGTCATGTAAAAAGTAGGCTATGCCTGATGTATCAAAGGATTTTAAAGAACAGAAATTTTTTCAGTGCAGTAAATACTGCACGCAAAGAAATAATCAATCTGGCAAAAGGACAACATAGGTTGATGACCCAAATGTTATATCTAACTTTGATCAAGTTTTCTAATAAGAATTCTTTTAATATATTTTTCTTTTCAAAATATGGTTATTTTAATCTAAATGTGAATCCTCAAAATTTTAAATATACTGTAATTTCTGCTAACATCAAAGTTTATCACAGGTTGTTCTACTTTATAAAAAAAGATTATTTATTAGCGATTTGCGTACCTGTAAACTTTCCTCCTGTAGCTCCTTTGAGACTAAAGCCTGCTTGATCTTCAGAGGTCATCACAACTCAAAGCTAAAAGAACAATGTCAGATCACAGTGTTCTATGTGAATAAAACAACAAACCTGAATCTAATAATAGACTTTACCCTAACTAAAGTACATTGCAATGGAACTGATATATACATAACCCAACATGAATCAGGAACATGGAATGTAAATAAAAACAACAATTTACATTTAAAATTGTAAATTATAATTTGGATTTCTTCGTAAATTTGTTCTTCAATCATAATTGTTTTTATGTTTCTCAAAATTGGATTAAGATTTAAAAGACACAATTCCCTTATGCACATTTTAATTTTCAGCTGTCAAGTACAAGAACTTGAAAATGAGTAATTAAGTACAAGTACCAGGTATGAGAACTTGTACTCGCCCCAGGCCTGATACACATCTACTTTGGGTCTTATTGTACTTCTAATTAGGTTTAATATCTATTCTTGGTGCTTTTCATTCTTTTTTTTCTGTCAAAATTTGCATTTAATATCATTTATTTTTTATTGATTACAATATGCATTGGCCCAAGTTAAACTTACAAGTACAGCTTCAGTGCAGGATGCCTATTTATCTTATTTGGAGATTTTTTTAGAAATATTACTTGAACTGCATTGTTGATATATAAGATTAAATTCATATCACAAGTCCAAGCCAACAGTCTATGGCATCACTGACATAATAATAATAATAATAATAATAGTAGGATTTATATAGCGCAAAATTGATACAAATCCTCTAATGCGCTTGAGACCAAGAAGGGAGAGTCCAGGGACAGGCATGCTTACTTATATTTGAAAGCAGAACCAAAGTGTAACAGGATATGGAAAGAAATATGCTGCTGAAAGTAAATAATGTGATAGCAGAATTAATTGGCACTGCATTACTAAAAGAACTGGAAGTTTAAAAAATAACCAAAGAAAATAGCATCAGAGATGTGTGTACCCCACAGCCTAGAGAATATTTTTAACACCATGAGATATAGAAGTACTGTATCAGTACAAAGTTCAGGATACTTTCAAAGCACTGTCAGTTATATAAAGGTCCAAACATTAAAATAGAGAAAATAATGTCTAAGAGAAAGATAATGCATGTACTCTTTATCTACATCTGGCATGGCCGAAATACGATTTAGATGTTTTGAATATTACCATGCATACAGAAGTGGTAATACATTCAATAAATGCTTATGTGTGGTGTTGGGGCAAAGTCTGTGGCTCACTTGATGAAATTCCATCTGTTACAATGGGAAGTTGTAAAAGTAAAATTCTTACTGAATTCTAATATGACTTTAACAGTGCTTAATCTGCATCAAAAGACAGACCCAAAGGTGCAACAAGATTTTAAAGGTCAAGGTCACTACAACAAGATCAAGGTCAAATACAGGTCACACCATGATGCTGCACACCTACAACCCCTAACCAATGTCCCTACCAAGTATCAACTTCCTAAACCTTACGGTTTCCGAGATATAGCCCGGACAAGATTTTATAGGTCAAGGTCACTACGGCAAGGTCAAAGGTCAAATCAAGGTCAGACCATGACGTTGCACACCTACACCTCCTTACCATTGTCCCTACCAAGTATCAACTTCCTACACCTTACAGTTTCTGAAATATAGCCCGAGCAAGATTTTATAGGTCAAGGTCACTACAGCAAGGTCAAAGGTCAAATCAAGGTCACACTATGATGTTGCACACCTACACCCTTTAACCAATATCCCTACCAAGTACCAACTTCCTATACCTTACGGTTTCTGAGATATAGCCCGGGCAAGATTTTCAAACTCAAGGTCACTACAGCAAGGTCAAGTCAAGGTCAGACCATGACGTTGCACACCTACACATTCTAACCAATGTCCCTACCAAGTATCAACTTCCTACACCCTACGGTTTCCGTGATACAGCCCGGACAAACTTTTTCTCGCCGCCCGCACATCCGGACACCATGGGTGAAAACAATATCCTGACAGCCCCTATGGGCTGTGGGGTAAAATTGTAATATTAGAATAGGTCTTGGGATTGCTTTTAGTCCAGTTTTAGACATAAACTTTCTAGAGTTTGGCTATTTCGGAGAGGAGAAACATTTGAGGGTTTTTTTTTTTAATTTTGTAAAGGCTACATGAAGGTGTCCAATGCTGAAGGTATGTGTTTCACTCAAAATTAGTCTATCTTATTCCATTTTTGAAATATCTTTAAGGAAACTCAAATATAGAAAAAGTTGATTTCTTGCAGATGATGAAAAGTAGACTTCACAGACTAGATATTGACCTATGTCACTCCATTTATCAGAATTCAGCCATTTTTTTAAAACAAAAATCGCTCTTTTTGCCATGTGACCCTAGGATGCCAAAATATGGATAGAGCCATTTTTTCTCTTATGAGCACAGTAAACTGGGTGGTGACCTCGTGGTCAAAAATTTGCTTGAAATTGCTTTGTTGCTCCTTTTTCGAGATATCGCCCACATATTTCTAAGATTCACTTTTTGGGTCATCTGGACACAAAAGACACAAACATGAAAGAAGCTCTCTAGTCATATAGACGCACTGAACATTTGGCAGTGCCCCCAGTGGGTCAATAATTCACTCGAACTTTTGTCTTTTGTGCTCTGTTTTCAAGATATCGGCCATTTGGTTTTTAGAAAAAGTTGCCTTTTTGGGTCATGTGATCCTAGAATGCCTAAATATGGAATAAGTAGATTTTCCAGATGCGATGCATAGTGGATTTGGTGCAGTCTTAGAGGATCAATATTCACTCTAAATTGATCTATTGTGTTCTGCTTTCTATTACCAGAAAATTAATTAAATAAAATTTAAAAATGCTAATTAATCAGGCAATTTTTATCATTGCAGGCTCTAAGTCCCTAAAGCAACTGGGTCTGTATTTTTAGCTCAACAAGCCCCACACTAAATCTCATACCATAGTGGAGACGGATGAATAAAAAAGGACAGATAAAGTTCCCACTCAAGACTGTCCACCCCTGTAATATTTTACATATTCTAGTGTTTTCTTTGTGATATACTCAATTAACAATCATTTAAACAAAAAGAAAGCACTCAGGTTTAGTAATTTGTATAAAGTGAACCTTTACAGTAGTATAGTTTCTTCTAAATTAACTGAAGTACAGGTGGACAAGTAGAAAAGTGGGTAGGTAGACAGGTCAGCTGGTAAACAGTTTTCAAATTAGATCTGCCAACATGCCAATCTGTCTACAACACTTCCTGCAGATAATAATTTTATAAATCTATAAATTCTAGGAAGAATTGCAGAATTTCTCTCCCGGAGGTAGATAGGCCTAATAATATCAATTGGGTAGATTTTTAGTTATATAATTCCTTGTAAATTAAAACTTTAAGGGTGACTGGGAGGCAGTAAATAGGTTGGCAGATGGGTGGGTCAGCAGGTAGGTGAGTCAGCATGCACAGGCAGGTTGGAAGATCAGTTAGCCATGCCAAAATGTGAATTTATTATGGGACATGCCAGCCTGCTGACCTGTCTTCCCACCTATCTTTCAACCCTGCAAACCTGTCAACCTGCCACCCAATATATTTAATGAATGTACATATCTGGAAATATGTATCATTGTAATATGGTGATCCATCACCCACACAAAGCGAAATTGCGAATGCCGCCAGTTTAATAGCAATAAATAAATATTGGTTATGACCTGACATGTCTGTTTGGACACCCAATTTATCAAACCAGTGTTTATTATATGTTTTATTGTGTGTTTACTTATATTTACTGCAGAATTAACACATGCTGTCAGTGTCAATTAATAGATTGAAATAAAGATTAAGAATTAAAATATATCCTTTATCATTTTATTCTGAATTTTAGAAATCTATTTGCCCTTTACATAGTGTATTTTATATTAAAGTTGGATATTTCATGGCAATTCATGAAATTTATTTAGGAGTGGTTATTTACCCAACGGCTTTGTACGCTAGTTGTGATATCCGTCTAGCATACCCAATGGCTGTGTATGCAAGATCAATATGAATGCTAGAATACCCAATGGCTATGGACACAAGATCTAAACAGATGGGTGCTAAAAAACAGCACCAAGTACTCACCCTCTGACAACTGGCCCGAATTCGAGTAAACACTAGATTTATTACCTACCATTGGGAGTCTTCTGTAAACAAATGGTCGATTCCGGAAACGAAACTTTTGGAGAAAAAGGTCTTCTATTTAACCAGATATTATAAAATATGGGGTAAATTGTACGTTTTTAAGTGAAAACCACAACTTTGATTGATATTATGTGACAAAAGTGCAGAAATGAAGCATGCTTTACACAAATGTTTCATTACGCGGACGATAATACAATACCTTGCGAGTAACCGAGTAGTTAAAATGGACTTGAGTCATAGCACATAGCGTTTATCGAGGCTCATGTAACCGTTCGCAGCCCTACTTTTTGAGAAAGTGATTTCACAGACAACTTATTTCAGGTGATGCAGAAAAAAATCCTATTAACACTACAGCAGTCCACAGCATTACACTGATGTACATGTTTTCAATATATTCACATTTAAGATCCTTTAAACAGTAAGCTCCTAGATGTGGTTACCTTGGCTCTACTTTACTTTAGAGCCGTGGCATGACACCACATAGAACTGGAGATTTGCAAAAAAACATAACTCCATGTACAAATGTGTACACACAACTGTTCCCACAGCTATTTTGTTACATTTCCCTCAACAATTAGTCACTATTCAAACATAATTGAATCAAAATAAATTACATTTCCTCAATTTTAATGTTTTGTGACCATTTCTCTAAAAATTTGAAAATGTTTTTACTATAAAAGCTGTGTAAAGTAGGAACTACACCTGTCCTTTTTTCTTCACCTGTATCTGTGTCCGTTATTGCCCGTATCCGTGATACACTAGACCTTTTGGTATAAAACAGTGTATTAGCTGTCCATGTCGAATGAATTTTTTCCTTCCTAATCACGGACACGGATGAGTTCACTGTTTTATACCAAATGATCTAGAGTCTAGGGTATCACAGATACGGACAACAACGGACACGGATACAGGTGAAGAAAAAAGGACAGGTGTAGTTCCTACCTAAAATAGCATATATATATTGTAGTGGCTTTCTACCAGTGAACGCCCGCCTACCAGTGAACGCCCGCCTTCTATTTCTTTGTTAGACGTCAAGGACAAATGCTCTTATATATCTATGTGATGGCGAAAGCCGATGCAACGCAAAGTATGATGTAGACGTGGTTACCTCGGCTCTACTTTACTTGCGTGTAGAGCCGTGGCACGACCCCACATAAAACTGGAGATTTGCATAAAACATATATTCCATACAAATATGTACACACAACTGTTCCCACAACTATTTTGTTACATTTTCTTCAACAAACAGTCAATATACAAACATAGTTAACTAAAAATAAATGACATTTCCTCATTTTCAATGATTTTTTGACCATTTCTCTAAAAATTTAAAAATCTTCTTTTATTGTAAAAGTTGTGTAAAATGGCATGTATTTTGTACACATGCTGTATATACTGTGTCCTTGGCCTAATATTAATTATTTTTAACTACATTATATAATTTCTGGTCATTTCATCAAGTTTTATTCAACAGAAAAGGATTTTATGCAAATCTCCAGTTTTATGTGGGGTCGTGCCACGGCTCTACACGCAAGTAAAGTAGAGCCGAGGTAACCACGTCTAAGTATGATGTAACAGTTTGGATTGGAATCGTGGACCACGGCAAACTTAGCGATAATTCAGCCATTTAGGCTGAGAAAAGTGGGTTTTCACATAAGATTCCAACAAAAAGACTAAGAAATGGCCGAAAATCTATTACACACTCACCTTTCACACTAACAAACCACGGATTATCCTCATATTTTGTTTATATTGTAGCTTTTGAAGTATTTCTACTGTCAAACTAGCCGCCATTGTTGTACAAGTATATCACGTCTGAAAGACTTTAAAGTAGATGACAAACCATTCTTTTAAAATATTTGCAGTGTTATAATTTATTTAATTTGCATGTTTTCTACGTTTTTAGGTGATATTTGGTTGAATTTAAGCTGAAACTAACAGATTTGCTTTGGAACTATTTGCGGTAGGCTGGCGTACGGATACGCTGCAATGGTCCAGAAATCTATATAAGGAAGCACGGTCAGTGGCTTTCTGGCTTTCGTTTGACAAAGCCACATTTGCGTAACGCAAATAAGAGGTAAAAACCCTCAATCAATACAAACCGCAAATCTTGCGGCAAGTGACATACAAATCAATAAACAACCCTAAAATGATTGTGTAACCACCGCAACCGCATAGTAATTCTAGCCGCAACCGCAATTTCTAAATTTACCCTTTTAAGCTGGTACCTGGACCTGTATTAAATTATCTTGCATGTTTGTTAGGTTTGATGTTACAATATAGCCAGAACTTAGCTGTAGTAGAGGGAAACAATGGTTAAGACAGCTAAATTACAAAGATTTTCACTGAATAATCTATGCTGACTGAATAGAATCAGTTTCTTGAACTTTACTATTTTCAGTGATAGTTCTGAAATAATCCTTGTAAATAACATTTGAAAGTTACCCATAAAAGTTATACTTTGTGGATTAAGAATTCTTCTCAGTCTTACTTAACTGTACATTATATCACATGTAAATAAATTAAGTTCAGTTATATAAAATCTATTTGTCTTTCTGTTTACTGAGTTGATTATTACTGGAATTTATTGCATACTTTAAAGATTTGGACAAGAGCTATTTTCAAGTTTAGACTTTACAGCAAGATTGAATGACATGCATAAACAGTTGAATACTACACATTGTGTGACACAACAAGAGTATAAAGTGGCATGATAAACCTTGCTGATTGAACCTCTGGACTTTGTGCGACTTTGTCATATCGAATTGCCCACTTGTTGACTGATATGTTTGAGAGTTTATTTTGATATTCATATGGAATCTGAGACTTGGACTGAAACATTTTGGACTGAAGGTACTTCGGGGTTTCTGCATGGTAATGCAAGGCAAATGAGCTACTTCAGGTAGAGAAGTAGTAGGGACATATAAATTATTTGGACGAATTTACAAACTGGTTTCGGGCTCTCCAGTATTTTTAGTCTCAGGCCACACGCTACCAACCTCTTTCCCTGAGTGAAATACTGAGGCCCGCTACATCTACAAAATGGGCGTTCACTAGTATTTCCGGTTTGCGGTAAAAACGGCCGATATAGAGATCAAATATTAAAATATAAAGTTTTGAAACAAATGTAACACAATGTATCTCAAATAATAATTGTAGTTTATATCATTTGACAATCTAGTGGTAGAAGAATAAATTATAAAGCTGTCAATCGAATTTAAATTCAATATATTAACATCAGCACGGGTGTTTACTGGTAGAATGCCACTACACATATTGTACTTGTGTTAGACGTGGTTACCTCGGCTCTACTTTACTTGCGTGTAGAGCCGTGGCACGACCCCACATAAAACTGGAGATTTGCATAAAACACATATTCCATACAAATGTGTACACACAAGGTGACACAACTGTTCCCACAATTATTTTGTTACATTTCCTTCAACAAACAGTCAACATACAAACATAGTTAACTAAAAATAAATGACATATTTTCTCATTTTCAATGATTTTTTTTTACCATTTCTCTAAAAATTTAAAAATGTTCTTTTATTATAAAAGTTGTATAAAATAGCATGTATTTTATACACATGCTGTATTTACTGTGTCCTTGGCTTAATATCAATTGTGCTTTACTACATTATACAATTTCTGATCATTCCATCAAGTTTTATTCAACAGAAAAGAGTTTTATGCAAATCTCCAGTTTTATGTGGGGTAGTGCCACGGCTCTACACGCAAGTAAAGTAGCGCCGAGGTAACCACGTCTATACTTGTGTATTTGGCTTAATATATCCATTTTTAAACTACAATAAACCATTTTCAGTCATTTTATCAAGTTTTATTCAATAGAAAAGGATTTTATGCAAATCTCCAGTTTTATGTAAGGTCGTGCCACGGCTCTACAGCCAAGTAAAGTACTGTAGAGCTGAGGTAACCATGTCTAGTAAACTCCCAGCCTTGTTTTTGGACGTTTTTACAATATTTTAGAACAAATATGCAGTCACTCTAAACCAGCGGCGTTGAGGATTTATTCTGTTATATTATGTGAGATAATTTTGGTTCCGCTGGTTTGGATTTTCATCTGTCCATCGTTGATGCACATCATTTTTGGGACCCATTTTTGTGCCATTTTGAAGTATGCAAAATTTCCACACTATGCAGTGTATAATATTTTACTACACATATACAGGCCCAATATACATGTTATTACTATATTATTACATCTGTAGACGCAGTTACAAGAGCTTTATTTAAGTTTCATTAAATATGTTGCGTAATGTATATATTATCGCCCAACTTTCATTTTGGGACACACTATACTACCAATCAGTGTCCAGGGGCCGTATTCATAAAGAGATCTTAAGTCTGAGACAAAAAATAGTCTCAGCTTTGAGATTTGGTCTCAGCTGAGACCAAGTCTCAGCTTTGTATTCACAAAGAGGTTCTCAGCTGAGACCAAGCTGAGACCAGTCTCAAGTCTTTCCAATGTAAACAAACAATAAACTTGCAAATATATCTAACATTTTTTCAAAGATCAATAGTTTTTGTATGTTTTAAATCTTAACAAAAATTATTCTGTCCATTAAAATAAAAAATAAATAGAAAATTGTGTCAAGTGTTTTTTATTTTTCATGTCACATGATCTAATTCTTTGTTGCTATGCAGTCAGAAAACACTGTTGAAAAGTGTCTCAAAGTAAGGTACACGGGTCGTCATAAACTTGTCCGAGTCATAATCTTGTCCGATACGGTCCGCTTTGAATAGTTTTGTCATTTAAAGTCACAGATAAGTACGTAAACACTTACCCGTTGAATGTTATGTCATTATTGTATATATTTTACTCCATATCTACATAAAAAGACGCTAAGACGTCTTTCCCTTTGCTTCTGCTGTGGGTTTTCCCCAGGCTTGCCTCGTTTTTGATGAGAAGGGTTCAGCACTGAAATAAAGAGGGCAGAGTCAGCCCCCCTACCCAACAGTACATATAACGAGCATACAGTTTTTCAGAAAATTTTATTTCTACTTTAAAACAGTGAACTCAACTAGGTGTATTCCACAGGCATAATCTGTGGAATGTAGACCTCATATCCATGGATTTACTTGTGATATGACCAGGGGCCAGATTCACGAACAATACTTAGACCATTCCTAACTTAGATTTTAAGTATTACTTAGATTTCAAGTAAGAAATTATGAAACCTTATTCATGAACGTTCCTAACTCTAAGGTGACCTTAAAACCCATACTTAGATTTTAAGTTAAGTTGAAAGCTACCTTGAGAGGACACAATGTTAATATTACATGATTTAGTTTGTAAACATTGGGCAATAATAGTGTTGTATTTGGATGGGGAGGTTTATTTATCCACGTGGTTAGTGTCAAAAGTCAAGATTTTAGTAAGATGAAGTTTTAAGTAATTCTTCAGAAATAATTCCACTAAGGAACGGATTAAAATTTTCACTAGGAATTAATTTTACTCTCCAAGCTCATCAGCTAAAATAATTAAAAATCTCACTTTAATAAGCTGTGACTAAAATTTTTTGTAGAGGATCATTATCATAAACAATCCAATGTATAGACCAAAATTTTCCATACCACTTGGCCAATCAGATTCACTGACACAACCGTAACTAAAGAGTTAGGAGAGGTTTTGTTCCTTACTTAAAATCTAAGGTAACCTTATCTAAGTATTGTTTCGTGAATACCAATTCTAAGAAAAACTTAGTCAAGTGAAAAACCTTCCCTTACTTAGATCTAAGGTCACCTTATCTAAGTATTGTTCGTGAATCCGGGCCCGGGGCCAGTATTCATAAAACTTGCTGAAATTCGGTCTAAGACTTGTTAGCTATTCATAAAATAGTGGAGACCAAATTTAATCTCAGATTCGGTCTCAAAATTAAGACTGGTACATATAGTTGTCTCAAATATTTTGGTAAAAGTTTTCAAGCATTATTTAAGCTTATGGTTTGTTTACATTGGAAAGACTTGAGACTGGTCTCAGTTTGGTCTCAGCTGAGAACCTGTTTGTGAATACAAGTTGAGACATAAGTGACGATGCTGAAGGGACGTCCCATTATAACCTTGGCTGTTGGAGATGACGTAATGCAGCATTCTTACCAGTCAAAAACACAAATTCATTATAAAAGATTCAGACTGCATGTGCTTTTGTTAAAGAAACATGTTAAATAACGTGTGTTATTTATTTCTTTATTTGGGGTTTTACATCACTTTCAACACTCTACAGGTCATATTACAATGGGTAGTTTAGTGGGCAGAGGAAACCAGTACATACAGTTGGTCAAGGTACTCTACTTTAAACTGCCAACTATCAGTAATCACCTACCAACTTTCCCACTTAAGGTCCGGGGTTCAAACTTTTTTACTCCAAATTTTGGTTTTTGTGCTTTTTGATATCCAAAAATAAATGCACGGGCTATGAAGAACTTAAGAATGGTCAAAGCTTCCCATTGGTAATTACCAAATCATGAGTGGTACACACCAGCTCACCACCAACTTTGATAGAAATTGGAGTCAGCAGTTAAATGACTGATTCCAGTGAGGATTCCATTGCCCACCAGCTAGTGCATGGACAGTAGTGGGTACTTAGGATTATTACAGTCTGAGTGTCAGCACCAATAATATTTTTCCTTCAAAAGTTGTAAAAATATCATATTCTAAGTGTATCAATAGCTTCTTTGTAATGATTCATATAGTCCAAGGAATCAAGTTGAAGAATCAGTTCGTTACTTGTCCTGATCTTGTATTTGTCTTTTTAGTTTGTACGGAAAGACATAACTGTGAATTTAAAGCTCACAGACAGTGTAAAAATATCAGAGTTGCACATAAAAACTTTTGTGAATTACTGAAAAGTGAGCGGAGCAAGGGTTGGGCATCAACTTTTCTCAAATATTAGTGTGCAGATTGAGAGAGTTCATTCCAAGGGGTCAAATATATGGTGATATTAGTGGATCCAGAATGAGTTCTTTGGAGTAGAGATCAAGAACTCCCAATGTATAGTGTGAGTGGGTGTTGAGACACATACTCAACCTGAGTGGGGCATTAAAAATGAATGTCTTGAATATTGCTTCCCTGGAAATTTTAATAATTAATAATTATTCGTCTATAAAAAAATTTAATCAGGATATCTACAGTCTCCAGATACTCGAGATATGAGCCCCAGACTCAAGAAAAAGCAATTTCCTGAAAAAGGTCAAGGTCTTGTTCAAAGGTCATTAAGCATCTCTTTAGATTCAGTTTTATTTCTTTGCCATTTACTTTTTAGATTTTTTTCCATTTCTTTTATTCATTGCAATGCTATATTGGCGCAGTGGTAACACCTGCTTCCCACCTCTGAGGTCAGTGGTTCAAACTCACGGACCTTATGTGGGAAAGTTGGTAGCAGCTTCCTGATGGTCGGCAGTTTACAGTACAGAAAGTTGACCAACTGTATGTGCTGGTTTCCTCTGCCCACAAACCTACCCGTTGTGACGTGACAGTTTTGAAAGCAACATAAAACCCCGTATAAATAAATAATTCTAAATCATATGATTTGTACAGATGTAATGTCACTGCCTCTGTTGCTGTTGTCACTGTTGTTCTTAATGTTCACAATGATGTTGATCTCCAGCGCAATCAAATAAACTGACTTCAATTGTAAATGCTTAATCATTGTTCAATTTATTCATTTATTTTTCATACAATGTCAACATGGTATAACATAACATATGGAATTTTGACAAGTTATTACATGGATATATGGTCAGCCTTTGCTAAAAAGTCTAGCACAACTACAAATAAATCTGCAGGAATTTTTCTTCCCTGCAATTTTAATATGACAATTCTTCGGAATTCTATAATGTGTATGCCCATTTATTAAGTAATCAACAATAAAGTTTCAGTGGATGTTTCTACAAAAAGACAAAACTGTAATTTTAAAACTCACTAGACAGACAGTGTAAAGCTTATCAGAGTTGCACACTAATAACTTTGATAGGGAACTGAAAAGTGAGTGGAGCAGGGGTTGGGGATCAACTATTCTCAAATATTAGTGTGCAGATTGAGAGAGTGTACGTCAATAATGTGGTAATTTTAGTGAATCCTTGAGTTCTTTGGGGGAAGGGATCAAGAAGTTTGAGTACATAGTGTGAGCAAGTGTTTCAGAGACACACACAGCCTGAGTGGGGGATCAATGATGAATGTCTTGAGGATTGTTTTACTATAGGATATTTTAATAATTATTTATCTACAATGAAATTGAACACAAGATAAAAGCAACTTTTGACATGTTCAAATGTCAACATGTGTCTCTATTCGCTTAATTTTTATTTATTTGCTGTTCATTTTATTATTTTCTCATTTGCTTTTTTCATGGATGATAAAACTTATTGGTTCTTAACCTTATCCGATAGCTTTGCCCATGGCCAAGAAACTTTGTTCAAATAAAAACTTTCACAAACTACAATGAAATGGTATCAAACATTAATAGTAAATATCATAATTGTAGCATATGTAACAAGCTGTCACATATGCAATGTCAGTTTCAAAGTTCATTAGCCCTAATGCATATGATTTATATGATGTTCTTGATGATGTGATTCCATCACAAATCAGTTGAATAAAATGACTTGATTGTAAATACTTAGCAATTGTTTGATTATTTGTCACCAGACACTTGAAAGATAATTATTTTTATCTCAATCAGCCAACATTTGAAAAAAGCTAAAAATTATTGCAATTTCACATTTGGCTTTAGCGGTGCAAATAACTTAAATAATATGCACATATTTCTCACCTCTACAGACAGCTGCATCAATTGGACTGGTTTCCAAATAAATATACCACACAGATTAGTAAATGGAAATCACTGGGGAGGCACGGTGACAGTGGGTAACACACTCCCCTCCCACCTCTGAGGTCTGCGGTGCAAACCCTTGACGCAATGTGGGAAAGTTGACCGTTGCTTACCAATGGTCTGCAGTTTACAGTACAGAATATTGACCTACTGTATGTACTGGCTTCCTACTCATTGTGATATGATACAGTGTTGAAAGTGATGATAAAATCCACATAATTAAATAAATAAATCATTGAGTTTCATCTACCACCACTGTTCCCAAAGTGAAATTAAAATACCTGACCAACACCACCTGATTTATTTGAAGACAAGTGAATACATTAACTACTCCAGTGAAGAGACTGAACCAGTGCTCCATTCAATTCTTTGGACTTATTTCTTGGTTGTTGAGCCTTAGAGTCTGTCTTTTGATGGAGATTAAGTGCTATAAAAGTTATATTGGAAATTAGAAAATCACACAAGGACCGAACAAGCACATAATTTATTTTAGGTACTTATGTAAATCAGTGCTGAAGTACAGTAATAAATCATGATGGAGCAAATTAAACTGGAAGTAATATAAGTATTTTATTATAAATAAAATGTATCTCCATACTGTATTACAATGGGTAGGTGACAGCGTGGGGTACTTGTGTTACTCAGTACTTAAGTACACAAATGATTGGGGAAATTAAACTGAAGTATTATATATATTTGAGTAAAATATGTATCTCCATTTTACAACACAAAGGTTCAACAACAGATTGAGTTTAATACTGACCTAGTGCAAAAATCAATAAAGCATTTGGATGGGTTGTTTTCGGGTGTATTTTATGAAATAATGAATGATCTCCAAGCTTAAGCTTAATCGTGTATTTTTGGCATTTTGTTACACAATTTGGAAATACTTAATGCTCTTGTGTTCCACCCTCTCTCTCTCTCTCTCTCTCTATCTGAAAAAATATGCCCAAATTATTGATCCACAAAAACGGACAAGATTATGATTTACTGTATCACAATAAAGTCTCAGTGTTTATGGTTCTCTTGTCCTTATTTATGCATGAATTGACATGAAACTTTACAATTTTATAAAACCAGCAACCTTCTATCCATTTGTATATATAAATCGGAGTTAACGTATTTGATTTCTTTAAATTTTGATGAAATCGCGAAAAATCGGACAAGTTTATGACGACCCGTGTACTTTTGAAACCAAAGTATGGGATATCCGTTGTTACAAAAGTTTAGGCCAAGTATTATATATGTTGTAAATTATTTCTACTTTACATTAAACCAAAAAAAATTATAATATGCATCTCAGTTAAGATGAAATAATACTTGAGACTTTGAACAAAATATTTAAGACATCTATGTACCAGTCTTAAGTTTGAGACCAAATCTGAGACTAAATTTGGTCTCAACTGTTTTGTGAATAGCTAACAAGTTTGAGACCAAAAATGGTCTCAGACTTGAGACCAAAACTTAAGACTTGAGACAAAACTTGGTCTCAGCAAGTTTTATGAATACCAGCCCGGAACAGGGGAGGCCACAAAGATAAACATTCTTCAGAGATATGCATATATTTGTGGTATAAATAACAGAATTGCACAAAATATATAACAAAAATCATGATAAGCTTTAACTAAGTGTATTTTGTTACTGTACTTAGTTTGCACAATTTTTTGTCTTCACTACTCATATTAAAAAAAATCTGAAGACCGTTTGTCTTCATGTCTGTTTATATTTGTGTCCAGCCTTAGAGCATAAGCTTATTATCTAAATTTGAATGAGCGTTAAGGTTTGTATTGCCAGGAAACTGAATTATATATTCGACTATTTAATGATTTTTATCTAAATGTAGACTCTGTTAATTTAATGTCTAATCATCTTGATCAACACACTGATCTGTGTTTGCATTTTTATGAATATTAATTTGCAAAACACCACCGCTGCAAACAGATAGTATTTGCCATATAAATATATTATTCCTCATTAACAAAAACAATTGTGACATATACATTTGGCCTACCCAGCAGGCACACGACTTGAAATGTTACTGATTTAGAGTTGAAAACAGGTCCTGATGTTGGAATCCATATTATCAACTACTAAAACTAAGTTAGTTTTCTGACATGAAAAAGTAGTGATATTTTGACCAGGGGCCGGTTTCATGAAAAGTCTCAAACTGAGCCAGACTCAAGGCTGAGTCAGGGTCTCAAATCTGAGACTTTTGTCTCGGCTGAGTTTTTGGCTCAAATGGATTTCACAAAGGGTGGATCAGCTGAGACCAGTCTCAAGTTATGGTCTCAACTTTTTAATCTCATTTCATATATTTAATGGGCTTATTTTTAGTTTAAAAAGTTATATTTCATGATTATTATCATTTTAAATATCTTTAATACTCATAATATAAAGAAACAAGATGCACTCAGAGAGAGCAAAACGCTCGACTCGATGTGACCAGTCTCACAAGTGTTATAAAGTATAACACACATCCATCATGGTGGCATTTCCAGAAATTCTGGAGGCTTCTTGGTATCCAAGATATTAATTGGATCTTTCCTAAAGTATAATCACTCCTTCCCATGGCTAGTCCCTTCCTACTTCAAATTTGACATCAAAATTTATTAATTACTTTTGAAGAAATATGAAGTAGAAAGCTAAAATCATTAAAATACATTGAAATGGGACCTATGAAAATTCATGATTTTTTTGTATCCAAAATATGATCCACGTCTTTCCCAAAAATTAGTAATTTCTTCCTTTCACCAGGTCCTACTCACAAATTTTTTATAAAGATCTGTTCATTAGTTCTGGAGTAATCTAAACACCAAAAACAGGCAGACAAATAGACAAAAAAGCACACAACAAACATAAATTCCTGGTAGAGGTAAAAATATTGGTTAAAAGCCACTTCTTGGTCAAAATTACTCAGGGTAAATTTTTGTGATGGACTGTCAAGAAATTGAAACAAACAAACACAAAAAAAACAAAAAAAAAACAGAAATAAATAAACATGACAAATACACCACTTCCCTCTCAATTGTATTTATGTCAATTTCAAGACATAAATTTAATGAGAAGAAGTATATCACACGTATCACAAGCTAGGTTTTGTGACCTCACAATGACAATTGCATTGTGACATCATTAAGTAATGACATCATCAGACAGCAAAATATTGATTTTTTTACTTATGCAATAAAGAAAATCAGATTTCTCTGTATATGCCCAATTGATCTATTATTGCCCATGAAGTTGAACACTTTATCTTGGTTAAAGTTTTTTTTTTGAACAGTAAAATTTTAGATGCTGTGTTTTTTTCTTTTCTTTTTAAAAGACCTTTAAAAAAATTGCTAAAAAAAACCTAAAAAAAAAAAAAATTAAAAAAAAAAATTTAGAATTGACTGGTATTGAACCCCAACCATGAGATTACAAGTTCTACACATTACACTCACAGCCACAGAGGATATCTGATGAGGCAAGAATTTATGAGGAGGAAATCCTATCATGATATTGATTTTTGAAGACAAGTAGGTTTCACTGTATATACCCAATTAAAAATTTAAAAACCTGTCTCCTGACTTTAATTTTCAAACAAATTACACCAAATTTGGAAGATTCCGTCTGTACCCCATGAAATATCTACCCACCAAATTTGAGCTCGATTGATGGTATAGTTTTTGAGTTATAAGGGCAAAACGGTGCACAGACAGACAGACAGACAGACAGACAGACAGACAGACTGACAGAAACAAACTGATTACAATAACCCTCTCCTATCGTCGAGCGTTAATTATATGATAATATATTATTCTAAGTGATCCATAAGATTGAGACTCAACTGAGGTTGAGTCTGGCTTTGAGTCCACCCTTGAGGCCTGTCACTTGATAATAGCCTATAAAGCATGTCAATTCTATTGACTTTTGTTATTAGTAAATATTGAATATGTGGCTGTAATTACAAAATAAAATGAAATAGAAGATTTCAAGATTTATCAATTTCATTTTGGAACAAATTGTATCACTTTATGTATGTGTTTTTTGGCACCAAAGCTTGGACTCATATTTGAGACACCTCCTTCATGGGCTCAAATTTGAGCCTGTGACTTAGCCAGGTCTCAAGTTGAGCTTGTTTGTGAAATGCATTGAGTCTGAGTTCACAGACTCAGCAAAATATTTCCAAAATTTGAGACAAAGTCTCAACTTTTGAGTCTGACTCAAGGCTTAAGTCTATTCATGAAACCGGCCCCATAAATCATGGTGATTTTTGATTGAAAAATTGACACTGACACAATTTTAACACTATTTCAAAGCTGGATTTCTGACTGGAAAAAGTAGTGATACTTCATAAAAAATCAACACTAAATCAAGTTAGGTTTTCCGACATAAAATCTTAGTCATGTTATTGGGGCCGGATTCACGAACAATACTTAGATAAGGTGACCTTAGATCTAAGTAAGGGAAGGTTTTTCACTTGACTAAGTTTTTCTTAGAATTGGTATTCACAAAACAATACTTAGATAAGGTCTCCTTAGATTTTAAGTAAGGAAAAAACCTCTCCTAACTCTTTAGTTATGGTTGTGTTAGTGAATCTGATTGGCCAAGAGGTATGGAAAATTTTGGTCTATACATTTGACTTTTTATGATAATGACCCTCTGCAAAGAATAAGGTTTCATAATTTCTTACTTGAAATCTAAGTAATACTTAAAATCTAAGTCAGGAATGGCCTAAGTAACGTTCGTGAATCCGGCCCCTGAAAACAGGTTGAATGTTGGGAAATGAATGACTAGTGATCGTTGATTGAAAATTCTTTTTCTGGAGGGAGATATAGTGATTAAGTCTAACTTTTTGAAAGAACTATTATTGCAATAGTTTTTGAATTTGTAGGTATTTGTGAAGCGAAGACTAATTTTGAAACTTAAGATTATAAAGAAGATAAAGATTATGTGTGTATGTACTTGTACATTTGTGTCCATTCTCCTTATTAATTTATAGCAACAACAAAACTGATGCATCCAAATATAATTTTTATAATTTATAATTATATTTTGATTAATGTAATTCCTGATAATTAAAAAAAAACATTTTGAAGTCAAACTTTTCTTAAATAATAAAACATAAATTCAAACTTATTCAGCAAAACTTAGTAATTGAATTTGTTTCTCAAATGCTCCCATGCTCAAATAACTAGTTTTCAGTTTGCAAGTTTACACTGAAAACTTCTCTTTATAGAGAAAATAAGCTATAACATTTTATCACACATTATTGAGGTCATGGGGTTTCTGTTTTTTTTTATCTGCACCCTGCTACACAGAAACATTAGGGCTGTGACTAAAAGAAATTAGGTAACACAGCAGGGGTGGAGATGGGGGTTTACCCTTGCTTAATTGCATGCATGCATGGTGTTTACTTCTTTAGGTCTATTAACTGACAATTAATTAAGGTAGGGAGTAATGGGTCGAGTTCTACAAATGTGGCTATTCTTGTGGGTTTTTTTTCAGTTTATATGGCAAAGTTGTAGGAGACACAGGCATCTGAACTGAGCATTGCAGCTTTGCTACATGATTATACCTTCTTTATAATTACAGTATAATTACAGCCGACTTAATAAAACATTTAAAAGAAACTGATTGGATAAAATACTGAAGATATAAATAATGTCACAATTGTTGTTTTACAAATCAAAAAAATGCAAGTATAAAATTGAATAGTCCTATCAAAAAAAAGTTGGTATTTTGTGCAAGCTGGGATTTACTCTCTGATGTATCTAATAAAGACTTTTATACCTTTTAATCTCAATCACGTGACAGACTCTGTAATGCAACTTTACATTGGTATTTTCAGTTACAATTGGCCCATTAACATAACTAGGTCATACCAGAGAAGACACAGTGAGGCAGGTGGATAGGACAGAGTTTTGAGCTTTTTCTGAAGGAGGCAATAGAGTTTACCTTTAGAATGTTGTCAGGTAAGTCATCCCATGGAGGAGCATTGAAGGCAAACTATGACCGAACTGTTGAATTGACTTGTAAAGTGAAGGGTGGCAAGATGGAAGTGCCTGTTACTGCCAGTCAAGGTGACCACTTTTGATGTTGTAGGAGCAACTTCTCTGAGAAAACAAGGTCCAAAATAGCTTGAGGTGACTATGAAGAAATTTATGGACCAATGTTTGTTTATTTGTTTGTTTATTTGGGGTTTTACGTCGCTTTCAACACTGTACAGGTCATACCACGACGGGTAGTTTGAAGGGCAGAGGAAACCAGTACATATAGTTCGCTAGGGTTCTGTACTGTAAACTGCCGACCAACGGCAAGCAACTACCAGCTTTCCCACTTACGGCCATGACGGGGATCGAACCCCAGCCACAGAGGTGGGAGGCGAGAGTGTTACCACTCTGCCACCGTGGCCCCTGGACCAATGTAGAAGTTTTGATCATGCAATAGTAACCATTGGGAAACAAGTTGAATCTGCTTAGGATGGGTACATGTGACAAGACCAAACTTTCTGTATACATGATTTGTGACCATATGTTATAAAGTTCCACATACCCTGGAGCTTATGTTGGTTGAAAGTTGACAAACATCTGAACACTGAGTTATACTAGTCATGACTACTAATCAAGGCTATTGTAGCAAGAATCAGGCTTTATAAGTCTTATGCACATGCTTGGAAATGAAGAAGTCTGCATAGAACTACACACTAGGTTTCTAATAATATCAGTGGGCTGAAGGTTTCCTAGGATATTGATAGGAATGTAAGGTGATAGTTTTTGATGTTGATTCTTTAAACCAAAAATAATGAATTCAGTTTTGTCTGGATTTAGACTTTATTTACTGAGGATCATCTACCTTGAAGACAAGCATTTGATTTGGCCAGACAAGAGGAAGTGTTGCTATGTGACAAAATTGTAACTAGAAAAAGTGAAGCTGTTCAATTTGTACCTTGTAATAAATTCTGGTCACATTTTTAGCCAAGAACTATCCTCAGTTTATTCTATTCAGTATTTTACAAATCAATTGAATCTCATTTTGTACAACTCATTGAGGGCCATGGTGGCAGAGTGGTAACACTCTCGCCTCCAACCTCTGAGATCGGGGATCGGTTAGCGGCCTGACCTCAAGTGGGAAAGCTGGTAGTTGCTTACCGTTGGCCGGCAGTTTACAGTACAGAACCATGACCACCTGTATATACTGGTTTCCTCTGCCCTCCCAACTGCCCGTTGTTATATGATCTGTACAGTGTTGAAAACGACATAAAACCCTAAATATATAAATAAATGTACACCTCATTAGATCAAGTTAAGCTCATAAAAATATGTGGCATTCAGATATGTTTATTCTGCTATGACTGTTGCTATTGAAATTCCCGTTAAATCATTTGACCTTTACTTTTTAACAAGTTGCTCTATAAATATTTTTAATTCAAAGAAATCCCAGAGAAAATAACTTTTTACCGATTTGTATCTTTTCCAAATTTAGTCATCACTCGTGTAATCCAGTGAACAACTTCCTTCCTTTTTAAACACGGATTGCCCAAAGTAGGTTTGCTTCATTTGTATAATTATCTGCATTCATCGGCCTTGTAAAAGGAACACTTTGAGTAAAAGTTTAGAAGGCTATACTTAGATTAGTCATGAATGAAACAACATGTCCACGTTGTAATTCTGCCACTTCTTAACACTATTTGTATTTTATTAGTAATAACCGTTGTCCAAACCTGGCGATCCCAGAAACCAAGTTACGAAAATGACATACATATTCGCTTTATTTTGATTGTTTTTTACAACATACCTTCGAGATGCTTTACCAAATTACTTGTGAAGTTTCCAACTTTCATTTAAATTTCAGTGGGAAACTGGTAAACAAGCTTGGTATTTCACCCCACTCCTTCCACTTAATGTATCGCCGCACGTCCCATTATCAACCACTTCCTATTATCGACCGGGAGCAATTTTTTCCTTTCTCAGGTCACATAACTGCATTTTGAATTTGTCGATTGGAGAATTGAATGTAAACACCTGATGAAATAATATCACACAAAACTTTCAAAAAGATGAGGTCAAACCGGTATGAAATTTTAAAAAGTTAAAAAGTGTATGTGATAATTTCTCAATACACTAATGTCCGTTTTTCACAATTAATAATTCTTCAATTTTGTAGTATTTTATAAATGTTTCTGCCACTAATTTCATTTCTCTCCTGCAGAATTCTGTCTATTTTTATTCCAAACCAATAAATAGATCTAAACTGTTCAGAATAATGTGTAATAAACCTGAAGGAGTGATATGGTCCTTATAGGTCCTCTCTCAGAAAAGTTAAAAATTGTTTCTCAAATATTTGTATTACTTCATTTTAAAAGAAGGTTTTGTTGCATCTTATTGCAGAAAAATCCTGACCTTGCCAAGAAGCTTATCTGACCTTTGTATTATTGCAAGGTGTGATTGATGAAGGTCACTCAATTAGAGGCGCAGCCAAGTTTTTGAAATATGCTCTTTACTGTCAATAAAAAAGTAGTGATGCATCAGCCCTCGAAACATAAGATCTTCCAGATCCTAATTATTACAATTTGGCGTAAGCTGATACAATAAATTTTATACTTTTATCATTTTCCGTCATCAATAGTATTTTTTATTTATCTCACAACCTTAAGTCTGCTACTTCTAGCTTTAGATGCAACCTTTAGTCATGTGATCGATAATTGGAAGTGATGCTTCCTGTATAACATGTGTGACATACCTAAGAAAAACAATCATTTTTGTGCAAAATATCATATCAAACCGGGATATGTACATATCAATAGATGGATAACAATATGACAACAACCAACTGGATATTTGCAAATGTATGTTATTTCATATTATTTATTGTTGATTTTCCTGCTTACGTGGTTGATAATTGGACGTGCGGGGATACGTAGTTATGAAGTTCCAGTTCATTGCAACGTTAGGGATTTAGGAGGGCCTGTGATCTAACCATGGCTGTTAGACTGATTAATCTGTCTCTCGGCCAATTTTTTATAAGCGGTATGTATCGGCGAGAGACAGATGCCATTAGTATGCAAAAAACACAAACGGCATGAAGGGCAACAAATGGCACACATCCTGACATTAAATATGTACTGGGCTACCAACTTGAGTATCAAGTATGTGCCCCGCGTTAAAAGAAATACACTTTTTGCATAGTTATTAGTTAATGGATATATTTAACAAAAATTATTTCACTTGTAAAATTTCATCATTGTTTACACAAACAGGAAGTGCAGAAAAAGTATCTATAGTACTGCAAACACAGAAAATTGTGTTCCTGCATCTAAATGCTTTATACTGTTAATACATTTAAGTGGATATTTTAAAGTTTAAAGCGACAGTAATTTTCAGATATTGAAGTTTTTTGTGTTGCGAGGAACTCTGTCCCAAAATGCCATCCATCAGTTTTAAAAAGGCATATTTT
This sequence comes from Sabellastarte sp. h YS-2021, assembly GCA_964017235.1. Classification (NCBI taxonomy): domain Eukaryota; kingdom Metazoa; phylum Annelida; class Polychaeta; order Sabellida; family Sabellidae; genus Sabellastarte; species Sabellastarte sp. h YS-2021. Next base: position 79,774,982 of record OZ024934.1, on the reverse strand, counting down.
GGGACAGAAAACTCGGTCTAATGGCTGTTGAAAGGGATGTAAAGTCACTTTAAATCGGTACCTGTCAATACGAACATCGAAGTAACTCCTGTCACGGCATCGTGGTTTGAAGTTTCCGTCTAAAGTCACGGCATCGCATTAAAAATCAATGAATTTCGACAACTCAGCTAATTTACTAGTGTTACATTTCCTTGGCAATTGTGTAGAATATATATACGAGGTCACGGAATTCTGTGGGGTTTCCCAACACTGTATATAGAAATACCTTACTTGATCAATATTCACGGACAATACATTAATATTCATGAGATCACGGATTCCCATGGTGGTTTCTTAACAATATTTTCTGCTTTAAGATCAAATACTAGATAGACTACAGTATACAGTTCATAAATATTTATACAGTATATGTGTAGTAAGTATTTGACGATTCCATGGACTACATATTAATATCCATGATGTCACGATACTCTGTGGGGTTTCCTAACATATTTTATTTGTGCGAATTGATGGCATTATTTGCGATGCCGTGACTTTAGACAAAAACTTCAAACCATGATACCGTGACAGGAGTCACTTCGTACTAACATAATGTTAACAGGGTTAACGCAGTGGTTAAATCACAGGACATCCCGATACATAACTTAGTGGCTAAATGTCCGGAAATTATTTCATTGGTTGATTTTTTTATCTTAGTTTTCTATGTTGTCACAAAATTTGGGAAATCTGTGATCTTCTCATGAATAATTAATGAGTGGGTGCTACTGCCATGAATTCTCGAGTTTTAGGTATTTGATCGTCCAGTACTATAGTGGTGGTGGACCAATTCACGCCCATGTACCTATTCACGCCCACCCTCAATTTTCTTAAAGATTAATAATTTTTCATGGAAAAGATGTTTACCACAACATAGATAATTATCAAATTGATCATATACATTGGTAATTTATTTTGTAATTGTTTTGGAGAAATTTAGGGGTGGGCGTGAATAGGTACAGGGGCGTGAACTGGTCCACCACCACTAAGGCTTTTCATTTTATAAAATATTGTTAGAAAAACCCAGGAAATCCGTGAACTCATATCTTATGAATATTAATGAGTTGGTGCTACTGCCGTGAGTTCTCGAGTTTAAAGTATTTGATCTTCTTTGAGGCTTTTCTTTTTGTAAAATGTTGCTACAATCCCAGAACAAGTCATCCCGTGATATAAAGCGCTTCCCTAGATGAAGTATTTAGCACTTCCCGACATATAGCCAATATGTTGGATATCAGAACGCCCCGGGACATAACCTTGCTGTAATGTTAATGGTATTAATGTTAAACATTGATACAGAACAGGTAGCCATATCCATTTTTGTGATATGTATTGGTATAGGGGGGTATATATTGTAGCGTGCCGAGGTGGTGTTACCCAAAGATTCTCAAATGGTAGTAGGCTCTTAAGTTTGGGATTTGGATCTGCTGCAGTACAAGTATAAGCAAAACACTTATCGTATCAAAACATGAACTTTATTCATATAAAACAACAAGTTCTAAAGCAATACTTATAATACAAAAACACCAGCCTAGGCTGGGGTTGAGTTGACAGAGTCCAATTACAAATTATACAAATGTGCAATCAACTCATCAAAATCCCTAAAAATCTAAACATAATACTCTAGCATAGAAATAGTAAATCTGAGACATCAGAAGCCTCTAACCAACCTTACAGCTTTGTCCTTCACACAAGGCTTGGGTATCGAAACATGCACTGCCAAATGGCTAAGCTTCAATCTTAAAACAAACCCTTGGTTTCAGACCATGCAGAAGGAAAAGACTGATTCTGACATCTCTACAAATCTATGTCATTTCAATAACAAAAACATGAGCATGATATTCTAAACCAAAAACCTCAAAGTAAATTACATACTAGTGAAACACAAGCATGTTATTCTAAATCAACAACCCCAAAGTAAATTAAATATTAATGAAACACAAGCAGGTTATTCTAAATCAACAACCTCAAAGTAAATTAAATATTAATGAAACACAAGCAGGTTATTCTAAATCAACAACCTCAAAGTAAATTAAATATTAACGAACATAGTATTATGAAATCTCAAGTTTCGTTTTCACCCTGAAATTAAGAAACTTTCAATATTAATTCATGTGAACTCGCCCAAGTTTTCAGGTTTGACCCTGAAATCAAGAAAACTATGTATTATTAAACGTAGGTTCTATCTTTCAGCATTAAATTTATACAGCATCCTCAAGCAGGACATCAGGACTTTGGGTTTGACCCCAACTCCTCCAAACCTAAATCACAAAAGAAACTTCCAATTACAGATGTGATATCAAAAGTTTGGGTTTGACCCCAACGCCTCCAAACCTAAATCACAAAAGAAACTTCCAATTACTTATGGCATCTAAAGTTTGGGTTTGACCCCAACTCCTTCAAACCTAAATCACATCAGTAAACTTCAAATTCTAAAACTAAACTTTGGGTTTACCTCAAAGTAAAATCACCACTTAACTATCGGGTTTTACCCTGAAATCACTAATACCTTGCCATCTTCCTTCTGGTGCAGCAGCTGGCTCTGTCAAAATCAACCCACAACTGAGAGGTTGCTTCCCCCTTATATACACAAATCAGACAGACCCCAGACAGACCAGAATTACTCAGGGTACCAGTCAACTTCAGTCAACTTCAGTTGCTGACACACTTTCACAGAGAAAAATCCTGTGCTACATTATCACCAAAATCAACGTGAACAATGTAACCATTTACTAAACCATATTGATCAAAGAACTACATAAGACATATAAAGGTAAATGGTTTGTAGTCCTTTACTCCAGACGAATATGTATAATACAAACAATAGATTTATGAAACAGACGATAAATAACATAAACAAACGGTCACTTGCCGTTCGCTTCAATATAGTAGATCGGCGAGGCTTATGTCAAAGATCCATGAACACAAATTAATAGGCTTGTGTCACGGACCCATATTTTATTGTCCCCGGGAAATCCGTGACCTTATTTCTTCTCATGAATATTCATGAGTTAATGCTGCTGCCATGAATTCTCGAGTTTAAGGTATTTGATCTTCATTGAAGCTTCAATTTTACAAAATATTGTTACAAAAAAGCCTGGTGACCTCATATCTTCTCATGAATATTAATGAGTTGGTGCTACTGCCATGATTTCCAAACCCACCAACGTAAATACTCGCATCCGTGAATATTGACATTTCCGTGACACAAGTCACTCTATTTCCATTTACGGGTCTGTGACATTACCCACTACTATAGTAGATCGCTGCTTGTCAGCCTTTACTGGTCGGTCAGTGAATTTTGTCACCTCGGTGATGTTCATCACCTGCCGTAGAAATGCTCAAGGACAGGCAATATTCACATTTAAATAAATGGAATAGCTTCTTTCAACGGCAAGGTATACATACATGTCGTAACGGGAGAGTAAAAACTCTTTAATAATGTCATAAAATGCAGGTGATGAACTTCACTGGGGTGACAAACTTCACTGACTTAGCAGTACAACTTTATGGCATAAGGCAAACTTCATTTTAAATTTGCCAGAAACAACCTTTACTTTAACGAATACAAAAGCACCGATGCAGTATGTTAGCCAGCACTTATTGCTCAGCCATAGACCGAGTTTCTGTCCCATCGCCAATTGCTGTTGATTTTTCTGACGGTATGCAATGTTGAAGGATAAAGCTCACATGTACTTGTTTTCTGTGTAAATATTGAACGGCACATTTGTACACATATTATCACAAGCATACAGTGTTATTTGAATTCTTTTAGCTTATGTACATGTGCCATTCACTAATATTCAGTGGCAATCAAACTGACATGTATGGATTTCAGCCTATTTTTGAAATGTAAACAAACATTCAACATTACATAGTTATCTACACAAGAACTTTCTGGTGTGTAAAAGCAGTTTAGTTTAACAACATATGTATTGTAAACTGGATACAGTTATATAGACATAAAAATGACTTTTTAAAGTAGATGAAATAATTTCCGATCGTTCGAGATTTACACAGAAAACAAGTACATGTGAGCTCTGTCCCTCGCCATTGCATACCATTAGAAATATAAATAGCAATTGGCGACGGGACTGATACTCGGTCTAAGCTCAGCCAATGAAATTTGTCAGTTGCTTTTAAGGACAATTTTCAAAGCTCTTTACTCTGAACTTTCATCATACAATTATAGCTTACTATCAAAAAAAGCTATGCCGTTTATTTAAACTGTAAATACTATTTGTCCTTAAGCATTTTTCTGGCGAGTGACGAACTACACTGCAATGGCAACCTTCACTGGCCGACCAGTATATTTATAGATTTTCTGAAACACTAAAATATTACCCCAACACATAATAAACCATCCAGTTCAATATAATACAACCAACATAAAATCTGTGTATAAAGTTTTGTTCAACAGATATAACTCACTGCCATCCTCAAAAATATGTTACCACTTCATAGATAATTAGAAGAATTTGATTGTTTTTTATTTATTTAGGGGTGGGTGTGAGTAGGTACATGAGCTTGAATTGATTCACTACCACAGTACCATTACATATGTACAATATCCACTGGTCAGCCAGTGAATTTTGTTACCCTAATAAAGTTTGTCATCTGCATGAATTGAAAACACTCAAGGACACTTTTATGCTGAAAGTTCATTGTAAAGAAGTTTTAATGTGGTCATAAAATACAAGTGGCAAATTTTAGTGGGGTGCCGAAATTCACTGGCTGAGCAGCAAAACTTGTAATTTGTAGGTAAATATCCAGGATGGCAGCCGTAGTTAGACCTTTGCAGAAACGTCGCATGGTAAAGAAAAGGAGCAAGAAATTTATCCGCCACCAGTCTGACAGATATGTGAAATTAAAGGTCTGGTCCATATGACATTATCTTTATTTGGTGTTTTCTGTCGCAGAAATCTAGACTTTTTTTATAAGGCTGTAAATGGGAAAACTAGTTTATCTGGATATTTGTGGAGTTTGTCATAAAAAGTGGAAAAGCAGTTATAAATATTCACAGTCGGTCATTTCTTGACGTATACAGGTTCTTTTTAAGATATCTATAAAATGTCAGTGAAGGTCACATAGTATTTTTACAACTTTGCATTTTCAGTTGGTAACAATTTTTACAAAGTTTGATCACAATACACAGTTCATTTATAGTGTTGAAAATATATTTTGAAAATAGAATTTAACCATATATAAGTTGTATTGGGAAACCAAGAACAAGAAGAATCCCAACTGCAACTCTTACTCTGAAGATTTAAAATTGGGGTTTTAACTAGGGCTGTGACTTTGTTAGAAAAATGACACTGGGTATTTACCTCAAAAGAACCAATCCGGATTCTGGTAACCGTGTTTTAGTTGTCACCCAGTGGAAGTAGCAGTGAAGCAAACATGGCGGATGATGTAAACAGAATGTTACGAAAAATAATATTAAATATCTGCATAAATAAGGAAAATTATGTGAAAAACTAATATCAGTTCAAGAAATCTGACAAAAAACTGAGGTTTATCCAAGTTTTTCATTTATTTACGCTGTAATATTTTTTCGGTTACCCACTTTGCCAGTTTGTACTCGGTTTCTTAAGGAATTTAGAGCATTTTTGGGTAACTGGGTATCCTATCACAGCCTTAGTTTTTATACATTATTTAGTTTGAACCACTTCAGATTTCATCCAATTTTTAATTCATAACTGGCTCTAAAAGCATTTTGAACACTTGTATTTCCAAAGGTTTCCCTGTCTACTGTATAGGTGTCTCATTGAACCAACATTTGTAACTTTTGTTAGACTTGTAAAGTTAGGATGAACAGGTCCTTGGGAGTGTTAATTCTTGCTCTGTATTTCAAGTCCAGAGTGGCAGAGTGGTAACACTCGCCTCCCACCTCTGAGGCCTGGCATGGCGTCAAGTGGGAAAGCTGGTAGTTGCTTGCCGTTGGTCAGCAGTTTACAGTACAGAACCTTGACAAACTGTATGTACTGGTTTCCTCTGCCCGTCCAACTACCCGTCGTGATATGTTGAAAGCGACGTAAAACCCCAAATAAATAAATAAATAAAGTCCAGGAATAAGTATTTTAAACAGTAAAATGTATGAAGTGTCACTGTATCATTTCTGTTACATTGCATCAAATTTCCAGGTTGATTATCCTCCCACTTTGGTCGCTGATAATAGAGCCAGAATCGATACTTTTGCAAACATTGTTGACCATTAAACCATACAACACTTACTGGGATAGGTATATGTTTTTTAATCGTCCCAAATCAGGGTACCCATGTTGAAGTTGTAACTGGAACTATAAAAATAAGAAAAATAGAGCATGGCGGATGTGAACAAATTTATTGAAAATTTGTAGTTCTCTCTCAAAAAGTAGCATTACGTCAAAATCTAAGACCAGGTAGAAAAATGTGGTTTGAATTTTGTGTTCGTCCATGTTATTTTTGAAAAGAGCCAGTATTATATATTTAATAGTTTTACGCAGTCCTCTGTGGCCGAATGGTTAGCAAGTTGGCATCTAATTACAGGCTGTCACCTCTGTTGATTCGAGTCCCAGAAGTGGCAATGCTGAGGACCTCTCCCAATATGACCCTGGCTGTTGAATTGGGCATAAAGCCCCAACTTTGACTTTAATAGTTTTCTGGGTGTCAGGTTTACCATTTTCAATTTTGCACTCAGATTTTCAAGAGCCTGCTGCCAGTTTTTGAGTAACTGCTGACCCTGTGATAGCCCTAAGTTAAATGACAGATTTTTGTTAAGTTACAGAAAAGTAAGCTTTATGTTGAAAAATCCATAATGTAAAATTGTTAGTGACTGTCCACAATGGTACACAATCATTGATGATCAATAGAGTTCACATCTAATTGCCGCCACCATTGGATAGACGTGTTCTTGAGATATACATATGTATGGTTGTTTACTTAACAGCAAAACTGGCGCAAACCTAAGGGAATTGACAACAGAGTGAGGAGGAGGTTCAAGGGTCAGTTCTTGATGCCCAATGTTGGTTATGGAACCAACAAGTTGACAAAGCATGTCTGCCCTGATGGCTTCAAGAAAGTGCTGGTTCACAATGTCAAGGTGAGCATCAAAAGGCAGGAAGTTTGAGCAAGACTTAGTGTTGGGAACAGTGAACTTGAATATGGTTTTTCATTTGATTGTAGAAATAATAAAGGCAACACTTAGAGCCACAATAACTATTTAAGAACCAGTTGTTAAATCCCTTAGTATATTGGTCTTAGGGAAGTCACGACTAGCCAACTAATCAATAACTCTTGTAAAAGGAGTGCAAAAGGTCTGAATCCATCAAATACTTGCATTTTGTAACATAAAATAATGAAATCTAACTACTGTCATGTTTTACCGAAGATACCATATACTACTGTCATGTTTTACCACAGATACCATATACCTCTTATATCTACTATTTCCTGTGTGAAAAATGCACCAAAAGTTGCAGGAAAATAAATTTAGTGAAGTTTTACAGATTATGGATAATGCTGCGATGTAGTGTTGTCATCGTCTGGGTATATGAGGTTTTGATACCGTGAGCGATGTCGCGATGCCATCATTTCACAAACCTTGATTCCTCTTTAAACAATGTGCATTGATAACTTGTACTGAAATAAAATAGATGTTATTTGTGCTGACAATTGTTAAAATGGTGAATATTTGAAGCAATAAAATTAAACCTGTTTTTTCACGTGGGAAGTGGAAGTTTTCATCACCATAGTTATGCCACAAAGCAAAACTGCATAAAAGTAGAAATTGATTAAAATAATATTTATAGTTTGTCATCTTTTCATTAAATCTCTTTGAAAATAAGTTAACGTATAAGTATACTTAAACAAAACTGCATAAAAGTAGAAATTGATTAAAATAATATTTATAGTTTGTCATCTTTTCATTAAATCTCTTTGAAAATAAGTTAACGTATAAGTATACTTATGAGATGCATCGCGAATGATCATTAGATATGTTGCGAACTCAGTTTTATTGAAAACGCAGTACAAAAATGCAACATAAATTAAACAAGATCTCGGCGGAGATCAACATTGTAAGGCTCCTTTTTAACGTGAACTATGTATCGGCTGGCATTTTTACCCCACAGCCCTTAAGGGCTGTCGGAGTATTGTTTTCACCCATGGTGTCCAGATGGGCAAGCGGGTGGGTGGGCGGCGGCAAATAGTTTGTCCGGGCTGTATCTCAGAAACCGTAAGGTGTAGGAAGTTGATACTTGGTATTGACATTGGTTAGGGGGTGTAGGTGTGCAACGTCATGGTTTGACCTTGATTTGACCTTGCCGTAGTGACCTTAAGTTTGAAAATCTTGTCCGGGGTATATCTCGGAAACCGTAGGGTGTAGGAAGTTGATACTTGGTAGGGACATTGGTTAGGGGGTGTAGTTGTGCAACGTCATGGTGTGACCTTGATTTGACCTTGCCGTAGTGACCTTCACCTATAAAATCTTGTCCGGGCTATATCTTGGAAACCGTAAGGTGTAGGAAGTTGATACTTGATGGGGATATTGGTTAGGGGGTGTAGGTGTGCAACGTCATGGTCTGACCTTGATTTGACCTTGCTGTAGTGACCTTGACCTATAAAATGTTGTCCGGGCTATATCTCGGAAACTGTAAGATGTGGAAAGTTGATATTTGGTAGGGACATTGGTTAGGGGGTGTAGGTGTGCAACGTCATGGTGTGACCTCGATTTAACCTTTGACCTTGCCGTAGTGACCTTGACCTATAAAATCTTGTCCGGGCTATATCTCAGAAACCGTAAGGTGTAGGAAGTTGATATTTGGTAGGGACATTGGTTAGGGGGTGTAGGTGTGCAACGTCATGGTGTGACCTTGATTTGACCTTGCCGTAGTGACCTTGACCTATAAAATCTTGTCCGGGCTATATCTCGGAAACCGTAAGGTGTAGGAAGTTGATATTTGGTCGGGACATTTGTTAGGGGGTGACCTATAAAATCTTGTCCGGGCTATATCTCAGAAACCGCAAGGTGTAGGAAGTTGATATTGGTTAGGGGGTGTAGGTGTGCAACGTCATGGTCTGACCTTGATTTTACCTTTGACCTTGACCTATAAAATGTTGTCCGGGCTATATCTCGGAAACCGTAAGGTGTAGGAAGTTGATATTTGGTAGGGACATTGGTTAGGCTGTGTAGGTGTGCAACGTCGTAGTCTGACCAGGATTTGACCTTTGACCTTGCTGTAGTGACCTTGACCTATAAAATCTTGTCCGGGCTATATCTCGGAAACCGTAAGGTGTAGGAAGTTGATACTTGATGGGGATATTGGTTAGGGGGTGTAGGTGTGCAACGTCATGGTCTGACCTTGATTTGACCTTTAACCTTGCTGTAGTGACCTTGACCTATAAAATATTGTCCGGTGTGTAAGGTGTGGAAAGTTGATATTTGGTAGGGACATTGGTTAGGGGGTGTAGGTGTGCAACGTCATGGTCTGACCTTGATTTGACCTTTGACCTTGCCGTAGTGACCTTGACCTATAAAATGTCCGGGCTATATCTCAGAAACCGTAAGGTGCAGGAAGTTGATATTTGGTAGGGACATTGGTTAGGGGGTGTAGGTGTGCAACGTCATGGTGTGACCTTGATTTGACCTTGCCGTAGTGACCTTGACCTATAAAATCTTGTCCGGGCTATATCTCGGAAACCTTAAGGTGTAGGAAGTTGATATTTGGTAGGGACATTGGTTAGGGGGTGTAGGTGTGCAACGTCATGGTCTGACCTTGATTTGACCTTTGACCTTGCCGTAGTGACCTTGACCTATAAAATGTCCGGGCTATATCTCAGAAACCTTAAGGTGCAGGAAGTTGATATTTGGTAGGGACATTGGTTAGGGGGTGTAGGTGTGCAACGTCATGGTGTGACCTTGATTTGACCTTGCCGTAGTGACCTTGACCTATAAAATCTTGTCCGGGCTATATCTCGGAAACCTTAAGGTGTAGGAAGTTGATATTTGGTAGGGACATTTGTTAGGGGGTGTAGGTGTGCAGCGTCATGGTCTGACCTTGATTTGACCTTGCCGTAGTGACCTTGATCTATAAAATCTTGTCCGGGCTATATCTCGGAAACCGTAAGGTGCAGGAAGTTGATACTTGATGAGGATATTGGTTAGGGGGTGTAGGTGTGCAACGTCATGGTCTGACCTTGATTTGACCTTTGACCTTGCCGTAGTGACCTTGACCTATAAAATGTCCGGGCTATATCTCAGAAACCTTAAGGTGCAGGAAGTTGATATTTGGTAGGGACATTGGTTAGGGGGTGTAGGTGTGCAACGTCATGGTGTGACCTTGATTTGACCTTGCCGTAGTGACCTTGACCTATAAAATCTTGTCCGGGCTATATCTCGGAAACCTTAAGGTGTAGGAAGTTGATATTTGGTAGGGACATTTGTTAGGGGGTGTAGGTGTGCAGCGTCATGGTCTGACCTTGATTTGACCTTGCCGTAGTGACCTTGATCTATAAAATCTTGTCCGGGCTATATCTCGGAAACCGTAAGGTGCAGGAAGTTGATACTTGATGAGGATATTGGTTAGGGGGTGTAGGTGTGCAACGTCATGGTCTGACCTTGATTTGACCTTTAACCTTGCTGTAGTGACCTTGACCTATAAAATGTTGTCCGGGCTATATCTCGGAAACTGTAAGGTGTGGAAAGTTGATATTTGGTAGGGACATTGCTTAGGGGGTGTAGGTGTGCAGCGTCATGGTCTGACCTTGATTTGACATTTGACCTTGCCGTAGTGACCTTGACCTATAAAATCTTGTCTGGGCTATATCTCAGAAACCGTAAGGTGTAGGAAGTTGATATTTGGTAGGGACATTGGTTAGGGGGTGTAGGTGTGCAACGTCATGGTGTGACCTTGATTTGACCTTGCCGTAGTGACCTTGACCTATAAAATCTTGTCCGGGCTATATCTCGGAAACCGTAAGTAGAGTTGCTTCTAGGATGCGTTTTCCGCGGGATCGCGCATTAATTCGCGGATTTTCTTGGAGTCTGCGGTGACCAAATTATACGAGAACGCGTAGTACACAAGGCGATGCGGGAAATATATGAAGCGAAAAGACGAGAGATCTAGAAAATCGAAACACTGCACGGATCGAGAGTTTGTCGAGGTTTTGATTTTTCCGTCGAAACGTTCTTCGAATAATGCCTGTTGACGATTGTGGTTTCGTGATCGTTTTCAAACTTAAATATATTATGAGGTACAGACAGTATTTGGACATATTATAACCAAAAACATAAAATTAAGCTGAAAGTGGATGATTATATAAAAAATGGCTGCAAGAAAAACGAAACTTACAGGAGACTGGATTGTTACAACAGGCCATGGCAGTGAAGCCGGTGCTGACCCGGCGTAGGTATGTGTCGGATTTCCCAATAATATATATGTGTAGAAAAATATTTTACTTGATCAAAATTCATGGACAGCTCATTAATATTAATGAGGTCACAGATTTTGATGGTGGTTTCTTAATATTTTTCTGTTTAAGATCAAATATCATATCTACTAGTGCACTAGATGGACTACTGTACTGTACAGAGCTCATGAATATTTATATATGTGTAAAAAATATTTGACGATTCCATTGGATTTTTAAACAATATTTTACTTGAAGAATTTGTGGACTAATCATTAATATTCATGAGGTAATAGTATTTTGTGGGGTTTTCCAACATATTTGTACGAGTTGATGGTGTAATGATTGAATTTGTGATGCCGTGACTTTAGATGAAAACTTAAAACTACGATGCCGTGACAGGAGCCACTTTGATGTAAATAACCATTTTCAGTATTTTTTTTAATTCTATCGCTAGCCTTGAAGTTTATTTTTATTGGACAAGACAATAAAAATTGACCACTAATTAATATAAGCCCAGTTAAAAATGTCTAAATAAACTGAAAATGTATTTTTTATTAGTTTAAAATTCAGTCGTCCCCCAGAATTTTTAGCCCCTCCCCCACATTTTGTGTAGTGGTGGGGGATCGCCCCCACTTTTTGAAATTCCTAGAATCAACACTGCGTAAGGTGTAGGAAGTTGATATTTGGTAGGAACATTTGTTAGGGGGTGTAGGTGTACAGCGTCATGGTCTGACCTTTATTTGACCTTGCCGTAGTGGCCTTGACCTATAAAATCTTGTCCGGGCTATATCTCAGAAACCGTAAGGTGTAGGAAGTTGATACTTGGTAGGGACATTGGTTAGGGGGTGTAGGTGTGCAACGTCATGGTCTGACCTTGATTTGACCTTTGACCTTGCCATAGTGACCTTGACCTATAAAATCTTGTCCGGGCTATATCTCGGAAACCGTAAGGTGTAGGAAGTTGATATTTGGTAGGGACATTGGTTAGGCTGTGTAGGTGTGCAACGTCATGGTCTGACCAGGATTTGACCTTGCCGTAGTGACCTTGACCTATAAAATCTTGTCCGGGCTATATCTCGGAAACCGTAAGGTGTAGGAAGTTGATACTTAATGGGGATATTGGTTAGGGGGTGTAGGTGTGCAACGTCATGGTCTGACCTTGATTTGACCTTTGACCTTGCCGTAGTGACCTTGACCTATAAAATCTTGTCCGGGCTATGTCTCGGAAACTGTAAGGTGTAGGAAGTTGATATTTGGTAGAGACATTGGTTAGGGGGTGTAGGTGTGCAGCATCATGGTGTGACCTTGCCATAGTGACCTTGACCTATAAAATCTTGTCAGGGCTATATCTCGGAAACCGTAAGGTGTAGGAAGTTGATACTTGGTAGGGACATTGGTTATTGGCTATAGGTGTGTATTATCATGGTGTGACCTTAATTTGACCTTTTACCTTGTCGTAGTGACCTTGACCTTTAAAATCTTCATGGACCTTTGGGTCTGTCTTTTGATGCAGATTAAGCAAAAGTCATATTAGAATTTATTAAGAATTTTACTTTCCTAACTTCCCATTGTAAGAGATAGAATTTCATCAAGTGAGCCACAGATTTTGCTCCAACACCACAATAAGCATTCATTAAATGTATTACCACTTCTGTATGCATGGTAATATTCAAACCATCTAAACCATAATTCGGTCATGCAGATGTAGATAAAGAGTGTTGAATTTTAGTTTACGGATTAATGCTGTCATCTTGTTATTGAATTATCTTGTTTTAATACTTCATCTTTATACGCATTATCTTTCCTTTAAACATTATTTCTCCATTTAAACATTGTTTGACCTTTATATAACTGACAGTGCTCTGAAAGTATCCTGAAGTTTGTACTGGTACAGTACTTCTATATCTCATGGTGTTGAAAATATTTCCCTAGGCTGTGGGGTACGGGCATCTCTGATGCTATTTTTGACATTGTGAAATGACGTTCAACATGCATATCAGTGACGTGTAATGTAGCAGAAAACAGATATGGTCTTGAAAAACGTTCGCAACCTCTCTTTTAATCCTTGATTATCGTCCATTTCTTTTCATCACCGGTGAATCTGCGATATCACCGCTCGTGATAACACCACTACTGCGACAGGTGGTAAAAATCCACCCTGGTAACTGAGCTACCCACATTCGTCTCGTGATCCGGTATTTGTGTGGTTTAGTATGCACATATTTTCCTCTGCATAAACAAAATGGTCGCTTCCGGAAACAATGTCTTTGCATTAAAGTAGTTGTAAAAAGGTATCAGAAACTTATTATATTGTTATAAAATGAGAAATGTTATATAAAGTCCCCAGTATATAAAGAATTCTGACATTTTGTCATACTAAAAAAACGTGACCAAGTGGGCAACAATATAATATATTAAGGACTCTCGAGTGGACTAGAAAGCACTCAAAATCTTGCCTAATTAACCCCAATCGCGAATAACGACCACCTGGTCACAGCCTTAATTATGGACATATATTTTGACTATATGTTACATATTTATCATTTTCATTGCCTTTTAGAACATGAAGCATAAGATTTGTGGTATTTTTATAAATTCAAGGGTTATTTGGGGGTCAACATTAATAGTACTTGGCACAAACTTTTTTTACCAGAATTCAGCAGTGTATCTGACAATTCACTGTATTAAACTATTGTGTGTAAGGTAAATTCGGTTTTATTTTCAGGACCTTGAGTTCCTCATGATGCAGAACAGAACCTTCTCTGCAGAAATTGCCCACAGTGTGTCCAGCAAAAAAAGGAAAGACATTGTGGAACGGGCCAATCAACTCTCAATTAAAGTGACCAACCCAAATGCTCGTATTAGGTCCGAGGAGAATGAATAGACTGTTGATCATTACAAAGAATTGTCTTTGTTGAAATAAAAAAGTGCTGTACAAGTTTGTGTTTTTTACCGCACAGCCCTTAATGGCTGTTGGGGTATTGTTTTCACCCATGGTGTCCGGATGGTCGGTCGGGCGGGCGGTCCTCGGGAAATAGTTTGTCCGGGCTCTATCTCAGAAACCGTAAGGTGTAGGAAGTTGATACTTGGTAGGGACATTGGTTAGGGGGTGTAGCTGTGCAACGTCATGGTCTGACCTTGATTTGACCTTTGACCTTGCCGTAGTGACCTTGAGTTTGAAAATCTTGTCCAGGCTATATCTTGGAAACTGTAAGGTGTAGGAAGTTGATACTTGGTAGGGACATTGGTTAGGGGGTGTAGTTGTGCAATGTCATAGTCTGACCTTGATTTGACCTTTGACCTTGCCGTAGTGACCTTGACCTATAAAATGTTGTCCGGGCTATATCTCAGAAACCGTAAGGTGTAGGAAGTTGATACGTGGTACGGATATTGGTTAGGGGGTGTAGGTGTGCAACGTCATGGTGTGACCTTGATTTGACCTGTGACCTTGCCGTAGTGGCCTTGACCTATAAAATGTTGTCCGGGCTATATCTCAGAAACCGTAAGGTGTAGGAAGTTGATACTTGGTAGGGATATTGCTTAGGGGGTGTAGGTGTGCAGCGTCATGGTCTGACCTTGATTTGACCTTTGACCTTGCCGTAGTGACCTTGACCTATAAAATGTCTGGGCTATATCTCGGAAACCGTAAGGTGTAGGAAGTTGATACTTGGTAGGGATATTGATTCGGGGGTGTAGGTGTGCAACGTCATGGTCTGACCTTGATTTGACCTTTGACCTTGCCGTAGTGACCTTGACCTATATAATGTTGTCCGGGCTATATCTCGGAAACTGTAAGGCTTGGGAAGTTGATATTTGGTAGGGACATTGGTTAGGGGGTGTAGGTGTGCAACGTCGTGGTGTGACCTTGATTTGACCTTTGACCTTGCCGTAGTGACCTTGAGTTTGAAAATCTTGTCCAGGCTATATCTTGGAAACTGTAAGGTGTAGGAAGTTGATACTTGGTAGGGACATTGGTTAGGGGGTGTAGTTGTGCAATGTCATAGTCTGACCTTGATTTGACCTTGCCGTAGTGACCTTGACCTATAAAATGTTGTCCGGGCTATATCTCAGAAACCGTAAGGTGTAGGAAGTTGATACGTGGTACGGATATTGGTTAGGGGGTGTAGGTGTGCAACGTCATGGTGTGACCTTGATTTGACCTGTGACCTTGCCGTAGTGGCCTTGACCTATAAAATGTTGTCCGGGCTATATCTCAGAAACCGTAAGGTGTAGGAAGTTGATACTTGGTAGGGATATTGCTTAGGGGGTGTAGGTGTGCAGCGTCATGGTCTGACCTTGATTTGACCTTTGACCTTGCCGTAGTGACCTTGACCTATAAAATGTCTGGGCTATATCTCGGAAACCGTAAGGTGTAGGAAGTTGATACTTGGTAGGGATATTGATTAGGGGGTGTAGGTGTGCAACGTCATGGTCTGACCTTGATTTGACCTTTGACCTTGCCGTAGTGACCTTGACCTATATAATGTTGTCCGGGCTATATCTCGGAAACTGTAAGGCTTGGGAAGTTGATATTTGGTAGGGACATTGGTTAGGGGGTGTAGGTGTGCAACGTCGTGGTGTGACCTTGATTTGACCTTTGACCTTGCCGTAGTGACCTTGACCTATATAATGTTGTCCGGGCTATATCTCGGAAACTGTAAGGCTTGGGAAGTTGATATTTGGTAGGGACATTGGTTAGGGGGTGTAGGTGTGCAACGTCGTGGTGTGACCTTGATTTGACCTTGCCGTAGTGACCTTGACCTATAAAATGTTGTCCGGGCTATATCTCAGAAACCGTAAGGTGTAGGAAGTTGATAAGTGGTACGGATATTGGTTAGGGGGTGTAGGTGTGCAACGTCATGGTGTGACCTTGATTTGACCTGTGACCTTGCCGTAGTTGCCTTGACCTTTAAAATCTTGTCCAGGCTATATCTCAGAAACCGTAAGGTGTAGTAAGTTGATACTTGGTAGGGATATTGCTTAGGGGGTGTAGGTGTGCAGCGTCATGGTCTGACCTTGATTTGACCTTGCCGTAGTGACCTTGACCTATAAAATGTCTGGGCTATATCTCAGAAACCGTAAGGTATAGGAAGTTGATACTTGGTAGGGATATTGATTAGGGGGTGTAGGTGTGCAACGTCATGGTCTGACCTTGATTTGACCTTTAACCTTGCTGTAGTGACCTTGACCTATAAAATATTGTGTGGGCTTTATCTCGGAAACTGTTAGGTGCAGGAAGTTGATATTTGGTAGACATTGGCTAGGGGGTGTAGGTGTGCAGCATTATGGTGTGACCTTGATTTGACCTTGCCATAGTGACCTTGACCTATAAAATCGTCAGGGCTGTATCTCGGAAACCGTAAGGTGTAGGAAGTTGATACTTCGTAGGGACATTGGTTATTGGCTATAGGTGTGTATTATCATAGTGTGACCTTAATTTGACCTTTTACCTTGCCGTAGTGACCTTAACCTTTAAAATCTTGTTGCACCTTTGGGTCTGTCTTTTGATGCAGATTAAGCAAAAGTCATATTAGAATTTATTAAGAATTTTACTTTCATAACTTCCCATTGTAAGAGATAGAATTTCATCAAGTGAGCCGCAGATTGTACTCCAACACCACACATAAGCATTCATTAAATGTATTACCACTTCCGTATGCATGGTAATATTCAAACCATCTAAACCATAATTCGGAAATGCAGATGTATATAAAGAGTGTTGAATTTTAGTTTACTGATTAATGCTGTCATCTTGTCATTGAATTATCTTGTTTTAATACTTCATCTTTATACGCATTATCTTTCTTTTAAACATTATTTCTCCATTTAAACATTGTTTGGACCTTTATATAACTGACAGTGCTCTGAAAGTATCCTGAAGTTTGTACTGGTACAGTACTTCTATATCTCATGGTGTTGAAAATATTTCCCAAGGCTGTGGGGTACGGGCATCTCTGATGCTATTTTTATTTTCTTCCGATTGGGAAGAGTTTGTGTGGCATACTGTGAAATGTCTGGTATGCCTTTTTGGGATATACTGGTCGGGGCTATACTGGTTTCATGTCTGAGCTTCTGCTGCCATAATTTTATTGCGCTACAATAGCTTACCATGTGGAACTGCATGCTATCTTTGATGGCCACAGCATCATGGCCAAAAAAAATTAGAAGTATAATACAGGCCTGATGCCTTATCACTTATGTGAATTGACCTTGACAGTCTGAGTGGTGTGTGTACTTCCTTCTTGGCCTCCATATTGCTTGGAAGCATCTGAAAATATTGCTCTCAAACTTTTATTTCCTACACTGGGTATGCATATTGTTGGATGTTAAAATGCATGCACTTGGTTTTATAACATACAATCTTATTTTTGTGATAGTTCACAGAACAGACAAGTAGATTTAGTGTATTTTACAGCTTTAATCCACTTCAGGGTCCATGTGAAGTACGGGTGGACGATCATGACTCGTGCATGTAGCTTATATACAGGATCTACACCTGTCAGATAAACAAAATAAAATATTTAAAAGGTTTAACCCCTATCTGCTACATTCTTTGACCATTAAAGGGTTAAAATATGAAATAAAGCATACAACCGAGTCCTTGTTGAAGGGAATCAAGGGGGGGGGGGGGGGGGGTTCCGTTTTGTGCATTTTATAAAATTAAATATAGTTTTTCATGTACTCACAAATACACAGTATTTAGAATATTTTACTTGTAACATAAACTAGATCTTGTAAAATAAACAAATTTTTAATGCACTCTTGCAAGGCAGGTTGCAAACGTGCCTTCATGTTCTCAATATATTTTACCTCGTCTCCCCAATATTGCTTCACAACGAATAACTTCTGCAGTAGTGCAGAGATTTAACCCCTTCCCAACTCTGGTGGATCAGATCATGGAGTCGGATCCTAGACCTTCGCTTCTGATCCAAAGCCTGGTGCCAACAACCTGACTTGCATAAATCCTCACGCACCAATCCTCTGAGCATCGAACACTCCGAAGAGTTTGTTGGTCCTCTGTTACCATTACCATTGGTCCAGAGGTTTGTGTCCGATCCAACCTCTGAGCAGTTCAATTCTGAAGAAGCACTCCGATAAAAGGAAACCTAAGTCTAGGGCTAAAAATGTCACTTCATCTGAGGCTTCTGCGTAAGTCAAAAAGTCGTCGAGCCTTAAGGGGCCTCTGAACAAGGCAAACCAAATCAGACGCTGTACTTCATCGGTGAGTAGATTTGCATGACTTGCCGTTACAAGGACATTGAAACTTTTGGAGAGATTTTGAATCTCTGACCCCAGGGACAGTATGCCTAGGTCCTCTACCACAGTCGGGGATCTGAATGATGTAGTAGGCCAAACGGGAGTTAAGGCCAAGGGGGGGCCCTTCAGCTATGATCCCACGCAGTCCTCCACTAAAAGATGCTTTTGATAAATTTGAACAGGACTTTCAGGCTGCTCATTTACTCGAGGGTAAATATATAAAATCTGACTCCCACTTCTAAGTGGTACAAATTGGGACAACCTTGTTTTGAGGACAAAATACAAGAATTGAATGCAGACTTTGCAAAAATCTGTATCTCCCCGACCATCGGGGCCCCTATGGGCAAGTTCCCCCTACCGGTAGTCAAAAAAGTTTTAGCATCAGGCAAGGCAAAATCTCTGTACCCCGGGTTATGTCCACCCCCACTAGGGGTGGACCTATTATTTTTGCTTTTCATTTTTTTGCTTTTATTTTTGCTTTTCCTGCTTGGTTTCCGGTCATTTCAAGGAAAAGTATCCTATGTTTACCAAATTTGGTATGAGTGTTTATTGGGTTAATAGCTTGCATGGGATTGCTTTTCGTGAAGATTGCTCTATAGCTAAATGAGTAATAGCTACTTTTATTGCGTTAATACATCCTATCCAATGGACAATTGCTAAACCGGTCGGCGCAGACCGGCCCGCCAAACGCCAGAAAAAGACGTCCTGTGTTTCCACTGGCTGGCCGGTCCCAGTACTGTGCATTCGCCAGGTGGCGCATGGTATTTACTTCCTGTCTAGACAACATGACGTCATAGCATCTTTTTCGTTTGGCGCGTGTACTGTGCAGACGTGTTTTCAATATCTCCAGAATTTTAAAGGAAAAGTGTGCTTTATGACGGATTTTAAACCTTATATGTGGAGAGTTTCTTTGTAAAGTGTTACCAGCTGGTCAAGCACGGATATACATTTAGAAATCTGCTGGAAACGCTCCCTAGTTGGCTCAATTTATTATTGATGATAGGGCAGTAATCGACCAGATATATGAAGGCAGCCATTTTGCTAGTTTCCTCCCATTCAACCTTTGTGTTGTTAGGGGCAGATCAACAATATTGAGGAATTATGGATATACTTCTAACAGGTATTTTTATCCGTGTCTTTTGTTTGAATTTTTCATCTATAACCTTCCACGGGGCCACGGTGGCAGAGTGGTAACACTCTCGCCTCCCACCTCTGCGGCCGGGGTTCGATCCCCGTCATGGCCGTAAGTGGGAAAGCTGGTAGTTGCTTGCCGTTGGTCGGCAGTTTACAGTACACAACCCTAGCGAACTCTATGTACTGGTTTCCTCTGCCTTTCAAACTACCCGTCGTGATATGACCTGTACAGTGTTGAAAGCGACGTAAAACCCCAAATAAACAAATATAACCTTCCAGCTACAATCACCATAGAAACGTCTCTACACGAGATCTTCAGTCTACGTAGTTTTGAAATCTGTGAATGGAAGGAATTCCCCATCACAGATGCATTCTTCAGAGCGCACTGGTACCGACTTCTCTGCTGTAAAGCATCAGTCACACCAGCCCAGCTCGAGTATTTGGTGCTTTTTAATCAGAAGCATGAGATGAATTCTTCAGATTTCTTCAACCGACCTCTCAAGTATTTTCTACATAGAAGGAACTTTTGTCACTCTCAGTCCCACCCTTATGGACCCGGCACTTGTGTCGGTAGTAAGGGCAGTGGATGGCCAGGAAACTGGTTTGAGTGTACAGCCGGCTGAGAAGAAGAACCGACTTCAGACCGGCCAGGAATTTCATCTACAGAGTGCACTGGTCCAGGCTTTTCTGCTTTTAAAGCATCAGCCGACCGGCCAGCTCAAAAGAACGCGACCTCTGACGTCATATCCAGTCAGCCAATGGCGTGTCCTTCCGACCAATCACGAAGCAGGTCTGTGTTTTCACCGACCAGGAAGGTCGGAAGTGCGTTCTTCAGAACTCACGTCTACTGTGACTACAGTCCCTGCTTTGCAGACCCGGCCTGGTTGTCGGTAGTGGGGTTTTGTGGACTGTAAAGTTGCCGGTAAAGCATCACACAAAGAACGCGAATACTGACGTCATCTCCAGTCAGCCAATCGCGTGTCTTTCCGACCTATCACGAAGCAGGTCACGTGTTTTCACCGACCAGGAAGGTCGGAGGTGCGTTCTTCAGAACTCACGTCTACTGTGATTCCAGTCCCTGCCTTGCAGACCCGGCTTCGTTTTCGGTAGTGGGGTTTGTGGATGAGTAGGATACTGCGCATTTGCATGTTTAAGTATCACAAAAGAACGCCACAACTGACGAGCTCCAATCAGCCAATCGCGTGTCTTTCCGACCAGCAAGCTGGTCACGTGACACACCGAACACTAAGTGTTTCTAAATATAGCTCACAAGGGCTTTCCCAGCAACTGTCAAATCTACAAATAAGACGTGCGATTAAAGAAATTCTTTAATTAATGGAGGAAAACTACAGCAAGCTGAATTCAACACAAAAGATAGTTGTAAAATTGCTTTAGCAATTGGTTACAGAGTGTACCCACACGTATACTGGCTACACAGCCTTGTACACTTGCTTCAACAACTGGTTACAGAGTGTACCGGCTGGTACTAGCTACACAGCCTTGTACACTTGCTTTAATTACTGGTTACAGAGTGTACCGGCTGGTACTAGCTACACAGCCTTGTACACTTGCCTCAACAACTGTTTACAGAGTGTACCGACTGGTACTGGGCTACACAGCCTTGTACACTTGCTTCAACAACTGGTTACAGAGTGTCCGGCTGGTACTGGGTACACAGCCTTGTACACTTGCCTCAACAACTGTTTACAGAGTGTACCGACTGGTACTGGGCTACACAGCCTTGTACACTTGCTTCAACAACTGGTTACAGAGTGTCCGGCTGATACTGGCTACACAGTCTTGTACACTTGCTTCAACCTACCGGTTACAAAGTCTACTAACAGGGTGCTGGCTACACAGTCCTTACTGTACAGGGCTTCACCCCAACTGGTTACAAAAAAAAAAAGAAAAAAAAAAAGCTGGCTAAATATAGACCAGTAGCTGTCTAAATTCATTGGTGACCCCAGCCTCCCAGTTTTTTTGCCGGTTACAGAAAATTACTGGTTACAGTAAAGTACCGGGTATGGAGTCCTGGTACTGGACAGAGTTGCCTACAGTAAATTTGGTTACAGAAAATTCTTAGACCAGTCAGTGGTCTTGGGGATATGACAGTGATATGGCAGTGTCCCAAGCTACTGCTAGGCAACCTTCCCTTATCACACCTCTCAACAACCTGTTATCGGTGCTGGACTTGACTGGAGAGATAATAAAGTTTGTCATCATGTCCAGCCAGGGGTCAGACATCTCACAAGTGACAATTGCTCTGGTAAATGCTGCACCTTGCAGGCTGCTGGCCCGGGGCAAAGAGTCTATTGATGTGAAAAGTTGTGTCAGCCCCACCGGACCACAATAAGAACAGAGAGACTGTTAACTTGGATCATTGTCACCAGACCGGACCAGTGTCCGGAGGGACAGGAAATATTGTCAGGATACCAAATGTCCCAAATGTGGCACACAATCTGCCTGTAGGGTCCAGACTAAGCCCTTTTTGGGAACTTAGGAAGCCTTGGGGGCTGGACCCTAGGTAGTACAATTGTGGAAGGAGGGATACCTATGTCCATATACCTATACAAGAACAATCCAGGAAATGCCTGAGATTTCACATCCAAGGTCGGGCATACCAGTTCAAGGCCCTGCCTTTCAGTTTGTCCACAGCACCTTTGGAGTTCATCGTGATACCAAAGGAGGTGAATTGATGGCCATACACAAGGGTTTAAGAAACCACCAGTACCTAGACGACTGGTGAGTGAGAGCCAGATCCCACCAGGCTTGTCTCCAACATACACAGGAGCTAGTAAATAATGTGTCAGCAACTAGGTTGGCTGGTGAACTTAGAGAAATCAGAGCTGGAGCCCAAACAAGACTTCAATTTTGTAGGCTACCAGTTCGACCTCAGGTCTGATCCGGTCCGACTGACTCCAGACCAGTAGCAGAACCTTCAAGAGAAAATGCTGAAATTGCTATCCCTACCGGCTTGCCCGGTCCGGGAATTCAGGTCCGTGATAGGCTTACTAACAGCTACAGAAAAGCAAGTTCATGTAGGCCAACTTCATATGAGACTCATTCAGTGGCATCACAAACACAACTGGAGGGTCCCAGAATCACTGGAAAAGGTGATCCCAACCCCCAGGTCCTTGCACCCCCTTTACAATGATGGCTGAAGGAAGACAATGTACTTACAGTCCAACCATTAAACCCAATAAAACATGCTCTGCAAATAATTACAGACGCATCAATAGAAGGGTGGGGCGCTCGCTTAGATGAGCACTTGCAAGAGCAACCTGGTCCCCTCCGGGAAGCAAGCTGCATATAAACTATCTAGAACTTAAAGCAGTTCTTTCTGGCCTTAAAAGGGTTCCAAGACCTTTGCTCAACAAGATAGTACCTGTAGCAACTGACAACACCACAGTAGTGTCATACATAAACAAGGAAGGAGGCATGAGGTCGTGCCCACTTTGTGCCCTACTAGGGAGAATCTTGACCTGGTGTACCGGGAAACAAGTGACTCTAAAGCACGACACATTCCAGGCCGGCCGAATGTGGTAGCAGACAAGCTATCCAGGCTAGGCCAGACCATCCAAACAGTGGTTTCTCCTTCCAGAGGTCTTCCACTCTATGCAGCAGGTGGCACCGGCCCAAATAGACTTATTTGCCACGAAGTTCAACCACAGGTTGCCTGTGTTTGTGTCACCGGTACCGGATCCCCTGGCCACAGCAGTGGATGCGCTCAGTCGGCCGTGGTAGGATCTGAAAGCATACACCTTCCCACCATCAGCCATATTGGGCAAAGGGGTGGAGAAGTTGCAAGACTCCCCATGCAAGAGAATCATTCTGATTGCTCCGGGGTGGCTCAACAAGCCTTGGTTTTGGGATCTAGTGGCTACATCCAACCAAATCCCACTGAGCCTGCCCAATATGCCCAACTTGTTGACAGCCATTCAATCAGATCCCTCACAGAAATCTGACAAACCTTAATATCCATGCAGGGCTCCTAGAGCCTCAGCAATTGAGGAGCAGGGCTTGTCTGAGGCAGTGGCCGCAAGAGTTGAGGCTCCTCAAAGGGGATCAATCTGATCAGTCTATGTGGCAAGTGGGCCATTTTTACAAGTCGTGTATCATTCATCAGGTGGACTTTGGGGCACCCCCTGTAAAGTTAGTTGCTGACTTCCTTATGTACCTATTTCAGGACAGGAAGTTGCGGCCCAGCACCATTGATGGTTACAGGTCAGCCATTGCTGATAGTCTAGAAATTTGCCCATCAATTTTAGTAAGGATGAAAATCTCACTCGTCTCCTGGATAGCTTCCACTGAGACAGACCCAAAGGCCGGAGGGTAACCCCTTCCTGGAACCTCTCCCTGGTTTTTGCACCAGCTGACAAGGTTCAGTTTGAACCAATTAAAGGCCTCCTTGGAGCATTTGACCTTCAAGGCAGTTTTCCTCTTGGCCCTGGGTTCGGGCAAGCGTAGAAGTGAGATACATGCTTGGCAAACAGCCCAGCACCATTGATGGTTATAGGTCACCCATTGTTGATAAACTGGAAATTCACCCTTCAACATCAGTAAGGACGAAAATCTCGCTCGTCTCCTGGATAGTTTCCTCAGAGACAGACCCAGAGGCAGGAGTGGCATACCTTCCTGGAACTTCTCACTGGCCGTGCACCAGCTAAGACTCCTTTTGATCCAATCAAGGAGGCCCCCTTGAAGCATTTGACCTTCAAGACGGTATTCCTCTTGGCCCTTGGGTCGGGCAAGTACAAAAGTGAGATTCATGCCTGGCAAAACTGATATATTGGACACCAATCCGATTGGTCAAAGGTGTCCCTGTATCCATCACCCAGCTTTCTATCCTAGAATCAGCTGGCCATAGAGTGTCCAGTGTGGCCCCTGGGGTTATAACAGCCCTGGCCTCGACTCTGGATAGATCCCTCAAGTCTGACAGGTCCCGGTCAGAGCATTATGCTACTATTTGGACAGGACATCAGGCAGAATAAGGAGGTGGTTTTTGTCTCCTTTAAGAAAGGTTTCAACAAAGACATCTCACCTGCCACTATCTCCTCTTGGATCAAGCAGACTGTGATCCTATGTTATGAGCTCTCTGACCAGGAGGCCCACATTTAACATCAGGTTAAAGCCCATGATGTCAGGGCCTTTGCTGCTTCTAAGGCCTTCCAGTCGGGATTCTCCTTAGATCCAATCTTGTCAGCCTGCCACTGAAGTCACAATACCTTCACACAGTTCTATATGAAGGGCGGGACTTGGGCTGATTCAGAGCTTTACCAATTGGGCTCGGTAGTGGCTGCTCAGCAGATCCACAAGTGGCCCTTAGATTGAGGAGATTTGTATATATGTATAAACAGTTTCTTCATGTACATAAGAATTAAGTGTGGCGTGCTTCCTTTGGGAGGTTTATTTGCATTCTGGGACTGAACTCATCCCTCTCTTCCCCTACCTCAGAGCAGGTCTGCCAAAAAGGGGGGGGAGCGACGGCGGTATAGCCCCGGGTAACCGGCTGCTGGCAACCGACCATGGCCTTGCAGGGTTTCCTGACCTTAAAGTCAACCCAGGCCTGGACCTATAGGTCTCCTGACGAAGTCAGCCTAGACCGTAGGTTAAAATTTGCTATTACTTGTGAGTTCACATAAGTCCCTAGTAACTTACCCGCCGACCAAGCGGTAGTTATTCAGCAATTGTCCATTGGATAGGATGTATTAACGCAATAAAATTGCAAATTTAATAAGTAAATTAAATTTTTATAAGTTAATACCCTATCCAATGGACACACAAGACCCTCCCACCGACCCCGCTATCAGCTTACTAGGGGTCTAATAGTTTTAGACAACGAAAAAGATGCTATGACGTCATGTTGTCTAGACAGGAAGTAAATACCATGCGCCACCTGGCGAATGCACAGTACTGGGACCGGCCAGCCGGTGGAAACACAGGACGTCTTTTTCTGGCGTTTGGCGGGCCGGTCTGCGCCGACCGGTTTAGCAATTGTCCATTGGATAGGGTATTAACTTATAAAAATTTAATTTACTTATTAAATTTGCAATTTTGTGTACGTCTTTTGTTTTCGGACATTTTAAGGGAAAATATTTGGCATGTGTTTACCAAATTTGGTATGAGCAATAGTTAGGGCAATAGCTTGCTTGGGATTGCTTTTAGTGATAATAGCTATATAACTGACTCAGTTATAGCTACTTTGAGTAGCTTTTTTAGTTTAGGCATTTTAAAGGAAAAGTATTTAACCTATGTTCACAAAATTTGGGATGGAGGATTATTGGATCAGTAGCTTGCTTGGGATTGCTTTTGGTGATAATACCTTTATAGCTAACTGAGTAATACCTACTGTGCTATATAGCTATTATGCCATTTTGAGTAGACTTTTTTGGGGCATTTTAATGAAACAATGTTTTCTACACAAACATTTATCTGAAGGATAATTGGGTCAATAGTTTGGCCAGGGATAGCTTTTGGTTGATGATAACTTTGTAGCTATCTGAGCTGCTTTGCTACTTTGAGTCTACTCTGAATTGTAATTCTGTTTTTATTTTTTTAAAGGAAACCTATTTAACTCGTCTTTGTTAAATTTGGTGTGAAGGTTTATAGGGTCAATTGCTTGCTTGGTATTCGATTTCGTTGAAATTTTCAACCTAC
Organism: Sabellastarte sp. h YS-2021; assembly: GCA_964017235.1. NCBI lineage: Eukaryota > Metazoa > Annelida > Polychaeta > Sabellida > Sabellidae > Sabellastarte > Sabellastarte sp. h YS-2021. Next base: position 79,748,510 of record OZ024934.1, on the reverse strand, counting down.
AGGGTATCTAAGCAATGTACTCTTGGCAATTTTCAAAAAATTTCCCCTCACCAAAAATGGCGACCATGTTGAATTTTTGCCAAAAATGCAAAAACACAAATCTGCATCTATTTCCTTAACTGCGAGAGGGAGTGATTTCGTCAAAATGTTCGACCCACAGGGTATCTTAGCAAACTACTCTGCAATTTTCAAAAAGTTTTCCTCTTCCCCCCAAAAACAGCGGCCATTTTGAATTTTAGAAATTTTGCCAAAAATGTAAAAACACAAATTCCCTTCTATCTCTTAACTGCAACATAGAGCAATTTTGTCGAATCGGTTCGAGATAGAGCGATTTTCATGGAACTTTAAAGCCACAGGGTATCTACAGAGTGTACTGGCAACATTTCACAAAAATCCCTTTGCCGCCATTTTTGGCGGCCATCTTGAATTTCTGTGTAAAATGCAAAAACCCATTTATCTTTTAACAAAATTTTGGCTGCCGTCTTGAATTTCTGCGATAAAGTCTCGAGATAAGTGATTTCGGGTACTAGAGACCTTATTTATAGTGCCTGTGAAAAAAGTTGAATTTCCAGAATCTTGTCTGCCATTTTGAATTTTGGCGGAAATTGAAATTGTCTGTGCCTATTGGTTCAACTTAAATGTAAAAGAAGTAGATACAAAATATTTAACTCGGTGAGCCTAAGTCATTTTTGGCCTGCTTTTTGAATCTGAAGATTGATTGGCTAGGGCACTTGTCAGGATTATTTTATTCTCGTTTGTTGTTCAAGAACATCAAAATAGTCATAACTACTCAATGCCAATTGATGATCTTATTTTGAATAGCATACCTTTCTTCTATAATATGGGGCTCTTAAGGAGGTCATTTTTGATCTGCGTTTAGCCTCTAACAGCCCTAGTATACCACATGGTCACATAAATCAGTGGAACTTTGATTTTCTTGTGACAGCTTGATACACCTTTGCATAGGCATAATACTTTGTAATTAGAATTATTAATGATTTAAACAATCAATATAGTGTGTCCGGCCCAAATGACCACCTCAGTGTTCGATTCACATCCCCAACATCTTCAGAGGACAACACTACTGACCTGTTGCAACATAGGAGTCAGCTACTCAGACAAACCTGAGACAAAGACATTTGGTGGAATCCATAAAGTCTGTGTCTATTGGTTCAACTTAAATATAAAAGAAGTAGATACAAAAGTTTTAACTTGGTGAGCCTAAGTCATTTTTGGCCTGCTTTTTGAATCTGAAGATTGATTGGCTGGGGCACTTATCAGGATTATTTGATTCTCGCTTGTTGTCCAAGAACATAAAAATAGTCATAACTACTCAATGCCCATTGATGATCTTATTTTGAATAGCATACCTTTTTTCCATAATCTGGGGCGCTAAGGAGGTCATTTTTGGTCTTATTTAGCCTCTAACAGCCCCAGTATACTATATGGTCACACAAATCAGTGGAACTTTGGTTTTCTTGTGACAGCTTGATACACCTTTGCATAGGCATAATACTTTGTAATTAGAATCATTAATGATTTAAACAATCAATTTAGTGTGTATGGCCAAAATGACCACCTCAGTGTTTTATATACATCCCCAACATCTCCTTCAGAGGACAACACTACTGACCTGTCGCAACATAGGAGTCAGCTACTCCGCAAAACCTGGGGCAAAGATATTTGGTGGAATCCATAAAGTCTGTGCCTATTGGTTCAACTTAAATATAAAAGAAGTAGATACAAAAGTTTTAACATGGTGAGTCTAAGTCATTTTGGCCTGCTTTTTGACTCTGAAGATTGATTGGCTAGGGCACTTATCAGGATTATTTGATTCTCGCTTGTTGTCCAAGAACATCAAAATAGTCATAACTACTCAATGCCCATTGATGATCTTATTTTGAATAGCATACCTTTATTCTATAATATGGGGCGTTAAGGAGGTCAATTTTGGTCTTACTTTAGCCTCTAACAGCCCCAGTATACCAAATGGTCACACAAATCAGTGGAACTTTGGTTTTCTTGTGACAGCTGGTTGAATCCATAAATTCTGTGCCTATTGGTGCAACTTAAATATAAAAGAAGTAGATACAAAAGTTTTAATTCGGTGAGCCTAAGTCATTTTTGGCCTGCTTTTGAATCTGAAGATTGATTAGCTGAGGCACTTATAAGGATTATTTTATTCTCGCTTGTTGTCCAAGAACATCAAAATAGTCGTAACTAGTCAATGCCCATTGGTGATCTTATTTTGAATAGCATACCTTTTTTCTATAATCTGGGGCGCTAAGGGGGTCATTTTTGGTCTTACTTTAGCCTCTAACAGCCCCAGTATACTACATGGTCACACAAATCAGTGGATCTTTGGTTTTCTTGTGACAGCTTGATACACCTTTGCATAGGCATAATACTTTGTAATTAGAATCATTAATGATTTAAACAATCAATATAGTGTGTATGTCCAAAATGACCACCTCAGTGTTTTATATACATCCCCAACATCTCCTTCACAGGACAACACTACTGACCTGTCGCAACATAGGAGTCAGCTACTCGGCCAAACCTGAGGCAAAGACATTTGGTGAAATCCATAAATTCTGTGCCTATTGGTTCAACTTAAATATAAAAGAAGTAGATACAAAAGTTTTAACTCGGTGAGCCTAAGTTATTTTTGGCCTGCTTTTGAATCTGAAGATTGATTGGCTAGGGCACTTATCAGGATTATTTGATTCTCGCTTGTTGTCCAAGAACATCAAAATAGTCATAACTACTCAATGACCATTGATGATCTTATTTTGAATAGCATACCTTTTTTCTATAATCTGGGATGCTAAGGAGGTCATTTTTGGTCATACTTTAGCCTCTAACAGCCCCAGTATACCAAATGGTCACACAAATCAGTGGAACTTTGGTTTCTTGTGACAGCTTGATACACCTTTGCATAGGCATAATACTTTGTAATTAGAATCATTAATGATTTAAACAATCAATATAGTGTGTATGTCCAAAATGACCACCTCAGTGTTTTATATACATCCCCAACATCTCCTTCAGAGGACAACACTACTGACCTGTCGCAACATAGGAGTCAGCTACTCGGCCAAACCTGAGGCAAAGACATTTGGTGGAATCCATAAAGTCTGTGCCTATTGGTTCAACTTAAATATAAAAGAAGTAAATACAAAAGTTTTAACTCGGTGAGCCTAAGTCATTTTTGGCCTGCTTTTGAATCTGAAGATTGATTGGCTAGGGCACTTATCAGGATTATTTGATTCTCGCTTGTTGTCCAAGAACATCAAAATAGTCATAACTACTCAATGCCCATTGATGATCTTATTTTGAATAGCATACCTTTATTCTATAATATGGGGCGTTAAGGAGGTCAATTTTGGTCTTACTTTAGCCTCTAACAGCCCCAGTATACCAAATGGTCACACAAATCAGTGGAACTTTGGTTTTCTTGTGACAGCTGGTTGAATCCATAAAGTCTGTGCCTATTGGTTCAACTTAAATATAAAAGAAGTAGATACAAAAGTTTTAATTTGGTGAGCCTAAGTCATTTTTGGCCTGCTTTTGAATCTGAAGATTGATTAGCTGAGGCACTTATAAGGATTATTTTATTCTCGCTTGTTGTCCAAGAACATCAAAATAGTCGTAACTAGTCAATGCCCATTGGAGATCTTATTTTAAATAGCATACCTTTTTTCTATAATCTGGGGCGCTAAGGAGGTCATTTTTGGTCTTACTTTAGCCTCTAACAGCCCCAGTATACTACATGGTCACACAAATCAGTGGATCTTTGGTTTTCTTGTGACAGCTTGATACACCTTTGCATAGGCATAATACTTTGTAATTAGAATCATTAATGATTTAAACAATCAATATAGTGTGTATGGCCAAAATGACCACCTCAGTGTTTTATATACATCCCCAACATCTCCTTCACAGGACAACACTACTGACCTGTCGCAACATAGGAGTCAGCTACTCAGCCAAACCTGAGGCAAAGACATTTGGTGGAATCCATAAAGTCTGTGCCTATTGGTTCAACTTAAATATAAAAGAAGTAGATACAAAAGTTTTAACTCGGTGAGCCTAAGTCATTTTTGGCCTGCTTTTGAATCTGAAAATTGATTGGCTAGGGCACTTATCAGGATTATTTGATTCTCGCTTGTTGTCCAAGAACATCAAAATAGTCATAACTACTTAATGCCCATTGATGATCTTATTTTGAATAGCATACCTTTTTTCCATAATCTGGGGCGCTAAGGAGGTCATTTTTGGTCTTATTTAGCCTCTAACAGCCCCAGTATACTATATGGTCACACAAATCAGTGGAACTTTGGTTTTCTTGTGACAGCTTGATACACCTTTGCATAGGCATAATACTTTGTAATTAGAATCATTAATGATTTAAACAATCAATATAGTGTGTATGTCCAAAATGACCACCTCAGTGTTTTATATACATCCCCAACATCTCCTTCAGTGGACAACACTGCTGACCTGTCGCAACATAGGAGTCAGCTACTCAGCCAAACCTGAGGCAAAGACATTTGGTGGAATCCATAAAGTCTGTGCCTATTGGTTCAACTTAAATATAAAAGAAGTAGATACAAAAGTTTTAATTCGGTGAGCCTAAGTCATTTTTGGCCTGCTTTTGAATCTGAAGATTTATTGGCTAGGGCACTTATCAGGATTATTTGATTCTCGCTTGTTGTCCAAGAACATCAAAATAGTCATAACTACTCAATGCCCATTGATGATCTTATTTTGAATAGCATACCTTTTTTCCATAATCTGGGGCGCTAAGGAGGTCATTTTTGGTCTTATTTAGCCTCTAACAGCCCCAGTATACTATATGGTCACACAAATCAGTGGAACTTTGGTTTTCTTGTGACAGCTTGATACACCTTTGCATAGGCATAATACGTTGTAATTAGAATCATTAATGATTTAAACTATCAATATAGTGTGTATGGCTAAAATGACCACCTCAGTGTTTTATATACATCTCCAACATCTCCTTCAGAGGACAACACTACTGACCTGTCGCAACATAGGAGTCAGCTACTCAGCCAAACCTGAGGCAAAGACATTTGGTGAAATCCATAAATTCTGTGCCTATTGGTTCAACTTAAATATAAAAGAAGTAGATACAAAAGTTTTAATTCGGTGAGCCTAAGTCATTTTTGGCCTGCTTTTGAATCTGAAGATTGATTAGCTGAGGCACTTATAAGGATTATTTTATTCTCGCTTGTTGTCCAAGAACATCAAAATAGTCATAACTACTCAATGACCATTGATGATCTTATTTTGAATAGCATACCTTTTTTCTATAATCTGGGATGCCAAGGAGGTCATTTTTGGTCTTACTTTAGCCTCTAACAGCCCCAGTATACGAAATGGTCACACAAATCAGTGGAACTTTGGTTTCTTGTGACAGCTTGATACACCTTTGCATAGGCATAATACGTTGTAATTAGAATCATTAATGATTTAAACAATCAATATAGTGTGTATGGCCAAAATGACCACCTCAGTGTTTTATATACATCCCCAACATCTCCTTCAGAGGACAACACTACTGACCTGTCGCAACATAGGAGTCAGCTACTCAGCAAAATCTGGGGCAAAGACATTTGGTGGAATCCATAAAGTCTGTGCCTATTGGTTCAACTTAAATATAAAAGAAGTAGATAAAAAAGTTTTAACATGGTGAGTCTAAGTCATTTTTGGCCTGCTTTTTGAATCTGAAGATTGATTGGCTAGGGCACTTCTCAGGATTATTTGATTCTCGCTTATTGTCCAAGAACAACATCAAAATAGTCATAACTACTCAATGCCCATTGATGATCTTATTTTGAATAGCATACCTTTATTCTATAATATGGGGCGTTAAGGATGTCAATTTTGGTCTTACTTTAGCCTCTAACAGCCCCAGTATACCAAATGGTCACACACATCAGTGGAACTTTGGTTTTCTTGTGACAGCTGGTTGAATCCATAAATTCTGTGCCTATTGGTTCAACTTAAATATAAAAGAAGTAGATACAAAAGTTTTAATTCGGTGAGCCTAAGTCATTTTTGGCCTGCTTTTGAATCTGAAGATTGATTAGCTGAGGCACTTATAAGGATTATTTTATTCTCGCTTGTTGTCCAAGAACATCAAAATAGTCGTAACTAGTCAATGCCCATTGGTGATCTTATTTTGAATAGCATACCTTTTTTCTATAATCTGGGGCGCTAAGGAGGTCATTTTTGGTCTTACTTTAGCCTCTAACAGCCCCAGTATACTACATGGTCACACAAATCAGTGGATCTTTGGTTTTCTTGTGACAGCTTGATACACCTTTGCATAGGCATAATACTTTGTAATTAGAATCATTAATGATTTAAACAATCAATATAGTGTGTATGGCCAAAATGACCACCTCAGTGTTTTTTTACATCCCCAACATCTCCTTCACAGGACAACACTACTGACCTGTCGCAACATAGGAGTCAGCTACTCAGCCAAACCTGAGGCAAAGACATTTGGTGGAATCCATAAAGTCTGTGCCTATTGGTTCAACTTAAATATAAAAGAAGTAGATACAAAAGTTTTAACTCGGTGAGCCTAAGTCATTTTTGGCCTGCTTTTGAATCTGAAGATTGATTGGCTAGGGCACTTATCAGGATTATTTGATTCTCGCTTGTTGTCCAAGAACATCAAAATAGTCATAACTACTTAATGCCCATTGATGATCTTATTTTGAATAGCATACCTTTTTTCCATAATCTGGGGCGCTAAGGAGGTCATTTTTGGTCTTATTTAGCCTCTAACAGCCCCAGTATACTATATGGTCACACAAATCAGTGGAACTTTGGTTTTCTTGTGACAGCTTGATACACCTTTGCATAGACATAATACTTTGTAATTAGAATCATTAATGATTTAAACAATCAATATAGTGTGTATGGCCAAAATGACCACCTCAGTGTTTTTTTACATCCCCAACATCTCCTTCACAGGACAACAGTACTGACCTGTCGCAACATAGGAGTCAGCTACTCAGCCAAACCTGAGGCAAAGACATTTGGTGGAATCCATAAAGTCTGTGCCTATTGGTTCAACTTAAATATAAAAGAAGTAGATACAAAAGTTTTAACTCGGTGAGCCTAAGTCATTTTTGGCCTGCTTTTGAATCTGAAGATTGATTGGCTAGGGCACTTATCAGGATTATTTGATTCTCGCTTGTTGTCCAAGAACATCAAAATAGTCATAACTACTTAATGCCCATTGATGATCTTATTTTGAATAGCATACCTTTTTTCCATAATCTGGGGCGCTAAGGAGGTCATTTTTGGTCTTATTTAGCCTCTAACAGCCCCAGTATACTATATGGTCACACAAATCAGTGGAACTTTGGTTTTCTTGTGACAGCTTGATACACCTTTGCATAGACATAATACTTTGTAATTAGAATCATTAATGATTTAAACAATCAATATAGTGTGTATGGCCAAAATGACCACCTCAGTGTTTTATATACATCCCCAACATCTCCTTCAGAGGACAACACTACTGACCTGTCGCAACATAGGAGTCAGCTGCTCAGCCAAACTCGAGGCAAAGACATTTGGTGGAATCCATAAAGTCTGTGCCTATTGGTTCAACTTAAATATAAAAGAAGTAGATACAAAAGTTTTAACATGGTGAGTCTAAGTCATTTTTGGCCTGCTTTTTGAATGTGAAGATTGATTGGCTAGGGCACTTATCAGGATTATTTGATTCTCGCTTATTGTCCAAGAACATCAATTTAGTCATAACTACTCAATGCCCATTGATGATCTTATTTTGAATAGCATACCTTTTTTCTATAATCTGGGGCGCTAAGGAGGTCATTTTTGGTCTTACTTTAGCCTCTAACAGCCCCAGTATACGAAATGGTCACACAAATCAGTGGAACTTTGGTTTCTTGTGACAGCTTGATACACCTTTGCATAGGCATAATACGTTGTAATTAGAATCATTAATGATTTAAACTATCAATATAGTGTGTATGGCCAAAATGACCACCTCAGTGTTTTATATACATCCCCAACATCTCCTTCAGAGGACAACACTACTGACCTGTCGCAACATAGGAGTCAGCTACTCAGCCAAACCTGAGGCAAAGACATTTGGTGAAATCCATAAAGTCTGTGCCTATTGGTTCAACTTAAATATAAAAGAAGTAGATACAAAAGTTTTAATTCGGTGAGCCTAAGTCATTTTTGGCCTGCTTTTGAATCTGAAGATTGATTAGCTGAGGCACTTATAAGGATTATTTTATTCTCGCTTGTTGTCCAAGAACATCAAAATAGTCATAACTAGTCAATGCCCATTGGTGATCTTATTTTGAATAGCATACCTTTTTTCTATAATCTGGGGCGCTAAGGAGGTCATTTTTGGTCTTACTTTAGCCTCTAACAGCCCCAGTATACTACATGGTCACACAAATCAGTGGATCTTTGGTTTTCTTGTGACAGCTTGATACACCTTTGCATAGGCATAATACTTTGTAATTAGAATCATTAATGATTTAAACAATCAATATAGTGTGTATGTCCAAAATGACCACCTCAGTGTTTTATATACATCCCCAACATCTCCTTCACAGGACAACACTACTGACCTGTCGCAACATAGGAGTCAGCTACTCAGCCAAACCTGAGGCAAAGACATTTGGTGAAATCCATAAATTCTGTGCCTATTGGTTCAACTTAAATATAAAAGAAGTAGATACAAAAGTTTTAACTCGGTGAGCCTAAGTCATTTTTGGCCTGCTTTTGAATCTGAAGATTGATTGGCTAGGGCACTTATCAGGATTATTTGATTCTCGCTTGTTGTCCAAGAACATCAAAATAGTCATAACTACTCAATGTCCATTGATGATCTTATTTTGAATAGCATACCTTTTTTCTATAATCTGGGGCGCTAAGGAGGTCATTTTTGGTCTTACTTTAGCCTCTAACAGCCCCAGTATACCAAAATGGTCACACAAATCAGTGGAACTTTGGTTTCTTGTGACAGCTTGATACACCTTTGCATAGGCATAATACTTTGTAATTAGAATCATTAATGATTTAAACAATCAATATAGTGTGTATGGCCAGAATGACCACCTCAGTGTTTTATATACATCCCCAACATCTCCTTCAGAGGATAACACTACTGACCTGTCGCAACATAGGAGTCAGCTGCTCAGCCAAACGTGAGGCAAAGACATTTGGTGGAATCCATAAAGTCTGTGCCTATTGGTTCAACTTAAATATAAAAGAAGTAGATACAAAAGCTTTAACATGGTGAGCCTAAGTCATTTTTGGCCTGCTTTTGAATCTGAAGATTTATTGGCTAGGGCACTTATCAGGATTATTTGATTCTCGCTTGTTGTCCAAGAACATCAAAATAGTCATAACTACTCAATGCCCATTGATGATCTTATTTTGAATAGCATACCTTTTTTCCATAATCTGGGGCGCTAAGGAGGTCATTTTTGGTCTTATTTAGCCTCTAACAGCCCCAGTATACTATATGGTCACACAAATCAGTGGAACTTTGGTTTTCTTGTGACAGCTTGATACACCTTTGCATAGGCATAATACTTTGTAATTAGAATCATTAATGATTTAAACAATCAATTTAGTGTGTATGGCCAAAATGACCACCTCAGTGTTTTATATACATCCCCAACATCTCCTTCAGAGGACAACACTACTGACCTGTCGCAACATAGGAGTCAGCTACTCAGCAAAATCTGGGGCAAAGACATTTGGTGGAATCCATAAAGTCTGTGCCTATTGGTTCAACTTAAATATAAAAGAAGTAGATAAAAAAGTTTTAACATGGTGAGTCTAAGTCATTTTTGGCCTGCTTTTTGAATCTGAAGATTGATTGGCTAGGGCACTTCTCAGGATTATTTGATTCTCGCTTATTGTCCAAGAACAACATCAAAATAGTCATAACTACTCAATGCCCATTGATGATCTTATTTTGAATAGCATACCTTTATTCTATAATATGGGGCGTTAAGGATGTCAATTTTGGTCTTACTTTAGCCTCTAACAGTCCCAGTATACCAAATGGTCACACACATCAGTGGAACTTTGGTTTTCTTGTGACAGCTGGTTGAATCCATAAATTCTGTGCCTATTGGTTCAACTTAAATATAAAAGAAGTAGATACAAAAGTTTTAATTCGGTGAGCCTAAGTCATTTTTGGCCTGCTTTTGAATCTGAAGATTGATTAGCTGAGGCACTTATAAGGATTATTTTATTCTCGCTTGTTGTCCAAGAACATCAAAATAGTCGTAACTAGTCAATGCCCATTGGTGATCTTATTTTGAATAGCATACCTTTTTTCTATAATCTGGGGCGCTAAGGAGGTCATTTTTGGTCTTACTTTAGCCTCTAACAGCCCCAGTATACTACATGGTCACACAAATCAGTGGATCTTTGGTTTTCTTGTGACAGCTTGATACACCTTTGCATAGGCATAATACTTTGTAATTAGAATCATTAATGATTTAAACAATCAATATAGTGTGTATGGCCAAAATGACCACCTCAGTGTTTTTTTACATCCCCAACATCTCCTTCACAGGACAACACTACTGACCTGTCGCAACATAGGAGTCAGCTACTCAGCCAAACCTGAGGCAAAGACATTTGGTGGAATCCATAAAGTCTGTGCCTATTGGTTCAACTTAAATATAAAAGAAGTAGATACAAAAGTTTTAACTCGGTGAGCCTAAGTCATTTTTGGCCTGCTTTTGAATCTGAAGATTGATTGGCTAGGGCACTTATCAGGATTATTTGATTCTCGCTTGTTGTCCAAGAACATCAAAATAGTCATAACTACTCAATGCCCATTGATGATCTTATTTTGAATAGCATACCTTTTTTCTATAATCTGGGACGCTAAGGAGGTCATTTTTGGTCTTACTTTAGCCTCTAACAGCCCCAGTATACCAAATGGTCACACAAATCAGTGGAACTTTGGTTTCTTGTGACAGCTTGATACACCTTTGCATAGGCATAATACTTTGTAATTAGAATCATTAATGATTTAAACAATCAATATAGTGTGTATGGCCAAAATGACCACCTCAGTGTTTTATATACATCCCCAACATCTCCTTCAGAGGACAACACTACTGACCTGTCGCAACATAGGAGTCAGCTACTCGGCCAAACCTGAGGCAGAGACATTTGGTGGAATCCATAAAGTCTGTGCCTATTGGTTCAACTTAAATATAAAAGAAGTAGATACAAAAGTTTTAACATGGTGAGTCTAAGTCATTTTGGTCTGCTTTTTGAATCTGAAGATTGATTGGCTAGGGCACTTATCGGGATTATTTGACTCTCGCTTATTGTCCAAGAACATCAAAATAGTCATAACTACTCAATGTCCATTGATGATCTTATTTTGAATAGCATACCTTTTTTCTATAATCTGGGGCGCTAAGGAGGTCATTTTTGGTCTTACTTTAGCCTCTAACAGCCCCAGTATACCAAAATGGTCACACAAATCAGTGGAACTTTGGTTTCTTGTGACAGCTTGATACACCTTTGCATAGGCATAATACTTTGTAATTAGAATCATTAATGATTTAAACAATCAATATAGTGTGTATGGCCAAAATGACCACCTCAGTGTTTTATATACATCCCCAACATCTCCTTCAGAGGACAACACTACTGACCTGTCGCAACATAGGAGTCAGCTGCTCAGCCAAACTCGAGGCAAAGACATTTGGTGGAATCCATAAAGTCTGTGCCTATTGGTTCAACTTAAATATAAAAGAAGTAGATACAAAAGTTTTAACATGGTGAGTCTAAGTCATTTTTGGCCTGCTTTTTGAATGTGAAGATTGATTGGCTAGGGCACTTATCAGGATTATTTGATTCTCGCTTATTGTCCAAGAACATCAATTTAGTCATAACTACTCAATGCCCATTGATGATCTTATTTTGAATAGCATACCTTTTTTCTATAATCTGGGGCGCTAAGGAGGTCATTTTTGGTCTTACTTTAGCCTCTAACAGCCCCAGTATACGAAATGGTCACACAAATCAGTGGAACTTTGGTTTCTTGTGACAGCTTGATACACCTTTGCATAGGCATAATACGTTGTAATTAGAATCATTAATGATTTAAACTATCAATATAGTGTGTATGGCCAAAATGACCACCTCAGTGTTTTATATACATCCCCAACATCTCCTTCAGAGGACAACACTACTGACCTGTCGCAACATAGGAGTCAGCTACTCAGCCAAACCTGAGGCAAAGACATTTGGTGAAATCCATAAATTCTGTGCCTATTGGTTCAACTTAAATATAAAAGAAGTAGATACAAAAGTTTTAATTCGGTGAGCCTAAGTCATTTTTGGCCTGCTTTTGAATCTGAAGATTGATTAGCTGAGGCACTTATAAGGATTATTTTATTCTCGCTTGTTGTCCAAGAACATCAAAATAGTCATAACTAGTCAATGCCCATTGGTGATCTTATTTTGAATAGCATACCTTTTTTCTATAATCTGGGGCGCTAAGGAGGTCATTTTTGGTCTTACTTTAGCCTCTAACAGCCCCAGTATACTACATGGTCACACAAATCAGTGGATCTTTGGTTTTCTTGTGACAGCTTGATACACCTTTGCATAGGCATAATACTTTGTAATTAGAATCATTAATGATTTAAACAATCAATATAGTGTGTATGTCCAAAATGACCACCTCAGTGTTTTATATACATCCCCAACATCTCCTTCACAGGACAACACTACTGACCTGTCGCAACATAGGAGTCAGCTACTCAGCCAAACCTGAGGCAAAGACATTTGGTGAAATCCATAAATTCTGTGCCTATTGGTTCAACTTAAATATAAAAGAAGTAGATACAAAAGTTTTAACTCGGTGAGCCTAAGTCATTTTTGGCCTGCTTTTGAATCTGAAGATTGATTGGCTAGGGCACTTATCAGGATTATTTGATTCTCGCTTGTTGTCCAAGAACATCAAAATAGTCATAACTACTCAATGACCATTGATGATCTTATTTTGAATAGCATACCTTTTTTCTATAATCTGGGATGCCAAGGAGGTCATTTTTGGTCTTACTTTAGCCTCTAACAGCCCCAGTATACGAAATGGTCACACAAATCAGTGGAACTTTGGTTTCTTGTGACAGCTTGATACACCTTTGCATAGGCATAATACGTTGTAATTAGAATCATTAATGATTTAAACAATCAATATAGTGTGTATGGCCAAAATGACCACCTCAGTGTTTTATATACATCCCCAACATCTCCTTCAGAGGACAACACTACTGACCTGTCGCAACATGGGAGTCAACTACTCAGCCAAACCTGAGGCAAAGACATTTGGTGGAATCCATAAAGTCTGTGCCTATTGGTTCAACTTAAATATAAAAGAAGTAGATACAAAAGTTTTAACATGGTGAGTCTAAGTCATTTTGGTCTGCTTTTTGAATCTGAAGATTGATTGGCTAGGGCACTTATCGGGATTATTTGACTCTCGCTTATTGTCCAAGAACATCAAAATAGTCATAACTACTCAATGTCCATTGATGATCTTATTTTGAATAGCATACCTTTTTTCTATAATCTGGGGCGCTAAGGAGGTCATTTTTGGTCTTACTTTAGCCTCTAACAGCCCCAGTATACTACATGGTCACACAAATCAGTGGAACTTTGGTTTTCTTGTGACAGCTTGATACACCTTTGCATAGGCATAATACTTTGTAATTAGAATCATTAATGATTTAAACAATCAATATAGTGTGTATGTCCAAAATGACCACCTCAGTGTTTTATATACATCCCCAACATCTCCTTCAGAGGACAACACTGCTGACCTGTCGCAACATAGGAGTCAGCTACTCAGCCAAACCTGAGGCAAAGACATTTGGTGAAATCCATAAAGTCTGTGCCTATTGGTTCAACTTAAATATAAAAGAAGTAGATACAAAAGTTTTAACTCGGTGAGCCTAAGTCATTTTTGGCCTGCTTTTGAATCTGAAGATTGATTGGCTAGGGCACTTATCAGGATTATTTGATTCTCGCTTGTTGTCCAAGAACATCAAAATAGTCATAACTACTCAATGCCCATTGATGATCTTATTTTGAATAGCATACCTTTTTTCTATAATCTGGGACGCTAAGGAGGTCATTTTTGGTCTTACTTTAGCCTCTAACAGCCCCAGTATACCAAATGGTCACACAAATCAGTGGAACTTTGGTTTCTTGTGACAGCTTGATACACCTTTGCATAGGCATAATACTTTGTAATTAGAATCATTAATGATTTAAACAATCAATATAGTGTGTATGGCCAAAATGACCACCTCAGTGTTTTATATACATCCCCAACATCTCCTTCAGAGGACAACACTACTGACCTGTCGCAACATAGGAGTCAGCTACTCGGCCAAACCTGAGGCAAAGACATTTGGTGGAATCCATAAAGTCTGTGCCTATTGGTTCAACTTAAATATAAAAGAAGTAGATACAAAAGTTTTAACATGGTGAGTCTAAGTCATTTTGGTCTGCTTTTTGAATCTGAAGATTGATTGGCTAGGGCACTTATCGGGATTATTTGACTCTCGCTTATTGTCCAAGAACATCAAAATAGTCATAACTACTCAATGTCCATTGATGATCTTATTTTGAATAGCATACCTTTTTTCTATAATCTGGGGCGCTAAGGAGGTCATTTTTGGTCTTACTTTAGCCTCTAACAGCCCCAGTATACCAAAATGGTCACACAAATCAGTGGAACTTTGGTTTCTTGTGACAGCTTGATACACCTTTGCATAGGCATAATACTTTGTAATTAGAATCATTAATGATTTAAACAATCAATATAGTGTGTATGGCCAAAATGACCACCTCAGTGTTTTATATACATCCCCAACATCTCCTTCAGAGGACAACACTACTGACCTGTCGCAACATAGGAGTCAGCTGCTCAGCCAAACTCGAGGCAAAGACATTTGGTGGAATCCATAAAGTCTGTGCCTATTGGTTCAACTTAAATATAAAAGAAGTAGATACAAAAGTTTTAACATGGTGAGTCTAAGTCATTTTTGGCCTGCTTTTTGAATGTGAAGATTGATTGGCTAGGGCACTTATCAGGATTATTTGATTCTCGCTTATTGTCCAAGAACATCAATTTAGTCATAACTACTCAATGCCCATTGATGATCTTATTTTGAATAGCATACCTTTTTTCTATAATCTGGGGCGCTAAGGAGGTCATTTTTGGTCTTACTTTAGCCTCTAACA
Source organism: Sabellastarte sp. h YS-2021 (assembly GCA_964017235.1). NCBI lineage: Eukaryota > Metazoa > Annelida > Polychaeta > Sabellida > Sabellidae > Sabellastarte > Sabellastarte sp. h YS-2021. Next base: position 79,733,180 of record OZ024934.1, on the reverse strand, counting down.
GCCCCAGTATACGAAATGGTCACACAAATCAGTGGAACTTTGGTTTCTTGTGACAGCTTGATACACCTTTGCATAGGCATAATACTTTGTAATTAGAATCATTAATGATTTAAACAATCAATATAGTGTGTATGGCCAAAATGACCACCTCAGTGTTTTTTTACATCCCCAACATCTCCTTCACAGGACAACACTACTGACCTGTCGCAACATAGGAGTCAGCTACTCAGCCAAACCTGAGGCAAAGACATTTGGTGGAATCCATAAAGTCTGTGCCTATTGGTTCAACTTAAATATAAAAGAAGTAGATACAAAAGTTTTAACTCGGTGAGCCTAAGTCATTTTTGGCCTGCTTTTGAATCTGAAGATTGATTAGCTGAGGCACTTATAAGGATTATTTTATTCTCGCTTGTTGTCCAAGAACATCAAAATAGTCATAACTAGTCAATGCCCATTGGTGATCTTATTTTGAATAGCATACCTTTTTTCTATAATCTGGGGCGCTAAGGAGGTCATTTTTGGTCTTACTTTAGCCTCTAACAGCCCCAGTATACTACATGGTCACACAAATCAGTGGATCTTTGGTTTTCTTGTGACAGCTTGATACACCTTTGCATAGGCATAATACTTTGTAATTAGAATCATTAATGATTTAAACAATCAATATAGTGTGTATGTCCAAAATGACCACCTCAGTGTTTTATATACATCCCCAACATCTCCTTCACAGGACAACACTACTGACCTGTCGCAACATAGGAGTCAGCTACTCAGCCAAACCTGAGGCAAAGACATTTGGTGAAATCCATAAATTCTGTGCCTATTGGTTCAACTTAAATATAAAAGAAGTAGATACAAAAGTTTTAACTCGGTGAGCCTAAGTCATTTTTGGCCTGCTTTTGAATCTGAAGATTGATTGGCTAGGGCACTTATCAGGATTATTTGATTCTCGCTTGTTGTCCAAGAACATCAAAATAGTCATAACTACTCAATGACCATTGATGATCTTATTTTGAATAGCATACCTTTTTTCTATAATCTGGGATGCCAAGGAGGTCATTTTTGGTCTTACTTTAGCCTCTAACAGCCCCAGTATACGAAATGGTCACACAAATCAGTGGAACTTTGGTTTCTTGTGACAGCTTGATACACCTTTGCATAGGCATAATACGTTGTAATTAGAATCATTAATGATTTAAACAATCAATATAGTGTGTATGGCCAAAATGACCACCTCAGTGTTTTATATACATCCCCAACATCTCCTTCAGAGGACAACACTACTGACCTGTCGCAACATGGGAGTCAGCTACTCAGCCAAACCTGAGGCAAAGACATTTGGTGGAATCCATAAAGTCTGTGCCTATTGGTTCAACTTAAATATAAAAGAAGTAAATACAAAAGTTTTAACTCGGTGAGCCTAAGTCATTTTTGGCCTGCTTTTGAATCTGAAGATTGATTGGCTAGGGCACTTATCAGGATTATTTGATTCTCGCTTGTTGTCCAAGAACATCAAAATAGTCATAACTACTCAATGCCCATTGATGATCTTATTTTGAATAGCATACCTTTTTTCTATAATCTGGGGCGCTAAGGAGGTCATTTTTGGTCTTACTTTAGCCTCTAACAGCCCCAGTATACTACATGGTCACACAAATCAGTGGAACTTTGGTTTTCTTGTGACAGCTTGATACACCTTTGCATAGGCATAATACTTTGTAATTAGAATCATTAATGATTTAAACAATCAATATAGTGTGTATGTCCAAAATGACCACCTCAGTGTTTTATATACATCCCCAACATCTCCTTCAGAGGACAACACTGCTGACCTGTCGCAACATAGGAGTCAGCTACTCAGCCAAACCTGAGGCAAAGACATTTGGTGAAATCCATAAATTCTGTGCCTATTGGTTCAACTTAAATATAAAAGAAGTAGATACAAAAGTTTTAACTCGGTGAGCCTAAGTCATTTTTGGCCTGCTTTTGAATCTGAAGATTGATTGGCTAGGGCACTTATCAGGATTATTTGATTCTCGCTTGTTGTCCAAGAACATCAAAATAGTCATAACTACTCAATGACCATTGATGATCTTATTTTGAATAGCATACCTTTTTTCTATAATCTGGGATGCCAAGGAGGTCATTTTTGGTCTTACTTTAGCCTCTAACAGCCCCAGTATACGAAATGGTCACACAAATCAGTGGAACTTTGGTTTCTTGTGACAGCTTGATACACCTTTGCATAGGCATAATACGTTGTAATTAGAATCATTAATGATTTAAACAATCAATATAGTGTGTATGGCCAAAATGACCACCTCAGTGTTTTATATACATCCCCAACATCTCCTTCAGAGGACAACACTACTGACCTGTCGCAACATGGGAGTCAACTACTCAGCCAAACCTGAGGCAAAGACATTTGGTGGAATCCATAAAGTCTGTGCCTATTGGTTCAACTTAAATATAAAAGAAGTAGATACAAAAGTTTTAACTCGGTGAGCCTAAGTCATTTTTGGCCTGCTTTTGAATCTGAAGATTGATTAGCTGAGGCACTTATAAGGATTATTTTATTCTCGCTTGTTGTCCAAGAACATCAAAATAGTCATAACTAGTCAATGCCCATTGGTGATCTTATTTTGAATAGCATACCTTTTTTCTATAATCTGGGGCGCTAAGGAGGTCATTTTTGGTCTTACTTTAGCCTCTAACAGCCCCAGTATACTACATGGTCACACAAATCAGTGGATCTTTGGTTTTCTTGTGACAGCTTGATACACCTTTGCATAGGCATAATACTTTGTAATTAGAATCATTAATGATTTAAACAATCAATATAGTGTGTATGTCCAAAATGACCACCTCAGTGTTTTATATACATCCCCAACATCTCCTTCACAGGACAACACTACTGACCTGTCGCAACATAGGAGTCAGCTACTCAGCCAAACCTGAGGCAAAGACATTTGGTGAAATCCATAAATTCTGTGCCTATTGGTTCAACTTAAATATAAAAGAAGTAGATACAAAAGTTTTAACTCGGTGAGCCTAAGTCATTTTTGGCCTGCTTTTGAATCTGAAGATTGATTGGCTAGGGCACTTATCAGGATTATTTGATTCTCGCTTGTTGTCCAAGAACATCAAAATAGTCATAACTACTCAATGACCATTGATGATCTTATTTTGAATAGCATACCTTTTTTCTATAATCTGGGATGCCAAGGAGGTCATTTTTGGTCTTACTTTAGCCTCTAACAGCCCCAGTATACGAAATGGTCACACAAATCAGTGGAACTTTGGTTTCTTGTGACAGCTTGATACACCTTTGCATAGGCATAATACGTTGTAATTAGAATCATTAATGATTTAAACAATCAATATAGTGTGTATGGCCAAAATGACCACCTCAGTGTTTTATATACATCCCCAACATCTCCTTCAGAGGACAACACTACTGACCTGTCGCAACATGGGAGTCAGCTACTCAGCCAAACCTGAGGCAAAGACATTTGGTGGAATCCATAAAGTCTGTGCCTATTGGTTCAACTTAAATATAAAAGAAGTAAATACAAAAGTTTTAACTCGGTGAGCCTAAGTCATTTTTGGCCTGCTTTTGAATCTGAAGATTGATTGGCTAGGGCACTTATCAGGATTATTTGATTCTCGCTTGTTGTCCAAGAACATCAAAATAGTCATAACTACTCAATGCCCATTGATGATCTTATTTTGAATAGCATACCTTTTTTCTATAATCTGGGGCGCTAAGGAGGTCATTTTTGGTCTTACTTTAGCCTCTAACAGCCCCAGTATACTACATGGTCACACAAATCAGTGGAACTTTGGTTTTCTTGTGACAGCTTGATACACCTTTGCATAGGCATAATACTTTGTAATTAGAATCATTAATGATTTAAACAATCAATATAGTGTGTATGTCCAAAATGACCACCTCAGTGTTTTATATACATCCCCAACATCTCCTTCAGAGGACAACACTGCTGACCTGTCGCAACATAGGAGTCAGCTACTCAGCCAAACCTGAGGCAAAGACATTTGGTGAAATCCATAAATTCTGTGCCTATTGGTTCAACTTAAATATAAAAGAAGTAGATACAAAAGTTTTAACTCGGTGAGCCTAAGTCATTTTTGGCCTGCTTTTGAATCTGAAGATTGATTGGCTAGGGCACTTATCAGGATTATTTGATTCTCGCTTGTTGTCCAAGAACATCAAAATAGTCATAACTACTCAATGACCATTGATGATCTTATTTTGAATAGCATACCTTTTTTCTATAATCTGGGATGCCAAGGAGGTCATTTTTGGTCTTACTTTAGCCTCTAACAGCCCCAGTATACGAAATGGTCACACAAATCAGTGGAACTTTGGTTTCTTGTGACAGCTTGATACACCTTTGCATAGGCATAATACGTTGTAATTAGAATCATTAATGATTTAAACAATCAATATAGTGTGTATGGCCAAAATGACCACCTCAGTGTTTTATATACATCCCCAACATCTCCTTCAGAGGACAACACTACTGACCTGTCGCAACATGGGAGTCAACTACTCAGCCAAACCTGAGGCAAAGACATTTGGTGGAATCCATAAAGTCTGTGCCTATTGGTTCAACTTAAATATAAAAGAAGTAGATACAAAAGTTTTAACATGGTGAGTCTAAGTCATTTTGGTCTGCTTTTTGAATCTGAAGATTGATTGGCTAGGGCACTTATCGGGATTATTTGACTCTCGCTTATTGTCCAAGAACATCAAAATAGTCATAACTACTCAATGTCCATTGATGATCTTATTTTGAATAGCATACCTTTTTTCTATAATCTGGGGCGCTAAGGAGGTCATTTTTGGTCTTACTTTAGCCTCTAACAGCCCCAGTATACTACATGGTCACACAAATCAGTGGAACTTTGGTTTTCTTGTGACAGCTTGATACACCTTTGCATAGGCATAATACTTTGTAATTAGAATCATTAATGATTTAAACAATCAATATAGTGTGTATGTCCAAAATGACCACCTCAGTGTTTTATATACATCCCCAACATCTCCTTCAGAGGACAACACTGCTGACCTGTCGCAACATAGGAGTCAGCTACTCAGCCAAACCTGAGGCAAAGACATTTGGTGAAATCCATAAAGTCTGTGCCTATTGGTTCAACTTAAATATAAAAGAAGTAGATACAAAAGTTTTAACTCGGTGAGCCTAAGTCATTTTTGGCCTGCTTTTGAATCTGAAGATTGATTGGCTAGGGCACTTATCAGGATTATTTGATTCTCGCTTGTTGTCCAAGAACATCAAAATAGTCATAACTACTCAATGCCCATTGATGATCTTATTTTGAATAGCATACCTTTTTTCTATAATCTGGGACGCTAAGGAGGTCATTTTTGGTCTTACTTTAGCCTCTAACAGCCCCAGTATACCAAATGGTCACACAAATCAGTGGAACTTTGGTTTCTTGTGACAGCTTGATACACCTTTGCATAGGCATAATACTTTGTAATTAGAATCATTAATGATTTAAACAATCAATATAGTGTGTATGGCCAAAATGACCACCTCAGTGTTTTATATACATCCCCAACATCTCCTTCAGAGGACAACACTACTGACCTGTCGCAACATAGGAGTCAGCTACTCGGCCAAACCTGAGGCAAAGACATTTGGTGGAATCCATAAAGTCTGTGCCTATTGGTTCAACTTAAATATAAAAGAAGTAGATACAAAAGTTTTAACATGGTGAGTCTAAGTCATTTTGGTCTGCTTTTTGAATCTGAAGATTGATTGGCTAGGGCACTTATCGGGATTATTTGACTCTCGCTTATTGTCCAAGAACATCAAAATAGTCATAACTACTCAATGTCCATTGATGATCTTATTTTGAATAGCATACCTTTTTTCTATAATCTGGGGCGCTAAGGAGGTCATTTTTGGTCTTACTTTAGCCTCTAACAGCCCCAGTATACCAAAATGGTCACACAAATCAGTGGAACTTTGGTTTCTTGTGACAGCTTGATACACCTTTGCATAGGCATAATACTTTGTAATTAGAATCATTAATGATTTAAACAATCAATATAGTGTGTATGGCCAAAATGACCACCTCAGTGTTTTATATACATCCCCAACATCTCCTTCAGAGGACAACACTACTGACCTGTCGCAACATAGGAGTCAGCTGCTCAGCCAAACTCGAGGCAAAGACATTTGGTGGAATCCATAAAGTCTGTGCCTATTGGTTCAACTTAAATATAAAAGAAGTAGATACAAAAGTTTTAACATGGTGAGTCTAAGTCATTTTTGGCCTGCTTTTTGAATGTGAAGATTGATTGGCTAGGGCACTTATCAGGATTATTTGATTCTCGCTTATTGTCCAAGAACATCAATTTAGTCATAACTACTCAATGCCCATTGATGATCTTATTTTGAATAGCATACCTTTTTTCTATAATCTGGGGCGCTAAGGAGGTCATTTTTGGTCTTACTTTAGCCTCTAACAGCCCCAGTATACGAAATGGTCACACAAATCAGTGGAACTTTGGTTTCTTGTGACAGCTTGATACACCTTTGCATAGGCATAATACTTTGTAATTAGAATCATTAATGATTTAAACAATCAATATAGTGTGTATGGCCAAAATGACCACCTCAGTGTTTTTTTACATCCCCAACATCTCCTTCACAGGACAACACTACTGACCTGTCGCAACATAGGAGTCAGCTACTCAGCCAAACCTGAGGCAAAGACATTTGGTGGAATCCATAAAGTCTGTGCCTATTGGTTCAACTTAAATATAAAAGAAGTAGATACAAAAGTTTTAACTCGGTGAGCCTAAGTCATTTTTGGCCTGCTTTTGAATCTGAAGATTGATTAGCTGAGGCACTTATAAGGATTATTTTATTCTCGCTTGTTGTCCAAGAACATCAAAATAGTCATAACTAGTCAATGCCCATTGGTGATCTTATTTTGAATAGCATACCTTTTTTCTATAATCTGGGGCGCTAAGGAGGTCATTTTTGGTCTTACTTTAGCCTCTAACAGCCCCAGTATACTACATGGTCACACAAATCAGTGGATCTTTGGTTTTCTTGTGACAGCTTGATACACCTTTGCATAGGCATAATACTTTGTAATTAGAATCATTAATGATTTAAACAATCAATATAGTGTGTATGTCCAAAATGACCACCTCAGTGTTTTATATACATCCCCAACATCTCCTTCACAGGACAACACTACTGACCTGTCGCAACATAGGAGTCAGCTACTCAGCCAAACCTGAGGCAAAGACATTTGGTGAAATCCATAAATTCTGTGCCTATTGGTTCAACTTAAATATAAAAGAAGTAGATACAAAAGTTTTAACTCGGTGAGCCTAAGTCATTTTTGGCCTGCTTTTGAATCTGAAGATTGATTGGCTAGGGCACTTATCAGGATTATTTGATTCTCGCTTGTTGTCCAAGAACATCAAAATAGTCATAACTACTCAATGACCATTGATGATCTTATTTTGAATAGCATACCTTTTTTCTATAATCTGGGATGCCAAGGAGGTCATTTTTGGTCTTACTTTAGCCTCTAACAGCCCCAGTATACGAAATGGTCACACAAATCAGTGGAACTTTGGTTTCTTGTGACAGCTTGATACACCTTTGCATAGGCATAATACGTTGTAATTAGAATCATTAATGATTTAAACAATCAATATAGTGTGTATGGCCAAAATGACCACCTCAGTGTTTTATATACATCCCCAACATCTCCTTCAGAGGACAACACTACTGACCTGTCGCAACATGGGAGTCAGCTACTCAGCCAAACCTGAGGCAAAGACATTTGGTGGAATCCATAAAGTCTGTGCCTATTGGTTCAACTTAAATATAAAAGAAGTAAATACAAAAGTTTTAACTCGGTGAGCCTAAGTCATTTTTGGCCTGCTTTTGAATCTGAAGATTGATTGGCTAGGGCACTTATCAGGATTATTTGATTCTCGCTTGTTGTCCAAGAACATCAAAATAGTCATAACTACTCAATGCCCATTGATGATCTTATTTTGAATAGCATACCTTTTTTCTATAATCTGGGGCGCTAAGGAGGTCATTTTTGGTCTTACTTTAGCCTCTAACAGCCCCAGTATACTACATGGTCACACAAATCAGTGGAACTTTGGTTTTCTTGTGACAGCTTGATACACCTTTGCATAGGCATAATACTTTGTAATTAGAATCATTAATGATTTAAACAATCAATATAGTGTGTATGTCCAAAATGACCACCTCAGTGTTTTATATACATCCCCAACATCTCCTTCAGAGGACAACACTGCTGACCTGTCGCAACATAGGAGTCAGCTACTCAGCCAAACCTGAGGCAAAGACATTTGGTGAAATCCATAAAGTCTGTGCCTATTGGTTCAACTTAAATATAAAAGAAGTAGATACAAAAGTTTTAACTCGGTGAGCCTAAGTCATTTTTGGCCTGCTTTTGAATCTGAAGATTGATTGGCTAGGGCACTTATCAGGATTATTTGATTCTCGCTTGTTGTCCAAGAACATCAAAATAGTCATAACTACTCAATGCCCATTGATGATCTTATTTTGAATAGCATACCTTTTTTCTATAATCTGGGACGCTAAGGAGGTCATTTTTGGTCTTACTTTAGCCTCTAACAGCCCCAGTATACCAAATGGTCACACAAATCAGTGGAACTTTGGTTTCTTGTGACAGCTTGATACACCTTTGCATAGGCATAATACTTTGTAATTAGAATCATTAATGATTTAAACAATCAATATAGTGTGTATGGCCAAAATGACCACCTCAGTGTTTTATATACATCCCCAACATCTCCTTCAGAGGACAACACTACTGACCTGTCACAACATAGGAGTCAGCTACTCGGCCAAACCTGAGGCAAAGACATTTGGTGGAATCCATAAAGTCTGTGCCTATTGGTTCAACTTAAATATAAAAGAAGTAGATACAAAAGTTTTAACATGGTGAGTCTAAGTCATTTTGGTCTGCTTTTTGAATCTGAAGATTGATTGGCTAGGGCACTTATCGGGATTATTTGACTCTCGCTTATTGTCCAAGAACATCAAAATAGTCATAACTACTCAATGTCCATTGATGATCTTATTTTGAATAGCATACCTTTTTTCTATAATCTGGGGCGCTAAGGAGGTCATTTTTGGTCTTACTTTAGCCTCTAACAGCCCCAGTATACCAAAATGGTCACACAAATCAGTGGAACTTTGGTTTCTTGTGACAGCTTGATACACCTTTGCATAGGCATAATACTTTGTAATTAGAATCATTAATGATTTAAACAATCAATATAGTGTGTATGGCCAAAATGACCACCTCAGTGTTTTATATACATCCCCAACATCTCCTTCAGAGGACAACACTACTGACCTGTCGCAACATAGGAGTCAGCTGCTCAGCCAAACTCGAGGCAAAGACATTTGGTGGAATCCATAAAGTCTGTGCCTATTGGTTCAACTTAAATATAAAAGAAGTAGATACAAAAGTTTTAACATGGTGAGTCTAAGTCATTTTTGGCCTGCTTTTTGAATGTGAAGATTGATTGGCTAGGGCACTTATCAGGATTATTTGATTCTCGCTTATTGTCCAAGAACATCAATTTAGTCATAACTACTCAATGCCCATTGATGATCTTATTTTGAATAGCATACCTTTTTTCTATAATCTGGGGCGCTAAGGAGGTCATTTTTGGTCTTACTTTAGCCTCTAACAGCCCCAGTATACGAAATGGTCACACAAATCAGTGGAACTTTGGTTTCTTGTGACAGCTTGATACACCTTTGCATAGGCATAATACGTTGTAATTAGAATCATTAATGATTTAAACTATCAATATAGTGTGTATGGCCAAAATGACCACCTCAGTGTTTTATATACATCCCCAACATCTCCTTCAGAGGACAACACTACTGACCTGTCGCAACATAGGAGTCAGCTACTCAGCCAAACCTGAGGCAAAGACATTTGGTGAAATGCATAAATTCTGTGCCTATTGGTTCAACTTAAATATAAAAGAAGTAGATACAAAAGTTTTAATTCGGTGAGCCTAAGTCATTTTTGGCCTGCTTTTGAATCTGAAGATTGATTAGCTGAGGCACTTATAAGGATTATTTTATTCTCGCTTGTTGTCCAAGAACATCAAAATAGTCATAACTAGTCAATGCCCATTGGTGATCTTATTTTGAATAGCATACCTTTTTTCTATAATCTGGGGCGCTAAGGAGGTCATTTTTGGTCTTACTTTAGCCTCTAACAGCCCCAGTATACTACATGGTCACACAAATCAGTGGATCTTTGGTTTTCTTGTGACAGCTTGATACACCTTTGCATAGGCATAATACTTTGTAATTAGAATCATTAATGATTTAAACAATCAATATAGTGTGTATGTCCAAAATGACCACCTCAGTGTTTTATATACATCCCCAACATCTCCTTCACAGGACAACACTACTGACCTGTCGCAACATAGGAGTCAGCTACTCAGCCAAACCTGAGGCAAAGACATTTGGTGAAATCCATAAAGTCTGTGCCTATTGGTTCAACTTAAATATAAAAGAAGTAGATACAAAAGTTTTAACTCGGTGAGCCTAAGTCATTTTTGGCCTGCTTTTGAATCTGAAGATTGATTGGCTAGGGCACTTATCAGGATTATTTGATTCTCGCTTGTTGTCCAAGAACATCAAAATAGTCATAACTACTCAATGCCCATTGATGATCTTATTTTGAATAGCATATCTTTTTTCTATAATCTGGGGCGCTAAGGAGGTCATTTTTGGTCTTACTTTAGCCTCTAACAGCCCCAGTATACCAAATGGTCACACAAATCAGTGGAACTTTGGTTTCTTGTGACAGCTTGATACACCTTTGCATAGGCATAATACTTTGTAATTAGAATCATTAATGATTTAAACAATCAATATAGTGTGTATGGCCAAAATGACCACCTCAGTGTTTTATATACATCCCCAACATCTCCTTCAGAGGACAACACTACTGACCTGTCGCAACATAGGAGTCAGCTGCTCAGCAAAACCTGAGGCAAAGACATTTGGTGGAATCCATAAAGTCTGTGCCTATTGGTTCAACTTAAATATAAAAGAAGTAGATACAAAAGTTTTAACATGGTGAGTCTAAGTCATTTTTGGCCTGCTTTTTCAATCTGAAGATTGATTGGCTAGGGTACTTATCAGAATTATTTGATTCTCGTTTATTGTCCAAGAACATCAAAATAGTCATAACTACTCAATACCCATTGATGATCTTATTTTGAATAGCATACCTTTTTTCTATAATCTGTGGCGCTAAGGAGGTCATTTTTGGTCTTACTTTAGCCTCTAACAGCCCCAGTATACTACATGGTCACACAAATCAGTGGAACTTTGGTTTTCTTGTGACAGCTGGTGGAATCCATAAATTCTGTGCCTATTGGTTCAACTTAAATATAAAAGAAGTAGATACAAAAGTTTTAATTCGGTGAGCCTAAGTCATTTTTGGCCTGCTTTTGAATCTGAAGATTGATTGGCTGAGGCACTTATAAGGATTATTTTATTCTCGCGTGTTGTCCAAGAACATCAAAATAGTCATAACTACTCAATGCCCATTGATGATCTTATTTTGAATAGCATACCTTTTTTCTATAATCTGGGGCGCTAAGGAGGTCATTTTTGGTCTTACTTTAGCCTCTAACAGTCCCAGTATACTACATGGTCACACAAATCAGTGGAACTTTGGTTTCTTGTGACAGCTTGATACACCTTTGCATAGGCATAATACTTTGTAATTAGAATCATTAATGATTTAAACAATCAATATAGTGTGTATGGCCAGAATGACCACCTCAGTGTTTTATATACATCCCCAACATCTCCTTCAGAGGATAACACTACTGACCTGTCGCAACATAGGAGTCAGCTGCTCAGCCAAACGTGAGGCAAAGACATTTGGTGGAATCCATAAAGTCTGTGCCTATTGGTTCAACTTAAATATAAAAGAAGTAGATACAAAAGCTTTAACATGGTGAGTCTAAGTCATTTTTGGCCTGCTTTTTGAATGTGAAGATTGATTGGCTAGGGCACTTATCAGGATTATTTGATTCTCGCTTATTGTCCAAGAACATCAAAATAGTCATAACTACTCAATGCCCATTGATGATCTTATTTTGAATAGCATACCTTTATTGTATAATATGGGGCGCTAAGGAGGTCATTTTTGGTCTTACTTTAGCCTCTAACAGCCCCAGTATACCACATGGTCACACAAATCAGTGGAACTTTGGTTTTCTTGTGACAGCTTGATACACCTTTGCATAGGCATAATACTTTGTAATTAGAATCATTAATGATTTAAACAATCAATATAGTGTGTATGTCCAAAATGACCACCTCAGTGTTTTATATACATCCCCAACATCTCCTTCAGTGGACAACACTACTGACCTGTCGCAACATAGGAGTCAGCTACTCCGCAAAACCTGGGGCAAAGATATTTGGTGGAATCCATAAAGTCTGTGCCTATTGGTTCAACTTAAATATAAAAGAAGTAGATACAAAAGTTTTAACATGGTGAGTCTAAGTCATTTTGGCCTGCTTTTTGACTCTGAAGATTGATTGGCTAGGGCACTTATCAGGATTATTTGATTCTCGCTTGTTGTCCAAGAACATCAAAATAGTCATAACACATGGTCACACAAATCAGTGCAACTTTGGTTTTCTTGTGACAGCTGGTGGAATCCATAAATTCTGTGCCTATTGGTTCAACTTAAATATAAAAGAAGTAGATACAAAAGTTTTAACTCAGTGAGCCTAAGTCATTTTTGGCCTGCTTTTGAATCTGAAGATTGATTGGCTGAGGCACTTATCAAGATTATTTGATTCTCGCTTGTTGTGCAAGAACATCAAAATAGTCATAACTACTCAATGCCCATTGATGATCTTATTTTGAATAGCATACCTTTATTCTATAATATGGGGCGTTAAGGAGGTCAATTTTGGTCTTACTTTAGCCTCTAACAGCCCCAGTATACCAAATGGTCACACAAATCAGTGGAACTTTTGTTTTCTTGTGACAGCTGGTTGAATCCATAAATTCTGTGCCTATTGGTGCAACTTAAATATAAAAGAAGTAGATACAAAAGTTTTAATTCGGTGAGCCTAAGTCATTTTTGGCCTGCTTTTGAATCTGAAGATTGATTAGCTGAGGCACTTATAAGGATTATTTTATTCTCGCTTGTTGTCCAAGAACATCAAAATAGTCATAACTAGTCAATGCCCATTGGTGATCTTATTTTGAATAGCATACCTTTTTTCTATAATCTGGGGCGCTAAGGAGGTCATTTTTGGTCTTACTTTAGCCTCTAACAGCCCCAGTATACTACATGGTCACACAAATCAGTGGATCTTTGGTTTTCTTGTGACAGCTTGATACACCTTTGCATAGGCATAATACTTTGTAATTAGAATCATTAATGATTTAAACAATCAATATAGTGTGTATGTCCAAAATGACCACCTCAGTGTTTTATATACATCCCCAACATCTCCTTCACAGGACAACACTACTGACCTGTCGCAACATAGGAGTCAGCTACTCGGCCAAACCTGAGGCAAAGACATTTGGTGAAATCCATAAATTCTGTGCCTATTGGTTCAACTTAAATATAAAATAAGTAGATACAAAAGTTTTAACTCGGTGAGCCTAAGTCATTTTTGGCCTGCTTTTGAATCTGAAGATTGATTGGCTAGGGCACTTATCAGGATTATTTGATTCTCGCTTGTTGTCCAAGAACATCAAAATAGTCATAACTACTCAATGACCATTGATGATCTTATTTTGAATAGCATACCTTTTTTCTATAATCTGGGATGCTAAGGAGGTCATTTTTGGTCATACTTTAGCCTCTAACAGCCCCAGTATACCAAATGGTCACACAAATCAGTGGAACTTTGGTTTCTTGTGACAGCTTGATACACCTTTGCATAGGCATAATACTTTGTAATTAGAATCATTAATGATTTAAACAATCAATATAGTGTGTATGGCCAAAATGACCACCTCAGTGTTTTATATACATCCCCAACATCTCCTTCAGAGGACAACACTACTGACCTGTCGCAACATAGGAGTCAGCTACTCAGCCAAACCTGAGGCAAAGACATTTGGTGGAATCCATAAAGTCTGTGCCTATTGGTTCAACTTAAATATAAAAGAAGTAAATACAAAAGTTTTAACTCGGTGAGCCTAAGTCATTTTTGGCCTGCTTTTGAATCTGAAGATTGATTGGCTAGGGCACTTATCAGGATTATTTGATTCTCGCTTGTTGTCCAAGAACATCAAAATAGTCATAACTACTCAATGCCCATTGATGATCTTATTTTGAATAGCATACCTTTATTCTATAATATGGGGCGTTAAGGAGGTCAATTTTGGTCTTACTTTAGCCTCTAACAGCCCCAGTATACCAAATGGTCACACAAATCAGTGGAACTTTGGTTTTCTTGTGACAGCTGGTTGAATCCATAAAGTCTGTGCCTATTGGTTCAACTTAAATATAAAAGAAGTAGATACAAAAGTTTTAATTCGGTGAGCCTAAGTCATTTTTGGCCTGCTTTTGAATCTGAAGATTGATTAGCTGAGGCACTTATAAGGATTATTTTATTCTCGCTTGTTGTCCAAGAACATCAAAATAGTCGTAACTAGTCAATGCCCATTGGAGATCTTATTTTAAATAGCATACCTTTTTTCTATAATCTGGGGCGCTAAGGAGGTCATTTTTGGTCTTACTTTAGCCTCTAACAGCCCCAGTATACTACATGGTCACACAAATCAGTGGATCTTTGGTTTTCTTGTGACAGCTTGATACACCTTTGCATAGGCATAATACTTTGTAATTAGAATCATTAATGATTTAAACAATCAATATAGTGTGTATGGCCAAAATGACCACCTCAGTGTTTTATATAAATCCCCAACATCTCCTTCACAGGACAACACTACTGACCTGTCGCAACATAGGAGTCAGCTACTCAGCCAAACCTGAGGCAAAGACATTTGGTGGAATCCATAAAGTCTGTGCCTATTGGTTCAACTTAAATATAAAAGAAGTAGATACAAAAGTTTTAACTCGGTGAGCCTAAGTCATTTTTGGCCTGCTTTTGAATCTGAAGATTGATTGGCTAGGGCACTTATCAGGATTATTTGATTCTCGCTTGTTGTCCAAGAACATCAAAATAGTCATAACTACTTAATGCCCATTGATGATCTTATTTTGAATAGCATACCTTTTTTCCATAATCTGGGGCGCTAAGGAGGTCATTTTTGGTCTTATTTAGCCTCTAACAGCCCCAGTATACTATATGGTCACACAAAGCAGTGGAACTTTGGTTTTCTTGTGACAGCTTGATACACCTTTGCATAGGCATAATACTTTGTAATTAGAATCATTAATGATTTAAACAATCAATATAGTGTGTATGTCCAAAATGACCACCTCAGTGTTTTATATACATCCCCAACATCTCCTTCAGTGGACAACACTGCTGACCTGTCGCAACATAGGAGTCAGCTACTCAGCCAAACCTGAGGCAAAGACATTTGGTGGAATCCATAAAGTCTGTGCCTATTGGTTCAACTTAAATATAAAAGAAGTAGATACAAAAGTTTTAACTCGGTGAGCCTAAGTCATTTTTGGCCTGCTTTTGAATCTGAAGATTGATTGGCTAGGCCACTTATCAGGATTATTTGATTCTCGCTTGTTGTCCAAGAACATCAAAATAGTCATAACTACTCAATGCCCATTGATGATCTTATTTTGAATAGCATACCTTTTTCTATAATCTGGGACGCTAAGGAGGTCATTTTTGGTCTTACGTTAGCCTCTAACAGCCCCAGTATACCAAATGGTCACACAAATCAGTGGAACTTTGGTTTCTTGTGACAGCTTGATACACCTTTGCATAGGCATAATACTTTGTAATTAGAATCATTAATGATTTAAACAATCAATATAGTGTGTATGGCCAAAATGACCACCTCAGTGTTTTATATACATCCCCAACATCTCCTTCACAGGACAACACTACTGATCTGTCGCAACATAGGAGTCAGCTACTCAGCCAAACCTGAGGCAAAGACATTTGGTGGAATCCATAAAGTCTGTGCCTATTGGTTCAACTTAAATATAAAAGAAGTAGATACAAAAGTTTTAACTCGGTGAGCCTAAGTCATTTTTGGCCTGCTTTTGAATCTGAAGATTTATTGGCTAGGGCACTTATCAGGATTATTTGATTCTCGCTTGTTGTCCAAGAACATCAAAATAGTCATAACTACTCAATGCCCATTGATGATCTTATTTTGAATAGCATACCTTTTTTCCATAATCTGGGGCGCTAAGGAGGTCATTTTTGGTCTTATTTAGCCTCTAACAGCCCCAGTATACTATATGGTCACACAAATCAGTGGAACTTTGGTTTTCTTGTGACAGCTTGATACACCTTTGCATAGGCATAATACTTTGTAATTAGAATCATTAATGATTTAAACAATCAATTTAGTGTGTATGGCCAAAATGACCACCTCAGTGTTTTATATACATCCCCAACATCTCCTTCAGAGGACAACACTACTGACCTGTCGCAACATAGGAGTCAGCTACTCAGCAAAATCTGGGGCAAAGACATTTGGTGGAATCCATAAAGTCTGTGCCTATTGGTTCAACTTAAATATAAAAGAAGTAGATAAAAAAGTTTTAACATGGTGAGTCTAAGTCATTTTTGGCCTGCTTTTTGAATCTGAAGATTGATTGGCTAGGGCACTTATCAGGATTATTTGATTCTCGCTTATTGTCCAAGAACAACATCAAAATAGTCATAACTACTCAATGCCCATTGATGATCTTATTTTGAATAGCATACCTTTATTCTATAATATGGGGCGTTAAGGATGTCAATTTTGGTCTTACTTTAGCCTCTAACAGCCCCAGTATACCAAATGGTCACACACATCAGTGGAACTTTGGTTTTCTTGTGACAGCTGGTTGAATCCATAAATTCTGTGCCTATTGGTTCAACTTAAATATAAAAGAAGTAGATACAAAAGTTTTAATTCGGTGAGCCTAAGTCATTTTTGGCCTGCTTTTGAATCTGAAGATTGATTAGCTGAGGCACTTATAAGGATTATTTTATTCTCGCTTGTTGTCCAAGAACATCAAAATAGTCGTAACTAGTCAATGCCCATTGGTGATCTTATTTTGAATAGCATACCTTTTTTCTATAATCTGGGGCGCTAAGGAGGTCATTTTTGGTCTTACTTTAGCCTCTAACAGCCCCAGTATACTACATGGTCACACAAATCAGTGGATCTTTGGTTTTCTTGTGACAGCTTGATACACCTTTGCATAGGCATAATACTTTGTAATTAGAATCATTAATGATTTAAACAATCAATATAGTGTGTATGGCCAAAATGACCACCTCAGTGTTTTTTTACATCCCCAACATCTCCTTCACAGGACAACACTACTGACCTGTCGCAACATAGGAGTCAGCTACTCAGCCAAACCTGAGGCAAAGACATTTGGTGGAATCCATAAAGTCTGTGCCTATTGGTTCAACTTAAATATAAAAGAAGTAGATACAAAAGTTTTAACTCGGTGAGCCTAAGTCATTTTTGGCCTGCTTTTGAATCTGAAGATTGATTGGCTAGGGCACTTATCAGGATTATTTGATTCTCGCTTGTTGTCCAAGAACATCAAAATAGTCATAACTACTTAATGCCCATTGATGATCTTATTTTGAATAGCATACCTTTTTTCCATAATCTGGGGCGCTAAGGAGGTCATTTTTGGTCTTATTTAGCCTCTAACAGCCCCAGTATACTATATGGTCACACAAATCAGTGGAAATTTGGTTTTCTTGTGACAGCTTGATACACCTTTGCATAGACATAATACTTTGTAATTAGAATCATTAATGATTTAAACAATCAATATAGTGTGTATGTCCAAATGACCACCTCAGTGTTTTATATACATCCCCAACATCTCCTTCAGAGGACAACACTGCTGACCTGTCGCAACATAGGAGTCAGCTACTCAGCCAAACCTGAGGCAAAGACATTTGGTGAAATGCATAAATTCTGTGCCTATTGGTTCAACTTAAATATAAAAGAAGTAGATACAAAAGTTTTAACTCGGTGAGCCTAAGTCATTTTTGGCCTGCTTTTGAATCTGAAGATTGATTGGCTAGGCCACTTATCAGGATTATTTGATTCTCGCTTGTTGTCCAAGAACATCAAAATAGTCATAACTACTCAATGCCCATTGATGATCTTATTTTGAATAGCATACCTTTTTCTATAATCTGGGACGCTAAGGAGGTCATTTTTGGTCTTACGTTAGCCTCTAACAGCCCCAGTATACCAAATGGTCACACAAATCAGTGGAACTTTGGTTTCTTGTGACAGCTTGATACACCTTTGCATAGGCATAATACTTTGTAATTAGAATCATTAATGATTTAAACAATCAATATAGTGTGTATGGCCAAAATGACCACCTCAGTGTTTTATATACATCCCCAACATCTCCTTCACAGGACAACACTACTGATCTGTCGCAATATAGGAGTCAGCTACTCAGCCAAACCTGAGGCAAAGACATTTGGTGGAATCCATAAAGTCTGTGCCTATTGGTTCAACTTAAATATAAAAGAAGTAGATACAAAAGTTTTAACTCGGTGAGCCTAAGTCATTTTTGGCCTGCTTTTGAATCTGAAGATTTATTGGCTAGGGCACTTATCAGGATTATTTGATTCTCGCTTGTTGTCCAAGAACATCAAAATAGTCATAACTACTCAATGCCCATTGATGATCTTATTTTGAATAGCATACCTTTTTTCCATAATCTGGGGCGCTAAGGAGGTCATTTTTGGTCTTATTTAGCCTCTAACAGCCCCAGTATACTATATGGTCACACAAATCAGTGGAACTTTGGTTTTCTTGTGACAGCTTGATACACCTTTGCATAGGCATAATACTTTGTAATTAGAATCATTAATGATTTAAACAATCAATTTAGTGTGTATGGCCAAAATGACCACCTCAGTGTTTTATATACATCCCCAACATCTCCTTCAGAGGACAACACTACTGACCTGTCGCAACATAGGAGTCAGCTACTCAGCAAAATCTGGGGCAAAGACATTTGGTGGAATCCATAAAGTCTGTGCCTATTGGTTCAACTTAAATATAAAAGAAGTAGATAAAAAAGTTTTAACATGGTGAGTCTAAGTCATTTTTGGCCTGCTTTTTGAATCTGAAGATTGATTGGCTAGGGCACTTATCAGGATTATTTGATTCTCGCTTATTGTCCAAGAACAACATCAAAATAGTCATAACTACTCAATGCCCATTGATGATCTTATTTTGAATAGCATACCTTTATTCTATAATATGGGGCGTTAAGGATGTCAATTTTGGTCTTACTTTAGCCTCTAACAGCCCCAGTATACCAAATGGTCACACACATCAGTGGAACTTTGGTTTTCTTGTGACAGCTGGTTGAATCCATAAATTCTGTGCCTATTGGTTCAACTTAAATATAAAAGAAGTAGATACAAAAGTTTTAATTCGGTGAGCCTAAGTCATTTTTGGCCTGCTTTTGAATCTGAAGATTGATTAGCTGAGGCACTTATAAGGATTATTTTATTCTCGCTTGTTGTCCAAGAACATCAAAATAGTCGTAACTAGTCAATGCCCATTGGTGATCTTATTTTGAATAGCATACCTTTTTTCTATAATCTGGGGCGCTAAGGAGGTCATTTTTGGTCTTACTTTAGCCTCTAACAGCCCCAGTATACTACATGGTCACACAAATCAGTGGATCTTTGGTTTTCTTGTGACAGCTTGATACACCTTTGCATAGGCATAATACTTTGTAATTAGAATCATTAATGATTTAAACAATCAATATAGTGTGTATGGCCAAAATGACCACCTCAGTGTTTTTTTACATCCCCAACATCTCCTTCACAGGACAACACTACTGACCTGTCGCAACATAGGAGTCAGCTACTCAGCCAAACCTGAGGCAAAGACATTTGGTGGAATCCATAAAGTCTGTGCCTATTGGTTCAACTTAAATATAAAAGAAGTAGATACAAAAGTTTTAACTCGGTGAGCCTAAGTCATTTTTGGCCTGCTTTTGAATCTGAAGATTGATTGGCTAGGGCACTTATCAGGATTATTTGATTCTCGCTTGTTGTCCAAGAACATCAAAATAGTCATAACTACTTAATGCCCATTGATGATCTTATTTTGAATAGCATACCTTTTTTCCATAATCTGGGGCGCTAAGGAGGTCATTTTTGGTCTTATTTAGCCTCTAACAGCCCCAGTATACTATATGGTCACACAAATCAGTGGAAATTTGGTTTTCTTGTGACAGCTTGATACACCTTTGCATAGACATAATACTTTGTAATTAGAATCATTAATGATTTAAACAATCAATATAGTGTGTATGTCCAAATGACCACCTCAGTGTTTTATATACATCCCCAACATCTCCTTCAGAGGACAACACTGCTGACCTGTCGCAACATAGGAGTCAGCTACTCAGCCAAACCTGAGGCAAAGACATTTGGTGAAATGCATAAATTCTGTGCCTATTGGTTCAACTTAAATATAAAAGAAGTAGATACAAAAGTTTTAACTCGGTGAGCCTAAGTCATTTTTGGCCTGCTTTTGAATCTGAAGATTGATTGGCTAGGGCACTTATCAGGATTATTTGATTCTCGCTTGTTGTCCAAGAACATCAAAATAGTCATAACTACTCAATGCCCATTGATGATCTTATTTTGAATAGCATACCTTTTTTCTATAATCTGGGACGCTAAGGAGGTCATTTTTGGTCTTACTTTAGCCTCTAACAGCCCCAGTATACCAAATGGTCACACAAATCAGTGGAACTTTGGTTTCTTGTGACAGCTTGATACACCTTTGCATAGGCATAATACTTTGTAATTAGAATCATTAATGATTTAAACAATCAATATAGTGTGTATGGCCAAAATGACCACCTCAGTGTTTTATATACATCCCCAACATCTCCTTCAGAGGACAACACTACTGACCTGTCGCAACATAGGAGTCAGCTACTCGGCCAAACCTGAGGCAAAGACATTTGGTGGAATCCATAAAGTCTGTGCCTATTGGTTCAACTTAAATATAAAAGAAGTAGATACAAAAGTTTTAACATGGTGAGTCTAAGTCATTTTGGTCTGCTTTTTGAATCTGAAGATTGATTGGCTAGGGCACATATCGGGATTATTTGACTCTCGCTTATTGTCCAAGAACATCAAAATAGTCATAACTACTCAATGTCCATTGATGATCTTATTTTGAATAGCATACCTTTTTTCTATAATCTGGGGCGCTAAGGAGGTCATTTTTGGTCTTACTTTAGCCTCTAGCAGCCCCAGTATACCAAAATGGTCACACAAATCAGTGGAACTTTGGTTTCTTGTGACAGCTTGATACACCTTTGCATAGGCATAATACTTTGTAATTAGAATCATTAATGATTTAAACAATCAATATAGTGTGTATGGCCAAAATGACCACCTCAGTGTTTTATATACATCCCCAACATCTCCTTCAGAGGACAACACTACTGACCTGTCGCAACATAGGAGTCAGCTGCTCAGCCAAACTCGAGGCAAAGACATTTGGTGGAATCCATAAAGTCTGTGCCTATTGGTTCAACTTAAATATAAAAGAAGTAGATACAAAAGTTTTAACATGGTGAGTCTAAGTCATTTTTGGCCTGCTTTTTGAATGTGAAGATTGATTGGCTAGGGCACTTATCAGGATTATTTGATTCTCGCTTATTGTCCAAGAACATCAATTTAGTCATAACTACTCAATGCCCATTGATGATCTTATTTTGAATAGCATACCTTTTTTCTATAATCTGGGGCGCTAAGGAGGTCATTTTTGGTCTTACTTTAGCCTCTAACAGCCCCAGTATACGAAATGGTCACACAAATCAGTGGAACTTTGGTTTCTTGTGACAGCTTGATACACCTTTGCATAGGCATAATACGTTGTAATTAGAATCATTAATGATTTAAACTATCAATATAGTGTGTATGGCCAAAATGACCACCTCAGTGTTTTATATACATCCCCAACATCTCCTTCAGAGGACAACACTACTGACCTGTCGCAACATAGGAGTCAGCTACTCAGCCAAACCTGAGGCAAAGACATTTGGTGAAATCCATAAATTCTGTGCCTATTGGTTCAACTTAAATATAAAAGAAGTAGATACAAAAGTTTTAATTCGGTGAGCCTAAGTCATTTTTGGCCTGCTTTTGAATCTGAAGATTGATTAGCTGAGGCACTTATCAGGATTATTTTATTCTCGCTTGTTGTCCAAGAACATCAAAATAGTCATAACTAGTCAATGCCCATTGGTGATCTTATTTTGAATAGCATACCTTTTTTCTATAATCTGGGGCGCTAAGGAGGTCATTTTTGGTCTTACTTTAGCCTCTAACAGCCCCAGTATACTACATGGTCACACAAATCAGTGGATCTTTGGTTTTCTTGTGACAGCTTGATAAACCTTTGCATAGGCATAATACTTTGTAATTAGAATCATTAATGATTTAAACAATCAATATAGTGTGTATGTCCAAAATGACCACCTCAGTGTTTTATATACATCCCCAACATCTCCTTCACAGGACAACACTACTGACCTGTCGCAACATAGGAGTCAGCTACTCAGCCAAACCTGAGGCAAAGACATTTGGTGAAATCCATAAATTCTGTGCCTATTGGTTCAACTTAAATATAAAAGAAGTAGATACAAAAGTTTTAACTCGGTGAGCCTAAGTCATTTTTGGCCTGCTTTTGAATCTGAAGATTGATTGGCTAGGGCACTTATCAGGATTATTTGATTCTCGCTTGTTGTCCAAGAACATCAAAATAGTCATAACTACTCAATGACCATTGATGATCTTATTTTGAATAGCATACCTTTTTTCTATAATGTGGGATGCCAAGGAGGTCATTTTTGGTCTTACTTTAGCCTCTAACAGCCCCAGTATACGAATTGGTCACACAAATCAGTGGAACTTTGGTTTCTTGTGACAGCTTGATACACCTTTGCATAGGCATAATACGTTGTAATTAGAATCATTAATGATTTAAACAATCAATATAGTGTGTATGGCCAAAATGACCACCTCAGTGTTTTATATACATCCCCAACATCTCCTTCAGAGGACAACACTACTGACCTGTCGCAACATGGGAGTCAGCTACTCAGCCAAACCTGAGGCAAAGACATTTGGTGGAATCCATAAAGTCTGTGCCTATTGGTTCAACTTAAATATAAAAGAAGTAGATACAAAAGTTTTAACTTGGTGAGCCTAAGTCATTTTTGGCCTGCTTTTGAATCTGAAGATTGATTGGCTAGGGCACTTATCAGGATTATTTGATTCTCGCTTGTTGTCCAAGAACATCAAAATAGTCATAACTACTCAATGACCATTGATGATCTTATTTTGAATAGCATACCTTTTTTCTATAATCTGGGATGCCAAGGAGGTCATTTTTGGTCTTACTTTAGCCTCTAACAGCCCCAGTATACGAAATGGTCACACAAATCAGTGGAACTTTGGTTTCTTGTGACAGCTTGATACACCTTTGCATAGGCATAATACGTTGTAATTAGAATCATTAATGATTTAAACAATCAATATAGTGTGTATGGCCAAAATGACCACCTCAGTGTTTTATATACATCCCCAACATCTCCTTCAGAGGACAACACTACTGACCTGTCGCAACATGGGAGTCAGCTACTCAGCCAAACCTGAGGCAAAGACATTTGGTGGAATCCATAAAGTCTGTGCCTATTGGTTCAACTTAAATATAAAAGAAGTAGATACAAAAGTTTTAACTCGGTGAGCCTAAGTCATTTTTGGCCTCCTTTTGAATCTGAAGATTGATTGGCTAGGGCACTTATCAGGATTATTTGATTCTCGCTTGTTGTCCAAGAACATCAAAATAGTCATAACTACTCAATGCCCATTGATGATCTTATTTTGAATAGCATACCTTTTTTCTATAATCTGGGGCGCTAAGGAGGTCATTTTTGGTCTTACTTTAGCCTCTTAATAGCCCTAGTATACTACATGGTCACACAAATCAGTGGAACTTTGGTTTTCTTGTGACAGCTTGATACACCTTTGCATAGGCATAATACTTTGTAATTAGAATCATTAATGATTTAAACAATCAATATAGTGTGTATGGCCAAAATGACCACCTCAGTGTTTTATATACATCCCCAACATCTCCTTTAGAGGACAACACTGCTGACCTGTCGCAACATAGGAGTCAGCTACTCAGCCAAACCTGAGGCAAAGACATTTGGTGAAATCCATAAAGTCTGTACCTATTGGTTCAACTTAAATATAAAAGAAGTAGATACAAAAGTTTTAACTCGGTGAGCCTAAGTCATTTTTGGCCTGCTTTTGAATCTGAAGATTGATTGGCTAGGGCACTTATCAGGATTATTTGATTCTCGCTTGTTGTCCAAGAACATCAAAATAGTCATAACTACTCAATGCCCATTGATGATCTTATTTTGAATAGCATACCTTTTTTCTATAATCTGGGGCGCTAAGGAGGTCATTTTTGGTCTTACTTTAGCCTCTAACAGCCCCAGTATACCAAATGGTCACACAAATCAGTGGAACTTTGGTTTCTTGTGACAGCTTGATACACCTTTGCATAGGCATAATACTTTGTAATTAGAATCATTAATGATTTAAACAATCAATATAGTGTGTATGGCCAAAATGACCACCTCAGTGTTTTATATACATCCCCAACATCTCCTTCAGAGGACAACACTACTGACCTGTCGCAACATGGGAGTCAGCTACTCAGCCAAACCTGAGGCAAAGACATTTGGTGGAATCCATAAAGTCTGTGCCTATTGGTTCAACTTAAATATAAAAGAAGTAGATACAAAAGTTTTAACTTGGTGAGCCTAAGTCATTTTTGGCCTGCTTTTGAATCTGAAGATTGATTGGCTAGGGCACTTATCAGGATTATTTGATTCTCGCTTGTTGTCCAAGAACATCAAAATAGTCATAACTACTCAATGACCATTGATGATCTTATTTTGAATAGCATACCTTTTTTCTATAATCTGGGATGCCAAGGAGGTCATTTTTGGTCTTACTTTAGCCTCTAACAGCCCCAGTATACGAAATGGTCACACAAATCAGTGGAACTTTGGTTTCTTGTGACAGCTTGATACACCTTTGCATAGGCATAATACGTTGTAATTAGAATCATTAATGATTTAAACAATCAATATAGTGTGTATGGCCAAAATGACCACCTCAGTGTTTTATATACATCCCCAACATCTCCTTCAGAGGACAACACTACTGACCTGTTGCAACATGGGAGTCAGCTACTCAGCCAAACCTGAGGCAAAGACATTTGGTGGAATCCATAAAGTCTGTGCCTATTGGTTCAACTTAAATATAAAAGAAGTAGATACAAAAGTTTTAACTCGGTGAGCCTAAGTCATTTTTGGCCTGCTTTTGAATCTGAAGATTGATTGGCTAGGGCACTTATCAGGATTATTTGATTCTCGCTTGTTGTCCAAGAACATCAAAATAGTCATAACTACTCAATGCCCATTGATGATCTTATTTTGAATAGCATACCTTTTTTCTATAATCTGGGGCGCTAAGGAGGTCATTTTTGGTCTTACTTTAGCCTCTTAACAGCCCTAGTATACTACATGGTCACACAAATCAGTGGAACTTTGGTTTTCTTGTGACAGCTTGATACACCTTTGCATAGGCATAATACTTTGTAATTAGAATCATTAATGATTTAAACAATCAATATAGTGTGTATGGCCAAAATGACCACCTCAGTGTTTTATATACATCCCCAACATCTCCTTTAGAGGACAACACTGCTGACCTGTCGCAACATAGGAGTCAGCTACTCAGCCAAACCTGAGGCAAAGACATTTGGTGAAATCCATAAAGTCTGTGCCTATTGGTTCAACTTAAATATAAAAGAAGTAGATACAAAAGTTTTAACTCGGTGAGCCTAAGTCATTTTTGGCCTGCTTTTGAATCTGAAGATTGATTGGCTAGGGCACTTATCAGGATTATTTGATTCTCGCTTGTTGTCCAAGAACATCAAAATAGTCATAACTACTCAATGCCCATTGATGATCTTATTTTGAATAGCATACCTTTTTTCTATAATCTGGGGCGCTAAGGAGGTCATTTTTGGTCTTACTTTAGCCTCTAACAGCCCCAGTATACCAAATGGTCACACAAATCAGTGGAACTTTGGTTTCTTGTGACAGCTTGATACACCTTTGCATAGGCATAATACTTTGTAATTAGAATCATTAATGATTTAAACAATCAATATAGTGTGTATGGCCAAAATGACCACCTCAGTGTTTTATATACATCCCCAACATCTCCTTCAGAGGACAACACTACTGACCTGTCGCAACATAGGAGTCAGCTGCTCAGCAAAACCTGAGGCAAAGACATTTGGTGGAATCCATAAAGTCTGTGCCTATTGGTTCAACTTAAATATAAAAGAAGTAGATACAAAAGTTTTAACATGGTGAGTCTAAGTCATTTTTGGCCTGCTTTTTGAATCTGAAGATTGATTGGCTAGGGTACTTATCAGAATTATTTGATTCTCGTTTATTGTCCAAGAACATCAAAATAGTCATAACTACTCAATGCCCATTGATGATCTTATTTTGAATAGCATACCTTTTTTCTATAATCTGGGGCGCTAAGGAGGTCATTTTTGGTCTTACTTTAGCCTCTAACAGCCCCAGTATACTACATGGTCACACAAATCAGTGGAACTTTGGTTTTCTTGTGACAGCTTGATACACCTTTGCATAGGCATAATACTTTGTAATTAGAATCATTAATGATTTAAACAATCAATATAGTGTGTATGTCCAAAATGACCACCTCAGTGTTTTATATACATCCCCAACATCTCCTTCAGAGGACAACACTGCTGACCTGTCGCAACATAGGAGTCAGCTACTCAGCCAAACCTGAGGCAAAGACATTTGGTGAAATCCATAAATTCTGTGCCTATTGGTTCAACTTAAATATAAAAGAAGTAGATACAAAAGTTTTAACTCGGTGAGCCTAAGTCATTTTTGGCCTGCTTTTGAATCTGAAGATTGATTGGCTAGGGCACTTATCAGGATTATTTGATTCTCGCTTGTTGTCCAAGAACATCAAAATAGTCATAACTACTCAATGCCCATTGATTATCTTATTTTGAATAGCATACCATTTTTCTATAATCTGGGGCGCTAAGGAGGTCATTTTTGGTCTTACTTTAGCCTCTAACAGCCCCAGTATACCAAATGGTCACACAAATCAGTGGTACTTTGGTTTTCTTGTGACAGCTGGGGGAATCCATAAATTCTGTGCCTATTGGTTCAACTTAAATATAAAAGAAGTAGATACAAAAGTTTTAATTCGGTGAGCCTAAGTCATTTTTGGCCTGCTTTTGAATCTGAAGATTGATTGGCTGAGGCACTTATAAGGATTATTTTATTCTCGCGTGTTGTCCAAGAACATCAAAATAGTCATAACTACTCAATGCCCATTGATGATCTTATTTTGAATAGCATACCTTTTTTCTATAATCTGGGGCGCTAAGGAGGTCATTTTTGGTCTTACTTTAGCCTCTAACAGTCCCAGTATACTACATGGTCACACAAATCAGTGGAACTTTGGTTTCTTGTGACAGCTTGATACACCTTTGCATAGGCATAATACTTTGTAATTAGAATCATTAATGATTTAAACAATCAATATAGTGTGTATGGCCAAAATGACCACCTCAGTGTTTTATATACATCCCCAACATCTCCTTCAGAGGATAACACTACTGACCTGTCGCAACATAGGAGTCAGCTGCTCAGCCAAACGTGAGGCAAAGACATTTGGTGGAATCCATAAAGTCTGTGCCTATTGGTTCAACTTAAATATAAAAGAAGTAGATACAAAAGCTTTAACATGGTGAGTCTAAGTCATTTTTGGCCTGCTTTTTGAATGTGAAGATTGATTGGCTAGGGCACTTATCAGGATTATTTGATTCTCGCTTATTGTCCAAGAACATCAAAATAGTCATAACTACTCAATGCCCATTGATGATCTTATTTTGAATAGCATACCTTTATTGTATAATATGGGGCGCTAAGGAGGTCATTTTTGGTCTTACTTTAGCCTCTAACAGCCCCAGTATACCACATGGTCACACAAATCAGTGGAACTTTGGTTTTCTTGTGACAGCTTGATACACCTTTGCATAGGCATAATACTTTGTAATTAGAATCATTAATGATTTAAACAATCAATATAGTGTGTATGTCCAAAATGACCACCTCAGTGTTTTATATACATCCCCAACATCTCCTTCAGTGGACAACACTACTGACCTGTCGCAACATAGGAGTCAGCTACTCAGCCAAACCTGAGGCAAAGACATTTGGCGAAATCCATAAATTCTGTGCCTATTGGTTCAACTTAAATATAAAAGAAGTAGATACAAAAGTTTTAACTCGGTGAGCCTAAGTCATTTTTGGCCTGCTTTTGAATCTGAAGATTGATTGGCTAGGGCACTTATCAGGATTATTTGATTCTCGCTTGTTGTCCAAGAACATCAAAATAGTCATAACTACTCAATGACCATTGATGATCTTATTTTGAATAGCATACCTTTTTTCTATAATCTGGGATGCCAAGGAGGTCATTTTTGGTCTTACTTTAGCCTCTAACAGCCCCAGTATACGAAATGGTCACACAAATCAGTGGAACTTTGGTTTCTTGTGACAGCTTGATACACCTTTGCATAGGCATAATACGTTGTAATTAGAATCATTAATGATTTAAACAATCAATATAGTGTGTATGGCCAAAATGACCACCTCAGTGTTTTATATACATCCCCAACATCTCCTTCAGAGGACAACACTACTGACCTGTCGCAACATGGGAGTCAGCTACTCAGCCAAACCTGAGGCAAAGACATTTGGTGGAATCCATAAAGTCTGTGCCTATTGGTTCAACTTAAATATAAAAGAAGTAGATACAAAAGTTTTAACTCGGTGAGCCTAAGTCATTTTTGGCCTGCTTTTGAATCTGAAGATTGATTGGCTAGGGCACTTATCAGGATTATTTGATTCTCGCTTGTTGTCCAAGAACATCAAAATAGTCATAACTACTCAATGCCCATTGATGATCTTATTTTGAATAGCATACCTTTTTTCTATAATCTGGGGCGCTAAGGAGGTCATTTTTGGTCTTACTTTAGCCTCTAACAGCCCCAGTATACTACATGGTCACACAAATCAGTGGAACTTTGGTTTTCTTGTGACAGCTTGATACACCTTTGCATAGGCATAATACTTTGTAATTAGAATCATTAATGATTTAAACAATCAATATAGTGTGTATGTCCAAAATGACCACCTCAGTGTTTTATATACATCCCCAACATCTCCTTCAGAGGACAACACTGCTGACCTGTCGCAACATAGGAGTCAGCTACTCAGCCAAACCTGAGGCAAAGACATTTGGTGAAATCCATAAAGTCTGTGCCTATTGGTTCAACTTAAATATAAAAGAAGTAGATACAAAAGTTTTAACTCGGTGAGCCTAAGTCATTTTTGGCCTGCTTTTGAATCTGAAGATTGATTGGCTAGGGCACTTATCAGGATTATTTGATTCTCGCTTGTTGTCCAAGAACATCAAAATAGTCATAACTACTCAATGCCCATTGATGATCTTATTTTGAATAGCATACCTTTTTTCTATAATCTGGGGCGCTAAGGAGGTCATTTTTGGTCTTACTTTAGCCTCTAACAGCCCCAGTATACCAAATGGTCACACAAATCAGTGGAACTTTGGTTTCTTGTGACAGCTTGATACACCTTTGCATAGGCATAATACTTTGTAATTAGAATCATTAATGATTTAAACAATCAATATAGTGTGTATGGCCAAAATGACCACCTCAGTGTTTTATATACATCCCCAACATCTCCTTCAGAGGACAACACTACTGACCTGTCGCAACATAGGAGTCAGCTGCTCAGCAAAACCTGAGGCAAAGACATTTGGTGGAATCCATAAAGTCTGTGCCTATTGGTTCAACTTAAATATAAAAGAAGTAGATACAAAAGTTTTAACATGGTGAGTCTAAGTCATTTTTGGCCTGCTTTTTGAATCTGAAGATTGATTGGCTAGGGTACTTATCAGAATTATTTGATTCTCGTTTATTGTCCAAGAACATCAAAATAGTCATAACTACTCAATGCCCATTGATGATCTTATTTTGAATAGCATACCTTTTTTCTATAATCTGGGGCGCTAAGGAGGTCATTTTTGGTCTTACTTTAGCCTCTAACAGTCCCAGTATACTACATGGTCACACAAATCAGTGGAACTTTGGTTTCTTGTGACAGCTTGATACACCTTTGCATAGGCATAATACTTTGTAATTAGAATCATTAATGATTTAAACAATCAATATAGTGTGTATGGCCAAAATGACCACCTCAGTGTTTTATATACATCCCCAACATCTCCTTCAGAGGATAACACTACTGACCTGTCGCAACATAGGAGTCAGCTGCTCAGCCAAACGTGAGGCAAAGACATTTGGTGGAATCCATAAAGTCTGTGCCTATTGGTTCAACTTAAATATAAAAGAAGTAGATACAAAAGCTTTAACATGGTGAGTCTAAGTCATTTTTGGCCTGCTTTTTGAATGTGAAGATTGATTGGCTAGGGCACTTATCAGGATTATTTGATTCTCGCTTATTGTCCAAGAACATCAAAATAGTCATAACTACTCAATGCCCATTGATGATCTTATTTTGAATAGCATACCTTTATTGTATAATATGGGGCGCTAAGGAGGTCATTTTTGGTCTTACTTTAGCCTCTAACAGCCCCAGTATACCACATGGTCACACAAATCAGTGGAACTTTGGTTTTCTTGTGACAGCTTGATACACCTTTGCATAGGCATAATACTTTGTAATTAGAATCATTAATGATTTAAACAATCAATATAGTGTGTATGTCCAAAATAACCACCTCAGTGTTTTATATACATCCCCAACATCTCCTTCAGTGGACAACACTACTGACCTGTCGCAACATAGGAGTCAGCTACTCAGCCAAACCTGAGGCAAAGACATTTGGTGAAATCCATAAATTCTGTGCCTATTGGTTCAACTTAAATATGAAAGAAGTAGATTCAAAAGTTTTAACTCGGTGGGCCTAAGTCATTTTTTGCCTGCTTTTGAATCTGAAGATTGATTGGCTAGGGCACTTATCGGGATTATTTCATTCTCGCTTGTTGTCCAAGAACATCAAAATAGTCATAACTACTCAATGCCCATTGATGATCTTATTTTGAATAGCATACCTTTTTTCTATAATCTGGGGCGCTAACGAGGTCGTTTTTGGTCTTACTTTAGCCTCTAACAGCCCCAGTATACCACATGGTCACACAAATCAGTGGAACTTTGGTTTCTTGTGACAGCTTGATACACCTTTGCATAGGCATAATACTTTGTAATTAGAATCATTAATGATTTAAACAATCAATATAGTGTGTATGGCCAAAGTGACCACCTCAGTGTTTTATATACATCCCCAACATCTCCTTCAGAGGACAACACTACTGATCTGTCGCAACATAGGAGTCAGCTACTCAGCCAAACCTGAGGCAAAGACATTTGGTGAAATCCAGAAATTCTGTGCCTATTGGTTCAACTTAAATATGAAAGAAGTAGAGTCAAAAGTTTTAACTCGGTGAGCCTAAGTCATTTTTGGCCTGCTTTTGAATCTGAAGATTGATTGGCTAGGGCACTTATCGGGATTATTTGATTCTCGCTTGTTGTCCAAGAACATCAAAATAGTCATAACTACTCAATGCCCATTGATGATCTTATTTTGAATAGCATACCTTTTTTCTATAATCTGGGGCGCTAAGGAGGTCATTTTTGGTCTTACTTTAGCCTCTAACAGCCCCAGTATACCACATGGTCACACAAATCAGTGGAACTTTGGTTTCTTGTGACAGCTTGATACACCTTTGCATAGGCATAATACTTTGTAATTAGAATCATTAATGATTTAAACAATCAATATAGTGTGTATGGCCAAAGTGACCACCTCAGTGTTTTATATACATCCCCAACATCTCCTTCAGAGGACAACACTACTGACCTGTCGCAACATGGGAGTCAGCTACTGAGCCAAACCTGAGGCAAAGACATTTGGTGGAATCCATAAAGTCTGTGCCTATTGGTTCAACTTAAATATAGAAGAAGTAGACACAAAAGTTTTAACATGGTGAGTCTAAGTCATTTTTGGCCTGCTTTTTGAATCTGAAGATTGATTGGCTAGGGCACTTATCAGGATTATTTGATTCTCGCTTATTGTCCAAGAACGTCAAAATAGTCATAACTACTCAATGCCCATTGATGATCTTGTTTTGAATAGCATACCTTTATTCTATAATATGCGGCGCTAAGGAGGTCATTTTTGGTCTCACTTTAGCCTCTAACAGCCCCAGTATACCACATGGTCACACAAATCAGTGGAACTTTGGTTTTCTTGTGACAGCTGGTGGAATCCATAAATTGTGTGCCTATTGGTTCAACTTAAATATAAAAGAAGTAGATACAAAAGCTTTAACTCGGTGAGTCTAAGTCATTTTTGGCCTGCTTTTGAATCTGAAGATTGATTGGCTGAGGCACTTATAAGGATTATTTTACTCTCGCTTGTTGTCCAAGAACATCAAAATAGTCATAACTACTCAATGCCTATTGATGATCTTATTTTGAATAGCATACCGTTTTTGTATAATCTGGGGCGCTAAGTAGGTCATTTTTGGTCTTACTTTAGCCTCTAACAGCCCCAGTATACTACATGGTCACACAAATCAGTGGAACTTTGGTTTTCTTGTGACAGCTTGATACACCTTTGCATAGTCATAATACTTTGTAATTAGAATCACTAATGATTTAAACAATCAATATAGTGTGTATGTCCAAAATGACCACCTCAGTGTTTTATATACATCCCCAACATCTCCTTCAGTGGACAACACTACTGACCTGTCGCAACATAGGAGTCAGCTACTCAGCCAAATGTGAGGCAAAGACATTTGGTGAAATCCATAAATTCTGTGCCTATTGGTTCAACTTAAATATAAAAGAAGTAGATACAAAAGTTTTAATTCGGTTAGCCTAAGTCATTTTTGGCCTGCTTTTGAATCTGAAGATTGATTGGCTGAGGCACTTATAAGGATTATTTTATTCTCGCTTGTTGTCCAAGAACATCAAAATAGTCATAACTACTCAATGCCCATTGATGATCTTATTTTGAATAGCATACCTTTTTTTTATAATCTGGGGCGCTAAGGAGGTCATTTTTGGTCTTACTTTAGCCTCTAACAGCCCCAGTATACCACATGGTCACACAAATCAGTGGAACTTTGGTTTCTTGTGACAGCTTGATACACCTTTGCATAGGCATAATACTTTGTAATTAGAATCATTAATGATTTAAAGAATCAATATAGTGTGTATGGCCACAGTGACCACCTCAGTGTTTTATATACATCCCCAACATCTCCTTCAGAGGACAACACTACTGACCTGTCGCAACATGGGAGTCAGCTACTGAGCCAAACCTGAGGCAAAGACATTTGGTGGAATCCATAAAGTCTGTGCCTATTGGTTCAACTTAAATATAGAAGAAGTAGACACAAAAGTTTTAACATGGTGAGTCTAAGTCATTTTTGGCCTGCTTTTTGAATCTGAAGATTGATTGGCTAGGGCACTTATCAGGATGATTTGATTCTCGCTTATTGTCCAAGAACGTCAAAATAGTCATAACTACTCAATGCCCATTGATGATCTTATTTTGAATAGCATACCTTTATTCTATAATATGGGGCGCTAAGGAGGTCATTTTTGGTCTCACTTTAGCCTCTAACAGCCCCAGTATACCACATGGTCACACAAATCAGTGGAACTTTGGTTTTCTTGTGACAGTTGGTGAAATCCATGAATTCAGTGCCTATTGGTTCAACTTAAATATAAAAGAAGTAGATACAAAAGTTTTAATTCGGTTAGCCTAAGTCATTTTTGGCCTGCTTTTGAATCTGAAGATTGATTGGCTGAGGCACTTATAAGGATTATTTTATTCTCGCTTGTTGTCCAAGAACATCAAAATAGTCATAACTACTCAATGCCCATTGATGATCTTATTTTGAATAGCATACCTTTTTTCTATAATCTGGGGCGCTAAGGAGGTCATTTTTGGTCTTACTTTAGCCGCTAACAGCCCCAGTATACTACATGGTCACACAAATCAGTGGAACTTTGGTTTTCTTGTGACAGCTTGATACACGGATGCATAGGCATAATACTTTGTAATTAGAATCATTAATGATTTAAACAATCAATATAGTGTGTATGTCCAAAATGACCACCTC
This sequence comes from Sabellastarte sp. h YS-2021, assembly GCA_964017235.1. NCBI lineage: Eukaryota > Metazoa > Annelida > Polychaeta > Sabellida > Sabellidae > Sabellastarte > Sabellastarte sp. h YS-2021. Next base: position 79,698,479 of record OZ024934.1, on the reverse strand, counting down.
AGTGTTTTATATACATCCCCAACATCTCCTTCAGTGGACAACACTACTGACCTGTCGCAACATAGGAGTCAGCTACTCAGCCAAACGTGAGGCAAAGACATTTGGTGAAATCCATAAATTCTGTGCCTATTGGTTCAACTTAAATATAAAAGAAGTAGATACAAAAGTTTTAATTCGGTGAGCCTAAGTCATTTTTGGCCTGCTTTTGAATCTGAAGATTGATTGGCTGAGGCACTTATAAGGATTATTTTATTCTCGCTTGTTGTCCAAGAACATCAAAATAGTCATAACTACTCAATGCCCATTGATGATCCTTTTTTGAATAGCATACCTTTTTTCTATAATCTGGGGCGCTAAGGAGGTCATTTTTGGTCTTACTTTAGCCTCTAACAGCCCCAGTATACTACATGGTCACACAAATCAGTGGAACTTTGGTTTTCTTGTGACAGCTTGATACACCTTTGCATAGGCATAATACTTTGTAATTAGAATCATTAATGATTTAAACAATCAATATAGTGTGTATGTCCAAAATGACCACCTCAGTGTTTTATATACATCCCCAACATCTCCTTCAGTGGACAACACTACTGACCTGTCGCAACACAGGAGTCAGCTACTCAGCCAAATGTGAGGCAAAGACATTTGGTGAAATCCATAAATTCTGTGCCTATTGGTTCAACTTAAATATGAAAGAAGTAGATTCAAAAGTTTTAACTTGGTGAGCCTAAGTCATTTTTGGCCTGCTTTTGAATCTGAAGATTGATTGGCTAGGGCACTTATCGGGATTATTTGATTCTCGCTTGTTGTCCAAGAACATCAAAATAGTCATAACTACTCAATGCCCATTGATGATCTTATTTTGAATAGCAGACCTTTTTTCTATAATCTGGGGCGCTAAGGAGGTCATTTTTGGTCTTACTTTAGCCTCTAACAGCCCCAGTATACCACATGGTCACACAAATCAGTGGAACTTTGGTTTCTTGTGACAGCTTGATACACCTTTGCATAGGCATAATACTTTGTAATTAGAATCATTAATGATTTAAACAATCAATATAGTGTGTATGTCCAAAATGACCACCTCAGTGTTTTATATACATCCCCAACATCTCCTTCAGAGGACAACACTACTGACCTGTCGCAACATGGGAGTCAGCTACTCAGCGAAATGTGAGGCAAAGACATTTGGTGAAATCCATAAATTCTGTGCCTATTGGTTCAACTTTAATATAAAAGAAGTAGATACAAAAGTTTTAACTCGGTGAGCCTAAGTCATTTTTGGCCTGCTTTTGAATCTGAAGATTGATTGGCTAGGGCACTTATCAGGATTATTTGATTCTCGCTTGTTGTCCAAGAACATCAAAATAGTCATAACTACTCAATGCCCATTGATGATCTTATTTTGAATAGCATACCATTTTTCTATAATCTGGGGCGCTAAGGAGGTCATTTTTGGTCTTACTTTAGCCTCTAACAGCCCCAGTATACCAAATGGTCACACAAATCAGTGGAACTTTGGTTTCTTGTGACAGCTTGATACACCTTTGCATAGGCATAATACTTTGTAATTAGAATCATTAATGATTTAAACAATCAATATAGTGTGTATGGCCAAAATGACCACCTCAGTGTTTTATATACATCCCTAACATCTCCTTCAGAGGACAACACTACTGACCTGTCGCAACATAGGAGTCAGCTGCTCAGCAAAACCTGAGGCAAAGACATTTGGTGGAATCCATAAAGTCTGTGCCTATTGGTTCAACTTAAATATAAAAGAAATAGATACAAAAGTTTTAACATGGTGAGTCTAAGTCAGTTTTGGCCTGCTTTTTGAATCTGAAGATTGATTGGCTAGGGTACTTATCAGAATTATTTGATTCTCGTTTATTGTCCAAGAACATCAAAATAGTCATAACTACTCAATGCCCATTGATGATCTTATTTTGAATAGTATACCTTTATTCTATAATATGGGGTGCTAAGGAGGTAATTTTTGGTCTCACTTTAGCCTCTAACAGCCCCAGTATACCACACGGTCACACAAATCAGTGGAACTTTAGTTTTCTTGTGACAGCTGGTGGAATCCATAAATTCTGTGCCTATTGGTTCAACTTAAATATAAAAGAAGTAGATACAAAAGTTTTAATTCGGTGAGCCTAAGTCATTTTTGGCCTGCTTTTGAATCTGAAGATTGATTGGCTGAGGCACTTATAAGGATTATTTTATTCTCGCGTGTTGTCCAAGAACATCAAAATAGTCATAACTACTCAATGCCCATTGATGATCTTATTTTGAATAGCATACCTTTTTTCTATAATCTGGGGCGCTAAGGAGGTCATTTTTGGTCTTACTTTAGCCTCTAACAGTCCCAGTATACTACATGGTCACACAAATCAGTGGAACTTTGGTTTCTTGTGACAGCTTGATACACCTTTGCATAGGCATAGTACTTTGTAATTAGAATCATTAATGATTTAAACAATCAATATAGTGTGTATGGCCAAAATGACCACCTCAGTGTTTTATATACATCCCCAACATCTCCTTCAGAGGATAACACTACTGACCTGTCGCAACATAGGAGTCAGCTGCTCAGCCAAACGTGAGGCAAAGACATTTGGTGGAATCCATAAAGTCTGTGCCTATTGGTTCAACTTAAATATAAAAGAAGTAGATACAAAAGCTTTAACATGGTGAGTCTAAGTCATTTTTGGCCTGCTTTTTGAATGTGAAGATTGATTGGCTAGGGCACTTATCGGGATTATTTGATTCTCGCTTGTTGTCCAAGAACATCAAAATAGTCATAACTACTCAATGCCCATTGATGATCCTTTTTTGAATAGCGTACCTTTTTTCTATAATCTGGGGCGCTAAGGAGGTCATTTTTGGTCTTACTTTAGTAAGTATACTACATGGTCACACAAATCAGTGGAACTTTGGTTTTCTTGTGACAGCTTGATACACCTTTGCATAGGCATAATACTTTGTAATTAGAATCATTAATGATTTAAACAATCAATATAGTGTGTATGTCCAAAATGACCACCTCAGTGTTTTATATACATCCCCAACATCTCCTTCAGTGGACAACACTACTGACCTGTCGCATTTGGGGATTATTTGATTCTCGCTTGTTGTCCAAGAACATCAAAATAGTCATAACTACTCAATGCCCATTGATGATCTTATTTTGAATAGCAGACCTTTTTTCTATAATCTGGGGCGCTAAGGAGGTCATTTTTGGTCTTACTTTAGCCTCTAACAGCCCCAGTATACCACATGGTCACACAAATCAGTGGAACTTTGGTTTCTTGTGACAGCTTGATACACCTTTGCATAGGCATAATACTTTGTAATTAGAATCATTAATGATTTAAACAATCAATATAGTGTGTATGTCCAAAATGACCACCTCAGTGTTTTATATACATCCCCAACATCTCCTTCAGAGGACAACACTACTGACCTGTCGCAACATGGGAGTCAGCTACTCAGCGAAATGTGAGGCAAAGACATTTGGTGAAATCCATAAATTCTGTGCCTATTGGTTGAACTTTAATATAAAAGAAGTAGATACAAAAGTTTTAACTCGGTGAGCCTAAGTCATTTTTGGCCTGCTTTTGAATCTGAAGATTGATTGGCTAGGGCACTTATCAGGATTATTTGATTCTCGCTTGTTGTCCAAGAACATCAAAATAGTCATAACTACTCAATGCCCATTGATGATCTTATTTTGAATAGCATACCATTTTTCTATAATCTGGGGCGCTAAGGAGGTCATTTTTGGTCTTACTTTAGCCTCTAACAGCCCCAGTATACCAAATGGTCACACAAATCAGTGGAACTTTGGTTTCTTGTGACAGCTTGATACACCTTTGCATAGGCATAATACTTTGTAATTAGAATCATTAATGATTTAAACAATCAATATAGTGTGTATGGCCAAAATGACCACCTCAGTGTTTTATATACATCCCTAACATCTCCTTCAGAGGACAACACTACTGACCTGTCGCAACATAGGAGTCAGCTGCTCAGCAAAACCTGAGGCAAAGACATTTGGTGGAATCCATAAAGTCTGTGCCTATTGGTTCAACTTAAATATAGAAGAAGTAGACACAAAAGTTTTAACATGGTGAGTCTAAGTCATTTTTGGCCTGCTTTTTGAATCTGAAGATTGATTGGCTAGGGCACTTATAAGGATTATTTGATTCTCGCTTATTGTCCAAGAACGTCAAAATAGTCATAACTACTCAATGCCCATTGATGATCTTGTTTTGAATAGCATACCTTTATTCTATAATATGCGGCGCTAAGGAGGTCATTTTTGGTCTCACTTTAGCCTCTAACAGCCCCAGTATACCACATGGTCACACAAATCAGTGGAACTTTGGTTTTCTTGTGACAGCTGGTGGAATCCATAAATTCTGTGCCTATTGGTTCAACTTAAATATAAAAGAAGTAGATACAAAAGCTTTAACTCGGTGAGTCTAAGTCATTTTTGGCCTGCTTTTGAATCTGAAGATTGATTGGCTGAGGCACTTATAAGGATTATTTTACTCTCGCTTGTTGTCCAAGAACATCAAAATAGTCATAACTACTCAATGCCCATTGATGATCTTATTTTGAATAGCATACCGTTTTTGTATAATCTGGGGCGCTAAGGAGGTCATTTTTGGTCTTACTTTAGCCTCTAACAGCCCCAGTATACTACATGGTCACACAAATCAGTGGAACTTTGGTTTTCTTGTGACAGCTTGATACACCTTTGCATAGTCATAATACTTTGTAATTAGAATCACTAATGATTTAAACAATCAATATAGTGTGTATGTCCAAAATGACCACCTCAGTGTTTTATATACATCCCCAACATCTCCTTCAGTGGACAACACTACTGACCTGTCGCAACATAGGAGTCAGCTACTCAGCCAAACGTGAGGCAAAGACATTTGGTGAAATCCATAAATTCTGTGCCTATTGGTTCAACTTAAATATAAAAGAAGTAGATACAAAAGTTTTAATTCGGTGAGCCTAAGTCATTTTTGGCCTGCTTTTGAATCTGAAGATTGATTGGCTGAGGCACTTATAAGGATTATTTTATTCTCGCTTGTTGTCCAAGAACATCAAAATAGTCATAACTACTCAATGCCCATTGATGATCCTTTTTTGAATAGCATACCTTTTTTCTATAATCTGGGGCGCTAAGGAGGTCATTTTTGGTCTTACTTTAGTAAGTATACTACATGGTCACACAAATCAGTGGAACTTTGGTTTTCTTGTGACAGCTTGATACACCTTTGCATAGGCATAATACTTTGTAATTAGAATCATTAATGATTTAAACAATCAATATAGTGTGTATGTCCAAAATGACCACCTCAGTGTTTTATATACATCCCCAACATCTCCTTCAGTGGACAACACTACTGACCTGTCGCATTTGGGGATTATTTGATTCTCGCTTGTTGTCCAAGAACATCAAAATAGTCATAACTACTCAATGCCCATTGATGATCTTATTTTGAATAGCAGACCTTTTTTCTATAATCTGGGGCGCTAAGGAGGTCATTTTTGGTCTTACTTTAGCCTCTAACAGCCCCAGTATACCACATGGTCACACAAATCAGTGGAACTTTGGTTTCTTGTGACAGCTTGATACACCTTTGCATAGGCATAATACTTTGTAATTAGAATCATTAATGATTTAAACAATCAATATAGTGTGTATGTCCAAAATGACCACCTCAGTGTTTTATATACATCCCCAACATCTCCTTCAGAGGACAACACTACTGACCTGTCGCAACATGGGAGTCAGCTACTCAGCGAAATGTGAGGCAAAGACATTTGGTGAAATCCATAAATTCTGTGCCTATTGGTTCAACTTTAATATAAAAGAAGTAGATACAAAAGTTTTAACTCGGTGAGCCTAAGTCATTTTTGGCCTGCTTTTGAATCTGAAGATTGATTGGCTAGGGCACTTATCAGGATTATTTGATTCTCGCTTGTTGTCCAAGAACATCAAAATAGTCATAACTACTCAATGCCCATTGATGATCTTATTTTGAATAGCATACCATTTTTCTATAATCTGGGGCGCTAAGGAGGTCATTTTTGGTCTTACTTTAGCCTCTAACAGCCCCAGTATACCAAATGGTCACACAAATCAGTGGAACTTTGGTTTCTTGTGACAGCTTGATACACCTTTGCATAGGCATAATACTTTGTAATTAGAATCATTAATGATTTAAACAATCAATATAGTGTGTATGGCCAAAATGACCACCTCAGTGTTTTATATACATCCCTAACATCTCCTTCAGAGGACAACACTACTGACCTGTCGCAACATAGGAGTCAGCTGCTCAGCAAAACCTGAGGCAAAGACATTTGGTGGAATCCATAAAGTCTGTGCCTATTGGTTCAACTTAAATATAGAAGAAGTAGACACAAAAGTTTTAACATGGTGAGTCTAAGTCATTTTTGGCCTGCTTTTTGAATCTGAAGATTGATTGGCTAGGGCACTTATAAGGATTATTTGATTCTCGCTTATTGTCCAAGAACGTCAAAATAGTCATAACTACTCAATGCCCATTGATGATCTTGTTTTGAATAGCATACCTTTATTCTATAATATGCGGCGCTAAGGAGGTCATTTTTGGTCTCACTTTAGCCTCTAACAGCCCCAGTATACCACATGGTCACACAAATCAGTGGAACTTTGGTTTTCTTGTGACAGCTGGTGGAATCCATAAATTCTGTGCCTATTGGTTCAACTTAAATATAAAAGAAGTAGATACAAAAGCTTTAACTCGGTGAGTCTAAGTCATTTTTGGCCTGCTTTTGAATCTGAAGATTGATTGGCTGAGGCACTTATAAGGATTATTTTACTCTCGCTTGTTGTCCAAGAACATCAAAATAGTCATAACTACTCAATGCCCATTGATGATCTTATTTTGAATAGCATACCGTTTTTGTATAATCTGGGGCGCTAAGGAGGTCATTTTTGGTCTTACTTTAGCCTCTAACAGCCCCAGTATACTACATGGTCACACAAATCAGTGGAACTTTGGTTTTCTTGTGACAGCTTGATACACCTTTGCATAGTCATAATACTTTGTAATTAGAATCACTAATGATTTAAACAATCAATATAGTGTGTATGTCCAAAATGACCACCTCAGTGTTTTATATACATCCCCAACATCTCCTTCAGTGGACAACACTACTGACCTGTCGCAACATAGGAGTCAGCTACTCAGCCAAACGTGAGGCAAAGACATTTGGTGAAATCCATAAATTCTGTGCCTATTGGTTCAACTTAAATATAAAAGAAGTAGATACAAAAGTTTTAATTCGGTGAGCCTAAGTCATTTTTGGCCTGCTTTTGAATCTGAAGATTGATTGGCTGAGGCACTTATAAGGATTATTTGATTCTCGCTTGTTGTCCAAGAACATCAAAATAGTCATAACTACTCAATGCCCATTGATGATCCTTTTTTAAATAGCATACCTTTTTTCTATAATCTGGGGCGCTAAGGAGGTCATTTTTGGTCTTACTTTAGTAAGTATACTACATGGTCACACAAATCAGTGGAACTTTGGTTTTCTTGTGACAGCTTGATACACCTTTGCATAGGCATAATACTTTGTAATTAGAATCATTAATGATTTAAACAATCAATATAGTGTGTATGTCCAAAATGACCACCTCAGTGTTTTATATACATCCCCAACATCTCCTTCAGTGGACAACACTACTGACCTGTCGCATTTGGGGATTATTTGATTCTCGCTTGTTGTCCAAGAACATCAAAATAGTCATAACTACTCAATGCCCATTGATGATCTTATTTTGAATAGCAGACCTTTTTTCTATAATCTGGGGCGCTAAGGAGGTCATTTTTGGTCTTACTTTAGCCTCTAACAGCCCCAGTATACTACATGGTCACACAAATCAGTGGAACTTTGGTTTTCTTGTGACAGCTTGATACACCTTTGCATAGGCATAATACTTTGTAATTAGAATCATTAATGATTTAAACAATCAATATAGTGTGTATGTCCAAAATGACCACCTCAGTGTTTTATATACATCCCCAACATCTCCTTCAGAGGACAACACTACTGACCTGTCGCAACATGGGAGTCAGCTACTCAGCGAAATGTGAGGCAAAGACATTTGGTGAAATCCATAAATTCTGTGCCTATTGGTTCAACTTTAATATAAAAGAAGTAGATACAAAAGTTTTAACTCGGTGAGCCTAAGTCATTTTTGGCCTGCTTTTGAATCTGAAGATTGATTGGCTAGGGCACTTATCAGGATTATTTGATTCTCGCTTGTTGTCCAAGAACATCAAAATAGTCATAACTACTCAATGCCCATTGATGATCTTATTTTGAATAGCATACCATTTTTCTATAATCTGGGGCGCTAAGGAGGTCATTTTTGGTCTTACTTTAGCCTCTAACAGCCCCAGTATACCAAATGGTCACACAAATCAGTGGAACTTTGGTTTCTTGTGACAGCTTGATACACCTTTGCATAGGCATAATACTTTGTAATTAGAATCATTAATGATTTAAACAATCAATATAGTGTATATGGCCAAAATGACCACCTCAGTGTTTTATATACATCCCTAACATCTCCTTCAGAGGACAACACTACTGACCTGTCGCAACATAGGAGTCAGCTGCTCAGCAAAACCTGAGGCAAAGACATTTGGTGGAATCCATAAAGTCTGTGCCTATTGGTTCAACTTAAATATAAAAGAAATAGATACAAAAGTTTTAACATGGTGAGTCTAAGTCATTTTTGGCCTGCTTTTTGAATCTGAAGATTGATTGGCTAGGGTACTTATCAGAATTATTTGATTTTCGTTTATTGTCCAAGAACATCAAAATAGTCATAACTACTCAATGCCCATTGATGATCTTATTTTGAATAGTATACCTTTATTCTATAATATGGGGCGCTAAGGAGGTCATTTTTGGTCTCACTTTAGCCTCTAACAGTCCCAGTATACTACATGGTCACACAAATCAGTGGAACTTTGGTTTCTTGTGACAGCTTGATACACCTTTGCATAGGCATAGTACTTTGTAATTAGAATCATTAATGATTTAAACAATCAATATAGTGTGTATGGCCAAAATGACCACCTCAGTGTTTTATATACATCCCCAACATCTCCTTCAGAGGATAACACTACTGACCTGTCGCAACATAGGAGTCAGCTGCTCAGCCAAACGTGAGGCAAAGACATTTGGTGGAATCCATAAAGTCTGTGCCTATTGGTTCAACTTAAATATAAAAGAAGTAGATACAAAAGCTTTAACATGGTGAGTCTAAGTCATTTTTGGCCTGCTTTTTGAATGTGAAGATTGATTGGCTAGGGCACTTATCGGGATTATTTGATTCTCGCTTGTTGTCCAAGAACATCAAAATAGTCATAACTACTCAATGCCCATTGATGATCTTATTTTGAATAGCATACCTTTTTTCTATAATCTGGGGCGCTAAGGAGGTCATTTTTGGTCTTACTTTAGCCTCTAACAGCCCCAGTATACCACATGGTCACACAAATCAGTGGAACTTTGGTTTCTTGTGACAGCTTGATACACCTTTGCATAGGCATAATACTTTGTAATTAGAATCATTAATGATTTAAACAATCAATATAGTGTGTATGGCCAAAGTGACCACCTCATTGTTTTATATACATCCCCAACATCTCCTTCAGAGGACAACACTACTGACCTGTCGCAACATGGGAGTCAGCTACTGAGCCAAACCTGAGGCAAAGACATTTGGTGGAATCCATAAAGTCTGTGCCTATTGGTTCAACTTAAATATAGAAGAAGTAGACACAAAAGTTTTAACATGGTGAGTCTAAGTCATTTTTGGCCTGCTTTTTGAATCTGAAGATTGATTGGCTAGGGCACTTATAAGGATTATTTAATTCTCGCTTATTGTCCAAGAACGTCAAAATAGTCATAACTACTCAATGCCCATTGATGATCTTGTTTTGAATAGCATACCTTTATTCTATAATATGCGGCGCTAAGGAGGTCATTTTTGGTCTCACTTTAGCCTCTAACAGCCCCAGTATACCACATGGTCACACAAATCAGTGGAACTTTGGTTTTCTTGTGACAGCTGGTGGAATCCATAAATTCTGTGCCTATTGGTTCAACTTAAATATAAAAGAAGTAGATACAAAAGCTTTAACTCGGTGAGTCTAAGTCATTTTTGGCCTGCTTTTGAATCTGAAGATTGATTGGCTGAGGCACTTATAAGGATTATTTTACTCTCGCTTGTTGTCCAAGAACATCAAAATAGTCATAACTACTCAATGCCCATTGATGATCTTATTTTGAATAGCATACCGTTTTTGTATAATCTGGGGCGCTAAGGAGGTCATTTTTGGTCTTACTTTAGCCTCTAACAGCCCCAGTATACTACATGGTCACACAAATCAGTGGAACTTTGGTTTTCTTGTGACAGCTTGATACACCTTTGCATAGTCATAATACTTTGTAATTAGAATCACTAATGATTTAAACAATCAATATAGTGTGTATGACCAAAATGACCACCTCAGTGTTTTATATACATCCCCAACATCTCCTTCAGTGGACAACACTACTGACCTGTCGCAACATAGGAGTCAGCTACTCAGCCAAACGTGAGGCAAAGACATTTGGTGAAATCCATAAATTCTGTGCCTATTGGTTCAACTTAAATATAAAAGAAGTAGATACAAAAGTTTTAACTCGGTTAGCCTAAGTCATTTTTGGCCTGCTTTTGAATCTGAAGATTGATTGGCTGAGGCACTTATAAGGATTATTTTATTCTCGCTTGTTGTCCAAGAACATCAAAATAGTCATAACTACTCAATGCCCATTGATGATCTTATTTTGAATAGCATACCTTTTTTCTATAATCTGGGGCGCTAAGGAGGTCATTTTTGGTCTTACTTTAGCCTCTAACAGCCCCAGTATACCACATGGTCACACAAATCAGTGGAACTTTGGTTTCTTGTGACAGCTTGATACACCTTTGCATAGGCATAATACTTTGTAATTAGAATCATTAATGATTTAAACAATCAATATAGTGTGTATGGCCAAAGTGACCACCTCAGTGTTTTATATACATCCCCAACATCTCCTTCAGAGGACAACACTACTGACCTGTCGCAACATGGGAGTCAGCTACTGAGCCAAACCTGAGGCAAAGACATTTGGTGGAATCCATAAAGTCTGTGCCTATTGGTTCAACTTAAATATAGAAGAAGGAGACACAAAAGTTTTAACATGGTGAGTCTAAGTCATTTTTGGCCTGCTTTTTGAATCTGAAGATTGATTGGCTAGGGCACTTATCAGGATTATTTGATTCTCGCTTATTGTCCAAGAACGTCAAAATAGTCATAACTACTCAATGCCCATTGATGATCTTATTTTGAATAGCATACCTTTATTCTATAATATGGGGCGCTAAGGAGGTCATTTTTGGTCTCACTTTAGCCTCTAACAGCCCCAGTATACCACATGGTCACACAAATCAGTGGAACTTTGGTTTTCTTGTGACATTTGGTGAAATCCATAAATTCAGTGCCTATTGGTTCAACTTAAATATAAAAGAAGTAGATACAAAAGTTTTAATTCGGTTAGCCTAAGTCATTTTTGGCCTGCTTTTGAATCTGAAGATTGATTGGCTGAGGCACTTATAAGGATTATTTTATTCTCGCTTGTTGTCCAAGAACATCAAAATAGTCATAACTACTCAATGCCCATTGATGATCTTATTTTGAATAGCATACCTTTTTTCTATAATCTGGGGCGCTAAGGAGGTCATTTTTGGTCTTACTTTAGCCTCTAACAGCCCCAGTATACTACATGGTCACACAAATCAGTGGAACTTTGGTTTTCTTGTGACAGCTTGATACACCGATGCATAGGCATAATACTTTGTAATTAGAATCATTAATGATTTAAACAATCAATATAGTGTGTATGTCCAAAATGACCACCTCAGTGTTTTATATACATCCCCAACATCTCCTTCAGTGGACAACACTACTGACCTGTCGCAACATAGGAGTCAGCTACTCAGCCAAACGTGAGGCAAAGACATTTGGTGAAATCCATAAATTCTGTGCCTATTGGTTCAACTTAAATATAAAAGAAGTAGATACAAAAGTTTTAATTCGGTGAGCCTAAGTCATTTTTGGCCTGCTTTTGAATCTGAAGATTGATTGGCTGAGGCACTTATAAGGATTATTTTATTCTCGCTTGTTGTCCAAGAACATCAAAATAGTCATAACTACTCAATGCCCATTGATGATCCTTTTTTGAATAGCATACCTTTTTTCTATAATCTGGGGCGCTAAGGAGGTCATTTTTGGTCTTACTTTAGCCTCTAACAGCCCCAGTATACTACATGGTCACACAAATCAGTGGAACTTTGGTTTTCTTGTGACAGCTTGATACACCTTTGCATAGGCATAATACTTTGTAATTAGAATCATTAATGATTTAAACAATCAATATAGTGTGTATGTCCAAAATGACCACCTCAGTGTTTTATATACATCCCCAACATCTCCTTCAGTGGACAACACTACTGACCTGTCGCAACACAGGAGTCAGCTACTCAGCCAAATGTGAGGCAAAGACATTTGGTGAAATCCATAAATTCTGTGCCTATTGGTTCAACTTAAATATGAAAGAAGTAGATTCAAAAGTTTTAACTTGGTGAGCCTAAGTCATTTTTGGCCTGCTTTTGAATCTGAAGATTGATTGGCTAGGGCACTTATCGGGATTATTTGATTCTCGCTTGTTGTCCAAGAACATCAAAATAGTCATAACCACTCAATGCCCATTGATGATCTTATTTTGAATAGCAGACCTTTTTTCTATAATCTGGGGCGCTAAGGAGGTCATTTTTGGTCTTACTTTAGCCTCTAACAGCCCCAGTATACCACATGGTCACACAAATCAGTGGAACTTTGGTTTCTTGTGACAGCTTGATACACCTTTGCATAGGCATAATACTTTGTAATTAGAATCATTAATGATTTAAACAATCAATATAGTGTGTATGTCCAAAATGACCACCTCAGTGTTTTATATACATCCCCAACATCTCCTTCAGAGGACAACACTACTGACCTGTCGCAACATGGGAGTCAGCTACTCAGCGAAATGTGAGGCAAAGACATTTGGTGAAATCCATAAATTCTGTGCCTATTGGTTCAACTTTAATATAAAAGAAGTAGATACAAAAGTTTTAACTCGGTGAGCCTAAGTCATTTTTGGCCTGCTTTTGAATCTGAAGATTGATTGGCTAGGGCACTTATCAGGATTATTTGATTCTCGCTTGTTGTCCAAGAACATCAAAATAGTCATAACTACTCAATGCCCATTGATGATCTTATTTTGAATAGCATACCATTTTTCTATAATCTGGGGCGCTAAGGAGGTCATTTTTGGTCTTACTTTAGCCTCTAACAGCCCCAGTATACCAAATGGTCACACAAATCAGTGGAACTTTGGTTTCTTGTGACAGCTTGATACACCTTTGCATAGGCATAATACTTTGTAATTAGAATCATTAATGATTTAAACAATCAATATAGTGTGTATGGCCAAAATGACCACCTCAGTGTTTTATATACATCCCTAACATCTCCTTCAGAGGACAACACTACTGACCTGTCGCAACATAGGAGTCAGCTGCTCAGCAAAACCTGAGGCAAAGACATTTGGTGGAATCCATAAAGTCTGTGCCTATTGGTTCAACTTAAATATAAAAGAAATAGATACAAAAGTTTTAACATAGTGAGTCTAAGTCATTTTTGGCCTGCTTTTTGAATCTGAAGATTGATTGGCTAGGGTACTTATCAGAATTATTTGATTCTCGTTTATTGTCCAAGAACATCAAAATAGTCATAACTACTCAATGCCCATTGATGATCTTATTTTGAATAGTATACCTTTATTCTATAATATGGGGCGCTAAGGAGGTCATTTTTGGTCTCACTTTAGCCTCTAACAGCCCCAGTATACCACACGGTCACACAAATCAGTGGAACTTTGGTTTTCTTGTGACAGCTGGTGGAATCCATAAATTCTGTGCCTATTGGTTCAACTTAAATATAAAAGAAGTAGATACAAAAGTTTTAATTCGGTGAGCCTAAGTCATTTTTGGCCTGCTTTTGAATCTGAAGATTGATTGGCTGAGGCACTTATAAGGATTATTTTATTCTCGCGTGTTGTCCAAGAACATCAAAATAGTCATAACTACTCAATGCCCATTGATGATCTTATTTTGAATAGCATACCTTTTTTCTATAATCTGGGGCGCTAAGGAGGTCATTTTTGGTCTTACTTTAGCCTCTAACAGTCCCAGTATACTACATGGTCACACAAATCAGTGGAACTTTGGTTTCTTGTGACAGCTTGATACACCTTTGCATAGGCATAGTACTTTGTAATTAGAATCATTAATGATTTAAACAATCAATATAGTGTGTATGGCCAAAATGACCACCTCAGTGTTTTATATACATCCCCAACATCTCCTTCAGAGGATAACACTACTGACCTGTCGCAACATAGGAGTCAGCTGCTCAGCCAAACGTGAGGCAAAGACATTTGGTGGAATCCATAAAGTCTGTGCCTATTGGTTCAACTTAAATATAAAAGAAGTAGATACAAAAGCTTTAACATGGTGAGTCTAAGTCATTTTTGGCCTGCTTTTTGAATGTGAAGATTGATTGGCTAGGGCACTTATCGGGATTATTTGATTCTCGCTTGTTGTCCAAGAACATCAAAATAGTCATAACTACTCAATGCACATTGATGATCTTATTTTGAATAGCATACCTTTTTTCTATAATCTGGGGCGCTAAGGAGGTCATTTTTGGTCTTACTTTAGCCTCTAACAGCCCCAGTATACCACATGGTCACACAAATCAGTGGAACTTTGGTTTCTTGTGACAGCTTGATACACCTTTGCATAGGCATAATACTTTGTAATTAGAATCATTAATGATTTAAACAATCAATATAGTGTGTATGGCCAAAGTGACCACCTCATTGTTTTATATACATCCCCAACATCTCCTTCAGAGGACAACACTACTGACCTGTCGCAACATGGGAGTCAGCTACTGAGCCAAACCTGAGGCAAAGACATTTGGTGGAATCCATAAAGTCTGTGCCTATTGGTTCAACTTAAATATAGAAGAAGTAGACACAAAAGTTTTAACATGGTGAGTCTAAGTCATTTTTGGCCTGCTTTTTGAATCTGAAGATTGATTGGCTAGGGCACTTATAAGGATTATTTAATTCTCGCTTATTGTCCAAGAACGTCAAAATAGTCATAACTACTCAATGCCCATTGATGATCTTGTTTTGAATAGCATACCTTTATTCTATAATATGCGGCGCTAAGGAGGTCATTTTTGATCTCACTTTAGCCTCTAACAGCCCCAGTATACCACATGGTCACACAAATCAGTGGAACTTTGGTTTTCTTGTGACAGCTGGTGGAATCCATAAATTCTGTGCCTATTGGTTCAACTTAAATATAAAAGAAGTAGATACAAAAGCTTTAACTCGGTGAGTCTAAGTCATTTTTGGCCTGCTTTTGAATCTGAAGATTGATTGGCTGAGGCACTTATAAGGATTATTTTACTCTCGCTTGTTGTCCAAGAACATCAAAATAGTCATAACTACTCAATGCCCATTGATGATCTTATTTTGAATAGCATACCGTTTTTGTATAATCTGGGGCGCTAAGGAGGTCATTTTTGGTCTTACTTTAGCCTCTAACAGCCCCAGTATACTACATGGTCACACAAATCAGTGGAACTTTGGTTTTCTTGTGACAGCTTGATACACCTTTGCATAGTCATAATACTTTGTAATTAGAATCACTAATGATTTAAACAATCAATATAGTGTGTATGTCCAAAATGACCACCTCAGTGTTTTATATACATCCCCAACATCTCCTTCAGTGGACAACACTACTGACCTGTCGCAACATAGGAGTCAGCTACTCAGCCAAACGTGAGGCAAAGACATTTGGTGAAATCCATAAATTCTGTGCCTATTGGTTCAACTTAAATATAAAAGAAGTAGATACAAAAGTTTTAACTCGGTTAGCCTAAGTCATTTTTGGCCTGCTTTTGAATCTGAAGATTGATTGGCTGAGGCACTTATAAGGATTATTTTATTCTCGCTTGTTGTCCAAGAACATCAAAATAGTCATAACTACTCAATGCCCATTGATGATCTTATTTTGAATAGCATACCTTTTTTCTATAATCTGGGGCGCTAAGGAGGTCATTTTTGGTCTTACTTTAGCCTCTAACAGCCCCAGTATACCACATGGTCACACAAATCAGTGGAACTTTGGTTTCTTGTGACATTTGGTGAAATCCATAAATTCAGTGCCTATTGGTTCAACTTAAATATAAAAGAAGTAGATACAAAAGTTTTAATTCGGTTAGCCTAAGTCATTTTTGGCCTGCTTTTGAATCTGAAGATTGATTGGCTGAGGCACTTATAAGGATTATTTTATTCTCGCTTGTTGTCCAAGAACATCAAAATAGTCATAACTACTCAATGCCCATTGATGATCTTATTTTGAATAGCATACCTTTTTTCTATAATCTGGGGCGCTAAGGAGGTCATTTTTGGTCTTACTTTAGCCTCTAACAGCCCCAGTATACTACATGGTCACACAAATCAGTGGAACTTTGGTTTTCTTGTGACAGCTTGATACACCGATGCATAGGCATAATACTTTGTAATTAGAATCATTAATGATTTAAACAATCAATATAGTGTGTATGTCCAAAATGACCACCTCAGTGTTTTATATACATCCCCAACATCTCCTTCAGTGGACAACACTACTGACCTGTCGCAACATAGGAGTCAGCTACTCAGCCAAACGTGAGGCAAAGACATTTGGTGAAATCCATAAATTCTGTGCCTATTGGTTCAACTTAAATATAAAAGAAGTAGATACAAAAGTTTTAATTCGGTGAGCCTAAGTCATTTTTGACCTGCTTTTGAATCTGAAGATTGATTGGCTGAGGCACTTATAAGGATTATTTTATTCTCGCTTGTTGTCCAAGAACATCAAAATAGTCATAACTACTCAATGCCCATTGATGATCTTATTTTGAATAGCATACCTTTTTTCTATAATCTGGGGCGCTAAGGAGGTCATTTTTGGTCTTCCTTTAGCCTCTAACAGCCCCAGTATACTACATGGTCACACAAATCAGTGGAACTTTGGTTTTCTTGTGACAGCTTGATACACCTTTGCATAGGCATAATACTTTGTAATTAGAATCATTAATGATTTAAACAATCAATATAGTGTGTATGTCCAAAATGACCACCTCAGTGTTTTATATACATCCCCAACATCTCCTTCAGTGGACAACACTACTGACCTGTCGCAACATAGGAGTCAGCTACTCAGCCAAACGTGAGGCAAAGACATTTGGTGAAATCCATAAATTCTGTGCCTATTGGTTCAACTTAAATATGAAAGAAGTAGATTGAAAAGTTTTAACTCGGTGAGCCTAAGTCATTTTTGGTCTGCTTTTGAATCTGAAGATTGATTGGCTAGGGCACTTATCGGGATTATTTGATTCTCGCTTGTTGTCCAAGAACATCAAAATAGTCATAACTACTCAATGCCCATTGATGATCTTATTTTGAATAGCATACCTTTTTTCTATAATCTGGGGCGCTAAGGAGGTCATTTTTGGTCTTACTTTAGCCTCTAACAGCCCCAGTATACTACATGGTCACACAAATCAGTGGAACTTTGGTTTTCTTGTGACAGCTTGATACACCTTTGCATAGGCATAATACTTTGTAATTAGAATCATTAATGATTTAAACAATCAATATAGTGTGTATGTCCAAAATGACCACCTCAGTGTTTTATATACATCCCCAACATCTCCTTCAGTGGACAACACTACTGACCTGTCGCAACACAGGAGTCAGCTACTCAGCCAAATGTGAGGCAAAGACATTTGGTGAAATCCATAAATTCTGTGCCTATTGGTTCAACTTAATTATGAAAGAAGTAGATTCAAAAGTTTTAACTTGGTGAGCCTAAGTCATTTTTGGCCTGCTTTTGAATCTGAAGATTGATTGGCTAGGGCACTTATCGGGATTATTTGATTCTCGCTTGTTGTCCAAGAACATCAAAATAGTCATAACTACTCAATGCCCATTGATGATCTTATTTTGAATAGCATACCTTTTTTCTATAATCTGGGGCGCTAAGGAGGTCATTTTTGGTCTTACTTTAGCCTCTAACAGCCCCAGTATACCACATGGTCACACAAATCAGTGGAACTTTGGTTTCTTGTGACAGCTTGATACACCTTTGCATAGGCATAATACTTTGTAATTAGAATCATTAATGATTTAAACAATCAATATAGTGTGTATGTCCAAAATGACCACCTCAGTGTTTTATATACATCCCCAACATCTCCTTCAGAGGACAACACTACTGACCTGTCACAACATGGGAGTCAGCTACTCAGCCAAACGTGAGGCAAAGACATTTGGTGAAATCCATAAAGTCTGTGCCTATTGGTTCAACTTAAATATAAAAGAAGTAGATACAAAAGTTTTAACTCGGTGAGCCTAAGTCATTTTTGGCCTGCTTTTGAATCTGAAGATTGATTGGCTAGGGCACTTATCAGGATTATTTGATTCTCGCTTATTGTCCAAGAACATCAAAATAGTCATGACTACTCAATGGCCATTGATGATCTTATTTTGAATAGCATACCATTTTTCTATAATCTGGGGCGCTAAGGAGGTCATTTTTGGTCTTACTTTAGCCTCTAACAGCCCCAGTATACCAAATGGTCACACAAATCAGTGGAACTTTGGTTTCTTGTGACAGCTTGATACACCTTTGCATAGGCATAATACTTTGTAATTAGAATCATTAATGATTTAAACAATCAATATAGTGTGTATGGCCAAAATGACCACCTCAGTGTTTTATATACATCCCCAACATCTCCTTCAGAGGACAACACTACTGACCTGTCGCAACATAGGAGTCAGCTGCTCAGCAAAACCTGAGGCAAAGACATTTGGTGGAATCCATAAAGTCTGTGCCTATTGGTTCAACTTAAATATAAAAGAAGTAGATACAAAAGCTTTAACATGGTGAGTCTAAGTCATTTTTGGCCTGCTTTTTGAATCTGAAGATTGATTGGCTAGGGTACTTATCAGAATTATTTGATTCTCGTTTATTGTCCAAGAACATCAAAATAGTCATAACTACTCAATGCCCATTGATGATCTTATTTGGAATAGCATACCTTTATTGTATAATATGGGGCGCTAAGGAGGTCATTTTTGGTCTCACTTTAGCCTCTAACAGCCCCAGTATACCACACGGTCACACAAATCAGTGGAACTTTGGTTTTCTTGTGACAGCTGGTGGAATCCATAAATTCTGTGCCTATTGGTTCAACTTAAATATAAAAGAAGTAGATACAAAAGTTTTAATTCGGTGAGCCTAAGTCATTTTTGGCCTGCTTTTGAATCTGAAGATTGATTGGCTGAGGCACTTATAAGGATTATTTTATTCTCGCGTGTTGTCCAAGAACATCAAAATAGTCATAACTACTCAATGCCCATTGATGATCTTATTTTGAATAGCATACCTTTTTTCTATAATCTGGGGCGCTAAGGAGGTCATTTTTGGTCTTACTTTAGCCTCTAACAGTCCCAGTATACTACATGGTCACACAAATCAGTGGAACTTTGGTTTCTTGTGACAGCTTGATACACCTTTGCATAGGCATAATACTTTGTAATTAGAATCATTAATGATTTAAACAATCAATATAGTGTGTATGTCCAAAATGACCACCTCAGTGTTTTATATACATCCCCAACATCTCCTTCAGAGGATAACACTACTGACCTGTCGCAACATAGGAGTCAGCTGCTCAGCCAAACGTGAGGCAAAGACATTTGGTGGAATCCATAAAGTCTGTGCCTATTGGTTCAACTTAAATATAAAAGAAGTAGATACAAAAGCTTTAACATGGTGAGTCTAAGTCATTTTTGGCCTGCTTTTTGAATGTGAAGATTGATTGGCTAGGGCACTTATCAGGATTATTTGATTCTCGCTTATTGTCCAAGAACATCAAAATAGTCATAACTACTCAATGCCCATTGATGATCTTATTTGGAATAGCATACCTTTATTGTATAATATGGGGCGCTAAGGAGGTCATTTTTGGTCTCACTTTAGCCTCTAACAGCCCCAGTATACCACATGGTCACACAAATCAGTGGAACTTTGGTTTTCTTGTGACAGCTTGATACACCTTTGCATAGGCATAATACTTTGTAATTAGAATCATTAATGATTTAAACAATCAATATAGTGTGTATGTCCAAAATGACCACCTCAGTGTTTTATATACATCCCCAACATCTCCTTCAGAGGACAACACTACTGACCTGTCGCAACATGGGAGTCAGCTACTGAGCCAAACCTGAGGCAAAGACATTTGGTGGAATCCATAAAATCTGTGCCTATTGGTTCAACTTAAATATAGAAGAAGTAGACACAAAAGTTTTAACTTGGTGAGTCTAAGTCATTTTTGGCCTGCTTTTTGAATCTGAAGATTGATTGGCTAGGGCACTTATCAGGATTATTTGATTCTCGCTTATTGTCCAAGAACGTCAAAATAGTCATAACTACTCAATGCCCATTGATGATCTTATTTTGAATAGCATACCTTTATTCTATAATATGCGGCGCTAAGGAGGTCATTTTTGGTCTCACTTTAGCCTCTAACAGCCCCAGTATACCACATGGTCACACAAATCAGTGGAACTTTGGTTTTCTTGTGACAGCTGGTGGAATCCATAAATTCTGTGCCTATTGGTTCAACTTAAATATAAAAGAAGTAGATACAAAAGCTTTAACTCGGTGAGTCTAAGTCATTTTTGGCCTGCTTTTGAATCTGAAGATTGATTGGCTGAGGCACTTATAAGGATTATTTTATTCTCGCTTGTTGTCCAAGAACATCAAAATAGTCATAACTACTCAATGCCCATTGATGATCTTATTTTGAATAGCATACCTTTTTTCTATAATCTGGGGCGCTAAGGAGGTCATTTTTGGTCTTCCTTTAGCCTCTAACAGCCCCAGTATACTACATGGTCACACAAATCAGTGGAACTTTGGTTTTCTTGTGACAGCTTGATACACCTTTGCATAGGCATAATACTTTGTAATTAGAATCATTAATGATTTAAACAATCAATATAGTGTGTATGTCCAAAATGACCACCTCAGTGTTTTATATACATCCCCAACATCTCCTTCAGTGGACAACACTACTGACCAGTCGCAACATAGGAGTCAGCTACTCAGCCAAACGTGAGGCAAAGACATTTGGTGAAATCCATAAATTCTGTGCCTATTGGTTCAACTTAAATATGAAAGAAGTAGATTGAAAAGTTTTAACTCGGTGAGCCTAAGTCATTTTTGGTCTGCTTTTGAATCTGAAGATTGATTGGCTAGGGCACTTATCGGGATTATTTGATTCTCGCTTGTTGTCCAAGAACATCAAAATAGTCATAACTACTCAATGCCCATTGATGATCTTATTTTGAATAGCATACCTTTTTTCTATAATCTGGGGCGCTAAGGAGGTCATTTTTGGTCTTCCTTTAGCCTCTAACAGCCCCAGTATACTACATGGTCACACAAATCAGTGGAACTTTGGTTTTCTTGTGACAGCTTGATACACCTTTGCATAGGCATAATACTTTGTAATTAGAATCATTAATGATTTAAACAATCAATATAGTGTGTATGTCCAAAATGACCACCTCAGTGTTTTATATACATCCCCAACATCTCCTTCAGTGGACAACACTACTGACCTGTCGCAACATAGGAGTCAGCTACTCAGCCAAACGTGAGGCAAAGACATTTGGTGAAATCCATAAATTCTGTGCCTATTGGTTCAACTTAAATATGAAAGAAGTAGATGGAAAAGTTTTAACTCGGTGAGCCTAAGTCATTTTTGGTCTGCTTTTGAATCTGAAGATTGATTGGCTAGGGCACTTATCGGGATTATTTGATTCTCGCTTGTTGTCCAAGAACATCAAAATAGTCATAACTACTCAATGCCCATTGATGATCTTATTTTGAATAGCATACCTTTTTTCTATAATCTGGGGCGCTAAGGAGGTCATTTTGGGTCTTACTTTAGCCTCTAACAGCCCCAGTATACCACATGGTCACACAAATCAGTGGAACTTTGGTTTCTTGTGACAGCTTGATACACCTTTGCATAGGCATAATACTTTGTAATTAGAATCATTAATGATTTAAACAATCAATATAGTGTGTATGTCCAAAATGACCACCTCTGTGTTTTATATACATCCCCAACATCTCCTTCAGAGGACAACACTACTGACCTGTCGCAACATGGGAGTCAGCTACTCAGCCAAACGTGAGGCAAAGACATTTGGTGAAATCCATAAATTCTGTGCCTATTGGTTGACCTTAAATATGAAAGAAGTAGATTCAAAAGTTTTAACTCGGTGAGCCTAAGTCATTTTTGGTCTGCTTTTGAATCTGAAGATTGATTGGCTAGGGCACTTATCGGGATTATTTGATTCTCACTTGTTGTCCAAGAACATCAAAATAGTCATAACTACTCAATGCCCATTGATGATCTTATTTTGAATAGCATACCTTCTTTCTATAATCTGGGGCGCTAAAGAGGTCATTTTTGGTCTTACTTTAGCCTCTAACAGCCCCAATATACTACATGGTCACACAAATCAGTGGAACTTTGGTTTTCCTGTGACAGCTTGATACACCTTTGCACAGGCATAATACTTTGTAATTAGAATCATTAATGATTTAAACAATCAATATAGTGTGTATGTCCAAAATGACCACCTCAGTGTTTTATATACATCCCCAACATCTCCTTCAGTGGACAACACTACTGACCTGTCGCAACATAGGAGTCAGCTACTCAGCCAAACGTGAGGCAAAGACATTTGGTGAAATCCATAAATTCTGTGCCTTTTGGTTCAACTTAAATATGAAAGAAGTAGATTCAAAAGTTTTAACTCGGTGAGCCTAAGTCATTTTTGGTCTGCTTTTGAATCTGAAGATTGATTGGCTAGGGCACTTATCGGGATTATTTGATTTTCGCTTGTTGTCCAAGAACATCAAAATAGTCATAACTACTCAATGCCCATTGATGATCTTATTTTGCATAGTATACCATTTTTCTATAATCTGGGGCGCTAAGGAGGTCATTTTTGGTCTTCCTTTAGCCTCTAACAGCCCCAGTATACTACATGGTCACACAAATCAGTGGAACTTTGGTTTTCTTGTGACAGCTTGATACACCTTTGCATAGGCATAATACTTTGTAATTAGAATCATTAATGATTTAAACAATCAATATAGTGTGTATGTCCAAAATGACCACCTCAGTGTTTTATATACATCCCCAACATCTCCTTCAGTGGACAACACTACTGACCTGTCGCAACATAGGAGTCAGCTACTCAGCCAAACGTGAGGCAAAGACATTTGGTGAAATCCATAAATTCTGTGCCTATTGGTTCAACTTAAATATAAAAGAAGTAGATACAAAAGTTTTAACTCGGTGAGCCTAAGTCATTTTTGGCCTGCTTTTGAATCTGAAGATTGATTGGCTAGGGCACTTATCAGGATTATTTGATTCTCGCTTATTGTCCAAGAACATCAAAATAGTCATGACTACTCAATGGCCATTGATGATCTTATTTTGAATAGCATACCATTTTTCTATAATCTGGGGCGCTAAGGAGGTCATTTTTGGTCTTACTTTAGCCTCTAACAGCCCCAGTATACCAAATGGTCACACAAATCAGTGGAACTTTGGTTTCTTGTGACAGCTTGATACACCTTTGCATAGGCATAATACTTTGTAATTAGAATCATTAATGATTTAAACAATCAATATAGTGTGTATGGCCAAAATGACCACCTCAGTGTTTTATATACATCCCCAACATCTCCTTCAGAGGACAACACTACTGACCTGTCGCAACATAGGAGTCAGCTGCTCAGCAAAACCTGAGGCAAAGACATTTGGTGGAATCCATAAAGTCTGTGCCTATTGGTTCAACTTAAATATAAAAGAAGTAGATACAAAAGCTTTAACATGGTGAGTCTAAGTCATTTTTGGCCTGCTTTTTGAATCTGAAGATTGATTGGCTAGGGTACTTATCAGAATTATTTGATTCTCGTTTATTGTCCAAGAACATCAAAATAGTCATAACTACTCAATGCCCATTGATGATCTTATTTGGAATAGCATACCTTTATTGTATAATATGGGGCGCTAAGGAGGTAATTTTTGGTCTCACTTTAGCCTCTAACAGCCCCATTATACCACACGGTCACACAAATCAGTGGAACTTTGGTTTTCTTGTGACAGCTGGTGGAATCCATAAATTCTGTGCCTATTGGTTCAACTTAAATATAAAAGAAGTAGATACAAAAGTTTTAATTCGGTGAGCCTAAGTCATTTTTGGCCTGCTTTTGAATCTGAAGATTGATTGGCTGAGGCACTTATAAGGATTATTTTATTCTCGCGTGTTGTCCAAGAACATCAAAATAGTCATAACTACTCAATGCCCATTGATGATCTTATTTTGAATAGCATACCTTTTTTCTATAATCTGGGGCGCTAAGGAGGTCATTTTTGGTCTTACTTTAGCCTCTAACAGTCCCAGTATACTACATGGTCACACAAATCAGTGGAACTTTGGTTTCTTGTGACAGCTTGATACACCTTTGCATAGGCATAATACTTTGTAATTAGAATCATTAATGATTTAAACAATCAATATAGTGTGTATGTCCAAAATGACCACCTCAGTGTTTTATATACATCCCCAACATCTCCTTCAGAGGATAACACTACTGACCTGTCGCAACATAGGAGTCAGCTGCTCAGCCAAACGTGAGGCAAAGACATTTGGTGGAATCCATAAAGTCTGTGCCTATTGGTTCAACTTAAATATAAAAGAAGTAGATACAAAAGCTTTAACATGGTGAGTCTAAGTCATTTTTGGCCTGCTTTTTGAATGTGAAGATTGATTGGCTAGGGCACTTATCAGGATTATTTGATTCTCGCTTATTGTCCAAGAACATCAAAATAGTCATAACTACTCAATGCCCATTGATGATCTTATTTGGAATAGCATACCTTTATTGTATAATATGGGGCGCTAAGGAGGTCATTTTTGGTCTCACTTTAGCCTCTAACAGCCCCAGTATACCACATGGTCACACAAATCAGTGGAACTTTGGTTTTCTTGTGACAGCTTGATACACCTTTGCATAGGCATAATACTTTGTAATTAGAATCATTAATGATTTAAACAATCAATATAGTGTGTATGTCCAAAATGACCACCTCAGTGTTTTATATACATCCCCAACATCTCCTTCAGAGGACAACACTACTGACCTGTCGCAACATGGGAGTCAGCTACTGAGCCAAACCTGAGGCAAAGACATTTGGTGGAATCCATAAAATCTGTGCCTATTGGTTCAACTTAAATATAGAAGAAGTAGACACAAAAGTTTTAACTTGGTGAGTCTAAGTCATTTTTGGCCTGCTTTTTGAATCTGAAGATTGATTGGCTAGGGCACTTATCAGGATTATTTGATTCTCGCTTATTGTCCAAGAACGTCAAAATAGTCATAACTACTCAATGCCCATTGATGATCTTATTTTGAATAGCATACCTTTATTCTATAATATGCGGCGCTAAGGAGGTCATTTTTGGTCTCACTTTAGCCTCTAACAGCCCCAGTATACCACATGGTCACACAAATCAGTGGAACTTTGGTTTTCTTGTGACAGCTGGTGGAATCCATAAATTCTGTGCCTATTGGTTCAACTTAAATATAAAAGAAGTAGATACAAAAGCTTTAACTCGGTGAGTCTAAGTCATTTTTGGCCTGCTTTTGAATCTGAAGATTGATTGGCTGAGGCACTTATAAGGATTATTTTATTCTCGCTTGTTGTCCAAGAACATCAAAATAGTCATAACTACTCAATGCCCATTGATGATCTTATTTTGAATAGCATACCTTTTTTCTATAATCTGGGGCGCTAAGGAGGTCATTTTTGGTCTTCCTTTAGCCTCTAACAGCCCCAGTATACTACATGGTCACACAAATCAGTGGAACTTTGGTTTTCTTGTGACAGCTTGATACACCTTTGCATAGGCATAATACTTTGTAATTAGAATCATTAATGATTTAAACAATCAATATAGTGTGTATGTCCAAAATGACCACCTCAGTGTTTTATATACATCCCCAACATCTCCTTCAGTGGACAACACTACTGACCAGTCGCAACATAGGAGTCAGCTACTCAGCCAAACGTGAGGCAAAGACATTTGGTGAAATCCATAAATTCTGTGCCTATTGGTTCAACTTAAATATGAAAGAAGTAGATTGAAAAGTTTTAACTCGGTGAGCCTAAGTCATTTTTGGTCTGCTTTTGAATCTGAAGATTGATTGGCTAGGGCACTTATCGGGATTATTTGATTCTCGCTTGTTGTCCAAGAACATCAAAATAGTCATAACTACTCAATGCCCATTGATGATCTTATTTTGAATAGCATACCTTTTTTCTATAATCTGGGGCGCTAAGGAGGTCATTTTTGGTCTTCCTTTAGCCTCTAACAGCCCCAGTATACTACATGGTCACACAAATCAGTGGAACTTTGGTTTTCTTGTGACAGCTTGATACACCTTTGCATAGGCATAATACTTTGTAATTAGAATCATTAATGATTTAAACAATCAATATAGTGTGTATGTCCAAAATGACCACCTCAGTGTTTTATATACATCCCCAACATCTCCTTCAGTGGACAACACTACTGACCTGTCGCAACATAGGAGTCAGCTACTCAGCCAAACGTGAGGCAAAGACATTTGGTGAAATCCATAAATTCTGTGCCTATTGGTTCAACTTAAATATGAAAGAAGTAGATGGAAAAGTTTTAACTCGGTGAGCCTAAGTCATTTTTGGTCTGCTTTTGAATCTGAAGATTGATTGGCTAGGGCACTTATCGGGATTATTTGATTCTCGCTTGTTGTCCAAGAACATCAAAATAGTCATAACTACTCAATGCCCATTGATGATCTTATTTTGAATAGCATACCTTTTTTCTATAATCTGGGGCGCTAAGGAGGTCATTTTGGGTCTTACTTTAGCCTCTAACAGCCCCAGTATACCACATGGTCACACAAATCAGTGGAACTTTGGTTTCTTGTGACAGCTTGATACACCTTTGCATAGGCATAATACTTTGTAATTAGAATCATTAATGATTTAAACAATCAATATAGTGTGTATGTCCAAAATGACCACCTCTGTGTTTTATATACATCCCCAACATCTCCTTCAGAGGACAACACTACTGACCTGTCGCAACATGGGAGTCAGCTACTCAGCCAAACGTGAGGCAAAGACATTTGGTGAAATCCATAAATTCTGTGCCTATTGGTTGACCTTAAATATGAAAGAAGTAGATTCAAAAGTTTTAACTCGGTGAGCCTAAGTCATTTTTGGTCTGCTTTTGAATCTGAAGATTGATTGGCTAGGGCACTTATCGGGATTATTTGATTCTCACTTATTGTCCAAGAACATCAAAATAGTCATAACTACTCAATGCCCATTGATGTTCTTATTTTGAATAGCATACCTTTATTCTAAAATATGGGGCGCTAAGGAGGTCATTTTTGGTCTCACTTTAGCCTCTAACAGCCCCAGTATACCACATGGTCACACAAATCAGTGGAACCTTGGTTTTCTTGTGACAGCTGGTGGAATCCATAAATTCTGTGCCTATTGGTTCAACTTAAATATAAAAGAAGTAGATACAAAAGTTTTAATTCAGTGAGCCTAAGTCATTTTTGGCCTGCTTTTGAATCTGAAGATTGATTGGCTAGGGCACTTATCGGGATTATTTGATTTTCGCTTGTTGTCCAAGAACATCAAAATAGTCATAACTACTCAATGCCCATTGATGATCTTATTTTGAATAGTATACCCTTTTTCTATAATCTGGGGCGTAAGGAGGTCATTTTTGGTCTTACTTTAGCCTCTAACAGCCCCAGTATACTACATGGTCACACAAATCAGTGGAACTTTGGTTTTCTTGTGACAGCTTGATACACCTTTGCATAGGCATAATACTTTGTAATTAGAATCATTAATGATTTAAACAATCAATATAGTGTGTATGTCCAAAATAACCACCTCAGTGTTTTATATACATCAACAACATCTCCTTCAGTGGACAACACTACTGACCTGTCGCAACATAGGAGTCAGCTACTCAGCCAAACGTGAGGCAAAGACATTTGGTGAAATCCATAAATTCTGTGCCTATTGGTTCAACTTAAATATGAAAGAAGTAGATTGAAAAGTTTTAACTCGGTGAGCCTAAGTCATTTTTGGTCTGCTTTTGAATCTGAAGATTGATTGGCTAGGGCACTTATCGGGATTATTTGGTTCTCGCTTGTTGTCCAAGAACATCAAAATAGTCATAACTACTCAATGCCCATTGATGATATTATTTTGAATAGCATACCTTTTTTCTATAATCTGGGGCGCTAAGGAGGTCATTTTTGGTCTCACTTTAGCCTCGAACAGCCCCAGTATACCACATGGTTACACAAATCAGTGGAACTTTGGTTTTCTTGTGACAGCTGGTGGAATCCATAAATTCTGTGCCTATTGGTTCAACTTAAATATAAAAGAAGTAGATGCAAAAGTTTTAATTCTGTGAGCCTAAGTCATTTTTGGCCTTCTTTTGAATCTGAAGATTGATTGGCTGAGGCACTTATAAGGATTATTTTATTCTCGCTTGTTGTCCAAGAACATCAAAATAGTCATAACTACTCAATGCCCATTGATGATCTTATTTTGAATAGCATACCTTTTTTCTATAATCTGAGGCGCTAAGGAGGTCATTTTTGGTCTTACTTTAGCCTCTAACAGCCCCAGTATACTACATGGTCACACAAATCAGTGGAACTTTGGTTTTCTTTTGACAGCTTGATACACCGATGCATAGGCATAATACTTTGTAATTAGAATCATTAATGATTTAAACAATCAATATAGTGTGTATGTCCAAAATGACCACCTCAGTGTTTTATATACATCCCCAACATCTCCTTCAGTGGACAACACTACTGACCTGTCGCAACATAGGAGTCAGCTACTCAGCCAAACGTGAGGCAAAGACATTTGGTGAAATCCATAAATTCTGTGCCTATTGGTTCAACTTAAATATAAAAGAAGTAGATACAAAAGTTTTAATTCTGTGAGCCTAAGTCATTTTTGGCCTGCTTTTGAATCTGAAGATTGATTGGCTGAGGCACTTATAAGGATTATTTGATTCTCGCTTATTGTCCAAGAACATCAAAATAGTCATAACTACTCAATGCCCATTGATGATCTTATTTTGAATAGCATACCTTTTTTCTATAGTCTGGGGCGCTAAGGAGGTCATTTTTGGTCTTACTTTAGCCTCTAACAGCCCCAGTATACTACATGGTCACACAAATCAGTGGAACTTTGGTTTTCTTTTGACAGCTTGATACACCGATGCATAGGCATAATACTTTGTAATTAGAATCATTAATGATTTAAACAATCAATATAGTGTGTATGTCCAAAATGACCACCTCAGTGTTTTATATACATCCCCAACATCTCCTTCAGTGGACAACACTACTGACCTGTCGCAACATAGGAGTCAGCTACTCAGCCAAACGTGAGGCAAAGATATTTGGTGAAATCTATAAAGTCTGTGCCTATTGGTTCAACTTAAATATAAAAGAAGTAGATACAAAAGTTTTAATTCGGTGAGCCTAAGTCATTTTTGGCCTGCTTTTTGAATCTGAAGATTGATTGGCTAGGGCACTTATCAGGATTATTTGATTCTCACTTATTGTCCAAGAACATCAAAATAGTCATAACTACTCAATGCCCATTCATGATCTTATTTTGAATAGCATACCTTTATTCTAAAATATGGGGCGCCAAGGAGGTCATTTTTGGTCTCACTTTAGCCTCTAACAGCCCCAGTATACCACATGGTCACACAAATCAGTGGAACTTTGGTTTTCTTGTGACAGCTGGTGGAATCCATAAATTCTGTGCCTATTGGTTCAACTTAAATATAAAAGAAGTAGATACAAAAGTTTTAATTCTGTCAGCCTAAGTCATTTTTGGACTGCTTTTGAATCTGAAGATTGATTGGCTGAGGCACTTATAAGGATTATTTTATTCTCGCTTGTTGTCCAAGAACATCAAAATAGTCCTAACTACTCAATGCCCATTGATGATCTTATTTTGAATAGCATACCTTTTTTCTATAATCTGAGGCGCTAAGGAGGTCATTTTTGGTCTCACTTTAGCCTCTAACAGCCCCAGTATACTACATGGTCACACAAATCAGTGGAACTTTGGTTTTCTTGTGACAGCTTGATACACCTTTGCATAGGCATAATACTTTGTATTTAGAATCATTAATGATTTAAACAATCAATATAGTGTGTATGTCCAAAATGACCACCTCAGTGTTTTATATACATCCCCAACATCTCCTTCAGTGGACAACACTACTGACCTGTCGCAACATAGGAGTCAGCTACTCAGCCAAACGTGAGGCAAAGACATTTGGTGAAATCCATAAATTCTGTGCCTATTGGTTCAACTTAAATATGAAAGAAGTAGATTCAAAAGTTTTAACTCGGTGAGCCTAAGTCATTTTTGGCCTGCTTTTGAATCTGAAGATTGATTGGCTAGGGCACTTATCGGGATTATTTGATTTGCGCTTGTTGTCCAAGAACATCAAAATAGTCATAACTACTCAATGCCCATTGATGATCTTATTTTGAATAGCATACCTTTTTTCTATAATCTGGGACGCTAAGGAGGTCATTTTTGGTCTTACTTTAGCCTCTAAGAGCCCCAGTATACCACACGGTCACACAAATCAGTGGAACTTTGGTTTCTTGTGACAGCTTGATAAACCTTTGCATAGGCATAATACTTTGTAATTAGAATCATTAATGATTTAAACAATCAATATAGTGTGTATGGCCAAAGTGACCACCTCAGTGTTTTATATACATCCCCAACATCTCCTTCAGAGGACAACACTACTGACCTGTCGCAACATGGGAGTCAGCTACTCAGCCAAACGTGAGGCAAAGACATTTGGTGAAATCCGTAAATTCTGTGCCTATTGGTTCAACTTAAATATAAAAGAAGTAGATTCAAAAGTTTTAACTCGGTGATCCTCAGTCATTTTTGGCCTGCTTTTTGAATCTGAAGATTGATTGGCTAGGGCACTTATCAGGATTATTTGATTCTCGCTTATTGTCCAAGAACATCAAAATAGTCATAACTACTCAATGCCCATTGATGATCTTATTTTGAATAGCATACCTTTATTCTAAAATCTGGGGCGCTAAGGAGGTCATTTTTGGTCTCACTTTAGCCTCTAACAGCCCCAGTATACCACATGGTCACACAAATCAGTGGAACTTTGGTTTTTTTGTGACAGCTGGTGGAATCCATAAATTCTGTGCCTATTGGTTCAACTTAAATATAAAAAAGTAGATACAAAAGTTTTAATTCTGTGAGCCTAAGTCATTTTTGGCCTGCTTTTGAATCTGAAGATTGAATGGCTGAGGCACTTATAAGGATTACTTTATTCTCGCTTGTTGTCCAAGAACATCAAAATAGTCATAACTACTCAATGCCCATTGATGATCTTATTTTGAATAGCATACCTTTTTTCTATAATCTGGGGCGCTAAGGAGGTCATTTTTGGTCTTACTTTAGCCTCTAACAGCCCCAGTATACTACATGGTCACACAAATCGGTGGAACTTTGGTTTTCTTGTGACAGCTTGATACACCTTTGCATAGGCATAATACTTTGTAATTAGAATCATTAATGATTTAAACAATCAATATAGTGTGTATGGCCAAAGTGACCACCTCAGTGTTTTATATACATCCCCAACATCTCCTTCAGAGGACAACACTACTGACCTGTCGCAACATAGGAGTCAGCTACTCAGCCAAACGTGAGGCAAAGACATTTGGTGAAATCCATAAATTCTGTGCCTATTGGTTCAACTTAAATATAAAAGAAGTAGATACAAAAGTTTTAAATCTGTGAGCCTAAGTCATTTTTGGCCTGCTTTTGAATCTGAAGATTGATTGGCTGAGGCACTTATAAGGATTATTTTGTTCTCGCTTGTTGTCCAAGAACATCAAAATAGTCATAACTACTCAATGCCCATTGATGATCTTATTTTGAATAGCATACCTTTTTTCTATAATCTGGGGCGCCAAGGAGGTCATTTTTGGTCTTACTTTAGCCTCTAACAGCCCCAGTATACTACATGGTCACACAAATCAGTGGAACTTTGGTTTTCTTGTGACAGCTTGATAAACCGATGCATAGGCATAATACTTTGTAATTAGAATCATTAATGATTTAAACAATCAATATAGTGTGTATGTCCAAAATGACCACCTCAGTGTTTTATATACATCCCCAACATCTCCTTCAGAGGACAACACTACTGACCTGTCGCAACATGGGAGTCAGCTACTCAGCCAAACCTGAGGCAAAGATATTTGGTGGAATCCATAAAGTCTGTGCCTATTGGTTCAACTTAAATATAAAAGAAGTAGATACAAAAGTTTTAACATGGTGAGTCTAAGTCATTTTTGGCCTGCTTTTTGAATCTGAAGATTGATTGGCTAGGGCACTTATCAGGATTATTTGATTCTCGCTTATTGTCCAAGAACATCAAAATAGTCATAACTACTCAATGCCCATTGATGATCTTATTTTGAATAGCATGCCTTTATTCTATAATATGGGGCGCTAAGGAGGTCATTTTTGGTCTTACTTTAGCCTCTAACAGCCCCAGTATACTACATGGTCACACAAATCAGTGGAACTTTGGTTTTCTTGTGACAGCTTGATACACCTTTGCATAGGAATAATACTTTGTAATTAGAATCATTAATGATTTAAACAATCAATATAGTGTGTATGTCCAAAATGACCACCTCAGTGTTTTATATACATCCCCAACATCTCCTTCAGTGGACAACACTACTGACCTGTCTCAACATAGGAGTCAGCTACTCAGCCAAACGTGAGGCAAAGACATTTGGTGAAATCCATAAATTTTGTGCCTATTGGTTCAACTTAAATATGAAAGAAGTAGATTCAAAAGTTTTAACTCGGTGAGCCTAAGTCATTTTTGGTCTGCTTTTTGAATCTGAAGATTGATTGGCTAGGGCACTTATCGGGATTATTTGATTCTCGCTTGTTGTTCAAGAACATCAAAATAGTCATAACTACTCAATGCCCATTGATGATCTTATTTTGAATAGCATACCTTTTTTCTATAATCTGGGGCGCTAAGGAGGTCATTTTTGGTCTTACTTTAGCCTCTAACAGCCCCAGTATACCACACGGTCACACAAATCAGTGGAACTTTAGTTTCTTGTGACAGCTGGTGGAATCCATAAATTCTGTGGTTATTGGTTCAACTTAAATATAAAAGAAGTAAATACAAAAGTTTTAACTCAGTGAGCCTAAGTCATTTTTGACCTGCTTTTGAATCTGAAGATTGATTGCCTGAGGGACTTATAAGTATTATTTTATTCTCGCTTGTTGTCCAAGAACATCAAAATAGTCATAACTACTCAATGCCCATTGATGATCTTATTTTGAATAGCATACCTTTTTTCTATAATCTGGGGCGCTAAGGAGGTCATTTTTGGTCTTACTTTAGCCTCTAACAGCCCTAGTATACTACATGGTCACACAAATCAGTGGAACTTTGGTTTTCTTGAGACAGCTTGATACACCTTTGCATAGGCATAATACTTTGTAATTAGAATCATTAATGATTTAAACAATCAATATAGTGTGTATGGCCAAAGTGACCACCTCAGTGTTTTATATACATCCCCAACATCTCCTTCAGAGGACAACACTACTGATCTGTTACAACATGGGAGTCAGCTACTCAACCAAACCTGAGGCAAAGACATTTGGTGGAATCCATAAAGTCTGTGCCTATTGGTTCAACTTAAATATAAAAGAACTAGATTCAAAAGTTTTAACTCGGTGAGCCTAAGTCATTTTTGGCCTGCTTTTGAATCTGAAGATTGATTGGCTAGGACACTTATCAGGATTATTTGATTCTCGCTTGTTGTCCAAGAACATGAAAATGTCATAACTACTCAATGCCCATTGATGATCTTTTTTGAAGAGCATACCTTGTTTCTATAATCTGGGGCGCTAAGTAGGTCATTTTTGGTCTTACTTTAGCCTCTAACAGCCCCAGTATACCACATGGTCACACAAATCAGTGGAACTTTGGTTTCTTGTGGCAGCTTGATACACCTTTGCATAGGCATAATACTTTGTAATTAGAATCATTAATGATTTAAACAATCAATATAGTGTGTATGGCCAAAGTGACCACCTCAGTGTTTTATATACATCCCCAACATCTCCTTCAGAGGACAACACTACTGACCTGTCGCAACATAGGAGTCAGCTACTCAGCCAAACCTGAGGCAAAGACAATTTGGTGGAATCCATAAAGTCTGTGCCTATTGGTTCAACTTAAATATAAAAGAAGTAGATACAAAAGTTTTAACATGGTGAGTCTAAGTCATTTTTGGCCTGCTTTTTGAATCTGAAGATTGATTGGCTAGGGCAATTATCAGGATTATTTGATTCTCGCTTATTGTCCAAGAACATTAAAATAGTCATAACTACTCAATGCCCATTGATGATCTTATTTTGAATAACATACCTTTATTCTATAATATGAGGCGCTAAGGAGGTCATTTTTGGTCTCACTTTATCCTGTAACAGCCCCAACATACCACAAGATCACACCAATCAGTGGAACTTTGTTTTTCTTGTGACAGCTGGTGGAATCCATAAATTCTGTGCTTATTGGTTCAACTTAAATATAAAAGAAGTAGATACAAAAGTTTTAACTTGGTGAGCCTAAGTCATTTTTGGCCTTCTTTTGAATCTGAAGATTGATTGGCTGAGGCACTTATCAGGATTATTTGATTCTTGCTTGTTCTCCAAGAACATCAAAATAGTCATAGCTACTCAATGCCCATTGATGATCTTATTTTGAATAGCATACCTTTTTTCTATAATCTGGGGCGCTAAGGAGGTCATTTTTGGTCTTACTTTAGCCTCTAACAGCCCCAGTATACCACATGGTCACACAAATCAGTAGAACTTTGATTTTCTTGTGGCAGCTTGATACACCTTTGCATAGGCATAATACTTTGTAATTAGAATCATTAATGATTTAAACAATCAATATAGTGTGTATGGCCAAAATGACCACCTCAGTGTTTTATATATATCCCCGACATCTCCTTCAGAGGGCAACACTACTGACCTGTCGCAACATGGGAGTCAGCTACTCAGCCAAACCTGAGGCAAAGACATTTGGTGGAATCCATAAAGTCTGTGCCTATTGGTTCAACTTAAATATAAAAGAAGTAGATACAAAAGTTTTAACATTGTGAGTCTAAGTCATTTTTGGCCTGCTTTTTGAATCTGAAGATTTATTGGCTAGGGCACTTATCAGGATTATTTGATTGTCGCTTATTCTCCAAGAACATCAAATAGTCATAACTACTCAATGCCCATTAATGATCTTTGTTGAATAGCATACCTTTTTTCTATAATCTGGGGCGCTAAGGAGGTCATTTTTGGTCTTACTTTAGCCTGTAACAGCCCCAGTATACCACATGGTCACACCAATCAGTGGAACGTTGGTTTCTTGTGACAGCTTGATACACCTTTGCATAGGCATAATACTTTGTAATTAGAATCATTAATGATTTAAACAATCAATATAGTGTGTATGGCCAAAGTGACCACCTTAGTGTTTTATATACATCCCCAACATCTCCTTCAGAGGACAACACTACTGACCTGTCGCAACATGGGAGTCAGCTACTCAGCCAAATGTGAGGCAAAGACATTTTGTGGATTCCATAAAGTCTGTGCCTATTGGTTCAACTTAAATATAAACGAAGTAGATACAAAAGTTTTAACATGGTGAGTCTAAGTCATTTTTGGCCTGCTTTTTGAATCTGAAGATTGATTGGCTAGGGCACTTATCAGGATTATTTGATTCTCGCTTATTGTCCAAGAACATCAAAATAGTCATAACTATTCAATGCCCATTGATGATCTTATTTTGAATAGTATACCTTTATTCTATAATATGGGGCGCTAAGGAGGTCATTTTTGGTCTCACTTTAGCCTCTAACAGCCCCAGTATGCCCCAGGGTCACACAAATCAGGGAAACTTTGGTTTTCTTGTGACAGCTGTTGGAATCCATGAATTCTGTGCCTATTGGTTCAACTTAAATATAGCAGAAGTAGATATAAAAGTTTTAACTCGGTGAGCCTAAGTCACTTTTGGCCTGCTTTTGAATCTGAAGATTGATTGGCTGAGGCACTTATAAGGATTATTTTATTCTCACTTGTTGTCCAAGAACATCAAAATAGTCAAAACTACTCAATGCCCATTGATGATCTTATTTTGAATAGCATACCTTTTTTCTATAATCTGGGGCGCTAAGGAGGTCATTTTTGGTCTTACTTTAGCCTCTAACAGCCCCAGTATACTACATGGTCACACAAATCAGTGGAACTTTGGTTTTCTTGTGACAGCTTGATACACCGTTGCATAGGCATAATACTTTGTAATTAGAATCATTAATGATTTAAACAATCAGTATAGTGTGAATGGCCAAAATGACCACCTCAGTGTTTTATATAAATCCCCAACATCTCCTTCAGAGGACAATACTACTGACCTGTCGCAACATGGGAGTCAGCTACTCAGCCAAACCTGAGGCAAAGACATTTGGTGGAATTCATAAAGTCTGTGCCTATTGGTTCAACTTAAATATAAAAGAAGTAGATACAAAAGTTTTAACATGGTGAGTCTAAGTCATTTTTGGCCTGCTTTTTGAATCTGAAGATTGATTGGCTAGGGCACTTATCAGGATTATTTCATTCTTGCTTATTGTCAAAGAACATCAAAATAGTCATAACTACTCAATGCCCATTGATGATCTTATTTTGAATAGCATACCTTTATTCTATAATATGGGGCGCTAAGGAGGTCATTTTTGGTCTCACTTTAGCCTCTAACAGCCCTAGTATACCACATGGTCACACAAATCAGTGGAACTTTAGTTTTCTTGTGACAGCTGGTGGAATCCATAAATTGTGTGCCTATTGGTTCAACTTAAATATAAAAGAAGTAGATATAAAAGTTGTAACTCGGTGAGCCTAAGTCATTTTTGGCCTGCTTTTGAATCTGAAGATTGATTTCCTGAGGCACTTATAAGGATTATTTTATTCTCGCTTGTTGTCCAAGAACATCAAAATAGTCAAAACTACTCAATGCCCATTGATGATCTTATTTTGAATAGCATACCTTTTTTCTATAATCTGGGGCGCTAAGGAGGTCATTTTTGGTCTTACTTTAGCCTCTAACAACCCCAGTATACTACATGGTCACACAAATCAGTGGAACTTTGGTTTTCTTGTGACAGCTTGATACACTGTTGCATAGGCATAATACTTTGTAATTAGAATCATTAATGATTTAAACAATCAATATAGTGTGTATGTCCAAAATGACCACCTCAGTGTTTTATATACATCCCCAACATCTCCTTCAGAGGACAACACTACTGACCTGTCGCAACATAGGAGTCAGCTACTCAGCCAAAC
Organism: Sabellastarte sp. h YS-2021; assembly: GCA_964017235.1. Taxonomy (NCBI): domain Eukaryota; kingdom Metazoa; phylum Annelida; class Polychaeta; order Sabellida; family Sabellidae; genus Sabellastarte; species Sabellastarte sp. h YS-2021. Next base: position 79,660,455 of record OZ024934.1, on the reverse strand, counting down.
CTGAGGCAAAGACATTTGGTGAAATCCATAAAGTCTGTGCCTATTGGTTCAACTTAAATATAAAAGAAGTAGAAACAAAAGTTTTAACATGGTGAGTCTAAGTCATTTTTGGCCTGCTTTTTGAATCTGAAGATTGATTGGCTAGGGCACTTATCAGGATTATTTGATTCTCGCTTATTGTCCAAGAACATCAAAATAGTCATGACTACTCAATGCCCATTGATGATCTTATTTTGAATAGCATACCTTTATTCTATAATATGGGGCGCTAAGGAGGTCATTTTTGGTCTCACTTTAGCCTCTAACAGCCCTAGTATACCACATGGTCACACAAATCAGTGGAACTTTGGTTTTCTTGTGACAGCTGGTGGAATCCATAAATTCTGTGCCTATTGGTTCAACTTAAATATAACAGAAGTAGATATAAAAGTTCTAACTCGGTGAGCCTCAGTCATTTTTGGCCTGCTTTTGAATCTGAAGATTGATTGGCTGAGGCACTTATAAGGATTATTTTATTCTCGCTTGTTGTCCAAGAACATCAAAATAGTCAAAACGACTCAATGCCCATTAATGATCTTATTTTGAATAGCATACCTTTTTTCTATAATCTGGGGTGCTAAGGAGATCATTTTTGGTCTTACTTTAGCCTCTAACAGTCCCAGTATACTACATGGTCACACAAATCAGTGGATCTTTGGTTTTCTTGTGACAGCTTGATACCCCTTTGCATAGGCATAATACTTTGTAATTAGAATCATTAATGAGTTAAACAATCAATATAGTGTGTATGGCCAAAGTGACCACCTCAGTGTTTTATATACATCCCCAACATCTCCTTCAGAGGACAACACTACTGACCTGTCGCAACATAGGAGTCAGCTACTCAGCCAAACCTGAGGCAAAGACAATTTGGTGGAATCCATAAAGTCTGTGCCTATTGGTTCAACTTAAATATAAAAGAAGTAGATACAAAAGTTTTAACATGGTGAGTCTAAGTCATTTTTGGCCTGCTTTTTGAATCTGAAGATTGATTGGCTAGAGCAATTATCAGGATTATTTGATTCTCGCTTATTGTCCAAGAACATTAAAATAGTCATAACTACTCAATGCCCATTGATGATCTTATTTTGAATAACATACCTTTATTCTATAATATGAGGCGCTAAGGAGGTCATTTTTGGTCTCACTTTATCCTGTAACAGCCCCAACATACCACAAGATCACACCAATCAGTGGAACTTTGTTTTTCTTGTGACAGCTGGTGGCATCCATAAATTCTGTGCTTATTGGTTCAACTTAAATATAAAAGAAGTAGATACAAAAGTTTTAACTTGGTGAGCCTAAGTCATTTTTGGCCTTCTTTTGAATCTGAAGATTGATTGGCTGAGGCACTTATCAGGATTATTTGATTCTTGCTTGTTCTCCAAGAACATCAAAATAGTCATAGCTACTCAATGCCCATTGATGATCTTATTTTGAATAGCATACCTTTTTTCTATAATCTGGGGCGCTAAGGAGGTCATTTTTGGTCTTACTTTAGCCTCTAACAGCCCCAGTATACCACATGGTCACACAAATCAGTAGAACTTTGATTTTCTTGTGGCAGCTTGATACACCTTTGCATAGGTATAATACTTTGTAATTAGAATCATTAATGATTTAAACAATCAATATAGTGTGTATGGCCAAAATGACCACCTCAGTGTTTTATATATATCCCCGACATCTCCTTCAGAGGGCAACACTACTGACCTGTCGCAACATGGGAGTCAGTTACTCAGCCAAACCTGAGGCACAGACATTTGGTGGAATCCATAAAGTCTGTGCCTATTGGTTCAACTTAAATATAAAAGAAGTAGATACAAAAGTTTTAACATCGTGAGTCTAAGTCATTTTTGGCCTGCTTTTTGAATCTGAAGATTTATTGGCTAGGGCACTTATCAGGATTATTTGATTCTCGCTTATTCTCCAAGAACATCAAATAGTCATAACTACTCAATGCCCATTAATGATCTTTGTTGAATAGCATACCTTTTTTCTATAATCTGGGGCGCTAAGGAGGTCATTTTTGGTCTTACTTTAGCCTGTAACAGCCCCAGTATACCACATGGTCACACAAATCAGTGGAACGTTGGTTTCTTGTGACAGCTTGATACACCTTTGCATAGGCATAATACTTTGTAATTAGAATCATTAATGATTTAAACAATCAATATAGTGTGTATGGCCAAAGTGACCACCTTAGTGTTTTATATACATCCCCAACATCTCCTTCAGAGGACAACACTACTGACCTGTCACAACATGGGAGTCAGCTACTCAGCCAAACGTGAGGCAAAGACATTTTGTGGATTCCATAAAGTCTGTGCCTATTGGTTCAACTTAAATATAAACGAAGTAGATACAAAAGTTTTAACATGGTGAGTCTAAGTCATTTTTGGCCTGCTTTTTGAATCTGAAGATTGATTGGCTAGGGCACTTATCAGGATTCTTTGATTCTCGCTTATTGTCCAAGAACATCAAAATAGTCATAACTATTCAATGCCCATTGATGATCTTATTTTGAATAGCATACCTTTATTCTATAATATGGGGCGCTAAGGAGGTCATTTTTGGTCTCACTTTAGCCTCTAACAGCCCCAGTATGCCCCAGGGTCACACAAATCAGGGGAACTTTGGTTTTCTTGTGACAGCTGTTGGAATCCATGAATTCTGTGCCTATTGGTTCAACTTAAATATAGCAGAAGTAGATATAAAAGTTTTAACTCGGTGAGCCTAAGTCATTTTTGGCCTGCTTTTGAATCTGAAGATTGATTGGCTGAGGCACTTATAAGGATTATTTTATTCTCACTTGTTGTCCAAGAACATCAAAATAGTCAAAACTACTCAATGCCCATTGATGATCTTATTTTGAATAGCATACCTTTTTTCTATAATCTGGGGCGCTAAGGAGGTCATTTTTGGTCTTACTTTAGCCTCTAACAGCCCCAGTATACTACATGGTCACACAAATCAGTGGAACTTTGGTTTTCTTGTGACAGCTTGATACACCTTTGCATAGGCATAATACTTTGTAAATAGAATCATTAATGATTTAAACAATCAATATAGTGTGTATGGCCAAAGTGACCACCTCAGTGTTTTATATACATCCCCAAAATCTCCTTCAGTGGACAACACTACTGACCTGTCGTAACATGGGAGTCAGGTACTCAGCCAAACCTGAGACAAAGACATTTGGTGGAATCCATAAAGTCTGTGCCTATTGGTTCAACTTAAATATAAAAGAAGTAGATACAAAAGTTTTAACATGGTAAGTCTAAGTCATTTTTGGCCTGCTTTTTGAATCTGAAGATTGATTGGCTAGGGCACTTATCAGGATTATTTGATTCTCGCTTATTGTCCAAGAACATCAAAATAGTCATAACTATTCAATGCCCATTGATGATCTTATTTTGAATAGCATACCTTTATTCTATAATATGGGGCGCTAAGGAGGTCATTTTTGGTCTCACTTTAGCCTCTAACAGCCCCAGTATGCCCCAGGGTCACACAAATCAGGGGAACTTTGGTTTTCTTGTGACAGCTGTTGGAATCCATGAATTCTGTGCCTATTGGTTCAACTTAAATATAGCAGAAGTAGATATAAAAGTTTTAACTCGGTGAGCCTAAGTCATTTTTGGCCTGATTTTGAATCTGAAGATTGATTGGCTGAGGCACTTATAAGGATTATTTTATTCTCACTTGTTGTCCAAGAACATCAAAATAGTCAAAACTACTCAATGCCCATTGATGATCTTATTTTGAATAGCATACCTTTTTTCTATAATCTGGGGCGCTAAGGAGGTCATTTTTGGTCTTACTTTAGCCTCTAACAGCCCCAGTATACTACATGGTCACACAAATCAGTGGAACTTTGGTTTTCTTGTGACAGCTTGATACACCTTTGCATAGGCATAATACTTTGTAAATAGAATCATTAATCATTTAAACAATCAATATAGTGTGTATGGCCAAAGTGACCACCTCAGTGTTTTATATACATCCCCAAAATCTCCTTCAGTGGACAACACTACTGACCTGTCGTAACATGGGAGTCAGGTACTCAGCCAAACCTGAGACAAAGACATTTGGTGGAATCCATAAAGTCTGTGCCTATTGGTTCAACTTAAATATAAAAGAAGTAGATACAAAAGTTTTAACATGGTGAGTCTAAGTCATTTTTGGCCTGCTTTTTGAATCTGAAGATTGATTGGCTAGGGCACTTATCAGGATTATTTTATTCTCACTTATTGTCCAAGAACATCAAAATAGTCATAACTACTCAATGCCCATTGATGATCTTATTTTGAATAGCATACCTTTTTTCTATAATCTGGGGCGCTAAGGAGGTCATTTTTAGTCTTACTTTAGCCTCTAACAGCCCCAGTATACTACATGGTCACACAAATCAGTGGAACTTTGGTTTTCTTGTGACAGCTTGATACACCGTTGCATATGCATAATACTTTGTAATTAGAATCATTAATGATTTAAACAATCAGTATAGTGTGAATGGCCAAAATGACCACCTCAGTGTTTTATATAAATCCCCAACATCTCCTTCAGAGGACAATACTACTGACCTGTCGCAATATGGGAGTCAGCTACTCAGCCAAACCTGAGGCAAAGACATTTGGTGGAATCCATAAAGTCTGTGCCTATTGGTTCAACTTAAATATAAAAGAAGTAGATACAAAAGTTTTAACATGGTGAGTCTAAGTCATTTTTGGCCTGCTTTTTGAATCTGAAGATTGATTGGCTAGGGCACTTATCAGGATTATTTCATTCTTGCTTATTGTCAAAGAACATCAAAATAGTCATAACTACTCAATGCCCATTGATGATCTTATTTTGAATAGCATACCTTTATTCTATAATATTGGGCGCTAAGGAGGTCATTTTTGGTCTCACTTTAGCCTCTAACAGCCCTAGTATACCACATGGTCACACAAATCAGTGGAACTTTAGTTTTCTTGTGACAGCTGGTGGAATCCATAAATTGTGTGCCTATTGGTTCAACTTAAATATAAAAGAAGTAGATATAAAAGTTTTAACTCGGTGAGCCTAAGTCATTTTTGGCCTGCTTTTGAATCTGAAGATTGATTTCCTGAGGCACTTATAAGGATTATTTTATTCTCGCTTGTTGTCCAAGAACATCAAAATAGTCAAAACTACTCAATACCCATTGATGATCTTATTTTGAATAGCATACCTTTTTTCTATAATCTGGGGCGCTAAGGAGGTGATTTTTGGTCTTACTTTAGCCTCTAACAGCCCCAGTATACTACATGGTCACACAAATCAGTGGAACTTTGGTTTTCTTGTGACAGCTTGATACACTGTTGCATAGGCATAATACTTTGTAATTAGAATCATTAATGATTTAAACAATCAGTATAGTGTGAATGGCCAAAATGACCACCTCAGTGTTTTATATAAATCCCCAACATCTCCTTCAGAGGACAATACTACTGACCTGTCGCAACATGGGAGTCAGCTACTCAGCCAAACCTGAGGCAAAGACATTTGGTGGAATCCATAAAGTCTGTGCCTATTGGTTCAACTTAAATATAAAAGAAGTAGATACAAAAGTTTTAACATGGTGAGTCTAAGTCATTTTTGGCCTGCTTTTTGAATCTGAAGATTGATTGGCTAGGGCACTTATCAGGATTATTTCATTCTTGCTTATTGTTAAAGAACATCAAAATAGTCATAACTACTCAATGCCCTTTGATGATCTTATTTTGAATAGCATACCTTTATTCTATAATATGGCACGCTAAGGAGGTCATTTTTGGTCTTACTTTAGCCTCTAACAGCCCTAGTATACCACATGGTCACACAAATCAGTAGAACTTTAGTTTTCTTGTGACAGCTGGTGGAATTCATAAATTGTGTGCCTATTGGTTCAACTTAAATATAAAAGAAGTAGATATAAAAGTTGTAACTCGGTGAGCCTAAGTCATTTTTGGCCTGCTTTTGAATCTGAAGATTGATTTCCTGAGGCACTTATAAGGATTATTTTATTCTCGCTTGTTGTCCAAGAACATCAAAATAGTCAAAACTACTCAATGCCCATTGATGATCTTATTTTGAATAGCATACCTTTTTTCTATAATCTGGGGCGCTAAGGAGGTCATTTTTGGTCTTACTTTAGCCTCTAACAGCCCCAGTATACTACATGGTCACACAAATCAGTGGAACTTTGGTTTTCTTGTGACAGCTTGATACACTGTTGCATAGGCATAATACTTTGTAATTAGAATCATTAATGATTTAAACAATCAGTATAGTGTGAATGGCCAAAATGACCACCTCAGTGTTTTATATAAATCCCCAACATCTCCTTCAGAGGACAATACTACTGACCTGTCGCAACATGGGAGTCAGCTACTCAGCCAAACCTGAGGCAAAGACATTTGGTGGAATCCATAAAGTCTGTGCCTATTGGTTCAACTTAAATATAAAAGAAGTAGATACAAAAGTTTTAACATGGTGGGTCTAAGTCATTTTTGGCCTGCTTTTTGAATCTGAAGATTGATTGGCTAGGGCACTTATCAGGATTATTTGATTCTCGCTTATTGTCCAAGAACATCAAAATAGTCATAACTACTCAATGCCCATTGATGATATTATTTTGAATAGCATAACTTTATTCTATAATCTGGGGAGTTAAGGAGGTCATTTTTGGTCTCACTTTACCCTCTAACAGCCCCAGTATACCACATGGTCACACAAATCAGGGGAACTTTGGTTTTCTTGTGACACCTGGTGGAATCCATAAATTCTGTGCCTATTGGTTCAACTTAAATATAAAAGAAGTAGATATAAAAGTTTTAACTCGGTGAGCCTAAGTCATTTTTGGCCTGCTTTTGAATCTGAAGATTGATTGGCTGAGGCACTTATAAGGAATATTTTATTCTCGCTTTTTGTCCAAGAACATCAAAATGTCATAACTACTCAATGCCCATTGATGATCTTTTTTTGAATAGCATACCGTTTTTCTATAATCTGGGGTGCTAAGGAGGTCATTTTTGGTCTTACTTTAGCCTCTAACAGCCCCAGTATACCATATGGTCACACAAATCAGTGGAACTTTGGTTTCTTGTGACAGCTTGATACACCTTTGCATAGGCATAATACTTTGTAATTCGAATCATTAATGATTTAAACAATCAATATAGTGTGTATGGCCAAAGTGACCACCTCAGTGTTTTATATACATCCCCAACATCTCCTTCAGAGGACAACACTACTGACCTGTCGCAACATAGGAGTCCCCTATTTAGCCAAACCTGAGGCAAAGACATTTGGTGGAATCCATAAAGTCTGTGCCTATTGGTTCAACTTAAATATAAAAGAATTAGATCCAAAATTTAACTCGGTGAGCCTAAGTCATTTTTGGCCTGGTTTTTGAATCTGAAGATTGATTGGCTACGGCACTTATCAGGATTATTTGATTCTCGCTTATTGTCCAAGAACATCAAAATAGTCATAACTACTCAATGCCCATTGATGATCTTATTTTGAATAGCATACCTTTATTCTATAATATGGGGCGCTAAGGAGGTCATTTTTGGTCTCACTTTAGCCTCTAACAGCCCCAGTATACCACATGGTCACACAAATCACTGGAACTTTGGTTTTTTGTGACAGCTTGATACACCTTTGCATAGGCATAATACTTTGTAATTCGAATCATTAATGATTTAAACAATCAATATAGTGTGTATGGCCAAAGTGACCACCTCAGTGTTTTATATACATCCCCAACATCTCCTTCAGAGGACAACACTACTGACCTGTCGCAACATAGGAGTCCCCTATTTAGCCAAACCTGAGGCAAAGACATTTGGTGGAATCCATAAAGTCTGTGCCTATTGCTTCAACTTAAATATAAAAGAAGTAGATACAAAAGTTTTAACATGGTGAGTCTAAGTCATTTTTGGCCTGCTTTTTGAATCTGAAGATTGATTGGCTGGGGCACTTATCAGGATTACTTGCTTCTCGCTTGTTGTCCCAGAACATCAAAATAGTCATATCTACTCAATGCCCATTGATGATCTTATTTTGAATAGCATACATTTTTTCTATAATCTGGGGCGCTAAGGAGGTCAGTTTTGGTCTTACTTTAACCTCTAACAGCCCTAATATACCAAATGGTCACACAAATCAGTGGAACTTTGGTTTCTTGTGACAGCTTGATACACCTTTGCATAGGCATAATACTTTGTAATTAGAATCATTAATGATTTAAACAATCAATATAGTCTGTATGGTCAGAGTGACCACCTCAGTGTTTTATATACATCCCCAACATCTCCTTCAGAGGACAACACTACTGACCTGTCGCAACATGGGAGTCAGCTACTCAGCCAAACCTGATGCAAAAACATTTGGTGGAATCCATAAAGTCTGTGCCTATTGGTTCAACTTAAATATAAAAGAAGTAGATACAAAAGTTTTAACATGGTGAGTCTAAGTCATTTTTGGCCTGCTTTTTGAATCTGAAGATTGATTGGCTAGGGCACTTATCAGGATTATTTGATTCTCGCTTATTGTCCAAGAACATCAAAATAGTCATAACTACTCAATGCCCATTGATGATATTATTTTGAATAGCATAACTTTATTCTATAATCTGGGGCGTTAAGGAGGTCATTTTTGGTCTCACTTTGCCCTCTAACAGCCCCAGTATACCACATGGTCACACAAATCAGGGTAACTTTGGTTTTCTTGTGACACCTGGTGGAATCCATAAATTCTGTGCCTATTGGTTCAACTTAAATATAAAAGAAGTAGATATAAAAGTTTTAACTCAGTGAGCCTAAGTCATTTTTGGCCTGCTTTTGAATCTGAAGATTGATTGGCTGAGGCACTTATAAGGATTATTTTATTCTCGCTTGTTGTCCAAGAACATCAAAATAGTTAAAACGACTCAATGCCCATTGATGATCTTATTTTGAATAGCATACCTTTTTTCTATAATCTGGGGCGTTAAGGAGGTCATTTTTGGTCTTACTTTAGCCTCTAACAGCCCCAGTATACTACATGGTCACACAAATCAGTGGAACTTTGGTTTTCTTGTGACAGCTTGATACCCCTTTGCATAGGCATAATACTTTGTAATTAGAATCATTAATGATTTTAAACAATCAATATAGTGTTTATGTCCACAATTACCACCTCATTGTTTTATATACATCCCCAACTTCTCCTTCAGAGGACAACACTACTGACCTGTCGCAACATAGGAGTCAGCTACTCAGCCAAACCTGAGGCAAAGACATTTGGTGAAATCCATAAATTCTGTGCCTATTGGTTCAACTTAAATATAAAAGAAGTAGATTCAAAAGTTTTAACTCGGTGATCCTCAGTCATTTTTGGCCTGCTTTTGAATCTGAAGATTGATTGGCTAGGGCACTTATCAGGATTATTTCATTCTCGCTTATTGTCCAAGAACATCAAAATAGTCATAACTACTCAATGACCATTGATGATCTTATTTTGAATAGCATACCATTTTTTCTATAATCTGGGGCGTTAAGGAGGTCATTTTTGTTGTTACTTTAGCCTCTAACAGCCCCAGTATACTACATGGTCACACAAATCACTGGAACTTTGGTTTTCTTGTGACAGCTTGATACACCTTTGCATAGGCATAATACTTTGTAATTAGAATCATTAATGATTTAAACAATCAATATAGTGTGTATGGCCAAAGTGACCACCTCAGTGTTTTATATACATCCCCAACATCTCCTTCAGAGGACAACACTACTGACCTGTCGCAAAATAGGAGTCCCCTATTTAGCCAAACCTGATGCAAAGACATTTGGTGGAATCCATAAAGTCTGTGCCTATTGGTTCAACTTAAATATAAAAGAAGTAGATACAAAAGTTTTAACATGGTGAGTCTAAGTCATTTTTGGCCTGCTTTTTGAATCTGAAGATTGATTGGCTAGGACACTTATCAGGATTATTTCATTCTCGCTTATTGTCCAAGAACATCAAAATAGTCATAACTACTCAATGCCCATTGATGATCTTATTTTGAATAGCATACCTTTATTCTATAATATGGGGCGCTAAGGAGGTCATTTTTGGTCTCACTTTAGCCTCTAACAGCCCCAGTATACCACATGGTCACACAAATCAGGGGAACTTTGGTTTTCATGTGACAGCTGGTGGAATCCATAAATTCTGTGCCTATTGGTTAAACTTAAATATAAAAGAAGTAGATACAAAAGTTTTAACTCGGTCAGCCTAAGTCATTTTTGGCCTGCTTTTGAATCTGAAGATTGATTGGCTGAGGCACTTATAAGGAATATTTTATTCTCGCTTTTTGTCCAAGAACATCAAAATGTCATAACTACTCAATGCCCATTGATGATCTTATTTTGAATAGCATACATTTTTTCTATAATCTGGGGCGCTAAGGAGGTCAATTTTGGTCTTACTTTAACCTCTAACAGCCCTAATATACCAAATGGTCACACAACTCAGTGGAACTTTGGTTTCTTGTGACAGCTTGATACACCTTTACATAGGCATAATACTTTGTAATTAGAATCATTAATAATTTAAACAATCAATATAGTGTGAATGGCCAAAATGACCACCTCAGTGTTTTATATACATCCCCAACATCTCCTTCAGAGGACAACACTACTGACCTGTCGCAACATAGGAGTCAGCTACTCAGTCAAACCTGAGGCAAAGACATTTGGTGAAATCCATAAAGTCTGTGCCGATTGGTTCAACTTAAATATAAAAGAAGTAGATACAAAAGTTTTAACTTGGTGAGTCTAAATCATTTTTGGCCTGCTTTTTGAATCTGAAGATTGATAGGCTAGGGCACTTATCAGAATTATTTGATTCTCGCTTATTGTCCAAGAACATCAAAATAGTCATAACTACTCAATGCCCATTGATGATCTTATTTTGAATAGCATACTTTTATTCTATAATCTGGGGCGCTCAGGAGGTCATTTTTGGTCTAACTTTAGCCTCTAACAGCCCCAGTATACCACATGGTCACACAAATCAGTGGAACTTTGGTTTTCATGTGACAGCTGGTGGAATCCATGAATTCTGTGCCTATTGGTTCAACTTAAATATAAAAGAATTAGATAGAAAATTTTAACTCGGTGAGCCTAAGTCATTTTTGGCCTTCTTTTGAATCTGAAGATTGATTGGCTACTGCACTTATCAGGATTATTTGATTCTCGCTTGTTGTCCAAGAACATCAAAATAGTCATAACTACTCAATGCCCATTGATGATCTTATTTTGAATAGCATACCTTTTTTCTATAATCTGGGGCGCTAAGGAGGTCATTTTTGGTCTTAGTTTAGCCTCTAACAGCCCTAATATACCAAATGGTCACACAAATCAGTGGAACTTTGGTTTCTTGTGACAGCTTGATACACCTTTGCATAGGCATAATACTTTCTAGTTAGAATCATTAATGATTTAAACAATCAATATAGTGTGTATGGCCAAAATGACCACCTCAGTGTTTTATATACATCCCCAACATCTCCTTCAGAGGACAACACTACTGACCTGTCGCAACATGGGAGTCAGCTACTCAGCCAAACCTGAGGCAAAGACATTTGGTGGAATCCATAAAGTCTGTGCCTATTGGTCCAACTTAAATATAAAAGAAGTAGATACAAAAGTTTTAACATGGTGAGTCTAAGTCATTTTTGGCCTGCTTTTTGAATCTGAAGATTGATTGGCTAGGGCACTTATCAGGATTATTTGATTCTTGCTTATTGTCCAAGAACATCAAAATAGTCATAACTACTCAATGCCCATTGATGATCTTATTTTGAATAGCATACCTGTATTCTGTAATATGGGGCCGCTAAGGAGGTCATTTTTGGCCTCACTTTAGCCTCTAACGGCCCCAGTATACCACATGGTCACACAAATCAGTGGTTTTCATGTGACAGCTGGTGGAATCCATGAATTCTGTGCCTATTGGTTCAACTTAAATATAAAAGAATTAGATAGAAAATTTTAACTCGGTGAGCCTAAGTCATTTTTGGCCTTCTTTTGAATCTGAAGATTGATTGGCTACTGCACTTATCAGGATTATTTGATTCTCGCTTGTTGTCCAAGAACATCAAAATAGTCATAACTACTCAATGCCCATTGATGATCTTATTTTGAATAGCATCCCGTTTTTCTATAATCTGGGGTGCTAAGGAGGTCATTTTTGGTCTTACTTTAGCCTCTAACAGCCCCAGTATACCATATGGTCACACAAATCAGTGGAACTTTGGTTTCTTGTGACAGCTTGATACACCTTTGCATAGGCATAATACTTTGTAATTAGAATCATTAATGATTTAAACAATCAATATAGTGTGTATGGCCAAAGTGACCACCTCAGTGTTTTATATACATCCCCAACATCTCCTTCAGAGGACAACACTACTGACCTGTCGCAACATAGGAGTCCCCTATTTAGCCAAACCTGAGGCAAAGATATTTGGTGGAATCCATAAAGTCTGTGCCTATTGGTTCAACTTAAATATGAAAGAAGTAGATACAAAAGTTTTAACATGGTGAGCCTAAGTCATTTTTGGCCTGCTTTTTGAATCTGAAGATTGATTGGCTAGGGCACTTATCAGGATTATTTGATTCTCGCTTATTGTCCAAGAACATCAAAATAGTCATAACTACTCAATGCCCATTGATGATCTTATTTTGAATAGCATACCTGTATTCTGTAATATGGGCCCGCTAAGGAGGTCATTTTTGGCCTCACTTTAGCCTCTAACGGCCCCAGTATACCACATGGTCACACAAATCAGTGGTTTTCATGTGACAGCTGGTGGAATCCATGAATTCTGTGCCTATTGGTTCAACTTAAATATAAAAGAATTAGATAGAAAATTTTAACTCGGTGAGCCTAAGTCATTTTTGGCCTTCTTTTGAATCTGAAGATTGATTGGCTACTGCACTTATCAGGATTATTTGATTCTCGCTTGTTGTCCAAGAACATCAAAATAGTCATAACTACTCAATGCCCATTGATGATCTTATTTTGAATAGCATACCGTTTTTCTATAATCTGGGGTGCTAAGGAGGTCATTTTTGGTCTTACTTTAGCCTCTAACAGCCCCAGTATACCATATGGTCACACAAATCAGTGGAACTTTGGTTTCTTGTGACAGCTTGATACACCTTTGCATAGGCATAATACTTTGTAATTAGAATCATTAATGATTTAAACAATCAATATAGTGTGTATGGCCAAAGTGACCACCTCAGTGTTTTATATACATCCCCAACATCTCCTTCAGAGGACAACACTACTGACCTGTCGCAACATAGGAGTCCCCTATTTAGCCAAACCTGAGGCAAAGACATTTGGTGGAATCCATAAAGTCTGTGTCTATTGCTTCAACTTAAATATAAAAGAAGTAGATACAAAAGTTTTAACATGGTGAGTCTAAGTCATTTTTGGCCTGCTTTTTGAATCTGAAAATTGATTGGCTGGGGCACTTATCCGGATTCCTTGCTTCTCGCTTGTTGTCCCAGAACATCAAAATAGTCATAACTACTCAATGCCCATTGATGATCTTATTTTGAATAGCATACCTTTTTTCTATAATCTGGGGCGCTAAGGAGGTCAGTTTTGGTCTTACTTTAACCTCTAACAGCCCTAATATACCAAATGGTCACACAACTCAGTGGAACTTTGGTTTCTTGTGACAGCTTGATACACCTTTACATAGGCATAATACTTTGTAATTAGAATCATTAATGATTGAAACAATCAATATAGTGTGTATGGCCAAAATGACCACCTCAGTGTTTTATATACATCCCCAACATCTCCTTCAGAGGACAACACTACTGTTCTGTCGCAAAATAGGAGTCAGCTACTCAGTCAAACCTGAGGCAAAGACATTTGGTGAAATCCATGAAGTCTGTGCCTATTGGTTCAACTTAAATATAAAAGAAGTAGATACAAAAGTTTTAACTCAGTCAGCCTAAGTCATTTTTGGCCTACTTTTGAATCTGAAGATTGATTGGCTGAGGCACTTATAAGGAATATTTTATTCTCGCTTTTTGTCCAAGAACATCAAAATAGTCATAACTACTCAATGCCCATTGATGATCTTTTTTTGAATAGCATACCGTTTTTCTATAATCTGGGGTGCTAAGGAGGTCATTTTTGGTCTTACTTTAGCCTCTAACAGCCCCAGTATACCATATGGTCACACAAATCAGTGGAACTTTGGTTTCTTGTGACAGCTTGATACACCTTTGCATAGGCATAATACTTTGTAATTAGAATCATTAATGATTTAAACAATCAATATAGTGTGTATGGCCAAAGTGACCACCTCAGTGTTTTATATACATCCCCAACATCTCCTTCAGAGGACAACACTACTGACCTGTCGCAACATGGGAGTCAGCTACTCAGCCAAACCTGATGCAAAGACATTTGGTGGAATCCATAAAGTCTGTGCCTATTGGTTCAACTTAAATATAAAAGAAGTAGATACATAAGTTTTAACATGGTGAGTCTAAGTCATTTTTGGCCTGCTTTTTGAATCTGAAGAATCATTGGCCAAGGCACTTATCAGGATTATTTCATTCTCGCTTATTCTCCAAGAACATCAAAATAGTCATAACTACTCAATGCCCATTGATGATCTTATTTTGAATAGCATACCTTTATTCTATAATATGGGGCCCTAAGTAGGTCATTTTTGGTCTCACTTTAGTCTCTAACAGCCCCAGTATACCACATGGTCACACAAATCAGGGGAACTTTGGTTTTCTTGTGACAGCTGGTGGAATCCATAAATTCTGTACCTATTGGTTCAACTTAAATATAAAAGAAGTAGATACAAAAGTTTTAACTCGGTGAGCCTAAGTCATTTTTGGCCTGCTTTTGAATCTGAAGAGTGATTGGCTGAGGCACTTATCAGGATTATTTGATTCTCGCTTGTTGTCCAAGAACATCAAAATAGTCATAACTACTCAATGCCCATTGATGATCTTAGTTTGAATAGCATACCTTTTTCTATAATCTGGGGCGCTAAGGTCATTTTTGGTCTTACTTTAGCCTCTAACAGCCCCAGTAGACCAAATGGTCACACAAATCAGTGGAACTTTGGTTTTCATGTGACAGCTGGTGGAATCCATGAATTCTGTGCCTATTGGTTCAACTTAAATATAAAAGAATTAGATAGAAAATTTTAACTCGGTGAGCCTAAGTCATTTTTGGCCTTCTTTTCAATCTGAAGATTGATTGGCTACTGCACTTATCAGGATTATTTGATTCTCGCTTGTTGTCTAAGAACATCAAAATAGTCATAACTACTCAATGCCCATTGATGATCTTATTTTGAATAGCATACCTTTTTTTCTATAATCTGGGGCGCCTAAGGAGGTCATTTTTGGTCTTACTTTAGCCTCTAGCAGCCCTAATATACCAAATGGTCACACAAATCAGTGGAACTTTGGTTTCTTGTGACAGCTTGATACACCTTTACATAGGCATAATACTTTGTAATTAGAATCATTAATGATTTAAACAATCAATATAGTGTGAATGGCCAAAATGACCGCCTCAGTGTTTTATATACATCCCCAACATCTCCTTCAGAGGACAACACTACTGACCTGTCGCAACATAGGAGTCAGCTACTCAGCCAAACCTGAGGCAAAGATATTTGGTGGCATCCATAAAGTCTGTGCCTATTGGTTCAACTTAAATATGAAAGAAGTAGATACAAAAGTTTTAACATGGTGAGTCTAAGTCATTTTTGGCCTTCTTTTTGAATCTGAAGATTGATTGGCTAGGGCACTTATCAAGATTATTTGATTCTCGCTTGTTGTCCAAGAACATCAAAATAGTCATAACTACTCAATGCCCATTGATGATCTTATTTTGAATAGCATACCTTTATTCTATAATATGGGACGCTAAGGAGGTAATTTTTGGTCTCATTTTAGCCTCTAAAAGCCCCAGTATACCACATGGTCACACAAATCAGTGGAACTTTGGTTTTCATGTGACAGCTGGTGGAATCCATGAATTCTGTGCCTATTGGTTCAACTTAAATATAAAAGAATTAGAAAATTTTAACTCGGTGAGCCTAAGTCATTTTTGGGCTTCTTTTGAATCTGAAGATTGATTGGCTACTGCACTTATCAGGATTATTTGATTCTCGCTTGTTGTTCAAGAACATCAAAATAGTCATAACTACTCAATGCCCATTGATGATCTTATTTTGAATAGCATATCTTTTTTCTATAATCTGGGGCGCTAAGGAGGTCAGTTTTGGTCTTACTTTAACCTCTAACAGCCCTAATATACCAAATGGTCACACAACTCAGTGGAACTTTGGTTTCTTGTGACAGCTTGATACACCTTTACATAGGCATAATACTTTGTAATTAGAATCATTAATGATTTAAACAATCAATATAGTGTGAATGGCCAAAATGACCACCTCAGTGTTTTATATACATCCCCAACATCTCCTTCAGAGGACAACACTACTGACCTGTCGCAACATAGGAGTCAGCTACTCAGCCAAACCTGAGGCAAAGACATTTGGTGAAATCCATAAATTCTGTGCCTATTGGTTCAACTTAAGTATAAAAGAATTAGATCTAAAATTTAACTCGGTGAGCCTAAGTCATTTTTGGCCTGCTTTTGAATCTGAAGATTGATTGGCTACTGCACTTATCAGGATTATTTGATTCTCGCTTGTTGTTCAAGAACATCAAAATAGTCATAACTACTCAATGCCCATTGATGATCTGATTTTGAATAGCATACCTTTTTTCTATAATCTGGGTCGCTAAGGAGGTCATTTTTGGTCTTACTTTAGCCTCTAACAGCCCCAGTATACTACATGGTCACACAAATCAGTGGAACTTTGGTTTTCTTGTGACAGCTTGATACACCTTTGCATAGGCATAATACTTTGTAATTAGAATCATTAATGATTTAAACAATCAATATAGTGTGTATGGCCAAAATGACCACCTCAGTGTTTTATATACATCCCCAACATCTCCTTCAGAGGACAACACTACTGACCTGTCGCAACATAGGAGTCAGCTACTCAGCCAAACCTGAGGCAAAGACATTTGGAGAAATCCATAAAGTCTGTGCCTATTGGTTCAACTTAAATATAAAAGAAATAGATACAAACGTTTTAACATGGTGAGTCTAAGTCATTTTTGGCCTGCTTTGTGAATCTGAAGATTGATTGGCTAGGGCACTTATCAGGATTATTTGATTCTCGCTTATTGTCCAAGAACATCAAAATAGTCATAACTACTCAATGCCCATTGATGATCTTATTTTGAATACCATACTTTTATTCTATAATGGTGGGCGCTAAGGAGGTCATTTTTGGTCTTACTTTAGCCTCTAACAGCCCCAGTATACCGCATGGTCACACAAATCAGTAGAACTTTGATTTTCTTGTGACAGCTTGATACACCTTTGCATAGGCATAATACTTTGTAATTAGAATCATTAATGATTGAAACAATCAATATAGTGTGTATGGCCAAAATGACCACCTCAGTGTTTTATATACATCCTCAACGTCTCCTTCAGAGGACAACACTACTGACCTGTCACAACATTGGAGTCAGCTACTCAGCCAAACCTGAGGCAAAGACATTTGGTGAAATCTATAAAGTCTGTGCCTATTGGTTCAACTTATATATAAAAGAAGTAGATACAAAAGTTTTAACATGGTGAGTCTAAGTCATTTTTGGCCTGCTTTTTGAATCTGAAGATTGATTGGCTAGGGCACTTATCAGGATTATTTGATTCTCGCTTATTTTCCAAGAACATCAAAATAGTCATAGCTACTTAATGCCCATTGATGATCTTATTTTGAATACCATGCTTTTATTCTATAATCGGGCACGATAAGGAGGTCATTTTTGGTCTTACTTTAGCCTCTAACAGCCCCAGTATACCACATGGTCACACAAATCAATAGAAATTTGATTTTCTTGTGACAGCTTGATACACCTTTGCATAGGCATAATACTTTGTAATTAGAATCATTAATGATTTAAACAATCAATATAGTGTGAATGGCCAAAATGACCACCTCAGTGTTTTATATACATCCCCAACATCTCCTTCATAGGACAAAACTACTGACCTGTCGCAACATAGGAGTCAGCTACTCAGCCAAACCTGAGGCAAAGACATTTGGTGAAATCCATAAATTCTGTGCCTATTGGTTCAACTTAAATATAAAAAAATTAGATCCAAAATTTAACTCAGTGAGCCTAAGTCATTTTTGGCCTGCTTTTTGAATCTGAAGATTGATTGGCTACGGCACTTATCAGGATTATTTGATTCTCGCTTATTGTCCAAGAACATCAAAATAGTCATAACTACTCAATGCCCATTGATGATCTTATTTTGAATAGCATACCTTTATTCTATAATATGGGGCGCTAAGGAGGTCATTTTTGGTCTCACTTTAGCCTCTAACAGCCCCAGTATACCACATGGTCACACAAATCAGTGGAACTTTGGTTTTCTTGTGACAGCTGATGGAATCCATAAATTCTGTGCCTATTGGTTCAACTTAAATATAAAAGAAGTAGATACAAAAGTTTTAACTCGGTGAGCCTAAGTCATTTTTGGCCTACTTTTTGAATCTGAAGATTGATTGGCTGAGGCACTTATAAGGATTATTTGATTCTCGCTTGTTGTCCAAGAACATCAAAATAGTCATAACTACTCAATGCCCATTGATGATCTTATTTTGAATAGCATACCTTTTTGCTATAATCTGGGGCGCTAAGGAGGTCATTTTTCGTCTTAATTTAGCCTCTAACAGCCCTAATATACCAAATGGTCACACAAATCAGTGGAACTTTGGTTTCTTGTGAGAGCTTGATACACCTTTGCATAGGCATAATACTTTGTAATTAGAATCATAAATGATTTAAACAATCAATATAGTGTGAATGGCCAGAATGACCACCTCACTATTTTATATACATCCCCAACATCTCTTTCAGAGGACAACACTACTGACTTGTCGCAACATAGGAGTCAGCTACTCAGCCAAACCTGAGGCAAAGACATTTGGTGGAATCCATAAAGTCTTTGCCTATTGGCTCAACTTATATATAAAAGAAGCAGATACAAAAGTTTTAACATGGTGAGTCTAAGTCATTTTTGACCTGCTTTTTGAATCTGAAGATTGATAGGCTAGGGCACTTATCAGGATTATTTGATTCTTGCTTATTGTCCAAGAACATCAAAATAGTCATAACTACTCAATGCCCATTGATGATCTTATTTTGAATAGCATACCTTTATTCTATAATATGGGGCGCTAAGGAAGTCATTTTTGGTCTCACTTTAGCCTCTAACAGCCCCAGTATACCACATGGTCACACAAATCTGGGGAACTTTGGTTTTCTTGTGACAGCTAGTGGAATCCATAAATTCTGTGCCTATTGGTTCAACTTAAATATATAAGAAGTAGATACAAAAGTTTTAACTCGGTGACTCTAAGTCATTTTTGGCCTGCTTTTTGAATCTGAAGATTGATAGGCTAGGGCACTTATCAGGATTATTTGATTCTTGCTTATTGTCCAAGAACATCAAAATAGTCATAACTACTCAATGCCCATTGATGATCTTATTTTGAATAGCATACCTTTATTCTATAATATGGGGCGCTAAGGAGGTCATTTTTGGTCTCACTTTAGCCTTTAACAGCCCCAGTATACCACATGGTCACACAAATCAGGGGAACTTTGGTTTTCTTGTGACAGCTGGTGGAATCCATAAATTCTGTGCCTATTGGTTCAACTTAAATATAAAAGAACTAAATACAAAAGTTTTAACTCGGTAAGCCTAAGTCATTTTTTGCCTGCTTTTGAATCTGAAGATTGATTGGCTGAGGCACTTATCAGGATTATTTTATTCTCGCTTGTTGTCCAAGAACATCAAAATAGTCATAACTACTCAATGCCCATTGATGATCTTATTTTGAATAGCATACCTTTTTTCTATAATCTGGGGCACTAAGGAGGTCATTTTTGGTCTTACTTTAGCCTCTAACAGCCCTAATATACCAAATGGTCACACAAATCAGTGGAACTTTGGTTTCTTGTGACAGCTTGATACACCTTTGCATAGGCATAATACTTTGTAATTAGAATCATTAATGATTTAAACAATCAATATAGTGTGAATGGCCAAAATGACCACCTCAGTGTTTTATATACATCCCCAACATCACCTTCAGAGGACAACACTACTGACCTGTCGCAACATAGGAGTCAGCTACTCAGCCAAACCTGAGGCAAAGACATTTGGTGGAATCCATAAAGTCTGTGCCTATTGGTTCAACTTAAATATAAAAGAAGTACATACAAAAGTTTTAACATGGTGAGTCTAAGTCATTTTTGGCCTGCTTTTTGAATCTGAAGATTGATTGGCTAGGGCACTTATCAGGATTATTTGATTCTTGCTTATTGTCCAAGAACATCAAAATAGTCACAGCTGCTTAATGCCCATTGATGATCTTATTTTGAATAGCATACCTTTTTTCTATAATCTAGGGCGCTAAGGAGGTCAGTTTTGGTCTTACTTTAACCTCTAACAGCCCTAATATACCAAATGGTCACACAACTCAGTGGAACTTTGGTTTCTTGTGACAGCTTGATACACCTTTGCATAGGCATAATACTTTGTAATTAGAATCATTAATGATTTAAACAATCAATATAGTGTGAATGGCCAAAATGACCACCTCAGTGTTTTATATACATCCCCAACATCTCCTTCAGAGGACAACACTACTGACCTGTCGCAACATAGGAGTCAGCTACTCAGCCAAACCTGAGGCAAAGACATTTGGTGGGATCCATAAAGTCTGTGCCTATTGGTTCAACTTAAATATAAAAGAAGTACATACAAAAGTTTTAACATGGTGAGTCTAAGTCATTTTTGGCCTGCTTTTTGAATCTGAAGATTGATTGGCTAGGGCACTTATCAGGATTATTTGATTCTCGCTTATTGTCCAAGAACATCAAAATAGTCATAGCTACTTAATGCCCATTGATGATCTTATTTTGAATACCATACTTTTATTCTATAATCGGGCACGATAAGGAGGTCATTTTTGGTCTTACTTTAGCCTCTAACAGCCCCAGTATACCACATGGTCACACAAATCAATAGAAATTTGATTTTCTTGTGACAGCTTGATACACCTTTGCATAGGCATAATACTTTGTAATTAGAATCATTAATGATTTAAACAATCAATATAGTGTGAATGGCCAAAATGACCACCTCAGTGTTTTATATACATCCCCAACATCTCCATCAGAGGACAACACTACTGACCTGTCGCAACATAGGGGTCCCCTATTTAGCCAAACCTGAGGCAAAGACATTTGGTGGAATCCATAAAGTCTGTGTCTATTGCTTCTACTTAAATATAAAAGAAGTAGATACAAAAGTTTTAACATGGTGAGTCTAAGTCATTTTTGGCCTGCTTTTTGAATCTGAAGATTGATTGGCTGGGGCACTTATCAGGATTATTTGCTTCTCGCTTGTTGTCCAAGAACATCAAAATAGTCATAACTACTCCATGCCCATTGATGATCTTATTTTGAATAGCATACCTTTTTTCTATAATCTGGGGCGCTAAGGAGGTCACTTTTGGTCTTACTTTAACCTCTAACAGCCCTAATATACCAAATGGTCACACAACTCAGTAGAACCTTGGTTTCTTGTGACAGCTTGATACACCTTTGCATAGGCATAATACTTTGTAATTAGAATCATTAATGATTTAAACAATCAATATAGTGTGAATGGCCAAAATGACCACCTCAGTGTTTTATATACATCCCCAACATCTCCTTCATAGGACAAAACTACTGACCTGTCGCAACATAGGAGTCAGCTACTCAGCCAAACCTGAGGCAAAGACATTTGGTGAAATCCATAAATTCTGTGCCTATTGGTTCAACTTAAATATAAAAAAATTAGATCCAAAATTTAACTCGGTGAGCCTAAGTCATTTTTGGCCTGCTTTTGGAATCTGAAGATTGATTGGCTAGGGCACTTATCAGGATTATTTGATTCTCGCTTGTTATCCAAGAACATCAAAATAGTCATAACTACTCAATGCCCATTGATGATCTTATTGTGAATAGCATACCTTTTTTCTATAATCTGGGGCGCTAAGGAGGTCATTTTTGGTCTTAATTTAGCCTCTAACAGCCCTAATATACCAAATGGTCACACAAATCAGTGGAACTTTGGTTTCTTGTGACAGCTTCATACACCTTTGCATAGGCATAATACTTTGTAATTAGAATCATAAATGATTTAAACAATCAATATAGTGTGAATGGCCAAAATGACCACCTCAGTGTTTTATATACATCCCCAACATCACCTTCAGAGGACAACACTACTGACCTGTCGCAACATAGGAGTCCCCTATTTAGCCAAACCTGAGGCAAAGACATTTGGTGGAATCCATAAAGTCTGTGTCTATTGCTTCTACTTAAATATAAAAGAAGTAGATACAAAAGTTTTAACATGGTGAGTCTAAGTCATTTTTGGCCTGCTTTTTGAATCTGAAGATTGATTTCCTGGGGCACTCATCAGGATTATTTGCTTCTCGCTTGTTGTCCAAGAACATCAAAATAGTCATAACTACTCAATGCCCATTGATGATCTTATTTTGAATAGCATACCTTTTTTCTATAATCTGGGGCGCTAAGGAGGTCACTTTTGGTCTTACTTTAACCTCTAACAGCCCTAATATACCAAATGGTCACACAACTCAGTAGAACCTTGGTTTCTTGTGACAGCTTGATACACCTTTGCATAGGCATAATACTTTGTAATTAGAATCATTAATGATTTAAACAATCAATATAGTGTGAATGGCCAAAATGACCACCTCAGTGTTTTATATACCTCCCCAACATCTCCTTCATAGGCCAAAACTACTGACCTGTTGCAACATAGGAGTCAGCTACTCAGCCAAACCTGAGGCAAAGACATTTGGTGAAATCCATAAATTCTGTGCCTATTGGTTCAACTTAAATATAAAAGAATTAGATCCAAAATTTAACTCGGTGAGCCTAAGTCATTTTTGGCATGCTTTTTGAATCTGAAGATTGATTGGCTACGGCACTTATCAGGATTATTTGATTCTCGCTTATTGTCCAAGAACATCAAAATAGTCATAACTACTCAATGCCCATTGATGATCTTATTTTGAATAGCATACCTTTATTCTATAATATGGGGCGCTAAGGAGGTCATGAGGTCCTCAGTGGCCTAGTGGTTAGCAAGTTTGGCATCTAATCATAGGCAATCACCTCTGTGGGTTCGAGTCCCACAAGTGGCAATTCTGAGGACCTGTCCCAATATGACCCTGGCTGTTGAACGGGACGTAAAACCCCAACTTTGACTTTGACTTTGCTAAGGAGGTCATTTTTGGTCTCACTTTAGCCTCTAACAGCCCCAGTATACCACATGGTCACACAAATCAATGGAACTTTGGTTTTCTTGTGACAGCTGGTGGAATCCATAAATTCTGTGCCTATTGGTTCAACTTAAATATAAAAGAAGTAGATACAAAAGTTTTAACTCGGTGAACCTAAGTCATTTTTGGCCTGCTTTTTGAATCTGAAGATTGATTGGCTAGGACACTTATCAGGATTATTTGATTCTCGCTTGTTATCCAAGAACATCAAAATAGTCATAACTACTCAGTGCCCATTGATGATCTTATTGTGAATAGCATACCTTTTTTCTATAATCTGGGGCGCTAATGAGGTCATTTTTGGTCTTAATTTAGCCTCTAACAGCCCTAATATACCAAATGGTCACACAAATCAGTGGAACTTTGGTTTCTTGTGACAGCTTCATACACCTTTGCATAGGCATAATACTTTGTAATTAGAATCATAAATGATTTAAACAATCAATATAGTGTGAATGGCCAAAATGACCACCTCAGTGTTTTATATACATCCCCAACATCTCCTTCAGAGGACAACACTACTGACCTGTTGCAACATAGGAGTCAGCTACTCAGCCAAATCTGAGGCAAAGACATTTGGTGGAATCCATAAAGTCTGTGCCTATTGGTTCAACTTAAATATAAAAGAATTACATACAAAAGTTTTAACATGGTGAGTCTAAGTCATTTTTGGCCTGCTTTTTGAATCTGAAGATTGATTGGCTAGGGCACTTATCAGGATTATTTGATTCTCGCTTATTGTCCAAGAACATCAAAATAGTCATAACTACTCAATGCCCATTGATTATCTTATTTTGAATAGCATACCTTTTTTCTATAATCTGGGGCGCTAAGGAGGTCAGTTTTGGTCTTACTTTAACCTCTAACAGCCCTAATATACCAAATGGTCACACAACTCAGTGGAACTTTGGTTTCTTGTGACAGCTTGATACACCTTTGCATAGGCATAATACTTTGTAATTAGAATCATTAATGATTTAAACAATCAATATAGTGTGAATGGCCAAAATGACCACCTCAGTGTTTTATATACATCCCCAACATCTCCTTCAGAGGACAACGCTACTGACCTGTCGCAACATAGGAGTCAGCTACTCAGCCAAACCTGAGGCAAAGACATTTGGTGGAATCCATAAAGTCTGTGCCTATTGGTTCAACTTAAATATAAAAGAAGTAGATACAAAAGTTTTAACATGGTGAGTCTAAGTCATTTTTGGCCTTCTTTTTGAATCTGAAGATTGATTGGCTGGGGCACTTATCAGGATTATATGATTCTCGCTTATTGTCCAAAAACATCAAAATAGTTATAACTACTCAATGTCCATTGATGATCTTATTTTGAATAGCATACCTTTTTTCTATAATAGGGGGCGATAAGGAGGTCATTTTTGGTCTTACTTTAGCCTCTAATAGCCCAAGTATACTACATGGTCACACAAATCAGTGGAACTTTGGTTTTCTTGTGACAGCTTGAGACACCTTTGCATAGGCATAATACTTTGTAATTAGAATCATGAATGATTTAAACAATCAATATAGTGTGTATGTCCAAAATGACCACCTCAGTGTTTTATACACATCCCCAACATCTCCATCAGATGACAACACTACTGACCTGTTGCAACATAGGAGTTAGCTATTCAGCCAAACCTGAGGCAAAGACATTTGGTGGAATCCATAAAATCTGTGTTTATTTGCTCAACTTAAATATAAAAGAAGTAGATACAAAAGTTTTAACTTGGTGAGTCTAAGTCATTTTTGGCCTGCTTTTTGAATCTGAAGATTGATTGGCTGGGGCACTTATCAGGATTATTTGCTTCTCGCTTGTTGTCCAAGAACATCCAAATAGTCATAACTACTCAATGCCCATTGATGATCTTATTTTGAATAGCATACCTTTTTTCTATAATCTGGGGCACTAAGGAGGTCACTTTTGGTCTTACTTTAGCCTCTAACAGCCTTAATATACCAAATGGTCACACAAATCAGTGGAACTTTGGTTTCTTGTGACAGCTTGATACACCTTTGCATAGGCATAATACTTTGTAATTAGAATCATTAATGATTTAAACAATCAATATAGTGTGTATGTCCAAAATGACCACCTCATTGTTTTATATACATCCCCAACATCTCTTTCAGAGGACAACACTACTGACCTGTCACAACATAGGAGTCAGCTACTCAGCCAAACCTGAGGCAAAGACATTTGTCGGGATCCATTAAGTCTGTGCCTATTGGTTCAACTTAAATATAAAAGAAGTACATACAAAAGTTTTAACATGGTGAGTCTAAGTCATTTTTGGCCTGCTTTTTGAATCTGAAGATTGATTGGCTAGGGCACTTATCAGAATTATTTGATTCTCGCTTATTGTCCAAGAACATCAAAATAGTCATAACTACTCAATGCCCATTGATGATCTTATTTTGAATACCATACTTTTATTCTATAATCGGGCGCAATAAGGAGGTCATTTTTGGTCTTACTTTAGCCTCTAACAACCCCAGTATACCACATGGTCACACAAATCAGTAGAAATTTGATTTTCTTGTGACAGCTTGATAACCTTTGCATAGGCATAGTACTTTGTAATTAGAATCATTAATGATTTAAACAATCAATATAGTGAGAAGGGCCAAAATTACCACCTCAGTGTTTCATACACATCCCCAACATCTCCATCAGAGGACAACACTACTGACCTGTCGCAACATAGGAGTCCCCAATTTAGCCAAACCTGAGGCAAAGACATTTGGTGGAATCCATAAAGTCTGTGTCTATTGCTTCAACTTAAATATAAAAGAAGTAGATACAAAAGTTTTAACATGGTGAGTCTAAGTCATTTTTGGCCTGCTTTTTGAATCTGAAGATTGATTGGGTGGAGCACTTATCAGGATGATTTGCTTCTCGCTTGTTGTCCAAGAACATCAAAATAGTCATAACTATTCAATGCCCATTGATGATCTTATTTTGAATAGCATACCTTTTTTCTATAATCTGGGGCGCTAAGGAGGTCATTTTTGGTCTTACTTTAACCTCTAACAGCCCTAATATACCAAATGGTCACACAACTCAGTAGAACTTTGGTTTCTTGTGACAGCTTGATACACCTTTGCATAGGCATAATACTTTGTAATTAGAATCATTAATGATTTAAACAATCAATATAGTGTGAATGGCCAAAATGACCACCTCAGTGTTTTATATACATCCCCAACATCTCCTTCATAAGACAAAACTACTGACCTGTCGCAACATAGGAGTCAGCTACTCAGCCAAACCTGAGGCAAAGACATTTGGTGAAATCCATAAATTCTGTGCCTATTGGTTCAACTTAAATATAAAAGAATTAGATCCAAAATTTAACTCGGTGAGCCTAAGTCATTTTTGGCCTGGTTTTTGAATCTGAAGATTGATTGGCTACGGCACTTATCAGGATTATTTGATTCTCGCTTATTGTCCAAGAACATCAAAATAGTCATAACTACTCAATGCCCATTGATGATCTTATTTTGAATAGCATACCTTTATTCTATAATATGGGGCGCTAAGGAGGTCATTTTTGGTCTCACTTTAGCCTCTAACAGCCCCAGTATACCACATGGTCACACAAATCAGTGGAACTTTGGTTTTCTTGTGACAGCTGGTGGAATCCATAAATTCTGTGCCTATTGGTTCAACTTAAATATAAAAGAAGTAGATACAAAAGTTTTAACTCTGTGAGCCTAAGTCATTTTTGGCCTGCTTTTGAATCTGAAGATTGATTGGCTAGGGCACTTATCAGGATTATTTGATTCGTGCCTGTTATCCAAGAACATCAAAATAGTCATAACTACTCAATGCCCATTGATGATCTTATTGTGAATAGCATGCCTTTTTTTATAATCTGGGGCGCTAAGGAGGTCATTTTTGGTCTTACTTTAGCCTCTAACAGCCCTAATATACCAAATGGTCACACAAATCAGTGGAACTTTGGTTTCTTGTGACAGCTTTATACACCTTTGCATAGGCATAATACTTTGTAATTAGAATCATAAATGATTTAAACAATCAATATAGTGTGAATGGCCAAAATGACCACCTCAGTGTTTTATATACATCCCCAACATCTCCTTCAGAGGACAACACTACTGACCAGTCACAACATAGGAGTCAGCTACTCAGCCAAACCTGAGGCAAAGACATTTCGTGGGATCCATAAAGTCTGTGCTTATTGGTTCAACTTAAATATAAAAGAAATAGATACAAAAGTTTTAACATGGTGAGTCTAAGTCATTTTTGGCCTGCTTTTTGAATCTGAAGATTGATTGGCTAGGGCACTTATCAGGATTATTTGATTCTCGCTTATTGTCCAAGAACATCAAAATAGTCATAACTACTCAATGCCCATTGATGATCTTATTTTGAATACCATACTTTTATTCTATAA
Source organism: Sabellastarte sp. h YS-2021 (assembly GCA_964017235.1). Taxonomy (NCBI): domain Eukaryota; kingdom Metazoa; phylum Annelida; class Polychaeta; order Sabellida; family Sabellidae; genus Sabellastarte; species Sabellastarte sp. h YS-2021. Next base: position 79,632,417 of record OZ024934.1, on the reverse strand, counting down.
TCGGGCGCAATAAGGAGGTCATTTTTGGTCTTACTTTAGCCTCTAACAACCCCAGTATACCACATGGTCACACAAATCAGTAGAAATTTGATTTTCTTGTGACAGCTTGATAACCTTTGCATAGGCATAGTACTTTGTAATTAGAATCATTAATGATTTAAACAATCAATATAGTGAGAAGGGCCAAAATTACCACCTCAGTGTTTCATACACATCCCCAACATCTCCATCAGAGGACAACACTACTGACCTGTCGCAACATAGGAGTCCCCAATTTAGCCAAACCTGAGGCAAAGACATTTGGTGGAATCCATAAAGTCTGTGTCTATTGCTTCAACTTAAATATAAAAGAAGTAGATACAAAAGTTTTAACATGGTGAGTCTAAGTCATTTTTGGCCTGCTTTTTGAATCTGAAGATTGATTGGGTGGAGCACTTATCAGGATGATTTGCTTCTCGCTTGTTGTCCAAGAACATCAAAATAGTCATAACTATTCAATGCCCATTGATGATCTTATTTTGAATAGCATACCTTTTTTCTATAATCTGGGGCGCTAAGGAGGTCATTTTTGGTCTTACTTTAACCTCTAACAGCCCTAATATACCAAATGGTCACACAACTCAGTAGAACTTTGGTTTCTTGTGACAGCTTGATACACCTTTGCATAGGCATAATACTTTGTAATTAGAATCATTAATGATTTAAACAATCAATATAGTGTGAATGGCCAAAATGACCACCTCAGTGTTTTATATACATCCCCAACATCTCCTTCATAAGACAAAACTACTGACCTGTCGCAACATAGGAGTCAGCTACTCAGCCAAACCTGAGGCAAAGACATTTGGTGAAATCCATAAATTCTGTGCCTATTGGTTCAACTTAAATATAAAAGAATTAGATCCAAAATTTAACTCGGTGAGCCTAAGTCATTTTTGGCCTGGTTTTTGAATCTGAAGATTGATTGGCTACGGCACTTATCAGGATTATTTGATTCTCGCTTATTGTCCAAGAACATCAAAATAGTCATAACTACTCAATGCCCATTGATGATCTTATTTTGAATAGCATACCTTTATTCTATAATATGGGGCGCTAAGGAGGTCATTTTTGGTCTCACTTTAGCCTCTAACAGCCCCAGTATACCACATGGTCACACAAATCAGTGGAACTTTGGTTTTCTTGTGACAGCTGGTGGAATCCATAAATTCTGTGCCTATTGGTTCAACTTAAATATAAAAGAAGTAGATACAAAAGTTTTAACTCTGTGAGCCTAAGTCATTTTTGGCCTGCTTTTGAATCTGAAGATTGATTGGCTAGGGCACTTATCAGGATTATTTGATTCGTGCCTGTTATCCAAGAACATCAAAATAGTCATAACTACTCAATGCCCATTGATGATCTTATTGTGAATAGCATGCCTTTTTTCTATAATCTGGGGCGCTAAGGAGGTCATTTTTGGTCTTACTTTAGCCTCTAACAGCCCTAATATACCAAATGGTCACACAAATCAGTGGAACTTTGGTTTCTTGTGACAGCTTTATACACCTTTGCATAGGCATAATACTTTGTAATTAGAATCATAAATGATTTAAACAATCAATATAGTGTGAATGGCCAAAATGACCACCTCAGTGTTTTATATACATCCCCAACATCTCCTTCAGAGGACAACACTACTGACCAGTCACAACATAGGAGTCAGCTACTCAGCCAAACCTGAGGCAAAGACATTTCGTGGGATCCATAAAGTCTGTGCTTATTGGTTCAACTTAAATATAAAAGAAGTAGATACAAAAGTTTTAACATGGTGAGTCTAAGTCATTTTTGGCCTGCTTTTTGAATCTGAAGATTGATTGGCTAGGGCACTTATCAGGATTATTTGATTCTCGCTTATTGTCCAAGAACATCAAAATAGTCATAACTACTCAATGCCCATTGATGATCTTATTTTGAATACCATACTTTTATTCTATAATCGGGCGCAATAAGGAGGTCATTTTTGGTCTTACTTTAGCCTCTAACAACCCCAGTATACCACATGGTCACACAAATCAGTAGAAATTTGATTTTCTTGTGACAGCTTGATAACCTTTGCATAGGCATAGTACTTTGTAATTAGAATCATTAATGATTTAAACAATCAATATAGTGAGAAGGGCCAAAATTACCACCTCAGTGTTTCATACACATCCCCAACATCTCCATCAGAGGACAACACTACTGACCTGTCGCAACATAGGAGTCCCCAATTTAGCCAAACCTGAGGCAAAGACATTTGGTGGAATCCATAAAGTCTGTGTCTATTGCTTCAACTTAAATATAAAAGAAGTAGATACAAAAGTTTTAACATGGTGAGTCTAAGTCATTTTTGGCCTGCTTTTTGAATCTGAAGATTGATTGGCTAGGGCACTTATCAGGATTATTTGATTCTCGCTTATTGTCCAAGAACATCAAAATAGTCATAACTACTCAATGCCCATTGATGATCTTATTTTGAATAGCATAACTTTATTCTATAATATGGGGCGCTAAGGAGGTTATTTTTGGTCTCACTTTAGCCTCTAACAGCCCCAGTATACCACATGGTCACACAAATCAGTGGAACTTTGGTTTTCTTGTAACAGCTGAGAGAGTCCATAAATTCTGTGCCGATTGTTTCAACTTAAATATAAAAGAAGTAGATACAAAAGTTATAACTCAGTGAGCCTAAGTCATGTTTTGCCTTCTTTTGAATCTGAAGATTGATTGGCTGAGGCACTTATCAGGATTATTTTATTCTCGGATGTTCTCCAAGAACATCAAAATATTCATAACTACTCAGTGCCCATTGATGATCCTATTTTGAATACCAAACTTTTATTTTATAATGGGGGGCACTCAGGAGGTCATTTTTGGTCTTACTTTAGCCTCTAACAGCCCCAGTATACCACATAGTCACACAAATCAGTAGAAATTTGATTTTCTTGTGACAGCTTGATACACCTTTTCATAGGCATAATACTTTGTAATTAGAATCATTAATGATTGAAACAATCAATATAGTGTGCATGGCCAAAATGACTACCTCAGTGTTTTATATACATCCCCAACATCTCCTTCAGAAGACAACACTACTGACCTGTCGCAACATAGGAGTCAGCTACTCAGTCAAACCTGAGGCAAAGACATTTGGAGGAATACATCAAGTCTGTGCCTATTGGTTCAACTTAAATATAAGAGAAGTAGATACAAAAGTTTTAACATGGTGAGTCTAAGTCATTTTTGGCCTGCTTTTTGAATCTGAAGATTGATAGGCTAGGGCACTTATCAGGATTATTTGATTCTCGCTTATTGTCCAAGAACATCAAAATAGTCATAACTACTCAATGCCCATTGATGATCTTATTTTGAATAGCATGCCTTTTTCTATAATCTGGGGCGCTAAGGAGGTCATTTTTGGTCTTACTTTAGCCTCTAACAGCCCCAGTATACCAAATGGTCACGCAAATCAGTGGAACTTCGGTTTCTTGTGACAGCTTGATACACCTTTGCATAGGCATAATACTTTGTAATTAGAATCATTAATGATTGAAACAATCAACATAGTGTGTATGGCCAAAATGACTAACTCAATGTTTTATATACATACCAAACACCTCCTTCAGAGGACAACACTACTGACCTGTAGCAACATAGGAGTCAGCTACTCAGCCAAACCTGAGGCAAAGACATTTGGATGAATCCATAAAGTCTGTGCCTATTGGTTCAACTTAAATATAAAAGAAGTAGATACCAAAGTTTTAACATGGTGAGCCTAAGTCATTTTTGGCCTGCTTTTTGAATCTGAAGATTGATTGGCTGGGGCACTTATCAGGATTATTTTATTCTCGCTTGTTGTCCAAGAACATCAAAATAGTCATAACTACTCAATGCCCATTGATGATCTTATTTTGAATAGCATACTTTTATTCTATAATCTGGGGCGCTCAGGAGGTCATTTTTGGTCTTACTTTAGCCCCTAACAGCCACAGTATACCACATGGTCACACAAATCAGTAGAACTTTGATTTTCTTGTGACAGCTTGATACACCTTTGCATAGGCATAATACTTTGTAATTAGAATCATTAATGATTGAAACAATCAATATAGTGTGTATGGCCCTAAGTCATTTTTCGCCTGCTTTTTGAATCTGAAGATTGATTGGCTGGGGCACTTATCAGGATTATTTGATTCTCGCTTGTTGTCCAAGAACATCAAAATAGTCATAACTACTCAATGCCCATTGATGATCTTATTTTGAATAGCATACTTTTCTTCTATAATCTGGGGCGCTCAGGAGGTCATTTTTGGTCTTACTTTAGCCCCTAACAGCCCCAGTATACCACATGGTCACACAAATCAGTAGAACTTTGTTTTTCTTGTGACAGCTGGTGGAATCCATAAATTCTGTGCCTATTGGTTCAACTTAAATATAAAAGAAGTAGATACAAAAGTTTTAACTCGGTGAGCCTAAGTCATTTTTGGCCTGCTTTTTGAATCTGAAGATTGATAGGCTAGGGCACTTATCAGGATTATTTGATTCTCGCTTGTTGTCCAAGAACATCAAAATAGTCATAACTACTCAATGCCCATTGATGATCTTGTTTTGAATAGCATACCTTTTTCTATAATCTGGGGCGCTAAGGAGGTCATTTTTGGTCTTACTTTAGCCTCTAACAGCCCCAGTATACCAAATGGTCACGCAAATCAGTGGAACTTTGGTTTCTTGTGACAGCTTGATACACCTTTGCATAGGCATAATACTTTGTAATTAGAATCATTAATGATTGAAACAATCAATATAGTGTGTATGGCCAAAATGACTAACTCAATGTTTTATATACATCCCAAACATCTCCTTCAGAGGACAACACTACTGACCTGTAGCAACATAGGAGTCAGCTACTCGGCCAAACCTGAGGCAAAGACATTTGGATGAATCCATAAAGTCTGTGCCTATTGGTTCAACTTAAATATAAAAGAAGTAGATACCAAAGTTTTAACATGGTGAGCCTAAGTCATTTTTGGCCTGCTTTTTGAATCTGAAGATTGATTGGCTGGGGCACTTATCATGATTATTTTATTCTCGCTTGTTGTCCAAGAACATCAAAATAGTCATAACTACTCAATGCCCATTGATGATCTTATTTTGAATAGCATACTTTTATTCTATAATCTGGGGCGCTCAGGAGGTCATTTTTGGTCTTACTTTAGCCCCTAACAGCCACAGTATACCACATGGTCACACAAATCAGTAGAACTTTGATTTTCTTGTGACAGCTTGATACACCTTTGCATAGGCATAATACTTTGTAATTAGAATCATTAATGATTGAAACAATCAATATAGTGTGTATGGCCCTAAGTCATTTTTCGCCTGCTTTTTGAATCTGAAGATTGATTGGCTGGGGCACTTATCAGGATTATTTGATTCTCGCTTGTTGTCCAAGAACATCAAAATAGTCATAACTACTCAATGCCCATTGATGATCTTATTTTGAATAGCATACTTTTATTCTATAATCTGGGGCGCTCAGGAGGTCATTTTTGGTCTTACTTTAGCCCCTAACAGCCCCAGTATACCACATGGTCACACAAATCAGTAGAACTTTGTTTTTCTTGTGACAGCTGGTGGAATCCATAAATTCTGTGCCTATTGGTTCAACTTAAATATAAAAGAAGTAGATACAAAAGTTTTAACTCGGTGAGCCTAAGTCATTTTTGGCCTGCTTTTTGAATCTGAAGATTGATAGGCTAGGGCACTTATCAGGATTATTTGATTCTCGCTTGTTGTCCAAGAACATCAAAATAGTCATAACTACTCAATGCCCATTGATGATCTTGTTTTGAATAGCATACCTTTTTCTATAATCTGGGTCGCTAAGGAGGTCATTTTTGGTCTTACTTTAGCCCCTAACAGCCCCAGTATACCAAATGGTCACGCAAATCAGTGGAACTTTGGTTTCTTGTGACAGCTTGATACACCTTTGCATAGGCATAATACTTTGTAATTAGAGTCATTAATGATTGAAACAATCAATATAGTGTGTATGGCCAAAATGACTAACTCAATGTTTTATATACATCCCAAACATCTCCTTCAGAGGACAACACTACTGACCTGTAGCAACATAGGAGTCAGCTACTCAGTCAAACCTGAGGCAAAGACATTTGGATGAATCCATAAAGTCTGTGCCTATTGGTTCAACTTAAATATAAAAGAAGTAGATACCAAAGTTTTAACATGGTGAGCCTAAGTCATTTTTGGCCTGCTTTTTGAATCTGAAGATTGATTGGCTGGGGCACTTATCAGGATTATTTTATTCTCGCTTGTTGTCCAAGAACATCAAAATAGTCATAACTACTCAATGCCCATTGATGATCTTATTTTGAATAGCATACTTTTATTCTATAATCTGGGGCGCTCAGGAGGTCATTTTTGGTCTTACTTTAGCCCCTAACAGCCACAGTATACCACATGGTCACACAAATCAGTAGAACTTTGATTTTCTTGTGACAGCTTGATACACCTTTGCATAGGCATAATACTTTGTAATTAGAATCATTAATGATTGAAACAATCAATATAGTGTGTATGGCCCTAAGTCATTTTTCGCCTGCTTTTTGAATCTGAAGATTGATTGGCTGGGGCACTTATCAGGATTATTTGATTCTCGCTTGTTGTCCAAGAACATCAAAATAGTCATAACTACTCAATGCCCATTGATGATCTTATTTTGAATAGCATACTTTTATTCTATAATGTGGGGCGCTCAGGAGGTCATTTTTGGTCTTACTTTAGCCCCTAACAGCCCCAGTATACCACATGGTCACACAAATCAGTAGAACTTTGATTTTCTTGTGACAGCTGGTGGAATCCATAAATTCTGTGCCTATTGGTTCAACTTAAATATAAAAGAAGTAGATACAAAAGTTCTAACTCGGTGAGCCTAAGTCATTTTTGGCCTGCTTTTGAATCTGAAGATTGATTCGCTAGGGCACTTATCAGGATTATTTGCTTCTCGCTTGTTGTCCAAGAACATCAAAATAGTCATAACTACTAAATGCCCATAGATGATCTTATTTTGAATAGGATACCTTTTTTCTATAATCTGGGGCACTAAGGAGGTCATTTTTGGTCTTACTTTAGCCCCTAACAGCCACAGTATACCACATGGTCACACAAATCAGTAGAACTTTGATTTTCTTGTGACAGCTTGATACACCTTTGCATAGGCATAATACTTTGTAATTAGAATCATTAATGATTGAAACAATCAATATAGTGTGTATGGCCCTAAGTCATTTTTCGCCTGCTTTTTGAATCTGAAGATTGATTGGCTGGGGCACTTATCAGGATTATTTGATTCTCGCTTGTTGTCCAAGAACATCAAAATAGTCATAACTACTCAATGCCCATTGATGATCTTATTTTGAATAGCATACTTTTATTCTATAATGTGGGGCGCTCAGGAGGTCATTTTTGGTCTTACTTTAGCCCCTAACAGCCCCAGTATACCACATGGTCACACAAATCAGTAGAACTTTGTTTTTCTTGTGACAGCTGGTGGAATCCATAAATTCTGTGCCTATTGGTTCAACTTAAATATAAAAGAAGTAGATACAAAAGTTTTAACTCGGTGAGCCTAAGTCATTTTTGGCCTGCTTTTTGAATCTGAAGATTGATAGGCTAGGGCACTTATCAGGATTATTTGATTCTCGCTTGTTGTCCAAGAACATCAAAATAGTCATAACTACTCAATGCCCATTGATGATCTTGTTTTGAATAGCATACCTTTTTCTATAATCTGGGGCGCTAAGGAGGTCATTTTTGGTCTTACTTTAGCCTCTAACAGCCCCAGTATACCAAATGGTCACGCAAATCAGTGGAACTTTGGTTTCTTGTGACAGCTTGATACACCTTTGCATAGGCATAATACTTTGTAATTAGAATCATTAATGATTGAAACAATCAATATAGTGTGTATGGCCAAAATGACTAACTCAATGTTTCATATACATCCCAAACATCTCCTTCAGAGGACAACACTACTGACCTGTAGCAACATAGGAGTCAGCTACTCAGCCAAACCTGAGGCAAAGACATTTGGATGAATCCATAAAGTCTGTGCCTATTGGTTCAACTTAAATATAAAAGAAGTAGATACCAAAGTTTTAACATGGTGAGCCTAAGTCATTTTTGGCCTGCTTTTTGAATCTGAAGATTGATTGGCTGGGGCACTTATCAGGATTATTTTATTCTCGCTTGTTGTCCAAGAACATCAAAATAGTCATAACTACTCAATGCCCATTGATGATCTTATTTTGAATAGCATACTTTTATTCTATAATCTGGGGCGCTCAGGAGGTCATTTTTGGTCTTACTTTAGCCCCTAACAGCCACAGTATACCACATGGTCACACAAATCAGTAGAACTTTGATTTTCTTGTGACAGCTTGATACACCTTTGCATAGGCATAATACTTTGTAATTAGAATCATTAATGATTGAAACAATCAATATAGTGTGTATGGCCCTAAGTCATTTTTCGCCTGCTTTTTGAATCTGAAGATTGATTGGCTGGGGCACTTATTAGGATTATTTGATTCTCGCTTGTTGTCCAAGAACATCAAAATAGTCATAACTACTCAATGCCCATTGATGATCTTATTTTGAATAGCATACTTTTATTCTATAATCTGGGGCGCTCAGGAGGTCATTTTTGGTCTTACTTTAGCCCCTAACAGCCCCAGTATACCACATGGTCACACAAATCAGTAGAACTTTGATTTTCTTGTGACAGCTGGTGGAATCCATAAATTCTGTGCCTATTGGTTCAACTTAAATATAAAAGAAGTAGATACAAAAGTTTTAACTCGGTGAGCCTAAGTCATTTTTGGCCTGCTTTTGAATCTGAAGATTGATTCGCTAGGGCACTTATCAGGATTATTTGCTTCTCGCTTGTTGTCCAAGAACATCAAAATAGTCATAACTACTAAATGCCCATAGATGATCTTATTTTGAATAGGATACCTTTTTTCTATAATCTGGGGCACTAAGGAGGTCATTTTTGGTCTTACTTTAGCCCCTAACAGCCACAGTATACCACATGGTCACACAAATCAGTAGAACTTTGATTTTCTTGTGACAGCTTGATACACCTTTGCATAGGCATAATACTTTGTAATTAGAATCATTAATGATTGAAACAATCAATATAGTGTGTATGGCCCTAAGTCATTTTTCGCCTGCTTTTTGAATCTGAAGATTGATTGGCTGGGGCACTTATCAGGATTATTTGATTCTCGCTTGTTGTCCAAGAACATCAAAATAGTCATAACTACTCAATGCCCATTGATGATCTTATTTTGAATAGCATACTTTTATTCTATAATGTGGGGCGCTCAGGAGGTCATTTTTGGTCTTACTTTAGCCCCTAACAGCCCCAGTATACCACATGGTCACACAAATCAGTAGAACTTTGTTTTTCTTGTGACAGCTGGTGGAATCCATAAATTCTGTGCCTATTGGTTCAACTTAAATATAAAAGAAGTAGATACAAAAGTTTTAACTCGGTGAGCCTAAGTCATTTTTGGCCTGCTTTTGAATCTGAAGATTGATTCGCTAGGGCACTTATCAGAATTATTTGATTCTCGCTTATTGTCCAAGAACATCAAAATAGTCATAACTACTCAATGCCCATTGATGATCTTATTTTGAATAGCATGCCTTTTTCTATAATCTGGGGCGCTAAGGAGGTCATTTTTGGTCTTACTTTAGCCTCTAACAGCCCCAGTATACCAAATGGTCACGCAAATCAGTGGAACTTTGGTTTCTTGTGACAGCTTGATTCACCTTTGCATAGGCATAATACTTTGTAATTAGAATCATTAATGATTGAAACAATCAATATAGTGTGTATGGCCAAAATGACTAACTCAATGTTTTATATACATACCAAACATCTCCTTCAGAGGACAACACTACTGACCTGTAGCAACATAGGAGTCAGCTACTCAGCCAAACCTGAGGCAAAGACATTTGGATGAATCCATAAAGTCTGTGCCTATTGGTTCAACTTAAATATAAAAGAACTAGATACCAAAGTTTTAACATAGTGAGCCTAAGTCATTTTTGGCCTGCTTTTTGAATCTGAAGATTGAATGGCTGGGGCACTTATCAGGATTATTTTATTCTCGCTTGTTGTCCAAGAACATCAAAATAGTCATAACTACTCAATGCCCATTGATGATCTTATTTTGAATAGCATACTTTTATTCTATAATCTGGGGCGCTCAGGAGGTCATTTGTGGTCTTACTTTAGCCCCTAACAGCCACAGTATACCACATGGTCACACAAATCAGTAGAACTTTGATTTTCTTGTGACAGCTTGATACACCTTTGCATAGGCATAATACTTTGTAATTAGAATCATTAATGATTGAAACAATCAATATAGTGTGTATGGCCCTAAGTCATTTTTCGCCTGCTTTTTGAATCTGAAGATTGATTGGCTGGGGCACTTATCAGGATTATTTGATTCTCGCTTGTTGTCCAAGAACATCAAAATAGTCATAACTACTCAATGCCCATTGATGATCTTATTTTGAATAGCATACTTTTTTATTCTATAATCTGGGGCGCTCAGGAGGTCATTTTTGGTCTTACTTTAGCCCCTAACAGCCCCAGTATACCACATGGTCACACAAATCAGTAGAACTTTGTTTTTCTTGTGACAGCTGGTGGAATCCATAAATTCTGTGCCTATTGGTTCAACTTAAATATAAAAGAAGTAGATACAAAAGTTTTAACTCGGTGAGCCTAAGTCATTTTTGGCCTGCTTTTTGAATCTGAAGATTGATAGGCTAGGGCACTTATCAGGATTATTTGATTCTCGCTTGTTGTCCAAGAACATCAAAATAGTCATAACTACTCAATGCCCATTGATGATCTTGTTTTGAATAGCATACCTTTTTCTATAATCTGGGGCGCTAAGGAGGTCATTTTTGGTCTTACTTTAGCCTCTAACAGCCCCAGTATACCAAATGGTCACACAAATCAGTGGAACTTTGGTTTCTTGTGACAGCTTGATACACCTTTGCATAGGCATAATACTTTGTAATTAGAATCATTAATGATTGAAACAATCAATATAGTGTGTATGGCCAAAATCACTAACTCAATGTTTTATATACATCCCAAACATCTCCTTCAGAGGACAACACTACTGACCTGTAGCAACATAGGAGTCAGCTACTCAGCCAAACCTGAGGCAAAGACATTTGGATGAATCCATAAAGTCTGTGCCTATTGGTTCAACTTAAATATAAAAGAAGTAGATACCAAAGTTTTAACATGGTGAGCCTAAGTCATTTTTGGCCTGCTTTTTGAATCTGAAGATTGATTGGCTGGGGCACTTATCAGGATTATTTGATTCTCGCTTGTTGTCCAAGAACATCAAAATAGTCATAACTACTCAATGCCCATTGATGATCTTATTTTGAATAGCATACTTTTATTCTATAATGTGGGGCGCTCAGGAGGTCATTTTTGGTCTTACTTTAGCCCCTAACAGCCCCAGTATACCACATGGTCACATAAATCAGTAGAACTTTGTTTTTCTTGTGACAGCTGGTGGAATCCATAAATTCTGTGCCTATTGGTTCAACTTAAATATAAAAGAAGTAGATACAAAAGTTTTAACTCGGTGAGCCTAAGTCATTTTTGGCCTGCTTTTGAATCTGAAGATTGATTCGCTAGGGCACTTATCAGGATTATTTGATTCTCGCTTGTTGTCCAAGAACATCAAAATAGTCAAAACTACTCAATGCCCATTGATGATCTTATTTTGAATAGCATACCTTTTTTCTATAATCTGGGGCGCTAAGGAGGTCATTTTTGGTCTTACTTTAGCCCCTAACAGCCACAGTATACCACATGGTCACACAAATCAGTAGAACTTTGATTTTCTTGTGACAGCTTGATACACCTTTGCATAGGCATAATACTTTGTAATTAGAATCATTAATGATTGAAACAATCAATATAGTGTGTATGGCCAAAAGAACCACCTCAGTGTTTCATATACATCCCCAACATCTCCTTCAGAGGAAAACACTACTGACCTGTCGCAACATAGGAGTCTGCTACTCAGCCAAACCTGAGGCAAAAACATTTGGAGGAATCCATAAAGTCTGTGCCTATTGGTTCAAGTTAAATAAAAAAGAAGTAGATACAAAAGTTTTAACATGGTGAGTCTAAGTCATTTTTGGCCAGCTTTTTGAATCTGAAGATTGATAGGCTAGGGCACTTATCAGGATTATTTGATTCTCGCTTATTGTCCAAGAACATCAAAATAGTCATAACTACTCAATGCCCATTGATGATCTTATTTTGAATAGCATACCTTTATTCTAAAATATGGGGCTCTAAGGAGGTCATTTTTGGTCTCACTTTAGCCTCTAACAGCCCCAGTATACCACATGGTCACACAAATCAGTGGAACTTTGGTTTTCTTGTGACAGCTGGTGGAATCCATAAATTCTGTGCCTATTGGTTCAACTTAAATATAAAAGAAGTAGATACGAAATTTTAACTCGGTGAGTCTAAGTCATTTTTGGCCTGCTTTTGAATCTGAAGATTGATTGGCTACTGCACTTATCAGGATTATTTTATTCTCGCTTGTTATCCAAGAACATCAAAATAGTCATAACTACTCAATGCCCATTGATGATCTTATTTTGAATAGCATACTTTTATTCTATAATCGGGGGCGATAAGGAGGTCATTTTTGGTCTTACTTTAGCCTCTAACAGCCCCAGTATACCACATAGTCACACAAATCAGTTGAAATTTGATTTTCTTGTGACAGCTTGATACACCTTTGCATAGGCATAATACTTTGTAATTAGAATCATTAATGATTTAAACAATCAATATAGTGTGAATGGCCAAAATGACCACCTCAGTGTTTTATACACATCCCCAACATCTCCATCAGAGGACAACACTACTGACCTGTTGCAACATTGGAGTTAGCTATTCAGCCAAACCTGAGGCAAAGACATTTGGTGGAATCCATAAAGTCTGTGTCTATTGGCTCAACTTAAATATAAAAGAAGTAGATACAAAAGTTTTAACTTGGTGAGTCTAAGTCATTTTTAGGCCTGCTTTTTGAATCTGAAGATTGATTGGCTGGGGCACTTATCAGGATTATTTGCTTCTCGCTTGTTGTCCAAGAACATCAAAATAGTCATAACTACTAAATGCCCATAGATGATCTTATTTTGAATAGCATACCTGTTTTCTATAATCTGGGGCACTAAGGAGGTCATTTTTGGTCTTACTTTAGCCTCTAACTACATGGTCAAACAAATCAGTGGAACTTTGGTTTTCTTGTGACAGCTTTAGACACCTTTGCATAGGCATAATACTTTGTAATTAGAATGATTAATGATTTAAACAATCAATATAGTGTGTATGTCCAAAATGACCACCTCATTGTTTTATATACATCCACAACATCTCTTTCAGAGGACAACACTACTGACCTGTCACAACATAGGAGTCAGCTATTCAGCCAAACCTGAGGCAATGACATTTGGTGGAATCCATAAAGTCTGTGCCTATTGGTTCAACTTAAATATAAAAGAAGTAGATACAAAAGTTTTAATTCGGTGAGCCTAAGTCATTTTTGGCCTGCTTATGAATCTGAAGATTGATTGGCTAGGGCACTTATCAGGATTATTTGATTCTCGCTTGTTATCCAAGAACATCAAAATAGTCATAACTACTCAATGCCCATTGATGATCTTATTTTGAATAGCATACTTTTATTCTACAATCTGGGGCACTAAGGAGGTCATTTTTGGTCTTACTTTAGCCTCTAACAGCCCCAGTATACCACATGGTCAAACAAATCAGTGGAACTTTGGTTTTCTTGTGACAGCTTGAGACACCTTTGCATAGGCATAATACTTTGTAATTAGAATCATTAATGATTGAAACAATCAATATAGTGTATGGCCAAAATGACCACCTCAGTGTTTTATATACATCCCCAACATCTCCTTCAGAGGACAACACTACTGACCTGTCGCAACATAGGAGTCAGCTACTCAGTCAAACCTGAGGCAAAGACATTTGGTGAAATCCATAAAGTCTGTGCCTATTGGTTCAACTTAAATATAAAAGAAGTAGATACAAAAGTTTTAACTTGGTGAGCCTAAGTCATTTTTGGCCTGCTTTTTGAATCTGAAGATTGATTGGCTAGGGCACTTATCAGGATTATTTGATTCTCGCTTGTTATCCAAGAACATCAAAATAGTCATAACTACTCAATGCCCATTGATGATCTTATTTTGAATAGCATACCTTTTTTCTATAAGCTGGGGCGCTAAGGAGGTCATTTTTGGTCTTACTTTAGCCTCTAACAGCCCCAGTATACCACATGGTCACACAAATCAGTGGAACTTTGGTTTCTTGTGACAACTTGATACACCTTTGCATAGGCATGATACTTTGAAATTAGAATCATTAATGATGGAAACAATCAATATAGTGTGAATGGCCAAAAGGACCACCTCAGTGTTTTATATACATCCCAAACATCTCCTTCAGAGGACAACACTACTGACCTGTCGCAACATAGGAGTCACCTACTCAGCCAAACCTGAGGCAAAGACATTTGGAGGAATCCATAAAGTCTGTGCCTATTGGTTCAACTTAAATATAAGAGAAGTGGATACAAAAGTTTTAACATGGTGAGTCTAAGTCATTTTTGGCCTACTTTTTGAATCTGAAGATTGATAGGCTAGGGCACTTACCAGGATTATTTGATTCTCGCTTATTGTCCAAGAACATCAAAATAGTCATAACTACTCAATGCCCATTGATGATCTTATTTTGAATAGCATACCTTTTTCTATAATCTGGGGCGCTAAGGAGGTCATTTTTGGTCTTACTTTAGCCTCTAACAGCCCCAGTATACCAAATGGTCACGCAAATCAGTGGAACTTTGGTTTCTTGTGACACCTTGATACACCTTTGCATAGGCATAATACTTTGTAATTAGAATCATTAATGATTGAAACAATCAATATAGTGTGTATGGCCAAAATCACTAACTCAATGTTTCATATACATCCCAAACATCTCCTTCAGAGGACAACACTACTGACCTGTAGCAACATAGGAGTCAGCTACTCAGCCAAACCTGAGGCAAAGACATTTGGATGAATCCATAAAGTCTGTGCCTATTGGTTCAACTTAAATATAAAAGAAGTAGATACCAAAGTTTTAACATGGTGAGCCTAAGTCATTTTTGGCCTGCTTTTTGAATCTGAAGATTGATTGGCTGGGGCACTTATCAGGATTATTTTATTCTCGCTTGTTGTCCAAGAACATCAAAATAGTCATAACTACTCAATGCCCATTGATGATCTTATTTTGAATAGCATACTTTTATTCTATAATCTGGGGCGCTCAGGAGGTCATTTTTGGTCTTACTTTAGCCCCTAACAGCCACAGTATACCACATGGTCACACAAATCAGTAGAACTTTGATTTTCTTGTGACAGCTTGATACACCTTTGCATAGGCATAATACTTTGTAATTAGAATCATTAATGATTGAAACAATCAATATAGTGTGTATGGCCCTAAGTCATTTTTCGCCTGCTTTTTGAATCTGAAGATTGATTGGCTGGGGCACTTATCAGGATTATTTGATTCTCGCTTGTTGTCCAAGAACATCAAAATAGTCATAACTACTCAATGCCCATTGATGATCTTATTTTGAATAGCATACTTTTATTCTATAATCTGGGGCGCTCAGGAGGTCATTTTTGGTCTTACTTTAGCCCCTAACAGCCCCAGTATACCACATGATCACACAATTCAGTAGAACTTTGTTTTTCTTGTGACAGCTGGTGGAATCCATAAATTCTGTGCCTATTGGTTCAACTTAAATATAAAAGAAGTAGATACAAAAGTTTTAACTCGGTGAGCCTAAGTCATTTTTGGCCTGCTTTTGAATCTGAAGATTGATTCGCTAGGGCACTCATCAGGATTATTTGATTCTCGCTTGTTGTCCAAGAACATCAAAATAGTCATAACTACTCAATGCCCATTGATGATCTTATTTTGAATAGCATACCTTTTTTCTATAATCTGGGGCGCTAAGGAGGTCATTTTTGGTCTTACTTTAGCCTCTAACAGCCCCAGTATACCACATGGTCACACAAATCAGTGGAACTTTGGTTTTCTTGTGACAGCTCGTGGTATCCATAAATTCTGTGCCTATTGGTTCAACTTAAATATAAAAGAAGTAAATACAAAAGTTTTAACTCGGTGAGCCTCAGTCATTTTGGGCCTGCTTTTGAATCTGAAGATTGATTGGCTGAAGCACTTATCAGGATTATTTGATTCTCGCTTTTTGTCCAAGAACATCAAAATAGTCATAACTACTCAATGCCCATTGATGATCTTATTTTAAATAGCATACCTTTTTTCTATAATCTGGGGCGCTAAGGAGGTCATTTTTGGTCTTACTTTAGCCTCTAACAGCACCAGTATACCACATGGTCAAACAAATCAGTGGAACTTTGGTTTCTTGTGAGAGCTTGATACACCTTTGCATAGGCATAATACTTTGTAATTAGAATCATTAATGATTGAAACAATCAATATAGTGTGTATGTCCAAAATGACCACCTCAGTGTTTTATATACATCCCCAAAATCTCCTTCAGAGGACAACACTACTGACCTGTCACAACATAGCAGTCAGCTACTCAGCCAAACCTGAGGCAAAGACATTTGGAGGAATCCATAAAGTCTGTGCCTATTGGTTCAAGTTAAATATAAAAGAAGTAGATACAAAAGTTTTAACATGGTGAGTCTAAGTCATTTTTGGCCAGCTTTTTGAATCTGAAGATTGATAGGCTAGGGCACTTATCAGGATTATTTGATTCTCGCTTATTGTCCAAGAACATCAAAATAGTCATAACTACTCAATGCCCATTGATGATCTTATTTTGAATAGCATACCTTTATTCTAAAATATGGGGCTATAAGGAGGTCATTTTTGGTCTCACTTTAGCCTCTAACAGCCCCAGTATACCACATGGTCACACAAATCAGTGGAACTTTGGTTTTCTTGTGACAGCTGGTGGAATCCATAAATTCTGTGCCTATTGGTTCAACTTAAATATAAAAGAAGTAGATACAAAAGTTTTAACTCGGTGAGCCTAAGTCATTTTTGGCCTGCTTTTGAATCTGAAGATTGATTCGCTAGGGCACTTATCAGGATTATTTGATTCTCGCTTGTTGTCCAAGAACATCAAAATAGTCATAACTACTCAATGCCCATTGATGATCTTATTTTGAATAGCATACCTTTTTTCTATAATCTGGGGCGCTAAGGAGGTCATTTTTGGTCTTACTTTAGCCCCTAACAGCCACAGTATACCACATGGTCACACAAATCAGTAGAACTTTGATTTTCTTGTGACAGCTTGATACACCTTTGCATAGGCATAATACTTTGTAATTAGAATCATTAATAATTGAAACAATCAATATAGTGTGTATGGCCAAAAGAACCACCTCAGTGTTTTATATACATCCCCAACATCTCCTTCAGAGGACAACACTACTGACCTGTCGCAACATAGGAGTCAGCTACTCAGTCAAACCTGAGGCAAAGACATTTGGTGAAATCCATAAAGTCTGTGCCTATTGGCTCAACTTAATTATAAAAGAAGGAGATACAAAAGTTTTAACTTGGTGAGCCTAAGTCATTTTGGGCCTGCTTTTTGAATCTGAAGATTGATTGGCTAGGGCACTTCTCAGGATTGTTTGATTCTCGCTTATTGTCCAAGAACATCAAAATAGTCATAACTACTCAATGCCCATTGATGATCTTATTTTGAATAGCATACCTTTATTCTATAATATGGGGCGCTAAGCAGGTCATTTTTGCTCTCACTTTAGCCTCTAACAGCCCCAGTATACCACATGGTCACACAAATCAGTGGAACTTTGGTTTTCTTGTGACAGCTCGTGGTATCCATAAATTCTGTGCCTATTGGTTCAACTTAAATATAAAAGAAGTAAATACAAAAGTTTTAACTCGGTGAGCCTAAGTCATTTTTGGCCTGCTTTTGAATCTGAAGATTGATTGGCTGAAGCACTTATCAGGATTATTTGATTCTCGCTTTTTGTCCAAGAACATCAAAATAGTCATAACTACTCAATGCCCATTGATGATCTTATTTTAAATAGCATACCTTTTTTCTATAATCTGGGGCGCTAAGGAGGTCATTTTTGGTCTTACTTTAGCCTCTAACAGCACCAGTATACCACATGGTCAAACAAATCAGTGGAACTTTGGTTTCTTGTGAGAGCTTGATACACCTTTGCATAGGCATAATACTTTGTAATTAGAATCATTAATGATTGAAACAATCAATATAGTGTGTATGTCCAAAATGACCACCTCAGTGTTTTATATACATCCCCAACATCTCCTTCAGAGGACAACACTACTGACCTGTCACAACATAGGAGTCAGCTACTCAGCCAAACCTGAGGCAAAAACATTTGGAGGAATCCATAAAGTCTGTGCCTATTGGTTCAAGTTAAATAAAAAAGAAGTAGATACAAAAGTTTTAACATGGTGAGTCTAAGTCATTTTTGGCCAGCTTTTTGAATCTGAAGATTGATAGGCTAGGGCACTTATCAGGATTATTTGATTCTCGCTTATTGTCCAAGAACATCAAAATAGTCATAACTACTCAACGCCCATTGATGATCTTATTTTGAATAGCATACCTTTATTCTAAAATATGGGGCTCTAAGGAGGTCATTTTTGGTCTCACTTTAGCCTCTAACAGCCCCAGTATACCACATGGGCACACAAATCAGTGGAACTTTGGTTTTCTTGTGACAGCTGGTGGAATCCATAAATTCTGTGCCTATTGGTTCAACTTAAATATAAAAGAAGTAGATACGAAATTTTAACTCGGTGAGTCTAAGTCATTTTTGACCTGCTTTTGAATCTGAAGATTGATTGGCTACTGCACTTATCAGGATTATTTTATTCTCGCTTGTTGTCCAAGAACATCAAAATAGTCATAACTACTCAATGCCCATTGATGATCTTATTTTGAATAGCATACTTTTATTCTATAATCGGGGGCGATAAGGAGGTCATTTTTGGTCTTACTTTAGCCTCTAACAGCCCCAGTATACCACATAGTCACACAAATCAGTTGAAATTTGATTTTCTTGTGACAGCTTGATACACCTTTGCATAGGCATAATACTTTGTAATTAGAATCATTAATGATTTAAACAATCAATATAGTGTGAATGGCCAAAATGACCACCTCAGTGTTTTATACACATCCCCAACATCTCCATCAGAGGACAACACTACTGACCTGTTGCAACATTGGAGTTAGCTATTCAGCCAAACCTGAGGCAAAGACATTTGGTGGAATCCATAAAGTCTGTGTCTATTGGCTCAACTTAAATATAAAAGAAGTAGATACAAAAGTTTTAACTTGGTGAGTCTAAGTCATTTTTAGGCCTGCTTTTTGAATCTGAAGATTGATTGGCTGGGGCACTTATCAGGATTATTTGCTTCTCGCTTGTTGTCCAAGAACATCAAAATAGTCATAACTACTCAATGCCCATAGATGATCTTATTTTGAATAGCATACCTGTTTTCTATAATCTGGGGCACTAAGGAGGTCATTTTTGGTCTTACTTTAGCCTCTAACTACATGGTCAAACAAATCAGTGGAACTTTGGTTTTCTTGTGACAGCTTTAGACACCTTTGCATAGGCATAATACTTTGTAATTAGAATGATTAATGATTTAAACAATCAATATAGTGTGTATGTCCAAAATGACCACCTCATTGTTTTATATACATCCACAACATCTCTTTCAGAGGACAACACTACTGACCTGTCACAACATAGGAGTCAGCTATTCAGCCAAACCTGAGGCAATGACATTTGGTGGAATCCATAAAGTCTGTGCCTATTGGTTCAACTTAAATATAAAAGAAGTAGATACAAAAGTTTTAATTCGGTGAGCCTAAGTCATTTTTGGTCTACTTATGAATCTGAAGATTGATTGGCTAGGGCACTTATCAGGATTATTTGATTCTCGCTTGTTATCCAAGAACATCAAAATAGTCATAACTACTCAATGCCCATTGATGATCTTATTTTGAATAGCATACTTTTATTCTATAATCTGGGGCACTAAGGATGTCATTTTTGGTCTTACTTTAGCCTCTAACAGCCCCAGTATACCACATGGTCAAACAAATCAGTGGAACTTTGGTTTTCTTGTGACAGCTTGAGACACCTTTGCATAGGCATAATACTTTGTAATTAGAATCATTAATGATTGAAACAATCAATATAGTGTGCATGGCCAAAATGACCACCTCAGTGTTTTATATACATCCCCAACATCTCCTTCAGAGGACAACACTACTGACCTGTCGCAACATAGGAGTCAGCTACTCAGTCAAACCTGAGGCAAAGACATTTGGTGAAATCCATAAAGTCTGTGCCTATTGGTTCAACTTAAATATAAAAGAAGTAGATACAAAAGTTTTAACTTGGTGAGCCTAAGTCATTTTTGGCCTGCTTTTTGAATCTGAAGATTGATTGGCTGGGGCACTTATCAGGATTATTTGCTTCTCGCTTGTTGTCCAAGAACATCAAAATAGTCATAACTACTCAATGCCCATTGATGATCTTATTTTGAATAGCATACCTTTTTTCTATAAGCTGGGGCGCTAAGGAGGTCATTTTCGGTCTTACTTTAGCCTCTAACAGCCCCAGTATACCACATGGTCACACAAATCAGTGGAACTTTGGTTTCTTGTGATAACTTGATACACCTTTGCATAGGCATAATACTTTGAAATTAGAATCATTAATGATTGAAACAATCAATATAGTGTGAATGGCCAAAAGGACCACCTCAGTGTTTTATATACATCCCAAACATCTCCTTCAGAGGACAACACTACTGACCTGTCGCAACATAGGAGTCACCTACTCAGCCAAACCTGAGGCAAAGACATTTGGAGGAATCCATAAAGTCTGTGCCTATTGGTTCAACTTAAATATAAGAGAAGTAGATACAAAAGTTTTAACATGGTGAGTCTAAGTCATTTTTGGCCTGCTTTTTGAATCTGAAGATTGATAGGCTACGGCAGTTTTCAGGATTATTTGATTCTCGCTTATTGTCCAAGAACATCAAAATAGTCATAACTACTCAATGCCCATTGATGATCTTATTTTGAATAGCATACCTTTTTTCTATAATCTGGGGCGCTAAGGAGGTCATTTTTGGTCTTACTTTAGCCTCTAACAGCCCCAGTATACCAAATGGTCACGCAAATCAGTGGAACTTTGGTTTCTTGTGACACCTTGATACACCTTTGCATAGGCATAATACTTTGTAATTAGAATCATTAATGATTGAAACAATCAATATAGTGTGTATGGCCAAAATGACTAACTCAATGTTTTATATACATCCCAAACATCTCCTTCAGAGGACAACACTACTGACCTGTAGCAACATAGGAGTCAGCTACTCAGCCAAACCTGAGGCAAAGACATTTGGATGAATCCATAAAGTCTGTGCCTATTGGTTCAACTTAAATATAAAAGAAGTAGATACCAAAGTTTTAACATGGTGAGCCTAAGTCATTTTTGGCCTGCTTTTTTAATCTGAAGATTGATTGGCTGGGGCACTTATCAGGATTATTTTATTCTCGCTTGTTGTTCAAGAACATCAAAATAGTCATAACTACTCAATGCCCATTGATGATCTTATTTTGAATAGCATACTTTTATTCTATAATCTGGGGCGCTCAGGAGGTCATTTTTGGTCTTACTTTAGCCCCTAATAGCCACAGTATACCACATGGTCACACAAATCAGTAGAACTTTGATTTTCTTGTGACGGCTTGATACACCTTTGCATAGGCATAATACTTTGTAATTAGAATCATTAATGATTGAAACAATCAATATAGTGTGTATGGCCCTAAGTCATTTTTCGCCTACTTTTTGAATCTGAAGATTGATTGGCTGGGGCACTTATCAGGATTATTTGATTCTCGCTTGTTGTCCAAGAACATCAAAATAGTCATAACTACTCAATGCCCATTGATGATCTTATTTTGAATAGCATACTTTTATTCTATAATCTGGGGCGCTCAGGAGGTCATTTTTGGTCTTACTTTAGCCCCTAACAGCCCCAGTATACCACATGGTCACACAAATCAGTAGAACTTTGTTTTTCTTGTGACAGCTGGTGGAATCCATAAATTCTGTGCCTATTGGTTCAACTTAAATATAAAAGAAGTAGATAGAAAAGTTTTAACTCGGTGAGTCTAAGTCATTTTTGGCCTGCTTTTTGAATCTGAAGATTGATAGGCTAGGGCACTTATCAGAATTATTTGATTCTCGCTTATTGTCCAAGAACATCAAAACAGTCATAACTACGCAATGCCCATTGATGATCTTATTTTGAATAGCATACCTTTATTCTATAATATGGGGCTATAAGGAGGTCATTTTTGGTCTCACTTTAGCCTCTAACAGCCCCAGTATACCACATGGTCACACAAATCAGTGGAACTTTGGTTTTCTTGTGACAGCTGGTGGAATCCATGAATTCTGTGCCTATTGGTTCAACTTGAATATAAAAGAAGTAGATACAAAAGTTTTAACTCGGTGAGCCTAAGTCATTTTTGGCCTGCTTTTGAATCTGAAGATTGATTCGCTAGGGCACTTATCAGAATTATTTGATTCTCGCTTGTTGTCCAAGAGCATCAAAATAGTCATAACTACTCAATGTCCATTGATGATCTTATTTTGAATAGCATACCTTTTTTCTATAATCTGGGGCGCTAAGGAGGTCATTTTTGGTCTTACTTTAGCCTCTAACAGCCCCAGTATACCATATGGTCACACAAATCAGTGGAACTTTGGTTTCTTCTGACAGCTTGATACACCTTTGCATAGGCATAATACTTTGTAATTAGAATCATTAATGATTGAAACAATCAATATAGTGTGTATGTCCAAAATGACCAACTCAATGTTTTATATACATCCCAAACATCTCCTTCAGAGGACAACACTACTGACCTGTCGCAACATAGGAGTCAGCTACTCAGCCAAACCTGAGGCAAAGACATTTGGTGAAATCCATAAAGTCTGTGCCTATTGGTTCAAGTTAAATATAAAAGAAGTAGATACAAAAGTTTTAACTTGGTGAGCCTAAGTCATTTTTGGCCTGCTTTTTGAATCTGAAGATTGATTGGCTAGGGCACTGATCAGGACTGTTTGATTCTCGCTTATTGTCCAAGAACATCAAAATAGTCATAACTACTCAATGCCCATTGATGATCTTATTTTGAATAGCATACCTTTATCCTATAATATGGGGCGCGAAGGAAGTCATTTTTGGTCTCACTTTAGCCTCTAACAGCCCCAGTATACCACATGGTCACACAAATCAGTGGAACTTTGGTTTTCTTGTGACAGCTCGTGGTATCCATAAATTCTGTGCCTATTGGTTCAACTTAAAAATAAAAGAAGTAGATACAAAAGTTTTAACTCGGTGAGCCTAAGTCATTTTTGGCCTGCTTTTGAATCTGAAGATTGATTGGCTGAGGCACTTATCAGGATTATTTGATTCTCGCTTGTTGTCCAAGAACACCAAAATAGTCATAACTATTCAATGCCCATTGATGATCTTATTTTAAATAGCATACCTTTTTTCTATAATCTGGGGTTCTAAGGAGGTCATTTTTGGTCTTACTTTAGCCTCTAACAGCCCCAGTATACCACATGGTCAAACAAATCAGTGGAACTTTGGTTTCTTGTGAGAGTTTGATACACCTTTGCATAGGCATAATACTTTGTAATTAGAATCATTAATGATTGAAACAATCAATATAGTGTGAATGGCCAAAATGACCACCTCAGTGTTTTATATACATCCCCAACATCTTCTTCAGAGGACAACACTACTGACCTGTCACAACATAGGAGTCAGCTACTCTGCCAAACCTGAGACAAAGACATTTGGACGAATCCATAAAGTCTGTGCCTATTGGTTCAAGTTAAATATAAATAAGTAGATACAAAAGTTTTAACATGGTGAGTCTAAGTCATTTTTGGCCTGCTTTTTGAAACTGAAGATTGATAGGCTAGGGCACTTATCAGGATTATTTGATTCTCTCTTATTGTCCAAGAACATCAAAATAGTCATAACTACTCAATGACCATTGATGATCTTATTTTGAATAGCATACCTTTATTCTATAATATGGGGCGCTAAGGAGGTCATTTTTGGTCCCACTTTAGCCTCTAACAGCCCCAGTATACCACATGGTCACACAAATCAGTGGAACTTTGGTTTTCTTGTGACAGCTGGTGGAATCCATAAATTCTGTGCCTATTGGTTCAACTTAAATATAAAAGAAGTAGATACAAAATTTTAACTTGGTGAGTCTAAGTCATTTTTGGCCTGCTTTTGAATCTGAAGATTGATTGGCTACTGCACTTATCAGGATTATTTGATTCTCGCTTTTTGTCCAAGAACATCAAAATAGTCATAAAAGTCTAAGTCATTTTTGGCCTGCTTTTTGAATCTGAAGATTGATTGGCTAGGGCACTTTCCAGGATTATTTTATTCTCGCCTGTTGTCCAAGAACATTTAAATAGTCATAACTACTTAATGCCCATTGATGATCTTATTTTGAATAGCATACTTTTATTCTATAATCTGGGGCGCTCAGGAGGTTATTTTTGGTCTTACTTTAGCCTCTAACAGCCCCAGTATACCACATGGTCACACAGATCAGTAGAACTTTGATTTTCTTGTGACAGCTTGATACACCTTTGCATAGGCATAATACTTTGTAATTAGAATCATTAATGATTGAAACAATCAATATAGTGTGTATGGCCAAAATGACCACCTCAGTGTTTTCTATACATCCCCAACATCTCCTTCAGAGGACAACACTACTGTTCTGTCGCAACATAGGAGTCAGCTACTCAGTCAAACCTGAGGCAAAGACATTTGGTGAAATCCATAAATTCTGTGCCTATTGGTTCAACTTAAATATAAAAGAAGTAGATACAAAAGTTTTAACTCGGTGAGCCTAAGTCATTTTTGGCCTGCTTTTGAATCTGAAGATTAATTCGCTAGGGCACTTATCAGGATTATTTGATTCTCGCTTTTTGTCCAAGAACATCAAAATAGTCATAACTACTCAATGCCCATTGATGATCTTATTTTGAATAGCATACCTTTTTCTATAATCTGGGGCGCTAAGGAGGTCATTTTTTGGTCTTACTTTAGCCTCTAACAGCCCCAGTATACCATATGGTCACACAAATCAGTGGAACTTTGGTTTCTTCTGACAGTTTGATACACCTTTGCATAGGCATAATACTTTATAATTAGAATCATTAATGATTGAAACAATCAATATAGTGTGTATGGCCAAAATGACCAACTCAATGTTTTATATACATCCCAAACATCTCCTTCAGAGGACAACACTACTGACCTGTCGCAACATAGGAGTCAGCTACTCAGCCAAACCTGAGGCAAAGACATTTGGATGAATCCATAAAGTCTGTGCCTATTGGTTCAACTTAAATATAAAAGAAGTAGATACAAAAGTTTTAACATGGTGAGCCTAAGTCATTTTTGGCCTACTTTTGGCCTCTGTGGATTGATTGGCTAGGGCACTTATCAGGATTATTTTATTCTCGCTTGTTGTTCAAGAACATCCAAATAGTCATAACTACTCAATACCCATTGATGATCTTATTTTGAATAGCATACTTTTATTCTATAATATGGGCAGCTAAGGAGATCATTTTTGGTCTCACTTTAGCCTCTAACAGCCCCAGTATACCACATGGTCACACAAATCAGTGGAACTTTGGTTTTCTTGTGACAGCTTGATACACCTTTGCATAGGCATAATACTTTGTAATTAGAATCATTAATGATTTAAACAATCAATATAGTGTGTTCGGCCAAAATGGCCACCTCAGTGTTTTATATACATCCCCAACATCTCCTTCAGAAAACAACACTACTGACCTGTTGTAAGATAGGAGTCAGCTACTCGGCCGAACCTCAGACAAAGACATTTGGTGGAAGCCATAAAGTCTGTGCCTATTGGTTCAACTTAAATATAAAAGCAGTAGATACAAAATTTTAACTTGGTGAGCCTAAGTCAGTTTTGGCCTGCTTTTTAAATCTGAAGATTGATTGATTATGGCACTTATCAGGATTATTTGATTCTGGCTTGTTGTCCAAGAACATCAACGTAGTCATAACTACTCAATGCCCATTGATGTTCTTATTTTGTATAGCATACCTCTATTCTATAATCTGGGGCGCTAAGGAGGTCATTTTTGGTCTGCCTTTAGCATCTAAGAGCCCCAGTATACCACATGGTCACACAAATCAGTGGAACTTTGGTTTTCTTGTGACAGCTTGATACACCTTTGCATAGGCATAATACTTTGTAATTAGAATTATTAATGATTTAAGCAATCAATATAGTGTGTATGGCCAAAATGACCACCTCAGTGTTTTATACACATCCCCAACATCTCCTTCAGAGGACAACAGTACTGACCTGTGTCAACATAGGAGTCAGCTACTCAGCCAAACCTGAGACAAAGACATTTGGTGGAATCCATAAAGTCTGTGCCTATTGGTTCAACTTAAATATAAAAGCAGTAGATACAAAAGTTTTAACTTGGTGAGCCTAAGTCATTTTTGGCCTGCTTTTGGCCTCTGGATATTGATTGGCTAGGGCACTTATCAGGATTATTTCATTCTGGCTTGTTGTCCAAGAACATCCAAATAGTCATAACTACTCAATACCCATTGATGATCTTATTTTGAAAAGCATACCTTTATTCTATAATATGGGGCGCTAAGGAGGTAATTTTTAGCCTTACTTGAACCCCTTACAGCCCCAGTATACCACATGGTCACACAAATCAGTGGAACTTTGATTTTCTTGTGACACCTTGATAAACCTTTGCATAGGCATAATACTTTGTAATTAGAATCATTAATGATTTAAACAATCAATATAGTGTGTCCAGCCAAAATGACCACCTCAGTGTTTTATACACATCTCCAAGATCTCTTTCAGAAGACATAGCACTACTACTGACCTGTGTCAACATAGGAGTCAGTTGCTCAGCTAAACCTGAGGCAAAGACATTTGGTGAGATCCCTAAAGTATTTGCCCAGTAGTTAAAATTAAATATAAAAGTAATGGATACAAAAGTTTTAATTTTGTGAGAATAAGTGATTTTTTTTCTTGCTTTTACCATTTAGAGATTGATTGGCTTGGACACTTATCAGAATTATTTTATTCTTGTTGGTTGTCCAAGAACATCTATATAGTTATAACTATTCAATGGCTATTCATGATATGATTTTGAATAGCATACCTTTGTTCTATTATCTGTTGTGCTAAGGATGTGATTTTCAGTCTTCCTTTAGCCTGTAACAACCCCATTATACCACTTGGTCACACAAATCAGTCAAACTTTGGTTTTCTTGTGACAGCTTGATACACCTTTGCATAGGCATAATACTTTGTAATTAGATTCATTAATGAGTTAAACAATTAATACAGTGTGTACAGCCAAATTGCCCACCTCAGTGTTTTATTCACATCCCCAACATCTCCTTCAGAGGAGAACATTACTGTACCTGTCGCAATATAGGAGTCAGCTACTCAGCCAAACCTGAGACAAAGACATTTGGTGGAATCCATAAAGTCTGTGCCTATTGGTTCAACTTAAATATAAAAGAAGTAGATACAAAAGTTTTAACTTGGTGAGCCTAAGTCATTTTTGGCCTGCTTTTTGAATCTGGAGATTGATTGGCTAGGGCACTTATCAGGATTATTTTATTCTCGCTTGTTTTCCAAGAACATTTAAGTAGTCATAACTACTCAATATCCATTGATAAACTTATTTTGAATTGCATACCTTTATTCTATAATATGGGGCGCTAAAGAGGTCATTTTTAGTCTGCCTTTAGCTTCTAACAGCCCCAGTATACCACATCGTCACACAAATCAGTGAAACTTTGGTTTTCTTGTGACAGCTTGATAAACCTTTGCATAGGCATGATACTTTGTAATTAGAATCATTAATGATTTAAACAATCAATATAGTGTGTCCGGCCAAAATGCCCACCTCAGTGTTTTATACACATCCCCAACATCTCCTTCAGAAGACATAGCATTACTACTGACCTGTGTTAACATAGGAGTCAGTTGCTCAGCTAAACCTGAGGCAAAGACATTTGGTGAGATCCCTAAAGTCTTTGATTAATAGTTAAAATTAAATATGAAAGTAATGGATACAAAAGTTTTAATTTTGTGAGCCTAAGTCATTTTTAATATGCTTTTGCCATGTAGAGATTGATTTTACTGGGGCACTTATCAGGTTTATTTTATTCTTGCTTGTTGTCCAAGAATATCAAAAAAATCATAACTATTCAATGGCTATTGATGATCTGATTATCAGTAGCATACCTTTATTTTATTATCGGTTGTGCTAAGGACGTGATTTTTAGTCCGCCTTTAGCCTCTAACAGCCCTACTATACCACTTGGTCACACAAATCAGGGAAATTTTCGTTTTCTTGTGCCAGCTTGATACACCTTTGCATATTCATAATACTTTATAATTAGAATCATTAATGAATGAAACAATAATAAAGTGTATACAGCCAAATGTCCACCTCAGAGTTTTATACACATCCCCAACATCTCCTTCAGAAGACATATCACTGGTACTGACCTGTCTCAACATTGAAGCCAGTTGATCAGCCAAACCTAAGACAAAGGCATTTGGTGAAAACCATAAAATGTGTACCTATTGGTTCAACTTAAATATAAAAGAATTGGATACAGAAATTCTAACTTGGTGAGAATAAGTCATTTTTTCCTGCTTTTACCATTTAGAGATTAATTGGCTGGGACACTTATCAGGATTATTTTATTCTGGCTTGTTGTCCAATAACATCTAAATAGTCATAACTATTCAATGGCCATTGATGATCTGATTTTGAATAGCATACCTTTGTTCTATTATCTGTTGCACTAAGGATGTGATTTTTGGTCTGCCTTTAGCCTGTAACATCCCCATTATACCACTTGGTCACGCAAATTAATAAACTTTGGTTTTCTTGTGACAGCTTGATACACCTTTGCATAGGCATAATACTTTGTAATTATAATCAATAATGATTTAAGCAATTAATACAGTGTGTACAGCCAAAATGCCCACCTCAGTGTTTTATACACATCCCCAACATCTCCTTCAGAGGAGAACACTACTGACCTGTCGCAACATAGGAGTCAGCTACTCAGCCAAACTTGAGACAAAGACATTTGGTGGAATCCATAAATTCTGTGCCTATTGGTTCAACTTAAATATAAAAGAAGTAGATACAAAAGTTTTAACTTGGTGAGCCTAAGTCATTTTTGGCCTGCTTTTGGCTTGTGGAGATTGATTGGCTGGGGCACTTATCAGGATTATTTTATTCTCGCTTGTTGTGCAAGATCATCAAAATAGTCATAAGTACTCAATGCCCATTGATGATCTTATTTTGAATAGCATACCTTTATTCTATAATATGGGGTGCTAAGGAGGTCATTTTTGGTCTTACTGTAGCCTCTAACAGCCCCACTATACCACATGGTCACACAAATCAGTGAAACTTTGGTTTTCTTGTGACAGCTTGATAGACCTTTGCATAGGCATAATACTTCGTAATTAGAATCATTAATGATTTAAGCACAGCATTGTGAAACATCATGTGTCTTTTAGGAGTTCATTTGATCTGCTTTTAAGGTCAACATACTGTAGGGTTGTACATTTAGTAGATTAAGTTTGGTTTTTCTTTTGCCTAAGGACACAAAAATGGTTATAATTTATCAATGCACATTGATATTTTTATTTTATGCAGAATGCCTTCATTATATATCTTGTAGCAATGGGAAGTCATTTTGGTCTAATTGTATCCTCTAAAAGTATCAATATAATACTTCATGTTATAACTCAGTGATAGTTTTGGAATGCTTGTGTCTGCTTGAGTTTGTTAACTTGGCTCTTACACAGGTGTATTGTTGTCCTTCTTGTTGTCCAAGGATAAAAAGAAAGTTATAGCTCATGCATCATTGAGGAGTATATTTGGCCTGCTTTTAGCCTCAATAGATTGTAGGCTGAGTCACTTTGCAGACTAAATTTGGTGTTTTTTTGTTGTCCAAAGACAGAAAACTAGCAACAATTCATCGATGAACATGGATGTTCTACGGTTAAATAAAATACCTTCATTATATATCCCGGGACGCTGGCGTGGTCATTGTGGTCTTATTTTCACCTCTTAAAAACGTGGATATGCAAACTCAATCACAGAATACCAAGGACCTGTCCCAATATGACCCTGGTCGTTTAACGGAATGTTAAACCCTATCTTTGAGCTTAAAAATGTATCAAATATATTATTACTCTTATTTTGTAAGACGTACAAAACCACATGAAGAGATATTTGGTTGAATATGTGGGTTAACCATCGCCATTAGTCTTTTTTATATGGAGTGTGTACAATCGAACATAACGAAATAAATAAAATCCATAGTACCTTTTAATGGCACCACATGTCCCTTTACCGGTCGCACCTCCGCCGAAATTCTCTCTCTAGGATTTTAGTCTTCACCTAATTTTACAAACAAAAGAGAAAACCGGTGTTCCTATTTTATTTTGTAAAACAAGTGACATTTTTCACTTCAAATTAGAATATGAGTGGCGGAGTGTACGGAGGAGGTATATTGTTTTGCATTTAAAGATTTTGTATTCTGAGCTGTCGTGCTTAGATACGGTATGATCTAATGATAGGGCAAATTGAGCGATAATAGATACAGTAGGTAGATAGATAGGGTGTATGATTAGTGGCATTCTACCAGTAAACGGCCATGCTGAAGTGAATATGTTGAATTTAAATTCGATTTACAGCTTTATATTTTATTCTTCTACCACCAGATTGTCTAATGATATACACTACAATTATTATTTGAGATACATTTTGCAACATTTGTTTCAAAACTTTACTGGTCGGCCAGTGAATTTCGTCACCCCAGTGAAGTTCGTCACCCGCTATAAATGCGTTCAAGGACTAGCAATATCCACATTTAAAAAAGTGGAATAGTTGCCTTGGGGAGCAAGGTATAATTGTTTGCAGGAAGATCACAGTAAAGAAGTTTTAATACTGTCATAAAATATGAGTGACGAACTTCACTGGGGTGACGAAATTCTCTGGCTGAGCAGTATATTTTAATATTTTATCCCTATTATCGGCCGTTTTTACCACAAACCGGAATTACCAGTGAACGCCCATTTTGTAGACATATAAGAGGATTTGTCCTTGACCTCTAACAAAGATATATAAGGCGGGCGTTCACTGGTAGGCTGGCGTTCACTGGTAGAATGCCACTAGATATTTTATTTCAACAGAAATTTTTACATGAGATAATAATATACATAACATTGTCAGTTTATCAATAGATGTTAATGATAGATTAGTTGCATTTGTACAAAATGAAAAAGAGAAAATAGAAAGAATTAATAACTGAAGAAAAGGAATTAAAAGAAGTAAAGCACTTATCTACTTTAATCCCCTTTACAATACACATTTACTTAACTATTTCAGTATTTCCGGCATACAGAATAATAGTATGAAAAGGTTAGCAATGTAACACATATTAACATATTCGAACATGTCCAGACATTCTTAACTATGTTCATGCACTGTACTCACAGTTTCAGGTCACTCACAGATTCACCTGGGAATTATAGCAACTGAATATGTAACTCTTATACATTTTAAAAAATTTTTGTAATGATTCGGCATCTGCAGTGTTCTCCAAATCTTTACACCAACCACTGATACACACATTATTTTTGTTTTTGTTCGAGCATATTTGGTAGCAAATTTATTTTTGCCTCTTAAGTTATAGCTTAAATGTTCTTTAGTAGCAAGTAGATATTGTATGTTTGCTGGTAGCAATTTATTTTTAGCCTTGTACATTTAATAGCTATAGTTGTGGCTACCTCCCTCTCCATTTATCGATAATCCCCAACCAAACCACGGCTTTGCACTCGGGCTTTATAACCTCAAACCATGGTAAAATTCTGTGTATTCACCTTCGGGGTTTATAACCTCAAACCATGGTAAAATTCTGCGTATACCGTGGTTTTGGAAGGGGTTATTCCTAGTCTAACATGACAAATTATTTTACGATGAATAATTATTGCAAATCTTATGGTAAAACGTTTATTATTACGAGAGCCATAATGAGCAATAATTGGGAGTTGCAGGATTATGCTGTATTTACCCTTGGAGTATTTCATTGTTTAGCCAATCAAAATCCAGGACACATCCATGTCATGTTAGAATGTGGATTACCGTGAGGCTAAATTAGGGTTTTTGTTAAGACATGTTGGATCAAGTGAAGAAAGAGGCTCATTCAGTTGAAACCTATTTAAAACATGGGTCGAGGAAGGAGATGCTTGGTCAGTATTCCCAGCGACACCTCAGTCTTCAGGCCTCAGACCAGAAGGGACAATAAAAAACTATGTTAAAACATTTGTGGTGCACTTTTATGTTTTTATGTCGTCACTCTGCGGCGTTGGTATACACGTCCGCGTGAACAACTTCTCCTCCAAAACTATAAGGCCTAGAGACATACTGTTTTTTTAAAAAGATACCTTATCTATCGAGGATGAAAAATTTTTCAAGGCACACAAATCTGTCTGTTTTGGTGTGAAAATTTCAACACTTTATCACAATTTTCTCAGTGACTATTCTAGGGATTTCTCTCATATCGTGCATATATGTACTAGACCACAAGTAGATTCCCTTGTGTGAGTGTCAGACCTGGATCTTTCTTAATTATTTTTGAAAACTATTGCATTTAGAGAATTTTGTGTAAATGTGTTATTCAGCTACTTTTGGGTCAGCTATAACATAGTAAAATTTCAGCCCTGTAGCTCATGGCATAGCTGAGTAATAGCTACTTTTAGGTTATCACTGTTGAGTAAATCACTTATAACTTGCAAAGTATGGCATTTAGAGTAATTAGTTTCAATATGTTATTCACCTATTTTGGGGTCAGCTATAACATAGTAAAATTCCAGACCTGTGGCTCATTGCATAGCTGAGTAATAGCTACTTTGACGTTCTTACTCAACACTAAATCATTTATAACTTGAAAAGTATTGCATTTAGAACATTTTGTGTAAATATGTTATTCAGCTACTTTTGGGTCAGCTATAACATAGTAAAATTTCAGACCTGTAGCTCGTTGCATAGCTGAGTAATAGCTACTTTTAGGTTATCACTGTTGAGTAAATCACTTATAACTTGAAAAGTATTGCATTTAGAGCATTTTCTTAAAATATGTTATTCAGCTACTTTTCCATAGCTACAACATGGTGAGTAACTTGGGTGTCTATCTCAATAGCTAAGCAAGTAATAGCTACTTTTGGACTTTTCTGTAACTTCCATCATGAGTAAAATCACTTGTAACTTGAAAACTATTGCATTTAGAGAATTTTGTGTAAATATGTTATTCAGCTACTTTTGGGTCAGCTATAACATAGTAAACTTTCAGACCTGTAGCTCATGGCATAGCTGAGTAATAGCTACTTTAGGCTATCACTATTGAGTAAATCACTTATAACTTGAAAACTATTGCATTTAAATTACTAAGTTGTATCCAGCGGATAGCAGGATATGTTCCTCATTATAAAATCTTGACTGGAAATATTTTTGGCCTCATTTTGAAAAAACAAGATGGCCGCCACAGGCGTTTCTTTGTCAGTCATGAAAAGTGCTTATAGCTCACTTATTATTGGACCTAGAGGTTTGGGATGGTAAACCAACCTTTAGGAAATCATACGCTGGGAATCTTTTGGTGTGGTCAGATTTGACCTTGGACCCCTCCTTCAAGGTCAAACAAGGATAGCCAAACTTAAAAGTGCTTATAACTCGCTTATTATTGGTCATAGAGGTTTGGGATGGTAAACCAACCTATAGGAAATCATGGGCTGGAAATCTTTTGGTGTAGTCAGATTTGACCTTGGACCCCTCTTTCAAGGTCAAATGAGGATAGCCAAACTTAAAATTGCTTATAACTCACTTATTATTGGTTCTAGAGGTTTGGGATGGTAAATCAACCTATAGGATACCATTGCCTGGGATTCTTTTAGTGTGGTGGGATTTGACCTTGGACCCCTCCTTCAAGGTCAAACAAAGATAGCCAAACTTAAAAGTGGTTATAATTTGCTCATTATTGGTTCTAGAGGTTTGGGATGGTAAACCAACCTACAGGAATTCATGATCTGGGAATCTTTTGGTGTGGTCTGATTTGACCTTGGACCCCTCCTTCAAGGTCAAACGAGGATTGCCAAACTTAAAAGTGCTTATAACTCGCTTGTTATTGGTCATAGAGGTTTGGGATGGTAAACCAACCTACAGGAAATCATGGGCCGGGAATCTTTTGGTGCGGTCGGATTTGACCTTGGACCCCTCTTTCAAGGTCAAATGAGGATAGCCAAACTTAAAAGTGCTTATAACTCGCTTATTATTGGTCATAGAGGTTTGGGATGGTAAACCAACCTATAGGAAATCATGGGCCGGGAATCTTTTGGTGTGGTCGGATTTGACCTTGGACCCCTCTTTCAAGGTCAAACGAGGATAGCCAAACTTAAAAGTGGTTATAACTCGCTTATTATTGGTCATATAGGTTTGGGATGGTAAACCAACCTATTGGAAATCATGGGCTGGGATTCTTTTGGTGTGGTCAGATTTGACCTTGGACCCCTCTTTCAAGGCCAAACGAGGATAGCCAAACTTAAAAGTGCTTATAACTCGCTTATTATTGGTCCTAGAGGTTTGGGATGGTAAACCAACCTACAGGATATCTTTGGCTGGGATTCTTTTGGTGTGGTCTGATTTGACCTTGGACCCCTCCTTCAAGGTTAAACAAAGATAGCCAAACTTAAAAGTGGTTATAACTTGCTTATTATTGGTCCTAGAGGTTTGGGATGGTAAACCAACCTATAGGAAATCATGGGCTGGGAATCTTTTGGTGTGGTCGGATTTGACCTTGGACCCCTCCTTCAAGGTCAAACGAGGATAGCCAAACTTAAAAGTGGTTATAACTCGCTCATTTGTCTTTCTAGAGGTTTACCATGTCACACCAACCTATAGGAATCATGGGCTAATAATCTTTTGATATGGTCAGATTTCACCTTGGGCTTCTCCAAGGTTAAGCATGTTTTAATGGCTTTGGTGAGTTTTCTGGTGGATATAATTTGCATCGGTTCTCCGATGCGATAGGTCTAGTTTCAGTATGTTATTCACTTATTTTGGGGTCAGCTATAACATAGTAAAATTAAAACTATTGCATTTGCAATATTTTCTTTAAATCTGGTTTTAGCTTACTTTTTACACCTAAACAGTTACCTTCTTACTTTCCTTCTGAACAACTTTTGTGTCCTTTTCTTCTGTCACTTCTAGTCTGAAACTCAAAACACACCGTCAGCTGACACAGAGCCCGTTCAGGGGCACTGATTGCTTGTTGTGGTATTAAAAGGAGAAATATGTTACTTCCTTAGCATTATGACCATAATGGACATATCACACATATTACAAGTACGAAATGGGTTCAAATACCTATGCATTTAAATGCATTTTAAAATTTTAAATACTTTTTGAAAATATTTG
Organism: Sabellastarte sp. h YS-2021; assembly: GCA_964017235.1. Taxonomy (NCBI): domain Eukaryota; kingdom Metazoa; phylum Annelida; class Polychaeta; order Sabellida; family Sabellidae; genus Sabellastarte; species Sabellastarte sp. h YS-2021. Next base: position 79,596,480 of record OZ024934.1, on the reverse strand, counting down.
CATTTGAAATTTTCAACTGAAAAGTATTTGCATGTGAATTATTTTTTTCAAATACATTTTTAAAATTTAGTTTGCAAGTGAATGAATGAACTAATTTTTTTCAGTGAGTGGAAGGAAAAATATTGCCAAAGTAATGCACCAACAGCTGGACCCAGGATATAAGCCCGATGTTGTAATTCTCCATGTGGGAACTAACGACTTGGCATTCATAGAATTGTACCCACAGTTTTTCAACCAGACCATCAACCAACACATCCAGTTAGCTAAGATGTTGACCGTCAAATTTTAAACAGCCTGGGTGATGGTGTCCCTCCCTCTGCCAAGGGGGGACCAGCTAGAGAATTTGAGATGCCAATATTCCCACCAACTGGAAAGAAGTTTGTCAGAAATCAACATAAATGTCATGTCTTGGGAGTGTTACCCACTGAATTATTTGTCCCATGATTTGCTGCATCCAAGCGATGATGAGGGACTCCCATTCCTCCATTGGGAACTCAAGCAAAGGACGAGTCTTTTTTTACAGAAGAACCAGCTAGTCCAGCCTCCTCTCCAGAAGAAATCCCAGCCAGTCCAGCCTCCTCTCCAGAAGAAAGCCCAGCCAGTCCACCCTCCTCTCCAGATGAAATCCCAGCCAGTCCACCCTCCTCTCCAGAAGAAAGCCCAGCCAGTCCAACCTCCTCTCCAGAAGAAAGCCCAGACAGTCCAGCCTCCTCTCCAGAAGAAAGCCCAGCCAGTCCAGCCTCCTCTCCAGAAGAAAGCCCAGTCAGTCCAGCCTCCTGTCCAGAAGAAGTCAGTCCAGTCACCTGGGTGTAACATATATTATCTATCCAAAGATTTTGGCATTTTATTTAAGGTTGGTGCTTTTAGAAAGGCATGCACAGATAGCAAAACTAGAGAAATATCAGAAGTAGAGCCAACTGAAAAACTCATTGGTGGCAACCAGCCGCAGATGGATGAACTGAATGCAGAATTGACCAGAAAAATACAGTCAGACTTACACTTAAGGCGTACAGACAGAGATATACTCTCGCACAAGGGTGAATCACTGGTTCAATGATGCAACCATAAATGCTGCCTCTAGTGTGCTTTGGAAACAATTTTCAGATATTGAGGGTCTGCAAAATTGCCTACTGATACCAAAGAAGTGTGAAAAAACTAAGGCTTGGATGTATCATGAACAACATAAATTTAAATACATGGAATCAGGTGTCCAGATACACTACAATGGCAGTAATCATTGGTTCACTTCTGTAAAATTGCCAGCGAAAAATGTAATTCACATTCTAGACACTGCCGGATTTACAAAATTAAACAGTTCAGCTGAAATACAATTGACAACATTATATTTGAAACCTGTAGAAAATTTTGATGTTATAATTTGCAATGTGCAGCCCTAATTTAGTGGCGAATGTGGGGTTCACGCAATAGCCAATGCAGTGGAGTATTGCTTCAATCAATTCATCGGTATGAGTGATGTGCAATTTGACGGGGAAAAATTAAGAAGTCACTGTCTCATGTGTTTAGAATCAGGTAACTTTAGCCCCCTTCCCTAAAAAGGGGAGGGTAAGAAGTAAATTAACCAACAAAAAGGTAAAGAGCCTTACATTAATAGCCCACTTTTCATGCAGAATGCCATATTTCCTTGAAGATATTGTTCAATGTGAAAATTCTAAATGTGGTAGGTGGTTCCATTTTAGTTGTTTAGACTACCATTTTGAAGAAAGCAGTGGTAAGTCATGGTTTTGTACTCATTGTAGATAGTTGGAAAATACTGTTACTGTGTAACTGTTGACATTACTCTGATTCACTTGTCTATTTGTTACTACTTGTTAAGTAGTAAAAGTTAGAATATAATACTTGTTTTGCTTTAATGTTTTTTGCTTTGATCGTTTTACTTTTGTCATTAAAATGATTCACTTGGCTATCAGTTTGTTACTATTTGTTCAGCTGTAAAATAGAGAATAAAATATAAAATTACTTGTTTTGCTTTCATGTTTGGGGTTTTCTTCAGCTTATGTCACTGCACCTCTAGATCCGAGAATTGTATAAGTGCATTATGACCGCACCTAATGCTGCTGTTTTATTGTACAAGTATTTTTACTGCACCCTAAAATATAAAATGCTGGTACTTGTACACCCACAGAGTGCTGAAAACGTGAGGCTACAATGGGGTTTTCTAACAATACTTTACAAATATATAATCCAGCAATATTTATTGTACAAATATTTGTACCGCACCCCACAGCAATATTTTACTGTCACCGCACCTAATACTGCCTTCACAAAATATTTAAAACAAAATATAAAATGCTGGTAGTTGTACACCCAGAACAGAGTGCTGAAAACGTGAGGCTACGATGGGGTTTCTAACAATATTTTACAAATTTATAATCCAGCAATATTTTACTGTCACCGCACCTAATACTGCCTTCACAAAATATTTAAAACAAATAAAATATAAAATGCTGGTAGTTGTACACCCACAGAGTGCTGAAAACGTGAGGATACGATGGGGTTTTCTAACAATATTTTACAAATGTATAATCCAGCAAATATTTTACTGTCACACTGCACCTAATACTGCCTCCTCACAATATTTAAAACAAAATATAAAATGCTGGTACTTGTACAGCCACAGAGTGCTGAAAATGTGAGGCTATGAGGCTACGATGGGGTTTCTAACAATATTTTACAAATATATAATCCAGCAATATTTTACTGTCACCACACCTAATACTGCCTTCATGAAATATTTAAAATAAATAAAATATCAAATGCTGGTAGTTGCACACCCACAGAGTGCTGACAATGTGAGGATACGATGGGGTTTTCTAACAATACTTTACAAATATATAATCCAGCAAATATTTTTACCGCACCTCCGGAGCTCCGAGTTTTATAAGGCACCCTTGTATATGCCTCTTTCAAGATATTTAGCTGATATTGAAACAGTTTGTCAGAGAGTGTTTGAACTTTTAACAAGATGACATTGCAATCAACGTCAACAAGTTCAAAGCAGCCCATTGTCCTGCTTGTGTAGAACTCAACTTACAAGTGGTAGCCCCGTCATTGTGGATTTGTGGAAAGAAACGATAAGCACAAAGGCAAAGATTTAGTGAAAAGATTATTGGGAAGATTCAAGATGTTAGGAAAGATTCTGCTAATTGTTTTATATTTTTGCCATATTTTCTACGAAGTGGCAAGATTTTTATGTCAAATTTCTGTGTTTTTACTAGTTTTGAAAATGTTATCAAACTAGATTGAAGTTCTCTGGGTTGTACAGATATCGAATGCAGAATTCTGAACAATTTCACAGCACTATTTCTAACTTGCTGACAGCTATTTCTGCACGGATTTTTATGAGACAACAACAAGCAGAAGTGATGTACAAATACCTTTCTATTGATATATAATAGTAGAGTAAGAAATCTAAAATTCGCCAGGAATCTAAAATTCGCCACATGTGAAAATACTAATAAAATAAATGAATTGTGGTGAGATTTGTTGACTGTATAGTAAATTAAAGCTTTTTGAACTGAAAAATACCAATTTTTGGACAAAAATATCATTTTCTTCATAAAATTAACTAAGGTTTTAGAAGTGGCGAATTTTAGATTCCTGGCGAATTTTAGATTTCTTACTCTAGATATTTTGTAGGTTACATATTTCCAAGATATTAATGAAAAATCGACGCTTGTTGACACTTATTATCCTTGGCAAGGTAGTGCTGCTGTTATACCAAAGAAATGTATCCCGCTCTATATATCACCTATACAGGTTATAAACGGTGTGTGGCAGATAATAAAAAAAGTGATATAAAGAGTCAGATGAGAGTGAACATAATCCTTGTTACAGCTCAGGTGATAGACTGCAAAGGTTTTGGACTCTTTAAGCCTTACTTAAGGGTAGAATTTGTACCAAAATCCTTAAAACATGTACACAAAGATTTGATTTTCATTGAGCACCCGTAAATCTAAGGAAACATTAGCTCAGCATGCAGAGATCTGTTTTAGCAGTATGTAGATACAAACCCAAGTAGTTGTACATTTGAGAGTACATTATGGAAACTAAAATATTGTTGTATAAATTGAAAGTTTTTTTTTCTAATAACAAAGAAAAACTTGAACCTTAAGCAAGGCTTGGAAATCAATGGAAAAGGCATAAGAAAATATGGTTGCCTCATAAATTAACTTTTATATAACAGCAGCCATTTCTATGGCTTCTTCAGTGTGGCATAACTTATGCCGCATAAGTGTATTTTTTTTTCTTTTAGAATTTTATTATCTCAGGTATTATTATATGTACAATGAAAAGTTTCGAATGAAGATTTATACTTTTCAACCATTTCCTGGATGTTCATGAATGCACAGTTTGGTAAATCACATCTAAATTTCTGAAGTAAATCAGTATTCATTTTCAACCGCAGCTACTGCATATCCAGAAAATGTTGAATATCTCCCGTCATATTGTATGCGTTGCTGATAGTCATTTTTCACCTTGAGCATGACTTGGTCACCACCCTCACAAAAAACCACAGCAGCATTGGATATGATGTCATTGGGAGTGTTGCCAGGTGAATAACCAGAAATAACTGGTTTTCCACCATTGTATAACTGTACTTCAACTGGGTAGGCACCAGTGGTATGAATGGTGAATTGAAAATGGAAAAATCCATCGTACTGACAGTTAAACACGCTGCTCTCTGGATTATAAGCTCCGCCTTCATTGGTTATAATATCTTTGAATTCAATAGTAGCACCTGCTGTGAAGGCTTTGGCTTCTGATCCTGTTGCAGTGAATGCAGTGAAAAGGAAACTCTTAGCATAAGTCCGTTCCAACTCCACTAACCTTTTAAAAAGCACAAGTGACAATTTGACAGTAATCTATATGAAACTATTAATACATGATATGTATCTTGATATAAAAGTTTGAACAAATATTTGGCATTTGCCTTTTACCCTCAGAGAGTATGCTTCTCAATATTTCTGATACTTTGCTAAAGTTTGCTTCGAGAGAAGAGACAGAAATTGTACTTTTTAAACCAACTCTTAATGTTTTAGAACTTTTAGGTACAGTGACTTCAAATTAAATATAATAGTTTATTGAATTCTAGATTTATATTGCTATGGAGATAACAAAAGACAATGCACATTACATGTCCAGAAACAAATTCTAAATTATTCCTACCAAGTAAAAACTTCCACTGCTGTTTCTTGCAGAGTTGTTCATTTTGGAAATAAATCAATTATTATATCATTGATTAAAATAAGTTTGATATTGAGTGGAAATGATGGATCATGTTGAAATGATTTGTAAAACAGAGATAACTGAAAACTGGATTTATCATGAATACTTTACTTGACTTGTATTTGGACTTTGTGTTAAAAGCTGAATACTGCTATATTATGTCAACAAGAGCACTTGGAGGAGAGTTGAGTGCAGACTTTGTAAAATTTTTGGACAGTTTATTGCTCATTCTGCTCCAGAATCAAGAATGTTCACCCGATCATGGCCAAATTTGAGTCAGTTCTTCCATGTAACAGTTCTGATTCTCCCTAAAAATTTTATAGCTATTTGTGCAGTCGTTTTGGAGTTATGTTATAAACAAACAACCTTACAACCAGGATGAGTCATATGCTTAGCAAAAATTTTGCAAAGTAACAAGCAAACAGAATGAGTAATATACTTTGCAAAAATTTTGCAAACCATCAATGGAAAATTATAAAGAACAGGAGCACTAGGAGAGTGCACTACTCTGCCAAGGCCCGAAACCTACAACATTGCTTTTGAGTGCAATGATGAAAAAATACATTAAAAATTCCTGGATCTAGACGCTGATCCAGATGACCACAGACATTTAATCATCTGTTACTTGAGCCTTTGTTGACATTTCCTTGAAATTTCTTTAAAGTATATCTGCAACCTTTTGAGGTATTTTGTAAACAAATAGACAAACACACCCTGCCAATTACATAAAACAGCCTTGACAGAGGTAGAGTAAGAAATCTAAAATTCGCCAGGAATCTAAAATTTGCCATCTCTAAAACCTTAGTTAATTTTATGAAGAAAATGATGTTTTTGTCTAAAAATTGGTATTTTTAGTTCAAAAAGCCTTAATTTACTATACAGTCAACAAATCTCACCACAATTCATTTATTTTATTAGTATTTTGACATGTGGCGAATTTTAGATTTCTTACTCTAATACATACACAGAATTACAGTCTCTCAGACTTGTGTACTTACCTTTTGTGTGTGTTCTGTGTGAAAGCCTGAAGGCCTTGCTGCAAATTGCCACTCTCCATTCCCATACTGTCCATTCTACTTTGGAACACATTGTTTGTATTCTCCTTAAATATTGGAATTCAAGGTTATGTAATGCATGCATTAATAAAATTTTAAAAAAATATTGGCAAAATACAATATATTAGAAGCAAAAGTAGTGCATCAGTTGCAGTGACTCAGGAAAATGACCTGCAGTGAAGTTTCTCCATTAAAAAAAATAAAATTTTTTTTTTTTTTTAGATTGTGTAGTGGTAACTTTCAACCCCTACTACTAAAGTAATGGGTTTGTGTATCACCTCTGTTTAAAAGTATGATGATTAATAGTTACTTGCCAATTCCTTTTGCGATGAATGGCAATTGGATGAGCACTTTAAGGCCCGCATTCACTAAGGTTTTTCTTCTTTTATTCTTATCAAAATTCGTATTTTCAGAATTTTCTTAAAAAAAAAAAAAATATTCTTGGAGGAAATTGTAGAATATGACAATTTCTAAGAATAAGAAGTTTTACATTCAAGGGAAACTTTGGACTTCTAAAAGTAATAATGACCAGTCAGATTCAATAACTATTTAGAAAACAGGTGAAATTTCCTTTTAGTATTTTTGTTGGTCACTTTCTGTGTTGTATTGAATTGGCCCATATGCTCCCTACCAAAATGTGAATCCCCACCAAATTGTACCTTATCTGTCCTGCCCCAACACCAGGTGGTCTGAGCTTACAACTGAAGGTAGACAGACCTGTTAGGTTATGGTTCATGAACCCTGAATGGATAACTGTGATCAAGGTATTACAGTTAGGGCCTGTATGCACCAAACAAATATGACAGGATATAATACCCATAGATACAAGCCTTAATTACACTAGATAAATAGTTAAATACTTATAAATTGATTTAAAAACTTGAGAAATCTGTTCAGAAATTAGGAAGTTCAAACTATTTTAACTGAGGCTGCCTTATGTATGCTTTTTGATCAGATAAAATTTGAAGAAATCTAAAAATAAAAATATGTTTCATTTTGGTTTGTATGGTATCCTCTGTGATGCATATAGACAAAGTTTATTCATATCACTTTTCTTTTATATTATATAATATCATATTTTATAGTTAGTGCATGATAGTCTATATACAGTACCTGCCATGCTACAAGATGCTTGTATTGCTGTTGAATCTGGGCTACAGTCTGTGTTAACTGTTCAAGTGTTGGCACATGATCCTGTCCATCCTCAGTACGACTAAATGTTTTGGGATCATCTTTTTCAGTGGGTTCTGGATTTGTTGGGGAACCTTCAGGAGGCATTACAAATTCTCTTGTTGATTGCTGAGGCTAAGAAATGTGGAATAAATTGAATCCATTGTAAAATGTCACTAAGGCTATAGTTATCAGTACAGTGGGTTTTAACAGTGTGTTATAGGCCTGCTAATGGTAATGCCTTTGTACACTTTTGCTCTTAGGATTTAAAGAATGAAAATTCCTCATATTTTTAACATCAATTTTTCAAAACTTCTGCATGCAAATTTTTAAAAATTTACACAGCATTAGTATTTTACTGATTCACAAGCATGAAACTATTTTTAGTGCTATCATTAGAAAGTTGAGAATAAAATAAATTTTTAGAAAAATTAAGGAACTTGGTCTCTGGAATATTAGTATGCAAAATATTACTTTAAAATAAGACCTCAGCTCAGAATTGATACTAGTTTTTGTATGGATAATATATGTAAGAATTACATATTGTTATATTATTATATCCCCAGACGTAGGTCGAGGATATGCTGGTTTCACGTCCGTTGCGATAACTCAAAAACACTTTCACAGATTTCATGTAAACTTGGCACACACATGTATTTGGATCAGGAGAGGAAGTGTATTTTAAGGTGACCTTAAACTCCCAATTATTAAGAACTTATGGCCACCTTAAGATCAGGAATCTGACCTTTGGCCACCTAGTGCTCTCTAGGTCACAAAGTATGTGGCTTATCTGGCTCAAATTATTACCTGGGAACACATTAGTATGTTCCCCTTATGTATGCAAAAAATCAAGACATTATGTTCAGTTTAAAATTGTGTTTGAGGCCCAAAAGACCACACTTAGACATTTTGCTTCTACTGAAAATCATTTAAATATTTTGAAAAAGGATAAATCTTATCATTGCAGGAAGATTGGCAAAAAAAAATAGAAAATAGTTTATTATAATTGTGAATTTAACAAATGGATGCTGCAAAAAAATACCCAATGAATATCTGTGGCGTGACAGATGGCCTTTGTGGGGATATGTTGGCGTCGAGTCGGCGCAATCTAATTAAAATGAAGACTAATTAATTAATACATGTCTTTACTTACATTGTGAGTTTGAGATATTTCAAATATTATGACATAAATAAGTATCCTGTACATGCTGCAAGTCCTTCTTTTCATGTGTAATTATTGGGAACATAAATTGAGTACACTTATCTTAACATTTTAAATTACAAAACATATTCAGAGTAATTTTTCCATTAGGAACAGTCAACACTATTTGAGTGACATATCTTTCAGAATTTTACCATTGAGTGGGTGATAAGGATATGCATGTACATGTACTATTTAGTAATAAGAGATACATATTGAAAGGTGTTCAGTGAGTACAGGTTACCTTGCATATGGCTTTTCTCATACGACAGTTGCATGTGTAGGACATCTGAATGCGTAGAATAGAATAGAAGACACAAGAGGCATTTATATTTTATATTATGCATAATTTGATATGAATCCTCTGATGCACTTGGTCCAAAAGTGGAGAATCCTAAACCAAGCACAGGTTCTTCCTCAACAAGTGTCTATCAGGGAGGGGTGGCTAATAATGGAGGTGGGTGTATGTCACTTTAAACAGGTAGTCCTTTAGTTGATTCCTGAACTCCAAGATAGTCTGCTCTGATTCAGGACATTAAAAGACAACTTGTTCCATTCCACTGGTGTGGCAGTGACAAAGCCAGTCCTACCAATTGTCTTTTTGGGACAGATTGACTAAACTGTTAGCCAATTTATCTGCCACTGTGGCCTAGCGGGTAACACACTTGTCTAGGAACTCAAGAGGACGTGGGTTCAATCCCAGGTACAGGCAGATACATAGTGGCTCGGATGACCACTTAAAATGGCGGTCCTCTTTCATTGGGTCCTATCCCCAGTGGCAGGTTAAAGAACCTCAAGGACGTTGATAAATGGTCATCCTTGAGCCTCTATCTTCCAGTTAGGGGATTGTCAGTTGCTTGTGAGTTGGGGCTGTACCTGTACAGTCGGATTGGTTAAATAATGCTTTGAGTCCTGTAGTATATGGAGATATTGCGCTGAGTATAAATACATAATAATAATAATTTCCACAATAGTTAAAGATGACAAGCACTATATAGGGAGGTTGGGGAAAATAGAAGACCTTAAAAGTTAAGAGGTTATATTTAAAGAGAAGGTGGTATCAAATGGGAAGCAAGTGCAGTTTTTCTAGGTAGGGTGTGACGTGACTCTTTTTTTTTTCCAGTTTGTAAACAATGTGGCAGAGAGCTTTTTGAACTTTCTGAAGTTTAACAACACTGGCTTTCTTGACCCCATACAGCGAGGAACTACTAACAGTAGTCTAGTTGACTACTGATCATAGGAATCACTATGATAAGATTTCCCAACAGAATAATTATTGTAGTCTCATCAGTTGAAGTGAAATTTAACAAAGCTAACACATTTTTATGTCAGCTGATAAAGCTGATAATCATTCTGCAGTCGTGTCTTCATGCTCATTCCACCCCTATTCGTCATTCTTTAAGACTTTGATGAAGTCTTATTGTTACGGTCACGGGCAAGCGCGGTAGCAATTACCGGTTGTCTTTAAGTTGTAACAGAAAAAGCAAAAAGTTAAACTTAACAAATTTATTTAATAGTCAACAATAATGATTACAGTCAACTGGTATGCTCTTAACCAAACACACAAATACAATAATAAGATCTAGCTGACCTGACCACTGAGATTAAGAGTAAAGTTTATCTGCCGTATCCAACAATCTGTTCCGTAATCCGTCCTGTAGTATGTTCTGTGGTCTATCCAATGTCCTGTGGTCTGTCCTGTGATCTGTCCAGTGTTCACTCACACACGGATATCTATATCTTGTGACCTGTCTCACACTCAACAACACAAAAGGTTCTTGTCCTGCTATTCTTTATATATCCAGTCACACAGAATGTCTGTCTGGAGATATTTAGAGAGTTAACACAACTGTACTGTCTTCTCCAAGATGTGGACAATGTCCAAAATGCAGTAAATTCACTCTCTGTTATATGAATATACAATATCCAAAATATCCAAAGTACAATAAATCCGTCCAGATGATGTATCCAGTTCACTCCAGTAAAAGTTCACAGTGATATAAGCATATATTATACTCCAAAACACAATAGCTCTCCTTATAGCAAGCGAATACAAAGTTCACTTGTGGTCAGATGTACATTCCTTATATACATTCACAGATTCTTCTGGAATTGTACAGAACCAACTCAAAAGAAGATTGAGTCATCTAGGCCAAATGAGGAAGTTCTAGAAACTACTGGCAATTGGGTTTCCCCAAATCTAACATAACCACTGAGGGGGGGGATTTCCCCCAGTCTGTGAACTAATCAATAAACACTAAAACACAAAAATCAATAACTCCCTTACTTTAAATGTTAACACACAAAAAGAACCAACAACACAATTATCTTTTATGACAATGTATAAACATAAAGCTTAAATTAAACAATGCACTAATATGGTGCCTAATATATGTAATATACAATGTACTAATATAGTGTCCAATATATGTAACACCTCCCCCCTTAAAGAAAAATTTTGGAAGCCAAGGAGTTACAAAATTTTACAAGAGATTTTTACCAGGTATATATACACAGGTAATAACTTTTTACAAAACATATTTATCTAAATACAAAAGTAAAATTAGTACCATGTATAACCTTTATAAACTTACTAATTACAGGTATATAAATTACAATTTAAATACAGCTTCTGGACAGGGCGTATCCATGCGGATGCCATATTTTACTTTTTCAAAGTCCTGTTTATACACTGAATTCCTATCTTTAACAGTGTTTTTATTAATAGCCATCATAAGCTATGTTATACCTCTTTCAAAATATGGCTTTACCATAGTCATTTCACACATGTGGTTTGAATGTCTGTTATCCCAGTTTTTAATGGTCTTTTGGAGAGTTTCTACCCTCCTTGCTACTGGGTATGACCCTAGATCTCTGGCCTGTAGTTTATTCATTTGGCCAGGTGATGACACTGAAGCCTTGCCTCCAGGATTGAAGATACAATTTTGTAATTTCTTATCATAAAGCATCTTCATTTTTGACTGAGAAGTTTTCAAATTTTGTTGCGCCAGCTCACAAGCCCTCTTCAACTTTGAGACATAATCTAACAGATTTAGACTCTCGGTGTTCTCAGATAACCAATTTTCCTTCAACAGCTTGAGAGGACCACGGACTGAATGGCCAAAGACCAACTCAAAGGGACTAAAGCCTAAAGATTCTTGAACAGACTCTCTAACTGCGAACAACAATAAGCTAATGCCTTCATCCCAGTCTTTTTCATTATCTAAACAATATGTCCTAATCATATTCTTCAAAGTGGAATGGAACCTTTCGAGTGCACCTTGGGATTCTGGGTGATAAGCACTAGATTTGATCTGTTTGGCACCTAACTGAAATACAACCTGTTGAAATAGTCCTGACATAAAATTTGACCCTTGATCTGACTGGATCTCTTTTGGTAAGCCAACTAGAGTAAAGAAATTAACCAGAGCTTTTGAGATTTTGGGAGCTGTAATGTTGGTCAAAGGTATGGCTTCGGGAAATCTGGTTGAGGCGCACATAATGGTCAAAAGATATTGGTTTCTGGATTTAGTTTTTGGTAAGGGACCTACACAGTCAATTATCACCTTGCTAAATGGTTCCTCAAATGCTGGAATGGGTTTGAGAGGAGCTACAGGAATTTTTTGGTTTGGCTTTCCTACCATTTGACAAATGTGACAAGTCTTGCAAAATTCTGCCACACAGTGCCGAATTTGAGGCCAATAGAAATGTTTGGTTATCTTGTTGTAAGTTTTGTTGATGCCTAAATGGCCACCCATTGGAGACTCATGGGCCAATTTCAGTATCTCACTTTGGTACATTTTTGGTACAACAATCTGGTGTACTACTGACCATTCTTCAGATGCAGGGACATTTGGTGGCCTCCACTTTCGCATAAGTACACCATTTCTGACATAATAGCCTACAGGGACCTTATCTAGCTCTACTGGTGGCAAGACCAACTTGAATAAAGGAGCTAATTCAGGATCATTTTCCTGCTCTGAAATCAATTTTGATTTTGAAAGTGATACATCTTGACAGTCAATTGAGTCTTGTTTTTAAGAATCTACCCTGGCCTTGGGATTTGTATCACTAGAATTCTGCACATCATGGTCATAGTTGTTTAAGAATGTATCTGACAAATCAACTAAGACATCTGTAGATTGTTTACAATCTTTTGGTTCTTCTTGGGCCTTTTTGGCCATAGCTCGAGTCACAGCACAGGAGGGAAAAATACCAGGAATAACCTCTTCTAATTTCTCAGTGCTAACCAAAGTGATCGGCTTAGAAGTAACCTTAGGATCAGCAACTACCTTTCCACCTGCAAGATCATTTCCCAACAACAAAGATACCCCTTTAATGGGTAAAGTGGGCCTGGTACCCACAACAACAGAACCAGTAACTAAGTCTGATACTAAGTTGACCTTATGCAAGGGAATGTTCACACAGCCTCCTTCAATACCTTGAGCAATGACACTCTCACAAGTAGATGTGCTTATACTAAATGGCAATACACCTTCTAAAAGTAAGGACTGAGTAGCTCCAGTGTCTCTTAATATCTTAATGGGGACCTGACTGGAACTACTTTCCAAGGATACAAAACCCTCAGACACAAAAGGTTTGAACTCTTCCCTAATAATCTCAGACTTGTCTAAACCAATACTAGACTCTGCTCTATTGGGATTTGAACGCCAGTTAGACTTGCTAGACACAAAGGCGTTGGGCGTTGCCTCCTTTTCTCTTCTCTTCTTTAAGAGCCAACAGTCAGACATAACATGCCCAGGTTTCTTACAATAATGGCACACAGGAGCAAAGGATCTGGGCTTCCTATCCTTACTCATAGTCTGATTTGAAGTTTGACCCTTATCTGAACTCTTTTCTGGAGCTACATTTTCAGATTTCTTTCCTATTTCTGGATAAGACTTTTTAGCAGGACCAAAGGACTTATTCTTGTTGAAAGTGGACTTGTGAGTTAGCGCATAATCATCAGCATAAGCTGCTGCTTTTGCCAAATTTTCAACTTTCTGTTCATCTAGATAGGTTTTAATGTCATCACGAACACACCTTTTGAACTCTTCAATCAAAATAACTTGCCTAAGTTTTTCAAAGTCTGTACCTACTTCCCTAGAATTACACCATCTGTCAAAGTACACTTCCTTCTCATGGGCAAATTCAACATGAGTTTGACTTTCTTGTTTACGATAATTTCTGAATTTTTGACGATATGCTTCTGGTACCAACTCATATGCTTTCAAAATAGCATTTTTGACAGAGTTATAGTCCACACATTCAGAAATTGGCAAAGCTGTGTATGCCTCCTGGGCCTTTCCCCTCAAAACACTTTGCAGCAATAAAGGCCACTGGTCTGTAGGCCATTTCAAATTTTGAGCTACTCTTTCAAAGTGTTGAAAGTACTTATCAACCTCGGACTCATTAAAAGGTGGTACCAGTCGCACATTTTTACCCAAATCAAATTTGGTAGCAATGGACTCTTCATGGGCAATTCGACGAGCATTGAGTTCTAAAGCTCTCATTTCTCTTTCATGTTTAAGCGCTCGCTCTTCCTTTTGAGCTTGAGCTTCAAGCTCTTCTTTTCGCTGTTGAGCTTCAAGCTCTTCTTTTCGTTGTTGAGCTTCAAGCTCTTCTTTCCGTTGTTGAGCTTCAAGCTCTTCTTTTCGCTGTTGAGCTTCAAGCTCTTTTTTTCGTTGTTGAGCTTCAAGCTCTTCTTTTCGCTGTTGAGCTTCAAGCTCTTTAAGTCTTAACTCTCTTTCAATTTCTAATCGCCTGATCTCATATTGCCCAGAAGGTTCCATCGGTAGAGGCTTATACACTTCTAAACAACTATCAGGTAAAACATCTTCATCAACCAACTGTTCAACAATAAGCCTTTTAAGTTCATGTTTACGTGTTGACCTTTTTACCTCTAACTGTAACTCTTGCGCTATCTACATTAACATATCTTTTTTAAAAGTTTCTAGAACTTCCATAGATGGTGACTGTACAAACTCTTTAGCACTAGCCATTTTGAGCACTGTTGACTGTAACCAATTACTAAATCAAATGGATTTTCAAAATGTTAATTGAACCGTTGATCAAATGGTTGTAATCAAATGGTTGGATCCCGGACGAGCCCCCAATTTTCCTGTTACGGTCACGGGCAAGCGCGGTAGCAATTACCGGTTGTCTTTAAGTTGTAACAGAAAAAGCAAAAAGTTAAACTTAACAAATTTATTTAATAGTCAACAATAATGATTACAGTCAACTGGTATGCTCTTAACCAAACACACAAATACAATAATAAGATCTAGCTGACCTGACCACTGAGATTAAGAGTAAAGTTTATCTGCCGTATCCAACAATCTGTTCCGTAATCCGTCCTGTAGTATGTTCTGTGGTCTATCCAATGTCCTGTGGTCTGTCCTGTGATCTGTCCAATGTTCACTCACACACGGATATCTATATCTTGTGACCTGTCTCACACTCAACAACACAAAAGGTTCTTGTCCTGCTATTCTTTATATATCCAGTCACACAGAATGTCTGTCTGGAGATATTTAGAGAGTTAACACAACTGTACTGTCTGCTCCAAGATGTGGACAATGTCCAAAATGCAGTAAATTCACTCTCTGTTATATGAATATACAATATCCAAAATATCCAAAGTACAATAAATCCGTCCAGATGATGTATCCAGTTCACTCCAGTAAAAGTTCACAGTGATATAAGCATATATTATACTCCAAAACACAATAGCTCTCCTTATAGCAAGCGAATACAAAGTTCACTTGTGGTCAGATGTACATTCCTTATATACATTCACAGATTCTTCTGGAATTGTACAGAACCAACTCAAAAGAAGATTGAGTCATCTAGGCCAAATGAGGAAGTTCTAGAAACTACTGGCAATTGGGTTTCCCCAAATCTAACATAACCACTGAGGGGGGGGGATTTCCCCCAGTCTGTGAACTAATCAATAAACACTAAAACACAAAAATCAATAACTCCCTTACTTTAAATGTTAACACACAAAAAGAACCAACAACACAATTATCTTTTATGACAATGTATAAACATAAAGCTTAAATTAAACAATGCACTAATATGATGCCTAATATATGTAATATACAATGTACTAATATAGTGTCCA
The DNA here is from genome assembly GCA_964017235.1 of Sabellastarte sp. h YS-2021. Taxonomy (NCBI): domain Eukaryota; kingdom Metazoa; phylum Annelida; class Polychaeta; order Sabellida; family Sabellidae; genus Sabellastarte; species Sabellastarte sp. h YS-2021. Next base: position 79,580,681 of record OZ024934.1, on the reverse strand, counting down.
ATATATGTAACACTTATGACTAACTGTTACAGTAAGTAAAGATAGGTAAAAACTAACAAAACACATGATTTGTCTAGAGTGAAAAGATAAGTCTTATGACACACTTACAGTAAGTAAATAGGAAAACTTCCGGAATGACACATACAGAAAAATATATCACGTATGAAGATTGCAATATTCTATGAGTGCATAGCACAAGTATTATTGTTAATCTTCATGAGTGAATATAAAACCTCAATCTTTAACTTCTGATTTCTCAGCCATTTCTACATAGATTTTTATGCAAGGAAAACGAGCAGAAGCACTGTTAAAGACCTTTCGAATGATATATATAATACATATTTGTAGGTTACATAGTTCCGAGATATTAGCGAAAAAAGGGAAGTTTTTGACATCCATGGTACAGAGGTGCCGTTGTATACAAAAACATATATATCCCACTCTATATATCCCCCTATACAGATTAAATGTGACTGCCGTGGATAATAAAAGATAAGTTTTAGCAGCAAGCCCCAATCACTCTTTAGTGACATCCTTGATGCTGAAAATTCAATGCAAAGACACATGGCTAATCTGTGTCGCATATGTTACTACCATCTCTGGGAACTACGAAGGGTCCACAGGTGTTTAAATCATGAAACAACTGTAAAGGTGGCAAATGCCTTGGTTAGCAGTCGCCTGAGTTACTGTAACTCACTGCTTTATACCACAAAAAAGGCATATACTGTCAGACTACAAAGAGTTCAAAATGCCTTATGTCATACTGTGTACAAACTAAATAAATATAGTCACATCACACCCTTCCTGCACAAACTACACTAGCTCCCCATTCGTCACCGTATATTGTTCAAATATAATCTCCGTACTTATAAAGCAATACATTTCAGCCAACCTCCATATCTGTCCTCTCTGATTAGGCAGAGTGATCTCACATGGGGCAATCGCCTATCAATTTCTTCATCTAAACCGAATCAACGCTCAGGGTTGCACAGCTTCACAGTAGCTGCTCCCACAGAGTGGAACAAGCTTCCTCAAGCCATTAGAACCATGGGAAGTATTTCTGGATTCAGAAAACAGTTGAAAACATATCTTTTCAGATTAGCCTATCCTCCACCATAGCCTATCTCCCCTATCAGATGCTAATATGGACAATGACCTCTTTTTGGAACTGGACTATCACTTTTTGGACATCAGCACCTTAGAGGATGTTACATCAATTTCGGCGCTTTATAAGTGTTTCTTACTACTACTACTACTTTACGGAAATAGAGAAAATTAAATCAGCAGACTTTTGTGACTACTCTTCTCATAGGACAAGATTGCTTGGCTTAATTAATTATATCCCCAGACGAAAGTCGGGGATATATTGGATTCAGGTCCGTCGCGCCGCCGCCGCCGCCGCCGCCGCCGTAGAAATTTCCTTGTGGACGCGATAACTCAAAAACAAATTAATATTTTTTTTTCAAACTTGGTACACATGTTAAGGGTGCCCAAAGGAAGATCCCTATTTTAAGGTGACCTTAAACTCCCAGTAAAAAAGAACTTATGGCCACCTTAAGGTCAGAAATTGGACTTTTGGCCACTTAGAGCCCTGTAGGTCACAAACTATGATGCTCAGCTGGCTGAAATTTTACCTGACAACACATTAATATGTTCTTAGTACATGTGCCGAAAATCACGACTTTAAGTTGAGGAGAAAATTGTCTTTGAGGCCCATAAATACCCCCACTTAGGGATTTTTTGCTATACTTTTCACATATTTTGCCCTATAATTTGGAAGTGGTAATTCTGATGAGTCTCAAACTGTGCTAGGTATAACTTTGATATGTAATCCTTGTCTGTAGAAAATTTTAGGGCTGTAGGTTTACCCAAAGGGGTCGACTTAAGGTCTCAAAAGTGCCCACAGAGACCCAATTTATGCACTTTTTGCCACTTTCAAGCACTGTAGCTTTCAAACTATGTCTCTCATCTAAGTTAAATATCATCTGGGAATATATCTATGTGTTTTCTTATATGTGCCCCAACATTTAGGCCTTTAATAGACAGTTAACCTGTGTATCAGGACCATAAACACCCACCCGAGTGACCCTTATAAGACATTTTTCACATCTTTTTCCCTGTAACTTGGAAATGGTAAGTCTGAGAAGTTTCAAACTGTATTAGATATATATTCTGTGTGTAATCTTAGTATGTAACAGATTTTAAGTCTGAAGCTTTAATTTTGAAGGTCAAATTGAGGTCTCTAAAAGGCTCCCAAAGACCCAATATTTGGACTTTTTGCTACTTTTAAGCCCTGTGACTGTCAAACTATGTGACTGATAGAGCTCAAATCCTATCTGGGAAGATATTAGTATGTTATTTATATATGTGCCAAAAATTAAGGCTTTAAGAAGACATTTAACCTGTGTATGAGGACCATAAATCCCCACCCGAGGACCATTTTTAGACATTTTTCACATATTTTGCCCTGTAACTTGGAAATGGTAAGTCTAAGAAGTTTCAAACTGTATTAGATGCATATTCTATGTGTAATCTTAGTATGTGACAAATTTTAAGTCTGAAGCTTTAATTTGAAGGCCACATTTAGGTCTCTAGAAGGCCCCATAAAGACCCAGTATTTGGACTTTTTGCCAATTTTAAGGCCTGTGACTGTTAAACTATGTGACTGATAGAGCTGAAATCTCATCTGGGAATACATTATTATGTTCTTTTTACATGTGCCAAAAATCAAGGCTTCAAGTAGACATTTAACCTGTGTATGAGGACCTTAAACACCCACCTGAGTGACCCTTTTAAGACATTTTTCACATATTTTGCTCTGTAACTTGGAAATGGTAAGTCTGAGAAGTTTCAAACTTTATTAGATACATATTCTATGTGTAATCTTAGTATGTAACAAATTTTAAGTCTGAAGCTTTAATTTGAAAGCCACATCGAGATCTCTAAAAGGCCCACAGAGACCCAATATTTGGACTTTTTGCCACCTTTAAGCCCTGTGACTGTTAAACTATGTGATTGATGGAGCTGAAATCCCATCTGGGAATGCATTATTATGTCCTTTTTACATATGGCGAAAATCAAGGTTTTTAGTAGACATTTAACCTGTGTATGAGGGCCATAGACACTCGCCCAAGTGCCTTTTTGGACATTTTTTCCATATTTTGCCCTGTTATTTGGAAATGCTTAGTGTGACAAGTCTTAAACTGTATTATATATAATTTTTGTTTGTTATGTATGTCCCCCAAAAAGTTTCAGATCTGTAGTTTAATTGCTAAGGTCTCTTTAACAATTGTAAAATGCCCACAGAAACCCAATTTATGGACATTATGCCACTTTAAAGCCCAGTAACTGTCAAACTATGTGGGTTATAGAGCTGAAATCTTTGAATTTTTAAAAGGAAATGCCTGTCTATTTAAATTTTGAATATTAATAATGTTATGGCTATCTTAGTCTTTTAAGAACTTATTTTTGTGTGTTATACCTCTGCTTGCTGAGTTTTTAACTTTTTAAAATGAAACTGGTTAAACGCCAGTTAAACATATTCAAGTAGACAAAATGGACACTTTAAGTGAGCTTTAAGTCCCAATATTAATGAAATTATATCCGTATGTAGTAAAACTAGGGGATTTTTAACCCTCAACTAGCCCAGTTTTATTCAACTTGCCTCAGTTAATTTTGACACAGCTCCTACAGTTATGAACTCATTTCAGTTGATAATCACATACTTAAAATTCTCAATTCTTTTTGTATTTGAGTACCCCTTTTATATAGATTGTTTGTTTACCATTTATGCTGTAGCACTCCATCTCTTTGAGAGAACATGTAAACTGTGTAAAAAAGATGTAGAAGATGAGATACATTTTGTTTGTGTTTGTCCAGCTTTAGAGCTGATTCGTATGAAATATTTCAAAATTTTAAATATAGATAAATCTGAATTATTAATAGATCAATTATCAAGGGTATTAACTCATATGAATGTCAATATGGTTATTAATTTTATTTTTGATTTGTGGCAAGAAAGAAAAAGTAAATTATATTGTTAATTTTTATGTATTGAATTGCTGTCTTTATTTACTGTATCTTACCTCAAAATATGTTTGCTCTGTTTGTTATTAACTCTCTATTTAAAGTGACTTATAAGCCCATATAGGGCTGGGTATTACTTCAATAGTTTTTGTATAATCCTTGTCAACATAATACATGTCACTATAATAAACTAATAAACTAAACTAAGTCCCAACCCACATCCCCCACCCGGATTCCCCCCACCCACCTCTGGGACCTCCAGCTATATTGAGTGACACTAAATAAACAAAGGTATTTAATGATATCAGATGAGAAACAAAGACCTCAATGGGGTTGCAGATCTTGTGTAATAGTGAGAGAGGTGTGGAGAAGGGGAGAGGGGTGGGGGTGGGAGGTGGTGGGCTTCATTACATATAACACAAAGGGGAGTCAGAACTGAGATTGTGTCACATATTTAGGTTGCATATATATGGACCACATATATAGGTATAGAGGAAATGAATAACTGAAAACAATTTGCAAATTCTAAAAATAATATAATAAAATAATAATATAAATAATTTTTTTTTAAATAATATTTTATTTGTGAACAAATATAGAAACAGATATGCGCTTTTGGGATTATGAATTTTAGAATGGACATTGAATCATCAATCATTTAAATACTTTGAAGGAAGATTGAAAAGTATGATGAGTTGAGTTAAAAATAATATTTTATTTGTCAACAAATATAGAAACAGATATGCTCTTTTGGGATTATTATTTTAGAATGGACATTCAATCATCAATCATTTAAATACTTTGAAAATAGGTTTAGAGTTATCATTGCAGGAAGATTGAAAATATAATTTGAGTTATGTATTCGGCGTCTGGGGATACACCATCTTCCTTGGAAGATATAAACAGAGTAAATTGATGTGCTGAAGTTCATATAATAATGGGTAATTATGTTTTTAAAAATTCCCGATCAAAACCTGTGGTGTGAGTGATGACCTGTCTGGGGATATGTTGGCGCCGAGTTGGCCCAATCTAGTTTTCTACAGAAGAGTGTACAAGATTTAAAGATTATAAAAGCCTGGGGCTGTATTCACAACAGGAATAAGTGAAATATCAGTGAAAAATTAGGTTTATCCAAAAATTGGATTAGGAGTATGGTTAGTATTCATAGAGAAGTGAAGCTAATTTTTGGAGTAATTTTTTGATTAACTTTAATCCAGCCATCAAAATAGATTAAATATAGTTATGCTTTATCCAAAAATTAGCTTAACTTTGTGAATACTGATTTAATCCAAAGATTAGTTAAGCCATTTTTTTAACTTTAAAGGTTTAAAATAAGGCTTTTAAACATGTTTCACTAAAGTGGGATGGCTGGCAACAATTGCCACAATTGTTCTCCTGACCTTTATGAGTGAAAGATAAGTCATATAACCTCCATGATTGTAATCCCTGGTGCAAAATACTGCAAACTCTAGTGAGTCAGAAGGCACACTCACAACAGTGGAACTGGGGAAATCCTTGAGCCTCTGTCTTTCAGTTAGGGGAATGTCAGTAACTTGAGAGTTGGGCTGTATTTGTGCAATCAGATTGGGTCATGCAGCGCTTTGATTCCTGTACTAGATGGAGATATTGTGCCGAGTATAAATACAATACAAAATTTGTGGCAAATATTCTACTTATGGCAGTTCTACTTATACCAAATCTACTGTATGTCCGATTTCAAAGAAAATCTTAAGTAATTCAATCATTTGAAGTTGTACTCCAATGTCTTTAACTTATGATGTCTCTTAAATATCTTATTTATTTTTTTGGTAAAACAAGATACTGATGGTAGTACAGTGATGCATTTTTCTTAACATAAAGTGATATTGATGGATATGCAAAGTCAAATTAGATTCTGATATTAATATTGACATTGAAACTTCAATTCCTGCACTTTAAATCCACAGTGTAAGTATTTATGTCATATGTTTTATAGATGAGGTGGGTGCCTTGGTGTTTGACTTGGGTTCCTACTCATTCAGGGCAGGTTATGCAGGGGAGGACATGCCAAAGGTAAGTATCTTTAGGAATGCCCATTAAAATATCAGGATTGATTCTAAGCTCACAATACCAGTTTTGAAATAGCTTCCAATGTTTCAATGTATAAACTGTTACATTGCATGTTCAGTGTTTGCTCTCGCTCATGATTTCGATGTTTTCATACAGACACTGGGGTGATTTTTCACAAAACCAACTCACCAACTCGTTTGCACTGTTGCTATCAGGCGAAATACTCAAAACAATTACTGACCGAAGACATTTGTCTATTATTTTAAGCGACAACATACAGAGTTCCAAATAGAAATAGGTGAGAAAGACAAGAAAGGGAAGTTTTTTATTGCGTAAAATACCCTTACCTTATCCTCTCTAGTGCTTATGTGTTGGCGGGAGCAAACATGGACGACCAAACGAGAATATTTTTAAAATAAATATTCTTGTTGGTCCCAGTATGTACACGCATGACCGTGCATGTGCGTGCACCGGAGAACCCTGTTTATTTCATATGATGAATCCAGCTAACAGTAACTCTCACGAGAATTAATGTATTCTCGCGATGAGATGAAAAATAGTTTTGAGCCCTATTGTATTACCTAAGTGAGTAATAGCTATATTCTTATTTGTCACAAATTTAGTTAAGAGTATTTCTGAAATATCTTAAAATTATTCCAGATAATCAATTTGTTTGGAATATGTTATTTACCTACTTCAGTGTAAGCTATGGCATAGTGAAGCTTCAGACCTGTAGCTCATTGCATAGCTGAATAATATCTACATTGACATTGTCACTATTGAGTAAATCAGTTGTAACTAAAAATATCTTCAAAAGTATTGCAGATAGTCAATTTCTTTAAGATATGTTATTCACCTACTTTATGGTAAGCTATCACATAGTGAAGCTTCAGGCATGTGGCTCATTGCATAGCTGGGTAATAGCTACTTTGACATTGTCAGTGTATTCTGCATTTATGTAGCATTCAGGTTGTCTTTCTTCACAGAGGCAACTTAAGTTTATAAATTTCTGATCAATTTACTTATGCTTCATTTTGGCCAGTAAGCAGCAGGCCTTGGCCTATTTTTATATAATGGGAGGTTAGACGGCTAATATAGTCAAATTCTGTGGGAAACTTTACATTTCTTACTCTCTCCTGTAAAATTTAAACTACTGGCTAAAGTGTATTCTTTGTAGTGTGAGGAATTTAGCCCTTTCAACATGTCTTTTAGGCAGAAATACCTGCCACAGTGGGTGTGTCTGAGTTCATAGACAAGATAATGGAGACAGATGACTCCTCCATACAACCCCAGACTCAGAATAAGTACTACATAGACACGGTCAACATCAAAGTACCCAGAGCCGGATGTGAGATGAAACCTGTACTCAATGACTGCATGGGTGGGTGACTCTTTTCTAGGGGTGTGAATGGTAGAGGAAAATATGGCTGGGAATCCGTATTGCAAGAACCGACCAAAATCCAAATATCCCAGTTTCAGTAGTAAACAACTGACCGTACCAGTGAAGCAGATATGATGGTTGATGTGAAGAAATTAATTGAAAATAAAATGTCAAATATCGTTTGAAATGAGGAAAATTTTGTAAAGTGGAATATTATCCAGATAAAAATGAATACAGCTCATGGTTGTTGTACCTTAGGGTCTGCCTTGAATGTAGAGATTAAAAGCTGTAGAAGTCCAGAATCTGAATAGAATATGACCAGTAATGAAGTTTCACCCGTGGTAGATATGAGAATCAACAGGATTTTGATAGTTTTACATGTCCCCACTTCCCCAGTATTTATGTACTTGGATTCTCAATACATTAAGTTTGTATTTGAGTAACCTGGCACCCTGTTATACTCCTATTTTTTTCCCAAATTTTGTACCAGAGAAAGAGGTAAGCTGGGATATATATGATAAAACAGAACCAGGAGTAAATGACATATGGCTATATATGGGGGTGGCTCATTTGTAAACATGCACCAACAAGATATGAGATCTCTACTCAGAGTCATCAGGACAAGGTCATAAAGCAAAATTCAAATACTAAGTCTCACGCCCATACGTAACAATGTAAACTTGCCTTTAGATTCTGTTAAATGATGGAGATTAAGTGCTATCGTAGTTCATCTTAGATTAAATTAGATTCTGTGACAGATGTTTATTTTAAGCAGTTGTTCACCCAAATCTGATATAATTATGATTATATGTACTAATATAGACACTGTATAGTGACAAACTAATGACTCCAATGTGATTTTGATTTTGTTCAGTGTCAGACTGGGACCTGTTTGAGAAGATACTGGACTACACATACAGCAGTCATGTGAAATCAGAGTCACAGTACCATCCTGTGCTCATGTCAGAACCTGCAGTAAGTATGGAGAATGTCTTGTACTAGATACTTTATGGATCCAGTAGTGCTGTGGAATCATTTAAAAATTTGGGTTTGATATTCGGTATCTTTACTAACTAGTGAAATTTGATCTGGTTTGATCATTGATCGAAAGCTTTTAAAACGAGTTTCAGAAATCTACCACAGAATCTTGTCATTTTGAAAGTATTTATATTTTTAATTTTATAAAACCATAATATTCATAGATATTTGGGAAAACTTCATAATATTCTAAATAAAACATAAATTTTATACATGGGGGAAAAAAAGAGACATTATAAGGAGTTAAGTTTTACCATTGCTTTATGTTGAATTCCCCTAAAATTCTGTAAAATAAAGTTTGACTATAATTTGTCACTTGATAAAGTTTTCATACTTTTTCTTCAGTGGAACACTCGTCAGAACAGGGAGAAACTAACGGAGCTGATGTTTGAGAAGTATAATGTGCCAGCCTTCTTCCTCAGTAAAAATGCTGTACTATCCGCGTATCCTTTTATTTAGTCTTATTTAGTGTATGGTTTGAAGTTTTATGTCATTATTGAAATCAAACTCTACTTTGTCTTTGTACAGTGAACAAATTTAATTCTGGTTTTACACGATAAAATGGGAGTACACTAATGATTTACCTAATGAGGCCCGTTCTACCCCAACTCTCGCCTGTTTCAGAAAAAGGTTAAAGTCGTATCTCTTCAAAAAGGCTTTCGCAACTTAACATACACTCTATCTGGCGTCTCCGTAGTATTGGGCTTGTCAATTACTATTGAATGATGATTTTTGGCATTGGATTTTGGTGTTGTGCCTTAGAGTCTGTCTGGCAGAGATTAAGTGCTATAAAATGCTGAATACTCCTTTTGTTTGCAATATTTTTGTGGTCCTATCAACCGGGCGTATAGGTCATATCACAATGGGTACGTAAGGGGATGCAGGGGCGGATCCAGCTTTTAAGTAAGATGGGGGTTAACATCAGACATACCATAAGTCGGGGGGTCGGGGGCATGCCCCCTGGAAAAAAATTAATTTTTGGTAAAAATATAGTGCCTTTCCTGTAAATTTAACACCACTCTCAAGAAATAATTTTTTACTTTGGGTTGAACCCCTTTACATTATTTTTCAAGGGGGAGTTCGAACCCCCTGAACCCCCCCCCCCCCCCCCCCCTCCCCCCCTCCCCTGGATCCGCTAGTGGGATGGAAGGAAGTAATGTTTGCTATTTGGTCAAGATTCTGCCCTAAAAATGGTCAGCAAGCAACTACCAACTTTAACTCTTCAGGTCAAGTCAGGAATGGCAGATGGGAGATAAATGTGCAACACACTACACAATGGTGTTGGCTTGAGAGATATCACACAGAAAACTATGGATAATCCTTGACAAAACAATATTTTAGTTTTGCAAATGGTCGTTCTACTGGACTTGTATTAGACAGTGGAGCAACGCACACAGTGGCTGTACCCGTGTATGATGGTTATGTACTGCAACAGGGTATGATTTTACAGAAAATTTTCAGACAAAATGTTTCCAGGAGTCAGATTAATTTGTGGTTAAAATAAATGCTGATGTCCAGTAAATGCCTCATTTAAATTAATGCCAGGGTCAAGTAACTGGTTTAATATTCTCCGGCTCATGTACCTTGCTCATATTAATATATAGGTCACATGCCTGGTACAAATTAGTTCCTGGATCAAGTGCCTGGTTTGGATTAATGTTTGTTGGAGAGCTCCTTTAATAAAATTTTGGCATGATTTAGCATATCAAATGTATGATTTATTATTGAAAAATAGCATGATTATATATAATAGTAGAGTCACTTTAGTATCTAGTAATAAGGAAGCACAAACTTTTGGACACAGAACTGTGCATAAGTTCATTCAGTTTCTGGACTGCAGAAAGTGTTTAAACCTTATATTATTTTTACAGAAATGAAATATTTGCTTGCTTAAAGTAGTGTTTGTTAGTTATATTTTTATGCACTTGTATTTTGATAGCTGTGGTGAAGTCGCCTTTAGCAGGAGATTTCATTGCATTAGAATGTAAGAAGCTGTTGGATGAACAGAAAATTGAAGTGATCCCACCGTATATGATTGCTACAAAGGTCAGATATGTATAGTGCCACCAGTTACTAGTGTTGCACATTGGGTGTTTTCTACGTGTGTCAGTTTCTGGCGAATTTTTATAGAGTAAAATATCTGAAATTAGCCACAATGTGTGTAATTTGCCACTGATCAGGCCACGTCAAATGTAAAACAAAGTGATGAAAATTTGTCGCAATATTGCATCTGGGAGGTCTAATGTATAATGTATGCACAAAAATAACAAGTCAGATATTTCCCACAAGTCAAGGGAATGGAAGGGGTTTTCCTAACTGAGAATTTGACATACAGTTGCAAAATTGGATAGTACCCACATTCTGTACAATAGGCAACATTAAAATACTTTAAAATCTTCCTATAAAATTCATTTTATTTTTAAGTCCAATCTCATGGTAACATAAAAAACATATTTTTTTAAACCAGTAATTTCAAAGAGAGGGTACATGGTTTATCGATATTATTATTTTGTGAGAGTGTTGCCAATATTGATGTGCAAAGACAAATATCAATATCGAATAATGTACAACTATAAACTAACAATACTTGAAATATTAAACCCTTAATCTTTAAGACTTGTACACATATTTTCTTTATAGTTTTAATGCATTTTGAACAGAACTACTGTGTTTTGTTTTAAGCTTCACTTATTGATAGCAGACTATACTTTTAAAAAAAGCTTTTTCAGAATCCCAGATTCAGACTCTTTACTTCACAACATTATCCCCCCCCCCCCACCACCACCACACACACACACAGCTAAATGATGTACCCATTACAGGTAGTAGGGTTCCTTTGAGTGGAAACAATGTTCTAATGATCTTGTGTATTTTTTCTAGTTTTTTTCCACTTAAAAGGAATTTTACAAAACAGAATTAGACTTTAAGCCTTTAAATGTTTATATCTAATTACACTGTTGTACATTTAGCAAGAGGTTGATGAGAAGGCTGCCCCAATCTGGTCCAAGAGAGAGAAGTTACCAGAGACCACCAAATCATTCCACAACTACATGGTGAAAGACGTCATACAGGATTTTGCTGCTCAGGTTCTACAGGTTAGTTATAGGACTGCTCCAGTCTACTCAGATACTCATAAATGGGCCAAGTATTTATAAGAAACTAAGTACTTCCAGTGGTTGCTTCTAAAATTTGAAAACCCATATTAGGGCCAGCTGTTACTAAATGGATATCCTGTTCTGCATTTTTTCCAGAAGTCAAATCCCTATTTATAAGGTTAATAGAATAAGAACCATCACCATTAGTTGCTTCTGGGGCCTTAAGATGTATGATGTCTTGCTGTGGAAAACCTTTCAATATTTGATAAACACGGCCATATTCGCCACCACAGAATTTCTAGACTCAACACTGTAATGATTTTGGGTTACCTTTTTCAACTCTTTTGGGATTTTTGCCGCCTAAGTTCTATGGGTCAGTTTTAAACACATCACAGTAGAACCTCTGTTATCCACAGTTCTGTTTTCTAAATTTTAAATTTTATTAACCTACTGTTTTGTGCTGAACAAGCTTTTCCATTTAACTCTATGATCAAATAATAGAGGTTCCATTGCATCATTCAAATATTCTTCAAAGGAAAGTTTTCAACTGCAAAATTATGACCCAGTGTTCCAATATTCGGAGAGATGGGAGGGTTTGTGGTTCATTTGGCGGGGATTTTGCAGATCAGGTTCTACAGATGAGTTTTAAACTTATTTCCAGTGTAAGTTTACCAACTCTGCCAAAGTGTTCAATGTCATTCTTTAATCCACTGAAGAGAGAAAGTAAAACAGGTGATTGTATATTCCAAAGTTCTTTTTGGGGGAATGAAGCATGCAACTAAATTTGCCGAGTATGTTGATAACTCATGATCTACAGGTGATTTATCAACTTAATACCGTAGAATTTCAGTTGTCCAAACCCTCTGAGAGAAATAGGGTTATCTTAAACAAGAGAAGGTTCATAAAACAGAAAATGTATATTTTGATGATAATTAGTAGTTGCTCCTGTTATTTTGTCATTTCATTGGCCACCATCTTGAAAAAGCATGATATACTGTAAAGAGAAATTATTGATTGGCTCTGCTGGGAATCGATCCCACGGCCTTCTGATTACCTACTGAAATAAACACAAGTCTAGCTTGGGTGAGAAAAAGGTGAATCCCTTTTAAGCCCAGGGGCCGATTTCACTAAAGGACTTAAACTAAGTCCCTTTATTGGCTAAGTCAGGGACTTAAATCTAAGACTTTGGTCTTAACTAGGTCTGGGACTTAAAATGGATTTCACAAAGGTGACTTAGCTAAGTCCAAGCTTATCAAATAATCACAGTGGTTTTCTGTGTCATGTGACCTTTTATATCTATTCAAAATATAATATTGGTGTAATATATCCTTCATTTGATGTATTTTATCTAAGGAAAAGGGTTGTTTTGAAATGGAAAACCTTGTTGCCACATATAAACTTCCAAAAGACCACTTTAGTGAGGTGATCTGTGTAATTATACTTTATTTACAGCCATTTCAAATTTTGAAGTGGAGAAACGTTTATGGGGGCCATATTTAAGTCCTCTTTACAAAATTTAAGCCCACTACCAACCAGACTTAAATCTAAGTCCACTGACTTAGCAATCCATGGACTTAGCCCCTTTGTGAAATCCACTAAGTCTAAGCCCGCTGACTTAACACATTTTTGACAGAATTTAAGACCAAAGTCTTAAAATTAAGCCCAAAACCAGGCTTAAGTCCGTTGAAATCGGCCCCAGGTGTCAACAGATCTGGTATACATGAGGATGTTACACTGTGTATATTGCTTGCAACTTTACTGTTTTATAGGATTTGTCCACAGTTATTTATGTTTTAGTTTCTTACAGGGTATGATTTCCTTGTAATATTTCTCTGTCTTAAAGGTGTCAGATAGTGTTTATGAAGAAGAAGAGATAGAACAGATGCCCACAATGCACTATGAATTCCCCAATGGATATAATGAGGACTTTGGCACAGACAGATTCAGGATTCCTGAAGGACTCTTTGATCCATCCATAATTAAGGTTAGTGGGTACATAGTTTATCGATAATGGCAATATTTATTGTTTTGGGACGGGTTGCCAATATTGATGTCTAAAGACGTACGTCAGTATTGCCATTTTAAGTAAAACTGTAAACTTACACTACAGATATTTGAAATAAAGCCTAAATCTGGAGAAATTGTACACTTTTATGTCTCGTTTTTGTAGTATTCATTGTGTTTTTTTGATGAAAACTGTCAGAATTTGTTATGGTAAATTTCACTTCCTGTTAGTGGTTGGGGATATTGTAGAAAAAAATCTTTTTGCGTATTCCGGATTAGGTCAGTTTGGTAGACAATATTATCTTTGGCAACCAAGGATTGAGCCAGAATTGATATTCACCTTTTGCTGCGCTGTTGGTCATTATAGAATAAAACCCTTTTTGGGATAAAGTGGATATTGAGCCAGAAAAATTTTTCAGAGTTTTTCACATTTAGTAGCTTCTACGAATGCCCGCTTCTTGTAATATGGAAAATGTAAACAGAACAGAAAATTGTGAGAAATATATCAATTTAATGAATAAAGAGTATATACCACTGTAAAATATATAAATTATTGAAAACACAATGATATTTAGTTATATTGAGATAGATAAGTTACATGTATACGTTGAATAATCAATCATTTGAGACTGTCATTGACTGACTGTAGTGGTACAATAGCACAGAGGATTAATCCATCTGATGTCTAATTGTCCTACAACTAATAACAACCCAAGGTGAAATACTAGATAATCGTAAATTCTTGTTTTTCAGGGTTCTGATGGAAACAGCATGTTAAGTGTGGGTCATGTGGTCACCACAAGTGTAGGCATGTGTGATATTGACATCAGACCAGTGAGTTGTATTTTCCTATGCTCAGTTATACATGTAGAGTAAGAAATCTAAAATTCGCCAGGAATCTAAAATTCGCCACCTCTAAAACCTTAGTTAATTTTATGAAGAAAATGATGTTTTTGTCCAAAAATTGGTATTTTTCAGTTCAAAAAGCCTTAATTTACTATACAGTCAACAAATCACAAACCCAAGTCTTAACGAATTAATACTGAAATTAAAGACATGTTATCAAGAACAACTCTTATTAAGCATAAATAAGGGCAAAGAGGACGAGTTTAGAAAGAATTGGTTAGGTTTCAGCAAACCTTTTGAATCCGGTTCATGTTAACAGAAATATTAATTTAAGCCTTTTTTCATAGACCTGAGCCACGTAGTTCTTGTGTTTTCCTTCCTTGGACAAACAAAAGAATTCGTACCAAGAAAAATCAATGGACACCTATTGTTGTTATTTTGTATTGTATTTGTCAACTTATATTGTTTACTATTGTACTTGTACTACTATGGAATAAAAAAAAAAAATCTAACCACAATTTATTTATTTTATTAGTATTTTCACTTGTGGCGAATTTCAGATATGTGGCGAATTTTAGATTTCTTACTCTATTTGTATTTATATTTGCTATGTTGTAGTAATAAATACTGATTGTGAGGGTGTTTGTTACAGTATATATGCCCGAGCATGAGGTATTTATTACTACAAAAAGACCGGCCTACCTGGTTTCAAGAAATATCCCTTTTTATGAGGTGACACGAACAAGGACGCCGCCATATTGTTTTGAATGCATGATCGCTCTCGTAAAAGCAGACGATTTTACTATCAACGTACTGCATGTTTTACGCCCAGCTGATTCTATGTGCATAGACAGGTTTTCGTTCACTGCGCACTTCCGGTCTTTATAATTGCTGATTAATGATGTCATTGTTTGCAAAAAGTCAATACAGGGACCGTATTCATGAACAATACGTATACCATTCCCAACATAGATTTCAAATAAGAAATGATGAACATTCTAATGATGCGCCACCTGGCAAATGCACAGTACTAGACCTGTCCTGCCAGTGGAAACACAGGGTGACTTTTTCTGTCATTTGAAGATTGATATTTATGAACATTCACAATTATGAACATTCCTAGCACTAAGGTGACATTAGAATCATGTAAACATCAAACAACAGCAATGATAATAAGTATTTTATAAAACTGGTTTTTTCTTACTTGGATATCTTGTATTTATGAACATTCACCTTTATGAACATTCCTAGCACTAAGATGACATTAGAATCATGTAAACATCAAACAACAGCAACAATAATAAAATAAGTATTTTTAAGCATCCCTGAAAGGGCGCTTATTTGTTTTCGCCTCAGTTTCCTCGCCGCCGCCGCATTATGGTCTCCCTTGAATATCTCCCTTATTATTAGAAGGTTTCAAACCATATTTGGCACTTATATACCTTGGGCGTGGGAAAATTTTTCTGCATGCTTAAATTTGACCTTTGACCTTTATGAAGGTCACATGATCAAAAACAATTTTTTTAAGTACACCCCCCGTCATCACAGTTCAGGAAAAACTACTTGCTACACAGCCTTATAATTTGACACACCTGTTCATACTATCGAAAACGCGAGCTGATTAGATTTTGGGAGCAATCCCTTGAAAAATGTCTCATTTATGGGTGATTTCCTCACACCTTCCAATCTGAGAGCCTTAAATTTAGGTCAACCCCCCTATTATCTTCTTAAGTATTGCATTTAGAGCCATAAAATGTATTGGGAGGTAATAGGAAACCATATGTGGAGAGTCTAAATAGCCGGTCAGTTTTACCCCACGGCCCCCCTTATGGGTCAAACTGGGGTCATAAAATAGCTGATTTTGAGTTTTTGCCTTATATCTCCTTTATTGTTGCTTTTATAGCTTCAGAATGTATTAAGAGGTATTGGGAAAGCATACGTGGAGAGTCTAAATAGCCGGTCAGTTTTACCCCACGGCCCCCCCTTATGGGTCAAACTGGGGTCATAAAATAGCTGAGTTTGAGTTTTTGCCTTATATCTCCTTTATTGTTGCTTTTATAGCTTCAGAATGTATTAAGAGGTATTGGGAAAGCATATGTGGAGAGTCTAAATAGCAGGTCAGTTTTACCCCCCGACCTCCCCTTATGGGTCAAACTGGGGTCATAAAATAGCTGATTTTGAGTTTTTGCCTTATATCTCCTTCATTGTTGCTTTTATAGCTTCAGAATGTATTAAGAGGTATTGGGAAAGCATATGTGGAGAGTCTAAATAGCCGGTCAGTTTTACCCCCCGACCTCCCCTTATGGGTCAAACTGGGGTCATAAAATAGCTGATTTTGAGTTTTTGCCTTATATCTCCTTTATTGTTGCTTTTATAGCTTCAGAATGTATTAAGAGGTATTGGGAAAGCATATGTGGAGAGTCTAAATAGCCGGTCAGTTTTACCCCCCGACCTCCCCTTATGGGTCAAACTGGGGTCATAAAATAGCTGATTTTGAGTTTTTGCCTTATATCTCCTTTATTGTTGCTTTTATAGCTTCAGAATGTATTAAGAGGTATTGGGAAAGCATATGTGGAGAGTCTAAATAGCCGGTCGGTTTTACCCCCCGACCCCCCCCCCCCCCCTTATGGGCCAAACTGGGGTCATAAATAGCTGCTTTGGAGTTTTTGCCTTATATCTCCTTTATTGTTGCTTTTATAGCTTCAGAATGTATTAAGAGGTATTGGGAAAGCACATGTGGAGAGTCTAAATAGCCAGTCAGTTTTACCCCCCAACCCCCCCTTATAGGCTAAACTGGGGTCATAAATAGCTGCTTTGGAGTTTTTGCCTTATATCTCCTTTATGGTTGCTTTTATAGCTTCAGAATGTATTAAGAGGTATTCGGAAAGCATATGTGGAGAATCTAAATAGCTGGTCACTTTTATCCCCTGATCCCTCCCCCCCCCCCCCCCCCCCCATGGGTCAAACTGGGGTCATAAAATAGCTGATTTCGAGTTTTTGTCTTATATCTCCTTTAATGTTGCTTTTATAGATTGAGAATGTATTAAGAAGTATTGGGAAAGCATATGTGGAGAGTCTAAGTAGCCGGTCAGTTTTACCACCCGACCCCCCCCCCCCCCTTATGGGTCAAACTGGGGTAAAAAATAGCTGTTTTGGAGTTTTTACCTCATATCTTCTTCATCGTTGCTATTATAGCTTCGGAATGTATTAAGAGGTATTGGGAAACCATATGTGGACAGTCTAAATAGCTGGTTAGTTTTACCTCCTGACCCCCATGTATGGGTCAAACTGGGGTCATGAAATAGCTTTTGCCTTTATTGTTGCTTTTATGCTTTCACAATGTATTAAAACCTATTGCAAAACCCTGTTGACAATCTAAGTAGCAATACATACTTGCACACATGATTATATATGAAGTTATCAATACTCGTTACTGAAATGCTTTGTAGCATTTACACAAAATTGACTAAAGTTACATCCAATGTTGTACATTGGAGTACAACACTTTCTCTAGCTTGTTTATGTCTACAACGCTTGTTTATGTTAATTAAAGAAGACCTTTGTAGAATTTTCCCTGTCATGATATCACTAAGGGGGTTGCTTTATGAGTACGGTACAGCTTTGTGCATTCTTAGCTTTACAGCATGCTTATTAAAACCACAAGGCATTTTAAACTCTCAGGGACGCTTCGCTTTTGTTAGCAAAAGCATTCATCTAGTTTTAACTGGTTTTTCCCTTACTTGGATATCTAAGATGACCTTGTCTAAGTATTGTTTCATGAATATCAATTCCAGGAAGAAATTAAGTGAAAAACATTCCCTTACTTAGATCTAAGGTCACCTTATCTTGGTGTTGTTCATGAACACACACCTGGTTCATCTCTTATTCCTTTCTCTGAACAGAATTTGTCTGCAATCTTTTCATTGTTTTAGTCTGCGTCTTCAAAACCTGTGTAATAGTGACGGGAGATATATAACACTACGTACTTGTGTAATAGAACACAACTGAACTGTCTAAACAACCTGTCTAAACCAAATTTAGCCAAAACAACTTCTTACCACGTTCTTAAATATTATTAAAAATTTTACAACAAAAATGTTGAAACAGTATAGTGTTATATAAGTGAGTGCATAAAATTGAATATTCAGGTAACAGTGGTTATATTGTACTTGTCATCTTTCGGTGAAAGGGATATGTCAAAAGACAAAATTTGTTTGTGGATCCTGTTTCCAGGAAGCCTACTAAACACAGAAAATAAGATGCTACTAAATCTCCCAACTTAGTAGGGCCTTAGAGCTACAAAAGTGTTCCACAAAACTCTTGCTTAAGACTGTAGGACCTACTAAGCTTCTGAGATAGTACGCCTTCCATTATGGAGAGCATTCTATTTTAAAATAGTTGTAAGCAAGGTCATAGATCTGAGAAAAACGAAATTAGTCAAGTACTACATTTGGGAGACTACCAAATATAAGTCTACTGAATACAAGTGTATTTAGAAGCCTGCTCAGAATATCATCATGAACTATCTCAGTAAAACACCTAGTCAAAACATAGTAGACTACAAATATTAATTTAGAAGGCTACTTTGTAGGTTGTAGGGAAGTATGAAGCTGGCCCCGGGATACTTAAATGTACTAACAATCCATAACCAAATTTTTATGAGTCAACAAATTTGAATTATTTTTCAGAAGTTTGATAGAAACAAGAGGCAAGACACCTTACTCAGTGGTCTCATAAACTACTGTACTTTCAAAGTCACCTTGTAATTTAATGCTTTTTCTTACTAATTTTCAGAATTTATACGGCAGTGTGATTGTAACGGGAGGTAACACATTACTTAATGGCTTCATAGACAGACTCAACAAAGATCTCGGCAACAAAACACCACCTGTAAGTGAAGCTGCATCCATAGGCTTGCCATGGGTTTTTAGCCCACAGCCTTTAAGGGCTGTCAGGATATTGTTTTCACCCATGGTGTCCAGATGGATAGGTGGGTGGGCGCGTGGGCAGGTGGCGGGAAAAAGTTTGTTCAGGCTGTATCTCAGAAACTGTAAGGTATAGGAAGTTGATACATGGTGGGGACATTGGTTGGGGGGTTTAGGTGTGCAACATCATGGTATGACCAAAAGCTATACTTCAATTAATATATTTTAAAGCTTCATAATTTTAAGTTTAGTGATTAATGCTGTCATGCACATTTCTCTAAACTACTGCAGTTACACATTCTTGTTGAATTACTTAGTATACTTTTTTTTAAAGACTGTATAACCAGCAGATATTTTAACTGGAGGAAAATTTCACAAAGTTTCAAATGTTTCTAAATTTATGAGAGGAAATTAGTGAAAGTTTAAGTTCAAATCCTACTTGATCAGTTTAAACATTTACAATCGGAATTGCATTGTATAATTCAAGCTGATTTGCTAAAAAAACTAAAATTAATGTTTAAATATCCATTTATGAAGTGTCTTTTTCTTGTTCACATACATGACTAATTAGAAAAATTGTAAGAACATTGTAAAAAAAGTGCAGCATGACAACTGTGTTAAATACATAACTGTAACTATCATAATTACTAACTTGTGTTCTAAGTTAATTTTCCTTTAATACATCTTGTTAAAATACTCAAAAGGGCTTACTTGAAAGCCTTACCCCTTATCTAAATTGGACACCTAATCACTTGGTTTGCATGTCCATTATGCATTACATACCAGCTAAATCCAGAATAGCAAAATCAATTTTAAATTTGACATGCAAGTGCAATTCATTGCTGTGTAAATTTTTGTTTCAGAGCATGAAATTGAAAATCATCAGTTCCTCAGTCAGCTCAGAGAGAAGGTTCAGCAGCTGGATCGGTGGCTCAATACTGGCTTCCTTGGTTAGTCTTGTCATAGTTTTTGAATTTTTGAAGAGTATGGATGAGACAGTAGCATATTTTTTATTATTTTTAATCCCACCAATGCAAAACTATTCTAATTTTAGGACACCAAATATGTTGTGTTATCCGAATAGAATAGTCCCAGTGACAGGAAGTGAAATCAGTGAAAATAAAACTTTTTCCAGGTTACAAAAAAATCTTAATATGGGTAAAAGAATATTGGTGGAAAGGTTAAAGTTACTCCATATTTATTGTATGTCTGTAATATTGTATTTTTTTCCATAATTTTACTTGTCAACACTCAGTATGTCAGTTGTAATTAGTAGGGCTGCAAGCGAGCCCGAAAATGCGCCTCGATTCCTCGTATTAGAAGAATCGACTCCGACTCGGTTAATCGCTTGATTATCACCCACGAAATAAACTGCTTCATATTTTGACATATCACGCCTTATAAAATGGTTACAAACCACACAACAGGAAAGAATATTGATAATTTATTGAATTTTGGGAAAAAGACGCCTTTATAATGCAAAATATAAGAAACTTTAACCATCTTAATATTGCGAGATTAGAGGCGTCTTCAAAATACATTATAATAAAATGCCGTCTTATAAAACATTGTTACACAAAGAATTAAGCGTCCCGCAAGGGACGCTTGTTTGTGTATGGGAGAGCTGCCGGCTCCGCCGGTTCCTGGGGCTCCGCCGGCTCCGCATTTTGTTTTCCTTATAACTCTGTAACCGTTAGGCGGATTCTTTTCAAATTTGGCAGGTTTAGGCAGTAGCCTTGGGGAATTTTTTTGAATATGCTGCAGTGACATTTCAACCAATCAGAGAGGTCACATGACCAAAAATGTCTTTTTTCGATGGGGAAGCTTGTCTGGATGATAACTTGAAAGGAATTTTATCAATTCACCTGAAACTTGGCAAATACATTCATTCTATTAAAATCTGGAAATCATTAGATTTTGGCATTGATTGGTCAAGAAATGGCCGAGTAATTAATGATTAATTAATCATTACGAATTTTCCAAATAAGGAAAACACAAAAATGCTTATATCTCGAAAACCGTGCTAGATAGAGCGATTTCGACGAAATTTTTGACCCACGGGGTGTCTCTGCGGAGTAGTTTTCCCAATTTTCAAAAAATTTTGTCTCGCCCAAAATGGCGGCCATTTTGAATTTTCGAAATTTTCGCAAAAATTGCAAAACACAAAAATGCTTATATCTCGAAAACCCTGCAAGATAGAGCGATTTCGACGGAATTTTTGACCCACAGGGTATATCTGCAGAGTAGCCATGCCAATTTTCAAAAAAATTTTGTCTCGCCAAAAATGGCGGCCATTTTGAATTTTCGAATTTTTCGCAAAAATTGCAAAACATAAAAATGCTTATATCTCGAAAACCCTGCTAGATAGAGCGATTTCGACGAAATTTTTGACCTGCAGGGTATCTCTGCAGAGTAGCCATGCCAATTTTCAAAAAAAAATTGTCTTGCCAAAAATGGCGGCCATTTTGAATTTTCGAATTTTTGCGCAAAAATTGCAAAACACAAAAATGCTAATATTTCGAAAACCCTGCAAGATAGAGCGATTTCGACGGAATTTTTGACCCACAGGGTTTTTCTGCAGAGTAGCCATGCCAATTTTCAAAAAAATTTTGTCTCGCCAAAAATGGCGGCCATTTTGAATTTTCGAATTTTTCGCAAAAATTGCAAAACATAAAAATGCTTATATCTCGAAAACCCTGCTAGATAGAGCGATTTCGACGAAATTTTTGACCTGCAGGGTATCTCTGCAGAGTAGCCATGCCAATTTTCAGACAAAAAATTTCTCACAAAAAATGGCGGCCATTTTGAATTTTCGAATTTTTCGCAAAATTGCAAAACACAAAAATGCTTATATCTCGAAAACCGTGCTAGATAGAGCGATTTCGACGAAATTTTTGACCCATAGGGTATCTCTGCAGAGTAGCCATGCCAATTTTCAAAAAAAAATTGTCTTGCCAAAAATGGCGGCCATTTTGAATTTTCGAATTTTTGCGCAAAAATTGCAAAACACAAAAATGCTAATATTTCGAAAACCGTGCTACATAGAGCGATTTCGACGAAATTTTTTATCTTCAGGGTATCTCTGCAGAGCAGCTATCCCAAAGAGCTTTCATTTGGTGAAGTTTCAGACCCATAGCTAATTGCTCACCTACTCAAAAAGAGTAAATGCGAATTACCTCTAAAAGTATTGCAGATGGCCAATTTTTCTCAAATAACTCATTCACCTACTTTTGGAAGAGCTTTCACTTGGTGAAGTTTCAGACCCGTAGCTAATTACTCACCTACTCAAAATGAGTAAATGCTAATTATCTCAAAAACTATTGCGGATACCCAATTTTTATCAAATAACTCATTCATGTACTTTTGGGAGAGCTTTCACATAGTGAAGTTTCAGACCCGTAGATGATTACTCATCTACTCAAAATGAGTAAATGCGAATTATCTCTTAAAAGTATTGCAGATAGCCAATTTTTCTCAAATAACTCATTCACCTACTTTTGGGAGAGCTTTCACTTGGTGAAGTTTCAGACCCATAGCTAATTACTCACCTACTCAAAATGAGTAAATGCGAATTATCTCTAAAAGTATTGCAGATAGCCAATTTTTCTCAAATAACTCATTCACCTACTTTTGGGAGAGCTTTCACTTGGTGAAGTTTCAGACCCATAGCTAATTACTCACCTACTCAAAATGAGTAAATGCGAATTATCTCTAAAAGTATTGCAGATAGCCAATTTTTGTCAAATTAATCATTCACCTACTTTTGGGAGAGCTTTCACTTGGTGAAGTTTCAGACCCATAGCTAATTACTCACCTACTCAAAATGAGTAAATGCGATTTATCTCTAAAAGTATTGCAGATAGCCAATTTTTCTCAAATAACTCATTCACCTACTTTTGGGAGAGCTTTCACTTGGTGAAGTTTCAGACCCATAGCTAATTACTCACCTACTCAAAATGAGTAAATGCGAATTATCTCTAAAAGTATTGCAGATAGCCAATTTTTGTCAAATTAATCATTCACCTACTTTTGGGAGAGCTTTCACTTGGTGAAGTTTCAGACCCATAGCTAATTACTCACCTACTCAAAATGAGTAAATGCGAATTATCTCTAAAAGTATTGCAGATAGCCAATTTTTCTCAAATAACTCATTCACCTACTTTTGGGAGAGCTTTCACTCTGTGAACTTTCAGACCCATAGCTAATTACTCACCTACTCAAAATGAGTAAATGCGAATTATCTCTAAAAGTATTGCAGATAGCCAATTTTTCTCAAATAACTCATTCACCTACTTTTGGGAGAGCTTTCACTTGGTGAAGTTTCAGACCCATAGCTAATTACTGACCTACTCAAAATGAGTAAATGCGATTTATCTCTAAAAGTATTGCAGATAGCCAATTTTTCTCAAATAACTCATTCACCTACTTTTTGGAGAGCTTTCACTCTGTGAAGTTTCAGACCCATAGCTAATTACTCACCTACTCAAAATGAGTAAATGCGAATTATCTCTAAAAGTATTGCAGATAGCCAATTTTTCTCAAATAACTCATTCACCTACTTTTGGCAGAGCTTTCACTTGGTGAAGTTTCAGACCCATAGCTAATTACTCACCTACTCAAAATGAGTAAATGCGAATTATCTCTAAAAGTATTGCAGATAGCCAATTTTTATCAAATAACTCATTCACCTACTTTTGGGAGAGCTTTCACTTGGTGAAGTTTCAGACCCATAGCTAATTACTCACCTACTCAAAATGAGTAAATGCGAATTATCTCTAAAAGTATTGCAGATAGCCAATTTTTCTCAAATAACTCATTCACCTACTTTTGGGAGAGCTTTCACTTGGTGAAGTTTCAGACCCATAGCTAATTACTCACCTACTCAAAATGAGTAAATGCGAATTATCTCTAAAAGTATTGCAGATAGCCAATTTTTGTCAAATTAATCATTCACCTACTTTTGGGAGAGCTTTCACTTGGTGAAGTTTCAGACCCATAGCTAATTACTCACCTACTCAAAATGAGTAAATGCGAATTATCTCTAAAAGTATTGCAGATAGCCAATTTTTCTCAAATAACTCATTCACCTACTTTTGGGAGAGCTTTCACTCTGTGAACTTTCAGACCCATAGCTAATTACTCACCTACTCAAAATGAGTAAATGCGAATTATCTCTAAAAGTATTGCAGATAGCCAATTTTTCTCAAATAACTCATTCACCTACTTTTGGGAGAGCTTTCACTTGGTGAAGTTTCAGACCCATAGCTAATTACTGACCTACTCAAAATGAGTAAATGCGATTTATCTCTAAAAGTATTGCAGATAGCCAATTTTTCTCAAATAACTCATTCACCTACTTTTTGGAGAGCTTTCACTCTGTGAAGTTTCAGACCCATAGCTAATTACTCACCTACTCAAAATGAGTAAATGCGAATTATCTCTAAAAGTATTGCAGATAGCCAATTTTTCTCAAATAACTCATTCACCTACTTTTGGCAGAGCTTTCACTTGGTGAAGTTTCAGACCCATAGCTAATTACTCACCTACTCAAAATGAGTAAATGCGAATTATCTCTAAAAGTATTGCAGATAGCCAATTTTTATCAAATAACTCATTCACCTACTTTTGGGAGAGCTTTCACTTGGTGAAGTTTCAGACCCATAGCTAATTACTCACCTACTCAAAATGAGTAAATGCGAATTATCTCTAAAAGTATTGCAGATAGCCAATTTTTCTCAAATAACTCATGCACCTACTTTTGGGAGAGCTTTCACTCTGTGAAGTTTCAGACCCATAGCTAATTACTCACCTACTCAAAATGAGTAAATGCGAATTATCTCTAAAAGTATTGCAGATAGCCAATTTTTCTCAAATAACTCATTCACCTACTTTTGGGAGAGCTTTCACTTGGTGAAGTTTCAGACCCATAGCTAATTACTCACCTACTCAAAATGAGTAAATGCGAATTATCTCTAAAAGTATTGCAGATAGCCAATTTTTCTCAAATAACTCGTTCACCTACTTTTGGAAGAGCTTTCACTTGGTGAAGTTTCAGACCCATAGCTATTTATTCACCTACTCAAAATGAGTAAATGCTAATTATCTGTAAAAGTATTGCGGATACCCAATTTTTATCAAATACTCATTCATCTACTTGTGGGAGAGCTTTCACATGGTGAAGTTTCAGACCCATAGCTCATTACTCACCTACTCAAAATGAGTAAATGCGAATTATCTCTAAAAGTATTGCAGATAGCCAATTTTTCTCAAATAACTCATTCACCTACTTTTGGGAGAGCTTTCACTTGGTGAAGTTTCAGACCCATAGATAATTATTCACCTACTCAAAATGAGTAAATATGAATTATCTCTTAATAGTATTGCAGATAGCCAATTTTTCTCAAATAACTCATTCACCTACTTTTGGAAGAGCTTTCACACACGAAAATGAAAAATTGTGAATATCTCGGAAAAGCTATTTCTTCTGCTTTAATGCTCGGCAGGAGATACACACCGCGGCAGTGGTCTTGACAAAAAGTTTTGTCTCCCCAAAAATGGTGGCCATTTTGAATTTTCAAAGTTTTTCCAAAACACAAAAATGCTTATATCTCGAAAACCGTGCTATATGGAGTGAACTCAACAAAATTTTGGACCTGCTGGGTAGCTCTGCAGAGTAGCCATGCCAATTTTCAAAATATTTTTGTCTCGCCAAATATAGCGGACATTTTTAATTTTTTTATTTTTTGCAAAACACAAAAATGCTTATACCTTGAAAACCGTGCTAGATAGAGCAGACTGCGCTGACTTTGGTTGCCACAACAGTATAAGGCTAGAAACGAAGCATTTTCTTAATACTTTAGCACTCACCTTTATATCCTTTTCGGGACGCTTTGTTTTTGCTATGCAAAAACATTATCTTTTTTTTTGCGAGCGATCCTCTAGTTAAAGTTTGCAGATACTTAAAATATAAAATGCTGAAATGGAAATGCCTTATATTAGTAAAATATATAAATATATTCATATATTTAGAGGAAAAAAATAGAATTTTGTAGTAGATTTTACGTCTATCTTCAGTTGTTTTCGAAGACCCGGTTCACTTTTCTTGCCTCGAGTATTGTACTGAATCGTTTTGTTTCCAAGTAACCGAAGAATCGTTGCAGCCCTAGTAATTAGGGCTGGGATGGGTGCTAAAAAACGGCATTGAGTACTCGCCCTCTCATACCCGGCCCGAATTCGAGTAAACGCGAGATTTAGTATCTACCATTAAAAGTCTTTTGTAAACAGATAGTCGGTTCTGGAAATGAAACTTTTGAAGAAAAATGCCTTCTATTTGACCAGATATTATAGAATATGGAGTAATTTATACGTTTTCAAGCGAAAATAACAATTTTAATTGATATTATGTGATGGAAATGCTGAAATTTGGCATATTTTATACAAGCGTGTCATTGCATGGGCGATAATATAATACCTCGTGAGTAACCAAGGATTTAAACTGGACTCGAGTACTAGCAAAGATCGACTCGTCTATCAAGGCTCGAGTACTCGTTCACAGCCCTAGTTGTAATAATTTGTTTTAGTCCCACCTGTATTGTTACATGTAAAATGGGAAGTCCAGCTCTTAGCACACCTCTATATTTCTACAAGTTGCTGTTTTTGTGAACGGAATGTAAAATTAACCAGTGAGGTACCCCATCGAGTCGAGAAACAAGACACAAAGTTCACACCAATTCTATAACAGATTCAACCAAAAAAACATTGGGAAAGAGCATACCTACTCCAAAGCCTGATACCTCCTCTATGGCGTATGAGTGCAATGATAAAAATCCCTTATGAAATTCCTGCACCCAGACAGTGATGTGCATCATAATTAAAAATTAATCATCTGTTCCGTGTGCCATTGTCGATATTTATGGAAAATTTCATAAAAATCCATCCACAACATTTCAAATAATTTTGCAAACAAACAAATGCACAAAGGAAATTACATGTACGTCCTTGTTGGAGGTTAATAAATTGTTCGCAGTTATCACAAAACTCACACAGTTGATCAAGTTTTCCCATGGTTCCAGGAAAAACCTGGGGTTTTGACAAGCAGTATTTGAAATCACATTTCCTTCTTAGTAAACTGTAAAACTCAATGAAAGATCTATGGATAGACCAGGACAGTAGAATATATATAAAATTATAGAGGTTTTTCCTTGCGAATGCTTATGACAAATCATACTTGGAAGCAGTGTAAATAGAGTTTAAAAGTCAGGTAATGCTCCATTCAAACTACAGGTGGTACATCCTGTGGTTACAGGTTTTCCGAGGTGGCAGAACCGCCTCCAAGGACGATTCATATCTTCCAAGATTTGATGTAGCATTTCACACTACAGGTAGCATAATTCACAGCTATAGGTGTTGGGCGAAATGCCCGTCCTTCAACTACCATCCGAGGTTTGTACATGACCTTTTGACACAGTGGCAAAATGTCCATTTACCTCCACTTACGTCGCTGTATTACACTTAAATTACACTGCGGACTACACCTTCAGATACCATAGCAACAAATTCATCTGCTGATGCTGCACATGCCCACGATACCAAATTCAGAGACGGTAATTTTAAACATTTTAAAACTTCCGTAGCATGCGCAAGGTAATGGATGTTTTACCACTGTGTCACAAGGTCACATTCGGACCTTGGACGGTAGTCGAAGGACAGGGGCGTTTTACCAAATGGGGACTAATGCTGGGGTACAGCCTGTAGAGTGAATGGGATACAATAAAAGTTTGTGAAACATGTTGTGATTTGTGATATATTTTCAATTAGTATGTTGTACTGTAAATAAAAGATTTTATTACGCTACAATAGCTTACCATGTGGGACTTAATGCTGATCTCGGGTTGCCACACCCGGGGCCAACGTCTTAGAAAAAAAGATCGTTCTTGTTAGCCACCGGATATACTGGTAGTTGTCGTCACGTGATAACTTCTGACCAATCGTCCTACTTTCTCGTTGGCCACGATTGACTGGTAGCAGTTTGTAAATATACAGACATTTTCATTTATTTCTCAGACTTTACTTATTGTTGGAGGCTAATATTTGCATATTTCTTGTAATATATATCATAGATCATTCTGTAAAATTTTAATTTTCACAGGATAAGTATTTTGTCTTCAGTCGCGTGTTTTGAGTTTTCCTCGGTTCAGGCAAGTACATTGTTCGTCTTTTATTGCGTATAAAATGTCGTCTCATCAAGCAAATAAAGACAAACCGAGAGCGCAGAAATGCCGCCATTTCTGCTTTAGCTTTGATACACATAATTTCTGCCCTACCTGTAGGGAGGCTGGCAAGGGAGATGACCCCTGTGTCACCTTTGAAACCCCTTGTGAAATTTGCACGTCTTTCACAGATGAGCAACTACAGAAAATCCAAAACCGGAAACGGTATTTGAAAAAGCAGAAAGCGACAACTAGTTCCAAAGATGAACTAGATCTTTTGGGTGAAGGCGACGGGGACTCCTTCACTGGGTCCAATGCAGACCTCGAGTGTGCTGCTGATAGCCTTTTTACTTCACCCCCCTGTCCACAACCTCTTGCCTTCAGTTCCCTGTCCTTGAAAACGCCAGCTAAAACTATTCCACCCACCCCTGGTACGGCTTTGCAAAATAAAATCCAGAAAAACCTAGAGAAATCACTCGGTGATTCCTTAAATATACATTTACAGCAGCAAATGGGTACCTTCCAGGCATCCATGTTGGAAGCTTTTCAGTCACTCCGAGAGGAGTTGGCTGCAAAACAGAAAGTCGAGGTAGAGTCTTCTCTGCCTGCTTCAAAACCTGGCTTGTCCAGTAGTACTGCTGCCCCTCTGGATTTGCCCCCTCCGAGATCTGGTACTAACATCCCAAGCGAGGATATGGATGTGGACTTCGGTCCAGCACTTCCTCCGCGTTTAGTATCTGCTCAACCTTCCTCGGATCAGTACGTTGCCCCCTCTGAAGGTCACCCCGAAGAGGTCTCGTACTCTCACAAAAAGCAAAGCCATAGGCAGCCAGTTGACCCGAGCTCTGCCTCGGACCAACTAAATGAGGATTCCGATGAACCTCGGATCCCTTCTTCTAGATCCAAAAAACACTCTGACAAGAGCAAACATAAATCAAGATCTAGATACGTGTCATTTACCTCAGAGGAGGAGCACTCCCCTGAAACCAGACACAGGTCTTCTAAGCCCTCTAGGGCTCAGCCCTCAGGAGTAGCTTCTGATCAAGACCTACCACAACATGATCCAGACCCCCCTTATTATAGGGAAGTAGCTTTGTCTGACATGCCCTCACAATACTCTGAAGAAGTGGACACCTTCAGGCGTATTTTGTCTCTCCCTGACCCCAGGGAATCTATGCCCAGGTCGTCCACCTCAGTGTTGGGTCTGGATGATGAAAAAGGCCGTCAAGAGCTCAGACCTAGAGGTCCCTCCTCTATTCTTCCACTTAGCTCAGTTATCAAGGACGCCTTTGATAAATTCCAACATGACTTTAAGGCTGCCAACTTATCTGAGGGAAAATATGTCAGGCCTCCTCCCTCAACTTCAAAGTGGTACAAGGTGGGACAACCAACTTTTCAGGACAAAATTCAGGAGTTGAATACGGACTTTGCTAAGATCTGTATTACTCCTAGACCTTCTGGGCCCCCAGTAGCCAGAGTTCCCCTGCCAGTTCTCAAGGAGCTAGAACTCCAGGCTAGACAAAATATTTCTACCCTCAACTTCACCGCTGCATTTGCCAAAACCTCCTCTTCTTGCAATGCTTCATTGGAAAAATGCCAACATAGCATCAAGTCTACGGTCAAGAAGATAAAGTCTCAGATTCAGAAAGGTGCCAATCCTGAGAAAGCGGCAAAGCGCGGATATGAGGAAGTAGCTGACTACTTAGATTTTTGGAACAAGACAGTACTTGTTCAACACAGGGCCCTCACTTGTCTCAGCAAATCTCTAGCCCATATTTTGCAGAGGGAATTATACTCTATGGCTAATACCGGCTTGCTCAGGCGCGAAGCCGAAATGACTCTATTACATCCACAATTAGGAGAAACGAGACGTCAAGAACTCAGGAACTCGTCCTTTTGGGGCCCTTCCTTGTTCGAGTCTCAATTAGTGAAGGAAGGTGAGGACTTCCTTCTCAAAAAAGGCACCTCAAAAGATTCTCAGGGTTTTACACCCTACCAGAATAAGCCCTTTCGTGGTCCCCACAAGAAAAGAGGCTCCTACAGGAAACGCCCCTATGGGGGCAATACCTCTCAAAGCAGTAACCAGTCCTTTCCTTCGGGAAGAGGAAAATCCAACTTCAGAGGCTTCAGGGGTCGTTTTCGACCCCACAATAGAGGAAGGGGGCGTGGAAACCCCCCTCCCCAATGACTCCTCCAAAGCCTCACTCAGTCCACCAGTAGGAGGTCGCCTCCGTTCTTTCAGGAGAGACTGGCTCACAAACAAATGTTCTCAAAACGTGTTAAACATTATCACCAATGGCTACGTTCTGCCATTCCGTTCAAAGCCAAACTTGATCAGATTTCCTCTGATTCTGTCAGAGTACAAGGCCCAACAAAAAGACCAAGCCTTGGCTACTTGTATCCAGTCCCTCCTGTCAAAGAACGCTATCGAAAGGGTAGACAATGTAAAATCTCGTGAATTGGTACCTGGGCGTGAACTGGCCCACCACCACTATTTGATCTTAAATCAGAAAATATTAAGAATTAAAACCACCACGAAAATCTGTGACCTCATTAATATTAATGAGTTGTCCGTGAATTTTGATCCAGTAAAATATTTTTCTAGGGAATTCCGACAGATACGTACGCCCGTAGGGTCAGCACCGGCTTCACTGCCATGGCCTGTTGTGGTAACAATCCAGTCTAATGTAAGTTTCGTTTTTCTTGCAGCCATTTTTTATATAATCATCCACTTTCAGCTTAATTTTATATTTTTGGGTATAATATGTCCAAATACTGTCTGTACCTCATAATATATTTGAGTTTGTAAACGATCACGAAACCTCAATCGTCTACAGGCATTATTCGAAGAACGTTTCGACGGAAAAATCAAAACCTCGACAAACTCTCGATCCGTGCACTGTTCGATTTTCTAGATCTCTCGTCTTTTCGCTTCATATATTTCCCGCATCACCTTGTGTACTACGCGTTCTCATATAATTTGGTTACCGCAGACTCCAAGAAAATCCGCGTTTGTAGGCGAATTAATGCGCGATCCCGCAGAAAACGCATCCTAGAAGCAACTCTGCCACAGTATCCAACTCTTTACCGACGCCTCAAACGAAGGTTGGGGCGCTCACTTAGACCAAAATTTTACCAAGGGTCTGTGGTCAGATCGGGAAAAAAGGCTTCACATAAATGTCCTAGAATTGAAGGCGGTCTCCCTGGCCCTTCGAGACTTCAAGGACCAGTGCCAGAATCAAACAGTGTTGGTTGCGACGGACAACTCAACAGTGGTAGCCTACATCAACAAACAAGGGGGAACACACTCGGCAGAGATGTGTGCTCTCCTGTGGAAGATCATGACCTGGTGCCATCACTATCACATAACATTGAAAGCCAGGCACATTCCAGGGTGCCTGAATGTGATGGCCGACCTGCTATCCAGGTCCAACCAAGTGCAGTCAACCGAATGGTCTCTGCACCCACAGGTCTTCAAACAGATCTGCCAGAAGTGGTTCACACCTCATGTAGACTTATTTGCCACTCACCTGAACCACAAACTCCCTCTATACGTGTCTCCTATCCCAGACCCAAGGGCCTGGGACATAGATGCTCTGAACATAAACTGGACCAACCTCACAGCATATGCGTACCCTCCTACGGCTCTCCTTCACAAGGTGATCCAAAAGATCAGGCAATGCCAGTGCCTGATCATCGTAATAGCCCCAGGCTGGCCAGGGATGCCCTGGTTTTGGGACCTAGTGCAGCTCTCAACAGAGATCCCACTGCAACTCCCAGTGTCAACAACCCTACTCAAACAGTCCCACAAGCTGGTGTTCCACAACAACCCCCAGCACCTGAACCTCCACGCCTGGTGTCTAGGAGCGGACAACTCCAAGAACAAGGCTTCTCTGTGGAGGTGGCAGAGAGAATTGCTGCCCCTCAGCGGTCATCAACAAGGACCATCTACAAGTCAAAGTGGGCCCTATTTGAAAAATGGTGCAGAGAAAATTCGGTGGATTTCTCCACTCCATCTGTGAAGCAAATCTCAGATTTCTTCATGTACCTGTACCAAGACCTTAACAGGCGCCCCTCGACCATTGATGGTTACAGGACTGCAATCGTTGACACTTTGGGCCCAACGGCCCAACATATTGCACACAATGCAGACCTTCATAGATTACTCTCCAGTTTTCACAGGGATCGTCCTAAAAGTTCCAGAAACTTACCCAAGTGGAACCTTTCTGTTGTCCTTAACGAGCTCACCAAAGCACCTTTTGAGCCCATGAAAGACACAGACCTCAAACATCTCACTTTAAAAACTGCTTTCTTGCTAGCCTTGGCCTCCGGCAAGCGCCGCAGCGAAATCCATGCCTGGGTCGCGAACAAAGTATCTAATCTAGGCCAATGGGAAAAGGTTGCCTTGTTCCCTTCTTCTGACTTCATAGCCAAAAACCAACTAGCAAGAGAAGGTTCTCAAAGTGTCTCTCCGGTGACTATCCCTGCACTGACTACCATTGTAGATAGACAGTTTAAAGAAGACAGGACCCTGTGTCCCGTGCGGGCTCTGAGGTTTTATTTGGACCGAACTAAAGACCTCAGAGGGTCTCGTTCTCTCCTTTTCATCTCCTTTAAGAAAGGACATACCTCAGACATCAGACCCGCTACACTCTCTTCATGGTTGAAACAAACCATTTTACTTTGTTACAAACAAGCAGATCAACAAGCCTTGGACTTGGTCCAAGTCAAAGCGCATGACATCCGGGCCTTCGCGGCCTCTAAGGCCTTTTACGGTGGGGTATCGGTGGACCAAATCATGCAAGCCTGTCACTGGAAAGCTCACAACACATTTACAAATTTTTACCTAAAAGACCTTACTTGGTCGGACACCGACAACAATTTGTACCTGGGACCCGTAGTGGCTGCTCAACAAGTCCTAGATCCTTCCCCTCAGACCAGTTGTCCTCGGAAAGAAAAAAAGGGGGGGGGGGGGCACATCCGCTACAACCAAGTCTTCAGGAGTCTTTCCCAGGATCTAGGTATTCCTTTACCTTCAAGATGTTACGGGTAAGGTCATTTTATCCTCTAATTATCAAGTAATTTCTATTAAGGACTTATTTAGTTGTCATTAATCTCATTTTCAGGTTGTAAAAAATTTTATGAGATGCCCAACCACTGGGTTGGTCAGTCACACGTGAAGGGCCCTTTTGGACCCTCAGACCTCGGAGTGAGCACTGCTGCACTTCCGTCCTACAATAAAACATCTAGACAGTTTTAGCACTGTCTCTCAATTTCTTAGGTTTTTGGCTCGTTACAGGCCCGGCCTTCGGGATCGGGGCACTGTAAATGGGACTCAGACTGGTATTTCTGGCACTATTCTATTCATATTAATTCAAAATCTTAGAAAAAATGACATATCTTCCAGTCTCAGCTGTAATCCCGCCACCGGGCGGTTGAATTCAGCATTAAGTCCCACATGGTAAGCTATTGTAGCGTAATAAAATTGGAAATTTTAATTACTTAAATGTAGCTTTTATAAGCTACAAGCTTACCATGTGGGACTTAGAAGAGTCCCACCCTGCCTCCCCGCTGTTTACAGCTGAGGGGTAGGTTTAAAAAATTTCAACGAGAAAGTAGGACGATTGGTCAGAAGTTATCACGTGACGACAACTACCAGTATATCCGGTGGCTAACAAGAACGATCTTTTTTTCTAAGACGTTGGCCCCGGGTGTGGCAACCCGAGATCAGCATTAAGTCCCACATGGTAAGCTTGTAGCTTATAAAAGCTACATTTAAGTAATTAAAATTTCCAAATTTATTGTTATTATTTCTAGGGTTCATTTCAGCAGATGTGGATTTCAAAACAAGAGTATGAAGAAAGTGGTAGATCATGTGTGGACAAGAAGTGTCCTTGAGATGCATTTAAAACAGTTGAAATTTTCTGTAAATTTCCCCCAAAACTGCCTGGGTTTAAATTAACACCCATTTCAATATAGAACTCTTGTACGAAATAGTCTAGATCTATTTGTATGTTTCAAGTAAATGGTTTAAACTAAGGCTGCGACTTAGGAAGAAAACAGGACTCTGTTTTCGTTTGGTAAGAACTGACCCAAAGTCAGGTGCATTGTTTTAGCAGTAACTAACTGAAAGTAGAAGTGAAAAGGTAGTTGATGTATTGGGTAGATAAATCTGATGGATTACTAAGTGTAAAACTACACCTATCACTTTCCGTCTCCGTGTCCCATATCTGTTGCTGTGTCCATTTTTGCAACCACACTAGTAAAAAAATATTCTGATATCGGACAACCATCATGTGACCTTGTCAGTTATTTTCTGTTGCTCACCTTCTCCACATCGGCCATGCTTCCTAGTTGTGACGTCAATATTATGTCATATTGTGTCCATGAAAAAAAGTTCTAGGACCTTATCTTCCTTGCACAGACACGGATGACAAAAAGTTCGGACATGGACAAGGACAGGTGTAGGCAGTCTTGGCTATTCAATACAATTACTTCTTTGCACGGATACGGACATGGGTGAAAAATGAAAGGTGTAGTTCTTGCTTATGGTTCATCAAAGTAATCTGTGGATGTAAACAAGATTATAAGATTTTCGAGTTCTTGATTTTCTACGTGGTACTCTGTTTCTCAATAAAGTCCATCTGATTTGGGTTAACTGGGGAACCTATCAAAGCCTCATTTTAAATTGAGGACCAGAGTACAGGTGATTCAGTTAATAAATGCCCATGCCATATTTTGCAATAATGGTCTGCAGAGGGATTTTATCACAAAGACATGTTCCATATTGCTAAAAGTGTTGTTATGATGCATTTAAAGTAGCTGAAACAGTGACAAAAACTCTTATGTATTATGTATATGTGTGTGCTTTAGTTGGTGGGGAATAAATAAGGAAAAAGAGAAGCAAAATTGCAAATTTAATAAGTAAATTAAATTTTTATAAGTTAATACCCTATCCAATGGACAATTGCTAAACCGGTCGGCGCAGACCGGCCCGCCAAACGCCAGAAAAAGACGTCCTGTGTTTCCACCGGCTGGCCGGTCCCAGTACTGTGCATTCGCCAGGTGGCGCATGGTATTTACTTCCTGTCTAGACAACATGACGTCATAGCATCTTTTTCGTTGTCTAAAACTATTAGACCCCTAGTAAGCTGATAGCGGGGTCGGTGGGAGGGTCTTGTGTGTCCATTGGATAGGGTATTAACTTATAAAAATTTAATTTACTTATTAAATTTGCAATTTTATTGCGTTAATACATCCTATCCAATGGACAATTGCTGAATAACTACCGCTTGGTCGGCGGGTAAGTTACTAGGGACTTATGTGAACTCACAAGTAATAGCAAATTTTAACCTACGGTCTAGGCTGACTTCGTCAGGAGACCTATAGGTCCAGGCCTGGGTTGACTTTAAGGTCAGGAAACCCTGCAAGGCCATGGTCGGTTGCCAGCAGCCGGTTACCCGGGGCTATACCGCCGTCGCCCCCCCCCCCTTTTTGGCAGACCTGCTCTGAGGTAGGGGAAGAGAGGGATGAGTTCAGTCCCAGAATGCAAATAAACCTCCCAAAGGAAGCATGCCACACTTAATTCTTATGTACATGAAGAAACTGTTTATACATATATACAAATCTCCTCAATCTAAGGGCCACTTGTGGATCTGCTGAGCAGCGACTACCGAGCCCAATTGGTAAAGCTCTGAATCAGCCCAAGTCCCGCCCTTCATATAGAACTGTGTGAAGGTATTGTTACTTCAGTGGCAGGCTGACAAGATTGGATCTAAGGAGAATCCCGACTGGAAGGCCTTAGAAGCAGCAAAGGCCCTGACATCATGGGCTTTAACCTGATGTTAAATGTGGGCCTCCTGGTCAGAGAGCTCATAACATAGGATCACAGTCTGCTTGATCCAAGAGGAGATAGTGGCAGGTGAGATGTCTTTGTTGAAACCTTTCTTAAAGGAGACAAAAACCACCTCCTTATTCTGCCTGATGTCTGAGGTCCTGTCCAAATAGTAGCATAATGCTCTGACCGGGACCTGTCAGACTTGAGGGATCTATCCAGAGTCGAGGCCAGGGCTGTTATAACCCCAGGGGCCACACTGGACACTCTATGGCCAGCTGATTCTAGGATAGAAAGCTGGGTGATGGATACAGGGACACCTCTGACCAATCGGATTGGTGTCCAATATATCAGTTTTGCCAGGCATGAATCTCACTTTTGTACTTGCCCGACCCAAGGGCCAAGAGGAATACCGTCTTGAAGGTCAAATGCTTCAAGGGGGCCTCCTTGATTGGATCAAAAGGAGTCTTAGCTGGTGCACGGCCAGTGAGAAGTTCCAGGAAGGTATGCCACTCCTGCCTCTGGGTCTGTCTCTGAGGAAACTATCCAGGAGACGAGCGAGATTTTCGTCCTTACTGATGTTGAAGGGTGAATTTCCAGTTTATCAACAATGGGTGACCTATAACCATCAATGGTGCTGGGCTGTTTGCCAAGCATGTATCTCACTTCTACGCTTGCCCGAACCCAGGGCCAAGAGGAAAACTGCCTTGAAGGTCAAATGCTCCAAGGAGGCCTTTAATTGGTTCAAACTGAACCTTGTCAGCCGGTGCAAAAACCAGGGAGAGGTTCCAGGAAGGGGTTACCCTCCGGCCTTTGGGTCTGTCTCAGTGGAAGCTATCCAGGAGACGAGTGAGATTTTCATCCTTACTAAAATTGATGGGCAAATTTGTAGACTATCAGCAATGGCTGACCTGTAACCATCAATGGTGCTGGGCCGCAACTTCCTGTCCTGAAATAGGTACATAAGGAAGTCAGCAACTAACTTTACAGGGGGTGCCCCGAAGTCCACCTGATGAATGATACACGACTTGTAAAAATGGCCCACTTGCCACATAGACTGATCAGATTGATCCCCTTTGAGGAGCCTCAACTCTTGCGGCCACTGCCTCAGACAAGCCCTGCTCCTCAATTGCTGAGGCTCTAGGAGCCCTGCATGGATATTAAGGTTTGTCAGATTTCTGTGAGGGATCTGATTGAATGGCTGTCAACAAGTTGGGCATATTGGGCAGGCTCAGTGGGATTTGGTTGGATGTAGCCACTAGATCCCAAAACCAAGGCTTGTTGAGCCACCCCGGAGCAATCAGAATGATTCTCTTGCATGGGGAGTCTTGCAACTTCTCCACCCCTTTGCCCAATATGGCTGATGGTGGGAAGGTGTATGCTTTCAGATCCTACCACGGCCGACTGAGCGCATCCACTGCTGTGGCCAGGGGATCCGGTACCGGTGACACAAACACAGGCAACCTGTGGTTGAACTTCGTGGCAAATAAGTCTATTTGGGCCGGTGCCACCTGCTGCATAGAGTGGAAGACCTCTGGAAGGAGAAACCACTGTTTGGATGGTCTGGCCTAGCCTGGATAGCTTGTCTGCTACCACATTCGGCCGGCCTGGAATGTGTCGTGCTTTAGAGTCACTTGTTTCCCGGTACACCAGGTCAAGATTCTCCCTAGTAGGGCACAAAGTGGGCACGACCTCATGCCTCCTTCCTTGTTTATGTATGACACTACTGTGGTGTTGTCAGTTGCTACAGGTACTATCTTGTTGAGCAAAGGTCTTGGAACCCTTTTAAGGCCAGAAAGAACTGCTTTAAGTTCTAGATAGTTTATATGCAGCTTGCTTCCCGGAGGGGACCAGGTTGCTCTTGCAAGTGCTCGTCTAAGCGAGCGCCCCACCCTTCTATTGATGCGTCTGTAATTATTTGCAGAGCATGTTTTATTGGGTTTAATGGTTGGACTGTAAGTACATTGTCTTCCTTCAGCCATCATTGTAAAGGGGGTGCAAGGACCTGGGGGTTGGGATCACCTTTTCCAGTGATTCTGGGACCCTCCAGTTGTGTTTGTGATGCCACTGAATGAGTCTCATATGAAGTTGGCCTACATGAACTTGCTTTTCTGTAGCTGTTAGTAAGCCTATCACGGACCTGAATTCCCGGACCGGGCAAGCCGGTAGGGATAGCAATTTCAGCATTTTCTCTTGAAGGTTCTGCTACTGGTCTGGAGTCAGTCGGACCGGATCAGACCTGAGGTCGAACTGGTAGCCTACAAAATTGAAGTCTTGTTTGGGCTCCAGCTCTGATTTCTCTAAGTTCACCAGCCAACCTAGTTGCTGACACATTATTTACTAGCTCCTGTGTATGTTGGAGACAAGCCTGGTGGGATCTGGCTCTCACTCACCAGTCGTCTAGGTACTGGTGGTTTCTTAAACCCTTGTGTATGGCCATCAATTCACCTCCTTTGGTATCACGATGAACTCCAAAGGTGCTGTGGACAAACTGAAAGGCAGGGCCTTGAACTGGTATGCCCGACCTTGGATGTGAAATCTCAGGCATTTCCTGGATTGTTCTTGTATAGGTATATGGACATAGGTATCCCTCCTTCCACAATTGTACTACCTAGGGTCCAGCCCCCAAGGCTTCCTAAGTTCCCAAAAAGGGCTTAGTCTGGACCCTACAGGCAGATTGTGTGCCACATTTGGGACATTTGGTATCCTGACAATATTTCCTGTCCCTCCGGACACTGGTCCGGTCTGGTGACAATGATCCAAGTTAACAGTCTCTCTGTTCTTATTGTGGTCCGGTGGGGCTGACACAACTTTTCACATCAATAGACTCTTTGCCCCGGGCCAGCAGCCTGCAAGGTGCAGCATTTACCAGAGCAATTGTCATTTGTGAGATGTCTGACCCCTGGCTGGACATGATGACAAACTTTATTATCTATCCAGTCAAGTCCAGCACCGATAACAGGTTGTTGAGAGGTGTGATAAGGGAAGGTTGCCTAGCAGTAGCTTGGGACACTGCCATATCACTGTCATATCCCCAAGACCACTGACTGGTCTAAGAATTTTCTGTAACCAAATTTACTGTAGGCAACTCTGTCCAGTACCAGGACTCCATACCCGGTACTTTACTGTAACCAGTAATTTTCTGTAACCGGCAAAAAAACTGGGAGGCTGGGGTCACCAATGAATTTAGACAGCTACTGGTCTATATTTAGCCAGCTTTTTTTTTTTTTTTTTTTTTTTTTTTTTTTTTTTTGTAACCAGTTGGGGTGAAGCCCTGTACAGTAAGGACTGTGTAGCCAGCACCCTGTTAGTAGACTTTGTAACCGGTAGGTTGAAGCAAGTGTACAAGACTGTGTAGCCAGTATCAGTCGGTACACTCTGTAACCAGTTGTTGAAGCAAGTGTACAAGGCTGTGTAGCCCAGTACCAGTCGGTACACTCTGTAAACAGTTGTTGAGGCAAGTGTACAAGGCTGTGTACCCAGTACCAGCCGGACACTCTGTAACCAGTTGTTGAAGCAAGTGTACAAGGCTGTGTAGCCCAGTACCAGTCGGTACACTCTGTAAACAGTTGTTGAGGCAAGTGTACAAGGCTGTGTAGCTAGTACCAGCCGGTACACTCTGTAACCAGTAATTAAAGCAAGTGTACAAGGCTGTGTAGCTAGTACCAGCCGGTACACTCTGTAACCAGTTGTTGAAGCAAGTGTACCAGGCTGTGTAGCCAGTATACGTGTGGGTACACTCTGTAACCAATTGCTAAAGCAATTTTACAACTATCTTTTGTGTTGAATTCAGCTTGCTGTAGTTTTCCTCCATTAATTAAAGAATTTCTTTAATCGCACGTCTTATTTGTAGATTTGACAGTTGCTGGGAAAGCCCTTGTGAGCTATATTTAGAAACACTTAGTGTTCGGTGTGTCACGTGACCAGCTTGCTGGTCGGAAAGACACGCGATTGGCTGATTGGAGCTCGTCAGTTGTGGCGTTCTTTTGTGATACTTAAACATGCAAATGCGCAGTATCCTACTCATCCACAAACCCCACTACCGACAACGAAGCCGGGTCTGCAAGGCAGGGACTGGAATCACAGTAGACGTGAGTTCTGAAGAACGCACCTGAAAACACGTGACCTGCTTCGTGATAGGTCGGAAAGACACGCGATTGGCTGACTGGAGATGACGTCAGTATTCGCGTTCTTTGTGTGATGCTTTACCGGCAACTTTACAGTCCACAAAACCCCACTACCGACAACCAGGCCGGGTCTGCAAAGCAGGGACTGTAGTCACAGTAGACGTGAGTTCTGAAGAACGCACTTCCGACCTTCCTGGTCGGTGAAAACACAGACCTGCTTCGTGATTGGTTGGAAGGACACGCCATTGGCTGACTGGATATGACGTCAGAGGTCGCGTTCTTTTGAGCTGGCCGGTCGGCTGATGCTTTAAAAGCAGAAAAGCCTGGACCAGTGCACTCTGTAGATGAAATTCCTGGCCGGTCTGAAGTCGGTTCTTCTTCTCAGCCGGCTGTACACTCAAACCAGTTTCCTGGCCATCCACTGCCCTTACTACCGACACAAGTGCCGGGTCCATAAGGGTGGGACTGAGAGTGACAAAAGTTCCTTCTATGTAGAAAATACTTGAGAGGTCGGTTGAAGAAATCTGAAGAATTCATCTCATGCTTCTGATTAAAAAGCACCAAATACTCGAGCTGGGCTGGTGTGACTGATGCTTTACAGCAGAGAAGTCGGTACCAGTGCGCTCTGAAGAATGCATCTGTGATGGGGAATTCCTTCCATTCACAGATTTCAAAACTACGTAGACTGAGGATCTCGTGTAGAGACGTTTCTATGGTGATTGTAGCTGGAAGGTTATAGATGAAAAATTCAAACAAAAGACACGGATAAAAATACCTGTTAGAAGTATATCCATAATTCCTCAATATTGTTGATCTGCCCCTAACAACACAAAGGTTGAATGGGAGGAAACTAGCAAAATGGCTGCCTTCATATATCTGGTCGATTACTGCCCTATCATCAATAATAAATTGAGCCAACTAGGGAGCGTTTCCAGCAGATTTCTAAATGTATATCCGTGCTTGACCAGCTGGTAACACTTTACAAAGAAACTCTCCACATATAAGGTTTAAAATCCGTCATAAAGCACACTTTTCCTTTAAAATTCTGGAGATATTGAAAACACGTCTGCACAGTACACGCGCCAAACGAAAAAGATGCTATGACGTCATGTTGTCTAGACAGGAAGTAAATACCATGCGCCACCTGGCGAATGCACAGTACTGGGACCGGCCAGCCGGTGGAAACACAGGACGTCTTTTTCTGGCGTTTGGCGGGCCGGTCTGCGCCGACCGGTTTAGCAATTGTCCATTGGATAGGATGTATTAACGCAATAAAACACGAGTTTTTGAATGAATTTTATGACTATCAGATGAAACTTTGCTGTGGCTACAAAGGGGTGAAAAATCTATCAAGTTATGAAGGTGAAGCTGAAAGTTTAGAGCAAGGCAGAGACAAATATTGATTAAATTGTACTTGTACTATGTTAAAAAGACATGCCCAAGTATTTGAGATCAGAAACAAGTCAATATTACTTTCATGGATATTGGCTTACTTTGCGGAATCAATGTACAGGTTTCAGAGTTATGTTAAAGTGGTCTCAAACTAGAGGCAAACTACAGGTTTCAAATCACTGCAGAAGTGAAAAGACTACAGGTTTCAAGTGCCTATTAAATAATAAACAGTTTTAAGGGTTCCAATTACAAGTACAAACAGTTCATCGGTTTTGTGATACTCTTTATTGTACAAGAGCACTTAGAGAGTGCATGCCAACAAAGGCCCAACTCATGCAATATTGAGTGCAATGCTAAAAAAATTCTTTTAAAATTCCTGGATCCAGATTATGAACCAGATCACCACCAAAATCAAGTCGTTTGTTTCTTTTGCCATTGTCTACATTTCCTTAAAATTTCATCACAGTCAAAATTGTGTATGACTTTTTGAGTAATTCTACAAACAGAAAAACAAGTGCACAATGCAAAAAAGTCTTAACCACCATGGCAGAGGGAATAGAGGCCTCATGGTTTTCATATTTTGGCAAATAATGGCTTGGCTTTTATTAGTTTGTTCAATACTTATAGTCTGACAATATTGTACCACTTGGACTTCGTGCAACCCAAAACTAAGATCATCTCACATGTGACACGACTGCTACCTTTAAATATGAATATATCTATATCAACAGTGTCATAGTTGCCTGGTAACTTCTGGTATTTGAAAAATACTTCCTGGTAAAGATAGGCATTAACATACTCCCCTCTTATCTGTGAGGTCACTGCTTTAAATCATAGCCAAGAACTGAAGCAGAAAACTGAATTTCTTCTTGCCTATGGGAAGCTAAACTCTTTGTATGGTGAGCTAATAAATGTTTTGTGTTGTTGAAAGACTATTAAGTTTATTATTAGATCAGTCATTGTCAAGTGTTATGGTTGAACAATTAACAGTAAATGTTTTAATTATGTCCAACTGACTGTGTGAGTGTCAGAGTCCTTTCTAATAATCACATAATGAACATTAAAGTTAACTTAAAGGTTAGTTAATTAATGTATTTCTCTGCATTTGTGCTATCTAAGTTGACTACCCAAATTTATTATTAGGCGGGTTGCATGTAACCAACCCGCCTATTACATTCATGTGTCCGACATCCGTCAGTCAACATTTTCGTTTCTGAACGTAATTCCATCTGTTCGTTTGTCCGTTGTTTGTCTGTCAACATTTCCGTTTCCTGACTCTATCTCAAAAACGCTTTTTCCAATCGAATTCAAACTTGACAGGGAGATAGATCACCATCATAGCTAAGTTGCTTTTGAAATTGGTGTAATTCCGTTCATTTGTGTGTCCGTTTTTTTGTCCATTTGCTTGTTCGTCAACATTTCCGTTCTCGTACTCTAACTCGAAAATGCTTTGTCCAATCAAATTGAAACTTGACAGGGAGATAGATCACCATCATAGTTAACCATCCTAGTATGTCTAACACATTAACCTTCACTGGGTGATCTAACATTTCTTTCCTTGTTTCTAAATTTAAGTATAGCAGTCGCTAACCTTATTGGTGCCTGTGCAACCCTCCTTTTGGGGCATTTCTGACCCTCTTGTTTACACTAGATTGGTGAAAAAAATTACAGAGTCAAAATTTGTAAAGACATTACTTTCTTGAAGTTCACTTGCAGAATATATTACTTTTGTGAAATTTATTTTTCTTCAGGATCTGAAGTTATCACCATGTTAATGCAGATTAAGTGAAACATATTAGAAGAATGTAATTCAGCTAAAAGGAAGCCCTATATTACGAGTATAAATAATGACTTTGTTCATCCCAAGAATATACCATTATTTAAAGTGTTTAATATATTGCATTTTAATGTATATTTTTATAATAAATGTCTAAAGTCTGTGTATTTGTGCTTGTTTTTATCAGTTAAAAACTAGGCCTATGCATCGGAGAACCGATGCAAGGTTGTATCCACCGGAAAGACAATTCACCAAAGCCAGTGAACCATCGTTTGATCTTGAAGGGGCCAAAGTTCAAGTCTAACATCAGAAGATTCCAAGCCCCAGATTTCCTATGAGTTGGTTTCACATTGCAAACCTCTAGGATCAATAATAAGCAAGTTGTAAGCACTTTTAGGTTTGGCCGTCCTCTTTTGACCTTGAAGGAGGGGCTCAAGGTAAAATCTGACCACATCAAAAGATTCCCAGCCCATGATTTCCTATAAGTTGGTTTACCATCCCAAACCTCTAGGACCAATAATAAGAGAGTTATAAGCACTTTGAAGTTTGGCTCTCCTCGGTTGACCTTGAAGGAGGGGCCCAAGGTCAAATCCGTCCACACTAAAAGATTCCCAGCCCATGATTTCATACAGGTTGGTTTACCATCCCAAACCTCTAGGACCAATAATAAGTGAGTTATAAGCACTTTTAAGTTTGGCTATC
Source organism: Sabellastarte sp. h YS-2021 (assembly GCA_964017235.1). Classification (NCBI taxonomy): domain Eukaryota; kingdom Metazoa; phylum Annelida; class Polychaeta; order Sabellida; family Sabellidae; genus Sabellastarte; species Sabellastarte sp. h YS-2021. The sequence continues at coordinate 79,536,276 of OZ024934.1, read as the reverse complement.
CTTGTTTGACCTTGAAGGAGTAGCCCAAGGTCAAATCCGACCGCACTAAAAGATTCCATCCACACCAGAAGATTCATAGCCCATGATTTCCCATAAGTTGGTTTACCATCCCAAACCTCTAGGACCAATAATAAGTGAGTTATACGTGCTTTTAAAGTCTTATGTGGGTTACTTTGGCACTCTATGGATGACCTTGAATTAAGAGCTTCGAAGTTAAATGTCTGCAGGGTTGTAGAGGACATGTATATCTGTTATACATATCACCTATGAAGAGATTCCATCTTCTACCTATGAGAAACAGCCAGTTTAAATATGTAGATAATTTTCAAAGAAATGCCCACAGCGGCCATCTTGTTTTTCAGAATGAAGCTAAGTTCAGTCCCAGAGAAGCTTACCCCCCAATGAAGATATCCTGCAAATTTGGTGAACCTAGCTGGTGTAGTTTTCCCCTGAGAGCGTTAATGCCGAAAATCTCTCTACGTGCAGTGGCGGCGTAGCAAACGCTAAACCAAAGTATCCACCGAATGCCTCCAGTGGATACAATAATGTAAACTACCACAAGTGATAGTGGTAACACTGGGGCAGCATCAAAAGGGGAGTAGACTGGTAGTTTAATTGCTTGGTATCAATTCAGAAGTCATGGTTTCAAGTCCAGTCCATAGCCACATGTGGGATCCACTGAACACCAGTCCTGATATGACCCACAGAAAGATTTCAATAAAGCCCCGTAGTTTGAGCTTCAACTGGAGTGGCATCAATGCAAAAAAAGGTCAATGTGCTCTTCAGAGGGCTTTTCCCATTAAAAGGCCAAAATTAAAATTCCCATAACTGCTTTTACAATAAAGAACATAACATAGTCTAAAATTTTGAAGAATATTTTGGGCATACATTTTTTTCTTGAGAAATAGTGATAACCACAGATCTCTGCATTGACAATACAATCCAATACGTCCACCTGATTCATTTCAGATGAGAATTTCATGTATCAGATGATCTAGACTTCACATGAGTTACAATAAAATATTTCAGGAAAAGTAGAAACAACTTGCACTCGATGTAGTTTAATTTTTTAAACAAATTCTGTGGAATTACATTGCATACATATATTTTAAAATTTCATTCTCGAAATCAATAAACCGCTAACTTTCCCCATTCCCAAATACTTGTGTCAACATAAGTCTACAAAATATTCTTACTATCACATATTTTTTACATAAAAAAATATTGAATTCAATGTATCAATGAAACAACTTTTACTTACAACAAGTGAACACAAACACTACATCATGTTATTGTATAAAATAATATATAATAAATTGAACAACGTATGTACCAGATCTGGAAAAGTAACACACATGCACCATCGTTTTACAGTCAATGTGCACAATTACAAATAAATGGGTCCAAACAAAAACAGACATCACTGACACAAAAAATTAGTGCTGTCTGGTGACTTAGTAATTTTCTCAAGCTATGGACAGGAATCGTCTGCAGATTACACATTATAAAAATACACACATAATACAAGCTCACAAGTTTTAATCCAAGACACAGATCACATTGTTAAGGTATGCATAACTTACATCACTATATTTTATGCCTAGTTCTGTGGTAGGTGAAATAAATCTTGCAGAAATTCCATCCCATCTGGTGTTTTTGTAGACTGAATTAACAGAACAATAATGGGGATCTACTGAGTTAATTTACTTTCTTATACGAGAACAAACACAAAGTACAAGTTTGAGGCATTTAAATGCAGCATTAAAATCATCTGATACTTTTCACAAAGTTTGTCCTGAAGTTGTAGAGTAAGAAATCTAAAATTCGCCACCTTTAAAACCTTAGTCAATTTTATGAAGAAAATGATGCTTTTGTCCAAAAATTGGTATTTTTCAGTTCAAAAAGCCTTAATTTACTATACAGTCAACAAATCTCATCACAATTCATTTATTTTATTAGTATTTTCACATGTGGCGAATTTCAGATATGCGGCAAATTTTAGATTTCTTACTCTACACAACATTAAGTTCCATGAGCATGTAACCTAGAAAAAAAGACTGTATTATGAATGATTGTGACATAAAATTTACCTGTTTATTATTCAGATTTCGAGAATCTTAATTAAAGATCTATACGTACATCTTTTTGTATGCCAGAACTAGTACAACTTATCTTGCCAAATGGGCTGAATTTGGGTTTTGTTACAAAGTGTACATACTTTCATGCTCATTTGCTAATTGTAGAGTAAGGAATCTAAAATTTGATGTATATCTGAAATTCGCCACATTTAGAAATATTCATAATATAAACAAAGTAAGGTCAAATTTGCTGAAAGTCTTTCAGATTAAGGCTTTCTGAACTAAGAAATAAAAAATGTTAAGACAATACATTCCTTTCTTTTGTAAATTTGCTCAAGTTCAATAGATGGCCAATTTTAGACTTCTGGTGAATTTTAGATTTCTTACTGTAATACTTGTAAGATTATGGTCAGGACTGTTAATTTGAGGTGATCATGATGCACATTTGTGACGATGTAACGGGGATATTCTCAGTTGTTGTTTGGTCAAAGAGATCTATTTAGAATAGCATATACTAGATACACACATGAATTGCTAAAGTTGAAAATTACTTTTCTGTATCTATGAACTGAGATCAGGGGCCGGTTTCACGAAGGCTCCTTAAGATAAAGGTCACCTTAAATTCTGGGATTTCCTTGACTTTCTCCCTCCTTCAAAAAATCTCAGTTTCACAAAGCCCTCCTTGCTTTAAAGAGACCTCGAAACTCTCTTGAATTTCAAGGAAGCTAAGGACCTACCTTAAATTTAAGGAAGTGTCCTTCAAGGAATGTTTAATAACTTTAAAGAACATTTGCCCCCTCCTTAAGTTTCAAGGAAGACCTTTGGTAAGGAGAGTTAAAGGGGGTTTTGTGAAACTTAATTTTAAGGTAGCCTTCCCAAAGGAAAACAAGAGGGTCAAAGATGCCCCAAAAGGCAGGTTGCGCAGGCAGCAATAAGGTTAGCGACTGCTGTAATTAAATTTAGAAACAAGGAAAGAAATGTTAGGTCACCCGTTAAGGTAAAGGTGTTAGACATGCTAAGAAATGTAAAACTTGTAATCTAGATTCCACAATTGTATCTATGCTATAAACGGACAAAGGAACGGATGGAATTGCACCAATTTCGAAAGCAACTTAGCTGGTGATCTATCTCCCTGTCAATGAATTTGATTGGACAAAGCGTTTTTGAGTTAGAGTCCGGAAATGGAAATGTTGACAGACAGACAGACAGACAAAACACGGACAAATGAATAGATGGAATTACACCAATGTCAAAAGGAACCTAGCTATAATGGTGATCTATCTCCCTGTCAAGTTTGAATTCGACAAAGCGTTTTTGAGTTAGAGTCCGGAAACGGAAATGTTGATGGACAGACAGACAGATGTCGGACACATCAATCTAATAGGCCGGTTGATTACACGCAACTGACCTCAAAATGACCTTCCTTTAGTAAAGGAGGTCCTTTCCAAAGGAGGCTTCATGAAACCAACCCTGATTAACAATTATTTTCTTCATTGGGGAAACATTCTCCCCTGGTTTACTGAGTAACAAATGTTGTTTTTATTATTATTATTTGTAGGATTTTCTGAAATTAGCCTCTGTAAAATCCCTCTTCATTTACTTTTAACTTGGTGATTGTTGGCAAATTTGCGGTCTTTGAGACAATCGTATCCAATTCATTAATCCATTGCAGAATCTGATTGAATATTTGCTTCTTGTAGCTAAATGTTTTGCAGGTTGCCATAGTGATGAATTTAAATGCTGTTGCAGACTTTATGTTTCTTATTTTAACATCTATTAATGTAAACTAACGATATAGATACAATGAACTCTGGCAAAGTACAGTTGGCAGCATGACATACAGATATTGTTTGTTTTATAAAAACACATTCTTTACACATCAAAATGAAAACACACAGAAATTATGTAAAACATGTAAAAATTTACTTCAGTCTTGTCGCAGTTACTTGCACACAAAAATATACACTGGACACATTAAACAGTAATTCTAGTACTCACATAGGATTTAGAATGAGGTACATTAAAAAAATAGATGTTAGAAGTAATAAAACAGCAGTCTCAACTGCATTAAGGAAAAATTCCATCTGAATGTAATATTATGTGGAACACTTTAAGATTTCTAATATTCTATTGGTGACCACTCATTTGTACAATGATCACTCATAACACAAGGAAATATACATCAACAGATCGCAAATTCATAATTTTTAACTCAGTGAAATAAACACACTCTTTTTAATAATAATTGTACTTTACACGTCAGATCAACCCCATTAATAAATAATTATATTTTGTGAAAGTTTATATAAATATTACTACAAAATATGGCAGTAAATACATGTTCATGACAGTGTACATAAATACTGACAGATATGGAATGGTATCTTCTACTGGACAAACACTACTGTTTAGTGATCACTGTATATAATTAGAACAAATAATATGATTGCCCTTTGGGCAAAGTATCAGCTAAAATTAATGGAAACAGCTGTTACTTGTGTGTTGAGAATTTGTGAATATGTGCAAAATGAAAATACTCAAAAATGGACTGGAAGTCTCTGTTTCTCTCTCTTACAACCAGTGTGTAATGTTTAGAAGAAAACTTTATACGTCCACCAAACCTGCAACTCAAAAATGTTACAGGGCCGCAGCAGAAGTTGCCAGGCCATATTTCACTCTAGGTTAAATCAATATTGAGTTTCAAAAATGTCCTAGTGGCAATTGCTTAAACAAGCAATCAGTGCCCATGAACGGGCTCTGTAGCAGCTGACTGTGTGTTTTGAGTTTCAGAGTAGAAGTGAAAGAAGAAAAGGATACAAAAGTTATGCCCTGCAAATGGCATTCAGAGGTAAAGTACAAACTTAACTGTTAAGGGGCTATCAACGTAAGTACATAAAATTTGTTTACGTAACGCCCGCCAGATGGTGAAGCAGACAGAGTCACTGTTGCTATGCACGGACTATTATTTACGAGAGGGATAGTTACGTCATTTTCTTTCAGTCGTTGAAAAAGATCAGTATAAGTGATAAAACACTGCATATACAGTACTCAGGTACTACGGTTACTACGTTTTGTAAACATTGCTCTTGACTTCTTAATTATATATATGTATAGGACCCCCTTGGAAAAATCAATAATGCTCTTGTAGATCTTGCCAGTTTACTACTGTTACTGTATGGGAGTGCCAGTCTTTTTTGCACTGATAAAATGAACCCACATTTTTGAAACATGTACTGCGTGTGTATGTAGCCTTTCTGCTTACTTACAGTGAATCATTTCTTTTATACACACTGAGTCTATATTTGTATCATCTTAATTGTTAATATAATAAATTTATTTAGTGGTATACTATTCTGATGAAAATTTCTTAAGTATAACAATAATTTACAAAGCTTTGTTTTCATTAGTCAAGACCCTTCTTACCTTGAAAGAGTATCTGTCCATATGAAATATAATTCTCACTGATGGAACATAAGATGTACATATTCAATGAGAATGGAGTAGTTTACTTATAAAAATATAGACATATGGTGTAAGGAAAATTTGTTTTTATTTAGAGATTTATACACTAAGATATAGGAAGCCAAATTAAAAATAAAATATTTTGTATAACTACGCCTTAGTTACTGGTGAGAGGCTATATGAAAGTTGGTTGAGAGAGAAGGGAGAGGTTCCTATACTGTGACACAATATGTAAACCATGCTGTTCTAAATAAAGATCTGAATATATACACAAGCCACCAAACTCATACAGATTAGTTTGAATGATTTACAATTTTAAATAGTGTTTTCTTGACATTTGAAATGAGTGTAATGTGAAATAGTGATGAAAAAATAAAAACATAAAATGTTATGTTTCTTTGTTTTTTATCTCTGCAAATAAATACGGAAATTAAAAAAAAAATCTAATTCATTCAAAATTTGTGTGAGACATTTTTCTTTGGAATAGTGTATAAAAAACTGTTGTAGCTTTTCTTATTGTATGCTAATTGTGTCACAACAGGAAGGTATGCACTGTTTTAGATGTCCAGAAATAGAACATATTTATTTCACATTTATCTTTGTTATTTGCTGCTTTTATGTATATATGTAAAACTTTAAAACAACAAGCACATTTTGTTGTATAACTTTATTTCCCTTATTCAACATATCACAGGACAAACAAATATATTCTCCTCAAAAATTTGTGACTTTAAGCCTAAGAAATATGCATCCCTGAAAAAATCTTCACGTGTTTAAACCACTTTCGTCCGGCCGTAAAATAATGCGTTACGTTGATAGCCCCTTAAGATGTAAAAAGTAGGTGAAAAACATATTCAAAGAAAATTCTGTAAATGCAATAGTTTTCAAGTTACAACTGATTTACTCATCAGTAAGAATCTTAAAGCAGTTTAACTCAGCTTACAACTCAGAGTTACAAGTCAGTGATTTTACTATGTTATAGCTGACCCAAAAGCAGGTGCATAAGGTAAGGGTATTTTAGGCAATAAAAAACTTATTTAAAGAAAAGTCTCTAAATGCAACAGCTTTCAAGTTGCAATTGATTTACTCAACTGTGAAAACCTGAATGTAGCTATTGCTCAGCAATACAATGAGCTACAGCCTGCAATTTCACTATGCTAGAGGTAACCCATACGTAGGTGAATAACATATTTAAAAAACATTCTCCAAATGCAATAGTTTTCAAGTTACACCTCATTGACTAAACAGTCAGAACCTGAAAGTAGCTATTGCTCAGTTATGCGATGAGCTATAGGTCTACAATTTTACTATGTTATAGCTGATTCAAAAGTACATGTATTGAATAACATATTGAAACAATATTCTGTACATGCAACAGTTTTAAAGATACAACTGATTTGCTCAATAGTGAATACCTCAAAGTAGCTTTTGCTCAGCTATGCAATGAGCTACAGGTCTGCAATTTTACTATGTTATAGCTTATCAAAAAGGTGAATAACATATGTAAACAAAATACTCTAAATGCAATAGTTTTCACGTTACAACTGATTTACACAACAGTAATACTCTGAAAGTAGCTATAGCTGAGCTATGCAATGAGCTATAAATCTGCAATTTTACTATGTGTTAGCTGACCAAAAGTACATGAATAACATATTTAAACAAAATTCTCTTATTTAAAAAATGCAATAGTTTTCAAATTACAAATCATTTGCTCAGCAGTGAGAACCTCAAAGTAGCTATTGCTAAGCTATGTAATGAGATACAGGTCTGCAATTTTTCTATGTTTTAGCTGACCAAAAATTAGAAGAATAACAAATTTAAACAAAATACTCTAAATGTAATAGTTTTCAAGTTGCAACTGATTTACTCACCAGCTACATTCTGAAAGTAGCTATTGCTCAAATCTGCAATGAGCTACAAGTCTGCAAGATCACTATGTTATAGCTGACAGAAAAGTAGGTGAATAACATATTCAAACAAAATACTGTAAATGCAATAATTTTTAAGTTACAACTGTTTTACTGAACAGTGCAGACCTGAGCTACAGGTCTGCAATTTCACTATGTTATACCTGATTCTAAAGTACATGAATAACATATGTTAACAAAATTCTCTAAATGCAACTGTTTTCAAGTTACAAGCAATTTACTCAACATTGATAACATGAAAGTAGCTGTTACTCAGCTATGCAATAAACTACAGGTCTGGAATTTTACTATGTTATTGCTGACTAAAAAGTTACTGAATAACATATTTATACAAATTTCTGTAAATGCAATAGTTTTCAAGTTATAACTAATTTACTCAAAAGAGATAACCTCAATATAGCTATTGCTCAGCTATGACATAAGCTACAGGTCTGTAAATTTAGTATGTTATAGCTGATCCAAAAGTATTTAAAAAAATACTTTAAATGTAATAGTTTTCAAGTTCTAACTGATTTACTCAACAGTGATAACCTCAAAGTAGCTATTACTCAGCTATGCAACGTGCTCCAGGTCTGAAATTTTACTATGTTTTAGCTGACTCAAAAGTAGCTGAATAACATATTTATACGAAATTCTCTAAAAGCAATAGTTTTCAAGTTACAAGTGATTTTACTCATTATGGAAGTTACTAAAAAGTCAAAAAGTAGATATTACTCACTTAGCTTTGGGAAAGACCCAGTCTTGATACTCACACAAGGGAATCTACTTGAGGCCTAGTACATATGTGCAAGATATGAGAAAAATCTCTGCAATAGTCAATCAAAAAATTGTGATAAAGTGTTGAAATTTTCATACTTAGGGTGGGGGGATAGCTCAATTGTAATGGCTCTAGCAAACAGACGAACACACAGATCTGCATGCCTTGAACTTTTTTCATCCTCAATAGATAAGGTATCTTTTAAAAAAACAGCAAGTCTCTGGGCCTTTTAGTTTTGGAGGAGAAGTCGTTCACGGGGATGCGGACGCCCACGCCGCAGAGTGATGCCATAATGTCAGCTGACTAACATAAAAAAGGTATAATGTTAATTTCTACAATAACACAAATGTAGAAAATAAAAATCTTATTAATTTTGACAATTACAAAAAAATAGCATCAGAGATGCCCGTACCCCACAGCCTAGGGAAACATTTTTAACACCATGAGATATAGAAACACTGTATCAGTACAAAGTTCAGGATACTTTCAGAGCACTGTCAGTTATATAAAGGTCCAAACAATGTTTAAATAGAGAAAATTCTGTCTAAGAGAAAGATAATGCATGTACTTTATCTCCATCTGGCATGGCCGAATTATGGTTTAGATGTTTTGAATATTACCATGCATACAGAAGTGGTTATTATACATTCAATGAATGCTTATGTGTGGTGTTGGAGCAAAATTTGTGGCTTACTTGATGAAATACCATCTGTTACAATGGGACGTTGTAAAGTAATATTCTTAATGAATTCTAATATGATTTTAACAGTGCTTAATTTATATCAAAAGACAGACCCAAAGGTGCAACAAGATTTTAAAGGTCAAGATCACTACAACAAGGTCAAAGGTCAAATCCTGGTCACACCATGACATTGCACACCTACATCCCATAAACAATATCCCTAGTAAGTACCAAATTCCTACACCTCACAGTTTCCGATATAGCCCGGACAAGATTTTATAGGTCAAGGTCACTATGGCAAGGTCAAAGGTCAAATCCTGGTCAGACCATGATGTTGCACACCTACACCCCCTAACCAATGTCCCTAGTAAGTATCAACTTCCTACACCTCACAGTTTCTGAGATATAGCCCGGACAAGATTTTATAGGTCAAGGTCACTATGGCAAGGTCAAAGGTCAAATCCTGGTCAGACCATGACGTTGCACACCTCCACCTCCTAACCAATGCCCCACCAAGTATCAACTTCCTACACCTTACGGTTTCCAAGATATAGCTCGGACAAGATTTTATAGGTCAAGGTCACTATGGCAAGGTCAAATCAAGGTCAGACTATGACGTTGCACACCTACACACCCTAACCAATGTCCCTACCAAGTATCAACTTCCTACACCTTACAATTTCCGAGATATAGCCCGGACAAGATTTTAGAGGTCAAGGTCACTACAGCAAGGTCAAATCAAGGTCAGATCATGACCTTGCCCACCTACACCCCTTAACCAATGTCCCTACCAAGTACCAACTTCCTACACCTTATGGTTTCCGAGATATAGCCCGGACAAGATTTTATAGGTCGAGGTCACTACAGCAATGTCAAATCAAGGTCAGACCATGACGTTGCACACCTACACCCCCTAACCAATGTCCCTACCAAGTATCAACTTCCTACACTTTACGGTTTCCGAGATATAGCCCAGACAAGATTTTATAGGACAAGGTCACTACGGCAAGGTTAAAGGTCAAATCAAGGTCAGACCATGACGTTGCACACCTACAACCCCTAACCAATGTCCCTACCAAGTATCAACTTCCTACACCTTATGTTTTCTGAGATATAGCCCGGACAAGATTTTCACACTCAAGGTCACTACGGCAAGGTCAAATCAAGGTCAGACCATGACGTTGCACACCTACATATCCTAACCAATGTCCCTACCAAGTATCAACTTCCTACAACTTATGGCTTCTGAGATACAGCCCAGACAAACTTTTTCTGTATCTTTCATTTCTTACATTATAGGACATATGAACCTATAACTCCAGAAAAATATAGGTCCATGTGAACAGGTACCAGTCTCAGACAGGGGTGTAGGCATTAATTTGTACAATACTTACAATTATAGAGATATTTGTGATTTTCAAAAATACTGTAAAAATCCGATAGCCAGCAAATGAAAAGTTTTAACATTGAGTTCTTAAACTATTTGTACACCCTTTAGACCCCAAATGGGCTCAAAAATTCTGTATTCTGATTTTAAAAATAATAAGATCAAAAATCCAAAATGGCTGCCAAAATTGAAGCATTTTAAAAATTTTGATATAGCTCTTATACACAATGTCAGTAAATTTGGAAAATTTAATAGTAATTTAAATTTTTTTTAGAAATACTTACCATTTCCTAACAGTAGCTACTGTTAGGAAATGGTAAGGGTATTTTGCTATAAAAGTAAAAATTTACCTACCTATATATCCAATGGAATTCTTAAATAACATGTTAAAAACGAGTTCTTACCATTCCTCAGGATATTAGTACATTTATAAATTTTTGCCCACTCAACAATGACATGTCTAGCTGATCACCCTTCAATTAAAACTGGGTAAATAGAAACAGTTGTCAGATACTTGCAGAATACTTCACGTACCATTTCCAATTTCAAGTCCAATTTTCAATTAGAAAGAAAAAATAGATTATAAGTATTATTGCAGTTCAGTTTTCTTATTGTAAACAATTTTTTTTCTCTATTTTGCTGTGCTTTCTGCTCTTTGGTATCTTCAACTGAAATTGTTTTTGTTATTATATAAAAATTTGTTTTTCGTTGATAGATCTATTCTTGTATTTTATTGTTACATACTTAAATATGATGTAACCTATGTTAATTTCAAGTCTACAAATAAAATCTATCCATCTGAGAATTTGTAGCTTACAGCATACATGTCATATGACTTGGTTTTTACCTTTGCTTAGTTTCCTAGGATTATGAATTTTATTAATCATTTACAGCATTCAATCTTTGCACGAACAAATAATCATCTGGTGTGAAACAGCTTGGGTACGACTATGGCAGTATTTCCTGTGACTTCCTTTATTATTTGAGGTAGTAGTGTGAATTTATAGCAAACATCAGAAAAAGTAAATATGAAATTAACGACAGAATACACAGTTCACTATTTATGATACCTCATTATTATCCTTGAAATAATGGGACATATTTTTTTATCAAATTTGTAAAATGTGTGGACAATTATATATCATTAATCTTCTCCATTTCAGAGAGTGGATTTTGTTCTTTGATGTGTTAGTTGGAGCCACAGTAGTAATTTTCAAATGCTGGGACAAACTTTACATAATACTTTCAACCTCGTAATTATTTACCTTATAAAAACAAATTACTATTATCAAATAATGGCATGTGTAATTTTGTAATCTTGTGACACACTGTCTTTCTCACGTTAAAAAGTTAGACAAACCTAAAAACAGGAAAAAACTAGAGGATCGCTCGCAAAAAAAAAAGATAATGTTTTTGCATAGCAAAAACAAAGCATCCCGAAAAGGATATAAAGGTGAGTGCTAAAGTATTAAGAAAATGCTTCGTTTCTAGCCTTATACTGTTGTGGCAACCAAAGTCAGCGCAGTCTGCTCTATCTAGCATGGTTTTCAAGATATAAGCATTTTTGTGTTTTGCAAAAAATAAAAAAATTAAAAATGTCCGCTATATTTGGCAAGACAAAAATATTTTGAAAATTGGCATGGCTACTCTGCAGAGATACCCAGCAGGTCCAAAATTTTGTTGAGTTCACTCCATATAGCACGGTTTTCGAGATATAAGCATTTTTGTGTTTTGCAAAAACTTTGAAAATTCAAAATGGCCACCATTTTTGGGGAGACAAAAATTTTTGTCAAGACCACTGCCGTGGTGTGTATCTCCCACCGAGCATTAAAGCAGAAGAAATAGCTTTTCCGAGATATTCACAATTTTTCATTTTCGTGTGTGAAAGGTCTTCCAAAAGTAGGTGAATGAGTTATTTGAGAAAAATTGGCTATCTGCAATACTATTAAGAGATAATTCACATTTACTCATTTTGAGTAGGTGAATAATTATCTATGGGTCTGAAACTTCACCAAGTGAAAGCTCTCCCAAAAGTAGGTGAATGAGTTATTTGATAAAAATTGGCTATCTGCAATACTTTTAGAGATAATTCGCATTTACTCATTTTGAGTAGGTGAGTAATTAGCTATGGGTCTGAAACTTCACCATGTGAAAGCTCTCCCACAAGTAGATGAATGAGTATTTGATAAAAATTGGCTATCTGCAATACTTTTACAGATAATTTGCATTTACTCATTTTGAGTAGGTGAGTAATTAGCTATGGGTCTGAAACTTCACCAAGTGAAAGCTCTCCCAAAAGTAGGTGAATGATTAATTTGAGAAAAACTGGCTATCTGCAATACTTTTAGAGATAATTCGCATTTACTCATTTTGAGTAGGTGAGTAATTAGCTATGGGTCTGAAACTTCACCAAGTGAAAGCTCTCCCAAAAGTAGGTGAATGAGTTATTTGAGAAAAATTGGCTATCTGCAATACTTTTAGAGATAATTCACATTTACTCATTTTCAGTAGGTGAGTAATTAGCTATAGGTCTGAAACTTCACCAAGTGAAAGCTCTGCCAAAAGTAGGTGAATGAGTTATTTGAGAAAAATTGGCTATCTGCAATACTTTTAGAGATAATTCGCATTTACTCATTTTGAGTAGGTGAGTAATTAGCTATGGGTCTGAAACTTCACAGAGTGAAAGCTCTCCCAAAAGTAGGTGAATGAGTTATTTGAGAAAAATTGGCTATCTGCAATACTTTTACAGATAATTTGCATTTACTCATTTTGAGTAGGTGAGTAATTAGCTATGGGTCTGAAACTTCACCAAGTGAAAGCTCTCCCAAAAGTAGGTGAATGATTAATTTGACAAAATTGGCTATCTGCAATACTTTTAGAGATAATTCGCATTTACTCATTTTGAGTAGGTGAGTAATTAGCTATGGGTCTGAAACTTCACCAAGTGAAAGCTCTCCCAAAAGTAGGTGAATGAGTTATTTGAGAAAAATTGGCTATCTGCAATACTTTTACAGATAATTCGCATTTACTCATTTTGAGTAGGCGAGTAATTAGCTATGGGTCTGAAACTTCACCAAGTGAAAGCTCTCCCAAAAGTAGGTGAATGAGTTATTTGAGAAAAATTGGCTATCTGCAATACTTTTAGAGATAATTCGCATTTACTCATTTTGAGTAGGTGAGTAATTAGCTATGGGTCTGAAACTTCACCATGTGAAAGCTCTCCAACAAGTAGATGAATGAGTTATTTGATAAAAATTGGGTATCCGCAATACTTTTACAGATAATTAGCATTTACTCATTTTGAGTAGGTAAATAATTAGCTATGGGTCTGAAACTTCACCATGTGAAAGCTCTCCCAAAAGTAGGTGAATGAGTTATTTGAGAAAAATTGGCTATCTGCAATACTTTTAGAGATAATTCGCATTTACTCATTTTGAGTAGGTGAGTAATTGGCTATGGGTCTGAAACTTCACCATGTGAAAGCTCTTCCAAAAGTAGGTGAATGAGTTATTTGAGAAAAATTGGCTATCTGCAATACTTTTACAGATAATTTGCATTTACTCATTTTGAGTAGGTGAGTAATTAGCTATGGGTCTGAAACTTCACCAAGTGAAAGCTCTCCCAAAAGTAGGTGAATGATTAATTTGACAAAATTGGCTATCTGCAATACTTTTAGAGATAATTCGCATTTACTCATTTTGAGTAGGTGAGTAATTAGCTATGGGTCTGAAACTTCACCAAGTGAAAGCTCTCCCAAAAGTAGGTGAATGAGTTATTTGAGAAAAATTGGCTATCTGCAATACTTTTACAGATAATTCGCATTTACTCATTTTGAGTAGGTGAGTAATTAGCTATGGGTCTGAAACTTCACCAAGTGAAAGCTCTCCCAAAAGTAGGTGAATGAGTTATTTGAGAAAAATTGGCTATCTGCAATACTTTTAGAGATAATTCGCATTTACTCATTTTGAGTAGGTGAGTAATTAGCTATGGGTCTGAAACTTCACCATGTGAAAGCTCTCCAACAAGTAGATGAATGAGTTATTTGATAAAAATTGGGTATCCGCAATACTTTTACAGATAATTAGCATTTACTCATTTTGAGTAGGTAAATAATTAGCTATGGGTCTGAAACTTCACCATGTGAAAGCTCTCCCAAAAGTAGGTGAATGAGTTATTTGAGAAAAATTGGCTATCTGCAATACTTTTAGAGATAATTCGCATTTACTCATTTTGAGTAGGTGAGTAATTGGCTATGGGTCTGAAACTTCACCATGTGAAAGCTCTTCCAAAAGTAGGTGAATGAGTTATTTGAGAAAAATTGGCCATCTGCAATACTTTTAGAGGTAATTTGCATTTACTCTTTTTGAGTAGGTGAGCAATTAGCTATGGGTCTGAAACTTCACCAAGTGAAAGCTCTTTGGGATAGCTGCTCTGCAGAGATACCCTGAAGATAAAAAATTTCGTCGAAATCGCTCTATGTAGCACGGTTTTCGAAATATAAGCATTTTTGTGTTTTGCAATTTTTGCGCAAAAATTCGAAAATTCAAAATGGCCGCCATTTTTGGCAAGACAAAATTTTTTTGAAAATTGGCATGGCTACTCTGCAGAGATACCCAGTGGGTCAAAAATTTCGTCGAAATCGCTCTATCTAGCACGGTTTTCGAGATATAAGCATTTTTGTGTTTTGCAATTTTGCGAAAAATTCGAAAATTCAAAATGGCCGCCATTTTTTGCGAGAAATTTTTTGTTTGAAAATTGGTATGGCTACTCTGCAGAGATACCCTGTGGGTCAAAAATTTCGTCGAAATCGCTCTATCTAGCAGGGTTTTCGAGATATAAGCATTTTTATGTTTTGCAATTTTTGCGAAAAATTCGAAAATTCAAAATGGCCGCCATTTTTGGCAAGACAAAATTTTTTTGAAAATTGGCATGGCTACTCTGCAGATATAC
Organism: Sabellastarte sp. h YS-2021; assembly: GCA_964017235.1. Taxonomy (NCBI): domain Eukaryota; kingdom Metazoa; phylum Annelida; class Polychaeta; order Sabellida; family Sabellidae; genus Sabellastarte; species Sabellastarte sp. h YS-2021. Next base: position 79,521,029 of record OZ024934.1, on the reverse strand, counting down.
CCTGTGGGTCAAAAATTTTGTCGAAATCGCTCTATCTAGCAGGGTTTTCGAGATATAAGCATTTTTATGTTTTGCAATTTTTGCGAAAAATTCGAAAATTCAAAATGGCCGCCATTTTTGGCGAGACAAAAATTTTTTCAAAATTGGGATAACTACTCTGCAGAGATACCCTGCGGGTCAAAAATTTCGTTGAAATCGCTCTATCTAGCACGGTTTTCGAGATATAAGCATTTTTGGGTTTTGCAATTTTTGCGAAAATTTCGAAAATTCAAAATGGCCGCCATTTTTGGCGAGACAAAAATTTTTTGAAAATTGGGAAAAGTACTCTGCAGAGATATCCTGCGGGTCAAAAATTTTGTCGAAATTGCTCTATCTAGCACGTTTTTTGAGATATAAGCATTTTTGTGTTTTGCAATTTTTGCGAAAATTTCGAAAATTCAAAATGGCCGCCATTTTGGGCGAGAGAAAATTTTTTTGAAAAATGGGAAAACTACTCCGCAGAGATACCCTGCGGGTCAAAAATTTCGTCGAAATCGCTCTATCTAGCACGGTTTTCGAGATATAAGCATTTTTGTGTTTTCCTTATTTGGAAAATTCGTAATGATTAATTAATCATTAATTACTCGGCCATTTCTTGACCAATCAATGCCAAAATCTAATGATTTCCAGATTTTAATAGAATGAATGTATTTGCCAAGTTTCAGGTGAATTGATAAAATTCCTTTCAAGTTACCATCCGGACAAGCTTCCCCATCGAAAAAAGACATTTTTGGTCATGTGACCTCTCTGATTGGTTGAAATGTCACTGCAGCATATTCAAAAAAATTCCCCAAGGCTACTGCCTAAACCTGCCAAATTTGAAAAGAATCCGCCTAACGGTTACAGAGTTATAAGGAAAACAAAATGCGGAGCTGGCGGAGCCGGAAGCTCTCCCATACACAAACAAGCGTCCCTTGCGGGACGCTTAAAAACACATAACAAGCTCTCATATTTATCGATTGCTACACCTAGACATCCTTTGTTTCTACACTGTTTCTATTGTACGAAAAACTTGAAAAATTGCCTCAATTGGTAACTTCCACTGAAGAAAGTATGAATACAGTAGAACCTCTATTATAGAACCCTTTTGGTAGGAGTGACAATTAGGTCAGATGATAAAAAGGTTGTATAACAGAAGAACTAAAATAACAGGCTTAAATGGAGTTGGCAGAGTAGGTCTGAGGTCAGATAATTGAAAAGTTTGATAATGGAGGGTCAGATAATAGAGATTTTACTGTATGTACTGAGACATAACAGCAGGAAATCAGAGCTTCCTGCAAATGCCAGAGGCATACTATCAATTGTCGATGTCCGTCTACAATTAAAAAGCTGTGAGTTTGTTTATTTGGGGTTTTACGTCGCTTTCAACACTGTACAGGTCATATCACGACGGGTAGTTGGAAGGGCAGAGGAAACCAGTACATATAGTTCGCTAGGGTTCTGTACTGTAAACTGCCGACCAACGGCAAGCAACTACCAGCTTTCCCACTTACGGCCATGACGGGGATCGAACCCCGGCCGCAGAGGTGGGAGGCGAGAGTGTTACCACTCTGCAACCGTGGCCCCTTAAAAAGCTGTGAGAGAACACAGACTGAACTAACTGGACTTAAACATGACAACAAACACAAATTACCCCAGACTGAATAATAAATTGCGAACTACAAGAAACCCAAGCTATCTGTAATAACATTCACTGATGATAAACACCTACTAGAATATGAAAAGCCATATAAAACAAAATGTACAGTAATATATTAATAATCATACATCAATTAGCAACATTGGCGATATGTGGGTTTAGGAAAAACACACTGCTGTTACAGTAGCCAAGCACTGCAATAGAATACACAAACTGTTTTATTCCCAATACATGTATTATCTGACTTGTGTATTGGAAAAGTATCTACCTTTAAATTATAATTATTTTAATAAATAATAAACATAATTTCTGTAATAAAAGCTGTAATTAGCATCTTTATTGCTTTAAATATACCAACTTTGAGTGATCAAGGGTCATAAATGAAGGAAAACAGTTACCAGTGAAAAGCCCACTTGTGGATTAGTATATTTTACAGTTTTTTCAAACAAGACTTTCTATTGCACACGAATGTAGCAAATCTTAATAAAACTTCTTATATGTTATTACTTATATTTACCTCCGTCAAGGAGATGTTATTTTTGTGACAATTTGTCTGTTTGTTTGGAAGATTACACAAATACTGCTGGTTGAATCTTTCTCAAAAAAAAAAAAAAATAATAATAACTAGAAATAGGACGCCCTGTTGCTTGTAGCTGCGACATATGAATAGAAACAGGATAGCATAGAAGAACACACATTATCATGTGTAATGTCCACCCTATCAACCTTTTGCATAAATTGTACAGTAATCTTACAAGGCCCTGTTTCATCTGTAAAATATATCAATGATGCTTAAATATTTATTAGTATACATGTAAATTATTTCAGCTTCATGCCTTTTTGCATTGGTTGGGTAGAAAATTGTGACAAAATCGCTCTATCTTGCATGGTTAAGGAAATAGAAGAGCATTTCCGTTTTTCAATTTTTGGCAAAAATTCAAAATGGCTGCCATATGTGGGAAGAGGAATATTTTTTGAAAACTGCCAAGGGTACACTGGTCAGATACCCTGTGGGTTCATTGAAATCACTCTATCTCGCACGGTTAAGGAGACAGAAGCAAACTTGCGTTTTTTTCATTTTAGGCAAAAACTGAAAAATTCAAAATGGCTGCCATTTTGGGGGAGAGTAAAATATTTTGAAAATTGCCAATAGTACATTGATTAGATACCCTGTGGGTTGAAAATTTCTATGAAACAAGATGACTGCCAAAAGTGGCGAAAATTGAAATTTTTCAAATTCACATAGAATACTCCTCTACTACCATATGGGTTAAAAATTCAGTCCAAATCGCTCTATCTCTTACAGTTTCTGAGATATTAACATTTTTTTTAACAAAGTGGCGAAAATTGAAATTTTTCAATTTTGTATAGAATACTTTCCTACTACCCTACGGGTCAAAAATTCTGTCCAAATCCCTCTATCTCTTACGGTTTCTGAGATATTAAGATTTTTTCGTTTTTCGCCAAAATTCAAGATGGCCGCCAAAAGTGGCGAAAATTGAAATTTTTCAATTGCACATAGAATACTCTACCACTACCATGCGAGTCAAAATTTCTGTCAAAATCGCTCTATCTCTTACGGTTTCCGAGATATTAACATTTTTTTGTTTTTCCGCAAAAATTCAAGATGGCCGCCAAAAGTGGCGAAAATTGAAATTTTTCAATTTTGTATAGAATACTTTCCTATTACCCTACGGGTCAAAAGTTCTGTCCAAATCGCTCTATCTCTTACGGTTTCTGAGATATTAAGATTTTTTCGCTTTTCGCAAAAATTCAAGATGGCTGCCAAAAGTGGCGAAAATTGAAAATTTTCAATTTTGTATAGAATACTTTCCTACTACACTACGGGTCAAAAATTCTGTCCAAATCGCTCTATCTCTTACAGTTTCTGAGATATTAAGATTTTTTCTTTTTTTGCAAAAATTCAAGATGGCCGCCAAAAGTGGCGAAAATTGAAATTTTTCAATTTTGTATAGAATACTTTGCTACTACCCTATGGGTCAGAAATTCTGTCGAAATTGCTCTATCTGTTACGGTTTCTGAGATATTAATATTTTTTGTTTTTCGCAAAAATTCAAGATGGCCGCCAAAAGTGGCGAAAATGGATTTTTTCCAATTTCACATAGAATACTCTGCTACAACCCTACGGGTCAAAAATTCTGTCGAAATCGCTCTATCTCTTACGGTTTCTGAGATATTAAGATTTTTTCGTTTTTCGCCAAAATTCAAGATGGCCGCCAAAAGTGGCGAAAATTGAAATTTTTCAATTGCACATAGAATACTCTACCACTACCATGCGAGTCAAAATTTCTGTCAAAATCGCTCTATCTCTTACGGTTTCCGAGATATTAAGATTTTTTCGTTTTTCGCCAAAATTCAAGATGGCCGCCAAAAGTGGCGAAAATTGAAATTTTTCAATTGCACATAGAATACTCTACCACTACCATGCGAGTCAAAATTTCTGTCAAAATCGCTCTATCTCTTACGGTTTCCGAGATATTAACATTTTTTTGTTTTTCCGCCAAAATTCAAGATGGCCGCCAAAAGTGGCGAAAATTGAAATTTTTCAATTGCACATAGAATACTCTACCACTACCATGCGAGTCAAAATTTCTGTCAAAATCGCTCTATCTCTTACGGTTTCCGAGATATTAACATTTTTTTGTTTTTCCGCAAAAATTCAAGATGGCCGCCAAAAGTGGCGAAAATTGAAATTTTTCAATTTTGTATAGAATACTTTCCTATTACCCTACGTGTCAAAAGTTCTGTCCAAATCGCTCTATCTCTTACGGTTTCCAAGATATTAACATTTTTTTGCTTTTCCGCAAAAATTCAAGATGGCCGCCAAAAGTGGCGAAAATTGAAATTTTTCAATTTTGTATAGAATACTTTCCTACTACCCTACGGGTCAAAAATTCTGTCGAAATCGCTCTATCTCTTACGGTTTCTGAGATATTAAGATTTTTTTGTTTTTCGCAAAAATTCAAGATGGCCGCCAAAAGTGGCGAAAATAGAATTTTTTCAATTTCACATAGAATACTCTGCTACAACCCTACGGGTCAAAAATTCTGTCGATATCGCTCTGTCTCTTACGGTTTCCGAGATATTAACATTTTTTGTTTTTCCGCAAAAATTCAAGATGGCCGCCAAAAGTGGCAAAAATTGAAAATTTTCAATTGCACATAGAATACTCTACCACTACCATGCAAGTCAAAATTTCGGTCAAAATCGCTCTATCTCTTACGGTTTCCGAGATATTAACATTTTTTTGTTTTTCCGCAAAAATTCAAGATGGCCACCAACAGTGGCGAAAATTGAAATTTTTCAATTTTGTATAGAATACTTTCCTATTACCCTACGGGTCAAAAGTTCTGTCCAAATCGCTCTATCTCTTACGGTTTCTGAGATATTAAGATTTTTTCGCTTTTCGCAAAAATTCAAGATGGCTGCCAAAAGTGGCGAAAATTGAAATTTGTATAGAATACTTACCTACTACCCTACGGGTCAAAAATTCCGTCCAAATCGCTCTATCTCTTACGGTTTCTGAGATATTAAGATTTTTTCATTTTTCGCAAAAATTCAAGATGGCCGCCAAAAGTGGCGAAAATTGAAATTTTTCAATTGCACATAGAATACTCTACCACTACCATGTGAGTCAAAATTTCTGTCAAAATGGCTCTATCTCTTACGGTTTCCGAGATATTAACATTTTTTTTAACAAAGTGGCGAAAATTGAAATTTTTCAATTTTGTATAGAATTGAAAAATTTTGTTGTAATTTTAATTTTTATTAGATAAATACTTACCATTTCCTGACCATAGCTATTTGTTGGTGCCATCCAACTCACTGGCCAACGTTGAGAAACGTTTTATACTACCTTAAGAAGCCAGTGAGTGAGTGTGGAAGTAGGAAGCCCCCCAATGGTCATGTGACCACGCCAATAGGCGCCATTCATTGTTTTTGTTGCAAAGCTCACCCCTAGTAACCTAGTACTGAATCCGCGGGGAGGCTGGGGGGGACTATCCTGGTCAGGAAATGGTAAGTATTTATCTAATAAAAATTAAAATTACAACAAAATTTTTCAATTTTATTGCGAAAAATACACTTACCATTTCCTGACCATAGCTGAATTCAGCCTTCATGGATGGCGGGTAGTACTAGAATATAAAGACCCTAGTTACAAACCAAATGAACAGTAATAAAGCACACCACAAGCATACAAGCATTCATACCCAGACTCACCTCAATCACGAGGAAGCCGATCTGTTGAGTATTACTGTGGAAGCCATAATCCATCTATTGATACCGTTCATACCACCACCACTAACATCAAGAAAACAGGAAACTAACAGCAAACTGGAATATTTACAGCTGTACACCCATCTCAGAACTCATCTGAAAAACAAGAAGCCAAATATAAGAAAACAATACAAATACTGGCTTCAAAATACAATAACATAGTCCAAATAGAATGACATTATAATAATAGAATACTAATAATGACATTACCTATTAACAATTTACAACATGTTGAGCCGCCACCACAGGCCCAATTTTCATTACATCACCATTATGCCAGCACAAATCTTTCAGATAAAAATTTGTGAACGTTGAATGGCTTCTCCAAAAGCAAGAAGCCATTATCTCATCTAGAGCAACTCCTCCCTTAAAAGCCAAAGAGGCAGCCAAAGCTCTAACCTCATGTGCCTTGACCTGGGAAACATTTTGAACCTCCTGATCAGACTTTTGGTAGGCCAAAATGATAGACTGTTTGATCCAAGAAGATATAGTAGCCTTAGAGATATCTTTTGAGTAGCCCTCCTTAATAGCTACAAAAAGAAGTTTCTTGCCTTTCCTGAGATCTTTTGTTTTGTCAAGATAATATCTCAAAGCTCTCACTGGACAAAGAGACTTATCCTGAATCAAGGAAGGATCCAATGTAGGTTTCAAAGCAGGGATCACTACCGGTTGAATAGCCAAAGGACCCTCAGAAGCCAACTGATTTTTAGCTATGAAAGCAGTTGAAGGCGAAAAAGTCACCTGAGACCAATCCCTTTTCCTACTGAAGGAGTCAAAAGTCCAAGCATGAATCTCACTACGCCTTTTACCAGATGCTAGAGCCAACAGAAAAACTGTCTTAAAAGTCAAAATCTTAAGATCAGCTTTACCCAAAGGTTCAAAAGGAGCCCGAGTGAGGGCAAGTAGGACCAAGGACAAGTCCCAGTTAGGAATAGACCTATTTGCTGAAGGTCTGTCCCTATGAAAACTAGCAATCAAACGATTCAAATCCAAACTTTGAGAAACCATTTGACCTGCAGAGCCTAACCCATCTGCTACTGAGGTTCTATAACCAGCAATAGTTCTAGGTTTCAAGTTCCTATCAGTGAAAAGATGATTCAGAAAATCAGCTATCTGAGGAATAGTTGGTTTTGTGACATCCACCTGATTCTCCTGGGCCCACTTTTGAAATATGGCCCACCTTGAATCATATACTCGCCTTGAGGATTCTCTCTGAGGTGCCTTAATTCTATCTGCCACCTCAACAGAGAATCCTCCTTGACCTTCTTGTAGGAGTCCAGATACCAAGCATGGAGGTTCAGATACTCCAGATTCTTGTGGAATCTGAGACTGAAGGGTTGCTTCAGGAGATTGTACACTTGAGGAAGCCTCAGTGGAACCTTGGCTGACAATTCCACCAGATCCCAAAACCAAGGCATCCCCGGCCACCCTGGTGCTATCACAATGACTCTGCACCTGTAGGTGATCATTTTCTGAACTAACTGAGGAAGGATGGCTACTGGACAAAAAGCATAGGCGTCCAGAGCCTCCCAAGAGATGTTCAATGCATCTATCTGCCAGGCCTTTTTGTCTGGGACAGGAGATACGTAGGTTGGAAGCTTGGCATTCAAGCTGGTGGCAAACAGATCCACCATTGGCTTGTGCCAAACTTGGCAAATTCCTTGAAAGACCTGAGGATGCAAAGACCACTCCGTCTGAATGGCCTTGTCCCTCCTGGACAGGGAATCTGCTATCACATTGAGATTCCCTGGAATATGTCTGGCCCTGATCTGGATCTCCCTGGCATTGGACCAAGCCAGAATTCTCCACATCAAAGCACACAGTTCGAAGGAGTGAGTGCCTCCTTCCTTGTTGATATAGGAGACCACAGTTGAGTTGTCTGAAGAAACCAACACTATTTTTTGCCTTAATTGTCCTTGAAAATGTTTCAGAGCTAGAAAAACAGCTTTCAGTTCCAAAATATTGATATGGAAGTCTTTTTCTGATGGCTGCCAGAACCCACTTACAGTACAATTGTTCAAGTGAGCCCCCCAACCCTTCTCTGATGCATCTGTGAACATCAGAATGTTGTGTTCTTTCTGATGCAGATTCGAACCCTTGAGTAAGTTTTGAGGATCCATCCACCAAGCCAGATGGTCCTTTATCAACTGAGAAATTGGGACCACCTTGTCCAATGACTGGGGAAACTGCCAGTTGGTCTTCAGAAACCACTGAAACGGTCTCATATGGATCCGACCCAAAGGAACTGTTTTCTCCATGGAAGCCATGACCCCAATTAGTGACATGAGCTTCCTTGGAGTAGTGTTGTGACCTTGCAAAATGGAAACTGCCAAAATTTTGAGCTTGTCCAATTTCTTTTGATTTGGGTAGACCAAACCTTCTCGAAGGTTGAACCGATAACCCAGAAACTCGAGATCCTGAGTTGGATTGAGTTCTGATTTTTTCAAATTGACAATCCAACCCAACTTTCCGACTAGACTGATCAATTTTTGAACATCCCGAGCACAAGAATCTGGATCTTTGGCCCTCACCAGCCAATCGTCCAAATACTGATGGATTCGAACCCCTTGTGAAAGAGCTATGAACTTGACCTCCTTCACCACTCGAGTGAACTCCAATGGAGCTGTCGCAATCCCAAAGGGTAGGGCTCTGAACTGGTACGCCTGACCCTGTACATGAAAGCGCAGATACTTTTGAAACTTTTGGTGTATGGGTACATGAAAATAAGCATCGGTGAGATCTATGGAAGCCACCCACTCGCCTGCTTGAAGAGAAGCCCGAATGACTTCTGCAGTTTCCATTTTGAAAGTGGGAACATGTAAGAATGTATTTACCACACTGAGATCTATTACTGGTCGCCATTTGTTTTCTGGTTTTGGAACCAGAAACAAACGACTGTAGAATCCGAGAGAGTTCTTGTTTTGAACCGGAACCACTGCCCTTTTTTGAACCATTTGTTGAACCGCCTCCAGCAAAGCTTTTTGCTTCACTGGAGCCGAATAACTGCTTTTGATGGTCGGAAACCGGGTCAGAGGTGGTTTTTCTTTGAATGGAAGACAATAGCCCTGTTTCAGAACAAGAACTACCCTCGGATGCACCTTGAAACTTTCCCATACTTTCCAATAACCTTGTAAACGGGAACCAGGAAACTTTGTGCTTACCTCCATGCAGTCACTTCCTCCTGCCCCTACCCCCTCGGGCAGAGCCTCTGTTAGAATTGTAGGAACCAGACTGTCTTTTGTTCTGATCACCTTGCTTGTTTTGCTGACGAAAATTCTGAAACGCAGCATTCTGGTACCTGTTTTGTGACTGATCTTTCTTGGAATCTGCGAAATTTCGGGAACCATAAGATTCACTTCTGTGTTTCTTGAAAGCCGGCTCCCGGTTGATTTGACTCCATTGGATGAAGTTCTGTTCAACCTCAGACAACACTTTAGAATTAAATAATTCTTTCTTGGTCAAAGAAGCATTTCTGAGTCTAGCAATATCCTTATCTGTCACATCTCTATGACACAGTTTGAGAAAATTGTCCCTTCTATTCAGCAACATATTAGAAGCCAAAGACATTGAAGTATCCAAAACATCATCCAGGGCCTTACCCAAGCACCCCATAGTGGTAGACTGGAGATGAAGACAATTTTGCAAGAAATTCATACTTTGTTGAATGTCTTCTTGATCCACTGACTCCTTCATCTTAGACACCTCCGAAAACATTTCATTTGTAGACTTTTCAATTGCAGACTTAAACCAAAACACATGATTCAAAATCTGAATAGTCTCCCTAGAAACTGATTCCCAAGCCAAGTACTGTTTCATTGGAGTGACAACTGAGGTAGGAGCTTGATAGGGAGAAGCTGCAATATTCTTGAAAGCATCCTGAATCCTAGGAGCAGCTAGAGAAAAAGATTGAGGAGATACTTGATAAAAGCGCATTTGAGGCTTTGGAAAAGACAAAAACTGTCCTTTAGACAAAGGAGGGTGATGGGGATCATTGTCATCCACACTACTACTTCCTAATGCTGAAAACTCTTTATATTTCCAAAGTTCTACCAAAGGTTGAGCCGGAGGCAAAGCCATTGACTGTTGTGCAGACTTTTTAACCTGATCCCTTCCAGAAAACACTGAGGGAGGTACAAAGCATTCCACATCCTTGACTTCCAGATCCAACCACTTTTTAATGGTTTCTAAAGTCTCAGAATAAGCTGGAGAATCATCCTCCAAAGAGGTAATTTCACCTTGTTCCACATCCGGATCCGGTTCATCAGAAGATTGAGACAAAGTCCTCTTCCTAGAAGAAACCAAACCGGTTTCCTGATGAGTGTGAGAAGCCGAAGCTTGCTGTTCAAACTCTGTCCTAGTCAGAGTGGCTGACCTTCTCTCCAGTCGACCGGGAAGCACAGACGAACTGGCAGAAGCCGAAGCTTTAGAAATCTCCACCGGTTGCTTAGCAACCTGTAAACTGTCCCTGCCAGAGTTACGACTGCTGACAGTTTCAGTCCCTTTCTGCTCTAAATTCTGCAATCTTTGAGAAAAAGAAGCAAATTGAGTAAAAAACCTGTCCAACTTGTCTTCTAAAGACTTATTCTTTTTCTGCATTTAGGACAATAATGGTGGTCGTCCCAATCTGCCATAAAATGGCCACAAAAAGAACTTTTCCTTTGTCCTTTCTTAACTTTATCCTGAGTAGACATTGTTAAAACAGATGCCTTACCTCAGAACAAACACAATCCACAATAAATCCACAAAACTTCCACAAAAAACGAATATTTCCAAAACACATCCACACTCAAGGATGGCCAACAAAAACAATGAATGGCGCCTATTGGCGTGGTCACATGACCATTGGGGGGCTTCCTACTTCCACACTCACTCACTGGCTTCTTAAGGTAGTATAAAACGTTTCTCAACGTTGGCCAGTGAGTTGGATGGCACCAACAAATAGCTATGGTCAGGAAATGGTAAGTGTATTTTTCGCAATAAAATACTTTCCTACTACCCTACAGGTCAAAAATTCTGTCCAAATCGCTCTATCTCTTACGGTTTCTGAGATATTAGCAAATTACTCAAAAGTAGTACTGAAAATACACAATGAAGTACCTAAATGGCTATTACTCATGTACTGACAAAGCTATCAGTCCCAAATGCAATACCAAGCGAGCTATGGACATAACAATCTTGTATTCAAAATTGTAGTAAAATATCTTTAATTATCTTGGCTTAAATGCACGGAAACCAATGGGTACTGAAAATAGCTGTACTTAAGTATTACTCAGTAAGCAAAAGAGGTACAACAGCCAAAAGCAATCCCAAGCAAGCTACTGACCCAATAAGCCTGCATACCAAATTTGGTGACAATAGCTCTAAAACTTTTCCTTTAAATGAGCGGAAACCATGCGTGACGCCGGACATCGGACGCCGGACGGCAGAAAAAGCAAAAATAATATATCCACCCCCCAGGGGGGTGGACATAATAATTAAGAGACAGGTTTTGGTCCAAACTTAGATCCCATTTAATTTTGAGAGTGATCTGGATCTCCTTGCAATACAGAAAAAAACGGGTTTGTCCAATTTACTTATTATTATGTGCCTTGGCAGAGGTTTGCTCTCTCCAAGTGCTCTTGTCTTCACTGTGGTTGTACATAAATAGGAGTATGCAGGAAAATACCTTCTGTTATCAATTTTCTTAAACATATTTGTCACCTGTCACACCTGAAGAAAGACAGAAAATATAAGAAAGAATAATATGTTTAGTGGTTTAACTTTAGTTAAACTGGACTGAAATTTTTGTTGTTCTTTATGATGACAGCCCTTTTTGTTAAAATGTATCAACTACAGGAGATTATTACAGAAATTATGGTATATACTTACTAGGGTTGAGACGGGTGCTTAAGAATGGCACCGAGTACTCGCCTTCTGACAACCGGCCCGAATTTGAGTAACTGCGAGATTTAGTATCTACCATTAGAAGTCTTCTGTAAACAATCGGTTCCGCAAACGAAACTTTTGAAGAAAAACGTCTTCTACTTGACCAGATATTATAGAATATGGAGTAAATTATACATCTTCAAGCAAAAATAACAACTTTAATTGATATTATGTGAAGGAAATGCTGAAATGTAGCATATTTTACACAAGCGTTTCATTATGTGGGCGATAATACAAATAACTCGCCAGTAACCGAGCAAAGATTGACTCGTCTATCAAGGCTCAAGTACCCGTTTGCAACCCTAATACTTACTTTAGAAAATTCACAATTTACAGTGTTATTATTACCTATATACATAAGAAACAGTTAAATAACACAAAAACGTGCTGACCATTCAGTTAATAAACCTATACAGTAGAACTGCCACAAGCAGCAAATTATAAACTCATGTTCACTTTCATCATAATTAACAACTATTTTGGTATAAAAGCATTTTTAACATTGACTCATTTTCAATGAACATAAGCAGCAATACAAATAATCCATTAATTTACTTTTTTATAGCCTTACTATACAATTACAGTTATCACACAATTTTCTATATTGAATTTCATACATTTTATTCAAATAGGTTCTTACTTCATTTAGGAGCACCATCTCAAGACCAAAGCTACTATTAACTAGAGGATCGCTCGCAAAAAAAAAAGATAATGTTTTTGCATAGCAAAAACAAAGCGTCCCGAAAAGGATATAAAGGTGAGTGCTAAAGTATTAAGAAAATGCTTCGTTTCTAGCCTTATACTGTTGTGGCAACCAAAGTCAGCGCAGTCTGCTCTATCTAGCACGGTTTTCAAGATATAAGCATTTTTGTGTTTTGCAAAAAATAAAAAAATTTAAAATGTCCGCTATATTTGGCGAGACAAAAATATTTTGAAAATTGGCATGGCTACTCTGCAGAGATACCCAGCAGGTCCAAAATTTTGTTGAGTTCGCTCCATATAGCACGGTTTTCGAGATATAAGCATTTTTGTGTTTTGCAAAAACTTTGAAAATTCAAAATGGCCACCATTTTTGGGGAGACAAAAATTTTTGTCAAGACCACTGCCGCGGTGTGTATCTCCCGCCGAGCATTAAAGCAGAAGAAATAGCTTTTCCGAGATATTCACAATTTTTCATTTTCGTGTGTGAAAGCTCTTCCAAAAGTAGGTGAATGAGTTGTTTGAGAAAAATTGGCTATCTGCAATACTATTAAGAGATAATTCACATTTACTCATTTTGAGTAGGTGAATAATTACCTATGGGTCTGAAACTTCACCAAGTGAAAGCTCTCCCAAAAGTAGGTGAATGAGTTATTTGAGAAAAATTGGCTATCTGCAATACTTTTAGAGATAATTCGCATTTACTCATTTTGAGTAGGTGAGTAATTAGCTATGGGTCTGAAACTTCACCAAGTGAAAGCTCTCCCAAAAGTAGGTGAATGATCAATTTGACAAAAATTGGCTATCTGCAATACTTTTAGAGATAATTCGCATTTACTCATTTTGAGTAGGTGAGTAATTAGCTATGGGTCTGAAACTTCACCAAGTGAAAGCTCTCCCAAAAGTAGGTGAATGATTAATTTGAGAAAAATTGGCTATCTGCAATACTTTTAGAGATAATTCACATTTACTCATTTTGAGTAGGTGAGTAATTAGCTATGGGTCTGAAACTTCACCAAGTGAAAGCTCTCCCAAAAGTAGGTGAATGAGTTATTTGAGAAAAATTGGCTATCTGCAATACTTTTAGAGATAATTCGCATTTACTCATTTTGAGTAGGTGAGTAATTAGCTATGGGTCTGAAACTTCACCAAGTGAAAGCTCTCCCAAAAGTAGGTGAATGATTAATTTGACAAAAATTGGCTATCTGCAATACTTTTAGAGATAATTCGCATTTACTCATTTTGAGTAGGTGAGTAATTAGCTATGGGTCTGAAACTTCACCAAGTGAAAGCTCTCCCAAAAGTAGGTGAATGAGTTATTTGAGAAAAATTGGCTATCTGCAATACTTTTAGAGATAATTCGCATTTACTCATTTTGAGTAGGTGAGTAATTAGCTATGGGTCTGAAACTTCACCAAGTGAAAGCTCTCCCAAAAGTAGGTGAATGATTAATTTGACAAAAATTGGCTATCTGCAATACTTTTAGAGATAATTCGCATTTACTCATTTTGAGTAGGTGAGTAATTAGCTATGGGTCAGAAACTTCACCAAGTGAAAGCTCTCCCAAAAGTAGGTGAATGAGTTATTTGAGAAAAATTGGCTATCTGCATTACTTTTAGAGATAATTCGCATTTACTCATTTTCAGTAGGTGAGTAATTAGCTATGGGTCTGAAACTTCACCAAGTGAAAAGCTCTGCCAAAAGTAGGTGAATGAGTTATTTGAGAAAAATTGGCTATCTGCAATACTTTTAGAGATAATTCGCATTTACTCATTTTGAGTAGGTGAGTAATTAGCTATGGGTCTGAAACTTCACAGAGTGAAAGCTCTCCCAAAAGTAGGTGAATGAGTTATTTGAGAAAAATTGGCTATCTGCAATACTTTTAGAGATAATTCACATTTACTCATTTTGAGTAGGCGAGTAATTAGCTATGGGTCTGAAACTTCACCAAGTGAAAGCTCTCCCAAAAGTAGGTGAATGATTAATTTGACAAAAATTGGCTATCTGCAATACTTTTAGAGATAATTCGCATTTACTCATTTTGAGTAGGTGAGTAATTAGCTATGGGTCTGAAACTTTACCAAGTGAAAGCTCTCCCAAAAGTAGGTGAATGAGTTATTTGAGAAAAATTGGCTATCTGCAATACTTTTAGAGATAATTCGCATTTACTCATTTTGAGTAGGTGAGTAATTAGCTATGGGTCTGAAACTTCACCAAGTGAAAGCTCTCCCAAAAGTAGGTGAATGATTAATTTGACAAAAATTGGCTATCTGCAATACTTTTAGAGATAATTCGCATTTACTCATTTTGAGTAGGTGAGTAATTAGCTATGGGTCTGAAACTTTACCAAGTGAAAGCTCTCCCAAAAGTAGGTGAATGATTTATTTGAGAAAAATTGGCTATCTGCAATATTTTTAGAGATAATTCGCATTTACTCATTTTTAAGCAAAAAATAAAAAAATTCAAAATGGCCGCCAATTTTTGCGAGAAATTTTTTCTTTGAAAATTGGCATGGCTACTCTGCAGAGATACCCTGCAGGTCAAAAATTTCGTCGAAATCGCTCTATCTAGCAGGGTTTTCGAGATATAAGCATTTTTATGTTTTGCAATTTTTGCGAAAAATTCGAAAATTCAAAATGGCCGCCATTTTTGGCGAGACAAATTTTTTTTGAAAATTGGCATGGCTACTCTGCAGATATACCCTGTGGGTCAAAAATTTCGTCGAAATCGCTCTATCTTGCAGGGTTTTCGAGATATAAGCATTTTTATGTTTTGCAATTTTTGCGAAAAATTCGAAAATTCAAAATGGCCGCCATTTTTGGCGAGACAAAAATTTTTTCAAAATTGGGATAACTACTCTGCAGAGATACCCTGTGGGTCAAAAATTTCGTCGAAATCGCTCTATCTAGCACGGTTTTCGAGATATAAGCATTTTTGTAAAAATTTCGAAAATTCAAAATGGCCGCCATTTTGGGCGAGAGAAAATTTTTTTGAAAATTGGGAAAACTACTCCGCAGAGAAACCCTGCGGGTCAAAAATTTCGTCGAAATCGCTCTATCTAGCACGGTTTTCGAGATATAAGCATTTTTGTGTTTTCCTTATTTGGAAAATTCGTAATGATTAATTAATCATTAATTACTCGGCCATTTCTTGACCAATCAATGCCAAAATCTAATGATTTCCAGATTTTAATAGAATGAATGTATTTGCCAAGTTGCAGGTAAATTGATAAAATTCCTTTCAAGTTATCATCCGGACAAGCTTCCCCATCGAAAAAAGACATTTTTGGTCATGTGACCTCTCTGATTGGTTGAAATGTCACTGCAGTATATTCAAAAAAATTCCCCAAGGCTACTGCCTAAACCTGCCAAATTTGAAAAGAATCCGCCTAACGGTTACAGAGTTATAAGGAAAACAAAATGCGGAGCCGGCGGAGCCGGCGGAGCCTGAAGCTCTCCCATACACAAACAAGCGTCCCTTGCGGGACGCTTAAATAGAATCTTTTTGCCAAAGAAACATAGAGGAATGTTTTAACTGAACATTTTTTTTAGTTGGCCAATTTCAGTAGATTATGTCAAATTAAATTTTAGAATATGTATTTAACAGGAACTAACTGTAACAGGAAAGAAATTTCTATTCTTAAATGATTTTAATTGATAATTTGTTGTGGATATCATTTCTTGGTGATACCTTTTGACATTTTGATTAATGTTTTTGCAATCTCTTCACCAGTCCCTTCATGTAGGAACTACAAACAAACCTACAATATTTAATACACAACTTTATGGAAGCTCTTGCTTTACAACCAAATGACTTACAATCAGACACTTTGTAAAGTATCACAATTAGTTCAACTATGTTAAAAGCCAGATTTTGGACAAGCTATGCCAGATTGGGGCGAGTAATCAATAATTGACTGCGAGTTCTGAACAACTATAGCAAGAAAGCAAACCAAATTAAACGGGACTTGTAGTTTCATTTAACATTATATAGTTGCAGAATATTTAAATATTTACACACTGAGATGTAGATTTCAACATTACCGAAAATCAGATAGTCTATAACATGTGATAAAGTGCCTAAAACAGATCAACTCTTCTAAAAATGGTACTTAAACTCTCTACTAAGAAATATTGTAAGTTGAAAACATGGGAGAGGTCATTTATTGATCCATTATTTCTCCATGGATTTGAATGCCAGATAAATTAAAATATGCACTGAAAACTGAAAAGTATGTCTATTTAGTGACATAGGCAATGTTGTTTCAAAGTTTAAACAGTGTCCTCAAAATGGGAGGCAATGACTTACACTGACATAACTTGGGTGAAATTGCCTGCAAAAATTGACTGTCCATCACAGTTGGTACTGTTTACAAGAAAAGAAGCATTATTTACTGTCCAATATAACACACATATCTAAGTAAAAACATGCTCTCTTAAAATTAGTGAAGTCTTCTCAACGCAAAAAAATGACATTGAAATATCACCATATTTTACAGCAGGAGACATCATCCCATCATGATTATCATGAAGAATAATTGCAGATTTCAATAGGTATTTTTATCTTTACAAAGGCCTGGGTGTCAAATTTTTTCTTAGGTATAATATTTGCCAAAACAGAGAACTTTCATGTTTTCATCATATCATGATTTGGTATTGCAATAATGACTTCAGAATTTAATATACTTTATGATATCACAATTTTCAAATTTAATAAGTAAATTAAATTTTTATAATTTAATACCTTACCCAATGGACAATTGCTAAACTGGTTGGCGCGACCAGCCCCGTCAAAGGACAGAAAAAGCCGTGCTGTGTTATACACCAGCAGGCCTGGTCTGGTACAGAGCATGACAATACACTGTCTAGACAGGAAGGAAGTACCACGCGCCAGCTAGAGAATGTACTGTATCAAACCGGTACTGCTGGTGCATAACACAGGAAGGCTTTTTCTGTTGTTTGGCAGGGCTGGTCACGACGACCGAATTAGCAATTGCTAACACAACAAAAATTACAATTTGTCTTAATATCATTATATACACTGTGAACAGATTGACGTAAACATGGTATTTTTTCATCCACTCAGATCAATTTTTGCTGTGTAAATAGCAAGGAAGAGCATCAGTCCATATCCAAGCAAAAGTCCAACATTCTGGATAAGGAATACAAGTACTGGTCGACCATTGTTTTTCACCTGTTCTTGAGCTTCATGGTTTAATTCAGGCAGCTAAAAACAGAGATTTATACAAAATTCAGCAACACAATATTTGATATGAGGGTATGTTTTTTTTTCTTATTTTCAATTAAAAATTATTTTAAGACTACTTCAAAGGTATTAAAAACAAACTTCCTGGTTTAATTGACCCAGCTGGTAAAAGAACAAATCAAGTCAAGTTGAATACTCGGGTGGACACAAAGATAAACGGACACAAAGATAGACGGACACAAAGATAGACGGTCTTCAGAATTTTTCAAATATAAGCTGTGTACAATTTGTATAACTTAATTTTTTATATCACTAAGATAAGCCAAACTTTAAAGACCGCTTATCTTTGTGTCCAATTTATCTTGTGTCCACCCATGTACATTGGTTCAAAAAATTTAAAAATTGGTTCAAGTCCCTCTCTACAGCTCAATTTATATTAGAAAAGGCCAAAGCCAAGTAACTATTGTGTTTAAATTTATAGTTAATGTATTATAGCTTTTACTGAGGACTCAAAATGCCATTTAACCCATCCTGACTGCATACATACACAGCCTTAGTGACTGACATTCTCCAAACTGAAAGACAGGGTCTCAGGGATGACCATTTATAAACAGTTCTGGGGTTCTGTATAATGCCACTGTGGATATATTTGTTTATTTTCTTGTTTTATGTCCCTTTCCTCACTGTACAGGTCATATCACAATGGGTAGTTATGTGGGCAGGGGAAACCAGTACATACAGTTGGTCAAGGTTCTGTACTGTATGTAAACTGGCGAGTGTGTTACCAATGCGCCACCATGGTCCCTCACCGGAGATAAAACCCAATGACAAAGGACCACTATCTATCACTATTCCATCCCTAAACCTGGGATAGAACCCATGTCCTCTATCTTTCTAAGCAAAGGTTTTATTCACTAGAACTAGGAAATAATCACTAAATTTTTTTTAAAAACAGCATTTCATCACAAGAGTTAGTAATACTGAGCAGGGCAGAGACTACATAAAGAGTGCCGTTTTGCAAGCAAAAGGGTATCGATTACACGAGTATGAAGAGAAGCTTAATTTGGCACACATAGTCGTTGATTGCACAAAAACTCACGAGTCAATTAAATGGAGAGCTATGACCGACAATATGTTTACATCATGTGAATAAACATCCATAGGAACACATCACAGATATGTGGGAATCATTCAAAAGATGACAGAATGGACCTCATATGAACACCAGGTAGGCAAAGGTCAAAGTTTAGGGGTTGTCTCCTCTTTAACCACTGGGATCATATAGTCAGGGGACAGTCTGTATTACCCACATGTTATTTCATACTGGAGATTGACAACCAAATAATTTAGAACCAAGAGTTTCATTTCTTAAAAAAGTCTGATTTACCATATGAAATTGATGTGTAAGGGATATGTTTCGTTATCTATGAAAACTAGAGATTGCGTCTTGACGCAGTGTATCCCCAGACGGGACATAGTTAAGGCGTGAATGTGTCGGGCTTGAGCCTGTTTCCTGGAGCACCAGGTCAGGATTCTCCATAGTACCAGATTACTTCCAAAAGCTAATCACTAGTTGTTTCACTTATATCTGTCTTTAAAAATTACATTTCACGGATCCAGAAGATCCATATAGTGATCCGGATCGCTTCCAAAACTCAATCATTTCATCCTTTTACCTTTTCAGACATATTCTAAAAATTTCATCGAAATCCATCCATAAGTTTTTGAGTTATCTTGTACACAGACACATCTGGCAGCCTGGATCCACATGATCCAGATTACTCCCAAAATCTCATCACTTGTTCTTTGTCCCATTTAAGACATTTCCTGAAAATTTCATAAAAATCCATTCATGACTTTCTGAGCTATTTGTCTTTAAAAATTACATTCACGGATCCAGAAGATCCAGATAGTGGTCCAGATCACTCGCAAAATTGAACCATTTCTTCCTTTTACCACTTCTTCCTTTTACCATTTGTAACATATCCTGAAAATAGTAAAATCCATTCCAAGATTATGTGCAAGCCTGGATCCAGATGATCCAGATCACTCCAAAAATGTAATCACTTGTTCCTTGTACCATTTAGGCCATTTGTGAAACAATCCATCCATAACTTTTTGAGGTATCTGTCTTAAAAAATTACATTTCATGGATCCAGAAGATCCATATAGTGATCCGGATCACTTCCAAAATTCAATCATTTCATCCTTTTACCACTTCTTCCTTTTACTATTTGTAACATAGCCTAAAAATATCATCAAAATTCATCGTAAAATCATGTTGCAGGCTCGATCCAGATGATCCAGACGGTGATCCAGATCATTCCAAAAGTATAATCACTTGTTCCTTGTACTATTTAGGTCATTTGCTGAAAATGTCATCACAATCCATCCATAACTTTTTGAGGTATGTCTTATTACATTTCACGGATCCAGAAGATCCATACAGTGATCCGGATCACTTCCAAAATTCAGTTATTTCATCCTTTTACCTTTTCAGACATATCCTGAAAATTTCATCAAAATCTGTCCATAAGTTTTTTTGCTACAATGTACACAAACACATCTGGCAACCTGGATCCAGATGATCCAGACAGTGCTCCAGATCACTCCCCAAATCTAATCACTTGTTCCTCGCACCATTTAGGTCATTTGCTGAAAATGTCATCACAATCCATCCATAACTTTTTGAGGTATCTGTCTTATTACATTTCATGGATCCAGAAGATCCATATAGTGATCCGGATCACTTCCAAAATTCAGCCATTTCATCCTTTTACCTTTTCAGACATATCCTGAAAATTTCATCAAAATCTGTCGATAAGTTTTTTTTGCTACAATGTACACAAACACATCTGGCAACCTGGATCCAGATGATCCAGACAGTGATCCAGATCACTCCCCAAATCTAATCACTTGTTCCTCGCACCATTTAGGTCATTTGCTGAAAATGTCATCACAATCCATCCATAACTTTTTGAGGTATCTGTCTTATTATATTTCATGGATCCAGAAGATCCATATAGTGATCCGGATCACTTCCAAAATTCAGCCATTTCATCCTTTTACCTTTTCAGACATATCCTGAAAATTTCATCAAAATCCGTCCATAAGTTTTTTAGCTACAATGTACACAAACACATCTGCAACCTGGATCCAGATGATCCAGACAGTGATCCGGATCACTCCCCAAATCTGATCACTTGTTCCTCGCACCATTTAGGCCATTTGCTGAAAATGTCATCACAATCCATCCATAACTTTTTGAGGTATCTGTCTTTAAAAATTACATTTCATGGATCCAGAAGATCCATATACTGATCCGGATCACTTCTAAAATTCAACCATTTCATCTTTTTACCTTTTCAGACATATCCTGAAAATTTCATCAAAATCCGTTCATAAGTTTTTGAGCTATATTGTACACAAACACATCTGGCAGTCTGGATCCAGATGATCCAGACAGTGATCCGGATCACTCCCAAAATCTAATCACTTGTTTCTCGTCCCAATAAGGACATCTCCTGAAAATTTCATCAAAATGCACCCATAACTTTTTGAGCTATCTGTGTTTAAAAATTAAATTTCATGGATCCAGAAGATCCAGACAGTGATCCGGATCACTCCCAAAATTTAATCACATCTTCCTTTTACCAATTTGGACATATCCTGAAAATTTTATCAAAATCCGTCTGTCAGTTTTTGAGTTATCTTGTTTACAAACAAACAAACAAATAGAGGGCCCAAAATGACCCTCGGTCAGGTACTTTGGCGGTCAGTGGATGACCTTCAACGAAGATCTGTAACCGGTCAGCCTGGATGCTGGTACTCCGTCATGTACTCAACCTCAAAAGCCATTTTCAATAGTTTCCATGCAATGTAGTCAGCATTAAGTGTGAAAATATCTCCAAATTTGCCAAAAATGACCCTTGGTCAGGTACTTTGGCGGTCAGTGGATGACCTTAAATGAAGATCTGTAACCAGTAAGCCTGGATGGTAGAAGTCCATCATGTACTTAACCTCCAAAGCCATTTTCAATAGTTTCCATGCAATATAGTCAGCGTTAAGTGTGAAAATATCTCCAAAAAGGCCAAAAATGCCCCTCGGTCAAGTACTTTGGCGGTCAGTGGATGACCTTCAATGAAGAGCTTCAAGGTCAAATTTCTGCATGCTTATAGAGGACATATATATGTATTATATACACCAGCCATAGGATGATCTAACTTTCTGTCTTGGAGAACTGGGCCAAAATGTGCAAAAATGGCCAAAATCTGACCTTTAAGTGGCCACCAGTGACCTTGAGATTGAAGGTCAAGGTCACAAAACAATAGCGTTCGTGGCATTGCCCATATATACCCACATACCAAATTTGAAAGTTCTAACTAAAATATTTTTTAAGTTATCGCGTCCAAAAGGAAATCTCTGCAGCGGCGGCGTCCGGGGATACAATTAGCTGGAAGCATACATGAGCCATAATTTAAAACAGGAATTGTCTTTGTAAAATATTCTGAAGGTTATCAATTTCATTTACGATGAATCTAAAGATGGAAGACATTTCCTCAAATTTATATGTTTTTTATTGTTTTGAAGAAGTACTAAACTGTAGAAAGCCTAAAATAAGGAGAGTTTTTCAATTACCAATACTAAAATATCCCTTGCGGATTTCGTCATTTCTACCTGAACAAAACCAAATGCAATATACTGGTTTACTGTTCACACCACTAAGAATCAGTCACACAAAGTATGACAGATACATATGAAAAAGCTTTTGCAAATTCCTGGTCAAACTCAAGTCTCACTTCAATGACCATAAATGTTTAACAAAACCATATAAGGGTAAATTTCATTAGAAAATCTCAACTTCCTATCCCTGATAATTGCATGGATGTCACTAAAACTGTTATCATTTAATTTGTAGTGTTGGTATCGAATAATAATATGAATATCGATATCAAACCATATTTTTGCTTCTGTATCGATCGATATTTAAATATCGGGTCATGGGTGTTTTCCGAGAAAGAGCTTCCAAACCCTTTCACGAGTTTTAGAAGTTTTCTGATACGTAAACAAATATGGCACTTCCGGTTTAGCGGTAAGTGAAATTTGACAAAAAATTATAGGAAAACCAATATATTTCTTAACTTTTATATTTTATTTACATGGAAAACAGCTTAATTGCATCTATTTAGTAGTATGTTCCGATATTGATATTGCACCTTACATTATCGATATCAGTATATTTAGCATGGATCGATAAATATTTCAATATCGATAAACAATACCAGCACTATTAATTTGCCGTGACAAGTATGAAATCTCTGACTGTTACCATGTCTACTAATGAGATGTAAAGAAACATTCCCCCGGCCAAGGCAAAGATCCATGGACTGCCTGAAGTCAGCTCTCCTATCAGGATGCCAATCACCAGGCCTAAGTAACAGGAACAGGCTGACAGGAAGTTATAGGCTAGAGCCTGCTTCACCGACATGCCAGAATTCAGCAGAATGGCAAAGTCTCCTGAAACATTACAAATACAAGAAACTGTATATAAAATGAAAAAAAAATACCTAGTTCATGCAGAGAACTAACTGACATAGGTTAAGAGGGTCATCAACTAGCCTAGTCCATGAGATTACTTAACTAGACCAGCTCACCAAATTTATTAACAGACCTATTTTATTTGTTGACCCAGTTCATGAGGTTTATCTAGTTCATGAGCATTAATCTCGTAGAAAGGATTCAATGACTGACCTAGGTCATGAGGTTTATTAACCGACTCAGTTCACTAGGTTCATGAACTTAGTTCATAAGGTTTAGTGAGACTAGTTCACTTACTGACACAGTTTATCAGAATCACTGACTGACTTAGATCATACAGTTGACCTATTTCATGAGGTAAATCTATAGATCTACTTCATGAAGTACATTAACTAGCCTTATTCATAAAATTCCTTTCTGATCTACTAGTGGTTAAGATTCCTTAAGTGAGATTTCTTAACTGACATAGATTAGGGGATCCATTTCCTACCCTAGTTTATCTAATCTAATCTACTGCTTTGCAGGCGCAATATCTTCCCCACTAAGGGGAACTCAGTGCGCTAGTTAACAAAATCATTTTCTTATAAGAAGAGTCGAGGGGCGTTCAAGGTCAGTGTACCAGGTTTGTATGTGGTTCAATAATTGACTCAATTTATCATGTTCATTCACTGACCCAGTTCATGAGGTTCAATAACTGACCCACATTATCATGTTCATTCACTGACCCAGTTCATGAGGTAGTTCCTCACAGATGACTGCTAGGGACACACTAACTCCAGCCATTATATTCTCTGAAAATGCGGCTCCTATTGATAGACCATCGATGAAGTTATGTAATCCATCCCCAAATATCACCATCCACGCCACACTGCGAATCTGCTGCTCCTTGCGTGAAGTTTGCAGACCCTGGAACCACAAAGAAAATCTGGTGTTTGCATAAAAGGTTATGATGACCACTGACCTGGGGACCTGGGTCAGTATTCACGAAGGGTCTTAGACTTAGTCAGGTCTTAGGCTTAAATGTGGTCTTAAAGTTGAAACTTTTGTCTCAGCTAAGTTTTGTCTTAAATCTGTATTCACAAAAGGGGACTAGGCTAAGACTTTTGTCTTAACTCCTTAACACCACCAATATTAAAGTCAAGCCTGGCATCCAATCAAATCTTCTCTAACAATGCAGTGCGTGATTTTGTGTAAGGTCAAGGCTATGTAAACAAACACATATCATGTTAATATTTAAGCCTCCTACTTGCCAGGCTTAAAGTTGAGCCCTTGGCTAAGCCTAAGGCCGGTGTAACGCCATATTTTACACCCCTGCCATATTTTACACCCTCTCTTTGATCTTTTAGGGGATGCATTATATGGCAATCATATTTTACACCCCTAACAATAGGGGATTTAGGTGGTGTAAAATATTGCTGCCATATTTTACACCATCAAAAGTTACACCCCCTACTGTGCCATACAGATTGCAATTGAGTTTGTAATTGTCTATTGTCTAACCACTGCTTAGAACTTGATTTGTTTTACTTCTGGGGTGTCACAGAAACTGGATTAGATTATGACATGTCTATTGTTTCAAGACTCTTAAAGTTCATTTGTTTGGCTATGTATGTGACTTGGTAAATGGATTAGTCTTAGATTTGCATTTTGTTCTAGCATTCTTTTGAACTTGATTTGTTTCACTTGTGGTTAAGTGACTAGCTAAGCTAACAGGATTAATTGGTATTGTTGAAAAACTCTTTTTAAGGTACTTTTGGGAGATACTTCTCCTCCCTGATAATGAAACATAATTTTTTTCATTTACATATGCTTGTATGGTTTATATTATATTCAGAGTAAAAATCATTCTTGAAGAACTTTATTATTACATTATTATTATAACATAGAAGACTGTAAAATACCATTGTTGATAAAATACTCTGATATACAATAACATCCAATGTGTTCAGGTATCATAAAATATATTTTAATATTCATGGATATCAATAATATATTACAATTCATTTAATTTATGTACATATGTCATATTTGCTTGTTCATGGTTTCTAGATGAGAGGCCAGAGCTAAGTTGGTCAATGGACCCATTTTGTTCATTGTGTGATGTAAATCCAACCAAAAGAAACAATGTACAGATTATCTAATTAACTAATCACTAACTTATCATAGAACAATAACCTATGTATCACCTATTACTGCAAGTCTTTTTAAAGTCAATAAATGAAAACACTAACAGTTCATAAACAAGAACCCCCAGGTGAGAAGCCACAGAAGCTTAAAGCCTTGCACATAGTTGCAGGTCTAGTAGCAAGATTCCAATCAAAGGGCTGTGGGGACTTAAGACAACAATAGGGATATTTTCAATTAGGGACTAGCCTAGGGAATACAAATCAACAACAATGGGTTGGCCTCTTACTTCAAAGGAAAATATATAGAAAGGATTTTGTCCCACTGTATTAACACTAAATATATTTTATTTCATTCAGTTTGCTATTCTTAGACATTTAACAATTTGTAAGCAAAGGAATTATTGTCTTTGAGTTTTAAAGCTTAATTTGTGGAGGTTTAAAAGCTGTTGAACTTCACTTATTTCATAATATAGTAACTGTAAAGAAATCCACCAAGGGGTGTAAAATATGGCAGGGGGGTGTAGAATATGGCAAGGGGTATAAAATACGGCAAGTGAACTTGCCATATATTACACCCCATGCATTTTATGTGGGGTGTAAAATCTGGCGCTACACCGGTCTTAAATTCTTTGTGAATACCACAAAGCCTAAGACAAAAGTCTTAGCAGTTTTTAGGCAGAAACTTGAGACAAAAGTTTCAACTTTAAGCCTAAGCCCTGGCTAAGACCCTTCGTGAATACCGGCCCAGATACCCAGATATAGCAGGTACAATAACAGCATACTATGGAAACAGATGTTGGGGGCCTATACCTCCTATTAACACTAAAAATTAGTGCATAAAATTGTGTCCACACAATTAATTATACAATTTACCTACCAATGACCGTGCCATAATTTTTCATTTTGTTTTAATGTTGGTCATTATACTATAACACACATTCCTGGAAGAAGTTTACGTTAATCTGGAAAAATTTTTGATGGTTTCCAAGTTTCTCACATTTAGCATTTATCAAAAAGATACATTTTCTGTAAATATGATGGTTAACATAAACCAGTCAAAAAATGTTGTTATTAATCTATAAATTTATTGAATAAACCTGCCTATAATATTTTTAAGCACAAGAATATTTAGATTTATACTGAATAAACAATCATTAAAAATTGTCAGTGACTGCAATGGCACACTATGATAAACAATTAATCTACCACACATCTAATGGTCCAACCACTAATAAATAATTGAATATCTATGCATTTACACATTTAATGACATCACAGAATTAACTGGCCTCAATATGTTAGCATGATTAATTTTATCATGCATTTAAAAAAGGTATCCTATTTACAACATTAAGACATGTCTGAAATGTAAAGCAAATGCGAGTACATCATGCATGTTTGGTCAGTGTCATGTTTCTTTCATAGAATTCTGAACTCCTAGGAAATAAATTATATATAATAGAAAAAATAAAAATGGTAGTATGTAATATGAACCTCATCTGTTACAAAAACCAAAAAAAATCACAGAAGTTTTTTATTCTAGGGTTAGGCTTTTGTCCCCAGAAACCTGACTTTTAAACTAGACCCCCAAAAACTACAATAATGTAGAGTAAGAAATCTAAAGTTCGCCACCTCTAAAACCTTAGTTAATTTTATGAAGAAAATGATGTTTTTGTCTAAAAATTGGTATTTTTCAGTTGAAAAAGCCTTAATTTACTATACAGTCAACAAATCTCACCACAATTCATTTATTTTATTATTCACATGTGGCGAATTTCAGATATGTGGCGAATTTTAGATTTCTTACTCTATACATTATAGACAACTAAAAGGCAC
Source organism: Sabellastarte sp. h YS-2021 (assembly GCA_964017235.1). NCBI lineage: Eukaryota > Metazoa > Annelida > Polychaeta > Sabellida > Sabellidae > Sabellastarte > Sabellastarte sp. h YS-2021. Next base: position 79,493,723 of record OZ024934.1, on the reverse strand, counting down.
CAGTAGATACTGTTACAAAAAGAACAAAAACAAGCCAAAACTTGCTTCATCATTACTTATAAAACTCAGTTGACTTCCTGACCTCAATATCGCCGTTCTGTTTGGCATTTGGTCGTCTGTCTGTATATTTCTCTGTCAATCCGCTCATTGTCCCCTCTTCATTCTCCTCATTCTGAGACACCAGGTGTTTCTGTGACAAGTTTGATGCAGTGCTTTCATCTGTGTGTAGTGGCATTTCTGTGAAAAATTTATCGAATTTTGTAGCATACATGACTCTTTAGAATTCATTAAGTAAATAAATGAGTTATATGACTAACATAAAGTTGAAAAATGGCGACCCTTGGTGGGCAGGGACCCCAATCCTCACGTAAAATCTTAAGATGGGTTAGAATGTAGAGCACCAACAAATATCTATGCCCACTGTACCCAGTGCCATCTGGGGCACATTTCACGCAAGGTCTTAGTCCGGTCTCAGGCTCAAACTTGAGACTTATGTCTCAAATTATAGGAACATTTTTCTTGAGCTAATGGGCTCAAATGCTAAGACTGGTAGGTAGTGGGCTTAGGTCTTGTAAAAAGAGGCTCAAATATGGCTGCCATAATTCATTCTCCACTTCAAAATTTGAAATAGTTGAAAATAAGGTACAGGAATATAAAACATCTGCCTAAAGTAGTCTTTGGGTGTGTCTACATGTTTACTAGGTTTCCCATTGCAAAACAGCCATATGACCAGAGATAAGGAACATATGTGTCATAGGTAGAATATTTTGAATACAAAAATGGGCCACATGACACAGAAAACCACTGTGGTTATTTCATCAGCTTGGTCTTAGCTGAGACCCCTTCTGTGAAATCCATTTGAAACAAAGACTTAGCTGAGCCAAAAGGCTCAGATCTGAGCCATTGGCTCAGCCTGAGACTGGGATAAGTCTGAGACCTTTCATGAAATCTGCCCAGGAAACCACAGACGATGACTATAATAATAGGAAAACTTCCCTATTGACATATACACAAAAAATATATCATGAATGAAGATAACAATTTTATACGAGTGTGTAACTTGCAATATCTCAGTGATTTCTGCATGAATTTTTAAGCCACAAACATGAGTAGAAGTGCTGTAAAATGACCTTTCTAATAATATATAATACATGTTTGTAGGTAACATAGTTTCCGAGATATTAATGAAGAACTGGAAGTTGCTGACACTAATTCTGCATGGTAATGAGGTGCCGTTGCATACAAATAAAAAATATCCCGCTCCGTATATCCCCTGATACGAGACAAATACAGCTTGCGGTGGATAATAAAATCCCAGACTATAGGATTTGACTCAAATGCTATCTGTTATGCAAGTGACAAGATTTTCTAAGACAGAGTTTGATGTAGTGCTTTCATCTGTGGGCAGTGAAATTTGTGTGAATATTAATCACCTGCTTTAGTGTTCTCATTACCCAATAAAAACAAGCATCAGGGATGTCCATACCCCACAACCTGGGGAAATAGCACTGGACAATTATAATTAAGAGATGCAAAATGTCTTATAAAAAACCAAATTCAAGAGCAGGTGGCAACATTAATGAGTAAATGAATTAATTAATTAATGAGTTATGAAGCTTTTAAAATTTAAAAACTGAAGTATAGCTTTCAATGAAGATAGTACAACTAAGTAAAAGTACAGATAATCATCATTTACAGCAATCTAGATAGCCTTCTTATAGGAGAAATATGTCTCGACTATTGCAGTAGAAAATATTCTGGCAGAGCCAAGGTCAAAGGTTTTGCCAAGTTCACACAAAGACACTCTATATCTACAGCCCCCAAACAATGTCCCCACCAAGTATAAATTTTCCACACCTTATTGTGTCTGAGATATAGCCTGAACAAAATTTTTAAAGTCAAGGTTACTATGGCAGAGTCAACAGTCAAATCAAGGTCATATCATGATGTTACACATACACACAGACAACCGATATCTATATCAAATATCAACTTCCTACACCTTACAGTTTACCAGATATAGCCCAGACAAGATTTTAAAGGTCAAGGACACAATGGTAAGGTCAAAGGTCAAATTATGGTCACAAGTTCACAACATGACATTGCACACCTACACCCCCAAAATATGTCCCCACCAAGGATCAACTTCCTTCACCTTATGGTTTACAAGACAAACCCTGAAGAGATTTTTAAAGTCAAGGTCACTACAGCAAAGTCAAAAGTTAAATTAAGGTCACATCACGATTATTCACACTTACACCACCAGCCTACATCTCTGCCACGTATATACTTTCTACACTGTACAATTTCTAAGATATCACCTGGACAGGATTTTTAGCTTCTCATGGCTTCTGAAATACAGTTTTTGGTGAAAATCACACTGCCCAGGCTTTACATGCTGTGGGGTAAAAAATTGCAATATCACAGGGGCATAAATGGGTATATTAGGTGTATATCTTAGACAAATATTGATGGCAGATACTTGAACCTTTTAGATATCTTTACTACTGGTTAGTCTACTGGTTAGTCAAAATAACAGCAAATGGTCATTTTGTGGTAATACATACTTTATAACACAAAAATAATATCAGTACATTAATTGTGATGGAATCACTGTGACTATACAGTGCTTATGTGGGCCCAACTTTACAATATAAATATGTCTTACTCTATACCTTTTTCATCCAATGAATCAGGCAGGTTAAAGTTCATGTTCATCGAGGCAGAGTCATTTCTGGTTCTTGTTTTCAGTTTCACTGAGCTTACATTGTCTCTATGCATGTGATGTTCCTTCAAATAATATCAATAAAAACAAGATCATAAAGGATATTTAAACACAATTTGTATTATGACTTAAATATGTTGGGACAGAACTTGAAATTCTATCAAATTGTCTTGCCAGAAATTAAAATTGAGTTCTGTTGACAGAATCTGAAATGCTGTCAGTTTTGAAGTTCTGTCATGACACAAAACAGTATTATTCTTAGGATATTCCTGAAAAAAATTTCTAGGAATGAACATTGTTAAAATTGTCATACAGGTATATTTCCAATAAACTTTATCCACAACTAACAGTGCCCTTATGCTGATTAACAACTAAATATTAATTTTACCTTTTCTACAGAGTTAGTAATTCAACTTTCTTTACTTTTATCCGAATTTTAAAATATCTGAGGAATAAAAAAATTTCCATTACTCTTTAAAAATTTTAAGACAAATAATAATTCTAAGAACACAAATATTAAGAACCTTGTTTTACTTCTGTATTGTATATTTATACTCAGCATAATATTTCCTTGTACTACAGGACTCAAAGTGTCATTTGACCCATCCCGACTGCACAAGTCCAGCTCAAACTCCCTAGTGACTGACATTCCCCTAACTTAAAGACAGAGGCTCAAGGATGACCATTTTTCAATGTCCCTGAGGTTTTTCAGCCTCCCACTAGGGATAGGACCCAATGACGGAGCACTGTCATTTTAAGTGGCCATCTGAGCTACAATGCATCTACCTTTACTTAGGTTTGAACTGTCGTCCACTGTGTTTCTAGGCAATTTTGCTACCCAATAGGCAACAGTGGCAAATGATGTAAAAAACAAAAATAGGGACAGAATTTTTTTTTTATACAAATTAATTCATCAATATTCTTCACATACAAAATCTGAATTTAAATATACATTTTTTTTTAAATTTATATGACAAAAGTGACACAATTGCAATCACAATAGTGACACAATTGCAATCAAGCAGTTTTGAATCAGGCTAGGGTGTTTGGTGGTGTGATAATTTTTTTGGATAATTATGAGTCGACAAATCTGTTTTTCCATAATTTTGCACTGAATAAAAATACACACTTTAAGTAGAGGTTAATAAACCATGACTCTATTCACTCTAATGATATTTAAATTGCTCTATCTGCACTGTATTACATTAAGGTAGTTAGTGGAACACCTGCAACAGAAGGACAATGTAATCAATACAACTTTTGAGCTTGCAATGCACTGAATAAGAAATGTGTAACCAAAAGCAAAACACTCTGGCTGAAAGATGTCCCTTAATAATGACTTATTTATGCAAATTTCACATATTTTGCATGTATAAATATTTTACAGTGAATATGTGTAACTAGAAAATGTGCATATCCCCTTGGTTAAGTCAGGAAATAGACAAAGCTACACATATAGTGTTTTGGTCAGTTTTCTTTGCTGATTAACTTTTCAGCTTCATCAGATTTGTATATATTTTATTATTGAAGTTCCTGCAATAATAGAAGTGAATAGTTCAGTTTCATCTACTTTTTTTAAGGATATAAATTGTATAAGGTTTTTATTATTAGGATTTTTGAAAATCGATTACATTCTACATATTATGATAAAGTTGCAATATATGCATTTTTATGTTCTGTTTAATATTTAAGTACCTTAAGTTTGTATAGCTGGTATAATTACCTAACATCAGAAACAGTAAGTGTTGTATTATCACACTAGCTTGACATTATAAACTTCATTATAAACTATCATTACTTTATGTTTAATGGTTCATTAATACTTTTATTACTTTTTTAAAGATATTAAGTCCTTCAATGTGCTCCAGCTGTCACACAGATAAATTTATTATAATTTCTGCTTTTCCCTATCTTTGTCATTATGATATTAAATACTTTTGCATAAACTTTTTCTGTCAGTTTTATGGGAAAATATAACTAAAAAAATGACCGAATCACATATACAAATAAATAGCCAGCCTGGGCAGGCAAGAACCCCAGCCCGCAGGTACAACTAAATCGGCAACAACATTGAGATTTGGGAAAATCTTAGGAACAACTTCAGTTGTAAGAAGTATACAGAATCCACCAAATGTTGTCCGATGTAAGATTCACAGGCCATGAGAAATGTAAGTACCTTTTAGTATAATGACCCTACATGACCTTGAAGCAGGGGGTCAAAGGTCAATTTTGACACGATTTCCAAGAAGTTGTTTTCTTATTCCAAACCCCCAGGACCAATGATAAGGGAAATATTAGGGCTTTTTGATATCCCCCCCATTTGACATAAAATATGTGATATGGAAGCCAGTCTTTTTTTTCATAACAAGGCCAAAATTACCCTCAGACAAGCAATCGTGGCCATTTACATTTTGTGCAATTCTGAAAAAGCTAGCTGCAATATTTTAAATTTTAGAACATATCAATGATTTTCGAGCAATCAGGTATGGCAACCAATTTGTTTTTTAAAATGAGTACCATAATTTTTTACAGACATGTTTTCACAGCCATAAACATTCTCTGCAAATTTGGTGAAGATATCAACATAACTGAATGAGATATAAAGCTTGATTTAAAAATGTGGAAAACGCACACATGCATGCACACATACTCGCACACACGAAAAAGCATTTCATAATCTCCCAACTCCAGCCTTGGCCGGTGGGAGATTAAAATGCAACTGTAGTAACATTGGTTTAATAGCGCCCTTTTTCATTAAGAAGTTTAAGACCGAAAAGTATTTAAAGCATTGCCATGGCAACAGGTGCTGTCAGATACCCTCCTAAACCTACTCAGCTGTAGATACTGTTTCGGTTAAGGTATCCTGAAAATTTGGTGAAAATCCACTCATCAGTTTAGGCTGTGGAACACCCACCCGAAAGTGTTGTCATGGCAACATTTGTTACCTAATACCCCCCAAACCTAATCAGCTCTAGATCCTCTTGGGGTAAACATAACCTGAAAATTTGGTGAAAATTTGTGCATTGGTTTAGGCTGTGGAACACCCACCCAAAAATCTTAAAAGTGTTGCAATGGCAACAGTTGTTACGGGATACCCCCCCAAAAAGGTAATCAGCTCTAGATCCTCTAGGGGTAAACATAACCTGAAAATCTGGTGAAAATTCGTGCATGAGTTTAGGCTGTGAAACACCCACAAACTTTAAGACCAAAAAATCTTAAAAGTGTTGCCATGGTATCAGTTGCTGCCAGATACCCCACAAAACCTAGTCAGCTCTAGATCCTCTTAGGGTAAACATACCCTGAAAATTTGGTGAAAATCCCTGCATGGGTTTAGGCTGTGAAACACCGACAAGCTTTATGCAAGCCGCTGCCGCCACCCGGATGGTGCAGGGGACGACTATAACCCGGGTTAAAAAATGAAGATAGCACTATTATACATACGATATTAGAGTGCAAGTATTATATTGTTACTCTTCATGAGTGATATGTTTTTCATAATATGCATCTAATGAGGGATGATTTATTAACCATCATTTTGTATGTATTTAATGAGGGATGTTTTACTTTTATTATGCATTATTTTGTATGAATAATAAGTAAAATACATCTACATTTAAACAATGAATGCAATAAAAGCTATCATAAGAATTGTGGCACCAAACATTAATACTAAACATCCTTTTTACTCATGAAAAACTTTTTGTCAGTTCTACATGGATTTTAATATAATTAAAACGAGCAGAATACCTGTAAAATTAGTTTTCTAATGATGTATACAGGGGCCTCGGTGGCTAGGATTTTTTATTTGGTACTACCTGATTAATAAAAATGACTGGACTTTGAGTATTTCACAAAATGTTTTTCAGCTACTTTTTTCTGTACCTTCAAAATGGTACCTGTTTTAGAGGCCTGTGTCCATATTGAAGTGACTTCTAGGTATTTATTTCTTTTAACAGTAAGAAAAATGAGCTTAAATGGCTTTTTTATTGCATTAATATGTCCTATCCAATGACCAATTGCTAACACAGTCGGCACAGACTGGCCCGCCAAATGACAGAAAAAGTCATCCTGTGTAGCCACCAGCAAGCTGGTCCCACTCTGTGCAATCGCTAGGTGGTGCATTGTTATACATAGCATCTTTTTCATTTGGCGCTCATTCTGTGCAGAAGGAATTTTTGAGAAGTTCTCAAACTGAAAATTTGTGGCATATTTTTACAAATATTGAACTGTTATAGTGTATAGATCAATATGGCTTCACCTGGTCAGAAACGGGGAGCTTGTGGCCATTTATTGGCAGGATTTGATAAGCATGCGCACTGCGCTAGATGTAGTGACAAGTCCAAAGGCAGTGATCCATGCGTGAACAATGAAGACTGTCCCCACTGCAACCATCTGTCCTCAGACCAGAAGTTACAGCTATCTACACCTTCTTATCAGAAGAAAGAGGAAATGTGTTAGCAGAAAAGTGACAAGCCAATTAGATTTGAGAAATCTGAAGATGATGGTAGCACCCTGGTAAACCTTAGCTTTGTCTCAATTATAGAGGTGGCTAGTGCTGAAAAGAAGGTGAAATCACCAGAGAGAGCTTGCAACCAGGGTTGGCAAAAAACTGGTCAATATGAGTATTGACCGGGCTGGTAGTTAAAACTGGTTAAAACCGCCTTTTACTGGTCAATAATGGTCAATACTAGTTGATTGAAAAATAATGAAATTGCATCAAATAAGAATATAATATACTGCTGAGTATTTGTTCCCTTTTAGACGTAAATGATTGTGGTTATAATATACCAAAACATGTTTCAATTTACACAATTCTATTGGTGACAGAGATTGAATTTATGGTTATGTTTGAACCTCACTGGTCAGTACTGGTCAACTGAAACAAACAGAAGTTATGACAACTACAACCTCCCTATATCTACTGTTACCAATGCCTCATCACTTATTGTGATGGGATTAACGAAGCCTCACATTAGTTACTATGGGAGGATTAACGAGCATGCATAGTGTCTAGTGTGCAAACAGCAGAGTGATAGTTATAAGTTATAATGACAATATAGAAATAAGATTATATTCTGGTTGTACTCTGGAAAAATAACAGGTCTGTTAAGATACTCTTGCCCAGCTTAAATGGCTTTAGTAAAGGTGAGGAACAAGTCTAGTTACTTTTTGTAAGGAATTAATAACATGGGGGTTTTTAAGATCCTGTTGAAGGTTTAGTATAGAATGCAAATATTGAGTGACAGAAAATAGCTATGTAGATTCAATGAAAGGAAGTCATGTACCAAATATTTGTTATATGATGATCATGGGTTTACAGGTTTGTCTGTTTTAAGCAAAAACTAGACCTACGCATCGGAGAACCGATGCAAATTTGTATCCACTGGAAAGACAACTCACCAAAGCCAGTGAATCATCGTTTGACCTTGAAGGAGGGGCCAAATGTCAAATCTAACATCAGAAGATTCCTAGCCCAAGATTTCGTATGAGTTGGTTTCACATTGAAAAAGTCTAAGATTAATAATAAGCAAGTTTTAAGCACTTTTCGGTTTGGCCGTCCTCGTTTGATGTTGAAGGAGGGGCTCAAGGTCAAATCTGACCACATCAAAAGATTCCCAGGATATGATATCCTTAAGTTGGTTTCACATTGCAAACCTCTAGGACCAATAAAAAGTGAGTTTTAAGCACTTTTAAGTTTGGCTATCCTCTTTGACCTTAAAGGAGGGGCCCAACGTCAAATCTGAACACAACAAAAGATTCTCAGAGAATGATTTCCTATGAAATGGTTTCACATTGCAAACCTCTATGACCAATAATAAATGAGTTATAAGCACTTTTAAGCTTGGTTATCCTCGTTTGACCTTGAGGGAGAGGCCCAAGGTCAAATCTGACCACACCAAAAGATTCCCAGCCCATGATTTCCTATAAGTTGGTTTATCCATCCCAAACCTCTGAGACCAATAATAAGCGAGTTATAAGCACTTTTCACTTTGGCCATCCTCGTTTGACCTTGAGGGAGGGGCCCAAGGTCAAATCTGAACACAACAAAAGATTCTCAGAGAATGATTTCCTATGAAATGGTTTGACATTGCAAACCTCTATGACCAATAATAAATGAGTTATAAGCACTTTTAAGCTTGGCTATCCTCGTTTGACCTTGAGGGAGGGGCCCAAGGTCAAATCTGACCACACCAAAAGATTCCCAGCCCATGAATTCCTATAAGTTGGTTTACCATCCCAAACCTCTGAGACCAATAATAAGCGAGTTATAAGCACTTTTCACTTTGGCTATCCTCGTTTGAACTTGAAGGGGGGGGCAGGGGCGTAGGAAGCAATTTTTGGTGGGGGGGGGGCAGGACTGAAGGAACTTGATTTCGCTGACTCGACGCCAACATATCCCCAGACAGGCCATCTCTCATGCCCCAGGCATTCACTGGGTATTTTTGTGGCACCCATTTTGTGTGATTCACAATTGTTATAAATTATTTTTTGTTTATTTTTATTTATTTATTTTGGGCAAACCATTTTTTTTTGTCAATTTAAAAAAACGTCCTCTGGGTATATTGTTCTGGGACCTCATATACAGGTTAAATATCTACTTAAAGCCTTGCTTTTTTGGCAGATGTAAAAAGAACATAATAAAATACATGTATTCCCATACGAGATTTCGGCTCTCTCAGTTAAATATTATGACAGCTATAGGGCTTAAAAGTGGCAAAAAGTCCATAAATTGGGCCTCTGTGGGCATTTTAGAGACTGTAAAGTGACTTTAAAAATTAACGCTTCAGACTTCTAATTTTTCACAAACATTACATATAGAGATGTCATATCTACTACAGTTTGAGACTTGTCAGACTTATCATTTTCAAGTCACAGGGCAAAATATGTGAAAAATGTCGAAAAAATAGGGTCTTTATGTGGTTCAAACACAATTTTATTATTAACATAAAGTCTTGATTTTTGCCATCTGTAAAAAGAATATATTAATGCGTTTCCAGGTAAAACTAGACCTATGCATCAGAGAACCGATGCAAATTTGTATCCACCGGAAAGACAACTCACCAAAGCCAGTGAACCATTGTTTGGCCTTGAAGGAAGGGCCCAAGGTCAAATCTGAAAACAACAGAAGATTGTCAGTCCATGACTTCCTATAAGTTGGTTTCATATTGCAAACCTCTAGGACCAATAATAAGTCAGTTATTAGCACTTTTAAGTTTGACTATTGTCATTTGACCTTAAAGGTGGGGCCCAAGGTCAAATCTGACCACATCAAAAGATTCCTAGCCCATGATTTCCTATAGGTTGGTTTCACTTTGCAAACCTCTAGGACCAATAATAAGCAAGTTATAAGCACTTTTAGGTTTGGCTATCCTCGTTTGACCTTGAAGGAGGCGCTCAAGGTCAAATCTGACCACACCAGAAGATTCCCAGCCCATGATTTCCAATATAGGTTGGTTTACCATGATCCCAAACCTCTAGGACCAAAAATAAGCGAGTTATAAGCACTTTTAAGTTTGGCTAGCCTCGCTTGACCTTGAAGGAGGGATCCAAGGTCAATCTGACTACACCAAAAGATTCCTAGCCCATGATTTCCTCTTGGTTGGTTTACTATCCTCAACCTGTAAGACCAATAATAAGCGAGTTATAAAAGCACTTTTCAGTTTGGCTATCCTCGTTTGACCTTGAAGGAGGGGTCCAAGATCAAATCTGACCACATCAAAAGATTCACAGCCTATGATTTCCTATAGGTTGGTTTACCATCCCAAACCTCTACGACCAATACTAAGCAAGTTATAACCACTTTTAAGTTTGGCTATCCTCGTTTGACCTTGAAGGACGGGTCCAAGGTCAAATCTGGCCACACCAAAAGATTATCAGCCCATGATTTCCTGTATGTTGGTTTACCATCCCAAACCTGTACGACCAATAATAAGCGAGTTATATGCACTTTTACGTTTGGCTATCCTCGTTTGACCTTGAAGGAGGGGCCCAAGGTCAAATCCGACCACACCAAAAGATTCCCTGCCCATGATTTCCTACAGGTTGGTTTACCATCCCAAACCTCTAGGACCAATAATAAGCGAGTTATAAGCACTTTAAGTTTGGCTTTCCTCGTTTGACCTTGAACGAGGGGCCCAAGGTCAAATCCACAGAAGGACACACAGAGGACCCGAATTCATCCCCCCTTCCTTTTTTATGTACTAGAAATATGTTGATCAAGCAGAGGTCTTGGAACTTTTATAGGGCCAAAAAGGCTGCCTTTAGTTCCAGAAAGTTTATGTGTAGCTTGCTTTCTGGAAGAGACCAGGTTCCCCTTGCAGTGCATTCGTTTAAGCCCCACCCTTCTTTTCATGCATCTGTAAAGATCTGCAGAGCATATTTTAGTGGGTGTAATGGTCATGCCGCCATATTAAGTGAGGATGGAGTGGTCTGGGTATGGGGATCACCTTTTCTAATGACTCTGGTACCCTCCAGTTGTTCTTCAAGTACCACTGTATGGGTGTAATATGGAGCTGACATAGGTGGACTTGCTTTTCTGTTGCTGTGAGTAGGCCTAGGAGGAACATGAACTGCTGGACTGGGCACACCAGACCTGATAGCATTGTTTGAATCTTGGTCGTTAAGGCCTGCCACGTTCCAAAGTGGGTCTGACCTTGCCCTCTTTCAGGTCGAACTGGTAACTTTTTGAAAACCTGTTTTGGATCCAGTTCTGATTTCTCCCCATTCACCAGCCAACCTAGTTCTGGACAAAGAGCTACCAAGGTCTGTGTATGCTGGAGACAAGTATGGTGGGACCTGGCTCTGACCAACCAGTTGTCTAGGTACTGGTGGATCCTTATACCCCTCTGTAAAGCCATCAATTTGACCTCTTTGACCACTACTGTGAACTCCATGGATCCTGTGGACAGACCAAATGGTAGTGCCTTGAACTGGTAGGACCAACCCTGGACGTGAAAATGTATGTACTTCCTGGACTGACTGTGTATTGGTATATGGAAGTAGGCGTCTTTGAAACCTATGGCGGTAACCCACTCCCCTGCCTGTAGGGAGGTTCTTATTGTCTCTGGTGTCTCCATTTTGAACGACTCTGTGTTTAGGAAGGTGTTCAAGGTGCTCAGGTCTAAGATAAGTCTGCACCGGTGGTTGGGTTTGGGACCAACCCTGGACGTGAAAATGTATGTACTTCCTGGACTGACTGTGTATTGGTATATGGAAGTAGGCGTCTTTGAAACCTATGGCGGTAACCCACTCCCCTGCCTGTAGGGAGGTTCTTATTGTCTCTGGTGTCTCCATTTTGAACGACTCTGTGTTTAGGAAGGTGTTCAAGGTGCTCAGGTCTAAGATAAGTCTGCACCGGTGGTTGGGTTTGGGTACTAGAAACTGTTGTAAAACCCTAGAGATTTCTGAGTTGCTACCGGTTCCACTGCATTTCTGTTTAAAAGCTGATGCAATGCCTCCAACAAGTAGAGGTTCTTTTGGGGATTTACATAGCAGCTTATGGTGGTGGGTGACCTGGTCAAATTTGGCCAGAACCGAAAGGGGAGGGTGTAGCCTTCCCTGAGGACTGTTATAACGTTGGGGCTGGCCCCAAGGGCTGCCCACTTCTCCCAAAACTGGTGCAACCTGGCCCCTACAGGTAGATCTGTAGCAACAGTTAGATTTACAGAGCTCAAATAACCTACACATGAAACATCTTTGAAAATGAACAGGACTGACAACACAAGAGTTTACATGTAAATTTACTGTCTCTCTATTGCTGGTCACAGATAAGTCTTTGTTTCCAGATAACACTGGTGAAGGGTTCAAACTGTCTACTTTGCTGGACACATACATACAGTCCTCCTGTACAGTCACACAATTTACACAGTAATTGATGAGATGACTTGGTAGTTGAAGAAGCGCAGGGGTGGTAGCGACCGGGCTTCTTCTGTGATGCACTAGAAGAATGTCTTTCTTCATTTCTAGAGATTTCCTCTTCTGCCTTCACCAGCAACTGGTATGGGAAGAGTGAATGCATATGCACTGGAGCATTACGGAAGGCAGTAAGGGTATCCTGCTCCACTCTGGTTCTCAAATAGTCTAGGTAGCTGTCACAATGAGCTAGTGTAAGGTTGGCCATGTTTATGAAGATTCCTTCAGACAGGTCTTGCATTGTGCGAGCCATGGCTTGGGTGATACTTCTGTTAAATGTCACCAAGTAATCTAACTCGTCAACAGCATGTTGAGACCTCTCTGATGACTTGCCTGTGTCCTTCTCTTGGTAAAGAGTTTTACGTTGTGTAACCATGGAGTCTTGAACCCTGGTGAGGCATCGACTTAGTCCAGCAGTCTGGTTACACATCAATGTCTATTCTGTGGCTGATTTCTCCCATCTTTTCAAGGTTTCTTGATTGATGGACCGGGAGGATGGGGCAGAAGGCAAGCCATGTCTGGCAACCCTGTTGAAACTGCTGTTAAGTTTGGTTGGGTCTGGTGATCAAGACAGCACTTTCAACCGCACAAAGTCCTTCTTTTTAGTGAACATGTCATACCATCTGGAGCTTCCTGGTGTCTTGATGAATTGGTCTCTCAACAGTTCAGCAGTTTCAGAGTTTCTGGATGGATAACCTTCAGCCATGGCGAGATTCGATTTCTCCAGCTTTCTGCAAAGCCACTCATCTGCCGGTAACTTGATGGACACCTTCCCGGTAAGCTGGGCTCTAACACTGGCAAAGGGGTTATCGTCCAGGGAAGATGACGAGCTGTCAAAGTGTGGTATCTGATGCCATCCCATAAACGACCTGACCCCTCTGATGGTTTCTCTGTAGTTGGCTTCCTCAGACAACTCCTGGTCAAGTCCTTCATCTTTAGATGTGTCCCTGTCTGACAACTCGACCTGGTCAGTGACACCATCAGGGGAGCCCGGTTCACTATGCAGTTCATCATTTGAGTCAGACACACCAGTAACAGTCTTCCTACTGGTGAGGGACTGGTTCGGCCTCACATCCACACTACCGATACCAGTAGGCTGAGAGTGAACTTCAGATCTGGCTACAGGAGCCTCAACAGGCTGGGTGGCAATGGTGAAAATAAGTTCAGAAGACTGAGTGACTGCACCGTTAGACATCTGGCTGGTACCAGCTCCTGGATCAAAAAAGGGCTTGTCACTGGTCACCACTTCACCAGGCTTCTAAACCGGTTCCACAGGTACTGTAAATGACTTGGCCAGAATCATGGCTTCAAGTTGTGCAAACCTCTGGGCCAACTTGTTGTCAAGGCTCTTGAGATGATCAGAAGTAGGTTTGCTGCTGGATTTCTTCTTGCTGGGTTTTGGGGACTCATCAGGCCTCTTTTTCTTGCCTGCAGGAGTTTCTTCTGGAACCCAACCACCCTCTACGCGTCCTAACAGCTTAACTTCCTTAGGGTCCACCAAGGTGGGAGTAGATGTAACAGGGGAGGAAGAAACCGTCTTCTTCTGTTCTTTTTCCTTCCTGGTTCTGTAGGTGGAGATGGCCAATTGCTGGACTTGTTCTGCGGTAAAAGCCTTGCAAATTGGACAGTCCTTCTTCTGAGGGTCGTCCGAGGGTCGTCTCCCACCCCCTTACCTCTACAATGCGCACATTTCATGTAGCCATCAAACACATCTCTGACATAGTCTTCAGGAAAATGGCAGAATAATGTTGAAATAAAATAAAGTTGAGTTAAAATTAATTACTCGTTGAAAATTTCCAAAATCTTCTCTCTCTAAAAACACGTCTGCACACGCCACTCGCCAAATGAAAAAGACGCGATGACGTCAGCATGGAAGGAAGTACAATGCGCCACCTCATGAATGGACAGTCCGTGACCGATCCTGCCGGTATTATATACAGGATGACATTTTCTGTTGTTTGGGGGAACCAGTTGCGCAGACTGGTAAAGCAATCGTCCATTGGATAGGATGTATTAACGCAATAAAAAGATCAGTCTGTGAAGGTTCAAAAGTCACAGTCCAAGTGGTATGGGTACACCCCAACAAAGAAAAGTCAGCTGGATTAGTGTCTTCTTGGGACAGTGAGTCGGCCTGTCCACCCCTACACTATCTCTGGTTAGAGCACTGCATTATTACTTGGACAGGACCTGAGACAGAACAACAAGTTGGTTTTTGTCTACTTCAAGAAAGGTTTCAATAAAGACATCTACCCTGCCACCATTTCCTCATAAATCAAGCAGACTATAAGTGTTCTGATCAGGACGCCCTCACCTTACATCAGGTTAAAGCCCATGATGTAAGGGTAACATAGTGCTCTGACCAATCAGAGTGTTCTATCCTTCTTCAGGAACTTGTCCAAGATTGACTGGAGTCACAGCTGGAATGATCACTGGAGCAACAAATTCTGATGCATCCCTAGCCATCTGATTCTTAGATAAGAAGCTGGGTTGGGGATATATGGAGACTTTAGGCCAATCTTCTTGAGGTCTCATGTTCTTATTGAGCTAAGAATGAATTTTACTCTTTTGTCGGCCTGAACCCAGTGCCAGAAGGAATCTTGAACATTAAGTGCTTAAGTGAAGCCTTCCTGAGAGGTTTAAAAGGGGGCTTGGGCAATTGGTGAAGGACTCGGGCTAAATTCCAACTGGGGATTCCCCTGTGTCCCATGTCTACTTCGATGAAAACTGTGTAGCAGCCTATTTATGTTTTCATGCTAGCTAACGATAAGATTGACATTGTCAATCTTGTCTGCTGTAGCAGTTCTGTAAATGTCACAGGGGCTGGGTTGGAGATTTTTTTCCTGAACATTTGAAGGGGAAAATCTAAAATCTGTTTTTAGAGCATGACCTGATGTCCACCTGACTTGATTCGCATCATTTGACAAAAATAGCAACAGAGATGCCCGTACCCCACAGCCTGGGGAAATAGTTTACAACATTATGAGATATAGAAGTAGTGAAACAGTACAAATCAGGATACTGTCAGAGCAGTGTCAGTTATATAAAGGTCCAAATAATGTTTCAGTAAACAAAATAATGTCTAAGAGAAAGAAAATGTATGCAAAGAAAAAGTATTAAAACAAGACAATTCAATAGCAAGATGACAGCATTAATTAGTAAACTAAAAATTATGAAGCTGTCAAATTTATTAACTGGAGAATAGCTGTCAATGGAAATAGTACAATTATGTAAAAGCACATAATAGTCTGTTGCAGCAATCCATATACCTTTGACATAAGAGAAACATGTCTCAAATATGGCAGGCGAACACACTTTGGCAGAGCCAAAGTTAAAGGTCCCTATCAAGTATCAACTTCCTACACCTTACAGTTTCCAAGATATAGCCCAAACAAGATTTTATAGGTCAAGGTCACTATGGCAAGGTTAAATCAAGGTAGCATCATGATGTTGCACACCTAAAACCCCAAACCAATGTCATTACCAGTATCAACTTCCTACACCTTATGGTTTCTGAGATACAGCCTGGACAAACTTTTTCCCGCCGCCCACCCGCCTGCCCATCCTGACACCACGAGTGAAAACAATACCCCAACAGCCCTCAAGGACTGTGGGGTAAAAATGGACCACACTGATTCATACATACTTCTATTTAACCATCTTGAGTAGCCTCAATTCTCGCTGCCACTTGGTTAGAGAAACCTGACTCTAAGGGCCAAGCAAGAAGATTCAGGTTCTTCAGGTCCTTGCGTGGACATTTATTGAACGGCTGAGTTAGAAGTTTCTCCAGAATGGCCAGAGAGAATGGTATTTGAACTAACAGGAAGACCAGATCCCAGAACAAAGACATGTTCTTTTTCAGCCTAATGTAATTAGGATCAACATCCTGCAGCTGTGGTGCAACAACTTGGTGACTACTTGTCCTAGGATTGCTGATGGAAATGCATGTGTGTCCAGATTCTCTCAGCACAGCCTAAATGCATCCAATTTCCAGGCTTTCTGGTCTGGAACCTGGGCCCGTATTCACTAAACCTCCTTTATTCCAAGGAACCCTTAAAAAGTAAGGATTTCCTTTATTTCTTGCCCCTTCCTTTGTTTTTGTATTCATTAAACTTCCCTGAAACAAAGGAGCCTAAATTTCTTTCCTTGAATTTCAAGGAAACTTTAAACATCTAGGAAATCCTTAACTTTCAAGGGTATCTTGAATTTTGATATTCACTAACCTTCCTTTACTGAGGAATCCTTGGTTTGTTTTCCTTAATTTTCAAGGTGTGTGACTACCTTTATGATAAAGGGGAGTTTTGTTGATTTGACTTTTTAAGTAAAAATTGAGGTAATTGGTGACATGTTGACATTTGCACCTTTTTTCGTCCATGCTACATCATTTATATCACCACAGGTCTTTCCTTGAAATTTCTGGGATATTCAGTTGATATGTCGTCCAACCCAATGAAAATGTGTTTGAAGTGTGTGTCACAATATCTCTATGAAAAGTGGCTATTACCACAATAGGAAAACTTCCTAAATGACATATACTGAAAAAATATATCACAAATGAAGAGTGTGTATCACGAGTATTATATTGTTTATCTTCATGAGTGATATTTTTTTTCTGTATATGTCTGATGAGGGATGTTTTACTTTTATTATCCACCATTTTATACGATTGATGGGTTCAATAATATGAATATTTAATGACAGTATATGAAAAATAGCATCAGAGATGCCCCTACCCCACAGCCTAGGGAAATATTTTCAACACCATGAGATACAGAAGGACTGTACCAGTATAAAGTTCAGGATACTTTCAGAGCGCTGTCACTTATATAAAGTTCCAAAAATGTTTAAATGCAGAAAATAATGTTTAAAAGAAAGATAATGCATGTAAAGATGAAGTATTAAAACAAGTCAATTCAATAACAAGATGACAGCATTAATCAGTAAACTAAAATTCAACATTCTTTATCTACATCTGCATGGCCGAATTATGGTTTAGATGTTTTGAATATTACCATGTATACAGAAGTGGTAATACATTTAATGAACGCTTATGTGTGGTGTTGGAGCAAAATCTGTGGCTCACTTGATGAAATTCTATCTCTTACAATGGGAAGTTATGAAAGTAAAATTCTTAATAAATTCTAATATGAATTAACAGTGCTTAATCTGCATCAAAAGACAGACCCAAAGGTGCAACAAGATTTTAAAGGTCCAAGGTCACTACGACAAGGTCAAAGGTCAAATTAAGGTCACACCATGATAATACACACCTATGGCCCCTGACCAATGTCCCTACCAAGTATCAACTTCCTACACCTTACGGTTTCCGAGATATAGCCCGGACAAGATTTTATACGTCAAGGTCACTACGGCAAGGTCAAAGGTCAAATCAAGGTCAGATCATGACGTTGCACAACTACTAGTGGTGGCATCGTTTACAGAAATCAAAACCGGTTGCCGGGGCTTTGAAACGAACGAAATCCGGTATTTCGTATGCTTGTAACTGGTAGTGATTATTTCTCGCGGGGCGTACATGAACCAGAACTTGCAACTGGAAATGGCTTTCACGAGATATTAAAACGTATATAAACATCATTTTCACTCAATATAAAGTAAAAATGTGACATATTTAAGGAAATGTGTATGTTTTTTGTCGTTTTGATGAAGTGTCCGCCATTAGAAAACCTAATATAATAACGTTTTCAAAAACCGGTTCCCAAATATTCTTTGCGGATTTCGTTTTTTCAATCAAAACGAAACGAAATACCGCAAACCGGAAAACCGTTAACAACACTAACAACTACACCCCCTAACCTATGTCTTTACTAAGTATCAACTTCCTACACCTTACGGTTTCTGAGATATAGCCCGGACAAGATTTTATACGTCAAGGTCACTACGGCAAGGTCAAAGGTCAAATCCTGATCAGATCATGACGTTGCACAACTACACCCCCTAACCAATGTCCCTGCCAAATATCAACTTCCTACACCTTACAGTTTCCGAGATATAGCCCGGACAAGATTTTATAGGTCAAGGTCACTACGGCAAGGTCAAAGGTCAAATCAAGGTCACACCATGACATTGCACACCTACACCCCCTAACCAATGTCCCCACCAAGTATCAACTTCCTACACCTTACGGTTTTTGAGATATAGCCTGGACAAGATTTTATAGGTCAAGGTCACTACAGCAAGGTCAAAGGTCACATCAAGGTCACACAATGACGCTGCACAACTACACCCCCTAACCAATACCCCTACCAAGTATGAACTTCCTACACCTTACAGTTTCCGAGATATAGCCCGGACAAGATTTTATAGGTCAAGGTCACTACGGCAAGGTCAAAGGTCAAATCAAGGGCAGACCATGATGTTGCACAACTACACCCCCTAACCAATGTCCCTACCAAGTATCAACTTCCTACACCTTACGGTTTCTGAGATATAGCCCAGACAAGATTTTCAAACTCAAGGTCACTACGGCAAGGTCAAAGGTCAAATCAAGGTCAGACCATGACGTTGCACAACTACACCCCCTAACCAATGTCCCTACCAAATATGAACTTCCTACACCTTACAGTTTCTGAGATATAGCCCGGACAAGATTTTATAGGTCAAGGTCACTACGGCAAGGTCAAAGGTCAAATCAAGGTCACTCCATGACGTTGCACACCTACACCCCCTAACCAATATCCCTACCAAGTATCAACTTCCTACACCTTACAGTTTCCGAGATATAGCCCAGACAAGATTTTATAGGTCAAGGTCACTACGGAAAGGTCAAAGGTCAAATCAAGGTCACACCATGACGTTGCACAACTACACCCCCTAACCAATGTCCCTACCAAGTATCAATTTCCTACACCTTACGGTTTCCGAGATATAGCCCGGACAAGATTTTCAAACTCAAGGTCACTACGGCAAGGTCAAAGGTCAAATCAAGGTCAGACCATGACGTTGCACACCTACACCACCTAACCAATGTCCCTACCAAGTATCAACTTCCTACACCTTACGGTTTCTGAGATACAGCCCAGACAAACTTTTCCCGCCGCCCGCCCGGACGCCCGCCCGCCCATCTGGACACCATGGGTGAAAACAATACCCCGACAGCCCTTAAGGGCTGTGGGGTAAAAAGCATAACAAAAAGCATGGGCACCAGTGAATATAAAAACTGCAATCTTTAACCTGCAATATCTCTGCATGGATTTTAATGTAACAAACATGAGCAGAAGCATCATAAGACAACCTGTCTAATGATATATAAATAAAATATATCCCCCTCCGTATGTCCCTCTATATGGGTCAAATAGTATTTGCCCATGGTGGATAATAAAAAATGTGGTATGCAATACAAAAATTTCTAAAAGTTAGATATTTATTTCTTAAAATATGAAATATCATCTTAAACGGCAATAGAAAACACATCATAACAATAATCTTACACTAATAATAAACGTGGAAAGAAAAAAATACAAAAGTAAGGGAAAGATAATGGAGCCTTTATGAACAAACGTTTTTAACCAATCAGATGACTGGATGCACTCCTTTAATAAAGGATCCTTTATTTAAGGTCTCCTTTGGTAAGGAAACATAAAGGAGGTTTAGTGAATAGCATTTTAAAGGTCACCTTACCAAAGGAGATTTTTCGCCTTCTTTTAATAAAGGGACCTTAAAAATATAGGAGGTTTAGTGAATACGGCACCAGAGATACAAACTTGAATCTGGTGGCAAACAGGTCCACCTGAGATGTGCGTCATCTTAAATGGGTGGTCAAACAGCTCCCGTAGAAGAGACCACTTAGTTTGTATCACTTGCCTGTGTCTGCACAGCTTGTCTTCTACCACGTTTAGGTAACCCGAAATGTGTCTGGCCCTTCACACTATTTGCCTGTGGTTGCACCAGGACAGCAGTCTCCAGAGAAGGGCACAGAGAGCCCAAATCTCATACCCCCTTCCTTGTTATGTATGACACAACTATTGTTCTGCGTGTCACAACCAGAATGATCTGTTCCCAACACAAGTGCTCGAATTTCTTGAGGGCCAGTACGGCTGCCTTTAGCTCTAGGAAATTTGTGTCCTTTGCTTTTTGGCTTTGTCTAGAGGCTAACCACAAAGCACATTGTCTTTATCTAGCCACCAATTTTGATGTGAGTGTATTGACCTGGGACTGTTCCAGGGAGTCTGGTACTTGCCAGTGATTCTTCATCATATGAAGATGCCCTGATGTGATCTGTTTTTCGGTGACTGTCAACAGACCTATTAGGGACATGTACAGTCTCAATGAGTAAGTCTGACAGTCTGTATCTTTTGAGTCAGGGCTTCTTACCTCTCAGGAGTGGACCTGACCACGCCTTGAGAGAGGTTAAAGCAATATCCCATGAAGCTGAATACTTGCTGGGAGACAAGTTCCATTTGTTCATGTTTACCACCCAAGTGACCCAACCCAGGTCTTGGGATAGGGCCAAGAGGGTCCAGGGGTTTTGTTGGCAAGTTTCTTGACATGGGGCTATATGAGCAACCAGTCTAGGTACTGGTGGATTCTTATACCCTTGGATTGAGCTATGAGTTTCACTTCCTTTATGCACTCCAGGGGAGCCGTTGCTGGGCCAAAAGGAAGAGCACTGAACTGAAAGGTCTGGCTGTTTGGATGGAACATAAGATATTTTCTTGACCTTAGATTTGTAGGGATGTGAAAATATGTATTACTGAAATCCAGGGAGGTCACCACTCTCCTTGCTGGAGGGAGTGTCATATGGTTTCTAGGGTTTCCATCTTGAAGGTTTCTGTCTTGAGAAGTTGAGATACATGTTCAGTTTGCTTAGATCCAAGATTGGCCTCCACTTATTTGGTTTTGGAACCAGGAACAACCTGTTATTAGAAGGTCAGAGAAGGCCAAACCATGACCTTTTCCACTGCTTGCTTTTGTATCAGGGAATGCAATGCCTCCTTCAAGTAACTAAAGGGTAGGTTGTATCCTTCATTTAAGATGGAGACCATCGATGGATTCAGACCTAAGTTTCACCAGACTTGCCCACAATTTTGTAGTTGGTGCAACATATCAGACTTCTGGGGTTTTTCTAGGGTTCTTTCCCCTCAATCTGTCCAGATCCCAGAATTCCTTTTTAAAAATCAGGGATGTGAGATCACCCTATGCAGGCCCTTACTGACCAGAATGTTTTCTTCAATTTTTTCCCTCCAGTTTAAGAGTGCTGTCAGTTTACCTTCCTCTGGACTGGACTCATTTTCAGATAATTGTTTAAAAAAAGGTTCATCCTGATACTCTGAATAATCAATATCAAGATGTGTTTCCTCACTAGTCAAAGCAGAGTCATCTTGGATGTGAGAGAAGGAGTATAAGGCAGGCTTTGAAGGTCAGACTGGCAAAACTGGCAGCAGCAATAGCCTGCCACTGGCTGAACTGGTGTGAGTAGTTGTGGTTTCCTGTTCCGTAACACCATCTGACCAATAGAAACTAATAGACTTGTGTGTGAAGAAACTGGAGCTTTGAGGGTTGAAAATATATTGCCTCAAGAGAGCAATGCCTTAAATCCAGTTAAACGGTCATGCAAATGTCCATTTATATGTTCCAGGTAATTTTTGGACACAAAATCAGAAGAAGTAGATGTACTGGTCACAGGATGCACATGTGTCTCTCACTCATCTTGGTTTTCAACAGCACCAAGCACAGTGACTACCTTTGGAGAGACCAGTAACTCCAGATTTCTTTTCGAATCAGATACTGTGTAGTGGCCAACATCTCCCTTTTGATTTCAGACAATCTATCACAAATTGAGCAGTTTGCTCCACCAATAACACACGGATGTTTTCCCAAAGATTTTACCATGTACATGCACCGACAACTTAGTACTCTTTGCTTTAATTTTGGACATTTTGTCAATGAAAATTTTTATTATGGTTTGACAACTGTTATGAGGGTTTACAGTCGCTGCAACTATGCTCCCCATTTTCCGCACTCATCAGACAACAAGACTATTTTTTATGATTACACTGTCAAGGTGGTCAGAAGGCAAACCCGCAGAGTGTAGTATAAAATCTTATTACAATATTTACTAATGAAAAATGTCAATACTAGCTCGAAAAGTAAACCTACAACAGAACTGGCACCTTCGTTCAGGGAAGAAGAAATGTGTGTTGCTTCAAACCACAGAAACCAGAAATACCAGAAATAAGCACCAACTATCTGGGCTAGTCAGTCATAAGATTAAAGGAATTTACCTGCATATAAGACTTCAAGTTCACCTTTTTGAATAGAGCTGTTAACTAGAGAAAGGTTTTTGCTAACTGAAGGTAAAAACAAGCCTCCCACAGCAAAGAAAGTGAATAATGGTAAAAAGTGGTTAAGATGAAAGCTTGTAAAATACATGAATAGTAATACATAATTTCAAGTTATATTGCCGATGTATGTTATCATCAGAAAATCAATATCCTGTTTATCTATAAAAATTAAAACAGTGATATACATTTATATTTCCATTAATAACATGTAACCCATTTCAACAGAAAAATACAAAGACTATGGTATTTACTTAAGCGAACCAGATCTATCCACCTATGAACTAACATGAGACAGCATATTGTGGAAGGCACTCGATTAATTGATGCATTTCACTCTATGATAAAACATAACAAGGAGTATGTTGTAAAGGCCCTAAGTGATCCACTGAATATTCATGAATTGATAAGACCTACAGGAAGATGCATAAGACATAGATATTGGTGAAGACAATAATATGGTGAACCTGGAAAATCGTTTTCTTAGATATTTAATGTTACAAATTAAAAACAGTGATCAAATGAAATTTAATAAGGATTTTTATAATGAACAATGATTTGTACATTGCATAAATGTTTGTGGTCGGACCGGTTCTGAAAATAAAAACCGGTGTTCGAGGCTTTGATACCGAACGAAATCCGGGATTTCGAAAGTTAACAGAGATATGATAAAAAGTTTTACGCGAGCGTACATGAGCTATATTGTCAATAGGAAAGATGCATTCACGAGATATTTTGAAGTTTGTAAACTTCATTTACCATGAATATAAAGTGAAAATGTAAGCTATATCCTGAGATATATATTTTATATATTATTTATATTTTTATTGTTTTGATGAAATATTAACCAGTAGAAAGCCTAATATAATACGTTTTCAATAACCGGTACTTCAACATTCTTTGCAGATTTCATCATTTCTACCTCAACGAAACGAAATGCGGTATACCGGTTTACCGTTCACACCACTAATAAATGTACATCAAAACCAAAGCTTAGGATATCAAGTTTAGCCGATACATTTCTTGATATTACTAAGATGACATAAAGCTACTGATCACTCCTGACCTTGAAAGGAAAGAGGGGGACAAAAAGCCATATTACTAGATCTGAAAAGTCCTGAACAATAATTCAATGAAGTTTTATAGGATTTCAGGCAATACTTTAATACAATACAAGAAAATACAATAATACAAGTAATAATTTAATTTAATAAATAAATAAATTTAATACAAAATACAAGAAATTCAACTTTATAACCCCAATTTGACCTTGCGGGTGGGGGCTCAGGGGGTGGGAGGAGGAATTTTGATGGTGCATTTGAATCCAAGGCCATGGTTTCTTATTACCTCCCAATATATTTCAAAGCTCTAAATCCAGAAATAAAAGAGATATTTGACACATTTTACATATAGCTTCTACCTGTATAAAGCATACCAAGGACACCTGATTTGGCTGATTTTGAGGTAATCTCAGAATAATAATGTAACTTTTAAAGCTAGAAACCCAATTTTCATGCTTTAATAACTTATGTAATCTGTATGAGGTCCTCAATGTGAGCAGATATACACCATAGCTTGCAGTAAATGGGATCAAATTAAAAATACAGTGACACAATGACAAACCAATACCTCACCAATTTACAGATCCCCCATCCGCAACAATACCAGAAAATTTCAGGTCAAAGAATATTGAGTCATGCTAAGACCAACAGGTGAAAAATATCTACACATATTTTCTGATATTAAGAGTGACTCACTGTAAACTGTTAGTGCATGTGGTAGAATATGAAATCTTTCAAATCTAAATACACCAAAGGAATATAAACAGGGTACGAAACGCCTACCCCCCCCCCCCCCCGCCTGTCTGAGACTAGTAACTATTCTCAAAGACTTGTATCATTCTAACAAAAATGTTAGAGAACTGTTCATATATTCTTTCTGTAATCAGTAAATCATTTTGAGATTAGCACTTGCCATATGGTCAATTTTGAAACTCGATATCGATTTAACCTACATTGAAATATGGATGAGTAACTTTTACTGCAGCCTGCAGACCTGTAACATTTGTGAGTTGCAGCTCCAATGGTCCTGGAAAGTTTTCCAGTAAACTTGGTACACTGAATACAAAACATTAAAATATGGAATAAGAATTCTGACAAAATGCATGTGAAATTGATTGCAAAGGAGAGACATGAAGGCTTCTGATTTTACTGTGACTTACAAGAAATATTACCATTTTTTAATATTTTGTGGAGGATTCAAGGGAATTAATAAACGTGTAACCTGTAAATTTTAAACAGTGGTAAATTTCACATGTTTTGATGACTTCCACCTTTCTTGACTTAGCTCATCTAGATTCAAGTTGGGTTTAAGATAAATTTGCAAATTTTGTAAGTAATTTAAATTTTTTATAAGTTAATACCCTATCTAATGGACAATTGCTAATCTGGTCGGTGCAGACTGGCCCGCTAAACGACAAAAACAGTCGTCCTATGTTTCCACCGACTGGCAGGTCCCACTGTGCATTCATCAGTTGGTGCATTGTACTTCCTATTAAGACACCTAGTAAACTGATAGCGGGGTTGGTTGGGAGGGCCTTGCCTGTCCATTGGATAGGGTATTAACTTACAAAAATTTAATTTACTGATTAAATTTGCAATTTTATTGCATTAATAAATCCTATCCAATGGACAATTGCTGAATAACCACTGCTTGGTTGGCGGGTAATTTTCTAGGGACTTAAGTGAACTCATAAATGATAACAAAATTTCCTCTGGCCTAGGTTGACTTATAGTCAGGAAACCTGTAGGCCTATGGTCAGTTACCAGTACCTGGTTGCTGGGGCTTATACCGATTTTGCCCCCCCCTTTTTTTTTCACAGACCCGCTCTGAGGTAGGGGAAGAGTTCTGTCCCAAAAGGCAAATAAACATCCCGAAGGAAGCACATAACAGATTTTTTCTTTTTTTTTTGTAAGTTTCTTGAACTATTTACACTATGTACATATATACAAGACCACTGCCGTGGTATGATCTCCCGCCGCACTACATCAAAAAGTAGGTGAACAACAAATTTGACAAAACTCCTTTAAATTGAATAGTTTTGCTGTTAAAGTGAAAGCTCTCCCAAAAATAGGTGAATGAGTTATTTGAGAAAAATTGGCTATCTGCAATACTTTTAGCGATAATTCGCATTTACTCATTTTGAGTAGGTGAGTAATTAGCTATGAGTGTGAAACTTCACCAAGTGAAAGCTCTCCCAAAAGTAGGTGAACGAGTTATTTGAGAAAAATTGGCTATCTGCAATACTTTTAGAGATAATTAGCATTTACTCATTTTGAGTAGGTGAGTAATTAGCTATGGGTCTGAAACTTCACCATGTGAAAGCTCTCCCAAAAGTAGGTGAATGAGTTATTTGAGAAAAATTGGCTAAGTACAATACTTTTAAGAGATAATTCGCATTTACTCATTTTGAGTAGGTGAGTAATTATCTACGGGTCTGAAACTTCACCATGTGAAAGCTCTCCCAAAAGTAGATGAATGAGTTATTTGAGAAAAATTGGCTATCTGCAATACTTTTAGAGATAATTCGCATTTACTCATTTTGAGTAGGTGAGTAATTAGCTATGGGTCTGAAACTTCAACAAGTGAAAGCTCCCCCAAAAGTAGGTGAATGAGTTATTTGAGAAAAATTGGCTATCTGCAATACTTTTAGCGATAATGCGCATTTACTCATTTTGAGTAGGTGAGTAATTAGCTATGGGTGTGAAACTTCACCAAGTGAAAGTTCTCCCAAAAGTAGGTGAATGAGTTATTTGGGAAAAATTGGCCATCTGCAATACTTTTAGAGATAATTCGCATTTACTCATTTTCAGTAGGTGAGTAATTAGCTATGGGTCTGAAACTTTACCATGTGAAAGCTCTTCCAAAAGTAGGTGAACGAGTTATTTGAGAAAAATTGGCTCTCTGCAATACTTTTAGTGATAATTCGCATTTACTCATTTTGAGTAGGTGAGTAATTAGCTATGGGTCTGAAACTTCACCAAGTGAAAGCTCTCCCAAAAGTAGGTGAATGAGTTATTTGAGAAAAATTGGCTATCTGCAATACTTTTAGAGATGATTCGCATTTACTCATTTTGAGTAGGTGAGTAATTAGCTATGGGTGTGAAACTTCACCAAGTGAAAGCTCTCCCAAAAGTAGGTGAATGAGTTATTTGAGAAAAATTGGCTATCTGCAATACTTTTAGCGATAATTCGCATTTACTCATTTTGAATAGGTGAGTAATTAGCTATGGGTCTGAAACTTCACCAAGTGAAAGCTCTCCCAAAAGTAGGTGAATGAGTTATTTGGGAAAAATTGGCCATCTGCAATACTTTTAGAGATAATTCGCATTTACTCATTTTCAGTAGGTGAGTAATTAGCTATGGGTCTGAAACTTCACCATGTGAAAGCTCTTCCAAAAGTAGGTGAACGAGTTATTTGAGAAAAATTGGCTATCTGCAATACTTTTAGCGATAATTCGCATTTACTCATTTTGAGTAGGTGAGTAATTATCTATGGGTCTGAAACTTCACCAAGTGAAAGCTCTCCCAAAAGTAGATGAAGGAGTTATTTGAGAAAAATTGGCCATCTGCAATACTATTAAGAGATAATTCACATTTACTCATTTTGAGTAGGTGAATAATTAGCTACGGGTCTGAAACTTCACCAAGTGAAAGCTCTCCCAAAAGTAGGTGAATGAGTTATTTGAGAAAAATTCGCTATCTGCAATAGTTTTAGCGATACTTCGCATTTACTCATTTTGAGTAGGTGAGTAATTGCTAGGAGACATTGGGGTGTCTCGGGGCTCAGTCCTGGTGCCACCTTAATGTTATTTTATTTGTAGGTTCTTGTGCCCACATGGTTTTTGATATCACCTCTGTGATTGACCAGTGAAGCGTGACCTTCCCAATAGCTGGTCAACTGGTCACTTTGAATGTAGAAGGTGACCTGTGAACACATATAACAAATTTTATTTTTTGGCCTTCTACCTTTTTACTGTTAGATTTTATTTTAGAGTTTTTAGTTGACTTATATACAACTATGAATGAAGCTAGATATAATCTGAGGAACAGAGGAGAGTGTCGCATCCCAATTCAACTCCAGCTGGCGTCAGATGTGGATTTCTTGACGGCGTCGGGAGGGGGAGCTAATTCTGTACAAACTGGGCAAGTTGTTACTGATTTATCTGATTCCGGATCTGATATTGACATATCTGCTTTGGTAGACCATTCGGACCAAAATTTGTCTTCCAGTCCCATTTTTTCTGGTCGGGGTGTTCATAAAGCTACTGAAGGTCAGGCTTCACATCCCTCGGGTTCGAATGCTGCTCTCACAGACCAGCAGTATATTAACAGTCAGATCTTGTCCCAACTGAGTGCATTAGGCGCTAGGTTAGACAGTATGGAAAACTCTATGAAAAAGCCTGTCAAAAAGACTAATGATGCTTCCAAAATTAAAAAATCAAAAAATAAAGTCAAAGTCGATGACGTCCAAGCTGGGGCCCATAGGGTTGGGGCGATCTCCTCCTCTGTTCATGTTCCTCATAATATTCCCCCACCCAGTCAGTTGAGAGAGGAGGCTAGGATTCAAGAAGAAGTACAAACTAGGCTCAGGCATCTAGCAGATAACGTTAAACCAGGTATGACTAAATTGAAGTCTCAAAGGGGTGGGGCAGTTGATGTTTTTGTCAACCATAAAGTCAGATGGCCACATGAATTTGTCCTCTCAGGTCAAAATAAGGATAGGGTCACCTACAACCAGCTCTCACCAATCCAGTGGATGGCTGGCTTTTGCCGAACCATCAGGGAGGAGTCAGACATCACAGTTAGGGAGCATATGCTAGACTATGTAATTGACTTGCTGGATGATGCTACTGACTTCTCCTGGGCTTCGGCGAAGGCCAGTCATGCGGTGTTATTGTGCCGTATGGAACAGGGCGAAATTAAAAACTGGTCAGAAACTAAGAAGATAGATAGAGTCCGTAGAGCTCATGCTCAAAGACATGGGACTGCTCAAAGTGCAGTCCAAAAAAGCCAAGATAAGCCTTCTTCTGGCAAAGTAACCACCTGTGTTTTTTATAACAAAGGTAGTTGCACTCACAAACAGACCCACGAAACAAAAGGTGTACTGTATAAACATGTTTGTATGTCGTGTTGGAACAAAGAGGGCAAGTCCTACCCTCACCCACAAACTGATTGTCGTAAAAATGCAAAAAACGAATAACTGTGGACATGACCCCGGGTTCCAGTCATGTCCACAAGGCTAGGACAATACTTAACTATCAGTACTCTCACAAAGATGTTTGGTCACTTTCAGGTTGGTCTAAAAGTCAAATCAAGCAAAGGTTTGAATCTGCTATGGCTGTGCTTAAACTTAGGGACCACAGAACCTATGCCCAGGCGTTGCTTTCTAAACAACAGACTACACATAAAAGGGCCACAGGTCGCATCACTGAACACCATACTACCCATAAAGGTGACCCAAATGCACTTAATCAGCTGATGGTCAATACTGATTTCAATACTTCTGAGGTCAAGGAAAGTAGTATTTATGTCAACAAACAAGACCATCAGAAGGTTTCTTGGGTTTGCACTGTGAATAATGCCCGGGATATAAGTGGAATGATGGCTTCAAATCCGCAGGCTACCCATAGACAGGTAAAACAGTGTGAGCCAGTAGCTATAAGTAACAGATTCCAAGTATTAGATAGCATTCAGGAGGTTCAACCTATCACATCAGGCGAGGATAGTTCACACAATGGCCACAGTAGTACTTCGGACTCCTACTTGCATGAAGATTTCACTGCACATCAGAAGGTGTTGCAACCGGATCCGGATACTAACATAGTAGATTATACCTCGGTTCCGGAGTATAAAAAATGCAAGGAGCAGATTGGCACCAAGTTTGGCTGTGTTCCCCTTGCTCCTATTTATGTGTATAAAGGTCCCACAGTCAATTGGGATTATATCCCTGACGTCTTGACTGCTCATAAGCTCATAAGGCAATCTAACCTTCCCAATTTTTTTGGGTCTCAGAATACCAGTTCGTACTAACTTAAATGTTGACAGTTGGAGGCGTCATTTGGCTGACTATTTTGACCAACAACTTCCGGATCTTATCCAGTTTGGATTTCCTCTGGATTTTGATAGATCCAG
Organism: Sabellastarte sp. h YS-2021; assembly: GCA_964017235.1. NCBI lineage: Eukaryota > Metazoa > Annelida > Polychaeta > Sabellida > Sabellidae > Sabellastarte > Sabellastarte sp. h YS-2021. The sequence continues at coordinate 79,463,597 of OZ024934.1, read as the reverse complement.
AGATCTTCAGTGTACTTTGGTCAACCATACTTCTGCTAGATTATATCCGGAACATGTCGATAAATATATTGCAGAGGAACTTGGGTTCCAGGCAATGTTAGGCCCTCTAGATAACAAACCTTTTGACATACATATATCCCCCTTCCGAGAAAAGTCGGACTCAGATGCTAGAAGAACTATCATGGATCTCAGCTTTCCCAAAGGTTATTCTATTAATGATGGGGTACTCAAGGACACATACTTAGGCACAAATTTCCAGATGCACTATCCATCTATAGACTCCATTATACGAACACTTACTGAATTAGGTCCTTCAGCTGAAATTTTCAAAGTGGATATTAGCCGAGCTTTTAGGCATATCCGTATAGATCCAGGAGATATTGACCTTTTAGGCTTGCAGCACAGGGGTAAGCTGTATCTGGATCTTTCTCTGCCATTTGGATATCGCTTGGGAGCTTTTTTCTTTAGTAAGATAAGCGATGCTGTAAGGTTCATTATGAACAAAAATGGTCATAATGCACTCTTAAATTACATTGATGACCTCATATACTGCGGATTGCCTTCTAATATAGGTCACTCATATCAATTTTTGTTGGATCTCCTTCAGGATCTAGGACTGGACATTAGTCTTAAGAAGCTGTGTCCTCCAAGTACTAAGGTCATATGCTTGGGTATAATGTTTGATACGGTTAACCGGACCATATCTATTCCGGATAGCAAGTTGCAGGAAATATGTCAAATGTGCAACTTATGGTCCAATAAAAGAATAGTTCCAAAAAATGAGTTACAATCACTACTAGGTTTACTCCTTTATATCACAGAATGTGTTCGACCAGCCAGATTTTTTCTTAACCGTATGCTCCAGCTTTTGAGAGAAAATCATAATAATTCTGTTATTTGTCTTAATGAAGAATTTTTCAAAGACTTAAAATGGTTTCAAGTTTTTCTTACCTCTTACAATGGAAATTACTTTTTATTATCAACCCCCCTGCATAAGCGTATATACTTGGATGCATCCTTAGAAGGGCTAGGGGGTTGCTATGATAACTATGTCTATGCTTTGCGTATCCCTAGAGGTTTTAACAATTATAATATTGCACACTTAGAAATCATTAATGTAGTGGTAGCTCTTAAAATCTGGGGCCATATGTGGGCCAATAAGTCCATTCAAATTATGTGTGATAACATGGCAGTAGTGGAAGTCCTAACTTATGGTAGAGCAAGGGACTCTATTATGGCTACTTCCACCCGAAATGTCTGGCTGTTGGCAGCTATGTTTAATGTCAATATTATTGTGTGTCATATCAAAGGTATGGATAATTCTATAGCTGACCTCCTCTCCAGATGGCATTTAACTGTGGATAATTCTAAAAAATTAAATATGTTGCTGGAGAACCCTTTATGTATTGACACACATATAGATTTAACCCTCCTTAATCACGATATTTAGCACAAGTTTATTTGTTTTTGTAGATTTCCAGGCAGCGACAGCTCCACTGGCGTCCCAGGCTGTCAGGAGGTTACATTTTGGCTTCCGTCCAAACACCTTGGCATCCTATGAGAGAATGTTTCAACTCTTCCTGGCTTTCCTGGTGGTAGTGGACCTGTCGCTTCCTGCCATCTCTTCATTAGATGTATTAGCCTTCATGGAGTATTTGGCCCAGTCTGGTATGTCTCCTGATAATATAACAAACCATATTACGGCAATTAGATCTATCTCCATCATCTATGGCCTGGATACAGTAAGGGGACGTGGTTTTTGCTTTTCAGAGGGCTGTGATTGTAGTGAAATGGTCCAAGACCCTCCAAGACCGAGTGAAGACCACAACAGTGGATATTCCCTTTCTAGGTTCCTCGGCGTTGTGCCCAATCTCTGCTCTGAAGCAAATGCTATCTCAATACCCTTCTCACCCAGATTCTCCCTTGTTTCAGATCTCACAGGCGGCTTCACTTACTCCACTTACAGATTCAGCAGCCAGGAAGCATCTTAAGCAAGTCTCCAGTATATTAGGTCTACACAGGTCCCTCACTTTCCATGATTTCCGCAGGGGTGGGGCTTCCTGGGCGTTCCAACATGGAGTACCTATCCAGCATATCCAGACCCAGGGGACTTGGACTTCAAATTGTGTTTGGCGATATATTGCCCTCCCTTCCTCCCAGTCACAGGTTTCAGCTGCTTTTGCAACACACTTGTATGCCTAGCCTTCTCTCCCTACCTCTACTGGGTGTTTGGGCCCCTTCTTTTCTTATCATTACATTATATTCCAGTCATCATTTTTACATGTTTATACCTGTTATGACCTCGTGACCTGGTTTGACCTCTTCACTTGGCAACTCAGTGTTAATGACCCTTGGAGGGACCTTGACCTTTGACCTTATTTCATCTCTGTTGGTCATTCATCGAGGTATTGTTTTCACCCCAAGTGTTAATTATCATCAAATGGTCAACTCCGGGTTTACTTTGACCTTAATTCACCTGGGTTTACCACCTATGGGTATTGTTTTTCAACCATGGCTTGGTTCTTCTATTCACTCTTAAATTCTAGTCCATTACGCATATTAGTTTATATAATCATGTCAGTTTGACCTTGAGGTCAACCTAGTATGATTGGGGTCATGGGGGGGGGGGGGGAGTTTCTCCATGTATCTTAACCAGATTATAATGTAAACTTTTAGTATTCGATTATAGGTATTATGTACTCTTTTATGTCACTATATTACATGTCTTCACAAGTATTTTTAGTAGCAATATTATTGTATAATAAATATATATAACCCCAGTATGGTTTCTCTTGGGGCGGGGGCCACAGGGACTGTGCTAGGAGACATTGGGGTGTCTCGGGGCTCAGTCCTGGTGCCACCTTAATGTTATTTTATTTGTAGGTTCTTGTGCCCACATGGTTTTTGATATCACCTCTGTGATTGGCCAGTGAAGCGTGACCTTCCCAATAGCTGGTCAACTGGTCACTTTGAATGTAGAAGGTGACCTGTGAACACATATAACAAATTTTATTTTTCCCACCCCAGGGGTAACCCTCCCCTTATTTGTCAATATCATGCTGGCTGTCAGATTTTTCAGTTTCAGAGTGTGCTCATCTGTGGGGCTCTCCCTCCCGATGCCTGGATGTCATCCTTCCTGCTGGCCTACCTCTCCTTACTTCTGGTCGAATGTTCTACCGGTGGTTCAAGCCTCCTGTCTGATGTCTTCATGCCCAGCTGTGTTGCTGAAGAGGTGTATACGGCTCGCCAGCACGTCTGGTTGGCCTGATATATGGTGGTCTGACTTGGCCTTCCTTTCCTGTTGTCAGACGCCTCCTCCAGGAGCTCGCCAGCTATCTGGTTGGCTACTTTATCCAATCTGAAGTGGATGAGCCTTATGTGTTACCTGCAACTCTTATCAAGATATATTGTGGACCTTCCTACATATTACTATCTTATATGGCGGAGAATGGTGCTGCTGCCTCACCTGCTGTAATGTTATATCCCTGGGGCTCTGGTAGCAGGGAGCCTATTACATCAGGGGAGCGCCTGCTTGTGTGTGTTCATGTTAAGGTGTTATTCCAATGCTAGGGACCGGTAGAGATTGGCTCATGCTTATTTATGCAGCCTGTTGTGGTGGTAGTAGCCTGCTCGTGTACCCATGTTTCATTATGTTATCTTACCTATGTATGAGGTACTGTCCTGGTGCACTGGGGCACCCAACACCTGTCCAGGAGTACTTTAATTATTGAGAGACTGGCCTGGTGCGAATTGGCACCCAGCTTAGAAGGGACTGACCTGGCGCCTGCTGGCGTCCAACCAGGATATGTAGTTTAATTCTGGCTATATGCTTGGCAGCCAGCATCGTTACCTGGCTTCAGGGACTGTCCTGGCGCCTCGCGCCCAGCGGAATGTGATGTTAAATACCCTGGCTTGGTTGCTCAGCTATCATATGGGATGGATTGGCGAACTGTCCTGGCTAGTGCCCAACAAACTTCGTACAGATGTTAAATCATGTTTCTTTATTTTATATGACTTTTATAGTTTCTTTTTTAAATGGTAACTGCATCATTATGGCCCTTGTTACATAATGCTTCGATGGACCCTGGTTTGACCTCTTCACTTGGCAACTCAGTGTTAATGACCCTTGGAGGGACCTTGACCTTTGACCTTATTTCATCTCTGTTGGTCATTCATCGAGGTATTGTTTTCACCCCAAGTGTTAATTATCATCAAATGGTCAACTCCGGGTTTACTTTGACCTTAATTCACCTGGGTTTGCAACCTATGGGTATTGTTTTTCAACCATGGCTTGGTTCTTCTATTCACTCTTAAATTCTAGTCCATTACGCATATTAGTTTATATAATCATGTCAGTTTGACCTTGAGGTCAACCTAGTATGATTGGGGTCATGGGGGGGGTTTCTCCATGTATCTTAACCAGATTATAATGTAAACTTTTAGTATTCGATTATAGGTATTATGTACTCTTTTATGTCACTATATTACATGTCTTCACAAGTATTTTTAGTAGCAATGTTATTGTATAATAAATATATATAACCCCAGTATGGTTTCTCTTGGGGCGGGGGCCACAGGGACTGTAGCTATGGGTCTGAAACTTCACCAAGTGAAAGCTCTCCCAAAAGTAGGTGAATGAGTTATTTGAGAAAAATTGGCTATCTGCAATACTTTTAGAGATAATTCGCATTTACTCATTTTCAGTAGGTGAGTAATTAGCTATGGGTCTGAAACTTCACCAAGTGAAAGCTTTCCCAAAAGTAGGTGAATGAGTTATTTGAGAAAAATTGGCTATCTGCAATACTTTTAGCGATAATTCGCATTTACTCATTTTGAGTAGGTGAGTAATTAGCTATGGGTGTGAAACTTCACCAAGTGAAAGCTCTCCCAAAAGTAGGTGAATGAGTTATTTGGGAAAAATTGGCCATCTGCAATACTTTTAGAGATAATTCGCATTTACTCATTTTCAGTAGGTGAGTAATTAGCTATGGGTCTGAAACTTCACCATGTGAAAGCTCTTCCAAAAGTAGGTGAACGAGTTATTTGAGAAAAATTGGCTATCTGCAATACTTTTAACGATAATTCGCATTTACTCATTTTGAGTAGGTGAGTAATTAGCTATGGGTCTGAAACTTCACCAAGTGAAAGCTCTCCCAAAAGTAGGTGAATGAGTTATTTGAGAAAAATTGGCTATCTGCAATACTTTTAGAGATAATTCGCATTTACTCATTTTGAGTAGGTGAGTAATTAGCTATGGGTGTGAAACTTCACCAAGTGAAAGCTCTCCCAAAAGTAGGTGAATGAGTTATTTGAGAAAAATTGGCGATCTGCAATACTTTTAGCGATAATTCGCATTTACTCATTGTGAATAGGTGAGTAATTAGCTATGGGTGTGAAACTTCACCAAGTGAAAGTTCTCCCAAAAGTAGGTGAATGAGTTATTTGGGAAAAATTGGCCATCTGCAATACTTTTAGAGATAATTCGCATTTACTCATTTTCAGTAGGTGAGTAATTAGCTATGGGTCTGAAACTTCACCATGTGAAAGCTCTTCCAAAAGTAGGTGAACGAGTTATTTGAGAAAAATTGGCTATCTGCAATACTTTTAGCGATAATTCGCATTTACTCATTTTGAGTAGGTGAGTAATTATCTATGGGTCTGAAACTTCACCATGTGAAAGCTCTCCCAAAAGTAGATGAAGGAGTTATTTGAGAAAAATTGGCTATCTGCAATACTTTTACAGATAATTCGCATTTACTCATTTTGAGTGGGTGAGTAATTAGCTATGGGTCTGAAACTTCATCAAGTGAAAGCTCTCCCAAAAGTAGGTGAATGAGTTATTTGAGAAAAATTGGCTATCTGCAATAGTTTTAGCGATACTTCGCATTTACTCATTTTGAGTAGGTGAGTAATTAGCTATGGGTGTGAAACTTCACCAAGTGAAAGCTCTCCCAAAAGTAGGTGAATGAGTTATTTGAGAAAAATTGGCTATCTGCAATACTTTTAGAGATAATTCGCATTTACTCATTTTCAGTAGGTGAGTAATTAGCTATGGGTCTGAAACTTCACCAAGTGAAAGCTCTCCCAAAAGTAGGTGAATGAGTTATTTGAGAAAAATTGGCTATCTGCAATACTTTTAGCGATAATTCGCATTTACTCATTTTCAGTAGGTGAGTAATTAGCTATGGGTCTGAAACTTCACCAAGTGAAAGCTCTCCCAAAAGTAGGTGAATGAGTTATTTGAGAAAAATTGGCTATCTCCAATACTTTTAGAGATAATTCGCATTTACTCATTTTCAGCAGGTGAGTAATTACCTACGAGTCTGAAACTTCACCATGTGAAAGCTCTCCCAAAAGTAGATGAATGACTTAAAAAGTAGATGAACAACTTATTTGAGAGAAATTGTGTAGCTGCAATACTTTTGAAGATGTAAGGCATTTACTCATTATGATTATTATTAAAAATTGACAAAGTAGCTATTACGGTTTGCGAGATATTTGTCATTTTTCACATTTTCACCAAAAGTAGCAATAAAGTAGCCATTACTCACTTGTACATTGAGCAACAGTTGTGAAACTTAAATATGTTACAGTTCACAAAAAAGTAGATGAACAACTTATTTGAGAGAAATTGTGTAGCTGCAATACTTTTGAAGATATAAGGCATTTACTCATTATGGTTATCATTAAAAATTGACAAAGTAGCTATTACTCACTTAGCTATGGAGATACACTTCCAAACTAGTGACCATGTTGTAGCTGTGGAGATAGTAGCTGAACAACATATTGGAACAAAATTGTGTAGCTGCAATACTTTTGAAGACATAAGCCATTTACTCATTATGGTTATCATCAAAGTAGCTATTACTCAGTTAGCTATGGAGTTACAGCTGTGAAAATTCACAATACAGTATATCCAAAAGATAGGTGAACAACATATTTGACAAAAATCCTCTATATTCAATAGTTTTTGAGTTATAAGTGACTTGCTCAATGGTCAAATATTAAACTTAGTATAGCTATTACTCAGTTAGCTATGGTGCTACACCTTGGACACCTCACCATGATATAGTACATGAAGGAGTTGTTGAACAACATATTTCAGGCCAATATTGTAAGTAACAGTTACAAAGACAAAATCAATTTACTCATTTTGCTCATTATTAATAACAGAAAATAGCTATTACTCACTTAGCTATGAAGATAGAACCCTAAAAATGGTACCATCTTGTAGGCATGGAGAAAGTAGCTGAACAACGTATTTTACAGAAACACTCTAAATGCAGTCGTTTTGGAGTTATGAGCACTTTACTCAAAGTAGCCACCATTGCTATTACTCACTTAGCTATGGTCCTAGGTGTGAAATAACAGCATCAAATGAAAGGACATAAGCAATAAGGTCATAAAAAACATTGAAAAGGACAAGGAGAAACAACCAGTGTGATGTACAGCCCTTTATAAAAGCGTAACACTCAATCACACACGCACACACGCACGGAATGCGTTTTATAATCTCCCGCCCAGCCGGCGGGAGATAATAAATCTCCTCGATATAACGGCTATTTGTGGATCTGCTGAGCAGCCACAACTGGGCCCAAGATTTGCTCTAAGGAGACTCCCGACTGGAAGTCCTTAGAAGCAGCAAAGGCCCTGACATCATGGGCTTTAACTTGATGTAAGGTGAGGGCCTCCTGATAAGAGAGCTCATAACATAGGATCACAGTCTGCTTGATCCATTAGGAGATAGTGGCAGTTGAGATGTCTCTGTCAAAACCTTTCCTAAAGGAGACAAAGACCAAGTCCTTGTTCTGCCTGAGGTCTGAGGTCCTGTCCTAATAGTAGCACAGTGCTCTGACCAGACAAAGGGACCTATCAGACTTGAAGGACTTATCCAGAGTTGGGGCCAGGCCTGGTATAACCACTAGGACCACACTGTCTGGACCCTCTTTGGCCAGCTGGTTCTTGAAAGAAAGCTGGTTGCTGGGTACAAAGACACCTTCAACAAGTCTGACTGGTGTCTGATGTTCTTGTTTTGCCAATCATGGATCTCACTCCTGCGTTTGCCCGACCCCAGGGCCATGAGGAAAACAGTCTTGAAGGTCAAATGCTTCAAAGAGGCCTCTTTAATCAGTTTGAATGGAGCCTTTGTCAGCTGGTGCAACACCAGGGAGAGGTTCCAGGAGGGGATGCCCCTCCGACCATTGGATCTATCTCTAATGAAACTGGCCAAGAGATGAGTGAGATTTTTGCCTTTGCCGACATTTATGGGCGAATTCCCCAGTTTGTTAGCAATGGCTGATCTATACCCATCAATGGTACGTGGCTATAACCACCTGTCCTGGAACAAGTGCAGAAGGAAGTTAGCTATTGACTTTATTGAGGGTGCCCTGAAGTCCACCTGATTACTGAGGCATCACTTTGTAAAAATGGTCCACTTTGCCTGATAGACTAATCTGGTTGATCCTCTTTGAGGAGCCTCAATTCGTGCTGCCACTGCCTCAGAGAAGCCCTGCTCCTTGATTGCTGAGGCTAGAAGAGCCAAGCATGCAGCTTTAGGTTTGACAGATTCCTGTATGATGTCTGATTGAATGGTTGAGTAAGCAGGATGGGTAGGCTGGGCAGACACAATGGGATCTGACTTGACAAGGTCACTAGATCCCAGAACCAGGGCATGTTGGGCACACCCTGGAGCAATCAGAATGATTCTCTTGCACGAGTAGTCCTGCAACTTCTCCACTACTTCGCCCGAGATGGCTACTGGTGGGAAGGCATATGGATCCAGACTGAGTGCATCCCTGGCAGACTGAGTGCATCGACTGCCTAGGCCAGGGGGTCCAGAACTGGAGACACAAAATGACCCAGTTTGTTGATGAACCTTGTTGCAAAAAGGTCTAACTGTGGCACAGAGGGGCATACAGATGGCCCAGCTTCATCCCCCTTCCTTGTTTATGTAAACAACCACTGTTGTGTTGTCTGTGGCTAGAAAAACTATGTTGTTCTCGAAGAGGTCTTGGAACTCTTTTAAGGCCAAAAAGACTGCCTTTAGTTCTAGGTATATTTATGTGTAGTTTGCTTTCTGGAAGAGACCAGGTTCCCCTCGCAGTGTATTCGTTTAATTGAGCGCCCCACCCTTCTTTTGATGTGTCTGTAAAGATCTGCAGAGCATGTTTTAGTGGGTGTAATGGCTGACCATGAAGCACATTGCTTTCTTCCAGTCACCATTTCAGATGAGGGTGGATCGATCTGGGAATGGGTATCACTTTTTCTGGCGACTCTGGAACCCTCCAGTTGTTTTTTCAGGTTCCACTGTATGGGCCTCATATGGAGTCGACCTTGGAGGACCTGCTTTTCTATGGCTGTTAACAGCCCTATGAGGAACATCAGTTGCTGGACCGGACAGGTCGGTCCGGTCAGTAATTCTTGGATCTTTGCTGTAAGGGTCTGCCACCGGTCTAGGGTGGGTTTGGCCTTGCCCTTTTTCAGGTCGAAATGGTAACCTACGAAGTCAAAAACTTGTTTGGGATCCAGCTCTGATTTCTCCATGTTGACTAGCCAACCTAGGTCCTGACAAATACCTACAGTAACTAGAGTTTGTGTATGCTGAAGACAAGTTTGGTGGGATCAGGCTCGGACCAACCAGTCGTCTAGGTACTAGTGGATCTTTATACCCCTCTGTAAAGCTGTCAGTTTGACCTCTTTGGTCACTGACAGTATAGTGAACACCATGGGTGCTGGAGAGAGACCAAATGGTAGAGCTTTGAACTGATAAGTCTGACCCTGGATGTGAAACCTTAGGTATTTTCTGGACTGGCTCTGAATGGGTATATGAAAATATGCGTCCTTGAAGTCTGTGGACATAACCTGCTCCCCTGTGTGGAGGGAGGTCCTTATTGTTCCTGGTGTCTCCATTTTGAATTTCTCTGCCTTGAGGAATTTGTTGAGATTGCTGAGATCTAGTATCGGCCTCCACCAAAAATAGTCAGTTGTAAAATCCCAGGGATTCTTTTGATTTTTGACCAACTCTACTGCATTTTTGTTTATAAGCTGATGTGCACAAGTGTGAGGTTCAAACTGTCCATTTTTCTGCATAACCAGTCGTCTGTGGGAAGATTAACACTCACTTTACCCACTGGTTGTTGTTTGGGTGCAGCAAAGGGGTTATCACTCAGCACTAGACGGCGTTGAGCCAATGTCCGGTATGTGTGTCCAGCCCATGTATAAACGTACACCATGCATAGATTCTCTGTGGTTCTGCTCTTCAGTGGAGGCCTGGTCGGTGTCCTTTACAGAGATGTCCTGGTCCAGATCCGACAACTCACCTTCCTCTGCCTGGCCAGTAGGGAGCTCATGCACTACATAATATGAATCAGAGTCAGAACTAGTATCTATATCAGTCTCTGGGGTTTGCTGGACATCCACAGTTTAAGTGCTGGGTGCAAACTTATAACCTGGTCGGTACGTGGTTGGTCGGTAGTACTAGGTCTGTCATCAGGCTTAAGCTGGAGAGCAGGCTGCTGATGAAGAGTGGTTGGTTGGTTGGCCATTTGCTGGTGAGTGGTGGTAGTAGTAGGCCGGTTATCAAACTTAGGCTGGTGAACAGGCTGCTGATGAAGGGTGGCTGGTGGGTTGGTCAGTTACTGGTGAGTGGAGGTCGGTCGGTGAGTTGAGGCTCAACGAAGGGCTGAGTGTTGTCAACAGCACCGACTGGTGGAGGCTTGGCTGCAGAGACGACCATTGGCTGGAAAACTAGCCTAACTAAATTTTTATAAGTTAATATCCTATCCCATGGATAATTGCTTTACTGGTCGGCGTGACCGGTCCCGCCAAATGACAGAAAAAGCCGTCCTGTATATAATACCGGCAGGACCGGTCAAGTAGTGTGCATTCGCTAAGTGGAGCATCATACTTGCTTCCTGTCTAGACAGTGTGACGTCAGTTCATCTTTTTCATTGTCTAAACATATTTAGACCCCTAGTAAGCTGATAGCGGGGTCGGTTGGGACGGCCTTGCCTGTCCATTGGATAGGGTATTAACTTACTGATTTACTGATTAAATTTGCAATTTTATTGAGTTAATATATCCTATCCAATGGACAATTGCTGAACTAGAGATTGCATCTCAACGCAGTGTATCCCCAGACGGGACATAGTTAAGGCGTGAATATGTCGGTCTTGAGCCTGTTTTCTGGAGCACCAGGTCAGGATTCTCCATAGTACCAGATTACTCCCAAAAGCTAATCACTAGTTCTTTCACTTATATCTGTCTTTAAAAATTGCATTTCATGGATCCACAAGGTCCATATAGTGATCCGGATCACTTCCAAAATTCAATCATTTCATCCTTTTACCTTTTCAGACATATTCTAAAAATTTCATCAAAATCCGTCCATAAGTTTTTTAGTTATCTTGTACACAAACACATCTGGAAGCCTGGATCCACATGATCCAGACAGTGATCCAGATTACTCCCAAAAACTAATCACTTGTTCTTTGTCCCATTTAAGACATTTCCTGAAAATTTCATAAAAATCCATCCATGACTTTTTGAGCTATTTGTCTTTAAAAATTACATTTCTTGGATCCAGAAGATCCATATAGTGGTCCAGATCACTCGCAAAATTAAATCATTTCTTCCTTTTACCACTTCTTCCTTTTACCATTTGTAACATATCCTAAAAATATGAAAGTCCATCCCAAGATTATGTGGCAGCCTGGATCCAGATGATCCGGACAGTGATCCAGATCACTCCAAAAATTTAATCACTTGTTCCTTGTACCATTTAGGCCATTTGCTGAAACAATCCATCCATAACTTTTTGCGGTATCTGTCTTTAAAAATTAAATTTCATGGATCCAGAAGATCCATATAGTGATCCGGATCACTTCCAAAATTCAATCATTTCATCCTTTTACCCTTTCAGACATATCCTGAAAATTTCATCAAAATCCGTCCATAAGTTTTTGATTTATCTTGTACATAAACACATCTGGCAGCCTGGATCCAGATGATCCAGATCACTCCCAAAATCTAATCCCTTGTTCCTTGTCCCATTTAGGACATTTCCTGAAAATTTCATCAAAATCCACCTGTGACTTTTTGAGCTATTTGTCTTTAAAATTATATTTCATGGATCCAGAAGATCCAGATAGTGGTCCAGATCACTCGCAAAATTGAATCATTTCTTCCTTTTACCACTTCTTCCTTTTACCATTTCTAACATATCCTAAAAATATCATCAAAATTCATCCTAAAATTCTGTTGCAGCCTGGATCCAGATGATCCAGATCACTCCAAAAATGTAATCACTTGTTCCTTGTACCATTTAGGTCATTTGTTGAAAATGTCATCACAATCCATCCATAACTTTTTGAGGTATCTGTCTTTAAAAATTACATTTCATGGATCCAGAAGATCCATATAGTGATCCGGATCACTTCCAAAATTCAGCCATTTCATCCTTTTACCTTTTCAGACATATCCCGAAAATTTCATCAAAATCCGTCCATAAGTTTTTCAGCTACATTGTACACAAACACATCTGGAAGCCTGGATCCAGATGATCCAGACAGTGATCCAGATCACTCCCAAAATCTAATCACTTTTCCTCGCACCATTTAGGTCATTTGCTGAAAATGTCATCACAATCCATCCATAACTTTTTGAGGTATCTGTCTTTAAAAATTACATTTCATGGATCCAGAAGATCCATATAGTGATCCGGATCACTTCCAAAATTCAATCATTTCATCCTTTTACCTTTTCAGACATATCCTGAAAATTTCATCAAAATCCGTCCATAAGTTTTTGATTTATCTTGTACACAAACACATCTGGCAGCCTGGATCCAGATGATCCAGATCACTCCCAAAATCTAATCACTTGTTCCTTGTCCCATTTAGGACATTTCCTGAAAATTTCATCAAAATCCACCCATGACTTTTTGAGCTATTTGTCTTTAAAAATTATATTTCATGGATCCAGAAGATCCAGATAGTGGTCCAGATCACTCGCAAAATTGAACCATTTCTTCCTTTTACCATTTCTTCCTTTTACCACTTCTTCCTTTTACCATTTGTAACATATCCTAAAAATATCATCAAAATTCATCCTAAAATTATGTTGCAGCCTGGATCCAGATGATCCAGACAGTGATCCAGATCACTCCAAAAATGTAATCACTTGTTCCTTGTACCATTTAGGTCATTTGCTGAAAATGTCATCACAATCCATCCATAACTTTTTGAGGTATCTGTCTTTAAAAATTACATTTCATGGATCCAGAAGATCCATATAGTGATCCAGATCACTTCCAAAATTCAACCATTTCATCCTTTTACCTTTTCAGACATATTCTGAAAATTTCATCAAAATCCATCCATAAGTTTTTGAGCTATATTGTACACAAACACATCTGGCAGCCTGGATCTGGATGATCCAGACAGTGATCCAGATCACTCCCAAAATCTAATCACTTGTTCCTTGTCCCATTAAGGACATTTCCTGAAAATTTCATCAAAATGCACCCATAAGTTTTTGAGTTATCTGTCTTTAAAAATTAAATTTCATGGATCCAGAAGATCCAGACAGTGATCCGGATCACTCCCAAAATTTAATCATATCTTCCTTTTACCATTTTGGACATATCCTCAAAATCCATCTGTCAGTTTTTCAGTTATCTTGTTCACAAACAAACAAAGAAATAGAGGGCCAAAAATGGCCCTCGGTCAGGTACTTTGGCGGTCAGTGGATGACCTTAAATGAAGATCTGTAACCGGTAAGCCTGGATGCTGGTACTCCATCATGTACTCAACCTCCAAAGCCATTTTCAATAGTTTCCATGCAATGTAGTCAGCATTAAGTGTGAAAATATCTCCAAATTTGCCAAAAATGACTCTTGGTCAGGTACTTTGGCAGTCAGTGGATGACCTTAAATGAAGATCTGTAACCAGTAAGCCTGGATGGTAGAAGTCCATCATGTACTCAACCTCTAAAGCCATTTTCAATAGTTTCCATGCAATATAGTCAGCATTAAGTGTGAAAATATCTCCAAAAAGGCCAAAAATGACCCTCGGTCAGGTACTTTGGCGGTCAGTGGATGACCTTCAATGAAGAGCTTCAAGGTCAAATTTCTGCATGCTTACAGAGGACATATATATGTATTATATACACCAGCCATAGGATGATCTGACTTTCTGTATAGGAGAACTGGGCCAAAAAGTGAAAAAATGGCCAAAATCTGTCCTTTAAGAGGCCACCAGTGACCTTGAGATTGAAGGTCAAGGTCACAAAACAATAGCATTCGTGGCATTGCCCATATATACCCACATACCAAATTTGAAAGTTCTAACTAAAATATTTTTTAAGTTATCGCGTCCAAAAGGAAATCTCTGCGGCGGCGTGACCGTACTGAATCCTAAGTATCCCCGACTTTCGTCCGGGGATACAATAACTACCGCTTGGTTGGCAGGTAAGTTACTAGGGACTTAATGAACTCATAGATGATAACAAAATTTCTTCTGGCCTAGGTTGCCTTAGAGCCAGGAAACCTGTAGGCCTATGGTCAGATACCAGTACCTAGTTGATGGGGCTATACCGACGCTGCCCCCCCCCCTCTTTTTTCACAGACCTGCTCTGAGGTAGGGGAAGAGAGGGATGAGGTCAGTCCCTGAAGGCAAATAAGCCTCCCAAAGAAGCATGTTGAATAGTTTCATGAACTATTTACACTATGTACATATATACCAATCTCCTCAAAATAAGGGCTATTTGTGGATCTACCTGGCAGCCACTACTGGACCCAAGTGAAAAAGCTCTGAATCAGCTCAAGTCACATCCTTCAAATAGAAACTGTGTGAAGGTGTGATGCGACTTCCAGTGGCAAGCTGATAAGATTTGTCCTAAGAAGGCTCCCGACTGGAATGCCTTATAAGCAGTAAAAGGCGCTGACATCATGGGAGATTTAAGGGGAGGGCCTGCTGACCAGAGAGCTCATAACATAGGAACACAGTCTGCTTGATCCATGAGGAGATAGTGACAAGTGAGATGTCTCTGTCAAAACCTTTCTAAAAAGGACAAAGACAAACTCCTTGTTCTGTCTTAAGTCTGAGGTCTTGTCCAAAACACACGGACACAGGGGCCTATCAGACCTGAGGGGCTTATCCTGAATTGGGGCCAGGGCTGGTATAACCACTGGGGCCACACTGTTTGGACCCTCCTTGGCCAGCTAGTTCTTGGAAAGAAAGCTGGGTGTTGGGTACAAAGACACCTAAGACCAGTCTGACTGGTGTCTGATGTTCTTGTTTGCCAATCATGGATCTCACTCCTGTGTTTGCCCGAACCCAGGACCAAAGGGAATACAGTCTTGAAGGTCAATGCTTCAAGAAGGCCTCTTTTACTGGTTCGAATGGAGCCTTGACAACTGGTGCAACACCAGGGAGAGGTTCCAGGAGGGAGCTCCATCCCGTAGGTCTGTCTCTATGAGAATTATATAAGAGATGAGATTCTCATGTTGGCTGACATTTATTGGTGAATTATCCAGTTGTGAGCAATGGTTGATCTGTACCCATCAATGGTACTTTGCCATAACTTCCTGTTCTAGAACAGGTATAGAAGGAATCAGCTATGGACTTATAGGGGGCCTTGAAAGTCCACCTGATTACTATGGCCCACTTGTCAACATGGTCCAATTTGCCTCAGACTGATCTGGTTGAGACTCTTGAGGAGCCTCAACATATGCTCACTGCCTCAAGGAATCCCTGCTCCTTGGCAGCTGAAGTTCCAGGAGCCGGCCATGGAATTCCGGTTTGGCAGATTCTTGTGAAGGATCAGACTGAATGGTTGAGTCAGCAGGTTGGGCAGGTACAAAGGGATTTGGAAGACATGGCCACTAGGTCCCAAACCCAAGGCAAGCTGCACCACCTTGGACCAATCAGAAAGATTCTTTTGCACGGGTAGTCCTACAACTTTTCCACTCCTTGCCCAAGATGGCTACTGGTGGGAAGGTATATGGGTCTAGATCCTCCAATGGCAGATTGAGTGTGTCAACCGCTTGTGCTAGGGGGTCTAGCGCTAGTGAGACAAAATGAGGGAGTTTATTGTTAAACCTGGGGGCAAACAGGTCCACTTGGGTCTGGTGCCGCTGGGATCAGACTTAAATAGTTGAGTCAGCAGGTTGGGCAGGCACAAAGGGATTTGGAGGACATGGCCACTAGGTCCCAAACCCAAGGCAAGCTGCACCACCTGGACCAATCATAATGATTCTCTTGCACGGGTAGTCTTACAACTTTTCCACTCCTTGCCCAAGATGGCTACTGGTGGGAAGGTACATGTATATGGGTCTATATCCTCCCATGGCAGATTGAGTGTATCAACCGCTTATGCAAGGGGTGTAGCACTATTGAGACAAAATGAGGCAGTTTTTTGTTAAACCTGGTGGCAAACAGGTCCACTTGGGGCTGGTGCCGCCAGGAGCATATTGCTTGGAAGACCTCTGGCAGGAGGACCATTCTGTTGGATGGTTTGGCCTAGACTAGATATCTTGTTGCCATGACATTCAGCTGGCCTGGAATGTGTCGGGCATGAGTCACCTGTTTTCTGGCGCACCAGGTCAGGATTCTCCATAGTAGGGCACAAAGAGGGCCCGACTTCATGCCCCCCCCTTCTTACAGTGGCAACCACCATGGTGTTGCCTGTAGCTATGACAGCAATAGTGTTCAAGTAAAGGTCTTGGAACTGCTTTAGGGTCAAAAAGACCACCTTAGTTCCAGATAGTTAATGTGTAACTTGCTTTCTGGAAAGGGACCAGGCATTGTGTTCCCCTAATGAGCACTCACCCTTCTTTGGGTGCATCTGTAAAGATTGCAGAGCATAATTAGTGGGTGTAATGGTTGAACTTGAAACACATTGTCATCCTACAGCCACCATTTTAGATGGGGTGGAATGAACTGGGAACAGAGATCACCTTTTTGTGATTTTGGTACCCTCCAGCTGCTCTTAAGTGCCACTGTGTCGGCCTCATTTGGAGGTGACCAAGGTGGACTTGCTTTCCTATGGTCATCAGTAACCCTTCTAGAGGCATCAGCTGCCAGACCGGGAATGTGGGGTAAGAGAGAAGTTTCTGGATTTGCATTCAAGGTCTGCCAATGCTCTAGGGCGGATTTGACCTTAACCTCTATCAAGCTGAACTGGTAGCCTACCAAGTCGAAGACTTGCTTGAGGTCCACCATTCAAAACTACTCCTGGCACAGAGCTACTGGATTGTGCCGGAGACAGGTTTGTTGAGAACTGACTTGAGCAACTAGTCGCACCAGTGGGCTGTGGTACTTAACTTCATGCCATAGAAAAACCTCCTTCGCCACCACTGAGAGAAGACTCCCTGTGTACTGTGAACAGATCAAAGGGGAGTGTTGAACTGGCAGGAAAAGTCCTGGACGTGAAAAATTCCAGTACTTCCTTGTTGGTTGAAAGGGGTGAGGGAGTAGACAACCTTGAAGTTATCCACTCCCCTGGCTGAGATAGGTTAAAAATGGTTCCTGATGTTTTCATCTGAATTATTCAGGGAACTGTGCCACTTCTGCCTGGAGATATGGTCAAACTGGTCGTTTGGAGGGTAAAGCCTTCCTGGGAGATTCTATTGCACTTGGGGCTGGCCCCTAGGGCGGTCCAAGTTTTGCACAGGCAGGTTTGAGCCAAAAACAGTGGTGACAGGCTAGACCTCACTGATCCACACAGGAAGAAACCATCCAAAGGGATCTGCAACCTTTAGGTCATTTCCACACAACCCCACTGTGGAAAACTAATAGCCATTTATAAGAATTGTGACCTCTGGTCTGATTAACAGTTATTTTTCCCATTGCTTGAGATGTGTAAAACCAGCAAATGGGTTATAATCTTGAGGGGAAAGTTCAGCTTGAGAACTTAGGCCCCTGGTGTCAGCTGCCACTGGTTACAGGCTGGGTGAAAAGGCAAGCTGGGTGGCCAGTCTAGGAGGCTGGAAAACTGGTACCTCACTGGAGCCAGTAACATAAATTTGATGAACCTCCACAGTAACTGATACAGCAGATTTCTTGCTGGCAGTAGACTGACCAGTCCCATTGAGTCCGGCATCTCACCGGAAGCAGTTATTGGCTGATGTGAGGTTTGATAAGATTGTGGACAAGTCTTTGTTGGGACAGTCTTATCTATAGTCACCTTCTGCCTAGCTAGAAGGTCCCAACAGAAGGCTGGCTGGCTGGCTGACTGGTCCGGTAGATTGAGACAATCATCTCACTGATACCAGTGACTGTTCTAAGAATTTGTCAATTGCCTTAGGCAGCAACTGGTTGGCCTACAAGGCTACCTTGTCCCTTAGAAACTTCTGCTGGACTGTTAGCCATTCCTGTAGACCTGACCAGTACCAGGTCCTAACCAGTTATAGGTGAAGCAATCTGTAACCGGTTCCTGGTGAGTCCACAATTTTGCAAAAAGTAGCATCAGAGATGCCCATACCCCACAGCCTGGGGAAATAGTTTTCAACACCATGAGATATAGAAGTAGTGAAACTGTAACTGATACTTTCAGGGCATTGTCAGTTATATAAAGCTCCAAAATAATGTTTAAGTAGATAAAATAACATCTCAGACAAAGAAAATGTATGTAAAGATAAAGTATTAAAACAAGACAATTCAATAGCACGATGACCGCATTAATCACTATACCAAAAATTATGAAGCTGTAAAATTTTAATTAACTGAAGAACAGCTGTACTATGGAAATAGCACAATTATGTAAAAGTTCATATAATAATCAGTTGCAGCAGTCCATACGTCTTTGTCATAAGAGAAACATGTCTCATATATGACAGGTGAACATGCTTTGGCAGAGCCAAAGTTAAAGGTCACACCATGGGGCATATCTACACCCCCTAACCAATGTCCCTACCAAGTGTCAACTTTCTATATCATACGGAATCAAAGAAATAGCCTGGACAAGATTTTAAAATTCATGGTCACTATGACAAGGTTAAAGCTCAAATCAAGATTGCAGCATGATGTGTCACACCTACAACCTCTAAGCAATGTCCCTACCAAGCATCAACCTCCGACACTTAATGGTTTCAGAGATATTACACAGACAAAATTTTAAAGGTCAAGGTCACTACGGTAAGATTAAAAGTCAAATCAAGGTCACATCATGAAATTGCACACCTGCAAATCCCAACCAATGTCCCTACCAAGTATTAACTTCCTACACCTTACAGTTTCCGAGATATAGCCTGGACAAGATTTTATAGGTCAAGGTCACTAGAGCAATGTCAAAGGTCAAATCAAGGTCATACCATGACGTTGCACACCTACAACCTCCTACCAATGTCCCTACCATATATCAACTTCCTACACATTACGGTTTCTGAGATATAACCCGGACAAGATTTTATAGGTCAAGCTCACAACAACAAGGTCAAAGGTCAAATCAAGGTCACACCATGACATTGCACACATACACCCCCTAACTAAAGTCCCTACCAAATATCAACTTCCTACACCTTATGGTTTCCGAGATATAGCCCAGATAAGATTTTATAGGTCAAGGTCACTACGGCAAGGTCAAAGGTCAAATCAAGGTCACACCATGACGTTGCATACCTATACCTCCTAACCAATGTCCCAAACTCACTAGAGCTGGCAGAATTGAGTGAACTGGACTACTTCTTAGCAGGGTAGTGTTATATTAAAAATACCATATTCCTGCCCGTAGTGGTGGAATCAGCAGATTTTCTATATAACCAACAACACTCTGTAACCAGCAGAACTGGCAGGCTGTGACGTCTCTGTAACCAATGTTTTCACAGAGCAAGGGCCCCCCTTATTGCTGCTCTGCAGCTCCGGTAGGCTGGTTTCTCTGTAACTAAATAATTCAGACAGCCACAGTTCTGTATCATTAGTTAATTCTTTGGTAAATCTGCCGGCCCCATAGCCTGGTGTTCCAGGGTCAGTCTGGTTACTTCACTGGTATTTCTTTGCCTGTAAACCAGTCCTGTGGGGTCTGTAACCGGCTTGATGTGAAGCAACTGGTCAATGAAGATTGTGTAAGCCAGCACCCAGTCGGTAGATTCTGTAACTGGTTGATTGAAGCGATTTTCCTGAAGAAACTTCACCAGTAATTCTCTGTAACCGGCAAACCTCTGTAACCGGTAACCCTGCTGTCATCACTGGACTTGAAGCTTCCCTCTTGCCAGTAATGATGGGTACAGCAGATTTCTCTGTAACCGGCAATTCTCTCTCTGTGTAATCTGTAACCCTGCAGTCATCAATGAACCTTCCTTCTTGCCAGTAATGGTGGGGTCCTCACATAGCTGTGTCACCAGCAATTCTGTAACTGGCAATCCTGTTTAACTGGTAGCTCTTGTTGGATTTCTGTGTGACCACAACTGGCAGTCTGAACAGAACTGGTGCCGGTAACCCTCATCCTGACTGGTTAGAGACCCTACCGGTAGCCTGAACAGGACTGGTACCGGTCAAAAATTCTGCACTGGGGGGATAAAGGGTCTCAGTGATCACAATTGTACAGCTAGGTGAAAGCAACTCTTCTCTAACCGGTTCTGGTAGCCCCTCTACTCTCAACCTGCCCCAAAACCCATACCAAGGTAGGGTCTAAGAGGAGGGGAAAAGGCTAGCTGGAGACCCCACTGGTAGACTGAACAGAACTGGTACCAGTTAAATACATCACTAGGGATCTAAAGCCTCTGTGACTACTTGATATCTAGTATCTTCAGGTCACCACAACCAGTAGTCCGACCAGGACTGGTACCAGTAAAAGTACTTGGCATCTTCTTCTTGTAAGCTGAACCAGTCACAGTTGCGGATCTGTGTAGCCAAAAAATTCTTCAGGCCAACAGACGAGTTGCTGGATTTCTTCTTGCTAGCTTTGCCGGTCGTTGTAGGGAGATCTGTGAAGTCACATTACCGGCACTTCAAAAACTCACAGATTTCTGTGGTCATTTGTCATCTTAATTCTTCAGGCCAACAGACGAGTTTGCTGGATTTCTTCTGGCTAGTTTTAGTGGGTAATAAAATGGTCGTCTTCTTCCAGTTTAATTCTGTGTTGAACACAGCATATTAACACGATTCCTCCATGCGTGTCACGTGACCAGTTCAGTGTCATGTGACCGGCTTAAGCTGGAAGTGATGACATCAGACGATGCATTCTTCTCATTTCTTCTAAATTTCTTCTCGTCGACCTGCCCTAGGACATACACAAAGTGTTACTCGACAAGGGAGGGACTAGTTGTAATTGTGGATGAAAATATTGCTTCTGATGAGAAGAAAACGCTGCATAGAAGACACACGGCAACTCACCCACGACTTCGTCTTGACAACGAGCACAAGTAAATTCTTCAAAACTAGCCATAAAATGCTGGATAATGCCTCGTTTTAATCCTGGAGAGGCCACGATATGTAAGTAACACAATATACATATTTTCAAATGAAAATAAGCTTCAAAATTGTAGAAATTTCCAACTTTTCTTCAACTTCGAGATCACTTCAAAAACACATCTGCACACTACACACGCCAAACAAAACAGCTGAACTGACGTCACACTGTCTAGACAGGAAGCAAGTATGATGCGCCACCTAGCGAATGCACACTACTTGACCGATCCTGCCGGTATTATATACGGGACAGCATTTTCTGTCATTTGGCGGGACCGGTAGCGCCGACCGGCAAAGCAACTGTCCATTGGATAGGATGTATTGACGCAATAAAATTCAGGTTTAATACAGGGGCCAGTGCCTTTTCCTTTGTCTCTGTAATGGGCACAGTAAGTGTGGGAATTGAACCCCACCATTAAATGTCGACAAAGACCCTGTTTCTGCCCAGGTGAAGCCATAATGGTCTACAAGTGTTTATAAACAGTTAGTAGTAAAATAGATTGCAAATAAAGCATAAATAAGACACTAATCTTAAGACACTAAAAATCCATCTGCACATTACATGCGCCAAATGAAAAAGATGCTATGACGTTATGCTGCCTTGACAGGAAAGAAGTACGATGCGCCACCTGGCGAATGCACAGTGGGACTGGCCATGACACACAGCACGACTTTTTTCTGTCCTTTGGCAGGCCAGTCTGTGCCGACCGGCGGATTGGCAATTGTCCATTTGATAGGATGTATTAACGCAATAAAATAATCAATTGTTGCACAATTTATATATAAAATATTAAGTAATTTAAAAAGTGATTGACAGAAGTAAGATTTGAAAAACTTGTCAGACACTGCAAACCAAAAAAAAAAAGTTCATAAAACAACACAGAACATGCAAATTCTGCTGAACAATAGCAGGAAAAAAACCTGAATCCTTTAAAAAAAAAAAAAAAAGATAAAAGAAAATTGTTGTCATTAAACAAAAGGACATACTGTGGCCTGATGGAAAAAGTATGCAAAGTAGAACCAATGCTGCAGCTTTACTGTCTGAAAGAAAGACAATTGTTTTTGCACAGTAAAAACAAAGTGTCCCAAGATAAATGTGTATTGGGGTTTTATGCATAAATTCAGAATGGACACCAAAAATGGCAGAGCTATTTAAAAAAAAAAAAAATTTGGACTGATGCCTTTGGACAAGCTTTTCGGGCCAAAAGATCACCCACACATGTTGTATCAATTCAGCAATAAATGCATTCTTCACAGAAACTCAAAATGGTCACCAGAAATGGCAGAAAAGAAGATTTTCAGCGATCAATACATTCTTCACAGAAACTCAAAATGGTCACCAAAAATGGCAG
This sequence comes from Sabellastarte sp. h YS-2021, assembly GCA_964017235.1. NCBI lineage: Eukaryota > Metazoa > Annelida > Polychaeta > Sabellida > Sabellidae > Sabellastarte > Sabellastarte sp. h YS-2021. The sequence continues at coordinate 79,440,838 of OZ024934.1, read as the reverse complement.
GAAAGAAGTTTTTTTGTTTTTTTTTGTGAAAATGGGCAGGTGACTTTGCATTTCTGAGATAAGTGCACTTTTGGGTTTTATGCAAAAATTTTTGATGGCTGCCAAAAATGGCGAGGCAATTTTTTGGGGGGAAAATGGGCAGAAGACTTTGCACATAGCCTCAGGAATAAATTTTTAATACTAGTATTTGTGTTTTGGGATATTATACAGCGATTCAAGATTACAAACAAGCAATCAGTGCCTATGAATAGGTTTTGTGTCAGCTGACTGTGTGTTTTGGGTTTCAGAGTATAAATGAAGGATGAAAAGGACACAAAAGTTGTGCCCAGCAACAGGCCTGGGGTGAGTACAAGTACATGTACTTGTGCTTAATTACTCATTTTCAAGTACTTGTACCTGACAGCTGAAAACTAAAATTACTTGTACTTGTACTTGGCTAAAATATCCAAGTACTTTTCAATTACTTTCAAGTACATTCCAAGTACATTTGTAGTTTTATAACTTCAATTAAGTGACTCATAAGGTGTGAATTTTTTAAGTGTCTCTTTCAGCAGAGTGTAAATAGATTGTAGTTTGTGTTGTTTTATCAAAGAACAAAGGGCTGTTCAGTTAGTTCAGTTTAATCAACCCCTTTTCACATTTTAAACAAAAGACCCACTCAGAACATTCAGAATATAGCTGTGTATTAATCATAAAGGTGCAGCATTTCATTTATCCTTTTTCACTTGTACACTAAAGATCCACTCAGTCACAACATAGCTTTGCTTTTATCATAAATGGGTAGCATTAAACCTGCCCTTATTCATTTTCACACAAACTACCCACTCATGTGTTGATGTGTTGATGTCAAGCTTGGTGGAGAGGAGGGAAAATTACTTGCAGCTGATTACTTGTTTATGTAAGGCAAACAAACTAATCCCTTACATAAATAAACTGTTGACTCATTCATTTCAATGAATCCCTGAAAAAAGCCCAATTTTGAAAAATTGATGGGCGACTTTCCTACCCATCACTTTAGCTGATGGGCAATTTTCCTGAAGGGCTTTTTTGCTGATGGGATTCACTTGATGGGCATTTTCCTGATGGGCTTTTTTCCGTACACCCATTTGAATACACCCCTTTATAAAGAAATATCTGTGTTTGGTATATCTGCCTTGGCTTTTTACACTATACATTGAAATTGCCCTTAAACATAAAGTTTCATTTCATTTGTTCATTCATTCATTTATTAAATGTATTCCAAACACCAATCATATATAATATCAGTTTTACATAAAGGACTGGTAGAAATCCTTTCAAAACTTTTTATGTGCTCCAAGTAACTAATCATTGCCTTCAACACAAGCATACTGATGTCCAAGAGGATCTTTTCAATTCAGACTTTTTATTATTGCAACACAGGATATCCATGCATTCATGTGTTCACTCAGAGACAAAATTTGTGAAAGACCCGTATTTATTAAGTGTAACAAGAAAAATAATGGAGCACATTTTAGCTCATCAGTGTTCATTGAATGATTGTTTTAAATTGTACATCTCAATAAATAATTAATTTTAAATATAAAGTAATAATCTAGTTATCATAGTTTTTGGGTCATACGCTATAAAAGTATTTCTACTTGCAATTTTTCAAAGTACTTGTACATGAGTCTTGAGACCAGTACTTGTACTTGCAACCTGTCAAAGTACTTGTACTTGGCCCCATGTACTTGACCCCAGTCTGCCCAGCAAATGTATTCAGAAGTAAAGTACCAAGTTAACTGTTTAGGAGTAAAATTTAGGTGGAAACATATTTAAACAAAATACTGTAAATGCAATAGTTTTTGGGTTACAACTGATTTACTCAGCAGTGAGAATCTCAAAGTAGGTTTTGCTCAGCTGTGCAATATGTTAAAGGGCTGCAATTTTACTATGGTATATAGCTGATCCAAAAGTAGGTGAATAGCATATTTAAAGAAAATACTGTAAATGTAATATTTATCAAGTTACAACTGATTTACTCAACGGTGAGAACATGAAAGTAGCTATTGCTCAGCTATGCAATGAGCTACCGGTTTGCAATTTCACACTGTTATAGGTGACCCAAAAGTAGGTGAACAACATATTTAAACAAAATACTGTAAATGCAATAGTTTTCAAGTTACAACTGATTTACTCAACAGGGAGAACCTGAAACTAGATATTACTCAACTATGCCATGAGCTACAGGTCTACAATTTCACTATGTTATAGCTGACGCATAAGTTGGTGAACAACATATTTAAACAAAATACTGTAAATGCAATAGTTTTCAAGTTACAACTGATTGACTCAACAGTCAGAACCTGAAAATAGCTATTGCTCAGCTATGCAATAAGCTACAGATCTGCAATTTCACTATGTTATAGCTTATTCAAAAGTATATGAATAACATTTTTAAACAAAATTCTCTAGATGCAATAGTTTTCAAGTTACAAGTAATTTACTCAATAGTGATAACCTCAAAGGAGCTGTTACTCAGCTATGCAATGAGCTGCAGGTCTGAAACTATACTATGTCATAGCTGACCCAAAAGTAGGTAAATAAGTTAAATAACATAATTAAAGAAAACACTCTAAAAGCAATAGTTTTCAAGTTACAACTGATTTACTCAAGAGTGAGAACCTCAAAGTACCTATTGCTCAGCTATGCTATGAGCTACAGGTCTACAATTTCACTATGTTATAGCTCACCCAAAAGTAGGTGAATAACATATTTAAACAAAATTCTCCAACTGCAATTGTTTTCAAGTTACAACTGATTTACTCAACAGTGAGAACCTCAAAGTAGCTATTACTCAGCTATGCTATGAGCTACAGGTCTACAATTTAAAGAAAACACTCTAAAAGCAATAGTTTTCCAGTTACAACTGATTTACTCAACAGTGAGAACCTCAAAGTAGCTATTACTCAGCTATGCTATGAGCTACGGGTCTACAATTTCACTATGTTAGAGCTCACCCAAAAGTAGCTGAATAACATATTTCTAAAAAATTCTTGAAATGCAATAGTTTTCAAGTTACAAGTGATTTTACTCAATGTGGAAGGTATTGAAAAGTCAGAAAGTAGCTATTACTCACTTGGCTATTGGGATAGACACCCAAGTTATTCACCATGTTGTAGCTATGGAAAAAGTAGCTGAATAACATATTTTATCAAAATGCTCTAAATGCAATACTTTTCAAGTTATAAGTGATTTAGTGCATGATTTTAAGAATTTTCATGCATTAAAAATAATTTTAAAAATTCAGAAAAAAATAATTTAAAAAGATCCAGGCCTGATATTCACACAAGGTAATCTACCTGTGGCCTCGCAAATATATGCAGGATAATTGAGACATCCCTCCAATAGTCAATGAAAAAATAAGTGATTTAGTGCCTGATTTCATGAATTTTAATGCATTAAAAATTATTTTAAAAAATTCATAAAAAACACTGAATACAGATCCAGGCCTGATACTCTCATAAGGGAATCTACTTGTGGCCTAATACATATATGCAACATAAGAGAGAAATCAATGCAATAGTCAATGAGAAAATTGTGATATAGTGTTGAAATTTTCACACTTTGGGTGGGGGTACCTCACTTGTAATGGCTCTGGGGAACAGATCTACATGCCTTGAACACTTTTTCATCCTCGACAGATAAGGTATCTTTCAAAAAAACAGCATGTCTCTGGGCCTTATAGTTTTGGAGGAGAACTTGTTCACGCGGACACAGACGTCAGCTGACAAAAAAAATTGGACAGATGCCGATACATATTCCATCTGGGCCAAGAATTCGGCCGAAATCTCAGAAATAATTCCATGTTTGTATTTTATGCAAAATTCAAGATGGCAACCAAACAGATTTTTTTTGCAAAAATGAGAAGATGCCTTTGCAGATATTCACCAGGTCAAAATTCAGCCGAAATCACCCTTTGTCACACCAAATACAAGATAAATGTGTTATGTTTTATGCAGAAATTCAAGATGGACTCTAAAAATGGTGGGACAAATAGTATTATAAAAATAGGCAGATGCCTTTGCATATACCCTTCAGGCCAAAAAATTGGCCAAAATCAATCCATCTTAATATCGGTGCTGAGATCAGTCTGCTTTTGTGTTTTATGCAGAAATTAAAGACAGCGACCAAAAATGGAGGGAGAATGGGTTTTTTTTTAAAGTATAGGTATGACTCTGCTACAGCCCTCTGAAGCAAAAACTTGGGCCAAAATTGCTCTATCTTGCACCATTATTGAGACATTAAAAATTTATTTTCATTCAGAAAAAAAAATATGCTTAAAATTAATTATAAATAAGTCCGCCATTTGGTATCAGATCACTTCCAAAAGTTAATGATTTCTACATCTACATTTAATGACATCTATATAACTAACCTACTTGCCAAATTTTATGTGAATAAGTGAAGCATTTGGTACGAGCATATTTTTGGTCATGTTACTTCTCTAATTGGTTGAAAATTTTTTCAGGGCTACTCCATTGAGTAAGAAATCTAAAATTCGCCACATATCTGAAATTCGCCACAGGTGAAAATACTAATAAAATAAATGAATTGTGGTGAGATTTGTTGACTGTATAGTAAATTAAGGCTTTTTGAACTGAAAAACAATTTTTAGACAAAAACATCATTTTCTTCATAAAATTAACTATGGTTTTAGAGGTGGCGAATTTTAGATTCCTGGCGAATTTTAGATTTCTTACTCTACACATAACAAATTTGAAGAGAAACCCCCACGTGGTCGCTTAGCTATGGCCCATAGAAAATGTGGGAGCCAGTGATATTAATAGCCCTTTCTGCGTGAATTTTCTCCAATATACAAACAAGCGCTCAGCAAGGGATGCTTGTTCAGTATACACTGTTAACTGTAAAAATACACAGCTTTTAGGCTTTATCACAACTGGTTGACTGATGTAAGAGATACATTCCTTCAACAAAAGGCTATTGCAGCAATCTTATCATACTATCACACTGATTAAGGTATTTTAAAACCTTTATACCTCCACCAGTAGTTATGTTTTTGGATTCGATAATTTTTCTGTCGTCTGTTTGTAGATTTGCCTGTGTTTGTAAGTACTCCAAAAGTAGTAAAGTGATCTTTCTGAAAATTTTTAAGGACAGACCATTAAGATCTGGATAATATTCCGGATACAAAAAAAAAACAAAAAAAAATCCCCCAAATTCGGGAAATGCCCACCATTTGATGTACAGACACAAATGTTGCTAGGCATTTTACCAAAATGGTTGATTCCAGAATGAACCACCTCAATACAATATTAGCATCCAAGAAGAAATGCCAATATGCCACAGAAATTTATCATCTATTTACGTAATATGCTAAAGCTACTACATACTACAGTAAAAAATAGCATCAGAGATGCCCATAACCCAAAGAATGGGGAAATAGCGTTCAATTATATACACCATGAATTATACATAAGAGGTGAAACAGTGCAAAGATTAAAGGACTTTCAGAACAGACAATGTAAGCTATGCAAGGGTACAAAAGAAATAACACTGTATGTAAAGATAAAGTATCTAAACACGACAATTTGATGACAGCATTAACATGTAAACTAAAAGTTATGAAGCTGTGAAATGTATTAACTGAAGTATAGTTGTCAATAAAGATAGCACGATTTGGCAGTAGAAACCATTCTAGCAGAGCTAAAGTCAAAGGTCAAATCAAGGTCACACCATGTTACACACCTACAACCCCCAACCAATGCCCCTACCAAGCCTTAACTGCCTAAACCTTATGGTTTCTGAGATACAGCTCAGACAAGATGTTTTCCCGCATCCCACACACCCACCCACCTGCCCAGCTGGACACCATGGGTGAAAACAATACCCACACAGTCTTTAAAGGCCGTGAGGTAGTAAAACTAGCCACATGCAATTCTGTTACAAGTAAAGCAATAGTTAATTACCTCATCTTCTTTTATATCTTCTATGTAAACATCAATCTTCATAGCACATTAGAGTGGGAGAAATAAAACAAAGAATTGGCATAATTATGAATTATATTTGATGTTAATGTTTGCTCTAGATAGGATCAAATGATGTTTAGTTTTGTTTTAGAAAGTATAGTACCACATGATGTTTTTTTCATGTATTGCTTTAGATAAAATCTCATGATTCTTAACATTTTATTTCGTTTTCGACAGTATAGTACTACATAATGTTTAGTATTGCCTCGGTGTAGTAGAGGACAGTATCACTAGCAAATTGCAAATTTAATAAGTAAATTAAATTTTTATAAGTTAATACCCTATCCAATGGACAATTGCTTTACCGGTCGGCGTGACCGGTCCCGCCAAACGTCAGAAAAAGACGTCCTGTAAAACTACCAGCAGGACCGGTCACAGAGTTTGCATTTGCCAGGTGGCGCAAGGTATATCATTTCCTGTCTGGTCATAATGACGCCATAGCATCTTTTTCGTGTCTAATCCTATTAAGACCCCTAGTAAGCTGATAGCGGGGCCGGATGGATGGGCCTTGCCTGTCCATTGGATAGGGTATTAACTTATAAAAATTTAACTTACTTATTAAATTTGCAATTTTATTGCGTTAATACATGCTATCCAATGGACAATTGCTGAATAACTACCGCTTGGAAGGCGGGTAAGCTGCTAGGGACATACATGAACTCGTAAGAGAACAAAACTGATAAGGCCCATTTTGACCTAGGGTCAGGTGACCCTGAAAGGTCAAGACGGCTAAGACTAACCGGTTAACCGGAAGTCCAAGGTTGCCCCCCCCCCCCTTTTTCTCAGAACCTGCTCTGAGAATAGGAAGAGGGGGTTGAGTTCAGTCCCATAAGAAATAAAATTCCCAAAGGAAGCAAGGCACACCGGACCGGACAGAATTGACAGTATCTCGTCTGTTAAGGTCTGCCAACGTTCTGGTGTGGGTCTGACCTTGCCCTCCCCGAGGTCGAACTGGTAACCTACGAAGTTGAAGACCTGTTTTGGTTCCAGTTCTGACTTCTCCTCGTTCACCAGCCACCCTAGTTCTCGACAGAGAGCTACTAAGGTCTGTGTATGCTGTAGACAAGTTTGGTTGGACGTGGCTCTCACCAACCAGTCGTCTAGGTACTGGTGGGTTCTTATACCCCTCTGTAAGGCCATCAGTTTGACCTCTTTGGCCACCACTGTGAACTCAATAGGTGATGTGGACAGACCAAAGGGTAGAGCTTTGAACTGATAGGACTGACCCTGGATGTGAAAACGCATGTACTTCCTGGACTGACTGTGAATTGGTATGTGGAAGTATGGGTCCTTGAAGTCTATGGAAGTGACCCACTCCCCTACCTGAAGGGAGGTCCTTATCTTCTCTGGGGTCTCCATTTTGAACGACTCTGTGTTTAGGAAGGTGTTCAGAGTGCTCAGGTCCAGGATGGGTCTCCACCGGTTGTTGGGTTTGGGAACCAAAAATAACCGGTTGTAAAAACCCAGTGAGTTTTGGTTTGGTACCGGTTCGACTGCATTTTTGTTTGTCAGCTGATACAGTGCCTCCAGAAGGTGGGACTGTCTTTGTGGGTTGACATAGTTGCTTATGACAGTTGGTGACCTGGTTAAATTGGGTCTGAACCGGAAGGGAAGGGTGTAACCCTCTCTCAGTATTGTGACTACTTTTGGACTCGAACCCAGAGCCTCCCATTTCTTCCAAAACTGTTGTAGTCTGGCCCCTACAGGTGGATTTATGACAACAGGTAGGACATTTGTGACAGTATTTGCAGAACTCAAGTGACCTACACAGGAAACATCGTTCACATGCTTTATTTCTGTATGATTGTAACAAAAATTGGGATTTACACCTTTCCTTTTTGTGGCAACCCTGTGACAGAATGAACATTTGCAACAAAAGAGTTTACATGTAAAAATACAGTCTCGCTCTTGTTGGCCACTGGTGAAGGGTTTAAATCTTGCTTCTTGCCGGATACATGTACAGAGTTCTTCACTCCGGCTACATTTAAGACACAGTAATTGTCATTTATGCTTTTTGAAACCCTTGGCCGGCTTTTGGGTGAAGTTTGAGGCTTTACCATGACCTTTCTGTCCAACTTGCCGGTTCCGAATTTGCTTCCAGGCCGGTGTAGTGGGCTTCTGGTCCGGTTGTTGTGTTGCTCTGCCATTTGAGGAAACGTACGGATGAAAACGTCCGGGTTTCCTGTGCACACTGTCAGAAGAACGCCTCTCTTCACTATGGGAAATTTCATCTTCAGCCTTCACCAGCAAACTGTCCGGAAACAGTTAGTTAAGATGAACTGGTGCTGTACGTAAGGCAGTCAAGGTATCTGGCTTTACTCCATCACATAAAAATTCTAAATAACTGACTCGACGTGCCAGAGTGAGGTTGGCCATGCTGATAAAAACTCCCTCTGAGAGATCCTGCATTGTACGCAGACATTGCTTGTGAAATAGAACGGTTGAATGTAACCAGATATTTGAGTTCTTCAACAGCTTGTTGCGTTCTCTCTGCTGCCTTGCCTTTTCCTGTGTCTACCCGGAGTGACTTCAACTGTGTAACCATGGAGTCCTGTACTTTTGTCAAACATCTCGACAGACCAGCAGCCTGGTTACACATCACTGACTGTTCCCGGAACGCCCTCTCCCACCTTCTCAACGTGTCCTGGCTAAAAGTACAGGAAGCAGGGGCAGAAGGCAAACTCCGTCTGGCCACTCTGGTAAAGGTACTGTTGAGTTTGGCTGGTTCCGGAGACCAGTCACATACAGTTGCAGAAACAGAGTCCTTCTTATCTGTATGCATAGCATACCATTTTGATGACCTGGGTGTCTTCACAAACTGGTCCCGTACTGTGGAAGGATAACCTTCAGCAACAGTCACATTAAGTCTCTCAAATTTCCTGCACAGCCACTCATCTACCGGTAACCTCACTGAGACTTTGCTGGCTGGTTTGGTTCAGGAACCGGCAAAAGGATTATCATCTAGGGAGGAAGATGAATGGTCGTAGTCAGGGATCTGATGCCTGCCCATAAAGGATCTGACCTCTCTGATAGTCTCCCTGTAGTTGGCATCTTCAGAGAGATCCTGGTCAGTCGCATCTTCCGGTACATCACCCTGGACGTGAACACTAGCTGGTGAAGCCGGTTCCCCATCCACTTCTGCCTCACTGTCAGATTCACCGGCAAACTCATCAGGTCATACACCGGGAAGTGGCTTGTTCAACTGTTCAACTGGGCAGAACTTCAGGACCTGCACCAGGAGCCTGTGGAGGCTGGGTGGCTGTCCCTGCACCGGGAGCCTGTAAAGGCTTGGTGGCTAACTCAGCACCGGGAGCCTGTAAGGGCTGGGTGGCCACATCAGAGGTACCAGGACCCTGAACAGGGCGGGTAGCACTCCCATTCTCATCTCTCACAGCACTCGTACCGGGAACCCCCAGCGGAGGTTGGGTAGCCATCAACTGTGAAGAAACACTGGCAGTCTGAGCAAGACCGGAGCCAGTACTCTCAGCAAACATAACACTAGTAGAAGCACCCGGATCAAAGAAAGGGTGTTCTCTGGGCACCACAGAAGCAGTACTGACAGGTCTCACCGGCACAGCAAAGGACTGGTTAAGAAGCATAGCTTCTATACGGGAAAACCTCTCACTCCACTTGTCATCAAGGGACTTGAGATAATCTGAAGTGGGCTTACTGCTGTGTTTACGTTTGCTGGATCTTGGAGAGCCATAAGAACGCTTCTTCTTCTGCTTGGGGGTAGATTCAACTGAAGACGGCTTGTCAGCACTAACCCGTCCCAAAAGAGTGACCTCTGATGGGTCCATGAGAGTGGGGGTCGCTAGCTTCAGATTTCTTCTGCTCTCCACGTTCTTTTCTTGCCTTGTAAGTCGGAGTGGCCAGTTGAATAATCTGAGGAGGCGCAAACGCCTTACATATATGGCAATCTAGTTTCTTGACACAGGGGTCGTCTCCCACCCCCTTCTCAAGACAACGCGTGTATTTCTTGTGGTGTCGAATATGGCCATAACGTGCCCGCAAGAACCTCGTTTCTGTCCAGGAGATGACATGATGATCAGTAAACTAGCAGAAATAATTTGTACTACTTGAAATAAAATAAAATGGAAGAGTTCGTTGTAAAACTTCAAAAACGTATCTCTGATGAAAAACGTCTGCACACTCTTTCGCCCCAAACGAAAAAGATGCTATGACGTCATTATGACCAGACAGGAAATGATATACCTTGCACCACCTGGCGAATGCACACTCTATGACCGGTCCTGCTGGTAGTTTTACAAGACGTCTTTTTCTGACGTTTGGCGGGACCGGTCGCGCCGAACGGTAAAGCAATTGTCCATTGGTAGGATGTATTAACTCAATAAAAATGATGTTTGATGTTGTTTTACAGAGTATAACATCACATAATGTGCAATGTTGCATTAGCGAATCCAGAAGTGACAGCAGAAATTAACACACAGTCAGAATTTCTGCATTACTAAAATTGTATGACTGTCCATGAAAATAATCCATTACTAATTTATAGCATGCGCATACATGTATTATGTAAAAACAAAATGGCCATTACAATTCATTTGTGGTGCAGGAATTATAGGAGGTCATTAAATGCATATTGCAAATACATGAAATTAGCTTATTAATAATTAGGTGCACAATAACTTAAAGTCTGAAGAATTTAGATAAAAAATATTTATTTAAAACTATAACTGTAAGAAAAAGCATATAACTAGCACATCAATTTTTTCTATGGAACTAGCACTGATCGACATGGCTGGATCTTTACCTTTTTATAATCCATAATTCCTTGAAGTATTCTTTCTGTCAAAAAGAACAGGTAGATCCCACCAATCACCACAGTTGATTTCCAAACAAAATCATCTTTGAATGGGCTATTTTCATGAGGAAGCCCAAAACACTGTAATATATAATATTAATACATACATCTACTACTATAAATTTGACTGCCTAACTGTTGCTCAATTTCTTGGTTACATCACTTACATGTGAGCTGATTAAATCATCTGGATTTTACTTTGCTTTCAATACTTTATTTTAGTCATAGAGTAAGAAATCTAAATTAGCCACCTCTAAAACCTTAGTAAATTTTATGAAGAAAATGATGTTTTGTCTTACAATTGGTATTTTTCAGTTCAAAAAGCCTTAATTAACTGCACATTCAACAAATCTCACCTGAATTCATTTATTTTATTAGTATTTCCACATGTGGCGAATTTCAGATATGTGGCGAATTTTAGATTTTTTTACTCTAGCATAATGGGGATGAAGGAAAATAATGCACACTAGCTGGATTCTGCACTAAAAAACATCAGAATCCTAAAAACCAACTACCAACTTCTTCATCCCAGTGCCCTGTTCTAATTCTAATAGTACTTCAATAGTCCTTAATCCCTCTCTTAAAGACAGACACTAGGTGCACACGACACAGAAAAGCAATCAGATCCATTATCATATAAACAGACATACATCTGGGGTCAGCACTATGAAGAAAGACCGGAAAAAAACCCTAGAAACTACGGAAGGTTACACTTTTACAAGGGGATGGGTTTTCAACTTCTTTCTGACCCAGTAGAGAGAAGTAGCCGAGTGTACAGTCATTATCAGGACATCTGTTGCTTGACAAGATATATCAAGAGATGGCTGAGAGTACCAGTGAAAACAGAAATGTAGATCAATGGTGAAGGTGTTATATACATATGTATTGTCTTTCATATAGGCCAGACTCTATTTCACTATGGTGGCCTGATAGAGTCAGATATGTTAACTTGGCCATAGAATATATGAAATTTGATACTGGAAGCCTCTTGTTCTTCTCAATTTCTCAGATTTTTAAGTTACTTAAAGCAGGTTGGTTACAGCTCCTTTTGCAAGTTGCACAGCATTATTAATAGATAGACGTACAGTACTAGGACATTAAGAATACTTTATATGTATGTTTAAAAAGTAAAATTTTTATGACTCACTGACTGAGTGGTCGATATTGAGAGAGCTGAACCATTAACAGCTTTCCTCTAACATCATCAAGTAATTGTTCACAAATATTTTACTGGCACTTTAAATTTTCAAATTACAATATCTCCCTCATTACTGCCTGGGTTTAAAGTAAACATATGAGAACAAGCTATGTGAAAAGAGCTTTCAAATGATATATGCAATATGTTTGTTGGTTGGTGATTTTTAAATATTTATAAAAAATAGCATCAGAGATGCCCGTACCCCACAGCCGGGGGAAATAGTTTTAACACCATGAGAGATATAGAAGTAATGAAACAGTACAAAGACCGGGATACTTCCAGCGCAGTGTCACTTATATAAAGGTCCAAAATAATAATAGATAAAATAACAACTAAGAGAAAGAAAATGTATGTAAGGATAAAGTATTAAACCAAGACAATTCAATAGCAAGATGACAGCATTAATCAGTATACTAAAAATTATGAAGCTATATATAAAAATTTTATTAACGGAAGAACAGCTGTCAATGGAAAAAGCACAATTATGTAAAGTTCATATAATAATCAGTTGCAGCAATCCATATGTGTTTGTCATAAGGGAAACATGTCTCAAACATGGCAGGTGAACACGCTTTGGCAGAGCCAAAGTTAAAGGCCACACAACTATGCATACCTACACCCCATAACCAATGTCCCTACCAAGTGTCAACGTTCTACATCTTACGGAATCAGAGAAATAGCCTGGACAAGATTTTAAAACTCATGGTCACTATGACAAGGTCAAAGCTCAAATCAAGATTGCAGCATGATGTGTCACACCTACAACCCCTAAGCAATGTCCCTACCAAGCATCAACCTACACTTAATAGTTTCAGAGCTATTGCCCGGACAAGATTTTAAAGGTCAAGGTCACTACAGTAAGATCAAAAGTCAAATCAAGGTCACAATATGACATTGCACACATACAACTGCCAACCAATGCCCCTACCAAGTATCAACTTCCTACACGTAATGGTTTCAGAGATATTGCCCACACAAGATTTTAAACGTCAAGGTCACTACAGTAAGATCAAAAGTCAAATCAAGGTTACATTATGACAATGCACACCTACAACTGCCAACCAATGCCCCTACCAAGTATCAACTTCCTACACCTTACAGTTTCCGAGATATAGTCTGGACAAGATTTTATAGGTCAAGGTTACTACGGCAAGGTCAAAGGTCAAATCAAAGTCACACCATGACGATGCATACCTATAACCCCCCATCAATGTTCCTACCAAGTATCAACTTCCTACACCTTACAGTTTCTGAGATATAGTCAGGACAAGATTTTATAGGTCAAGGTCTCTACAGCAAGGTCAAAGGTCAAATCAAACTCATACCATGACGTTGCACACCTACAACCCCCCACCAATGTTCCTACCAAGTATCAACTTCATACACCTTACAGTTTCCGAGATATAGCCCAGGCAAGTTTTATAGGTCAAACTCACTATGACAAGGTCAAAGGTCAAATCAAAGTCACACCATGATGATGCATACCTACAACCGCCCATCAATGTTCCTACCAAGTATCAACTTCCTACACCTTACAGTTTCCGAGATATAGTCAGGACAAGATTTTATAGGTCAAGGTCACTACAGCATGGTCAAAGGTCAAATCAAACTCACACCATGACGTTGCACACCTACAACCCCCTACCAATGTTCGACCAAGTATCAAGTTCCTACACCTTACAGTTTCCAAGATATAGCCCACGCAAGATTTTATAGGTCAAGCTCACTACAACAAGGTCAAAGGTCAAATCAAAGTCACACCATGACATTGCACACCTACAGCCCCTAACGAATGTCCCTATCACCCATCAACTTCCTACACATTACGGTTGCTGAGATATAGCCCGGACAAGATTTTATTGGTCAAGGTCACTACAACAAGGTCAAAGGTCAAATCAAGGTCACACCATGCCGATGCACACCTACACCCCAAAACCAATGTCTCTACTAAGTATCAACTTCCTACACCTTACGGTTTCCGAGATATAGCCCAGACAAGATTTTATAGGTCAAGGTCACTACGACAAGGTCAAACGTCAAATCAATGTCACAGCATGATGTTGCATACCTACACCCCTTAACCAATGTCCCTACCAAGTATCAACTTCCTATACCTTACAATTTCCGAGATATAGCCCGGACAATATTTTCAAACTCAAGGTCACTATGGCAAGGTCAAATCAAGGTCAGGCCATAATGCTGCACACCTACACCTCCTAACCAATGTCTCTACCAAGTATCAACTTCCTACATGTTACAGTTTCCGAGATATAGCCCGGACAAGATTTTCAAACTCAAGGTCACTACAGCAAGGTCAAAGGTCAAATCAAGGTCAGGCCATGACATTGCACACCTACACCTCCTAACCAATGTCCCTACCAAGTATCAACTCCCTATACCTTACGGTTTCTGAGATACAGGCCAGACAAACTTTTTCCCGATGCCCACCCACCCGTCCGCCCGCCCATCCGGACACCATGGGTGAAAACAATACCCCGACAGCCCTTAAGGGCTGTGGGGTAAAAAGCTACACGCTTTGTAGCAGTAAATGCCAAAATTTTCTTGCGATATGGCCTGGGCACAGACAATGCCATCCACTCCTTCCACTGTACTTTTTGAGACAGTTACTTTAATTTGCAGTGATTACTAATTTAAAATTGGACTCTACAAAAGGGACAATCTATCAATATTTCAATATTTATCAACATGGCTTCCTATATTTCAATATTGATACCAAAAATGTAAATTTCAATAACATTTTTTATACCTCATGAAGCAGTATGTCCAAAGTATTTGTGTATGATATAATTACATAATTTACATTATATTATCATAGCAATATTCATATCACTGGAGATTATATGTTTAAAGATATTGATTAACAGTACAGTAGCCTTGTTGTAAAGTTTCGAAAATATATTATATAATTGTTTTGATAAATAAGAGACTACTGGCTGTGGATGCTGTATTTTACAGTGTGAGACAATATTTCATTATTGATCAATATGCTATGTTTAATACGGATTGATATACACATTCAAACTGAAATTCAATCCCTAAACTACTAGATTCATAAATTTACTAAGTAAATGCATCTTGATTACCTCAGGTATTAGAAAAATAATACTGCTTCCAGTGAGTGTACCCACACCAAGAGCCACCATGAACATGAGGAGATTCTTGTAGAAGGATCGCTTCATCAGAGGAATGAATATTAGTCCTAACAAAGCACACAGGTTGATCAGGGTAACGCAAAGAAAGCCAAACCCCCATACTGAAAGATAAAAATACAATAAAATTTCTTTAAGAACAACTCTGACTTATAGAATTTACTTTTCCTTTAGGACCATCCAGTGGTCCTGAAGAGAATTTTCAATTAATATTTAAATTGTCATCTGAAAATCCTTTCAAATTATTATTATTTGTCGAACTTAATGTTTTAAGTATCGTGGATTCTCAGTTAGCTATAATGTCTTGATTGTATGCTAATGTATAATTTTGTGAATACTTTCTGTTTCAGTTGAATTTTTAAAATTACTTAAGGATATTATTAGTTTCTAATCAGCATATCTTTTGGGGTTTCATATATGAGATTAAAAGATCTGCCATTAAGGCATTAACACAAATTCTAAAGATACAAGGCCACCAGTATAGATAAGCATGAAATTCAATATAAAAACACCAAAAATGTACACTAACATTACATAATGAGTACAAAAACACACATTAAAGCTTAAGAACAAGCTTGGACTTTTGATTGTTCCTCCAAAATTGCAAATGATTTATAATCAGAAGCTAATGGTGTAGTTATCTACGACAGTCCTCTGTAATTTCTGAGATTCTGCTAAATCTGTATGACATACAAGATCCTGACAGAAACTGTATATTTTACTGACCATTTCATAACAGTAGTGTTAGGAATCGGTCTGAAAAATCAGAATCGATTAATCGGTAATTCTTAATGATCAATATCGATTATAATCGTTTTTCTGCTTGTTTTTCAAGAAAGACAAAAAAATTCTTTTTATTTTCAAAAATCATAATACAGCACTTTCTATAGGTCAATCATAAATTCTATGTTATTTGGTTAGAGTTTGTGGCAAGGTAAGGTACATTAGAAAACCAGTAGGTTGAAAGACCCAAGAAGTATGTTTAATGTAATAATTTATTAAGGTAACCTTAACAGTTACAAATTTATATTTATTTTCATCAACCCTTTTCAATACATAAATCTTTTATGGTGTTTGAGTGTAACCTCGGCAGATTAAGCAACCAAAATATGTATGCTAAAAATAAACATTATTTAAATCACTTTTGTTCAAGGTCACTCCATGTTACTGTTTTTATAACACATAGCCAATCTTCTTACTTCTGTCTTAAATTTTACTTCAGACTGCAAATATCTCCAACTAGCTTCACAGTTCAAACATAGTGAGTCCCCTGAACTCTTTTTTGTGTATATGTTACTGTAAAGTGTTTTCCTATTATTCTGCTAAATTCCTCTCATCCTGAAAAAAACATCCCATGAATTTCCCTTTTTAAGCAGATCTATATGATCAATTCATTTCATATAATAATAGTTTGTTAAATACTGTACAATTCTAAGTATGATAATTTAGTGAGCATTTAATTTTTATTATTCAACAAAATTTGTCAAAAATATTCATGGCAGATTGCTGAAGTGTTACAGTAATGAGGACTGATCTCTGAACTTGATTTATCACCAAGGTCGTTATTCTCCATTTACAATGAGATGCATGTTGTGTATGAAACAGTGGAAGACTGGAAGTTGAATTTAACATAGGTTGAACTTAGTTTATTTGTATTAAAAGATCTTCTAAAAACATACATATATTTCGCGTTTTAGTTGTAACCAACAGGAAGTACCATTGAAAGAAACATGGCAGATAACGTAAACAAATGTTACGAAAATAAAATGTTGAATATCTGTACAATAAGGGAAAATTAGGTGGCTTTTAAATGTTATTTTCAATTCATAATCGATTCTTAAGATGAGAACTGATTTTCTACATCGAAAGTTTTAAATAGACGTCGAATCGATTTTCCGTCGAATCGTAGGACCACTACATAACAAATTACCATTTGCTTCAATTTCTCATCACTGGTCACTGATAATTTTTATTAAAACTGTCAGGGAACAATAATTAGAGAGGAGACCTTTAATACAGATTTTATGGTATATTTTATGTTCTTTGGCATGGACCATTGGTTCATTTCAATGTTGTATGTTTCAACAGAGTTTTTAAAACTGAGGTACTAGAAAAAGGTTTTTGCCAACAAAAACAAAGTGGCCCTACTGAATAAGTTAGTTGAAGTTATTAAAACCTGTAGAACTACAGAACTTTATCAACTTAAGAAAGGATATAGATTGAAAGTAGAAAAAAATCCAGCTGTAAAATTTCCCTATTTGAAAGAATGCTCATGGAAAAATATTTTGGATTCTAAATAAATGCATTTTAAGAAATAACAAACAAGTCAATCTGTAGGCCTAGAAAATGTTATTGTAGTTATGGAGAAAAGAAACTCCGAGTTTAAACATTGTTTTTTCTTCATTAAGTAGTTTTTACCCCACAGTCCTTAAGGGCTGACGGGGTACTTTTTCACCCATGGTGTCAGGATTGGCGTTCAGGTTGGCAGGCAGGAAAAGTTTGTCCGGGCTGTATCTCGGAAACCATAAGGTGTAATTATTTACTTAATGTAAAAAATTAATATGCCTGGTTTATATTGTTTAGCCTGTATTACCTTGAGCAGCTGGTGGTTTCGCTCTTTCATTATCACCAGAAGTCACAGAACAACCAGACTGAAGCAGGCTGAAGGTCACTGTTGGTAGAATTCTAAGCAACTGACTGATGTTGACAGGACCAGTGACGTTATGAAGCTTCAAGATGTCATGTCCAAATAGGCACTGTAAAAAATACACAAGTTTGCATGCACTCTGTTTTATTATTTTCTCTATGGTTTCTCTAAAGTTCCAATAGTTCAGTACTATAAAACAATGTTCTGATCACTGAAACTAATCCAAAAATCATACAAAATAAAAAAAAAATACAATACCCTGATTAACTTGATCATTTTTTATTATTCACATTAAACAATGAAAAAACAAACTGTTTTTTAAAAGTTTGTCAGTTAATGTCTGTTTTTATTGGAGAAAGTCTATGTTGATTAGAGGTACGTAAATAAGTATTTGTAAAAGCAAACTCAAATTATGGTAATTTTTTATGTCCCTTAATTATGGATATATACATTTTTTTTCATATTTAACATATCACATATTTAATGAGTTTATTTCATCAGTTAAAAGTTCATGCAGACACTTGCAGTTACACCCATTTATCACTTGACTGCAATTGCATTAATTCAGTTGTAATTTCCCAATTATGGCTTTAATAGCTAACTTCAAAGTTCTTTGTAATTATTGTGTTATCTAGTCACAGTACCAACTGAAGTTCATTTAGTGGTGCGAGGGCTACAAATACCAACCAGTCTACTTTTTATCTTCAAACATTTCATGTTGAATCTAATTAACCAATGAAAACAATAATTGGCAAAATGTACACAGTAGCATATTTTGTAGACGTGGTTACCTCGGCTCTACTTACTTGCGTGTAGAGCCGTGGCACGACCCCACATAAAACTAGAGATTTGCATAAAACACAAATACCATAAAAATTATACACACAACTGTTCCCACAACTATTTTGTTACATTGACCTCAACAGTCAGTCAACATGCAAACATATTTGACAAAAAAATTAATTATATTTCCTCATTTTCAATACTTTTTGGATCATTTCTCCAAAAATTTGAAAATGCTCTTTTGTTATAAAAGCTGTATAAAATAGCATATATGTTATACACACATTGTATTTGTTGTGTCCTTGACTTAATATCAACTGCTTTTAAATATATCAAACCATTTTGAGTCATTTTATTAAGTTTTATTCAACAGAAAATTATTTTTTGCAAATCTCTAGTTTTATGTGGGGTAGTGCCACGGCTCTACACGCAAGTAAGTAGAGCCGAGGTAACCATGTCTACATATTTTGAACAGTACGATTAACCATCCCATAGCCATATATACTCTATTATATATTGCACATATCTCAACTAACTTCGCCTTATGAATACCAGACGTTTCGCACCAAAACAGGTTCGCCCCATGCGATCATCAGTTCATTTGCACAATAATTTATTATTTAGATTATTATTTAGGTAGCATATTATCAAATATGAGGTCACAGATTTCCCTTGGAAGTTGAATATCAATACTTTAAACTCGAGAATTCACGGCTGTAACACAAAATTCATTAATATTCATGAGCAGCAATATTTTACAAAATTGAAGCCTCAAAGAAGAGTGAGGTTTCAGTAACAAATGATTTTATTGGTTAATTAAATTAATCACGTTTGCAGAAGAAATGTAGACTGCATGGTTGCCTGGATCTTCTGTTTATAAAATATGGCTAGAAACCCATCCTATTTTCTTATTTCTTCACGTGTACAAGTACAACAATTTCCATGTGGCGAATGATCTCCTCTTACACTGGAGGAACCCATTTTGGGGCGAACGATCTGGATACCCACCTTATTATCTAGACACTTCAATGATTCCTCAAATCCAGTTGAACAACTATCCTGTGACACATGAGAATCAGGACCCTCACTGTGATCTTTTAGATCACTGACATGCCAGTTATCTCTAACATCAGTGATAAAAGAATTAAGTTGTGACTCTGTAATAACACCACTGGTGCCATATTTGTCAATTAAAATGTAAGAGAACAAATAAGAATTTCTATCAACGTCAACCTGGGAGCTATTCATATTCACCCATTCTTCATTAATGAAACTTGTAAGATGTACTATTAGCTCGTCCACTTCATAATTCTGATCTGTAGTCTTTGATGTAACACCACTGATAGATATAAATAAGGTAACTACAATGCCACTGAACATTTTCAATTTGAGTTGACACATTTTTACAAGTCACAAAATAAAATAGAGTACAAAAATTTAGCCAAATATAAAGTTAGTACTACAACATTAGAAAGAGAAAATGTTACAGATATTTTCTGTTCATATGTGACAAGTGTCCTGAACGAGGACATGAAAGCAAAAACGCCAAAAGGTCATTTACTTGGGTTGAACTCAGTACACAGCAGTAAACGTGTCTTCTTGTTATTGCGGAAGTTCAATATTATCACCACTGAGTTCTAAACTGAGGTAAACGACCTGTCGCAATGGGACCGAAGAGTCGACTAGTCTGGTTCCTGACAACTTCTCCCCATCAGAGAGGTGACTACTAATTTTGAACCCAGATGGGTTACTTTCTACAAAATATCGCATTTTAAAAGTTATTAGTGCCTACAATTGCTAAATATAAATTTCATATGAATAAGCCTTTTCTTCGCTGTATGAAAAAAATGGGGATAAGAGTTTCACTGTTTTAAATGTGGATATCTGCCAAGTATGTTCCATATATTCTATTTAACTGGAGCATCTGTGTACTGAAATGTATTGTAACGGTCCTTTGTATATTTGCAATTTGAAAAAAAAAAATTGCAATAGTGTGGTCAGAGTCTCACAATAAAAAGGACTGACTAACAGTTTGGTTATTTTATACAAATAGTTTAATGTGCAGTCACTCAGTTGTAGCATCTAAATTCTGGTCACCACATAGAAGTGGCTTTGTAAGAGATATGTCAGTGTGCAGAGAAACTTCACAGACACTGTCTGTGTCTAACAGCCCAAACAAAGTCTTTTGTCCACACATGATGTGCAATATTTGACCAATAGTCTGACTCCTGATCATGAGGATAGCCTTGAGATCTATAAAAGATTCGGCTGAATGAAATACAGCTGCAAGAGTTTTTGGAAAGTAATTGTGAATTTTAAAGTGGGCACCCCAAAGCAATTTATATATAAAGTGGTTAACTTTAGCAATATACAATTTTGATCAATGCAATATCTGTACCAGGACAGCTGACACAAGTCCGACCAGAAGCTCCACCAGATATATTAGCTTTAAGGGAACACTTCATACCAGCCTCCATTAATCACCTCATAGAGGCCTCAGGCAGCTGAGCACCTTTTACCTTATTGCAACCTATTACCTGCATGCCCTTGTAGCTTATGCAGAGTCTTTTTCTTCCACCAAATGCCACAAACACAGTACAACAGGGTACAACTATTGAAGACTATAGCACTACAGCATGTGAACCTGTTGCAGCAACAAGAACATCTGTATCACACTCAATTGCAAGTCGGCATCACAGGAGCACCACAGTAGTAGCATGCCAGAAGACTCGTCGCCTGGACAAAGTATGATATTTAATATTGTGATGTTCCTACGATCATCACAGGAGTCAAGGGTCAAGTCTTACCTCAACTCTACATCCAATTATGATAAACACAACACTTTCTATTCTATTCTGTACTTTAATCTCTGCCAAGGCAGACTCTAAGGCGCAACAGTGGAATCCAATTAAAAAATCATCATTCCATAGCAGTTGACAAGTCCAGAGAGGATAGATTATATGCTAAGGTGGGAAAGTATTTTTGAAGGGAAAGGATTTTCAGCTGTTTAGCTTCCTCAGCAACGTAAATTTTTCTCAAAAAAGATAGGCCCAACTCCGCACAACACCAGCTACTCAACATCTGACATGCCAAAATCATTTGTACCATACACTTACACCAGTAATCCAAACACCACAGCTTGAAGACACCTCAGACAAACAACCAAACCTATATAGCCAGACTCAGCTTCATCAGTTGCTAGAGACTGATTGGCCCTTCTTAGGTCCACCCACTGAAAATATGAACCAATAAGGAATTGTGGCCCACATTAAACAGGTTGTAACATAATTGTGCATTCAAATAAACATGTCTCCTGAACAAGACAAAAATAAATGTAAAGTAAAATTTTAAAAAAGAACTTTAGAAAAGCACGAAATGAAAAGCTTTGCGTGATATAAAAATAAGTTATTTTAAGCCACCACACACATAGAAATAGGCATAATTTCTATGACAACACACAGGCAAAAAAAAAAACCAGAAAGAGTGAAATTAAAAACATTTGAGCCAAAATTGAAAAGATATAGTGAAAATGTAAAAAAGGAAATTAAAAACAAGAGCATTTGGAGGGAAGCTGAGTGCAGACTTTGAAACATTTGTGTGTTAATTGGAGAAGGGCATCACTCAATTGAATAATACAGTAGTGAAACCAATCTGACCTGACCACAGTCCTATCCACGTAATTATTAGTTAAGTTCAAAAGGGACATTTCCCAGCATCTATAAATTGATCACTCCAGTACAGCACAAGAGAGGTCAACACTAGCTAGAACATTTCTGTAGACTATACAAAAAAATCAATAATTTTAAATCCTTATATGGCAAAAGAAGAAAAGAATTTTGCCAGTAGCAAAAAACAACATTGTCCTCTTCAAAGGACATGCTCACACTATGCCCTTTTAAGTAACATAACATAATTGAAAAATTGCTCCAGAATCAAGAACATTGACCTAATCATGCCCAAATTTCAAACAATACTTGCTTGTAACAGTTTACATGCTCCCTAAAAATGTTATAACCTCTATGCAGTAGTTTTGGAGTTATGCTGTAAACAAACAAGCAAACTGACAAAGAAACAACCAGAACGAGTAATATACTTTGCAAAAAAATTGTAAAGTAAAAAGTTTACTTAAAAAATAAAGGAGAAAAAAGGGATTAACATAAAGTTAATTGCATTCTAAAATGAGAAATGTGGAATTGCTTTTTTTGTAAGTAAGTAAGAAACATTTATGAAGCGTCGAATTTGATGTACACATCTTCTAAGGTGCTGATGTCCAAAAAGGGATAGTGCAGATCCAAAAAGCAGGTCAGTATCCATATTAGCGTCCATAGGGGAGATAGCCTATGGTAGAGGATAGGCTAATCTGAAAAGATACGTTTTCAACTGTTTTCTGAAACCAGAGATACTTTCCACAGTTCTAATGGCTTGTTCCACTGTGTGGGATAAGCTACTGCAAAACTATACAACCTTGAGCATTTATTGGTTTAAGATGAGGAAACTGATAGGCAGTTGTCCCGTGTGAAATCACTCTGATTAACTAGAGAGGAGAGATAGAGGTTGCCTAAAATTTATTGCTTTATAAGTAAGCAGGTTGTAATTATGAAATCTTGCAATAGTGTGTGCAATATATGTCCATTACTCAAGTAATGTTACTTTATGATCTAGTGCCAACTGTATCGACATGGCATGTCAGCAAAAATATAGAAATTATATGTGTTTTTATGGCAACAACTCCTAGGATTTTGTCACAAAAAGAATGTTAAATAAATGTGGTTACAATATAGCCTTTACACATAAACATGTAATGGTGTCAAAGGAAGTGGTGCTTTGAAAGTGGCCCTATTTCCAGTTGATGACATTAGGTCTAGCTTCCAATTTTGATAGCAGTGTTATATATAATTTTACACAGTCATCAAATACACCAAAACTGATGTACACATCTGGCACCCTTTTGAAAGTGTTTGAAGGAAATAGAGAATATTTCATTTTTTTGATGATAAAAGACATAATACTTCAAACGTTGAGGTTATTTTTAACTGTGTCAGGAACAATACATACAAGTGAGAAATATAGAAAACTGTGGATACTTGTTCCATGTGTACCCAAGTCATTTTGAATACCAATCCAACAAGTAATTCAGTCTACTAGCACAAGCTGCAAAGTCATCAGAGACACGAGTAGTGCGCTGAGGCAGTCACCCACCCAAGTACTAATGTAACCCTTTACTGTTTAACTTCAATGATGAGACAAGTACTCATTCCACTATGTCACCATTCATAAAAGTCTGAAAACAAAAAAAAACAAAAAAAAATTGAAAAAAGTGATCTCTCCCATTTAAAATCCCTCACTATATGTGAAAGGTTGCTCAAACAAAAGTGGTAACACTCTCACCTCCCACCTCTGAGGCCGGGGTTCGGTTCCCGGCACGGCCTCAAGTAGGAAAGCTGGTAGTTGCTTGCTGTTGGTCGGCAGTTTAGAGTACAGAACCCTGACAAACTGTATGTACTGGTTTCCTCTGCCCTTCCAACTACCCGTCGTGATATGACCTGTACAGTGTTGAAAGCAACGTAAAACCCCAAATAAATAAATAAATAAAACTACATATGTCACATACTTGGAAATTGATTAATCAAAAGATACCAGCGCCTATCAGATATATAAAATGTCCCCATTGACATAATGTTAATTTTCAACAAGTGATAACATTCATATATGACAAGCATTTGAATTGAGAAAGCTGAAAAGTCATACAACTACAAAAATATACAAAAGATTTTTGTTAAAGCCTTCCGTAGTATTTACATATGATTGTTTTAAATGTGTATGCCACTGCATTATGTTATCATTAACAGAGTTTTATTAGATGTTTGTATAATAGTACATAATTGTGATTTTAAAATTCACTATATAATAATGTCAAAGCAGAGTTGCAGACTAATAAGTTTATGACTAATTGCAATGTGGGTGGAGAGTAAGTTGATGGAGAAACTGTTCTCAAATATTAGTGTGAGAAGTGAGATAATTGATTCCAAGGGGTCAATAATATGATGAATTTAGTTAATGTGACTTTAGTCAATTTTAGTTAATGTGACCCTTTGTGTGTGTGTATGTGTGTGTATATGTGTGCAACCGGTTTCGGTGTCGATTGACTACTCCGCTTTAGCGCGTATCAAAAATAACCTTACCGAAAATAGGTTCTGTTTTGTTTTTCCAAGCAACCAAGCTTTCACCTACTGGTATCCAATGTACATTAATATATTAGAGTTTATAACACACGATATTAAATATATATTCAGTTTTCTCTGTTGTTATCGTGTAAGTATTTTTAGTGACGGACTGCAAATTAATTCAAAGCTGCATTATGCACCTCTCTGACCAACTCGATACCCACTTGTCTCGACCGATTATCGCTCATATACCAATTGACCCGGCCAGATATACAGTGGCTTTCTACCAGTAAACATCCATGCTGCGATTAGTTTTCTGAATTTGCCCAGGACAATGCCCAAGATATTATTTTTCACAATGTGTATAGACCTTCGATCTTATTTTTCAAAAGCTAATTTCATTGAGGATTTCAGTTCTTTTGTTGAGGGTGTAGACCGAGTTTCTGTCCTGTTACCAATTGCTATTGATATACTGATGGCCACAAAGAGCTCACATGTACCTGTTTTCTGTGTAGACTTTGAAGTGTGGGGAATTATTGCATTCACTTAAAAAAATTATTGTTATGTCTATTATATATAGCTGTATCCAGTTTCCAAT
The DNA here is from genome assembly GCA_964017235.1 of Sabellastarte sp. h YS-2021. Lineage (NCBI taxonomy): Eukaryota > Metazoa > Annelida > Polychaeta > Sabellida > Sabellidae > Sabellastarte > Sabellastarte sp. h YS-2021. The sequence continues at coordinate 79,415,445 of OZ024934.1, read as the reverse complement.
ACATATGTTGTTAAATTAAACTGCTTTTAGAAGCCAGGATTTTTTTTCTAGAGCTATGTAATGTTGTAGAAATAACACACGACTAGCGTGGGGTTATGCAGGGTTTTACAACGAATAGCGATATTAGTAACACGAAGGCGAAGCCTGAGTGTTTCTAATGCGCTATGAGTTGTAAAACCCTGCATAACCCCACGCTAGGAGTGTGTTATTGCTATTCTAACATGACATTTTATATTTTATTTTGTTTTGATGAAGATTTATAATGCATATTTTTCGAAATTTGACTTTAAAAAAGTGAAGTGGGATTATCGCCCACCTATGTAAAACTAGCCGTGAGGTTATGCTTGGTTTTACCACTGAGAACGACCAATCAGAATCGCGGACACAAGCGTGTCATGTTAGAATGAAGGTTTGTTTACATTTTGGAAATAGGTTGAAATATATATATATATATATACATGCCAGTTTGATTGAAATATAAGTGAACGGCACATGTACATACCTTAAAGAAACCAAATAACACTTTATACTTGTGGTAATATGTGTACAAATATGCCGTTCAAAATTTACACAGAAAACAAGTACATGTGAGCTCTGTCCCTCGCCAATGCGTACCATCAGAAATATCAACAGCAATACGAGACAGGACAGAAACTTGGTCTATTGAGGGTGGTGCTTTATCATGTTGTGAAAATATAATATTGAGTGACTTAAATCTGCGTCTGGACAAACCGGATGGTTGGTCGCAGAAATTCAATGACTCCCTCTGTCAATTCAATTTACCCAAATCCTTGATTCCCCAACCCATATCCATGGTCATACATCAGATGTCGTATGTGCGAGGGACACCGTCTCACAGGTGCAACACACCCCACAACATCCCCTGGAATGTGACACAGATTCAATAATGAATCTCGCTGGCGGTCATTGGTTTAAGGAATGTTCCTCTCATATTCTCTGTATTTGTAAAGTCTTAATTACTCAGAACTTGTCAGAAGGATAGTGACAGAATAATCAAACAGTAAAGTACTAGGTTATAAGTATTTATTTCATGTAGAAAAAAACAAAAAAAAACAATGCCTACATAAAAGTGGCTGTAATTTAAATTTCCAACTATTAGTATGCTACAGTATAGCTATGGCTACAATCAAGGTATCAGCTTAACAGGGATAGGGGGAATCTAATTCATACACTACAAGATACGTATGCACTCACAAAATCAGCCTGTCAGGGATGGAGTGACAGTTCAGGGAACTATGATCTGTAACACAAGTTGCTGTTGAAATCGAAATATCAGCTCCATAAGGTTGGGTGTATACATGGGGAATCTATGCTATATAATTGAAGACTGTATTTGTAATCACTTATCACAAGGGGTGGCTATACAGGGACCTATGCTATATGCATATGCCCAGCAATGCGGCTTCAGTTGGACAGGATATGACTTCTACAGGTAAAAAGGGAATGAAGTTTATCGATTGTTAGAACTGTCCAAATGTTGTTTCCGAGAACAAATCTTACTGATTTCCTTTGAACAAACAAATAATCCTTAATTTAATTTTAGAATATGCTTTAATGAAGTAAAATAGTTGAAATGCTGCAATACTAAGACGATACACACTTGAGGTGAGCTTAACCTGCTATAATCGCTCATTTTCACTCATACGGAACTTACGATCACTGCAAGTCCGTCACAGAATATATTGGAAGGTAATAGGAAACCATTTACAGGCAGTCTAGAAAGCTGGTCAGATTTACCCCCTAGCCTCCCTTTATGGGTCAAACTGGGGTCATAAAATTGCAAATTTATCTTTGACTTTTATCTCCTTTATTACTGCTTTTAGAACTTTTGAATTTATTTGGAGGTAATAGGAAACCATATACAGGGAGTCTATATAGCTGGTCAGATTTACCCTCTGGCTTTTATCTCCTTTATTATTGCATTTACAGCTTTTATATGCATTCGGAGGTGATAAGAAATCATATGCAGGGAGTCTAGAAAGCTTATCATTTTTACCCCTGGCCCTCCCTTGTGGGTCAAACTCAAACTGAGGTCATAAATTCATAGATTTAGTTTTTTTTTTTAAACTTTTTTTGGTTATATCTCATTTATTACTGCTTTTGTGCAATGTTTGTCTCACTGTCTCTTTGTGTGCAAATGGTATGTTTTACAAATGGATATGATGTTTTTTTGCTAGTCTTGCTGTAGGCTCAAATTTTACCATATCCTTTTCAAAATTGTACACAGGTATTTTCTATTCATAGAGCACATGTACATATTAGGAAATTCCTCCTGTAATATCCAGGATGTGTATATATAATAGTACATGCTGCCAAGTGAAAACTTTTTATGTGTACTTTCCCTTATTTACAAAGTTATTAACTCTCATGATACATATCTCAGGGAAAAATTACATCAAGAACACATCATTTTGCAATTTCTGTTCCACACTATTTAATATTTAACAGTAACTTTACCAATGTGCTTCTGTGATGATTATTTCTTTTGAGGAAATTTTCAACAACATACTATTCCTTTTTCCTTTCATTTAAATAGTAACACTTTTGATTTTTTAAGCTAATTGGGATGCTCTGTTTTTATTATCTAGTTACAACTGTTGCCATGGCAACACATTTAATGCCCCTGTTCCACCAAAGGACTAAGCCCCGATCCTGTCCACGACCCTTAAAATCGTGGACAGTCGGTGAAAAAAAAAGGTAAAATGGGCGGGAATACTGAATTGGTATTAAAGCCTGGGATTAAGATCAGATCGGCCTCAGGAAGCCTGAGGAGGCCCCAGGTGGCCCCACACAGTCCACGACTGTTCTGCGACCATTTTTCTGGTCGGTTTGAACCACGATCTTGTCGTAGACATACCGACTGGGTCCCAGGACGCCTCAAGCCTCCTGGGACTAAGCCCCGACTAACCCCCAACTAAGTCCTGGCTTACTCAGGAGTCCTGAGGCCTCCTCAGTGGTCCCCAGACCAAGATGGCCGATTCTTGATTTTATTGCAAATCTCAAAATAAAATATTTTTCCTTTACTTCAAGAAAATTTAGAAAATATAACCACACAAAGGGTTCTCTTTAGAGTATGGTTTATCTGTTTGTTGGTTGGTCAGGAGTTATGTTTGCAAATTGGTTGTCTGTTGGTTGGGGGGGAGTTATGTTTGCAAATTGGTTTGTCAGTCTGTTTGGGGTTATGTTTGCTATTGGATTTGTCTGTTTGTTGGTTGGTGGCTATGCGATAGCATGATATCTTTAACTCTAGGGATGGTGTCAGTGTTGGACTTTTTTTATTACAAATTTAAACCAATCCCATGGATTTTAAGCTGCAAATGGGCAGATTATTGGCCATATTTGGAGTTCATTTATAATTTTTTTTTCTATGTGGCCTTCTGTTGTTATATGTGTTACAATAAAGTCTTATAGGAGTTTAGCAGGCAATATTTTTGTAGCTATACTTTTTGGTTTTCAAATACCACCTAAAATACATTCTGAATCTCTAAATACACAAATAAACAAGGTATTTCACATTTTACAAATCTTTTCTGTTTGCATACAAGAAACTAAAGATATCTGATATGGCTGATTTTAATATAACCTTTACATGAGGACATGACTTTTGAACATATAGTTTAATTTTCATACTTCAATAACATACTGAACATTTGTAACATCCTCAATGTGAGTTGATATACACAATATGTGCCAAACGGCTCCACTTCAGCATGTTTTACCAACCAATAATCAACAGGTTTCCCAATCAGTCAGTTATGTCCCAGTTGATCTAGAATTCATCTTTTGTCTAGATTTTGATCTTATTAAAGCACTGGCCAAATTTTGCTGATCTATATATTGTAATTTCGATGGAAATTGTTCTGACCATGTGACTGTTACAAAGGTCAAAGGTCAAAATTATAGCTATCAAAACATTTTCCCATGCCTATAGATAATAACTCCCCAATTCATTTTGATATGCCCTTTATTAAAAAGAAATATTTGGCAGTGGCATATAGGCTGTCTGAACACACGGGGCAAAACCAATAAGTGACCCCTTTTTAAGAGATGCTTAATTATTCAAGCAGAAGACCCTACAGTCTAAAAAGAAAAAAAAACTGTATGACACTCAGATGCATTCAGATACAAGAGGCAAACAGGAGATTATAAATATTAACACTAGAGCAGAAAGCAAATTAACTGAAAAAGTTTGTTATAGTAAACATATGTGACAAATGGAGGTGGAATTAAAAAGTAAAAATAGCATCAGAGATGCCCGTACCCCACAGCCTGGGGAAATAGTTTTCAACACCATGAGATATAGAAGTACAAGAAATCTGTATACCTTAAAGCATTGCATTACCGTAATTGTTGGTCCTAGAAGCTTTGAATATCCAGTGAATCATTGGAAATCATGGAATTGTGGCATTGGAAAATTATACGTGTTATTACTGCTTCAAGGTAAAATAATGTTGCCATACCAGAGATTCCTTCTACCTTACATTGTTAAATTTTCTGTTCAGATGCCATATCAAGTTATTAATATGGTTATAATTAGTGATTACTAGTACTAATAATAATATAAATGACTAAAATAGTCATAAAATAAGCAAAGTACATACATGCATTATTTAGATATGATTTTTTTTTAAATTTGGAATATGGCGTGTTTGGAATGTTTTCTTTTCACTGAGATATTTGACTTATTGTTCATGTAAGCATTGACTTGTACATGTAAGCATTGATTGTGAAATAGCTTGTTACCCCAGAGTTTTAAGCTGTTGTCTTTTCCAGATTGCCTGCATGTTTGGGATCAATAATTAATATCCATGTTTCTCTAATTATCCTGGAAACAAAGCCAAATGGGCCAACAGAAAATACAACTAATTAACTCAGTGTTTACAGTGTAGTGTGTACAAATGTAACTGGCAGAGTTTTATGCATGTGAGCTGCTATAGAGGATACTATTATTAAAAAATTCTTATTCTGTACTATTACTCATACTTTGTAAAGGATCTGCACTTGTTTCCTTATTTTAATTTTTACAGTTCATTTTGGATGCATAAAAAATTGACATTAATATATGTATTATAATGGATAACAAGTATACTTGGTATTATAAAGATAGCAATATTTGGTGGAATTCAGAGAAAATTGATGTTCCATGTTGGTTACTCAAGCAAACTGAATACCATGGTGTGTGAAAATAATATTTATGTTTTAGTTCGAGTAAAGAGTCTAAAATTCACCAGAAATCTATATTTCGCCACCTCTAAAAACCTTGCTTAATTCAATGAAAAAAATGCTTTGTCTAAAACTAGGTATTTTTCAGTTCAAAAAGCCTTAATTATCTATAGATTTAACAAATCTCACCTCCATTCATTTAATTTATACATGTTCCCACATGTGGTGAATTTCAGATATGTAGTGAATTTTACAATTCTTACTCAATAAATAAATAAAATAAGAAGACAAGCTATGTTAGATAGTATAAGTATCTTTGTAAATGTAGCCTATACAACAACATTTTAGATACTCTTTCTGAATATTTGTAGATCTACATTTTATGGCAGAAAATACAATCAGTTTATACCAATTGTTTAGATGTATTATTACCTCGAACAGGAGGTTATGTTTTTAGGTGTATTTGTTTGCATGTCCGTTTGTGGTTACAATAACTCCTAAACTCATGAAAGGATCTTTCTGAAGTGTTTTTTATATGGCCAAGGCCTGGCTGAAGGAAGAAGTGATTAAAGATCCAGATCATATTCTGGATATCGAAAAGATCAGAAGTTTCCCATGATCACATTTTCAATGTATTTTCAGTGACTTTGGTTTTTATGGTTTACACTACTCCAAAATAATGGGTGCATCTTCATGAAAATGTTTTATGAGGGTAGGGCCTGGCAAAGGGAATCATTTTGGGAACGATCTGGATCATATTGTGGTTATAAAACAATCCCCAATTTTTCGAAATGTCCCCATCTGGTGGAGATCTGTGTTCTGTGAGTTCTTCCTAGTTTTTAACTCTTAAGTTTTTTTCACAAAAAATATTAAAGATTTGTCTGTATAATAATAACGATTTTTACCCCACAGCCCTTAAGGGCTGTTGGAGTATTGTTTTCACCCATGGTGTCCGGATGGGTGGGTGGGTGGGCGGCGGGAAAAAGTTTGTCCAGGCTGTATTTCAGAAGCCGTAAGGTGTAGGAAGTTGATACTTGGTAGGGACATTGGTTAGAATGTGTAGGTGTGCAACATTATGGTCTGACCTTGATTTGACCTTTGACCTTGTCGTAGTGACCTTGAGTTTGAAAATCTTGTCTGGGCTATATCTCGGAAACCGTAAGGTGTAGGAAGTTGTTACTTGGTAGGGATATTGGTTAGGGGGTGTAGGTGTGCAACGTCATGGTGTGAAATTGATTTGACCTTGCTGTAGTGACCTTGACCTATAAAATCTTGTCCGGGCTATATCTCGGAAACCGTAAGGTGTAGAAAGTTGATACTTGGTAGGGACATTGGTTAGGGGGTGTAGATGCGCAACCTCATGGTCTGACCTTGATTTGACCTTTGACCTTGCTGTAGTGACCTTGAACTATAAAATGTTGTCCGGGCTATATCTCGGAAACCGTAAGGTGTAGTAAGTTGATACTTGGTAGGGACATTGGTTAGGGGGTGTAGGTGTGCAACAGCATGGTCTGACCTTGTTTTGATCTTTGACCTTGCCATAGTGACCTTGACCTATAAAATGTTGTCCGGGCTATATCTCGGAAACCGTGAGGTGTAGGAAGTTGATACTTACTAGGGACATTGGTTAGGGGTTGTAGGTGTGCAATGTTATGGTGTGAACTTGATTTGACCTTTGACCTTGTCGTAGTGACCTTGACCTATACAATTTTGTCTGGGCTATATCTCGGAAACCATAAGGTGTAGGAAGTTGATGCTTGGTAGGGACATTGGTTAGGGGTTTTAGGTGTACAGCATCATGGTGTCACCTTGATTTGACCTTTGACCTTGTCGTAGTGACCATGACCTAAAATCTTGTTGCACCTTTGGGTCTATCTTTTGATGACTGATATGATGGTTATTTACTCCTGGAAAAATAATCTTTTAAAACCTCTGGAGCACTTTTAGTTGGACAGTTATATATCTTTACATGTCAATGGCCAGGGTTTTGAGTGTGTTGCCTTTGACAGTAGGAAAACTTTCTGAATGACATATACAGAAAAAATATATCACAAATAAAGATAACAATATTATACAAGTGCGTAACGCAAGTAGTATATTGTTAATCTTTAGTAGTGATATATTTTTTCTGTGTATATCTAACGAGGGATGTTTTACTTTTATTATCCACAATTTTGTGGGACTTATTGAGTTAGTATCCATATTTAAACAGAGAATGTGAAAAAGGCTGCCATATATACCAGTGAACATAAAAATTCAATATTTAACTTGCGATTTCTCAGCCATTTTTGCATGAATTTTTATTCAACAAATACAAGCAGAAGCACTGTACATATATAATACATATTTGTTTGTTACACAGTTTCCGAGATATTGTTGAAAAACTGGCATTTGTTGTCACTAATTATCCATGGTGAGGAGGCACCACTGTGTACAAAAATATATATCCCGCTCTGTATATCACCCTATATAGGTCATAGAATCTATATGGCGCTCAGAGGATAGTAAAAGTTATTAAGCTTCCCTGAAAGGGTGCTTATTTGTTTTCACCTCGGCTTCCTCGCCGCCGCTGCATTATGGTCTCCCTTGAATGACCCCCTTGTTATTTGAAGCTTGCTAACCATATTTGGCAGTTAGATACCTTAGGTGTCAGAAAATTTTCCACTTGCTTAAATTTAACCTTTGATCTTTATCAAGATCACATGATCAAAAAAGTTTTTTTTTTTTTTTTTTTTTGGGGGGGGGGGGGGGGGGGGGGGGGGTTACATACACCTGCCCATCATCACCACTCAGCAAAATCAACTAACCACAGAGGTTTGTAACTTCATACACATGTTTATCCTATCAGAAACGCAAGCTGATTAGATTTTGGGAGCAATCCAATGAAAATTTACTGATTTATGAGTGATTTTCTCACATGTACCAACTAGAAAGCTTAAAATTCATGTGAAACCCCCCTCCCCATTATATTCTTAAGTATTGCATTTAGAGCCATAAAATGTTTTGAGAGGTAGTAAGAAACTATATGTGAAGACTAGAAAGCAAGTCAAATTTACTCCCTAACCCTCACTTATGGGTCAAACTGGGATCATAAAATAACAGATTTTGTGTTTTTGCCTCATGACTCCTTTATTATTGCTTTTACAGCTTTAGAATGCATTAAGATATATTGGGAAACCACATGTGAAGAGTCTAGATACCCTGTCAAATTTACTCCCTGACCCCCGTTATGGGTCAAACTGGGGTCATACTTAAATAGCAGATTTTATTGCGTTAATACATCCTATCCAATGGACAATAGCTTATCCGGTCAGAAAAAGACGTCCTGTGTCTCCACCGGCCAGGCCGGTCCAATGCTGTGCACTCGCCAGATGGCGTGTGGTACTTCCTTCCTGTCTAGACAGCATGACGTCATAGCATCTTTTTCGTTTGGCGCACATGCTGTGTACACGGATTTTTTCTGCCAGTGGAACTTTTAAATATTTTACTGCCTTTTTTACAGAGTGTGTTTATTTAGTGATTTTATTTTGTTACGGGGTGCTTATAGACCTTTATGGACTCAGTTTTTATCAGTTACAATGTCTTCACCTAGCCAGAAACACGGAAGTTGTGGACACATCATGGCGGGATTTGACAGCCATAATTTCTGTGCAAGGTGCAGGGAAAAAGGTAAGGGCTCAGACCCTTGTATATCCCATAATGACTGTAATGCATGCAACTCACTTACTGAGGAACAACGCACCCAACTATCCACGCCTTCTTATAGGCTCAAAAAAGAAAAGCGTGACTCTAAGAAAACTGCTGAAACCCCTAAACAGGATGCCAGTTCCTCTCTCATAGACCCGTCCTCTGTGACGGTAGTGGGAGTAGTGGATGACCAAGGGATTGTGAAGTCCCCTGGTTCAAGTTCTGAGAAGAAAAAGAAAGCAAGTGTGGATAAACCTAACCCACATACATCCAAAGAACCTTCAGCTGACAAGCCGTCTAAGTCGCTTTCCAAATCTCACAAATCCTCTCAGGATTCAAAGATAGACCAGTTAGACCAGAAATGGTCTGAACGCTTTAACAGACTAGAGGCCTTACTGTTAGCTAAATCTTTGGAACAACCTGAACCGACCTTTTCAACAGTGAAAGTCACTCCTACACACTCACCACCTCATAGTTCGGTTGTTTCTTCAAAGCCTTTTATCAAGCCATCTACCGACCAACACCGACCGGACAACTCCAAATCTTCAGATTTGCCTGGTATTACACAGACTGCTTCCAAGTCGACCAGCAAATCGACCACCGGAAGGGTGTCCACCGACCAACCAAATCTGGCAGGTACCGACTCACCCATCTCTCAGCAGGTACCCAGCAGGTCTTCATCTGTCCCCGCAAGAAGACAGAGCACTTCTTCAATGGACACCCAATCTGACAGCGACCTCTCTGACCGTCCGCCTGTGGAACTGTTCGTTGAGGAGGGAGAATTGTCCGAACAAGACCCTGACGCTTCTACTGTTGATCCAGATCTGACCCTATCAGAGGAACAAAACTATAGGGAAACCATGAGTGGAATCAGATCGTTCATGGGGTGGGGTCACATCCCTGAAGTAGACACAGCGGCCTCTAAGTCAGAAGACAACCCTTTTGCCGGCCCCAAGGCTCAGCCAACAGGAAAAATTGCAGTGTCCATGCCGAAAGACGAGTGGCTCTGTAATAAGATGGGTAAATTGAATCTCACGCTCACAGAGGGATACCCGTCGCGTAGCTCAGAGGCAGGCGGATTGCTGAAAGATCAATTTGTCCACGCGCCTAAGTCTCAGGCCAAATGGTATAATGTTGTTCCTAACCGACCTTCAGGGGATCAGGATGCAAAGACAGTTCATACTTGGAGTACGGACGCATCAAAAGTGAATAGCACATATAGCCGCATTGCCAAAGAGGCCGGTATTGCATCAACAGCCCCACCCTCAAGACAGATCTCTCAGGACAATCTGAGGCATTGGGAGAAGTCGGCCCGCGAAGCCTCTATCATTTGCAATCAAGCGGCCGCCTTCAATAGATGCCTGTATAAAGTTCAAGATAGCATGCAGACTCACCTCCAGGTTGTGAAGTCAGAGTTGAGTAAGGGCAAGTCTTCAGAAAGGGTGTCACAGGCTTCAGATGAACTTCAGTTTCTTCTTAACTTCAATTCAAGCATCACACAGTCTATGGCCAAGACCCTTGAACATTTAACTGACTTTGTTTTTGTCACAGTGGCCAACACAACTCTCACAAGATGTGATGCCTACCTTTCGCATCTCAAAATGGGAATCAAACCGGATACTCTGGCTGCCTTACGTACTGGGCCTCTACACATCTCCACTCTCTTCCCTGACGCCGTGTTGAAACAGGCCGAACAGGACATTGCAAATTTCGAGAGTAAAGGGCAAGTCCAGTCCGGTAAGAAAGGACGCTTCCACCCATATGAAAGACAAGACAAACGCCCTGATTATAGAAAGTCCGACCGACCTGCCTGGAAAAACATAGGAGGCAACAGAGGATAAAAGAAGAGTAGAGGCAAGGCCTCTTATTACTCCTCCCGACCAGCCAAGGGCCAGCAGTCATATAAATGACAATCACAGTTTATGCCAAGGACTGCTGGCCCGGACCCAGGGTGTACTACAGGAAAAGACTTTGAACTTTGTAAATTGTCATGTTGCAAAAAGTGTACCTTCTGCGCCCGGGCACTCGCAAAAGAAAAAGTTAAGTCCCGGGCGGTCAGAGTGTCAGATATCAAGAAATTACAAATTAAAATATGTGAACAGTGTTTCTTATGTCACTCAATTGTCTGTTGTCCAACCTGTGGTAAATGCCCCCAATGTTGCACAAAATCTACCTGTAGGGGCCAGACTTCAAAGTTTTTGGAAAGCTAAATCTAGGGGCCGGTCCGAAGGTAGTTCAAATCCTGCGAGAGGGTTACTCCCTCCCCTTCCGGATCCGCCCCCAACTCACACGATCCCCTACAGTCATAAGCCGGTATGTCAATCCCCACAGGAACAGCTACCTGTTGGAGGCATTACATCAGCTTATAGACAAAAAAGCGGTAGAAAGGGTTCAAAATCCGAGATCCCTAGGGTTTTTCAACCGACTATTCTTAGTCCCAAAACCCAACAACAAATGGAGGCCAATACTGGACCTAAGCAATTTAAACGTTTTCCTCAAAGTGGAAAAGTTCAAGATGGAGACACCGGAAACCATCAGAACATCCCTCCAGCAAGGAGAGTGGGTCACCTCAGTAGACTTCAAAGATGCCTACTTTCACATACCGATACAGGAACAATCCAGAAAATATCTACGTTTTCATGTCCAGGGCCGGACTTACCAGTTCAAAGCATTGCCTTTCGGCCTGTCCACAGCGCCCATGGAGTTCACTGTATTAGCCAAAGAGGTGAAACTGATGGCCATACACAAGGGTATAAGAATCCACCAGTACCTAGACGACTGGTTGGTGAGAGCCAGATCTCAACACCTTTGTCTCCAACACACCCGACTCCTGGTCCAGATGTGCCAGAACCTCGGTTGGCTGGTGAATCTAGAGAAATCAGAACTGGAACCCAAACAAGTATTCGACTTCGTCGGTTACCAGTTCGACCTCAGGTCCGGCCGGGTCAGACCGACTCCGGACCGGTGGCAAAGCCTTCAAGACAAAATACAAGCACTTCTATCACTACCGACCTGTCCGGTCCGACAGCTCATGTCCTTGATAGGCCTCCTAACAGCCACAGAAAAACAGGTTCACCTCGGCCGACTACACATGAGACCCATACAGTGGCACCTCAAAAACAATTGGAGGGTACCAGAATCTCTGGAGAAGATTATCCCTCTACCGAGGTCCCTGCACCCGCACTTACAATGGTGGCTAGAAGAAGACAAGGTGCTTCAAGGCCAACCTTTACACCCAGTAAGACATGCTCTGCAAATTTTTACAGACGCATCAAAAGAAGGGTGGGGCGCTCACTTAAACGAGTTCACTACAAGGGGGTCCTGGTCGATACCGGAAAGCAAGCTGCACATAAACCTTCTAGAACTAAAAGCAGTTTTCCTAGCATTGAAAGAGTTCCAAGATCTCTGTGTAGGAAAAATAGTTCTAGTAGCAACCGACAATACTACAGTAGTAGCTTACATAAACAAGGAAGGAGGAATGAGGTCGGGCCCACTGTGTGCCCTACTGTGGAGAATCTTGACCTGGTGTTCCCAGCGACAAGTAACTCTCAAAGCTCGACACATTCCAGGCCACTTAAATGTGATAGCAGACAAACTGTCCAGGCTGGGTCAGACCATCCAGACAGAGTGGTCCCTCTTTCCGGAAGTCTTCCAACAGATATGCAGCCAGTGGCACCGGCCGCAAATAGACCTGTTTGCCACGAGGTTCAACCACAAATTACCTCAGTTTGTCTCTCCGGTACCGGACTCCCTGGCCATAGCAGTAGATGCACTTACTCTGCCATGGGAGGACCTGGATGCATACGCCTTCCCACCGACCGCCATATTGGGCAAAGTGGTGGAGAAGCTTCTGGACTCCCCGTGCAAGAGACTCGTTCTGATTGCCCCGGGGTGGCCCAACATGCCTTGGTTTTGGGACTTGGTGAACATGTCCAGCCAGGTCCCTCTCAGCCTGCCCAACCTGCCCAATCTGCTAACACAACCATTCAATCAGATCCCTCACAGAAATCTGACCAACCTAAATCTCCATGCCTGGCTCCTAGAGCCACAAAGATCAAGGAGCAGGGCTTCTCTGAGGCAGTGGCAGCAAGAATTGAGGCTCCTCAAAGAAGATCAACCAGATCAGTCTATGAGGCAAAGTGGACCATTTTTAAGAAGTGGTGTGTCTCTAATCAGGTGGACTTCAGGTCACCGCCTATAAAGTCGGTCGCTGACTTCCTTATGTACCTCTTTGAGGACAAGAAGCTACAGCCCAGCACCATTGATGGATACAGGTCTGCCATTGCTGATAAGCTAGGTGACACAACAGTCAATATCAGTAAAGATGATAATCTCACTCGTCTCTTGGAAAGTTTCCACAGAGATAGACCCAAAGGGCGCAGGGGAATACCCTCCTGGAACCTCTCCCTGGTACTACACCAGCTGACAAAGGCTCCTTTTGAACCTCTGAAGGAGGCATCATTGAAGCATTTGACCTTCAAAACTGTCTTCCTGTTAGCCTTGGGCTCGGGCAAAAGAAGGAGTGAGATTCATGCATGGCAGCATAAGAACATCCGACACCAGTCTGACTGGTCCAAGATGTCTCTCTTTCCATCCCCCAGCTTTCTTTCCAAGAACCAGCTGGCCAAAGAGGGCCCAGGAAGTGTAGCCCCAGTGGTCATACCAGCCCTGGCCCCTACTCTGGATAGATCCCTCAAGTCTGATAGATCTCTTTGTCCGGTCAGAGCCTTGCGCTACTATCTGGACAGGACTTCAGACATAAGGCAGGACAAACAACTGGTTTTTGTCTCCTTCAAGAAAGGCTTCGACAAGGACATTTCACCTGCCACTATCTCCTCATGGATCAAACAGACTGTGATCCTATGCTATGAGCTCTCTGATCACCAGGCCCACACCCTACATCAAGTCAAAGCTCATGATGTCAGGGCCTTCGCTGCTTCCAAGGCCTTCCAATCCGGAGTCTCCTTGGAGCAGATTTTATCAGCCTGCCACTGGAAATCTCACAACACCTTCACCCAATTCTACCTGAAGAATGTGGCCTGGGCCGATTCAGAGCTCTACCATCTCGGTCCTGTCGTGGCTGCTCAGCAGATCCACCAGCGGACTGATACTTAAGGGAGAGTGGCCCATATCTGTATATATTGCACATTTAGTTAAGAAGCGCAAAAAAAAAAAAAAAAAAAAATCTTCTCAGGTACTTCCTCCGGGAGGCTTACTTCTATGGGACTGAACTCATCCCTCTCTTCCCCTACCTTCAGAGCGGGTCTGCTTAGAGAAAAAAGGGGGGGGGAGCCAGGTCGTTTCTGACGGTTCCTTCTGGATAACCGGATGATGATATGCGACCATAGCCCTAAGGGTTTTTGACTTCAGGGTCTACCCAGGCTTTTATGGGAATCGCCACTATTCCTAACATGAGTTCAACTTTAGTCCCTAGTAACTTACCCGCCGACCAGGCGGTAGTTATTCAGCTATTGTCCATTGGATAGGATGTATTAACGCAATAAAATTGCAAATTTAATAAATAAATTAAATTTTTATAAGTTAATACCCTATCCAATGGACACACAAGACCCTCCCTCCGACCCCGCTTCCAGTCTACTAGGGGTCTAATGGTTTAGACAACGAAAAAAGATGCTATGACGTCATGCTGTCTAGACAGGAAGGAAGTACCACACGCCATCTGGCGAGTGCACAGCATTGGACCGGCCTGGCCGGTGGAGACACAGGACGTCTTTTTCTGACGTTTGGCGGGCCGGTCTGCGCCGACCGGATAAGCTATTGTCCATTGGATAGGGTATTAACTTATAAAAATTTAATTTATTTATTAAATTTGCAATTTTGTGTTTTTACTATATATCTCCTTTGTCATTGCTTTTATTGTTTCAAAATGTGTTAAGAGGTATTGGGAAACCTTATGTGGAGAGTCTATATAGCTGGTCACATTTATCCCCTGACCCCCCCATTGTTCAAACTGGAGTCATAAAATACTGCTTAACTTTCACTTCTTCTCTCAGTGCTGCTAGTTTTCTTTTCAGAAACCTTTTTCAACTTTTATATTATATTGCATCTAACCTTTGAGGATGCTTTGTTTTTTTTTAAGCAAAAACATTTTTCTGGTTATAACATTATTTTGTGTGCTCTAGATGTGACATGCCCAGCTACATCACACTCACTAGGAATGGACAATACTGAGGACTTCGCTCAGAGCCCAGATATGACCACTGAACAGCAGTACAGAAATGAGTTCAATTCTGTTGCAGAAAGTGAGGACAGATATATGGGAGACATGGGTAAATATTGCTGACTTAATGTTGTATAACATGTTAAATTAATGTGCAGAATCTATTGTTTCTGGGGAAACATTAAAGTATAAAACTAAAATTAAATTAACTCATTAATTTGGTACTAAGTTAATTGTTGCATATTTGCATCATACCACTTTGCTAAATACATATTTTGGTTAGTATTTACAGTTTTGTATTATTTCATACCTGACAACTTACATGTAAATAATTAACAATGGTCTACAATATAATTTTATGATTCAGTGCAATGTGTTGTAGGCTCCCCCAAACAATACAGTGATTCACAAGGGTACATGGGCAGCAGAGACAATCTCCTTTCATCCCCACAAAATTCTCATATAGAGCAGCACCAGCCAACCAGCCCGTATGAAAATAAATTAGGAGTCCAGCGATCTGAGAGCAGTCCGAGCCCACAAAATGATTTTGAAAAGAACAAAGAGAATGTAAATTCTGCCAAAGACAGATCTCAGGAGCCCTGGTATGAAGGCTTGCACAGAATGAGGTTCAAGCGTACCCAAGTTAGTCTGGTACCGGCGCAGGAGCTCCGTCCATTTGGAAACCAGTCAAATCAACAGGAAGTAGCTCCTCCATCAGAGGAAGAGACACAGTCAGATCTAAGATCCCGGGGCAGTTCAAGGTCATCTAAAAGTCAAAGGTCAAGTCTGAGTGATGTCTCATTGCCAGGCAGAAGGTCGTTTGTGAAAGAAGATAGTAATACCATATTGAATGATAGAATATCTGTCAAAAGTAACAAAACTGCTTCCAGTAGAAAATCATCAGGGGCCTCTAGTTCAGGGCAGGCTTCTCTTATAGAGCGTATCAATAGAGCTGAATCAAGCCATCTGATTGGTGAATTTGGCAGAACTGGGTCAAGTGTGGGGTCATTAAAGGATGACTTTAGTAAACCATCTTCTGGTCGAGGAATCAAAGGGTTAGACTCTACACAGATGTCAGGGAGTGAATCAGGTCAAGGTAAGTCGGACTAAGTTTAAAACAGGTCAAGGTTGGTTGGAACAAGTTAAAAGTCAAGGTTTGAATTGAGTCAAGGTTAGTCTGGCCAAGTTTGAATCAGGTCAAGGTTAGTCGTGCCAGGTTTGAATCCGGTCAAGGTTAGTCTGGTCAAGTTTGAATCAGGTAATGGTTAGTCTGGCCATATTTCCATCAGGTCATAGTTAGTCTCTCAAAGTTTTAATCAGGTCATGACTAGTGTGTACATCTTTGAATCAGGTCAAGATTTTTTAAATAGAGAGTTTCATATGAATATTTTTTGACTTCACATTAATTCAATTAGGATTTGTGTTGGTTTGAAATATGTATAATGCATAAAATAGCAATCAGGATATTTTCTTTCAACCACATGCTAACTTGAACCTGGTTGATGTCAGGAAATATTAGGTAAAAGTGGTTGTATGTATTGTATACTGTAGGTACAGCGAGAACAGAAACCACTTCTATACAGGAGCCATTGAGAAACCCTGCATTGGATCCACTAAGGTAATTAGGTTGTGAAACTAAAAAAAATTCATAGAGTGTGCTTGATTAACTGATGACCAGGCTTGGGGGTTAAATCCTTTCAAAAGGTTTAAATCCCAATCCTTTGATTTTTTTCAAATAAAATCCAAATTCTTTATTTTTCAGTGTAATTTAACTCCAAATCTAAACCCTTTGTGAAAAAGGAATTAAAATCCAGAAAAATGAGTTATTGTAAACCTTTTAAGTTGTGATAATAGAGAAAAAATTCTAATTCTAATAGCACTTTTATAGCGCTTAATCTCTGTCAAAAAGACAGACTCTAAGGCGCATCACACAAAAACATTGTTCAATATACACAAACCAGAGACATTGCAGGGGTCAGCACCATGGAGAAAGCAGGAGGAGATTGGAAATTTAGGGTGGATATGTTTTTCCAAAGAGGTATGACTTCAGCTTTGACCTGAAGGAGGCAAGTGAGTTTGCAGAGCGGACCTCGCCAGGAAGGTCATTCCAAATCATAGGTGCATCATACACAAAACTGAGTCCAAAATGCTTTCGAGACTTGAAAACTGAAGCAAAGTGGG
The DNA here is from genome assembly GCA_964017235.1 of Sabellastarte sp. h YS-2021. Taxonomy (NCBI): domain Eukaryota; kingdom Metazoa; phylum Annelida; class Polychaeta; order Sabellida; family Sabellidae; genus Sabellastarte; species Sabellastarte sp. h YS-2021. The sequence continues at coordinate 79,398,212 of OZ024934.1, read as the reverse complement.
GAACCTCAAGAAACATGCCATCAGATTGACTTCGATGAGTGTTATATGCACTATGTCTGGGTATGAGAAAGGGTTCAAAGTATTTGGGGTTACCACTGTGTAGGAACACGACAGTCTTAAAGATAGAACGGTACTTAATTGGTAACCAATGTAGTGCTTTTCTGACTGAAGTGATGTGTAAATACTTGGTGGTGTTGGCAACAATTCTGACAAGACTGTTCTGAACACATTGAAGTTTGTGAAGATCCAGAGCTGAGAGCCCTCTGAACAGAGAGTTACAGTAATCAAGACGACTTCCGACCAGAGCATTGGCAGCCATAAGGGCAGCTTCATGTGTCAGATGTCCTCGGAGTTGCTTAAGATCCCGGACATGAGCAAAATAAGCCTTGCAGACCTTCACCACATGGCAAGAGAATGAGAAATCTGAATCAAACCAGACACCAAGGTTCCTAACTGCATCTACTGGTGATATAAGATTACCGAGTATGTTGACTGGGAAGGCGTGATTAAGTTTTTCACGCTGAGACTTAGAGCCAAACACAATGAATTCGGTCTTATCAGGATTTAGCTTGAGCTTATTTGTAGAGAGCCATCTCTTAATGTCTTCTAGGCAGCGTGACAGTTTATCAAGGGCCGAGGCAACATTTTTATGTGTGAGATGCACATACAATTGTGTATCATCAGCATAGAACTGGAAACTAATACCATGATGATTCTGTATGACTTTACTCAACGGAGTAGTATAGAGTAAAAAAAGGATTGGCCCCGGGACAGAGCCTTGAGGCACACAATACAATAACTTTTTGACATCAGATAAAATTGACCCAATCTTAATACACTGAACACTTTCTGAGAGATAAGACTTGAACCAATCGAGGACAACCCCGCTGACACCAAACCAGGAGCTGAGAGAATCAAGAAGCGTATCACGATCAATAGTATCAAACGTTGCTGATTTATCCAAGAGAAGGACAGCAGTAGCCTCACCTTTAGCAAAAGCCAGAAAAATGAAACAATTGTTGAAAATTATGAAAAGTATTTGGAAGTTTTAAAAGGATTTGGAGCAAAAAGAAAAGGATTTAAATCCAAATCACCTTTTTCAATAGGAAATGAAATCCTTTCAAATCCCATTGAAAAGTAAAAAATTTCAATTTTGCAACTTATGGCGGCCATCTTGGATTTTAGCGGAAAATAAAAAAGTGTAAATATCTTGCAAACCATAATAGATAGAGTGATTTCAAGTGAATTTTTGAGCGGCCATCTTGGATTTTAGCAGAAAATAAAAAAATTTTAAATATCACGGAAACCGTAAGAGATAGAGCGATTTTGAGTGAATTTTTGGCCCACAGGGTAGTCCCAGGATGTCCCATTGAAAAGTAAAAAAGTTTTGGCCCACAGGGTAGTCCCAGGATGTCCCATTTAAAAGTAAAAAAATTCAATTTTTGCAACTTATGGCGGCCATCTTGGATTTTAGCGGAAAATAAAAAAGTGTAAATATCTCGGAAACTGTAAGAGATAGAGCGATTTCGAGTGAATTTTTGAACAACAGAGTTGTACAAGTGTGTCTGATTGAAAAGGGAAAAATTTCAATTTTTAGAACTTATGGCAGCCATCTTCGATTCTAGCGGAAAATAAAAAATTGAAAATATCTTGGAAACGGTAAGAGGTAGAGCGATTTTGATTTAATTTTTGATCCACAAGGTAGTACAAGGGTGTTCGATTGAAAAGGAAAAAAATTTCAATTTTCGCAACTTATTGCGGCCATCTTGGATTTTAGCGGAAAATGAAAAATTGTAATGATCTCATAAAGCATAAGGGATAGATCCATTTTGAGCAAATTTTTGACCCACAGGGTAAAAGATGAAAATTTCAATTTTCGCCATATTTGGAGGCCATCTTTGATTTTAGCTGATAATAAAAATTTGTAAATATCTCAAAACCGTTAGAGATATAGCCATTTCAAGCAAATTTTTGACCCACAGGGTATTGCAAGAGTATACTTTGCAAAAGATACAAATTTAAGTTTTTGCCACTTTTGGCGGCCATCTTGAATTTAAACAGAAAATAAAAAAATTGTAAATATCTGGCAAACCATAAGAGATAGACCCATTTCGAGTGAATTTTGACCCACAAGGTTGTACAAGGGTATCCTATGCAAGAGGGAAAAATTTCAATTTTTGCCACTTTTGGCGACCATCTTGGATTTGAGCGTAAAATAATAAACTGTAAATATAGCCTTTCCAAGCATCATGGGTGGACATTACACATAATAATGTGTTTTCCTGTATGCAATCCACCTATTTCTCTATTACTATTTCTCTATCTACTTTCTCTTTTTACAGGGCTTCCTATTTCTAGTTCTGTCTAATTATGCATTTATGCTGGTTCTAACTATAGATAGGAGGAGTATACTGGTGTAGTGGGCAATGCAGTCTCTTCTCACCTCTGAAGTCCTGGGTTCAAATCCTGATCCAGACCTGAAGTGGTAAAGTTGTTTGTTGCTTGCCGGTGCTTTTGATGGTTGTCAGTAGGGATGGGTTGGTAGACTCGGTATTGAGAGCATTTTACTGAAATATCGTGATGAGATATTAAAACCACTGCTTCGCTTGCCAACATATAATGAAAGGAAGAGTTTAAATATTAGAAACATACCCAAGATCTGAAAAAAATTACAGGCTTTTATTCCATATTTTCATGTATTTAACAGACTTTTATAGCGATTGCCTTGAAAAGAAATGCCATGTTTTGGTTACAACACTTTATAATCTCAATCTCCATTGTCAACACATATAAGGAAAGCTTAAAATATTGGAAACAAACCAAAAATCTGAAGAAATCACACACTTTTATGATATATTTTTGTGTATTTGGGAACTTTTACTGTGATTTCATTAAGAGGACATGTCCATGTTTGGTTGGGGTGTACTAAAAAGGAGAGTCCTGAAATTGGTACGGTTTTGAATTAGAGACCTCCCGATGTGCACATTTTTAGTACCGACCCATCCCTAGTTGTCAGTGTAAATTTTGTCCAACTATTATATCATTCTTTCCACTGTCCCCTCAACTACCTGTTGTTATATCACCTATAATATTTTTAAAGTGACCTTAAACCCAAATCAATCGATCAATCAAGTGAAGTGACAGCTGTTCTAATGCTAATTGTTGCAGGTCTGGTTCTGACCTGGGGATGTCGTTTCAGCGATACGGTTCTATGCAGAGTATTCCAGAGCATGAACCAACACAGTCTGAAGTTTTAAATGATGAGGGGGATCCACACTATAAGGTTAGTCCATATCCCTGTACAGGATGTATTATATGTTATTGGAAATCTGCAAACCCAAACATGTGTTCCATATGTATGATGTTTGTGGGTGATTTTACTTTGTAATATATTGATTGATGTCCTCCCCCCCCCCACTTCCGCCACCATTAAGAAACACATATTACTAAATACTTTAAAACATTAAAAATTACTTTTTCTTGCAGGTGTAGAGAATGAAATTCAATTTCAATATTGATATGAAACTCTTGTTTGGTTTGCGTATTGATCATTATTGAAATATTATCTCCTGTTGTAAAATTGCAACATATCACAGCAAGTTACCCGTTAGTTCCAGAAAAATGTATAAGATATTTAAACTGATCATGCTTTCAAGAAAAGATGGCTATGATATCAACTAAATGTTACAAAATATCTCCAATAAACAGTATTGAACAGTATAAATATTAATGAGTAAAATATAAACTACTGTTAAACAATTATAATATTTGGAAAATACTTCCTAGGCAATTGCTAGAAATGACATTGAAGTGAATATTTCAAGTACCAGTATTAAAAATTAAGGAAGCCATGATAGTGATTCATATTTACATATTAGTATGAAAATATTGCCAAGGAAATTGCTGGTAATGACAATAGAATTAACACCGTAAGAACCAGTTTTAAATTGAGGAAGCCTTATGCAGTTTCATTAATGCAGGTGTTCCACTGGAGCCGACCCTACAGCTGATCCGACGATTTTAGGGTCGGCTCCAAAAGTCAGGGGTCGGGGACAAAAATCCACAAAAAGGGTGGGAAAATACTTGATTGGTTGCACCTCCCCAACAGGACGTGATACATCCAGGCTTGTCTGGATCTAGATCCAGGACAAGCCCTAAACCCCTAACAGACAAGCCCTAAACCCCTAACAGACAAGCCCTAAACCCCTAACAGACAAGCTGTAGCAGGTCCCAACAAGCCGTACTAATAAACAGACTGGACTGGAGAAAACCTACAGAACCCCATGACCAGACGTGCAGTCAGTATTGCTAGTATGGTTTTTGATGAATTTTCTAAATTTATATTTTAAATGACTTTTTCATTCATAAATTGAAGCAGACATACATTGATTTTATTTTTTATATAATATTAAAGCAAAAACCTAAAAACTAGAATTAAAGTAACAAAAAAGTAAAATTGGACGTTTACGTCACGTGATGGGATCCAAATATTCAGCCTTGACCTAGTTTAAGATTTGTTTATTGGTCGACACTTGATCCTCTTTTTTCCCCAAAAATTGCTTATGGGTTTACAGTTACTGTAGGAAAAAATATCTTGTGATTGGATCCAAATAGTTTGTTAACTTTTCTTTTAAATTGCTCTGGTGAAATAGGCTGAGAATTTGTTTATTATGTAACTAAATAAACCACATTTTCAGGTTTCTCAATTATTTAAAGCATACATGTGGAACTTTTCTATCTCATAACTTCAAAATTATGATCACTTGCACTGTTTCTTTGTCATTCTTGACATAATTTTTGATCATATTTTTACCTCACATCATGCTGGAAATGGACTGCAAATAAGCAGTACTTAATTTACAAAAGACCAGCTGGCTTCGTGTTAGGACAGGCCTGCAAGTGATAAGGACAAGCCTGGAAGGGTTACAGACAAGCCTGGAAGTATAACCGACAGGCCCTTAAGTTAACCGACAGGCCTGTTGCTAGGTGGATGAATTTAGGGTCTGTTACAAGGGTCGGCAACGTTCGTAGAAATATCAGACATGTTTGAAATTTCACCGATTCTCCCGACAGGCCAGGAAACTACAACTGACCCTAACCGACCTTGTAAACATTGGTCCCGACTCTCAAAAAATGCATAGTTACTGACAGGCCGGCCCCAGTGGAACACCTGCATAAAGTTTGTCCGGGCTGTATCTCAGAAACCGTAAGGTGTAGGAAGTTGATACTTGGTAGGGACATTGGTTAGGGGGTGTAGGTGTGCAACGTCATGGTCTGACCTTGATTTGACCTTGCCGTAGTGACCTTGAGTTTGAAAATCTTGTCCGGGCTATATCTCGGAAACCGTAAGGTGTAGGAAGTTGATACTTGGTAGGGACATTGGTTAGGGGGTGTAGTTGTGCAACGTCATGGTGTGACCTTGATTTGACCTTTGACCTTTCCGTAGTGACCTTGACCTATAAAATCTTGTCCGGGCTATATCTCAGAAACTGTAAGGTGTAGGAAGTTGATGCTTGGTAGGGATATTGGTTAGGGGGTGTAGGTGTGCAACGTCATGGTCTGACCTTGATTTGATCTTTGACCTTGCCGTAGTGACCTTGACCTATAAAATCTTGTCCGGGCTATATCTCAGAAACTGTAAGGTGTAGGAAGTTGATATTTGGTAGGGACATTGGTTAGAGGGTGTAGTTGTGCAACGTCATGGTCTGACCTTGATTTGACCTTTGACCTTGCCGTAGTGACCTTGAGTTTGAAAATATTGTCCGGGCTATATCTCGGAAACCGTAAGGTGTAGGAAGTTGATATTTGGCAGGGACATTGGTTAGGGGGTGTAGGTGTGCAACGTCATGGTCTGATCGGGATTTGACCTTGCTGTAGTGACCATGACCTATAAAATCTTGTCCAGACTATATCTCCGAAACCGTAAGGTGTAGGAAGTTGATACTTAGTAGAGACATTGGTTAGGGGGTGTAGTTGTGCAACGTCATGATCTAACCTTGATTTGACCTTTGACCTTGCCGTAGTGACCTTGACCTATAAAATCTTGTCCGGACTATATCTTGGAAACCGTAAGGTGTAGGAAGTTGATACTTGGTAGGGACATTGGTCAGGGGCCATAGGTGTGTATTATCATGGTGTGACCTTAGTTTGACCTTTGACCTTGTCGTAGTGACCTTGACCTTTAAAATCTTGTTGCACCTTTGGGTCTGTCTTTTGATGCAGATTAAGCACTGTTATTTCATATTAGAATTTATTAAGAATTTTACTTTCATAACTTCCCATTGTAAGAGATAGAATTTCTTCAAGTGAGCCACAGATTTTGCTCCAACACCACACGTAAGCGTTCATTAAATGTATTACCACTTCTGTATGCATGGTAATATTCAAAACATCTAAACCATAAATCGGCCATGCAGATGTAGATAAAGAATGTTGAATTTTAGTTTACTGATTAATGCTGTCATCTTGTTATTGAATTGACTTGTTTTAATACTTCATCTTTACATGCATTATCTTTCTTTTAAACATTATTTTCTGCATTTAAACATTTTTTGGAACTTTATATAACTGACAGTGCTCTGAAAGTATCCTGAACTTTGTACTGGTACAGTGCTTCTGTATCTCTTGGTGTTGAAAATATTTCCCTAGGCTGTGGGGTACGGGCATCTCTGATGCTATTTGATATGATTAAGATTGTCTGTGCAAATTACATACTGTTACAAAATTGGTTAGCTTATAAACAATGATGGGTCTGTGACAGTGAAATTTTATAACAGGGATCACAGAAAATAGCAGGAAAAATTAACATACTGAAAAGGCAAGTATGGAGAAATTACAGTTTTTCATCCAACAGCTCTGTACAACTTTTTCATCTTTTGTAGTTATTTTCATGAGTAGGTTTTATTTTCTAAACTCCATTTCCTGATGTTTAGCCTATTGGATTTAGGATGATACATAACGCTGAAAAAGGAAATACCGTAAATTACCTATTTAGCGCATCCGCCCTTGTAACCGCACCCTATCTCTTTTTCCCGGCAATATCGTCGGTGACAGTGCACAATATCCGTATATTTTTTATATATTGTACGTATTTTTGCTTAATAAATTGACATTTTTGCCATGCCTTTTGAGTTTGTTTATATATACAGGAAGTGGGTATTTTTAGTAGATTCTGAATGTCGGAACACCGTTATTCTTACCGGATTGACCTATACTTCATCCCGGAACGTGTTTCATGATGGGTGCGCTAAAAGGGGAACTTTTTCCCACCAAATATTGAATGAAAATAGTCTTTCCTTAGCGCACTGTGCGCTAAATAGGTCATTTACGGTATGCTACCAGGTCATCTCTAGTTCATAAGCACCAAAGCACCATGTGTTGTTGTACATAAGGCTGTGACAGGTCACTAGAGTACCCAAAAATTAGGCCTAGTATGTTTACAAACAAAAGTCAAAATGACAAGCAGGGTACTCATAAAACTATTAAAATATTGTTTAATTTTATTGATCCAATATTTGACTAAGTTACCTACCGAATACTTCATTTTAACATGATTTCCTTTATTTTAACAGATATTTTATTGTTAACAATAAATTTGTTTATATCAACAGCCAGTGTTTGAAATTAACATCAATCTACATGTCTGGTAACTATTCTTATAAACCTGTAACCAGTATTAGAATTACTAAAAAAAGTTAAAAGTATATACGAGGAACAAAAGTTTTTGGGAATACTTGAATTCAAACAAGAAACTTTTAACAAAATTGGCGATTACTAAAACTTTTGATTTACTAAATGAGGCAAAATGTAAACTGAAGGACAAAAATATTACAATGTACTTTGTTTTATTTCTTGTACATAAGTAAAAAACATGATGTAACATTTCAAGTTAACTTTTAAGATGGTAACACTCAGGGTCACCTTGTCAGCCAGGGTGTATGTACCCCAGTATAAATGTAGTGGCAGTTTTCATCATGGAAAAAAAAATCACTATAATAATTTAGATGAATTTCATGTAAAATTTAATGTCCATGATTTAATGTCAAATATTTCGTCATGGTATACTAAATAGACCGCAAAATTCCAGCTACCCCAACGATTTATGCTAATCTTTGTAAAAAGGACTGTAATTTATTGTGCACAGAAAATAAGCAAAAATTTTTATTTCATCCAACATCTTAAACCAAGGTGTCAAGTAATGATTCCAGTGGAAAGCATTTATTGACTAGAAAAGCACTTCGAGATTGCAAACCTCCTCCAAAGCCCTATAACTTGAATATGGATTATGAGTACAATGACAAAAAATCCTGCAAAAATTCCTCAATCCAGTTTGTGATCAGGATCATCTCCAAACTGTAATCATTTGTTCCTTCTGCCAATGTCAACATACCCTGAAAATTTCTTCAAAATCCATTCAGAACATTTTGAGTTATTTTGCAAACACATGCACTCCACGAGTAACATATACCTCTTCATTGGCACTTAACTAATACATGTATAGTATTTGGAAATGATGCCATGTAAGTTATTAGTCATGTATTTGCAGTAAGTTCTTCTAATATCAATATTGTACTCCAGAAAACTCTATACCTATGTGATGATCAATATTGAAATGTATTTTCAATCTCTATTGGCTGGCTGTATGCTGTGAGTGTTAGATTGTGTTCAGATAGTAGAAGGTTCATAAGGTATTATGATGTAAACCAATAAAAAAATGCAAATTTAGGAGAATGCATATGAGAATATTAAATCAATATATGGATAATAGTAAGGTCAGATAATACAGTTTCTATTAATTAGATATATAATGTCCCTGTAGACAGATTCAGTCGTTGCTAATCCATCCCCTGGAGTCTCCAGTAGCGCCCTGTCTAGTGTCACGATGGGATTGACAACCAGTCCATTGGGAAGCGACGAACCGGCCTACAGTGACATCAACAGTCTGTGTGACCAGGTACCCAGTGAAGCCATGGATATGGTGGCTGCATCACAGAACAGTACTACTAACTCTAAGGCCACAACGGCCTCGGTGGTGGATTTCCTTACTGACCTTTCTCTTGTTAGGTAGGGCTAGTGATATGTTACTAGTTATACTGTGCTTTGTATCAAGTAGATTATAGATAAGTATGATCTTTTTGCAGAAGACTTTTGTGATTATCAGCCTTGCTAATGAAATAACCCCTAGTTATGTGCTCAGTATTTCACTGGATTATCTAGTCTCATCTAGTGCTGTAATGAGTTGACCATCACTCGAGTCTTAACTCAGTGGGCGATATTTGGTGATCACATCGATTTACGCAGTTTAAACTCAAGTTTTAAACAAATGAATAATGATATCCCAACCTTGTTACAAAGTAGCACTTTTACAATTTATCAATCCATAAAACTTAAAATTCAATGAACAATGGTTGGTTTTTATTTACCTTACTTACGTGGCTGTTCCATACTAGTGCACATACATACCTATACTATTTAACTGGCAACAAAATATATTTCCTTGCAATAAAAGGGTGCTAAACACACAAGTATTGACAATATTTGGACATTACGTTATTTTATTCATATTTTTTTCATATGCTTGCATTTAGCTTGGTTCTTACAGGCGATTCTCGATCTTCAAAAATTGCCGATGATAACAGTACTACTGTAGTCTCATCCACTGTTGCGATGTCTTCTCACAAGGGGGAACTTAGTGTGCTAAACATACAGTAGAATGGGCAAAAGTAATAATCGAGGGGTGTTCTTAAGGTCAATATTCTAGAGTTGTGGGTGTGAACAAAGGCAAAAATACTTAGTGGGAAAAATTTGAGTGGAAGAGGTGGGTTTAAAAATGAGGGACTGGTTGTTATACTAGGAAGAAGAAAGTTCTGAAAAAGTTTGTGTATAATGGCTGAAAGACTTTGTAAAATGTTTGTAACATTTGTGAACTTTATAGTCAAAAGAAGGGACTTAATGGAACTCCAATTAGATGTGACTGTTTCTGGTATATGGAGACGAAGTGTAGGGGTGGAGTTTTTGACTGAGCACTATTGGTTGAAGATGTATTAGAACTTTGTATGTGATGAACCCAATTTTGAACTGTGCCTTGTGCTTTATTTACTGGGAGTCAGTGGAGATTTTCAGTTGTGTGGTAATGTGGATTATGTGTGCATCACACAGTCTTTAGATTATGTTTTTCCAAGGTAGAACCAGAATACTGTTTAAACAGGGAAACTTCTCATAGGTTCGAAAACAGCTTATAGGAAATCATGGGCTGTTATTCTTATTGTGGGGTAAGATTTGAATTTTCCAAAGTCCAACAGTACTTATTTGAAACTGGTATTACTTTGAAAGTTGGTTATATTTGCATTTGGTGCATCTTTTATCATAAATTTTGAGTCCTCATTAGTTATTTGTGAACTCAAGCACTTAAATCATTCAGAGATGAAATCATTCAAATAACTAAGCATATCAAACTTAATTATCCAAGGTAAAGTCTTATTCAACCGACACCATGTATTATATCCCCAGACAAAAGTCAGGGATGTACTGGTTTCACTTCTGTTGTGCCACAGCTTCTGCTGCCGCCGTATGTTTTGACTTGTGTGTGCGATAACTCAAAAACGCTTTCTCGGATTTCATTCAACTTGTCACATACATGTATTTGGGCCAGGAGAGGAAAAAATTGTGTTTGAGTCCCACAAAGACCCTACTTGGGCATTTTTTTTCTACATGTTTCACATTTATTTACCCTATAATGTTAAAATGGTAAATCTGACAAGTCTCAAACTGTACTAGATATAACTTCTATATGTAATCTTTGACTTTGAAAAATTTTAGGTCTGTAGCTTTAATTTTAAGATCATCTTAAGGTCTCTAAAATGCACACAGAGACCCAATTTATGGACTTTTTGCCACTTTTAAGTCCTTTAACTGTTATACTATGTGACTGATAGAACTGAATCAAGGCTTTAAGTAGATATTTGACCTGTATATGAAGCTCATGAACAATCTATCTAGAGAACATTTTTTTAAGAATTGACCCCAAAGATAAAAGAAATGGTCTTCCCCCAAAAGAAATGAAAAATAAAGTTGATAGAGTAAGAAATCTAAAATTCGCCAGGAATCTAAAATTCGCCACCTCTAAAACCTTAGTTAATTTTATGAAAAAAATGATGTTTTTGTCTCAAAATTGGTATTTTTCAGTTCAAAAAGCCTTAATTTACTATACATTCAACAAATCTCACCACAATTCATTTATTTTATTAGTATTTTCACATGTGGCGAATTTCAGATATGTGGCGAATTTTACATTTCTTACTCTAATAACTGTGAATCACACAACATAGGTGGTACAAAAAATACCCAGTGAATACCTGTGGCATGAGAAATGGCTTGTCTGGGGATATGTTGGCGTTGAGTTAGTGCAATCTAGATTTATGCCTTTTCATTATTAGTTGTTTTTTTTTGTTTTTTTTAATTGTAGCGTTTCTTTACAATTACTATTTGTGAGGGGCTCGGTGGTGTAGCGGTTAGAGTTTTCGTCTCCAACCTCTGAGGCCGCTGGTTCGAATCTCGGGCCGGGCTTCATGTTGGAAAGTTGGTAGTTACTTGCCGATGCCCGGTGGTTTACAGTGCAGTATGCACTGGTTTCCTCCACCTGTAAACTACCCGTCGCAATATGACCCTGGCTGTTGAACGAGATGTAAAAACAACAAATAAATACAATTACTATTTTTGCGTGTAAGCTCTGACTAAGTTTTGGTATAATGAGTGAATAATGGAGAAAAGAAGGAAGCAATATAATCTAGTTTATAATCAACTGCGAGTCATTCTTCCAAGTTTTAAATTAAGTTACACTTCAATAGCCATTGTTTTAGGTTAGAGAGAGAAGCACACACTAACAAGAGACCAGTAAGTTCCAGTGGAGTGTCATCCCAGACACTCAGGAAGGCACTGGAAGCTATTATGGAGCAGGTCTTTGTTGTACTATTCATTTTACATGTGTTTTCTTGTCTTCTTGTTTACAGGGTAAGAAATGTCAAATTTGTCACTGTAATGTCTTAATATGTAAAACATTGTCACTGAAGAAAACTCCCCGCCATATTAAAATACTGTAGGGGTTGTAAGTTCAGATTATAAAATCAATAATGTTAACCATGTACATGAATGTCATTACCAACAGCATAAGATAATGAGAATATGTGTGACTCAATTAACTGTAATTTTGTTAACAGAAACCTGTTGTTTCGTTTGGCTTTGGTACAAAGATGTGAAGACTGGTGACTTCATCTGTGAAGGACCAATTATTAAAAAATTGTCTGCAAGAGAAATATATAGTATCAATTTTGAACTGGTTATAAAAGGAAATCAGAATATCATTGTTTTTACCTTGAAGAATTGGAAAATTTGCCTCATTAAATATTTTTGTGATAACTGTAGATTATTTATCTCAGATTTGCTGCAGGATTTTCAATCAATTTGGCAATCCTTTTCCTTAATTTGATTGGCTGACCCCAGTGACATGCTTTACTCGATTTGACATTTCTTTCTACAAAGGCTTTTCAGGTGTCTGGTTCCCTGCATGTGTTTTCATGCGCTTTTTTCTGTCTGTGGAGCCAAAAAAAGTGGGATATTTGTCACAGTACGAGGAAGTTGTCAGTCAGAGGGAACACTATTCTGTTTTCTTGACTTGTGAAAAATTGACTTGTGAAAAATACATATTAATCTGATTTATGTGACATCATTAGACTTGTGAAAAATACATATTAATCTGATTTATGTGACATCATTAGACTTGTGAAAAATACATATTAATCTGATTTATGTGACATCATTAGACTTGTGGGAAAAAAAAACATAATCTGATTTATGTGACATCATTAGACTTGTGAAAAATACATAATCTGATTTATGTGACATCATTAGGCTTCTGATCTGGCCTAATGCAAAATTGACATAAATTTTAATTATTTTGTCTCTTTAAAAGGAGGCTGCCCCCCGCCTTATCCCTGTGACAATTTTCTCACTATGACTTCATTTCACATTTTCTTGTTGTAGATGCTGTAATAGTGTATAAAATAGCACCGCTTGCAGTTCTTTTTACATTGTAGATAATGTGTGCTTGATGAATGTTGAGTTTTCTGCAAATCTTGTGTGGATATGTATATATACGGTCAATTGTTAAGAGTTTCTTTCTTTCTTAAAGACACATGGCAAACATAGCTGATATTGTTGTATATCTTTCCAATAATAGAGGATAAATTAAATTCTGATATTCAGGTGTACTTTTCACAATGGATTATGTAAATTAATTTTTCTTTTTGTTTACAGGCCTATATCATCACTAAATAAGGACATTGTCTTTCAGCAAATTGAAGTCATGTTATAAAACTAGAAACATTAAAAGGATATTTTTTTTTGGCTCCAAGAAGTGTAAGCAGATGATCCAAATAAACAACAGAAATGGAAATAATCAACTTTATAAAACACTCAACCAGCCAGACTTCACTGTTTCATGATAGAGGGAAGTCCTGCTTCATATTTATTAGGGCTCATTCATTGGATAGGAGTTTCCCATAGTAAATACTTTTATCTAGTTGTTGGTATTGGTGGAAACTCCAATTTGTGTTTCCAGAGGAGAAACAACACATTGATACACAGATCTCTAATGGCTATTTTGATGATGTTAAGCTACGAAAGAATTTTGTGCAACTATAGCAGTATGGTGGGATCTGATAATTAATAAGTTCAAGTTGAAATAAATATGACATATCTTGTCTAATGACATTGTGACCCAAGCCAGTATGGAAGTATTTCTATATTGAGGAATTCTCAAACTTTTATCACATCACTAGACTTTGTAACCTCCAGCTGAAATGATTATATGTGTACTTACTTATTTCTGGTTCAAAATTAAATTTTAACCATTTTCTTCAAGTTAAAGGGACCAGGTATCTGGACATGTTGTATCCTATCTGATTGGTTTAGTGTGTAACAGACCTACAAACTGTAAACTCTTCAGCCCAGAATTTTATTTTAACACACTTGAGTATTACTTCTCTTGTTTAGTGATAAAGGAGTTAAAATGACTATTTTACGCTGCATGTTTTAAATGGAGTATCATTGTTTCAAAGTTATCTTTCATTATTTAAATTTCATAGCACTTATCATTTTAGAAAAAAATATGGCTACCCGCTTGGTGTATGCTTTCTAATTGTGCTTGTTGAAGGATATATATGTCCCCAGGGTTGAAATCTGCACAAATTGTTTTGCACAATTTTAAACTATATTAAAAAAATTTAAACATTTTAAAAAATTTTTATTTATAAATTTGCTTCAAAAACAGTAAATGTTTAAAATGAATAACACCAGAAAGGATGATGTAAAATACATATTTATATACTTAATGTTAATAAGTTAATAGAATTACTTTATGGGCCATGTGACACTTGACATCAAGCTAAAAATATTATAGGAATAAAAGACATATTCGAGTGCTTTATGATGGTTTTAAACTATCGAGCGGCTGTATTAAAGCCACGAAGCCTGAAGGGCCATTTAGAAATGGTTACACTAATATTTTGGTCAAAATAAGCAGTAAATCTTACGCAAAATTCAAAACAAATCCAACGCCATGTTGGCTGTTCCATCAATGAAACATACATAGCGATATCTAAGGTAAAAAATAAGTATTTTTGTCACTTTATTTTCATAGAATTTGTTTTGAAATTTTTAGAGACTGTCAATATAGATGCTTTCACTGTGTTGTAAGCTTTAAAATGATATGCTATTTATTAAAATCAAGCAAGAAATTACAATTTTATGAATATTTTAACCACTTATTTTACCGCGAATCATTTGTTTACATTTGTACGCGAAGGGATGATATACGTAGAATTCAACAGCGTTACTTTATTTACCGTTCTATATTCGCGATTTCTGAATTGTGCAAAAGACGTATCCAAGGTCACTGCGCAGCCTACCATTTTAGAATAATGCTTATAATGAAGTTGCCTAACACAGTAGGTGTCAAATGTTGTTCAAGTTTTACAAGTGCAGCTAATATTTCTCTTGTACTGTCACATTTGAAATTGAAAATAGAAAACATGCCCAATAAAAAAGAAAGAAAACAGTTATGCAAACCCAATAGTACCATTGTTGTACATTTGTACACTTTATTAACAGAGAATCTTTTCTGTCCATTAGACAAGTAATGCCTGTTGTCTAAGTTGACAAACAACTAGTCAATCAATGTCTGACATTACATACCTAAAACTGGGATCCTTGTTTGGTTTTTGTATTGTCAAATAGCAATTATTTTCTATTAAAATATATACACATTTATTTATTTATTTGTATGGACTAACATTATGTCCACTCTTTAACTACACAGTTACTGGCAAAATAATTCTATAGACATATATTGGAGGTAGGTTGGCCCTATTTTGACAAGTCACATGATAACCACCTGTGATGGCAAGGTGAGTGCTGTTCAACCTCTATTGTTTGAACATGCTGGGGTTTTATGAATTAGTGTCCATAATGAGAAGGTTTAAAAATTGAAGAAGTATTTTAGTATAAAATTAGAAAGCACTCATAGAGTACAGACCTCCACCAGAATAGGTGGGGATTTCCAAGTATTTTCTTCTTCTGTATCTTTCCAAAATGTAGTCCATTCTCTCTTTGGCCAGGTCCTACCCACATCAAAACTTTTATGAAGATCTGCTCATTACTTTTTTGGGGAAAAGCTAGAGTGATTTGCAAATACATTGAAAATTAGACCTTTAAAAATGTCAGGTGTTTTTTTTCCCTGTTGTATCCAGAATGTTATCAAATTTTTCCAAAGATTTAATCACTTTTTCCTTTGAAGGCCTTACTCGCATAAAAAAATCTGGAAAGATCTGTTAATTACTTAGGGGCTATCGCAAACACAGACAGACATACCAGTGCACCCAAAAACAATGTTTTTAAAACATAACGTTCAGGTATAGATAATAATATTAGGGAAGGGCAAATTTGGAGAAGTTAGGAAAATTAAATTAAAATGTAGTGAGGCCTGGTAGAGTAAGAAATCTAAAATTCGCCACATATCTGAAATTCGCCACATGTAAAAATACTAATAAAATAAATGAATTGTGGTGAGATCTGTTGACTGTATAGTAAATTAAGGCTTTTTGAACTGAAACATACCAATTTTTGGACAAAAACATCATTTTCTTCATAAAATTAAGCTGTTAGAGGTGGCAAATTTTAGATTCTTGGCGAATTTTAGATTTCTTACTCTAATATCCGATGGCTTCTACTTGTGAGTGTATGTGACCCAAATTGCTATCCATGTATTTGTAGGATTCCATGGTGTCTGAATCTTATCAAAGTGAGGGATTTGGACTAATGTCCATGGGCAACCGAGGTCGGCTGGCAAGGAATCAAAACTCTGAGTTTACCATGGAAGAAGAACGAGCTTATAGACATGGTAAGGCTCACTGTACATGGCTAGACAGAAAGGTAAATGGGCATGAAGATAAACAGTCTTCAGATTTGTTCAAATATAAGTGGTATAAACAACAAAATTGTACAAACTCAGTAACAAAATAAACTCAAACAAAGCTTATCATGACATTTGTTATATATTTTGTGCAATTTTAGTAATTATACTATTAAGTTATGCAAATCTCTGAAGACCATTTATCCTTGTGTCGAAACATGTACTGTAAATTATTGAAAAAAATTTGCTGAGATGGAAAAAAAAACAAACTGTTCATATGACACCATTTTGTTATGTCAAAAACTTTAGTTTTGTATTGCTTCCTACTTGTTGCAGTATGAGCTGAAAGGGTTTTGATCCAGCCATGTTGGTGATCATACACAAATGTAAGCAGTCCAGTCCATCCCAGTCCAGACATAATATTTAGAACTTTGTGTTTGATTTTATATGTCACCAGTAGAATATTAGGACTAGAAATATGGGGTCACAAGACATAGAAAACCACTGTGGTTATTTGATAAGCTTGGATTCAGCTAAATTATCCTTTGTGGAATCCATTTAAGTTCTAGTCTTAGCTAAGACAGAAGGCTCAGATTTTAGTCCCTAACGTAGCTTAAGTCCAGGCTAAGTCTAAAACCCTTTGTGAAATTGGCCCCTCGTTTAGATTAACACTTGGTATAATATATGGTATCAACAAAGCTATACTAACAGTTTAGATCTTTGGATACTCCTACTTTCAGTTCCTTTGAAAATATTAGCATTGCAATAGGGTCTGCGGCTCAACCGCTTGTGTTGACTTGTGTTTATCGTCCACCTGGCTCATGCTCTGAAAGTTTCCTGGACCAATTTCTCAATCTTTTAGAATACTTATCCTCAGTTTCTCCCTCATTCCTAATTTGTGGGGATTTCAATATTCATGTGGATACTTCTTCAAATGATAGTATCAAATTCCAGAACTGTTTAGAATCATGCAATATAACACAAAATGTTCAAACGGCTACCCATCTTCATGGTCATATCCTAGACCTTGTTCTCACTCCTACTGATGCCAGTGTCATCTCCAATGTACGAGTTGCTGAATTTATTTCTGATCATGCTCTTGTCCTTGCTCAGCTTGATTCAGTTAATCCTCCTTCACATAAGGCAAAAGTTGTCACCTTTAGGAGGTATCATAAAATTGACATGGATAGTTTCCGTAAGGATTTGGGAAATAGTGCATTCGTAAAACGCCCTGGTGATACAGTCAGTGGTTTGTGTGAACAATACTTAGATGATTTGAGCAAATTGCTCGACAAGCATACACCATTGGTTACTCGTACTTTTACTAAGCAAGCTACTGGTTGGCTATCTGACACCTACCGGCTGGCAAAAACCATCAGGCGACAGCTGGAACGAATCTGGCGTAAAGATAAATCTGCCTATAATCGAGCTAGACTTCGAAGACAGATTGCCCGGTGCATTTCACTGGTCAACAAAGATAAGGCAAATTACTTCAGAAACCTGGTCAGAGAAAATGCTAACGACTCCAAGAAGCTATGGCAGGTCTTGCGTTCCGCACTGCACTCTAGTTCTGAAGCAGTACTCCCTTCTCATGAATCTAAGAAAAGTCTTGCTGACCGGTTTGTCACTTTCTTCAGTGACAAAATAGCTAAAATCAGAAACTCATTTTCCTCTAGTGACTCATTCACTCTGCCTCCTCCACCTGATGTACCCAATTTCAGCTGCTTTAAACAAGTTTCTCAAGAGGAAATTAGAAAAATTATCATGAAGTCACCCACTAAATCTTGTTTGTTAGACCCATGGCCTACATTTCTTGTTAAGGAATGTATTGATATTTTACTGCCCTCTATCACCAGGCTTGTTAACTGCTCATTGTCAGAAGGTGTTGTACCTGATGAGTTCAAGAAGGCTATTGTAACCCCATTGATTAAAAAGTCATCACTACCACCCAATGACTTAAAAAACTAGACCTGTTTCTGGGTTGGGCTTCATATCCAAACTTGTTGAACGTGTTGTTGCTTCTCAATTGAATGACCATGTCAGTCTGAACAGACTAGAGAATGTCAGGCAATCTGCCTATAAACTGGGTCACTCATCTGAATCTGCATTGCTTTCAATTAAGAATGATGTTCATTTGGCTTTTGCTAAAGGTGAGGCTACTGCTGTCGTTCTCTTGGATCAATCAGCAGCGTTTGATACTATTGATCATGATACGCTACTTAATTCTCTTAGCTCCTGGTTTGGTGTGAGCGGGGTTGTCCTCGATTGGTTTAAGTCTTATCTCTCAGACCGTGTTCAGTGAATTAAGATTGGGTCAATTTTATCGAATGCCAAACAGCTGTTGTACGGTGTGCCTCAAGGCTCTGTCCTGGGGCCAATCCTTTTTTCACTCTATACTACTCCACTGAGTAAAGTCATACGGAATCATCCTGGTATTAGTTTCCAGTTCTACGCTGATGACACACAATTGTATGTACATCTCACACATAAAAATGTTGCCTCGGCCCTTGATAAGCTGTCACACTGCATTGAAGACGTAAAGAGATGGCTCTCTACAAATAAGCTCAAGCTAAATCCTGATAAGACCGAATTCATTGTGTTTGGCTCAAAGTCTCAGCGAAAAAAACTTAATCAGTCCTTCCCGGTCAACATACTTGGTAATCTTATATCACCAATAGATGCAGTTAGGAACCTTGGTGTCTGGTTTGATTCAGATTTCTCATTCTCTTGCCATGTTATGAAGGTCGGCAAGGCTTGTTTTGCTCATGTCCGGGATCTTAAGCGACTCCGAGGACATCTGACACATGAAGCGGCTCTTATGGCTGCCAATGCTCTGGTCGGAAGCCGACTTGATTACTGTAACTCTCTGTTCAGAGGTCTCTCAGCTCTAGATCTGCGCAAACTTCAATGTGTTCAGAATAGCCTTGCCAGAATTGTTGCCAACACCACCGAGTACTCACACATCTCTCCAGTTAGAAAAGCACTACATTGGTTGCCGATTAAGTACCGTTCTATCTTTAAGACTGCCATGCTGGTATATAAGTTCCTACACAGTGGTAACCCCAAATACTTTGAACTAGGGGTGCGACCGAGCAGTCGACACTCGCCGAGTGAGGCGAATTTCACGAAAATTCGACCCCAATTCTTAGGGTCGATTACTCGTGTATATATAACAACCTATAGAACCAGTTACGTTTTTTAGTTAATTAAACATAAATAGCATACCTTACTTTCATTAAATCGCATAATCCACCATTTGTAACATAAAATTAATGATATTATGTGCTGACAATAGCTAATTCAAGCGTTTCAAAGCTTTTATCTTTATATTTTTTTCGTTTACGGGAGCCGCCATATTGGATGTTGTTTCCTGTTATGGTGGATACTAAATGTCGCGAGGGCTCGATGTCGAGTCGAGTTTTCATCTGCGAGTAATCGACCCGAATTATTTGTACTCGTCCCACCCCTACTTTGAACCCTTCCTGATTCCCAGACATAGTGCATACAACACACGTCGAAGTCAATCTGATGGCATATTTCTTGAGGTTCCCCACTTTGCTTCAGTTTTCAAGTCTCGAAAACATTTTGGACTCAGTTTTGCGTATGACGCACCTATGATTTGGAATGACCTTCCTGATGAGGTCCGCTCTGCAAACTCACTTGCCTCTTTCAGGTCAAATTTGAAGTCATACCTCTTTGGAAAAGCATACCCACCCTAAATTTCCAATCTCCTTCTGCTTTCTCCGCAGTGCTGACCCCTGCTATGTCTCTGGTTTTTGAATATTGAACAATGTTTTTGTGTGATGCGCCTTAGAATCTGTCTTTTGACAGAGATTAAGCGCTATAAAAGTGTTATTAGAATTTAGAATTTATATACTTATAAAAAGTTGGTTCCCAGACCATCTTTACAAAAATCTGACAGTCTGGCCTAGTAATTATGAATGTCAGTACTCTTATATTATCGTTTTTTTTTTTTGTGAGGGCACATGTTACGTTGTCAATTAAAGTGGACACTATATCACTTTCTTACATGTTAATCCTGGGAGCATATATTATTTCATTCTTCCAGACAGTGCCTCCATGAACTCACATGCCAGTTCAGACTTCATCACTGCTGTGCAGAAAGGGGACAGCTCTTTTGTGAGTATGACCAGAGTGCTTGTTATGCTTCAGTCTACTTACACATTCTTTTTGGAGGTCTTTGTGCCAACAGTCTACAGGATACTAAATGTCACCTTATGGGCAAGCCTGATACCACCTAGAGCCTTAAACATGTAGTACTAGAGAGGTAGTATTAGTGGAACAATGTAATAAACTAATACCTGGTAGTATATGGCTTAAATTCGTAACAAACATTACTGAAATTTCTATTAAACTAGTACCGCATAAATTGCAGTCAAAGTGTTCTGTAGTGATGCTCTGCTCTGCCAAAATGTGTTTTATGTTAAGTTGAATGTTTGACTTAGTAAATTGTATATTATCTCAATAACTCGTAGATCCAACCAAGTAGGTTGAATATTCAACAGAGTAAGCTGTATAACTGGTAAATATGAATTTATAATTGGTATATTGTGATTTTTAGTAAAAAATACACATGACTTAAGTTGTTTCAGATGAGTTTCTATCTTCCCTCACACGTATGCCTGACTGGCTTATTTTCCAATAGAATTGCAGACTGGAATCACTAATTCTTAGAAATTTGACAGTTATTTTCTGAGGAAGTTTTTATTTTCCTTTAAAAGGTTTCTGGTATTTAACCAATTTCTGATGTATAGTCATATGTTGACTAAAGTTAAATTAATTGCCTTGTATTATCAGAAATAAACTCGATGGGAATGATTTTCTTTTATAGGTGAAAAAAGCACTGGATAACCCCAATCTAAATCCAGAGAAGAAGACACGATTTCAGCAAAGGACTGCTCTGCACTTGGCATCGGGTTACGGGCAGTTTAGTGTGGCAGAGGAACTCTTATATGTGAGTATTATTCCGACTTGTAAACGTGATATTCTCAGCCAATATTGGTTAGGTTCCGCTTCATGAAAGATAAGGATGGGGTAACAACAATAATTAAACTCCTTTAAGCAGTGCTCTCATAAATATACTGTATCTGCTGTCTGAAACTGTCCAAATTTCAGCACAAGTCCCTCCACTCTGCTTGTTTGAGATGGGTGTAAAGTTTAAATTGCATCAATTCTTAGGTTAATGTGTTTATTATACTGTCATATTTGACAGACGAATGTGTGATTTTAAATGCTCTTTGTCATCTTTACATTGGGCTTTGAAATATATACAGTGTAAAATGTATTCCCTTATTTCTTATTACCAGGCAGGGGTGGAACCGAGTTGTAAGGCAGAAAATGGGCGCACTCCGCTGCATGAGGCGGCTCAGGGCGGACATGACAAGGTGTTACAACTTCTGCTGGATTACACACGGGATGTGGAGGTCAAGGACAGAGGTGGCAGGACAGCCTGTCATCTGGCTGCATACCATGGAGAGGTCAAGTGCATGGAGATACTGATGGACAAAGGTAGAGGGTGAAATGTATACTGATAGAAAGAGTTGTGGGGT
Organism: Sabellastarte sp. h YS-2021; assembly: GCA_964017235.1. Classification (NCBI taxonomy): domain Eukaryota; kingdom Metazoa; phylum Annelida; class Polychaeta; order Sabellida; family Sabellidae; genus Sabellastarte; species Sabellastarte sp. h YS-2021. The sequence continues at coordinate 79,376,177 of OZ024934.1, read as the reverse complement.
GATATGTATACTTGTGGACAAAGGTAGAGGGTGAAATGTGTACTGATGGAAAGAGTTATGGGGTGATATGTATACTAGTGGACAAAGGTATGGCATGATATGTATACTGATGGACAAAGGTAGAGGGTGAAATGTGTACTGATGGAAAGAGTTATGGGGTGATATGTATACTAGTGGACAAAGGTATGGCATGATATGTATACTGATGGACAAATGTGAGTATGATTATAAACACACTGATGCACAAATATACATGTGATATACATACTGATGGACAAAGGGTTGATTTGGTATGTGTGGTATTAATCAAATGTAGCTGTGACATACACACTGATGAACAAAGGCATGGGGTCGTATGTATGGTAATCGTCAAATATACATGTGATATACATACTTATGGACAAAGGTATGGGGTGATGGAAAAAGTCTGTTTTAAACAGATAGGTAAAGGTATAGGGGCAACATATTGCTAAACTATATTGTGTGGGCTAATTAAGCGTCCCGCAAGGGACGCTTGTTTGTGTATGGGAGAGCTTCCGGCTCCGCCGGCTCCGCATTTTGTTTTCCTTATAACTCTGTAACCGTTAGGCGGATTCTTTTCAAATTTGGCAGGTTTAGGCAGTAGCCTTGGGGAATTTTTTTGAATATGCTGCAGTGACATTTCAACCAATCAGAGAGGTCACATGACCAAAAATGTCTTTTTTTGATGGGGAAGCTTGTCCGGATGATAACTTGAAAGGAATTTTATCAATTCACCTGAAACTTGGCAAATACATTCATTCTATTAAAATCTGGAAATCATTAGATTTTGGCATTGATTGGTCAAGAAATGGCCGAGTAATTAATGATTAATTAATCATTACGAATTTTCCAAATAAGGAAAACACAAAAATGCTTATATCTCGAAAACCGTACTAGATAGAGCGATTTCGACGAAATTTTTGACCCGCAGGGTATCTCTGCGGAGTAGTTTTCCCAATTTTCAAAAAAATTTTATCTCGCCCAAAATGGCGGCCATTTTGAATTTTCGAAATTTTCGCAAAAATTGCAAAACACAAAAATGCTTATATCTCAAAAACCGTGCTAGATAGAGCAATTTCGACAAAATTTTTGAACCGCAGGATATCTCTGCGGAGTACTTTTCCCAATTTTCAAAAAATTTTTGTCTCGCCAAAAATGGCGGCCATTTTGAATTTTCGAAATTTTCGCAAAAATTGCAAAACACAAAAATGCTTATATCTCGAAAACCGTGCTAGTTAGAGCGATTTCGACGAAATTTTTGACCCGCAGGGTATCTCTGCGGAGTAGTTATCCCAATTTTGAAAAAAAAATTATCTCGCCAAAAATGGCGGCCATTTTGAATTTTTCGCAAAAATTGCAAAACATAAAAATGCTTATATCTCGAAAACCCTGCAAGATAGAGCGATTTCGACGAAATTTTTGACCCACAGGGTATAACTGCAGAGTAGCCATGCCAATTTTCAAAAAAAAATTTGTCTCGCCAAAAATGGCGGCCATTTTGAATTTTCGAATTTTTCGCAAAAATTGCAAAACATAAAAATGCTTATATCTCGAAAACCCTGCTAGATAGAGCGATTTCGACGAAATTTTTGTCCTGCAGGGTATCTCTGCAGAGTAGCCATGCCAATTTTCAGACAAAAAATTTCTCGCAAAAAATGGCGGCCATTTTGAATTTTCGAATTTTTCGTAAAATTGCAAAACACAAAAATGCTTATATCTCAAAAACCGTGCTAGATAGAGCGATTTCGACGAAATTTTTGACCCACAGGGTATCTCTGCAGAGTAGCCATGCCAATTTTCAAAAAAAAATTTGTCTTGCCAAAAATGGCGGCCATTTTGAATTTTCGAATTTTTGCGCAAAAATTGCAAAACACAAAAATGCTAATATTTCGAAAACCGTGCTACATAGAGCGATTTCGACGAAATTTTTTATCTTCAGGGTATCTCTGCAGAGCAGCTATCCCAAAGAGCTTTCACTTGGTGAAGTTTCAGACCCATAGCTAATTGCTCACCTACTCAAAAAGAGTAAATGCGAATTACCTCTAAAAGTATTGCAGATGGCCAATTTTTCTCAAATAACTCATTCACCTACTTTTGGAAGAGCTTTCACTTGGTGAAGTTTCAGACCCGTAGCTAATTACTCACCTACTCAAAATGAGTAAATGCTAATTATCTCAAAAACTATTGCGGATACCCAATTTTTATCAAATAACTCATTCGTGTACTTTTGGGAGAGCTTTCACATGGTGAAGTTTCAGACCCGTAGATGATTACTCACCTACTCAAAATGAGTAAATGCGAATAATCTCTTAAAAGTATTGCAGATAGCCAATTTTTCTCAAATAACTCATTCACCTACTTTTGGGAGAGCTTTCACTTGGTGAAGTTTCAGACCCATAGCTAATTACTCACCTACTCAAAATGAGTAAATGCGAATTATCTCTAAAAGTATTGCAGATAGCCAATTTTTCTCAAATAACTCATTCACCTACTTTTGGGAGAGCTTTCACTTGGTGAAGTTTCAGACCCATAGCTAATTACTCACCTACTCAAAATGAGTAAATGCGAATTATCTCTAAAAGTATTGCAGATAGCCAATTTTTGTCAAATTAATCATTCACCTACTTTTGGGAGAGCTTTCACTTGGTGAAGTTTCAGACCCATAGCTAATTACTCACCTACTGAAAATGAGTAAATGCGAATTATCTCTAAAAGTATTGCAGATAGCCAATTTTTCTCAAATAACTCATTCACCTACTTTTGGGAGAGCTTTCACTTGGTGAAGTTTCAGACCCATAGCTAATTACTCACCTACTCAAAATGAGTAAATGCGAATTATCTCTAAAAGTATTGCAGATAGCCAATTTTTGTCAAATTAATCATTCACCTACTTTTGGGAGAGCTTTCACTTGGTGAAGTTTCAGACCCATAGCTAATTACTCACCTACTCAAAATGAGTAAATGTGATTTATCTCTAAAAGTATTGCAGATAGCCAATTTTTCTCAAATAACTCATTCACCTACTTTTGGGAGAGCTTTCACTTGGTGAAGTTTCAGACCCATAGCTAATTACTCACCTACTCAAAATGAGTAAATGCGAATTATCTCTAAAAGTATTGCAGATAGCCAATTTTTCTCAAATAACTCATTCACCTACTTTTGGGAGAGCTTTCACTTGGTGAAGTTTCAGACCCATAGCTAATTATTCACCTACTCAAAATGAGTAAATGTGAATTATCTGTAAAAGTATTGCAGATAGCCAATTTTTCTCAAATAACTCATTCACCTACTTTTGGGAGAGCTTTCACTTGGTGAAGTTTCAGACCCATAGATAATTATTCACCTACTCAAAATGAGTAAATATGAATTATCTCTTAATAGTATTGCAGATAGCCAATTTTTCTCAAATAACTCATTCACCTACTTTTGGAAGAGCTTTCACACAGGAAAATGAAAAATTGTGAATATCTCGGAAAAGCTATTTCTTCTGCTTTAATGCTCGGCAGGAGATACACACCGCGGCAGTGGTCTTGACAAAAATTTTTGTCTCCCCAAAAATGGTGGCCATTTTGAATTTTCAAAGTTTTGGCAAAACACAAAAATGCTTATATCTCGAAAACCGTGCTATATGGAGCGAACACAACAAAATTTTTGACCTGCTGGGTATCTCTGCAGAGTAGCCATGCCAATTTTCAAAATATTTTTGTCTCGCCAAATATAGTGGACATTTTTAATTTTTTTATTTTTTGCAAAACACAAAAATGCTTATATCTTGAAAACCGTGCTAGATAGAGCAGACTGCGCTGACTTTGGTTGCCACAACAGTATAAGGCTAGAAACGAAGCATTTTCTTAATACTTTAGCACTCACCTTTATATCCTTTTCGGGACGCTTTGTTTTTGCATAGCAAAAACATTATCTTTTTTTTTTGCGAGCGATCCTCTAGTATTTACTTTTGATATGACAAGCTCTTGATTATTCCTTTAGAAAAAGAGTAAAAAACTACTCTGAGAGGAAAATTTTGGAAACAGTGTATCCCTTCCGTATTTGATATCAACAGCTGGTGGTATATTTCTTTTGCTAGCACTAAAGCTTACTAAATGGTTTTGATAAATTTGTGCTGGTATAGGACCTTACTGAATTCTGAAACGAGGTTCTGTGTACAAATAATCTTGTAGTTTAATTTTTGTAGGCTTTGGTGCAGGTAAGATTTAAATGCATTTCCATGTACATACACAATGGGTTTTCACTTTGTGTGATCAAATGGTTGATTTAAAAGAAAATTCATGTGCTTTGTATTGCATGACAATATGACATTGTGTGTCTGACATAAATGTTTTTGCACTTATTTGAAGCTACTTGATTTATTACACAGTGTGAATTTACATATTTGATCAGCTAAAATTATTTTTACCCCCGGCTTTCAAGGGTTGTGCAGGTATTGTTTTCACCCATGACATCCAGATGGACAAGCAGGTGTGGGGTGGGCATGTGGGTGGCAGGCTGGTCTGTATCTCAGAAACCCTGACATATAAGAGGTTGATACTTAGTAGGGACATTGGTTGGGGGTGCAGGTGTGCAGTGTGATTGTGTGACCTTGATTTGACCTTTGACCTTGCCATAGTGACATTGAGTTTGAAAATCTTGTCCAGACTATTACTCAGAAATCAAAAGGTATATGAAGTTGATACTTGGTGGGGACATTGGTTAGGGGGTGTAGGTGTGCAACGTCTTGGTTTGACCTTGATTTGACCTTTGGCCTTGCTGTAGTGACATTGACTTTTAAATTCTTGTCCAAAAAAAAGCTATTTAATATATATTGTTGAAGTTAAGGTCAACATGTTTTTGTGACAGTTTGTTTTAATTAATGATGTTTCAAAAGCTTTGGACATATTCAGTGCACATGAATTTGGTAGTCAGATTTTTGCTACTTAAAACATGTTTTAAAGGCAATTATGTTTTGTATAGTTACATAGCAAAATATAAAACATTACAATGTAATTTTTTTCTAAGAATATATTTGTATGCTGTCTTAACTTCATAAATCAGTACCAAATACACCTGTTGATAAATCTCCCATAATTAAAGGTGAACCAAACTTCAGTGGTTTGAAGAGTTCCTATCTTCTGGCAATCAGCTAAATATATGATGGAGCCTGAACAGTCTGCAAGTGTCCTCCAGTGTTTTTCACATTGTTTTAAATTAATAGCCTATAGAGCCAAAAAAATTGAAGCGTTCTTGTCCTTGCCAAAAATTGTTTTCCTGTTTGAAAATTTTGTGGCTCTGTTGGGCTTCTGATGTCCCCTGATACCAAATTAGCAGAAATATTGATTAATTTTTTTGTTATTATTAAAGGGCGCCTACCATTGGCCAATTTCATATACAGCTGGCGAATTTTAACTTTTTTACTCTATGCTTGTACAGAGGATGCCTAATCTATAAATATTTTATTTTTCACAGGTGCTCAATTGGTTGTCAAAGACACTGCAAACCGTCAGCCAGCCCACCTTGCTGCCATGCGTAACCATAGAGACATCCTAGAGTACCTGTATGACAAAGGTGTTGATTTATCATGTGAAGACAACTCAGGGAAACTCCCTGTACATTATGCTGCCCAGTTTGGTGGTAAGTCCAATGTTACAAACTAAAACTGAACAAAAATGAAAAGTATGCTCCGTTAAATGTTATATAATGTATTTTATGCGATGTTTTGGGAAAAATGGCAAACATATCATGCAATGAATTTATGCAATAATCAAACCCTCATTTTTACTCTGACACCAATATTTTGCCTCTATTTACATCACTGAATTATAGGGCTGTGAACGGTTACCCTAACCTCGATAGATGAGTCAGTCTTTACTATTACTCGAGTCCATATTATCTACTCGAGTACTCACAGTATACTGTATTATCGCCACACTTCTGCATTTTCGCCACACAATTAAAATGATCTAATCTAATCTACTGCTTTGCAGGCGCAATATCTGCCCCACAAAGGGGAACTCAGTGCGCTAACTTAACAAAAATCATTATCATAAGGAGAGTCGAGGGGCGTTCAAGGTCAGTAATCCGGAGTTGTGGGTGTGACCAAGAGGGAAGGAAACTAAGTCGGGAAACTGGAATTAAAGAGGTGGGTTTTGCGGGGTTTCCTGAAAGATGCAACAGAGGGGCTATTTCTTATTTGGAAGGGGAAAGAGTTCCAAAGAACCGGGGCATAGTGACTGAAAGAATTGGAAAATGTTTGACTGATTTATGAACCTGACGGTTGAAAGTGGGGGTGTGAAGGAACTTGAGTTTATGGGTGCTTCGCCTTGTATTTCTGGAAGAGGTGTAGGGATGAATTAATTCTCTTAGGTAAACTGGTTGACCCTGGTTGAGAATTAAAATGATACATGCTCAAAAAAGTATGAAAGCTGGAAAATTTACAAAAATATATTTTTGTAATAAAGATTTAAAGTTGCTTCAGATTTATCGTCTGTTCATTATACTTTTAGTTATGTTATTTGCTGACCATCAATGAGACAGTCCTCATATTTTGTAACAATACTTAAGTAAAATGGTCTTGATTCCAAGGTACCAATGCTCACCAACCTATTCCTATTCTGTTCATGTTTCAACTTGCACACTTTGTTTTTGCCTCAGCATTGGACTGCCTGATATGCCTGGTGGAGAGGGAGTGTGACATCACTCTGCCTGATTCCTCAGGCAACTTGCCCATCCACTTTGCTGCCTGGAATGATCACTTGGACTGCATCAGGTTTCTGGTCAAGCAGGGCACCTCACTGGAGGTTTTACAGGGAGAAAACAGGACCCCAGCCCATGTGGTGAGTTGCAATTGTGTCACCTTTTCATAATAGGTTTGAATTTATGGTATATGCACTTAGGTCCAGTTCTAACATCAGCTTGTTGGTCTCTGAGCTGTTGTGGTTAGAGTTTTGGACTTCAGGGTGGTAGGTCTGGGGTTCAGCTATTGGCCAGGACATTGAGATTGTGTCCTTAAACAAGGTACTGTACACATAAAAGGCCCTATTCATATTGACACTATTCTTCAAGGTAAACCTGTGAGATGCTGGCATCTTGTTCAGGGGAGTAGAAAGCCAGAAATATTCTGACTTGCTTCATGCTAAGGAAACAGAAATTAGCACCAACCATATTAATTCTAATTCTAACTGGACTTTTATAGCACTTAATCTCCCCTATTCAAAGGGGAATGTAAGGCACAACAAAACCAAAACAGTCGACCATTTTCAATATCCAGGGACAGAAAAAAGGCCAAGCACCAAAGAGAACACCAGGGGGTGAGTAGGACTAAGGTAGGTATGCCTTGGTGTACAGGTAGGTTTTGAGCTGCTTTCTGAAAGAGGCTAGGGAGGGGACACACAAATCTCATCATGAACAGCATTCCAAACAGCAGGGGCATCAAAAGTAAAACTATAACCAAACTGCTTGACAGATTGATGGATAGAGAGTTGGAACTTTGGAATCACAAGGAAATTACCACCACTCTGACTGCGCCTGGTACTGTAAGAACTGCTGTTTATTAAGCTGTCAGTTAAGATTTCTTAATGTTTATTGTTTATGACAAACAAAATATGAGTGAGAAACTTGCTCACTAACTTCATGGAAATGATATTTGATACTTTCAGAATATCCATATTAATACTGAAACATGGAATCATTATTGATTAATATTGAAATATTGTTATATGGTAACAACACTGTTGGTTATATACATATTTGCTACTGTAATAACAGTAACTTTTTTTTTCTGATATCATCTTTTGAGAGACCTTAAATTTTTAAAATAAATCCAATCACAAGTAGTGCTTGTTCTTCAGGCTGCCTTGCATGGCTCCTACAAAGTGTTACACTGGCTGTGTGAGAAGGGATGCAATGTGGATAGTCTAGACAGTGAGTATTTTGCAAAATATTGTGAAAAATTCTCAATCTACAATGGGGTATATGTCTCTTCATTGGTATGTTGTTTAAGGGCCTCCTGAGAATTCACCTGGGTGACCTTGATTTGACCTTTGACCTTGCTGTAGTGACCTTGAGTTTGAAAATCTTGTCCCGGCTATATCTCGGAAACCGTAAGGTGTAGGAAGTTGATACTTGGTAGGGACATTGGTTAGGGGGTGTAGGTGTGCAACGTCATGGTGTGACCTTGATTTGACCTTGCCGTAGTGACATTGACCTATAAATTCTTGTCCGGGCTATATCTCGGAAATCGTAAGGTGTAGGAAGTTGATGCTTGGTAGGGACATTGGTTAGGGGGTATAGGTGTGCAACGTTATGGTGTGACCTTGATTTGACCTTTGACCTTGCCATAGTGACCTTGACCTATAAAATCTTGTCCGGGCTATATCTCGGAAACCGTAAGGTGTAGGAGGTTGATGCTTGGTAGGGACATTGGTTAGGGGGTATAGGTGTGCAACGTTATGGTGTGACCTTGATTTGACCTTTGTCCTTGCCGTAGTGACCTTGACCTATAAAATCTTGTCCGGGCTATATCTCGGAAACCGTAAGGTATAGGAAGTTGATGCTTGGTAGGGACATTGGTTAGGGGGTGTAGGTGTGCAATGTCATGGTGTGACCTTGATTTGACCTTTGACCTTGCTGTAGTGACCTTGACCTTTAAAATCTTGTCCAGGCTATATCTCCGCCTTCGTGAGCCTGATATTGCTAATCTCCTATAACCCCGAGAAGGGACTCGGTGGTGTAGTGGTTAGAGTTCTCGCACCAACTCTGAGCCCGCCGGTTCGAATCTCGGGCCGGGCACTTCATGTTGGAAAGTTTATCATCCAACGTGCTGTACTTTTGGAGTTATGCTGTAAACTAACAAACAGAAAGAGTAATATACTTTGCGAAAAGTAAAAAATGTTCCCTGGAAGAGGAAGCAATACTATCTCATAAATGCTACTTGCACAAATATCTCTCAACATGTATTTTTAGGAATAAATGGGATCACGATTCCTCATCCAGACATTAAAAAAGTAACAGCTAAAGCTTTATTTTCCAGAATACGGAAACACAGCATTGCACCTGGCAGGGGAGGCGGGCAAACCAAAGTGCTTCAACTGCCTTCTTCAGCATGATGCCAGTCTGACTGTGGTAAACAAATACAACTCCACACCACTGGAAAGTGCCAAAAAGATGGGACATAAACTAGCCATGGAGAAAGCCAGTGAGTGGTTATTTATTCTGATATACCGGTGCCGCGCTCTGTAATGCCCATGGGCAATGAGACCAAATATTTGAAAAAATTGGGGATGGGCTTTTACGACAATGAAAATCAGCCGTGCGTTTCAGAAAATAAAATAAAAGTTGACATATCTGCTAAACTAAGGAAATTTTGTTGAAAATGGATATAAATTAATCACATTTCACCGATTATTGGGTTTATATGGAGAAAGTTTACCTCGAAACGACAAATTAGTAATTTATGAGCGTAAGATTGTGGATGGGCGTTTTCAAAAGCATGAACGTTACAGAGCGCGGCTATGGTATTTGTTGATGTTCAGTGTATGTTAGTTGATGTATATTTTGATAAATTAATTGTATAAATTTGTATAAATTGCAGAAATAACCTGAAAACTGGCTTTCTTTATTCCTAAATTTGACAGAAGCACACAGAATTTGAGTACTATTTAGATCACAAGTAAATTGATGCAACAATGAATAAATTCTTGCATTTAGAATTTTCTCAAGGCCACTAAAAGTAATTGATACTACAATAAACTATTTGACACAATGATAAATAAATTGATCCAACCCTGAGTTAATGGACAACTTTACAAATTATTGATGCTTCTGCAAGTGAAGCCATAACAAATTATTTGATGCCATTATAAATAAATTAATATTGCAGTTTATTTGATGCCATTTTGAGTAAACTGTTGCCACAACAATGTATTTCATGCCACAATAAATTACTTAATGCCGCTGAAATCTAATTGCTACCACTGTATATTTCCAGTGACCAACACTTTACCCTGTCCTCTGTGCCGACAGCAGTTTGAGTTTGAGGAGTGGGAAGAACAAACGGCGCCTCCTCCCGTTGTAAGGACAGTGAGTCGCATGGCCACTGTCGCCTTCTCCAGCCCGCTGCCAAAACCTCCCGAGTAAGTGTGTGAACATGAACAGGAGAGTTGTAATCAATTACAAAAAGTCAGCTCCGGTTTTCCATGGCTTTGAAATAAACAAAATCTTGTAGTGGTGATGGGCCAATTCACGCCCGGGTACCAATTCAGGCCCACCCTCAATTTTCTTGAAGATTTGTAAGTTTTCATAGAGAAGATGTTTTCCACATCATAGGTAATCATCAAATTGATCATATACATTAAATTTTGTAATTTATTGTTTAACTGTGATTGTTTTGGATAAATTTAGGGGTGGGCGTGAATAGGTACACGGGCGTGAATTGGTCCATCACCACTAGTTCATTTGATTGTCACTAATGTAAAAATCAAAACCAGATTTCTATATAAATATTCTTAATTTTGGTGTCACACTTCATTTCCACTTATTTTAAGGAAACGTAGCTATCTTCACCAAATTTTGTATGCAAGGTTATTTGGTCAAGAGGTTGCTTGGTATTGCTTTTGGATATTTTAATTTTTGCGGCTGTGGAGTTCACAAAGCAATGGTTAAGTAGCTATTATAAGTAGCGATTTGATTTCTGTGTTTCAAAGAAAAAGGATTCAAGATATATTGAGCAAAATTTGGTTTTCAAGTTTGTCAAATGTTTCAAGAGGTTAAAAATTTTGCATAAAAAAATATTTTTGAATTTATCTTTTGACATCGATTTTTTTGTGATAAGTATTAAATCTTCTCTAAGATCTTTTTAAGTTCAGTTAAAATTTTAAAATTAATTATTTTCTTATTTAGAGTAATCTATAAATTGTGTAAATTTCAGGAAAGTATTGACACCCATAGAAGTCAGTGCAGAAAGACGAAAAAAGAAGTTATTAAAGAAGCGAAAACAAAGTTCCAGCAAAGCAACGGATCGGGAGGGAAGTGGTACCAGCAAGAGCATATTCTCATACCAGAAAGAGGCTGAAACCACCAAAAAGAGGCTGCCCAAACGAGACCTACCAACTAAATACTTTGGGGAATATCTTACCACAGTTGGAGAATTGTATAAGTTAAAGATCTAAAGCCATAAGGGGAATGTGGGAGTTTTTGAATGCCTTTGAAAACGTACATTATAGAGTGTGGTCAGTAAATGTAAAATTTTGTCATCCACCACAAGCCATATTTGGTCTAATTAGGCAGATATACAGACTGGGATGTTCTGTCCTTACTCTTACCCATTTCAGGAAAAAGCTAAAATCTTATCTGTTCAAAAAGGTTTTCCTACATTAGCATGTAAAAATATCCAGCGTCTCTGTGATATTAACTTCTCTACATCTAAGGAATGATGAGTATTAAATTGATTCTGGTATCTAGTGTTGGTAGAGATTAAGTGCTGTAAAAGTACAGAATAGAATAGATTGTTTATATAATGTATATCCTGGTGTCATTTAGTATGGATAATAAGTAGTGTTCTCAATAAACCCTTTTTAGTAGGACCGGGTATGCAGTGGTTTCAGCGGGCGGGTACCCGGGTATCCGCGCCGATGGGCGATAATAGCTGAAGCTACAAATATCTCCATATTTACAGACTTAAAACCTACCGAAATAATGGGATCCAACCATTTGCTTTATTTCTTGTTGGCCACGTTTTTGCATTCAAAACAGTATTACACGGAAGAAATGTAAAATAAAAAAGACTTCTGTACATTCAAAACACGGTTGTTTACACAAAAACGGAGTCACATGACCTATCACAAAAGCATTAACTGCTGCTTGAATGTAGTTTCGGAATTGAAACTTCATTTTTATTTCAAGTTGGTAAGTGAATTTTATTAACATAAAATTATTAACTACTGTGTGAAAATATTGTATTCTTATTTATTTGAGGACTGCATGTCACTACATAGCCAATATACAGCATTTTATGGACTCGGAATTAAGTAACTGTTTTGATATACTGACGATTTTCAAAGGGTTCCAGTTATTTGACAATGGATAAACAACCAAAATAAAAGACAAATAAAATACTATAAACGGTGTACAAGGGTGAGAGAACAATATAATTATTGTGCATTTTAATTGAATAGTTTCATTTTTAAGTGAATTAATGAAGTCCAGATACGTCTGTACTTGGTCAGCCAACGTGGGCGATATTGACAGAAATAAACTTAGATTCGGGTACTCGGGTGTGAGATGTCGGATTCGGGTAAGTATTCAGGGTTCGGGTACCCGGATATCCGGGTACCTGTTGAGATCACTAATAATAAGCATTACAAATTTATCAACAATTACCGCTTATTAGTTAACAATTTCTGAAACTATGCAAGCTACAAATAGTTTTATGTAAGTCATTGGAAAGCTGTTTTTAAAAAAGCATCTGCTCATTTTTGTATCATTAAAATTTGTGACATAATGGCAGGGAAATATCAGGTTAAAAATTGCAGTATTTATATGCACAGTGGTGCTGCTCTATATATGACATCCTTTTTAGAATTCCCTGAGTGATGGGAATTATACTGGTCTTCCCAGAGGATAGTTCAGGTCATCTTTCTCTGATGTTTGGTTTGACTGGGCTGCCCTAGACCAAAGGCATTTGTCTGTTGGATCATATATTAACTTACAGAAAGTTGATTTACAATTAAAAGTTTCTACAATGTAATTTTACCTAAATTATTATTGTTGAAAATTCAGTGAAATTATGATCTGAAATCTTTACAAAAATGTAATCATTTATTATTTGGCAAGGCCCTACCCACACATAAAAAATTCCAGAAAAAATGTTCATAAATTTTGGACTAATCGTAAACACCGACAGACAAATGAATGCATCCAAAAACATAACCTGCTCGATTTAGATAATGTAGAGGCTTAATTGTGAATATTCTTTTACAGGTAAGCCTTAAGTTTCTTTCAGAGGACTGGCGTGAATCTCATTGGGCATTACATTCCACACTAGGTGCTACAAAAGCAAAATGGTAACCAAGTTGTTTCACTGATTTATGAAAGAAAAGAATGTTACCATCACCTTGACAGCACCTAGTACTGTATGGACTAATGTAAGAAGAAAGATATGCATCAAAATATTAAAGATGACCAGTTTGGAATAAAAAATCTGAGACCATTGAGGTAGTTTTAAACAATGCGAGTTATTCAGTAGCCAACAAGTGTAATTTATAAGAACAGGAGTGATTTGAACATAACATAAATATCTTGGAAATATTAGTGTAAAATCATTCAATACAGGTAAAATGGTAATTTGCAAGATAAAGAAATTTTGAATATAATTTCAACTACAGGATTCAAATGAACAAGTGACAAGTTTTTTTGTTTTTTTTTTCTTCAAAGGTCACCTCAAAACTGTAATATTTGCATGTACATCTATTATATATTGTGCTTTTAATTTGTAACTTATCCTTGTAAAAAAATAATTCATAAATGAACTGTGATGCTGTAATGTTTACAGAGTGCATTTCTGTATAGTAATCTAAGTTTTATTATTGTTGTTGATGGATCTGTAAATAAATATAAATAAATTTACAAGAAAAAAAATGTTGTAACTGAGATTTCTTTTGTTGAATGTAACAAATGTGAAAATAAGTTTGGACATTAAATACATATGATTTCATATGATCACTAAATTTTGCAACTGGTGTTTATTTCATGTTTTTATGTCAGGCCTGGTAGCTTTTTATCAAATATATTGTGACAGGTAGTTGGAACGGCAGAGAAAACCAGTACTAAAGGTCAAGGTTCTGTACGATTAACTGCTAACCAATGGTAAGCAACTACTAGCTTTCTCACATGAGGTCGGGTTGGTATCGAACTCGGATCTCAGAGGTGGGAGACTAGTGTTGCCACTGTGCAACCACGGCCCCTTGACAGCAGTCATTTTGCCTCTTTGGGGTACTGATTGATGTGCTGAATTTCCAGATGTAAGGTTTGGGGTTTGCTCTTCACTTATTTCATGTTAATATTATCCTTGGACAAATTACTTCACTGGTGTATCCCCCTTTATGCAGAATACAAATGGATACCAACTCTAGTTGGAGAGATAAACTTACACCAGACTAGCATCGTGTTCAGGGAAAATTTATTTATTTGGGGTTTTACGTCGCTTTCAACACTGTACAGGTCATATCACAACGGGTAGTTGGAAGGGCAGAGGAAACCAGTACATACAGTTGGTCAAGGTTCTGTACTGTAAACTGCCGACCAACGACAAGCAACTACCAGTGTTGCCACTTGAGGCCATGCTGGGGATCAAACCCCGGCCTCAAAGGTGGAAAGCGAGAGTGTTACCACTCTGCCACTGTGGCCCCTTTGTTCAGGGAAAAAGAGATATGGTCATTATATCGTGCTAGAATAGCTTATCATGTGGGGCTTAGTGCTATCTCAGGTGGCCGCTTGTGGTTCGGCCAACTCAAGAAAAATAAGCATATAATGAATGAGTTGCCTCTTTCGTGACGGCACCGAAGGTTGTGTTTAATGCACAATTGCAATCAAAAGGCAGTAAGTGTTGGAAAACGTAGGATATCGCCTTACAGTTTGCCTTCACATCTGTTCATTCGGAACACTAGTGCCTGGAAAAATTACACCAATATAAAAAATACCAGAAGCAATGGCTGTACATCCAAAACAAAAGACTTTAAACTGCCTTAGATCCTAAACCTAACTCATGCAAAGTCTCATGTACTGACCCGACACCTCAAAGTCTTCACCCCTGAGGAAGGACAAAGAGGTTGTTGGACCCCCTATTCCACAAAAATCTGTAAAGAACATGTCTCAGAAGTTGCCTTGGAAGTTCCCTAGGACTAAAAATCCATGAAGCTTTAGCCGAAGAAGGCTCAAAAGCCCCCAAATCACTCCGACAAATTCAAACAAAAGTCTCGCAGACATGTAGCCTCCATTTCAGCGGAATCAGATCTATCATCCCACTATCAAAAAAAAGAGCATCAGAGAGGCCTAAACTTCACAGCCTGGGAAAATAGTTTTCGATATTATGAGATATAGACATGAACCAGTACATAGATCTGGATACTTTCAGAACAGTGTTGGTTAATATATAAAAGTCCAAATAATGTTAGTAGAGAAATAACGTACAGATAAAGTGTTAAAACAAGACAATTCAATAGCAAGAATACAGCATTAATCAGTAAAGTAAAAATTTTGAAACTGTAAAATTTATTAATTGGAGAATAGCTGTCAATGGAAAAAGCACAATTATGTAAAAGTACATATAATAATCAGTTGCAGCAATCCATATATCTTTGTCATAAGAGAAAGATGTCTCAAATATGGCAGGTGAACACACTTGGGCATACCCAAATCTAAAGATCACACCAAGACTGAGCATACACTCCCCAACCAATGACCCATCCAAAAATTAACTTTCTACACCTTAGAGTTTCTGTGATATGGCCAAGATAAAATGACAAAGGTCAAGGTCACACCAGTTGCTACTCACCTACACCCTCTAACCAATGTCCCTTATAAATATCAATTTTATTGCGTTAATACATGCTATCCAATGGATAATTGCTGATCTGGTCCACTCTAACTGGCCCCCCAAATGACAGAAAAAGCTGTCCTGTGTTTCCACCGGCCGGGCTGGCCTAGTACTGTGACGTCATAGCATCTTTTTTGTTTGGCACATGTACTGTGCAGACAGATTTTTTGTGAGCTTCAGATTTTTGAAGATATTTTGAGGATTCCTTACTTTTGTGATTGAATTTTGTCTGAACGGATATTTCTGGGTTTGATACCCATAACTACTGTGCGCGTTGTCACGACAAAGAGAAAGGTCAGGACCCTTGGAGAACCCTGATTCAGACTGTAAGTTCTGTAATGGTCTAACCTCTGACCGGAAATCCCAGTTTTCTACTCCATCTTACAAGATAAAAAAGGAAAAGCGGGAATCCAAGAAAACTGCCACTTCCAGCAAAGAACCTTCTTCTGTAGACAGTCTCAGTCCCACCCTTGTGGACCCGGCACTTGTGTCGGTAGTGGGGGTCGTGGATGGCCAGGGCACTGTACAGTCCCCTGGTTTGAGTGCACCGGCTGAGAAGAGGAAGAAAGTGCAAAAGGACAAGGCTTCAACTTTAAAGTCGGTTAAGTCTACAGAGAAACCGGCCAAGTCATCAGCAACCCCAGCAACTTGCCACCCTCTTCCGGGACAGTGTGCTTAAGAGGGCAGAAGAGGATATTTTCAACTATGACAGTAAAGTTTGTTCAGGTTCAAGCTACAGAAATGGTTGGTACCATCCCTATGAACGTACAGAAAAGAAGTTGGCAATAGGAGATTCAACCAACCTGCCTGGAAAAACATCAGCACACACAACAAGGGACAAGAGAAGTAAAGGGAAGTCTTCATACTATTCATCCCGACCGGCCAAGACCCAGCAGTCTCGTAAATGACAATTACTGTGTAAATATGTTGAGTGTGGGACTGCTGGCTGAAAGGAAAGAACTTTAAGTGTTGTTAAGTCACCACTGACATCAGGAAAGACATTAGACTGTCAGATACCACAGACGTTTGTAAACTTTTCTGTTGTAAATCATGTACTTTCTGCACCCGGGCCATCATACAAGAAAGATACAAGTCCCAGTGTGGCAGAGTGTTATCAAAAAAGAGAATTAAAATATGTGAAAGATGTATTCTGTGTCAATCAATTGTCTTTTGTCAAACCTGTAACAAATGTCCAAACTGCTGCCTCAAATCTGGCCGTAGGGGCAAGACTACAAAGCTTTTGGAACACTTGGAAAACAGTGGATGCCGGTCTGAAAGTGTTACACTTGACAAGGTCTCCGACTGTCATAAGCTGCTATGCCAATCCTCACAGGAACCTCTACCTGTTAGAGGCATTGCATCAGCTTATAAACAAAAATGCAGTAGAGCTGGTCCAAAATCAACAATCTCTGGGGTTTGTCAACCGACTTTTCTTGATATCAAAGCCCAGCAACAAGTGGAGACCCATATTAGAGTTGAGCAGTCTAAATCAATTCCTCATGGTGCAAAAATTTAAAATGGAGACACCGGAAACTATCAGAACCTCCCTCCAACATGGGGAGTGGGTTACCTCCATAGATTTCAAGGATGCCTACTTCCATATACCAATACAGGAACAGTCCAGGAAGTACATGAGATTTCAGATCCAGGGCAGGTCATATCAGTTCAAGGCACTGCCATTCGGACTGTCCACAGCCCCCATGGAGTTTACTGTGATGGCCAAGGAGGTGAAACTGATGGCCTTACACAAGGGTATAAGGATCCACCACAGTACCTTGATGACTGGTTAGTGAGAGCCAGATTCCATCAAGTTTGTCTCCAGGATACACAGGAACTAGTAAAAATGTGTCGGGAACAACTAGGTTGGCTGGTGAATTTAGAGAAATCAGAGCTGGATAACATATTGGGCAAGTTGGTGGAGAAGTTGCAGGATTGCCCAAGAGAATCATTCTGATTCCCCCAGGGTGGCCCAAGAGAATCATTCTGATTGCCCCAGGGTGGCCCTACATGCCCTGGTTCTGGGATCTAGTGACCATGTCCAGCCAGATCCCTCTGAGGCTGCCCAGCCTGCCAAACCTGCTAACAAAACCTTCAATCAGATCACTCACAGAAATCTGGCAAACCTAACTCTCCATGCATGGCTCCTAGAGCCTCAGCAATCAAGGAGCAGGGCTTCTCTGAGGCCTCTTTGAAGCATTTGACCTTTAAGACGGTTTTCTTCTTGGCCCTAGGGTCGGGCAAACCCAGAAGTGAGATACATGCTTAGCAAAAAAAACAAAAAAAACATTAGACACCAGTGTGACTGGTCAAAGGTGTTCCTGTACCCATCACCCAGCTTTCTTTCCAAGAATCAGCTGGCCAAAGAAGGTCCAGACAGTGTGGCCTCAGTGGTTATACCAGCCATGGCCCCAACTCTGGATAAGTCCCTCAAGTCTGACGGGTCCCTGTCTCTGGTCAGAGCATTGTGCTACTATTTGGACAGGACCTCAGGCTGAACAAGTAGTTAATCTTTGTCTCCTTTGACAAGGACATCTCACCTGCCACTATCTCCTCATGGATCAAGCAGACTGTGAACCTATGCTATGAGCTCTCAGATTAGGAGGCCCTCTCCTTACATCAGGTTGAAGCCCATGATGTCAGGGCCTTTGCTGCTTCTAAGGCCTTTCATTCAGGAGTCTCCCTGGAGCAGATTTTGTCAGTCTATGACTGGAAGTCGCATAACACCTTCACACAATTCTACCTAAAGGATGGAACTTTGGCTGATTCAGAGCTCTACCATCTGGGACCTGTAGTGGCTGCTCAGCAGATCCACCAGTAGCCCATGGTTTGAGGAGACTTGTACATATGTATATAGTTGTACATATATAAATGCAAAAAAAAAACATCATAAAAAGCCTCCCCCCCAAAAAAAATTTAAAAAGTGACGTGCTTCCTTCGGGAGGTTTATTTCCTCTTCTTACGGGACTGAACTCATCCCTCTCTTCCCCTACCTCAGAGTTAAAAAGGGGGGGGGGGCAACCTTGGTATAGCCCCGGGTAACCAGCTGCTGGTAACCAATCATAGCCTTACAGGGTTTCCTGACCTCAAGGTTGACCCAGGCCTGGAGAAAATTTGTTAATTTGTTTTAAGAGTTCACTTAAGTCCCTAGTAACTTACCCGCCTACCAAGCAGTAGTTATTCAGCAATAGTCTATTGGTTAGGATGTATTAACGCAATAAAATTGCAAATTTAATAAGTAAACTAAATTTTTATAAGTTAATCCTTATCCAAAGGACATACAAGACCCTCCCATCCGGTCCCGCTATCAGTTTACTAGGGGTTAATGGGTTTAGACAATGAAAAAGATGCTATGGAAGGAACTACAATGTGCCACCTGGCGACTGCACAGTACTAGGCCTGGCCAGTGGAAACACAGGACAGCTTTTTCTATTGTTTGGTGGGCTGGCCTGCGCGACCGGATTAGCAATTGTCCAATAGATAGGGTATTAACTAATAAAAATTTAATTTACTTATGAAATTTGCAAAGTCTTACACCTAATGGTTTCCTAGGTATAGCTGGATAAGATTTGTAAGTTCACAGTCAATACAGCAAGGTTAAAGGTCAAATCAAGGTCACACCATAACATTGCACACCTACTCCACCAACTAATGTCCATACCAAATGTCAACCTTCTACACCTTACAGATTCCAAGATATAGTCTCAACAGGATTTTAATGGTCAAGGTCACTACAGCAAGGTCAAATCAAGGTCACAAAATGTCACTGCACAGCTACACTTCCAAACCAATGTCCTTATAAATTATCAAATTCCTATGCCCTCTGGTTTCCAAGATATAGCTTAGACAAATTTTTAAAATTGTGAAGTGCATAGAGCATGCTCTTTTATGGTGTTGCACTATAGAAATACTCCAACATACATAAATACATAAAGATTTTAGGTTCAAGGTCACTACAGCAAGATCAAAGGCCAAATCAAGGTCACAGCATCACATTACATACCTCAACTAATGTTTTTACCAAGTTTCAACTTCCAACACCTTTCTGTTTCTGAGATATAGCCTGCAAAGATTTTCCAACTCAAGGTCACTATAGCAAAGTCAAAGTTCAAATCAATTTCACACTATGATGTTGCACAGCTACACCCCCAAACACTACCCCCTACCAAGTTTTAACTTCCTACACCTTCTGGTTTCTGAGATATATTGTGTCTTTGACATTTCGGATTGTATGTTGTGTTGGCCTTGGAACCGATCCATAAGGCGTCTCTTAGGCCTACATATTGTATTGAGGAATGTTTCCAGGTTGATGCAATAAATGAGGTTATTGATTTTACTATCAACTCTTATATTGGATAAATAGGAGTGACCTGTGAACTAGCTTGTGATTCTCCCTGAGGTTTTCAGTAGGGTAGAGTATCAGTATTTTGATGGTTTTCCAGGGTGTTTTTCCTTGGGCAGGTATTCTAATTTGGCCCTGATGAACTTCTCCCCGAGGTTCTTGCTTGTGCGGTGCCCAAATAGTAGTGGTGTTTGGGTGAGTGGTCTGGTGTCATTCCCTCTGTTGGGGAATGGCCAGTATTTTGTAGAGTCTGTTTCAGACCTAGAAAGCCTGGTTGATAAGTAGTCCTAGCATAAATCGTATTAAATGGACCGTCTTTGTTAATAGCAGGATTGGGAGACAATAGTTAATTCCATAGTGTGTCGGCGTGCCCTGATCAATGAATTCTCAATCAGCTGTTGAGGGTAGCTCCTTCTGCTGAAACGTTGGGCCAGAGTTAGGGCATGAGAGTCAGAGTCATATTATTCATGAATCTCAAAAATTGGCTAAATGGTAAGCCATTCTTGGAGTGTTGAGGATGGGAGGAGCTGTATAGTAGGTAATTGTGTGAATATGTGGGTTTTAAGTATAAGGTTGTGCTCAAGGTTCCCTTGTCATTAAGTATGATTGTAGTGTCCAGGAAATTGACTTTTTCTGTGGACATTTCAGCTGTGATTTTGATGCTATCATGACATGAATTTAGGTGTTTAATGAACTCATGGTAGGAGTCCAAGAAGTGTGTCCATATCATGATGTCATCAATGAGCCAAAGCCACAGATAAGGTTGTGTGTGATATGTATATACATGGATGTCCTCAAAATGGTCCATGAAGTTGTTGGCATGAGAGGGTGCGACCCTGGTGATCATGGTGTTGTTGGTTTTAAGAAGAAATCAACAAATTCAGAAATGTGTTCTGTTGGGCATTGGTTGGCTGATAGTATAGGTCTGCCTGATGGTGGTCGTGTGGCAAACAGTGGAGATTAGGGTAGCCAGAAAGGTCAAAGCTTTAAAACTTACTTATGTCTTTGATGGCTTTGCAGCTTGCGCATGTAGACCGAAAGACTTCTCAGCCTTGTTATTCAGAATAGTACCCAAGACTAAACTCAGAATCTTCTGATCGTCAATCTACTGAACAATAGGCAATAGAGCCACAAACAGTCTGTCTATATGCGGAAGAATGTGAAAGAAAAATGACAAAAATGTATTCAGATAAATCTATTTCAAACAAGGCAATAACAAAATGTGTAGTAATAATGAGTAACAATGGTTTCAACATGCAACACAAACATAACACATGAATATAATTCTATCATAATTTATAAATAACAATGTGCATGAATATACACAATGTACAATTTTAAAATGTTCTTTTTAAAAATAGAATCTGGAGCATAGTTTAACATGAAGATTTAGGAAGAAAGTGTAACCTGTTTCATTTAAAAAATGCTTTTGTAAAACTTTGCTTTATATTTGGCTCAATTGCCCTAAACTGTGCATTCAGTTTAAATTTTGAGATTTGTTTTTGGATACTCAAGGTAAATTAACCAGTTGGCTTTAAGGCGAACAAAATCTTACAATGATGTTAGAATTGCTTGAAAATAATTATTTAGTAACAATGTCTCGGGCGATATTATATTGTCTGATACCTAGAGAATCTATATTGATTTTATATCACCTTTTCCGGAGACAATATGCTTGGTTTGATATTGATTTTCAAAATGACAATGCTTCTAAATCAAACTTTATAGAAACCTTCATGTTATAAGCTATAACTGTACTTACCACAAAGGTTATATGTTACCTTGGGTTTGCAGTCAAAAGGGACAGATTAAAGATATCATTTGCACCCGCTGAAAACAAGGATAATTGTGTGAAAATTTCTTTAGAGTTTTAGCCACCTTTTCAAAAAATTTTGAGCTACTTAAAATAATCTTCATAATAATTTTCCAGACATCGGAGCCACTTGAAATAGTCTGTATGATAAGTTTCTCCAGTGCTCTCAGCCACTTGCAGTAACCTTTATCAGAATTTTTTCTAGAGTTTTGAGACACTTAAAATAATCTTTGCCAGAATATTTTTAGTTCTCAGCTACTTGAAGTAATTTTCACAGGAACATGAGGTTCTCTGGGTTATCTGAAAACATAAACACAACTAGAAAGTAAGAAGAATTTCCTTTTCAGTAAATATACAAAAGTGGGGTATTTTTACTGGTCAGCCGCATTAAAAATAAAAATAGCATCAGAGATGCCCATACCCCACAGCCTAGGGAAACAGTTTGCAACACCATGAGATACAGAAGAAGCAAAACAGAACAGAGATCATGACACTTTCAAAGCAAACAGTGTCAGCTATGTAAAGGCACAGATATAATATGTTCTACACCTCTCAACACATATGGACTCTTACTATTACATGTAAATTGGTTCTTTAACTTTCTGTTTCTTTTCCAATTTACTATCATACTTAAGTTGTTGTTTTAACTTTGTGTGTTGTCTTTGTGTGTGTTTTTATTTATATGGTCATCTGTAGTATATTTTCTGCATTAGTTTAGACAACAGTGATACAATTATTACAAAAAGCACAAATTCAATATATATTCCACAGCTTTCCCAAAAATGTACAGGCATTTCCTCAGATAGAATTTGAAGCAAATAAGATGAATTTCTTTTACCTGAGTGTCTCATTTTTCGAACCAGGGTGAAACATAGGCCCACAGTGAGAAAGACACAAATAACCCCCAGACCAACAAGTGCTGAAATAACAGCAATATCCTTACTGCTAAGACCAGGGGATAACTTTGTATCACAGTGGGATCCTGTGTACCCATCCTTGCACCTAGAAACATAACACAGTCAAAAATAATCTAACAATCTTTAAATTAATGTACTTTAACTGTAACATTAAATATAAATATATTTTATCTTAATGATTTTCATATTGTATCATATTACTGGTAAATTATCAGGGTTGTTTGATTAAACTGATCAAAATCATTGATTTAAGTCATGAATTTTATCATTCCAAATAAAATTATGCAAACTTGATTTTTTTTCAATTTTTTTAAAAGCTGTGTACAACCAGAGTGTAATCTTTTTCTGTTGTCATTATAACTATCAACCAACTGTTGCTACACTATGTGCTGTAAATGGTTGTTAATCCTCCCATGGTAAGGTGAGGCTTTGTTAAGGCACAAATTATGTGATTGAGCATTGGTTATGGATGGTATTTGGTCATGGGCCAGATACAAGATGTATCCATCTGCCACTGTGGCCTAGCGGGTAACACACTTGTCTAGAAACTCAGAGGACGTGGGTTCAATCCCAGGTACAGGCAGATACATAGTGGCTCGGATGACCACTTAAAATGGCGGTCCTCTGTCATTGGGTCCTATCCCCAGTGGCAGGTTAAAGAACCTCAAGGACGTTGATAAATGGTCATCCTTGAGCCTCTATCTTCCAGTTAGGGGAATGTCAGTTACATGTGAGTTGGGGCTGTACCTGTACAGTTGGATTGGTTAAATAGAGCTTTGAGTCCTGTTGTATATGGAGATATTGCGCTGAGTATAAATACATAATAATAATAATAATAAAAATCCACCAGAAAAGGAGAACTAACATGGTTTTCAACAAAACTTTTCAAGATGGCAGCTAAAATTAACAAAATTCTAAATTATTCATAGACATTAAAGGAGAAGTCCTTACCCAATGGACCCATCATTTGCCTGACATTGTTGTATCTCTTACAGTTTTTGAAATAAATGACATTTTCCATTTCTGGTGAAATTCAAGATGGCAGCCAAAATTTGGAAAAGTCTTAATTTTTTAAAGGTCCTAGACGAGTGGTGTACTTAGTACCATGGGGGTACTGAAATGGCTCTATCTCACAGTTTTTGAGATAAACTACATTTCCAAATATCAAGATAGCAGCCATAAACAACATTTTCCATTTCTGCCAAAATCCAAGAAGGTGGCTGAATTTGGAAAATCTAAATTTCTAACAAGAAATAAAGGAATAGTCCTTGGTACGAATGGGGTCCAAAATTTTCCTAAAACTGCTCATTGCCAAATATCAAAGTAGCTGTTACTTAGCACTGCAGCTACAACTCTGAAAATTTGCCACAACACAGATCATCAAACAGCAGCTGAAATACAAATATGATAAAAACCCTCTAAATTGAACAGTTTTGAAGACACAAATGATATTACTAATTAGCAAAATGTCAAAGCAACTATTACTTAGTTGCCATTATAGCTACAGCTGTGAAACTTTGCCATTACACAGACCATCAGAAAGTAGCTGAACAACATATTTGATACAAAAACCCCTCTAAACTGAATACTTTTGAAGTTACAAGTGACTTAGTCATTGGATAAATGTCAAAGCAACTATTACTAAGTTGCCAAAACCCTCTAAACTAAATACTTTTGAAGTTACAAGTGACTTAGTCATTGGATAAATGTCAAAGTAACTATTACATGCCATTACAGCTGCAGCTCAGAAAATTTGCCATGACACAGAGTATCAAAAAGTAGCTGAAATACATATTTGATAAAAAAAATAAATTCAATAGCAACATACTCATTGGCAAAATGTCAAAATAGCTGTTACTCAATGACAGTTAGATGTGGAGCAACAGCTCTGGAAATCTGCCAAGGCACAGAAGTTTCACAAAAATGCTCCAATTTTAATAATTTTATAGTTACAAGTCATTGACTCAAAGATGATCTATCAAAGAAGGTATTACTAAGTTAACTATGGAACTACAGCTCTGAAAATATGCCATGACATAGATCATGAAAAAGTAGAAGAACATATTTGATAAAAAGCTTCTAAATTCAATAGTTTGAAGTTACTACTAGTAGCAATTTACTCATCAGCAAAATAGCAAAGTAGCTATTGCTCAGCTGTGGAGCGAAAGCTCTGAAAATATGCCACAACAAACAACATCAAAAAGTTGTTCAACAACATATTTTACAAAATAGCTCTAAATTCAATAGTTTTGTCGTTACAAGTCATTTACTGAAACATACACTATCAAAGTAGCTATTACTCAGTTAGCTATGGCACTACAGCTATGAAAATAAGCCAGGACACGTATCATAAAAGTAGATGCAAAACATATTTAATGAAAAGTTTCTAAATTCAATAATTTTGAAGTTACGAGTGATTTACTTATTTGAAAAATAGCAAAGTTGAAATTTTAATTAGTTAAATGTTGCTTTTATAAGCTACAAGCTTACTATCTGGGACTAACACCAACTCAAGAAAAAATCGCTTGTTTTTGACACTGTGCGAGAAGTGTTGATGACACTGGTAGATGGATTTCTGTTGACACTGGAGATGGATTTCTGTTGAGAGCTGCACTAGGTTTTAAAACCAAGGCATCCTTGGTGAGCCTGGGGCTTTTAGGATTAAATAGACACTTGCACTGATGGATTTTCTGGATTACCCTGTGAAGGAAAGCCATGGGAGGATAAGTGTATGTCAAATGAGACCTGACCAGTTTATGTTCAGAGCATTTATTTTCCATGCTAGTTGGTCTGGAACTGGGAATACGTACATTGGAGCCTTGTTCAGACTAGTGGCAAATAGGTCTTTATGAGGAGTGAATCACTTTCGACAGATCCACTTAAACACCTGAGGGTGCAGTGACCATTCTGTTGATTCAAGTCGACCTGAATAATGAGTCAACCATCACATTTAGGCACTGTGGAATATGCCTGGCACTTATTTTGTAATGACCGCACCATGGCATGATTCTCCACAGGTGAGAACATATTTCCACTGAGTTGGTTCTACTTTGTTAGTATAGGCTACCACTATTGGATTGTTTGTGGCAATCAACACAGTCTAATTTGGCACTGAATTCTGAAAAGTTTCAGGGCCAAAAAAACTGCCTTCACTTCTAGAACATTTATGTGTAGCCTTTTTTGCCCCATTCACAGACCTTTTATTGAGTCTTGATCTAAATGAGCAACCCAACCTATGTTTGAAGCTTCTGTAAAGATTTGTATGCTGTGGTCTTTGGTACAAAGGTCTTAACCCTTCTGTACATTAAGGGGATTTTGCCACCAGTCTAGTTGAGTTGATATGGTCTCTGGCGATGGATGAAGGTTGTCCAGCAACTGAGGAAATTTCCATTTCTCTTTGAAGTGCCACTGAAAAGGTCTCATGTGAAGGTGACATGACTCTCTTGGACCATTGTTTCTCTCGATGCTAGCAACCCAATTAGAGAGACATCAAACATGTTACAGTCAAAAATACTATAAATTAATTTTTAGGGTCAAATCCTGCAGTTTTTGCCATCCATCTTAAGTGGGTTTTACAATGGCTAAATCATGGTGGTATTCAGGTAGCCCACAAAGGAAAAACACCTGAGTCCATGTCAACTCTGACTTTTATTGGTTGATGATCCACCCCAAGTACTCTGTTACATGCACAATGGTCTTTGTAATCAGGAGAGCCTCTATCTGAGATGATGCCCTGATGAGCCAATCATGAATGATGCACCAGGTATGATGGTTGAGGTATTGTAGGTTATGTGTGAATCCCTTGTTTTTGACACTGGTAACTGGAGTTAGATTTCTGTTGACAGCTACACTAGGTTTTAAAACCAAGGCATCCTTGGTGAGCCTCGGGCTTTAGGATTAAAGAGACACTTGCACTGATGGATTTTCTGGATTACCCTGTAAAGGAAAGCCATGGGAGGATAAGTGTATGTCAAATGAGACCTGTTCAGTTATATGCAATATTTCAGTTGACAAACCCCATCAGGATCAACAAGAACTAACCTTCAGGAAAATAAAGGATATTGATCTTGGTGCATTCAAGTCAGACATTCGAAATTCAACACTGATTACATCCCCATCAGAAAATCTAGATGAACTAGTAGAGCAAGACAATACATGCATGTTTGACATTGTTGAGAAACATGCCCCACTGAAAACAAGGGTTTTCAAGAAAAATCACATGGTTCCTTGGTTTAATAAAAAAAATTGCAGAATCTAAGAAACTGAAATGAAAGTTAGAGCGGGCATTGAAGAAGACAAAACTTGAGAGTGATTTTGACTCTTTTTCAAACCAAAGAAAAATCTTGAACAATCTCATAAGTGAACCAAAAAAAAGACTATTACAGTGATTTGATGAGAAAGCATGAAAGCAACCCAAAGCAACTGTTTTCCATTGTAAACAAACTTAGCAATCGGAAGAAAAAAAGTCCCCTACCAGATCACACATGCCCCAGTGAACTTGCTAACAGCTTTGGTGAATTCTTCAAAACAAAAATTGACAAAATAAGGGGAGAAATTCAGTGAAAACGGCACATAGGAAATGGATTCTCACAAAAAATTTACTACATCATTTTTATCTGAGTTCTCGGCTGTCTCAGAATCAACAGTGAATAAACTGATTTTACAATCCCCTAGCAAGTCATGTATGAGTGACCCTTTGCCAACAACACTTCTGAAAGATACAATTGATGAATTGCTACCTGTTCTAACAAAAATTGTTAATTTGTCAATTTTGCACCGGAATATGCCAATGGCATATAAGAATGCAGTGCTAACACCACTCATGAAAAAAGTGAATGGGGAATGAATTCTCAAGAACTACAGACCTGTATCAAATTTGCCATTTATTTCCAAAATCATTGAAAAATGTGTCTCCATGCAAATACAGGACTATGTCACCACAAATAAGCTGAACACTCCCCTCCAATCAGCCTACAAGGCAAATCATTCCACACAAACAGCTCTACTCAAAATATTTAATGATATTTTGACTATCACTATTGGATCTTTATGCTGCTGCATTTGACACAGTGAATCATGACATCCTATTGAAACGACTACAACAATCATTTGGAATAGATTCTACTTGTTTCAAGTGGTTTGAATCATACCTTACTGGGAGATCACAGCATGTTATGATTAAGGGATCCAAGTCTGAAGATGTTCAGCTAAGCTGTTGTGTTTCTCAAGGCTCAGTGCTTGGTCCAGATCTTTACAGCAAGTACACATCACCACTTTCAGGGCTCATTTCATCTCTTTCATATCATTTTTATGCAGATGATTCGCAAATTTGGACTTCCTTAAATCCTAGTGACATTGAGAATCAAATTCAGGCTGTATTCAAACTTGAGCAGGGCATGAAGGAGATTGGCAAATGGATGTTTAGCAATAAACTACAATTAAACAAAGAAAAAACTGAATTAATGATAATTGGGACTAAGCAACAAAGGCAGAAGATGATATTATCTTCCATTGAGTTAGATGGTGAACTTATTGATGTTGTTCCAGAAGCTAGAAACCTAGGAGTCATTACTGACAGCTCACTCACTATGGAAGCTCATGTAAACAATGTTTGCAAATTATGCTACATTCACCTGAGAAATATTACAAAGATTAGATGCTATCTTACCACTGAAGCTACAAAAAGGTTGGTACAGGCACTGGTAATAAGCAGACTTGACTACTGTAAAGTACTTTTATTTGGCATATCTGACAATCTTTTGTCAAAGTTACAAAAAAAGTACAAAATCAGGCAGCCAGAATCATCTCCAGAACACCATAGAGAGAATGCATAACTCCAATATTAAAGTCATTTCATTGGCTTCCAATTAAGGCAAGCGTAGAATATGCCATTCTGCTAACTGTGTATAAAGCAAAAAAAATGGCTCAGCACCGGAATACATCAGTGACCTACTGAAGCCACAAACAAGTACCCACAGCATGACTTGAAGGTCCACAAAGCAGGATTTGCTGGCAGTTCCAAACACAATCTTAAGACTGGTGGGCATCGTGCATTCTCTGTTCATGCTCCTCATCTTTGGAATAATCTGCCTCAAGATATCAAAGTCAAGACTAACATTGCCTCCTTTAAAAAGTCACTGAAAACATTGTTATTTCGGAGAACTTACAACTAAAAGGATAAACATGTCATAGTCACAGTTGTTTTTAAAAATGCTAAAAAAAATTTAATTATAGACTATTGTAAAGCGCTCTGAGCATAATGGAAGAGCGCTATATAAATCATCTATTTTATTTTATTATCATTATTATCCAGGTACTGGTAAAGTTTGATTTCCCTGCAGAAAACCATAAGCATCACTTCTTTGGCTATCATTGTGAAGACTTGCAAGAATGTTGCCAGCCTGTAGGGCATAGATGTAAATTGGTAAGTTTGGGATTTGTGAGTGAAGTGTAGGAACTTTCTTGAGCTTGGGTATAAGGGAATGTGAAGGTAGGTATCTGAAAGGTCTGGGGTGGTCCATTCGCCTTACGTCTGAGAGGCCTATGTAGACTCTGGTATTTCCATTTTGAATTACTCCACCTTCAAGGTGATTAGCCTGCTTAGATCTATGACCGGCCTTCATTTCTGATGAGGCTTTGGAACTAGAAACAATAGTGGAGAGGGGGGGGGGGGGGGGAAGGGTGAGGGGGGGGGGGGGGGGGGGGGGGGAAGGGTGAGGTCCTAAGTTCTTGATGCCTAGTCTCACCTAACTCAGGTTGGAGATGGATCGTCTCGGTATCTCCTGATGACACCTGCATTGCCCATTAAGTAAAGGTCTTGGTTGAGCATATGGGGTGGAACTTTACTCTGTCAGGCTATAAGGCCCTCTGTTAGATGTGGATCCTCTTGTCAAGGATATCTAAATAGCCATATGTTTTCTCATAGGCATTTCTAAAGCCCCTTTCTTGGTTAGCCCCTTTTGAATTTGGTTCTTGTTTCACTTGACAGTAGACTTAATGCTGTCCCTGCTGTTTTCCATAAGGTTATATTCTGAAATAATAAGGTTATATTCTTGGTAATACTATATATTCTTATGTTCTGAAATAACCTGGTTGAATGCAGCTGAAAAAATTTAGGGTACAAATTTTTTGTCTAGTTTGATGTTCACATTCTGACTACCTGAACGGGAATATTTCCCCTGGGGTTGTTGAGGGCCTAGGAGACATGCAGATGTTAGCAGAGTCTCTTTTTAAGTCCTGCATCTTCTCATCAAAGCAGGGCTCTACCATCCAGTACCATTTTCCTGTGACTGGGAAATTTCCCTTCAGGGGGATCGGCAATTTGAAATGTTATTTAAACTTCTCTAGGGCCTCTTTCAAGGAGGAATTTGCAGGGAGGAAAGTAGAAGGCCCTTTAGACCTAAGTTTGTGCTTTTGAGCAGCTGCATTCAGGCTCATGACCAAAGCTGAGGATACTGACATGCTCTTCCTGGGGTCAGGGACATTGAAGACTTACTTCCCTAGATATGATAGGGTCACGGCTTGCAAGTTGTCTTTTGGGCCAGTTAAGGATCCCTGTAAAAGTAGGGGAATGAGGTTCCCTAATGGCCCCTTTCTCTCTTTCAGGTTCTTAACCTGGAGAAAGATTTTTAGGTTGAGACCTGATTCTCTGATCAGGAACCTACATGTCTGTGACACATGATATTTTGTGTGCAAAATATTCTAAATGTTTTGATATACTCACATGTACACCACATATCTGTATAAATCTTTCAAAACTGCACCAAAAAGGAGGAATGTCATTGTTTGGCAATACCAAGGTTGTATTGTACACATTTGCCATATTTAACAATCACTGACAGGTGCTTTCAAGATGACAATGACATCACTAAGGGGTTTTTCCCAGGCTTCCCTCACTAAAGAACTTTTATATCTTAACCTTTTAAATGGTCATGATAGAATATAGCACATAGGGGTTAAATCCTTTCGACAGTACTGTTCCTGTGTATAAGCTACCTGTACAGAATCTTTGTCGTCCATTCTTTACTGAAAGATACTTATCTTCTCAGTCACAAATATATTATTCTTTGGGGTTATATTACCAAATTGATTGAATATGAATATCCAACAATATAATATCTCCATTAACAAAAACTAAGAAGCCACTCTGATAAAATATGTGTTTCTAGCAATATGATAGTTAAGGAGAAGAAGAATGTTGTGCTCGTCACTATCTACAACACTTGAAGGCAGCAGATGTTGCCACCGAACAGGCAGTTTGTTCAATATATGCTCATTTTTCTTGAGTTGGCCAAGCCAAAAGCTAAACATTCAAAGTAGCTACAACACAGCTATTAAGCTACAGCTTTGAAAATTTGCCATGACAAAGAACATCAAAAAGTGGCTGAACAACATAATATATTTAACCAAAACATTGTAAGTGTAACAGTGAAAAAGAAAAACACCAAATGTACCATCTTGTAGGTACAGAGAAAGTAGCAGCACAAAACATTAACTTACATGCTGTAAATGTAGTCATTTTGGAATTAAAAACAATTTACTCAAAGTGGCGACTTGGCAGTATTACTCACTCAGCTATAGATCTAGATCTGCAAAAGTAGGGAAAAGGTAGAGGACATAGCAAACTAAGTTAAAATTATTGAAATAAAAGACCCCACAGGCCCCCAAAAACCATCCAAATTCAAGTGTTGTAGTTATGAGCAATTTCCACAGTTACAAAAAAATGGTCTTGGTGGGGCAATTTAGAGGTTAATGGAGGACCTTGAAGGCAAACTTCAAGGAGAAATGTCTGTAGGCTATAGAGGATACATATATCCATTAAAAATATCAGTTATAAAGAGATCTAACCTTCTTCTGACGAGAGTGTGTAAAACTCCATGATGACCATCAAAGAAATGCCCAAGGTGGCCATTTTGTTTTTTTCAAAATGAGGCCAAAATGATTCCTAGGCAAGCTTTTGTAATGATAAACTTATCCTGCAAATTTGAGAACTGTACCTGTAATACCTTTTGCTCTAGAGGGGTTAACCAGAAAATCTTTACACACTGCTTCATGAGTGACAGAGAAACACCCATGGTGAAAATTTTGTTTTTCAAATAAGGCCAAAAATATATCCTGCAAATTTGAGAATTCTACTTATAATGGCTTTCCCTCTAGAGGAAAATGTCTACACACTGTGGAAGCGGCAGCGTACTCATGCATAATCCATAGTATCCACCAGATGCTATCTGATGGATACAACTATAAACATTAAGTGCATCACAAATTTAAAACTTGGTAAAAATGCCAGGGTGCAAGCAAGTTTTTGTGTGACTGTATTTCAAAAAATAGCATCAGAGATGCCCGTACCCCTCAGCTTTAGGAAATAGTTTTTAAAACCATGAGATATAGAAGTAGTTAAACAGTACAAAGAATGGGATACTTTCAGAGCAGTGTCAGTGTCTAAATAATGTTTAAGTAGAGAAAATAACATCTAAGAGAAAGAAACTGCATGTAAAGATTAAGTATTAAAACAAGACAAGTCAGTAAACTAAAAATTATGAAGCTGTAAAATTTATTAACTAAAGAACAGCTGTCAAAGGAAATATCACAATTATGTAAAAGTACATATAATAATCAGTTGCAGCAATCCATATTCTTACGGTTGCCGAGTTATGCCTGGACAATATATTATAGGTCAAATCAAGGTAGGGTTCAAAATTAGCGCCGATCTGTCAGTCCGCAACCGACAGAAATACTATCAGGTTAAAAAGATTAAGATCCTGCCAGTCTGTTTGTCCTAGAAGTTGTAAGATGGTTATACATGCACATTTTGCACAGTTGAATTATGATTTGCATGTTTTTGATATTCTTCAACCATACCAAAGTGACCTAGCACATTTGTGTGTACATTAAAGTCTTCTCCAATTTTAATATTTGTTTTGTATGGTCGAATTGTGCTTTGAATGTTTTGAATATTACCCATACAAACAGATGTGGCAATACAAGCTTATGTGTGGCGTTGGGGCAAAACCTGTGGCTCACTTGATGAAATACCATCTGTTACAATGGGAAGTTGCAAAAGTAAAACAGTTAATGAATTCTAATACGACTTTAAATTACCAGTGCTTAATCTACATAAAAAATACCCAAATGTGCAACAACCAAGATTCGAGTAAAAAGAATAAGAGAGATAAAATAGTATCAGATATCCCCTAAAGAGATAAAATAGCATCAGATATGCAAGATCAAAGGTCAAATCCAGGTCACACGATGACATTGCACACCTATAACCCCCGACCAATGTCCCTACAAAATGTCAACTTCCTACACTTTTCGAGATTCCGAGATATAGCCCAGACAAGGCATTATAGCTCAAGGTCACTACTGCAAGGTCAAAGGTCAAATCAAGGTCACACCATGATGATTTACATCTACACACCCTAGCTAATGTCCCTACCAAGTATCAACTTTCCAGCACCTTATGGTTTCTGAGATATAGCCCAGACAAGATTTTATAGGTCAAGGTCACTACGGCAAGGTCAAAGGGCAAATCAAGGTCAGACGATGACATTGCACACCTACACCGCCTAACTAATGTCCCTACCAAGTATCAACTTGCTACACCTTATGGTTGTGGAGATATAGCCCGGAAAGATTTTATAGGTCAAGGTCACTACAGCAAGATCAAAGGTCAAATCAAGGTCACACCATGGCGTTGCACACCTACAACCCCTAACCAATGTCCCTACCAAATATCAACTTCCTACACCTTATGGTTTCCAAGATATAGCCCAGACAAGATTTTATAGATCAAGGTCACTACAGCAAGGTCAAAGGTCAAATCAAGGTCACACTGTGACGTTGCATACCTATAACCCCTAACCAATGTCCCTACCAAATATCAACTTCCTACACCTTATGATTTCCAAAATATAGCCCAGACAAGATTTTATAGGTCAAGGCCACTACAGCAAGGTCAAAGGTCAAATCAAGGTCATACCATGACACTGCACACCTATACCCCCTAACCAATGTCCCTAACAAGTATCAACTTACTACACCTTACAGTTTCTGAGATATAGCCTGGACAAGATTTTATAGGTCAAGGACACTATTGCAAGGTCAAAGGTCAAATCAAGGTCACACCATGACATTGCACACTTACACCCCCTAACCAATGTCCCAAGTTTCAACTTCCTACACATTACAGTTTCTGAGATATAGCCCAGACAAGATTTCAAACTCAAGGTCATTACAGGAAGGTTAAAAGTCAAATCAAGGTCACACTATGACAATACACAACTACACCCCCTAGTTAAAGTCTCTACCAAGTGTCAACTTCCTACACCTTATGGTTTCTGAGATATAGCTCAGACAAGATTCTAAAGGTCCATGTCTCTACAGCAAGATCAAAGATTAAATCAAGGTCATTTTATAATGTTGCACACCTACACCCCCAACCAATGTTCCTGCCAAGTTTTAACTTCGTACACCTTACAGTTTCTAAGATATAGCCCAGACAATATTTTCACACTCAAGATCACTACAGCAAAGTCAAAGGTCAAATCAAGGTCACACAATGACACTGCATACCTAAACCCCCGACCAATGTCCCTATCAAATTTCAACTACATACACCTTATGGTTTCTGAGAAACAGCCCAGACAAACTTTCCCCCCCACCTGCCCACCCACCCATCCAGATGCCATGGGTGAAAACAATACCCACACAGCCGTTATAGGCTTTGGAATAATAAAACCAAATAATTCTATCTGTTGCAAGCAGAGTCTCAATTAGACTTTCCCCACAGAAATCGTACTGTTCTGATTTCTCAGCAATAAGATTTAGCCAAAAGGTAAATACTAAAAGATTACATACATTTCACAGAATTTTAATCCCTAAAATCTGATAATCATAAATACTTACAGTGAGTGTAATTTAACACAAGCAGTTAATAAAAATAAAAAGTCCATTCAGAACAAATGCCTATGAGCCATTGTTCTAAAAATGTTTTTTAAAAAAACTAGACATACTTGCAGACTGGGGTAAACTGGACTGCTTCACAAGTAGCACCATTCCTACAGAAATTTGTCTGCTCAAAGAAATCACATGGTGATTTCACAGTAACTGAAATGAAAACATAAACCAATACTATTTGAACTCAAATCTTTTCACACACCTCATATCACCTTGGCAAAAAGCAGAATATAAAATATTGATTAATAACTGGTTGCTATCTGCAAAATTTGTACACTTTCATGAGTGTACCTTCCCACTCTCCACCCACCCCAAGTCTACCATACCTCATAAGGTCAAAACAATGACAGTTGAAATTTTGATGGACATAGATTAATTGATGTTGAGAATTTCCCAAAATGGGGTGAAGATGTTAAGTAGAAATTATATTATTTCACTTTAAAAAGCACTGTAAAGGTCACTTGATTTTCCTTTATGTTTATGTTAAGAATATTTATAGTTCTGTTTGTTTTGAGGTGTATTTTAAAAGAAAGTCATGCTACTACACAGACAACAAAATATAAATAAGGACTTTGTGTCCAATTTGTGACAGAGAGCAGTATATATTTAAGTTAGGGGTTGGCTTCACTAAATAGATTAAGTCCATCTTTGGGCTTATTTGTAAAACTTTTGTTTCAACTCATGACTTTTGCCTCAGACTTAAGTAGAGATTTTGTTCAGTGATTCATAAAAGAACTATCAGTAAGACTCTTTTTGGACTTAAGTAATGGCTTAACTTTCAACCTAATACAAACCCAGATAGCATTCCACTGTTGGACTGACGATGTATGGTCAGCAGATTTAGCCACCATTGGCCAAATGTTGGCCCATCGGTGGTACTCACATATATCTCTAGAATTAGCCCCTGTTGGTCCTACATTGGCCCATCAGTGGCATTCCAATCACTCTTTACTAAGCCTGCATATCTTGAATTTGCCATCATTGGGCTAACACTTGGTTTTTGTTCAAGATGGTGGCAAGCAATAATAAGTGATTTGGGGAAATTAAGTAAAAAATGTATTTATCATGTGTGTCTAATGATGAGATTTACATGAGCCCATAGTTTTTAACTCACTATTTATCAATTTTAGATATAAAAGTAATATTCTTAATATAAATCCAAATACAAACGCTGTTATTGAATATATTACAATTAATTTTGTCAATGGGAGACCTCACAGCAAGAGGAACTTGGTCCCTCTAAGAAAGCAAGTTGCATATAAACTGCAGAACCTCTATTATCTGACCATATTGGGGGAGTAACAATTATGTTGGATAATAGAAAGGTTAGATAATAGAAAGCCCAAAACCACAAGCTTAAATGGAGGTGGGAGAGTGGGTTTTTGGCCAGATAATTGAAAAATCGGATAATAGAGGGTCGGGTAATAGGAGTTCTACTGTACTTGGAACTAAAGGCGGTCAAACAACACAACAGTGGTTGCTTATATAAACAAGGAGGGAGGCACGGGGTCGGGCCCACTGTGTGCCTTTCAGAGGAAAATCCTGACCTAGTGCTCCAGGAAACAGGTAGCAGTTAATGTGGTAGCAGTTAAGCTATCCAGGCCAGGCCAGATCATCAAGACAGAGTGGTCTCTCTAGAGGTCTTCCTCTAAGTTCTAGAGGTCTTCCAGTTGATATACGCCAGGTGGATCCAAATTTAAATAGATCTATTCTTAAAAAGGTTCAACAACAAGTTGCCTCACTTTGTGTCGTCGGTTCCAGACTCCCTAGTCTGGGCAGTAGATGCACTCAGTCTGCCTTGGGAGGACCTGGACCTGTATGCCTTCCCCTCAGTAGCCATTTAGGCAAGGTGGTGGTGAAACTAAGGGACTACCCGTGCAGGTGAATCATTCTGATTGCTCCAGGGTGGGCCAACAGGTCCTGGTTCTGGGACCTGGTCACCATGTCAAGCTAGATCCCTCTGTGCCTGCCCAACCTGCCAACTCAACTATTCGATTCAACACAAGAATCTAAGACTTAATCCAGTTGATCCTTTGATGAAAGGATAATTGAGGAACAAATGTCTTGAGAGCAAGACATTTGTGTTGTCTGAGGCTACATGGCTGATCCTTTGATGCAAGGATAATTGAGGAACCAATGTCTGAGAGCAAAAAGCAAAACTATTGGTTCTAATGACCCAATTATGTAGTAACATGTGCAGTGATATGCCCAACCTCAAAACCATCTTTCTTAGTGAAGCAAAGGATTCAGAGGAAAAGAAGAGTGGCACACTGACAACATGAGTAGTGGCCAACTGGCCTACTTGAATGGATAAAAGTATCAACTGATAAGTTTCCATCCTGAAAGTTGAGAAAACTGTTATGAACAGCAAGTGTGAGGTTGATAGGCATTCTTCTGATAAGAAGAATTAAAGCTGGGGAAGAGGAAACCAGGAAAGTGGAATCTGAAATAGACATCTGGAAGGTGAAAACCAAGTTCCAGATATTTGGAAACAGAAAGGCTGGCATGCAAACATTTTAACTGAAATGGAAGAAGTCAGTTGACCTCCCACTGGCAAGTGGACAGATCTGGAGGCAGGAGTGGACTTTTGTAAAGATCCAAAGTTACTCTTACCTCCTGAAGGATATATGGAGGTTGATGCTTTTGCTACACTCCTGGAAAGCCTTCTTCCCCCAGAATTATTGGAACCTCAAAAGAAACTAGGTCTCTTCAGCACTAAGTTAGGGTGAACCTCCCTAGTTTGGCAGGAGATAGGCCTTTGATTTAGTTTGCCTCAAGAGGCTGGAGCAGACAGCTGAGAAGAGACTCCTTAAGGAAGGGGTGTCTGAAAAAGCTCCTGCTTATACCATTATATGAATGAAGTTTCTGAATAAAGACACCACAAAACAGATTATGACCAAACAAGGCCGATAGGGGTTTCAGTCTACTAGTGCGAGCACAAAGCCATCTGAGACACGAGTAGTGTGCCAAAGCGGTCCCCCATCCCAGTGATCTCTAGCAGCCAAGTCTCGCTACAGCTCACTCTTAAAAAAGGAAAAGGCCCAAAGTCCCTTACAAAGTGATCAGGTACAAGTAAAGCAACAGTTAAGAGAAAGAAATCTCTTTACAAAATTGAGAAAATAATGAGTAGAAGAGGCTACAGATCATTCAGCTAAAAGAGAGCTGATAAATCCATTGAACAGATTCCAAAGCATGGTGCATGATAAACTTGACTAACTTTGATAAACATAACAGGCCTCATGGAAAAAAATCCAGAGAATAAAGGACCATAAGGTCATTCTCAGATCTTAGATTCACCTTGACTAAAATTGATAAACAGAACAGGCCTCATGGAAAAAAATCCGGAGAATTAAGGACCATAAGGTCCATCTCAGATCTTTTTCAATGACGGAGGAAATCTGCCCAAGAAAGAGAAGTAGGAGAACTGGCCAGGCCCGACCCCTCGTCTGGATACCTGGATAAGTCAACCCGCAAACCCACTGAAGAGGGCTTGTATCTGGCTTCACTAAGCATACGAGGAAAATTTGGGAAAACACCCAACCTCTAAAACTAAGAATGGGAAGATTCCAAAAATAATGAATGACAGAAAAATAAAAATCTGACATGAAACTTCTGCATGAGCCTGGAACTAATGGGTGACTCACAGGAGAAGATTGAAACTGATCAAAATAAAAATGAGAGCAGTCTTCTGTTATCTCTGTTTATTCTGTTGGACAGGAGGCCTCAAAATTCTTCTGTGAAGAAGATTGAAAAATATAGTTCAAAGTATTCATGTAGTCCAATAGACTGGCACAATGTTGGGATAAGGTACAATAAGAGGTCTGCCTGAAGGTTAACTTAAGAAAGATGGGAGCCAGCAAAAACCCAAAAAAGGGAGACAGACCAGAGTTAGTCACATGCAAAACAGGTGAAAATGCACTAAAACTGTTGAATAATAGTAGAAGTTCACCACACCCCAAAATCTTTCTAGAATTAGAAAGAAGATTGCACAAAAAATTGAAAATAAATGAGATTCGACTGATAAAAAAGGGCCCAGAATAAAAATAGTCTTAAGAAGGTGATCCCAGCACAGGAATCACAGCCAGATTAAGCTGAACCTCAGGCACAAAAGAGGCCACACAGATTTTTAAGGAAAATTAGGGTGGGAAACCAACAGACCAAAAAGACATAAAAGGAGTATGCAAGATACAGGCTACAGTGAGATAGACTCCAGAGAGGAAGACTGAGTCATGATCAACCCCATGAGCCACTGACCACCAATCTTCAGAATTGAAGGTGGAAAGCAAAAAAGTGGAGAACCTAGGCTCAGATATGAACCCAAAACACTGAAACCTGGATCCATACCCCAGAAATGTCAAATGAAAGGGTCTGTACAAGCAATGAACATGAATGACAGGTACATAATAAGTACCATAATTTTATGCTTAAAGTTTGCGTTGACTATGGAATTGACTATGGAATTTATTATACATTATGCTCTGAAACAAAAAAAATTACAGAGGAAATGAATATTTTCAAGCAAGAGATTGGTTGACCTCCATTTTGGATGTGACATCATCGTCACATGATCTCGTGAGAATATCATACAGAGCTCAAGATATGGTAACAAATATGAGGATATTCAAAGAATTTAAAAACAAAATTATGGAAAACCGTAAATTGCTAATTATAATGCCCTAGAACTGAATGAATGAATTCATCAAGAAAATGATTATTTCCAAAGGCAAATCTAACTCCAAAAACCATGCGACTGACTGAGCAATTACTAAAAGTAACATAAATAATTATATTCCATAACATAGGCAATAAAGATACCAAAAATTGAATAAAGAAAATTGAAAATAAAATGGAGGAATAGTGAAAAATATGTACAAAGTACTTACAGAGCACTAAAAAGCATGCAAATGCAGGTCTTTTAGGAGGTAGCAGAAATGCCTGTTTACTGTTTGACAGCCACAAGAAGAATGAATTATTTCTGTCTGCATATGGCAGAGAGAACTAGGGTACCAGGGGTCACAGGGTAGCAATTATATAGGTTTAAATAGGGTCTCCCCTTATACTTTAAATTCTATGTACAGTGTATGTGGTGGTCACCAAATGTCTAGCCAACCTTAAACCAATTGTTTTCATATAGTAGGGTAGATTACATCTTTTTGAAATAAAATTTCATATTTAATAAGTAAACTAAATATATATAAGTAAAATGTTATAAATCTCAGGGTCTCATCCTCGGGAGTACAGGTTGCTGCCATTCTCACAGGTTGGAGAGTTACCTAGTCAAAATAACAGGGAAATAGAGGGGGAGCAACCAGGCCATTACTATAAAATGGTTAGTTATTGTGTAATGGAACTGGTCTTGCAAGCCTAATTATACAGAGCTCTGTACTTATTTTGTAATTTAATATTTCTTTGCTTTTAATTATATGTTATCTAAATACAAAGTCATTATATATAATCCACTGGACATAAAACTGTTGAGTATAGGTCTAGATATTGGAGCTGATATTGATGGGATCTATACAAATTTGTATGAGCTACTAAAATGTGACCGGTGAGCATAGACATGGAAAAGGTCTTACTGAAAATGTAGCAAAGGAGTGGTAGGTGCAGGCTGACATCGGTCAGGGCCTCTCAATGTCTAGGGGAGGAAGTCCACCCCACCACCTTTTTATCTTTCTCCTAGGGTTTGGTTTTCCCAGGAGATGAGGGTTGCACAATTTGTTGGGCAACAACCACTGGACCCAAATTCATAAGGTAACTGTTTTCTGTCGAGGTTAAGTCTTTCAAGTCAAAATTTGTTAAGGTGTTGAGTATCCTCCAGTGACATATGTGCATTATTTGCGTTATTTATGTAAGGTTCTGTCCCCCTTCAGCTCAGGTTTAGGGCATCCACTCCCCAAGCCTCCTGATCTGGAATTGGGGAGACATACGGGAAAGGGGGGGGGGGGGGGCTTGCGATTGAGTTGTGTTGCAAACAGGTCCAGATGTGGTGTGAACCACCTTTGCCATAGTCGTTTGAAAACCTATGGATGTAGGAACCACTCCATAAATTGGACCTAGGGGCCCTCAACAGGGAGTCTGCAATCAAACTGAGGCAACCTGGTATTGATGCCCTGATTGATATATGGTGGGGGTGACACCAGCTCATTATTTGCCAAAGGACAGCACACACCTCTGCAGGGTGGGTTCCTCTTTGTTTATGTAGGCCACGACTGTAGTCTTGTCTGTGGCTACAAGAATCGACTGATGTTGGCACTGAAATTGGAAATGCTTCAGTGCTAGGAATACCGTTTTTAGTTCCAGAAGGTTGATGTGCAGTTTTGATTCTTGAGTAGGCCACAAGCTGCTGGTATTGTCTTGCCCTTAGTGAGTACCCCAGCCTTCTTTTGAGGCATCTGTAAAGAACAAGATGCTGTGGTCTCTTGGGTGGAGGTCTGATCCTTTTAGGACATTTTGAGGATTTAACCACCATTTCAGATGAGTTGACATGGATTCTCACCAAGAAAGGAGCTTGTCCTGCAACTGACGAAAAGCAGTTCCTTGAGGTGCCATTGAAAAGGCCTCATGTGGAGGTGCCCCTCTGGAACCGTTTTCTCTGTGGAGGCCAGCAATCTAATTAAATACATCAATAATCTTGGACTTAGGGCAGATTTTTGGTGTATCATCTGGATTAAATGACATAGTTTGAGTCATCTGTCTTAAGTGGGTCTCACAAGACCAGTATCCCAGTGGTACTGGTATCCCATGAAGCAGAACACCTGTATAGGAGTAAGTCCTGACTTCTTTTGGTTTATGATTCATTCCAAACTGGTGATAAGGTTCACCATGTTTAGGGTGTGTAGGCGGGCATCCTGTCAGTACTGAACCACAAACCAAATGTGTTGTACCAAAAGGTTTGCAGCCCGTGATTTCCTATGAGTTGAATGATTTCCAAATTGCATTTCCAGTACTTCACTTTCCCTACTGTGTTTTCAGAATTATACACGAAGATATGCCAAAACATGGGTAGTTAACCACCATCTAAAAGACCTTGAATAAAGGCCTTTATGGTCATATTTTGCAATTTTATAGAGGACATTATATACATGTATATATTATACATAAAAATCCTAATATGGTCAAAGCTAATGCACAGGAGATCCAGGTTGAAAAGTTAAAATAAAACAAAAACAGACTTTCTTGGAGTTGCCATGCATTGACCTGGAACTTAAAAGTAAACAATACACTAGTTTCTGTAACCTTGCCCATATCAAACCACAGCTTAAATTTGAAAGCTTCTGCTGAAGTGTTTTACAAATGATGAGATTTTTACAAAGATTTAGAATTTGTGAAACGTTAATGTATAATAGACGGTCCGAATGTCGATATGCTCATTCAGTTGATCAGTCAGCAGATAGCTTTATCACACATGGTAAACTTCATTGGAATTTGCAAATAAATAAACACCCTTTTCATAAATTTATTTGACAAAAATACTCGTGCAATGTGTTCCAAGCATATATATAGTTATATATTTTCTGAAATAAACACTAAAATATTACCTCAATACAGAACAACACCATCCAGTTCATTAAAATACAACTAATATGAAATCTGTGTACAAATTTTTGTTTGATGGATATAATGGATCATCTTGTAACAAATTTTTCATCTTGTTGAGCCCAATGAAATTGGTGGTACAGGTGATCGACTTAATCATCAATCTTACAAATATTTTTTCTGCATTTTCATACCAAAGTTTAAACTTTCTGTTGAAAAAATATCTTAAAGTCTTGCAGTAGCTTGTTGGTTTATTTGCTTTAGGAAGTCATATTTTTAAATGTACCTTAGTATTTGAAGTTGATTTTAATTTTATTAAGTGAGGATAATCACTCTTTATATAGGTCTCCCTCAAGTAATTGACTTTACGATCATCCACTATATATAATACATACATGTAGTTTCTGTGCCATCTTCTTTCACATTAATAAACAGAGGCTCATCCACAAGATCTACCAGGGTGTCATTGACAACAACACTGTTTCCATTCTCATTCAGAAGGGTTGAAATGATAAAGCTCAGCTCCCCTAAAATAACAACACAGGAAACGATTTCATTTAATTGGGTTATTAAACATCTTTTTAAACCAGGGCATTGGTGGGTTCAATGTTTGTTAATTGGTACCCTTTGTTCAACCACTCTGCCATGTACAAGCATGTGTAAAGAAGTTACAATGGCAGTAAGTACCTTCCAACCAAATAAACACAACAATTAAAACAAGAAGTCCACTGTCGCAGTATTTATCTCTCGCTAGATATTAAGCAGAAATGCAGGTAGTCTGACCACAAGAAAGGGTTCAAAGGCCTACAGCACCAATAAGAGAGAGATAAAAGGCCTTTGCAATATGAAGATCCAACTGAACCTTGAAAGAAAGGGGTCAAAGATCAAATATGACACTTGCAAAAGATTTGCAGGACATGATTTCCTAAGGATCGTTTTCACATTTGAAGTTCTAGAAGCAACTAGAATTGCATTAATTTGACACAGCGCATCTAGAGGAACACTTATTATCAAATATGGACTAATAACACAAAAAAGAGTAATATGACACTCTTACCAGATATCCTAAGATGGTATCTTCGGTACCTGATGTTCCTGGGTTGTTAGATTCTTAAAGGCTGTCTGTCTACTACAGTGGTTAAAGCAGGAATAAGCAATGGGGACACACTTTGAGAAGTTTTTCTTGCCAGCTAGTTCTTTGAAATTTAAAAAGGAGAACAGGGCTACCTTCTCAATTGCCTTCACAATAGCCTATATTGGACACAATGTTTGAACCCAGGCGTGGATTTCACTGCGGCATTTGCAGGATGCCTGAGCTAGCAAGAAGGCTTTTTTCAGTGTTATGTTTGAGGTCTGTGTCTTTCATAGCCTCAAATCATGCTTTAGGAAGCTGATTTAAAACAACGGAGAGGTTCCATATTGGTAGACTTCTGGAACTCTTGAGTCTATCCCTATGAAATCTGGTGAGCTGTCTGTTGAACTCCAAGCTTTGAGAAATATGCAGCCCCGCTGGTTCAAACGAGTCAACAACAGCAGTCCTATAGCCATCAATGGTTGAGGGACATCTATTTAGGTTTTGAAACAGGAACATAGAAAAATCTGAGACTTGTTTCACAGAAGGTGAGGAGAAGTCCACCAAATTCTCTCTACCCCAATTTTCAAATAGGTCCACATTTGATTTTATAGGCAGTCCTTGTTGATGAGTTTTGAGGGGCAGCAATTCTCGCTACCATTTCCACAGTGAAATCTTGTTCTTGGAGTTGTTTGCTCCTAGAAGCCAAGCATGAAGGTTGAGGTATTGAGGGTTCTTGTGAAACAATTGTTTGTGAGACTGCTTAAGAAGTGTTGACACTGGTTATTGGAGTGGGATTTCCATTGAGAGCTGCACTAGCTGGGAAAACCAGGACATCCCCGGCCAGTTTGGGGCTATTAGGATTATAAGACAATTGCACTGATGGATTTTCCAGATCAACTTGTGAAGGAGAGCTGTGGGTGGGTAAGTGTATGCTATGAGACCTGACCAGTTTATGTTCAGAGCATCTATTTTCCATGCTTCTTGGTCTGAAGATTTGGACACATACAGTGGAACCTTGAGGTTCAGACCAGTGGCAAACAGGTCTATATTGGGAGTGAACCACTTTTGACCAATCCACTTGAACAGCTGCGGAGGTAATGGCAATTCTGCTGATTGAATTTGAGTCAAATTTTATGAGTTGGCCATCACATTTAGGCACCCTGGAATGTGCCTGGCTAATCATATTTTATAGTGATGGCACCAACTCATGATTCTCTACAGGAGAGCACATATTTCCACTAAGTAGGTTCCTCAATGTTGGTTTACATAGGCTACCACTGTTGAATTGTCTGTGACAATCAACACTGTCTGATTTTTGCACTGAATTCTCAAATGTTTTAGGACCAAAAACACTGCCTTCAGTTCTGGTACATTTAAGTGTAGCTCATTTTCCACTTCCGACCACTGATG
The DNA here is from genome assembly GCA_964017235.1 of Sabellastarte sp. h YS-2021. Classification (NCBI taxonomy): domain Eukaryota; kingdom Metazoa; phylum Annelida; class Polychaeta; order Sabellida; family Sabellidae; genus Sabellastarte; species Sabellastarte sp. h YS-2021. Next base: position 79,331,522 of record OZ024934.1, on the reverse strand, counting down.
TTTTACTGAGTCTTGTTCTAAATTAGCACCCCAACCTATGTTTGAGGCATTGGTAAAGATTTGTATGCTGTGGCCTTTGGGATGAAAGTCTGAGCCATTTAGTACATTGAGCGGATTTTGCCACCAATCCTAGTGAATTGATATGGTCTCCAACCATGGAAGGAGGTTGTGCTACCCAAAAGGTCTTATACGAGGTTGACCCTAGGGATACAAAAAGTAGTGATGCCAGCAAGCCAATCAGCAACTGTTAAATCAAACATCTTGCAGTCAAACCATACTTTGACAAAGCATCAAATCCTGTAGTTTTTGCCATCTGGTTTGAGTGGGTTTAACAAGGGCTAAATCTAGGTAGTATTCATAGCCCATAGAGGAGAACACCTGAGTTGGTGTCAACTCTGACTTTTCCCGACTGATGATCCACCCCAAGGACTCTGTTAGGTTCACAATGGTATTTGTATTCAAAAGTGTCTCTGAGATGGTGCCTGATTAGCCAGTCATCCACGTACTGCTGGAGTCTTATTCCCCTGCAGAGGGCCATAAGCTTCACGTCTTTGACTATCACTGTGAAGACTTGTGGGACTCTCGCCAGCCCAAAGGAACTAGAAACAGGGACTTTAAAACCCAGGTGACTTTACTTTTTCTACTTTCCCAGTTGCGTTCTTTGTCAGGAGGGATTGGATACAACAGGAGGGGGCTAGATCCTTTTAGTGGTCTTTGCAACCTGAGAGGATTAGGAATTGTCTGGCTAGAACTGGTTTGTTGATGAATGGAAGAATGTAATCATTTATGATAATGTTCAATGTTGTTTGAGCAGTTTTCTTCTAGCCATTCTCTCCTGAAAGAACTCAGGTGACTTCCTACCAGTGGACAAGCTAAAGTTTGAAAGTTAATGGTCAGAGGGTTTGCCATGCCCTCGGCCCCTGTTATGTGGTCTAAACCTCTGTTGCCTCTATTATTCAAACTCACCCTTTCAGAGGAAAATGACTGATTGCTACTTGGGGTGGAACGTCAACCACAGGGGTGTTTTTTATAATTGTCTTTTTTGTTACAGTGGAGACTACAAAACGGCTGGTTGTTGAAGGGCTAAAGCCCTGAGACTGTTCCGGAGTGCCTTTTCTGAGGAGGAAGTCTTCACCTTCCTTCACCAATTGTGAATGGAATAATGGAGAGCAGGAGAAGGATGAATTCCTGAGCCCCTGATGTCTAGTCCCTCCCCCCGCCCCCCCCAAGTCGGGTTGGAGGTGGATCATTTCGGCATCTCTCCTAATAAGACCTGCATTGTTCATTAAATAAAGGTCTCTCTGGAACATAAGGAATATGGAACTAGGGTGAAGTGGTTGGCAGAATGCCAACCACAGAGTCGAATCTTAGGACAGCAGTGGGTGTTGAAATCTATAAACTTGGTATTATCGCCCGCAAGACAGAGTGAGGTGCAGTGACTGTAAAATATTGTTAGAAACACCATTGTAGCCTCACGTCTTCATCACTCTGTGGATGTACAACTACCAGCATTTGATATTTTATTTGTTTTATATATTGCAAGAAGACAGAGTGAGGTGCGGTGACAGTAAAATATTGCTGGATTTTTCTTTGTAAAATGTTGTTAGAAACCCCATCGTAGCCTCACGTTTTAATCACTCTGTGGGTGTACAACTACCAGCATTTGATATTTTATTTGTTTTATATATTGCAAGAAGACAGAGTGAGGTGCGGCGACAGTAAAATATTGCTGGATTATATATTTGTAAAATGTTGTTAGAAACCCCATCGTAGCCTCACGTTTTCAGCACTCTGTGGGTGTACAACTGATGAATCGTACAACTACGTACCAGCATTGTGACTGTGAAATATTGTTAAATATTGTTAGAAACACCATTGTAGCCTCACGTTTTCATCACTCTGTGGGTGTACAACTACCAGCATTTGATATTTTATTTGTTTTATATATTGCAAGAAGACAGAGTGAGGTGCGGTGACAGTAAAATATTGCTGGATTTTTCTTTGTAAAATGTTGTTAGAAACCCCATCGTAGCCTCACGTTTTCATCACTCTGTGGGTGTACAACTACCAGCATTTGATATTTTATTTGTTTTAAATATTGCGAGAAGACAGAGTGAGGTGCGGTGACAGTAAAATATTGCTGGATTATATATTTGTAAAATGTTGTTAGAAACCCCATCGTGATAACTTCTAGGACATACAAAACCGCCTTCTAGTGGTTGAATGTAGAACTACGGAGTTTGAATATTTTCATTGTCTCTGCCAGAGGTGTCCTCGATTTTGATTGGCTGAACCACAAATGTGTAGTACTACCGTCACGTCACTTCATTCATTAATTTCTTTGCGGTTTATTTGTTTGACAAATAACTGAGTACACGTAGATGGGCAGACAGCAATTTTACATTAACAGTGACTGCGTGATAAACCCTGCAGACGAATAAATTAAATTGGGGTTTCACCTCTAGAAACCAGCAGACGAAACCGTTAAAAAAGACTCGTTCGAGTAGAAAATCACATTGGAAATACAATAGGTTCTAGGACATACGGGTCCTTGGAGAAAGCCAGACGAAGTACCAGACATGCTTTTAACTTCATAAAATATAACTTAATAAAGGCATTAAAAATCTTCAAAATGGCAGAGTGTATACTATACACCTTAATGTACAGATATGTGAAGAAATATTATGCAGAATTTGGTATTTAAGGGCTTAAACGGCCAATTTAAAATTGTGGCCGCAACTCAGTACATAACTCGAATCAAAGATTCGACTAATAAAGGATAATATGGGATAAAGCTTTACTCTGACAGACTAAGGCCCTCTGTTGATATGGACCCTCCTGTCAAGAATCTCCAAATAGTCACATGTTTTCTCAGAGGCATTTGTACTTGCCCTTTCTGGGTCAGCCACTTTTTGGATTTGGTTCTTGCCATGCTTGACAGTAGCTTTAATGCTGTCCCTGCAGTTTTCCATGATAAGGTGACATTTTGAAATAACCTGGTTGAAGGCAGCTGAAAAATTGAGGGTACAGATATTTTGTCCAGCTTGGTGTTCACATTTTTGACTATCTGTAGGGGGATTTTTTATCATGGAGCTGCTGAGGGGCCTACAAGAGATACATATAATAGCAAAGTCTCTTCTGTATAAGTCCTGCATCTTCTCTTCAAAGCAGGGATCTACCATCTTGATCCACTTTCTGGTGGCTGGAGGAGGTTTGATAAAGTTCCCTTCAGGAAGGATGGCAATTTTGAAGCCCTGTTCAAACTTCTCTAGGGCCTCTTTGAGGGAGGGATTGGCAGGGAGAAAGGTAGAAACACATTATGCCTAAGTTCCTGTTTTATGATCTTTTCTTTGATACCTCCTATTTTCTATTTCATTTGTCTGTTCATCAGACTGGCAAAAAAGCATATACCACTGCCAGAAACACAGAGGTTGTCACCTTTTCCAGCCTCTCTGCAGGTAATGCAATAATTGTGTAAGTCGAAACTAAAACAAAAATGGTGACACTTTAAAGGCCGAGGTTTATTGGGGTACGACTGTCCAGAAGATGACATGCTGCTTGCCTGGGAGACAAGTGGTTTAAAAATTTGAATTTAAGGAAAATAATTATCCTTTCCATGAAATGTCACAATTATATCAATCTATAATGTTATATAATTAAACTGATAAAAATGAATATCCAACAATATGTATATCCACTAATAAAAGATGAGAATTGTTGTTGATGAAAATTTTGCGTTGAGTAATATGGCGGCCTGAAGGCTGCTAGTACTGCCACCAAACAGGCGACTTGGTCATTACAAGCTGATTTTTCTTGAGGCAAGTGGCCTCCCCACTTAGCACTTAGTCCCAGATGGTAAGCTTTTGTAGCGCAATACAATTTCATTCAAAGGGTAGTGGAAAGTAATGCATATTGCTGTTATAAACCATGGGGCACCTGCCAGTAACTCCAATTTTGAAAGTTAAGGTCGCAGCCCAGTCTCAAACCCACAAACTAACATGTGGGAGACTAAAATATCAGCCATTATACCAAGTTGGTTCATAATAATAAAAATATGGTTCAGGTAAAATTTTTGGCAAGACTTTAAGAAATCAACCCGCATTAAGTGTTCATTGATGATTTGTTGACTGGCTATGGTGGTGTCAATTGACACATATGTGGTATAACTTAAGCAAGTTTTAAGGGCTGACAATATTTTTTTAGAGAAATGCTGTATATTTAGAGAGATATAAAATTAGAATCTAGCTGCAAGTATAATCAGTACTTAACATTCTAGCTATGTATAGTTTCCACTTTTGTAGAGTTTCCAGTATAAGTACTATTCTGTAGATCATATTTAGCTGCAGATGAACAAAACAATGTCAATGGCAGTTACTATTATAACTGGAAATAGCTAATTTCCTGGCCCTTTTAAAGACAAATTATTTTATATCCCACCTTGTTCCTGATCTGTGATGGCATCTTCAGACCTCATGACCATGTCAAACCCTACAATATTCCTTATTTGTTGATCATCACTCTGACGTTTCACCCGGTTACTCTCTGAATCATTTGTAGCCTCAGGTTCTTCTACTATCTGGCTTACAGGGAAGAATGGGCCCTCAATGCTACATTCATATATCCCCTAATATAGAAGAGCAAGAAATTAGAACCCTTGAAGATAAAGTGATAACTGTTAACATCCTTGTATTAACATCCTTGTAAACACAAGTAGCCATTAAAATGTGTATGAGTACCATCTATGACCATTGCTCCACTAACAATTGGCTTTCTGTAGCTGTATTCACAAACATGATCAGTGAAAATCAGCCAAAAATCAGTTTAAGTGTTATGCAAAAAGCTATATACTTAAGCAAATGTTTTCTGTAACTCACCAGCTTTTATGAAATCATCCATGACAGCTTAAATGTTGGTAGATTCATGATCATAGTTTGGATTTTTCCATACAGAAAAAGGCTTCTGTTAATTTTTATGTAAATATTAATAAGAATAACAAGGACATCAGGATGTATACTGAAGCTTCTTCACCACACAGCTTACCCTAGATGTGAGCTGAATATCATCACACAGGTATGTAAAGTTGAAAATCAACCACTCTCTCAAGGCTTCATACTCTGGGCTGGTGATGTCTCCATACTCGTCTATGTATTCAATATTCAGGCTTGACCTCACTTGTATCACATTAATACCTGCCAGTGAAAATCAAAACATATAACCATACAAGAATAATCAGAATATCTATGGACTTATTTCCTTGGTTACTAAGATATCCGACTCCATCCAAACCATTTGAACATCATCAGTCTCAAGCCAGCCAAATTTTGGTTTCATCTCTTTGCCATATTTGAACTAGAAATAGGATGCCCTGTTGAGAGTAGATGCAACATATGAAAAGAAACAGGATAGCACAGAAGAACACACATTATCATGTGTAATGTCCACCTCATGAACGTTTTGCAACAATTGTACATTAGTCTTACAAGGCCCTGTTTCGTTTGTAAAATATATCAAAGATGCTTAAATATTTATCAGTATACATGTAAATTATCTCAGCTTCATGCCTTTTTGCATTGGTTCAAAATTTGCTCAAAATCACTGTATCTCTAAAGGTTTTTGAGATAACCAACATTTTCAAGTTCCGACAAAATTGAAGACGATGGGCGAAATTTGAGAAATTTGACATTTTTCAGAGGCAATATACCAAAGATCTCTAATATCCAAATGGTCAAAAATTAGCTTGAAACTGCTCTATCCCTTAGGGTTTTCGAGATAAACAACATTTTCAATTTCCACCAAAATTCAAGATGGCGGACAAAATTCTGGAAATTCAACTTTTTTCACAGGCACCAAATCTAAGGTCTCTAGTACTCAAAGGGTCCAAACATTGCTCGAAATCACTCTATCTGTAAGGATTTTTGAGATAAATGACATTTTCAATTTCCGCCAAAATTCAAGATGGTGGCCAAAATTTGGGAAATTCAACATTATTCAGACACTACATGTACCCACAGGGTTCAAAATTTGCTCGTGGTGGGAAAACGACTTTTTGGAAAAGTCGCTAGTAGATGAATATGTATTTTGTTTTTCACTGTTACACAGACATTCAATATCTCGCACCGTTCCTGAGATAAATGCGAATTTGCATTATACACAGAAATTCAAGATGGCTGCCAAAAATGGCAGGAAAGCGATTCTTGTGAAATGTTGCTAGTACACTCTGCAGATACCCTGCAGGTCAAAAGTTTCATTGAAATTGCTCTATCTCACACCGTTTCCAAGATAAATGCGTTTCTGCATTTCACGCAGAAATTCAAGATGGCCACCAAAAGTGGAGGGAAAGTGATTTTTGTGAAAAGTCACCAGTAGACTGCAGATAACCTAAATGTGCTTTTGCCTTTTTTTACGCAGAAATTCAAGATGGCCGCCAAAATGGCGGGAAAGCAATTTTTGCGAAAAGTCGCCAGTATGTTCTGTAGATACCCTGCTGGTCTAAAATTTTGTCAAGATCGCTCTAACTCACTGTTTCCAAGATAAATGCATTTTTGCTTTATACGCAGAAATTCAAGATGGCCGCCAAAAGTGGCGGGAAAGTGATTTTTGAGAAAAGTGCCCAGTAGACTCTGAAGATACCCTGTGGGTCAAAAACCGCTCTATCTCGTACCGTTTCCAAGATAAATGCACTTTTGCGTTTTACACAGAAACTTAAGATGGCCGCCAAAATGGCGGGAAGGCGATTTTTGGGGAAAGTTGCCAGTAGACTCTGCATATACCCCATGGGTTGAAACTTTCGTCGAAATCGCTCTATCTCACACCATTTCCGAAACAAATGCGCTTGTGTTTTACACAGAAATTCCAGATAGCCGCCAAAAGTGGCGGGAAAGCGAATCTTGGGAAAAGTCGTCAGTAGACCCTGCATGTACCCTGTGGGTCAAAAATTTTGTCGAAATCGCTTTATCTCACACTGTTTCTGAGATAAATGTACTTTTGCGTTTTACGCAGAAATTCAAAATGGCTACCAAAAGTGGCGGGAAAGTGATTTTGTGAAAGTCACCGCTAGACTCTGGATATATCCTGCAGCTCAAAAATTTTGTCGAAATCACTCTATCTTGCATGGTTAAGGAGATAGAAGCAAATTTGTGTTTTTGCATTTTTGGGAGAGGAATATATTTTTTTAAAAATTGACAAGAATACATTTTTATGATACCCTGTGGTTGAAAATTTCGACGAAATCGCTCTATCTCGCACTGTTAAGAAGATAGAAGCAAATTTGTGCTTTTGCATTTTTGGGAGAGGAATATTTTTTTTGAAAATTGACAAGAATACATTTTTACGATACCCTGTGGTTGAAAATTTTGACGAAATCGCTCTATCTCGCACGGTTAAGAAGATAGAAGCAAATTTGAAAAATTTTGTTGTAATTTTAATTTTTATTAGATAAATACTTACCATTTCCTGACCATAGCTATTTGTTGGTGCCATCCAACTCACTGGCCAACGTTGAGAAACGTTTTAAGCTACCTTAAGAAGCCAGTGAGTGAGTGTGGAAGTAGGAAGCCCCCCAATGGTCATGTGACCACGCCAATAGGCGCCATTCATTGTTTTTGTTGCAAAGCTCACCCCTAGTAACCTAGTACTAAATTCTGCGGGGAGGCTGGGGGGGACTATCCTGGTCAGGAAATGGTAAGTATTTATCTAATAAAAATTAAAATTACAACAAAATTTTTCAATTTTATTGCGAAAAATATATTTACCATTTCCTGACCATAGCTGAATTCAGCCTTCATGGATGGCGGGTAGTACTAGAATATAAAGACTCTAGTTACAAACCAAATGAACAGTAATAAAGCACACCACAAGCATACAAGCGTTCATACTCAGACTCACCTCAATCACGAGGAAGCCGCTCTGTTGAGTATTACTGTGGAAGCCATAATCCATCTATTGATACCGTTCATACCACCACCACTAACATCAAGAAAACATCAAACTAACAGCAAACTGGAATATTTACAGCTGTACACCCATCTCAGAACTCATCTGAAAAACAAGAAGCCAAATATAAGAAAACAATACAAATACTGGCTTCAAAATACAATAACCTAGTCCAAATAGAATGACATTATAATAATAGGATACTAATAATGACATTACCTATTAACAATTTACAACATGTTGAGCCGCCACCACAGGCCCAATTTTCATTACATCACCATTATGCCAGCACAAATCTTTCAGATAAAAATTTGTGAACGTTGAATGGCTTCTCCAAAAGCAAGAAGCCATTATCTCATCTAGAGCAACTCCTACCTTAAAAGCCAAAGAGGCAGCCAAAGCTCTAACCTCATGTGCCTTGACCTGGGAAACATTTTGAACCTCCTGATTATATTTTTGGTAGGCCAAAATGATAGACTGTTTGATCCAAGAAGATATAGTAGCCTTAGAGATATCCTTTGAGTAGCCCTCCTTAATAGCTACAAAAAGAAGTTTCTTGCCTTTCCTGAGATCTTTTGTCTTGTCAAGATAAAATCTCAAGGATCTCACAGGACAAAGAGACTTATCCTGAATCAAGGAAGGATCCAATGTAGGTTTCAAAGCAGGGATCACTACTGGTTGAATAGCCAAGGGTCCCTCAGAAGCCAACTGATTTTTAGCTATGAAAGCAGTTGAAGGTGAAAAAGTAACTTCTGACCAATCCCTTTTCCTACTGAAGGAGTCAAAAGTCCAAGCATGGATTTCACTACGCCTCTTACCAGAAGCCAAAGCCAGCAAGAACACTGTCTTGAAAGTAAAAATTTTGAGATCAGCTTTTGCCAAGGGCTCAAAAGGAGCCCGAGTAAGAGCAAGTAAGACCAAAGACAGGTCCCAATTCGGAATAGATCTATTTGCTGAAGGTCTGTCCCTATGAAAACTAGCAATCAAACGATTCAAATCTAAGCTTTGAGAAACCATTTGACCTGTAGAGCCTAGCCCATCTGCTACCGAGGTTCTGTAACCCGCAATAGTTCTAGGTTTCAAGTTTTTATCAGTGAAAAGATGATTCAAAAAATCAGCTATTTGAGGAATAGTTGGTTTTGTGACATCCACCTGATTCTCCTGGGCCCACTTTTGAAATATGGCCCACCTTGAATCATATACTCGCCTTGAGGATTCTCTCTGAGGTGCCTTAATTCTATCTGCCACCTCAACAGAGAATCCTCCTTGACCTTCTTGAATGAGTCCAGATACCACGCATGGAGATTCAGATACTCCAGATTCTTGTGGAATCTGAGACTGAAAGGTTGCTTCAGTAGATTGTGCACTTGAGGAAGCCTCAGTGGAATCTTGGCTGACAATTCCACCAGATCCCAAAACCAAGGCATCCCCGGCCACCCTGGTGCTATCACAATGACCCTGCACCTGTAGGTGATCATTTTCTGAACTAACTGGGGTAGGATGGCCACTGGACAAAAAGCATAGGCGTCCAGAGCCTCCCAAGAGATGTTCAATGCATCTATCTGCCAGGCCTTGTCGTCTGGGACAGGAGATACGTAAGTTGGCAGTTTGGCATTCAGGCTGGTGGCAAAAAGATCCACCATTGGCTTGTGCCAAACTTGGCAAATTTCTTGAAAGACCTGAGGATGGAGAGAGCACTCTGTCTGGATGGCCTTGTCCCTCCTGGACAGGGAATCTGCTATTACATTGAGATTCCCTGGGATATGTCTGGCTCTTATATGGATCTCCCTGGCATTGGACCATGCCAGAATTCTCCACATCAAAGCACACATTTCGAAGGAGTGAGTGCCTCCTTCCTTGTTGATATATGAGACCACAGTTGAGTTGTCTGAGGAAACCAACACTATTTTTTGCCTTAATTGTCCTTGAAAATGTTTCAGGGCTAGAAAAACAGCTTTCATCTCCAAAATATTGATATGCAAGTCTTTTTCTGATGGCTGCCAGAACCCACTTACAGTACAATTGTTCAAGTGAGCCCCCCAACCCTTCTCTGATGCATCTGTGAACATCAGCATATTGTGTTCTTTCTGATGAAGATTCGAACCCTTGAGTAAGTTCTGAGGATCCATCCACCAAGCCAGATGGTCCTTTATCAACTGAGAAATTGGGACCACCTTGTCCAATGACTGGGGAAACTGCCAGTTGGTCTTCAGAAACCACTGAAACGGTCTCATATGGATCCGACCCAAAGGAACTGTTTTCTCCATGGAAGCCATGACCCCAATTAGTGACATGAGCTTCCTTGGAGTAGTGTTGTGACCTTGCAAAATGGAAACTGCCAAAATTTTGAGCTTGTCCAATTTCTTTTGATTTGGGTAGACCAAACCTTCTCGAAGGTTGAACCGATAACCCAGAAACTCGAGATCCTGAGTTGGATTGAGTTCTGATTTTTTCAAATTGACAATCCAACCCAACTTTCCGACTAAACTGATCAATTTTTGAACATCCCGAGCACAAGAATCCGGATCTTTGGCCATCACCAGCCAATCGTCCAAATACTGATGGATTCGAACCCCTTGTGAAAGAGCTATGAGCTTGACCTCCTTCACCACTCGAGTGAACTCCAATGGAGCTGTCGCAATCCCGAAGGGTAGGGCTCTGAACTGGTACGCCTGACCCTGTACATGAAAGCGCAGATACTTTTGAAACTTTTGGTGTATGGGTACATGGAAATAAGCGTCGGTGAGATCTATGGAAGCCACCCACTCGCCTGCTTGAAGAGAAGCCCGAATGACTTCTGCAGTTTCCATTTTGAAAGTGGGAACATGTAAGAATGTATTTACCACACTGAGATCTATTACTGGTCGCCATTTGTTTTCTGGTTTTGGAACCAGAAACAAACGACTGTAGAATCCGAGAGAGTTCTTGTTTTGAACCGGAACCACTGCCCTTTTTTGAACCATTTGTTGAACCGCCTCCAGCAAAGCTTTTTGCTTCACTGGAGCCGAATAACTGCTTTTGATGGTCGGAAACCGGGTCAGAGGTGGTTTTTCTTTGAATGGAAGACAATAGCCCTGTTTCAGAACAAGAACTACCCTCGGATGCGCCTTGAAACTTTCCCACACTTTCCAATAACCTTGTAAACGGGAACCAGGAAACTTTGTGCTTACCTCCATGCAGTCACTTCCTCCTGCCCCTACCCCCTCGGGCCGAGCCTCTGTTAGAATTGAAGGAACCAGACTGTCTTTTGTTCTGATCACCTTGCTTGTTTTGCTGACGAAAATTCTGAAACGCAGCATTCTGGTACCTGTTTTGTGACTGATCTTTCTTGGAATCTGCGAAATTTCGGGAACCATAAGATTCACTTCTGTGTTTCTTGAAAGCCGGCTCCCGGTTGATTTGACTCCATTGGATGAAGTTCTGTTCCACCTCAGACAACACTTTAGAATTAAATAATTCTTTCTTGGTTAAGGAAGCATTTCTGAGTTTAGCAATATCCTTATCTGTCACATCCCTATGACAAAGTTTGAGAAAATTGTCCCTTCTATTCAGCAACATATTAGAAGCCAAAGACATTGAAGTATCCAAAACATCATCCAGGGCCTTACCCAAGCACCCCATAGTAGTAGACTGAAGATGAAGACAATTTTGCAAGAAATTCATACTTTGTTGAATGTCTTCTTGATCCACTGACTCCTTCATCTTAGACACCTCCGAAAACATTTCATTTGTAGACTTTTCAATTGCAGACTTAAACCAAAACACATGATTCAAAATCTGAATAGTCTCCCTAGAAACTGATTCCCAGGCCAAGTACTGTTTCATTGGAGTGACAACTGAGGTAGGAGCTTGATAGGGAGAAGCTGCAATATTCTTGAAAGCATCCTGAATCCTGGGAGCAGCTAGAGAAAAAGATTGAGGAGATACTTGATAAAAGCGCATTTGAGGCTTTGGAAAAGACAAAAACTGTCCTTTAGACAAAGGAGGGTGATGGGGATCATTGTCATCCACATTACTACTTCCTAATGCTGAAAACTCTTTATATTTCCAAAGTTCTACCAAAGGTTGAGCCGGAGGTAAAGCCATAGACTGTTGTGCAGACTTTTTAACCTGATCCCTTCCAGAAAACACTGAGGGAGGTACAAAGCATTCCACATCCTTGACTTCCAGATCCAACCACTTTTTAATGGTTTCTAAAGTCTCAGAATAAGCTGGAGAATCATCCTCCAAAGTGGTAATTTCACCTTGTTCCACCTCCGGATCCGGTTCATCAGAAGATTGAGACAAAGTCCTCTTCCTAGAAGAAACCAAACCGGTTTCCTGATGAGTGTGAGAAGCCGAAGCTTGCTGTTCAAACTCTGTCCTAGTCAACGTGGCTGACCTTCTCTCCAGTCGACCGGGAAGCACAGACGAAATCTCCACCGGTTGCTTAGCAACCTGTAAACTGTCCCTGCCAGAGTTACGACTGCTGACAGTTTCAGCCCCTTTCTGCTCTAAATTCTGCAATCTTTGTGAAAAAGAAGCAAATTCAGTAAAAAACCTGTCCAACTTGTCTTCTAAAGACTTATTCTTTTGAGAAGAAATAGCTTGAGAAGCCACAGAAGCCGCAGATTCGTCCTCATCCAACAAATAATCATCAATGTTCACCTCTTTACTGTTATCCACAAAAACAGAAGAATTCTGATCCTTCTTGCTTTTATATCTGTTCCTATTCTTAATTTTCTTCTTCTGTTCTTCAGAAAACGAGGAACAAACAATGCAATCTGAAGAATTAGCACAGGGGTCATCACCCTTATAGTCATCTCTGCATTTAGGACAATAATGGTGGCCGTCCCAATCTGCCATAAAATGGCCACAAAAAGAACTTTTCCTTTGTCCTTTCTTAACTTTATCCTGAGTAGACATTGTTAAAACAGATGCCTTACCTCAGAACAAACACAATCCACAATAAATCCACAAAACTTCCACAAAAAACGAATATTTCCAAAACACATCCACACTCAAGGATGGCCAACAAAAACAATGAATGGCGCCTATTGGCGTGGTCACATGACCATTGGGGGGCTTGCTACTTCCACACTCACTCACTGGCTTCTTAAGGTAGCTTAAAACGTTTCTCAACGTTGGCCAGTGAGTTGGATGGCACCAACAAATAGCTATGGTCAGGAAATGGTAAGTATATTTTTCGCAATAAAATTGTGTTTTTGCATTTTTCGCAACAATTCAAAAATTCAAAATGGCCACCAGTTTTGGGGAGAGGAAAATTTTTTTGAAAATTGGCAAGAGTATATTTTTTGGATACCCTGTGGCTCGAAAATTTTGACGAAATCGCTATATTTTGCATGGTTAAGGAGATAGAGAAGCAAATTAGTGTTTTTGGAAAAATTCGAAAATTCAAAATGGCTGCCACTTTTGGGAGAGAAAATTTTTTTGAAAGTTGCCAAGAGTACATTGCTTAGATATCCTGTGGGTTGAAAATTTCAACAAAATCAAATCTATCTCACACTGTTTAGGAGATAGACATATTTATGTTTTTACTATGTAGCTGTTACACAGGAGGTTAAAGCTATTACCCTCAACAACAATACCAAACAAGCAATTGACGCTGTAAACCTTCACACCAAATTTTACAAAGATGAGTTAAATATGTTTCCTCTAAAAGAGTGAAAACAGAAATGCAATTCAGAGTAGGCTCAAAGTAGCAAAGCAGCTATTACTCAGATAGCTATAAAGCTATTATCAACCAAAAGCTATCCTGGCCAAACTATTGACCCAATTATCCCTCATATAAATTTTTGTGAAGATCGAAAACATTGTTTCATTAAAATGTCCAGAAAAAAGTCAATTCAAAATAGCATAATAGCTATATAGCACAGTAGCTATTACTCAGTTAGCTGTAAAGGTATTATCACCAAAAGCAATCCCAAGTAAGCTACTGATCCAATAATCCTCCATCCCAAATTTTGTGAACATAGGTGAAATACTCTTCCTTTAAAATGCTTAAAATAAAAAAGCTACTCAAAGTAGCTAAGTAGCTATTACTCAGTCAGTTATACAGTTATTATCACTAAAAGCAATCCCAAGCAAGCTATTGACCTAACTATTGCTCATACCAAATTTGGTATAGATATGTCAAATATTTTTCCTTAAAATGCCCGGAAACAAAAGAGGTACACAAAAGTGAAGCTAAGTAGCTATTACTCAGTTAGCTATAGTTATCTTCACCCAAAGCAATCCCATGCAAGCTATTAACTCAATAAACACCCATACCAAATTTGGTAAACATAGGATTATTAAATACTTTTCCTTGAAATGACCGGAAACCAGATAGCGGATGCTGGAAGGCAGACGCGGGAAAAAGCAAAAATAACATGTCCACCCCCTCTGGGGTGGACATAATAATAAAGGACTGAGAAGAATAAGTGATACTTGTTGAAATCTTGAAGATAGCTATTTACAGCTTAATGGATGCATGCAATTTAAGGGTTTAGCCTAAAACTCTAAACTTGTGACTGATGCTTAAAGTTTATAATTACTTAATAGTCTTTGTTCCTGATACTATAAATTGTGATGCTTAAAAAGGCACACTGAACAAGTGGCAGAAAGTTCAAAACTTTTAATAAAATTCAGCTTAGTTTTAAGTTTGGTCTGGTGTGTGGATTAAATATAACTTAGCCTTTAAAGTCTTCTTGTGCAGAGGTTAGTTGTGGCCATGCTTTTAACAATGCAAAAAGCCTTGAAATAAAATCAAAGCTCTGATATAGTCAGACACTGAGTGAAAGGACTCTGGGTTGAGCGTTATCTCCAAAGTTTGCACCAGATTTACTCTATAACAGGTCCTCAGTACTAATATGCTCTTGGTTCTAATTGATGCTGTACACACCTGAACACTGCAATCCATTGCTAAGGAGGACATAGCGACCATCACAAGCACACTTGTAGGACCCAGGGGTGTTAATACAAATTTGCTGACATTTGCCATTTGCTGTATTGCATTCATCTATATCTAAAAGCAAATATACAAAAGGTTGTCCAAATTGAGCACAGTGTCAGCTCATAAAACATATTGTGTAAACAGTGTATTTAGAGAATTATATAGAACAAGTCCAGTACTTTTCACATGGTTAACACTTACGGATCTTAAATACTATTATCCATTTCTTGAATCCTATTTTGCATATTTTTGTGTCACTTGCCACATTTTCTCATTATTATAACTTAAAACTTTGTATTCAGTTTATTACCAAACTTTACCACTTATACTCAAAAAGGTAAACCAACTTACCTGTACAGGTTTTTAAGTTTAAATCCAGGCTGTATCCACTTAAACAACTACACCTGAATGACCCTCTGGTGTTTGTACCTTTGACATAAAAATTGAAATTTAATTTGGTAATGACTGGGAAATGAATGAATCTGAATTTTGTGCTGTAGACTCTACAAAAGCAATAAGGAATAGGGTTATCTTAGATATGAATATGCATGCCAATTTTTTTGTAAAAATGTCCTGTGGCCATATATTATTACAAAACTGAGACTTTTATGATATTGAAAATTTTAATTACTTAAATGTAGCTTTTATAAGCTACAAGCTTACCATGTGGGACTGAATGCTGTTCTCGGATGGCCGCAAGGCATCAGGTTAACGTCTAAGAAAAATAGACATTTATAGTTGGCCGTAGCCTCAAGTTGCCCTTTCGTGATACACTGTGAGATCTCGTCCTACTTTCTCGTTGAAATTTGTTAAACCTTACCCCTCAGCTGTAATACAGCGGGGAGGCAGGGTGGGACTCTTCTCAGTCCTACATGGTAAGCTTGTAGCTTATAAAAGCTACATTTAAGTAATTAAAATTTTCAATTTTATTGCGCTACAATAGCTTACCATGTGGGACTGAATGCTGAATCCAACCGCCCGGTGGTGGGATTACAGCTGAGACTGGAAGATATGTCAAGAATGAATGTTTAGAAATACCAGAGTCTGAGTCCCATTTACAGTGACCCAATCCCGAAGATCGGGCCTGTAAAAAGCCAAAAACCTGAATAGAATGAATGACAGTGCTAAAACTGTCAAGATGTTTTGATTGTAGGAGAGAAGTGCAGCCATGCTCACGAGTGAAAAACCAGCCCAATGGTTGGAATTCTCATAAATTTTTGCCACCGAATATGAGATTAATGACAACTTGATAAGTCCTTAATACATATATACTTGATAACTAAAAATAAAAAATGACCTTACCCATAACATCTTGAGAGGTAAACCTATACCTAGATCCTGGGATTAGCCTCCTGAGGACTTGGTTGTAGCAGATGTGCCCCTCTTTTCTTTCCGAGGATAGCTTGTCTGAGGGGAAGGATCTAGGACTTGTTGTGCAACCACTGGTCCCAGATACATATCTTTGTCGTTGTCTGACCAAGTAAGGTCTTTTAGGTAAAAATTTGTAAATGTGTTGTGAGCTTTCCAGTGACAGGCTTGAATGATTTGGTACACCGATACCCCACCGTAAAAGGCCTTAGAGGCCGCAAAGGCCTGAATGTCAAGTCAAGGCTTGTTGGTCTGCTTATTTATAACATAGTAGAATGGTTTGTTTCAACCAAGAAGAGAGAGTAGCGGGTCTGATGTCTGAGGTATGTCCTTTCTTGAAGGAGATGAAAAGGAGGGATCGAGACCCTCTTAGGTCTTTGGTCCGATCCAAATAGTACCTCAGGGCCCGCACCGGACACTAGGTCCTGTCTTCTTTGAATTGTCTATCTACAATGGTAGTCAAAGCAGGAATAGTCACCGGAGACACACTTTGAGAACCTTCTCTTGCTAGTTGGTTTTTGGCTATGAAGTAAGAAGAAGGGAACAAGGCAACCTTTTCCCATTGGCCTAGATTAGATACTTTGTTTGCAACCCAGGCATGGATTTCACTGTGGCGCTTGCCAGAGGCCAAAGCTAGCAAGAAAGCAGTTTTGAGAGTAAGATGTTTGAGGCCTGTGTCTTTC
Organism: Sabellastarte sp. h YS-2021; assembly: GCA_964017235.1. Lineage (NCBI taxonomy): Eukaryota > Metazoa > Annelida > Polychaeta > Sabellida > Sabellidae > Sabellastarte > Sabellastarte sp. h YS-2021. The sequence goes on along the minus strand of OZ024934.1, from coordinate 79,314,605 downwards.
ATAGGCTCAAAGGGCGCTTTTGTGAGCTCCTTGAGAACAACAGAAAGGTTCCATTTTGGAAGATTCCTGGAGCATTTTGGACGATCCCTGTGGAAACTGGGGAGTAACCTGTGAAGGTCTGAACTATGTGCAATATGGGCCCAAAGTGTCAATTTAGATCTTGGTACAGGTACATGAAAAAGTCTGAGATATGTTTCACAGATGGAGAGGAGAAATCCACTGAATTTTCTCTGCACCGTTTGTCAATCTAATGTGGACTTTTATAGCGCTTAATCTCCATCTCAGATGGACTCTAAGGCGCAAATAAGGCCCACTTTGACTTGTAGATGGTCCTGGTTGATGACCTCTGAGGGGCAGCAATTCTGTATGCCACCTCCAAAAAGAAGCCTTGTTCTGGAGCTGTCCACTCCTAGACATCCGGCATGGAGGTTGAGATGCTGTGGAACACATAATTGTGGGACAGTTTGAGAAGAGTTGTTGACACTGGAAGTTGTAGTAGGATCTCTGTTGAGAGCTGCACTAGGTCCCAAAACCAGGGCATCCCTGGCAAGCCTGGGGCTATTACAGTGATCAGGCAATAGCATTGCCTAATTTTTTGGATCACCCTGTGAAGGAGAGCCGTTGGAGGGTAAGCATAGGCAGTGAGACCCATCCAGTTTATGTTCAGAGCATCTATGTCCCAAGCCTTTGGGTCTGGGACAGGAGATACGTACAGTGGAAGTTTGTGGTTCAGATGAGTGGCAAATAGGTCTACATGAGGTGTGAACCACTTTTGGCAGATTTGATTGAACACCTGCGGATGCAGTGACCATTCTGTTGATTGCACTTGGTTCAACCTGGACAGAAGGTTTGCCATCACATTCAGACACCCTGGAATGTGTCTGGCTTTCAATGTTATGTGATAGTGATGGTACCAGGTCATGATCTTCCACAGGAGAGCACACATCTCTGCTGAGTGGGTTCCTCCTTGTTTGTTTATGTAGGCTACCACTGGTGAGTTGTCCGTTGCAACTAGCACTGTTTGGTTCTGGCACTGGTCCTTGAAGCTTCGAAGGGCCAGGAAGACCGCTTTCAATTTTGGAACGTTTATGTGCAGCCTTTTTTCCCGGTCTGACCACAGACCCTTTGTAGAACTTTGATCTAAGTGAGTACCCCAACCTTCACTTGAGGCGTCTGTAAAGAGTTGGATACTGTGGTCTTTGGGATGAAGGTCTGCACCTCTCATCACATTTAAGGGATTTTGCCACCAGTCTAAGTGTGCTGAAATGGCATCTGTCCAAGGAAGGAGGCTGTCCAGCAACTGAGGATATCTCCAGTGCTCCTTGAGGTGAAATTGAAAGGGTCTCAGGTGAAGGCATCCCTCCGGGACCATTTTCTCCGCTGAGGCAAGCAACCCAATTAGCGACATCAAACATGTTGCAGTCAAAACATGTTTTGACTTGAGTCGTAGGATTGAATCCTGAAGTTTGAGCCATCTCTCTTGAGTGGGTTTTAGAAGGGCTGAATCTAGATGGTATTCGTGGCCCACGAACGAAAACACCTAAGTAGGTTTCAGTTCTGATTTTTCCTGATTTATTATCCACCCAACGGATTGGGTTAGGTCTACCAATGCCTGAGTGTTCACTTGGGCTTCCTCCTGAGACTGGGACCTGATCAGCCAGTTGTCCAGGTATTGGTGAAGTCTGAGTCCTCTGGAGAGGGCCATTAGCTTCACTTCCTTTACAATTATTGTAAAGGGTGGCTAGTCCAAAAGGGAGGGAGGTGAACTGGAACACCTGGGACCTGTAGCAAAATCTTAGGTATTTCTTTGAGTTTGGATGGAGTCCAAGGAGTCATTGAGGGCAGTCATTGAGGGGAAAGGTTTCCACGCCCTGCCCTTTGTTGTGGGGTCAAAAATGACCCCTGGAGCCTCTGAAGTTCGGTTTCCCCCTACCTGAGGAAAACGATTGGTTACTGCTTTGTGAGGCATTGCCCCCATAGGGGCGTTTCCTGTAGGAGCCTCTTTTCTTGTTGTGGAAACCTTGAAAGGGCTTATAGGGTCCGAAACCCTGAGAGTCTTTAGAGGTGCCTTTTTAAGGATGAAGTCTTCTCCCTCCTTTACAATTTGAGACTTGAACAAGGAGGAATGCCAAAAGGGCGAATTTCTGAGTTCTTAGCGTGTCGTTTCCCCTAGTTGTGGTTGTAAAAGAGTCATTTGGGCTTTGCGCCTTAGCAAGCTGGTATTACCCAAGGTATAAAGCTCCCTCTGGAGTATATGGGCCAAGGATTTGCTGAGGCAAGTGAGAGCCCTGTGTTGAATAAGAACAGTATTATTCCATAAGTCTAAGTATTCACAGGCTTGTTTATATCCACGTTTGGCTGCTTTCTCAGGATTGGCACCTTTCTGAATTTGAGATTTGACTCTTTTGAAGGTTGACTTCAGACTATGTTGGCACTTCTCAAGAGTGGCATTGCAAGAAGATGAAGTCTTGGCAAAGGCAGCAGTAAAGTTGAGTGTGGATATGTTTTGCCTAGCTTGGTGTTCCAATTCCTTAAGAATTGGTAGGGGAACCTTGCCCATAGGAGCCCCAGGGGAGTTAGGAGTAATACAGATTTTTGAAAAATCTGTATTCAACTTCTGTATTTTCTCCTCGTAACAGGGCTGTCCCACCTTGTACCACTTTGCAGTGGAAAGAGGTTTGATGTATTTACCCTCAGGTAAATTAGCGGCCTGGAAATCATGTTCAAAAATATCAAAAGCATCTTTGATAACTGAGCTGAGTGGTAGCATAGAGGAAGGACCTCTAGGTCTGAGCTACTGATGGCCTTTTTCATTCAGTAAACTAAAAATTATGAAGCTTTAAGACTTCTCCCATTTTGATTTTCATGTGTATGGTCGAATTATGGTTAAATGGATGTTTTGAATATTACCCATACATACAGATGTAGCAATACATGCTTTTATGTGGAATTGGGGCAAAACCTGTGGCTCACTTGATGCAATACCATCTGTTAAAGACTGTTACAATGGAAAGTTGCAAATTATTAAAGTAAAACAGTTAATGACTTCTAATATGACTTTAACAGTGCTTAATCTACACCAAAAGACACCGAAAGGTGCAACAACCAAGATTCAAGTAAAACGATATAAGAGAGATATAAGGGGGTAAATAGTATCAGATATCCTCGTAGAGACATAAAATAGCATCAGATATGTAAGATCAAAGGTCAAATCCAGGTCACACCATGATGTTGCATACATATAACCCTTGACCAGTGTCCCTACCAAATATCAACTTCCAACACCTTATGGTTTCCAAAATATAGCCCAGACAAGGCATTATAGGTCAAGGTCACTACGGCAAGGTCAAAGGTCAAATCAAGGTCATACCATGACATTTTACATCTACACACCCTAGCTAATGTCCCTAATCAGTATCAACTTCCTACACCTTACGGTTTCCGAGATATACCCCGGATAAGATTTCATAGGTCAAGGTCACTATGGCAAGGTCAAAGGTCAAATCAAGGTCACGTCATGATGTTGCACACCTATACCCCCTAACCAATGTCCCTACCAAGTATCAACTTCCTACGCCTTACAGTTTCCGAGATATAGCCCGGACAAGATTTTATAGGTCAAGGTCACTATGGCAAGGTCAAAGGTCAAATCAAGGTCACATCATGACGTTGCACACCTACACCCCCTGACCAATATTCCTACCAAGTATCAACTTCCTACACCTTACAGTATCTGAGATATAGCCCAGACAAGATTTTAAAGGTCAAGGTCACTACAGCAAGGTCAAAGGTCAAATCAAGGTCAGACCATCACATTACACACCTACACACCCTAACCAATTTGAAAAATTTTGTTGTAATTTAAATTTTTATTAGATAAATACTTACCATTTCCTGACCACAGCTATATGTTGGAACCATCCAACTCACTGGCCAACGTTGAGAAACGTGTTTAAGGTACCTTAAGCAGCCAGTGAGAGAGTGTGGACTAGGAAGCCCCCAATGGTCATGTGACCACGCCAATAGGTGCCATTCATTGTTTTTGTTGGCCATCTATGAGTGTGGATGTGTTTATCAACGTTGGCCAGTGAGTTGGATGACTCCAACATATAGCTGTGGTCAGGAAATGGTAAGTGTATTTTTCGCAATAAAAATCGCTAACAAGTATCAACTTCCTACACCTTATGGTTTCCGAGATATAGCCCGGACAAGATTTTAGAGGTCAAGGTCACTATGGCAAGGTCAATGGTCAAATCAAGGTCACACCATGACATTGCACACCTACACCCCCTAACTAATGTCCCTACCAAGTATCAACTTCCTACACCTTACGGTTTCCGAGATATAGCCCGGACAAGATTTTCAAACTCAAGGTCACTACGGCAAGGTCAAAGGTCAAATCAAGGTCAGACCATGACATTGCACACCTACACCTCCCAACTAATGTCCCTACCAAGTATCAACTTCCTACACCTTACGGTTTCTCAGATACAGCCCGGACAAACTTTTTCCCGCCACCCACCCACCCGACCGCCCATCCGGACACCATGGGTGAAAACAATACCCCGACAGCCCTTAAGGGCTGTGGGGTAAAAAGTGATCTCTAGAAGCGCGAGCTCTACTGAGGCTCACACTTAAAAATACTCGTATGTATAAATATAACAAATGTGAAACTTAAATTGGATATTTGTAATATAGTATGAAAATATTCAGACAATGTAAAGTTGGGTAGTGGAGGTTCTAATGTATCAATTTTAGTGCTCACAGTTCATCATGCATCCACCATTGTCTTCTTCCACACATTCATCTATGTCCAAACAAGTCCTGTCATCCTGGTGGAGTTTGAAGCCCTCATCACAAGCACAGCTATAACTACCCACCGTATTCTGGCAAATCTATTAAAATTTAAACAAAAAAAATTTCAAAGTTTTTAACCCCAGCCTTTATGGGCTGGGGCTAGAGTCACCCCCCTGCAACTTCCCAGTGGTGGCAGGCATAAAGCTTACGGGTGTTTCACAGTCTAAACCTATGCAGAGATTTTCACCACATTTTCAGGGTATGTTTACCCAAATAGGACTTAGACCTGATTAGGTTTTGGGTGGTATCAGGCAATAGCTGTTGCCATGGCAATACTTTTAAGATTTTGGGGTCTTAAAGTTTGTCAAATTTAACCTTTGACCCTTGCTTCACAGTCAAGTAGGGTCATTATACTAAAAAGGCCATATAATTCCCTTATAACAGGTCCTAGGCCTTAAAAATATGAAAACAACATGTGAGAAAGTATGGCCTGTGAATCTTTTGCAAGTGTTAGATTTGACCTTTGATCCCTGCTTGAAGGTCAAGTGATGTCATCACACTAAAATGACCATATATCTCTTATATATTGTCCTTGGGCTTGAAACTCACATCATGAATGATTACAATATGCAACTTTTTCCCCTTCTTTAACTACATGAAAGTTGTTATATGTAACAACATCTCATACAATATGTTAAAATTGGAACAAGAAATTGAAAAAAAAACTTGTGAAACATTTTGCATCTGGGAGCTGGCAAATGTGTAAAGACTTTCCCACAAGTATAAGTTGCTGTAACAGTCTTTCCCCTACCTGGTCACATTCATTGTTAGTGGGTTGCAAGCACTCATCAATATCCTTACATCCCCTGTAATCACTGAGAAGCTGGTAACCTTGGTAACAGGAGCAGTTCACACCTAGTACTGGGCCAGTGACCAGTCCTCCTGCCAGGATGTTGGTGCACAGCTGTTCACAGCCCCCATTGTCAATGTCACACTCATTGATGTCTAAATAATCATATAATATATCATTTACAATTATATTATATCTTTAATTATCATTTATAATCCACCATATGCTGTATTTTATCTTAAAATAGGCAGACACAATGACTGGGACATATCTGTTCTGGTTTTCCATTGTCGTTCAATTGTTCTGTTTTATTTGAAATTAGATTCTGAAAACATAATCTGCTAATCTGTATAGGTATACCCAAGTGTTCTTGGAATCTCTATTTAAATATTAAGTTTTGTACTTTCTGGCCAGAGTAACAATAACTTGGTTGCATTACATGGATTATATTCTGGACTTGTGTCATAAAATCCTACCTCTTACTTGCAAGTATTTCAAACTAACTTTTTGATCATGAGTGCTTACTGTGCATAGTTACTGTGCAGTTTTTGTTATATTCCTGAAACGGTGCAAGCTAAATTGAAAAATTTTGTTGTAATTTTAATTTTTATTAGATAAATACTTACCGTTTCCTGACCACAGCTCAAAATCACAGAAAAACTCAAAAAAACTTAATAAAAATCTGAAAAGAAAATAACACATCCACACTCAAGGATGGCCAACAAAAATAATGAAGATTGTTTACTGGCATGGTCACATGACCACTAGGGGGACAAGCTAGTTCACACTCACTCACTGGCCTCTTAAGGTACCTTAAAACGTTTCTCAACGTTGGCCAGTGAGTTGGATGGTACCAACATATAGCAATGGTCAGGAAATGGTAAGTGTATTTTTCGCAATAAAAAATATGTTACATGAATCATTAGAAAGGTATTTCACTGTGTTTCTGCTCATCTTTGTTGCATTAAAATCCATGCAGAAATGGCAAGTGGAAAATTGAAATTTTTATATTCACTGGTGTCTTGGTGTACATGAAAGCCTTTTTTGTATTTCTTTCTGTGTATAAGGACTAATTTTACTTCTTTTTCACACAAAATGGTGGATAATGAATCAAAGTAAAACATTCCTTACTAGACATATACAAAAAATAATCACTCATGAAGATGTACAATCTAATGCTCATGCTACACACTCGTATAATATTATCATTATCATTCATGATATATCCTTATTTTGTCTAATCGTGTCATTTGGGGAGTTTTCTTATTGTACAGTGGAATCCTGTTGTAAGGTGAAAGGACCAGGGTTGGTATTTAAAAAATTTTGAACTCAAATATAATCCCTAGAATTTAGAGTTTAAATCTTAAATTTGAGTTGAGATTTGAGTTTAAAATAAACTTAAATAAAATGCCTATTCTCAAGTAAGTATACACTTAAACTCAGGCTCAAAAATTAGTTATGACATACCTTTATTTAAGGATTGTATGTAAGTTTGCATGAAATGGGTCTTAAATGTTTGAGATTATGTTTGCATTAATTTGAGCTTGAGTATACCTTACTTAGGTGAAGACTTTACTTGAGAATACTGAATTTGAGCTTATACTTATGTAGAACTGAGTTGTAGAATAAACAAGGCCAAAAGGTGTTTTGATCCCCTAGCATGAGCACAAAGCCATCAGAGACACGAGTAGTGCACTAGAATTTACGAAAGTCTGGGGACACAAAGGAAATTCCAACTGAGACACATCCCATAGCTGGTCTAGAACTCAGACGGTCACCCATCCAAGTACTAACATAGCCCATTGCCGCTTAACTTCAGTGAGCAGACAAATACTCATCACGCTGCTCCACAATTGATGAAAGTCCAGAGACAAAAAAAGAAGTGACCTGTAGAAGCGCGAACTCTTTTGAGGCTCACGCTTAAAAAAACAAACAAAGGCAATTTAACAAAAAAGAGTTTGGGTTTTGGGACGGTGAGTTTTTGTTGGATATTTTTTTGTGAATATCAGCCCTAAAAAATAATTCCACTAATATCTAAGTTCCACTTACAAAAATTCTCGTAGGATAACCCAGGGCTGGATACTAACTTTTTTTAAGACCTGCTGGTAGGGCAAGTGGCATTCAAATTCCATTGCCCTTTCATAAAATCTACTAGCCCATACTTTGTTGTTAAATAGGTTATTAAGCATTGTCCTGGGAATGCCACAATTACAAGACAAAAGTTTAACTACAATGAAATGATAATAGCTGTGATCAAATCAAATAAGTTATCTGACTTCAATAACATTCAGACAAGACTGAAAATATTTTTAAAAAGGAAAGAAATGGATTAAGTAATATTTTAGCCAAATTTAGTTACTTTCCATATGGGCCAGTGGAGCACAAGTCCACTTGCCCTGACTGGAAATTCATGGCAAGAGGGCAAATGTGCAGCAGCAGCGCCAGTGGATATAATAATACCTGAACTATTTATGTTCTGGATTTGATGCCACAAAAAGAGTATCTGCATGTAGTGACTGTAATAGGTGATCGACTTACAAGATTGAGTTACAATCTTGAAGGTAGCTTTTTGTTACATTTGTAAACCAAATCAGAATGTTAGTATACCATTCGAAAGTATTTTTTGAGCAGGAGTTTTGTACCAATCAGAATGTTTGGTGGGTGTTCCATATTAGATCTTACATTTGTGAACCCATCGCAAAACCAATCTTAAACCTATCTTAAGATTCAAAAAGCATTCTTTTTCATCTGAAGTTGATCCCAATGGTCTTATCGGATAATACCCAAAACCTATCCTAAAATATCACCCATCGATCATGGATGGTTTATTATTTCCAGTTGGGAGGTAGGTTTATGACTGGATCATCACAATGGAACAGCCCTATAACTCACCCACACAAGAGACAGCATCCTGTGTGAGTACTCTTCCTTCATGGCAACTGCATAAAAAGCTCCCCTGTGTATTTTCGCAGATGTCAGAACAGGAGTCTAAACCCTGGGCACATTCATCCATGTCTTCACAGGTTTGACCATTATTGGTCAGCTCAAAACCTGTACAATAACATACAGAGAGGTAATCATCATAAAAGTGGCATAACAACATCATCAAATTTTTAGAAAAAAAATCTCAACCTTCTTATTAATAAAAAGTAATGACCCATTATTATAGATAAAGATATAAAAGCAGAAAAACCCATTGAATTGCTCTGGTTCTTAATGTGCATTCTTGGTCTTTTATCAGGGATGCTGCAAGAAGAATACCTCACAGGAATTAACTGTGTTAAAATTTCGAAAAAAGAAACAATATCAGAGCAATCACATGAACTCTAGAATTAAGTAAAACTTACCTACATAACAACTGCATTCATAACTGCCAATGGTGTTTGTGCAATTGTCTGTACAGTGTGCATTGTTTATTGCACACTCATCTGTATCCTCACAGTGTTGTGATGCATTTACCCACTGGTAACCATCATTGCAGCTATTTATGGATATTTAAAGATATGGGAATAAAAATTGATAATCAAGGGTAATGAGTTAATGAAGTTACTTTGCGTTTCAAAAATGGATAAAATATATGGTGCTGAAGCCTAGCCAATCAATCATGTTTATACTGCAAGTTCTTAATTAAGGTCAGGTACAACAAGTCAGACATAGCAAATAGTCTAAAGTTATGAAGAATTTATAAGTACTGTTAATTACTTTAGGTTTCATTGCTTCTGCAAATAATATAGAACATCTACTGTCAGCATACGCTGGAGAAGATTCATTTGGAAGGTTATAAAGAATTTAGAATTTAATTTAAAATATATGGTGCTGAAGCCTAGCCAATCAATCATGTTTATATTGCAAGTTCTCAATTACGGTCAATTACAAAAAGTCAGACATAGCAAATAGTCTAAAGTTATGAAGAATTTATATGTCCTGTTAATCACTTAAAGTTTCATTGTTTCTGTAAATACATGAAATATAAGGGCATCTACTGTCAACATACATTTGGAGAAGATTTTATTTGGATAATAAAAGGCTCATAAAATAGAAGAGGTAATTCATTATTAAATGGAAATAAGGTATATAATGGGAGAATTGAAATGTGTCATATAATTTTTAGAGACATTAAATAAACCCTATTGATTGTTGAATACACAAAGAAATCCAATGTTCAGACACCCTGGCAATGACTTTGTCATTTGTTATTACCTCTGGCAAAGAGATATTAAATTCATAACCATTTGCTTGTCTGTTTATTTGTTAGCAGGATTACACAAATACTACTGGATGGATCTTTATGAAAAAACAAAAGATGGGTCTTGGTCCAACTTAGATCCCATTAAATTTTGAGACTGGTCTGGATCAGTGCCTGGATACCAAAAAAATATCAAAGATCCAGATTTTCCTATTTACTTATTACTGAACTGTCTGGCTTTGGAAAAGAGAGATAAGGTTCTGATATAAACTGTGCATTTCTTGGAGGAGGTGTGTGCTCTCTGAGTACTCTTATTTTTAGTTTTAGCAAAGCTAAATTTAAAGACCAACTTACAGGCAGTGGTAAGATCCTATACTGTTGATACAAGTAGCATTCACATCTAAAGTACATATGTTCTCACCTTCTTCACATTCATCCACATCTTGATACAAAAACAAAACTAGAAAGTCACTGTTTACCTAGAACGACAGCATCAACATTGATTTCTTGAATATTGTGCCTGCAGTACCTTGTTTCAGTTTTATCAGGATGGGTCAGCCATTTAAGTGATCATCCGAGTCACTACGAATCCGCTCAAACCTGACCCAGAACTCAGATGGTCACCCATTCAAGTACTGACCAAGCTCAGTCCTGTTTAATTTCAGCACATGAGATATAGAAGTAGTAAAACTGCTACAGTAGAAAGATCGGGATACTTTCAGAGTAGTGTCAGTTATATAAAGGTCCAAATAATGTTTAAGAAAATAATATCCAACAGAAAAAAATGTATGTAAAGCTAAAGTATTAAAACAAGACAATCCAATAGCAAGATGACAGCATTAATCAGTAAACTAAAAACTATGAAGCTGTAAAATTTATTAATTGGAGAATAGCTGTCAATGGAAATAGCACAATTATAGAAAAGTACATAATAATAAGTTGGAGCAATCAACATATCTTTTTCATAAGAGAAACATGTCTCAAATGTGGCAGGTGAACACACTTTGGCAGAGACAAACTTGAAAGTCACACGATGATGCACACCTACAACCCCTAACCAATGTCCCTACCAAGTGCCAACCTTGTTTACAGCTTACAGTAACCAAGAAATAGCTCAGACAAGATTTTATAGGGCAAGGTCACTACGGCAAGATCAAAGGTCAAATCAAGATCACACTATGATGTTGCACGCCTACAACTCCCAACCAATGTCCCTACCATGTATCAACATCCTACACCTTACAGTTGCCAAGATATGGCCTGGACAAGACACTATAGGTCAAGGTCAGTATGGTAAGGTCAAATAAAGGTCACACCATGACGTTGCACACCTATAACCCCTAGCCAATGTTCCTACCAAGTAACAACTTCCTACACCTTATGGTTTCTAAGATATAGCCTGGATAAGATTTTATTGGTCAAGGTCACTATAGCAAGGTCACACCACGATTGGCCACACCAACAACAACTATCCAATGTCCCTAGTACCAAGTATCAACTTCCTACACCTTACGGTTTCTGAGATATAGCTTGGACAAGATTTTATAGATCAAGGTGACAACGGCAAGATCAAAGGTCAAATCAAGGTCACACCATGACGTACACCTACAACCCCCAACCATTTTCCCTACCAAGTATCAATTTCCTACACCTTACAGTTTATGAAATATAGCCTGGACAAGATTTTATAGGTCAAGGTCACTACGGCAAGGTCAAATCAAGGTGACACCATGACGTTGCACACCTACATTCCCCAATAAATGTCCCTACCAAGTATCAACTTCCTACACCTTATGGTTTATGAGATATAGTCCGGACAAGATTTTCAAACTCAAGGTACTACGGCAAGGTCAAAGGTCAAATCAAGGTCAGACCATGATGTTGAACATCTACAACCCCTAACCAATGTCCCAATGTATCAACTTCCATAGACTTTATGGTTTCTAAGATACAGCCGAGACAAACTTTTTCCCTCCGCCTGCCTGCCTGACTGCCCAACCACCCATTCGAACACCATGGGTGAAAACAATACCCTGACAGCTCTTACGGACTGTTCGTGGGGTAATAACTATGTTATATCATTAGATATCTTGTTTTCTAAACAAGAACAACAATACTGACCTATACAAGTGCTTGAGTCATTCGATATCATGTAGCCTAGATCAGTACAAAAACACTCGTACAACATCCCCATATCTAAGTAATACCTTGAAATAGAAGTACAAAAATGTGAATATATAATCAAGACAAAATAATGCACACTATATCTGAAAGAAACATGCTTACAATATAAAGTATAATTATATTAAATTCATGATAGATCATGAAACACAATTCTGCAATATATAACAAATGTAAGGTTACTGTACTGTATTTATTGAAAGAAAGATTTGGAATTTAAAACATCTTTTAACTCCATCTTCTCTTCACACCTTTATGCTTGATATAAAGAGAAATTTCTTGATCTTCAAAGTGGAAGTATTGATCGACAATAAAATCTGTATTTTCTTATCAAAGTGTTCCAATTATATATTATTTTTGCATTATTAACCTAAATTATGGGACATGTTGGTAATTTTGGGTTTAAACCCTATATTTGAGTTTATACGAAATAATAACATGTAGGATTGAGTTTGAGACTGATAATAAGTATAAGATTTTTCATGAATGCCAGCCCAGGAATTCCAAATGACAGGGTAAGTGTAGTGAGAAGGGAGAAATTACTGATTGGTTCTGCTGTGTCTCAAACTCACAGCCTTCTGATTACACACAGATATAAACATAAGTCTACCTCTTTAACCAGCTGAGCTAAAGGGGAATCCCCGGAAGCCCAGGTATTAATAGAACTGATATACGTGAGGATATAACAGTAAGTTTTGATTGACAAGTCCCTCTGAGGACTGCATATTTAATAATTCTTAAGAGGGTTTTCTGTTTAACAGAGATCAAATATTCTCATTGACAAATTTCACATACTGTGGCAAATATCACATTTCTTACTCTATTTACTTAGCTTCAGATTCAAGGAAAAAAATGAGGAATATTCAGTTAAGTCGATGATGGACACAAATAAAAACTCTACTAGGTGCAAGCCTAACTTTACTGAAAGTGGTTCAGCTACTTATAACATGCCTATTTTCACAATGGTCTTCACATGGGTTTTCTTCTGCACATTCATTGACATCATAACAACCATCCTCTATCCAAGTGTAACCTAAAATAAGTTAAACAGATTCAAGATTTCAAGTCAGTTCACCAAAAAGTTGCATAGTTTCTTAAGTCAGGAATCCAAGAAATCTCCCCACTGGAAACCTAAGTGTTTACCATACACAGTGTTGGAATGTTATTGAGAACAACATTATTAAGTAACGCCATAACTTCACATAACTAAACCATATAACTACAATACATATTCGATACCATTCTGTATTTCAAATAAGTCCTTTTCATATTGGTCAAATCCAAACAGGTAGTTTTACAGTATCAAGTCAACCAAAATTACCAATGTGACAATTTTCTGCACTAAAATATGAGTAATTGTGATCGGTGTTTCAATCAGTAGAGATGTAGTGAAGTTTCTGTATTTGATTCAATTGGATACTGGCTAATGCAGTTCATCATCCAATGAAATTCAACTGTCCTTAAAAGCTTCAACACCAATGGAATACTATTCAAGTGTACAAAGTGTATAACAGGAATTTTCAAGAGTTTTGTAAAGACCTAAAAAGTTACCAAAAGTGTTCCTAGTCATTCATAAACATGATTGCATCATAATGTATTAAATTAAAACAAATACATTCAAGTATATACTAAGAGTTTCAATTACACAGCACTGAAGGAACATAAAAATAACCATACAGGAGCTTTGACTGCTAGCCGACAGACAATGAACTGGAGAATACACTATACTGCTAGTCTACAGATGAGGCTGTCACGGGGTTAATTGTCTTAATGAAGTATTGTATTTACGTTTGAGTAAAGAATAATGGAATAAAGTGCCAAAGGCAGTAATATATAGTCCTTTTAAATTAGTGAAAGTTCACAATGCAAGTTACTTATATATTACTCCCAAAATGCAAGACTTAGTGATAAACTTCACTGGCTGAGCAGTAAAAACCAGGAAATGAAATTATGTTATTAAAGATCATTATAATCATAGATACAGGCTTTTCCACTGTGACTCAGAGCCGCCCCTAAAACATTCTGATTTATATGGTCCTTCACATATTTCATCCAAGAAATTTTTGCCTGCCCACATAGTTTTATGCATTGCATATTATCTCGCAATTTAAGGTACACAGTTCTTTTAGATTCAAGGAATTACAATATATCATTTTACACTGTGGCTATTTTACCGACAATCGGTAAAAAAGAGCATGGCTGATTTGACCGACGGTCAACAAAATAAGGCTCAGACTATTTCACTGACTGTCATCACTGTATTTAATAATAGGGTTGCTGTTTATATACACATTGGGGCCTATATGTAACTGCTGCTTTGTCACCTTTTATATTAATGAATTCACTGAGGGTGTTTGTCCAATTAGGTTATTCGTTAAGTTTGAGGCTTAGGTGTGCCAGCTTTTAGCGTGTGTGCTGTCTATGATTAATATGTCTGGATTTGAAAGCAAGTTGGCAGAAAATAGTAGTAACCTAATTACCGTAAAGATGTGAGGAAAAGCCATCTTTACACTGCATTAAGATTGTGTACTGAGTAAACAGCTTGTAGAACTTATTCAAGAACACTCCCATTCTCCACCCTGTTCAGAAAATGAAAGGGTGTACATGAACATGCCTTAAAGATCTTTAATTCTAACAGGTGAGCTGCTTTTTGCAGTGTATTTAGGTTTTGATTGTTTCAATTTGTCATTTGTGTACAATTGTATTATTACCGATAGTTTCCATTTCCCCTTTTACATTTTCACAAAATCAAGGAAGATTTAACTACCATTTTCCCAACATTCCCAGCCAAATTATAAAACTTACCACTAAACTACATTATATGCATCATAAAAAATTTGATCATGCAAAACAGAATGTTGCATACTGAAAAAATGATTGCCCAATTTTTTTTGCTGTTTTGTTCTTTTTACTTAGTGCAACATGTTTTATTAAAATTTCAGCAAAATCTCCCTCCATACTGACCATTTCTGATAAAAAGTATCAAAGTTACAACTGTTAATTTCTTATATTTCTTGTTCAGTGAAGCTTCATTCTATTGGCTCCTGAAGTTGTGTGATAGATTCAACTCTTTTCTGTATTTTGCATACTTTAATATATAGTGTCCTGTCAAATTTATCAGCAAGAAAGGACGTTCAACAAAATTATTGATGAACATTCATTTCAAAAGAAGAACTGTTGCGACTGTTGTACTCCTGTGGTATCAAAGCCTCTAGCATTGATGTTTTTAAGGACAGATACTTCTAATGCCATTTTACATCATAATAAATGAGAAATTATGCCGTACAAAGCCTATTTACTGATCCATTGTCCATATGAAAAATAAATACCTGTCTCACAGTAACAGTTATAACTTCCAATTTCATTTTGGCAGAAACCATTCACTACAACAGGGAAATCCAGACCAGCAGCATTACAGGTGGAAGCATCCATGGAACATTCATCAATATCAATGCAAGAATGGTTATTTGTAGATAGCGTGTACCCTGAAATACAACAATGCAGAAGATACATATAGAATGTGTGCTGCAAGCAACATTACTGTAACTTTTAAAAATATTGCCCAAGTTCAAATATAACCATGAACTAGTGTATGTCAAGTCCTAATCTGTATTTTCATCTGTGGTGCCAATTTAAACACCCATTAAGCAACTTTTTAATCAATAGTCAACTATAGTTTCCTATGAGAATACATAAAGGTTGCTTTATCCATTACATCATCAAAACATGGCATAGACTTACCAGTTTGACATCCACACTTATAGGATCCATAAAGGTTAAAACACAGATCTTCACATTCGTGAATCCTTGCTGGTGAAGTACATTCATCAATATCTAAATAAATAAAATTTTTAAGAAGATGTATTGGAAAAAAGAGCACAGGTGTAGTAGGTAACACATTTGCCTCTTACCTCTGAAGTCAAATATGGCTTGATTTCTATGTCCTATGTGTTGATATATGTCAATCAGACATGGATGGGGTCAAATACATGAAAATGTATTTGAATACAAATATAAATACTTTTAAAAATGTTAAAATACAAATATAACTAATACTAATCTTTCAAATAAATTTTGAAAAAAGTATTTCAAGTTTTTCAAATACTTTAAGTACTTTTCAAATACTTGCAAATACTATTTTACTACAAGCTGCTCTATAAATCTAAGGGTTGGAATGAAAGCATGATTTTAAAAATAGCATCAGAGATGCCCGTAGTTTTCAACACCATGAGATTTAGAAGTACTGAAAGAGTACAAAGATCAAGATACTTTCATCTAAGAGAAAGAAAATGTATGCAAAGAAAAAGTATTAAAACAACCTGAAGACAATTCAATAGCAAGATGACAGCATTAATCAGTAAACTAAAAAGTGTGATGCACACCTACAACCCCTAAGCAATGTCTTTACCAACTATCAACTTCCTACACCTTACAGTTTCAGAGAAATTGCCCGGAAATTTTAAAGGTCAAGGTCACAACAGTAAGATCAATGGTCAAATCAAGGTCACACTATGACGCTGCACACCTATAAACTCGCACCAATGTGCCTACCAAGTATTAACTGCCTACACCTTACAGTTGCCAAGATATGGCCTGGACAAGACATTATAGGTCAAGGTCACTATGGCAAGGTCAAAGGTCAAATCAAGATCATACCATGACATTGCACACTTACACCCCCTCACCAATGTCCCTAACAAATATCAACTTCCTATACCTTATGTTTTCTCAGATATAGTCAGGACAAGATTTTATAGGTCAAGGTCACTACAGCAAGGTCAAATCAAGATCACACCATGAAATTGCACACCTACAACCCCTAACCAATGTCTCTACCAAGTATTAACTTTCTACACTTGCCCAGATATAACCCAGATAAGATTTTATAGGTCAAGGTCACTACGGCAAGGTCAAAGATCAAATCAAGGTCACACCATGACGTTGCACACCTACAAGCCCCACCCAATGTCCCTACCCAGTATCAACTTTCTACACCTTACGGTTTCGAAGGTATAGCCCAGACAAGAGTTTATAGGTCAAGGTCACTACAGCAAGGTCTTGACCAAATCAAGGTCACACAATGATGTTGCACACCAACAACCCAGAAAGTAATGTCTCTACCAAGTATCAACTTCCTACACCTTACAGTTTCCGAGATATAGCCCGGACAAGATTGCAAACTCAAGATCACTATGGCAAGGTTAAAGGTCAAATCAAAGTCATTTCATGACGTTACATACCTACACCCTCTAACCAATGTCCCTACCACGTATCAATTTCGTACACCTTACGGTTTCTGAGATACAGCCCAGACAAACTTTTTCTTGTTGAAAGCCCGCCCTCCCCCGTCGATCCGGGCACCATGGGTGAAAATAATACCCCAACATGTGGGGTAAGAACTATATTTATTTCACTTATTAACTGAACAATAAACTAAAATATACAAACTATACATTTAAACCTATACATTTAAACCATTTTGGATAGTGTTTGTGTAGAAATAATTTTGGATAGTTACATATGTTAAAACTTATAAATTTCTAAATTTAATGTTCCCTTATCAATAAAGAGCCTCTTATGTGACATTAGATGCCCTATATTGCTGCTTTTTATTTTTATTTAATATCTGCACCAAGGGCAGTTTTATCCAGTGGAGATAAATGGGAACAATATGTTTTGGTTTCTGTAGTGTGCAGAAAGTAGCTGTCAGTTTAATACCTGATAGTTAAATTCATAGAAATCATTTATGAGAGAAGAGTTACTGTATTTTATTTGAATGAACAGCAATTGACCCATTTTTAAATCATCCAAAAAGATAGTAAGAGTAAGAAATGTGGAATTAACTATGGATCCTTTTCAGAATGCTAAGCTTTTTACCTTCACACCATTTATTTGCTTCATCATAGTAAAACCTTGGTGGACAGTGACAGCGATATGATCCAACAGTATTCAAACACCAGGCTTTATATCTCTTGACATAGAATATAAAACATGAAAAAGAAGAGCAAAAAATTAAATATTGAAAATTTGTCATGTGAGAATTCTCCACTGGGGCCTCAGACAGCTACCATTAAACAACAACACAATTCACCCAAAATTTTGTCGTAAAATATGGTTGAAAATTGTCACAAAAATGTACAAATTTTAAGATAAATTATGCACTATTCTATTAAAGATGCACCGTCTGATTAAAATGTCACATAATTCAAAGAGGTACATGGTGGGTTCCTCATAACAACATTGATATACTGTGGTGAATTTTAAAGATCAATTGCTTATATCTTTAAACAGTTATACCTACTCTTAATTATAATTTAGACAAATTTGATCATCTATCTATGATACCAGTTGTCTAAAGAGTCGAGTGTGGTCGATTGCTATGGTACCAGAAACATTTTCATCCAGCATACAATATTCTGCATTTGAAATCTTAATTTTCTGCTTTATGCCCCTGTTCCACCAACCGACTAAGGCTCCTGATTAAGTGTTTTTGGAATCGGTTTCTAAAAATGTAGAGTCCCAGACAGTCTGCTTGAGTCTGTTTGGATCTGTTGGGGTCTGTTTAATAATCAAACATGTTTGATAATTTTCATGACTGTAACCGATCCTCTTTTTTCCCAACCCACAAATATTCCAGTCTCAGACTTCCTGAGGCCTCCTCAGACCCAAATTTACACAATCTTAGGTTGTCTGAGACTTCTGGGACTCTTAATGCCAGGTCGGCTGAGTTTTAATGCTAGGAGGTTTGGACTTAATCCCAGATTTATCCCTGACTCCCCATGCAAAAGAAAAAAGACAAAAATCGGCCATAGCTGTCAGAGGAAATCTGTTATTAGTCCCAGGAAATTTGAGGAGGTCTCAAACCAGTCTGAAACCCAGTCGGTATGTCCCTGACAGGATCGGTGTTGAATCGTATCAAAATAATCGCCTCTTAGTCAGGGAACGGTTGTGAGTTTCTGAGGAGATCTGAGGCTTCCTGAGAACAATCGCAGAACTGGATTCCGATTCCATTACCCCACCCATTATTCATGCTTTTTGTACAGACTCTCAAGGATTAAGGGTCGCAGGACCAATCGGGGGTTTATCCTTTGGTGGAGCAGAGGCATTAGTATGCCTTTTCATTGAATGGTTCATCAATTAATTCTCCAATGAACTTGAGGTGTGAGCTTTAGCAACTTCAAATGTCTTTCTATTCTATTGTAGCCTTTTATAAAGGTTCAAAGTTTGGATTTTACGTCCCATTCAACAGCCTGGGTCATATTGCGACAGGTCCTCAGTTTTGTTACATGTGGGAGTCAAACCCACACAGAGGTGACAACCTGTGATTAGATGCCAAACTTGCTGACCACAAGGCCACCGAGGACCTCTGTAGCCTTTTATAGTGCTTAGTCTCTGCATAGAGGCAGACTGTAAGTATGACATACAAAGACCAATTTAAAGTTCTTTGGTTCACAGACATAGTACGGATCGATATAACAGAGGCACTGACTAGGTACAAAATTATTTTGGGTTGGTCTAGGGAAACGGGTACCTTGGAATTTCTTTTAGTACAACTAAATACTGTTCTATTGGTGGTGAATACACTTTTCAAAACAAAGAAATATAGTGTCAGACTTTGAAGACATGTTTCAAGAAACATTGGTGTTCAAGACAGTTTATGATGTTTTGCAACCACTTGAAACTTGTCCTGGATTATGTCACAATATTACCTGTTGCATAGGTGAATTCAGGTATTCATCAGCACTAAGATATTCAGAGCTGCTACAGTCATCTATACCTGCTTCACACTCGTTAGTATCTGAATAAAACAGGCAAGTTCATACAGATAATTCTTTCAGAGTTCAGATTAATTAAACTAAACATAAAATGAAGATGTAGATCCTATTGTTTATGTTACACAGAGCCTTAGAACCTCATTTGTGGAAATTAAGTGCTTGGTTTTGTTAATATTTGATGATCATGATTAGCATTTTAGAAATCTGGATACTAAGAAATGCTGTATTTTAATTTTCCTTTCAATGTGCTGGCTAGATTTTAATATCCCTATGAACATCTGGGCCGGGATTCACAGAAGGTCTTAAGCAAAAAATTGTCATAACTTTAAGAGAAAAGTCTTAACTGTGCAAGAATTTTGTCATAAAGTTAAGACTTTTTTTTTGCTTAGACAAAATGGGATTCACTAAAGGTCTTAGACAAAAATTTGTCTTAGATTTTGTCATAACTTTAAGACCACTGCAGGGCAGACTTAAGACAATTTTAAAATATTCCATTGCATGTATTTACATTTTACCCTTTGTTAAGCCAACAAAATATATACTATGGGGATCTATACTTCCTATAAAAGTAATTTCTGTGGATTGTAATAAAAATTTACATCATTTAATTACCTATAAATTTCCACGTTTTACCTTCTTGTGGTAAAAATATTGTCATAAAAATGGCTGACTCACAATAAAACACAAATACCACTATTTTTACATAATTTTGCAAAGAAAAAGTAAAAAATCTGTTTTATAATTTTAAAGAGCATGTTTGGTGTATTTATTGATGAAAAATATTTTTGTTTTACTAAGATTAGTTAATTTGAATTCAAAATAGTTAAGACTTTTTGCACAAATTTTGTCTCAGCTAAGATTTTGCTAAGCACTTTTTGTGAATCCCAATTTAAGAGAAATCTTAGCTAAGACAAAAGTCATAACTTTAAGATTTATCTTAGCAAAAAAATTGCCTAAACTTAAGACCTTTTGTGAATCCCAGCCCTGGTGTTATATTGATACAGGTCATTATTCATTGGCCTTTCAAATGTCCTGTAATTACCTTGATTCAATCAAACCCATGGTCACAGATATGATAGCTAGATAATACCATACATGAACTTTCAATATTTATTGACATAAAAAAAATTAAAACAAATATGAAATTTGACAAACACTTTAATATCTAGATACTTCACATCTATTATCAGGTTCAGTTCTATTACATGTATTTTTAAGTAGAAAAAGTTTGTACCCATGTATTTACTAAGCATACAAAGTTTACATTTAAATATGAAAAGTTTTCAATGAAGTATGGCAATAACATAACCATGCATAATAGTTTATTTTCAATGTTTTTTTTGCATTTGACAGGCAATTAATATTCACCAAATAATATTGTTGTCAAATGATATTGAAATAGTACTACTGGTGAATAAGTTAACAAATATCTGATATTTTCCCTTCAGCCTTGAGGTATATGTTTACATTTGACAATGTTGACTCACCAATACAACTGTAGTTATCATGCCCAAGCTCATACCCTTCCAAGCTATTACAGTCACACACATAAAATTTGCCATTCATGGGATTTTCGAGGTCAGTGCAACCATCTTCACACATACCTGTATAAGGGGAACAAAATACTTTTTCACACTCACCAAAGTTAAAAGTAAGGATTTTATGTCCCATTCAACAGCCAGGATCTTACTGGAACAGGTCCTCAGTATCTGCCACTTGTGGAAGTCAAAACCACACAGAGGTGAAAGTGTGTGATTATATGCCAAACTAGCCAATCACTAGGCCACAGAGAACCTATCTTCTTCACATTTACCAATATAGAGAAGATGCCACAGATAGCCATGGGAACCAAAATATTATCTCACTTTCTATTCTAGGCAGATCCTCAGTGGCCTAGTGGTAAGCAGGTTTCACATCTAACCACAGGCTGTCACCTCTGTGTGGGCTCGACTCCCACATTAGTGACAAGGAGTGGGTTGCCAGGTTTGGCCACTTAAATCACAGGCTGTCACCTGACTCCCACAAGTGACAATGCTGAGGACCTTTCCCAATACGACCCTGGCTGTTGAACGGGACGTAAAAACCCCAACTTTGACTTTGTCTATGTACTGTATAAGAAACCATTGTTTTTGGACAGTTAACCTCATGTAAAACTTGTTTCACAAATTGAGGATAAATAAACTCTTCCAAAGTGGTGGCCATATTTTGTTGACCGCATGTGATACATGGGAACACAGTGGCACAGTAAGGAATAGGATCAAACAGCATTTTGAGTCCTGTAGGAAAGCAGATATTGGGCTGAGTAAAAGTCTACAACACAATAAAAACATACACACACAAAAAAAGACAAAGTCACCTCACATCTCTGTAGTCACGGATTTGGGTATTATCTCTGGTAGGAAAGTGGAAATTTGCAAGTTATTCAGAGATACTCAGTGGCTTATATAATGGATGCAAACTCGTTGTCAACTGCAAACTCTACATAAATCACGGGGGAATTTAAAATTAATGGAGACAATACCAGTCACAATCTTTATGTCAATTTAAAACTGAAATAAAGATATACCCAAACATGCCAGAAATAATCTGAGACCACTTACCTGGACATTCATTAATATCTGCACAAACTTTGTTTCTGTATTCATATCCATCTGGACAAATGCACTTGTATGATCCCATGCTGTTAACACACCTCTCAGGTGCAGGAATGTCTTCAGTATTGTACAAGCCTGATGCAGCACCCACAAAATAGTCAAACTGACACTGGGTCAGATTGTCTAAACCTTCACCTGTGAACATCAGAGGTGAGAATTACAAAATCGATCAGTAAAATCTAATCTATCTAACCTAATGTGGACTTTTATGGCACTTAGTCTCCATCAATTGACAGGCTCTAAGGTGCAGGTGAACCTAAACAAGGTGAATAATTGTAAGTCCAAAAATACAGCCGGGTCATACCAGAGAAGGTGTGTGATGGGAAGGCTATGGCAGATGGGCTTTTGCAAACAGGTAAGTTTTGCGCTTTTTTCTGAAGGAGGCAACAGATATTGCACTGTGTGCTTTGTCGGGGAGGTCATCCAAATCTTAGGAACACCAAAGGCAAAACTATGGTAAAAGTGTTTGACTGACTTGTAGAGTGAGGAGTGGAAAGTAGGAACTGTCAGGTATTGTTGATCAGGGTGCCTGGTACTGTAGGAGCAGCTGCTCAGAAACAAGGATGGTCCAAAATAGCTAGGAGAACCACTGAAGACCACTTAAAACCAGTTCCACTTAGACCAAGAAGTGTTCTGAGAATAATGACAGGAAAATGAAAGGAGAGTTCCTGACATTGAGTCAGTTTTATCAGGGTTAAGTTTCAATTTACTGAGAGCCATCCATTGTTGTACATCTTGAAGGTAGGCATTCATTGATTGGTAAGAGCACCAGAAGCATTCTTATGAAATAAATGTACACATGTGTTATCTGTATAAAAATGGAATTTTAAATCTGGATGATGGCCAATGATTTTGCATTGCGGAGCTGTATAAAGTGAGAACAATAGTTGACCCAACACAGATCCTTGGGGGACTCCATAAATGAGTTTGCTTGGTTTAGATAATGTCAAACCTATCTTAATGGCCCGATGATTATTCAGGTAGGAGGCAAACCACTTGAGGACAGTTCTACTAAGACCAAACCAAGATCTAAAATAGCCAAGGAGAGTATTGTGATCAATAGTGCCAAAGCTGCTGACAAGTCAAGCAACACCCGAGCAGTGGGTTCACCTCATGCCAGAGGAGATGGACCTCGTATTTTATTGACCGTAAATCAATTTCAGAAGAATGAACCGGTTTGTAAGGAGACTGATTAGGATTGCCCAGCTTATTGCTATCTATATGGGATCTGAACTGCTTACCAACGACCTGCTCAACCAACTTGGACAGCAAGCAGAGACCAGACACTGGATTCATTACTGAAAAGTGAAGCCTTCTATATAAGAGGGGTGACAACAAACTTTTTGGAAAAGAGATTTTGCTGAGGGAATAACTTACCAACTTGGATATACATGGCAAAAGGATATCAAAATAATACTTAAGGAGGAATGTGAGCATAGGGTCCAGTAAGCATGATTTAGTGAGTGAGTCATTGATAATTTTCTGGACTTCATCTTCACTTACGGACTCAAAGGCATTGAAAGCAGGAGGTACCAAAGATAGGTGCATCAGCAGAAGAGCCACAAGTAGGGAATGTATCCCTGATTTTGCTTATTTCCTTGCAGAAAAACTAAGCCAACTTCTTTGCAATGCTTTTATCTGAGCTATGAGCAGGCAGCATAGTCTGCCATTTTGCCATGTGTGAGATGATAGGTGCATGCTTGTCAAGCACATGGGTGAAACCTTCAACATACTGGTCATATAGTTCTGAGGCAGTTCCTGCAGGAGACAGTACAATGGAAATTGTTCTGGTTGTTGCAGAACTGGTCAATATCGATCAATGCTGGCTGCTGGGTAGGAGAAATCCACTTGGCATCTTATAACAGCATGGTCAGATATGAAGTTGAAAGTTGTTAAACCTGGACCTGTCACAACATCCGACATCCTGATGAACATTTATGTCCCCATAAATAATTAAATTTGAAACAATTGAAGACAGAAAACCAGAGAGCACCAGAAAATCCTCCAAGAACCCAGTAGTACATGAACCTGGTGGATGGTACAGACAAGCAGCTATAAAATTGTAGTTGGACTTGAACGATTGTATGATGCTTTTGAATGATCTAAAATCTGGTGAGGTAACAATACTAGGAGAGAAGGTTTTTCTACAAAAGAATCCAACACCACCACCTTGTCCAGTATTCCACACCTTTTTGATGAAACTGTTGTTGGATAGTGGGTATCAGGTATCCATGTGCTTATTCTTCGAAATCGTGGATTCTAAGACACACCATCCAAATTGTAAAACATAAATCAAAAGTCATAAAACATAATAGGGTCATCAACAGGAGACCATTAGTGTTCGGTAGAAAGAAAACCTAGAGAGGGAAAGACTTCTGAAGTTTTAAGTTGCCTTTTGAAACATCATAGTGTAGGGGCAGATTCCAGCAGCAAATCATTCGAGAGTTTTGGAGCATCATATGAGAAACACTTGTTGAAATATGTATATAAAGAGAAATACGGGGCAAAGTATTTTGGCTTGCCAGTGGTAAGGTACTTATGTATGAGTACCAGGGTTTTGAAGATGATTCATTGTTTAACAGGAAGCAATGGAGAGACTTTAAAGTTGGAGTGACATGAGAAAATCTGGAAGCACCAGACACAAAGTGTGCCAAACAATTTTGGATATTTTGAAGCCTTGTGATATTCTTGGGAGGACAAACTGTAAAACAGAGAATTGCAAAATCCAAACGACTACTGACTAATGCATTTGCTACAATGACCGAGACATCATATGAGAGAAAGTGTCGGCTATGATGCACATCTCGAAGGTTAGCATGATTGGTGAAACTAAAGTTAGAGTTAAACAATACACCAGATTACGAACAACATCCTGTTTGGAGAGGTGTAAACTTGAAAAATTTAATAGTAATTTAAATTTTTATTAGAAATACTTACCATTTCCTA
Organism: Sabellastarte sp. h YS-2021; assembly: GCA_964017235.1. NCBI lineage: Eukaryota > Metazoa > Annelida > Polychaeta > Sabellida > Sabellidae > Sabellastarte > Sabellastarte sp. h YS-2021. Next base: position 79,289,216 of record OZ024934.1, on the reverse strand, counting down.
ACAGTAGCTATTTGTTGGTGCCATCCAACCCAATGGCCAACGCAGAGATGCGATTTTAAGGTTTACTAACAACCTTAACCAAGCCATTGGGTTACAGTAGTCCGTCCTCCCGCCAAAGAGGTCACATGACTACATTGTTTACCTCATTATTTTTGTTGCAAGTAAAAGAATGACTTGCGGGGAGGCGGGAGGGAAATTTGAGTGTTAGGAAATGGTAAGTATTTCTAATAAAAATTTTAATTACTATTAAATTTTTCAATTTTATAGCGAAATACCCTTACCATTTCCTAACAGTAGCTGAATTCAGCCTTGCAGGACGGTGGGAATTACTTTTAGCAACTACCATCACCAGCCCTACTTCCACCACAAGAAAAAACACTGTGAGAAAACTGTAACATAACACCAATGTGAGTCTTACATGTAAACAACACATAAACTCCAACATTTAACAGTGCGTTTAACATGCTTAACATATAAACGTTAAAACTGCCAGCACCCACATTCAACATACCTTCAAATAAAAGGTAGAATGTAGTAGATCTCACAATGTTGTAATCCATCTAATGCAATTGTAGACTGTTGTATCAACACAAACTTGAAACTCCACTTAAACTTCAACACAACTACGGGTCAAACCCCACTTGGCACCACTATCAGCTGACGCATCATATGCTCCAAGCGAGGCTCAAGCCAAAAAACTGTACAATATATACAGGTACTACAGCCATCTATCCTGTAAACACATAAAAATATAATGCATCGCCACTCAATACAAAAAACAGACATCAATACAACATGAAAACACATAGATATATAACAGACAACTTCATTACCTAGTTATAAATCTATCACATGCTGAGCAGATACTATAGGGCCCAATTGTAAAATCTGACCATTATGCCAACAGAGGTCCTTCAGATAGAAATTGGTGAATGTATTGTGAGACTTCCAAAAAACAAGCCTCAAGGATCTCATTCAAGGAAATCCCTCCTTTAAATGCCAAAGATGAAGCCATTGAACGGACATCATGAGCTTTCACCTGATGTAGCTGTTGAGACTCAGAATCTGAACTCTCATAAGCCAAAAAGATAGTCTGTTTCAACCAAGATGAGATAGTTGCCACTGACCACTGGCTTAATTGCAGCAGGCCCATCTGAAGCCAACTGGTTCTTTGCCAAAAAGGCAGTTGATGGGGCCAAAGTAACTTGTGACCAATTCTCCTTATAACTGAGAGATGAATGAGTCCAAGCATGTACTTCACTTCTCCTTTTGCCCGATGCCAAAGTCAAAAGAAAAACTGTCTTAAAGGTTAGTAACTTCAAAGAAGCTTTCCCCAAGGGTTCAAAAGGTTGTTTTGTCAGTGCATGGAGTACCAAAGCCAGATCCCAAGAAGGTATAGACCTATTCACCACTGGCTTGTCTCTATAAAAGCTTGCTAACAGTCTATTTAGCTCAAGACTTTTAGAGATCTGCTCACCCTTCACACCCAAACCATCTGCAATAGCTGTTCTATAGCCAGCAATGGTAGATGGCTTGAGATTTCTTTCCTTAAACAAACAGTTAAGAAAATCTGCTACATCTGGAATAGTGGGATTGGAGACGTCCACCTGGCTCTCCTCACACCACTTCCCAAAAATGGACCACCTTGATTCATAGATTCTCCTTGAGGAGTGTCTCTGAGGCTCCTTAATTCGCTTCGCCACCTCCTCTGAGAATCTTTCTGAATATTCATGACTGACTCCAGATGCCAAGCATGAAGATTCAGATAAGTCAGGTTGTTGTGAAGTCTGTTGCTGAAAGGTTGAGTCAACAGATTCACCCACAAGTTAAGTCTTAGAGGGAGACTTGTGGACAGATCCACCAGATCCCAAAACCAAGACATCCCTGGCCACCCTGGTGCAATCATGATGATTCTGCACCTGTAAGTGATTATCTTTTGAATCACCTGAGGAATGAGAGCCACTGGACAAAACACATAGGCGTCCAGACCCTCCCAAGAGATGTTCAATGCATCTGTTTCCCAAGCCCGACTGTCGGGGACAGGAGACACATACATTGGTAGCTTGTGATTCAACTTTGTTGCAAACAAATCTACCATTGGTTGATGCCAACAATGGCAAATCTGATTGAACACTCGATGATTCAACTCCCATTCAGTCTGAATCACCCTGTCCTTCCTTGACAAGGAATCTGCCAAAACATTGAGATTCCCTGGAATGTGTTTTGCCCGAATCTGGATTCCCCTGGCATTCGTCCAAGCCATGATTCTCCATACCAGGGCACACATTTCCTGAGAGTGGGTACCTCCCTGCTTGTTCAGATAGGCAACCACTGAGGAGTTGTCTGTGGAAATCAGTAGATTTTGATTTAGAAGCTGATTTTCGAATGATTTTAAAGCTAGAAAAACTGCCTTTGGCTCTAGAATGTTTATGTAAAGCCTTGACTCCACCTGATTCCACAGACCACTGGCTGTGTGATCTTTTAAATGAGCACCCCAGCCCTTCAAGGAAGCATCCGTGAACAGAAGGAGATTGTTTTCCTTCTGATGAAGTGGGGAACCCCTCTTCAGGTTCGAGATATTGGTCCACCACTGAAGATGCTGTTTGAGAACCTGGGACACTGGTACTGGGATATCCAGAGATTGAGGATACCTCCAGTGTGTCTTGAGGTACCATTGTAGAGGCCTCATGTGCAGACGACCCAATGGTATAGTCTTCTCCATTGAAGCCATGCTCCCAATCAGTGACATGAGCTCCCTTGGAGATGTTCGAGTAGCTTTCAACATGGAAACTATCTTTTCGAGAAGGCGATCGATTTTCTTTTGAGTTGGATACACTAGACCCACCCTGAGGTCGAACTTGTAACCCAAAAACTCGATTTCCTGGGTTGGAATTAAATCTGATTTTTCGAAATTTATTATCCAACCCAAGCTTTGAACAAGACGAATCAACCTGTGGGTATTCTCTTGGCATTGTACCTTTGTTTTTGCTCGCATTAACCAATCGTCTATGTACTGATGAATCCTGATGCCTTCTGCAAAAGCCATCAGTTTCACCTCTTTTGCTACCATGGTGAACTCGAGTGGAGCCGTAGCGATTCCGAAGGGTAAGGCTGTGAACTGGTAGGATCTGTCGCCTACATTGAAGCGAAGATACTTCTGAAACCGTGGGTGTATTGGTATGTGAAAGTAAGCATCTGTAAGGTCGAGTGAGGTCACCCACTCGCCTTCTTGAAGCGAATCTCGAATATTTTCGGCAGTTTCCATCTTGAAAGTGGGTACATGTAAATAACTGTTTACCACACTTAAATCTATCACTGGACGCCATTTTTTTCCTGGTTTGGGTACAAGAAACAAACGACTGTAAAATCCCAGGGAAGTGACCTTTTGAACTGGAGTTATCGCCCTTTTGTCGATCATTTGATAAACAGCCTTTATCAAAAACTCTTGCTTCTACCGGTTCAAATATTTGCTCCTTATTACAGGATAATTTGTCAATGGAGGTTGATTTCTGAAATTCAGACAATAACCCTCCTTCAAAATGGTCACCACCCTTGGATGAGCTTTCCTGACCTCCCATACCTGCCAAAAACTGGACAGACGGCTTCCTGGGCACAGACAGTCACTTCCTTCTGCCACCCCTGCCTCTGAAAGGCCTAGAAGAATAGGAACCCCTTCCTCTGTTTCCAGTTGCAGAAGAGCTATTGCTTTTTGCTGATGTTGTTGAAGAATTGTCATGGTAGGGTCAAAAAGATCTATTCTGAGACCTGCTATCTCTTTTCTCCTCATGTCTAGCTGTATGCTCCTTCCTAGAATCTCTACTTCTGGATTCCCTATTCACATGGGACCACTGAATGAAATTCTTCTGAACTTCAGAGAGAGTATCTACAGGAAAAACCTCATTTGAAGTGAAAGGAGCATTCCTAAGCTTACTAATGTCATCCTCAGTGACATCCTTGGAACAGCTTTTCAAGTAATTATCCCTCCTACTCAACAACATGTTTGATGCCATGGTCATGGAGCTGCCAAGCAAAGAATCTAAAGATTTCCCCAAAGACTGGTTCACTGATGACTGTAATTGAAGACACTCCTGGACATATTCCAGAGCATTATTAAAGTCATTTTCATTCTCAGCTGATTTCAAGATAGCAAATTGTTTCTCCATCTCCTCTGTGGCTTTGCAATTTGCAGAATTGAACTAAAAAATATGGTTTAGAACATTGATGTTTTCTCTATTAACAGTTTCCCAAAGAGTAAACTGCTTCCAAGAAGTTGAAATGGCAGATGGCATCTGAAACTGTGAAGAAGTAATGCTTCTGAATGCATCTTGTAACTTGGGAGCTACTACTGCATGAGGCTGAGGAGAGATGTTATACCACTTCATAGGCGGTCTTTCAAAATTCAAAAGTTGACCTCTAGGCAAAGGGTTTCTCCTTGAAGACTTGGTTTTCAAAGAATCATGCTCCTTTGAAACACCCGAAGCCTCATATTCCTTGAAATCCCACAAACTACACATATTTTCAGCAAGAGGAAGAGCTAAGGAGACCTCTGCAGACTTCTTCAGCTTAGAAGCTTGTGAAAACACAGAAGGGGCAATAATAGTGTCAGTCTCAGTTATTGCAATATCCAACCGCTTTTTTATTGCAATATCCAACCACTTTTTTATAGCGAAAAGTGTGTCTGAATATGAAGGAACTGGCTGTTTGTCTTTCTGGGAGGAATCATATTCCCCGTCATCTGACAACTCTACTCTCGCTCTTTTCGGAGGTATGGAAAATCGATTATCTGTCACAGACGTAGAGGGATTTTCCTCCGCATGGCGTTTTGAATGAATATCTTCGGAAGACTGTGTACTAGACGTAGATCTCTTCTTGCATTGGGAACTCGCCCTTCCCACAGCTTCGTTAGCAACCAAGATGTCCGCCTCTACAGGGGAATCCTTGTTTTCAATAGCCGCAATTCTGTTCGTTAGGGTTGTCAGTTGTGAGAGGATCGCTGCCAACGCCTGGCTATTTGAACCCGACGTCTGGCCAGCGACCCCAGAATGAGAAGACATTCCTACCGAACTGTCTTCTTCATCCAATATGGAGTCATCTATCTTGTCCTTTTCTTTTTGTAAGGTAGATTCTTTCAAAGATTTCTCACCTTTTGACAGTTTTTCAGTGAGTTTTCGCTTTTGATCTTCCGAAAAAGCAATACAAAGAAGGCAATCCTTCTTAAGAGTACAAAGGTCATCACCCTTGCTAGCTTCACGACATTTGTAGCAATATCTGTGGTTATCAAAACCTAACATAAGATGTCCACAGAAACTGGATTTTTTAGATTTAGAATCTGATGAATCTTTATTATTCACCATGATTCAAAAATCTCAATAAAAAATGAAATAATCCCTGAAAACTTTAAACTTCCCAAAGATTTTCAAAACACGTCTACTACTGTTGATGGCCAACAAAAATAATGAGGTGAACAATGTAGTCATGTGACCTCTTTGGTGGGAGGACGGACTACTGTAACCCAATGGCTTGGTTAAGGTTGTTAGTAAACCTTAAAATCGCATCTCTGCGTTGGCCATTGGGTTGGATGGCTCCAACAAATAGCTACTGTTAGGAAATGGTAAGGGTATTTCGCTATAAAAAATTTCAGTGCTTTCTATTGTTATAAATGCCCATCTTTTTGGAAAATATGCATGGCGTTTATTACAGAGATTACTATATACCTCCAAGATCCAGTGACTTAAAGATTTTGATATTTCAATTGATGTTAGAAAAAAAGTATGGTAATTCTATGAATTATATCACCAGTAAAGCCTAGGGGCCACGGTGGCAGAGTGGTAACACTCTCGCCTCCCACCTCTGAGGCCGGGGTTCGATCCCCGCACGGGCTCAAGTGGGAAAGCTGGTAGTTGCTTGCCGTTGGTCGGCAGTTTACAGTACACAACCCTAGCGAACTCTATGTACTGGTTTCCTCTGCCCTTCCAACTACCCGTCGTGATATGACCTGTACAGTGTTGAAAGCGACGTAAAACCCCAAATAAACAAACAAATAAACACCAGTAAAGCCTCTTATTTTCATTTTATAATACCCTTACAATGGGTAAAAATAGTATCAGAGATGCCCGTACCCTCAAGCCTGGAGAAATAGCATTGAACACTATGAGATATCAACGAGTTGAAACAGCATAAAGGTCAGGAGACGTTCAGAATAGACAGTGTTAGTGTAAAGGTGCTGGAGAAATTAACATGTAAAACAGCAAACATTTGTGTATAGGCAAATTATCAAAACAAGGTAAATCAATAGACAGATGACAACATTAATGAGTAAATGGTTTCCAAGATATAGCCTGAACAAGATTTTAAAGGTCAATGTCACTACAGCAAGGGCAAGGTAAAATTAAGGTCACACCATGATGTTGCACACGTACACATCCCTAACAAGTATCAACTTTCTACACCTAACATTTTGTGAGATATAGCCAGGACAAAATTTCCAAACTCAAGGTCACTACAGCTAGGTGAAAGGTCAACCAAGGTCAAGGTCACTAGTCAAGGTCAAAAGTCAAGGTCACACCACGATGTTGCACACTGCCTACAGCATACAGTTTCTGAGATACAGCCCAGACAATATTACTGTTACCCCCACCCACCCAATCACCCACCCGCCCAGCCAGATGTCATGGGTGAAAATGATACCCTCACAGCCTTTAAAGGCTGAGGTTTCAAAAGTGATGTAAAAAAATAAAGGAAATTAGAGCACAAGCTCATGACTGAACTCCTTGTGGAACACAGACAATTTGAAAAGGTAACAACAGTTTTAAAATAAATTGCAAGATGGCTGTAAATAACCTCAAAGTTTTTCAAGCTTTAACTCAGAAATATACATACTGTCCATGCAGTTACTTTGACAAACCATTAATTTTAGCTAATTCACCAAATAATAGTATAACCTTAGGTAATACAAAGTGATTTTGAGTTTTATGAATCTCTGTTGCAGAGATTTTATCACAGTATTAGTAATTTTTTTAGCTCATGGATTTATTTTTTAAAGGCAATTTTTTTTAACCTTCAAAAAATTAATTAACCAGTGAACAAACCCACCTGACATTCGACGGAAGTATATATTGACATCAGTCTCAGCAGTGTAAGTAATATTGGAACAGCTCTCGAGTAAAGTGCACTGATTATTTTCATACTCTTGGACTGCTTCACAGTCTAGTTTTGCACACTCCATCAAACAAAATTCCAAATCTGTGTATGCGTTCATCTCAACGCCATCATTGCAAACACCTTGTGTGAATTTTGGTATGTAACCTGGGGTGACAACAATACATAGTCAAACTATAGAAAAAGTCGGGTGCAATGTTTAAACAATAGAGCTTCCAAGTGTATAAAGTTAGATGATAAATAAATCTCTTAACAATACTCACTGCATTCGTCTATATCCTCACATCCCAAACCATCAGAGGCAAGCCTGAAACCTGGGGGGCAAGTACAAACAAAGGAATAGCCCTGAACATCCATAATTCCATTGATGCAAGAGCCTTCACACCCACAGCTTAATTCAGCAGCCTCATCAATATCTGACAGTGCAAAGAAATAACAGTCCCATTAGAATCATGCAATTCCCATCACACATCAGCAAACTATTATTGTTACTGGAGTGCAACTTGCACTAGGATGATGGCAAGTTTTACAAATCTGACTCTAGACCTCTAGCTGCTATGTCAGAAGTTTATATAAAATTAGGCTGTCCTTAATGGTTAAAATATTTTGGTCATATGCAAAGGACACAATCCTCATGTGCTAATATTTTAGGTATTTTTAGTCATATATGCAAATGACACAGTCCTTAGTGGCTAATATTTAAGAGATATATGCTGACCCTCATACAGACTACTTTCACAAGTGTTACATGAGTAATGCATTATGGTTATATGCAACTGAGTAAAAGACATTGGCTGTTACAGCTATATCCAAATAAGAGAATTTCAAAATTTAACACTAGATGCTATGTTATAATGGTTAAATGCATATGAGACAATCCTCAATGGCTGTTGTGCTATGGTTAGACACATATGTATTAATCGTCAGCACAACTAAATGAATTATAGTGAAGCATTGGAATTCTGCCCTTGACAGAGGCAATGAATACCATTTTAAAGAGATTTAGTAACTGCAATTGTATTCAAATTACCTTGACAACTCCCTCTCAGAGGGTAGTGTCCATCTGTTTCAGTGACTTGATACCTGTAACCAACTGGACAATCACATGTGTATGAGCCAATCAGATTCACACAAGTACCATTTGTCTCATCTGAAGTCAGAAATGAAAAACAATATGTTTCTTATGATTGCTTGGATTGCATCAAGTGTGAGTGATAAAATGAATAAAATTATAGGAAGCTGCATCAATAAAAACAGAGCCCACTTTCACAAAGTCTCAGTGATAATATTAGGAAGTATGGTAGCTTAAGAAAATCATCAGTAGTAGCTCTTCATTACAAAGTCCCTTTAAATTCATATATAATAATTGTACTAAGCACCCACTTAATGCTGGAGTGCTAGTAAGGGAAATAAACTATTTTCTGTAGTAATATAACATCACATGACCGAATGAAGATATACCACAGAAATCAAGACACTTTAGCTAATGATCACAAGCACAGTGACATGAGATTTGCAGTACTAGAGTAATGTGTACTAAAATTTGAATCCAGAAATACAATAGTATGTGTTAAATTATTGTTGGACTCTGATTTGGATGCACATTTATTCAGATGCATAGTCATGCTTTGAATGGCTTTAAATATGTCACACTGAAGGTAACCAATATACAAATGCTTATTTGACCAATCAATTTAAAGAAATTGGCTGGGAAAAACACATTACTGAAGATGGCCATTGATGTCACAATACAAAGTAGTAGTCAGGATATGTGATGAAGTGGAGGTATGTTTTTTTGCAGAGAGACTCATCAGATCCTGATATTAATGGTTATCTATATGAATTTAAGAAGCATCTAAGACTTGTTCCATATGTGAACCAGATAATGGGCGAGATTACCTTAGGCTTTTGACTAATGGTGCCTTGAGAAGGTGCAACTCTGGGATTGAAGGTTCACTAAACCTATACTGGGTTCACTCAGGTAACAATGCTGCCTAGTCACTATGTTCACATACAAGCCTATGTGTGGGATCAAAGACCCTGAGTTGGTGATAATGGTGCCTATTGGAACTGATCCCTTTGAATCTAGTGATGCTGACATGTGAAGCAGGCTCAAACTTTCCTAGATTTTCAAATTACACTGAGGCTCTCTAGTGTCACCAGGCACCACTCAATATAGTTAAGAATACCAGTACATGTAGCTCAATGAAGTCAATTTAAGCACTTTACCTCATGTGTTAAATATACACCAGTCCTTGGACAACATGGTTGTTATTATAATAATAGTATATTATTAGACTGCCTTAGTATTGCTAGACTTGTCTGCCACCTTAGATACCATAGATCATTCCACTTTTCTCAGTTGTCTCCGTATTTGGTTTGGGGTAGGTAGCTCTGTCTTGAAATGTTTCACTTCCTACCTAACAGACCGTTATCAGTCAATAAAAATTGGTTCTACTTTGTCAGATGTTTGTAAAATCCTATTTGGCGTACCCTAAGGTTCTGTCCTGGGCCCTTTGTTGTTCTCATTGTACACTACCCCCCCACCCCCCCAGCTTGATTATCGGTAAACATAAAGGAATAAATTTAGTTTAATTTTTATGCAGATGACAGCCAAGTTTATGTGCATCTATCCCAGAAGAATGCATCTGCTGCCTTTGAACAACTGAACAGGTGCCTAAATTATGTTAAAGACTGGATGTCTACTAGCAAGCTCAAACTGAATCCTGACAAGACTGAGTTTATCATCTTTGGTTCGAAGAGACAGAGGGACAAGTTCAAAGCTTTTTTTCCAATAGATATCTTGGGCAGTCCACTTTGTCCTGTTGACTCAGGCAGGAATTTGGGTGTGTGGTTCGATTCTGATTCTTCCTTGTCCAAGCATGTTCAGAATGTCTGCAAAAGTTATTTTGTCAAACTCCGTGATTTCAGACATGTCAGGCGGTTTCTTACTCATGAAGTTTCTGTACTTGGGCTAATGCTCGTGTTAGTAGTCGGTAGGATTACAGCAACTCGCTTTTCAGGAGCCTCTCCAAGTTCAATCTATGCAAATTACAATGCATCCAAAATAGTGCAACCAGAATTGTATCTAACACCAGTGGATACACCAGTATAACTCCTGTGCTTAAAAAATTGTGTTATGGTCACGGGCAAGCGCAGTAGCAATTACCGGTTGCCTTTAAGTTGCAACAGGAAAAGACAAAAAGTTTAACTTAACAAATTTATTTAACAATTAAAAATAGATTACAGTCAACTAGTATGCTCTCAACAGAACATACAATGATAGAATAATGAAACCAATCTGACCTGGCCACTATAACGGAGAGTAAAGTTTGTCCCCTGTATCCAGTAATCTGTCCTGTGATCTGTCCTGTGATCCGTTCAGTATCCGATAAAACTAAATATTCTTATCCTGTGATGATTTCGATATCCAATCACACCAAATGTCTGTATAGAAATATTCAGAGAGTCTGCACAACTGTAGTGTCCACTTCAAAATATGGACAATGTCCAAAATGCAATAAATCCACTCTCTGGTAGAATCACACACTATGTGCAGATGAAAAGTATCCAAATCTATCCAGACACTGTATCCAGTTTGCTCCAGTAAAAGTTCACAGCAACACAAGCACTTTATATATATATATCCACTTGAATATTATATTCCTAGACACAATAGCCTTCCTTATAGCCTGCGAATACTATGTTCATCTGTGGCCGGGGCAGATTTCACGAAAGGTCTTAGCCCAGCCTCAGGCTCAAACTTGAGACTTTTGTCTCAAATTATTGGAACAATTTACTTGAGCCCATGGGCTCAGCCTTAATGGATTTCACAAAAGGTCTCAGTCTCAGCTTTGGCTTAGCCACTGGCTCAAATGTTGAGACTGGTAGAAAGTGGGCTTAAGTTATGTAAACAAAGGCTCAAATATGACCACCATAATTCTTTCTTCACTTCAAAATTTGAAATGGCTGAAAATAGGGTACGAGTATATAAAACAACCCCCTGAAGTAGTCTTTGGGTGTTTTACATGTTTACAAGGTTTCCCATTGCAAAATGGTATTTGACCAAAGATATTATGTGTCAAACAAGGAATATATATGTCATCAGTAGAATATTTTGACTACAAAAAATGGTCACATGACACAGAAAACCACTGTGGTTATTTGATAAGCTTGGTCTCAACTGAGACCCCTTCTGTGAAAACCATTTGAGACAAAGACTTAGCTGAGCCAAAAGGATCAGATTTGAGCCAGTGGCTCAGCCTGAGGCTGGGCTAAGTCTGGACCTTTCATGAAATCCGCCCCAGGTGTACAGTGCTTATATACAAGCATAGAAACTTCTAGACAGTTACAGAACTAACTTGAACTTAAGCAGGGGCGGATCCAGCCTGTAAGTGAGGTGGGGGTTCACATCAGACATACCATAACTAGGGGGGTCGAGGGGCAGGTAAAAATATAGTGCATTTCCTGTAAATTTAACACCACTCTCAAGAAATAATTTTGTACTTTGGGTTGAACCCCTGTACATTATGTTTCAAGGGGGGGGGGGGGGGGGGGTTAACATCTGCTAGTGTTAAGACCTGTTACCAGAATCACCAAGGAAGTTCTAGAGACTACTAGGTAATTGGTTTCCCCAAATTTACTAATATAATCACTGAGGTTATTAGAAGTCAAAAATAGATCTGGGCCTGTATTCACAAAGATTCTTAGAATTTTTCTTAGAATTACTCTTTTAAGTCTAAGAAATATTCTTTGCTAAGAATTTTCTTATTCTTAGAATAAAATCCTATTCACAAAACAATTCTTAGCTAAGAATAATTCTAAGAATAGAAGTAAAAGGAAATGTATGCAATTCTTAGAATTTTTCTTAGACTAAGTGTAATTCTGAGAAAAATTCTAAGAATACAGATCTTGGCCTATGTTAACAGAAAACTGGAATTTTTAAAAATAATATAAAGAGGTTGCATTTTGTTACAAAGTCAAAGTTGGGGTTTTACGTCCCTTTCAACAGCCAGGGTCATATTGGGACAGGTCCTCAGAATTGCCACTTGTGGGACTCGAACCCACAGAGGTGACAGCCTATGATTAGATGCCAAACTTGCTAACCACTAGGCCACTGAGGACACACAATTGACAACTAATATGTAATACTCTGTTCTCAATGTCAATTTGCAATCAGTTGCTGCACTATAATCATCAAAACAACTATTTTTCTTAAGTTAAGCATGCTATGTGTCATTCTTAGATTTAAACAAAATTCTTAGAAAATTCTAAGAATAAGAATCTTTGTGAATACGGGCCCAGTACTGCATAACACATAAAAAGAATCAATAACACAATTACCTTATATGGCAATATATAGACATAAAGCTTAGATTAAACAATGCACTTATATAGTGCCCATATATGTAACAATTGCATTGGCTTCCTGTAAGACAGTGCATGGTGTATAAGACAGCTACACTTGTTTACAAGTTTCTCCACACAGGTTTTCGTAGGTATTTTGCTCCATATCTTTCTTCCTACAGCAGTTCTTACAGCTCCAGGCGCAGCCAAAGAGGTGGCAATTTCCTTGTCATTCCAAAGTTCTACCCTTCTGTTCATAAATCTATCAAACAGTTTGGTAATACACTGTGGTTTTGCTTTTGATGTTCCCACTGTTTGAAATGCTCTTTCAGATAAGATTCGTTCCTCTCCATCATTGGCTTCTTTCAGAAAGCAGCTTAAAACCTACCTGTACACCAAAGCATACCCACCTTAGTCTGGATCATCCCCTGGTGTTCTCCGTGGTGCCTGACCCCTCTTCTGTCATTGAATACTGAAATTTGGTCTACTGCTCTTCTGGTTTTGTTGCACCTTAGAGTCCTCTTGTATGGGGAGATTAAGCGCTATAAAAGTCCAATTAGAATTAGAACTAAATTGAAAAGAAATATTTGACACAGTGTGCATGGGTGTTTTACCAGTCAGTTGGTGTATGCTAACAGGCTTTCTCAACAACTTACACTTACCTTCATCTGGATCAGGAACTACACATTTATCTGAATCTGAAACCAAAACAGAGCTCTTTGAAAACTTCAAGGATTAAGAACTTACTAGTTTCACAATTACTGTAACCATTTTAGCATAATTTGTGGTAAAATTACCTTGTGTCAAAATAACCACAATAAACAATTTCGCATTGTGTTTCTGCACAGATAAATAGGACTGAATATTGAAAGGTATACACAAAGAAGAGAGATTAAAAGAAAATTACTTGGCAATTAAGTCCTCTCTTGACACCCTATATATTTTGCTAAAATTACTTAAGAAAAGCCTAACATGTCATATAAGGCAAAATTAAGTTTTGAAAAAAAAAAATAACCCAAAGAATTACTTTTGTTTATGCTGTCACCGAGAATTAAAATGATCCAAACTGAAATTTCAAAATGAATATTGCTATAGTTAAAGGGCCATTATCATTTGTGGAGTAATACATCGTACAGAAACGTATCTTACCTGTTGGATCACTGGCAACCACTGAAAAATGAATAAGGAGATGAATTAGTACACACAAGAATAAAAACCTTTGCTGGAAGATCCTTTAATTTTGCATTTTCAACCCCCAATTTTAACTTGTATTTTACTGGTGACATATTTGAACAGCAGTGAAAACTAACTGGAGACTTTCAGTTTACATTAACAGGATAAACAATTGACATTCAAAATCAAAATGCAAATTGCACTTAGTCTATAAAAAATAAGATGCAGTTTGGTTGATTTTAGAGAATTCGTTCTTTTATTAGGATTGGTAGAGTTACTGACCATACTATATAATACTATGTCATAATTGTAACTTATATTGACAAATTCTTATCATGATACATATTTAAAAATATCACCATGTCTTAAATACTACATTTTATGTAAAATAACATTTACGCTAGTCTTGGATAGGCCTCTGATGTTTAGTCTAATCAGACATTCACTCCTTAATTTTAATGCTTAATATTTGTGATATTTTTTACTTCTCTACTCACAAGGATTCCTGCATTCATCAACTGAAAATTGAAAAGAAAACAAAAACTAATTAAAAATTCAAAACATAATAATATCTCCTGCTGCTACCTTCACCAGGAGGTTATGTTCTGGGTGTATTCATTTGTCTGTGTGCATGATTCCTACAAAAGTAATATAAACATCTTTCTGAATTTTTTAGAGAGAGAAAAAATGTTTGAATGATGGGAAAGATAAGGATCATATTCTAATAACAAAAAAAAAATAATAAAAAAAATCCTGAATTTTCAAAGGACTCCTTTTTTATATATTTTCAGTGACTTTGGCATTTTGATATTATTACTCTAAAAGCAATGAGCTTCTGTTCATAAACTGTATTCATGTGGGTAGAGCACGGACAAAGAAAGAAGTGATTACTTTTTGGGAAAGTTTCAGATTATAATATGCTGGATATAATGAAATCTCAAATTTTCAAAAACATTCCATGGTGGAGGTCTGCACCCTACAAATGCTTTCTAGTTTGTACCAGACATTTCCTGTGTGCTTTTTTTAAAGACACCTTGTGTTGGCATTGTGAACATAATAAAGGTGAAAGATCACACGAATGATAAGGATTATTCAACATAACTAATATCAAAGATATCATCAGAATCAGAAAAAATTGCAATGTTTTTAGCACAGAAGAGTTAAAAACTCTGTTGGAACACACTTAGTGTCAAATAATACTGTGTCTTATTGATAATTGTTACTCATTAGGTGTAAAGCTGTACTAAACTTTGAATAATATTTTCTGCAACCTCTTTTTCCATACTGTCTATAATATTTATAATACACACGTAATTTAACTAAGCATTGTATCTATATTAATTTTTTTTCCATATATATGTGTTTTGTTTATGTTTACATTTTCAATACTGTGTATAACTTTAAAATATACAATAATAACAAAAATAAATAATAATGATAATACTGTAATAACAATTGTATTGCAGCAAACCACTTACTGTCCACACACATTTCAGCCTCTGTATGGTACACATAGCCCTTGTCACATTCACACAGTCCATGTTTATCACTTGCAGTCTCTTTGATGCAAACCAGATTTTGGTCACCAGTGGCTGAGTCTCTGAACCATTCACAGTCCTTGTCCGTATTGCAGAAGGATTTGTGTGCATTACCTGTTAAAATTTGCAAAGAAAGAGCCTTGCATCTTGTACATTTGCAAGTTAAAAAATTTTGTTTGTGGGAATTTTTACTTTCTACAGACATTTCTCTTCAACTTCTTACAGATATTCTGTTTTGAAGGAATTCTAAGTTGTTTTATAAAACTATAACTGTTACATTAACACCTTTGGTAATTCAGAATGTATAAACAGATGGTCTATTATCCAAGAAATGAGAATTTATGCAACTCTTTGAATCAAGGTTATTTAACCCAGATCCACAAGAGTTAAAAATAAACTATAAGCAGATAAGAAAAGCTCAATACATCTTTCAATCCAATGTTTAAGCAATATGAAAGCAGGATTGTAACTCCCAGTGATCTTTCAGTGAAAAATGATGCTACAATATGCCTCTGATTCCCACATAATGCAAAATTGGTACAAATTTTGATGATTTTGTCTTACTTTTCATGGGTGTTCCCCACTGGAGAATTTAACATTTCTTGTATTGACAAGATTGCTTTGCATAAAAACCACAGACATTTGGCAAGTCTAGTACCAGCTTCCCCACTTACAAGTCATGTGTGGGATCTGAAACCTAACTCCAAATGTGGGAGGCAAGAATGTTTAATGATCCATTAAAATTCATAGTGGCACAGAAATTCTGAGATCTAGTCATGAGCATATTCTTGGACAAAATTTAAATTTTAAATACAGTGGAAACTGGGGGTAGGACTATAAGACTTTATTCATACTTGTTAAATTTAGTCAACAATAAAGTTGGAAACCAATAAACATTTTCTTCAAACTTAATGATAACCAACTGAATCTTCACTATTATGTAAAGATATATATCAGCAATGGAAATTAATATTCTGTGAATATTACATTACTCTATGAATTCCTCTTGTAACAACCCCCAATGCTTTTCTTGGTACATTTACACTTCACAATGTTTTCAAAATTTATAATCTACTAAGAGATGTATTGAACCTAAATACTGGGAAATAAAGCCTGGGTAATAATTGGTTTATTGCCCTGTGCCCCTTATCATGGTTATATAAACAAGTGCAGATTATTGGTGAATATTTCTAAATCTATGTAACCTATAAATATAACGTATATATCAGTGGAATTAGAACTGATACATTTCATGGCCTAATTTTTTATTAGTTAAATATTGACTTATTTTGTTTATATATTTTGTATTAAAGGAAAAATGTTAGATAATGAAACGTAATGTAAAATTGACCAACTTGAAAAATTCAAAAACTAATATCAGCCTTTAATTTGTAAAATAAACCAAATTTTAAAATAAAAAAACAAATAAAGCCAAACCACTCAGAGGCAAGCTGAGTGCAGATTCTGCAAAATTTTTGCAGAGTGTATTATTTATTCTGCTGCAAAATCAATTATATTGAATCAGTCATGCCCAAATTTGAATCAGTTCTTCCTTGTAACAGTTCTAATGGTTCCTACAAATTTCCTATGCTGTAAACTGTAGTAAAGGGCTTCTGTGGGGTGGTGTAGCAAGTTAAGCCATTTTACTACTGGCAGTGACAATCAGCAGAGTGTTGAGAACTTGATTTATTTCATCTTAATACCTGTAGTCATTCAGAACATCATAAGTATATGTGACCATTTCAACACTAGTCTGAGAACATTGACTGTCATAAGTTGTAGACTCTTCTCTTATTTTTCAGACTAACTGAACTGACTGACTGACAGACTCCTCTGATCTGATTTGTACCTTTTCTGTTTCCCAACAAAAATGTAGGAGCTTATATACAGTAAACACAATACACACTACTCTTCTACTATATGAAAACGAGGCCTTAAAAATACCAAAACAATTGTACTCTGAGTAGCCTAGGTTAAGGCTTACTTTTATAATCATAAATAATTGTGTTTGGACATTTATCTATAAACAGTTGAATTCATTATGTTTTCCTATGTATGTATGTGACATTGTACTCTATACCAATTATTCTTATGACATACTCACTGATGTTTCCTAATACAATAATTGAAATACAAATGAGAAGCAATAAATAGTTTAAAATGTGTGTATGTTTATATGATATTCAAAGCCATAACTAAGGCTATAGAGGCAAGATAAAGATAGCAAGCTCATGCATGTTAAAGTGATCCTATGCAGTGATGTTGGTTTGAGCTTATCTGCTTGACCTATATTGTTTTCATCAATTGTATATGTTTACTAATAAACAAAAACAGATTAGTTAGATGTTAGTTGCCTATTGAACGTTTCACTAAACTTCTGACCTTTCCTTAACTGTAAACAAGAACGTTTCACTAACTTCTGACCTTTCTTTAACTGTAAACAACAATTTGTTTTGGACAGTTGTACATAAGAAATATATAATGAGAACTTCAGTTTTATATGAAGCTATTAATTTTAATTACAATATATATGCTAAACTTAGTAACATTGTTCATAAGTCACAACTACTCACAAATTTGTATTTATAGAGAAAAATAACAATTTACTGATAACTGCTCTACAACATATGCTCCCTCTGGGAAAAGGTTGCTCCGTCAACCTTATAATTAAATTATATTAAGTTTTAATCATTTTCACTGGCAAAATATAATGAGCATACATACATGTGACGACATTGATGAAATGACATGAACTAAACAAAATGATAGAATACAAAGAATGGTATATATACATTGTACAAAGGTATTAATATTAAACAGTTGTCACACAAATATGAATTAAAGTTGACATATTTAACACTTCAACACATTGTTTAATAAATGTTTGTATGCAAAAGTCATTTCTATGGTCACATCCTCTTTTTTTCTTGCCATACAAGGAAACTTGGTGCAATAAGAAAACAACACTTTAAGGTGAAATACACAATTTATATACTACAAAGTTTGAGTAAAACATCTAAGTTGGTGGTTAAATAATTCACTAAAAAACTACACGTAGTATAGAGACACTCAAATCATGATTATATCAAGAATGATTGCCATTTAAATCATCTTGAAACAATTCCTTACAGTAATAATGTAAACACTCTCAACTTAATACATAAAATAGCTATTACCATTCAGTGCTTGTGCAATTAAGGTTCGGGTAAAGTGATGTGGCATTACCCTCTGTAACACAACTTTCTGTACTTTCGATTTCACTGTGAGTTGTCTGTGTGTCATGTAAGTTTACTTGATAAAGCCCATGTACTTTTAAAGCAACTCTGACCTTGTACTCAGTTGACAGAATATTCCTCAATTTGATATACTTACTTAAAGGAATCTTAGTTTTCTGTGGTAAGTCAAACTTTTCCTTAGTCAGTGTATTCCATATTTCAGTTTTAATCCAATCAATGCCTAACTTTCTGCACAATTTGTTTTTGTTCTCTCAGTATCCCTATGCTTTTTGTTTAATTTATTTCCATGTTTATGAGTTGGCTTCATAGAATCCATGAAACCATAAAAATATTTTGACTTGTATTCATTTATTAGTTGATAATTTTTTTTTTTTTTTTTGTGAGCTTGTACACTCAGTAATCTTAAGTATAGTTTTGTGGTAATTCCCACTGTTGTGACAGGAAAGTTGAGTAATTTTTTCATGGTTCATTACAATTACTTGTATTGCATTGCCAATTTCCCTATTTGCTACAGACATGCAGGAATGTAAGTTCTAACTTGTGCTTCATATTGAGCACTTGACATTACTTCCTTTTCAATATGTAGATTTATATGGTTCCTTAAAAACCTCTACATCATGCTCTATAGCAGTGCAGTATGCATTTTGACATCTTTCTCATGGAGTAATTGCTCTCGTTACCCTACCCTGCTTTATATTTCCTTACTGAGAAAATTGTTCTGTAGGTAACAGTTCCAGTGTGCTATGAATCATTTGTCCATAGTCTTTATTACAATGTTTTGGTGGAAATCCTTATTATTTTCACCACTTGTGTACACATAACTTGATTTTCCACTCTTTTTATTTTAGAATAGTTAAACTGTCCACTGGCAGACATTTAACTTTCTGACTAGGCTTTTTGCAGCTCATTCTGGAACATATGTTTCCAGAATTTCTTGGCTGTATTCTCCAACTTGTGAAAGCCAACACTATAATTAGTCTTAGCAAGAATAATATTTGCTTTGCTTTGAACTAACATAGGACACAAGATGGGAAATAATATCTTCCATGATTACATATCCACAATAACAGAAATTATACCTTCTTGTAAATATCGACCTTTATCTTGTATGAGTAAGTTAATAATAAAGTCTGTAATGCAAAATGAAACCTAGTGCTGTAATAATGAAAAATAACTTAAAATATTCGTCGACATTTATTTTTGAATTTAGACTGAACTACAGTAATATGTTACATCTTAGCATTACTCGATTATAACAGTGCTGATAGATGGTGGTTAGTATAAAATCAGTAGACATGTCTTTTGATGAAGTTACACCTCACATTTTTGCAAGGGAATGCATAAGCAAATTTCAATTACTCATCTTTCTGGTCAGACAACAGGGTCTGTCCCGTATTTCTAGTTTTCTCTTTTACTGTTATTATTATTATTATTATTTTTTTTTTTTTATTTATTTATTTTTTTTTTGTTTGGTGAAACTTTGCTCTGGGTTTTGAGAAATGTACCTATCTTCATTGCATTTGTTACATGTCATCACATTTCACTTTTGAACATGGTACCAAAGTTAGCTCTGGATTAAACTTTAACCAGTACTTCTGTACATTTTAACTTTATAATATGTTTCTGTTGCTTGTGTGAATTTGTGTGGTTAAAATTTGGATTATTCCTGTCCTGAGCAACTTAATTGTAATAATTTTTATGCACATTTTTTTTTTCACATATACTGTATAAATTAATTAGTTTCAATTTCAGAAGTATATACTTTCATTACTCTGCACTAACAAATACTTCTTTCAAAGTATAAATTCAATACCCTATTGTTGAGTTTGTCATTTACATCTGAACATCCTAGGTGAATTATATTTAAATCTGAAGGTCCTATTATTTTTAGAGAGACTCCATCACCTTTTACATTTTGTATAATACACACTTTTTTAGCTATTTCAATGTAACACTTATTGCACCTTTTCCCATGGCCTTGCAAAAGAGATTTAGGATGTGACCTACCTGGGCATTGTTTATGTGTGTCCATTGCTTAAAATACAGTGGTCTTTGGCATCCTCTGCATACATGGCTCCTGGCAATACAGCTTCCCACTCCTGGGCTTGTCCCTCTGGGTGACCGCATATTTGAAGCAGCAGGCCCTCATCTGCCTTCTTTGTGGCCTTCCCACATGCTTTTGACTTTGTTGGGAGGCGCTCTGGGTTCATCACTCCTGGCTTAAATGTTGAAGCAAGACTGGGGGTTATCTCTGGCTGTTTTCTTACTGCCAAATGCTCTCCTCTTCTGGTAACCTGGATCAGACAGTCTCCTAAGAAGTGACTGCAACCAGCTATCTCCACCATATGTAGTACTCTGCTTCCTTGGGGTGGTGTAGCAAGTTAAGCCATTTTACTACTGGCAGTGACAATCAGCAGAGTGTTGAGAACTTGATTTATTTCATCTTAATACCTGTAGTCATTCAGAACATCATAAGTATATGTGACCATTTCAACACTAGTCTGAGAACATTGACTGTCATAAGTTGTAGACTCTTCTCTTATTTTTCAGACTAACTGAACTGACTGACTGACAGACTCCTCTGATCTGATTTGTACCTTTTCTGTTTCCCAACAAAAATGTAGGAGCTTATATACAGTAAACACAATACACACTACTCTTCTACTATATGAAAACGAGGCCTTAAAAATACCAAAACAATTGTACTCTGAGTAGCCTAGGTTAAGGCTTACTTTTATAATCATAAATAATTGTGTTTGGACATTTATCTATAAACAGTTGAATTCATTATGTTTTCCTATGTATGTATGTGACATTGTACTCTATACCAATTATTCTTATGACATACTCACTGATGTTTCCTAATACAATAATTGAAATACAAATGAGAAGCAATAAATAGTTTAAAATGTGTGTATGTTTATATGATATTCAAAGCCATAACTAAGGCTATAGAGGCAAGATAAAGATAGCAAGCTCATGCATGTTAAAGTGATCCTATGCAGTGATGTTGGTTTGAGCTTATCTGCTTGACCTATATTGTTTTCATCAATTGTATATGTTTACTAATAAACAAAAACAGATTAGTTAGATGTTAGTTGCCTATTGAACGTTTCACTAAACTTCTGACCTTTCCTTAACTGTAAACAAGAACGTTTCACTAACTTCTGACCTTTCTTTAACTGTAAACAACAATTTGTTTTGGACAGTTGTACATAAGAAATATATAATGAGAACTTCAGTTTTATATGAAGCTATTAATTTTAATTACAATATATATGCTAAACTTAGTAACATTGTTCATAAGTCACAACTACTCACAAATTTGTATTTATAGAGAAAAATAACAATTTACTGATAACTGCTCTACAACAAAACAAACAAACAAACTTACAAACTAGCAAACAGAATGAGTAATATACCATGCAAAAATTTTGCAAAGTAATAACATCAGTTGCTAATTTACTTCAGGTCGTAGAAGATTCCCACCACCCCTTATATATTATGTAGCAAAGTGCTTGTAATAATTCAAATAATCCAGAGAGTGTCACCTTTCAGTGAGAGCACTCTCAAATTGCAGAGCTGAATCTTGTCAAATGAATACTGAGTGTTAAGGTAAATCCCCACATATCTTCCTCTGACTGGCTCTTTGCACTCCACTGTGAAGGGTTTTCCATTTAATGGGGAGCCTTTGAATGTGTTACAAATGGAATAGTTCTGAAACAGTTCCACATCGAAATTATCCTCATCAAAGATGTTGCCAACAGCCACATTGAAGTCACGCATTCCAACACCTGAAAATACATGGATATATGGAGTAAGAAATGCAATATTTCCAATAGTCTGTGCATACTGAGAAAAGCCAGTTATTTTATTTGGAATTATAGGATATTCATATAATTTTTTTGTGCTCTTACATACAAGTTATATTATGTTAATTTTCAGTGAAGAATTTTGCCAATTATTACTTAATAATAATGGTTTTGTGTTAGTAAAGAGATTTAATTGCAATTTCAATGTTGATATCAATTTCTAATTTAGTTTTACATACTGTTTGATGTTGAAGTATCATGTTTATACCATAAAATCTGTTAATTCACATATTCTAGTACTGTCTTTTATTTTTTTATTTATTTATTTATTTGGGGTTTTACATCGCTTTCAATACTGTACAGGTCATATCACGACGGGTAGTTGGAAGGGTAGAGGAAACCAGTACATACAGTTTGTTAGGATTCTGTACTGTAAACTGCCGACCAACGGCAAGCAACTACCAGCTTTCCAACTTCAGGCCGTGACGGGGATCGAACCCCGGCCTCAGAGGTGGGAGGCGTTTAGTACTGTCATTGACAAGTATTTTTATGTTAAATTCAAGACAAGTTTGTTAAAACAGCATCAGAGATACCAGTACCCCACAGCCCAGGGATTAGTATTGGACACTATGTTACACATAGAACTTTCAGTGTAAGTATACTATTTAGCTAAAGAAGAAATAACAGAGAAATACATACAAAGTATAATATTCAAATATAGGTAAAATATAGATCCCATTAAATTTTGAAACGGATCTTCATAACTGTCTTGGTACAAAAACAAAATCTGGATTTTCCATTTTTTTATTATTACATGCATGCCTTGGCAGAGGGTGTGTGCTCTCCAAGTGCTCATGTTTGTCCCTTTAGATTCAAGTTAATAAAGTTCAACTGTACTGAATATGTAAAAATTGTAAAAAAAATTGTACAGTATCACCACAAACTTATCATATGGCAATCGAGTTATTTTAATAAATTATTAATACATTGTGATGTTTAATACAGTACATTCCATGCATACTTACTATTTGAACGAAATATCAATGAGTCGCTGGACTCAAAGCTGTCATTGTACACATTATGTGCTGCAAGATAAATCCAAGTGTTGTTTTCAATGAAAGTCACGCTTCCAGCTAAAAATGATAAATACAAAAATACAGTCAAACTTCTTCTTTTTGGAATTCTCTTTCAGGTAGAAGTAGTTACAAATACCTTGAAAAGTCTTTTCCCATGAAATTTACCTCCCCATTCTTTGAAATTCTTGGTTGAGTAAAAATGGTTTTGTGGTTTATAGATATTTAACACAGTTGGCTGACAGCTGTATGGTCCAAAGAACATCAAGAGGGAAAAAAATGATCTTTTGAGTATGCCTGAAATATATGTCATCACGAACAATGGCCATTTGAACAAAATGATTTGCTAATGTGTTGGTTATTTCTCCACTGAAATCGTTTTCACAGGCCATACACCTATCTACTTGTTTTCAAAATTTAGCAAATATACACACCTATCTACTTGTTTTCAAAATTATACCAAATATACCTACATCCTGTAAAAGTGGTTGCAAACATAAACAAAACAAAACCCCTCTGTTTAATACATATTATTGGCTTAAAATGTGATAAAAATGCAAGAAAAAAAAGTTACGATATTTTGTTAATTATACTAGGAAAGTGAGGTTTTTTAAAAACAGATTGATTGTTTAAAATTGTCACTGACCAACTACAATGCTTCACTATAATGGATGATAAATTGAGGCAAATCACTCTACCACTAACACCACTAGAATAAAGACCTGTATGAGGTGTCCATGTATCAGAAAGACTAGTATAAATGATATAGTCATAAAAGGAAAAAGTAAAACAAAGAGGTCTAAAAGTCTGCAAAAGTCTTCATATTTACAAACTTAAAACTCACACAAATCATGAGATCCAACCATTTCCTTCATTTCTTTCATCTGCTATCTTTTTATTTTACTTATGACACAGTAATCCTGCATGATCATATAACTTTTTTCTCAACCATTTAAATCTGTGTCACTGCATTCAAAGCATCAGGCGACAGAAGAAATGTGAAATAAAAAGACTTACCTTTTCGAGCATTCAAAACACCAGAAGAAATCAATTTTTTTTGTGTGTGTATGAGCGCAAGTATCTTCATAACATTGAAATAAACGTCCTATTCTGAATATGTAAAATGTTGTATAATGGCTACGACACATATACCTTGAATAAATAATGCTATAATTGATTCACACAGTATTTTTTTAAATTCTAGCAGCACTCTAATTATTTTAAGGACCTGACAAAAAATACCAAAATGGTAATTGCGAAACCATATTCAAGCAATGCTATAACTTATTCTGCTAGGTCATGTGACTCCATCTGTATGAACAGAGATGTCGAAAATACTGAAAATATATGAAAACAGCCTTTAAAAGGTAGAATTCTTCAGTTCTGTTCTTTCAGAACTGGGACACTATTTAACAGTCAGGTACCCAGGTCTACAGATACCCATTTACATCACTATTCATTACCATCAACATCTTGGGCTCTGAAGATTTCATAACAAAGATGTCCCTCTGTATCTGAAGTGATGTTAGCTGCAAGATATGGACGATCAGCATCAGTTGTGGCATTGAAAGCTTCCTTTCTGTATTTGTACATTGGAAGAGTATCTGAAAGGGAGCAAAGATAATGGCCAAGTAACAATGCTTATGTCCAAAAAGGAATAGTCTACATAATATAGTGTGTCCATCTTCAGGTTAAGATCCAATAGGGAAAAAAAGATTGTTGGGGGGAGACCAGGTGGGAGGGGGCTATAATCTAGTATAGATGCATTCAGAATGGGAAACCCACAAGGGCAGGATTTGGCAACAGGATACACATGACTAATATACCGTAATGTCTGTAATAAAAGCCCCCTATCTAATAATACCCCCTAAATATCAGTGACCAAGGTCAGAAACTGAAGAATATGTTACTCAAATTTAAAATGCCCTATAATTTTACAGTTTTTTAGTCTAAATTTAATATATATGATGCCAATGTTGTAAAATTATTAGAAAAAATAGCATCAGAGATGCCTGTACCCCACAGCCTGGGGAAATATTTTTCAACACCATGAGATATGGAAGTAGTGTAACAGTACAAAGTTCAAGATACTTTCAGAGCAGTGTAAGTTATATTAAGGTCCAAATAATGCTTAAGTAGAGAAAATAATATCTAAGGAAAAGAAATGTATATAAAGATGAAGTTTTAAAACAAGACAATTCAATAATAAAATGACAGCATTTAACAGTAAACCAAAAATGGCCGAATTATGGTTTGGATGTTTTGAATATTACCCATGCATACAGAAGTGGCAATACATTCAATGAATGCTTATGTGTGGTGTTGGAGAAAAGCCTGTGGCTCACTTGATGAAATTCCATCTGTTACAATGGGAACTTGCAAAAGGAAATTCTTAATGAATTCTAATATGACTTTAACAGTGCTTAATCTGCATCAACAGACAGACTCAAAGGTGCAACAAGATTTTAAAGGTCAATACAGCAAGGTCAAAGGTCAATCAGTGTTATACCATGACGTGGCACACCTAAAACCCTCAACCAATGTCCCTACCAAGTATCAACTTCCTACACCTCTTACAGTTTCCAAGATATAGCCCAGACCAGGTATTATAGGTCAAGTTCACTACGGCAAGTACAAAGGCCAAATCAAGGTCACACCATGATGTTGCACACCTACTACCCACAACCAATGTCCTCACCAAGTATCAGCTTCCAACACCTTACAGTTTCCAAAATATAGCCCAGACAAGATTTTATAGGTCAAGGTCACTACGGTAAGGGTCAAAGGTCAAATCAAGGTCACACTATGACATTGCACACCTACACCCCCTAACCAATGTCCCTACCAAGTATCAACTTCCTACACCTTACAGTTGCTGAGCCCGGACAAGGTTTTATAGGTTAAGGTCACTACAGAAAGGTCAAATCAAGGTCAGACCATGATGTTGCACACCTACAACTCCTAACCAATGTTCCTATCAAGTTTCAACTTCCTACACCTTACGGTTTCCGAGATATAGCCCGGACAAGGTTTTATAGGTCAAGGTCACTACGGCAAGGTCAAAGGTCAAATCAAGGTCAGACTATAATGTTGCACACCTACAACTCCTAACCAATGTATCAACTTCCTACACCTTACGATTTCCGAGATATAGCCCGGACAAGATTTTATAGGTCAAGGTAACTACAGCAAGGTCAAAGGTCAAATCAAGGTCAGACCATGACGTTGCACACCTACACCCCCTAACCAATATCCCTACCACGTATCAACTTCCTACACCTTACGGTTTGTGAGATACAGCCCGGACAAACTATTTCCCGCCGCCCGCCCATCCGGACACCATGGGTGAAACAATACCCCGACAGCCCTTAAGGGCTGTGGGGTAAAAAGCATAAATATTAACTCTTGTAGTTTTAAAGTAGCTGTGTTCAAGCAAAACTATGCAATAAAATACTTTACACTTTGATGTTTTCAGCCATTTTTGTTGGCCACTACATCTACAGAGAAAATTGAAAAATTTTGTTGTAATTTTAATTTTTATTAGATAAATACTTACCATTTCCTGACCATTGCTATATGTTGGTGCCATCCAACTCACTGGCCAACGTTGAGAAACGTTTTAAGAAACCTTAAGAGGCCAGTGAGTGAGTGTGAACTAGCATGTCCCCCTAGTGGTCATGTGACCACGCTAGTAAACAACCTTCATTATTTTTGTTGCAGAAAATACTCCCCTAGTACTGAATCTGCGGGGAGGTAGGGGGGGACTATCCTGGTCAGGAAATGGTAAGTATTTATCTAATAAAAATTAAAATTACAACAAAATTTTTCAATTTTATTGCGAAAAATACACTTACCATTTCCTGACCATTGCTGAATGCAGCCTTCATGGAAGGAGGGCAGTACTAGAATATAAAGACCCAGTACACCACTCTGCACAGCTATCATACACAGCACAATCCTATAGGCATTCAGATCCAAACTGACCTCCCAGATGAGGCAGAGGAACTGTTGAGCACTACAAAAACAACACAGCCTTGTTGTTGTTGTTGTTGTAGGAAGGAAGTAATTATTACAGAGACTCACTACCTAGCCTACAACTAAAACATTATGAGAAGTTTACATTGAAATTTACATGCATACAACAACATATAAACTTCCAACAGTCACCACATACCATACAGATCCCCTAAATCATAGTATGTAGTTGAAGATCTCACAAATTGACAGTTATTGCCACAGTTGAATGCTGTATCTAGACAAACATCCAACAGCCACACAGGTGACACAAATATTGGAAGTGTCATCAGCATATTGTGTAATTCCAAGTCTGTATGAAGTCAACAAATCTGCATAATATAAAAACAGATAGTATGACAGACATACAGCTGCAAATGCATACTAAAGTATCAATATAAGTATCAGGCATATACTTATAAGATAACAAACTGTAGGACACAATATCAAAGTCTGACCACAAGCAAACCAAGCAGGTGAGACTGAAAAATGGTAAAAAAGTTATGGTTTCCAGTAACATGCATCTAAAAATTCATATACAGAAACACTAACCTAAAACCTGAAGATTCTTGCTTTGACTCGCTGCTGTTGAGTCAGAATTTGAAATCTCCTCAGTCAAAATGATAGTCTGCCTACAGCAAGATAAGATAGTTGACCTGAAAATATCTGCTGTAAAGCCTTCGTAACTAGGCACAGACAAGACATAATAATTCCTCATTGAATCCTTTGTCCCAAGTAAAAGTATTTCAAAACCTCACAAGACAAAGAGATCTATCTTGAGTACCAGTGATTGAGAGCTGGCATATCGACCGGCTTAACTGAAGTAGGCCCATCCGAAGCCAACTGATTCTTGGCTAATAAATGGCCAGAGGCACTTGTGAGCAATACTCACTTAAAGTAAGGGAAGACAATGCCAACGAGAATTACCCTTCTTCCTTTGCCTAATGCCAAAGTCAAAAGAAAGACCGTCTTGAAAGTTAATAACCTCCAAGAAATCTTCCCCAAAGGCTCAAAAGACTGTCGGGTGAGACCAAACAAGACCAGAGACAAAAGGTAAAGAAGGCTTAACCTATTGGCTACTGGATTGTCTCTATAGAAATATGTCAACAATCTATACAGCTGAAGAGTTCTAGAGACTTATTCCCCTTCAAGGAAAGCAATCTACCATTGTTATTCTGTAACCAGCAATAGTAGATGGCTTAAGATTCTTTTCCTTAAAGAAATAATTAAGGAAATTTGCTACATCTACAAAAGTAGTATCTGAGAAGTTCACCACAAAGAAGCCTCAGATGGAGGTTTGTGCATAGATCTACCAGGTCCCACAACCAAGAACATCCACCATGACCATCATGATTCAATCATGATGAATCTGCACCTGCAGGTGGGCATCTTCTAAATTACCTGAAGAATCCTTGGCTATCCTGGTGCAACCATGATGATTCTGCACCTGTAGGTGATCATCTTGAATCACCTGAGGAATGAGAGCCACTGGAAGAAACACAAAGCTGTCCAGATCCTCCCAAGAAATAAGTAATGCATCTGTTCCCCAAGCCCCACAGTCTAAGAAAGGAAACACATACACTGGAAGCTTAAGATTCAGGTTGCTGGATACCAATGGCAGAATGATTGAACTCACCTACAAGGGAATCCATGAAAAGGAACCTTTGTGGAAACAGATCCACCAGATCCCAAAAATAAGATATCCCTAGCCACTCTGATGCAATCCAGATGATTCTGCACCTAAATCTTGGAGTAGCCCTTCTTAATAGCTACAAAAAGAATTTTCTTGCCTTTCCTGAGATCTTTGACTTATCAAGATAACCTCTCAAGGATCTCACTGAACAAAGAAACTTATCTGGCAGAAAAGCATAATCTAAAGAAGGTTTCAAGCAGGAATGACTACAGGTTGAAAATCAAAGGAGCCTTAAAAAACAAATGATTCATCTGCATCACCTGAAGAATCAAGGTCACAGGACCAAACAAACTGTCCAGTCCATCCCAAGAAAAGTTGAAAAAGACAAGGAAACACATTCCTGAAAGCGGGTACCTCCCTACCTGTTCAGATAGGAAACCACTGAATAAATATCTGGGGAAATCAACAGATTCAGAATCCGAATCAGACCTCCAAATGATTCTAAAGGTAGTAGCCCTGTTAATGTGGAGTCTCGACCCCTCATGATACAACAGACCACTGGCTGTTTGATGCCATAATTGTGCATCCCAACATTTAAAGAAAGCATCTAATAACAGAAGGAGATTGTGCTCCTTCTGATGAAGTAATGGAAGCTCCTGCAAATTGAAAAGTCGTTCCACCACTGAAGATGGAACCTGAGAACAGAAAAACTGGTACATTATCTGTGTATTATGTGTGGTATCTGTGGTACATTAGCAGATAGCCTTGGGGTTACCTGATAAACAAATAACCCAATGGCACTGTTTTCTCCTATGAAGCCATACCGCCACCAAAGAAATGGCTTCCTTAGAAACCATTAGCCGGAGAAGATGCTTTGCTATGAGTAAAGAAGTACCCTAAGGTGTAATCTGCAATCCAAACTAAAAATCCTGGTGTATTAGCCAAGAAGTTTTTTTTTTTTTTTTTTTTTTTTTTTTTTTTAATTTTATAAGCTGGTGAAACCCAATGCCTTCTACTGCAGCCATCAGGTTCAGTATCCGTTGATGCCATAGTAAAGTCGAAAATAAACCCTTTTCAAGCGCAAGCAATGAAATGGTCTGTACTGGTAAAGAATGATGCGTTCTTATAGATCCCACATTCTCACCATGGAACAACATAGCAAACAGGCAGTGAACCGATGTGAATTGTCATCAACAGGGAAGTGAAGATAAGAATTGCATGAATCCGGCTACGAAAGAATGCAACTGTAAGGAAACGAGTAGGCACACCCATTTACTTACTAGTAACAATTAATTGCGAAAATCCCAACTATGCGAAATTAAGGTACATGTAAAGGTTTATTACCTGACCTCAATTATTAGTGGTAGCCATCTCTTCCCAGCTTATCACAACCAATAAAGTGTAAAATTGTAGCGATATCACCATCTCACTGGTGTTATCGCCCTTTTGTCGATCATTCCATACACAGCTTTATGCAAACTGATGTCTGCCGCATTTTATTCATTTATTCTTAACACCCATGTCCACAAACTGCTTTAGGAACATGAATAAGCAATCCCTCATGGTACTGTTGCCTCTGTGAAAGGTAAAGAATGGTTGAAGATTATCCTCTTACTATGTTGAGATGTAAGGTGTAGTATATCTGCACTAGTGGACAACCACTACTCCTAAAGATTACTCCTAACCCCTCTAAATCTTCAGAGGAGAGTTTTGTAACAGAGTTGGAGGATAAAGTATCATAATGGGCAGAAAAGTGCCCTGGGCACTCATCCCCTTTCTAGCCATGTGTAGGAGTTTGCTCCTTCCCAAACAGAAGAAACACTATACACCTGAGATCACAAAATGAAGTTTTCCTGGACATCTGGTCAAAAGTTCAGCAGGAGAAAACCTCATTAAGAGTGAAAAATGCACTTTTAATTCTACCAAACTCATCTAAGAGATAAGATAGAGAAAAGTACGACTTGTAACACTCCTGTTGAATAACAAGTTGGAGAACTGATCCCAGCACTGCCCAACAAAAATTCCTGATCACTGAGGACTGTAATTGCAAAAAACTCTGCACACAGCCCAAGGCAAAAAAGAAACTCTGTGAGCTCCTGTTAATCCTTA
This sequence comes from Sabellastarte sp. h YS-2021, assembly GCA_964017235.1. Taxonomy (NCBI): domain Eukaryota; kingdom Metazoa; phylum Annelida; class Polychaeta; order Sabellida; family Sabellidae; genus Sabellastarte; species Sabellastarte sp. h YS-2021. The sequence goes on along the minus strand of OZ024934.1, from coordinate 79,258,124 downwards.
GCTCCTTGAAGATGTCCTGCCAGAGGTCCTGCTAGACCACTTCAAAAAATTATCCAGGCCTTAACAAGCTCTCTGTAGCAGAAACCAGAGAACCTGTACTCCTGAATAATAAATTGACAATGGTTACAAGTTCATATGTACCGGTGACGGTTTCAGACCAGCTGAAAAACCGGTAAAACATCACAGAACAAAAGCCAATTACTGAGATGAATCACAGCTCCGGGAAACTGACAAACCGATTCCTGACCTTTTGGGAGGTATGGAAACTCGATTGTCTTCGGATGACGTCATGCAGGTATTTTCCTCCGTGAAAAGTTCCGACTGAACCTCACCGGAGGAAATGCACGGTGAAAAAGATCAACTCTGCATCCGGAACTTGCCCACGATGTAGTAACCAAGAAAAACAATGATGTCTGCCACCACGGGGAATTCCAACCGGTGACCTGTTCGGTAGAGCATGATGTGGTGAGATCTTTGCTACCAAACGCCTGGCTATACGAACCCGACGTGTGATAAGCTTTGTGACAATCGAATTGTCTCCATCGTTTCCTTTGTCGCCTAGCAACATGTAAACTGTCCCTGCCGGAGCTAGTATGACTGCCGACAGTTTCAGTGTTAATAAAAGAAGTAAATCTTCAAAAATTGCATAAAAAAAGAACTCCCATATGATGTAATACGAGAGTTATGAAGAAAAAACAGGCATTCTGAGCAGCAGAAGATCTTCATCCAGCGACAAACTTCCCTGTCGCCATTTTACAAAAAGTGGTAAACAATCCATGAAGAAATGTCTACAAAAGCACTTTTCCTCTGTGCTTTTCCTCTTAATTTGTCCTGAGAAGACATTGTCAATACAGACGTCTTATAACAGAACTCAAAAAGTCCAAATACTAAATAAAAATCCGAAAAGAAAATAAACATCCACACTCTAGGATGGCCAACAAAAATAATGAAGGTTGTTTACTAGCGTGGTCACATGACCACTAGGGGGACATGCTAGTTCACACTCACTCACTGGCCTCTTAAGGTTTCTTAAAACGTTTCTCAACGTTGGCCAGTGAGTTGGATGGCACCAACATATAGCAATGGTCAGGAAATGGTAAGTGTATTTTTCGCAATAAAAGTAAACATTTGAAAAATTAATGCTGAAAAGACAATATGATTCAATTATTTAAAGGTGGATATTTCATTGAATGGAAATTTGTTTTATACTTTTGCATGTTGTTCCCCAGGGCTATTATTGCAGAAATTATGATATATCCCTTCAAAAAGTCAAAATATGTCGAGCAATTACTCTGGTGGATAAATATATTGGATCGTCAACTTAACTGGAGTTGGATGAAGTTTGCTCTTTCACAAAAGATCTTGTTTAGTAATTTTGCTTATGGAAGAAATTGAATAAATTGAAAAATAACTTTCTTGCTAAGTTTAGATTAATTACGGATCTAAAATTTATAACAAAAAAGCTGCATACCATCAAACATTTTGTGCAGATAAAAGCTATCACATGTGCTTGATAATATCAATTGAGGAGGGGAACTGGAATCAAAGTGCAGACACTTGGTCTCATCATTGGTGGGTCTAATGAATGCCTCCTCATACAGGACTGTCAAATTGGCTTCTCCGCCAGATGTCAAGTGTATATGAAAGCTACTGCTGTGAGGTCCGAATGAGACCTGTAAAAAATATAATATGTAAGATCCCAGTTACACATCCAAGGATGGCCCACTGGATCGCGCCAGGTTTCCTAATATGGAAAATGTTAAGTGATTTACGGTCATCTTTTCCATCCGTAAGGTCATACATAACATCCCTAATGTTCATGTGAGATCCGTAGTGGCATTGTGTGATCCGTAGTGACATGCCAAGGATCAGATACGATCCCTAGGACATTACAGAAAAATCAAAACTGTTTGATATTTCCGTAAAGTATGTATGGACCTTAGTATCTGTAGCTCTTTCGTATCTCATCCATAGCTCATCCGTGAGTGACCTTATTGTCCTTAAACCCATCCTGGATGTCCTTATGCCATCGATTTCATCCTTGATGCTTCCACGGCAATAAATATCGGATTCCATAAAAACATTGCTGGATCTAACTGGATCTGCTATGGACTGACAGGGAAAGGGTTTGCAGATTAAAAAACAGTCATAAGACCAATCCTTTGTGCAGTCTTTTCATCCGCAAATCCGTCTGAGGCAGTCCTAGCAGATACATGGCAGATCCGTGACAGTTCAGTAAATATTTTACAAGTCATGACCCACCCTCAACCCTTGTGCATCCCAGGTGTCAGTTACCATATATGGAACCGTGGGCTATATCCATGGTGCATCCAGCTATGTGTAACTGGCCTCTAATGGGAACAACTTGTATACTGTAGAATCTACATTTAAATAGAACGTCCAGTATTGATGGGATATGATTCTAATTTACAGTAACATCTACAAAATAATGTAAAAGAATTTCCTGACTTTAATTTGACCTTGAGTTTAACATTGCTCTCAAAGTCAAAGTTGAGGTTTTACGTCGCGTTCAACAGTCAGTGTCATATTGGGATAGGTCCTCAGCAATGTCACTTGGGGGACTCAAACCCACAGAGGTGACAGCCTGTGATTAGATACCAAATTTGCTAACCACTAGGCCACCGAAGACCTAGCTTACAACACATTATACAGGTTATATCATGATGGGTAGTTTTAAGAGTGGAGGAAACCATTACACACATTTTAACACATTAAATTGAAAATTTTAATTACTTAAATGCAGCTTTTATAAGCTACAAGCTTACCATGTGGAACTGAATGCTATCTCAGGAGGCAGCAGGAATCCAGCCAACATCCAAGAAAAACAGATGTCTAGTGTTGACTGAATTCCCCTGTCTGAAGGTGTACCATAGCAGTACACTCTCGCGATTCGTTCTTCTTTTCTCGTTGAAATTTAGATCGTCCCCCTAAGCTGTAATACAGCAGGGAGGCTGGGTGGGACTCTCTTCAGTTCCACATGGTAAGCTTGTAGCTTATAAAAGCTACTTTTAAGTAATTAAAATTTCAATTTTATTGTGCTACAATAGCTTACCATGTGGAACTGAATGCTGAATCTAACCACTCGGTGGAGGGATTACAGCTGAGACTGGAGAAATTTGTCAATTTTTCTTGGATTTCGAATTAAATAGATTAGAATGAATGTTTGAAAAACCAGTCTGAGTCCCACTTACAGGGGCCCAGTTCCGGAAACCGGACCTGTAAGAAGCAAAAAACCAGAATATTAATGAATGACAGTACCAATACTGTCTGGATGTTTTGGTAGGAGTAAGTGCAGCCGTGCTCACTTATGCAAAGTATAGCCCACAAAGGGCTTCACTGCAAATGAACACAAGCCCTAAGCTGGAGATCTAATTAATTTGCCACCCTAAATATGAGATTATAGGCACACTTGAATAAAACCTTAAAATAGCATACAGTTAAATACGTTAATAATGGATAAAAGACCTTACCATAACATCCTGAGGAGGTAACCAAATACCTAAACCCTGGGATAGACTCCAATGGTAGCTAGAGCAGGAATAGTCACCGGAGACACACTTTGAGAACCTTCTCTTGCTAGTTGGTTTTTGGCTTTTGGCTATGAAGTCTGAAGAAGGGAACAAGGCAACCTGTCTGATGGGCCTAGATTAGATACTTTGTTTGCAACACAAGCATGAATTTGGCTGCAGCACTTGCCGGAGGCTAAAGCTAGCAAGAAAGCAGTTTTGAGAGTAAGATGTTTGAGGTCTGTGTCTTTCATAGGTTCAAAGGGTGCTTTTTGTGAGCTCATTAAGCACAACAGAAAGGTTCCATTTTGGAATATTCCTGGAACTTTTTGGACGATCCCTGTGAAAACTGGAGAGTAACCTGTTAAGGTCTGAGCTTTGGGAAATATAGAGCCCCGCTGGGACCAAGGTGTCAACAATGGCCGTCCTATTACCATCAATGATCAAAGGGTGCCTGTTTAGATCTTGGTACAGGTACATGAAAAAGACTGAAACTTGTTTCACACGGGGAGTGGAGAAATCCACCGAATTTTCTCTGCACCATTTCTCAAATAGAGCCCGGTTTGACTTGTAGATGGTCCTTGTTGATGACCTTTGAGGGGCAGCAATTCTCTCTGCCACCTCCACAGAGAAGCCTTGTTCTTGGAGCTGTCCACTCCTAGACACCAGGCATGGAAGCTGAGATGTTAAGGATTGATGTGAAACACATAGTTGTGGGACTGTTTGAGAAGAATTCTTGACACTGGTAGTTGAAGTAGGATCTCTGTTGAGAACTGCACTAGGGTCCCAAAACCAGGGCATCCCTGGCCAGCCTGGGGCTATTACAATGATCAGAAAACTGCATTGCCTGATTTTTTGGATCACCCTGTAAAGGAGAGCTGTGGGAGGGTAAGCATAAGCAGTGAGACCCGACCAGTTTATGTTCAGAGCATCTATGTCCCAAGCATTTTGGTCTGGCACTGGAGATACATAGAGTGGAACTTTGTGGTTCACATGAGTGGGAAATAGATCTAAATGAGGAGTGAACCACTTTTGACAGATCTGTTTGAACACCTGCTGATGCAGTGACCATTCTGTTGACTGGACTTGGTTCGACCTGAACAGAAGATCGGCCACCACATTCAGACACCCTGGAATGTGTCTGGCTTTTAAGGTTATCTGGTAATGGTAGCACCAGGTCATGATCTTCCACAGGAGAGCATGCATCTCCGCCGAGTGGGTTCCTCCTTGTTTGTTTATGTAGGCTACTAATGTTGAGTTGTCCCTAGCAACAAACATTGTTTGGTTTTGACACTGGTCTTTGAACTTTTGAAGGGCCAGAGAAACCGCCTTCAACTCTAGAACATTTATGTGTAACCTTTTTTCCCTGTCTGACCACAGACTCTTTGTGGAGGCTTGCTCTAAGTGAGCGCCGGAGCCATTGTTTGAGGCGTCTGTAAAGAGTTGAATACTGTGGTCTTTGGGATGAAGGTCTGCACCTTTCATCACGTTTGTGGGATTCTGCCACCACTCTAGGTATGCTCAAAAGGTTTCTGTCCAAGGAAGGAGGCTGTCCATCGACTGAGGATATCTCCAGTGCTCTTTGAGATGAAACGGAAAGGGCCTCACATGAAGGTGTTCCTCCGGGACCATTTTCTCCGTTAAGGCAAGCAACCCAATTAGTGACCCAAGCAACCCAATTATCAAACATCTTGCAGTCAAAACATGTTTTGACTTTAGTCGTAGGATCAAATCCTGAAGTTTGAGCCATCTCTCTTGAGTGGGTTTTGCAAGGGCTGAATCTAGGTGGTATTCGTAGCCCACGAACGAAAACACCTGAGCAGATTTTAGTTCGGATTTCTCTTGATTTATTATCCACCCTAAGGACTGAGTCAGGTCTACCACTGTCTGAGTATTCACTTGTACTTCTTTCTGAGACTGGGCCCTGGTAAGCCAGTCGTCCAGGTATTGGTGAAGTCTGATTCCCCTTGTCAGAGCCATCAGCTTCACTTCCTTTACAATCATTGTAAAGACCTATGGGGCTGTGGCTAGGCCGAAAGGAAGGGAGGTAAACTGGAACACCTGTGACTTGTGGCAAAGGTATTTCCTTGAGTTTGGGTGGATGAGGATGTGAAGGTAGGCGTCTGATAGGTCTATCAACGACACCCATTCTCCTTGAATCAGCGAGGTCCTGCTGGACTCTAGCATTTCCATTTTGAACCTTTCTACAAGTAGAAAGGTGTTGAGCCTGCTTAGGTCTATTACCGGCTTCCACCATTGTACGGCTTTTCATTAGTTACACAAGGGTCATCCCCTTTGCCAGCTTCTCTGCAAGATGGACAATAGTTATGTGTATCAAAGAGGAAGCAAAAGTGGCGACATTTTGATGATCTGAGCTTGTTAGAACTCGTTTGGTGGGAGGATATTTTTACAGCAATAAATCCGAGCAGCTCGAACCGGCCGCGGACTGTCACATAAATGAAAAAGTTAAGAAATACTTATCCTGCAGAATTCAAAGTTATACAGAATAAGCTATGATCAATAATAAAGTAAATGGCTGAATAGAAACATCCAACAATACATATATCCTGAGAAAACAGTGAAATAGAGTAAGCATTTTTGAAACGGTTACTAGTCACATGGCCAACAAGAAAAGAAGGACAAATCATGACAGTGCACTGCTATGGTACACCTTCAGACAGGGGAATTCGGTCAACACTAGACATCTATTTTTCTTGGATGTTGGCTGGATTCCTGCAGGCTCCCGAGATAGCATTCAGTTCTGCATGATAAGCTATTGTAGTGCAATAAAAAGTAGTTTCGCTTATTTCCAAGCTTGCCTTACAAAGGACCGTATGCACCAAAACACACACAATATGAACTGATAATAAAGTGAGAACTCCTACAACATAACCCATCAACATTCATGTATGACACAATAAAAGAAGAATTTTTCAACTTTCATCAGATGGTTGGTATTTTCAGCATATACCATTGAGCTCAAGTTCAGCTGAAAAGAACTTCTTTGTTTCTTTACCCGTTTTGAAAATTATTATCTTCAGCACTTTGTTCAGTGTGAAAAAGGGTTGCATCTGAGTCTATGCTATTGTACCAGTGTGGTGCATATACAAGCCTTCACACTAAGTGTTAACCCACAACCTGGGGATATAGTTTTCAACACCATTAGATATAGAAGTACATGTAGTAAAACAGTACAAAGATCGGGATACTTTTAGAGCAGTGTCAGTTATATAAAAGTCCAAATAATGTTTAAATAGAGAAAATAACGCCTAAGACAAAGAAAATGTATGTAAAGATAAAGTATTAAAACAAAAACAATTCAATAGCAAGATGACAGCATTAATCAGTAAACTAAAAACTGTGAAATTTAAAAAATTATCAACTGGAGAATACCTGTCAATGGAAATAGCACAATTATGTAAAAGGACATGTGCATACAACTGTTATATACAATAATCAGTTGCACCACTCCATATATCGTTGTCATAAGAGAAACATGTCTAAAATATGGCAGGTGAACACACTTTGGCAGAGCCAAAGTTATAAAGGTCACACCATGATGCACACCTACACCCACTAACAAATGTCGCTACCAAGTGTCAACCTTCTACACCTTACAGAATCCAAGAAATAGCCCGGACAAGATTTTAAAACTCATGGTCATTATGACAAGATCAAAGGTCAAGTCACGGTCACACCATAACGTTGCACATCTACAACTCCCAGCCAATGTCCCTACCAAGTATCAACTTACTACACCTTACGGTTTCCAAGATATAGCTCGGTCAAGATATTAAAGGTCAAGATCACTATGGCAAGGTCAAAGATCAAATCAAAGTCACACCATGATGGGGCTCACCTACAACCCCCAACTAATGTCCCTACCAAGTAACAACTTCTTACATCTTACGGTTTCTGAGATATAGCCCAGACAAGATTTTATAGGTCAAGGACACTATGGCAAGGTCAAAAGTCAAATTAATGTCACACCATGATGATGCAAACCTACAATCCGCAACCAATGTCCCTACCAAGTATCAGCTTACTACACCTTACGGTTTCCGAGATAGAGCCTGGACAAGATTTAATAGATCAAGGTCACTACGGCAAGGTCAAATCAAGGTCACACCATGATGTTGCACACCTGCACCCCCTATCCAATGTCCCTATTAAGTATCAACTTCCTACATCTCACGGTTTTGGAGATATACCCGAAAAAAGATTTCAAACTCAAGGTCACTCTGGCAAGGTTAAATCAAGATCACACCACGACGTTGCACACCTGCACCCTGTAACCAATGTCCCTACCAAGTATCAACTTCCTACACCTTACGGTTTTTAAGATACAGCCTGGACAGTATTTTTCCAGCCACCTGCCCGCCCACCCGACAAATCACCCATCTGGACACCATGGGTGAAAACATTACCCCGACAACCCTTAATGGATGTGGGGTGAAAATGAAAACAATTGCACAATAGCTGAATAAGTAAATAAAGTTATATATAATGGATCACCTTTGCTCCTTCTGCAAAAGATTCCAATTTCAGCGTTTTAAAATCAGATAGGCGCCTAAAGTAGAAACCCTCCTCATCACCAGGTGTAGGCTCCACATAAATCACAACTCCGGTACACTCATCACCAGGGGTCTTTGTGAGCTTGACCACTGTGCCATTGCCTTCCTCCCAACAGGACAGGTCATCCACAGTATGGATGTATCCAAAATCAACTGAAAATACAAGTTAAATAAGGATAATAACAGCTGAACCATTTTTAGTCGATGCTTAAGTTTCCACATACTTGTCACTTATATTCCCTCAGTTTTCCAGAATACGTCAGCCTTTTCTAGGAATCATTTTTAAGTAAAACAGTTTCATTTATGGCTTTCACCCTCCCTTTAAAGCCAGTAGCAGAGCAGCAGGGCATGGTAGCACAGTGAAAAACATACTCATCATCCATCTCTCAGGTCCTGGGGTTGAGTTTCTGACCTGAACTGAAGTTGAAAAGTGGATAGTTGCTTGCCAGTGACAGATGGTCTTCAGTGCAGAATCTTGACACCCAATTAGTATTCACTGCTTTCCAAAGTTATCCCCCTCTACCACCTGTTTTGGGGCCATGATGGCACAGTGGTAACAACCTCACCTCCCACCTCTGAGGTTGGCAGTTCAAACCCCAGACCTTATGTGGGAAAGTTTGTAGTTCCTTACCGATGGTTGGCAGTTTACAGTACAGAATTTTGACCAACTGTATGTACTGGTTTCCTCTGCCCATAGAACTACCTGTCATGATATGACCTGTACAGTGTTGAAAGTGACATAAAACCCCCAATAAATAAATAATTAAATCAACCACCTGTTTTGATGTTAACCTATACAATGTACTGAAAGCGACATGAAACCTAAAACAATCAATTAATTTATATGTCAGTGGTTGTGGAATATAATTCTTTACCAGTCCTGTACTTGATAAGTTAAAAAATATAATCAAAAACACCTCATACAATAACACTATCCCCACCTGATAGACCTATTACAGCACACAATTGTTTTAGTGGAATTTCGAGTTTAGTGGATGACAAATACATTGCTTTGTCATTCAAATAATAGTTTTCCATTTCTTTTTTTTTTGGCTTGTATTTTGCTTGGAGTTTTTACAAACTTTATTTTAATTTTACTGGAAAAAAGCACCTAAATTCTAGGCTTTAACGGAGTTAGTGACATCCATGCTCTATTTGACAAGGGGGCTCAAGTTGTATAACAGTGGTAAAGTGTTACCAATGTTTTTAATGGAAAGAAACAATATTTTAATATTTCATTCTGGTTCTCTAGGTTATAAACAATTGTTTTAATGCAGTCAGCCAGTTTTTGGTTCTGTCACATTACTAGAAATGGGCTTTAACATTGATGAGTTAAGATTCCATATACTTGATCAGGTGGCTCAGTGGTATAGTGTCAAATGTCAAACCTAGTTGATAATTACTTACAGATGCCCAGTGGCTACAATGATTTAAAACGGCTGTCTTGATATTGACTTACACAATTTGTAGAAAGCGACTGAAATAAAAAGGAGACGAGAAGTGTGAGATAAATAAAAAAAGAAAAAGTCCTGGCAACAGAACTAGAAATTTGTCTACACTAAAGTATTGTACACATTTATAGTTTCTCTTTTGAGACTACATGATTTTAAGGTACAATTGCAGCTTCAGATCAAAAGAATTAAACGGTAAATGGTGCTAATGTATTGTTCACATTTATAGTTTGTCTTTTGAGACTACATGATTTTAAGGTACAATTGCAGCTTCAGATCAAAAGAATTAAATGGTAAATGGTGCATACACTGATCATTTAAACAGCTCATTTTGTAGTTTCAATAAGCCAGAGTAAACATTTGAAATTTAATTGGCACAAAAAGATTGCTTCTGGATGAATACACTGGGTTTTCTTGCGTAAGAGTATATACTGGTATATTATCGCATATCTCTATGATTAAAGTTTGTAATTGTTTTATTTTTCACTTACCAATCCTGCTGACCTTCTGGGTATTAACACCCACACTGCCCATATTACTGCCTGTTGGGTTGCTATAGTAATATGTTCTGACACCATCTCTGTAATCTCTGTTTAGAATCTCATAGTCTGAATGGTCAAAAGTCTCAATTTTCCATGGAAATGGTCCTAAAAAAATTGCACCGTTTAGCCAAAATAGACAAAAGTCCAACAACTTTATGTTTTACCACCAAACTATAATGTGAAATTTTGTGTCCAACAGATGGTGTTTTCTTCAGAGGAGAAACACGTCTAGTTTTAATTTACCATGAGCCCTTCTAATTCATACATAAATAAATATCTGTCTGGGAAGGTATTCATCAAGAGCTTTATCTTCAACATATAATATCTATACTTTAGGGTTTAAAAGTATATTAATTTTGAGCATAAAACCCAAACTTACATTTGAATTTCAACGTAATACTGGTTAGGATGTCACTTTAGCATGGAAAGTTAAAGTTTTGTGTAATGGCACTCATAAAAATTCTTGATCTCAAATCAGACTCACTGTGGATCTTAAATGAAGTTGTTTTTTATTTCTGAAAAAGCATGATTGTCTGTTTATACACAGTTCTGTACAGTCGCAACAACTCATTTTTGAATTTTACTTCACAACCTTATTGTCCCTATGACCTCGTATCTGGTTGGTGCATGTTTACACACAAGCCGCCCTGTATAGTCATTTTGCCCCCCTCTTTAACCCTCTCTGGCATATATATTTTAGTTTAGCATGTGACAGCCTGTGGTAGGTTTATCAAACATTTCAGAAAATTCCCTACATGATGGAAACGGGGTCAGTGTTGTGGCCAGTGCATGCTGACTAAATAAAAATCTTGTGTATACTAAGTCTTGTGAAACTGAACAGGTACTACCAAAACACAAAACCAAACCACAAACAAGCCAGGACGAGTTAAATAGTTTGACTCATCTGTAGCATGTAAGGCTAGCATGGGACTGTGCTAACTAGGTATAACTAAACAAATTTTTTGTTTATAACCTCAGAAGTATTATATCTGCTTTTCTTCACTTACCATGCACATCTATCCTTTGTAGTGTCTCCACACCACATTGTGAAGTTTCATTCAGATTGTCATATTCATCATCACTTAAGAAACAATCTGGTTCAACAAGTGGACTTGGTGCTGGATTAGCAATTGTCTGCCACCCTTCAAGATAGACATCTGCAGAAAAAATTGGCCAATAATTTCCAATGTTACAAATTGTACAAGTATTCATATATGTATTTGAATTCTTTTCAAAAAGTATTCGTATTTGAATTTTTGTACTTTTGAAATTAATGTGTTCGCATTCATATTTTGCATTCATGGAAATGAAAAGTATTCATATTTGTATTTGAATACTCTTGAAAGTATTCACCCCAGGCCTGGTTACAATCAAGTGAATCCAAATAATCATTGGCTGGTGTCATGATCCTGAGATAATAATGGAAAAAGTGAAATCTACTTGGCACACTTACTGTATTTATCCATACAAAAGCCCCCTCCCAATTAGTCCCCCCCCCCCCTCTCAACCTTTGCAAAGTTCATATAGCCATTGCAAAGTTCATATTTCAAGGTTTTACATCCCTCTCAATAGCCAGCACCATTGTGATTCCAGGATTCCAAAAAAGGATGCGTTTTAGTACTTCCCCAAGCGAAAGCCGCTTACAGGAAAATTTAATAAAGAAAGTCAAAACAAAACATTTTGATAATTTCTGTCCATCTTTCTTATGACAAAAAAATCCACCCTGCAATATAGTTTTCTCACAGGTTCATCAGGTTTTATTACTTTTACCCAAAAGATTGGTTTCGAAAACTGTTTTGGCAAGACATAAAGGGTTTCATTTTCATCAAGCAATTCCAAAAGTTTTATGTATAAAATAATATTTTACATTTCAGATTTGTACACAAGAAATCTGTATTTAATTTATTAGAAAAAGTAGTATTTTACAGAACTTGCAGTCATTTTTGTTTGAGTAAAATCCATACAGAATTGTTAGAAAAATATTTTATTTTATTATTATTATTATTTTTTTTTTTTTTTTTTTTTTTTTGGGGGGGGGGGGGGGGTTATATTCACTTGTATCCTGTACTACATAATATATGCTTCATATTTTATCACTTGAAGAGTCATAAAACACATGCTTTGTCTTTCAAACTCTGACTGAGTTGGCCTGTGTCAAGATAAAAAAAATTTGACATAGTGCCACCCCTTGGGTAATTTTCTTCTTACACACCTAGTGGTATTGGAGTAGTGATCTCCACTCCAAAAATAAGTACATCCATGCCCATGTCTACTATGTACCATGGATCCCGCTGTTCTTTGGTCATCGAACAGGTGCTGTTCAATATATGGGCTTCGGAATCCTCATCCACTGCTCTCTGGGCCTCCCACATGTCAAGGTCATCCAGTACACTGCTTTGATAGACATCGCTGCCATTGTATGGGTTATTGGCTGAGGTGTAAAACAAATTACTTGGAAAAGGGATATAATATATCGAAGTATTTTAAATTTTGTAATAAAGGATCCCTTTCTAATCATAGCCCTCCAATACTTTGGAAAAAGGGTTAAAAATAGAAGCAAAGGCTAGATAAGAAATGCCTAGTTTGTAGAGTTGCAGTCAATGTTAATTTTCCCAAACCAGTTGTTTGTTTCCAAAAACATGTGAAAATTAACTGTTTAATTTCAACCAGTTTTGAAATTGCATGAAAAATCTCGTTAAAATCTATCAAAAACTACAAACTAAACATACCACTTCATAAATTTTGTAAATTTATGTTAAATGTTTTGCTAATAAAAGCTAAAAATGTTAAAATAATATGATATTTTATCAGATTTCTAGCCTTTTATAACCTCTAATCATATTTTATTGAAAGTATGAATAAAAATTACACAAAAGTTTTATATTTAATGTTAAAAGCAACAGATGATTTTGAAAATTTTTTAATCTGATGATTATTTTTGGACAAAACCAAACCAACCAACAAACCAGATAGAACTTATTTAATAATATAAAATAGAGACACCTGCAGATATTTTTTCCTTACATATGTGCTTTATTATTGACAGACATATTGCCTATAAATAAATAAATAAAATACACAATGTAAATACAGTGGATTTGGTCTAAGTCGGGGTTGCAAAATGTCAGCCATTTACTTCTACTTATGGCAACTTCTAGTAATACCCACTTTGAGAAATATATGAAGTACTAGAGACACTATGTAATGTAAGTCTCTTGCAATAATTAACACTTGTGTGATCACTCTAATGTGAAATTTATTTGCTTGGTGTTCAAGACTTAATAACACAAAAGTGAGGAATCAGGCAAAGAGTGTCACAATGGTACTATTTTGTCACCTCTTTCTTGGATATTTACATTTCTGTATACACAAAATTTATAGGTTCTACTTATACCTTGTTATTCCCATTGAAAAGTAACACTTTGTGCATCAAATTAGGTTCTAGTTATGGCAACTTTCTGTAAGTCGAACTTCTAGTTATCCTTATATTTTGCACTAATAATTGTTGGGACTTAGAAACTACTTCTACTTATGGCAATATTCTACTTATGGCAGTTCTACTTATACCAAATCTACTGTAAAACATAAATAACACACACAAAAGCTTTGGTAATGCTGTACATCAGTTGGGTATTAGCTGTGATGTCAAGCTGAATAACACGCACAATGTACTGTCATTAAACATGGTGATTCTCATGTTTATGTAACATAAATGTAAATATAAATTTTCCATACCACTGTATGAGAGTTGGTGGAAACAGACAGCATGTAATACTTAAAATAAGCTTTGATAGACATACTTGTCTCATTACATGGAGCATTGGCTGAGGTATAAGAAGAAAACAACTTGAGTTGAACCTTTAAAGTCCTTGCCATCAATTGAGCAGCAATCAACTGTACCAAAGGAATAGTTTACTGGAAGTTTAAGTTGCTACAAACTCACATTAAAAGTGTTCCTTGTCATAATTATGTTCTCATAAAGATTGTTCTAAATAACAGATAAAATTAAATAACCAGAACAAAAATAACAATTTCCAACAAGGTCCAAATTAGGAATTTACACCAGTTTTAATAACAAAAAGTCAATTCAGAAATCAATGAAATCCATGTGGTGTGATGCATACTCACGTTCATGTCAATCTAGTAAGCCCCGAGATTTAAATGTCTGTCTATGCTTTCATGTCTACATACAAGAAAGCTCAAACAAAACTTTTCTACAGACATTGTGTGTGTCCCATATATGAAGTAACCTATCAATAGGACCAACTTTGTTAACATACAACTGTGCTAACCTACCTGACAAAATACGCAATGTAACCTGTACTACATCCTTCAAAAATAGCTCGAAACTGTTTCCAAAACCCTATCTGCCTTAGTCACTCTGCCTCCCAGTTTCTCTCTGGTATGGCTTAGCTATGTTAACAGACTAACTTTTATTCAATACGTTTGTGTAAAGTTGTGGTTTAGAATCTGTCACATGGCAATTAAGTGATATAAAAGTCCTTATTAGGTGAGATTAGATTAGACAAACTTTTATTTGTCAAGGTTGGGATGTTCCTTTTAACAGTTATGGTCATATCCATCAGTGAAACAAACATATTGCAATGAAGTGGGCTTGAGTCCTTTATCCGAGAACGAGAAGTGAGGGTCAAAAGATAAAATGACAAACTCATTAACAAACTTGGCCAATGATGCGCAGTAGCAAAGTTGGTATATCTATTCACAAAAAAATTCAAACTCACAAACAGTGTCAAACTCAAACTCAGTCCTGCATTAGTATACAAAAGAAGTATATGCTTAAACTAAAATAAAAAAAAACAAGGCCAAAAAAAGCTAATTTTATGTAGTCACAATCTCAAGCATTTAAGAATCTGTCGATTCAAACCTAAATATTATCACTAAATATAGAAATTATAAATAATTTTGAGTCTAAGTTCAAGTACTGTATACATACTTGAGAAAAGGCATTTTATTTGAGTTTAAAATTAAACTCAAAATTGAGTTTTAGTTAAAGTTTAAACTCAAGTACTAGGTTTAAACCCTAAATTATAGGGATTATATTTGAATTTGATGATTGAGATTTTTTTATGAATAAGGCCTTAGCCTACCTGAAGGCATTCTGATAAAATAGGTTCCATACTACTTACCAAAGAGGCAGAGGTTGTGACGTCTGTTGTAGATGTAGTATTCTCTACACTCACAGATCCCAGATATGCACTCCAGGTTAATGTCCCCGTATTCATGGCAATCCTGACTTACCAAACATCCACAGTGGTACATAAACTCTACAAGTGTTAAACAAATATAATTTAATGTGAAGTTCATAGGCCCACTACGGGCATTTTTTTTCTTTATTATTTCAATTTCTTTTTTTACAAAAAAAGCTTTTTAAAGGTTTAATTTAACAGCATTAAATTACTGACAGATATCAAATTCAATCAAAGTAATCAGAATTGAAAATTTCAAAAATCCAGAGGAAAGTTTTAATTCCTTAAAATTCTAAAATTCTGAGGAAAAATGATTTATTTACAACAAAATATCTGTGTGGGAAACAGACTGAAATAATATCAATATTGAAACTAGGAAATTTTGTCAATCACTTTGCTGAAATTTTGAAATAGGATTCCAACACCAACCCTAGTTTTTTAAGCGTGAGCCTCACTAGAGCTCGCGGTTCTACAGATCACTTTTTTTTTGTCTTCGGACTTTGATGAAATTTACCTGTGCATTCTGAATTTCCCTCTCTTGCTCTCCAATAGCTAAAAGGACACATGTCCTTTTGCCTTTTGCCCATACATATGTCCTTTTGTTTCCGGACTTTGATGACATTGACAACACTCTGACAGCTGAAAGGACACATGTCCTTTCAGCTTTTGCCCATACATATGTCCTTTTGCCTCCGGACTTTGATAACATTGACAACGTCCTGTGCATTCTGAATTTCCCTCTCTTGCTCTCCAATAGCTAAAAGGACACAGGTCTTTTTGCCTTTTTTCCCATACATATGTCCTTCTTGCATCAGACTTTCAGAAATTGTGGCACAGAGTGATGACTATTTGTCTGCTCACTGAAGTTAAGCGGCAATGGGCTATGTTAGTACTTAGATGGGTGACCGTCTCAGTTTGGGACCAGCTGTGGGATGTATCTAAGTTGGAATTTCTTTCTGTCACAAGACTTTCATAAATTTTAGTGCACTACTCGTGTACCATTTGGCCTTGTTTATTCAAAGGAATGGCCTTGATATAGTTTTATTTTTTCAACCAATGACATACACTGTACACCAGTAATAATATTTCAAAATTTATAAACCTAAGATGAGAGGACATTTCTGAAGTTTTATAAATTTATATAATTTGGCATTAACAACTTATGTACCATTCATGATCATGGTTTATTTAATCATGGTTTCCAATTAGTTGTAATAATTACTGAATCATTAATTTTTTATTTCACTTCATATTCCGACACCCAAAATGAAGTCAATCATAACCAACTTTAAAATGAGTTATCTTTTACCTGATCCATATCAGAAGACATTATTTCCTTTGACAGCTCTTGTAAAGTGTTACACAAAATATACATAAGATTATATGTCACAAAGTTTCATCTGGAAACAGTTTCTAGTCTAATGGGAATATATTTGATTGACAAATTTGAATCTTATTTGTTATAGTGGGCATTAAATTCTTGTTAGCCATGAATATATGTATGTAAGCATGATATAGAATCAATAATATCTTAAAGTTTTAGACAATAAAATAATTAGAATCTTCATATTTTACTTCAGAATTTCTGAATGCAATCCACCCATCCAAGTAGCCTTTTGCTGCATATATGCAGTGATGAGGCGGGTACTCATCACGCTACACCACAATTCATGAAAGTCCGGTGACAACCCCCCCAAAAAAAAAACAAAATGTTCTCTAGACGTACAAGCCTTGCTAGAGTTTGTGCTTAAACATCTGAAGGAAACAAAAAAAATTTAAACAAACAAGAATTACCTGGATCCATGATGGGCCGCAAGGCCATAGCTCCAAAAACATCATCAACTATATTATCAGCTGAGAAGACTCTTCGGTCATCTACATCATGGTTATAGATAGAAATATAGCTTACTTCACCCCAAGTAAACTGCCTTGAACAAGGATACTTTGCTGCAGAATATTCCACTGGAAAGACCATTCTGTAGAAAAACCAAGATAAACATTTGTAAATATTTTTTAGATTAGCTTTTCTGATACAATTTTAAAATTCTAAGCACACATTTGCAAGACTAGGCAACAAGAGCATTGGTTCTCATTCAAAGAGTGAAATTTAAAATACAATCTATTCTTTTGAAAAATTACAAAAAAGGTTTTAGCTTTATCAGCTTAGGCTCCTGACATTATGCTTTACAATTTAATATTTATTCAGGTTAGATACAAGTAAACTGAAACTAACTTTAAAAAAAAACATTTCCAAATGATATTCTTGGAAATTAGGTTGTATCTACCTTTAATGTCAGGAATCTGGTGCATACTGTGTGTCTGACTCCAACATGGCTCTCGCCGCTCATGTACTTCATAAAAAAAAGTGGGCCGGGATTCACAAAAGGTCTTAATTCTTAGACAATTTTTTTGCTTAGACCAGTCTTAAAGTTATGACTTAATTTTGTCTTAGCTAAGATTTCTCTTAAATTGGGATTCACAAAAAGTGCTTTGCAAAATCTTAGCTGAGACAAAATTTTTGCGAAAAGTCTTAACTACTTTCAATTCAAATTAACAAATTTTAGTAAAACAAAAAAATTTTTCATCGATAAATACACCAAACATGCTCTTCAAAATTATAAAACAGATTTGTTACTTTTGTTTGGTAAAATTATGTAGAAATAGTAGTCTTTGTGTTTTATTGTGAGTCGGCCATTTTTATGACAATAGTTTTACAACAAGAAGGTAAAATGTGGAAATTCATAGGTAATTAAATTATGTAAATTTCTATTACAATCCACAGAAATTACTTTAATAGGAAGTATAGATCCCCATAGTATATTTTTTGTTGGCATAACAAAGGGTAAAATGTAAATATATGAAATAGAATATTTTAAAAATGACTTAAGTTATGACAAAATCTAAAGACAAATTTTTGTCTAAGACCTTTTGTGAATCCCATTTTGTCTAAGCAAAAAAAAAGTCATAACTTTATGACAAAATTCTTGCACAGTTAAGACTTTTCTATTAAAATTAAGACAATTTTTTGTCTAAGACCTTTTGTGAATCCCGGCCCAGATCTATAAAGGATTTGCCTCAGTCTCAACAGGCTTATCCATCTACCTAATGCTCTAGAAAGCTAGCCAACTGGAGTACTTTAATCCCCTATTTGCCTCACTCACTGAATCCAGGAGACTCTATTGTGTTTGAAATTTACTGAGCAAGATTGTCCCTCGACCCAGTCGAAGTGTTCCCACATTAGAACAATAGATTAGATTAGATTTAGATAAAGTACACAGTTCTAGGAATAGATTCCAGAGTTGGGACTTACTTTATGGGTGGAGCAATTGATCCAGAATCCTCATCATCGGTCATGTATCCATACCAATAACCTGGCTCCACGTAGCGGATCGGATCATGTCTGCGGCAGGCATAGTTAATTTCTAGACTATCTGTGATGATGCTATTCTACAAATAACAATTCTAACCATAATTATGTGGATACAAATGTAAACCATTTACATAAACTTGTTGACACATCAATCTAAGATTGAGAAGGATTATAATATGATTGACTTTATTACTGACAAAATAATTTCTTTTTATGCATTCTGTACATATATGGTTGCTAAAACTAATACAATAACCCTTTATACATCTACTGTTAAACATAAAGACATAATTATGTTGTAAATCCTCCACAGCCTTTAACTGACTCGATACAAATGCTACAGAAAAGTCAGCAACTAAACATTTCCATTGTTCTCAATTTCTGTCGAAAAAATTTAGGTTTGTGGCATCTTTTGTTCGGAAAAGATTAATAACATAGACAGATAAAATAAGAACATGCTTGTCTCATACAAAACCATTAACATGTTAACTTGAAGTCCCAGTGACTGACTGGCTTACAAGTTTGACATTTAGTCCCTAATTAGCTCTCACCTCTGTCGTTGTAGGTTTGAACCCAGCTCATGACAACATGTGGGACTCCCTAAGGGACTGTGTCCTAATATGAAATTAACTATTGAAAGGGATGTAAAACAGAAAATCTTCCTAAATGACAGGAAAACAAATTCTCTAAATCTACTGGTATGAGCTGCAAAGCTATCAGAAAAGCACTAATCTAATCTAATCTACTGCTTTGCAGGTGCAATATCTTTCCACAAAGGGGAACTCAGTGCATTAGTTAACAAAATACTTTCATCATAAGGACAGTCGAGTGGGGGTCAAGGTCACAGGTCAAGGTCTAGGTACTATAGTAGTATATAATTGATGACGTTCTGGAGAAAAAAAAAACAAAAAAAAAAATCATGGCATAAATAAAGATTTAAATGAGAATTGTAATTAATCAGAGTTTTACATGATAATAAATGGGTTTTAAACTATACCTGTATAGATACATTGTGTACTCCAGCTATAGCTCTGTCTTCAGGACCAGTACCATAACCCACTGTGAAGTATGCTGTCTCTTCATCATTGGCTGAATCATACAGAAAAAGTACAGAATACAATACAAGTTTATGTAGAGTTTATCACCAATGTGGCCAGCAGTCTTCTGGATTACAGTGAGTCATTAATTAATGGTGTGAGCACAGCCAATCTGGTCAAGCTGCAAAATGTATAAAATACACTTGGAAAAGTGACCTTGTGCTTAGATTAATTGTTGATCTCTTGTCAACCTATTTGAAATAAAAAGCTATACACAAGTTACCTGTGTAATATAACCTACTCACATTTAGGACCTTAAATACATGTTAACCTGCTAAACTACATTCCTGAATTCAGTCAAGTAGTAATTATAATTATTATGTATTTATACTCAGCGCAATATCTCCATATACTACAGGACTCAAAGCGCTATTTAACCAATCCAACTGTACAGGTACAGCCCCAACTCACAAGTAACTGTCATTCCCCCAACTGAAAGCTAGAGGCTCAAGGATGACCATTTATCAACGTCCTTGAGGTTCTTTAACCTGCCACTGGGGATAGGACCCAATGACAGAGGACCGCCATTTTAAGTGGTCATCCGAGCCACTATGTATCTGCCTGTACCTGGGATTGAACCCACGTCCTCTGAGTTCCTAGACAAGTGTGTTACCCGTAAGGCCACAGTGGCAGATTAATCTCACTAAAAGAATGTAAAATTAGTCACAGCATGTAAAATTTGCCACCAGGGGTGTAGAGAAAGGAATCTAAAATTTGCCAGAAATCTAAATTTTGCCACCTCCAAAAAACCTTACTTAATTCTTTGAAAAAAATGATGTTTTGTCTTAAACTTGGTATTTTTCAGTTCAAAAAGCTTTAATTTACCATGCAATCAACAAATCTCACCTCAATTCATTTATTTTATTGGTGTTTCTAAATGTGGCGAATTTCAGATATGTGGCGAATTTTACATTTCTTACTCTACCATTAATGAATAACACAAAATATTCAACATTTGCACTAAATTTGGCACCAAAGGAAACAAGAGGGCTACTGAAGTCAATAATAAACAATAAACAATTTCCTATAAAGTCAAGGGAAGGAAATATAAGTGGAGATTTCCTCGCTAGAAATTTCAAACCAAACATATAGATGAGGATCCATAAAGTGACAGAGAGATTGGGCATATTCATCAACAGGACTTTACCTGTACTGCTGTAAAATATTATAATTGTTGTGCCAAAACTTTCATATAAGACTATTTATGATGACAATATCTATGAGTGAAAAAGAAGTTCAAATCCATATATTAGTAAATATTTTAAGCATTTTAATGTCAGAATTCATCCAGCAAATAGCTAGGCAGCTTGGCAATAATATATACATTTGTGCTAGACAACATTTAACACAAGGGCTCATAGGTTAAATAGCATTATAACTATATGTTAAGAAAAATTAAGTGATTGAAACTAATGCACTAATGGTCTGAATGCATGAAAATATTGACTGGCTGTATCAAAGTACTCAGTCCTACAGGTAGAATTGCTAATGATTTTTATTTCAAGTAAGAAATTTTCAGCTTATATAATGTATTCTTACATATGCTGCCTTTTACATTAGCATACTGGTGGGACATTTTGTCTGAAGAGCTTATATCTCCTAACATGTATAAGTACTTTATGAATACCACGTGTCTGCGTACATAAGGCTTCTTGGATTTTTATTTGAAGGTGATTGATAGTTTAAAACCATCATGCAGCATGAGACTTATACCCCATTCACACTGCAGGTGGTAGAGTAAGCAATCTAAAATTTGCCAGGAATGTAAAATTCGCCACCTCTAAAAACCTATTAATTTATGAAGAAAATGATATTTTGTCTTAAACTTGGTATTTTTTAGTTCAAAAAGCCTTAATTTACTATACATTCAACAAATCTCACCTCAATTCATTTAATTTATTAGTGATTCTACATGTGGCAAATTTGAGATATGTGGCGAATTTTAGATTCCCCACTCTACATCCTGTGGTTACAGGTTTTACTTGGCGGCGGAACTGCCTACAAGGATGCCTCAGACCTTCCTAGATTTGGTGATTCCATCACACTACAGGCTGTTTAATTCGCGGTTATAGGTGTTGGGCGAGAATGCCCCTGTCCTTCAACTACTGTGTGAGGTTCTGATGCAAAGTTCTAACACAATGGTGAGACATGCAGTACCTCAATTCACCTTATGTTGCCATATTACACTGAAAGACAACCTTACATACACCGTGGACCACACCTTCAGTTACCATAGCAACAAATTCATATGCACATGCACGGATTCCTCTGCACATTCTCACACTACCAAATTCTTTAACATTAAATTTTAAACATTTAAAAACTTCCATAGAACACGTCGGGTAATGGACATTTCGCCACTGTGTCATAAGGTCGCGTACTAACCTTGGAGGGTAGTTATTTAAGGACAGGGGAGTTTCACCCAATGCCTATTACCATGGGGGATACCGCCTGTAGTGTGAATGGGGTATTATAGGAAGAACCCCAAACCAAACCATGGTATACACAGCATTTTACCATGGTTTGAGGTTATAAACCCCAAAGACAAAGCCTGAGGGGTTTATTGCCTCAAACCATGGTAAAATTCTACGTATGGTATAGGTTTTGGAGGGGGTTATTCCTATTCTAACATAACAAGTGTTTAAATTTTATAAATATCATTTATTATTTACATTTTATTACAAGAATAGATTATTGTCGAGACAGCCATAATGAGTGATAATAGGGATACAGGGTTATGCAGTATTTTACCCATGAAGTATTTTGTCATTTTGCCAATCAAATTTACGTACACATGTTAGAATAGACAATTATTCCTATTTGGACTTCTTGGGCAAAGTGAAGTATTTTTCTCTTCCACCTTACTGGGTTCAACTGTATTTTTTTGTCAAAAGTGAAAAAATGGAAATGTGCATTATTACCAGGTATAAATTCCCAGCCATAAACAGTGCCAGAGCAGCCAATTAGATTGCCAGAATCTATGTGCAGTTCTCTAGGCCTTGAGGCAGTCAGCTGGTCATTGAAGCCATAGACACTGGTGTCATGCTTGACTTGGTCCAAAGGTCCCAATGGCTCGATACAGTAGTCAGCTGCAAAGAAATAAAATTATCTTTTATTTTATTATCCATCGCAATCCTATTTGACCTGTAAAGGGGGATATATATATATTTTTTAATATTCAACGGCATGTCCATACCATGGATAATAGTGTCATCAACTTCTGGTTTTTCACTAATATCTCGGAAACTATGTAATCTATAAATATGGGTTAAAAATCATTAGAAAGGTCTTTTCATTGTGATTCTGCTATTTTTGATGCATAAAAATCCATTCGGAAATGGTTGAGAAATCACAAGTCAAATATTGAGGTTTTATATTGACTGGTGTCCCTGTACATACAAGATCCTTTTTCACATTCTCTATTTAAATATTAATTTATTTAAGTCATAAAACATACAAAATGGTTGACAATAAACGTAAAACATCCTTCATTAGGTATATATAGAAAAATATATCACCTGTGTAGATTAACAATATAATACACATGCCATTCACTCATATAATATTGTTATTTTTCCTTCGTCATACATTTTTTATATCTGTATATGTCATTCGGGGAGTTTTCCTATTTTATTATCCACTTCACACTGTGTTTGACTTCATACTGGGACTTACAGGCTGGGTAAGATTTGTTTTGCATTTCCCCGTACTAGGAATAACAAGGCCACTGCCACAGCGGTTATCTCCCACCTTAGAATCAGTAATAATGGAGAACTAAAGGAGACATAAGGCCTTTGTAGTAAGATAACCCCACTTGACATTGAAGAAGGGGTCAAAGGTAAAAGCCAGCAATTGGAAAATAGTCTCAGGCCTTGACTTCGTATAAGCTTTCACATTTGGAACCCCTAGTAGCAATGATAAGGGATATAAGGCCTTTTTAATGGGATAATCCCATTTAACATGTGATATGACGGCCATTTTATTTTTGAAACTAGGCTAAATTACTATCGGGCTAACTTTCCTAGCCATATATATGTTGTGCATATTTGATGAACCTAGCTGCAATATTTCAAGTTTTAGAGCATCTTAATGATTTTGAAATAATTGGCTAAGGCGGCCATTTTGTTTTTCAAAATAAGGCCAAAATTTTTCTCAGGCAAAACATTTGAAGGCAAGGACTTTTGATGGTCTGTCTTTATATTTTGAAGCCATAGCACCAATAATAAGAGATAAATACGGATGTTTTAGTGTGATGACCTCATTTAATCTTGAAGCAGGGGTCAAAGGTCAAATTCAACACCTGGAAAAGTTCCCAGGCCATGACTTCCTACAAGTTGTTTACACATTCAAAATGAGGCTAAAATTTTGCAGAGACAGGTTTTCATAGCCATAAACATTCCCTGCAAATTTGGTCAAGATATCTTTATAAATGAATGAGATATTAAGGTTTATGCAAAAACGTGACGAATGGACGGAAGGTGTTTTATAATCTCCTGACCACGGCCTTCGGCCCCAGGCGGGAGATAATAAAGCAGTGATAAAATTTTATAAACCAGAGCTGAGTTTTCATTTATTTTATACTCCCTGGTGCCTTTAAGTATGAACATGTTTCACAGCTAATGATGTAGTCCTTTGGTAATTATTATTTTATTTGTTGTTGAAGCAAAGTTAATAAAAGTGGAACAACCCTCCTGGTACATCCTTTTATAAATGTATCAAGAGAGAAGTCAATGCAATAGAATCCGAGTCCATTTGGTAAATATTCATATTTTATTGTACTTCACTGCTACAGTATGAAAAATGCTCACCTACTTCTTGATTTTTTCACAAAAGTCAAAGTTAGGACTGTTTTATACCAAAAGATCTAGGATATCACAGATACAGGCAATAACGGACATGGATACTGGTGAGGAAAAAGGACAGGTGAAGTTCCTACATTAAAGTGATAGTCAAGGGATAATCTAGGCCAGTCATCAAGGGTTATGGGTTGATTTTGAAGTCACTAAAGGTGTTTAATACCAGGACCAATATTCACAATTATTCTTATTCTTAGAATATATAGAGCATTTTCTTTGAAAAAAATTTCAAGAATAAGAAGTTTTCAACGTTTCCATAATAAGGTATTGGAAACAGATTTTTGTTGTATATTTTACTTTAATATTGGTCAACCACTAACACAACCTGTTCTGTTTATTGCTTAGGAGTTTATCATGAACAGGCACAGAGAAAGACAAATACACCAAAAATATAACTGCCTGATGGAAGTATATTTTATCTTGCAGAAGGATATTTAAGTATCCTTGAAAAAACGCTTATTTGTTTTACTTCAGTTTCCTCACCGCCGCTGCCACCTCCGCATTATGGTCTCCCTTATTATTGGAAGCTTTTAAACCATATTTGGCAGTTCTATACCATAGGCATGGGAAAATTTTTCCACATGCTTAAATTTGACTTCATTTGGAAGTTTCAAAAATTCCCATGAAGTTAAGCATTCTTTTTCTTAGAAATCTTTCTAAGAAAATTCTAAGAATAAGAATATTTAATGAATACTGGCCATCTGGCCTCGGTGTTTATTTGAAACAGGTATTCACACAAATCTATATAATGTTTTGTAAATTCAAGATAACTTTGCAATTTAAGCATATTTACTACTCTGGATCTTCAGTTCAATCATACGTGCTCCTTCTCCTGGACCAATAGTCTTCAGCAGGTTTTCTCCATTTACCGCCTTTCTGAACACAACAGCCAAAGCTGGGTCACCTGATAATATTCAAAAATATCTAAGAAGTCGAGTGGATTCGGTCTAAGTGGTTCTAATTCTGGCAACTTTTAATTACACCTAATTTGAGAAATATTCAGTTCTGAGGATATCATACAATTTAACTCTCTTGCAATATTTAATACTTGTGTAATACCCTACTAAGAAATATATTTTGTTAATACAGATGTCAGTTTTCAATGCAAATGAATACGTGTAAGAAGAACCTAAAATTGCTTTATTTACAGACGTGTCAAAATCCTTAAATGACACAACAGTGTAATAGTACTCTTTGATCCTTATTGACTTTTTGGCTTTAAAGATGACTAACTAACCCAGTGTGTCATTTCTGAATGTAGCATTTCCATAATCATAATCATCCTTGCTGTACAAGTTAGCAGAGTCTGCACTGGAATCCCACAGAAAACCCAGATCATCCATCACAGTAGCAATGCTTCTTGTCATGTTGCTCAGTGCTGAGTATACAAGTCATATTACAAATACAATAGGAAAAAAATAGCATCAGAGATGCCCATACCCCACAGCCTGGGGAAATAGTTTTCAACAAAATGAAATATAGAAGTAGTGAAACAGTACAAAGATCGGGATACTTTCAGAGCAGTGTCAGTTATACAAAGATCCAAATAATGTTATTTAAAGAATAAAACATCTAAGAGAAAGAAAATGTATAAAGTATTAAAACAAGACAATTCAATAGCAAGATGATAGCACTAATCAGTAAACTAAAAATTATGAAGCTGTAAAATTTACTAATTGGAGAACAGCTGTCAATCATTATGGAAATAGCAAAATTATGTAAAAGTATATATAACAAATCAGTTGCAGCAATCCATATAACTTTGTCAAAGAGAAACATGTCTCAAATATGGAAGGTTAACACACTTTGGCAGAGCCAAAGTTACAGGTCACACCATGTTGCACACCTAAAACCCCTAGTCAATGTCTCTACCAATTGTCAACTTCCTACACCTTACAGGTAGTGAGATATAGCCCTGGCATGATTTTATAGGTCACTGTGGCAAGGTCAAAGGTCAAATCAAGGTCACATCATGACATTGCACAACTATAACCCCTAACCAATGTCTCTACCAAGTATCAGCTTCCTATACTTTACGGTTTCCAAAATATAGTACAGAAACGATGTTATAGTTCACGGTCACTAGGGCAAGGTCAAATCAAGGTCACACAATGATGTTGCACACCTACAACTCCCAGCCAATGTCCCTACCAAGTATCAAATTCCTACACCTTATCGTTTCCGAGATATAGCCCAGACAAGATTTAATAGGTCAAGGTCACTACGGTAAGGTCTAATCAAGGTCAAACCATGATGTTGCACACCTACAACCCTAACCAATGTCCCTACCAATTGTCAACTTGCTACACCTTACTGGTAACAAGATATAGCCAGGTATCAACTTCCTGCACCTAAAAGTTTCCATAATACAGCTGGGCAAGATTTTATAGATCTAGATCACTTAGAACTTTCTTCAACTTATGGTGTCCAAGATATAGCCTGGACAAGATTTTCAAACTCAAGGTCACTACAGCAAGGTCAAAGGTCAAATCAAGGTCAAACCATGACGCTGCACACCTACACCCCCAACCAATGTCCCTACAAAGTATCAACTTCCTACACTTTATGGCTTTTGAGATACAGCCCGAACAAACTTTATTATCCACCACTTGGTTTTAATAAAAAGTGAAATAAGTCAATATTTTCTAAAGAATGCAAAAATATAAATCAGATAATATGAACTATATCTATAGCAAGGCATGTCAGTGAATATAAAATTAGTCGCATTTCTAAATCTGTAGAAATTCCTTGCCAATGGTATATATAACATATTTGTAGGAAACCTGTAACATTTGCCAATTTGACGAACTTATGCACAGTGAATAATTTTTACCCCAGTCTTTAAATTCCCTGGTATATAGATCAAATACAGTGGCTTAGGGCTGATAATAAGACATATTTTATATGAATCACACTAGCACTAACAATTCATCCTTGTTTTACAACTTCTAAATACATGTAATCACAAGCACGATAAAGCTAAGTGTTATTTGAAATATAAAAAAAAATCACAGTGATTGGACACAGTGTTTTAACCATCATTCTAACATGACGACCTGCGCAGAAACGAGTTTTGAGTTCTATGCGCACACAATTATCCTGCAACAATCGCACTGCCCTTCCATCCTGCGTTCATATTTTTTACAAATTTTATAATGTCAAATTTTATAGTGTGAAGTAGTGTCAGATTTATTATATTTTATTTTATAGTGATATTTTATGGTGATTTATATATTTTTGTACATATTTTGTATCAAATTAAAGCTACAATGGATGGAACAGCCGGTTGCTAAGGTCACCACAATGTAAATAAATCTATGTGAAACAATTTATTCCTTGCAAAAATTAAAAAAAAAAAATTAAAAAGCCTCAAACATAAGCTTAAATGTCATGTTAGAATAGTAATAATCCGCTCGTGCTCATGGTTTTACACGGCATTTAACCATGTCACTTCCGGATAATTTTACTCAGCCTTCGGCTTCGTAAAATTATTACCGGAAGTGCCATGGTTAAATGCCGTAAAAACCATGATCACTCATGGATTATTTCTACAATAACAGTCGGATGACAGTTACTGTACTACAAACAATGGTCACCAAGAGACAACCTCCATTAACCTTAACTCACCTTTGGTGAAATGTCCAATATCTTTTAAGTTTTATTTTATAATTAACATACCAACAGATTAACACGTTTTAATGAAAAGTTTACATTTCTAAACAGAACAGACATTTATTGTCTTATTACACACCAAAAGTAAATATCAAAGCTCAAAGATCAGGTTTAGGGTTAGGGTTATGTTGCATGGGCTGACCAACAACCACAGGGGTGAGCATAATAGAGGAGATGGCAACTTGTTTTTACTTAAACTGGCCATTGATAGTACTCCTGGGATGTCTCTTAAATCTATATTTTCCAAAAAACAGAATAAATGATTCTGTATTTTATAAATTAATTCTTTAACATAACATCAACTTTTTATGAATACTGATATGCTAATATCCATAACCCAATGTGTTAACAATGTGAATCAAAGAATATGCTTAGTTAATAATTTGAAATATTGATCAAAACATACATCTTATTTCCTGTTGAAACCCACTCCTGGAAATCATAATAAAGTAACCACCATAGGGCGTCAAATGCAGTGTGTCATACACATGCTCAATCCATTCAGAGGCATCAAAAACGAAGGATTCATACATCTCCATGTGTGTTATTAACTGAAACACAAAGAAAAAGATCATTCTATAAAACTGTAAATTTCTGTTTCAAACAGACTAAAAGGTTAAAATATGTTAATCAATTAGTCAATCATTAGCAAAGGTGCATTTGCCAAGGTAAGAAAGATATTATGTCTAATTCTTTGTGATTTATTGGAATAAATGTCAATGATTAAAATTCAATGAATTTTATTAAAATTATGGTTTCTAGTAAGTTCAAGGAAATATGCTGGTAATTTACATAATAACAAAATTTAAAGAAATTTGCATTTAAAGAAAATTAAAAATTTAAAGAAATTTACATTTAAAGAAATAAAAACCTGACAGTTGAGGTGTGACTTGCTGCTAATAAAATCGAAGAAATGATAATGAACAGTAGAACTAATGGTAAATTCTACTTCTAGCAAGTCTAAACAAGGAAAAGGGTTTTTGCTAGAGCCAAAACTAAGCATTTCATAGCAATGAAGTGTCAAAATGATAAAAAATAGTAAAGATAAAGGCTTGTAAGAAGACATGATTATAAGTATTAGTTGTAATACATATATATAACTACAAGTTATATTAAAAGGCACAAAATATACTGCTGCTGGGTATACTTTCATCAGAGAAACAATAACTTGTTCAACTAAGAATAAATAATAACAATAACATGCATTTATATTTTCCATTTGTAACATGTGACCAATTCCCATACAGAAACACAAATACCATATAATATTTGCTCAAGCAAACCATATCTAGGCACCACTATGTAACCTAATATTGCAAAGTGTAAAAGACACTCAATCAATTGATACATTTCACTATTTGATAAACAAAAGATAACAATTATCGGTACAATGTTTATGTTGCGGAGGGGGAAGCTCACCCATTTACAACTTTTGATTTAATCAAGTGATACGACTAACATTAGATGTAGAAGACGATCATATTGTGTCAGATCTTTAATTATTTATGTGTAATGCCTTTATAAGGGTGAGGAATAACTGAATACAAGTCATAGGTGCTTGAAGTTCATGAGCTGTCTTTTGGATCAAGGCTCTCTTAGGGCCTTTCAAGGAATAATTAAAAGGAATATCTTAAGAAGAAAACCTTTCTAAGGTACAAAGTACCAATCAAGATTTCACACAGAAATGGTGAATGTAGAAACTGCTTTCCAACTCTAATTTGACCTGTCACTATGTGTGAATAGTCCCAAGAATATTTCAATAAAGTTTTTTATGATTTCAGGCAATAATTTTGAAGAAACATCGCAAAATACAGAAAATTCAACTTTATGACACCAGTTTAACTGCAATAGGGTCTTGGGGTACAAATCGGATGGGGTTTTTGGAATCCCAGGCCTCAGTTTCCTATAACCTCTCAATACATTCCGAAGCTCCAAATATAAAAAAATATGAGAGCCTTGACATTTTACTAATTTCTCCTGTCTTTATACAGCATACCAAAGACACCTGATTTGGCTGATTTTAAGGTTAAAGTAGGGGTTCAACCCATTCAACAGTGAGGGTCGCCATTTTAAGTGGTCATCCGAGCCACTATGTATCTGCCTGTACCTGGGATTGAACCCACGTCCTCTGAGTTCCTAGACAAGTGTGTTACCCGCTAGGCCACAGTGGCAGATGTTTTATGTTTCAATAACATATTAAACCTGTGTAAGGTCAGTGATGTAAGTAGAGATATTTGACCAAACGAATCAATTTCACTATGTTTTTTTAACTAAATGATGATCAATTGGATCTCAATTGGTTAATTATGGCCTGATTGATCTGAAATTCAATTATCGCTAGACTTTGATACGAGGAAAGACTTTGCCAAATTTTGTTGATCTATATGTTGTGATCTTGATAAAGGTCAAAGGTCAAATTTGTACTTGTTAAAAACTTTTCCAACACCAATAGATGATAACTGCCAAAATCATTTTGAAAGGCCTTATATTCCAGGAGATATTTAACTTAGAAAATGCTGTGGTGGCAGCATAGGCAGTCTGAAAAACAGGTGGTGAAACAAATAGGTGTTCCCCTTCCAAGGGACATTTAATATTACTAATAGGAATAACATCTGACAAACCATGGTTTGAGGTTAGCAAAGCCAAAGGTGAAGCCTGAGAAGTTTAATTATTGCTTCCAATCATGTAAAATTCTGCATATACCATGGTTTGGAGGGTGCTATTCCTAATCTAACAGTCATGACAAAATATTTTAATGTTTATTAATAATTACAAATTTCCTGATAAAACCATTTTTATTGAGGCTGTTTCATCCATCATTCTTTGCAGAGGGTTATTATTGGAACGGCCAACATGTATACAGGGATTATACCATAGTTCTTGACTAATCAGAATTGTGGACATGACCAAGTCATGTTTAAGAATGAGTGTTTGTGAGTATATACTTGGAATCTTGTGTTGTGTATTTTAAAGTTATAGTTTATATCCCATTTGTCCTATGTTGGTGCCAGTGAGTCCAAAATAGTAATGAATAGCACAAAGTGGGTTGATTTATGAAGTTGGTCAACTCTTTTGGAATTTAAACCAAAAAATGCAGGAAAATGCTAGTTGTGTTAAAATATTATGAGAAAGGATTTTACAATACAAAACTACATTTCAACATATTAGCTTTGGTCATATGATATCTGCAATCTATATTCCATAATGCACATAATATTATCTATTTTTAAAATTTACCCTTTTTTATAAGGGGGAAATAGCTTAAGTTGCAATAGCATGGTTTCTGAAATATAGATTGGACAAGATATCAAAGGTCAAGATCACTCTGGCAAGGTCAAAGGTCAAATCATGGTCACACAATGATAATGCACACCACCCTTCCAACCAATGTCTCTACTAAGTATCAGCTGTCTGCAACCTACAGTTTCTGAGATATAGCCCAGACAAGAACTTAAAGGTCAGGGTCTTTTCAGTACCATCATAGGTCAAATTAAAGTGATAACATGATGTTGCATAACTACACCACCTAACCAATGTCCCAAACAAGTATCAATTTCCTGCACCATCTCCCACCTACCCAGCTAGACGCCATGGATAAAAACAATACTGCACAGCATTTAAATGTTATGATGCAACAATATCCATACTGCATTGTAGGTAAAAGGTCAAAGTTGGGGACTTTACATCGCTTTCAACATTTTATGCCAGCAAGAAAGAGTAATTAAAAATAAGACTGTCTTTCCCCATAGATTAGTAAGTCAAACAAAATAGTACTCAACATTCAGGTCAAAATACCAAATAGTAAAGGATTGTGTAACAGTACAGGGTCCCAGATTAGTGCTTCTAGTTATTCCAACAATTAATCACTTTGTGGTAAAATACTTGCCCTGCAGCTCCCAGTAAGTCCAAAGAAGTAGTAATGTGTTACAGGAGCGGGTTCTTGCTCCTTATCAGTGTTATAGTCACAATCTCCAGTCACTATCCGGTTATTGTTCAGTTCAAAATACATGGTGTCTGGTTCAAAACCCTCACCACAAATCCTGATCTTGATATGACAACCTGAGTAATAAGTAGAGTTAAAATTAAAGCACTTTATGTTGACTTTGCACAAACTTATAGATTATTTCAAGGTTAACTTTAGTTGCAAAGATATAAATAAAAGTTAAGACATCAGTTTAACACTGTACCAACCAAAATAGTGCAATATATTCACTTGCTTCACTTTAATATTGTTTTATCATGAAACTGCATTTAGTTTACTCAAATTGTCTTACATGATATTGCCTTCTATTAGTTTGGCCTAGGTAGATATTACGCTCAATCAAATATTGTACTCTATTGGACTGGCTTAGTTTCATATTGCCCTTGATGTCATCTTACTGAGAAATTTCTCTAGATTACATTGGCCTGTCGTGGTTCAGTACCTCAGAACACCACTTCCTGACAGGCCGTAGACAAATACCAACTGTACTCGAAAGAAAACTGGCCTGTCATAAACATAGCAACCTGACATGGTCACTTCCCATCAAGACGGGAAATCTCCAGGTCTTCCACTGTAGAGTTAGTAACATCTCACCATGACAAGCCGTAAACAGAAGGCAACAAGGCAGTTAAAGCATCAGACAAACTGGCCTCATTTTACCAACCCATGGCTTGTTGGCTATGAAATCTATTTCAATATAAGGTGAGTCAATTTGTGCAATTCTTCATTTGGTATCTGGCATATAACGGATTACATCTGGCAGTGTTTTAGATAAGGCTTTTGTTTTTTGACAAATTAACTAGGATATTGAGATACAAGTTGGGCTAACTTGTTGATAGGCTTTTGTTTTTCTTTTAAAAAACGCTGTTTTTAAAAAGAAAGAGGAGTCCTAAAAAGAGCAGAAGGAATGTGAGGAAGATAAAAGTTCCCACAGACACACCTACAGAGTTTGAGTTGGGGGATGCAGCTGCTGACATACAGAGGAGGAGGGAGGACAGAGAACAAAGAGAGAGGGGCTGAGGAAGCACAGAAACAACAGAGGTCAGAGATGGGGATGGAGAAAAACATGAGGGTTGAAACTACACACTCAGCAGAGGAGGGAGTGGCCGAAAAGCATACAAGAACAGACAGTGAAATGGATACAGAGGCTGGAGGAGAAGCAGGCACATCTCACTCACTATCCTGGCACAAGAAGGGGTATATGACAAACATTTACTTAACAGACTCAGAGGAGGAGGCATTTGTGGACTTGTCAAGGATCATGAGAAGGTCTACAACAAGACAAATGAGCACTTTAAGGACAAGGAAAGGAAGAAATGCCTGTGGGAGAGGCTCAGTAGCAGCCACAACCTGTCAGTGAAAGTGTGCAAGAATTGGTTCGAATCCCAAAGGACTCACTACAAAAAACTCACCCAGTTCAAGTCTGGTCAGGCTCCAAAGGAAATGACACAGAGGCAAAACTGGATTCAGGATAACTTTAACTTCTTGAAGACACACATAAGAGGCAAGAGACTCGGCAAATCTTCACCCTTCAAGTCCGCAATCTGAGGAACTAGTGCATCCGCTTTCTCAGCCCACGACATCTCCAGAGGTTCAACCGACATGGAGATCAGCCTGCAATCACATACCACAATACAGTGTTCAGTTACAAGCCCCAGTGCAGTTTCCCAGCATTCAACAGTAGACCAGCAGGTCATGGACCACTTTGCACAGATGAAAACCATGCTGTCATCTTTTCTCGGGCCAAGGCAGGAAACCAACCGAACAGCGTTCTGCAACTACCTGGCATCTGAGGTTGAGGCTTTAGAAGAGACTTTCAAACATTCAGAAACAAGGCTTTAAAACTTTTAAGTGGGATCCAGAGGAGGGCAGAGGAAACGACCCATCAGCCCCAGCAACCTATACTTTCTAGGAGCTCCAGTGCCACTTCCACATTTTTACTACAGACTTTTCAACAGCTACAACAACCAGCACCAGCTGGTAGGGAATGCATCTCAACTATCCCAGAGACTCCGATGCCAGCAAGTCAGGTAATCCAACTAGCCCAGCAGAGACAAGTGGCACCCAGAGGACAGCAGCAAACTCAGAGTGCAGCCAACATCCTTTGTAGTTGCTGACGAGCAATGACCCGTGCCTTCAAGACTGCTTACTTTCACACTGACCCTGATGAAGCACTTCAACCCAACTCAGTTGCTTCTGCCACAGGTGACGACAATTTACACAACATATCAGGAATGCTTAGCTTTTTGGGGAATCTATAGTCAGTGATGAGCTACCAGCAGATTAATACACCTCAACCGTTTTTACCAAGTGACCCGCATCAACACGCCGCCTCTCCTCCAACCACCACCGCGCAGCAAGAGCATCTGTGGTCATCCAAGCCCAAGCAGCAACAGCAGTAGACCTACTGCACTTGACTACAATCAGTCCTTTTCAGGACCACTGCTGTAAAATTTAAAGGTCTTTCTCACAACCGCCCGAATCTTCCCAAAACAATTAATAGCTTGCTTTTAAAAGAAGTGACAAAAAACCCTAACTAGAAGCATTACACTGCCCCATACTAAACATATGACCCCCAAACATACACACAAAAAATGATTGAATGAGTCACTCAGTGAGCGATTTAAAATTTAAAGTTATAAAAAACCTCAAATAATTCAAAAGATTTTAAACTTAGAAAAAAAAAATTATTTGGAAAATGAACTTGAATAAAAAAAAAGAGACTTTGGCCAAAAAAAGGTAAAAATTGGGCCAAAAAAGAAAATTTTGGTCCATCCCCCCCCCCCAAAAAAAAAAATAAAATAAAAAATAAAAATAAATGATCAAAAACAGTTTCAGTTTTAAGAACCTTTGACCTTTGGATCCAACCTTTTGACACTTGACCTTTCAGAAACTTTTGAAGTACTCAAAAGATTTTAAAAATTTGGAACATTGCCAGAAAACAAAATTTTTCTTGTGTATAGTTTACAAATTTTGAGTCTTTTATGGTGGGACATTTTACATAACTTGGGTTGAAGTTATTGTAACACCAGCTTAAATGAAAGCTCTTGGAATAATTGGGTAGTCCTGAAAAGGACTGATAGATGCCAGCTTCTTCTGTCCCCAACGTAGTTGGTTGACACATCCCAGAGCCTGTGCTCCTGCCCAGCCAATGCACCATGATGATTGAAGTAATCTTTCAGTAGGTCTTGCTGATGTTTGGCCTCCCTCGAATGATTCCTGTAGTTGTCATCTGGCACATACACTACCTGTTCATTTTGTAGGGCTGTTATCTCATCTGCTGGGGTGGGTGCCCTGTCTGCTCTGCCCTGGTGTGTCCTCAGCATGTTATGTAACACCACACATGCTAAAACAGTGTCTTTGACAACCTTCGGCCTTTGCTCCATTGTGCCTAGCAGTACCCTGAATCTGTTAACTAATATTACAAATGCATTCTCCACTACCCTCCTGCCCCTTGAGATCCTGTAGTTTGCTATTCTCTCTTCTCTTGTGAGTTGTTTTCTGCTGTAGGGTTTCACCATGTACCATCCAAGGCAAAAGTGTAGTCATCCAGCAAAAAATAGTGCAAATCTGGTCCTCTCCCTGCCAGGGGTTCAGTTGGTAGAAGCCCCAAGGTGCCATCCTTGATCTCTCGCAACTTGCTTCGGTTAAAAATCTGTGCATCTGATGAAGATCTGCTTGACCCAACATCTACCCAGAGGATTCTGAATTCTGCGTCCACCAGGGTTAGCAGCAACAGGCCTTGTACTTGTAATATTTACTCCCAGATTTCTTTGGCTTCTTCATGGCGATATGTTTCCATCTAGTGCCCCAAGAGTGTGGGAGGACATTCCACCTGGTTCTGAACTTCTCCTCCACCTTTTTCCAGTCTTCAGAATCAGTAGGACAGCTCAAATACTCTTCCTGGAACTCATCAAGGTTGGCCTGGAAGACCTGGGGGACGAATTTACTGATGGTTGTTCAGCCAGTGATACTGCAAGGATGTGTATGTTTCTGTCGTTGCCAAGTGTCTCAGCATTATTACTAGTTTCAATCCAACTTCTAAGGGCTTCCTGGAATTGGTGACTGATGTGATGGTGTATGCGCTCCTCAATGAGGTAAAAAAATCGACAAGCCGGGATGTATTTTGTCCTGTTGAGGAAGATGAAACCAAGTCAAATTTTTCACATGCTTTTTTCTGGATTTTCGTCCCAGACTCCCAACTTTTGCAACCAAGCCTAATGTCATAGTCGGTTGTCGACTTCAAAGGAACACCTACATAACATTAGCAAAGGAAGTACCTTAATCAGCCCTGCAGTACTTTTTGTATAACAACTACACAATTGAATGTACATGTACTTTCCAAAACATACAGAACAATTGGAATTTCTTACACCTGTTTATACTTGCCATGCTCTTGCCAGTTGGACTGAAACCTCAATTTGTATAGATACACAGAGAAAAGTTCAATGCCAAATCACTGTTGTTTTTACTAATAATTTATGATATAATAATTTATATTGTTACATTAAATATAAAACAAAAAAACATAATTTTGTCATGACAAACCTGCTCCATCAGGGAAAGGCACAAAGATAAAATTTGATGATATTTTGGATCCAGGAACTTGAGGTGTAGTATCAGGTTCTAATATTGTTGCAACTTCTGTTGTTGGAGCTTCAGTTGTTTGGCTTTCTGTTGGAGCTTCTGTTGTTGGAGCTTCTGTTGTTGGAGCTTCTGTTGTTGGAGTTTCTGTAGTCGGAACTTCTATTGTTGGAGCTTCTGGTGTTGTTTCTGCTTGACATTCGGGGGCACAATTGCCATTAGTTGTGCATGCCAGCAAATCCTGCAAACAGTTAAAAACTAAGACACATTAGTTTCCTCTTCACATTTGTATGGACTAGAAATGTTGGTAATGTGATAATATACATCAAAGAGACAGAGTAATATGTAATAATGTCAATGTAATAAGTGAAATGTAAACTTGAGTTTTGTTTAATCTATTTGCAGTATCTTAATTGTTATTGTATCAGATTTATTGGGTGCATGAAAAAAATATCAAAAATCCATTAAAAACAGGCCCAAAAATGTCTTACTGAAACAGAATTAATTCTTGGGCTATTGAAATTATGTAAAATACTTTGACATTTTAAAAAGAGATCTCAAAAGCCAAGTAGTTAAGGGCTTTGGCATTTACTCAACTGGCCCTCACCTCGGTTCCTGTGGGTTTGAACCCAGCTTACAGCAGCATGTGATTTCTTGAAATTGGAATTATAAACAAGCAATCAGTGACCAATGATTTGGTGACATATCTACATTGCCATAGACCAAGTAGTACTTTCAAAATATTGTATGGGTCCATCCATTTAGGTGGGTTACTGGAGAAAGGGTGGAATTAAACAGTGCATGCTTGGCAGTCAAATCTTTTGTCTGAACGATTGGCCTTCAGCTTTCTCACTTGAGGTCAGGGGTGACATTTGATAGTCAGTGCTAGACTGTGAGACCCCCCCCCCCTTTCTTTATAGGAAGGACCATTAAAACTTAAAATATTAAGAGAGATACAGCAAGGCTCAAGGAAGAGTAAATTTTAAATTGATTAAATTTATGGCGGAGTCAGAATCATGGTAAAGCAATAATTCCGGAAGGGATAAAGATTGATATTTTGCCAATTTTTAACCCTAAACAACAGCAACACTGCAATCAAAGTTACCTTAATTAAATAAAACTGACTGGATTATATGGAGAGATTTAAAAGTAACTCAGAAAACCTTCATAAAATTAAAGAAGGGATTTTGAAGACAGGCCCCTCATTAACTGTGAAACTGCTATGAATGACAAAGTTAACTCATTACAATAAGCTCCAAACACTCTTGTGCATTAGCAAAGGAAATCTTAGGAGTATTTTTGTCTAGATAAAAGATGACTCAGCTACAGTGTTAGAGAAGAGTGAATAAGACTGATCATTACAACTTCTCCCAACCCCTATATTTTTTGTCATCACTGATCAAGTCTATTATTCAGATACATGGAAATATCAGTTTCTTCAGTATATCCAAAAAGGCAGGTGTGGTTTTGCCACTACTGCACCCAGCTGTGGAATGGAACAGGCTTCCCATTACTGTCAGATCACAACAGACTATTTCAAGCTTTAGAAGCCAACTGACTAGCCAATAGACCAGCTTACTCACCACCATAGTCATCCTTCCCTGACAGGACAGGTTACAACTTTGATAGGTTTAAGTACTGTCCCTTTTTAGATTCCAGTGCATTAGACGATCTTCATCAATTTGGTGCTATGCAAATATTTATATTATGTTTTATTATTACTATTACAGCACAAAAATATGTCATAAGAACATAAAGAAGGCACCCAAAAGATTAGTATCACTGTCTCCTGAATGAAAAGATAGATCATGAGCACCTAGAACATGAATACTCACTCACAAAGGACTTTTAAGCATATTTTTTGTTTATTTGTTTATTTGGGGTTTAACGTCGCTTTCAACACTGTACAGGTCATATCACGACGGGTAGTTGGAAGGGCAGAGGAAACCAGTACATAGAGTTCGCTAGGGTTGTGTACTGTAAACTGCCGACCAACGGCAAGCAACTACCAGCTTTCCCACTTACGGCCATGACGGGGATCGAACCCCGGCCGCAGAGGTGGGAGGCGAGAGTGTTACCACTTAAGCATATTTAACATTAATATTTTTTATTGGCATCTATAAAATAATTGATAATACCCCCTACCTTCACAAGAGAATAGATAAAACATGACTGGTAAGATTATGCTGAGGTGTAAAGGAGGCCAACTCATAACTTGCAGTGGAATAGAGGTTTAACTGTCAATCTTACCAGGTCAAATCTTTCATTGCCCTTGCATGGTACTCTTTTCCAATTTGTGGTGTCTCCACTTGCAATACATTCAAAATATTTCTTACAATCATCGGGATCTGGATAAACGTCACCTAGTGTGCAAGGTTCTGGTCTGTTACATGGATCTGTTAAAAATCAGAAAAGGTATATTCAAACACAAATACATAATTTTACCTAAACCATAAAAAGACGTTATCAAGATTATAAGACAAACTGGATAAAGAGGTTCTTTAGCTTACAGTTAGGTATTGTTTCAAACAGGATATTTAAAAAATTACATTTTGCGGTAATTCTTAAGAATTCTTCTTATTCTTGGGATTCTTCCTTTGAAATCCCAATTTTGTATAAGTGGTTGTATAATGGACAATTTTTATACCATTTTAATTGCATAAAAAAAATGGACGATTTTGGTACTGCAGTTGTGAGACTCTCAAATACATGTATAACACAGGTGTGGCACTACCTTTTTAATAACTAGAACTTCAGTCTGTAAGCTTTAGAACTACAACCAGTTTAGGACCATAGTTAATGTTATATATTATTGGGGCATTTGTGTAACTTAAACATATATCCTTTAGAAAACACCCTAAACCTAATATCTTCAAAAACATTTTTTGCTTTACATGAAAAACAGCCAACATTAAGGGGAGTGACTCCCTCCTGTTAGATATATTGATAAAAAAGTGGTAATACCTTATATTACATCACTGTGCCAATATAGCATACCAAAATTTTTCAAAGATTCTTTATGGTTTTGTAAAACTGTTTCATTTATTGGTGGAATATTTTCTAAAGTACTATGAGAATGCAAATGATACCTTTACAGACACGGACGATGTGTAAAATCTCAGTTATCCGACCAAGCTGAGAGAGTGAGACTGTGTTTGGATAACAGAAGAGAAATAAAATAGAACAGCTATTTATTATACAAAATTTTTTTTTTGGAGGGGCGAGGGGGATTGAAGGAGTTCATAAAATCAAATAACCCAGTACTAGAAGGTCAGAAGAAAACCTCTACCATAGTTTAAATTCAGTGACATCAATCAAGTTCAACCTAGAGTGCATTCGAATAAAATCAGAAAAAGGGATAAAACTGTGGTTCTTTTGTCATTCTTTTTTTGTAAAAATCCACATTAGTTTTCAAAAGCAGTAAAGTTAGCTCCCAATCAGAATTTCTGACATGTAATTTAACTCGTGCTACACATTTTATTAACATTGCTTACTGAACTAAAAGCTAAATGTTATCTTAATTTAAAGCCAAGGCTAAGGAAACATGCTTTTCCAAAGGTTTAATAGCAGTGACTCACCTATTGCTGTAATAACAATGTTAAGGAATGCATTTGCTTTTTCTGTTGATACTTCTGTTTCACATCCAGAAAAACAATTTCCATTTGCTTTGCAAAAATGATCAACCTGTAGAAAAATAAACCAGTAACCAATACACTGGTATGTTCACACTTCCCAAGAACAACATAGGAATGATTAAGTAAACATAACTCATGTAGTTTCATGTTATAAATATCTAGGTGTACTGTGATCAATATTTCATTGATATCTTAAAAATTTTTGATTTGAGAGTTAAATGAGTCAGCTGAGAAAGCGTCTAAATTCTAAATTCAATCATTAACATCTAGTAAATTTAGCTACAACAGTTTTACCAAGTAGTTTTAAAGTTGTGTTCATCCCATTCTTGATTATGGGGCTGGCTGCTATTTAGGCTTTTATCTTTGATAAAAGTGTGGCCAACGAATACAAAACCGAGCAATTCACACCTACCTAGTATCAAGTATCAACTACCTGGCCAAACACAAATGTGCACCAATACCAGGTCTTAATTCTGAAATGGGCTGGCTTAATATTAAATGTCATCACTTAGTATGTTAATATGTATGCTAAGATACTGGAATAATTAAATGAATTTGGATAATAATAACTGGAAAAAAGGGGAAAATTTCTGACTTTGACTTCATGCAGGTAACAAATCACAACTGGTCAGGCAATGTTTTGTCAACAGCTTCTTTCTCAACACTCTTTTGTCTCTCATAATATTCTTTTTGGTTTACATACTAGTATATGCTCTCGCTATATGTATGCTTTTTCAGGCCTTAGACATGTTAGTATTATTAAACTTAAACTTAATCCCATATCTATTGGGGGAGACAGACACAGAGAGAGAAAGTGAAAAAGCAGACATATGTATTTGTAGTTTTTATACAAGGCCGAAAGGGGTTTCAGTCTACTAGCATGAGCTGCAAAGCCATCAGAGACAGCAGCAGTGCACTGAGGTGGTCACCCATACCAATACTAACGTGCTTAACTTCAGTGGAGAGACAGATACTCATCTCACTATGCCGCAATACATGAAAGTCTGGAGATGAAAAAAAAAGTGATTTCAAGAAGTGGGAGCCTCGCTATAGCTCGCGCATAAAAAGACTGTTATTAATCAATGTATTTATATATATATATATTTACATTTATATTTAAGAAGATAAGAAAGAAATAAAAACCATGAAAAAAATCTAAGTCATAACATGATGCCCCAGTACTCACTGGACCAGAAAGCACCACCTCTTGACTTTTCATCTCAGTAGTTTTAAACAGTTTAAAATATCTGGGTTGTTCTGTTCCAATGGATCACAAATGAAACAGATGATTTGTTTTGTAATTCCCTAGCCACTAATACAAAGCTATTTATAACAATTGATACTTTATAAGTAACTAAGACACAGTGGTGTCTATATTACCATCATTTCATCGTGATATGCCCTGTACAGTGTTGAAAATGACATTAAAACCAAAATAAACCAAACTTTGCTGAGTGAAAGTGTTGTTTTTGGCATCAGAAGCCTTGGCGAGTGAAGGTATTGTTTGGACTGAGAGCCTTTGTAATTGAAGCTTTATTGAAACCTACCTGGTCAAAGATTTTATTTTCAGTGCACGATATTATTTGCCAGCTTGTGCTGTCTCCACTCACAATACACTCGTAGTATTTTTTACATTGTTCAGGATCTGGCAAGGTGTCTCCTACATTGCAAGGGTCTGGTCTGTTACAAGGATCCACTGTAGAAACATGCAACATATTTTAAACATTTTTAGTTATATTATTGTGCATAACTTCCATTTGAAAATTCAATTTATGAATATCTGCACATAATCAAGTCAAACTTTGCTTTTTATGTCACTTTTCATAACTATGAACCTGTTTAGTCATGAAACAAATAACTTTTCATAACTAAGGTCTGATTGAAAAGGGGAAGTAAGTATTTCTAATCTAATCTAATGTAATCTAATCTACTGCCGTGTTGGTGGAAAATCTTTCCCTGAAGAGGAAAACTCTGTTTGCTACACTAACAAAAAAATTAACAATTGAAAGGGATAGTCAGGAGATGATCTAGGTCAATACTCCAGGGTTGTGGATGTGAACGGAGAGAAGAATACCAAGTGAGGAAGCTTGGGATGAAGAGTCGAGTCTCATGATGTTTGCTAAAGGATATAGAAGAAAGACTAGTTCTTATGTAGAAACAAGGAGAGTTCCAAAAGGTTGGTGCATCATGGCTGAATGAATTGAAAAAAAGGTTTGTCTGATTTGTGAACTTTGTTGTCAAAAGAGGGGACGTAAAGCTAATTTAATTTGGGAAAGCTGTGTCCAGCGTTTTTGGCAAAGTGCACAGATAGGCTTTCCACAGAGGTATACTGGTTGGCCATGTTTTAGAATTTTGTATGTGATCATTCTAATGTCCTGTCTTC
The DNA here is from genome assembly GCA_964017235.1 of Sabellastarte sp. h YS-2021. Taxonomy (NCBI): domain Eukaryota; kingdom Metazoa; phylum Annelida; class Polychaeta; order Sabellida; family Sabellidae; genus Sabellastarte; species Sabellastarte sp. h YS-2021. The sequence goes on along the minus strand of OZ024934.1, from coordinate 79,215,244 downwards.
TAGCTGTGAGGTGATGATGTGGGAAGTACTTCCCACATAGAAGTTTAAGTTGCATTCAAACATACGATTACAGAGGTGAGGTTCATCATTGGCCAAACCTGATAACCACAATCTCTAATGAGGCCTTATTTAGGAAGAACTGAACTCATTATGCAAGGAAGATCCGATAAAACAGGAGATATGCTGTTACCGAAGATATTACGTACAGTTGGGATAGTGACTTGGTAGACAGACACCAAGTCAAAAGTATTGCTAGTTAAACAAATGCACTCATGATAAACTATGGAGTACTTTTTAAAAAAAATTGAAAAATTTGTTCTTTCCCTCAAAAGCTTTTTTCACACAAAATCCCTCAACACTCAGCAATTCTAAGAAAAATAATGTTTTAGTTTTAGAATAATAATGAATATGGTCCAAAATATACCATATTACAGACTTATAAAGATGGTCCAAAATATACCATGTTTATACTTATGAAGATGATAAAGTGACCACAAAAAATCATTGGGTTAATGTTTAATACAGGTAATAACAGAGATATCACCGAAAGAAAAATTTTTCGAAAAGCTGTTTGTAGGTACCTGTCTTCTGCAACAGTCTGGGCAAATTTTTAGTAAATCTCATATTTATGCCAGAACACCAAATGTAAGAGTTATGACCAAATCATCTAAAAATGGCATTAAGCAATAAGCATTGGCACAGGTGTGATGGTATATTGTATTGTGTATTAATACTCAGCGGCAATATATTCATGTACCACAGGACTCGAAGCACTATTTAGCTCATATAACTAACCACTTAACCTGCCACTGGGGATATGACCTAACGACAGAGGGCCGCCATTTTAAGTGGTCATCTAAACCACTATATATCTGCCCATACCCATACCTACTTGAAATCACATCCTCTATTCCTATGTGTGTTACTCACTAGGCCACAGTTGCAGATAGTTTAGGGATGGACAAAAAAGCAATGCATACTAGTTGGTCAGTTTTATGCACTGAAAACCATCAGACACAAGCAAGCAGATATCAACTTTTCCAGATCAGGTACAGCTGGGAATCAAATCCAGGAGCTGAGAGGTTTGTGTGCTGCCCAATATTTTACCATAGGCTTTTTAATGTACCACTAAATAGTGAGCTGTCATAATGAAAACATGACAAATGTTTAGACAAGTACATTGATAGTTACTGATTTACTTTGAGAATTTGTTTGAAATAATGCAAAGTAATGTTAAAGATTTTTACGATTTTTGACAAACCCTATTCTTACGATGGACACTTACATGCAATTGTAGTTTCCTCCTCTGACAGAACTTCAGTAACACTACCTAGAGAATCAAATAGAGGATTAACCATGGATATTTCCCCTGTTGAATCTGATGTTATTTCTGGAACAGATACCTTTGTGGTCGATGTGTCACTGGATGAATCTGATGTTGTATCTGTGGAGGATAGTTCCGTGGTTGATGCATCACTCAATGAATATGATGTTATATTTGTAGAAGACGTCTCCATGGTAAATGTGTTACCAGGTGAATAAAACATTCTATCGGTTGAAGATGTCTCCATGGTTGGTGTATCAGCTGTTGATTTTGATTCTGTATCAGTTGAAGATATCCCCACAGTTGATGTGTCACTGGATGCCTCTGATACTATACTTGTAGAAGACAACTCTGCAGTTGATGTGTCACTGGATGAAGTTAATGTTGTATCTGCAGAAGATGTCTGCACTATTGATGCATAACTTGGTTCTGTGGAAGGTTTCTCAATTGTAACAGTTGAAATATTACTTGCATCTGGTAAGAATACTTGTGTGGTTGATGTATCATCTGATGACAACAAACTTGTGGATTCTAAAGGCAATGTTTCAGATTTAGTGGTTTGAGCTGTAGTGTCCAAATGTGAGGTTGATGGATTTGTGGAAGATACTATGATGGGAGCTATTTCACATCCAGGATGGCAATTTGCATTTCTTTTGCAAATAAGTTCAAACTGTAAATAAAGTAACCAACAGTAAACAATTCATAGTATTATTGGTACACTGTATGTCTGGGACTGTGCATGAAGGGGTGTTACATAAAAATACAAGGTGACAGTCTCAATGATAAGTTTGCACATATCTTGACATGTAAAGTTAAAGATCTAGAAAGAATTTTATTTTTTTTAAAAATGCATAAAATTGGCAACAGTATAGCTATACAAAACAGTTTTCTTTCGGGAGACACTGACTATATCAGTAAACTCCCAAGAAACAAAACAGAGGTCTATTTCCTACCTGATCAAAATGATCTTTTCCATGACATGACTTTTTATACCAGCTGTGACCGCCATGGTTCTTTTCACATTTGAAATAATGTTTACAATCAAGGGGACTTGGTAGAATATCACCCTCTGTGCAAGATTCTGGCCTGTTACAAGCATCCCCTTCAAAATAACAAAGTTGACTTGTTTTATGCACTTTGATAAACTTTTAGATTATATTTTTGAAAACTTTTTCAGACAAATAGTATTCTTTAAATTTTCTGTTCTATTCATATTTTTACAAATATCCCTCTTTACTTAGAAAATTCTAGGAAACACGATACTGTAATGATAAGAATATCAGTGAATATGGATCTAAATATACCATGTTTTAGTTTTATGAAGATGTGAAGTGACTACATAAAACCACTGTGTTAACATTTAATACAGAGATCATAGCATAACTTTTATATCATTCAAAGAAATTTTCTTATGAATAAGATTTTTTGTTAAGACACATAACAAAAGATGTATGCCTTGAAACAACAAAAAAGAATCAAATCATTAAAAATACAAATTTATTTTGCTGTAAGATTGCCATCAAGATGTGATACGTTTTATGATCTTGGTTGAGCAATCTATTAATGTGTTAATGTGCAATTAAATAGGTTTTTTAGTTACTTGTCTTCTGCATAAGTTTGGGTCTACTTTTGATAAATTACATATTTATCTCAAACCAGCCAGGTAAGAACTATGGCCCCTTGATCTAACAATGAACTGGTGTCTCATTTTTAATGACAATAAGCCTGACAAAGGTGTGGTGGCAAAAAATGCAACCTGACAAACTGATTTTTGTCAGGATCAATACATCTGGAACTATGGCCTAGTGGGTAAAATTCTCATTTAGTAACACAAAGGACATGGGTTCTAACCCAGGTACAGGTAGATACATAGTTGCTCAGACCATCACTTAAAATGGCAGTCTGTCAATGGGTCTTATCCAAGTGGCAGGCTAAAAAACTTCAGGGATGTTGATGAATGGTCATCCTTGAGTCCTTGTCTTACAGTTTGGGGAATTCAGTCACTTGACAGCTTGGACTATACATTGTAGTCAGGATGGGTCAAATTGTGCTTTGAGTCCTGTAGTGAGACACATTGCCCTGAGTATAAATACACAATACAATGCAATTGTATAAATCAATTATTTGGGGTTTAGCATTCCTTTCAACGAACTCCATGTGTCATCACTTGGAAAAGTATAGAAATGGACAAAAAATGCATGCAATTTTGTGCACTAAAAATTGGCGAGAAAAAGCAAGAGTATAACAAAAATCCCAGTTTCAGGTACAGCTGGGAATGAAATTAATCAGTTGAGAGGTGTAAGGTTTGTGTGCTGCCCAATATTCTACCCTACACTTTTTGTACTACTAAATAGTGAGCTCTCATAATGAAAATGTGATATATGTTTACACTAGTACATTGATATTTATTGATTATTTGAGAATATGTTTAAAAAAATGCAAAATTTTATTGAATATTGTTTTAAAATTATGATCTTTGACAAACCCTATTCTTATGATTGACACTTACATGCAATTGTAGTTTTATCCTCTGTTATAACTTCAGTAACACTAGTTACAGAATCAAACAGAGGGTTTACCATGGATGCTTCCACTGTTGAATCTGATGTTATTTCTGGAACTGATACGTGTGTGGTCAATGCGTCATTGGATAAATCTAATATTACATCTGTAGAAGATACATCTGTGGCTGATTTATCACTTGAATCTGATGCTGTATCTTTATAATGTATCTGCATAGTTGATGTGTCTCTTGAGAAATCTGATGTCACATCTACAGAAGATATCCCAATGGTTGACTTGTCACTAGATGACACTAGTATTACATCAGTAGAAGACATCCCCACAACTGATGTGTCATTGAATGAATCTGATGCCATATCTGTAGAAGATATCTCCATAGTTAATGTGTCAATAGATGAATCCAATGTTTTCACTATAGAAGATGTTTCCATGGTTGATCTGTCATTAGATGAATCTGATATTGTATCTGTAGATGTCTGTATGTTTGATGTATTACTGAATGCATCTGATGTCATATTTATAGATGTCTCTATGATTGATGCAGTATTGGAAGAAAATGATGCCACATCAGTAGAATATTTCTCCAGGGTTGATGTGTCACTAGATGGGTCTAATTTTGTGTCTGTAAAAGATATTGTCATTGATGTGTCACTTGAATCTGTAAATGCTTGCATGGTTGATGTAGCAGTTGATGTGTCCGATATAATTATGTCTGTAGAAGATAAATCTATGGTTGATGTGTCACTCAAGTCTAATGTTTTATCTGTAGATATCCCCATGGTTGATGTTTCAGTAGATGAATCTGAAATTATATTTGTAGATATCTTCATGGTTGGTGTGTCACTGGATGAATCTAATGTCATATCTATTGGTATCCCCATGGCTGATGTGTCTCTGGATGAATCTAATGTTGTATTTGATGTAAATGTGTCACTGGACCAATGTGATGTTGCAGAAGATATCTTCTCTGTGGTTGATGGGTCTCTTGTATCTACTATTGTATCTGGAGATGTCTCTGTGGTTGATGTATCACTGGATGCATCAGTTGTAATATGCATAGTTGATGTGTAATTGGATGAAACTGATATCACTTCTGAAGAAGAAATCTCCATGATTGATTTGTCTGTGGATTTTGTGTCTGTTGACGATATCTCTCTGGTTGATATGTCACTTAAATCTAATGTGCCTGTTAAAGGAATCTGCATGGTTGATGTGTCAGTTGACGTATCCAATATTTTATCTGTAGAAGATATATTTATGGTTGGTGTGTCACTTGAATCTACTGTTGCATATTCAGAAGGTGTCCCCATGGTTGATCTGTCACTAGATGAAAATGATGTCACATCTGTAGAATATATCTCCATGCTTGAGATGTCAATGGACGAATCTAATTTTGTGTCCATAGAAAATATTGTGCTTGATGTGCCACTTGAATCTAATGTATCTGAAGATGTCTGCATGTTTGATGTGACGGTTGATATGGCATCCATAATTATTTCGGCAGAGGATAAATCTGTGGATGTTGTGTCATTCAAATCTAATGTTTTATTTGTAGATATCCGCATAGTTGATGTGTAACTGGATGAATCAGATATTAAATCAGTTAAAGATATTTCTGGAGTTGATATGTCACTGGATGAAGCTAATACCACATCTGTAGAAGATGACTCCATCACTGATGTGTTACTGAACAAATCTGTTATTTTATTTGTTGAAATTATCTCTGTGGCTGATGTGTCACTCAAATCTAATATATCTGTGGAGGATATCTGCACATTTGATGTGTCAATGGATAAATCTGATTCTGTGTTTGTAGATGTCTCCATGGTTGATATGTCACTGGATAAATCTGATAATGTTGAAAATATTTCTGTGGTTAATACCTTACTGGAATCTAATGTATTAGTTAAAGATATATCAATGGTTGAGGTGTCTTTGGATGAATCTAATGTTGTATCAGTTGAAGATATCTTCACAGTTGTGTCGCTGGATGTATCTGAGATTATACCTGTAGAAGACATCTCTGAAGTTAGTGTGTCAGTGAATGAATTTAATGTATCTGCAGAAGATGTCTGCAACATCGATGTATCACTTGATTCATCTAATGTTGTTTCTGTGGACGGTTTCTCAATTGTAACAGTTGAAATATTACTTGCATACGGTAAGAATACTTGTGTGGTTGATGTATCATCTGATGACAATACACTTGTGGATTCTAAAGGCAATGTTTCCGATTTTGTGGTTTGAGCTGTAGTGTCCAAATATGAGGTTGATGGATTTGTGGAAAATACTATGATGGGAGCTATTTCACATCCAGGATGGCAATTTCCATTTTTTTTGCAAATAAGTTCAAACTGTAAATAAAATAATCAACAGTAAACAATTCAAATTATTATTGGTACACTGTATGTCTGGGACTGTGGATGACTGGGGTGTTACATAAAAATACAAGGCGACAGTCTCAATGATAAGTTTGCACATATCTTGACATGTAAAGTTAATTTATTTATTTGGAGTTTTACGTCGCTTTCAACACTGTGCAGGTCATATCACGACAGGTAGTTGGAAGGGCAGAGGAAACCAGTACATAGAGTTAGTCAGGGATGAGTACTGTAAACTGCCGACCAACGGCAAGGAACTACCAGCTTTCCCGCTTGAGGCCGGACATGTAAAGTTAAAGATTTAGAAGGAATTTTATTTTAAAAAAAAAACGCATAAAATTGGCAACAGTATAGCTATACAAAACAGTTTTCTTTCGGGAGACACTGACTATATCAGTAAACTCCCAAGAAACAAAACAGAGGTCTATTTCCTACCTGATCAAAATTATCTTTTCCATGACATGACTTTTTATACCAGCTGTGACCGCCATGGTTCTTTTCACATTTGAAATAATGTTTACAATCAAGGGGACTTGGTAGAATATCACCCTCTGTGCAAGATTCTGGCCTGTTACAAGCATCCCCTTCAAAATAACAAAGTTGACTTGTTTTATGCACTTTGATAAACTTTTAGATTATACTTTTTAAAACATTTCAGACAAATAGTATTCTTCAAATTTTCTGTTCTATTCATATTTTTACAAATATCCCTCTTTACTTAGAAAATTCTAGGAAACACAATACTGTAATTATAAGAATATCAGTGAATATGGATCTAAAGATACCTTGTTTTAGTTTTATGAAGGTGCGAAGTGACTACATAAAACCCACTGTGTTAACATTTAATACAGTGATCATAGCATAAATTTTATATCATTGAAAAAATTTTCTTATGAATAAGATTTTTTCTTAAGACACATAACAAAAGATATATGCCTTGAAACAACAAAAAGAATCAAATCATTAAAAATACAAATTTTTTTGCTGTAAGATTGCCATCAAGATGCGATACGTTTTATGATCTTGGTTGAGAAATCTATTAATGTGTTCATGTGCAATTAAATAGGTTTTTACTTACTTGTCTTCTGCAAAAGTTTGGGTCTACTTTTGATAAATGACATATTTATCTCAAACCAGCCAGTGGAAGAACTATGTCCCCTTGATCTAACAATGAACTGGTGTCTCATTTTTAATGACAATAAACCTGACAAAGGTGTGGTGGCAAAAAATGCAACCTGACAAACTGATTTTTGTCAGGATCAATATATCTAGAACTATAGCCTAGTGGGTAAGATTCCCCTTTAGTAACACAAAGGACATGGGTTCTAACCCAGGTACAGGTAGATACATAGTTGCTCAGACCATCACTTAAAATGGCAGTCTGTGAATGGGTCTTATCCAAGTGGCAGGCTAAAAAACTTCAGGGATGTTGATGAATTGCCATCCTTGAGTCTGTGTCTTAAAGTTTGGGGAATTCAGTCGCTTGACAGCTTGGACTATACATTGTAGTCAGGATGGTCAAATTGTGCTTTGAGTCCTGTAGTGAGACACATTGCACTGAGTATAAATAGACAATACATTGCAATTGTATAAATCAATTATTTGGGGTTTAGCATTCCTTTCAATTAACTCTATGGGTCATCACTTGGAAAAGTATAGAAATGGACGAAAATAATCCATGCAATTTTGTGCACTGAAAATTGGCGAGAAAAAGAGCAAGCATATAACAAAAATCCCTGTTTCAGGTACAGCTGGGAATGAAATTAATCAGTTGAGAGGTGTAAGGTTTGTGTGCTGCCCAGCATTCTACACTACACTTTTTGTACTAAATAGTAGTGGTCCTACGATTAGACGGAAAATCGATTCGTCTATTTAAAACTTTCGATGTAGAAAATCGATTCTCATTTTAAGAATCGATTGTGAATCGAAAGTAAGACTTATAAACCACCTAATTTTCCCTTTTTCTACAGATGTTTAACATTTTATTTCGTAACATTTGTTTACATTATCTGCCATGTTTCTTTCACTGGTATCTACTTCCTGTTGGTTACAACTAAAACTCAAAATTTCTGTAGGTATTTAGAAGATCTTTTAATACAATAAACTAAGTTCAACCTAAATTAAATTTAACTTTCACTGCTTCACACACAACATGTATACTCCCTATAAATGGGGAATAACAACCTTGGCCATAAATCAAATGGAGAGAGATCACACTACTGTAATACTTCAGCAGTCTGCCATGAATATTTTTGACAAATTTTGTTGAACACGAAAACTAAAATGTTTACTACATTGCCATACTTAGAATTTTACAGTATCTAAGAAATTATAATTATATGAAATGAATAGGTCATGAAGATCTGCTTAAAAAAGGAAATTCATGGAATATTGTTTTCAGGATGAGAGAAATTTAACAGAATAATAGACAAATGCTTTACAGTAACATAAACAGGCAGAGAGAGAGTGAGGGGGATCTGACTTCGTTGAAGCTGGTGGGAGATACTTAGCCTTGCCACAGGCATTTATATGTATAAAGAAGGCACAACTGTTTGACTGCATTATAAGTATTTTTCATAATGTTCTCATACACTTACTTAGCCTAGCCTGCTGAGGAGACTTCCAGACTAGAAAGGCCTTTGATATAGTGTGCATTATGGCAAAAATATTTCACGTTTGCATTATGGTTCAGACAGCCTGGAAGGCCAGGCTAGGAGATACTTTCAGTTTGAACTACACCTGTGTTGCTAACTGGGGAAGGTTTTAACTCAGGACACCCATGCACTGAAACACATACAAGTGCTAAATACACTTGATAAAATAACTGCACCATCCATTTATCAATGATACACAACTATTTATGTCATATATATGCTGTTTGAGAAATTTTCATCATATTATTCCTGAGATAAGAGTCAGATTTTCCAGACCCTATCCAATACACATAAACTTGAGTGACAATGCTGAAATACATGTTCACTTGTGCCAAACTGTTTCATATAACCTAGTATATATTACAAAATATCAATATTGACCAGAAACAATAAAAGTCACTCTTCCATTTGATTAATGAAAATAGCATGTCTTTGAAAAGTGTCCTGAGTTAAAAATGGAAGGAAAATTCCATGAACACTTGTCTATGTATTGTTTAGTTCCCAAAGAAGCATTTTATTCAGGATAATTTTCAGAAGCTGCTTGGCAGTCACTGTTCTTGACATATTATAATGATAAGCAGATATTCTATTCTTCTTTGTTGCATATATACAAAATGTCCTGAGTTCACAACACGGGTGTACCACATGGTGATGTTGAACAAAAGGGGTTGAAATAGACTTGCACCAAGTCTTTGTATTTCTCATCCCACTAAATCTGACATAGATGAAAACATTATACATCCACTTAAGGAGGGAAAAATCCTTCTCTATGCTGAAACAGTACTTTTGTCAGCCCCACATTCTAGTATAAAGTCATACAGTCCTCATATAATACCTTAGAAAAAAGGACTTGAAGAAAGTCTAGGGTTGAAATATTGTTTATTTTAAGCATGATTGGTTGCTAATCTGCTGATGTTACATTCAAACACTGTAAATGATTTAGCTGATGAAAAGGGAGAATGAAAATAAATATTATTTTGTAACTGTTAAGGCCACCTTAATAGATTATTATATTATTGCTGATACACATACTTGTTGACTCTTCAACCTACTGGTTTCCTAACATACCCCCTTCCCTACCCCAAAATGTAAACAAATAACCTAGATTTTTTTCACCACTGACCTATCAGAAGACTACTGTTATTATATTTGGTAAAAAAGAATATTCTGTCTTTCTTACAAAGCAAGCAGAAAAACGATTATAATCGATAATCGATTGCTCAGAGTTACCGATTAATCGATTCTGATTTTTTAGACCGATTCCTAACACTACTAAATAGTGAGTGAAAATGTGATACATGTTTAAACTAGTACATTGATATTTATTGATTATTTGAGAATATATTTGAAAGAATGCAAAATTTTATTGAATATTTTTAAAAAATTATTATCTTTGACAAACCCTATTCTTATGATTGACACTTACATGCAATTGTAGTTTTATCCTCTGTTATAACTTCAGTAACACTAGTTACAGAATCAAACAGAGGGTTTACCATGGATGCTTCCACTGTTGAATCTGATGTTATTTCTGGAACTGATACGTGTGTGGTGAATGCATCACTGGATAAATCTAATATTACATCTGTAGAAGATACATCTGTGGCTGATTTATCACTTGAATCTGATGCTGTATCTTTATAATGTATCTGCATAGTTGATGTGTCTCTTGAGAAATCTGATGTCACATCTACAGAAGATATCCCAATGGTTGACTTGTCACTAGATGACACTAGTATTACATCAGTAGAAGACATCCCCACAACTGATGTGTCATTGAATGAATCTGATGCCATATCTGTAGAAGATATCTCCATAGTTAATGTGTCGATAGATGAATCCAATGTTTTCACTATAGAAGATGTTCCCATGGTTGATCTGTCATTAGATGAATCTGATATTATATCTGTAGATGTCTGTATGTTTGATGTATTACTGAATGCATCTGATGTCATATTTATAGATGTCTCTATGCTTGATGCAGTATTGGAAGAAAATGATGCCACATCTGTAGAATATTTCTCCAGGGTTGATGTGTCGCTAGATGGGTCTAATTTTGTGTCTGTAAAAGATATTGTCATTGATGTGTCACTTGAATCTGTAAATGCTTGCATGGTTGATGTAGCAGTTGATGTGTCCGATATAATTATGTCTGTAGAAAATAAATCTATGGTTGATGTGTCACTCAAGTCTAATGTTTTATCTGTAGATATCCCCATGGTTGATGTGTCAGTAGATGAATCTGATATTATATTTGTAGATGTCTTCATGGTTGGTGTGTCACAGGATGAATCTAATGTCATATCTATTGGTATCTCCATGGCTGATGTGTCTCTGGATGAATCTAATGTTGTATCTGATGTAAATGTGTCACGAAACCAATGTAATGTTGGAGAAGATATCTTCTCTGTGGTTGATGGATCTCTTGTATCTACTATTGTATCTGGAGATGTCTCTGTGGTTGATGTATCACTGGATGCATCAGTTGTAATATGCATAGTTGATGTGTAATTGAATGAAATTGATATCACTTCTGAAGAAGAAATCTCCATGATTGATTTGTCTGTGGATTTTGTGTCTGTAGACGATATCTCTCTGGTTGATATGTCACTTAAATCTAATGTGTCTGTTAAAGGAATCTGCATGGTTGATGTGTCAGTTGAGGCATCCAATATTTTATCTGTAGAAATATTTTTGGTTGATGCGTCACTTGAATCTACTGGTGTATATGCAGATGTCCCCATGGTTGTGTCAGGGAAAGAATCCAATGTTACATCTGTAAAAGATGTCTCTATTGTTGATCTGTCACTGGATGAGTCCAATGTTACACCTGTAGATGTCTCTCTGGTTGATGTGTCACTGGATGAGTCTAATGTCATATCTATAGCTGTCTCCATGGTTGACATGAGACTTGATGAATCTGATATCATAGCTGAAGATAATGCTAACATGGTTGACCCATCACTAGATAGATCTAGTGTACTTGAAAAAAATGTCTCCATGGTCGATGTGTCACTAGATAAATCTAAGGTATCTGATGTAAATGTGTCACTAGATGAATGTAATTTTGTATCTGGAGAAGATATCTTCTCTGTGGTTGCTGTGACACTTATATCTAATGTTGTATTTGGTGATACCTCTATGGTTGATGTATCACTAGATACATCAGATGTCATATCTGTGAAAGATGGTTCTGTACTTGGTGTATCACTGGATACATATAATGTCACATCTGTAGAAGATATCTCCATGGTTAATGTGTTTCTGGATAAATCTGTGTCTGTAGAAGATATCTCTCTGGTTGATGGATCACTTGAATCTAATGTGTCTGTAAAATATATCTGTGTGGTTGATGGGTCAGTTGATGCATCCAATATTTTATCTGTAGAAGATATACCTATGGTTGATGTGTCACTTGAATCTACTGTTGCATATTTAGAAGGTGTCTCCATTGTTGATGTGTCACTGGATGAAAATGATGTCACATCTGTAGAATATATCTCTATGCTTGAGATGTCAATGGATGAATCTAATTTTGTGTCCATAGAAAATATTGTGCTTGATGTGCCACTTGAATCTAATGTATCTGAAGATGTCTGCATGTTTGATGCGACGGTTGATATGGCATCCAATATTATATCGGCTGAAGATAAATCTGTGGATGTTGTGTCATTCAAATCTAATGTTTTATTTGTAGATATCTGCATAGTTGATGTGTAACTGGATGAATCAGATATTAAATCAGTTAAAGATATCTCTGGAGTTGATATGTCACTGGATGAGTCTGATACCATATCTGTAGAAGATGACTCCATGACTGATGTGTTACTGAACAAATCTGTTATTTTATTTGTTGAAATTATCTCTGTGGCTGATGTGTCACTCAAATCTAATATATCTGTGGAGGATATCTGCACGTTTGATGTGTCAATGGATAAATCTGATTTTGTGTTTGTAGATGTCCCCATGGTTGATATGTCACTGGATAAATCTGATAATGTTGAAAATATTTCTGTGGTTAATACCTTACTGGAATCTAATGTATTAGTTAAAGATATATCAATGGTTGAGGTGTCTTTGGATGAATCTAGTGTTGTATCAGTTGAAGATATCTTCACAGTTGTGTCGCTGGATGTATCTGAGATTATACCTGTAGAAGACATCTCTGAAGTTGGTGTGTCAGTGAATGAATTTAATGTATCTGCAGAAGATGTCTGCAACATCGATGTATCACTTGATTCATCTAATGTTGTTTCTGTGGAAGGTTTCTCAATTGTAACAGTTGAAATATTATTTGCATCTGGTAAGAATACTTGTGTGGTTGATATATCATCTGATGACAACACACTCGTGGATTCTAAAGGCAATGTTTCAGATTTTGTGGTTTGAGCTGTAGTGTCCAAATGTGAGGTTGATGGATTTGTGGAAGATACTATGATGGGGGTTATTTCACATCCAGGATGGCAATTTGCATTTATTTTGCAAATTAGTTCAATCTATAACCAAAGTAAGAAACAGTAAATAATTCAGACTATCATTGGTACACTGTATTTTCAAACTATACATGACAGGGTGCTACATAAAAATAAGAGATGACAGTCTCAATGAGAGTTTGAAAATATCATGACATGAAAAGTTAAATATATATAAGCAAATTCAAATAAAATCATCCATATATTTCTAGAAAACAGTGCTGTGCATTTTTGCCAGTAATATAAGTGATCTATCTTCATCTTAGTCCCATGTATGACAAAAAATGAACCCATAGCATCTTGATAAACACATATGTGATTAGCCCGACATAAAAAGGTATTTTTATTTTGAAAAAAATCTCATTAAAATTGGCAACAGCATGGCTTTACAAAACAGTTCTCTTTCTGGTCACCCTGACTATATCAGTAAACAACAAACAAATGAAACAGAGGTCTTTCTCCTAACCTGGTCAAATTTATCTTTTCCATGACACACTTTTTTATACCAGCTGTGACCACCATGGTTTCTTTCACATCTGAAATAATGTTTACAATCAAGGGGACTTGGCAGAAGGTCACCCTGTGTGCAAGATGCTGGCTTATTACAAGCATCCCCTACAATATAACAAAGTTGACCTTGTTTTATTCTCTTTGATAAACAGTTCAGATTATAATCTTTTAAACTTCTTCAGACAATTCTTATTCTCCATATTTTCTATTTTCATAATATCAGAAAATATCCCTCTTTACTAAGAAGATTCTAGAAAAAAAATATTGTTGTTGTAATTATAAGAATGTCAGTGAATATGGATGCAAATATACCATGTTTTAGTTTTATGGTGATGATAAAGTGACCATGTAACACTATTGCATTATCATTTAATACAGTGATAATATAACTTAATATCATTGAAAAATTTTTTCTGTCTTATAAGATTTTCCTTCAGACATGTAACAAAAGATATATGTTTTGAACCAACAAAAAATAATAAAATCAGTGACAAATCAAATCTCTTCAGTGTAAGGTTCCATCAAGATGAATTGTATTTAAGATCTTGGTTGAATGATCTATCATATTCATGTGCAATTAAAAAGATTTCTTAGTTACTTGACTCCTTGCAAGCATTTGGGTGTACTTTTGGTAAATCGCAATTTATCACAAGCCAGTCAGTGCAAGAATTATGTCCAGTGAATCTAATAGTGGACTGATGTTTTATTTTCTTCTGATAGATCTATATTATATATTTATTTGGGGTTTTATGTCACTTTATTTATTTGGGGTTTTACGTCGCTTTCAACACTGTACAGGTCATATCACGATGAGTAGTTGGAAGGGCAGAGGAAACCGGTACATACAGTTGGTCAAGGTTCTGTACTGTAAACGGAGGACCAACGGCAAGCCACAACCACCTTTCCCACTTGAGGTAGAGCCGTGAACCAAATCCCGGCCTCAGAGGTGGGAGGCTAGAGTGTTACCACTCTGTCAAATGCAACCTGAAAAATTTATTTTGGTCAGGATCAATACACCTGCAACTATGGTCTAGTGGGTAACATTCTCACCTAGGAACACAGAGGACATGGGTCCTAACCCAGGTACAGGTGGATATATTGTGGCTCAGACCATCACTTAAAATGGCAGTCTGTCAATGGGTCTTATCCCCGTGAAAGGCTAAAAAACCTCAGGGATGTTTATAAATGGTCATCCTTGAATCAAATCATTAAAACATCAAATCCTTTTTTAGTGTAATATTGCCATCAAGATGTGATACGTTTTATGATCTTGGTTGAGCAATCTATTAATATATTCATGTGCAGTGAAACCACTTTTTAGTTACTTGTCTTCTGCAAAATTTTGAGTCTACTTTTGATAAATGACATATTTATCTCAAACCAGCCAGTGTAAGAACTATGGCCCTTTGATCTAACAATGAACTGGTGTCTCATTTTTAATGACAGTAAGCCTGACAAAGGTGTGGTGGCAAAAATGCAATCTGACAAACTGATTTTGGTCAGGATCAATATATCTGGAACTATAGCCTAGTGGGTAAGATTCACACTTAGGAACACAAAGGACATGGGTTCTAACCCAGGTACAGGCAGATATATAGTGGCTCAGACCACCACTTAAAATGGCAGTCTGTCAATGGGTCTTATCCCCGTGAAAAGCTAAAAAACCTCAGGGATGTTTATAAATGGTCATCCTTGAGCCTCTATCTTACAGTTAGGGAAAGGGAGTCACTTGACAGCTTGAGTTGTACATCTGAAGTCAGGATGGTCAAATAGTTCTTTGAGTCCTGTAGTGAGAGACACTGCACTAAATATACCATACAATACAATTGTATAAATCAATTATTTAGGGTTCAGGATTCTTATCAATGAACTCCATCGCTAAACACTTTGGATAATATAGGGATGGACAGAAGCAATGCATACTAGTTGGTCAGTTTTTTGCACCGTCAGGCACAAGCAGATACCAACTTTCCCAGATCAGATACAGCTGGAAACCAACTCAAGGACCTGTGAGGTAGGTGCCCAATATCCTATCATATACTTTTTGTCTTACTGAATAATGAGCTGTCATAATGAAAACATGACAAATGTTTAAACTAGTACATGGATAATTATTGATTTACTTTGAGACTGTTTGAAATAATGTAGTTTTTGTTGAAGCCTTTTATGAATTTTGACAAACCCTATTCTTATGATTGACACTTACATACAATTGTAGTTTCATCTTCTGTCATAACTTCAGTAACACTGCCTACGGAATCAAACAGAGGATTTACCATGGATGTTTTCATGGTTGAATCTAATGTTATTTCTGGAACCAATACCTGTGTGGTCAATGTGTCTAATATTATATTTGTGGAAGATATCTCTGTGGAAGATGAGTCACTTGATGAATCTAATATCACATCTATAGAAGATATCTCCATAGTTAATGTGTTAATAGATGAATCTAATGTTTTCACTCTAGATGATGTTTCCATGGTTGATCTGTCACTAGATGAATCTGATATTATATTTGTAGATGTATCTATGTTTACATTTGATGTCATATTTGTAGATGTCTCTATGGTTAATACATCACTGGATGAATCTGATCTACTTGTATCTATTGAAAAGGCTGTTATGGTTGATGTATTACTGAATGAAAATGATGTCGCATTCATAGAATATATCTCCATGGTTGATATGTCACTGGATGAATCAGATTTTGTGTCTTTAGAAGATATTGCGGTTGATGTATCACTTGGACCCAGTGTATCTCTAGATGTCTGCATGGTTGATGTATCGAATGGATCTGATGTTACATCTGTAAAAGATGTCTGTATGGTTGATCTGTCACTGGATGAATCCAATGTTATATCTGTAGATGTATCTCTAGTTGATTTGTCACCTGATGAATGTAATGCTGTATATATAGAAGATATCTCTGTGGTTGATGTGTCACTTGAATCTAATGCTGCATCTGTAAAAGATATCTGCTTGGTTGCTGTGTCAGTGGAGGCATTTGACAATTTATCTGAAGAATATACATGTATCGATGTGTCACTTGAATCTACTGTTGTATACATAGATGACCCCATGGTTGATGTGTAACTGGATAAATCTGATAAAAAATCTGTAGAAGATATCTCTGTAGGCAATGTGGCACTGGATGAATGTAATGTCATATCTGTAGATGTATCTATTGTTGATGTGTGACTGGATGAATCTGATACCATATCTGACGAAGATGTCTCTGTGGTAAATGTGTCATTCAAATTTAATGTTTTATCTGAATATGTCTCAATGGCTGATGTTTTACTGGATAAATCTGATATTACATCTGAGGAAAATATCTCTGTGATTGATGTGTCACTCAAACCAGATGCTGTATCTGTAGATAATATCTCCATTGTTGGTGTGTCACTGAATGAATCTGATTTTGTATCTCTAGAAGATATCACTGCAGTTGATCCGTCATTTGAATCTGATGTTTTATTTGTAGAAGATGTATATATGCTTGATGTGTTACCGGATGAGTCTAATGTTATATATGTGGAAGAAATTTCTGAGGATGATGTGTCAATTGATGTCTCCATGGCTGATGTGTCACTGAATGAATCTGATGTCACATCTGTAAAAGAAGTCTCTATGGTTGATCTGTTGCTGGATGAATCCAATGTTATATCAGTAGATGTCTCTCTGGTTGATGTGTCACTTAAAGCTAATGTTGCATCTGTAAATGATGTCTCTATGGTTGATCTGTCACTGGATGAATCCAATGTTATAGCTGTAGATGTCTCTCCAGTTGATATGTCACCTGAATCTAATGCTGCATTGGTAAAAGATATTTGTATGGTTGTTGTGTCAGTTGAGGCATCCAATATTATATCTTTAGAATATACATGTATTGTTGATGTGTCTAATGTTCCTATGGTTGGTTTGTTGCTAGATGAATCTGATATATCTGTAGATGTCTCTATGTTTGATGTGTCATTGGATGAATCTGATATTATATTTGTAGAAGATGTCTCCACAATTGATGTGTCACTGAATGAATTTGATCTTGTATCTGTATAAGATGCTTCCACGGTTGATGTATCACTGGATGAAAATGATATCAAATCTGTAGAATATATCTCCGTGGTAGATATGTCACTGGATGAATCAAATTTTATGTCTGTAGAAGATATTGTGGTTGATGTAACACTTGACTCAAATGTATCTGTAGATATCTGCATGGTTGATGTGGCAGGTGATGCATCCGATATTATCTCTGTAGCAGATAAATCTGTGGTTAATGTGTCACTCGTATCTAATATTTTATCTGTAGATATCCCCATGGTTGATGTGTCATTGGATGGAGCTATCATATCTGTGGAAGATATCCCTGTGTATGATGTGTCACTGGATGAGTCTAATGTCATATCTGTAGATATCTCCATGGTCAATATGTCACTGGATAAGTCTAATGTCATATCTGTAGATAACTCCATTGTTGATGTGTCACTGAATAAGTCTAATGTCATATCTGTAGATATCTCTGTGGTGGATGTGTCACTGGACAAGTCTAACGTATTACCTGTAGATATCTCCATGGTTGATGTGTCACTAAATGAGTCTAATGTCATATCAGTAGATATCGCCATGGTTGATTTGTCACTGGATGAGTCCAATGTCATATCTGTAGATATCTCCATGGTTGATGTGTCACTAAATGAGTCCAATGTCATATCTGTAAATATCTCCATGGTTGATGTGTCACTAGATGAGTCCAATGTCAAATCTGTAGATATCTCCATGACTGATGTGTCACTGGATGACTGTGATGTCTTATCTGTAGATATCTCCATGGTTGATGTGTCACTAAATGAGTACAATGTCATATCTGTAAATATCTCCATGGTTGATGTGTCACTGGATGAGTCCAATGTCATATCTGTAGATATCTCAATGATTGATGTGTCACTGGATGACTGTAATGTCTTATCTGTAGATATCTCCATGGTTGATGTGTCACTTGATGAATAAAATGTCTCATCTGTAGATATCACAATGGTTAATGTGTCACTGGATGAGTCCAATGTCATATCTGTAGATATCTCCATTGTTGATGTGTCACTGGATAAGTCTAATGTCATATCTGTAGATATCTCCATGGTGGATGTGTCACTTGATGAGTCCAATGTCATATCTGTAGATATCTCTGTGGTGGATATGTCACTGGATGAACCTAATGTGTTATCTGTAGATATCTCCATGGTTGATATGTCACTGGATGAGTCTAATGTATTATCTGTAGATATCTCCATGATTGATGTGTCACTGGATGTGTCTAATGTCATATCAGTAGATATCTCCATGGTTGATGTGTCATTGGATGAGTCTAATGTCATATCAGTAGATATGTCCATGGTTGATGTATCACTGGATGAGTCCAATGTCATATCTGTAGATATCTCCATGATTGATGTGTCACTGGATGAGTGTGATGTCACATCAGTAGATATCTCCATGGCTGATGTGTCACTGGATGAGTCCAATGTCATATCTGTAGATATGTCCATGGTTGATGTGTCACTGGATGAGTCTAATGTATTATCTGTAGATATCTCCATGGTTGATATGTCACTGGATAAGTCCAATATCATATCTGTAGATATCTCCATGGTTGATGTGTCACTGGATGAGTCCAATCTCATATCTGTAGATATCTCCATGGTTGATGTGACACTGGATGAGTCCAATGTCATATCTGTAGATATGTCCATGGTTGATGTGTCACTGGATGAGTCTAATGTATTATCTGTAGATACCTCCATGATTGATGTGTCACTGGATGTGTCTAATGTCATATCAGTAGATATCTCCATGGTTGATGTGTCATTGGATGAGTCTAATGTCATATCAGTAGATATGTCCATGGTTGATGTATCACTGGATGAGTCTAATGTCATATCTGTAGATATCTCCATGGTTGATGTGTCACTGGATGAGTCCAATGTCATATCTGTATATATCTCCATGGTTGATGTGTCACTGGATGAGTGTGATGTCACATCAGTAGATATCTCCATGGCTGATGTGTCACTGGATGAGTCCAATGTCATATCTGTAGATATGTCCATGGTTGATGTGTCACTGGATGAGTCTAATGTATTATCTGTAGATATCTCCATGGTTGATATGTCACTGGATAAGTCCAATATCATATCTGTAGATATCTCCATGGTTGATGTGTCACTGGATGAGTCCAATCTCATATCTGTAGATATCTCCATGGTTGATGTGACACTGGATGAGTCTAATGTCATATCTGTAGATATGTCCATGGTTGATGTGTCACTGGATGAGTCCAATGTCATATCTGTAGATATCTCCATGATTGATGTGTCAGTGGATGAATCTAATGTCATATCTGTAGATATGTCCATGATTGATGTGTCACTGGATGAGTGTGATGTCACATCAGTAGATATCTCCATGGCTGATGTGTCACTGGATGAGTCCAATGCCATATCTGTAGATATCTCCATGGTTGATGTGTCACTGGATGAGTCTAATGTCATATCTGTAGATATGTCCACGGTTGATGTGTCACTGGATGAGTCTAATGTCACATCAGTAGATATCTCCATTGTTGATGTGTCACTGGATGAGTCCAATCTCATATCTGTAGATATCTCCATGGTTGATGTGTCACTGGATGAGTCTAATGTCATATCTGTAGATATGTCCATGGTTGATGTGTCACTAGATAAGTCTAATGTCATATCTGTAGATATCTCTGTGGTGGTTGTGTCACTGGATGAGTCTAATGTTTTATCTGTAGATATCTCCATGGTTGATGTGTCAGTGGACGAGTCCAATGTCTTATCTGTAGATATGTCCATGATTGATGTGTCACTGGATGAGTGTGATGTCACATCAGTAGATATCTCCATGGCTGATGTGTCACTGGATGAGTCCAATGCCATATCTGTAGATATGTCCATGGTTGATGTGTCACTGGATGAGTCTAATGTATTATCTGTAGATATCTCCATGGTTGATATGTCACTGGATAAGTCCAATATCATATCTGTAGATATCTCCATGGTTGATGTGTCACTGGATGAGTCCAATCTCATATCTGTAGATATCTCCATGGTTGATGTGTCACTGGATGAGTCTAATGTCATATCTGTAGATATGTCCACGGTTGATGTGTCACTGGATGAGTCTAATGTCATATCAGTAGATATCTCCATTGTTGATGTGTCACTGGATGAGTCCAATCTCATATCTGTAGATATCTCCATGGTTGATGTGTCACTGGATGAGTCTAATGTCATATCTGTAGATATGTCCATGGTTGATGTGTCACTAGATAAGTCTAATGTCATATCTGTAGATATCTCTGTGGTGGTTGTGTCACTGGATGAGTCTAATGTTTTATCTGTAGATATCTCCATTGTTGATGTGTCACTGGATAAGTCTAATGTCATATCTGTAGATATCTCCATGGTTGATGTGTCACTGGATGAGTCTAATGTATTATTTGTAGATATCTCCATGGTTGATGTGTCACTGGATAAGTTCAATATCATATCTGTAGATATCTCCATGGTTGAAGTGTCATTGGATGAGTCTAATGTCATATTAGTAGATATCTCCATGGTTGATGTGTCACTGGATGAGTCTAATGTCATATCAGTAGATATCTCCATGGTTGATGTGTCACTGGATAAGTCTAATGTCATATCTGTAGATATCTCCATGGTGGAAGTGTCACTGGATGAGTCTAATGTATTATCTTTAGATATATCCATGGCTGATGTGTCACTGGATGAGTCTAATGTCATATCAGTAGATATCTCCATGGTTGATGTGTCACTGGATAAGTCTAATGTCATATCTGTAGATATCTCCATGGTGGAAGTGTCACTAGATGAGTCTAATGTATTATCTGTAGATATCTCCATGGTTGATGTGTCACTGGATGAATCTAATGTCATATCAGTAGATATCTCCATGGTTGATGTGTCACTGGATGAGTCTAATGTCATGTCTGTAGATATATCCATGGTTGATGTGTCACTGGATGAATCCAATGTTATATTTGTAGATATTTCCATGGTTGATATGTCACTGGATGAGTCCAAAGTCATATCTGTAGATATCTCCATGGTTGATGTGTCACTGGATGAGTCTAATGTCATATCTGTAGATATGTCCATGGTTGATTTGTCACTGGATGAGTACAATGTCATATCTGTAGATATGCCCATGGTTGATGTGTCACTGGATAAGTCTAATGTCATATCTGTAGATATGTCCATGGTTGATGTGTCACTGGATGAGTCCAATGTCTTATCTGTAGATATGTCCATGATTGATGTGTCATTGGGTGAGTCTAATGTCATATCTGTAGATATGTCCATGGTTGATGTGTCACTGGATGAGTCTAATGTCATATCAGTAGATATGTCCATGGTTGATGTGTCACTGGATGAGTCCAATGTCATATCTGTAGATATCTCCATTGCTGATGTGTCACTGGATAAGTCTAATGTCATATCTGTAGATATCTCTGTGGTGGATGTGTCACTGGATGAGTCTAATGTATTATTTGTAGATATCTCCTTGGTTGATGTGTCACTGGATAAGTTCAATATCATATCTGTAGATATCTCCATGGTTGAAGTGTCATTGGATGAGTCTAATGTCATATTAGTAGATATCTCCATGGTTGATGTGTCACTGGATGAGTCTAATGTCATATCAGTAGATGTCTCCATGGTTGATGTGTCACTGGATAAGTCTAATGTCATATCTGTAGATATCTCCATGGTGGAAGTGTCACTGGATGAGTCTAATGTATTATCTTTAGATATCTCCATGGCTGATGTGTCACTGGATGAGTCTAATGTCATATCAGTAGATATCTCCATGGTTGATGTGTCACTGGATAAGTCTAATGTCATATCTGTAGATATCTCCATGGTGGAAGTGTCACTGGATGAGTCTAATGTATTATCTGTAGATATCTCCATGGTTGATGTGTCACTGGATGAGTCTAATGTCATATCAGTAGATATCTCCATGGTTGATGTGTCACTGGATGAGTCTAATGTCATATCTGTAGATATATCCATGGTTGATGTGTCACTGGATGAATCCAATGTTATATTTGTAGATATTTCCATGGTTGATATGTCACTGGATGAGTCCAATGTCATATCTGTAGATATCTCCATGGTTGATGTGTCACTGGATGAGTCTAATGTCATATCTGTAGATATGTCCATGGTTGATTTGTCACTGGATGAGTACAATGTCATATCTGTAGATGTCTCCATGGTTGATGTGTCACTAAATGAGTCCCATGTCATATCTGTAAATATCTCCATTGTTGATGTGTCACTGGATAAGTCTAATGTCATATCTGTAGATATCTCCATGGTTGATGTGTCACTGGATGAGTCTAATGTCATATCAGTGGATATGTCCATGGTTGATTTGTCACTGGATGAGTACAATGTCATATCTGTAGATATCTCCATGGTTGATGTGTCACTAAATGAGTCCAATGTCATATCTGTAAATATCTCCATTGTTGATGTGTCACTGGATAAGTCTAATGTCATATCTGTAGATATCTCCATGGTTGATGTGTCACTGGATGCGTCTAATGTTTTATTGGTAAGAGATGTCCCTATGGTTGATGTATCACTGGATGAATCTGTGGAAGATATCCTCACGGTTGATATATCACTGGATGAATCTGATATTTTATCTGTAGTAGCTGTCCCCATGGTTAATGTATCACTGGATGAATCTGATATTTTATCTGTAGAAGATCTCCCAATGATTGATGTAGAAGTGGATGAATTAAATGTCATATCTGAAGATGTATCCATGGTTGATATGTCACTGGATGGATCGAATATTATATCTGTAGAAAATATCACTGCAGTTGATGTGTCACTCAATTCTAATGTTTTATCTGTAGAGGATGTCGCCATGGTTGATGTGTCACTTGGTGCATCTGAAATTACATTTGTAAAAGCTATCTCTGTGGTTGATGCGTCTCTGGATCCATCAGATATTATATCTGTAGAAGATATCTCCATAGTTGATGTATCACTTGATGCATCGGATATTGTATATGTGGAAGATATCTCTGTGGTTGATAAGACACTTGTATTTGATATTGTATTGGCAGAAGATAACTTCACAGTTGATGCGTAACTTGATGAACCTGATGCTGTCTCTGCCAAAGATATCATAGTGGTCAGTGTGTCACTTGATGAATCTAATGTATCTGTAGAAGATATCTGTATCATTGATCTGTCACTTGATAAATTTGATGTTGTTCCTGTAGAAGGGGTCTCCATGGTTAGTCTGTCACTTGATGAATGTGGTGTTATTTCTATAGATGGTGTCTCAATTGTTGATGTATCACTTGATGAATCTGATGTTGTTTCTGTGAAAGATACTTCTGTGAATGCTGTATCACTTGAAGAATCTGACAGTGCATCTGTTATGAATACTTGTGTTGTTGATGCATCAATTGATGGCAACACACTTGTATGTTCCAAAGGCAATGTTTGAGATTCTGTTGTATGAGGTGTAGTTTCCAAATGTGAGGTTGATAGAGTTGTGGAAGATGTCATGACAGGAACTGTTTCACAGCCAGGATGGCAATTTGCACCTCTTTTGCAAGTAAGCTCAAACTGTAACCAAGACAAGAATTCAGCAGAAATGTACTGTGTAACCAGCTTTGGTTAAAGACTGAAGCGGATGAAATTCGAAAGGACATAAATTACGCTGGATAGACAAAAGAGTTGGCTGACGTGCAGTATTTTAGCAGATCCAGACCATCTTTCAAAAGGATTGAGCCATGGTGAAGCCCCATCTTGTTGAAAAACTTAAACTGCTAGTCATATGACCATACAAGTTAATTCATTGTGCAACATGTCCTGTCTTGTCTGCCTCTGCTCTTCATAGAGGAAAGGACTTATATATGTCCACCTCCTCTCTTCATGGAGGAAAGAAGGACTTATATTTGTCCGCCATTTTGTGGGAGAGCAAACAAGCAAGATCATTGTCTAATATTGTGGAGTGTTAGATCACTTTACCATACAGGTCTTCTTCAGGACTTTTTCTATCCACAATGTAGAAACAGAAAAAAAGTGTTGTCATGGCGACACTAGCTGCCTGACATTGCTGAAAAGCTAACCAGCTCCTATTCATGCAGGGGTTTGGAATGCAAAAAATCCACAGAAATATAAATCAAAGAAACAGAAAAAAGTGTTGCCAACAATTGTTGCCAGGTGTTGACGAAAAACTAATCACCTGAAATCTGTGCAAGGATTTGGAATGCAAAGATACCTGAGAAAGATTTTTATGCCCAAGAAACATAAAAAAGTGTTTTGATGAAAAGCTAATCAGCTCCAGTCTGTGCAGGGGTATGGAAAGCAAAGAACCCATAAAAATATTTATAAGTGCAAGAAACCAAAAAGTGTTGCCATGACAACACTTGTTACCAGGCATAATTGAAAAGCTAATCAGCACCAATCAATGCAGGGGTTTGGAGTGTAAAGAACACCGAGAAAGACTTTTAAGCTGAAGAAACAAGAAAAAGTGTTACCATAGCAACACTTTTTGCCAGGTGTTGCCGAAAAAACTAATCAACTCCAATCTGCGTAGGGATATGGAAAGCAAAAACCCATAAAAATATTTGTAAGTCCAAGAAACAAAAAAAGGTTGCCAGTTATCATTAAAAAGCTAATCAGCTCCAATCCATGCAGGGTTTTGCAATGCAAAGAACCCCAAAAAGATATTAAAGCCCAAGAAACATGAAAAAGTGTTGCCAGATATTGCCAAGAAAGCAATCACACACAAACTCTCATGCCACTAAACCTCCACACCAAATTTAGCTGAGACACGTAAAAATTGTACCTGTAAATGAGCAGCAATGAAGGGTGATTCAGAGGGAAAGGCAAAATAATATCCATGTCCAGCAGGATAGATATAATAATTAAAATAAGTTGTAACCTTAAACTCACTTCTTTAACTTTCAGGTTTTTATGGTAACATTACAATAAAGATCATGTTTTGGTTTAGATACATGTACGTGTTTAATTTAAATGAAAACTCTTAACTATCACTTTAATATTGCCAAAATATCATAAGTTGTAACCTTAATAAGTTGTAACCTTAAACTCACTTCTTTAACTTTCAGGTTTTTATGGTAACATTACAATAAAGATCATGTTTTGGTTTAGATACATGTACGTGTTTAATTTAAATGAAAACTCTTAACTATCACTTTAATATTGCCAAAATATCATAAAAATTGCCCTTACCTTAAACTGAATGTAAGTCAATGCAAATATTATGAGTTTAAGGTTATGTTACCATGTAGACTCTGTTCTAGGTTACTTATAGCCAAAATTTAAATGTGCTTAAAATCTATTTCACATAATTTAAGATATTATCCAACATTTAAAAGAAAAGTAATTATAATTATGCCATTACTGAGAGTTAAAGGTCACCTCAATGTGGTCTTAGGGAATTTCTGTAACATCATTTACATGTAACTGCAAATTATAAAATCAAATATGTCATGCCATTTGGTATACTTTGTGGAATCACAGAAAAAGTTGAGCTCAGTAACATTCTTTTACACATGGGAGTTAGAGGTCACCTTAAAATAGGGCACACATTCAGGACTGGATACATCAACATACCAAATTTAAGTTAAATCTGTCATGCAGATTTGAAATACTCTCCAGATATTGAAAAATTTAAATTCAATATAGCTATGTTATCACTAGGAGTTTAAGTACACCTTAAAATAGGCCACACCTTGAAGACCAGTTACACCCACATACCAAATTTGATTTGAATCTGTGAAGCCATCTTCAAGCTATTGGCCACAAATCACAACAGTAAAATTCAATTTTAATGTGTTATAAATGGGAGTTTAAGGTCATCTTAAAATAGGGCACATATCGATGACCAGCAACACCCACATGCCAAATTTGAATTTCATCCTACAAGCAATTCTGACATATTTTCCAGAAACAAAGTGTGATGACGATGCTGGTCCTATAGGTGATCCATCACAGCTGAGTGACACCAAACTGTCACAACCTTAAACTCATAAGTTTCTAAAATATCAGCAATTTACTGTAACCTTACAAAAACAAGAGGAGAGTGCCCGTGAACGGGCACTGTGTCAGCTGACTGAGTGTTTTTGATTTGTGAAGGTGATTAGAGGACAGAATAATTATCAGGAAAAGGGCTGTACAGAAATACAGTAAATGGTAACTGAACAGCAAGTTCGAAAGAAATTCCGAAGCTGACAGAAGAAAAGGATAAAAAAGTTGTGCCCTGTAAATGGTATTATGAAGGAAAATAACAAGGTAATTGTTTAAGTGTAAAAAATAGGTTAAAACATATTTAAAGAAATACTACAAATGCAATATCCTCGTTCGACCTTGAAGAAGGGGTCCAAGGTCAAATCTAACCACACAAATACATTCCCAGCCCATGATTTCCTATGGTTTACCATTCCAAACCTCTAGGACCAATTATAAATGAGTTATAAGCACTTTTAAGCTTGGCTGTCCTCATTTGACCTTGAAGGAGGGGTCCAAAGGTCAAATCTGACCATACCAAAAGATTCCGAGCCAATGATTTCCTATGGGATGGTTTACCATCCCAAATCTCTGTCACCAATAATAAGCGAGTTGTAGGCACTTTCAATTTTCGCTATCCTCATTTGACCTTGAAGGAGGGTTCCAAGGTCAAATCGGACCATATCAACAGATTCACAGCCCATGATTTCCTGTCTGTTTACCATCCCAAACCTCTGGGACCAATAATAAGCGAGTTATAAGCACTTTTAAGTTTGGCTATCCTTGTTTGACCTTGAAGGAGGGGTCATTGAAGGTCAAATGTGACCACACCAAAAGATTCCCACCCCATGATTTCCTACAGGTTGGTTTATCATCCCAAACCTCTAGGATCAATAATAAGGGAGATATAAGCACTTTTCATGACTGACAAAAAACACCTGTGGCGGCCATCTTGTTTCTCAAAATGAGGCCAAAAATATTCCCAGACAACATTTTATGGTTATTAATATATACTGCAAACTTAAGAAAGCTAGCTATAATATTTTTTTTCATCAGAGCAGTAATGGTGAAATCTCTCTCTACACACTGCGGCTATCCAGTGGATACAATGATTTACTCAACAGTGAGAACTTGAAAGTAGCTATTGCTCAGCTATGCCATGACATAGAGGTCTGCAATTTCACTATGTTATAGCTGACCAAAAATTCTGTGAATAACATATTTAACAAATTACTCTAAATGTAATAGTTTTCAAGTTACAACTGATTTACTCAACAGTGAGATCCTCAAAGGAACTATTACTCAGCTATGCAATGAGCTACATGTCTGAAATTTTACTATGTTATAGCTAACCCAAAAGTAGGTGAACAACATATTTAAGCAAACTACTGTAAATGCAATAGTTTTCAAGCTACAACTGATTTACTCAATAGTGAGAACCTGAAAATAGCTATTGCTCCGCTATGCCATGAGCTATAGGTCTGTAATTTCACTATGTTATAGCTGACCCAAAAGTAGGTGAACAATATATTTTAACAAAATACTCCAAATGCAATATTTTTCAAGTTATAGCTGATTTACTCAACAGTCAGTACCTGAGAATAGCTATTGCTCAGTTGTGCCATGAGCTATAGGTCTATAATTTCACTATGTTATAGCTGACCCAAAAGTAGCTGAATAACATATTTATACCAAATTTTCTAAATGCAATAGTTTTTAAGTTACAAGTGATTTTACTCATGATGGAAGTTACTGAAAAGCCCAAAAGTAGCTATTACTCACTTAGCTATTGAGACAGACACCCAACTTACTCACCATATTGTAGCTATGAAAAAAGTAGCTGAATAACATATTTTAACAAAATGCTCTAAATGCAACACTTTTCAAGTTATAAGTGATTTACTCAACAGTGATAACCTAAAAGTAGCTATTACTCAGCTATGCCATGAGCTACAGGTCTGAAATTTTACTATGTTATAGCTGACCCAAAAGTAGCTGAATAACATATTTATACGAAATTCTCTAAATGCAATAGTTTTCAAGTTATAAGCGATTTACTCAACAGTGATAACCTAAAAGTAGCTATTACTCAGCTATGCCATGAGCTACAGGTCTGAAATTTCACTATGTTATAGCTGGCCCAAAAGTAGCTGAATAACATATTTGCACAAATTTCTGTAAATGCAATAGTTTTCCAATAACTGATTTACTCAACAGTGAGAACTTCAAAGTAGCTATTACTCAGCTATGAAATGAGCCACAGGTCTGAAACTTCACTATGTTATAGCTGACCCCAAAATAGGTGAATAACATATTGAAACAAAATACTCTAAATGCAATAGTTTTCAAGTTATAAGTGATTTACTCAACAGTGATAACCTAAAAGTAGCTATTACTCAGCTATGCCATGAGCTACAGGTCTGAAATTTTACTATGTTATAGCTGGCCCAAAAGTAGCTGAATAACATATTTATACGAAATTCTCTAAATGCAATAGTTTTTAAGTTACAAGTGATTTTACTCATGACGGAAGTTACTGAAAAGCCCAAAAGTAGCTATTACTCACTTAGCTATTGAGACAGACACCCAACTTACTCACCATATTGTAGCTATGAAAAAAGTAGCTGAATAACATATTTTAACAAAATGCTCTAAATGCAACACTTTTCAAGTTATAAGTGATTTACTCAACAGTGATAACCTAAAAGTAGCTATTACTCAGCTATGCCATGAGCTACAGGTCTGAAATTTTACTATGTTATAGCTGACCCAAAAGTAGCTGAATAACATATTTATACGAAATTCTCTAAATGCAATAGTTTTCAAGTTATAAGCGATTTACTCAACAGTGATAACCTAAAAGTAGCTATTACTCAGCTATGCCATGAGCTACAGGTCTGAAATTTCACTATGTTATAGCTGGCCCAAAAGTAGCTGAATAACATATTTGCACAAATTTCTGTAAATGCAATAGTTTTCCAATAACTGATTTACTCAACAGTGAGAACTTCAAAGTAGCTATTACTCAGCTATGAAATGAGCCACAGGTCTGAAACTTCACTATGTTATAGCTGACCCCAAAATAGGTGAATAACATATTGAAACAAAATACTCTAAATGCAATAGTTTTCAAGTTATAAGTGATTTACTCAACAGTGATAACCTAAAAGTAGCTATTACTCAGCTATGCCATGAGCTACAGGTCTGAAATTTTACTATGTTATAGCTGGCCCAAAAGTAGCTGAATAACATATTTATACGAAATTGTCTAAATGCAATAGTTTTTAAGGTACAAGTGATTTTACTCATGACGGAAGTTACTGAAAAGCCCAAAAGTAGCTATTACTCACTTAGCTATTGAGACAGACACCCAACTTACTCACCATATTGTAGCTATGAAAAAAGTAGCTGAATAACATATTTTAACAAAATGCTCTAAATGCAACACTTTTCAAGTTATAAGTGATTTACTCAACAGTGATAACCTAAAAGTAGCTATTACTCAGCTATGCCATGAGCTACAGGTCTGAAATTTTACTATGTTATAGCTGACCCAAAAGTAGCTGAATAACATATTTATACGAAATTCTCTAAATGCAATAGTTTTCAAGTTATAAGCGATTTACTCAACAGTGATAACCTAAAAGTAGCTATTACTCAGCTATGCCATGAGCTACAGGTCTGAAATTTCACTATGTTATAGCTGGCCCAAAAGTAGCTGAATAACATATTTGCACAAATTTCTGTAAATGCAATAGTTTTCCAATTATAACTGATTTACTCAACAGTGAGAACTTCAAAGTAGCTATTACTCAGCTATGAAATGAGCCACAGGTCTGAAACTTCACTATGTTATAGCTGACCCCAAAATAGGTGAATAACATATTGAAACAAAATACTCTAAATGCAATAGTTTTCAAGTTATAAGTGATTTACTCAACAGTGATAACCTAAAAGTAGCTATTACTCAGCTATGCCATGAGCTACAGGTCTGAAATTTTACTATGTTATAGCTGGCCCAAAAGTAGCTGAATAACATATTTATATGAAATTCTCTAAATGCAATAGTTTTTAAGTTACAAGTGATTTTACTCATGATGGAAGTTACTGAAAAGCCCAAAAGTAGCTATTACTCACTTAGCTATTGAGACAGACACCCAACTTACTCACCATATTGTAGCTATGAAAAAAGTAGCTGAATAACGTATTTTAACAAAATGCTCTAAATTCAACACTTTTCAAGTTATAAGTGATTTACTCAACAGTGATAACCTAAAAGTAGCTATTACTCAGCTATGCCATGAGCTACAGGTCTGAAATTTTACTATGTTATAGCTAACCCAAAAGTAGCTGAATAACATATTTATACGAAATTCTCTAAATGCAATAGTTTTCAAGTTATAAGCGATTTACTCAACAGTGATAACCTAAAAGTAGCTATTACTCAGCTATGCCATGAGCTACAGGTCTGAAATTTCACTATGTTATAGCTGGCCCAAAAGTAGCTAAATAACATATTTGCACAAATTTCTGTAAATGCAATAGTTTTTAAGTTACAAGTGATTTTACTCATAATGGAAGTTACTGAAAAGCCCAAAAGTAGCTATTACTCACTTAGCTATTGAGACAGACACCCAACTTACTCACCATATTGTAGCTATGAAAAAAGTAGCTGAATAACATATTTTAACAAAATGCTCTAAATGCAACACTTTTCAAGTTATAAGTGATTTACTCAACAGTGATAACCTAAAAGTAGCTATTACTCAGCTATGCCATGAGCTACAGGTCTGAAATTTTACTATGTTATAGCTAACCCAAAGGTAGCTGAATAACATATTTATACGAAATTCTCTAAATGCAATAGTTTTCAAGTTATAAGCGATTTACTCAACAGTGATAACCTAAAAGTAGCTATTACTCAGCTATGCCATGAGCTACAGGTCTGAAATTTCACTATGTTATAGCTGGCCCAAAAGTAGCTGAATAACATATTTGCACAAATTTCTGTAAATGCAATAGTTTTCCAATTATAACTGATTTACTCAACAGTGAGAACTTCAAAGTAGCTATTACTCAGCTATGAAATGAGCCACAGGTCTGAAACTTCACTATGTTATAGCTGACCCCAAAATAGGTGAATAACATATTGAAACAAAATACTCTAAATGCAATAGTTTTCAAGTTATAAGTGATTTACTCAACAGTGATAACCTAAAAGTAGCTATTACTCAGCTATGCCATGAGCTACAGGTCTGAAATTTTACTATGTTATAGCTGGCCCAAAAGTAGCTGAATAACATATTTTAACAAAATGCTCTAAATGCAACACTTTTCAAGTTATAAGTGATTTACTCAACAGAGATAACCTAAAAGTAGCTATTACTCAGCTATGCCATGAGCTACAGGTCTGAAATTTTACTATGTTATAGCTGACCCAAAAGTAGCTGAATAACATATTTATACGAAATTCTCTAAATGCAATAGTTTTCAAGTTATAAGCGATTTACTCAACAGTGATAACCTAAAAGTAGCTATTACTCAGCTATGCCATGAGCTACAGGTCTGAAATTTCACTATGTTATAGCTGGCCCAAAAGTAGCTGAATAACATATTTGCACAAATTCTGTAAATGCAATAGTTTTCCAATTATAACTGATTTACTCAACAGTGAGAACTTCAAAGTAGCTATTACTCAGCTATGAAATGAGCCACAGGTCTGAAACTTCACTATGTTATAGCTGACCCCAAAATAGGTGAATAACATATGAAACAAAATACTCTAAATGCAATAGTTTTCAAGTTATAAGTGATTTACTCAACAGTGATAACCTAAAAGTAGCTATTACTCAGCTATGCCATGAGCTACAGGTCTGAAATTTTACTATGTTATAGCTGGCCCAAAAGTAGCTGAATAACATATTTATACGAAATTCTCTAAATGCAATAGTTTTTAAGTTACAAGTGATTTTACTCATGATGGAAGTTACTGAAAAGCCCAAAAGTAGCTATTACTCACTTAGCTATTGAGACAGACACCCAACTTACTCACCATATTGTAGCTATGAAAAAAGTAGCTGAATAACATATTTTAACAAAATGCTCTAAATGCAACACTTTTCAAGTTATAAGTGATTTACTCAACAGTGATAACCTAAAAGTAGCTATTACTCAGCTATGCCATGAGCTACAGGTCTGAAATTTTACTATGTTATAGCTGACCCAAAAGTAGCTGAATAACATATTTATACGAAATTCTCTAAATGCAATAGTTTTCAAGTTATAAGCGATTTACTCAACAGTGATAACCTAAAAGTAGCTATTACTCAGCTATGCCATGAGCTACAGGTCTGAAATTTTACTATGTTATAGCTGGCCCAAAAGTAGCTGAATAACATATTTGCACAAATTTCTGTAAATGCAATAGTTTTCCAATTATAACTGATTTACTCAACAGTGAGAACTTCAAAGTAGCTATTACTCAGCTATGAAATGAGCCACAGGTCTGAAACTTCACTATGTTATAGCTGACCCCAAAATAGGTGAATAACATATTGAAACAAAATACTCTAAATGCAATAGTTTTCAAGTTATAAGTGATTTACTCAACAGTGATAACCTAAAAGTAGCTATTACTCAGCTATGCCATGAGCTACAGGTCTGAAATTTTACTATGTTATAGCTGGCCCAAAAGTAGCTGAATAACATATTTATACGAAATTGTCTAAATGCAATAGTTTTTAAGTTACAAGTGATTTTACTCATGATGGAAGTTACTGAAAAGCCCAAAAGTAGCTATTACTCACTTAGCTATTGAGACAGACACCCAACTTACTCACCATATTGTAGCTATGAAAAAAGTAGCTGAATAACATATTTTAACAAAATGCTCTAAATGCAACACTTTTCAAGTTAT
Organism: Sabellastarte sp. h YS-2021; assembly: GCA_964017235.1. Classification (NCBI taxonomy): domain Eukaryota; kingdom Metazoa; phylum Annelida; class Polychaeta; order Sabellida; family Sabellidae; genus Sabellastarte; species Sabellastarte sp. h YS-2021. The sequence goes on along the minus strand of OZ024934.1, from coordinate 79,181,355 downwards.
AAGTGATTTACTCAACAGTGATAACCTAAAAGTAGCTATTACTCAGCTATGCCATGAGCTACAGGTCTGAAATTTTACTATGTTATAGCTGACCCAAAAGTAGCTGAATAACATATTTATACGAAATTCTCTAAATGCAATAGTTTTCAAGTTATAAGCGATTTACTCAACAGTGATAACCTAAAAGTAGCTATTACTCAGCTATGCCATGAGCTACAGGTCTGAAATTTCACTATGTTATAGCTGGCCCAAAAGTAGCTGAATAACATATTTATACCAAATTCTCTAAATGCAATAGTTTTTAAGTTACAAGTGATTTTACTCATAATGGAAGTTACTGAAAAGCCCAAAAGTAGCTATTACTCACTTAGCTATTGAGACAGACACCCAACTTACTCACCATATTGTAGCTATGAAAAAAGTAGCTGAACAACATATTTTCACAAAATGCTGTAAATGCAACACTTTTGAAGTTATAAGTGATTTAGTGCATGATTTCATGAATTTTAATGCATTAAAAATTATTAAAAAAATTTATTTAAAAAAAAGTAAGACAGATCCAGGTCTCATACTCACACAAGAGAATGTATCTCTGGCCTAGTACATATATGCAAGATATGAGAGAAATCCCTGCAATAGTCACTGAGAAAATTGTGATAAAAAGTTGAAATTTTCACACTTTTGGTGGCGGTACCCCCCTTGTAATGTCTCTAGCAAACAGACGAACAGACAGATTTGCATGCCTTGAACAATTTTTCATCCTCGATAGATAAGGTATCTTTTAAAAAAAACAGCATGTCTCTAGGCCTTGTAGTTTTGGAGAAGAAGTTGTTCACGCGGACGCGTACGCGTACGCGTACGCCCACGCCGCAGAGTGATGACATAATGTCAGCTGACTGACAAGTCAGCTGACATAAAAAACCTTTTTCTTCTTGTCGAAATATATGTACATGATCAATATCAATGTAAAAAGTCCTAATTAGCATATAAAATATCTTCCAAACACCAAAAATATTAAACCTTAAACTCAAAGTTTTTTACACTGCTGTATATTGTAACGAGTTCAAGGTAATCTTTTCCTGAAGGTTCTGTTCAAAGTTTGTTACATCCACAACTGAAACATGCCTAGAATTGCACAATATTTGAAACACTGATCAAAAATTACCAAACTTAAGTGAACATAATTCCATTATTACTGGGAGTTTAAGGTTGTCTTATTGTATGGCACTTACCGATGGCCAGTTATATATACATGCAAAAGTTGAATGAAATTTTTAAAGTTATTTTCAGTATACGCCATGGATGAAGAAAAAAAAGTAAACTGGGCATAAGTTTTTTATACGTGAGAGTTTAGGGTCACCTTAAAATAGGGCACACCTTCAAAACTAGTTACAACCACATGCCAAATTTGAATTGATTCCATCAAGCCATTTTTTGAGATATTGCCCGGAAATCAAAAAACTTAAACTCAAAATAAGTATCTTACTAGTGGGAGTTTAAGGTCACCAAACTATACAGCACACCCTGATAAGCAGTTACATCCACATGCCAAATTTGAATTTAATCTGACAAGCTATTTTTGAGACACTGTCCAGAATACAAAGTGTGACGACAGATGCCACCGCTGCCACAAAATTGGATGACGAAGCGATTCCTATATGCCATGCAGCATAAATGCACTCTAGGACTTTTGGTGTAATATAAGAAATGAAAGATGGCATGCTCAGTGAAAAGTTTGTGTATATCTTGACATGGAAAGTTAAATATATACAGGCAATACAAATTAACCTGTCTACATTTAAAAAAAAATAGTACTATGAATTTATTCTTATACATGCTATATATTTGTTCTTTAAGAACCATGAATAAGTAGTATCTCAATGAAAGCACTCTAAATAGCCAGAAAAACAGCATTTATTTTAGGAATATCTCAAAATAAGATCGGAGATGCCTTACCCCACAGCCTGGTGAAACAATTTTTGACACCAGGAGATATAGGTGTGAAACAGAAATAGATCACGAGGCTTTCAGAGCAAACAGTGTCAGTTATATAGAGATCCAAGTAATTTTCAAGCAGAGGAAAAAACTCTAAGAAACAGAAAATATATGTAAAATAATGTATTAAAACAAGACAATTCAATGGCAAGAAGGCAGCATTAATTAGTAAACTAAAAGTTATGAAGCTGTAAGATTTATTAATTGAAGTATAACTGTCAATAGAAATAGCACAATTAAGTAAAAGTATAAAAAATAATTATAATAGACACCCATATATCTCTGTGATTAAAGAAATGTGTCTCAAATATGACAGATGAACACACTTTGGCAGAACTAAGGTTAAAGGTCAAACCATGATTTAGAATACCTACACTCCCCAACCAAGGACTCGTGCAAAACTCAACTTCCTATACCTTACAGTTTCCAGATCAAATCAAGGTCACACTATGATGTTGTGTACCAACAGCTCCAAATCAATGTCCATATAAAATATCAACATTCTACATTTTACAGATTCCAAGACATAATCCAGACAAGATTTTAAATTGAAAGGTCACAGGTCAAATCAAGATTACACCAAGATGTTGGAACATCTAGACTCCATATACCACATCCCTACTAAGTATCAACTTCCTACACATTACGGTTTTTCTGTTATAGCTTAGACAAGATTTTAAAAGTCAAGATCACTACAGCTAGGTCAAAGGTCAAAGCAAGGTCACATTATAATGTTGCACACTTACACCACCCAACCAATGTCCCTACCAAGTATCAACTTCCAACACCTTACTTATGGTTTCCAAGATATAGCCTGGACAAGATTTTAAAGATCAAGGCTAAAGGTCAAATCAAGACCACTTTAGGATAATGGACCTTCACTCCCTACCCAGTCTTCCTAATAAGTATCAACTTCCTACACCTTATGGTTTCCGTGATATGGTCCAGAGAAAAGAAGTCAAGGTCACTAAGGCAAGGTTAAAGGTCAAATCAAGATTAGACAACGCACATCAACTCCCCCCCACCAGTGTCCCTACTAAGTATCAATTTCCTACACTTTACGGTTTCTGAGATATAGACCGGACAAGATTTTTAAACTCAAGGTCACTACAGCAAAGTCAAAGGCAGTGTTCACTCTCGTCAAAAATGAATGCGAGACAGACTGTCTCCCTTCACTTGAAAAGGCGAGACAACTGTGAAAAAATGTGAGACATGTTTTGCGTCAAGATATTTTGAAATATTTAGTTCTAATTTGGGACTGCATAAAATCTTCTTTATTTAAATAATAAGAAATAGATGCTAAACTAAAAGTTCAAATAAATAAAATATTTAATTCTGTTTTTATTTGTCTTTTATTTTTTTTTTTTAATTTCACTTCTAAACCACATCTTAATGGCTGGGTGCTACTGTTTTTGTTTTTTTTTCTAATTTTTTTTATATTACAGTTATCTGGATTCATCAAATAAATAAATAAATTGCATTTCTTCTCTTTTCTTTGAAGAAATATATATTTTGTCTCTTCCGATAACAGACAAATTTCTTTGGTCAGTAGTTGTTTCGACTGTTTTGCCTGTGACACAATATGCAGAAGACGAGTTAAACACGGAAATCTCGTGAGAATACCCGAATTCTCGCGGGAATTACTGTTAGCTGGATGTATCAAATAAAATAAACTCACTTTCATGTCTTTCTCACCTATTTCTATGAGGAAATATGTACGTCATCGCTTCCGATAATAGACGAATTTTTTGGTCAGTAGTTGTTTCGACTGTTTCGCCTGTGACACTAAATCAGAAGACGAGTTTAAAAATCAACAAAAAGCACGGAAATCTCGCGAGAATATCCGAATTCTCGCGTGAATTACTGTTAGCTGGATTTACAAGATAAAATAAACTGCTTTTCATGCTTTTCTCAAACATTTCTATGAGGAAATATGTACGTCGTCGCTTCCGATAATAGACGAATTTCTTCCGTCAGTTTTGAGTGTTTCGCCTGGTAGCGACAGCACAGACGCGTTGGTGAGTTGGTTTTGCGACAACTCACCCCAGAGTGTGTACAAACTCGCGAAATCGCGCTCGAGAGCGAACACTGCAAAGGTCAAATAAAGGTCAAACTATGATGTTGCATACCTACACCCCGAACCAATGTCCCTACCAAATAAGCCCTGCCTACACCTTACGGTTTCTGAGATACAGCTTGGACAAGCTTTTTGCCATCACCATCCAGTCCATCTGGATACCATGGGTGAAAACAATACCTGCACAGCCTTTAAAGGCTGTGTGGTTACAACTGGCAACAGCAATGCTACAAAAAAGGTTTTTCTTTGCAGAAACATTGACTTAATCATTAAATGTCTTGATAGATATGTTTCTCCTACCTGATCAAATTGATCTTTTCCATGACATTTTTTACTTATCCAGCTGTGACCTTTACATATGAAATAATATCTACAGTCAAGCGGTTTTGGTAGAATGTCACCATCTGTACAAGAGTCTGCCTTGTTACAAGCATCCACTACAAATTAACAAAGATGGCTTGTTTCATTCACTTTTATTAACTGTTAATGCCTTTTAATCCTCTTCGGGAAATGTTGAAAATAGGATGTACAATATAATCTCAAATTAATACAAAGCAGAACACAAATTAATAACAAAGGGAATTTATTTCTTGTCTTGATAATACATTATATAAGCAAATCAAGAATACCAGTTTGCAAATATGTTTCCCACAAAGGGAGCTCTGTGCACCATCAAATGTCAAAAGAATTAACAAGAGGGATAGTCTGTCAAAATAAAGTTGGTGCATAATTGCTGAAAGGGCTGGAAAAAATGTTTATGGGATTGGTAAACTTTACTGTCAAAGAGGAGACCAAAAAGAACTTGAATTATGGACAGCTGCATGTGGAATCTCTATAGTATATATGTTGTGACCCAAGTGTGAAATTGTCCATTTCATGAAATGGACAATCCAACTGTCCATTTCGTGAAATGGACAACTAAATGTACGAAATTTTTACTCTCATTCAGAGTGAGAAAAACTTGTTGCTTTTTTATTGAAACATTGTATAAGAATGCATCAATGGTTGTACTTTAACCTTAAAGTCTACTGTTGATGTGCAGGTTATTACAATTCCTTTAACATTTTCTTATAAAATTTAACATGATCCTACTATGATTAAGCTACAAGATTAGTTAAGTATTTGAGATAGCATCTAGGTGAGACTAAACTGCAACATATATTTTATAACATTAAGGGCTTTTAACACTAAGCCACATTGGTAGTTTATTTACATTAGTAATTGCAAGTGCTGATATCACTGTTGTTATTTGCTTGTCCACATTGTCATAAGATTTATGACAGGCACTGAATTAACCCTTAGATCTAATCCTCAAATGTGTGTCTACAATCCTCAGATCTCATTAAAAGAAAACCTCACCACTAGTAAGTTGGATTTAATTGTAATTAGCCCACTTCTTTTTGTAACCTTTGAGATGGCTTCAACCTTTCTAAACCTTTCCTTGTCCATTTCACGAAATGGACAATTTCACACCTGGGTCGTAACATATACATGAAGGTTTTCATCGAGGTGTACTGGTTGGCTATGTTTTAGAATGATAGTGATTAGCCCTATAATGAAATGTAACCTCATCAGACCTGGAGGTTCGGGTGTCAACCCTGTAGAGTGAATTTTGGGCATACTGCAGGCTTCTGAACTCAAAATCTATGTGTAAAACAAACAGAATTTCAATAGAAAAACTGCCACAAGAACTGATGTTTTTAGGTCTAGGTCATAAATCTTGTACAAATCTCTTCAATGGACTGTGACTTTGTCCCTTGGGACACATGATCAGAGAGAGCAATGTTGAAGTTGAACACCAGACCAAGATCCTTGACATTTCAGGAGGGTGCTAACCCATTTACAAGCCCATCAATTGGAAATAGAGTGAGGAATTTTTTATTTGGCTATCAATATAAATTTCATTTAACTTGATTTAGTTCTAGTTTATTTGATGGCATAAATTACATGTAATGAGTGGCATAAAGGCAAGAGTTTGTTTATTTGGGGTTTAACGTCGCTTTCAACACTATACAGGTCATATCACGACGGGTAGTTGGAAGGGCAGAGGAAACCAGTACATAGATTTCGCTAGAGTTGTGTACTGTAAACTGCCGACCAACGGCAAGCAACTACCAGCTTTCCCACTTACGGCCATGACGGGGATCGATCCCCGGCCGCAGAGGTGGGAGGCGAGAGTGTTACCACTCTGCCACCGTTGTCCCCCATAAAGGCAAGAGAGTTTGCATTGACAGAAAACTTTGTTTGTGATATTGCCATATGTAAGTATGTGTCATAAGCATAAAACTAGTACTTGATGGAACAGTAAATATGATCAAATATGGCAAGCCATTTTGGAAAATAATTTTAAATTTCAAACATTCAGATTCAGGTCACTTTAAAAAAATAGCATCAGAGATGTTCCGTACCCCACAGCCTGGGGAAATAGTTTTCCATGAGATATAAAAGAACTGAAACAGTACAAAGATGAGGAGACTTTCCGAGCAAACAGTTTTGTTACGCAAAGGTCCACAGAATGTTTAAGTGGAGAAAATAATGTTTAAGAGAGAGAGAAAATGTATGTAAAAATGAAGTATTAAAACAAAACAATTCAAAGGCAAGATGACAGCATTTATCAGTAAACTAAAACTTATTTAGCTGAAATAGTTATAGCTGTCAATGGAAATAGCACAATTAATTAAAAGTATATCCAAGACCACAGCTATGGTGCTTATCTCCCACCAAAGCCAAAGTTGCAATGATAAGGGACCCAACTGAACCTTGAAACAGGGCTTCAAGATTAAATCTGACACTTGCAAAATATTTGCAGGACAGGATTTCCTATAGGTTGTTTTCACACCTGAAGCTCTACAACTAACTAGAATTGCATCGAATCGATGCAGTGAATCCCCAGACAGGACATGATATAATCTAAAATATAGAGAATTCAGCCATTGTATATTTTTCTGTCATGTTGATATTTATTTGGAATCAAAACAAATAAAGAAATTAAAACCCATGCCCACTTGTGTAAAAGGTGATACAAGGCCACTGATGAGGTCTTATAATACTTTAAGAAGGAAACATTTCAAATTTTGATCTGACCATATAGTTGATATTGGCTGGGCCACGGTGGTCCAGTGGCAACACACTCACCTCCCACCTCTGAGGTCTGTGGTACAAACCCCGGACCTTATGTAGGAAAGTTGGTAGTTGCTTACCGATGGTCAGCAGTTTACAGTACAGAACCTTGACCAACAGTATGTACTGGTTTCCTCTGCCCACAAAACTACCTGTCGGGACATGACCTGTACAGTGTTGAACGTGACATAAAACACAAAATAAATAAGTATAGGTTAATGACCATGTAAGTGTCCAATATTGGAAAATAATGGCCTGTTTACAAGGTCCCAAAGGGTTTTGCACACCTACGCCCCAATGAATGTCCCTAACGACTAACAAATTCCTACACAGTACGGTTTCAGAACTATAGCCAAGACAAGGTTTAAAGGTCAACAGGGTTCTCACAGACTTTTGATAACTGGATTCAAGGTCTTTTCAAGGATTTTCAAGGTCAACAACAACAATTCTCAAGGATATATTTTAAGGCACGGCCTCCTTTACCTCCCCTTCTAGCTGTCCATTCCTCCCACAAAATTCTTTGTTGTCACATGATTTTAACATTTTATAAACTCATTACAACAATGCTAGTTAACACATCTTAGATTATAATTGCTTTGCTGAGTCTGCCATAGCCGTAAAACTATATGATGCAGATACAGAAGTTGGGCAATAACAAATTCAATGATTTTTCAGGGATTTTAGTCAATTTTGGGCAAATTCAAGGACTTTCAAGGCCTTGAAAATAAAGCAAATTTTTTTAAGGATTTCAAGGATGTTGGAACCATGGTCAAGGCTAATTTTGCAAGGTACATGTATAAGATCAAATCTAGGTCACATCATTACCTGACGCAACTACACCCCTCAACCAATAACACTTCCAAGTATCAACTTCCTCCATCTTTCGGTTTCTGACAACATATAGCCTGGACACTATTAAAAGGTAAAAAGCTACTACAGCAAGATCAAAGGTCAAATCAAAGTCACACCCTGATGTTGTATACCTACATTCCCCAACTAATGTCTCCACCAAGTATAAACTTCCTACATTTTAGGGTTTCCAAAATTTAGCCCTATTAAGATTTTAAAGGTGAAAGCTACTTTGGCAATGTAAAAGGTTAAATCAAGGTCACATCATGATGTTCAGCACCTACTTCTACCAACTGAGCTATTACTCAGTTAGCTGTAGAGTTGTACCTCTGAAAATATGCCATGACACAGATCATCAAGAAATAGTTGAACAGTGGAATTAATTATATAAAATCTGCTCACTATATTAAAATTAAAACCACTCTGCAGTAATTTAAAAGAGGGCCTTTCAAAGTTGAGCATATCAAAGAATGTCATTCCCATAAAAACATTCTTATATATTGAAATTAAGCATATTTAGCAAAACAGATAAAATCATATTTACATGCCTCAAAATATAGAGAAACTTCCATCAGCTGACCTACACGAGCCAGTTGTTCCATTTCCACCAAACTTATTTAATAAGGACTATAATAACAATCATATGGAAGTATTTGTAATGCTCCAAATTGATACAGAAATAGCCAAAGTCCCAAAAAAGGATCAATGGAATTACCAGAAAGAGTCTATGTTTTTTATTTGGGTTGCATATTTCTATTCAACACAATTTCTCCTTGCAAGACTCCAAGCACTATTTGAAACATCCTGAGTGCACAAGCTCTCCAGTGACTGACATACCCTAACTTTACGACAGATGTTTAATGAGGACTACTTATCAACATCCCAGATATTCTTTAGCCTGCCACTGGGGATATGACCCTATGCCAGTGGACCAGCATTTTAATTTGTCATTCAAGCCACTATGTATCTGCCTTTATCTGGGTTGGAACCCATGACTTCTGTGTTTCTAGGGGAGTGTGTTACCCTTCAGGAAACGGTGGTAGATAAACAACTCCAAATCATTGAGTGCTTATTTTTAAATTTAAAAATTGAAGAAATATCCTCAGAGGGAAGCCCCTCCCCCCCAAAAAAAGAAAAAAAAGTTTCTGTCAGATAACTAATGTGTAAACTATTAGTGGTAATATTTTCCCAAACCAAGTGTAAGTTAAACAAAAGCAATATTTTAGGAAAAAGTAAAGGTAAAATACCCAACGGTTTTATTAATAAAGCAATTAAAAATCTTTAACCAGCTTCAGTGTATAATGGTTTACCAAGTCTCTACTATTTGTCCCAGTGAGATAGTATTCTACTAAATATTCAGCACAATCTTCTTCATAGGTTTTTAAATACTTGTATGTTTCTGAGTATTCTGTGGACTTTTGAATAATTCACTGTCTTCTAAAATTTAATGTAGTGCTCCGCTTTTTTGCTTTGAGTTTGTAGCTGTGTTGTTCAACTAATTGTTAATCAGTTCCAAATTTGTTTTTATTTACCATACATTCTAGTTTAGGAATAGAAAAGTACCCCCCCCCCCCCACCCCCACCCACCCCACCCCCATGGTTTGGGATCTTGTGGATGGGTCAGATCTGAACCATGAGTGCCATTTCAAAAGCTTCACATCTGCATTATTCTTGCCCCTAGACTTCCAATGCACTTCACCTTGGCTTGTCTAAGGATATGCTGCATCTAATTGAGGCAATTTCTAGTTGAAATGGCTTCTCCTTCACTAAAAGCTCTGCTGTATCAATGGATTAGTGTGGCTTTTGTATGAGCTGATGAGAATATTTTTGTAGCTCTAAGGGTCAACTAACATTTAGTAGCATACTATCTGCTATATTTAGTGGACTGTTGTGAAATTTGGCTCAGCTTTGCAAAAAAGCAAACACAACGGTAAAGAAGCTATTTTGTTGGCATTTAGTGAGTTAATAAGGAGAAAAGGTGATAATGAACTACATAAAGACGAGCTTTAGAAAACATATATAAACAGTTTTTTAATAAGAATAGTGTTCATAATCATACCTGCAGATACACGTACAGCCGCATGGGTGAAGAACAAACTCAAAATTAGGAATCTTTGTATAATGGCCTGTAAAAATAAAATAACATTGTCAGATCTCTGTGACAGTATTAATTTGTTTATACTAGTAATAATATACTAAACTGGACTTTGCACTCCATTCATCATATTACTGAGTTTACATTAGTAGAATTTCAATTTTACAGATCTGCTAATTCATGATTGTATTGCAACTATAGAAGGAAGCAAATTGGGTGCCTACCATGAGAAATAAATAAAGAAAACAATTCACCACTATCTGCATACTTGCCATAAATTGCAGAGACATGACTGCAGCAGTACTTAATAACACTGAAAATTTATGGTTGAAGACCAATTGATGTTCACCTGTACAGTCTTAAGTTTTTATTTGCACAGAAAAACCATTTATGCCACATAAAGACACAGTCGGAATTTATGCCCCAGTCACACTGTGACAGATACTTTGGTAGTTATAAATGACATGTAAAATAGAGGTGGAATGCTGTACTGCATATGAGACCCAATATAGGCCTATGTCAAAGTTGGGGTTTAAGGTCCCGTTCAACAGCCAGGGTTATATTGGGACAGGTCCTCAGCATAGTTACTTGTGGGGGTTCAACTCACACATAGGCGACTGCCTATGATTAGATGCCATACTTGCTAACCACTAGGCCACTGAGGACCTCTAGTTTTACTACAGAAACGCAACAGAATTTGGGGAACAATGGCCACATTTTAACATACAAAAAGACACTGTAAATATACAGTAATAAAGACACACAAAGACCAGAGAATGACACAGAATGTAGTAGACGTATAGCAGAACAGCCACAGAAATTACAGGACACCCTGCAGTTACAGGAGATTACTGACAGTGACCTTTATACTGCCTATGGTAGACAGAAATTTTGACCATTTAAAATGCCTTTGTATATGGCCACAAAAAAACACAAAATATAACAGAATGCCAAACTTACCAACAGAAGACTGGCAGTTATATATGTAGATTTTGAGTGTAAAGGCGAGCTTGAAAAACTTCAAATACTTGTGGATTGCCCAATACTTTTAGGAAATTATATTCAAAAAGCTTTTTCACAGCGTCAACAGTTGTTATATGAAAATTTTTTATGTACAAAGCCCTTTAGGGTGTATTGTTTTAAAAATATTTAACTTCAAAAAGCTTTTCACAGCGTCAACAGTTAGTATATGAAAAATTATAATGTACAAAGCCAAGGTAAAATCATGTCACCACATATAAAAGTACCTCTGTTCTATATTTAGTGACTAATAAGCCTTATAGGCTAGGTGTTCTTTTTTGTGTTACGTTTCATCTCTGTAATACTTTTGTAATCATATGACACTTGTCACTTGAATTAATGAAATATATATATATATAAAAGGCCTATAAAACTGAGGAGATACTGTCTGTAGTGTGACTGGGGCATTAATACACTGACCACTTCTGATGCTATATCATCAAAGCATCTTTGAAATTACTCAGAAATCAATTTCCAATATTAGTTAAAGGATTTTAAGACTGCTCATTGCCAATGTCAATAAGGTTATGTTTCTGGGCGTGTTTTTTAATGTCTGTCTGAATTTGAGATTACTCCAAAACTGATGAACATACTTCTTGAAATTATCTGCTTGGGTTGGGTCTGATTAAAGGAAGGAGAGATTAATATATTTGAGAAAAATCCAGATAAAATACACTAAATATGAAAAATCACAAATTTTCAACATTCCATTATCAATGATTTGAGGTCTGTGGTTCAGATTACTCCAAATATAATGAACAGGTATTTCTGAAATTTTTATGTGCATATGACCTGACAGAAGGAAGAATTCAATACATTTCGCCGAAGATCTGCATCATATTCTGCATACACAGTTACCTGGGCGGAGGTATGCACTCAAAGAGTGCTTTTAATTACTACCTATTGAGTAAGGAATCTAAAATTCACTGCATATCTGAAATTTGCCATATGTAGAAATATTCAGAAAATAAACCCAGTGAGGTCAAATTTACTGAATGTCTAATAGATTACGGCTTTCTGAACTAAGAAATACCAATTTTAAGACAATGCATTACTTTCTTATGTAAATTTGCTCAAGTTGTATAGGATGCAATTTTTTTGGATCAATTATTTGAACACATTTACCCCCTCTATTGTTCTGTTAAATACTGATTGACCAGAAGGCAATAAAGCTTAATTTTACCAACTTATCAACTTGTTAAGCTAATGAATAAATCAACATAAAAGGTATTGCTTCCTACTGAAACTGAAGGGGGCCCAGCAATATAAGATCTGTGTAAATCCAATTAATTTATCATTAACTAAACTAAGTTATCACAACCTTTCTGTCCCCATGCCCATGTTAACAGAAGTCATTCATATTGATTTGCTTCTGTCTTAACAGGTGATAAGTTGGTTGTATTTAATCCTTGTTGACTTGATCAGTCAGTATTGGGCAAATCAACAGCTTATACTATAACACCTTACATATAGTTGTTTGGCCTTAATTTGTATGTATTCACACAGTCCACCCCACAGTTGTTAGGGATTGCAAATGTGAAGTGAATCTTAAGATTGTCAGCCAAACTTAGGATCCTAAAATGGGCTGGCGACAATCTTAAGATTGGCGAGATCTTAAGTTTGGCTCCAACAAATACACAATTCACATTTTGTTGAATTCACTCGTGTTGCTATATATTAATTATATACAAAGATAATACCAGGACATGATTTACTTTCAACTACTTTAATGGTTTTTATTTCAGAAATTAATAAAATTTAATTTAAATGTGACAGTAATTACTTTAAGATTAGTATAGCCACACTTAGGATCCTAAGTTGGAACAGTGCCGATCTTAAGCTTGATGAGATTTGAAGTTTTGCCCCATAAAAGTCACTACGAAAAAAATATGTTGTACATATGGCTTTTCATTAAGTGCATTAACAGGGCCGACACATTATGCGACTCAAGTTGATATACTCATGAGCCTCAATCCACAACATGAATTTCACAAATTGGAATAACTATATATGGATGGTAGTAATTTGCTAACGCTCTACTGCTTCCCTGCATAAGTTGGCCGCAGTCATAAGTTGGCTGCCCTCACCACAGCTTCACAGGGCTTTAACATGAGTGGCCTACTACACTCTGAAACCATGTATTATTGTTAAACTTATTATATGCAACAGTTTTCATTGGTGTACAATAACCTAGCTATTTGTATTTCTGGAGCCTGTAGATGAGCCGCGGCCAACTTATGACTGCGGCCAACTTATGCAGGGTAGCAGTATACTGCTCAGCCAGTGAATTAAATAATTTCGTCACCCCAGTGAAGTTCGTCACGTGCTATAAAAGCATTCAAGGACTAGCAATATCCACATTTTAAAAAAGTGGAATACTTGCCTTGGAGAGCAAGGTATAATTGTTTGCAGGAAGATCACAGTAAAGAAGTTTTAATACTGTCATAAAATACGAGTGACGAACTTCACTGGGGTGACGAAATTCACTGGCTGAGCAGTAACAAACTGCCACACAAAATAAACAGGCATTGGTGAATATGATAAACAATGAAAGCTAAGCTTGAATACGATAAACAATGAAAGATAAGCTTTGGTGCAAATTCATGAAATTTTCATTTTTTGAAACAGCAGAATAATGAACGCCTTGCTTTTTTTCAAGCTTTTCTGTAAGTCATTATGCGCTCATGTAAATCTTGTATTATCTGTGGTGTGCTACTTTCAATGAACTGACACATAATAAGGACCTGAAGAGGTGTATTTATTTCCTAATTTCTTTAAAATGTTCACAACAATGTGCCTGGACCCCAACCAGTTCAACACAATGACAAGAAAGACAGTACTGCCTTGTTACTAATTATCGCCGGGTACCAATTACTGCCAGACAGAATTCAGACAGACATAACTTGTCAAATAGTACCTTCCTAGTCTAGCAAATAAGGTATAAATGTTTCCAAACTGATTGGAAGAAATACACATCAAAGGGCTTTGAAAATATACAGTATGGCTACTAATGAAATATGAACATTTTATTTCTTGGTGGCGGTAACTGATACCCGGCGATAATTGGTAGCAAGGTAGTAGGCTGTAAATAAGTTGAACCTTTTAATACACTCACCAGACGAGTCTGATATCCCATATTAACTGTGTTACAGCTGACGGTCATTGTTAGGACCAGTTCAAGCATCTAAAAGGTGAAAGCTGCTTTCTGAAATGATTTACTGTACAGTGCTGTTTCACAAACTAGAACCATGTCTTCTGTCTCACGTTAAAAGTACTAATGAATAACACTCCCTACACAGAAGGTCGTTGACATGTTCTGGTTGATTGACCATAAGTTTAGAATGACGAGGCTTCATAATTGTTGATCAAGGCCCTTGAATTTATTTTGTGTTTATTGTTCATCAGTAGTCAAAGATGAAATAGGTGTAGCCGGTTTGTCCCCAGTTTCATTGATTGGAATTTCGATTGTATTAAATCTGTTATGAATATTGGTGCTAACACATCTAACAAAGTTTGAATGCCCCATTGTAACATTATTTAATTTCCTCGCACTTGAATGCTAAATTCAGAATTTGAAAAAAATGTCAATCCAAGTAAATCCCGTTGCCGGAGGACAGTTAATTGGTCAAAATGATTATCTGTTAACCCAAATTATGCACTCCTACAACGAGTTTCTGTTAACCCAAATTATGCAGTCCTATAACGGGTTAGCTGTTAACCCAAATTATGCACTCCTACAACGATTCTGCGTGATGTGCATTAACCTTAAAATATACCCAGTACCAACAGGTATACACAGAATTGACACTAGCTGATTCAGGAGGTCACCTACCGTTCACTGCTTTGGTAGGCAGACAGTCAACGACAATAAATGTATAAAGTAGATTTACATTTAAACAGTGGGTTAGCAGGTTTGGCATCTAATCACAGGCTGTCAGCTGGGTATGAGTTCTACTCTCACAAATGTCAATGCTGAAACTTATGAAGCTGTAAAATTTCTTAATTTAAGTAGACCTGTCAGAGGAGATTGTCCAATTAGGCAAAAGTACATATAATAATTAGTTGCAGCAAATCCATAAATCTTTGTGATAGAAATATGTCTTAAATATGGCATCAGAAAACATTACACCAAGGTCAAGATATAACTTGCACTGCCTTTTATATTCAGACGTGGTGTGAGGTATGAGGGCCCGATTGGTTCTGGGCAAGGCAGATAACACAGACATACTCAGCTGAGGATGTACATCAACAAATACAAGACAAGGATGTCTGGGGTCCCTACTTCCAAACTAACAATGCCAAATACACTATTTTTTTCTGGAAAATGCATTCGCCATCACATTCTGAGATACCTGAGACACATTCAATTTTGGAAAAATAATTTGAACACATACAAATTTGACATTAATAATTTAAGTATTTAAGAATCATCACAAAGTTTCATGATTCATGACAACCCTGGCAGATTGGTAGACTTCCGACCTGAAAAAAAACTGTACCCACAGACACAAATACCCCTGTTCCACTGTTTTGGCTAATCATAAAGCCCAGTCCATTTAAACCTGTGCTGCTGCTATGACTCACCATGTGAAATAAAAGACGGAAAAACGGAATCACCACATCACTGGCCCTGAATGAAAACATCTGTCATACAACCACATACAACAGCTACAACTTAAAGTACTTCATACTTTGTAGTGATATTGATTTGTGGGTGTACATGTACAGCCTCATGATTTTACCTTAAATGTTTACCTTTGAAATCTTACCTGGGGTATACCTCAGAGAACAATTGTTCTTGATTTTGTGTTAAACTATATCAAAAGCCAAAGATTTTGGATCACTAACATCACCTTTAAGTTATGGTCAGGTGATGAACCAGATGTTTAAAAGCTGTGGCTCCACAGCTAACATCAGTTAGAGCTATTTTTATATCTCACCATAGAATAAGTCACTTGTAACTCCTGCACTATTGAATAGAAATGATTTTCATGAAAACTGTTGATCACCACTACTTCCTGTATATCCATTTTCGGGTTCAAATCCACCACGATGTCAGGGTCAGATATGACCTTTACCTCACTTGACCCTTGGTGGTCATATGTCCTGGGGTCACAACTTGATACTTGACCCTGGTCAAACTGGACGTAGCAGCATAGCTGGGAAGAGTATGAGGTCGCAAGCTTATGTTACCCTGTGGTCAGCCTGGGAGGCCAAGGCATTTGTGAACCTGCAAGTAAATGGAAGGATAAACGGCAGCAATATATTCCAAAACATTGCACCATTTTAGCAAATACTAAGCCAACTACTTTAACTTCAAACAGTAAAGTCTGGTAACGACATAGATTGATCAACAGACTCCCAATGACAACATTATAACAATTGAACCTCATATGCGTCTCTAAGACCAAAATATGTCTGTCTAGACAATATGTCTGCAAAGACATCATTTACAACTTTGATATCAATTCTTTGCTTGAATGGTAACCAGGAAACTTACAGGAAATATAAAAAATACGACAATGTCTAGAACTAAGTGTTACTAGCCTAGCAGAATTGTTCAAAATCATTTGAAGTCTGCTCACCTGGCAAATAGGAGTCTAAATTGTAGTATTAGCATAATCTAGTCTGGATATAATGATTCAATGCACTAGGATATTACAAGCATCTTTGGTGATGTATTCTGGCTATATTTCTGAGATGGAAGTTTGCAGATAAGGACAGTTAATTGGTCAAAATGATTATCTGTTAACCCAAATTATGCACTCCTACAACGAGTTTCTGTTAACCCAAATTATGCAGTCCTATAACGGGTTAGCTGTTAACCCAAATTATGCACTCCTACAACGATTCTGCGTGATGTGCATTAACCTTAAAATATACCCAGTACCAACAGGTATACACAGAATTGACACTAGCTGATTCAGGAGGTCACCTACCGTTCACTGCTTTGGTAGGCAGACAGTCAACGACAATAAATGTATAAAGTAGATTTACATTTAAACAGTGGGTTAGCAGGTTTGGCATCTAATCACAGGCTGTCAGCTGGGTATGAGTTCTACTCTCACAAATGTCAATGCTGAAACTTATGAAGCTGTAAAATTTCTTAATTTAAGTAGACCTGTCAGAGGAGATTGTCCAATTAGGCAAAAGTACATATAATAATTAGTTGCAGCAAATCCATAAATCTTTGTGATAGAAATATGTCTTAAATATGGCATCAGAAAACATTACACCAAGGTCAAGATATAACTTGCACTGCCTTTTATATTCAGACGTGGTGTGAGGTATGAGGGCCCGATTGGTTCTGGGCAAGGCAGATAACACAGACATACTCAGCTGAGGATGTACATCAACAAATACAAGACAAGGATGTCTGGGGTCCCTACTTCCAAACTAACAATGCCAAATACACTATTTTTTTCTGGAAAATGCATTCGCCATCACATTCTGAGATACCTGAGACACATTCAATTTTGGAAAAATAATTTGAACACATACAAATTTGACATTAATAATTTAAGTATTTAAGAATCATCACAAAGTTTCATGATTCATGACAACCCTGGCAGATTGGTAGACTTCCGACCTGAAAAAAAACTGTACCCACAGACACAAATACCCCTGTTCCACTGTTTTGGCTAATCATAAAGCCCAGTCCATTTAAACCTGTGCTGCTGCTATGACTCACCATGTGAAATAAAAGACGGAAAAACGGAATCACCACATCACTGGCCCTGAATGAAAACATCTGTCATACAACCACATACAACAGCTACAACTTAAAGTACTTCATACTTTGTAGTGATATTGATTTGTGGGTGTACATGTACAGCCTCATGATTTTACCTTAAATGTTTACCTTTGAAATCTTACCTGGGGTATACCTCAGAGAACAATTGTTCTTGATTTTGTGTTAAACTATATCAAAAGCCAAAGATTTTGGATCACTAACATCACCTTTAAGTTATGGTCAGGTGATGAACCAGATGTTTAAAAGCTGTGGCTCCACAGCTAACATCAGTTAGAGCTATTTTTATATCTCACCATAGAATAAGTCACTTGTAACTCCTGCACTATTGAATAGAAATGATTTTCATGAAAACTGTTGATCACCACTACTTCCTGTATATCCATTTTCGGGTTCAAATCCACCACGATGTCAGGGTCAGATATGACCTTTACCTCACTTGACCCTTGGTGGTCATATGTCCTGGGGTCACAACTTGATACTTGACCCTGGTCAAACTGGACGTAGCAGCATAGCTGGGAAGAGTATGAGGTCGCAAGCTTATGTTACCCTGTGGTCAGCCTGGGAGGCCAAGGCATTTGTGAACCTGCAAGTAAATGGAAGGATAAACGGCAGCAATATATTCCAAAACATTGCACCATTTTAGCAAATACTAAGCCAACTACTTTAACTTCAAACAGTAAAGTCTGGTAACGACATAGATTGATCAACAGACTCCCAATGACAACATTATAACAATTGAACCTCATATGCGTCTCTAAGACCAAAATATGTCTGTCTAGACAATATGTCTGCAAAGACATCATTTACAACTTTGATATCAATTCTTTGCTTGAATGGTAACCAGGAAACTTACAGGAAATATAAAAAATACGACAATGTCTAGAACTAAGTGTTACTAGCCTAGCAGAATTGTTCAAAATCATTTGAAGTCTGCTCACCTGGCAAATAGGAGTCTAAATTGTAGTATTAGCATAATCTAGTCTGGATATAATGATTCAATGCACTAGGATATTACAAGCATCTTTGGTGATGTATTCTGGCTATATTTCTGAGATGGAAGTTTGCAGATAAGGACAGTTAATTGGTCAAAATGATTATCTGTTAACCCAAATTATGCACTCCTACAACGAGTTTCTGTTAACCCAAATTATGCAGTCCTATAACGGGTTAGCTGTTAACCCAAATTATGCACTCCTACAACGATTCTGCGTGATGTGCATTAACCTTAAAATATACCCAGTACCAACAGGTATACACAGAATTGACACTAGCTGATTCAGGAGGTCACCTACCGTTCACTGCTTTGGTAGGCAGACAGTCAACGACAATAAATGTATAAAGTAGATTTACATTTAAACAGTGGGTTAGCAGGTTTGGCATCTAATCACAGGCTGTCAGCTGGGTATGAGTTCTACTCTCACAAATGTCAATGCTGAAACTTATGAAGCTGTAAAATTTCTTAATTTAAGTAGACCTGTCAGAGGAGATTGTCCAATTAGGCAAAAGTACATATAATAATTAGTTGCAGCAAATCCATAAATCTTTGTGATAGAAATATGTCTTAAATATGGCATCAGAAAACATTACACCAAGGTCAAGATATAACTTGCACTGCCTTTTATATTCAGACGTGGTGTGAAGTATGAGGGCCCGATTGGTTCTGGGCAAGGCAGATAACACAGACATACTCAGCTGAGGATGTACATCAACAAATACAAGACAAGGATGTCTGGGGTCCCTACTTCCAAACTAACAATGCCAAATACACTATTTTTTTCTGGAAAATGCATTCGCCATCACATTCTGAGATACCTGAGACACATTCAATTTTGGAAAAATAATTTGAACACATACAAATTTGACATTAATAATTTAAGTATTTAAGAATCATCACAAAGTTTCATGATTCATGACAACCCTGGCAGATTGGTAGACTTCCGACCTGAAAAAAAACTGTACCCACAGACACAAATACCCCTGTTCCACTGTTTTGGCTAATCATAAAGCCCAGTCCATTTAAACCTGTGCTGCTGCTATGACTCACCATGTGAAATAAAAGACGGAAAAACGGAATCACCACATCACTGGCCCTGAATGAAAACATCTGTCATACAACCACATACAACAGCTACAACTTAAAGTACTTCATACTTTGTAGTGATATTGATTTGTGGGTGTACATGTACAGCCTCATGATTTTACCTTAAATGTTTACCTTTGAAATCTTACCTGGGGTATACCTCAGAGAACAATTGTTCTTGATTTTGTGTTAAACTATATCAAAAGCCAAAGATTTTGGATCACTAACATCACCTTTAAGTTATGGTCAGGTGATGAACCAGATGTTTAAAAGCTGTGGCTCCACAGCTAACATCAGTTAGAGCTATTTTTATATCTCACCATAGAATAAGTCACTTGTAACTCCTGCACTATTGAATAGAAATGATTTTCATGAAAACTGTTGATCACCACTACTTCCTGTATATCCATTTTCGGGTTCAAATCCACCACGATGTCAGGGTCAGATATGACCTTTACCTCACTTGACCCTTGGTGGTCATATGTCCTGGGGTCACAACTTGATACTTGACCCTGGTCAAACTGGACGTAGCAGCATAGCTGGGAAGAGTATGAGGTCGCAAGCTTATGTTACCCTGTGGTCAGCCTGGGAGGCCAAGGCATTTGTGAACCTGCAAGTAAATGGAAGGATAAACGGCAGCAATATATTCCAAAACATTGCACCATTTTAGCAAATACTAAGCCAACTACTTTAACTTCAAACAGTAAAGTCTGGTAACGACATAGATTGATCAACAGACTCCCAATGACAACATTATAACAATTGAACCTCATATGCGTCTCTAAGACCAAAATATGTCTGTCTAGACAATATGTCTGCAAAGACATCATTTACAACTTTGATATCAATTCTTTGCTTGAATGGTAACCAGGAAACTTACAGGAAATATAAAAAATACGACAATGTCTAGAACTAAGTGTTACTAGCCTAGCAGAATTGTTCAAAATCATTTGAAGTCTGCTCACCTGGCAAATAGGAGTCTAAATTGTAGTATTAGCATAATCTAGTCTGGATATAATGATTCAATGCACTAGGATATTACAAGCATCTTTGGTGATGTATTCTGGCTATATTTCTGAGATGGAAGTTTGCAGATAAGCAAACCGAGGGTATATGGTTTGACACAAACATTGTCTCATCGAAGGTAATGCCCAGGTCACACTGTGGCGATGTTTAGTGGCGAATATGTGCGATCATGTAATTCGTCCTTGTTGGTAGCATATTCTTGGTCCATCTTCACTGTTCTCCAACATTCTCCATGGATCGTCATCTAGCTACGACAGTTTCAAACTGTTCAAAACTATCGCCACGCTTCATCCATTTCTTCGCAATTCTTCACAGATGGTGGTGGGTTCTTCGACTTTGTAGCACCCTCGTACCCCAATTCGCCACTTCGTAGCAGGCTTCTTCATTGTTCTTCATTGTTCGCCAACTTTCCTTTGAAGATTGTCGGCTGAAAGACGCAGAACAAACAACGATATTCGCAACAGGAAAGCCATGCATTGTTGCCCCTGAAGAATATGCTACGAGGCCCCGGAGATATTCGTCGCTCGCAGTAGTTCGTCGGTAATTGGCGAACTGACTGCGCATGCGAAGAACTGGCTACCAATCAGCTACGACCTTCGTATGTTGCGGCGAACTGGCTGGAGACTATAAAAGCAGGGCCCCGCGAACAATTGTCATCACTTGCGAATTTTTCTTCAACGCGTACACATCGACGAACTTTGGATAAAGTTTTGGATATATTTCATACAAGAAACATGGTGAAGAGACCTGGACTTGGAAAGAGGAAGAGGGTCACTCTGCCTCCTATTGAAGCCTTGGAAGAGCCTGAACAGCCAGAACAGCCAGATGAACTGCCTGCCACTCAAGCTTCAGCATCAGACCCAGGGGATACAGCCACTCAGGCCACCCAGCCGGACGACACAGATGACTTGGAAGAGGCAACCCAAGACAGCCAGACCCAGGGGAGGTTCAAGAAGAAGAGGCTGGTGAGGATGACAGATGGCCAAGAGGATGAGATGGCTGAGTGACTCAAGAACCATCCGGAAATGTATAACAAGGCCAAGAAGGAGTACAGGGACACGGACAGGAAGGAGGCTGCTTGGGCCACCCAGGCCAGGGCCATGTGCATGGAAGGTGAGTTAGACTAACCATTATGATTTAACCTTTTCATAGTTTCAGGTAATAATTTAAATTGTGATGGAGGTACTACGTGTACAGTAATGTGTAAATGGACTTATGTTGACTGTTTACTTATTCTGTTAATTTATGTTATTTTGAATTGTACTCTGTCATCATGTGATGTATTAGGCTTCACCCATTTGCAGATGACACCACAGATGTGAAGCAGTTTAAAACTTAATGTAACCCATTGTTACTTTGATAACTTACCTAATGTGTCCGTGTCTCCTCTTCCTTTTTCAGCCATCGACCTGAAGATCTGGTTCAAAGGGATGAGGACAAGGTATGGCAAGCTTACCTGCAAGAAGTCTGGTGACGGGGCAAAGGAACACACAGACAGGGACACCTGGATCCTGAGGTCTTTCAGCTTCCTGGATGATCACATCTCCTGAGTCCCCTCCAGGCAGTCCTGCAATGTAAGTACATTCTCACAGTCTGACTCACCTGGATATTCTGATGTTTTTGCTGCGTTGTGTATTCTTGACTTGTAAACAGTGACTACCTATGGATACAAGTTTGTAGCTGTAACACTAATGTTTTGCAAAAATCTGTAAAGTTTTCTGTAGTGACATAGAAGTTCATACTTCTTACTTCACAGTACCTACCTGAACTGTTTCTTGAACATATATACTATATGCTTACCATGTGTGTTTGTTTTACTGTACTTTCAGTTGAAACCAGCTTCCACCACAACTGCCTCAGCCTCTGCTACCTGCGCATCTGCTACCACCACTGCCTCTGTCATCACCTCATCGGCCTCTGCTACTTCTGCCACTGCCACCATGCCTTCACACCTATCCACCGACTTGGATCCTGCAGATGACCCTGTGGAGTCAGGATCACTGGGTGAACCCAGAGTGTGCAGCACTCCTCCTCCAGGTATCAGCCTCTCTGGGACTAGTGGCAGGAGAACCACAAGGAGAAGTGCCAGCACTGAGTCAGAGCTCCTGGAAAAGATGTGCGAGCAGAGCGACAACAGTGCCCAGATCTCTGACAGGCTGGACAGACTCTTGACATCTATGGAGGCACAGACTAATGACAAGACTGCTTGGGCTGGCTGGATGTCAAGTGCCATGTTGAAGATCCACGAGGATCTCTGGCCCACATATCAGATGCGCAGTATGGACCTCCTCAACCAGACCATCAAGGAGTCCAAGCTACTTTCGGAGAGGGACATCCAGAGGCAGGAGCTTGATAGGCAGAAGCAGCTGGATGATAGGCAGAAGCAGCTGGATGACAGGCAGAAGCAGCTGGACAGTATGCAACAGCAGATGAAGGTTCACCATCAGCAGCTGCAGCAGCAACTTATGTTCCAGCAGCCGCAGCAGCAACAACAGTACACCATCACACAAATGCCTCCGCCACCCGCACCTGGGCTCGAAGCTCTAGCCTCCTCTACCCCTTTGCCTCAAGGGTCAGACACCCAGAGCCAGACCACTGTCATTTTCCAGACACCATCGGGGGCCAGTACCTCTGGACAGTCAGTGGGTTCATCATCCAGCACTTCATCCACCAAGTTTGTTATCACAGACACCGAGGGAAGGACAATAGGACTGTCAGACCTAAATTTGTCAGATTTAAATGCGCCATTTGCAGGTATTCCTAGTGTGCCTTCAACACCCATGACACCTATGACATTACTTAATCAGGATGATTCTCAAGGTTCTTAGTTTTAGTAATAACTTTGTCCCAATAAGTAAATGAAGTCTATAGACACTTAAGATGTAATTTAGGTGAGATGTAAAAAGTAATTATCACATAGGTGTAAAGTAATTTATTTGTGTATTTTTGCTATGTTTGGCTCAAGTATTACTATGATTATTACTATTATAAACCAGGTTTCACTTTGACAGCTGTTCTTGTGGGTAGTATGTTAACCTTAGCTGTTATTAATGGTATATGTAACAAGTTTCACTTTGACAGCTGTTCTTGTCAGTTGTATGTTAACCTTAGCTGTGAGCTAATGTGTCTGCATTTCTTTATTCAAAAGTACACTTACTATGTTATTGTGATTTGTCCTTTTTGACCTTGTTGGAATAATAAATTGTTTATGTGATTGCTTGTTTTTCTCATGTTTCAAAAACATTGGCATAATACTTGGAAGGTGTCACATCTTAACATGAAGGATCCAAAAAAAGTGGCCCAGTGGTTACCAAGACCTGTTATGACCCAATGTTAGTGGTTCACTATGGAAGTTTCACAGTTTCGAATGTAATGCAGAAATGTAATATAAACAAATTTTAACAGATGGCCAATGTTAAAATTTGTTTATCTTCCATTTCTGGATTTCATTATGCTCTGATTCCAAAGCAGTCGGCGTTTGGTGGCAGAGTTTCCACCTTGAAGCTGGTTAGATTTCTTAACTTTCCTTCAGTTATGGCCTCGATTGATTTTTGACCTTTGTGACCTTCTTGCCCCTGAGGTGGCTAAGTTGTGAACTGGTTTCTGTGACCTGTTACATGTTTGACCTGATTTTGTTTCAGACTTGACCTCTTTGACCCTAGTATCAAGATAATACATATATGAAGTGCAATATGACAATAACTTTATTGCAATGCAAGAACATTGCAAATTTATTTCAACAAGTATATAACGCCCAATACAAAATATAACACAGATAATGATGCAGCACTGAATCATAAAAATAATTAACACAATACAGTCACTATTGAGAATTGTCCTTGGCATATGTGAAAGTCTCAAATCATGTCTCTCTGCCACGCCATGGCCCCTACTGGAGCATTATAATAATGCTTCAAATACAGTCTCTGTCTCTTGGCAACCTGTGTGTCCCTGTTGCCACCAGCCACATCCTCAATGTCCTGCAAACAAGCACCTTGCCTCCACTGTCCTGGGATAACTCTGTGGTTGTCATCCTCCTCATCACCCAGTCCCTGGTGGATACCTGGATACCTCAGTCTCATGATGTTGTGCAACGTGCAACAGGCCAATACAATAGAGGTAACAGTCTCTGGATTCTGACTCATGGTGGTGAGGAGACAACCAAATCTGTTGGCCATGATGCCAAACGCATTTTCCACCACCTTTCTGGCACGAGACAGTCTGTAGTTATAGATCCTCTCCTCATCAGGAAGTCCTCTGGCACTAAACGGCTTCATCAACCAGGTCCTCAGAGAGAAGACATCATCCCCAATGAGAAAATATGGCATATCACGGTCATCACCAGGCAATGGCTCTGCATCAGGTACATCTAAGGTGCCATCAATAATGCCTGAGCGCAAATCGCAGTCATTGAAGATCTGTGCATCAGAACTGGATCCATTGGTGCCAACCTCCACCCAAAGGAACTTGTACTTGGCATCCACCAGAGCCAGAAGTATTATGGAATGGAAGCCCTTGTAGTTGAAATAGAGTGACCCACCATTCTTAGGACACCTGATTGCCACATGCTTGCCATCTATAGCCCCCAGGGTGTGATGGAAATTCCATCTGGAAGAAAATTCTGCAGCAACCTGCTTCCATGCATCACTGGTACGGGGACACTGCATGACTTCCTCACCATATTCTCCCACGATGGCCTCACAAGTCTGTCTTACTATGAATGAGATGGTGTTGTGTGCTACCCTGAAGCCAAACATCAGACTCCTGTACTTCTCTCCAGTGGCCAAGAAACTAAGTGTGATTGCAAGTCTGCATCCAGGGTTGATAGACTTCCTGAACCATATGTCATATTTCTCAGTTCTGGGCCCCACCCTCTGCAAGACCTCTCTGAACATGGCAGGGTCCATCCGGACAAAATTTCTGAAAGACACCACATCCTCAGCCTCCAGCTCCCTCATCAAACGATCATAGTGTCCATAGTCCAACCTCCTGGAGAGCCAGGGCTTCACCCAATACCTCCTGGGCCTTGGTCGACGCCTTCTCTGTCTATCAACCAGTATCTGTGCAATCACAATCTGATTCTGTACATTTAAACGATGAGCCTCATACAGTTGCTGCAATAATCTGAGTCTCTGTAGATCCATAGCCTTCGATGTACACTGTCCGACGTCTGATGATAAATGAAGTGAATCCAGATGATCCATGCTGTTTATATAGGAACTGGCATTATCCACGAATTGGTCGTCACATCTTCTCAGCACGTTCTTCCTCCTCGTCGGGGGCTCGTCACAGCTCGCTCGACCCTCCACCATGGTCGTGGCTCGGTGCAAGAACATCTCACGGAAATCGCAACACTTCGCATTAAATCGTACAGACTTCTACGAAGTTCCTTTGATCTTCATCGACGTTCTTCACAGAAACAAGATGTTCTTGACTGGGTGATGAGAAAATCGTACCAAGATCTTCCACAATATGAAGATGATGGTAGCCCATGGTAGCCGGATCGAAGTAATTCGTGGATTTTTCCAATTCCAACCACGTGACCACACTTTCCCGCCCTTTCTGTGGCGAACTACCACGATTTCTAATTCGCAGGAAATCTTCCTATTCGCCAGTTAATTCGTAGTGGCCTCGCCACAGTGTGACCTGGGCATAACTCCAATCTTCATTGCACTTTATGATACCCTAATTAAAGCATCACTTACATTTGTAAATCCTGTCTGTACAAAGTTTCCTTTTAAAATGTGATGTCTTAATTTACTCCAGTTTTTTTTCTTCATTAAGCTTGAGCCTGTTACTAGATATTCACTGACTTATTTCACAGATGCTATCCTTGAGTTTTCAATGACAAATGAGAATTTTCACCATCCAACAGTGGACTGGGCATCAGCGGTGGGACATAAGGTTAGTTGTAATGTGACCCCCTTTCCCTTCCCATTAGATTGTTATATAACACCACACAGATGGTGGCAATGTCTCTGGCCATCTGTTAAATTCACCATTGTGTCCTTGAGGATCTTGAATCTGCTGTCCATGATCCCAAAGGCTTCTCCATCACCCCCATCCCCTGGATAATTGGCAATTCTTTCCTCCCAAGTCAGGTTTCTTTTGTGTTAGGACTCCAAAAGCCAGGTTTTCAGGGCAAAAGCATCATCCCCCTGAGAAGAAATGGTGTAATCTGTAATGGTGCAGGTGGGGTAGGCCCAGGGTGCCAGCCTCTTATTTAGCCTTCAATTCTGGTTAAAAGTGGTTTAAAATCTGCGCATCTGGTAAGGAGCCAGTAGGAATTTGTATTCTTAATCCATCAGTGCAAGGAGGACCAGGGAGAAGAAACTCTTGTAACTTTTATAATCACTCCCAAATTTGTTTTGCCTCTTGATGACAATATACTTCCCATTTACTGCTCCAACAGCATATGGGACGTTTTATCTAATCCTGTACTCTCTGTTAACTTTAAGCCAGGCATCAACCGTGGTTGGCCATCTTTGACTATCTTTGTAGTTACCTGTCTTGTCTAATTGACTTCCCAGCTTGACAGCTTGTGGTATGTTTTGTTGGTAATTGAGGTTTGTCTGTTGTATCTAAATTTTGGCCCCAGACCTCAAAGTCAGCAAGGGTTGGGAAGGTGTTGGCCTCAGTGGAACAGCCTCTTAAATATAAAATTGCCTTCCGACTGACAAGATTGACCATGTCTATGTCAGGGGAAGAAATAGTCGCTTGTGAATATTCTTTTTGTAAATGTTTAATATTTTCAACAGCTGTCTATGATCATCCAAATGACACTGCCATCCTTCAAAAGTGAAAAAAGATAAGTTGTCAAACTTACAAAGGTTAATTTTCAGACTAAATTATCATGGCTGGTCGAACAGCAAAGTCTCACAAAACTGGAACCAAGATATAAGCACTTTGGAGAATGTTTATCTTTTATGTATTGATTGATGATTACTTCTATACTTTGTAGTCAGAACTACTGGGATCGAACTTGAGAAGAGACAATTTTTAAATTTGTTACACTCAAAATAATATATAATTATTTAATACATGCCAGTCAGTTGCCTACTTTATGAAATGGGCAAAATTGTTGCCTATTTCACAAAATGGGCAATTTTGTGGATTGGGCGTAACATATATATTAGAGAATTCAAACGTACAGTGCAGTGTCCGAATACATAGAAGTAGTATACCAAATTCCATCACCATGGAAGGTCAAAGTTAAAGCTGAGGTTTCAATATCCCTTTCGCCAGCTTGGGTCATGTAAGGTAAGGCTTTGTATGAATCCCACATATTTTATGGCTTGGCTTCAAACCAATGAACCAAGGGATGACACCCAAATGTAAATAACTATGTTGTAGTACAGAAATATTCTACCAGGCTATGAAAAAAGAAAACAATGACAGACAATATTTTATTATATTCTTTGTTATTGAAGTCCAATAAAAAATAGGTGGTTCTTACTATTATTTCTGCAGAGTTTTTAATCATTGTTATTGTGCATTTTGTCATACAAACTAAGTGATTAATAAAAAGATAAATGAAAATACAGTTAATGTAATGCGAAGATTGAGGAAAGATAACATCATACACATGGCAATCTAGCACATAGTTTTAATATTTTTAAAAGGCACCAATTTAGTGTTCATGATATAATTATCTGTGCTGTGGAAAAAAAAATAACATCAATTAGTTGAAGAGAGCAGGATAACAGGCATTAGGGGATAATGTTTGAGACAGGAACTGATACAGAAATAAGTTTAGGTGAGAGAGATAAACTTTATAATTATTTCAAATAGTCCTTCATAGCACACCGATACCATTCTAGTATCTGAGATGCAATCTTCGTCTCAGCCTATTCTTGGCCCTCTGGTTCAATCGCCTGCGCTCCTTTGCAGTGAAGTATCTATGGACTTCCTGAATCATCATTTGGACCTCATCTGCTTGTCTGGCAAGTGTTTCGGGCATGGTATAGTACAGTCCAGCAAACAGCAGAGCAACTAGGCATGCAGCAGGTAGTATGTAGAACAGGATCCACCCTCTGTTTGCCACCCACAACTTCTCCATCTCTTTACCCACCATTTCTTCAAACTCCCTCATCTTCTCAAGGTTTTCAATGTAGTCATAGTACTTTCCTTTGATGATCCTCCACTTTCCAGGCGGGTGTATTCTTTTCTGCTTTGGTTTTTTTGTATCCTTCTTGGGAATCTTCTTATCTTTATCCCCATTTTCAGACCATTTCATTTCCAGAACAACTTGTATGTAATCATGGAGATACTCATTGTAGAAATCCCTCATCAATGCCCATGTGTAATTAAGCATAAACTTTATCTGCTGTACAAAGTTATCCCATGGGGCCTCTTCTATCATCACTTTTACCACGTCTTCTTCACCAATCCATATCTTCTGAAAGCTATGGACAAACTCTGCGAAGATACACTTAATCTTCAACCATATAACAGCAAACTGCATCTTGATCTGAGTGATGAAATCTTTCCTGATATATTCTGTGATGCCATTTTCTGTGCTGGATGAAGCAGTTGCTACTTCTTGTTCAGAAAGTTCTTCTTCAATAGATATTTCCTGGATCTGTTCAAGTCCTTGGTCTGGAATCTTGTCAGTCAATGGTGTCAATATCTCAATTGTAGATATCTGATCAACTACTCTGAGATCAATGGATATATTATAGGTCTGTTCTATGCTTCTGATATCCTCTATGCTGCAAATATCTGCGATGGATAGAGTTGCTCCTACGTCTCTCTCCACTTCAAGAACTGGAGCTTCTCCTTCAACAGAATTTTCCCGGACTTTTTCAAGCCCTTGATCTGGAGCACTGTCTACCCAGGGTATCAAGTTATCAGTTGCAGATAGTTGATCAGCTGCTTGGAAGCCAATCTGCAAATGGAGAGTATGCTCCACAATATTGTAGCTGAATAGTGTCACCAACAATATACACAAATAGTGTATCAACCCCATCTGGTCTAAGCGTCACTTTGAAATCAAACAATTCACTTTTGCAATTCACGCTTGTGATTCCACTGAAATCGCAAACTATAATGACTTGGTTACTTATCGTTTTGTGACGTATTGTTTCGTGGAGATGACGTTTAAAAAAGCTGCCGTAGCTTTAACTTTGACGTAACAAAACATTTATGACGCGATATGACGTATTGTCTTCTTAGCCCTATTTCAGACTGTATTAAATGAGTACATTATTTATCAACATACAACAACTAAAACTACCATATTGTCAAACAAGCAATCGAGACATTTACAGTTTGGTCATATGTAGTTTTGTTGTTTACTTTTGTTGAAACTCTACAGAATAATGTGGTCATCTGTGATGTGTCATTCGACAAAGTTGGGGTTTAACGTCCCGTTCAACAGCCAGGGTCATATTGGGACAGGTCCTCAGCATTGCCACTTGTGGGACTCGAACCCACAGAGATGCCAAACGTGATGTGTTGTGTCATTCGAGTTTTCGTGCATCGTATTTCCCGTAGGTTAGCACATAAATTATCTGTACTGCAATAGTCTAAATTTTCACTTTGATTAATTTTTCTGTTGATTAACAATTGGATTTTAGTGAAAATCCAGAGCACTTGCAAATTTGCAAATTAGCATATGACACGAAAACTCCACAGGAACTCTTTGCCCTTTGAATGTGATATTAATATTTTCCAAATATTTTTTTTCATCCAAAAATCAAGTATATATTTAAATGTTCAGAGGAATCCAATAATAATAATAATAATAATAATAGAATAAAATAAAAATAAAAATCAATAAATATATCTTACTTCAATAATGAATGATGCATATTTTTGCATGTGTTTACAGGTGTAAGTCACAGCTGAAGAGGAAATTAACTGTTCTTATCGCTGAACCCAGAGGGCAGCACTTCCAGAATAAGATGGCAACCACACACAGAAGCCAGGCTTCCACTACTCGTTAAATCCTCAAGGCTGGTCCAACCATCCAGGTGAGCATTTGAGTACATGGCCAACCAGGTGGCATATAAGTAAGACGCAGTGTCAAGTGGATACTTCCAACCATTGAACACTGTCATCACAACATCTGAAAATAAACTCAGAGCAGTAATCTGTACAAAATAATATAAGGGTAGGGATCCCATGAGACAAAGGGTGGGTAAAAATTCAGGTGTTTCCCCTCGTGTTTCCAACATATAAATGAAAGGGTGCAAGTTGTATTTCAGAGAGGCCCCACGCTTGACCGCTTGACCAATGAAGTTGTGTGCAAAGGAAATACAGTACTGGTTGCAAAAATTAGGGTCGTGAGAAATGATCTAGATGGCACCCAAATGCCATCCCGCACATTTCCCACGACCCCCCCCAAGACAATAAACAATGGTATGGGTTTAAAATTATTTTTATTAATATATATTTATTTTTGCAACATATAATAATTTAAAACATGAAAGTAATGTGATATGGCAGAGGTCCATGCTTTCCAAATGATCTTTTACCATTGGTTTTCTCCATTGTTACCTCCGCCAAGGAGGTTATGTTTTCGCCTGTGTTTGCTTGTGGGTTTGTGAGTTTGTGCGTTTGTGAACAAGATAACTCATAAACTTATGGACAGATTTTGATAAAATTTTCAGGATATGTCTGAAAAGGTAAAAAGGAAGAAATTATTCAATTTGGGGAGTGAGGTCTGCGCTGTCCAAGTGCTCTTGTTTCTGCATGGATTTTAATGCAACTAAGAAACTATGTTGAATACCTGTCTAATGATATATATAATATGTTTTTTGTAGCTTACATAATTGATGAAATATTTACAATGGATCGTCATATCTTTGTTGCACATATGTAAATGCTAATTGTCTATTCTCTGGGGCACCGGGGAATACACAAAATATTACCTGGTCTGTATAGCCCAATATTTAGGTCAAATAGCTTGCGTGGTGGATAATAAAGCATGTAACCGTTGTTATTTATCCTTTGACAAATAATACTTTGTAGTTGATATAATTATTATCATATGCTTTTCTTGGGAAAGCATCTGCATTATACTGTTAAAAATATTTTTAATAAAAATTGAATATATTTTTATGTGGAACAGATATCCCATTAACAACTGACATCCCACTACTCGTGTTCAATTTGAAGATTAACGTTCATGAAACTGTATAAATACTGACTATTCTTAGCAGACATTTGAGTGACAAGTACCATATCACCAACAAAATGTCTATAATTTCAGAAGTACAGCCTCACATTTGTGTGTGACAGTTTCTTATTGCAGTAAGAAGATATGATAGGTTTCTGTTGTATATATAGTAGTGTTTTTCATTCCCCCCTTCAATGGACAGTTTTGTATCTCTTTTTAGCGTATATTTCAAAAAAAATTTGATCTTGCAGACAGCAAACAAGGTTGTTTTTTTTTTTTTTTTCAAATTTGACTCGTCAACTAGATTAGCAAACAATAAGCCTTTTACGTTAAATGTTTTGGTAATTATTAAGCAACACTGTGCGACTTTCAGTGTCAACCAGTTAGTATATATTGCTTTCCTCCAGCCCATAAACTACATGCTGTAATGTAACTTGGACAATATGTTGAAAGCAAGGGTCACCAGGCAACTGATCAACAGCAAAGGCCTTTTATCAGTGCTAGGTCTGTTTATTTATTTGGGGTTTTACGTCGCTTTCAACACTGATCAGGTAATATCACGATGGGTAGTTTTGTGGGCAGAGGAGAAAAGTACATACAGTTGGTCAAGGTGCTGTACTGTAAACTGCTGACCATCGGTAAGCAACTGCCAACTTTCCCAAATAAGGTCTGGGGTTTGAATCGCCAACCTCAGAGGTGAGAGGCAAGTCTGTTGTCACTGCAACATTGTGGCCCCAAACAATGTATTAAATTACCAATGGTTATGTTCTACCATTCATCACAAAACCAAAAGTTCCCCTGATTCACTGAGGATACAAGGCCGATCAAAATGCTATAGAAAGGGTGGAAATGTAAAATCTCTCGGGTTTTACAGTCACTGAATTGTTTCTAGTCCCTAGATGTCACCAAATTTGGAGGCAAGTGATAGATCTTAGGAGGCTCAACACCTTCCTACTAGTAGAAAGGTTCAAAATGAAACACCGGAGTCCATCAGGGCCTCTCTGATCCCAGGGCGATGGGTGTCATCGATAAACCTGTTAGATGCCTATCTTTACATCCCCATACACCCAAACTCAAGGAAGTATCTATGGTTTTCCCACAATTCACAGGTGTTCCAGTTTACCTCCCTCCCTTTCGGCCTAGTTATGACCTCACAAGTCTTAACAATGATTGAAAAGGAAGTGACTTCACCAATACCTGGATGACTGGCTTAACAGGTTCCCATGCCAGGAGGAGGCACAAGTGAACACTCAGACCATGGTAGACCTGACACAGTCCTTAGCATAAAATAATAAATCAAGAGAAGTCTTGATCAATCAAGAGATCTCAAACCCACTCAGGTGTTTTCATTTCGTCGGCTATGAATACCACTTAGATTCAACCCTTGTAAAACCCACTCAAGGGAGATGGCTCAAAATTCAGGATTTGATCCTAAGCTTAAAGTCAAAACATGTCTTGACTGCAAGATGTTTGATGTCGCTAATTGGGTTGCTTGCCTCAACGGAGAAGATGGTCCCAGAGGGATGCTTTCACATGAGGCCCTTTCAGTTTTATCTCAAGGAGCACTGGAGATATCCTCAGTCGTTGGACAGTCTCCTTTCTTGGTCCATTTCAGCTCACCTAGAGTGGTTGCAAAACCCTGTAAATGTGATAAATGGCACGGATCTTCATCCCAAAACCACAGTATCTAAATCTTTACAGACATCTCAAACAAAGGTAGGGGTGCTCAAATAGCCAAGTCTCTACAAAAGGTCTGTGGTCAGACAGGGAAAAAAGGCTACACATAAATGTCCTTCTGTTGAAGGTGTTTTCTCTGGCCCTGAAAAGGTTCAAGGACTAGTACCAAAATCAAACAGTGTTGGTTGCTACAGATAACTCAACAGTAGTAGCCTACATAAACAAACAAGTGGGAACCCACTCAGCAGAGATGTGTACTCTCCTGTGGAAAATCATGACCTGGTGCCATCATTACCTGATAACTCTGAGAGCCAGGTGCATTCCAGGGTGACTGAATGTGATGGCTGACCTACTGTCCAGGTCGAAACAAGTCCAATCAACAGAAGTGTCACTGCATTTGCAGGCGTTCAAATCATGTAGATCTATTTGCAACTTGTCTGAAACACAAAGTTCCATTGTATGTATCTCCAGTCCCAGACCAATATGCTAAGGACACAGATGCTCTGAACATAAACTGGCAGGGTCTCACTGCTTATGCTTACCCTCCCACAGCTTCACAGGGCGATCCAAAAAATCAGGCAACGTAATTGCCTCATCATTGTTATAGCTCCAGGCTGGCCAGAGATGCCCTGGTTTAGGGGCCTAGTGCAGCTCTCAATAGAGATCCCACTCCAGTTAACAGTGTCAACAACACTTCACAAGCAGTCCCACAACCAAGTGTTTCACAACAATCCACAATATTTCAATCTCCACATCTGGTGTCAAGGAGTGAACAGCTCCAAGAACAAGGCTTCTCTGTGGAAGTGGCAGAGAGATTGCTGCCTCTCAAACTCATTAACAAGGACCATCTACGAGCCAAAGTAAGCCCTATTTGAAAAATGGTGCACAGAAAATTCGATGGATTTCTCTACTCCCTCTGTGAAACAAGTCTCAGACTTTTTCATGTACCTGTATCGAGATTTAAACAAGTGCCCTTCAACAATTGATCATAATAGGACAGCCATTGTTGACACCTTGGGCCCAACAGGGCGCCATATTTCTCCAAGCTACAACCTTAACATGTTACTTACTAGTTTTCACACTTTTTCCAAAAGTTCCAGGAATCTTCTAAGTGGAACCTTTCTGTTGTACTTAATAAGTTCACAAAAGCACCCTTTGAGCCTATGAAAGACAAAGACCTCAAACATCTTATTCTCAAAACTGCTTTCTTGCTAGCTTTGGCCTCCAGCATACGCCGTGGTGAAATTAATGCCTGGATTGCAAACAAAATATGCAATTAAGGCTAATGGGACAGGTAGCTTTTTTCCCCTCTTCAGATTTCACAGCCAAAAACCATCTGGCAAGAGAAGGTTCTCAAAGTGTATCTCCAGTGACTATCCCTGCTTTGACTACCAACGTGGATAGACAATTCAGACAAGACAGGACCCTGTGTCCGGTACAGGCCCAGAGGTACTACCTGGATTGAACCAAAGGTCTGAGAGGGTCTCAATCCCACTCTTTATTTCCTTCAAGAAAGGACATACCTCAGACATCAGACCCGCTACTCTCTCTTCTTGGTTAAAACAACTATCCTACTATATTCCAAACAAGCAGGTCGACAGTCCTTGGACTTGGTCCAAGTTACAGCTCATAGTATTGGGACCTTTGCGGCCTTTAAGGCCTTTGACGGTGGACCAAATCATGCAAGATTGTCACTGGAAGGCACACATTACATTTACCTGAAAGACCTTGGTCAGATAATGACAACAATATGTAGCTGGGTTCAATCATAGCAGCTCAACAAGTCCTAGACCCTCCCCCTTAAACAAGTCATCCTCAGAAAGAAAGGAGGGGAGCACACCTCTGGGACGAAGTCTTCAGGAGTCTAATTCCCAGGGTCTAGGTATATGACTACCCCCTGAGGATATCTGGTAAGGTCTTTTATTTTTTTTCTTCTTAAACAGGATATGATGTATATAATGTATTATTTCTCTCCCAAGGTAACCCCCATAATTTCATTATTATTTTTGTGTAATCATCATTGGCAAATTTCATGAGATTTCCCAAGCCCTGGGCTTGTATTCATGGATAGTGAAGTCCTTGGGGCTATATACAAAAAAGTGAGCTCAGGCTGCAATTTTTCCTTCATAAATCCAGATATCCAGACAGTATCTGTAGTGTTTTCTTATTTGAGATTTTTAAGGTTTTTTGTTTCTTGCTGTGACCAATGTTTTAATCGGGGCAGTGTAAGTGGGACTTGAGACTGGTAATTTTAACATATATATACTTAATTTAATTCAAATCAAAGAAAAAGTGACCAAAATACCTCCAGTCTCAGCTGTAATCCCTCTGCCTAGCGGTTGGATTCATCATTCAGTTCCACATGGTAAGCTATTGTAACGCAATAAAATTGAAAATTTTAATTTCTTAAATGTACCTTTTATAAGCTACAAGCTTACCATATGGAACTGAAGAGAGTCCCACCCTTCCTCCCCGCCGTATTACATCTGAGAGAGTAGGGGCAACATTTACAACTTGAAGGAAGTACACACATCACTATCTAGGTCACCTCGCACCAGCAACAAGGCATCAGACCAGTATTATATGTTTATTTTTCTTGGCCAGATGCTGTGTCCATCCAAGATAGCATTTAGTTCCACATTGTAAGCTTGTAGCTTATAAAAGGTACATTTAAGTAATTAAAATTTGCAAATTACTCGTAATTTATATTTGGGTAGGACACATTCAACACAGAACAAATAAGTTTCTGAGGATGTAACACTGTTTTAAAAAATGTTTGAATAACCTCATACAATCTCTCATGTGCTAAGCTAAAATGTACATGTTGGAGGCTGTTGGGATGGTAACTCTTTGTGAAGGCAGCTCATATTTTTAAAATCTGTACTACCTACATACGAGGTCAAGCTACAGTACAATAAGGACACGACCATGAAGAAAAATTCATATAAATGTCATTATGACTCCAGTGTGAACAGTGTCTTATGGATGACCAGCAACAATTATGGAGTGTGTTCTCTTTGTTCACTATAACCTGCTCCTATTTTCAGCCTATGTTTTG
Source organism: Sabellastarte sp. h YS-2021 (assembly GCA_964017235.1). Classification (NCBI taxonomy): domain Eukaryota; kingdom Metazoa; phylum Annelida; class Polychaeta; order Sabellida; family Sabellidae; genus Sabellastarte; species Sabellastarte sp. h YS-2021. Next base: position 79,144,482 of record OZ024934.1, on the reverse strand, counting down.
ACTCTACAGTGACCTTGGCTGGTCCAATGTCTTTAAGTTATTCTAAAGTAATGTACATTTAACATTGGATATTAAAATCTGACTAATAGTTACATACATAAAAATGGAATACTGTTTTGTAATGACAACATTTTTAGTAATTATATAAATCAATCTATATTTTGATTTTATCTTATCCTTGCAATGTCTGATCTGGGGTAGCGTAAACAAAATATTCAACAACTTTTGTCACAACATTTCTGCATTTTGCTGGCACATTTCTAAATTACTATTTATCATATTCAGCTACATCACTGACTATAAATCTTTCCATAATTTATGCAACTTCTTTACAGACCATTAAACATATAAGTGTAATATATGTGACACATGGCCTGTTATTTCAGTAGAAGTATCTCAATTTTGTGTGTGTTTATTGTTTATTTTCGTTTATTGCAGTTATAAAATATATAAGAGATATCAATCCCAACAAAGAGTCTTGTGTTTATTTTGGAGAGTTTGTTTTTATTGTGATCTTGGGCATGCACAAAAAGAGAGTTGGCCTTTGTGTCAGGTGTCGGATTAAGTACTGGTATTTTAAGTCCATTTTTGAACTAAAAAAGGACTTTTGTGAATAGTTTTTGAATTTTTTATTTTTTTTTTTTTTGTTGGTTAGGCCTGACTAAAGGAAGGACTGGCTAAATATTGGGAAAGATCTGGCTCATACCCAGGATAAAAAAATCATAAATTCTAAAGGTCCCACTTTCAATGACTTTGGCTTTAAGGTTAACATTACTCCAATACTAATCAGCAGATCTTCACACCCCCCCCCCCCCCCCCCCCCACCGCGGAGATCTAGTACAAGTACTTTCAACTTTGGAATCTATTTATATGAATTGAAACACTGATTATGTGTTACCTAGCAAAGACAAAAGTTTCAGCCAGATGTGGGCTTAAGTACTTTTGTAAATACCAACTAAATTAAGTCGAGACAAAATCCTTACACATAGGTCAAAGACTTAAAGTTCTTAAGTAAATCTTGCATCAGGTGTATAGCCTGTACATGTATCAAAATGTTGCTAGGAGCACCATGACAGTCTGAACATTGTTAAACTCAAATATTCTTTTTTGAGATATATTTTTAAGTGTGAACCTATTCAAGGACTAGCATTTCTAGAGATCTTTTTGGGGGGGTTTCTGGACTTTCATCAATAAGGTACTGCAGCAATGCCCTACTGCTGGATTTGCAGCTGATGCCTGTAGATCAGCTGTTTCAATAGAAAACTATCCCTCTCAAAAACCATAGTGGCTTCAGCCAATTGTGAACCTACCCACAGCTTTAGCTTATACTCTAACTTACATATATTTCAACTAAATTATCTTAAATGTACATAACTGGAGATATCTCATATATTTTACATTTATTTACAAAAAAACTAATATAATTATTGTGATATGCAGTTCCTGGTTAATTCCCAGTATTCCTCGCTGTTTCTGTCATGCTTTGTTTTCACCCCAGTTAGAAGCTTTACTCGACAGCAAAACCAACTCCCAGGATGCCTCATATCTTCTGATTGGACATAGTGTGTCACCATAAAGAACATTCGGATGGCAGTGTGCTGAGAGTAGTTTAAACTCGTGTCACCGAGTGACAACCTCCATTTACCTCCACTCACCTTATGTTGCTGTTCCACCAATGTGTTACACTGAAAACACAACCAAGTCAAAACCTTATAAAAACTGCAGACCACACCTTCAGTTATCATATAGAAAGTTTCTGTGCATGCTCACGGTTCCAAATACAGAGGTGGAAGTTTTAAACATTTTGATATTTCTATGGGACGCTCAAGGAATTGGACGGTGCACCACTGTGTCACAAGTTGGTATATGGACGTCAGACGGTAGTTGAATGACGTGGGCATTTTGCCAGCTACTCCGGGGGGGGGGGGGGGGGGGGGGGGGTATACCTCCTGTAGTGTGAATGGGGTAAAACAGAATGCATAAGCCACATGACTACGAATTATGATAACAACATTCATTTCTATGTTCATTTCAACTTCAGAGATATTACAAATGTTAAAATTGAAGCAAAAATAGTGAAACTTGTTTCTAGGCAAAAACTTTACTTTTTCAGTGTATCAGCATCGTCACTAAAAAAATGGAGGGAACGGGAGAAATGAGAGGTATGGTTACAGTATCATTCAATAGATTTCTGTAAACTTTAGAAGACAGGCAGCCACTTGGAACTATCTAATTTACACTTATGTGTCTGTACACATACAATGGGATGTAAAAGAGGCTTTAGTTTCATATTTTATGAATGCTTCCATTCACAAGGCCCAGATTCATCCAGTATGCCACAGTATACTCCTGGATGATTGAAATACCCTCCATTGGATGTCCTCCATTTGTAAAATTTCCCGGGATTGTTGGGGGGTGTAACTAGTCTATTTGGGCACAAATGTTTATGGAAATAACTAGTAGCTAACTGATGAAATCTACAATTACAACACAAAATACCAAGTCATATATGAAAGATGAGATCATGTTACAGATGACTCCAATATTGACATGATCTAGAACAGACTCAAAGGAAGGTATTTTGTGAAAATTTTGTGGAATTTCTTCTATCCAAACTCTGCAATGTAAATTTGCAGAAGTTAAGTGGTTTCCTAAAATAGCTACATTCATGTAACTTGACCTTACATAGCTGTGAAAATTTGTTATAAAAACGATATTACAAAACTTTAGTTCTATATTGTCAGAGTAACTCTAAACAGAAGAATTTGACTAAGTAACACAAAATATTAAAATAAAATTAATGGCCATTGTGTTTAGAAGAGGCAACAAATCAGTTTATCTGTATCGACAAAGGTATACTCTGTTTCCTAAAGCCATGTAAAATTTGGGGGATAGAATTTATTGTCCAAAAATAGCCCAGAGGATTACTCACTCCAAATATGGACAAAGTAGGCGATCTGTTGATGTAGGCTCAGGTTTCTGTTGATCAGGTAAGCCCTGAGCATTTGATTCTTGTCTTTGACTACTTTTAAATCTACATACAACACAGCACAAACAAAACCTTTCGAAGACACTGTGTGTATGTCATTCATGACAGAATTACAAGTAACCTTTCACAAGGACCAAATGTGTCAAACTACATCCATAACATCTATATTTGTCTCTGCCACCAAGTATACATTTCGCCAGCATATATTCACATATTTGTCTGTTTGTTTGCAAAATAACTCGAAAACTTATGGACAAAGTTTAATGAAGTTTACATGAAATATCGACAATAGTACCAGGTACTGGTGATTAAATCACCATCTGGATCTAGGAGTTTTAACAAAAACCCTAAGCCTTGATCCAGGTTATCAATATCGTATCATATTCCAATGAAATTGTAACCATCCTTGTTTGCCTACAAGGAACAGTGGAACTTTTTCTTTGGTCTCAGGTCAATTTGATTTGTTGTAATGTAAATTGAACGTTTCACACTTTGCCTAAAAGGTCCCTTAAAATGCAGGGTTCTTATTTCACATATCTTCCAGAAGCTTTTTACACATGCATAAAAAGAAGCCCTTTCAGTATGGCTGAATAGCCAACAAACAATCCCTGCAAACTGTTTTTAATATTGACATGGCAACCTTGCTGTAATAATAATGTGAGAAGTTTGAAATTTCACCACAGTATGCAAAATTTGCCAAATGAGCCACACGCTTTAAAAGTAGAACAAAACAACAAAAATTTGTTCAAATTTTACGTCAGGGGACATCATAACTTTATCATAGTAACATCAGTCAAAACTGCATCAAGAATTTCCCACAAATAAAGGAAATAGCATGGGGGAGGGAGTCCCTCACTGGGGAATTTTACATACTGTGGGGGAATTTCACTTGCCTTACTTCCGATATATGCTTTTAGAGGGTTGATATATCCTTTACCTATTCTGAATGCTATGGAAGTGCTACAAATACCAGCATACACTAATATAAATGTTATTAGCTACACAAGGCCAGGTTAAAAATAGAAATTCCATCTGGAGAGTGGTATAGATTGTTCTCTAAGGATTACCAGGGAATATATGACACTAGAAAGGTTGGTATTTATTAATAATTATGCTCAATCTTTCATAGTTTATCCCTCTACTTTATATATAATTATGCTCAATAGTTTGTTATTTCCTCATTTGTACATAACAAGGTCAAGTATCAAAGACATATTTTTCATATGTGACGTTCTAAATTCATATGCTTTAATAATCTACTTTATATATAATGGTTCTAGTAAGGGATCTTCTCTACCATAATTACAAGGTTATTGATAATTGAAACTATTGCACAAATTTTCACATAAGCATGCCATTTATATTTGTATTAAAGTTTTGAGAATTGATCAGATTATTATTCACCATAATATATTTTTTCACTTAAAAAAATTGGTTGTTTTTTCTTTCTGTTTGTATACTATTGGAGGACCTTGGCCTGTGGTTAATGAATTACAAACATATAGTATAGTACAAAATAGATCGAGTTTGTGGGGGTTGGTATTCAGGAAAAGGGTCAGCTAAAGATGAGCAAGAAATTAGCTGAAATATACAAACTTTTAAAACTAAATTTAAACTGATTTTTGGATCATACTTTTCTCTTCCCTGTTCTTAATAGTGGCATAAAATAAAGAAAACAACCATTAAAATTAAAAAAAAACCTTATTAAAATATTTACTTTTCAGTGAATTTACTGAAAGTTTAATTATCAGCTATATAAATATATAGAATTAAGTTTTAGTCTGTTTCTACTAATTGATACTAGATAAACTTTAAACACCAAAGTACTTCTGCTTCTTTGATTAAAGTACTTTCCCTTGAGGAGATACTACAGTGTCAAAGGCTTTATTTTGAAGTGGTCTCAATATTCACCCATAAGAATAATATACATTTGAACTAAAAGTACTTGATGGTGATAAAATTGATAAACGGTTGTAGAGTACTTCAGATATAAGGAAAATTAGATTTTAATTGCTATTAAGAAGACAACATTGTATGAACTGAGAGTACTTGAGACCTCTCCATTAGGCACAATGTTCAGTAGTGTGAAGTAATGAAAGATGTAAACAAGGTATACATAAACTGCATTGACACAGGGAGTGTAGGGGGAAAACTCATTTAAAGGTATTTTATTAAATGAGTGCCTTTCTGATGTGTCAACATTAATAATAAAATGTACGTACAGAATACATGTTTGCTTTCAATTGGATTATTATATGCTGCCCACCAGATTTTAATTCATAAGATTAATATATTAGCTGTGCCACCCACAAGCACATTGATAGAATGTCTAAATTAGTATAAAGGGTTTGATAAGAATATAAGCTGGGTTGAATATTGGTGTTTGTTTACTAAGCCAGAGTACAAGGTCTAATGTCTGCATTTTACATTGTTTTCTATTCTTTAAATATGTGCAGGAATGTAGATGAACTAATTCTGAAAGTTTGATTTTAAATGTTCTGATGTTCTCTCCATATGCTTTAATAATCAAGTTAAATGTTCGTCCAGGCTTTAACAAAAATGCTAGTAGATTGTAAGTAACATGCCAAAAACCAGCTTACAGTGAATTTACATTGGTCAAAGACATATACGCTCATTTCGGGTGATTTAAATACAGATGGAAAACTTGAACAGAGATGTTTGAATAAATAATACCAGACACTTTTGAAATGCTGAATGCACAAACAGACATGAATTTGTACGGGTAGATTTCTATCCTGTTCAAATCATTATGCCAGACCATCTCTCAGTTTCATAAGTACAAGTTTTATAGTTTGTTATTGTGTAGGTGGATAGTTTATGACCTGTTCATTGAGGTGTGGTAACTTCCCAAGAATATAAAAGGTCTGAGTAAACCTATCTCTTGGTGTACATTTTATTTGTCTTCTTGTGTGCAATCGACCAAATGAAGAGGAAGTCACATGACTTAGAAAATAAATTTCTAAGTTTAATATGCAGGTATAGCTATTGGTATCGTGTGTATGGCAGTTTTCCCATCACCACAGATATATTTAATAGCCATCTAATATATTTGAAACATATGTTATATGTGAGATATTTGATATAAACCCCAGTATCAACACTCCAGATCAATCCAACTGCAAGAGTTCAAACAAGATATTGCATCTTTTGGCTTGATGCAATGAGAGAGTGCTACCTACCTTGCCCGAATGTGTCCTTCCCAGCAGGTATGATTTAAACCAGCCAAGTGCTAGTTCACTGATTCCATAGTAGGTACCGAGTCTTTCAAGGAGAATGGTGTGGTCAATGGTATCAAAAGCAGCAGAGAGATCCAAGAGGGTGACTGCTGTAACAGATCCTTTAGCCATGTTAAGAAGAAAAATCGTGCTGAATATTAAGGAGGGCACTTTCAGAAGAATGATGTTTTCTATAAGCTGACTGAAAAGCAGTTATAATACCAGCTTCAGCAAGGTGAGTTTGTAGCTGGACTACTACTACCCTTTCAAGTGTCTTTGAAATAAAATAAAGATTAGAAGCAGGCCTGTAATTTTTGAAAACTTCTTTGTCTAAAGATGATTTTTTTTAGGATTGGGGTGACATGGGCCTGCTTAAAGAAATTAAGATACTTTCCTTGTTTGAGTGAGGCATTGATTAATGAAATGATGGGGGTGGTGAGGATGTCCAGACAATCAAGGAAAAGAAAAGTAGGCCAAGAGTCAAGGGAACGTGATTTACTAGGAGATTTTATAAACCTCACACAGGTTATACAATTGCAAGGATTGAATGCATCCTGAAGTTTAACCACCTGTTCTGAATGGTTCCAAATGCTAGGACTATGGTTTACAAGCCTCTGAAATACACAGACCACTTATGGTGACAAGAAACAAAGTAGGCCATGTTCCAAGGGAAAAGTTCTTGTATGATTACACCTCAAGAGGGTTCACTCCCCAAGAGGGATAAAAACTTGGTGTTGTGAGCGATCTTTATAAAGTGTGGAAGTTGGGAGCAGGTTACAGAGTTGATGTTATTGGTGGTATGACTGATCTTTTTACTTGGGAAAAACCACTTTTTTCTGTCAGATTTCCCTCCATTTACCCCCAGGATCAGTCATAGTAGGTCTCCCAAGTTTAAATGGGCTTGTCTGGGGAGATTTGCCCCCAAAGGCTCCCATTTGAAAAAAGAGGTTTTCAGGACATAAGTATGTTCTGAAAGAAACAGTAGTTGTTTATGACCTCTCTACAAGTGGTACTCAATTCCACTGGGATGATGCCAAAACTGCAAAATTCCGGCTGCCAATTTGTTTGGGGACCGTTGATACTTGAAAAATGCAAAATTCCGGCTGCCAATTTGTTTGGGGACCGCTGATACTTGATAATCTGTTGTCATGATCAAATTTGCTGGAATTTATCAGTATAAACAAATAAGGGGGTTGGTTGTCAGTTAGGTCCTTTAATACTAAAAACAGTTTTACTCAAATTGGATGCTTTGCTGAATGTGTGGTTACAATGACAACATGATTCAATGAAGTTCTATGTAGTTCTAATGTGATAAACAGCGTTACTACATAGTTAAAACAGGTACAATATATACGTCAGAGTAAAGTAACAAATAATAGTTCCAATAGTTCCCAGTTCCACCATTATTTCCCAATTGCCTAAGGAGTAAACATAGTTACTTTTTAATGTGCTATATTTAATCAGTTATGGTGTGTCATTAGAGGTTGCAATTGATTTTGGAATCTAAAAAGAATCAATGAAATAAAATAAGAAAACCAATTATTTTGTGGTTTAAAATATATATGTTTTTCTTTAAGGCAAAAGCTATAAATATACAACAATACAAATATGAAATAATTGATCTATTGTCTTTTAAACAATAGAACAGATTGAAATATCTTGTAGGTGTACAGTCCATTAGACATATTACCCTGTAAGGTAAACTCTAGAAGTTTTTGTCGTTTTACTTCTGTATGACCCATTTCCTAAATAGGAAGTCTTTTTCAACTAACTGTAAAAGAAGACAAACGTGAAATATGAGAAGTTGTACTATCTATGTAAGATATATTATATTTGATATTTTGCTTATACTCTAGTGCCACTATCAAGAGATTGCCTCCTGACTACCCTGAGTTTACACTTGAGGGCCAAATCATAATGGTGGCATGACCGTGGCCAACCGTATCATGTTAAAATATATTTATAGGCCTCTGCAAATGAGCAATTCTGTACCCAATGAGTTATGACCAATCGTTTTGGTCATAAGCTCCTTACAACTTATCTTTAGGCTAAGTTATTCTATTTTTCGCCGTTTTCAACAGGATCAATGCAATGCAGTTAATAGTTTTTGAGTAATTAGACAGACATTAATAGTTTTTGAGTAATTAGACAGACATTGTCGCCAAATACCTTTAAAATTCTGGAGTCTCCATCTGGCTCATTTTAAGGAGAACTGTTGAGAGCCACAAGTAGACCCCACTTTGTGTGGACACATGATATCACCCCTATCTGATGTATAGTTTTCAAGTTATGGACAGGGACAAACAGACAAACAAATCCAATTACAATACCCGCTGCTCTCAGCTTTCGGAAACGTGGGTAATAACTGCTATACAATGGTAAATAATGTTATGTACTACAGTTAATATGTATATGTCTTGAAAAAGTTATAATGCGGTTCCCCAGTCATGGAAGTTAGTTCTTGTTACTCAGTTATTTTTATCGATGATTTTGTAATGAAAATCCAAGTCTGAGCATGTAGAAGTAGGTCATCATGATTGTATTGATTTTGAACAAATACCTTACAAGTCTTTAAGGCTTGTAATGTTTTGGGAGTGTATTCAGCTAAATTTCATTTGTTTTCACAGGCCAACCATCTCTTGTTACGTCTGGAAATAGCAGTCAACGATCTGCTACCAAGATACACTCTGGAGTGGCCATTAATAGAAATACCAAACACACAGTGTGTCACCAAATACACTGCAATCCAGAGAACCTGATTTTCCCATTAGGATCCACTTACAAGAGATGTTTGAGGGCAGATATATATAAAAGGCTAATTCATAAACAAGAATGGCATAATAGTCTGGATTAGGGGACTTAAGTACCCAATCCATTTATTCAGGGCAACAAGGCATGAACCTGTCAAAAGCACTCCATTCTGTGATAAATGGGAAAATATTTCACATCCCCAGAAGCTGTATTATCTGACTTGTTTGTCAAATAACAGGTCACTCTGACTGTCTCTTGTCCTTGTTTTCTTTAATTTTATGCAGCTATTTGCTGGGATATATTTCACAATTCTGACAAAAAATAGGCTTTATATTTGTGTAAGATACAGACTTATGCAATCAAAAAGGATGTTTATAATACCCCTGTTCAACTGTCCTAGTTGGCTTCAAGACTTCTAATTCTAGTTTGACTTTTATAGTGCTTAATCTCTACTGAATAGTGGACTCTAAGGCGTAACAAGACAATAGCAATATACAAATTCAAAGTCCAGGGACAGAAACAGGTCAGCACCACGGAGCCATAAGAGAAAATGACCTAAGGAGGATAAGCCTTTGCGTAGAGATAGGTTTTGAGCTTGGTTCTAAAAGAGGCAATAGTGGGTGATGCACGAATGTCTTTAGGGGGTGAATTCCAAACAGTGGGAGCATCAAAGGCGAAACTGAAACCAAACTGCTCAGTGGGCGTGTGAATTTTAGGTTGAAACTTTGAAACATTAAGGAAATTGGCAACACTCTGACTGTGTCTAGTATTGTAAGTATTGTGGTACCTGGAAAGATATGGAGCAAAATATTTCGGGAAGCCAGAATGAATAAACTTGTACACCAGGGTAGCCAGTTTGAACTCTGAGCGAAACTGAACAGGGAGCCAATGGAGTTTCCTGAGGACCGGAGTTATCAGAGTATATATACTCGAATTTGTAACAATTCTGGCTGCACTATTTTGGATAGACTGTAATCTGTGAAGGTTGAATTTGGAGAGACTCCTGAAAAGTAAGTTACAGTAGTCCAACTGACTACTAACAAAAGCATTGGCAACCGACACAGCTGCATCATGAGTCAAGAACTGCCTAATATTTCTAAAATCCCTCAGTTGAATAAAGCAGCTTTTACAAACATTCTGGAAAAAATCAGAGTCAAACCACACACCCAGGTTCCTGACTGACTTGGTGGGGTGAAGGGGGTTACCCAAGATGTCAATTGGGAAACATACATTTAACCTTTCTCTCTGTTTCTTGGAGCCAAAAAGTATGAACTCAGTTTTATCTAGATTAAGTTTAAGTTTGCTAGCCGACATCCATTCCTTAACATCTTGAAGGCATCTGTTCAACTTATCAAAAGCAGCTGAGGCAATCATGTGTGACAGATGGATATAAAGTTGTGAATCGTTGGCGTAGAAATGAAATTTTACGCCTTTGTGTTTACCAATTAGAGTACTAAGGGGAGATGGGGAGTACTAAGGGGACCCAGAACAGAACCCTGAGGTACGCCGAACAGCAATTTTTGTAAATCAGACAAAGTAGAACCAATCTTAAGAGATTGAAAACGTTCCATCAAATAGGAAGAGAACCATTTGAGAGCGGAGCCACCAACATCGAACCAATCCTGAAGACAGCTGAGGAGTGTGGAATGATCAATAGTATCAAAGGCGGCCGAGAGATCCAGAAGTACCAAGGCAGTAGCTTCACCCTGAGATAGTGACACATGAATATCATTTTTGATGGAAAGCAGAGCCATTTGCATTGAGCGTCCTTATATGCTGACTGGTATGAGTTATCCAAGCCTTGTCGATGAATATGGTCAACCAGCTGTTTAGCAACTACACATTCGACCAGTTTGGAAATGAAGCTAAGTCCAGATACTGGGCGGTAGTTTTTCAAATCCTCAACAGGAAGCGAGGCCTTCTTTATAAGTGGAGTGACTACAGCCTTTTTGAACCCATCTGGAACCAGTCCCTCCTGGAGCGAACAAGTAACCAATTTGGTTATAGAAGGTAGAAGGATGTCAATACATTCCTTAATAGGGAATGTGGACAATGGATCCAGCAGGCATGATTTGGTGGGTGATTTTCTGCTTATTTTACCAATTTCATCTTGAGTGACTTGAGTATAGACTGTTAGTTTAGGAGGGTCACAGGGGGATGTACCATGCTACAGCACTCAGATGAGGAGAAACTCTCACAGATTTTCATGATTTTATTTGAGAAAAATGTAGCAAAACGATCAGCCAATGACTTTGAGGATTCACAAGTGGGCAAAGTAGTGCTGTGGGATCTATGTAGGACTTTGTGTAACTCCCGCCATAGTTTCTTGGAATCATGGCTGTTGTCGGAGATAAGTTTCCTGTAATAGACAGTCTTGTCCCTATTAGCAAGACGATTGCACCAGGTGATTTGACACCGAAGACGACTCCTGTTGTATTGACTTTTATCCTTTTGCCAAGCACGTTCAACTTGACGTCTGAGTGACTTTGCAAGGTGATAGCTCTCATGTACGTACTGATCATAGAGCAGTGAGACAGAATTTGCTGGACATTTTACAAAAGGCATATCTTGAAGGTCAGACCTAAAGTTGGACATATTTATGCGATGGTACCTCCTATAGGAAATTCTTGTTTGGCAGTTAGCAAGAGTGGAAGGAAAGTCAATAGCACATTTAATTACTGCATGGTCAGATATGAATTCACAGACGTCAACATGAACACACATATCTTGATCACTGGGGGAAAGAATGAGATCAAGGATATGACCGTGCAAATGAGTGGTATTGTTAACTGACTGTGTTAGATTACATGATTCTAACAGGGATTCCAATTTGTAACTATCAGTACAAGGTACATCAACATGAATATTGAAATCACCACAGATGAAGTAATTGCAATCACCAGAAGACAGGAAACAAACAAAGGACATAAATTCATCTAAAAAATGGAAGAACACGGCCCAGGAGGATGATAGATAGAAGCTAGGAGAAAAGTACCGCCCGACACAGAAATTGATATGACAATATTTTTAAAGGAACTGTAATTTGGGGTATCCACTTTGCGACATTTGTATGATTCACGAATGAAGAAACCAACACCACCAATACTTGTTGAACGTGGCCTATGCATCAATGAGAACCCATCAGGGGTGAGTGAACAAAGGAAACTATCAGAATCAGTGGTACGAATGTGTGTTTCTGTGAGACAGAGGAAATCAAAGGTGCGAGATGCAATTGTATTAGAGAGGAGAGGGCCCTTATTTCGGATTGAACTCACATTCACTGAGCCAAGTATAACCGGTCCAGGATTCATGGCGTGTTGGGGATTTCATTTCTGACCATGCTGCCATAAGATGCCAACTGGATTTTTCCCACCCATCAACCAGCATCGACAAATGGGTCTCTTATCAACGGTACCACAGGATTGATATCGACCAGTTCAGAAATGACCTTAATAATATACTGTTTGTACGGTCCCCTGAAGGTACTGCTGCAGAACTTTATGATCAGTACATAACTGGTGTTACACAGGTACTTGACAAGCATGCTCCTATCATTTCACGCAAGGCTAAACAGCAGTCTGATGAGTGGTTGTCTGATTCGTATCGCATGGCTCGATCTCTTAGATGCCAATTTGAACGAAGGTGGAGAAAACATAAGTCAGAGTTGAATAGGTCAAGACTCCGCAGGCAAATTGCCTGGTGTAATTGACTGGCCAATAAAGACAAGGGTTCATACTATACAAATCTCATAACTGCTAATAGTCGTGACCCCAAGAAGCTATGGCAGTCATTGAGGAAGGTGTTGCATCGCACCTCCGAGACTGTCCTGCCTGCTGATAGCTCAGACAAAAGCCTTGCGGACACGTTTGCTTCTTTTTTCTCCAATAAAATAAGCAAAATCAGGGACACCTTTGCTACTTCTGGCTCTTTCAATGATGCACCGGATTCTGTGCCTCCTGCTTTCAATGCCTTTATGCCTGTCACTGAAGACGAGGCCTATAAGTGTATCAGTGAATCCCCCACTAAATCTTGCTCACTAGACCCTATACCAACATTCCTCCTTAAGGATTGTCTTGATATCCTCCTCTCTTCCATTACCAAGTTGGTAAATTATTCTCTCATTGAAGGATCCTTCCCGAATTCTTTCAAAAAGGCGGTTGTCACCCCCCCCCTCATAAAAAAGGCTTTCCTTCCTAGAGACGACCTTAAGAATTATCGCCCAGTGTCTGGTCTTTGTTTCCTGTCAAAGTTGGTTGAGCGAGTCGTTGCCAGGCAGCTAACGTCACACATTAATAACAACAAACTGGACAATCCTCATCAGTCAGCATATAAGCCAGGACATTCCACGGAAACTGCTTTATTGTCTATAAAAAACGAGGTTCATCTCTCTCTGGCACGCGGTGAACCCACAGCTCTAGTACTTCTTGACTTATCAGCCGCATTTGACACTATAGACCATAATATTCTCCTTGGTTACCTTAAATCCTGGTTTGGTCTTGGTGGAACAGCTCTAAGGTGGTTTGCTTCCTACTTAAGAAATCGTTGCCAGGCCATTAAGATAGGCTCCACACTATCTGAATTAAGCAATCTCATCTATGGAACCCCACAAGGTTCTGTTCTGGGTCCGTTACTGTTTTCACTCTATACAACACCACTCAGTAAAATTATTCGCCTTCACCCGCATATTAAATTCCATTTTTATGCGGATGACACTCAGTTATACATCCATCTCTCCCATAAGAATGCTTCTTCGGCTCTCGCCAAGCTAAATGCCTGCCTTCGTGATGTTCAAGAATGGATGTCTCTCAGTAAATTGAAGCTCAACCCTGAAAAAACTGAGTTTATTGTCTTTGGTTCCAAGGCTCAACGTCAGAAGATTTCCTCTCACTTTCCTGTTAGCATTCTTGGTAGCCTTCTTCATCCGGTTGATTCTGTCAGAAATCTAGGTGTGTGGTTTGATGCAGATTTTTCATTCTCTGAGCATATCAAGAGGACTTGCAAAGCGTGCTTCCTTCAGATGCGTGACCTTTGTAGAATTAGAAAGTATCTCACTTCTGAAGTGGCAGTCCTTGCTGCAAATGCCTTGGTTAGTAGTCGTCTGGACTATTGTAACTCTCTGTTCAGAGGTTTGTCCGGTTTCAATCAGCACAAATTGCAAAGTATTCAGAACACCCTTGCTCAAATTGTTACAAATCATAGAAAGTATGCTCATGTTACACCCATTCTACAGAAACTCCACTGGTTGCCTGTTAAGTATCATTGTATTTTCAAAACCGCAACACTTGTGTATAAATTTTTGCATAGGGGTTCTCCTTCTTACTTCGAACCGTTCTTGTCTTTTAGTAGTTGTCCCTATAGTACTAGGCATAGTCACCCAGATCGTCAATACCTTACAGTTTCTCCTTTTCATTCATCAGTCTTTAAGTCAGCCAAACATTTTGGCCATAGTTTTGCCTTTGATGCTCCTAAGATCTGGAATGACCTCCCTCAAGATGTTCGCAGTGCAACATCAGTTGCCTCCTTCAGAAAGAAGCTTAAAACTTACCTGTTTGCAAAAGCCTACCCACCATAGCCTCTCCTGTCACATCTGTGTCTCCTTGGTACGACCTGGCTATGTCCCTTGATTAACGATAACTGCCTTGCTTTATGTTTAGATGCCATCATTAGTGATGGAGATTAAGTGCTATAAAAGTCCACATTAGATTAGATTAGATTAGATTAGATTAGAACATCACCACACATTAGAAGCAATAGCATAAGCCCACTCTGTTTTACAGTAGGAGGAAAAACATGGAAGGAACAGCTATAAGAGTAATTCTTAGCAATCCTCAACATGGATGGAATAAGGAATCCACTCCCACTGAAATTTTGGGAGACACTCCTGAGATGAGTGGCAGCCATCAACATGGTGCAGAAAAGAAAAATGCGCATGACAAGACTTGTCTTCCTAATCACTAAGGCCAAGAACACACTGCAGGTTTCTAAGCCACTTTTTAAAAAAAAATATTTGAAACTGGGTATTGCGACTTAGTGTTGCTGTCCTGAGTGGCCATGACTAATTCTTTGGTTTTAAGTCCCTTATAAAATTTCAATGGTACTACGACTTATCTTATTTGTGATACATTTATGGCATTATAACCAATGGTACACGGTGGTTATCAGTGCTTATTTATTAATATGTGTTATCTCTCTGAATTGTAGCAGTCGGGAGCAGATGGTAAAGCTTATCTTTTGGGTTGTAAGACTTATTTTGGAATTGTAAGACTTATCTTCTCACCCCTGACAAATCATGTAGTTAGTTTGTCAGCTTTCCCGCTTATCTTTCACTGAATCAGCCATAGTGGACCCAAATGTAAAATCAGCTAGGTGGTGGAAACTGGAATATTATCAGATCGGTGTTTAGCATGCTCCTGAAGCTGAGAATGCTAGTAAATGGTTCTGTCTGTAGTTGGGTGACTGACACCAGTATTTGGTTTGAATTTATTAGAAAATAAAAAAATATTAATCTTCTTATAAAGAAATGAAGCTACATATTGCAAGCATGATTTTGAAATCATATTGTAGAAATATAGTTTAAGGGAGGATGCTTAATGTTCATTATAAAGGATGACACTTCCGCAGAACATTGAATGAGTGCAGAAGCA
This sequence comes from Sabellastarte sp. h YS-2021, assembly GCA_964017235.1. Lineage (NCBI taxonomy): Eukaryota > Metazoa > Annelida > Polychaeta > Sabellida > Sabellidae > Sabellastarte > Sabellastarte sp. h YS-2021. The sequence continues at coordinate 79,128,862 of OZ024934.1, read as the reverse complement.
CGATCCCAACATGATGGAGGTTGCACTATTTATGCCCGGCAAAATGGAAAAATTTTTGCAGGGCATAAATAGCGCAACAAATGCCCGAACATGAGGTATTATTATTTATTACTATTATAAAGATAGGCCCTCCTGGTTTAAAGAAATATGCCTTCTTTATTTTTCTGGGGTGACACAAACAAGGCCGTTGCCATATTGTTTTGAATGCATGATCGCTGTCATTAAGGAAGACAAATTTCCTACCAACATATTCGAAACAGTACTTCCGGATTTTAGTGGGCATTTGTTCTCCTATTTTTGCCCACTGTGTCTATGCACAGAGAAGTGTTCTCTTTTACTGCACATTTCTGGTCTTTATAATTCAGCTTAAAAGCATGGGGTTCAAGAGGTAACTTTTTCAGTTCTGTTTATTTACATATTTGAGAGCCAAATATTTTTTCACAGTTAATAATTTTGTCAAAGAAGATCAAGATGATGTCACAATACCAAGTGTTTATCATCAATACACTCATCCATGAAATCTACTTGGTTTAAATATATATTTACATTTTATTATCTACCCTATATGTCTCCTAATGACTTGACTCCATTTCTGCACAACATAAGAACACACCCATCATTCATTATTTTAATCATAAAAGGGCTTTCACACTTCTCCGGGTGAATGAGTACACAAAATAAAGTGCAAAATAAAGTAATAAACTTGTATAGTTTTTAAGCTTTCACTGTCACATAATTACCCAACACAGATATATGTATATAGCTGCAATGTTATTATAAATTAATGAAACATGTAAAGTCAAAGAGGGGACAGTGCACTAATGATGCAGCCCTAAATCACTAGGAAAATGAGAAAACATGAACTGTACCAGTAAGGATTTTTTCAACTAAACTTGATATGGTAACCGTTGAAAGCTTTATCAGCTATAATTTGATTGGCTGTGGGCCATTTTGGCTTCATTTCCATACAGAATTTACACCATTGCCCCTGAAAAACACTTTGAAGGGTTTATTGATCAGTATTTGTTTCTTTAAGAGTAATTGTATATGTGTTTGTGTCAATGTGTTATTTAATCAAAAGATATTCACATTTAATAACAAAACAAGTGTGAACAGACTGTTTGTTTCAGTTTCGTGGTGCCCAGCAGTAAGCTTCCTGATAGGGGGCTTTCAGGATGACTGAACCCAGGAGTGAGACCAACGTGTTGAAGATATTATGATCATGCCGCAAAGATTAAAAATTTTAAAACAGCAAATTTACAAAATTTTACAAGCCACCAGCCACATTTGTAAAATTTCCACCATTGAGATACAAGCTGTAAATTGTACACGATAAACACGCATTAAACACACAAAATTACAACACGTATCTCATATGAACCATACTAATATACAAAGACATGTGCTTCACAGGGCAAATTAGCCTCAAGGTCACAACATTACTTTAACAACTTTATTAACCCTAAGGTGAATTACAAATTCAAAGAAAACCCCAAGGGATAACACTTGTATGACAGCAAAGTTTGCAACCTAGGGGCATAAAATTGCTGAAGAAGTATAGTCTATTCAATCCATGAATCCATTGGGTCTGATGGCTATTAAAATTGTGCAAATTTGCTATTTTAAAATTTTAATACCTTCTTAAATATTCCTTGTGTATTACTAACATGAAAATAAAATCCCAAAGCTGTTTCTCTAGCTTTTTACCTTTGGTTTGACCTTAATACTGACCCCTGGGGTTGGTCAATGATTTCATGGTCTAGAGTTTGAATACTAGAGTTTTTACACTCATGAAAGCACAAATGATTCAAGTTACTGGTTCTACCAACCACACGTTGATACTGGATTCGAACCTGAAACTGTCCTGACAGGGGGCTGTCACGACTGAACTGGGGAGGTTGTAACACAATAAAAATAAAGTGTAGCATTCAAAGTATTATAAGGGGTGCCACGGTTGTTCTGTATTGTCCCTGTATTACCAATCAGGAACATGCTACAGACATACGTAATGATCCAGGAGTATACTGGTGGAATCTTGGCTGTTTCAGGCCCATCCACAAAGCTCCCGAATATTAGGTGTTATATATAACTTTTGGGAATAGTCCTGGAGTGAATGTATTTTTGATGGGAGGTGAGAGGGTGGGAATTATAGTGGGTACTAAATTGTAATACTTTAATGACCGTTGGGTGTCTTTGGCCATACCTAATTACATAGGGCAAAATGGGGAGGGGGACTCCATACATGGCCATGTTTGGGAGCATCCGTGTCCAACAGTGAGAGAACCAGAAGCAGTTTACCATGTTCTTAGAGCCTACATGGGTCGTCCAGGAACTCATATGGATACATGTTGACTGGTCTTAGAGTGAGAATTGTGAAAATGAAAACGTGCACTTTTCCGTGTTGACTGCATATGGTTTAAAGGAGATACCAATAATTTAATCAGCTGTGTTGACCAGGCAAGATACTCCATATTTGAGCTTGAGTTGGACATATTAAAGACGGCCTTTGTAGAACTCGGAGGACTTATGAAATGTTAAGGGTTTTCAAACACAGTCAGAGTGCTTTTGTCCAAATCAATATTTAAGTAAGACCCTTTTATTTGTCCTATTTACTATCAATAGACAGTGTTAAAGTGATTTATATAGCTGAATGTATAAGATATATGTATATGAATAATTATTTAATTGTTTAATGTATTGGAACGTAAAGACTTTTGGTCTCCTGTATGAGTATGTGCTATGTGTATATAGATGGCAAAAACATTGTCTATTGACCAAATATACCTTACACTTTATGGGAGGCGGCACTGAGTTTAATTGAGAAGATTCTGAATTCAACATCCTATTCAATACGTTGTGCTAATATCATGGGGGGGTAGTTCAAGGCCTGGTTCCATATTCAAGCATTGTCGGAACAGAGCCCCACCCCCCACTTTAAAGTCAGGATGGATCTGGTGGTTAAATGCAACTGCATACTGATCATTTGACTTAGACTAGGAAGCTTTTGGGAACTTTTTCAACCTATCCCGATCCAACTTTGAATCCCATGAGTCTTGACAACAACCTATGCAATTTTAGTTAGATGTATTGGCAACAGGATATGTGTGCTAATCCACAAATCTCCCGATCAATAGGTGATAAAATGATAGTCATGAGATGCAATGAGCCACTTTATCATTTTGGTGAAATTTTGGTTCTATACGTTCTTGACCTATGCAATTTCAACACGACTGACTGTAACAGCCATACAATGTGACATATTGGTGATAAGACATGACTGGAGTGTGTCCAGACCTCTAAGATTTGATGTAATATCATTATGATAACTCATGCTGAAGATCCAGACTTTGGAAGTCCTGAAGCCAAGTGGACAACTTTTCCCAAAAATATTAAACCTTTATGATACTCTTCTGACTCTTCCTGGTCTTGCAAATTTTGCTTTCCCTTTGCACACTATTCCTAGAATTTGGGTCCTGGCTTCAAAATGACAAGAGTTGGGAACCATAGTTGGAATATGGAACCACCACCTTAGACGATGGAGGAAAGTAATGCATAGTACTAGTTTGTCAACACTCTTAACTGTGAACCACTGGCCTTCAGCAAGCAGTTAATAATAATCAAAGGCCATTAAAATACTCAAATAACTTCATATTCTTGTATATTTATTTTTAGTTTGCTATTAGATAAGAGACACTTTTTAAAACAAATAAATGAACAAATAGATAAATTTCATGAGGCATCTGAGTAATTGTATATATATTTTAACTTCAACGACGTGACATTCCCAGATGATTACTCTGTCTTTAGACATCTGACAACAAATTAACACGACAATCAACCTTGTACCACATCACCCAAACACGATTTCATCAGTGAATTCCACAGAAAGACATTCCATTTTTTAAATAGATCTTTCTGTGTCTGAAACAAAGGGCAATTACCCCAGCAGTAAAAGACATACAAAAGAGAACATTATTTCCTTTGGCATTCCTTTCAAACTGGTAAGAAAAACCAGGTTAGTTGAAATATGTTCCGCCTCAGGATACCTTCGCAACAGATTGGGTGTATTAGATCGGAAACACTTTTTTCTCCATTGGTCGATGTTTGATCTCATTATTTTTGGACAAAAGCAACATTTTATTTGTTTAAACTTAGGACAAGTGAACTTTACATGCTGGGACATTACTTTTTTGTTTCCTGGTATACCAGATGTGTGATATTGAATGCTTGCTGTTATATTAAAATGTTGTGTCACTTTATTACAAATATGACTGATAACCACAACTCTTAGCCTGCCTATAATTAACACAACATGTTCATTATGCTACCATAACTATAGATATTTTGAGGCTGGTTTTAATAAGTTGTTACATTCAACATAAACATCATAGACAAGCCACTGTTCACCGTCTTAGACATGCAATTATAGTATGAGACAAAAAGATTAAAGTTAAAAAAATTAAAAACAAAAGAAAAACATGCACATTTTCATATTTATTAAGAAATTTAACATTTAAAAGCATTACAACACTACCATATTGGCATACTTCAGCATGCATTGTGATTGTGTTCTAATACACCGCATATGTAATTACTCAGTCATACCTCAGTCATACCTTTCATAACTGTATATATTTGTTTTCCACTTGATAACCTCATCCCCTTGGGCCTGAAGAGATACCCTCATATCTGGGTAGAACATACTTAAGAACAAGCTGCTCTGAATATCCATCCCACCCTTTCAATGTGTCATATTATGGGGCCATGGTGGCGCAGTGGTAACACACTTGCCTCCCACCTCTGAGATAAGTGGTTCAAACCCGGACCTTATGTGGGAAAGTTGGTAGTTACTTACCGATGGTTGGCAGTTTACAGTACAGAACCTTGACAAAGTGTATGTACTGGTTTCTTCTGCCCACAAAACTACCCATCGTGATGTGACCTGTACAGTGTTGAAAACGATTTAAACCCCAAATAAATAAAAAATCAAAGTGTCATACTTTTGTAAAGTACATGAAGGCTTGTGCGAGATTTTTTACAAACTATTCAAGAGAGTCCCAAAACGAGAAAGGTTTTCAGAGTTGTTTTGAATGCCAACAAGGATATACAAATACACCTTCCACATTGGACAACAAATGCAAATCCCATTGAAGGTGTCCTATGAATATATGAAGTGGCCTGAACCACAACCAGCATCCTGGTCAGCTGTGGTGTGTGTGACCCAATTAAGGAAAGATGTGAACTAGCTCTAACAGTAATTATAATGTAATGTGAAATGTCCCAAAAGTGATCTTTTTCCCTTTAAAGCTGTCATATTGGGTGTTTCTGTGACAAGTATTTTGAATGTTTTTAAAAGTTGAGGAATATATTTTCAGTTAAGTGTCAATTTTAAATTTTCCCAGCAACATCTGAAACATGTTAGCAGAAGATTTGGAAACTTCCTAGATTTGGGGAAGGATTAAAGCTTGTGGAATATATATATATATTGGAAAATGAAAAAAAGACAGTATTATTATGTAACCATGCAACAAAGAAATGACACTGGTCCTTCGATGGTAACATTCACTGTTTAACACTGTTTATAATCTTAATCTTGTCTTTAACTGTTATGAAAGAAGAGTGACATGTTTCAAACTGAAATGTCCCGATCTAACTCAGCCACTTTTTACCTCTCGCAGAAAAAAATGTGGACCAAGAGAATGTCGTGCCGGGGCTGTGGTGGGATTTCTGGTTATTTTACCATATCTATCAAATGAAATTCACGCCTTAGACATTTCTCAGCAGTTTATGACTGGATGGCATGTGTTTATGATAATCCCTGACAATGTTTATACATACATAAATATCTCAATATATATGCATTATGTGGAAGTGTAAATATGTATCTAGATGGAGTTGTGTGTTTACAATGAAGGCGTGTGGTGTAAATTAACCCTGCATACAAAAGTGGGATATTCTACAGACATTAAAGGGACAAAATGGAATCCGTGGGATGACATAATTCTTCGGTTTGGAAATCTCCAAACTCCACTACAGATTCTTTCGCAGACATCAAAGTTTTTTCCTTGGATAAAACAGAAGAAAAATCAGGTTAGAAATAAATACTGTCACAATTATACCTTTGAAGAAAGTTAGACGAAAAATCTTTGGTAAGATTTCTGCAATATCTGTTAATATTTAAAAAGGTCACAATGGTTTTGCTACATATTATTAGCATTTTATTGCACAGGTAAATTATGTTTTAACATATAAAAACATTAAGTTAAACTGCATGTTTATATCATGCTGCTTGGGGTCACAGTGGAGCAATGAGAACACATTTGCCTCCCACCTCACCTCCCACCTAGTAATTTATTTATTTATCTGGGTTTTAACATCACGACGGGTAGTTGGAAGGGCGGAAGATACCAGTTGGTCAAGGTTCTGTACTGTAAACGGCTGACCACCGGTAAGCAACTACCTGCTTTACACACATTGGGTCCGGGGTTTAAACCCCAGACTTCAGAGGTGGGGGGAGTATGTTACCAATGCGCCACCATGGTCCCTTGCCTCCCACCTTGTACATTTTATTTTAGGATGTGAGAGCTTATGAGAGGTTTTTCAAACATTTTGAAAAGTTGGTCTGTGGTATACCTAATATTAAAATTGTGATGATAACTCTAATGTAAGCCTTAAAATTAACAAGTTTATTTTATGTCATTTATTTACGACTGCCATCTATGTCTTAACAGTGGAAATTACTCAATCTCTCTCGTTTTGTTATTCTTTCACATTTACACTCCACGTGTATCTGAACATAACTTAAATCTGAAGACTTTGTCATTGTACAGAAAAAGAGGAGGTTATTTTTATCTTCATTATATTCAATTAATTGTGCAGAGAGTGGTCTGAAATAAGGTCCTAAGGATCACCTGTGCCTAGCTCTATAAGTGTGTGCGTGGTAATTCATAATTGTGGATGTCAAACACTAATCTATATTACTGGTCACCTTTTTATATGCTGCCATCTATTTATGTTTTGGAAGTAATCTGATATATATAAAAAGTCAAGCTATTGTGTGTGCTTAATGGGATAGATAGATTTGTACTGGTGTCAATCAATATGACCAATCAAATGGCAGAATCTGGGTTAGTGCTCTTGGTTCACATGTTTTATATGCATGCAATTCTTCAAGATTTTGATGTAGAATATTTTGCAGGAAAAGAAATACTATGGGATTTGGATAACACTTATATGATATGTAAAAAGTGATATCTTGGCAGATTATTTGCAGTATAGTCATAAAATAAATGTATGTATCATTTTATGGAATATAGGGAACATTGCCATGACATGTTCAGTTTGAAATGTGTAACTTCATCTTTCTTTGGAGATCAAACAAGACATTGTTGAATATACATATAAATGTGTTAGCGGAACCTAGGTTGGAATCTAATGGAATATATATTATGGTGAGTTCTTTGAATTCCTTGATACTTGTAAATGATTATAGGAGTTTTTTCTTCCCATGTACATATATTACTGCTTTCTTGAATAACTTAGGTTTTTACTTGTTTATAAGTTTCACCGTGGTATATAAATTTGATCGTGTATTTATGTGATAAAAGGGACCTTTTAACGATAAGGTAAACTGTTACAACTTTTGATAAGGCATGATAATAATGTTTTAAATCAAATCAATTTCATTGCTTTGACTGTAAACATTTCACCCCAGGTTATATATTAACACACATATACATGCATATCTCATATCTCACATATATAACTTATGTACATTAGCCTTGTTGAAGGTTCAAGTTTCTTTGTAATGAGGGGGGACTTTCAGATAGATAATAAAGTTTCCGTTTATATGATGCACTCATACATATGCTGCCTTTGACATCAGCATACTAGCATGCTCTGTCTGATGAGCTTATATGCCCTAAAATTTACAAATGCTTTATGAATGCCAAATATATGTGTCCACGTTTGCAAATGTACTGTACAAATTTGAGCCTAAAGCAAAGCTATTGTGTATTATATCTAGTATATAAAAACAAGTGTTTAGATACTCCATTCCTTGGCTGTTTATCAGTGATATCAGATAACTACTGTACAGGTCATTAAGATTGTTTTAATTTTTTGAGAGGGTGATTTGTTTTCTTCTCCTGGTTATCTAATAGTCCAATCTTAATATATGTCACGTTAATAACATGAGTTCAAAAGTTAATGAATGATACATATAACAGGTTCAGCTGTGAGCCTCGGAGAAGACTTAAGTTTATTTGTAATCAGGGAAAACGTTTAGTTCAGATAATGAACTTTCAGTTTATATAATGTACTCATACAAATACTGGGTTTTACATAAGCATACTGCTAAGACAGATCTCTGTCAGATGAGCGTATGCCTCCTAACAAATATGAGTGCTTTGTGGATACCCACTATCTGTGTACATGTTTGAAGAAAATGTGGTACAAATTTAAGCCTTAAGCAAGGTTAAGCAGTTGTGATTTATTGTACCAGCCCTTTGTAAGTGTTTAGGGGATTTCATAGCTATCTGCTTTGACAACTGATCAATCAGCTTTCACATTTATGGTGATGGGTTTTATGCTCCTGTTCCACTTTTGCAAAACATCTTTCAACTGAATTTAAACTTAGACTGGGGCTGGTATGGCTACTTGAGACACAAAAGATGGAAAAGCTTGAAAGAAAATGTAATTTGTCCCAAGATAAAAATAGTAGTCATATGACCATAAAGATAGGCCTCACAGCTAAATCCTGATTATTATGTTTAATAAAGATCACTCCTAGCATTTATTCGAAATACATTTTTATGACAATTCTGGAATTTTGGAAATTTGTTAATCTCCATTCAGCCAGAGGTGTTTTGTGTGGTGCCAAATTGATACGAAAAGGTTCCTCCTAGTTTCTGATTGTCCAAGAAAGAACAGCCCAATAACAAGAGGGAGGTTAGATGGTAAGACAGTTATGGTGGTAGGAATACAAGCATGGACTGATCACAGTGATTTTTAGGTGTGAGCTCTCCAAGTCTTGTGCTTCTAGAGAATCCCCTTTTTAGGATTTTCTTGGTTCGCGGCGTAGTGTGATGAGTATCTGTCTTTCCACTGAATTTAAACAGCAATGGGTTACGTTAGTACTGGGATGGGTGACCGCTTCAGTGCACTACTGCTGCCTCTGATGGCTTTGCAGCTCATGCTAGTAGACTGAAACCCCTTTCGGCCTTGTATTTGTAGAAGCATGCTACTTCATCTGCAAAACTCTTGATAACAACTGGTTTATTTATACTTTCAAAAGAACAGACAAATTGTCAGTGCCAACGAAGAGTGCAATGAATGAAACATTGACAGTGCATTTTTTAGGGGCCACAGTGGCAGAGTGATAACACTCTCGCCTCCCACCTCTGAGGCCGGGGTTTGGTTCCCGGTACGGCCTCAAGTGAGAAAGCTTATAGTTGCTTGCCGTTGGTTGGCAGTTTACAGTACAGAACCCTGACGAACTGTATGTACTGGTTTCCTCTGCCCTTCCAACTCTCCGTCGTGATATGACCTGTACAGTGTTGAAAGCGACGTAAAACCCCAAATAAATAAATTAATTAAAGGGGCGTCTAGAAAAGTTTTACTTGAAATCAATGCCCTGACTGGGTACATAACTTTGAATCTGAAGTGGAAAATTCCTGAATATAATTAACTGATGTCTGTTGTCACTTCAATTACCATCTCCTCTGTCTTCTGTGGTATGGCCAAGGTATGCCCACCGGAAATGAACGAGTTTTACCTCTGACAGCTGGTTCTATTTCTTTTTTTTCAATGACAAGTTTACAATACCAGGCAGTATGGATAAGATTAAAGTTTTGGAGATAATTCAACCCCAATAGGAGAGTTTGCATGAGGAAGTCCTTCATACCAAGGACCTACTATGGAAACAAATAAAAACAGTGTTAATTACATCTCATGCAGTATTGATTGTACTTGTCAATAACTTACACAGAGAGGTTTTATTTTTGTCCTCATTATAGAAGCAATATTGTTATGCGAAGGGTAATCTATACAGAAGCCTTTGTCACAGTTCAATGAGTGGAAAAATATTCTGGATAAGCTGTTTGGTTGATTAGCAGCCAGGAAATTACAGGTATTTCCTTCAAACTGCACAGGAGAGGGGTTTATTGCACTAAAATGTTATTATTTTTTTCTGATATGAATAGCCTTGTGAAAGAATCTTGAATACAATAGCAATGTTCAGTTGAATTTCCAATATCTCAAGTAAAGATTGATGGAATTAGTGGATGGAGTTTTTTATAATATAATGGATCTTTCTTTTTATTAGACTTTCGTGGAAGGTTCATAGGAATCCTTTCATAGGCAATTACAAAAATTTCAGTCCAGGTTTTGAGTACTTTTTTTTTGCTTTTTGCACTGAGAACCTTGATTTGCTTGGCACTTGAATGTTTGTTCGCTGTTTAAGCACAAAATGTATAAAACCAACACCTTCTTAAAACAAGCTGTACAAGAAAATTAATAGGATTACAATGAGTAAACAAGTCATTGGGTGTAAGGTTTTAACACCGTGTACGTGTTATCTTGGTCTCAACAGCTCTTGTAGTTTAAAAGGCCGTTAAAATTATAGGACACACGCCACTAATTTAGCATAACTGAGTACAAGTATTTCTCTTTGTGTAGTTGTTACATTGTCCAACATTTTCTCGACAGGTAACAACCCAAGTCATTGAAAGTTAAAAGGGGTCTATATCGCCAGCTTTCATATTCTGGTTGAACAGATGTATGTGATATTAGGATGTCCAATTAATTTAAGCCCTTGAGCAAATTATAAAGCACGAACTTTAAACGAAATAAGATCTTTTTAATGTACCTAGAGGTTTATTACCCTTTATAATATATAATTTACATGATATCTAGATGTCTATAGCTAAATTTGTATTTGAATATTTTTAAACCTATAATATGATCAGAATTATATACGCTACTGGTTAAGTCAATAAATTACAATAATCAATATTAATTTAAATTCATTTAAACCATATAAATATTCATGAGAAAGTATGAACTCTACCATGTTATTGTATCATACATAAAATATGGATATTTTCTTACGAGGACAAAAAAAAAAAAAAAAAGAAAAGAAATTTGAGTGTGTGGTTTTGATGCCATACATAAACATGTGAATAATCCATCAGGTAGATTTTAAAAGCACACAAATGAATGACGTCAATCAACATAGCTTCATTAGAAATACTTTTTACTTTCTTAGCAAATCTAGCAATCTTTTAATGGATAAAACATTGAGTGTCCCTTCCATTATTGTTAACACCGTGAGAAAACAGAAGTCTTTGAGTATATGCTACTTAAAATTCCTAGGACATTGTTGTTTATGAGTTGACCCATGTTTAAAGTCCTGAGAAAGGCATTTGGTTCTGGCACCTTACCCAAGAAGAAGTCTACGCCAATTTTGAAGATTCAAGAACAATTGGCTCTATGGGAGAATTAAACTAGCCTTTTCAAAGCCTTTCAAAAATACAAATTGTTTTGTGCCAGCTTCTATTGTATCATTCTATGTGTGTATGAACAAGTAATTTCACAACAGTTCCAAGATCAAAGTAGCATTTTATCAGATCAAATCAGATCAGTTCAGTGTCTGCAATTTATCTATTTATTTATTCGGGGTTTTATGGTGCTTTCACCACTGTACAGGTCATATCACAATGGGTAGTTTTGTTGGCAGAGGAAACCAGTACATACAGTTGGTCAAGGTACTGTACTCTGCACTGTCAACCATTGGTAAGCAACTGCCAACTTTCCCACATAAGGTCTGAGGTTTGAACCTCTGACCTCTGCATGCTTTAAGACAAGGATTGAGATTTAAAACCTTGACTTTAAAGGTGGTTATCACTGAGTACTTGCTAAAATGCTCAATTCTTTTTTTATAAAGACTGTCACATGGCATCATAACTTGGCACAACATGAACACAAAATTCGTAATTGCGCTTGTCTCATGCATAATATTAATAATGCGGATTTCTTTTGATTAAAACACACATTGTTGATATTGAAAAGTAGCAGATTGTAATGTACTTTACTAACATAACAGGAAATCAATTAACCTTTCTGAATACTTAGATTGGACGATAATACAATTTACACAAATCTCTAAATAGATGCATGGAAATTCCTGAAAACGGGTTGTGTATTTCCACTATTACTTTAGATTCCACTAGTCTTCACCTTATTTGGTATTGAATAGCTCGTGGTTTTTTTTCACTTTAACAGAAATGTTTTACCCGGATGGTCAATTTTTGTTATTTTTTTGTGCCTAATTGAGAGCTGTGCCAAGTTGCGATACTAAGCATTATGCACTTTAAAGTTTTTAGAGATTAGCTAAGTAAAATATTTATATATCTATATTCAACGATAATTTAAATAGGAGACTAGTAAAGGCTAGATATAGATGCACAGAACCTCACAGCCATACAGTGTCATAATGCCAAAACCCAGTGAATGTCAGAAACATGACACTGAATTCCACTGTGAGTGTCAAATAAGAGCAGGTTTAGATCTGTGGAAAACATTGTAAATCTTCCTAATTGTAGTCATTTAATTGTCAACACATACCAAGAAAGACTGAAGACATTCCCCCCTTTCTTTTGTACAGTGTCACGTGTACATGTCATCTGATTCTGTTTATATGTGTTTGTCTTTCACTTGTTTGGCACAACTTCTAAGAGATGATTTTTTTATTGTCAAAATAAAGGCTTGACGTTAAGTAATATGTTTCCCTCGATAACTGGTATTTAGCTGTGATTTATCAGGTGTTTTAGTATGTGCCATTTAGCTTTGCCAAATACATGCTAAAAGTAAGTTTGGGTAATTTTTTACTCAACAATTTTCCTATATTCTTACTGTCTAAAGAATTAATTACAAAATTTTATATATCAATTTATTATCCAATATATCCCTCCAGCTTTATAACATGTAGTTGTAACTTCTATACTTTATTTCAGTAATTAACAATTTAACTTCTTTTTTGAAGTTTGAATTAAAAATAGCTACGCTATAGCTAAGCACATGTAAAACAAAAACACAAACTTATATATTTCATACTTAAAGACACTATTTAAAATTTATTTACATATTTAGAAAACCCCGCCCTAAATATTAGGTTTAACGAGAGTCACGCAATGTGTATGTTTTTTTCCATATTATTTCTTTATTTCGGCACTGTATTCCAAAGCTCACTGACTTATCCCCCATTCACACTACAGGGCCTGTAGTGATTCTTAGAATTTTTCTTAGAATTACACTTAAGTCTAAGAAAAATTCTTTGCTAAGAATTTTCTTATTCTTAGAATAAAAACCTATTCACAAAACAATTCTTAGCTAAGAATAATTCTAGGAATAGAAGTAAAAATAAATGTGTGCACAGGTAAAGTGTAATTCAAAGAAAAATTCTAAGAATCTTTGTCAATAAAGGGCCAGAAGTGACGTTTGGTATGTGGATGCAATTGTGGTGTCAAGAATAAGAGTTTTGTGCATATAGCAATTTCATATTCTTAGAAAAATTCTAAGAATAAAAGCCATTCTTAGAAAAATTCTAAGAATAAGTATTATTCTAAGAATAAGAATCTTTGTGAATACAGGCCCAGGTGGTACATCGTGGGGTTAGAGGTTTTACTCGAAGGACGCCCCATACCTTCTGAGATTTAGTGTATCGTTCACACTACAGGCAGTATATCCTGTGGTTACAGGTGTTTGGCGAAACCTTCGATATTATTATTATTTGGGGTTTTACGTCGCTTTCAACACTGTACAGGTCATATCACGACGGGTAGTTGGAAGGGCAGAGGAAACCAGTACATATAGTTCGCTAGGGTTCTGTACTGTAAACTGCCGACCAACGGCAAGCAACTACCAGCTTTCCCACTTACGGCCATGACGGGGATCGAACCCCGGCCGCAGAGGTGGGAGGCAAGAGTGTTACCACTCTGCCACCGTGGCCCCCGGCGAAACCTTCGACTACTGTCCCAGGTTTGTGTGCAACGTTGTGACGCAGTGGCAAAAAGTCCATTTCCCTCCACTTTCCACCTAATTTAGCCATGTTACACCGAAAGACCACCGAGTTCTAACCTTATATACACAGTGGGCTACATCTTCCGTTACCATAGCAAGACATTCATCTGCGCATGATCGTACTTGTCTGCACATTCCCACCAAATTCAGAGGTGGAAATTTTAAACATTTTGAAACGTTCACAGGATGCGCAAGGTAATGGACGTTTCGCCACAAGGTCAAATACTAATTTTGGAGGTTAGTCGAAGGACATGGGCATTTCGCCAAATGTCTATAACCACAGGACATACCACCTGTAGTGTGAATGAGCTATTAGTGGTTAAGACATTTGACGTTTAAAACATTTGACTGGCAAATCTGTGGTCGTGGCTTCAAGTCAAAATAATGGCAATATGAGGTATGCACTGAGACCTTGACCTGATGGGACATTATTTATTTTATCTCACTTTATCCTTGGTGCTTATCAGATTATAAATCGACCAGTGTTGAACTCTGGATGAAACCCACAATCCAATTCAAATGTTCTATCCATTACAATTAGAATTTACTGGTAGGTAGCATACCTGTTCAGTAAGGCTCACTGCTCTATAGCCCTCCAATCTCCCTGGGAACTCTGGTGTCAGCCTGTTATGTCTCTGAATTTTGATATTTTTTTCATTGTCTCTAGCGCCTTAGAGTCTGTTATATGATGGCGATTAAGCACGATAATATTATTAACTATATTACATATTGGTAGATGGTACCATTTGATATAGTTGAGAAAATATGAAGAAACATGCAAACTGGACACTTTTTAACTATTATTATAAAAACGAAGACCTGCACAGTTGAGGAATGTGCATTTGTGCGCATTTTGTGGGAGTACTTAATAGAGAAACTAATGTCACTTTGACTTTGGACACAGACCAGCAACCATTGAAGAAAACAAATTACCCACCCTGGCCCTACCCTAATGTCAATGTCATTTATGCCTGTGTCAGGCTTGTTCAGTTTCAGACTGTCCTGGTGGCTGGTGGGTACCATGACTCGACCTCACCTATCCTTATGTCTCGCATATGGAATCTGGTTCCTGTGGATGTTGTATCATCATGGCTGTACCTGGTAGCTTTATGACGTCGTCAAGTGGCCTCATCCTTCACCCTCCCTGCACTGGTTCCTTCCTGTATTTATCAGTGTTGTTCCTGTTAAACGGACCTAAGGTGCCTGTGCTAACTTCCTGTGGTTGGATATGGGTGTGTCTTTTCCCATATACTGGACAATGGCCTGTTGCCTGCTGTTAGAGGCTGAGTCACTCTCATCTGTCATGTTCCTGCTGTGCATCGTGTCATCATAAATTTGCTATAATTTCGCAACAGCTTTTTGTTGGGAGCAGGTGGAAGTTGTTGGACAACTCTCCATCTCTCTAGCTTATCTGGTGGAGGAAGGTCAAGACCAGAGAAGTAAAAAGTGGGATCCATCGATCACTTTTTGTGTGACTGCTGTTTTAACCTGATTGCTAGTTTTATTGGAGGATTTGATTTTTGAAGGGTCACTGGTTTTCTTGGGCAGTTTACTGGTTCCTTTTTCAATACTATTCAAGCGTTCCCCCAATGCATTGAGCTGTGACAATATCATCTGATTGATATCATTCTGGGTGACAGCATCCGTCGACCCCTCCCTGCCCTAGCCCTCGGGAAAACTGACCAGAGTCGGAAGCCTTATGCTGTTTCCTAACATTTGGGGGAGACAAGAGAGAATTTTGATGATCCAAGGCATTCAAAATGGTGGAAGTGTCAATGTTAGATCCACAAATATCAGACTGATCAGAACCAAACACTGGCCCAGTTTGTCTGGAAGATTCCAATGACTCAGCCAAAAAGTCTTCATCTCTCATGAGTTATAGCTGGATGGCTATGTGGCACTCCCTCCTACTGGATCTGAGGTTATATCTCTCCATTAAGTATCAATAAAAAAAACCTAAAAATGTAAAATAGACTTAATAAAAAGTTTTCTTCAGTGGTTGCTAGTCCGTGTCCAATGTCAAAGTGATACCACATGCATCTGACAGACAAGGTCAGTAACACAAGAGCCAATGAGAGGCGGGGCCAACAAACCGTGTCACCAGGATGATACCTAAAAATATTTTTTAAGGTGGGGCCAAAAGAAGTGAGCCCTAGACACCTTGAAGTCCAAGTGCATTGTTTATTGGTCCTGCCCTAATATTGATTGATTGATTTGGGCTTTACGCCCTTTTCAACCCATTGCATAAGCTATATCACGATGGATATTTGAGAGGACGAAGGAAAACAACACAAGAGCCAACAAGATGCACTCAGAGAGAGCAAAACGCTCGACTCCATGTGACCAGTCTCTCAAGTGATATAAAATATTGTAAGGAAGACAATAAAATAAAACCAAACATGTAAATTAATTTTCATAGAAATATCAAGTAGAAAGCTAAAGTCATTAAAAATACATTGAAATGGGACCTCTGAAAAATCATGAATTTTTTGTATCTAAAATAAGATCCTGATCTTTCTTTTAGTAACTTCTTCCTTCAGTCAGGTCCTACTCACAAATTTTTAAATAAAGATCTGTTCATTAGTTTTAGAGTAATCTAAACACACAAAAAAAATAAATAAATAAATAAAACAAACATAAACAATTAACACACAAAAACATAAACTGCTGGTGGAGGTAAAAATTCTGCTTAAAGGTCACTTCTTGGTGAAAATCATGCATGGTAATTTTTTGTGATGGACTGTCAAGGAATTGAAAGAAAAAAGAGAAAATAAAACAGAAATAATAATTAATAAAAATGATGAATATACCACCTCCCTCTTTATTATGTTTATGTCAATTTCAAGACATACAATGAGAAGAAATATTTTTACTTAAAGACATCAAGTATCACAAGCTAGGTTTGTGACCTCACAATGGCAGTTACATTGTGACATCACTTAGTAATGACATCATCAGAAAGCAAAATATTGATTTTTACGTATGTGATGAAGAGAAGCAGTTTCACTGTGTATTCCCAATTAAAATAAGAAAAACTCTCTCCTGGCTTTAATTTTCAAACAAATTACACCAAATTTGAAAGAATCTGTCTGTACCCCATGAAATACCTTCCCACCAAATTTGAGATTGATTGAAGTTATAGTTTTTGAGTTATAAGGGCAAAATGGTGCACAGACAGAGAAGCAGATTTCACTGTAAAAGCCTAATTAAAAATAAGAAAAACTCTCTCCTGGCTTTAGTTTTCACACAAATTACACCAAATTTGAAAGAATCCGTCTGTACCCCATAAAATACCTGCCCACCAAATTTGAGCTCGATTGGTGTTATAGTTTTTGAGTTATAAGGGCGAAACGGTGCACAGACAGACAGACAGACAGACAGACAGACTGACAGAAACAAACTGATTACAATAACCCTCTCCTATCGTCGAGCGTTAATGAAAGGCGGGGCCAACAAACCGTGTCACCAGGATGATACCTAAAAATATTTTTTAAGGTAGGGCCAAAAGGAGTGAGCCCTAGACACCTTGAAGTCCAAGTGCATTGTTTATTGGTCCTGCCCTAATATTGATTGATTGATTTGGGCTTTACGCCCTTTTCAACCCATTGCATAGGCTATATCACGATGGATATTTGAGAGGACGAAGGAAAACAATGCATACTAGTTGGTCAAGATTCTGCCCTGAAAACCATCACCCAACCTGTAATCGACCACTGTGGCTGACTGTGTTCACTGCCACTGTGGCCCAGTGGGTAACACACTCGTCTAGTAAGACGGATGATGTGAGTTCAGGTACAGACAGATACATAGTGGTTTGGATGACCACATAAAATGGCTGTACTCGGTCATTGGGTTCTATCTCCAGTGGCAGGCTAGAGAACCTCAAGGACGTTGATAAAAGGCCATCCTTGAGCCTCTGTCTCTCAGTTAGGTGAATGCGAGTTACTTGAGAGCTTGAGCTGTAATTGTGCAGTTGGATGGGGTTAAATAGCGCTTTGAGTCCTGTAATATATGAAGATATAGCATCGAGTATAAATACACAATAATAATAATAATAATCAACTACCAATTTTCCTACTTCAGATCGGGCCTGAATTGAACCTGAGAGGTTGCGGTGGGTGGGGGCGAACCCTGACCTAATGTAGCAGGAAAGTGTCTGCCCATGTACAGTGGTTTATTCCTATCAAACCTTGACCAATCAGTATTTACCTTCATCCTTATAATTTAATAATTAGATCTTGTGATATGTTCTCTGTAGGATGTTCAAGTGGGAAATCAAAAATGTATCAAATCTCCATATATCTTTTAAAATATTTATTTATTTTTACTATTTTAAACAATGCTGTTCTTGCATGCTGTTTATCACTTGGTTTAAATATCAACGTATATATCCATATAAATTTAATAGAATGTAACATGGCAATATGGTATTACATAATCACCACAGGGTCATTTGGTGTCATAGACTGCAGCAATTTTTCGTCTGGATATCCCGAGATATTTCATAACATGGGAAGCATTTAATTGAATTTATACCTGCCTGAGGTTGTTCACACATTAATAACGCATTTGCAACATCAAAGTTATTGAATATCAAGGTGTATTACGCGTACACAATGTCATCTTTAGCTTGTGGTGTAAGTTGTCATAGAGGGTACGTCTGTAGATATCATATATTAATTGTGTTTGTACTTTTTCCCTCTTTTATATCAATGTACATACACAGTAAAATAAAGTGGAAAATAATTACAACTGTTGGTGTAAATAACTGGTTAGTATTACCCCGAAGGCGCCGACAAACATTCACCCAGAAAATGGTTTGCTCCTAGCCTTTCTTTGGAATGTTTGAATGATTATGAATTTCCTATAGAATTTATTTTTATATATTTCGTAACTAATGGCCATGGGGTCATACTAGTAGTACAGGTCGTCAGTAAGTCTATATTTACTTTTGATAATTTAATGTGTTTTATCTTTTTTTAAATTGCTGATTGTGTGATGGTTACCTTTACAATTATTATTTGGAATAAACAGAATAGACTCTGCAAAAGCCACAATTACTGGTAACTATTGGTTATCTGTCATTTATGCTTTAACTTATAATCTAGCCTTGTAACTCACCTGATCCTGTACTAGGTTTCCGTGGTATAGTACCGTCCAAGATGAAAATTGCAATTTAGTCATATATACTACACATGTTATAGTTAATTTCTGTCAGTGATAAGAGTCACATGGACTAATATTTTAAATTTTATACATTCCAAAAAATATATATTTTAAACGTAGAACACTTAGTTTACAACTAGGGAAGGTCAGTTCAGTGAAATTACAAAATTTAAAAGAAACCTTATTGATGTCCCCATTGAAACCAAACTTTGTGGCCCTACAAGACTGAGAACTGGGTCACTGATCTGTGTTCTAACTTGACACACTCCTCAACTTGGCATACACCGGAACACAGAATGTTTATTGACAGCTAGTTGTCACTGGCAACACTTATATTTCCGCATACCATATAACGTAGCTGTAGTAATAATCGACATGAAATTAGTTGTCTTCAGGTGTAGATTTCTGGTATTATAGTTCAATTAAATTTATTTGGGTTTAGCAAAGCTTTCCACACACAAATTGATGAAGTTGGTAATACCCCTGTTCCACTGTCGTCAGTTAGCCTCCCAACTGTAGTTCCGAGTGTAATTTTATTTGATCATGTGACTAACAGTTTTCACTGGAGAATGTCAGATTTAGATTTGTATTTTTTATACGTCACATTCAACAACCAGGGTGATGTTGCGATGGGTAGTTAACGGTTGGGGTAACCAATGCTATACTAGTTGGTCA
Organism: Sabellastarte sp. h YS-2021; assembly: GCA_964017235.1. Classification (NCBI taxonomy): domain Eukaryota; kingdom Metazoa; phylum Annelida; class Polychaeta; order Sabellida; family Sabellidae; genus Sabellastarte; species Sabellastarte sp. h YS-2021. The sequence continues at coordinate 79,108,942 of OZ024934.1, read as the reverse complement.
AGATTCTGCACTATAAGCCACTGGGCATCGGCATTACCAACTTTCCAACATTAAGTACCCTGGCTGAGATTCGAACTGGTGACCTCAGAGGTTGAAGGCAAGCACTCTAACCGCTATACCACCGAGCCCCCTTGTGAATGTCAGGAACATCACAGTGTTCATAGATACACTTCCAAAATATTTGAAGCGTGTTTAAAAATCTCTTCAAGTGAAAATTTCTCTCTCAAGTACTCATAGCTGATGTTTTCAGTCTTTAGGTTAACAATTATTTGTCTGTCTGTCTGTTTACAATTACATATAAACGTTAGAGACAGATTTTGATGACACTTTCAGGAAATGTTAACAATGGCACAAGTAATAAATCATTTAATTTATGGGGTGATTTGGATCACCATCTGGATCCAGGAATTCTCTAGAGGTCTTTTATCATTGCAAGATAAAGCTATTTTAATGTATGCGGATATACCTTAATAATTATTCGTCAAGTGGCTTGATTGGGGGGGGGGGGGGGGGGGGCACGATGGCGCAGTGGTAACACACTCACCTTCCACTTGAGGTCTGCGGTTCTAACCCCAGACCTTATGCGGGAAAGTTGGTAGTTGCTTACTGATGGTCGACAGTTTACAGTACAGAATCTTAACCAACTGTATGTACTGGTTTCCTCTGCCCACAAAACTACCTATGATATGACCTGTACAGTGTTGAAAGCGACATAAAACCCCAAATAAACAAATTAAGTAGCTTGGCATAAAATATAGGACACTCTGACAACAGTGTGAATAATATACATAAGTTTGATCCGGAACTTAGCAAAATTCCCGATACTATGATCCAGAAGAGGAAAAAAAATGGGGTGAAAATTAGCTGCTTGGTAGAGGTTAGTACTCCCCAAGTACTTTTACTAGTTTACTGTTGCTGTAAGATATTAAAAGTCATGTATCCATAAAATATGTTATGTATTACTTTTATTGGTGTCAGAGAAACTATCAGTAACCTTCCACGGGAAGGGCTAAGTGTATTTTATTACAATAAGATCCCAGGTGGATCTATAAAGAATGTTAAACATATCCATGGCTAGAAATGGACCAAAACCCAATAAACACTGACCTCAATTGCAAGGTGTCTCAACAAAGAATAATGTGTCACACAGAATAAAGACATTTCTTATCTTACCTTTTTCCAAAGAACGAGTCTATATATTTACCATCAAATATTCATCTATGTCCCTGAACCTGTTTATCATAATGTTTATCATACATTAATCTATAGTATCCTTGCTTGGGAATTTCCTGGAAGGGTAACTTTTTTGCTGCGTTAAGTAGGGAGGAAAAGTAATACATGTATAGGATTTTGGTAGCTTTTAAATATTTTAGTTGTAGTTTTAGTTATTTTATATTTAACTTAACGCAGAGACATGAGTTTATATCATACAAATATACTATAAATCAAATAGGATAAATAGTCATATATTTAATACTAAAGATATAAATTTGATTTGATATCTATATATGGCTATCTTAAAGCACAGGGGCCCAGTTGGAAAGTAGCAAACTTTATATTTCTTTTGATCATTTAAAACTTGCACTTTACACTAATTTAAAAGAATTGTTTCCTTATTGTGTAGGGATGTTTGCAGGCGACATACCAGCATTGGTTACATCAATAAAAAGAGTCCTTGTTATGAGGGACTGTTCAAATAAGGAGTCAAGGTGAATGTACAAGACATGTTGTGGATATATTAATGATTCTAAGGACACTACAAACTGTGTATAAAGGGAGTGGAAACTTTCTCTTTCAAGTATGTTAGAATAATACAATAATAATGGAAGGTGGAAGTGGTGAATTTTGATAAAAGAAATCTGGTTTAAATTTCATTTTAAATTTGAATTTGTAACAAGATATATAAACTTTAACAAGCATGGTAGTATTATTGTATTGTTAAAGGGTGAGATAAGAAAATACACGTGTTTGGAGTGGATTTCTTTGCAAAGGAATAACTCTAACTGTATAAAAAATAGGGCAAAGGTAACAGTCTGTGGGGCGTGATGTGTAGCCAATTGATTTTTGGATAAGTTTCCAAGCCAGGTGGCTCACTGTATTGGAATGGTTTACAAAGAGGTGGCAACATCCATGGGATTAACAGTGGGTGTTGTTAATAACTGTAGTGTTATAGTCACCCTCTGATAACTGCTAAGGTGGAGGTATCGACAGTTAGTCTGGAGGTGGACTGGTATCTTGTTTAGGTCTGAAGACTGTATACGTATTTTGGGAATAATATGTGCTTTGATATGACTTTGTTTACTTTTGGAAAGTTGATTAATAAGAATTGGCAGAAACTTGCTTAGTTACCTGTCTTATTACTGTCCACTATGCTATTTTCAATAAATGTTTAGACAGTAGTGAATAAATCTATATTGGATATACATTACTGATATGAAGGTAAGATGATATTCTATTATTCCAAATTGTTATATAGACAGCTTACTGCTTTGCACTGTCTATTGCTGTTCTGAAAGAACAAAGTAAAGACAAAAATGTTGTAATTTATATACTGAAGTTCTGTCATGATAGACTACTTAAATACATCAAAGTGACAGTTATTATTTTGACCATTTATAGGTGAAGTGTTTTATGTGTTTTAAATGATGACATGCCCACTAGGTTGACCAAGGGGTCATCCATGGAAGATGTTGCGTACATACTGGAACAATTGAAATTTATATGACTATATTTATGTAGTCTTGACACAGTTCCTGTACATTTACCACAATGACCTACATTTTCCATTCTGTAAGTCCTTGTCGTTTGCATAATAACCTAATAGCTAACACACAGAAGGTCTTTTGCAAACATCATTTTTTAAATGTGCTCATTGTCCCTACCAGAAGAACTTCTGCGTCAAGTCTTGAAAGTCTTCTTTCTGTTCTTTATTTAAAAGTTAAGCCTTGCATCTAGGCCTGGAATATCGTACTAAAATATAAGAAAAAATTTACTAAATGTGACACTTTATTAAGCTGCCAAATTTATCATTTCATGTTTTCATAATCCTCAATAAGCTGTCAAAGATACAAGTGCATGTCAAATATGTTTTGTCTAAGGTGGACAAACAAGCTCTAGATTAATAACTGTTACATTGAAAAACCTATGTTTGGTATACATGGGGATGCTGGCCTGATTTACGAACATTGGGAGTTCTATTAATTGATTTTATGGGGAACCCAGTTAGGATCGTCACTGGGCAATCACTTGGCTGTGGTTCCTGATTCAACAAAATTTAGGACTCACTGATGGTCTGCCTTTACATGACCTTAGATCAGAGGACATGAGATCCCAACTTTGATTTTTGAATTTGGTTGGGGGCCACATTTGGATTTGTGGTCACAGGGTTTTGTCAAGTGATCACTGGGTTCTAACCTCTGCGCTTGCCAGTTGATAACCAGCTCAAAAGATTCTGCTCATTATATCAGTGTTAACTTGTATAATGCGCAGATAATGTATCCCACATTGACAATTGCTATTAAAACTTTGACCCAAAGAGATAATAAAAAGACAGCTACCTTTGACTTTTAATACCCCTGTTCCACTGTCACGAATTTACCTCCTGACTGATCTGATTACACTTTGTCCGTAGGGTAATGTTATAATTTATTTGTTTGGGTATCAATGTGGCTTTCAACACTGTATAGGTCATATCACAGCGGTTAGTACATACAGTTGGTCAATGTTCTCTATTGTAAACTGCCAACAATCAGTCAAAAATACCATCTTCCCCACATAAGGTTTGGAGTTTGAACTGCCAACCTCAGAGGTGGGAGGTGAGTGTGTCACCATTGCACCACCTTGGCCCCGTGCAATGCTATTAGTCATATGACCAATATCTTCACTTGTGAAGATGAAGAGTATAAAAATGATGATAATAGGTGCATGTCAAAAAAAATTTAAAAACCTTTGCAAATGAAAACTTCTGTCCGAGGTACTCATGACCAACCTTTTCAGTCCTAACTGCCTTATGTTTGATCGTTTGGGTGTTACAACCTAGCTTTTAAGACCAGTGACCACTTTTTTCAACTTCCAACCTGTCCAATCTTTTCATAAAATGACTAATCTAAGTTAGTCGTACAAGTCTTCCAATTACTCCCGAAAAATGACTGTTCGTTACAAGTAATCTTGATGAGTACCAGTGATTAGAAGCAGGTCATCAGGGTTATCTCACTGGCGAAATAATTCATCTTTTCACTCAGGATAAATTTTATGTTTTATTAGTCTTCCCACCCTTTTGGACCTCATAAGTCATAACTACCAGGTTCAAAATAGGCTTGTTTGTATCAACTGTGAAACTGGAACACACTGGTTCAAGCATTCTGCCAAATGTGAGCCCAGTGCAAGGTTACTGACAGCTTTAAAGGTGTCATAAGTTGGTGTTCTCTTTTGTGTCTTATCTATTGTGCAACATCTGACACATTCAGTGTCTAGAAGAATAGAAGATATTGCTCCAGGGTGGGGTATATAAACTATGCTAAACATAACTAAGTGGGTGTTCCTGGTTCTGTATATGGGACACCCATCTTGATTTTACAGAGATTTCACACCGTAATGTATGGCCAAAGGTATTGGGTATATGGACAGTAGATATAATCTGACAGAGGGTCTATTTATACCTCATAATTTAATGATCAATTTAGCAGTTTTGACTTCCCGATGACAGTTTCTTGAAATGACTTACAAGAAGCTTCAGTCCAAGTTATCTGCTAAGGCTTCAAACTGTTGTGTAATTGAAGGGGGGGCTTCCAAGGTTATACTTTACTTCTTGTTATGATATCTTTAGCCTTATCCTTGCAGGTCTGACATTGTTTTCAGTGGCTGACTATTCAGGTCATTTCCACTTTAAAATATAAGACTTGCTGTTCGAGCTAACAGAAATATTATTTCTTACTTATATTGTAACTGGATAACACAAATAAATGAGCTTGATACAAAGTTATTAAGCATTTATTTATTTGCGTTTTAACATCACTTTCAACACTGTATAGGTCATATCACGACACGTAGTTTTATGGGCAGAGGAAACCAGTACATGCAGTTGGTCAAGGTTCTGTACTCTAAACTGCCAACCATTGGTACCCAACTTCCAACTTTTTGTACTGTAAACAGCCAACCATTGGTACGCAACTTCCAACTTTCCCACATAAGGTCTGGGGTTTGAACCACATACCTCAGAGCTGGGAGGTGATTGTGTTACCACTATTTTATTTAAATACTATTACAGCTAAGACAAACGCCCCTTACATTGCTGCTATTATGCATATTATTATTACAAATTTATTTACTCTTTTGGCAGCCAGTCTATGATATATGGCTATTTATCTATATATAGGGTTGTATGTAGGTCTAAGTGGGTGTTAGATCTCAGATCATAATCTTTTTTCTGACTCAGATCATAAAATGATCACGGAGGTAGACTTCAAAAGAAACTCCTGTAGATTATGAGGACATTTATTGTGACAGGTGGATGAACTAGATAATCTACCTAAGGAGAAACCTATCACATTAATCAAAGTGAACAATGCATGGTGGAGATGAATGGTGTAAACATATATATTCTGAAATAATTACAGACTTACTTCTTTTTTACATCCTAAAGGTAATTTACTATATTTTAAGATGAATAGGTTATTCCTTAGATGTATATGAAATCTTAAGCTTTTTCAAAGTATATACTGGCACGAGTCCAAAGAGTTGAAGTTTTCTTTGTTTGCATGGAAATATAGAATTGGAGTTATCTTATTGGAGATAAATTTGGTTTATTTCTGATGAAACAAAGTCTAATAAATGATTTGGAGTAGAGTAAAAATAGCAGTTTACGCTTGCACTCCTGTGTAGAAATTAGTCTGATATATGACAAGAACATACATAAACAAGAGCACTCAGAGAGCTCAGACCTCCGCCAATGTATGTAATAACAAGTAAATGGGGAAAATCCGGATTATTTTTGTATCCTGAATGTGATCCAGATCACTCTCAAAACTTAATAGGATCTACAGTGGACCAAAACCCATCTTTTTGAGGAAGATCCAATCACTAGTATATTTGTGTAATCTTACTAACAAGCAGACAACAGTCATGAAAATAATACTTCCTTGGGGATAATAAGGTGTGTGTGTGTGTGTGGTTGGGGGGGTGGGGTGGGTAATTGCATAATATTTATTATAACTGATTTAGTTACTTTTTGATATTTAGAATTTATATTTTATAAAGCAACCATTCGAAAAGAACACAAAGAAAGACAGTGATACACCAAAATATGACTAAGTCAAAACCTTATATAAACCGAGGAACACATCTTCGGTTACCTTATGACAAATTCCTCTGTGTATGCTCACGGTTTCAAATTCAGAGGTACACATTTTAAACATTTAGGACACTCAAGGAATTGGACAGTTCACCACTGTGTCACAAGTTCACATACAGACATCAAATTGTAGTTGAAGGACAGGGGAGTTTTGTCCAATGCCTACTACTGCTGTGTATACCGCTTGCAGTGTGAACGGGGTATAAACATCTTAGATATAGTTTTTCGTTGGCATAACTGCTTGTGAATTTTATCACGTCCCAGTAAAATTAAGGCACTGCCCTTTTATATAATTAATCAGCCAGAAATACTTCACAGATTAATGTATATCTTGGCCAAATCTCTATTCCTTATCTTTCAGTTTATCAACGTTAACTTCATTATTTATAGCCCTAAGCAGCTCTCAATGCAAGGTCTATAGTATGAAACCCGAAAAAAAGCTTACATTTCAGAAACTTGATAAAGATGTATGGCAGATTCAGCATTGGTGGAAGAATGAAAGAACATTTAGTACTGGATAATAATGAGCATATACATCACACTTCAACGTGTTCTCAGTGTGACAATGTATACATTTACGTTCATAAACAAACAGGAAAAAGTTAGACTATATAAAAACATAAAAACGATGTTTTTTAAAGGTTTATGTATATGGCTCTGTGTTTATTGGGTTTTTTCATTTATTTTATCTCTTTTGTTATCTGTAAGTATATATAATGTACATTCTGGTATCTTTTTGGTGGCATAAACATTCGAACTGTGTGTACAACTCCCAACTTCTGAGGATTATGTAATAAGTTTATACATGGTGGAGATACGTAGTGTTTAACATGGCGATATTGCTGGACACTTTTGTTTCTTCTTTTCTCTTTAACATGTCATAGAAACATATGTTTTTTAAATCTTCTGTTTTATTTCAGATAATATGTATAGTGAATTAACTACATTTAAATAACCAGGATAAAAGAAAATCATCAGAAGAATGTTTATATCTGCCGGGACATATTACAGTAACATACAATGTGGATAAAGGTCTTGCAGTCGCCATTGCTGTATCATTAATTTGGGAAACATTTCAGAAAAATAGGATTCATAAAAACATAGTACAATGAGAGATTATAACAGTCTGCGCAGGGGACTAAGAGGATAATGTTATATTTTAAGAATTTTGGCTTTTTTTTTCAAAATGTCTGTGTCTGGGTTTAAGTGTTCTTGAACTTATGTTTGAATTGTGGACTGAAATCACACACATAATCCCCAAAAGGGACTGTTAAGATTACAATTGGTAAATACAATGGTCTTTCAGACTATTCACTTTGTGCTCAACTGCAATATTTTACAGCATTTACTAAAACCGCAATTTTTGGGGTAAAAACATACGGATTAAGGATGATGTATTAATCCACAATTGACATACGGCCCTGGAATATGGGAAAACCTGGGGTTATACAGTGCATACAAACTTCAACAAATGTACACCATATTCAAAAGAAAAAGTGTAAATTGGACTTATGAATTTTAACTTTGACAATGGACACAGGAAATTGTGGTTAGCTTATGACATTACTGCCACCTTCCTTGGGTAAGTCTTGTTGAGTCTGATTTTAAATCTCTAACCGTTTGAAGAAAATCTTGGCAGGGTTAGCCTTGCTAAAGGCTCAAGTTTCTTTGCAAATATGGATCAGTTCTAATAATAAACTTTCAGTATAATGTACTCTTGTATGTACTGACTCTTACATTAACATACAGCTAAGACAGAGACTGAAGAGCTTATATTTCATACCAAGTGTGAGTGCTTTATGAATACCAAATATCTGTGTTTGCAGAAGATATGGTACAAATTTGAGCCTTAAGCAAGGCTACAGTAGGGTTTAATATGCATATGGGTTTAAAGGGATCCCAAAATGTGTGGGGAAAACTCTCCATACCAACTATAACACCCAGATGACACTGTTCTGTACTAGCATCACAAGTTACATATGTGGCAGGCTAAAGAACCTCAAGGACGTTGATAAATGGTCATTCTTGAGCCTCTGTCTTTCAGTTAGGGGAATTTAAGTTACTTGTCAGTTGGGACTGTACTTGTGCAGTCGGAATGGTTAAATAGCGCTCTGAGTCCTGTAGTATATGGAGATATTGCGCTGAGTATAAAAATAAATACACAAATACACAAACTAATCAGGGCTCATTTCTGGCTAGAAGCATTTGGTGTTTTAGTAGTATCCTAGACTTGCTCCAAGCCTTTGTATTTCTTATTCCACCAAATCTGACATACATGGAATCATTATCCATCGGATGGTTGGGGATCCTACTGTCTGATGAAATACAAATTTCTGGAAAAAAACGCCATCCAGTCCTCATGTAATACCTAAGACAAAGGACTTCAGGACAGTCTACTAGTATCCATAAGGTGTAATAAGTTGAGATTTGTATTTGGGTAGGACATGTTTGACTGAACATGGACAGTATTCACGGGACATGACTGCTTTATCAAAAATATCTGAAAAGCCTGCCGCATGCTAAACTGTGCATACGTGTTGTACGACCATATGGAACAGTGTGGATGGAACATAACTGTATAACAAACAACCTGTGTAAACTTTGCGAAAACTGCTTTTCTGTCATATTCATATCATCATAAGTGCCCATTCCGTTACTGTGAAAATATCATTTTTATTCATTCAAAACAGTTTTTTTTTCATTGAACGCATTTAATAATTTTTTCTTTATAGATTTACAGCCCAGTCCATATATTTTTTTTCTTTATAGATTTACAGCCCAGTCCATAAAAAACTTTGGGCCACGTCTCTCAGCCAAATGTGTTCACATTATATATGTATATATCCTGATACAGGATATGGGCCTCTCGAAAACAAATCAAAAATGTTTGGTATTCATCAACAATTAAAATAATTTATTCAATTTTTCCTCAAAAAGATCACTTGTCCACTCTCTTTTCTTCAAGTCAACTGATAAAAGTATATTTTGTACAATAGATGATCTATTTTTTTCAGAGGGCTTTTCCACATTGACGATTACCGCCCTCCCCCTCCATTGGGAGATTTGTAAACCAGGATTTTAATGTTCACGACATTCAGTTTAGACCATTATTTAGGTTTTATTATTGTTGTAATGATCATATTGGCATCCGTAAGGTTTGTCAACCTGTTTGGGAGGATTCGTTTAACAATTAGGAGGGTTTGGGAATTAAAATCGACTCCTCTTCGTCGGTTGGTTGTTAGCTGAAAGCCAGATTCACTGCTAATTTAGCCCAACAAACCTGATTCAATGCAGATTATCCAATCATGGACTATGTATATGATTGGATCGTCATAGTGGAAAAGCCTTCTTACATCTACTGCTATTTGCTGTTGGACTAAATTCAAATTTACACAACCTTGTTGTATCAAGACATCATGTGCTATAAAGTGACTAGTCAAAAAAGAGAGGACATTGTTGAAGAGTCTGTTACAGTCTTTTGAAGAGTCATTCAAAAGCACCAGGTGTATGTTTGAGGAAAGGCTTTCTATGTCAAAAAATCATATCTATGTAAAAAATCATAGTAACATAAGAAAATGTGACAAAAATATAATAGAAAACATGATTATTGGTACTTAAACGTCATCCCCGAGGGAAATAGAAGGATAAAATATCAAATTGAAATTGTATACATATTAAACCCAGGGTAGTTTTATACCAATATTTTCATAATTATTTTCTTTGGGGGCTTTGCATGTCATTTGTTTCATGTTAAAAGAGGAGCAAGATGTATTACTATTATTTTCTTCTTTCAAGAGAGATTGGTATTCTGATAGTCTAGTAGTCTTTCTCAAGGCTTAATATCAAATATAACTACATAAAGAAACTTGTAACATGTATTCCAATTTATGTATCGAAATTTATTATATTATGACATAAATTTGTAATTAGGAATAGTTTAAGTTGTGTTATGTAATTTGGATAACTTTTGATGACATTCTTTAAAATGCATGTTATTAGTTTCATATAATATAATTACATATACTTATTGCTATTTAATGAGAAATTGTTGTCCTCAATAAGTAACAAATTCTGCGATTAAAAGTTATATAACATAAAGTATTGCATCTATGATGCAACAACCTTATTTATCATTGTTAAATTGCCTTAAAAGATGTAGTTTCAATCATCTGACATCAGGGATTTATGCTAAGTTTACCGCTTTACCTTACAGTCATTTCTGTACATATTTACTTTCCAGTAGACCTCATTCCTACGGCTTCAAAAAGAGATAGTCTTATCTTGAAAGTATACGTCAAAGAATGAACTACCCCATTTATCCATCTCCCACTTGACTCCTCGAGCACATATATTTCTACACATCTCATGAAGCTCATGAGATAGATATTTTAAACATTTTTGAAAATGCAGTTCCCAAAGCAAAATGTATTCTGCGTTGTGTGGAATGATGATGAAGAAGGCCTGCCCGAATGAGAATCACAATGATAGGATCAAGTTGTCATTTTACATCGAATTCAACAGCCTTGTTGGGGGTCACGGTGGTGCAGTGGTAACACACTCGCCCCCCCCCCCCCCCCCCCCCCCCCCGTCTCCACCTCTGAGGTCAAAGATGGGAAAGGTGGTAGTTTCTTACTAATGATCGACAGTTTTAGTACAGAACCTTGACCAACTGCATGTACTGGTTTCCTCTGCCCATAAAACTATCCGTCGTGATATGATCTATACAGTGTTGAAATTGGCATTAAAACCAAAAATAAAGTAAAAGTTAAGGCCAACAGCCTGGTCATATCGGGACAGCTCCTCAGCATTTGTGGTTCTCACTCGAACCAACACACAAGTGACAGTCCATGATTAGATGCCAAACTTGCTAACCTATTAAGCCAAGGAAGACCTTAGAATCCCGACGAAAGTGTCCTAACAAACCTTTAGGAGTCAGAAGCAAGGATGTTCACCATTACACCAAAGGTATTACACATGGCTATTGACATAAAAGTAACACATTTAAGTTAAATGAAACAACTTAACATTGCTCAATTTCCTAGTGGCCGTGAGAGGCTATTGTTATTATAGGGTTCTTATGAAGTGGTTTGAGTGCAAGGCATTAAGGTATCTTATTGTCAATTGGTAAATATTATGAGAGAGGATTGGTGAAATAATAATCCTTATTTTTTTCATTAAAAATCATTTGAAAAAAAAAACTTAAAAGAGCTGGTAAAATCTGTTTCCTTCATTTTAAAAATAGGGATAAGAAACTAGCATTTTTCTTACAATCATAAACACAGTGGAATATCTTGCTAGAAATTTCTCACGATGAGAGTTAAAATCATAACAATATCATAGGGTTATCCTAAAAATGGGGACAAAGATAACACTCCTCAGTTTTATCTACAGACACAAATATTTAGGCAACATGTCGCATGATTTAAATGTTCTTTTTTGTTTAAAAAAAAACAACAACAAAAATTTCCTGCATTTGCATGGGATATGTGAGGACACAGAGTTCACCATCTTCTGGCTAAGTAACAAAAAGAGATTTACCAAACACGACTGATAATTACCAAGACCCCCCCCCCCCCCCCCCCAAGTCTTCATCTGGCAGAATCTTTGGAAGATTTTCATATATAACCTCTGCAACTGCAACAAAATGAAAAGAAGACTTATATCATCCTCCATGTCTTATATTTTGGACAAATATAAGCCAAACCTTAGACATCAGATACAAAATTTCTGGTGCCCGTTTCATACTATAGGTAGTATTGCTTATGGTTTTATATAAACCCCATTCCTTCAGGTACTGCCACACTTCTGTCAGTAAACTTGCCATACTGGGACATTCCCTGCCTTCCGTCGCAACCCAAAAGGAAACTTGAAACTTTGCAAAATATCTGCCTACGATAGACAGTATTATGTTCTGTAAGGTAACGCCAGGGTGTTCTATCATTTCTGTAGCTCTTGCACTGTCTTTCCGTCTAATTCTGTGTTACTGCATCTTATTACATGTCTCCAATGAAGTTAATTATTTGCTGTAATATTACTGTATCGTTACACTACCATTACAGTACCTTCTCCGTTCATTTCTGTGTCAAACCATGATTATTGTCCTCCCCACTTATAATTCTCTTCTGTAGCAAAGTATAGCTGATGGTTCGTAGCTTGGTTTGACATGAGATACAACATACTGCCTTTGATTGTCCTACTGTCTACATCTACCGGAAATAGCACCAATAGTGTGATTTGGACATGAGATAGATTGAAAGAAACACTGAGATTGGAGAAATGAGACATTTCTTTTGCCCAAGACATTTTCTTAGAAATACATGTCTTTAACTATGTTCTTTATACTGTTCTTCAGTGGTTGTAGTAGGTTAGCAGGTTTGGCACCTAATCACAGGTTGTCACCTCTGTGTGGGTTCGACTCCCACAAGTGGCAATGCTGAGGACCTGTCCCAATATGACCTTGGCAGATGAAAATGGTGTAATACAACAATTTTGACTTTGATTGGAGAGGTGGGTTAAGCCAGAGCTATATACAGGCATCTAGACCTTCGCGACATGTCACCAACTTGACTACATACAACAAATGTCATGTCTAACACTACCTTGAATATGTTTCATGCAAAGAAAAGATCAAAGATAAAACAGGCCCACACATTTTAAAAGAAATTTATCATCACATATGACTTAAAGTATGCCCTCAACAATTGTAGATAAATGGAGACTTGTTTCAAGAAGAAATGTTATCTAATTCTTTAACAGTAGATTTGTGACAGGTAGCAAAGAGACGACGACACTTTGTCACATCAAAGACAAATGCAATAGTTGTAGGAGCCTGTTATTCCACTAGCCTTTCTCAAGGTGAACTAAATATTTAAAGTTTGAATTGACACAAGCACAAGTTATAAATATACTTTACACCAAGCAATAATCATTTATAGGTTACGTTGGGCGGTAAACTGTGATGCAACCAATCACTTTACACCTTACAAATCTTTATATTGTATCAGTGCTCCTTACTGGTTACTTATTGAATCTATTGTTTACATAATTTTTATGCAGAATTGAAGCCTGTGCCTCAAGTAAAACAAGAGCTTTCAAAAGTCCAAGCATTTATGTGTCAAAAGTAAATCCAGCTAATTCATACCGGTTTAGTACTTCAGACTTACCGACCGTCTAAACCACATTTATTTAGTGAAAAACTGTTTAAGTATCTCCAAGGTTGATCAACTAGCTCCTGGAGAGAAAGCAACTTATGAGGATCATAGTTGGGGCGATAATACCAGGAAATCCCCCCTGTAGCACCTATACAATGCATATTTATACAAATATGTATAGAAATGCTTATTTCCTGTGGAGTGAGAAAAAGTTACACAACACAATTAATTGTTTGTGCAATGGGTGAACACTCTTAATTCCATATAATTCAAGGAGGGATCTATTCCTAATTAAATGGGGCTTTACTATCACGTTTAACACTATGTATAAACACACACACCTATGCTTTAGTCTGGAAAATAACAATTTGGGAAAACATTGAGCAAATAATTACTGCTATGAGTGGTTAACCTTAGCTATGTGTTGTGCTTGCATGCTCTGCGTTAATTATACAAAGTATACTTTGAAGCCTTCCGAGCTTAGCCTGACGTGAGGCGTATGTATTTCTGTAGAGAAAAAATTGCATGCATTGTTCAGTGTGGTAGATACATGTATTACACTTAATTTAGATTAAGGAAGAATCTGTATCTTTTTACGTGCTACTGGCTGGCATAATTAAGCCAATAGGTTAAAGTATCTTAAAAAGCTTAAAGCATGCAACACCAGATCCTCGGTCAATTGCATATGTTGACATTAACAAGATTTGAACCCACTGCCACAGAGGAGGTAGTAAACTGATTGATTGAAAAAATAAGGCATATGAAAACATTATAGGAAATGTTATCGTAATAATTCTAATAGTATTTTTATAGTGCCTAATCTCCATCTAAAGACAGACTCGATGCACACCAAACAGAAAGCAGAAAACTATAATCATAAACCTGAGACATAGCAAGGGTCAGCGCCAGGGAGAGAGACCAGGGAAAGCGGAAGTTAGGGTGGATATGCTTGTGCAAAGAGATAGGTTTTGAGCTTCCTTCTGAATGAGTGGAGAGAAGTGGCTGAACATACATCATCAGGCAAATCATTCCAAATCTTTGGTGCGTCATAAGCAAAACTGAGGCCAAAATGCTTAGAAGACTTATATATTGAAGTGGCAAAGTGAGGGACTATGTAATAAATGGACATGTTAACATTACTTCAAAGTTAAGAGTATCTTATACTGCCGTACACCCTGACTAGACACATTCCTCAAATTGAAACATCTTGGAAGACAGAAGTCCTCCATATAAGCTAGCAGAAGTGAAGAGGGACATTATTTTACTGCTTATAGGAATAGCCACATGCACAATCCGAAATCCCAGAACTTGGAGTGCTGATTTCAAATGAAAATTATTTTATCGCCCTTTAAGGAGCAATCTTATCAGTTTATTTTTTTTTATTTTATGGGGGTAAGATACATTTATAACATGCACTGGTACCAATACATATTTTAATAAAACAAAAATAAGTCTTTTTTGGCCAAGTTGTGGAGGGTAACAGTAAGTATTGTAGTTACTATTAAGCTACATCTATCTAATTCCTTACTAAGAGTAAATATATACAAAACGAAGCCATGAAAGTATGGCGAAAAGGTTCTATTTATTTACAAAATATACTCTGGCCTCGGGCAAGACTAATGTATTCTGTGTTGGTAGCAGTAAATTCTTGTTTCTGGTTGATTTAATCTGTTTTAAGCCACACATTTCTCTTCTAATCCATATCTTGAGAAGCCCCCCCCCCCCCCTCACCCCCTCACCCCCCTCCATGTACGTGACCTGGCAAATATTTCCTTTATGGAATGCATACCAATAATATTCCTGTTGTAACACAATTTAAAAAGCTGGGCCCTTTCAACTGGAAACACGATAAGGTTTTCACATTGAGGAAACACAGATTCTAGTTGATTTTTCTGATGTGACTTCACAAGAGCACAGGTTTCATTCATGACAAATAGGTATTCTTACGAATGATTTCATAGTTTTCACTATTGTGTGGGAGGTTTTTCCCCTCACTTGAAAAAACAGTTAAAAGACTTGATTTTGTGGAGTAGTTCTTGGATTGGTAGTTGTTTACAAATTTGAGTCAGGTATGATTAATTTTTAATTGTTACTAATGCGATGACTGCAAAAAGGAACTATGTAAGTTTATATATATGAAAGTTTGTTTAGATGGATTTCATAAACAAAACAGTGTGGATAGTAACTTCTTATGGTTTTATGTTTCAGGAGATATATGAACATGCTTAGCTTTTACTATTTCGTTCATATATACGGAGAGCTGACTGGAGTTTGTATTAAAATACAAATCAGGGAGTCTTGTGATAGAAACTTTGTCATTTATTGACTTACAAAAAGTATTTGACTTAAAATAAATAGTGTGGATTTATTTTATGTTGTGCACGTGGATTTCACCGGAATAATTTGGTAAGGGTAAATGTTTTGTTTTCTAGTTTTATTGATTCATATATTTGTTTTTTTTAGCTGTTTTTATCTCAAACTAACTTCAGATTCTTACAGGGATATTCAAGTCAAATTATTTTCATGTTATGTAGAAAATGTATATGTAATTTTAACAACTGACAATGTTTGAAATAGCATAATAGCATAATATCATATAAAATATTAAATAAAGAATGCTAGTGATAATTCACTTGAAAGCTGCTCCTAATAAAAACTACTAATTCATATTATATTTTTGTGGATAATTTACATGAAAACACTAATATGGATATAACCAATTACAGAAAAGCACGATAAATCATTTTTTGGTGAGATTAAGTGACCATTAAGAACGTAATATCAACATAGAGCTGATATAAGTAGTATTAATTGTTCGTCATTATCATGTTATAAAAACTGTTTACAGCAAAATTATGAAATATCAAACCTTCAATACATCAACCCACATTTAGTCACTGAAATCAGTATAGGTAAGGTAAGTGACTAACATTTTTTTCTGGAATATTTTGAAATTATGAGCTCATCCAATCATGGCCAAAACCTTTTTAAGTCAATATTTTCACAAGATTTAAAATAAACACAAGACTTCCGTAAGGGGTTGTAATTAATGCAAATATATGGACAATGAATTCCAAGGTGTATTCTTTGTAAGCATCTTTTACTGACATCACACATTTATATTCATAGAAAACAGTGTGAGTGTGTCAATAAGAATGGATTCAATATCTGAACAATCCAGTCAAGTATTTATGAAGATAGCTATATAAATACTGTTGACATTGATACGTAGACAGTCAACAAGATCAAAATGTCATAAGAGTAAGAGAGTCTGACGGTTTGATGCTGTAGGGTTTCTTTTTCAAACTACCATATACTCTCCAATTACATCTTAGTATATAATAGGTGAATTTGACTGACTAATGTCTCATCACGTGACTCATTTATAAATAACATATTTGGCAGGGCTATAGCAGTCCCTATGACTTTAAATATCCTTTCACGTTTCAAGTAGTAGTTCTATATTCAAGTTTTATTGAAAAGAGCTGGAAAATGCCAATGCATTCTCATAGTAGTGATTTAACTAGGATCTCCAGGATTTGTGTGGGAACCACTCCTGGCGAATCACATAGCCCAAAGGACTTTTGACCCCAACCTGTGGTCCGGATCCATTTTAGGAATTATTTTGCAGTTCCAGATCTCAAGGGTCTGTCCTCCCCCAGGCGCTGTTTGGTGTTTGGTATTCATAAAGTGTCCATACATGTTAACAGACACAAGCTCATCAGAGATCTCACTGTCTTAGCTGTATGCTAATGTAAAAGCCAGTATGTGTATGAGTACATTATATTAGACTAAAAACTTCATTGTCTGAACTGAAAGTTTTCCCTGATTACATAGAAACTCGAGCTTTTAGTAAGGCTACTTAGCACTCTGACATATGCCATGTAATAAATATATAAATATGACAGAAATTGTACTACTGTGTGATTATATTGTGGTTGTAGAAGATGCCACATCTAAAAAGACATCCACGTCAGATAATTTATGAACAAAAGTCATCAGAGATAATTAAAGATAACACTAGACCAATGCACAATAGTTTAACCCATCCGATACAGGGAAATACAGAAGACAAGAATTGTCCTTGTTATCCAAACTGCCCTCCCTGTGACCCTTGGGCATCAACATGTGTTGATTGATGGATATGTATTTTGTTGGACCTTGCACTCAATCCAGGCCCTAACCCTCTTATATATCCTATCTTGAACTTACAAGACTATTTCAAATATTTAACTGATATAAGCGAATAAATTTATTCAAGTGTAATTGTAGAGCATACATGTTTGAGTAAAATGAAATAAAAATCTACTTCACAATATCAGTTTCACGAACTTAACTATAAAAGGTCATAAAGGGGTCCCAAAACTCCATTAAGATTCCCTTTTGTTTTAAAGGGGTGGGTATGCTTGAAATAAATTGGTAATTTTAGAGAAAACGTTTGAATGCCCATTTTTCAAATATCAATTTCAGAACACAATAAAAATCAATATTTTGACACCTAAGGTATCAGTCATCTGTCTTTTATCATAAATGAATAAAGTTTAATGTAAAATAACAGTCTTTATATCTGTTATAAGACTCGCAGAAAATTGAATTGAAACAAATAAAAATTTCCATATATTTGAAAGATTTTAACTTAAGTATACTTCCCAAAATATATTAAACATAGTGTTCCTTCTTATTCATATTTAACAACACTTGTACTTAATTACTTCTTTTATGAGAATTAATCGGACTGGACCCAACTAACTGTTAAAAACACCCCCTTTTTCCCAATTGACAACTCTCTGTTATCATAATAAATATAAGTTTGCAACATATTGGAGGTAAAGCTTGAAGATATCCTAGCCTTCCCTCAGGCCGTATACACAAAAAGTATCAAAGGAACGTGGGCAAAAACATCATCTTATGTATGGTATAAAAACTGCATTATTGTGCTAAATTGACAGATTCCCTTGTACTGTAATTAGTGAATGTAGTTACATAGTACATGTCCATAAATCTACCAAATGGGACGGGAAGTGAATCTTACAAATTTGCAGCAATGTATCTCCTTGCAATTAATAAGGTATATAGTATTTGTTATTCACCAGTTTTTAATATAAATACTAAGGAATAAAGATTGGGTAATAATATTTTTCCCTGGCGCCCCTCTTTTAAGGACTTACCTATTTTTTGGATTTACATTTATACTTAGATGGGATGCATAATTAAAATTTCTAAGTTCCAAATTTAAATATATGGTATATTGGGAACATTAAATCAGGTTGTGCTAATTAACATAATTATTAAATGCTCACCCTTGTAAGACTTTCTCAAGACAGATAAAAGTGTTAGGAAAATGAGGTAAATAGTGTCAGTGGTTTCATCAAAGATCTGTACAGAACTGGCATTCGTTACATGTAACATTGTTCATTTTTTTTCTATTAACAGTTAATTATAACACGTACAATAAAATTTGATTAATTATATTCACAATTACGGAATCAAATATCATAATATATATCACAAAATGTATGGGTCACTAAGTTGGTAAATTCATAGAAAGCCAAAGACAAGGCTAGGTCTTATACATCAAACATGAATATTTCTTTTGTACATCTTAATGAGGTCTTTATTCCAGTACAGTGCTATAGCTCAAATTGGAGTGCTATTTCTAATTTTTGTCTAATAGATTGCTTTAAGGTTTTGAATAATTCATGTTTTCTTCTTTTTTTTGCCCCGTGAAAAAGGAAAATAGCCACAGATGTCTTTGATGTTGGCTATTAAACAATAACATGTGGAAATGACAGGTATTACTTGATAGTAAGATAATGGGCTAGACTACCAGATAAAAGCATCGCAGAGAAATGTCCCACAGAGAAAGGCCCTAGGTATTACCTATACAGAAAAAATCACTACCGTATTTCAGTCTGTGGGAAAATACATCTGGTGTATACTAGACCTTAAGTCAGTGTTAAATGAAAACCACTGTATAACAAACCACAATTTCTACCAATCAAAACTTTTACTATCAACTACAAACACAGAGCAATACGAAAGCCTGGAACCGCCATCCAAATTCAAAATAAAAAATATGCTATTTGGAATTCCAATAGGGTATTCCAAATACCCTATTCAGAATTCCAAATACGCATGTGGAATTCTGAATAGGGTATTTGGAATTGGATGGCGGTTCCAGGCTTTCGTAGAGGAAGCATATTTGATACAGATGCTAAAATGGGTGTTTCATCCATATAGTTTTGGTCCAGAAAGGCTTTTATCCGTCTACCGATTTGTTAAGGTAGGGAAAAGGTATCCAAACAGGCCATCCACATGGAAATTTGTCAATGGTTAAACATGTAAACTATAAAGAAAAAAGGAAAATGGAGATAACTATAAAATTAACAGAATGAATAACATATAAGTTACATACGTACTATTTCTTTGTATTTTAAATTCTTTAGTTTGAGTTTTAGAAAACTCAATATGCCTTTAGAACATTAAACAGATGAACTGTCTGAACAACTTAGAATTGTCAGGAAATTAATATAAATTATGATTTAAAATCTGTAACATGACTTCTTTGGAAATTCATCATCTTTGAATTACATGTTTTATGATTTCCTGAATTAGAAGGCATTGGACAGAACATAGAAAAGAGTAACAGATGGTTAGAATTCTATAATCTGAAGCATATTTGAAGTTCTGTAATAACTGATGCTTTACAATTCAGGTTTACTGTTAAAATTCTATCAATATGAAATTATAAGTTAGCAAACTTAATCAGTTTCAATGTTGCAGTAAAGAGTGTGAAATTGTTTACACCTTTGAACAAACTACTTGGGGTGGTAAGCTGACACAATTGAAACACAAAACCATTTATTACTTCCACCTTGAGATTATGTTTTAGCTGTATTTGTTGGTCTGTTTGTGTTTGTGATAACTTCAAAAGTAATTGACAGGTCTTTCTGATTTTTTATGTGAGTAGGAACTTGGAACTGGCCAAAAAAGGAAGGAGTGATTAAAGTTGGGGAAAGATCTGTATCACATTCTATGGACACAGAAATTCTCTAATTTTCAAAGGTGCCATTTTAAATGTATTTTCAATGACTTTGGCTTTCTGGTTGACATTATTCCACAATTAACGAGTGGATCTTAATAAAATTTTTATGTGGGTAAGGTCTGGCCAAAGAAAGAATTGGTTAGGCCTACATTTCGGGAAGGATCCAGATAATATTCTGGATACAAAAACATCCAGATTTTTTTACAATATCCCCCATCCTCGGTTGAGGTGTTCACTGAATGAGTGCTCCCCAGTTTCACTTATTTTTTTCTAGATCTATATAAGCATTTATTTATTTGGGGTTTTTACGGCGCTTTCAATACTGTACAAGTCATATCACAAACGAGTAGTTTTGTGGGCCAAGATACAGTTAGTCAAGCTTTTGTACTGTAAACTGCCGACCATCAGTATGCCACTACCAACTTTCCCACACAAGGTCTGGGGTATGAACCACCGACCTCAAAGGTGGGAGGCCAGCATATTACCACTGTGCCACCATGGCCCCTATATATAAGCATTGATTTCTTTTACATACAATATATATTGAAACAAGCTCAAATAGTAAATATAGTTTGCATATAAATTTTGCTTATCAGCTAACCTTGTGGAGTATTTTTTCCTTTGTAAATGGCGATAATACAATTTCTAATTCAATTTTTTTCTCTCAAACTAGCACGTGTCTAATAAACAAACAGCTTACAAATCATTAATTTTTGCATCAGTGGTTGTGATTGGTTAGATATTGTGTTCATCCTTAACTTCACATTTGTGCCAATTTTAGGCTTGTTCCAAATTACCAATTTAAGTAGCAATTATACCAAAATTAAACACAATTCTTTGAATGTTTTAAACTGTACTTTATCTGTTTAATTATATTATATATACAATTGCAAACTACTTTCCATGATTTTTTCCAGAGTTGATCAATTGGTGACAAAGTTTTCTTGCCTAGTTTTTGTGGGAAAATTATTTTGGCCATTTACATATCAGGTCACAAAATTATATATTTGATTGCTATAAGTATGTATAATTTGCCAGTTATTACATAGCCTATTTCTGTGTGTACAAATAATGTCACACTGAGATATATAAAGTAGGTTGTTTACAAGTTGTTTAATACAGACTTCTAGTTAGTAACCAGCTTAGTTAGTCATTGACAACACGGGACATTTTAGTCCGTTAGTACTATCAAAATATACATTTGTATTTGCGCTATAATAAGAAGGAATTTATTAATCAGTTGTATCAACAAAAACCACTTTTCCCCCAGTACATTTACAAACCATTACTCATCATTTCCCCCCAATTTATTCAAACAACCATAAAGTTTATTTCGCAAAGAAATTCACTCAGATATAAGTGTCATGTTTGGATATTTATAGTGTGGTTGAATGTGTGTCTCTGTACTTGGGGGTGGGGGTGGGGGGGGGGGGGGGTGAATAAGAATTTTAATTGTACAACCTGCACATGCTGTATCATGAATGTGTTTTCAATTTCAAAATAAACATATCTTGTGTCATACAAAGCTGGGTCTTGTAACTATCAGTTGATTTTGTAAACAATACTAAAGTTACAAAGGAAAGGTAATCATGTTTTAAGTCAACCCTCACACACTTTGGAGTAAGGATATACACGTTATGCAGTAAAGTATTTATGATTTGCCTGATAATTTAAATGAAAGAAGATGTGTATTTTAAATATGAAGTTCACATTCTTTTTTGAGTACAGAGAGCAGATCTTGAGGGGTTCTAATTCAGGTAGGAACGTTGATTTTTATTGCTCTGTTTTCAAATATGTAACCAGTTCATTAATGTGGTTATTAATGTGGTTATTAATAGTTACACTGTCGACTTAAGAACTAGTCTCCAGTTAGAAGGAACTGTTGTTGCCCAAATGAACAATTAAATGCCTGTACATGGGGGATTCTTTGGTGTTGCCGATAACACACTCGCCTCCCACATCTGAGGTCTGCTGTTCAAACCCCGGACTCTATGTGGGAAAGTTGTTATTTGTTTACCAATGCCTGACAGTTTACGGCGCAGAATCTTGACCAACTAGCATGTTTTTGTATCCCCCTGATCTTAAAACTACCCATTTTGATATAACCTATACAGTGTGTTGAATACCACATCAAACCCAAAAGGATCAAACCAAAAAACAGAATTGTATGTTGATAAAAGATGATTTTTATTCTGAAGAAATTGTTCAACTTGAGTCGAGTCAGCACAAACTACATAGATCAATTTAAAATGACTAGAAATTCTTTACTTCTTGGTCTGATTGTGTCAGTTTGTACACCATTATTTTATTTGACCTTTAGCCTTTGGGTGAAAAAATGTCAATTTTTTATTTGCCTGTTCTGAGCTATTTTGTATTATAAGGCAAGTGAAACATACACCTGGATACACTGATAGAGGTAAGACTCAAAATCATTGGTCCATCAACTCCTTATGAGTCTTCTTCAGTAGAAAGGTTGAAATAAAGATTACATACCAATAAGTCTACATAGACATGTGGGAAATGCAACAAGGTTTTGAGCCTAGCTTTAAGTAGAAATTTGTGCAGCTAGACTGCTAATAGCCATTAAGAACTGCCTGAAATTTTGTGCTCTCTTTGTATCCAGGCATTTCCACCATGTAATGTAATTTCATTTTACCTTAAAGGAACAAGTTTTCATTTCAGGTCGAAGATTCCATTACATTGCTATTTTGGTGTAATCAGAGGAGTAACTGTATTTATTTATTTGGGGTTTTACGTCGCTTTCAACACTGTACAGGTCATATCATGACGGGTAGTTGGAAGGGCAGAGGAAACCAGCACATACAGTTCGTCAGGGTTCTGTACTGTAAACTGCCGACCAACGGCAAGCAACTACCAGCTTTCCCACTTGAGGTCATGCCGGGAACCGAACCCCAGCCTCAGAGGTGGGAGGCTAGAGTGTTACCACTCTGCCACCGTGGCCCCCCAGGAGTAACTGTAATTCTCTTTATTCTCTTTATATTCATTGCTGTCTACCCTCTTTGTAATATTAACTATGTGGAACTTGTCATGTATATGGCAAGATATTTACTTTTACATCACACTTGACAGAGGAATGAGTAATTATTGATGTCCTTTTGCCCTTTCATATTGGGGTCTTCCAGGACCCAAGTAGTGTCTAATTTAAGTGAGCAGTTTATTGAAAAAATACAAACGTGCCACCTTAAAATTGCTCAAATTGTACAAACTGTACTAAGTTTGAAATATTCTCAAGTAAATATATGCTAAAAACTGCATTTAAATCAATGATCCTAACAAGTTTAAATGACCAATTTTGGACACTGCATGGTTACAAAAACGTGTTCACGGGCAGATGAAACTTCTTTTACTGTAGTATGTTGATTTGAGTAATTAAATAATATAAAAACACTGTTGTTGTCATTGCTTCAGATGGGTGGCTTGGTACTATAATACATGGCACAAAAAGCTACTGTATTTAAACCACAGTGTTTAAACTAGGACAAACTTGTACAAAAGGCAAGACAAAGTTGAACTGGAGTTGTGTCATGACCTGTTTACTTTATCCGGTGATTAAAACAAAACAAATTGACAGGGTTCTGCGTGGCTGGGTGTTATGCAATTTGTCGAAAGAAAAGGGTTGAAAGGGATAATGTTATTTGTTGAGTTGATATAAATATTGCTTATGATACACTGATGGTTCTATGTATGCATAATGAGGATTAAAGTGAGTCGTGATAAAAGCTACTAATGCATAAAACCTATGGCTTTGTTTTTATGCTTGTTTATATTTTATAAGATAACAATAAAAGTCAGTTCTTAAAAAGGTTTTAGGTATGATTTAAAAATCTGTTTAAATATTTACAGTTTTTGGATTAAAAGGATACCTGAACGGCTTAGAGCTTCTTTGACAAAGTGACAATATTTAAATAACACTTATTTTTTTTATCATACATTTCTTTAGTATAATATTTATTCTAAACAACCTCCCATTAGTCTATTTCCCTTTAGCCACATTACTTAAATCTTTTTATGCTGCTAGTCATTGTGTGTATTCAGGCATATATGGTAGTTTCACAATTCTCCAGATAAACAGCTCCCATCTTTGATGGTCTCGGAGTGTATGGGGGAAAACTTCTACGATGCCCCCCCCCCCCCCCCCCCAAAAAAAAAAAAAAAAAAAAATATATACATATATCAAGATTTAAGATGACAATATTGAACGAGTGCCATACACATGCATACTGATTATGGGGCTGACTGACTTGTAATATATATATAACTAGTCTAGTTACTTTTGTTACATTGTTCTATTGGCAAATAAATCAATAGTATTTTGACTGTAGGAAGGTTTATGCAATCTTTTGAGCTTAGAACAGACACAAAATAAGGCTTGGTCGGTTTCCAAAACAAACGTATTATTTACATATATTTACTCGGTAATTAAACACTGCAGGCTAGTCTTTAGCTTCAGAGAAAAAAAAACTTGAAGTAAATGAAAAAAAATATGAAAAGGATTGGGAATTTTTATTGCACAATAACTGGGGACCCCTTTATTTATAATGTTATTTCAATTTCAAAAGCAAGAGCCCTGAAATGTTCCAAAAAGTAAGAAATAGAAGTAACAGGTTGAATGATTTCCATTTAAACTTATATGATGATTACACTCTTGCGTTAATTCATATGATATAGATATTTACAGGTAATAAAAGCTATATCACTTATTCAGGCATCAGTTAGATAAAGAAGGTTGGGTGATTTATGATATATTAGCATGCAGATAACTTTGCCTACTTGTAAATCTGTGTCTTTCTGAGGTGCAATTCTCTCAATCTGTTAAGAGAAGTGTTGGTTAGGTTGGTATCTCTTTACCTGGAATGTCATAAAATATTTGATCTGAATAATTATATAACATTAGATTATCAGGAGAACCCTTTTTGTTTGAATCTCTTGCAGTCCTTCTTTGAGAATGGGATAGGGTCAATTTCTAGGCCAAATTAGTTGGTATCAAACACCAAAACTGGTCCCAATTGTCCCAAAACCTTTGTTCACTAAATGGCCCAAAGAACCAACTTATTGTATGATTTAACAATGTATAAATTTTAACTTTGTTGGATTCATCAGAAAAATGTTAAGGATTTAAGGTTTATGTGTAAAGTTCTTAAATTTGCTAGGTATATTTTACACTCAAATCCTATAATAACTTGCATTTTGTAATAACCTAAACTGAACATATATATACAAATACTGTGTTTATGCATTTTTACTACTGCGATAGGCTTGTCTCTAAAGTTGCTAGTCTTAAAATAAAATTCCCAGAAGTTCAATACAAAGTACAGCACACTCTCGCTTATCCTGTACAATCTTTTGCAAAATAAACTATCCCATTTTCATTTCACTAAATAAAGATGTAAGCCAAGTCATGGCTACCTCATCCATAACCATGCAAAATAAATAGAATTCTAAATTACAAGATCTTTTGCAAACTCGGTAATTGTTTAGAAATACCTGTCATTTGACTGAGATTACATATGTTTTCTGACAAGATGTGTTCCTGTCATATAAACATGTAATAGTTCTAAATAACAATTCTTACTTTGCCCTGAATGGACAATAGCTATTACTGCTTCCTGTAATTGGTTCAAATGGTTTAGAAAACCTTGGCTGAACACAATAGATTGCTTTGTAGTAGATAGAAAAGAATTATTTTTACCAATGCTTTCCTCGTATATGTAGTACAAAATGTTTGAGGCTTCAGAGTATAAGTATCAATTCACTATGCCTCTATTTTCACAATCAGAAAACCCCTGGAGGTAACTGCATTATGATATGTTTGATTCAACAGAAGAAAAAACCACGAGATCTTTTTGACTTCTCATCATATATGGTAGAGATGCCATTTTCCTCTCTTTCATGGCTTTGTTAGCCAAGCTAAAATAGTCCCTTCAATAAAAAAAAGAGTTGAATAAACTGAAAGGAGAAAAATATCGTATGTGTAACAAGTATACACATGTTTTCTTTTTGAAACTATATATGTATGACAAAGTGCTTGGAAAAAAATTCTTCATTTGAATACCTACCCAAACTAGAGCAAGCACAATTACGATTGAACATCTTAAGGGTTATTTGTATAATTTATGAGGTTACCAAACAAACGTGGTTTTAGTATAGAGAAAGGACTTTATAGAACAAATTAAATAGACTTCAAATTCTGAGTGTATGCATTTTTTTCAGTGGGCGAATCTTCAGATGATAACGCAGTCTATACATCTATCTGTATCTTATCTAAGTGATTTGAATATTGTACTTTCCAAATGTTTTAGAAAAAATGACAGACTTTTCGTCTCTGAATGTATTCACGGTATGGAAGAGTATATTAAGCTATAGTTTGTACATGGCTGACAGGTGATCCTAATGCTAACATTGTATAGATGTTTTTTATGAGGAATTGATATTAAATCATATCTAGTTAATGGGAAGGCAGTCATTAATGGCTGTGATTTAGTGAAGTAACAGATGGAACATATAAGTATGTTTTGGGTATTTTTTTTTTAAGTTTAAACCATTCAACACTCATGTGTGGATAATTTATATTCTTGAAAGTTTTGTTGATGAAAAAGAGTTGGAATAAAAGGACATTTGAATCAAGCAAATATGGAAACGTTTATTCATCATCATTGGTTAATTCATAACTATCTGAGATTTAGCTTTTTTACTTGTACTGGAATAATGCATGGTGTAAAGTGTTGTCTTGTTTAATTACAGAGAAATATGATGAACAGTTTGCCATGTAGTTATTTTAATCATTCTCCATTCTATTTCACAGGTTATATTAACCCCACAAAATAGAGGAGATAAAATGCTTCAATCACTACAAAGACTAACCTGGAATATAACTGGATTATAGCTTGTTGAACAGAATATGGATGTTTACGAGTCCATAGAGATTCCTGTCTATCTCAACGGTCGACAGAAATGGTGTGCTGGATTATCCAAGAGGACCACCTGCGATGATATCATCTATGCACTGCTGAACCACAGTTGTGAGGCTGATGAAGGACTGGATCTTCAATCCTACATCATGTATGAAAAATGGAGAGACTGTGAAAGAACGCTTAGCGGTCGAACAAAGATCCTCAAGCTCTACCGAGCATGGGGTAGTGAATCCAGAAATGTTAAGTTCATTATCCGGAAAATGGATGCTGTGGATGTTTGGGATACGAGTAGTGAGATATCACGGATACACAAACACAAGCGCCACCACGGGAGAGAAAAGAACATTAAACACAGGCGCGAGGGTGGGGGCCGTGATTCAGGTATGCGCAGTAGTAGATTGGAAAACCTTGGTTCAAAGTCATCTTCTAAATCCTCATTGGATAGTGTTCACAAAACTGAGAAATACTCACACAGGAATAGTAGCCATGGTATGAGTAGTGGCAACTGGTCTACTAGGCAGGATAGTTCTAAAAAGAATACAAAACATCTTGGATGTGAGTGCTTTCATGGTGATATGCATAGACTTCTCTGTAATCATCATCCGATTGCACCAACTGATCCGTATAAATCTCAGGCATTCCATAGTTACGTGGCATTGATTTTGGAGCAAGAAAAGAAACTTCAAGAACTCACAAGCAGGGTACACGAAGTAGATCTGCAAATTGAGAGCTATGAAACTAGTATCCACAACAAAAGGATCCAGAGAAAAGGAGATAATTACATCCAAAGAGCATACCTTAAGGACAGAAGTGAAGAGAGCAGCAATACAAGTGGTGATGAGTTGTTTCCAGCAATCAAGGCAAATGACCTGGAAGCATACCTCAGAATGTGTGATGGTATTCTTGAACTACAGGATAAAATAGACTTTGAATTAGCCAAGGTAGTAGATTTGTCCAGTATGGTTGACGAAGAAAGTATGCTGGTGCTTGATTCTTCTTCCAGTGAAGGTACTATGGGTTCAAACCCACCTCCACCTGAACTCGCAGAAGAATTGTCCCTCCTCAAAGCAGATTTAGAAAGATCAATATCACTCAGTATTGCACAACAGAAACAGGTTGATTTAGTGGCAAAGACTGTGGAAGATAGTGAAGGACAATTGAAGAGGAAAGGTAATTATGTGGACCTTATCACAGCAGAATTGGAAAGTGTGGATGTTGTAGAAGATGTTCAGACTATCTGCTCACCCAGTGATCCATGCAAAGATGGAGTGGACATTATAGTTCATGGTGTTTGTGATCCAGTGACTGCCAAATGTGATCCTAATGTAGACAATAGCACATCCTCTGGAGTGGAATCTATAGCTACTGATTCCAACAATGAGGCCTACAGTCCACCTCTTGCCAGCACTCAGTTACTTGCATCCAAGTCATCCGGGAAAAGTGGCAAATCTCATAAAGTCAGGTTCATGTTGGACCTTGTCCAGTGGCCCAATGGGGATGGTAACAGAACAGACAGTACAGTGACAGAGGGGTGGGATTCAAACACAGATACTCTAATACTCGGTGATTCCTCAGCAACTAATCAAACATATTCTCAATACTCAGGGCCTGTCACACACACAGAGGACAATTTTGGGATTTATTACCCAAACGGCTTCAATCGAAAGCCACCACCATCCAACAAAGATGCCAGTATGGTGCCATACACTACATACATGACATACTCAGGGAAAAATAGGCCAGGACCTAGTGTGAAAACATTTGAAGATTCAAATTCTGATACAGGGATGAGCTCTTTACACAGTGACCATGGAGAGGAAGATATTCCAGCTAGAGGGCTAGAGACCCTGGTGTGATGTTGTTATGTGGTTAATGTATCTTCAACACTTACAGTAACAATGGATATCTAAAAGGGCAATTAGTGTATTTTTGTATGTCTGTATATATATTGTTTTACATTTGGCATGGTGCTATTTTGGATTCATGGGAGATTCATTAATATCACCCAACTGGCAAAATGGCATTGTTTTGTTGTCTAAACGATGTTGTGAATGAAAATCTGAAAAACAATGCTTTCCCGAAGTCATTTTTCCAAACGTCTAAATGACATCTAAAACTGGTCTGAAAAGTCTATTGTAAACACCATTTTAACACTGCTGTCCTCCATCAGAGGACAAATTTAACCTTACCATCTGATAAACCAGCCATGAAAATACTATTTTTATGTCTAAAGCTGTGAAATAGTGGTATTAAAGTTATGCAACTGTTCAATTCTAGCTATTTAGTTTTATGTATGGGATGATATTTTTTGCAAAGTTCCCCAAGATCTCCTATTACTTCTCACCGCCATCTTTGGTGACATCTTTAAATATCGCTTTTCTATGTCATTTCAACGTCAGAGTGACAATATCATTTTAACAATGAAAAATAAAAGTAAAAATGATACTGGTTTTTGTCTAAATTTGCCCATTTTAACCAATATCATCTAGACATCAAAACAACAAATTAGACGAATATTTGACCAAAAGGGATATCATTACAATACCATTTGCCAGCTGTGTAGGTTTCTCAGTGGTGATCTAGTTAGCGAAATGATCATTTGGCTCTCACCTCAGTGGCTGTTAGTTCCAATCCAACTCATGACAACGTGTGAAAAAATACTGATATTAAATACAAGAAAGGTCGACCAAACAGTATCACTTAACATGAATGTAAATCTAACTTTGACCAGCACATAATTATTACGTTAGTATTGAAATGTATTAACTTTGGGCATCTTTAAATTTGAAATTTCATATTAGATAAAAAGCGACATCTGCATACTTTTTCCAACCCAAGGACCAGTATATGGTATAAGTTGGAATGCTCACTAGGCACTAGCGGATCCAGGGGGGTCCAGGGGGGTTTCCCCCTTGAAAAATAATGTAAAGGGGTTCAACCCAAAGGGCAAAATTATTTCTTGACAGTGGTGTTAAATTTACAGGAAATGCACTATATTTTTACCAAAAATTTATTTTTCCCGGGGGGCATGCCCCCTGACCCCCTCAGTTATAATATGTCTGATGTGAACCCCCACCTTACTCAATGTGAACCCCCACCTTACTCGATGTGAACCCCCACCTTACTTAAAGGCTGGATCCGCCCCTGCTAGGTATTATTTTTAGCTATTTAGCTGATGACCCATGAAAATGACCCTAGTAAAAATTTTAATTTCTATTAATCTATCAAGTAGAAACTAGCCATTAGTAAAAAAAAATTCTGCTGAATTTCCTAAAAACGAAGAATTCGTGAAATTTTTCTCTGGTTAAGATTTCTGCTTAAACAGTATTCAATTGACAAGATGGCAACAACCTTTGTGAATCTTTGAGTTTTGACAGGGTGAAAGTTTGTCACGCATGAATGAGTCTGCACTCCTGTTTCCTTTTCAATATTAAATGTGTCTGCTTTTTCTAAATACTTCAGATAAACTGAAAAAAGGGTTACTGATAATTACTGGGCTTTTGCACTTGTTGGAATAATACTATACGGATTTTTATGTTCAGACTATCCATCCTACACTTTTCAAAATTATTCTTTAGCTTAATCCTCTCAGTTGGCTTATTCTGTCTTTGCTGGGTGTCAAATTTGAACAACATCTTGACTTAATGCCTCTTTAACCTGTTACTTAGCACAACATAAGCATTGTTTTATAAATATGATAAGAGCTGACCCATGAATCTTGAGAACCTTAAGCTTGTTTTATTAATGAGTACACAGCAATGGGATTGTTTATAGAAGGTTTCTTGTGGAATGAATAATCTCCCTATTCAGAAGTAATTGTTCAGTGTATCTTCATGGTAAAGGAACCTTTAGTATATTGAAAAACATACAGGATCCCATCAAGTTTTTTTCTTCTGTATATGTCAGTAATGAAAGGTAGCCTAGTGTTTGGCTACAATATTTGGCACAAATCTCACACTGGAACAAAAAGTATGGCTTCACTACAGCCAAAAGGATCACCTATACAGAATACAATTTGTAAGCTGTAACTTGATTGGTCTCCACTAATTAAAGAAGCTTATTTCAAGCAGAAATTGTATTATCGACCTTTTTCAAACTTCTGAAGGAGGTTAATTAGTTGCTTGTTTTTTTATATAAAGTTTACTTTCAACTTACACTTATTTCCATGTATATTACTATTGTCCTTTCCAGGGACCCTGATAATAATACATTCAGAGATCTCAATGGTCTTGAGACCTGTCTTTACAATTGTGAAGATGTACTGACAATGTAGTAGTTTCACTACATTGATTGAGTCATTAACCTACCTCACGATTGGAAAAAAATAAAATCATTCACAATCCAGGGGTGAATTTTTACGATAGGTTTCCGAGAGTTTTCAGAGTGACATCACCATTCGGCCTAGAAACCTTCTGATTGCAATTGATTCTTGAGAAAGTTGCAATTGTTTCCTGATCCATCTGATTTGTTCCCAAAAAAGTTTTAATCGGTTCTTGAATCGGCATGACTCGGTTATGAACCTGAGAAGTATTTGATTGCTACGATCGACTTAGGATGGAAAAAATTGCTTTATGAAGCAAAAGATAGGTTTAAGATTGGTCTGCAATTAGGTTCCCAAACGTGAGATCTGATAAGGTTTGGCGATAGTTTACGAAACTTTCAAACAGTTTAAAATGATCATGAAGACACCTTGAGTGTTCCAGTTGGTGGTCAAATGTTGTCAAATTAAAACTACTGGCTCTGAATTGGTCGTGAATGTTTGAAACCTGGTTTTCCAGCATTCCAAATGAAAAGATCAACATCCCGAAAGGACAACTTCTGGGGTTGTAAACCTATCGGGGAGCATTATCATGGATATGGGTCTGGTCATGAGCCTGGTCTAGTTTGTAAAATGCTGCCATTGTATTTATAAGTTAAATTATTATTTTTTTCTGTTTTTGTAGTTGAATATAGTTGAGTAACAGTTTATTTTTTAGCATTAATTATAAGGTACTTGTCCATGGATATAATGTATAATGAAGTTTTTATACAAATTGATGTATGTACTGACATAACGAGATATTTATATATCAGAATAACTGTTAGAGTAAGAAATCTAAAATTCGCCAGGAATCTAAAATTCGCCACCTCTAAAACCTTAGTTAATTTTATGAAGAAAATGATGTTTTTGTCTAAAAATTGGTATTTTTCAGTTCAAAAAGCCTTAATTTACAACACAGTCAACAAATCTCACCACAATTCATTTATTTTATTAGTATTTTGACATGTGGCGAATTTCAGATATGTGGCGAATTTTAGATTTCTTACTCTATATACAGTATGGGTTTTGATTTGTAATTCCCTGGTCGCACTACAGGTAGTATTTCCAGCAATTATAGATGGCAGGGAAATCAGTTGCATATTGAAATAGCAGTAAAACTCAGATATACACCTGTAACTACAGTTTCACTACAGAAGAGAATCAGAATTGGGGAAGACAATGTTGTGGCAAGGTAGCAGAAGACTGAAAGAAATAATCCGACATCCTGAGGTTAAAAGAGGTTATTGGCGGTAAGATTTTATACAGTCTATGGTAGGCGAAAGTTGTGGACATTTTAAAACTTCCACGGTAGTGACCACAGGAAGCAGGGAAAGACACAGTATGCAGAGTCAGCTTGCAGAAGTCTGACGGTATATGGAGGAATAAGGAGTTATTTAATATGGCTATACACATTGTAGCCAGTAACACCTGTAGCCGGATCAGGGAATTACATAGCTTAATTCCACTTAAATGTGACTGTTACTTTTTAATATCTTTTTCATTTGACAAAGCCTAGATTTCATGGTGAACGCAATAATAATTCTACTTCTTATTCAAACTGAATTCTATCATTGTAGATTACACTTTGTAATATAGTCACACTTT
This sequence comes from Sabellastarte sp. h YS-2021, assembly GCA_964017235.1. Lineage (NCBI taxonomy): Eukaryota > Metazoa > Annelida > Polychaeta > Sabellida > Sabellidae > Sabellastarte > Sabellastarte sp. h YS-2021. The sequence continues at coordinate 79,075,560 of OZ024934.1, read as the reverse complement.
ACCACAAAATCTTGAAATTAATTGCAATGTTTAGTTAAATTGTTCTTGAGAAACTATAAAACTTAAACTGTACTTTATTTTGTCAGTGCCTTTGAGTCACTACTGATGTCTTTGTATACCAATTCATGTTAATATAGACATTTAGTACACCAAACTGTACTTTTCTATGTCATCCTATTCTGACAATAAATGGTTAGTTTGTAATTGAATCAGATACCTAGTGACATTGTCTTATTAAAGCATGCTTTATTTGTTTTAAATATATACATGTAAACATAGTTCACATAGTTAACGTGTATTAACTTCTAACTGAAATATGAACAAAATCCAATTATTATTTGTATTTCACGAACAGTAAAAATCTTGTATGTAAACCATCAAAGAATGTCATATGTTAATGTTTGTACACTCCACATTAAAATTGTTTGAACTGTAAAGAAAGGTTGAATAAGTTCATCTCAAAACACTACAACTGTTACTGTAATTTAAGAGTAGTGTATATATCCGATATTCATACATTTTATTATATCATTGATCATATTCTATTGATCAGTAAATATAGGAGAAAATAACACTTGTAATCAGTATAGTTTATGTACTTGTTGGTATGTATAATGCAATTTACCTTCTCACAGAGAGCAGCCATGAAAAAACATAATTATCACTTAGGAAAATGAAACACAATTTCATGTCAGAGTGCTTGTCATGTACATTTTTAATATATTCAATAATCATCATAATTAATTCGTGCATAAATGTATTTTAAATTGAGGTTATGAGACCTTGTATCAAAAGATAATTCTATTCCTCATTCAACAGAAAGTGTGATGAAGGAATAATATTTTGACAGTTAAATTACTACTTGTTGAAAATATCTATTATAATAAACCTTTATCAACCAGAACTTTTTATTATCTTTTACTTTCTGAATAGTTAGAGATAGGGGAATTTCCCGTAAAATTTTTGGAATTTATTTACTGTTCTTCAATTCATGAAGGCATCCATATCTATTTGCAAAAACACAAAAGAAAAGAAACACGTTTATTTTGGAAGTTTAAAGGACTTTAAATATTTATAGAAAGAATTTCAACAAATCAAGCCTATACATATAGTTCTAGTTCTTTTTGGGTCAAAGGTCTAACTGAGGCCTAGTGGGTGACACACTTGCCTGGGAACACAGAGGACGTGGGTTCAATCCCAGATACAGGCAGATACATAGTGGCTTGGATGACCACTTAAAATGGCGGTCCTCTGTCATTGGGTCCTATCCCCAATGGCAGGTTAAAGAACCACAAGGGTGTTGATAAATGGTCATCCTCGAGCCTCTGTCTTTCAGTTAGGGGAATGTCAGTAATTCAAGAGTTGGACTGTACTTGTACAGTCAGATGGGTCATATAGGACAATATCTCCTGTAGTACATGGAGATATTGTGCTGAGTATAAATACCAAATACAAATACAAAGGCCAAAGTTGGGATTTTATGTCGTGTTCAACAGCCAGAGTCATATTGGGACAGGTCTTCAGCCTTGTCACTTGTGGGAGTAACATCCACACAGAGATAACAGTCTGTGATCAGATGCAATACCTACTAACCCAGTAGTCCACTGAGGACCTTAAGTTTTTTTTGCTTTGTTTTTGTTTTTATGGAGGGGGCATAAATATATACCTACTGACAACACAAAAATAAGTATTTTTTACAATTCTTTAAGAATTAAATCTGAAGTTCCTAAGCAAGTCAAAATCTATTAGGCGATAAATGTGTTTCAAGGAAGTAAAAAAGTTTGATTTTATATTGCTTCATGTATCACACTAGGACGCACTTCTAAAGTAATGAGTTTGAATCTTGTCTACAAACATAAGAATGACAAGTGGAGTTCTACAAAACTAGAGCGTTTTTTTTTTGCAAGAAGAAAAGTTCTCTTGTGTTGAAATATTAAGAATTCATTGGGATTAATTTATACCAATGCTCAATTTCTATTGACTTAGATAAATGCAGATTTTGGATGTCACTGGGAACTAAGTGTTAGTGTCAAAGGTCATAAGGCCACCTAAAGTTGCTTAAATTTGAGCCTACTGAAAATTTCCTCTTACATAGTTGATCACAGTTGTTGTTGATCACCAGTCACATACACCGTGCTTCCTTTTGGAATCCTTTTTAGGAATCAGTCATATGGCAAACAAAACAAATCAGACCATTGGACAGATTTTCATCAAACAACAGATAATCTATATTCCCTATTACCTAGCAACGGAGATTCATAAGATAAAAACCTTTTGAAAGGAAGCTGGCTCTTCAGTCTTGGTCTGACACATAAAAATGGGCAAATATTATTATTGAAAAGAAATTTTGGCTCACAGTTCAGATTCTAGACCATTAGTTATCTTCCAACCTTACAAATTGTGACAAGAATAAAAATAATTCTAATTACATAAATGTTAGTGAATATGTGTCCTAATCAGGTTTGAGAATAATGCCTTTTGTTTCCTGATCATTGCAAGTGCAAAATGTTAGCGTATACAGTATATGCTACTTTCCTTGACAACATTTGCTTGCTGTTGGTCGGCAGTTTACAGTACAGAACCCTGACAAACTGTATGTACTGGTTTCCTCTGCCCTTCCAACTACCTGTCGTGATATGACCTGTACAGTGTTGAAAGCGACGTAAAACCCCAAATAAATAAATAAATAAATAAATAAATCATCATACAACAGACTCTAATGTGCTAGGGCCATCAAGGGAGAAGTGAAAAAAAACCAGAATCCGGAGATACCAGGGCGACAGGATGGCTGTGAAGGGTATATATTAGCATTGTCAATATACTTATTTTCTTGGGATGAGTAGTGATTTTGAAGGGCAGGTACTCCGGTACTCGCGCCCTAGTTCTAAAACTATAATTTCAGAACTACTGTAACTGATGGGTGATAATAGGTGATACTACAAATATCTCCTCATTTATAAACTTTTAACTCACACATATTTTGGGATACAACCATTTGCTTTATTTCTTATTTGCCACCTTTTACGAATGACACAATAATCCTCTATATTTGGATAAGATTGCTTTTTGCCTCACCTGTCGGTGCATTCAAAACACCAGAAATGTTAGCTAGAAAAGACTTCTCTACATTCAAAACATGGTTGTTTAAGCATTGTCAACGCAGGACCCCTTTGAAAATCGTATTATGGCTATATTATTGGATATACACTTACAAAATAAATTACAATTGATTAACTCAATATTTTATAAGTTTGCAGCGATCTAGTTATTTCAACAACCTGCCAGCTACGACAAATCAGCTGTGTTGTATGTTCGAATATTGCTTTAACTTCTGCTAGGTCATGTGACTCCATTTGTATGAACTGGGATTTTGAAAATGCCGAAAAGTATCAACAAAAGACATGAAAATTTATTATTATTTTAAAATAACAGACAGAGGGTACTTTCAGCATCAGGTATATATTCGACAATTGGATACCCAGATACTAGTATTCGGATACCCGTTGAGATTACTAGTATATATCACCCATACATAGAATAATGGAGAATGCAGTGGAAATGTAGCAGAAGAACAATAGTAATAGTAGAACACCCTAAAGTTACCAGGGGTAATTGGCAGTGGCCTTCATACTGCCTATGATAGGCAGAAATTAGAACCGTTTAAAGCTTCAATCTGGGGGCCACAGAAAGCACAGAATACCACGGTAGGCAAACTTAACTGAGAGAAGCATGGCAGTACATCGAGGAATGAGGCGTTACAATAAAAAGCATATAAATGTAGGTAATATCACCTGTGTAGTGTGACCGGGGCATATGGTGAAATAAGTATATTACTGACAGGTTATGGTTTAGTGCTAGATGGTTGCTCCTGGGGATATTTGAATCACAATAAGCAAGGTAACACAACATTCAAGCTTGATTTTTAACTGTTCTAGTATTATATGACAAAAAGTCTATTCAAACATAGTTTACAAAGCCATAGAGATGTCATAGAGAATCAAGAGTGGCAAAAATGAGGTTTAAATAAGACTGAATAAAATTTGGATTTGAAGAGTTTTAACTATCCTCAATAAATAAATAGCACAAAAATAAAAAAAAATCATAAGAAAATATGCATTTCCTTATATATGTATTTTTTCAACGATATCAAGCTTTGGTTTTGTTCACCCCAAAAAGCAGCCGGTTTGAAAAGAAGGTATTGTGTGTCACATGTTATTATAAATCTGTTAAATTGTCATCAAATACTCAAAATAAATTGCAAAAACAGACCCACACAGTGAAGAAACATTTGAAGACCCTATTTTTGAGTTGTCATTAATGGGAACAAACGCCTCGTTAAAACCAAACTTGACTCTCTGCATGGACTGTGTTTGACACTTTTTAACACAGCATTTGTTTTTTTCTTCTTCAAATTTTTGCATGGGGTTTGCTTATTTAAATAAAAAAGGGCTGCTCTAATTTATATCCACTGTCAGTCTATACAGATTCATTTGTCATGATGGATGTTTAATTAAATATAATTTGAAACTGCACCAAATTGAACGGAAATAAATTACCAGTAACGACTGTAATAAAAAAAACCCGCTCTTCTAAATAAATGATATAAATCATATCTGAATGATATAGACTGTTTGATTACATTTTAAACTGTAACTCACATACATCATTAAAGGTAAAAAAATGACTGGTAAATGAAAGCCACATAAAAACTAACATAAAAATTGAATAGAATTATTTAATGTTGATATCATTTCCATTTTGCTAAACTTATTAAAATTATAAAGATTGAACATGCATGTCGAATACAAAAAAAATGTGTAATTCATAGCCATTCAAATAGAGGAAACCAAAAGAAAAAGAGGAAATAAAAAGTAGTTCAAAGGAAGTAATAGGGCCATTAAATCTCCGGGATCAATGCATAACATTCCACTCCTTTAGGAGATCAGGAGCGTCCATAGCATTCATTGCAAATGTCCCTCTTCATAACATAAAAAACATGCAGTATTGTAAATATATCACACAAAATCACAACAACTCTGAACAGGTAACTTCAGGTCCTTTCTCTCTCCTACTACCACCTTGTTTGGGGTTGGGCAGTTAAACAATATGAAAAGTAACTTGTAAATATTAGTATCATGTAACTGTATTTTAACAAATCACAATACATAATTGCATCTAGTAATTTATTTGTCTGGGGGCCACAGATAAACATAAACTACTTTTCCCCTAAGGTCACCTTAACTTACGCCCAGCTTTAGAGAGTTTGATGGGGTTAAGCCCCAATAGAATTGCTAAATTTTAAAATTTGACTTCAGTATGACCAATCTTAAATGAAAACCTCCAAAGGCCAATCGTAAACTCAACATTTAAAGTTAAAGCAAACTTTAACTCAGTTAAGGTGACCTTATGGGCATCATATATTAGACTAGAGGTGACCTCATTTTACAATCTGTACATAAATCTAGAATCAATGTTAGTGTATATTCCTAGCCAATACTTCCATTTCATAATGCTGGGTTCAAATCTGCACTGGGGCACTGGGGGAACAAAACAGTTCAAAGAAAGATGAAAATATCTTACTGTTTTCTTCAAACCAGCCTATCACAAGTCTTATAATAGCAATAATTCTACAAGATTGTACTTTGTTAGCAAATTAAGAACAGTCATTCGGTGTCATTGCCCTCTTCATACTTCATCCATGAAGCTGTCCTTGATTTGCAAACTAAATAAAAAATAAAAAAATGCATTTATTTCTTCAACTAAGTCTATAAAGTGAATGGAAATTTTGACAAACTGTTTTAGTGAGGTTTTGCATTATATCTATACAGGATCCAGCTCATTTTACATAAACAGATGTTATTTGAGCCCCATGTTGCCTTAGTGTTATTTAAACTCCACAATTTCATGATGCATGACATTACCCAGCCAATTTAACATGAATCTACAGGGGTGGCCAATTAATTACATTGTCCATTTTACAATATGCCAAGTTTTACATCAAAGACGAGCTTTTACTGTAGTCTCCTAACCTCCTTCAAATTTTCAAATAATCTGCCACACTGTGCCCTAGGAATCAAGGGGACCTAACTAGGTTTGATCCCTGGTACATGTAGATGAATAGTGGTTTGGTTGAGCACTTAAAATGATGGTCCTCTGTTATTGGGTCCTATACCCAGTGGCAGGCAAAAGATTATCAGGAATGTTGATACTTGATACTACTTGAAACTTCCTGAATGACATATACAGAAAAAAACTATATGTATCACAAATGGAAATGGCAATATTATACGAGTGTGTAGCACAATTATTATATTGTTAATCTTCATGAGTGATATATTATTTTCTGTTTATGTCTATTGAGGGATGTTTTCCTTTCATTATCCACCATTTTGTGTGATTTATCACTTTTTAAAGAGAGAATGTTAAAAATGATGTCACACATGCAGGGCACCGGTGAATATAAAAACCTCAATCTCTAAATTGCAATATATCGCAGTACCTTTCTGCATGGATTTTTATGCAAAAAAAGGGGCAGAAGCACTATAAAATACTTTTCTAACTATGTATAATACATATTCGTAAATTACAGTGTCTAAGATTTTAATTAGAAACTGGCACTTGTTGATGCTAATCATCCATAGTACAGAGGTGCCACCTTTTACAAAAAGTATATCCCGCTCTGTACATCCCCCTATATTGGTATACGGTATGTGGTGGATACTAAACGGTCATCTCTGTACACGTATATTATAAGGTAGTATTTGTAAAGGGCCAAACTGATGTGAACATTTCCTGGGGTACCATAGTCCATAACAGGATAGTCCAACTACCAGAAAAAGCCCATCTCCATCTTAGCTTCTAATAAGGGAGAAGACCATGTAGAGGGATGTGCTGGCCTGAACAGGTAGCCATAGGTCTTCCACCACCTAAATTCAGTGACACTCTCCTTGGTTCTGACGACTTGAGGGAGTTTGCTCTACTTTGTCGGAACAGCTATAGCAAAACTGCACATGTCTTTACTTTTATTGGATCTGGTTACTACAAATTATGAAGACCGGAAATGTGCAGTGAACGAAAACGTGTCGCTGAGCATCATTGCTAGCGTACATTATAATACGAGGGATATAATATTGTAAAAGTAGTCCAAATGGCTGTAATTCAGCAAAAGATATAATTCCTACAATAACTACATTTATTAACTGAATTAATAGACGTTCTTGTGTTAAAATCATACCAGTCTTTATAATAGCAATAAAGGACTTTGTTTGAGTACTGTATCGGTAAATAAATCACAAACATCCGGCCATAATGGACTCAGCCCTATCGGACTTTATCCATTATTCCGCCTGGAATTTTATTCGCCAATACAGTACTCAAACCTCGTCCTTTATTGCTACAATAGAGGTTCAACATCATCAGGGAATCTAAGAAAAGAAAATTCCATAGACGCTCAGAGCACATTCTGTTACATGAGTTCATTTTTGACTTAACATCGGATCAGATCTCAAACTTCCAAATAAGAGAACGTTGTTCTTTGTTGTAAAAGAGGACAATTCAATTCAGATACCAATGTCTGTCCATGTCTATGCTGAAGTATACCTTCTAGTCCTTAGCGGAAAAACATGGTGGAGATGCCTATCTTACGTAATAAAGGATTCAAATGACATTTAATGTAACTATTGCACTTGTAACAACATGAAATTTTTGTTGTGTTATAAATACAGTGAATATTTCCTCTAGATCTTTGCTATCAAGAAAGTCCAAAAAGTAAGAGTATCTATACAGGTTCAACAGATTTTGTATTTACTTTGACAAGAACCACATAATACAACAAGGAATCAACATGTCTGTGTGATTACATTGGGAGGTGGTAAATCAACATTAAACAAACTATTACTCTTTAGAAAATTTGCAACCAAATATGTATATATCTCTGTTATTGTGTCTTTTTATCTGAATCTTCAAAATTGCATCCTGTTTACAAGTTTTCTAAAGTGTACCAAGAAGACAAATACCTAATCAGACAATAAATGTTATATGCACATGTATTTGAATGAGTGTTTTATGACATGGTTTTACAACTTTTACCATTACATGTATTCTCTTTTCAGTGATTTATTACAAAGGGATTATAGCATTTCCAAGACTTGCTTTCTTTGCCTACTTTCAAGTTACAGTTCTGAGGAGGAAATATTCTAATATAAGGTTATATCAAAGAAAGGAACCTATGGTGAAATACTATGTTTTCAAACCCTTCACCATAGGCATAGGAGTAAAATGATTTCATTACCAAAGTTGTTAACCATTAACCATCACTGGGGCTACATTTCACAAGACTTATGATGTAGTCACGCATTTTCTGGAAGTACTGTAGATTATTGTTTTCATATGTTCAAGATTCTAATTTAATATTCCCTTTCTTGACCATCAGTTGACAAAAGGTTGGACCTCAATTTCAAATTTGGCTTTTTATAAGGGAAACGTTTCGTCACTTAACTACATTCCATTTTTGTGTATTTTGAGGTGTTATCTACAAGAATCAACAATGTCACGTGGCTGTGGACACTTTTGGTAGCAAAGCTCTGTAAGGAGCCTGCTCTGTCAGTTTCTGACTACCTTAACGTATTGATGTATTGACTGTGGTCAATGCTGTTGAAAATCTGACCTAGATCAATATCCTACGGTCACAGCTCTCTGGTTTTAAAACTGCAGACCCCGTCCAGGTTACTTTGAAGCAGGTTACTTTAAAACATTAATAAGTAAAATGAGTTATTATTTAATTGACTTTTTAATTTATTTTAGCTTTATTTTATATTACACATACATATAGAAAAACCAGAATGCCTAGGAACAAAATAAAATACTCCAATTAATACCAGAAAAAGGTAAATGTGTCAGTATGTCCAATATTCCCCTGGGGGACACTGCAAAGAAGATATACTGCAAATGGGATTAATATATTATTTATTTTACTAAAAGTTTCTTGTAAGATAAACAATATTAACACATAATAATACTCTAATAATTTCATAGTTAACATGGTAGTAGTCTAATGATTTACAGAATCAATCTGACCTTGATCAATTACACAAGCCAAGGTCACTGATAAGTGCATCATATAACACTACTGACATGGTAGTCTGATAAATTACAGAATACAGTCATGAATCTGACCTTGACAAATAACACAAGCCAAGGTCACTGGAAAGTGCAATAGAACCCCCCCCCCCCCCCCCCCCCCCCAGCTTAATAATTACAAAACAATTATACAAAGCCCAATACCAATGCAAATGCATGACACTAAGCAGCTGATGGAATGAAGAACCAGTGACCCTGGATGTTAACCCATATGACCTTGTAACCCGAAGTCATGTGGGAACTACAAAGATTAAAGCTATAAGGTGAAATGAGTAAATTAGACTGTAATGAGAGGTAAAAAATCCACCAAACAGCCAAGCTTTAAAATTAGGTGCTGTTGAAAAGTCTGTGAAACAGAAGAGGAGGCTGTAGGGACATTTTTGATGTACGCCCATATGGCATCAGATTTCCAGGTGCCATGGTGCATGATCTGGTGCAAGGGGACACCATGATGGAAGGCCCAGGCGGCTCCAGAACGCCTAAAATCATGGGAGGTCAATTTTGGTGAAAGCTGAAGGATATGTGAGAGCCTGGTCAAAAATATATGAGGGACAGAATCAGTTAAAGGAACTAGACCATGACGCCTGGAAATCCGAAATACTGGTTGATTGATTGACCCTGGTTGTTTTTGAAAAAGTCCATACAAAGAAGCTACTGGGCAAAGTGGTTAATTTTTTAACCATGAAAGTTGGATGGTCTTAATGTTAGATCTAGATTGCAACAAGTCAACTAGAACAGAAAGGGAAGAAAAAGCGGGACACAGGTGTTATATTTTACACAACAAACTACAGAATAGAAAAGGATTCATTGATGTGTCAACTGATATGCAACTGAATACATCTTATAAAAGTTGTTTTTTCCCCTGACAATTGTTGTTGGTATACCTTTCTGTATCCTACTTTGTGGTTTTTACCCTTAACATGAACAGAAGCTACTTAAAAGGTTCTGTTTACATACTGTGAATATACGAATAACAGATATGTTATTGGTATATGTGGTTATAAAATTGTAGAAGGTGTATCATGTATTTAATTGTACCATTAATGTAAAACTAACACATAGAAATGCATTATCAGTTCAACAAAACATAATCAGTTGTATGCTGTCATAATATATGTTTTATTCTTACTTTACATACTTTAACACTGTTGTTTAAAATGTACAAATTACATAACTTTTAAGTGGCACACTGCTCTCCTTTCCTCAATCTAAGAGTCACGTAATCTTTCAATATCTTTATAAAAAAAAGAAAATGTGAAACACTTGAGAATTTTTAAATAATAACCTCCCAATTGTTTTACAGGTAGAAACTACAAGGTCAAGAGATATCAGGTAAAATAGATTTATAAAAGGGCTTACTGCTTGAGGGGAACACAAACCTTGACCCAGGGTTCTGGAACCAGATATTGCAGAAAATTCTGTAGTAGCAAATGTGGATCTTGATCATCTTTAATGGGGTTTGTGCCACTGGTCAACCTAAGCTTGTGTGAAAATAAGTCCCAGTGGGATTAACAGCTTTTGGGGTATGGAGCAGATATTTTTGAAAAAAATTATTTTGATCCAGACACAGATAATCTTTTAGGAGGACCGAGTCACAGGTAAGGCCCATAAAATATTGTTTTTATTCATTGATCTGGTTATACTTTTTACAGCATACGCAAAGACAATCAAACAAACAAACAAATGGATGGATGTGATTACAATACTGCACTACCCTTTGGGGAGATGGTAATTAACTACTGAATCCATCTTACACCCCCCCCCCCCTTTCACCCATGGTACTTGTTAGTGTTAAAATTGTGAGAAATGTTACAAATAGAATGATATCCTTCACTTCATATAACTCCAGCAAATTATTGCAATGTATAGATTAATTTAAAAAGATAATTTAATGTTGATATATTCTGTGGAGTCTTATGCATTTATCAGTTTTAAGGAGAATACTTTTCTTTACAGTTTACCTGAAGTGGTTTGAAGACTAACATAAAAAAAGTGTTTTAAAGATACCACATGGTGCGGCAAAAACTTGTGATAGAGACATTATGAATAGTAAATTAGACTTGTTGTATATTCTGACACAACAATCTTAGTTTACATACTATTAGGAGTTTTTTTCTTGTCAAACATGCCAGTGGATTTTTTTAGCAAGATCACGCTAGGTTCTTTCATTCTTGGAGGCTTTTCAGTTTTAATGAAGTGTCATCTATTTGGCATTTTTCTTGAGAAATTGACGACAGCATTTGAAGCAGATGATATAATATTAACACAGCTTTTTCATTTTTTTTCCTTCTTTCACTAATTGCTATCGAGGTCTATATCTTGATTGGCAGTAATGTTTAGTTAAAAGTTTCTACTTGGATAATTGATAAATAAACATTTAGCTAAGTGTCAGTCTCACTTATCCATAGAGATCAGATGAATAAACATTTAAGAAAGGGTCCGTCTCACTTATGCATTAGATCAGTCAAAAACGTTCAGTAACGGATCTGTCACATTTCCCTGTTAGATCAGATAAACATATAATAAAATGTCAGTCTCGCTTGTCTATTAGATCAAATGAATAAACATTTAGCAAAGGATCTGTCTCACTTATCTGTTAGATCAGATGAATAAACATTTAGCAAAGGATCTGTCTCACTTGTCTGTTAGATCAGATAAATAAACATTTAGTAAAAAATCTGTTTCACTTCTCTGTTAGATTAGATAAATAAACGTTTATTAAAGGGTCAGTCTTGCTTGTCCAGTTTTCATCAAATCTGTTTCACTTCTCTGTTTGATCAGGTAAACATTTATTAAAAGGTCAATTTTGCTTGTCCATTTGATTAAATAAATAAACGTTTATTAAAGGACCTATCTCACTTGTCTGTTAGAGCAAATAAATGAACATTTAATAAAGGCGCTGTCTCACCTTTTCTGTTATATCAAATCAAAAAATATTTATTTGAGGATATGTCTCACTTGTCTGTTAGATCAGATGAATAAACCTTTAGGAAAGGGTCTATCTCACTTGTCTGTTAGGTCAGATATAGCATGATTTGGTAAAGGTTCTGTCTCACTTATCTGCTAGATCAGATAACTAAACGTTTAGTAAAAGACGGTCTCTTTATCCATTAGATCAGAATTAAGCATGAGTAATCATGGTGCAAACATATTGTGTGAATGATAAACGGGTATGCAGTTTTTTGTCTGTTCTGGCATAAATAGCAAAATTCGCATAGAATATTTGGGAACCGGTTATAGAAAATCTCATCATTTTAGGTTTTCTAATAATGGATACTTCATCGAAATGATGAAAAAAATACTTTTACTTTATATTGAGCAAGTCATGTTTACTTACTTAAAAATATCTCGTGAAAGCCTTTTCCAATTGTATTTTGGCTCATGTACGCCGTGTGAATAATTTTTACTGTACACTAACAAGCATAAGATCTACCAGATTTTGTTCTTTTCAAATCCCCGGTAACTGGTTTTGATTTCCCATCACTAAAACATATAGCACAGAGTAAATATAATTTCTGTAACAATCTGAAAATGGTGCATTTCACATCGTATGCTTTTACGCAAAATTGAAAACAAAAATAATACTATGTCACAAAAGTAAAGTTACATACTTCTGTGATGCAACTTTAAAGTGACAAAAAGTAGCTTATCATGTACTAAAGTATGTCAACGTGATGGATTGCAGTCATTTTAGGGTTTTTTAATGATCGTTTCATACTGATTGTAGTCTGTCCTGTTCAACTGGACATGTTCTGCAAAAAGTGAAAGGTCCCTCCCCTTAATCTCCACAGTGAGGTACAGGCAAAATGTATCAAATATCACATACAGATATACAGCTCAATTAAAGGTGATAGGTTTGCTGTCTTTTGTTGTATAATATTGAAACTAGAACTTGTTTTGGAACGCAAATATATTTACAGAATCAGCCTTACTTGAAATGGTCTGATAAGCATCGGGAGTGGTTTAACATAAATTCAAACAGTTTGATATTGTCACAAACTGTTCCCAATGGACTCCCCAAAAATGCATCCAATCGGGAAACACTTGAGAAATACCAGAATTTCCATACATACACACCCCGATCATAGGTTGCAATGGCTTTACGATGGTTCAAATTCAAAAGATAGACCTCCTGAACGACAAAAATAAGGGATAATATTCCAGTTGGGGACAAAATCACAATAATGGAACAGCCCTCTTACTATGGATGATAAGGGTTACAAGTGTGTCTATTTATTTATTTGGGGTTTTACGTTGCTTTCAACACTGTACAGTACAAGTGTGTCAACATGTGTTATATATACATCATTAGAAAGGTAATTTTACAGAGTTTCCTCTCATTTTTATTACATGAAAATCTATGCAGAAATGATGGAGATATCTCAACTTTAAAATTGAAGTTTTTGTATTCACTGGATCCCCCATATCTATGACAGCATTTTTATGAATTCTCTTTAAACATGGACTTGTATTACTTAATATTCATGAAAAATATTGAACAATAAAAGTAGAACATCTCTCATTAGACTCATACAAAAATAGATATCTCACTCATCAAGATAAAAGAAGGCCAAAAGGGGTTTCGTTCTTCTAGTGCAAGCCATCAGAGACATGAGTAGTGCACTGATGCGGTCACCCATCCAAATACTAATGTAGCCCATAGCCATTTAACTTCAGTGTTGAGACAGGTACTGATCCCACTACGCCGCAAAGTCTGGAGACAAAAAAAAAGTGTCCTCTAGAAGCGCGAGCCTCACTAGATCTCACACTTAATAATAATACCATATACACTTGTATAACATTGTCATCTACATTTGAGATATGCATGTATATATTTTTCATGTATGTCATTCAGGAATTTTTCCTGATGGGTTTTTGAAATGAACAGATTTCAACACAGCTTCTTTGTGCAAGAGAAAAACACTGCCATAATTGGGAGTAAAATGAAATTCAAGTCCCCTCTTAAAAGCATGTAACCTAATATTAATGATTATCTGTTTTTATGCAACCCAATAGTATTTATTATACAAAATAGAAAAATATTCTTCAACGTTGTTGTGCAATTAAAATAAAGCTCTTAAAGCTCAAACTAACTTAATTAGGGATTAACATCCTACTTAAGTTTTCAGCTGCACTAGCTTCTTAAAACAAACATGATGCAATTATGAAATTTCAACTATTATATTCAAACTTTGAGCCCATATGCAATAAGACGCCTTGACAAAGATATTAAATGTCAGTTCCTGTCATGAACACTCCTTATTGGAAATTATGGCTAATCTGGTTTCCACAGAATTTTTGTGGTTTTGTTGATAAAAAAGGCTATTCATAAGAAATAATAATACATGAATAAAAATGAAGTTGGTATAGAATTGGAAGTCTCATTATTTTGCGAAGAAAATGCCATTGCGAACAATATAAAGTGTGCCTATATTATGGTTTTGAAGTTTGGCGCAGATTGGAATATTTAAAGAATTGCCAACTTTCAAACTTGATACATCGACATTAGAACTTTTGAAATGAACTTTTGAACTTGATAAATCGACTTATCAATCAAGTTTTATTGATATACAATATTTCAGTAAGATATGTTCATCCTTTTTTGAGTTATTGTAAACACAGACAAACAGACAAAAGAATGCACACTGATATATAACCTACTTGGCGGAGGTTATAACCATTACATTAGAAAGGTAGCGAACAACTTTTTTGAAGCCAGTATCTGTTTTCTGCTACAATACACGTCACTGATTTTTGAGTTGAACGTCATTTCACAACGTCAAAAGTACCAGCTGTTACGTACTTCACGCTAAAAAAGAGCGTTGCCACGTTGAACTCCGCCCTGATCTTGTTTTTATTTATACTGTGTTTTTGTGCCACGTTTTCAATAAAACGTTGTTTGCAACCTCTGTATTGATGTAAGTCAATATTCCTAACAGGTTTCTAGCCTGATCTGGTGTGTCAGAGTTACACATGGCCTATATCATACTTACAAACAAATGGAAATCAACACATGTTTGGGTATCAATCTAATATGCCATATACAGGGGGGGGTCATGTTAGCGAACTGGACATCCATAGCGAACGGCAATCTATCATAACATAAAAAAGATAGATAGCAGGGGCACAGGGTTCCAACACCCACTTATTTCAATGTATCAATAAATAAATGATCATCTAACCACTGGTGAACCCTATCCCCCTCCTGTCTATTGTTTTAAATGTCATGGTAGATTGCCGTTCGCTATGGCTGTCCCGTTCGCTAACATGACCCCCCCTGTTGATTTGGCTTTAATGTCGCTTTAAACATATTGAAAAGGTCACATCATGATATGTGGTTGTGGAGATAGAAGACATTAAAGAGCATATAAATGGGTTCCCGATAGGTTTACATGCAAAAAGATCTCGCTATGACTTAAAAAGTTGGCCATACGATGACCACATAAGCCTATTCGTAGTTCCGAGTGCGCATGCTCGAGTCGATTGTTTATGTAGCGAAAGGCACATAAACAAGTACCACGCGGTTGAATGAAATAGACTAAAAATTGGGGTTAAAATTCGTGAAATTGTCATTTCTTGTTTGATTTTGATAAATAATACATCATTTTAAAGCTTATAACATATAGAAAGCATCTACGATGGCAATACCTCAACATTTTATCACAAACAATGCAAAAATAAAAAAAAGAATAATTACAAAAAAAAATTAAATAACTTTAATATTTTATTATTTCTGCTTTGCATGGACTTTCAGACCATAAAAGAAATTGAAGCTCTGTTCAAATGCGTTTCCAGTAATATATATTATATATATGTGTAAGAAAATCAAGTATTTTGGAATATGGGCATTTGTTAAGACCCTCAATCTTGCTGGGATTTGGGTGAAAATTGTTGTATATTCGTTTTATTATTTAACTTATTTTTACCATTTGAAGGGAAATTTTGTTTTCTGTATATTTTTAAGGGAATCAGTGGAAAATTGGTGAAGAAATTTGATCTTAGATGTTAAAAAACGAATTTTTGCCAAAGAAAGTATATAAATTAAGCATGCATATCTAAATAAATATTGAAGCTACAATGTATGGCTTTTTATACGATTTCTATGATGACATTCATTTCTTTTTAAAAGAGGCTTTACTGTAGGTTATACTGCTTTTTATTCTAATAAGTTTGGTTATATATTTGCTCATAAGTTATTGGAGGAACTGTTAAGTACACCACAGGTAAGGAAGTATTTGTAAACCCGAATTTAGCTTTAAATACTTTTTTCTCTAGATTTTAATGCAATGATGACCCCCACAAGTGTTGTTCAAATACCTTTCTAATGATAATATTATTATTTTGCATGTAAAGTATTTTATTAAATATTTTTGAAAAGATGAACACCTGTTGAGATCTACAATGGTAATTCCTTCAATCTGGTTAAAATTATTGATGTGGTTGTTTTATTGAAGCTAGCAGCATATAATATTTATACCAATTTAAAGGCAAATTATTGCAGGGTGTATGGATTTTTTATTTCAGGAAGTTTTGTTGTTTGTTAGCAAAGATATAATAAAATTGCTATATAGACAATTGGATGAGAAATGAACAATAATAGAAAAATATAAAGCAGAGTGTAAATATTCATATATAGTTTGCGAAATATACCTTTGTCATTATGCTGATGTGTAGGTCTGGTTAAAATAGTTTCTATTATAAATTATTTATTCAGATGCCTTCCCACCTTACAGGAATTTGGTTGAAGATTGATAAATATAAAACAAATATAAAATATGTATATAAATGCATAATATTCACACTATTTCAAAGGCGATTTATTACCTTTTCTTTTGCTTTTTATTTCGTAAAGATCCATTAAGTACTTCCAGAGATACAGCCATTTTATTATGAAAATGAGGACAAAAATTTGCCTATTTTCGCCCACCATGTGCATTTGTTTATGTGCTCTCCGTGGTTTGTTTATACCGGAAGATCGGAACTACGAATAGGCTTATTAGGAATAAGATAGGTTTATAACAAGGTGTACAAGTGTAAGATCAGATACGAATCGGGAAAGTTTACAAGAATTTCAAACCGTTTGAAATTATCAGGAACATCAGGGATTTCTATACAATATGTTTATAATGTTCAGGATGGTTCCGATTGAGGTTTAAAAGGTAAAAGATAAAAAAGATTCGACTCCCGATTCACAAAATTTTAAAATTTGGCCAATTGGAGCAAGGTGTACGATATTGCAGAAAAGGAAGCCCTCTTAAATTTCTGCATAGAAACTCCTTTTACCATCCTCCTCATCACAGGTTCAGTCAGGAATGGAAACAAGGGCCTCAGAGGTGAGAGTTGAGTGTGATACACATTTGGCCAACAATTACAGCTTTTAAGATGAATGTGGACTGTTAAGCCCCCTTCTCGTCTGGGCGGTAGTGTAAGGCGGCGATTTGCGGTCAAATTGCCACGGATTTTCTTCTAAAATCTGGTGTAAAATTGACTGTGGGATGGTGCCTGAGTTTCTGGGCGAGGTTAACCGCCTCCCACTACCTACAGTAGAGCTATAAAGTCCCAGTAGGTCCGCATCAAGGTCTGCTGTTTCCTTGATAAACCGAGACACAACCTTGTGTTTCCTTCTATATCCACAATATACGTTTTCAAGGCGGAAATTCACGGAAACAGACGACCTAGATCTTGGCAACATACTACAGAGTTCGGCTTTACCTCGGTGTGAGGCGGTCAGAAGCGATTTTTCAATATCTAGACGGAAGTTTTGAACACAACCAAAATTTCCGTGGCAAGGACAAATGCAGGAAAGGTTGCTAAAGATAGGAGACAGAAGTAGAAGGTTTAAAGAGGATTTTAGGAAGGTTGAAGACGGCTTTATAATCGTCATCTGCCGTCTACTGAAAACGTGTATATGAGAAGGGGGCATAACGAGTAAATTATCTTTTTGTGTAACAGACCGTGTTGAAAGTCGGGGAGACGTAATTCAAGTCTGCCCTTAAGAGTGTGATGGTTGTTGACATTTATACCCTGTATATGTGTAATTTAATAGTACATCTATTGTCTTGTGAAGAACCAAAATATTCTAAGATGTTACATGGTAAAATAAATTTGCTTGAAGAACAGAATCGGGCTAGCTTAATCAGGGATCAAATCTCTGTTTATGTTTTCAGTTTCAAACTACCTTTTCATACAAACATGATGCACAAATTAAAAGTATAGATAGTACAATTTTAGTGTACAATAGTTTTAAAAGGCCTGGGGGCAAATGTTAAACTACCAGTTCATGACAGAAGTACATCAGTTGATGACATTTGAGTACATTATTTCATTTGTTTTATACTAACCGATCTATCTAGGGTCGTCAATTTTACCATGGTTTATGTTGATAAAAATTTTAAATTGTTTAACAAAAATAATAACCAATTATATTAAGTTTCCACTGAAATTATCAGTCATGTATTTGACACCATAGTCGCCTAAAAAAAAACCCCAAAAAACCAAAAAAACAAGAAGGAAATGCTAAATTCCTCAAACTTAAATGCATGCATATCTTACTGGTTTGATTATATTAGTCTAAAACCTTAACATATACTTGCAAAGATAATTATCAG
This sequence comes from Sabellastarte sp. h YS-2021, assembly GCA_964017235.1. NCBI lineage: Eukaryota > Metazoa > Annelida > Polychaeta > Sabellida > Sabellidae > Sabellastarte > Sabellastarte sp. h YS-2021. The sequence continues at coordinate 79,056,814 of OZ024934.1, read as the reverse complement.
AAAATGAATCATTATTATGAATTCTACATGCATAACTTAAACAACTGTAAAATATTGAACTACAAGATTGTCTTTAATAACGTTCTCCTATAGTCTGCATGAGTACACTGTGTCTTCGACATGCCATAACGTCCTCATGCGCAGACCAGGTGATGTATTCATAAAGACTTAGTTATTTTAGAATTTTTCTATGAATTTTAAAAATTTTGTCTTCAGAAAACATCCATTCAAAATCTTAAAAAATCATTTAAATCAGCTGCTGAAATAATAGTGACTACTTGCTTATAGTCTACTCTGAGATATAAAAATATATAAAATGAAATCTTTGAAAAAAAGAATCATTCACGATTTAAAAGCAAGAATATGTAAACGACATTTATAATAAAACCACGATATTGTAATCAATGATGATCCTAATTAATTTTCCTAACCTCTGATGCTCTATTATTTTTCCTTCATTCCACTGAGAAAGGATGTAAATTCAAGTCCTGTATTCACCGACAATGACACAATACAAGTCAATATGATCCAATAATAAAACATTTCTGGTGTGAAAAACCTTGTCTATATGCATCAGCAGTGACACAATACAAATCAGTATGGTCCAATATTAAAACATTAACCGGTGTGACATACCTTGTCTATATACATCAACAATGACTCAATACAAGCCAATACGGTCCAATAATAAAACATTAACTGGTGCGACATACTTTGTCTACATGCAGGGACGGATCCAGCTTTTAAGCAAGGGGGGGTTCACATGCAACATACCATAACTAAGAGGGTCAGGGGGCATGCCCCCCCCGGGAAAAAAATTAAATTTTGGTGCATTTCCTATAAATTTAACACCACTCTCAAGAAATAATTTTGTACTTTGGGTTAAACCCCTCTACATTATTTTTCAAGGGGGTTCGAACCCCCTGAACCCCCCCTTGATCCGCTAGTGACATGCATCAACAGTGGCACAATACCAGCCAATACGATCCAATAATCAAAAAAAAACATTGACTAGTGAGATATACCCTGTCTATAAGCACAAATAATGGCACAATACAAATCAATATGGTCCAATAATAAAACATTAACTGGTGTGACATACCTTGTCTACATGCAGGGGCAGATCCAGCTTTTAAGTAAGGCCACTGAGAAAGGATGTAAATTCAAATCCTGTATTCACAGACAATGACACAATACAAGTCAATACGATCCAATAATAAAATATTAACTGCATCAACAGTGACACAATACAGGCCAATACAGTCCAATAATAATAAAAAAATGACGAGTGAGATATACCCTGTCTATAAGCACCAAGAGTGGCACAATTCAAATCAATATGGTCCAATATTAAAACATTAACTGGTGTGACATACCCTGTCTATATGCATCACTAATGACACAAATATAAGCCAATATGATCCAATGACGAAGTGTGAACTAGTGTGACAAACCATGTCTATATCCATCAACATTGACAAAACACAAGCCAATATGATTCAATACTACTAAATGAAATTGGTGTAAAAAACCCTTGTCTGTATATATATATATCAGCTGTAACTGTTATACAAACCAGTTGTGATCCAATTATAAAAAAGTGTGAACTGGTGTGACATACACTCTCTGTATGTACCATTTACATTACAATACAGGCCCATACAAAATGATTTTTATATTTAATAACTCTCAAATTTTTATTAAATTGGTAGATAACCTTAGAATACAACTTATTGTAACAGTAAAACTGATCGGAACTTACTTATGTTTAGTCCGATTTGAAGTATGTTTACCAGTTTATAGAAATGTTATATCACAGCATAGTGCATTGGATTGTATCCCACGTATCTCAAGCAACTTTAACTTTTAGGGATTCTTAATTTGCACAAAGTGGTACTGTATAGAAATTAGATTTGCCCATAGTCTTTGGTTTTGTGTCATTCATTAACTCTCCTTAAGGTTCTTTTTTACTTCAATTTGAATCTGAACCTTACTTGAGTTCACAGTGACATAAGAATTTAAAAGCAAGAACGAGTAATTGGTCAGAGCTGACAGTTTTTCAAAAAGTCATACAGTGTGTATATAATACACATAAAAGACCATCACTAAAATAAAGAAAAGTCTATAGTCAAAGTAAGGGTTTTACATCAGCAGCCCGAGTCATATTTGGACAGGCCCAGAGTGTTTACACTTGTGGGAGTAGAATACATACAGAGGTGACAGTCTGTGCTTTAGGCCACCAGGCCACCAAAAATCTATTATAAAAGTCTTTTCAGCACAAGAAAGTTTTCACGGAAGCTCCACAACCAGTTGCTACACAGTGCATTATGTACATGTCTTACATTGTCTGAAATAATTTGAAATGATAATCTTTTGGCATGAGCACCAGTAAGAACATCAAATAATGCAAAGACAACTAAGATGGCTGGGACACCAGCTAACTTACACTGAACACTAGCCAGGATGCCATAAGCCACCTGAATAAGAATACTGACTGTGTAGCTCAGTTAAGGTCAAGGTCCAAGATAAGTAAAGACATAGTTGGAGTGTAAATGCATATAGACTCATATATACAGTTGGGATAAGAACCTTTTATTTTATATAATTCAACAAATACGACATGTAAGGTATTCAACATAAATGACACACACAAATATAACTATAATGTTAAAAGACTAAAAGACGTTAAAAGGCCCACTTAGAACATATCTGAAGCTGGGGAGCTTAAGAATAAAGTATGGTACACTGAAGCAGAGAACTTTTTACTTGTTGACACATAACTGGTGGAGCAGTGTAGTGTTGATAAGATGCACATAACCAGGCGAAGATGTAGTGCAGGTGATGTAGGGAGAGGTGGCTGGATGCGTTTTCACCCAAGAAAAATTCAAATAATACCGAAGAAATATGTTCTGGACGTAAGAAGGTAAATAAGGTGTGAACACTGCTTTACCAGAAGTTAAGCTGACAGTTATTCAGGCCTTTGGTTTGACCCTTGCTTTGAATAAGTAATTAACTCTGCTGTTATGACAGAAATTAGAATGACACTAGCTCAGGCCCATATGGCTTGGCCTGGACGTTGAAACACCAATTAGACCTTGCCCTTAACTGAAATGTTGTGTCAAACACAAGTTATAATTCTCCTAATCATAAGTTTATAACATTTAATCTCTACACAAATGGATTGTTAAACAAAATTATTGTTCCAAGAGTTATACAGCTAGATTTATCAGACTATCTTGGGTTCGTTAATCACAGAGACAGTTGATAATCAAAGAAAATAGATCTGGGAATGCTCAGTTCAATGATTAGATTTTACACCGTTGTCTGGTAAAGATATCAAAAGGAAATGTCAAATTTTTCAAAGTGAAATACATAAATATTCAATATGCAGCATTCAGAATTAAATTGTATTTGTCTAAGACTCCTTAAAATATACTTGCAAGAATAATGAGTCACTATTATGAATTCTACATGCATAACTTGTAACTTTAACAGAGGCTAAATGAAATATTAAAGACTAACAATTGTCACTATTATAACATTTTCCAATGTTCTGCCTGAATTCGTTATGTCTTAGACATGCCATAACATTGCAATGAGCAGACCGGGGGCTATATCCATAAAGCTTATAATCTCCCGCTTGCGGCTGAAGGCCGTGGTCGGGAGATTAAAAACGCCTTCCGTACATGCGTGTGTGCGTCCGTCAAGTTTTTGCATAAACCTTAATATCTCATTCATTTATAAAGATATCTTCACCAAATTTGCAGGGAATGTTTATGGCTATAAAAACCTGTGTCTCTGCTAAATTTTAGCCTCATTTTGAAAAACAAAATGGCTGCCATAGCTAATTGTTTGAAAATCATGAAGGTGCTCTATATCTTGAAATATTCCAGCTAGCTTCATCAAATTTGCACAAAAGCTATATGGCTAGAAAAGCTAACCTGATAGTAATTTTGGCCTAGTTCAAAAAACAAAATGGCCGCCATATCACATGTTTAATGTCAAACAGGGTTATCCTATTGAAAAGGCCTTATATCTTCCCAAATATTGCTCCTAGAGGTTCGGAATGTGAAAACAACTTGTGGAAAGTCATGGCCTGGGAATCTTTTCCAGGTGTTGAATTTGACCTTTGACCCCTGCTTCAAGGTTAAATGAGGTCATCACACTAAAACATCCTTATTTCTCCCTTATTATTGGTGCTGTCAGAATATAAAGACAGACCATCAAAAGTCCTGGCCTTCAAATGTTTTGCCTGAGAAAAAGTTGAGCCTTATTTTGAAAAACAAAATGGCCGCCATGGCCAATTATTTAAAAATCATTAAGATGCTCTAAAACTTGAAATATTTCAGCTCGGTTCATCAAATATGCGCAACATATATATGGCTAGGAAAGTTAGCTTGACAGTAATTTGGCCTAGTTTCAAAAACAAAACGGCCGTCATATGACCTGTTAAATGGGATTATCCTATTAAAAAGGCCTTATATCCCTTATCATTGCTACTAGGGGTTCCAAATGTGAAAATGACTTATACAAAGTCAAGGCCTGAGACTATTTTTCAATTGCTGACTTTTACCTTTGACCCCTTCTTCAATGTCAAGTGGGGTTATCTTACTACAAAGGCCTTATGTCTCCTTTAGTTCTCCATTATTACTGATGCTAACGCGGGAGATAACCGCTGTGGCAGTGGCCTTGTTTTATTTTTCTATTTATAAATAATTTTTATTTGTCTCAAGAATTATTTTCAACATGAATAAAACTAAAATAATAGTGACTGTGTTTTTGTTTGTATTTTGAATTATTCTTAAACTAATGAAGACATCTTGATTGAAATTTTTATGTGTGTAGGGACTGACTAAGGAAAGAAGTACTTTGCTTTTAAGAAAGATCCAGACCATACTTTGGATAAAGGAAAAGTCCATAGTTTCAACAGTCCAATGTTTAGTGATTTTCATGGTTTATTATCATAAAGGTTAAAATAAAAGAGTAACATTTGGGTGAAATGACAATATTGGGATATTCGACTGCTTTGGAAGAGATCTGCTCTCTTGAAGTGTTTTATAGTTTATCTATAATCCCATGGGTAAACAAGGCCAAAAGGGGTTTCGGTCTACTAGCGCTAGCTTCAAAGCCATCAGAGACAAGAGTAGTGCACTGAGGCAGTCACCCATTCAATACTAACGTAGCCCATAGCTGCCTAACTTCAGTGATGAGATAGGTACTCATCATGCTATGCCACAACTCATGATAGTCTGTAGACCTAATGAAAAAATTGATCTCTAGAAGTGCAAGCCTCGCTAGAGCTCACGCTTAAAAAGTTTGTGTATTGCTTGGCAATTCTTTTTTTTTTTTGCTTGTGTGGGAACCAAAGTACTAAGACCCCGTTATTAAAAGCAGAGTTAGATTTGATGGAATAATGTGCTCATGTAAGATCTGGAAACATTTCTTTATTATAGCACAGTCAAAGTTGGTGTTTCACATCTTGATCAGCAGCCAATGTCATATTAGGACAGGCACCATCATCATTGCCACTTGTGGGAGTCCAATCCGCAAGTTTATTTTGTCTTTTACATTACACCTAGTATCTTATCGGTTATATTGCGACAAGGTAGTTGAAAGGTCCGAGTACCCCATACTTGGTTGAGGTTCTGTGCTGTAAAACCTGCCAAGCAACTTCAAGTAACTACCACCTTTTCCACACGAGGTCAGCCCGGGATTCAAACTCTGATCTCAGAGGTGGGAGGCTGGTGTGTTATCACTTCCCCATTGTGACCCCAAATCCTCCAAGAGGTAACAGCCTGTGATGAAGTGCCGAACTCAACCAGTAGTCCACTAAAGACCTCTTTCGTTATAGCAAGATATGTAATATAATCATGTCTATTTCTTATTCAAACAGCATTGGCTCCCAGAGATTTTCTCTTGAGCTCATGTAGTTACAATAAAAGGATTGTGTATATGGAATTAAAGGTTAAAATCCATCTGGCCAATATGATGCTAAAAAGTGATCATCCTAAACTATTTCTGGTAGGTGTCCCAATATTTATACTGGGAAGCACTTGTAGAGGGCCAATTTAAAAAAATTTGATGATTTTTTTTTGTCTCAAGAATATGATTTAATTCTTTCCGGAAATTTGATCACTACTTTTATTGGCCAGGACCTACCCATGTAAAATTTTAATGAAGATCCACTCGTTACTTTTGGCAGTGTTGTAACTACAAACAAGCAGACAGAAAGACAAATGAATACGTCCCAAGACATAGTCTTTTGGTGAAAGTAATAAAAATGAAACTGCTGTGTACACAGGGTTTCACCACCATGATGTGTACTACTTCAGCAGTTCCCCGGAGTGGGAATATTGGATGTTGCTTACCAGTAGGGATGGATCGCGGTACCAAAATGTGTACATTTGGAAGCAGCCAATGCAAAACCGTTCCGATTCCAGGACTCTGGGTTTTAATTAACCCCAATAAAACATGGATGTTTCTTCTCAAAGAAATCACAATAAAAGTTCCAGAAGGCACAAAATATGGGATAAATGTGTGCAATTTCTTCAACTTTATGCTTTGTTCCCAGTATTTTTAAGCTTCCCATCCATTACATGTGCTGACAAGTGAGATTTAGGTCATAACCAAAACTTTGCAGTTCTACTCAACGTAATTGCCATAAAATTCCACAAATACGCAAAATATGGGATAAAAACTTATAATTTCTTCAGATTTTCAGTATATTTCTAATTTTTAAATTTTTCCTCCCATTATATGTGTTGAAAAGCAAAGTGGAGGCAGTAAAATTGCGTCACAATGTTTTAGTTAAATGCTCTCGATAGCGAGACACTGGGCCTACCAACCCATCCCTTCTTACTAGTGCACAATAGGTCTCAGTGGAAAATCTTGACCAAGTAGTATGCAATTCTTGCCTCATTCCCCTAAACTATCTAATCTAATATATACTTTTATAGTGCTTAATCTTCACCATTTGATAGACTCTAAGACGCAACAATATATAACTTTATTAAATAGTTGTAAGTCTATTGCCATAGCCAAGTGATAGCCGAGAACACATAGGGTGGCAGGATGGCTATGGTGGATAGGCTTTTGCAAATAGATACCCTTCATGTTATGACAATGTACCATGTGTTGAAAGTGACAATAAGCCTGAATTAATCATTAACCAGCAGTACCTGAGGGAGCACAAACCCTCCACTGAGATTCGGATAGGGAACCACAAAACACGCAAACAATCCTGGCGTCCCAGTCTATATACTGATCATCTCTGAGGAGAACCAAGCCACGAGTAGACCGCAAGTTGTGTTAAAAAATATGATCATATAGTTTTGAAATTAAGAGTGTGGACAAACAAATGGATAGGCTTACAGCCCTGACCCCTCTCTGCTTTGGGAGCAAGGATAATCAATACTACCTGATGTGATATGACAAAAACAATGTTTCAAAGGAAAAGTTAAACTAGACCTACGCATTGGAGAACCGATGCAAATCTGTATCCACTGGAGAGCCAACTCACCAAAGCCAGTGAACCATCATTTGACCTTGAAGGAGGAGCCAAAGGTCAAATCTGACAACATCAGAAGATTCCCAGCCCATGATATCTTACAAGTTGGTTTCACATTGCAAACCTCTAGGATCAATAATAAGTGAGTTATAAGCACTTTTAAGTTTGGGTGTCCTCGTTTGACCTTGAAAGAGGGGTCCAAGGTCAAATCTAAGCACATCAAAACATTCCAAGCCCATGCTTTCCTATAAGTTGATTTCACATAGCAAACCTCTAGTATAATAATAAGCGAGTTATAAGCGCTTTCAAGTTTTTCTATCCTTGTCTGGCCTTGAAGAAGGGGTCAAATCTGAACACATCAGAAGATTCCCAGCCCATGATTTCCTATAAGTTGGTTTCACATTGCAAACCTCTAGGACCAATAATAAGCAAGTTATAAGCACTTTTAAGTTTGGCTATCCTCGTTTGACCTTGAAAGAGAGGTTCAAAGTCAAATCTAAGCACATCAGAAGATACCCAGCCCATGATTTCCTATCGGTTGGTTTCACATTGCAAACCTCTAGGACCAATAATGAGGGAGATATAGGCACTTTTAAAGTCCGCTATGTGGGGTACTTTGGCACTCCGTGGATGACCTTGAATTAAGAGCTTCAAAGTCAAATGTCTGCAAGGTTGTAGAGGAAATGGGTATCTGTTATACATATCACCTATGAAGAGATTTATCCTTCTATCTATGAGAAACAGCCAGTAGAAAAATGTAGATCATTTTCAAAGAAATGCCCATGGCGGCCATCTTGTTTTTCAGAATCAGGCTAATTTTAGTTCCAGAGAACCTTACCCCCAATAAAGATATCCTGCAAATTTGGTGAACCTAGCTGGTGTAGTTTTCCTCTGAGAGCTTTAACTCTGAAAATCTCTCTACGCGCGGTGGTGGCGGAGGTGGCGTAGTGAATGCTAAATCAAAGTATCCACCGGATGCGTAAATTTCTCTACGCACGGTGGTGGCGGAGGCGGCGTAGCGAATGCTAAGTCAAAGTATCCACCGGATGCGAACGCTAAACCAAAGTATCCACCGGATGCCTCTGGTGGATACAATTAAAAGTTATCGGTATACTAAATATATAGTAAATTCTTTGTTGAATGAAAATGAATCAGTCAGTATAAGAAATATATATATATATATATAATAGGTATGAAGAGACAAGAAACAACAAAGGTAGGCAATAAAATTTTATTTCTCTTTTTTTTTTGCACAAATATTCCAATACATAATGCGGCTAAAATTTATATCATAAACATTTAAAGTTAGGGTCAGAAAAAAAAACAAAGGGTAACAACCTTATGAGAAATCTAGAAAACCTACCATAATGAAATATATTTTCCCTTGTCAAATTTATAACTTCAAAATATTCTTTAAAATAAAACCGAAACTACATTTATTTCTGAGTGGCATTGCCTTAAATAACAATAGATCTTTTATAAAACTGTTAGCACCTTTTCATGAGAAAAGTGATTTGAATAAAGCATGTTAAAACAAAAGGTCATACTTTCAGAAGGACAAGAAAATTATAAATAACCTTTCCCACTGATAAACAGTCAATGAAGCAAGTATATTAATTGTTGGTTCTGAATAGTTTATTTAACCTATATATCTCACATAACCTCCTGTATTTTCTGTTTTTATCTGATCACCCACCTCAGAGGCAAATTTTACTGACCACTGGCATAGACTCAACTGTATCAATTGATATTGTTTGAACTACTTCCAAATGCCAGATATTGGCCAATCCTGATTACCAATGGTCAACACCAATTCTTGTTTTACCCCCAGATAACAAAAGGTATCAGCAGTTGATACATAAATATCAGATAAATATCAGGACAGGAATATACAAGAATAGCTAAATAGAGTTATTGCTCCCAAGCACTAATCTGGCATGATCCGGAACAATATGCTCCAATCCATGACCTCTTTTTATTGAATCAAATGGAGAAAACATATATTTAAAAACTGGACAATAACTAAGGCAGTTATCGAGACTTTAGTTGTAACATTCTGTTTTATATGTGCTGATGACACACACAGATCCCAGAGAAATTACTTCCAAGAAATAAGAATAAGAATTGTTGTATCATTTTGTCATTGGCACACACTCAGACAAGGTATGGCATATCGGTTTCGACTATGTTATTGTAGCATATTTGATTTGTTGGCATCTCTGAGAGTGTCCATAGGGCTTAAGTTTTAGTCTATATATCTTATGAAATATTCTGTTTTGTTCAAGTTTTTTTTTTTGCCTGAACACCCACTATCAATTTGCCAATCACCAACCCTGATTCTATTCTCCTCAGTTTTATTTAAAGTGTTTCCTTATGCTGCCGTCCCACTTTCACAAGTTTTTTTAAATGCGCTTTTGTTTGTGTTTTCTTTAATTGTAAACGTGGATGTCTGTCATGAATGATCATGTAGAAAAATGGCAGAATAACTTAACAAAACAGATGATATTTATCTTGAATGAAAAGATTGATGCATGTTTGGAATCATTGGCGTCTATGACCTGCTTTTGATGGCCATGATTCTTTAAGATCACTCACAACCCCAAGTCCCAATGTCTGTTAAGGATTAAATTGGTTGACTCATAGATTAATCTGCCCCTGGGGAAATGGTCACTCAGTTCCATTTTAACAAGATGTTTAGTCATATCATGAAAGGAGAGGGCAATGTAGGTTATATCACTGAAAAGAGACCAAATAAACGGTGAAGCTTAAAAAGTCTGTCCCCCCCGTACTATGTCTCATTTGTAATGGTTTTTGAATGTGTCAAATATTTTCTATGAGCATTTGCAGCTATTGCCGTAACACTCCCAACCTTCACATTGGAGAGGATTGATCGTATGACTAAGAAGAATTAAGCATGGAACAGCATAATCAGGACAGCAGGGAGGGAAACTCATAACAGTGGAACAGGGGTATTTCACCTTAAAAATAAATCTTTATTAAACTCAAAGGAAAAGTGTGGTTTTAATTAATTACCTCTGCCAAGGAGGTCTTATTTCCAAGACCATTTTTTTCTGTTTGTCTGTTTGATTGTTAGTAAGATTACACAAACACTACGATGAAAACAATCAGAAGATGGGTCTTGGCCCAACTTAGAACCCAATAAATTTTGAGACTGATCCGGATCACCAGCTGGATACAAAAAAAAATCCGGATTGTCCCCTTTACTTGTAATTACATGCCTTGGCAGAGGCCCGTGCTCTCTGGGTGCTCTTGTTTAAGATACATAAGAAATTACGATCAGTGATCCATCGATCCAAAATTCTATTCTATATAACTGGATTATGTACATCACCACATATCCCTTGCATATTATATACAACAAAAAGTATTAAGTGTTCTTTCTTTAAATATGCAATAAATATCACAGTTTAAAAAAACACGAATCAGTAAAATATATATATATCAAGAATTGACTCCATTGTGACACTCCAGAAAGAAAAAAAAATACAAACAAAAAAGTTACAACAACAAAATATTGTATGTTTTGGATACTTTTAAACTTGTATATTCACACCCTTTGTCAGGTTTGAACTCCTCCAAAATGGTCCAACATTTTTATTCTTAAAATAGCTGTAATTCTAAGACATTGCTTAGACGTTGGGCATACCTATACACAAGAATTCTTAGAATAAGAAAAAAGACATTACTTCTCGACCAAAAAATGATAAGAATAAGAAAAACATTCCTTAGAATAAGCAATTTTTTTCATAAATGCAACAAAAAGTGTATTTTTATAACAGTTTTCCCGGCAAAATACCAATACATCTTGTGCAACTCTATCTTATCCCATTTGATATTATTACTTTTGATATTCTTAAAATTCTCTGTCAATTAAAAATACAATTTCTTATTCCCACGCATTTTTATCCTTTTAAAATATAAATAATTTTAGCAGCAAATGTGCCAGTAATCATTAGCCATGAGAGAACATCTTGATACTGTCAAATGAAACCTGACAAATGTAGTATAAAATGGTATATTGTTAATATTTTAAGTTGTGACGTCACTGTTCAACAATGTTCTGAAATTCTAACATCATGGTGGAGTTGTCTCAGGGATATAATTTGGATAAATAAAGAAGGAAGAAGAAAAATAAAGACGAATATACACTAAGTAGACCCCAAAACTACACCCTTTGGGTTTTTGCTTTGATAGGTTTTAAGAAATTTTAATATTCAACACAAATATAAAATTGTATGACACAAAGTCAGACTTTGGAGACCTGTTTTGAAACGGAGGTTGATTGGGTGGGTTGGGTGGGTAGTGGGGGGTTATCGCGGAAGTGTGAATACCACAACACAAGTATAACTTGTCACAAAGGGAGCCAGAAGATAACTATTAGTTTTATATATTTTAATTTTTCTATATTTCTTTGGTTTATACACAGCCACCAGTGGGCTATTCCTCCTGGAAAAAAGATCAACTAACATCAATATTTGGTCATAAAATAAAATGACCAGTAAATATCAGTCAGGCTTGTTAGTTGTCCACAGCTTATTAAATACTCCATATATGCACATACTTTAAAACGGTAAAAATAATGATAATTTTAAACCAAATTTTAGTGTCACCAGCCAAGTGTATTTGCTAAATTAATGCTCAATGGCTATTTTTCCTGCTACACTATCCAGCAATAGCCAAGTTTAGAGATACAGTCTTTCTATACAAGTTTAAGAGTAATATTAACAGAACATAATTATGTAAACATAGGTCACAACCACAAACAAATGCAACAATAAAAAGGTATTACTATAGCATTCATAGAATCTGGGATGAAACCAAGGAAAACTTATAATATACACCAAAAATCCTACTAAAGGTACATATTGTTTTATATTGAAACATTTTCCAAGCACACACTCACATTTATATATAAATAAATGAAGATATATTTAAAATCTGTATATATATTGCAATAAATAATTGCATGCACTCTCCTGGGAATGCTTTTATCATTTATTAACATTAAAAGTCAAAAGATAATTCTAATATTCTCACACTATGTCTAACTATACATCCCATTCTGCAAGTGCTTTTCACACTTAATGTGTGCAATTAATTCTGTAAACTTGTTTTTTTTATATAGTTTTATCATAAGCTAGCTTTAAGTAGTATATATACCATGCTCTCCAGGATTTGTGACTTTTGAATTTCTACATGTACCTTAAGGTCATCACTAACGTACTCGGATAGTAATTGTCTTTTCCAGTTCACTTATCTGGAATGTAGAACCTCTACAGTATAGGTTCAAACTTCAACTATCCATATAGATCTCAGTTTTTGAGCCATAAGAAAGCAACAAAATATGGAAAGATATATCACACTTTCCCCCATCCCCACTGCATTACAGTTAATGAAAATATTATCTTTTGTATCCTGTAACTGTGGAAACGAATGTTTTCCATGTAGGCATCCGACCGGTAAACATATGTAAAACACAAATATATCCATATGCTAAACCGGTGTTACTTTGGGGCTGTTTTCACGACTTCTACTGTAACCACTAGATATAAGTTCTCTTTGATCTTCAACTGTGAAAAACTTCAGAGCATCTTGCAATCTGTTCACCACCACATATCGATCATTACCTTTATGCCATCGTTTTGGGTGGAAGGGCATCTCCTTGACCTTGAACTTCATCTCTTCTGGCTTTGGGGGTATGGGAGGTTTAGAGAACTCTGAATTTTCAAAAGCTTTGATCCTCTCCAGTATGGACATTGGAGGTGGAGTTGGTGGAGACTGGGGTGCTAAGACTTTCATTTTATTGTGATCTACCTTATTCTTGTTCTCGTCTCTTACAGAGTCTGAGCTATCTGAGCTGTAGCTAGCACCGCTTGATGTACGTTTCTGAGACACTCGGTTTCTACAGTTATCAACAATGGGAGGAGATGAGGCATCAAGGGAGGAGTCTAGAGATGGTACAGTGATACTAATGTCCCCATCTTCACTGATGGTGCTTATGGACATACAGTCTTCACTGGTAGTACTTGTATTGTGACTGTCCATACCATCTGTACTGAGCTCACTGTCTGTTTTGATGCTACTGTTACTATCAGTATGATGGTTTGCACCTTTCTCAAATATGAGCACATTTCTGTTCAGTTTTGGAAACTGGTGAGACTGGTTTAAATTTTTATTTAAAGATGGTCCTTTCTTGATATTTACTTTAAGACTATCCTTTTGTACAGGTTTAACATTGTCACAGGCATTGGGAGGCTGTTTTGGTTTCTTATTATCGAGACCTTGGGTCTTTTTCACATTGTTCTTTACCATAGCCACCCCATTGTCACATTTATCAGTGGTGCCACCATTGTCTAATCTATCTGCCATGTCTTTTACACAGCCTCCAAATCCAACTTTTCTTAGACCATTCTTGTTCAAACCAAACCTCCCTAGAGTAGGCTTCTCTTCTGGTTTCTTGTCAATGGTTGAACCAAATTTACTAACACCTTTAACAACTGGGCAGGTAGTGCCTTTATTGTCAGATCCACCATTCGCAGTCTGTTTGGTACTAGATCCTTTTACTGCGAGACTGGATGTCTTTAGACTGACACATGCTTGATCTTTTTGCTTGTCACACTTATTCATTATGGCATTAAACACTTTATCTTTTCTGATGAAGTTCTCCTTGCCTTTGTTGAAGAACTGGCCCACATGCACCATCTTGGGTTTTGGTGGAAGGATGGTTTTCAGATCAGGATTGTCAGCTAGGTTAGTGCTACAATATAGTAACATACAAAAGATATATTAAAGAATGTACATTCGTATTGTATGTTGATACAGTTAGTATAAGATCTTATGCCTATTTCTGCTATAACCAATGCAAAAACATTATGCAAACATTCTCAAGAATGGTTGTGAATAAAGTTGTGTCTTTCTTTAGTTCCAACACCGTAAACTTACTTTTAGCATGAAATTACAAAAAAATATTCCCGTTTAATGGGTGATAAAACAAAACAAATTACTGTTATAGCTGCAATATTTTACACAATGTATAAATTGCGTCACATAAAGTAGTAATTGTTAAACATGCTAATTTAAGAAAGAAGGTGACACGTTCTACATGACTGACAACTCCTTAAAGACTGAAAATTTGTTTAAAAGATTGTACACCATCTTACAACTAAATAAGTTGACTTACTTGACAATCCTCTGCAAGTCATAACCCATCCTTCTGAGAGCTATAACAGCATTGATACCTTTCTATAATTGAGAATTAAAATAATAAAACAGCTTTGTTCAAAATAACATAATTTTGTGGACTGAAATCTATAAGAACGTTACAACTTAAAGACATTGACTTTATTAAAACCATTTATTTTAGTAGTCAAGTAATTTTATGAAGCACAATGAACATTGATGTTCCCATAAACGGATCCTTTGACATAATGTTAAAAGTATAGGTTAGTTAGTACCGGTGCAACAAGCCAGAGTAACCCCCGGGCCATAATGCAATGTTAGGTCTATAATCTTTCTCTTGAGGTGGAAATGATTAGTTTGTTTATTATACAGTAGCTTTCAAATGGAACATTAAATAATTCTGTGTAGGATCGGGCACAAGAAGCAAATGCTTGAAAGAGATGCTAACCGAGCCTGTAGTTCTAAATGATTTGCATGTGTGTCTATTCTCTAAATTCTAAATAATAAAGTGCTAGCATTTGAAAATTAGCCCAACCTTGTCAGAAATGTTTTTAATTGTTCTCATTGCCTCTGGGAACCACAATTACAGGTTACCATGGGGAAATTCCTAACCACATATCTGATTAACTAATGATCAAAACATTTGATTTTTTCATTATTGAACAAAAAATATATTCTTAGTTATATTAATAAAATGTTTCTATATTTCTGTTATCTAATATACAATACAATTTCTTCTATCAGCATTTGCCAAATACATATTACACATATTTATACATATCCAGGTACCACATCTCACACAGGTGCTAAAAGCGTCTTATATGTCTAACTTGTTCACCACTCTTGTATTTGAGCCCTCGTTACTGCATGCACATGTACTGTGCACGTCACTGGATAATTTTAATGCTACTGCTGTTACTGTGGTTTTGTGAAATGTCAGCAGCTAACCCAGTGGTTCATGGTTGGGCCCTGACTTTTTGTTAATCAGTTTATAATCAATATCAATTATCAAGTTGCTTGGTTGATATGTCACCTGGGGGTATATTTTGGATTGATCTTATTTACGCCTTGCAGATTATAATGGGGTGGGCCAAAATAAATCTGGGGAAAGTCTGTGCTAGCCTAACCCGTACCTGTGTATAATATCAGACGTTGTATACTTGGGTCTAGCCCAGAATATCCCCTGGGATTTAAAATGGACTCTAACAGATTATACCAACGGAAGGCTTTTCTGGGCAAGCTTAAGCTGTACCCTGGGTTATTCTGGGATAGGGTGAATATTTCCTTTTACACCAACTCAATGGGAGCCTATGTCAGTGACCTAGATATTTGTATATATTTTTGTGACAAACTTCAAACATGGTCTATTGAACTATTTATCTTAGCTTATTTTTCTATTGGTTTAATTTGTGAAACAAATGTCATGTAAAATGTAGTGAACAACAATAAATCACCGAATAGACAACATTTGTCAACAGGGAACCAGTGGATATGAGTGTAAATCAAATCCAGCGTGTGCTCGGAATTGGTACATATGAGGAGTGGGCAATTGGTCAAATTATAGCAGATAAATTGTCTTATAACCAGTACATAATAGGATTTATATGATAAATAGAACATACCATCTATAGTTTTAAAACTTGTGATCAGTTACTTTATTGATGATTCAGACCAATGTTTTATTACTTATTCAGCTTGTTCCATGTTTCCCCCTGTGACACATCTCTTTACAAAAAAATGAGTTTAGGTTAAGCTTAAACTATAACTTTATTTAACTGCATTATTTTTAAAATCTCAGTGTTATTTATTAATAGGTTAATCTAACAACTGTTACAAAACATGCTTCAACTAAACTTATAGCTCAAAGCACTTAAGATTTTGCTAGATCTTTATTGACAAATGATGTGTAAACCTATACGTGTTATTGCATGAATTCAATTTTAAAGAATAAAGCATATTTCTAATTATTTTTGCAATTGCCGATAAAAAACCCCCACAAATATTTGATAGCTATATAAGCTTTTGTGGGGAATGGCGTCTGAAAAACCATGATATACGCAGAATTTTACTGAGGTTCTCGGCCAATCGGATTCACTGACACAACTGTGTCATGCTTGAAAAACATTTGGCCAGTGATATACTCGGTTGTATCCTGTGTGAATTTGTGAAACATGGGGTTGATGGTGGCGGTCTATCCCAATATGACATAAGACGTCATTTGATTATCAACCTTGAACTTTGAGAGTTTGACTTTGGGAGAAAATAATTTTCTGGAGATCACCACTCACCTGCCACTTTCTTCTATAAACAAAGTGCTTGAGTTGTGCCTTGTTTTCTTTCAGCTGAGGTGAAGACATTCTGTCAGTTCTCTAAAATTACACAAAATACAATGATAAACATTGACAGATTGACATACTCTTCCTGGTGGTGGACAAAATGATTTTTGGTATTTTGGGAGGGGTATTTGTTTTGAAAAGTACACATTGACAAAGGATAATGTCTAATAACTATAACTAAAAGTCTCGCACAAAAGTCATCTAACAAGAAGAAATAGGCAGACTGGGTAACAATATACCACCATCAGCATGAGTGAGACTCATTATGAAGGGGTTAAAACCTGAGTTATATTTGAGTCTAGAATGGCTTTTCATTTGTACAGAGAAAATACCTCAGTTGCCACGTGGTTAACAGATTTGGCATTTGATCACCTGGATCTCACCTCTGTGCTCTTGGGTTTGTATCCAGATCATAACAACATGTGCCATTCACTAAAGATCTGTCCTTGGGACATAAACTCTTAAGTCTTAACTTAGATGTTTGAGTACATCTGCTACTATGGCCTAGTGGGTAACACATTCACCTAGGAACACAGAGGACGTGGGTTGAAACCCAGATACAAAGTGACTCAGATGACCCACTTAAAATGGTGGTCCTCTGTCATTGGGTCCTATCCCAAGTGGCAGGCTAAAGAATCTCAAGGATATTGATAAATGGTCATCCTTGAGCCTCTCTCTTTCAGTTAGGGCAATGTCAGTAACTTGAGTATTGAGCTGTACTTGTACAGTCAGGTGGGTCATATATCACTTTGAGACCTGTAGTACATGGAGATATTGTGCTGAGTATAAATACAAATGCAATACTATGATACACATTTGATATATTTTAATGCTTTCTGAGTTTGAGAAAGACTAGGCTATACATAAACACTTCCACCCTATTCATCACACTTCAGGGAGGTAAGTATTGCTGTGTTGTTACTTGTGCACTCTACAATGCAGGGGGTGGCCTGACACTTCAAAAGATTTTACTCAGATAAGAAAAAGTACAAAACAGCTGAAAATAAAACAGTTTTCCCGACAAAAACAGGTATAAAAGGCTAAAAATAAAATGCTTTTATTTTTTAGTTCAAACTAAATAGTTTTGTTGGCAAAGAAGCCTCCCATCCTATATTTATTATGTGAATTAAAAACATGTTATACAGACTTCATTGGAAAATCAGTGTTAAAGCAACTATCTTTAATGTTCAATGCCTCTTATTTATTTTCAATTAAAGAGCACATAAAATGTCCATTACTTAAGGCAGTAGCATACAATGCAAACTTTTAAATTTCATAGAGAAGGTTCTTTTGTAATGTAGGTTATAATAAATAGCATTATTGGATTTTCTTTCCCTTATGACAGCTGATGACACATTGGTGCAGGTTATTAGTATTTCCTGCCACACGTTGACATGAGCTTGGTTCGAACCTATGACCAAACATGTCAGTGACAAGTGACCATTTGGATCACTTTATAACAGTACAAGCACTGAGACACTGCTATTAATAGCAATAGAAATTCCTATTTCAACAGGAAAATCATTTCATAAGCATTACAACTTGTATAAATCTCACAAATTTATACATCTAAAGCAAGATTTTACATTTGACAAATACATGCTTATGAGATGAAATGAATATAAGACTGTTATTATATAATTGAGGTAATACATCAACTTGAATAAGATTTAGGCTGTTTCAAAGTCCTGATCATAAGAAAAAAGTTATGAGCACCCGATGATCTAGTGCCCGATACTTATGGTGTCGTGCTCACTACTTGTTATGTCGTGCTCACGAGATGATGTTGTGACCATGAGATCTTTTCGTGATCATCTGAGTCCATATTCACTAACATGCCAATTCTTATAATTATTCATATCCTTAGAACTTTCTAAGAAAACAAAACAATTTCCGGGAAATATTGTTGACATAAGAAAAATATATATGATTAAAGATTTCTAAATTTATAAGAATTTGAGAATTCTTAAAAGTAACAATGACAGGTTTGATACAAAAGCTGTGCAGAAAACAGAGGTTTTTCAGTTGTTGATCAACATGAAGGTAATATTTGTACAAACCAAATGTAAAGCAACTACACTTTCATGGAATTTTTTTCAAAAAATTGTTATTATAAACATTTTAAAGGAAATGCCTATATTCTAATAAAATTTTTATTCTGAGAATATTAGTGAAATGTTCTTTTTACAAAAGAAAATATAACAATAAATTGTACTCGCAAGAATATAAGTTGTGTTTATGAAAAACACAGTTCTTGTCTACAAGAATATAAGTCCGGATCAGAAACAAGCTATGCTCACATGACCAGATAAAAAGATTGAGCTTAAGAAAGACTATGTCATACTTACTTTTAACCATGGGTGTTCTAGGCACTGGAGAGCAGTCATTCTCTTCCTAGACACAAAAATAAGACAAACTCAAAAAACTTTAGCAATCACCTAAAATAGCTGCTCACCAGATAAGAGACTACACACCACATAAAGCTCCCACTTCAGTGTCTATCTATTTCCATATAGTAAACTAGTAAAAGGTTTTGGTTTCTTCCTAGCCTTGTTAAAGGCTCAGGTTTCACTTAATTAGGGAATATTTTCAGTTCAGATAATGAAGTTTCAGTTCATATAATGTACTTTTACATATGCTAGTTAACATGTGCATACTGCTGATGGGTTTCTATCTCCTGACATGTATGAGTGCTTTATGAATCTGAGTACATGTTTCAAATATGTAATACAAATTTGAGCCCTAAGCAAGGCTACTTTGTGCCATGAATAGTTAACATTTATTTTCATTTGAGTCAATTTGGGGGATTTCAAAAAAGAGTAAAATATGTAAAAATATATGAGTTTTTCCTTGCAGAATATATTTGCACTAGAGCCATGGAATCCCATTTTTTCACCATTTTTTCAAGAGTTTAGGCTAATGTGGAAGTGTTTTACTTGTTGAAAAAACATTGTAGATAGATACCAATCAAAGATAAAGGCTTAAGCTTGAAATCTCAAACAGACTGCCTGAGTTATATCATTACATTAACAGACAAAACCTTTGTCCTTTGCTACTAAAAATCTTAAGAAGCATGTGTTAATTGGAATAAAAAGAAGAGTTTTGTTCCCTTTTTTCATAAAAAGGAAGTTCGTGTATACATAAGAAATTAGGTCACTTCAAGTTGCCAAGAAGTCATTTGACAAAAACTCTCTTAATGAACTATTGAAAGGTTTGTTTACTTTTTGATGTCATCAGTTTTTCTCTACCTTTTTTCAATTCTCCGAAGAGCTTGCGGAAATGCCAAGGTACTGAAGATGTTTAGTCTTGTCTAAGTTATACTCAGAAGGAACATAATACATTTTATTAACAAAGCACTGATAAGTCTTCTGTTTCCTATATCTGTGTCAGAGTTCTATAGGGATGAAAAGTCGGGGGCAGTGTCCAGGCATTGGCCCAGTCAGTCCTTGCTCCAACTTTGGGGCCTTCAGGGGGTTGGGTACCAGACTAAAATAAAATAAAAAATGGGAAAAAGGGTCATCAGGGGTTCTCCTCTATAAATCAGGGAGTATTTTAAATTCATTGGTCAGACTTAATATTTCCTGGCTTTTCCCTCCAAATTCTGGGGGTAGAATCATTGATTCACAAGAATTTGAAGAGTCAAGAAGGACTTTTTGCTATTTGGACTCTCATGTTCTTGTGTGGTTGTGCGAACTTAAAGAATTTTACGGATTTTAGTGTTTTGTTTTATTTGAACTTATGTACTTTAAACTGGACGTGCTATGAGGAGAACCATAAATATATCTTGATTATAGCTATGCAGTGATTTATGGCGGCTTAGCAGCTCTTGTTTGACAAAATTCAGGCTTGGTTCCACTTGCCCGACGTCAGGGCCCTTAAGGGACGGTCTAACCTATATTTCTTTGTGTTGGGTTAATTCATTTGGCTGAGATTCGATTTTTGGCGAATTTAATCTGAATCAAGTCCTGATAAAAGTCATGCCAGAGCACTGAGGTTGCTTGCTTATGTGTTTCAGTGATTTATAAACATTGACAAAATATTTGAATATTATCATACGATACTGTCATGGGAAAGCAGAAAAAATTGTGTTGGAAATGTGGGGGAAGACACCACCCCCCCCACAGGCAAGAAATGTGAGGTGGCTGAACTGGTTCACGATATAGGTGGCAACAGTGTAAGTGAGGAAGGTTCTGGGTCTGAAATAGAGATGGACTCTCACGATATTCTCACTACCTCCAAGATGCAGTCGGCTGGCAGTCAACAGGGATCTCAAGCAGAGATACAGCAGCAGATTCTTCAACAACTAGAGAAGGTCAACCGACGACTTGACAAGGTGGAGGACAGAATGACAAGAGATCAGCCGGAGGACAAAGGTCATCACAAAGGGCATCACAAGACAAAGAAGTTAAGTAAACTTTCTAAAAAACAATTTGCTGATTGGAGCGATAGCTCACGTTCAAGTAGTGAATCTTCTGATGAGGAGCAGTGTATTCCTACATTAAATAAAATTAGACAATCTGTGAAAATTCAGCGTCAGGTGGACAAAAGAATTAGGGAATTAGAAAAGCAGAGTGAAGTGCAAGGTACTTTGGGAAAAATTAAGTCAAAACGTGGGGGGTCAGTAGAAGTACTTGTGAAACATAAAGTGTCTTGGCCCCATGAAGCCATATTGGGTGGGGCCACAAGGTCTAGGCTATCGTACGATCAGTTAACCATGTCACAGTGGGTACAAGGTTTCTGTAAAAATATGTTGGAAGAATCAGATCACAAAATTAGGGAAAAGATGATACAATATATGGGGGAGTTAATGGAAGATGCCACAGACTTCTCGTGGCAAGGGGCTAAGGCAGCCCATGCGGTTTTGCTGTGTGAATTCGAGAGGGCTGGGGCTAATTGGGAAGACACAGCTCGTATTGACCGCATACGTCGTGCGCATGCGCAAAAACACTCAGTCGTAGGTAAAACCTGGACTAAAAGTGACAAATCACAGAAACCTTGGTACTGCAAACAGTTCCAAACTGGAGTTTGTGTGCATAGCAAAGACCATGAGGTGAATGGCAGGTTACATAAGCATTTGTGTTCTTTTTGTCTATCACAGGGTCGTTACTTGGGACATGCAGAGAAAGACTGCATTTTTAGTCGAAAGGCACAAGCAAAAAACGAGTGAATAGCTGTCCTTCCAAAAACTTAGGGGGGGGGCAGCAGCAAAGTTGGGGGTAAAAAGTGCAAAAATGTATTATTTGATAAACTTCATAAAGATGTTACACAAAATAACAGCAAGGTCAAGGTCGTATCGGGAGGGGGCTCATCTTCTTACAGACAGGCGTCCCGTGTGTTCTACAGCAAAAAAGTTACCCCTTCTGAAGTTGAAAGTCTCCTGGTCCGTCCCTTGCAACATTCCTTCAAAAGTCATAGAATCAGGGACCTTCAAAGGGGGGTGAGGTCATATGCAGATGTGGTCAGGGGCAACCAAATCACTATGAATCAAAATTCTGTCAATAACAACATTACAAGTTTCGGCATGAAGGACTCAAATAATGTTGGCTCGTGTCAAAAAAGTAGGTTTCAGGTAAGAAAATTGCACAATGAAGTCCCCAGTCAGGACAATAAAAATGCAACAATAGGGGTGGAGGCGACCATGCAAGACACAATGGTCATTAACAGAGGCGTTAGTCTGGCCCCCAGAACAATGGGGATCGCTTCTGAAGAAGTGGCAATCAAGAACAATAGCAGTGAGGTGACAAAAAGTACGCCTCCAAATGACGGGTTCGTGTCACAAGAATATTGTCAAACCCCAATAGATGGACAAAGGTTGATTTTTGACATTAAAAATACTGAAAGTGACAAATTCATCAATTCAATCATTTACAATTATCAAAGCAAAGTGACGGGTCCCACTCTGTGTAAGGCGTATGACCTTTGGAATGCACAGTCCAAGGTCAAATTTGGGTTCATACCCCTTACAGATCCAATAATGCCTACACAAAAAACCGTTTCAGAAGTCCAGTGTACAGATCCAATTCAGTTGCATGAGGAAGTTAAAAAATATGACCTACCAAATTATTTAGGTGCTCGCATTCCCGTACCGACTCAGCTTAATATTCACGCATGGGAAACTATGCTACAAGGCTATTGGGATGAACAGTTATTGGAATGTCTAAAGTTCGGGTTCCCTTTGGGATTTAACAGACCTTGCACATTGAAACACGACAAAGAAAATCATAGGTCAGCTGTACTATTCCCTGAACATGTGACTAAATACATTGAAGAAGAGCAAAAATTTGGGGCAATAATTGGCCCTTTTGAAAACTCCCCCATAAAAAATTTGCATTACTCCCCATTTATGACAAGGGACAAGCCAAATTCTGAAAATAGGAGGGTGATTTTAGATTTAAGCTGGCCCAGGGGGGAGTCAGTAAATGCGGGGGTGGAAAAAAATGGATACATGGGATCTGACTTTAAGTTGACGTTCCCCACCATTGATGATTTGACTCAAGAGTTAGTAAAAATTGGGAAAGGGGCACACATTTTTAAAGTAGACGTCAGTAGGGCGTTCAGGCATCTCAATGCAGATCCGCGTGATTATGACCTCCTAGGCGTCAACTGGGGCGTCACGTTCATTGATACGAGAATTCCGTTCGGGAGCCGGCACGGAAGCCAGTTCTTTCAGAGAACCAGCGACGCAGTGCGTCACGTCATGCGTTTACGTGACGTAAACGTCATAAATTATATTGATGATTTCCTTGGATACGGGACGCCAAGCGTCGCGCGTGCATCATTTGACGCATTGGTTGACGTTATGACGCAATTAGGTCTGACTATCAGTAAAACCAAATTGGTTGAACCCACGACCAAGGCTGTATGCTTGGGTATTCTGGTCGATACTGTAGAGGGAACCGTAGCTATACCGCCTGAGAAATTGGGCGTTGTACGCGAAATGGTGAAGGAATGGAAAGGGAAAAAGTGGTGTACCAAGCGTCAGCTTCAATCCCTGCTCGGCACCCTACTATATGTTCATAAATGCGTCAAGCCAGCCAGGTATTTCCTCAACAGAATGTTGACAACGTTGCGTCGCGTCAGTAACCCTGCCAGGGTAGAATTAGACCAAGATTTTCACAGGGACCTTAGATGGTTTGACAAGTTTTTACCACTGTACAATGGCGTATCCATGTACCATTATGCTAAGTCAAAATCAGTCTTACAACTTGACGCATGCTTGACGGGTCTTGGTGGCAGGTGGGGCAATTTTGTGTACCATCTCCCCATAGAACGCGGTTATGCAAACTTAGACATTGTGCATCTAGAAATGGTTAATATTGTCATGGCCTTGCGTTTGTTTGCTCGTTTTTGGTCTGGCACCACAATTTTGGTCAAGTGCGACAATGACGCTGTGGTCAAGGTCTTGAGTGCTGGGAAGGCCAGAGACCCTTTTCTGGGCGCATGCGCCAGGAATGTGTGGTATATAGCGGCCTTGGCTGACATTGATCTTCAGTATGAGCACATACTTGGTAGAGACAATACAGTAGCTGATTTGTTATCTAGATGGCAATTCACACAAGAAAATGTTATACAACTTCAACAGTTTATTGAAAATCCTGTGTGGCTTCCGGTCAGTATTAATATGATGGAAGTCGATTACAGCTTATGAAATTGTGGCTACAGATGCTATACTTTGTATTTTCAGAGAATGACGCTTGCACAGAATATGCCAGAAAGGCTTCAGTGAGAACAAGGTCTGCATTTCGACCTACAACTGCAAAATGTTATAACATGTTATTTAGATCCTTTGTTGCATTTTGCCTGTTTACCAAGGTTAACCTATCAAAAGTATCAGTTTCAGTAGTGTTATCATACCTGGAATTTTTGGTGGAAAATGAGGTGTCTGTTAAAATGGTTATGAATCATGTCTCGGCCATTAGGGCCATGTCCATATTGTATGATTTGCCTCATGAAGCATGGAGGCAGCCCAAAGTCGGTTATTTCATAAAAGCTCTGAAGTTACACAGGCCCATGGTCTTAACAAAGAGAAATATCATAGACATAAAGACTCTTAAGCGTATGGTGGCGAGTTGTCACAGATTCCCCCATGCAGACGTCTTTAAAGCTGTTTTTTTGACTGCGTTCTTCGGTTTCTTTCGCTTGTCGAATTTGGCCCCCCATGCTATAACCGAGTTTGACAGTACAAGGCATTTCACTGGGGGCGATGTATTCTTCTTAAAGAACGAGGCTCAATTACTCCTAAAATGGTCCAAGACGATTCAATACAGGGATGAATACAGAATGGTGACTATTCCCAAGCTGGGGGCGTCCCCAATATGTCCTTACAGGGCGTTGAAGAAAATAATGGCCTTATATAATCCGGGGCACAATGAACCTTTGTTCCAAGTCCAAACAGCTGCAGGATGGCAAGTACTCACAGATACGCGTATCAGGAAAACTTTATCAAAAATTAATCTTGCCATTGGTTTGCCATCAAATTTTTACACATTTCACGCCTTCAGGCGCTCAGGTGCTTCATTGGCTTATGATTTGGACATACCAGTCAAGGAAATCAAGGAACATGGCACCTGGGCGTCTGAATGCGTTTGGAGATACATTCGTCCAGCTGCGACTGCAGGTGATCAAGTAGCTCGAGTTTTCAAGCGAACGCTTCATTCGTAGACTTTGTATTACATACTGCTTCTACTCCTACATGGCTTGGGGTTTGGGGAATTTTTCAATATTAAGTCGTAAATGGTACATAGAAAGTTAAAATTTTTAGTGTAAATGTAACAGTATTCAGCATTAAAGTAAGTGAAACTTGAATGCTTAGCAAGCACATATTCTTACATTAAGGTCAAAATCATCAGGACCTTGTTTTTACAGATCTGACCTTCAGAGGTCAAAACAGTATTTTAAGCGTGACCTTATGGGTCTAGGGTAATCAGGATGACCTTTGGGGTCGGCAGGTGACCTTGGAGCAGAGGTCAGATAAGGTCAAAAATAGTCAAGTCAAATTGACCCAGGGGTCAAGGGGTGACCTTGGACAAAGGTCATAATTTTGTGGAATCTAGTCTGAATAATTATCATGAAATGGCTGTTTTATAATCTTAATGAAACTGTATTTTACATTCGTGTTTTATATATTTTTATAATAGAAATGTACATATTCTTAGTAGTTAGTGTGATGTAACAATTTATTATATTCATGTTATTGTATAATAAACTTTTAAATCCTCTGTTGTTGTCTGTTGGAGTTGGGGACTGTCGGGGGCAGTGTCCAGGCATTGGCCCAGTCAGTCCTTGCTCCAACTTTGGGGCCTTCAGGGGGTTGGGTACCAGACTAAAATAAAATAAAAAATGGGAAAAAGGGTCATCAGGGGTTCTCCTCTATAAATCAGGGAGTATTTTAAATTCATTGGTCAGACTTAATATTTCCTGGCTTTTCCCTCCAAATTCTGGGGGTAGAATCATTGATTCACAAGAATTTGAAGAGTCAAGAAGGACTTTTTGCTCCCACCCTCCCTCCCTTCAACCTGGAGTGCTCATTGGAAGGTGGTGTGTCTCTCTAACTTCACACCCCTTGGCGCAGGGGGTGGGGTGGGGTGCAGCAGCGTGCGCCAAAGCTAGTTACCAATGGCGTTCACGGGCTTGCACTCTTGTTAGGCTTCAGGCTGCCTTCCCTTGGCCTCCAGGTTCTTTGAATTCATATCTTTATCACCTTCCACTTTTTTCCTATTCTTCCTCTGATGACTAACAATTCTGGCTAAAGGGGGAATTTTTCAATATTAAGTCGTAAATGGTACATAGAAAGTTAAAATTTTTAGTGTAAATGTAACAGTATTCAGCATTAAAGTAAGTGAAACTTGAATGCTTAGCAAGCACATATTCTTACATTAAGGTCAAAATCATCAGGACCTTGTTTTTACAGATCTGACCTTCAGAGGTCAAAACAGTATTTTAAGCGTGACCTTATGGGTCTAGGGTAATCAGGATGACCTTTGGGGTCGGCAGGTGACCTTGGAGCAGAGGTCAGATAAGGTCAAAAATAGTCAAGTCAAATTGACCCAGGGGTCAAGGGGTGACCTTGGACAAAGGTCATAATTTTGTGGAATCTAGTCTGAATAATTATCATGAAATGGCTGTTTTATAATCTTAATGAAACTGTATTTTACATTCGTGTTTTATATATTTTTATAATAGAAATGTACATATTCTTAGTAGTTAGTGTGATGTAACAATTTATTATATTCATGTTATTGTATAATAAACTTTTAAATCCTCTGTTGTTGTCTGTTGGAGTTGGGGACTGTCCATGTATTGACACAAATTAATGTTGCTATTATATCTGTCTCTCAATAGCTGATGTCAAAACTGGACAGGACATCATTGAACCTAAGGCTGATATATTCATAAAAAATCTTAAACTCAATCTCAAACTCAAATAAAATCCCTATAATTTTACGGTTTAAACTCCCTACACGTAAGTACAAACTCAAGCTGAAACTCCAATTTGAGTTTATAATCCAGTATAATGCCTATTCTCAAGTAAGTATATTCTTAAACACAGGCTTAAATTCATTTATACTCCCTATAAGTTTGCATGAAAGGCGTCTTAAATGCTAGAGATTATAACTGCATTAATTTCGTTTGACCATGTTTTAATTTGAATTAGAGCATATGTTCATGGCTGTTTCACAACCATGGCCGTTTCGAAACGGCCAAATTATTTATTTGGCCATTTCAAAACATTACTTGGTTTCAAAACGGCTTGGCTGTTACAAAACCTAACGAATCAGAGCTTCGAAACGGCCAATGGTTTTAAAACGGCAAGTAACACACATATACTACTAAGGATTTTACTCAGAAATGCTAAATTTAGTTTATGCTTAAAAAGGACTGAGTTTGAGACTGAGTTTGACATGTTGTAGGAATACCAGCCCAGATGTAATGGATTTGAAAACAACCACCACCAAAATAAATGAGATCTAAGTGAATAAAATATTAAATACCATCGAGGCCAAGTTTATATATCGATTGTAGTATAATTTTACCATAATGCCCTAACATAATTCAGATATCTTGGCAGTTAATCAGCTTTTGTGTTTGGTGTGTGTTCCCTTTGCTCTACAACTATTTAAAGGTCAAAGCTAGCATTTTATGTTAACTTCATCACCCAGGGTCATATTAGGACAGGCCCTAAGCATGGCCACTTGTGGGAGTCGAACCCATACAGAGGTGACAGCCTATGATTAGATACCAAACTTGCTAATCACTGGTATAGATCATTGAAGAACTGATTAACCACCATAAAAGTGTGGTTCAATTCAATTAGATTACACAGTAGATTAACAACATTTCTTCTACTTACAATGTTAACATGCTGTCAAGCATTAACTTACAGAAACACACGCCTTAGTGAAAGGCTAAGGCTTTTATAAATGAGGCTAAAAACACTTGTCTCTGAAGAGGTCAGACATGCCTTTCTGTTTAATTTTCTTTGTAAATAAGTCCTTCTACTAACTTTATTTACATTTTTTTATTAAAAATACATACTTTTTTTGCTCCCTTCCAAGTTACAGAAAGAAATCAGTATATAAGCTTGGTATTGACATATGTAGTCAGCAATGAAAGTACAGCCGCAGAAAGATTATTACCACTACTTATCCTCTTTCTTTTGTTAGGGGAACACTCTTTTATAATTAACAACAATTATTTAAATTTTTCTTATTATATAATTTTGTCAAATTTTAGATTTTGTTTTAAAATTTGAGCTACGATCTGATTTTAGATTTTTTTTTTTTAAATTCCAACTGTGTTGTATTTCTTATGAATGCTGAATATTGAGATTTGCTGGAAGTTAAGCACTGGGAAGTTCTGTAATGAAAGCCAGATGGGAGGTTGTCTTCTCACTAGGTGTCTTATGGACTTTTTTCAAAGATCTTTGTCATTTTTAATTACGTGTTCACTTTTTATTTTTCTATTGCAGGAACTGTATTTTTCTATTGTTGAAATTTTGTTTTACAGATGCATATTAAACAAAAAGACAATTACAGATAAAGCACCAAAACATTATGTGTCCTTAGATTAGGTCACATTTGTGTAGAACACAATTATCACTCAGAGAGTGCATACCTCCGCCAAGGCCAAACCCCTTTATAAGACCCAACCTACTGTTAAAATTTGATGCAAATCTGTGCAGTATTTTTGGCGCAATCTTCTAAACAACAACCAATGAACAAACTAACAGAATCAAACAATCACCAAAATTATAATAAAATACTTTATTATCGTCAACAAATATGACTGATGCTTCAGCAATCTCAGGGAGTTCTTTAAGGCTTGTTTGTATGAGGAATAAGCCCAGCAGCAAGTCGCAGATTGATGTAATTTTCAAGATTTAATGTTGACACTATTAATAAGACCACTGTCAGCTTCAGGGATCTAAACATTTTGGGTCTGTGCCTGTCTATGTGATGAATAAACATATTTATGATACTAAAGAATCAACTGCTTAATTTTTGTTCACACTTGTGATGCACTCAATGAAAATATTGTGGCTGTTTCAGTAAAACAGAAGCAATACCTTAGACTTTGTCTCCAAATGAAACATTTATTGCAACAGACTTAGTTAAATAAAATCAAATGCTTACTTTTTGTCCACAATCAGAAGCTTCTCAATGAAGTCTTTGGCTGCTTCTGAAATATCATCGAATTCCTTGTAATTGAAGTCGTAATCACACTTGATGACATTTGTGAGTGTGTCTCCATCTTGATCCCCCATAAATGGAGAGAGGCCAGACAGCCTACAAGTGGAAACATGTGTTAATTAGGACACACAGGCCAGACAGCCTACAAGTGGAAATATGTGTTAATTAGGACACATGGGCCATACAGCCGGCAAGTGGAAACATGTGTTAATTAGGACAGACAGGCCAGACAGCCTGCAAGTGGAAACATGTGTTAAATAGGACACACAGGCCAGACAGCCTGCAAGTGGAAACATGTGTTAAATAGGACACACAGGCCAGACAGCCTGCAAGTGGAAACATGTGTTAAATAGGACACACAGGCCAGACAGCCTGCAAGTGGAAACATGTGTTAAATAGGACACACAGGCCAGACAGCCTGCAAGTGGAAACATGTGTTAATTAGGACACACGGGCCTGTTGGTGGCTATTAGTCTAAATGAGGATGAACAGACCTAAAAGTGGAAACTGACCAACATAAGGATGTATAGATGAGCAAGTTGAAATTGGTCTAAATTAAATGTACAGACCTATAAGTAGAAACCAGTCTAAATAAGGATGACCTTGACTGCAAGTGAAAATTAGTCTTAATTAGAGGACCGTTCCATTTTTCAGAGTGTGGTTTACAATAGGTTTACAATTTGAAGCAATAATAAAATGCACGCTTCAGGGTAAAGTTTACAATAGGTTTACAATGGCTTTAGGATATGTTCCCGATGCACATTATATTTTCCCAATAGCTTCCTGATTGGCGTTGCCATTGCTTCAGAAAATCCTCCGATAGGTTTGCAAAAGTTCCCTGATCCATCCAGTTGGTTTATGAGTCCCTTAAGATGAAACAAATAAGTTTACAATCACTATAAGATGGAAAAGATTGCTGTATGAGTGTAAGATATTGTTAAGATCGTCTTAAGATTAAAAAGATGACAATACAAATGCTTCATGATGTTACAAACTGATAAGAATTGGGAAAGGTGTGTGACAAATTTCAAGCAGTTTGAATATCTTGTAAACTGTTTCCGATGGGTTTATGAAGTTCCGTATTTTCCATACAGGACCTCTGTATGGTGGCATAAAGATCATCAAGATGTATAAAATTCAATTCCCGATTCCTGAAAGTTCACAATCGCGATCAAGATTTAAGATATATTGCAGAAATGGAACAGACCAATTTGGATATACAGACCCCCAAGTGGAAATTTGTCTAATTAGGATGTTTGAACCTGCAAGAGGAAACTGGTTTTAAAATAAATGTGCTATTAGAAACATGTCCTATATGTACAGACCTGAAAGTGTAAATTTGTCTTAATAAGGATAAACATACAAGTGCAAAGTATTCATATAATAAGAATGTACATACCTGCAAGTAGGAACTTAATTAGGATGATTAGAAAGTAGTCTTAATAAAGCTTTATAAACATGTAAGTGGAAAGTGGTTTTAAGAAGGATGTACAGACCTGTAAGTGCAACTAGTGGGTATTTATGGCATGGATACTAGAACAGTATAACTTACCATTGTCAAAGTATCAACGATTGTTGAGAATCGGGCTAAATAAGGATATATGTATGAAGTTACATCTGTGATAAAATGAGAGGACAATCGGAGTTTTGAAAGTGTATATACTCCACTGATATAGGGCAGATACATTGGGGTTAATGCAGATGTATCAAGTCAAAGACTGCTTTTGTGTTACAAGTAGAAAATGAGCTAAATGAGATTATTAATGATAATAGCAACCAAAACATATTTTTTGGACTCTCACTTGCGGGTTTGTAGTGCCTTAGAATCTTATGTTATAGAGATTAACATATATAAAAGTTATATTAGAATTATAATGTACAATATTCGATTGCATAAAAAATGGTTATCTGTGGATGACAGTATTTACTTACAACACATAGCAGATGACTCCTATGCTCCACATGTCTGTGGCAAAGTTAATTGGTTCATAGTTAACCACTTCCGGTGCCATGAACTCTGGGGTTCCAAACAGCACCCGTAGGTCTTTCTTGGAGTCATAATCCCTGGCCAGCCCAAAATCAATTATCTTGATTCTGTTGCCCTGTTTGGTTAGACAGAGGATGTTTTCTGGCTGAAAGTGACAAACAGAACATACACTTGTTAAACATTAGTAGGTTATAGGAGTATATTTTGCATTTATGCAGCAATCCTATCTGTTGTATCTAGATATTTATAATATATAAGCTTCTCAGAATACTCTTTCTAATGCCAAGCAGCATGCCATTACAATACTCTAAGCCCGATTGTGGAACTTTTAGACCCCTAATGCAAACCAAAGACTATTGAAAGCTGTTATTACATATTCAAATTTAGTTCATTTGTTCTAACCTTAAAACATAATTGTATTGCATTGGATATTTGTACTCTGTGCAATGTACAATACCCTTATTAAACATTAAAAGGTTATAGGAGTATATTTTGCAATTGTACAGAAATCCTAGCTGCCGTGTCTTGACATTTATAAATATATAAGCTTCTCAGAATACTCTTTCTAATGCCAAGCAGCATGCCATTACAATACTCTAAGCCCGATGTGGAACTTTTAGACCCCCTAATGCAAACCAAAGACTATTACAAAGACGAAAGCTATTATTATATTTTCAAATTTGGTTCAGTTGTTAACCTTAAAACATTATTGTATTACATTGTATATTTGTACTCTGCATAATGTCTCCTTTAATACAGGACTCATACCACTACTTGACCCATCAAAACTGCACAAGCTCTCCAGTAACTGACATTCCCGTAGAGACTCAGGGGTGACAGTTTATTATTGTCCCTAGATTTGTTTTAGCCTACCACTGAGGATAGGATTCAATGACAAAGTACAATGTACCACTAACTTAAGTGACCATCTGAGACACTATGTAACTGCTTGTTCCTGGCATCAAACCGAGGTCCTATCTGTCACCAGTGAATTTGTTACCCACCTGACCAGTGGCAGATATCATATTTACCATTTGTTTCTAGAGTCTTTGTATATTTGTAATGATTTTGCACAACTTAATGTTGTTGACAGAACCACTTTTAGGCTTGACTTTCCGAAAGTAGAGAGATATTAAAACAATTTAGACGACAACTCTGACATAAAACAAATGTCCTGTGCAACCTTAAACCAGATGTTGATGACTCCCTGCACTTAGAATCCTCCATCATCTATCCGGCATCCAGTCGGGTTTATAGTAGATCAATAAGTTTATCATTATACCAGAATTTGCAGGGTTCAGGTGGGTGAAATAGAACAAGTACTCAACTTCAAAGTGCTGAAACATTAGACTCCCTTCCCAGCAAATTCTTCACAACACATAGATTATTTATAATCCCCATTTCACTTGAGGTATTTTCGGATGCTCAAAAAGTCAAAAAGAAATGACCTGATTTTGTTATTCTATGGCCCCTTGTGGTGGTTTTTGTGTAATTTGAGTTGGTTCAGAGTGTAATTTTCTCAAAACCAGTTATTAACCAGATCTTTGAAACTTCTCTTGCTTATCCTATTTAGTATATTTTTAGCAAAGTTACTTTGATAGTATTTTAAAGAACTATTTTTTATGAAAATAATGTACAATGTTTCAAATGGGCTCTAGACCACAGGGTATGAATTTATAATTGTCCAGGATAAAGGAAATGAAATATGTGCTGTTTCTCTTTGAGGTGAGCGATAAAACAGCTTCAGTGCCACAGAAAAGTCATGGCACTGCATGGTCCAAATATGATCTAAATATAGAACGTTCAACACTCCACAAACAGGCTTTATCTAGATTAGTCACATCAATCCTTGGGCCACAGAAAAACATCTAAAATAAGATTTAGCCTTCAGTAGATCTTTTCCATAAATCTGTCAGTAAAGGCAATAGATGGCTTAAGAGAATGACTACAAGAAATATTTACAGTTATATACATATAACAAACCAACTGGCTTGCTCTTCCCTGGCCACAGTTATCTAAGTAGATCAGTTGTAAATATGTGTCCACGTTAATGGGACATTCAAATTCAGTCAAGAAAGTGTTTCAATGTGTCTTTTTTTACCTTCACCGAGGAACCTATGTAACTGGCAACGTTCATTTGTCTGTTTATTTGCAAAATTACTCCAAACAGTTATGGATGGATAAAGGAAACGAAATGTCGACAATGACATAAGGAACAGATGATAAGATTTTGATGATGATCCAGATCACCGACTGAATCCAGGATCTTTTAAAGGATTTTTTATCATTGCTCCCATAGGCAATACTGGAGGTGTTAGGCCTTGGCGGAGTTATGCCATCAATGGAATCATAGACCAACGTAGTTCTAACATGAAACAAAGTATTGTTGTATTGTCTTGTTTTGGTAGTATGTATGCACAGCACAATATCTCAGTTGCCACAGGAACTGAAGCATCATTTGACCCATCCTAACTGCGCCAGTACAACATATGATTTTACTGATTCACATACACCTAACTGAAAGACATGGACTTGGGGGTGACCATTTATCAACGCCCCTGAGGTTCTTTAGCCTGCCACAGGGACAGAACCCAAGGGCAGAAGACTGCCCTTTTAAGTGGTCACCCAAGCTACTATGTACTTGGGAATACACGTGGGTCCTTTTCGTTCCTATGCAAGTTCACTAGTCCACAACTACTACATATAGGCCTTAATATTACCCTTGCTTTAAGGCTGATATTTGTACTATATCTTTTTTCAAACATGTAGTCAAATATTTGGTTTTCATAAACCTTTCATACATGGTAAGATATATAAGCTCACCAGACAGAGACTTTATGTTAGCAGTATGTTGTGTGAAAGCAAGTGTATGTAAGAGTACATTATACGAACTGAAGGTTTTTCCTAATTAAAAACAAACTTGAGCCTTCAGCAAGGCTAGTCAAATGTGGACACCGTAGCAGCAACAGATCCCCTAGCCATGTTGAAGGCTCAAGTTTCTTTGCAGTAAGAAAAATTTTCAGTTCAGATAATGCAGTTTCAGTTTCTATAAAGTACTCATACATGTAATGACTTTTACAGCAGCATACAATTAAGAGCTAAGAGAAAGTCTGATGAAAGTCCCTGATGCAGTTCCCATCTCTTAACATGTATGAGTGCTTTATGAATACCAAATATATGTGTGCATGTTTGAAAATATATCATTCAAATTTCAACCTTAAGCAAGGCTACAGATCCCCCCAAAACACAAGAAAAGTCCAAAATAAAAATAGTCATCCTTAAAATATTGTGTTCCACGACTGTAATTACAGAAAGGGAGCTTTTGCAACATATTATAACACTGTGCCAGAGAGCCAGATGATGGAGACAGGTTTGAAATGGAGATGCATCAGACACCTTATCGGGAAAGGGTAGCCTGTAGAAACAACTGTCTTAGTATACTTTAAATTACACCTGAAAGTTTTTCCTTTGTTATAAGTGTCCATTATCTTTCACTGTTGGTCACTTTGTGATTCTGACCATATATAGAAGTCTTTTTGGCACAGTTTCAAAGAAACCCTTTTACATTTATTTCAACTAAAATGATCATAAAAACCGAAAAAATACACACCAAGAATATGGAAATGAAAAGTAATGATGTTAAATAACATGTTAAAAATTATAAATTAAGGAAAAGGTGTAATTTAAATAGGTTAGTAGCCTCGAAAGTGTCCAATATTAGAAAATAATGGACTGTTGACTCGGTCCCTTTGGGACCTCGTAAACAATCCATTATTTTCCAATATTGGACACTTACTTGGCCATTAACCTATACATATATGACCACCTTCACAAAGTGCAGGAAATTATATATACAAAGACCCATACAAAGTTCAGAAAAAGGATATATGAACATATTGCATCAGTTATGAAAAATAAATAACCACACACATATTTTTCTAGATATTTTTTGCACTGATACCACACACCAACCAGCATGGAATTTTAGTGATACAATAGTGAATACTAAACTTTGAACAAAATGGGTTATCTGGATCTTCAAATAGTATGCTCTTTCATCTCTTGGCATCAACCAGCATGTGGGAGAGCTATAGACATATTCTGATGGACCCTTGCACTCTGTCTAGTCCCTGATCATTTTATAATTTTTTTATTGTTAAAGTGGAAATGGGATATTAGCAATGTTAGCTTGTTACTTAAATGTTGAATAAATAACTGTAAATTGAAAAACAAATATGGTGTTTTTCAATACACTGTATAAGTAGAAACTTTAGCTAGAAAAAAAATTCACTAATTCTTCATTTATAAGAAATTCACCAGAATTAAGTTTCATTTCCGGTGTCTACTTCTGACATTAATAAAGATTTTAAATTTCGCTGGGAATTAATTTTCACTATCCAAGCTCATTAATTAAATAGCTAAAATTAATGCCCAGTAAAAATTTCAATTTATACACTATTTTACATTCTGCAGAGTCTCTCAAATAAAACACAAAGTGACGATAGTCCACATGGAGATTACATGCAAAAATTAAATATCAAATAAGGAAATGCATTACAAAAGTCCAAATCTAGGAATTCATGTCTTTTTCAATAGCAAAGGTAACATTAGATTGACTTATTTAGTGTTTCACATCACGCCTAGTTCCTTATCGGTTACACTGTGATGGATAGTTGGAAGGGCAGAGAAAGTCAGTCTACACAGTTGGTTCTGTACTGTACCCTGCCGACCAGTGGCAAGAAACTACCAGCTTTCCCACATGAGGTCAGGCCAGGATTCAAAGTCTGATCTCAGAGGTGGGAGGCAAGTATGCCACTACTGTGCCACCGTGGCCCCTAAAGGTAACATGAGAACACATCCTCAGTGAATATCCTATGTTGAAATTAAGACAGACTTCTCACGAAGCCCACATCTTGTCATACTGGAACCCAAGACAACTGGGTTGAAAGGCCAGTAATTGGAGGTCAAACTTGATAACCACCCAACCATTGAGGTCCACCAAAAATACACATTCAAAAGAAAAAATAATTACTTTGGAGTTACATAAGCAAGTTAGAAGTGGTATGGTATCCTGCCTTCTGTAACTGTCTGATATCACTAGCCACAAGTATGTATGAAAAAACATTCATATCCATGAAAATTGTACAACTGAGAAGATTCCAAGAATGGACTGTAGGAAATTTATCTGTGTAAAACATACTAGGTTACTGATAATTGCTGTTGGGATTCTCTAGAATTTCTACCACATAAAAAGGACTACTTTGATTTTTCCATCTATGGTAAAAATTTCAATTACTATCCAACCAATATATTAACCTATTTTATGGTACAGAAACAAATGTGTGTGTGTGTGTGTGGGGGGGGGGGGGGGGGAATTGCTGATATTTCACCACTTATGCAATATGTGTAAGGTTAACCGGAATAAAAGACCAAATATGGATAAAAGCTCAAAACTTGATTTCTTTTACTTCCTTAGACATTATTACTTCCTCTAAGAAAATCATGGGTCTCTGTTTGTTTATATGTCAGCAAGATGACACTGTGGCCTAGTGGGTAACACACTTGCCTAGGAACACAGAGGACATGGGTTCAAACCCAGATACAGACAGATAAATAGTGGCTAGGAAGATCACTTACAATGGCGGTCCTCTGTAATAGGGTCCCAGTGGCAAGTTAAAGAACCTCAAGATCATTTATAAATGGTCACCCTTAAGCCTCTGTCTTTCAGTTAGGGGAATGTCAGTAACTTGAGAGTTGGACTGTACTTGTACAGCCGGATGGGTCAAATGGCACTTTGAGTCCTGTAGTAGATGGAGATGTTGCACTGAGTATAAATACACAATACAATACAAATATTACAAATACATTACTGCATAGATTTACAACAATTTTTTACAGTAGCTGGATCTCGGTCTGACATGGAACTGATTTGATTTTGGAAATAATCAATTCTGGATCCAGGAATGTTAAAAAAGGATTTTTTTATCATTGCACTCTTAAGCAATTGTAAAGGTGATGGGTCTTGGTTGAGGTATGCGCTCTTTGAGTGCTGTTGTATTGTCTGATATCACTCACCACAACAGAAAAACTGTGTAATTCCAGGAATACAAAGAATGAGAATTTTTTAATGTGTCAGAGATATCACATTACAATGGTACCTCTGTGTTCTTGAAATAACTATTTTTATCTTGATTTACCAAACTACTCAGACATGGAGTAAACATTTCAATTAAGGTCCTGTGTAGAAACTGTTACCAGCTAAAAAACTAAATCAACTTGGATCTCCAAAATAATACACCAGTATACTAACCTATTTGTTTTGCCAGTAAATAACATTAGGTTTGACATTACCACATCCCTTTCGGGAATATTACCTCGTTATATTTCTGGGAAATTTCTTTGTAGGATTGGGGAATAACTAGGGGTGTAACATCCCTACATAAAACCACAGGAAGTGTTTGAATTCAGGCCACACCTACTATTGGGCCTGTAGTTACCCTTTGACAGTAAGAAAGATATGCCATGTCGGTACTGCAATAAAATAGAAAAATTTCAAGAAATGAAATATACCAAAAATATACCATGAATGAAAATGATATAATACAAGTTGAGTGAATAAAATGTTATATTGTTGATCTTTATGAGTGATATATGTTTCTGTGTATAGCTAATAAGAGATATGTTACTTTTATTATCAATAATGTTTCTGTGAGTAATAAATATAAGCCCATCTTTAAAGGAAAAAGTACAATAAAAGATTGTGATAAATAGGGGGCACCAGTAAATATAAGAACATCAATGTTTCATATTTTCTGCACATATTTTATTGCAACAAAATTTGAGCTAGAAGCTCTGTAAAAATACCACCCTAACGAATTATAGCACCTTACATAGTTTAAGGAATATTAATGAGATCTGGCACTTAGTGATGGATTTGTAAAAAAAGCTTTTTAACCCATATTTCGTGGCACAGGGGCATATACCAAAATATTTTACCCGGTCTGTATCCATGTGGTGGATAATAAAGTGTGTGTGTACAAAAACCTTAAACTAGAGAGTTGAAAGAGTTACTGATCTTGGTAAACAGGAATCATTTAATAGTAATGTTTATTGTGTCTTAATGCTTAATAACTCAACTTGATTGGCTAACATCTGATCGCATGACCCTTTATAGACCGAGATATAGCAGGGTGATAACCCGTCAGGGTTTTGGTTTCATGTGTGCAGCTAATGATGTTTTCAAACGGATCCTGTACCTTTATGATTTCGATGTTGTGTATTTCTTGAAAATGCTGTCTCATCAGATTGACAACACAGATCTACTATTGCTAATTTACAAATGAAAGTGAAACCAAATGCAAAGATTTAATTTAATTATTTATTTGGGGTTTTACGTCGTTTTCAACACTGTACAGGTCATGTCACGACGGGTAGTTGGATGGGCAGAGGAAACCAGTACATACAGTTTGTCAGGGTTCTGTACTGTAAACTACTGACCAACGGCAAGCAACTACCAGCCCTCCCCACTTGAGGCCGTGCCGGGAACTGCACCCCAGCCTCACAGGTGGGAGGGGAGAGTGTTACCACTCTGCCACCGTGGCCCCTTCAAGAGAAGGGAACCCTTTGACCCAGTTCATTGGTCCAGGATACGTGTCACCTTACAATGATCCTTTGTATGCTTCCTATGATAAAAAATGCACAGAATTCCGTTGCACTGAAATACTATCACGTATCTGCAATCTGACATGTTTGACCTAAACATCCAGACAACACAAATACAAAAACCTGGAACAACCATAGAAATTCAGAACTTGAAACATAATATTTGGAATTCCAAACACATAGTTTACTTAAATAGTATTCTAAATTAAAAATACATTTTTTGAATCCCAAATACTATATTTCAATTTTTTTTTAATTTAGAATTTGGATGTGTGGCTTCAGACTTTCATAGACAAGGTAACAGTTTTTGTTCTCAGTGACCCTTATCATGGTTAAATATGCCAGGGTTTTTTGTAAATACTTCTGAAAGAAAAAGATTATAACATACATGTATATTTTATATATCATTTTAAATTATCAATATAGTGTGTCTTCTGATTCTGTGGCACAAATATACAGAAATGGTGGAGATATCTCAAGTTCAAATTTCAGTTTTTATATTTGGCGCTCCTTACTGTGAATATGTGTTTCTTTAGACTTTCTTCAAGTCCCTTTGTCTTGGGTATTATAATTGTCTTGGGTATTGTACGAGGGACTGAATGACTTTTTTTACCAGAATGTTGGGTTGACAAAATTATTTCAACAGAAAGAAGATTTTTCACTCTTCAAGTGGATGCATAATGATTTCATGTATGTCAGATTTGGTGGAATGAGAAATACAAAGGCTTGGTTCAAGTCTAGTGTTTCTTTGTTCCTCAACAAAGCAGTGAAAGTACATTTTCGTGTAAAAGTGGACTTATCTTACTTATTATCCAAACACTGCCGTAGATAATACATGTACATGTAAAAAGACATAAAAAGTACATCCATGTCTACTTTGACTTCACACATTATAAAATGTTAAAGTATATGTCGCTCCGGTAATTTTCATGGTTTACAAACTGAAGATGTTATTTTTATCGTCAATATTTCTGTTTCACATAAAATCGAATTAAATGTAGAGTGATATGAAAAGATACACCAGGTAATGGACACAACAATGTCTAAGAGAGATAAATATTAATCAAAATGGTATCTAGCAAACAAATGAGGACACGGTATAAAATGTATTTAATACCAACAGAGTTTAATGGGGATAAATTAAAATAACAATTAGTACAGGATACTATGTATCTGCCTGTACCTGGGTTTCAACCCAGGTCCTCTATGTTCCCAGACAAGTGTTTTACCCACGAGGCTATAATGATAGATAAAGTATAGCTGCATTTAGGTCAAACATGAACACCATAGCAGAGACAGAGGATCACTATTTTTAGTGGCCATCAAAACATTTTCATCTGTCTGTCGGTTAAAACTAAGATCATCTGTGTTCCTTTGAGAGTCTGCAACACACTAGGCCACAGTGGCAGAGAAAGTATACAATCCTTATAACTCTCTCCACATTCACTAAAATATTATGAAAATATGAGATTTCTCTGCAGAGAGGTGTTTAATATTGTAGTCCCTTATTCTTGATTCTTCCGCAGTCTGGGATGTTTTGTGCTGCTGTTTATTATGCGGCCAATATTCTGTGAACAGTTCAGATGGGCCAGTGATAAGTTTCTTTGTTTCTTTGTCTGGCTTTGAGGTGTTAGGGAAACCTGTGAGTAGGCTTGAAGATCATTCCCTGGACACATTTTTTATTTAGAGTAATATGCTAGAAAATAAAGATGCTATCTAGCTACTAGGGTTTCCCTTTCAACACAATTATGCACATTTCAACTTGTTCTGAAAACCCTGGTTTAAGTTTGAAATACTATTCTGGGTGATAATTTTAGTGTCTAAGTATACATGTATCAACAACTTATAAAAGGGGCATATTATAACCCCATCCTGTAAATAAAATCTATCATTTCTGGTCTTTTGTTTTTTTGTGCCTCAGATATCAGATTTTTTTCAACTCAGGCTAGTGGAAAAATTTTTGTTACTTATTATCGAGTTGTTTTGCATTATAAAACAGAGATAAGTTTCTGATATGAGCTATACATGCACTGGCGGAGGAATGCACACTCCTAGTGCTCTTGTTACTCTTATAATAAGCCATGTGGCCAGGATTTAGTCATTCTAATCATTCTACACAATATATTCTCCACTTTATATATTGTATTTTTAATTACACCACAAAACGTTTGAGTCTTACAAAGGTTAATGCTATTTTTGTTCTTTAGAATGGCGAGCATTACTTTATTTCTGTTTGGGGCCTTAAAAGGTTAATCTTGTTTTCAGGGCCCTGTTCTCTGTTTTTGTTTCATTTTATTTTTTTCCTTATAAAAACTGTTGTTCATTTTTCATCTAGCATTCTCAGTCAGTAGTTTCTTCAGTTTGAGGGCCTTAAAAAGGCTAAGCTGAGCTTCTACGCCAGCACCTCTGGTTCTATGTTTTTACTGTTCCATTCACCTGGTTCTGCAGCAGAAGAAACAGATTGACAAAAAGAGTGGGAAATCAGCTACAAATTGTACGTTCCCCAAACCTATGCTGGCTTAAAGTTTACATACATAGAACCTTGTCTCCCATTATGTTTCAATAGTAGCCTTCACATGTGATGTCAACTAATCCAGCCAGGTACATATGACCGAGGCAGTATTGATGAGACACAGTATATCTACCCTGGAATCTAGCTATCTCCTCGGTGAGTTTAAGTATAGTTGTAAGGGTAGTAAGCTATAGTCCCTGCTGCTTGCAACTATACTGAACGATAATGAATTGAGAATGCCAATAGGGAGTGTGCCACAGAAAGCTACACTCCCAGAGAAAAAGCCAGAAAATGGGATATTATATCATTGCTAAGGAAAAAGCTGGAGAAAAGAGGTGTGTATATCTGTAGGCAAATAGAAATAAATCTATTACATCTTAATGACTGTTCAGAGAGTGCAATTTGCATGTTAGAGGCTGAGCTAAAATCAAACTATGGTCTGACAATTTGCTTAGTAAAAGGATTACTTATCCCTTATAGGGATGTTCCGCTATGACAATTGTGTCCCCCGATTGGAATACGATCTCTCATTTTTGCCATTTCAGAAGTCAATCTTTTTATTCCTAATGATCTTAAAGCCATTGAAAACTACAATTGGTATGATCATGTATGGAAATTCTGGTACTTCCCGATTGGTGCCAAATTTGAAGCATTCAGGAATCTATTTGGAAGTGATCATGTCATTTCCAGATAAATTTAAACCATAAATTGTTTCTGATTCTTTTCAGATCTTGCATTCGGGGATCCACTGCATACCCATTTTAAACTTATCTTACCATTTGTTAAGCCATCTTTCTGAACCTATCTTAACATTTGCAAAGCAATCTTTTCAATCTTAAGTTGACCCTAAAGGCTCATAAACGAATCAAGTTGACTGGAAAACTATCACAAATGTTTCAGGAGCCTATTGGAAGTCTTCCTGAACCAATGGCAACATCAATCAAAAAGCTATTGGGAAAATATTGGAAACCTATCCAAACTACACCCACGGATCCCGAATGGTTGTAATTTTTCCAATCTGGAGGGAGATTTACAATCAGATCACTGAAATGCAACAGGACTATTACAGTATGGAGAGGCATCACTGACTGAGTTGCCTAATGCATATTTAACATTCAGTATCTTTACGTGGACATGGGTTTGAGGCCAGTTCATAGCAATATGTGTGGTATACTTTATACTTTAAAGACAACTTTCTTTGTAATATAAGCTTGGTTAAATGAGGCTAGGCTATCTATTATAATATGTGGGGCGTATAATTATACCAGAGAGTTTATAGCCATATTTTTACATACACCATAGACCCAATAGGCTCACTGCTGCATTATAGAAGTCCTCCAAAGATTAGACTTAAATAAACTTTGAAATTGAAAGACAAAGGAGGGGTTATGTTCTATTCAACAGTTAATTTAATATCAGAACATGTCTCATGTTTGTTTTAAAGCATGTAATTCACCACAACATTAATACGTGGACAGAATAACATAAATATATTATTTTAAACTAGATGGTAAGACAATAAGAGAAAATAATAAAGGATTGGCTTAATCTTTAAGTAAAATTAATCATTGGAGTTTTGTCATCGAGTTTGAGGGTTAGGTTAAAGATCAGGCGACAACTTAAGGAAGCTTTTGGGCAATGAAATATTGACTGATTTTAGTACTTTTAGACTGTGCCTACGACTGCTTTGCTTGTTTTGATTAAATATGAATTTTGATTAGTTTTCGTATCATAATCATTTAATTTATTTTGTCTTTTTAACATAGCTGATACTTCTTGGCTTTTCTTGCATACCATTTGTCGATACATTTTTGTTTTACACAAAGGGCTTAAAAACAAGGCTAATGTTTGCCTGCAAAAACATAAATGAATTAGAATATCAATTAATGAATTCATGTTTTATATTTTACAAAGCTTGTCTGTTTTTTTACATATTACATGGCATTTATTGAGCTCTTGGATAAAAACAGTAAGTCTGAGCAAGGCTAATGAAAGACTACTCTACCAGAGAATTACAATCTGCATATAAAACAGATCCATCAGAACAGAAGTGGTGGATATCTGGTGAGCAGGTGTGCATCTATGTACATTGACCTTACCTTGATCCCAGAGAAAAGGTCAAGAAGATGTAATGGAATAACTATAGTAGATATACAATGGTGAAGTCATAATACCTTAGTTTGGTACATTCTGAAAAAAAAACGTCCTGAAACAGAATAGCTGCCAATGTCTTTGGGTCCGTTCAACCATGGCAACAAACATGA
Source organism: Sabellastarte sp. h YS-2021 (assembly GCA_964017235.1). NCBI lineage: Eukaryota > Metazoa > Annelida > Polychaeta > Sabellida > Sabellidae > Sabellastarte > Sabellastarte sp. h YS-2021. The sequence goes on along the minus strand of OZ024934.1, from coordinate 79,012,657 downwards.
ATTTATATTCTATTTTATTCTGTACTTTTATAGCACTTAATCTCTGTCAGGCAGACTCTAAGCTGCAACACCAGAATCCAATTTAAAAAAGTCATCATTCCACAGACGTTGTCAAGTCCAATACCACAGAGATGCCGGACAGAGTATATGCTAAGTTGGGAAAGCCTTTTTGAAGAGATACAATTTTAACCTATTCCTGAAACAGGTGAGAGTTGGGGCAGAATGGACCCCATCAGATAAATCATTCCAAACCATGCAATCATCAAAAGCAAAGCTGTGGCCAAAGTGTTATATGACTTTGTTAACAAGAAAGAAAAGTCCATTTAAACTATCACACTTGTTGTAACAAATAATTATTACATGTTCTGTATTTGTAAATAATTTAAAGAAACTCCACCCTCCCATATTTGTAACAGGTGCCCTCTTTGGAAAGATTTAGGGTTAAATAATACCACAGTAAATCATATTGTGATAAATTCTATGATGTTTAATAATTTGTACAATAATATATTGACAAAGGAGTCAGCCTCCAAACTTATTGTCTTTCATTAATATTATTCTGGTTATGTCATGTTATATATAAACAAGAGACACTTATGCAGAGTTTCTTGCACTCTCAGAGTGCTCCACTGAAGTAGTCTGTTACATGTTGATATTCCATATAAAAGCTTCATACCCTGTTATTGACTGTACACAGGTGATGAATAATCTGACATTGGTTTCCAGCTTAGATAAAGGTTGATCCTGACCCAATGTTATCCAATATTTATACTACCTGTGGAGTCTATTATAACAAGTACACAACACTCAACCTTTCTAAATACAACTGACCATGGTTGTTACCTTTGATTGAAGGCAGGAATGTAAGCTTTGGGGCACTATTATTTATATATTGGTTGTTTTAAATAGAAAATTTTTCTTTATGTGATCAATTGTCTTCCATTTTAAAGAGTTATTCTTTATTGTAATGCACAATTATAATTGTGGACTTTGTTCTATTTCTTGAACAAAGAGCTGTTCAAAAATTCATTTTTAATAAGGAACTGTTCCTTTTTTATTTTTATTGAACATAATTATCTCTTGAAAAAATAATGGCTATTATTTGATATACTGGTTTTTTTAGATGTAACACACTTTATTCTGTGTCAAAATTACAGCATTATTTACTTCAGTTATTAACATCAGTAGCATCTACGAAATATGGACTTCAACAATACTAAGTTTCCCAATGACTTTGCAAGACATCAATATAAACACAGATTTATATTCACTCTGCCTTCTGGTATGAATCAATCTGATATAACAGGTTTCTGCAACCAAATTCCTTTGTTATTTTAACCATATATCCATGAAGAAAAACTAAGTATATCTGCTCAATTATTACCCCCAATAAAGTATTTTTTCATAACCATTTGTTTTTGTGTTTGTTAGCAAAACTGGGTTGAACTTCATGGAAAAGTAACAGAAGATAGGTCTTGGTCCAACTTAAATTCCATTACATTTTGAGATTGATAGTTACTTATTATTACGTGTCTTGGCAGATATTTGTACTCTCTGAGTGCTTGTTTTCCTTTTAGTTTGTTGGATGCAAAAATGATAGGGAGGTCTAAAAGCCTTGGTTTGTTGCAAATATGTAACCACTGCAGCCAGTACCAGAGTTGAATAAATCTATAGCTTGTTATTTATTTCCGCCTTTGCTGAGGATTCCAAGCAAATGACCAAGGTTAATGAACCAAGCTAAGAGGCTATGACCACTTAGGGGTCTGTGTTTACACAACTGTGACGTAGAATGGCTATCACTCGCTAGGTGGCCCAGTTGGTTCACTGTTTTATGGCGTCCTTCCCTCACTGCAGGAAGTGACGAAAGCAAATGGTGCTGACTAAATCTCCACTGGAGTTACGGCTACAAAACCCCGGGAAATAAATAATGAAATTACACTTATATACTTTCTCCAAGTTTTCAGGCTAACCTGGACTACTCTAGAGATGCCTTTATATATATTATTTGCTTTTTATGTTGAAGGATAGGAGGAATATCCACCTTAATTAATATGAAGAAAAGGTTACTTTCTGCTCTGATTAGCTATGGCTTCAATGCACTCAGGATTTTCCTACCAGTATGAGTTCACTCAGAACAATATACACTTGGCTAGTCTGTGTAGATAAGACAATTGTTACACAAAAATATACTAACCCTTATGATGTGTTTCAAGAACATGGATCATTGACCTTGTTGTATTTTGTTAGTTAGTATATTAGTTTGTTTTTTCGTCAATATAGAGATATTCTAGGAATGCCTTCACACTTAGGAGTTATTTCCATCTGGAAGAAATAGAATTAGAGAGAGATTGTAATGTTAGTATATGCCACAGCAGGAGGTCATAGACTCTCAATGAACTGAAGATGATGGATCAAATTTTATCCATCTCTGTGGTAAGATGTTTTAGATAGTAACTGAAAGGAAACAGTCAAGTACAGCTAGAAAAGTATGGAGTATATACAGATAGCTAAGCTCTGAGTCATCTTGTTTCAAATGATTGCAAAACTATCCAACTTATTGTAGCATATCTAAAGTAACATGGTTAAGGCTGAAGAATTATTTGACCCCACAAAACAGGGGAACCAAACAAAAGTAAAATTCTCCTTGGTTATTTGTCAGTTACAACCAAATATGGTTAATTTTCATCAGTAGCCAGACTTTGTAGGTACAACCTTCCATATATGGTCAAATGATCAGTTATATGTTTCTTACCAACAATATGTTTTTATGCATGTGATTTCAAGATAGAAACACGAATAAGAAAAAGTTTTACAACTTAACGGCTTTATTTGCATACAGTATTTGGGATGTGCCCAATGTTCTCATATTGAGCAAAATATGTGTAAGGAAAAGTTTGTAGACATCAATAATCGTAACACACAGTGTACTCATCGTGAATCAAATGCTGAACAAATGCTAAAGAAACAATGAATTTTACTTCACATATTAAAATTTTGTCAATGAAAGCAAAAAGTGCATAATCATTCGAACATGTCTTTTCTCATAATAAGATAGTTCACCACCTATTTAGATTTAGTGAAAATAAGCTAAATAAGGCCAAAAAGTCTTTCGATCTACAGGAGTGAGTTGCAAAGCCATCAGTAGGACACTGACATTAGAGCTTGGAAGCAAGTCAGATACTCAAGAGTTATGCACACTGGAAGGGCAGATTCCTTTCTGGAAGTGCAACTTCCATGGAAGTCCATGACATTCCTTGACAAGAAAACAACAAAAAATAAAAAAGGTGACCTCTGGAAGCGCGAACGTCACTACAGCTAAAACTTAATAAACAAGGTCGAAAGGGGTTTCGGTCTACTATTGCAAGCTGCAAAGCCATCAGAGACACAACCTGTACACCGAAGCGGTCACCCATCCCACTACTAATGTACCACATTGCAACTTAACTTCAATGAACAGATACTCATCACACTGCACCTGAATTCATGAAAGTCCGGAGACAAAAAAAAAGAGTGATTCCTAGAAGTGCCGGCTTCGCTAGAGCTCACGCTTAATAAAACATGATTTCCTCAGCAAGACTGTCTCATTCATTACACAACAGGCAACAATGTACTGCTATGTGGTGACCTACCTTCATATCGAGGTGGATGATGTTGTTGGAATGCATGTACTGGACTCCCTCACAGATCTGACGGGTGAAGCATACGCAGGCTTTCTCTGACAGCACAAACTCTTCACAGATCACTCTGTCAAACAACTCTCCTCCCAGGATGCTACAACAATAGATTGAGAATACCCATATATGTACATAGAATGAGAATACCCATATATGGACACAGACTGAGAATACCCATATATGTACAACAATTTACCTAAGTTACACAATAACACTCAAAAATCCAGTATACTAAGGTTTTTGGTTTGAGGCCTTTATCTGGTCTTTGTATTGGGCATTTAGCTTTCACGTTGAGAGATGGCAATTTGTTTTTGCCAAAATAGTATCAGAATCTGTGGATTAAATACTAAATAAATATACAATTGGAAAATTTCTTGAATGACATAAATGAAAAAAAAACAATCAAGAATGAAGATGACAATTATCATATGAGTGCATAGCGTGAAAATATTATATTGTTTATGCAGAAATGGTTGAAAAATCCAAAGATTGAAGTTCATATATCAACTGTTGCCCCTAACTAATGATATGCTTCACAGACCAATTTTCTATATTAGGATATATACTTATTTCTGTTATTATTCAAACAAATTTGTGGATAATAAATATGAAATACTCCTAAATGAAAGAAATTATCACTCGAAAACACAACATACACTAGTCTTGTCCTGTATAGCTTCTCTTGTGAAAAAAATGTTAAACTAGAAAAGTACTCAGAGAGAGTAGACCTCCTTCAAGGTCCAATAGCTCCAACATGGCTTATGAGAGAAATGATTAAAATATTCTTTTAAAAAATTATGGATCCAGAGGGTGATCTAGATCACCACCAAAATTTATCATCGGTTCCTTGCACCATTGTCAATATTTTCTGAAAGTTTCATCAAAATCAGTCCACAATTTTGCAAACAAAATAACACAATGTTTTACACATACAGAGGAACACAAATACTCAAAGCAATATTTCCTTTACTACAGACTTCAGAGTGCTATTCCAGGTACTGCTATAAGCTCTCTAGTGACTAAGATTACTCATCTATCAAAATCCCTGGATTTTTTGCCATTTTAAGTGGTCATTCAACTCACTATGTATCAGTGTGTATCTGGATTTGAACTCAGGTCATATGTGTTCATAGGCAAGTGTGTAAACCACTAGGTCACAGTGGCAAGTAAGAGGCAAGATATGGAAGTATTAGAAAAACAAATAGCTCTCCTCACAGGATGTTGCAATAGCAAATAAATTCAAGTGTGAAAATATCTCCCTTAAAACAAAAAAATGCACTCATAAAATATACCCATATCTTAAAGTAACAACTTTATAAAACTATTGACATTTAACCCTGTGGAACAACACTACCTTTTGCTGAAGTATGATACATAGCTTTGATAGTTGATCTGTTTAAAAGTAGTTAACAATTTTGCCGACATACAGTGCTAATTGCAGAAGTCTAGTATCTATGCCAAAGGTCAAAGTTAGGGTTTGATTTCCTGTTCAACAGCCAGATCCATGCCAAGGAAATAAAGGTAAGTCATCTTGATTAGTTGGGTTACTTATGATATCACAAATAAATAAAATTGTGTTGCAGTCTGACAACGTCCAGTCCTGTTTGCATGGTCTTTACCAGGCAATTGTGGAAAAGGTAAGATATTTTGATGAGGTTAATGCCCTAATAACACTTACAGACGGTATTGGATTCATTCAGGTTATTCTATACAATGTCTCATTCCTCTATGTACTGTCACACTTCTGTCAGTTAAGTTTGCTTACTGTGGCACTCTGTGCTTTCCGTGGTCACCCACACATACGTTTTCAAATGTCCAAAATTTTCAACTATATAGTATGACAAAGTCAAAGTTGGGATTTTACATCCTGCTCAACAGCCAGGGTCATATTTCTGAAAGGTCCTCAGCATTGTCACTTGTGGGAGTCAAACCCACACAGATATGACAGTGTGCAACTAGATGCCAAACTTGCTAACCATTAGGCCACCGTGGACCTCTCATAGTCAGCATGACCTTTACTGCCTGTAAATGCAGAGTGCCGTATCACTGCTGCAGCTGTTCTTTTCTTTTCTTCTGTAGCAAACTGTAGCTATACGTTTGTAACTAGGAGGTACAGTATACCACCTTTGTTTTTTTTCTGCCTTCTCCAACATCCTGAAATATTGTCTGTACTATGATGGGGCACTATAGGGATTCACACCCTCACCATTATTATCAGGTCAAAATAGAAAGCTTATGTGGTTGAAACTAATCAAATGATATCAGTAAAAATATCCACTTTATCTTGACCTAATTTACACAACAACATACACATAAATCCAGTATGCTAAGGGTTTTTTTGTTTAAGACCTTTATCTAGTCTTGGAGTTGGGCGTTTAGCTTTCATGTGGAGAGATGTCAATTCATTTTTGCCAAAATAGTATCAGATTCTGTAGATTAAATACTAAATTTATGTGTTCTTCTGAGAATGAGGAACGAGTTCAGATGGTTTATCTTGACAACATCAAAAGATTTCAGATTCAAGAGAAAAGTTTGTGATAAATATCGACCAGCTTAATTAATTGTAAGCTACAGAAATAGCTGTGAATTAGACATGTTGACATGTAAATGTTTTTTGCCCACGTAGAACCCATACTAACTAATCTCCCCTATGTTGCTCCCTTATGTTACATTTAATGACTCCTATCTAATCAACTTTTAGGTGATCTGATTAGATTTAGCACAATGATTAACCTCTTTGATGCTAGTTGCAAACTAATGTTATTTTTTCTAAACCAGTCAGAATATAATGGAGAAGTTTTCGTTCTGGAATTTCACTATGAGAAATTAATATGGGTTATTCACAATAATAAACAAACCCTAACTGGCAGCTGAGGTATTGTATACCATCTATTTGACAGTGAAAGCTGAAAAAAAACTTAATATTCTTAGCAGTATTGCTGCTTTGGTGCGTACATCATTTATGTGACACCATGTATGTGTTCTTTCACAGCAATATCCTCAATCATCGCTCAAAATACTTTCAAATCAGATGTATCATTACATTTCCACCCCTTAAATACTTTACATTCCTTAACTGATTTTAATTGCTTTTTTTACTATTGCCTTCAGTGTAAAGAGGGGTCAGTGCTTATTGTATCAGATTTTGTACTGCACTGATATTGATGACCCTGTGGCCTAATTGGTAATACACTGGCCTAAGAAACAAAGAGGACCTGGGTTCGATCCAAGGTACAAAGTCAGAGTTGGAGTTTTAAGTCCCGTTCAACAGCCCCTTGTCATATTGGGCCAGGCCATCAGCTAACCATCGGGCCATTGAGGACCTTGATCCCAGGTACAGACAGATATATAGTGGCTAGGATCTTCACTTAAAATGGAGGCCCTCTGTCACTGGGTCCTATCCCCAGTGGTAGGCTAAAGAACTTCAGGGATCATGATAAATGGTCATCCCTGAACCTCTGTCTGTTAGGGGAATGCCAGTCACTAGTGGATGGGCTGTACTTGTACTCATGGGTCAAGTATGGCTAATCCTGTGGTAATGGAGATATTGCAGCAAGTATAAATACACAATACAACAGCCTTAAGTATGAAGCCTACACAGAGACCTGCAAGACCATAATGCAGTAGCCACACTACAGGTTGTTTTTCCGGTGATTAAATACAGCACAGGAAAGACGAAGAAAAATTCTGTACCTCTTGTGAAAGCCAACTGCACACCTCTAGCTACAGTTATGCCACATAAATGAATCAGAATTGGGATGTATAATGGACAAGGTTGGTGACAGTAAGAGATACTGTAAAGACATTTTGAAGACACAGTAATGTAACAGAAAACAAAAAATTTTATCAGAGACACAGAAAGATACAAATAACACTGAATTAGCTGGAGTGACAGCAGAACAGCTATAGAAATGATGGGACACCCAGATGCTATGACTGGTAATGGGAGGTGACCTTGATATCTCCTATGGTGGACAGAAATTTTAAACAGTTAAAAATTCTGTGTGTGGCCGTGGAATGCACAGAATACTACAGTGTCCAAATTTTACTGACAGAAGTCTGGCAGTACATGAAAGAATAAGGCATTATGTAAATACCTACAAATCTAGCCAGTAGTGCCTGTAGTGCGTCTTGGCCACAAAAACAGAATACGGTGAGAGGCTAATTGACACCTGAAATACCATTATCTACAGCTTCAGACCACAGTACTGATACTAATGCAAATGTGTGGGCCTTAGAGAAAAGGTCAGCTGCAGCATATTCCATTCTTATGGCATAAGGAAGATAAAGGAGCCAACAGTGTACAGAGAAAACTCCAGAAACAGGGTCATTACTGGCTGGAACAATGGCCTGTCAAAGGCTTATAGACTTCTGCAACTGCTAAGCCTTCCAACTTGGATTAAGTTTAAGATACTTTCAAGAAGGTGCCCAAAACTTGAGGCAAATGACAATTTTGATGGTTTGTCACTATCATTCACTGTAAATTAAAAATGATCAGCAAGTAATAACTAATAAATTGAAAGGCATCATACATTTGTTGCATTTTATCTCTGTACTCACAGATTTAAATGTCTCATAAAACAGAATGGTTTTATATCTGAGCCTTTTGTTATAGATGAGTCCGGGTCTGAGTTGGATGTCATAAAGGATGACTTAAGTCACCGAGCTTAGACTATCGTATGAAATAACCACAGTGGTGTTCTTGATCATATAACCCCCAGTAAACAATTTTGAGTTTTGCAAACGCTTGAAAGAAAACGTTTGGCAAAGGTTAAAAATGATGAGTCTGAAAACCATTTATGATAAAGGGTTTTTAAAATGTTTATGTATACTGTTTATTAAACATTTAATGACAATTGTTAGAAAAAAAACTGAAATATTACTTTTAGTATTGCTTAGCAATATTAGCCTTAATTGGGGTCAGAGGTCCAATTTAATTTAGGTTGCTCTCTAATGAAAATATTATTTTTATGTTTTTAATTGTAAGATAGTGGCTTAGGAATTGTGCCCCCGTTGAATTATTACTTTTTTTGCATGTGGGGCAATTTTTGACAAAGTTCTTTAAAATCCCCTATTGTTGTTCACCACCATCTTTGTTTGGAAATGTTTGAAGTTAAACGTTTAATAAGCATTCTAAAAATATGGGTATAAAAAACGTTTGTAATAGAATGTTTTCAAAACATTTGACAGGAAGCAAACCAGTTGCTATTAACTTTTGTAAAACATTTAAGAGCAAATATTTACAAAACATTGTCAACAAATGTTGTTTAAATGTTTAATGCATACTGTTTATCAAACATTTCAAAACTTTTTGTAAACGTTTAAACCATTTTAAAACGTTTTTAATGTTTACTGGGTCCTTTATTTCTAGTCAAAATATACTATTGGGGACATATATCCTTTGTTTGACGCATACTGGTGACGTATATCCTTTGTTTGACGCATATTGATGAAATATATCTTTTGTTTGACGCATACTGGTGAGATATAGGATTTTTTTAATGAAAAACGCTGTTTTGCAATGTAAAACCGTCTAACCACATAAAACTTCAACAGACTACTTCACACTTTATTTACAGCCTTTTCAGTTTAGAAATGGAGACACATATATAGGACAACCATGTTAAAGTTTTTGTTTACAAAGGTTAAGCCCATTCCCAAGCGTACTTAATTTTAAGCCCAAGACTTAGCAAAGCTTAAACTTAGCTGCTTTGGAAAAAAATCTGCTAAGTCTAAGACCACAGATGTAGACAAAGTCTAAGACAATAGTTGTAACTTAAGCTCTAAGTCCGGGCTAAGTTGTTTTGTGAAACCGGCCCATGGTTTTGTGCTGACATGTGCAAAGAGTAAGGTAACCATCAAAGTACTTCTGCCAAGTCACAAAACTTACAAGCCATAGTGACTGCCCTCTCTGCTACTTGCAACCAGAATCTAAATTCGAACCCAGAATAGTTAAAATGTGAGGAGATTGTGCAACCACAATTACCAGAGTTTTATCTAACTATGGCCAAATCAAACTTGGGACAAGTAGTGGCCGATCATAATAAAGTAAATATTTGGCAACTAACTAATATATATTAACCATGAAATTAATGATATGATATATTGATCACTGGGGGTGTATAATAAACAAATTCTATACCATGACACTTGTAATATTTTCACCACGTCTCCTTTTTAAAAAAAATGAAATCAGGCTTAACATTCTTCATTGAGGGCTATAATAAATAAACTGAACATTCATATTTAAGTTTGCCTACTGAATGGCTTTGGTTGAACTATGAGTATCATCTACATTTGTCCATTACACAATAGTTGACTAATTTATCTCAGCAATGTAAAGGAACATACAATGAAGCATATTCACGGGAAGAAAACTGACTCACAAAAGAAAACATGTCGAAGACTTCTTTTTTTCAGTTTTGTTATGGTGGATGTAGATTTTCCAACTATCCCAAAGCTAAAAGATGCAACGGCGCCTTACTCAAAAGACCAAATCTCTATGGTGTGACTAACAGATGTATCCTTACACAGATTATGTTCTGTGGCTATTAATCAGAACAACAAGATACCTCTACCTGAAAATGTTCCATAAATAATATGTCTTTTTCCAGACAAAAGAAATGTTTTATCTTCATAGAGATAAAAATCATATTATCGCTAAAGAGTTTGTGTGAATATTGTATTATATTTTCTCTGAAACACAAAGACAAAACCTTTATATTCAAATATATGCATAATGAGTAATATGAATGTATCAAAGTTATAATAGGCTGGAGCATATGGTATTTTTGTGCCCAAAATGAAATTGTATAGTCAGTGAAGAAACGTCGGTTGCCAGGAAATGAGACAATATATTTAGTACCAAATATATTAAAAGTGTAATTTTTTGTGAATGATTCCTCAGCTCATTGATTACTGTGTGGCGTGCCTTCAATATATTGCCCTGGATAATTCGTGTGACTATGTAATTTAATTGATTTTAACCAGAAGAAACACCTAGACTGACAACCTTGTATATTGTAGACACACAACAAAAACTATAGACAAAATCATAGGAGGCTTCAGATAACTTGCAAAATATTGGTCAATGCTATACAGGTATATCTTGGACTGCGAACATAAGAAAGTAAATATTCCTTTACATTCTATCTGATCTAGAACCAAGCAACCAGAACATCGGAGTGAAGAAAAAATCTAGGACCCATTAAGCTGAACCAATAGATTAAGCCAAAATCAAAGGCCACACCACACCATCATTTGTCAGGTCACACTGAGTTGATATGAAGAAAGGGGAACAAAGATTATACTGGATATTCTTAGATGAAGAAGCATCACATTTAATGTTACATCATGTGCTTCTAATTTACACCACAAAAAATGTGAACTGATTCCTTCCCAAGGTTTTGAGCTGACTGGGTTCAGAACTTTGTTATCAGTTCTCCTACCAAGGTTGCTTTCAGAAATGTTCAGTTATGTTTTACACTGTGTAGTTTGTCTTAATTGTAAAGTCTTTGTTCCTTGTTACATATATGAAATCTGATCAGAATAGAGCCATATGTTAATCATAACTATTTAGTAATTAGGCATCTCTTTTTTTTTGTTATCCAGTGAGCATATATCAGGAAATAAGGACGCCTGTCGCCCCTTAATATGAATACATAAATATAGGATCAATTACTGTTTTACATCCCTTTCAATAGTGGAGAAATCTCAAGGTTTTATATTCCCAGATGCCCCTAACTATGGATACTTTGGTAGCATGTTCTTTTTAAATATGGACTTATTTTACTTATTATGCAAACTGGTGGATAATAAATACAAAACAAATTTGGTAAAGTATAGCTTTAATTTCAGTATTTCAATATTCAAAACAAGACCACTGCAGTGGTATGATCTCCAACGTGGGATTAAAACTATATGATATACAAATATGAAGCCATAGCTATGAATATATGCCACGACACAGAACATCAGGTAGACCAAGGATGCATCTGTTGCCAGATATAAGAGCATCAAAAAATAGGTGAAGACCATATGTCACAAACTGTAAATTAAATAGTATCGAAGTTGCAAGTAATTTACAATTGCAAAATCTCAGAGTAGCTATTACTCAGCTGGCTATGGAACTAGAGCTTTGAAAATTTGATATGACACAGATCATCAAAAAGTAAGTGAACAACATATTTCACAAAAAAACCCTCTGAACTCAATGCTATTGAAGTTAGAAGTGGTTTACTCATTGGCAAAATGTCGAAATACCTATTACTCAGTTAGCTATGGAGCTGCAGCTCTGAAGATTTGTCAAGACACAGATCATCAAAAAGTAAGTGAACAACATATATCACAAAAAAACCTTTAAATTTAACGGTATTGAAGTTACAAGTCATTTACTCATTGGCAAAAATGTCAAAGTAAAAATATGGAGGACACAAGGAAATAGGCCAAAATAATTTAACACAGTAAAAAAAACCTCTATATTTAATAGTGTTAAAGTTACAAATGATTTACTCATTAGCAAAATGTTAAATTAGCTATTACTCAGTTGGCTATGGAGCTACAGCTCTGAAAATGCTTTATTAAATAGGATATCTAGAAAGTGGCAAAATAACACCTTTGACCAAAACACTGTAGCTAACAGTTACAAAGAAAAGCGCTATTTACTCATCTTTGACCAAAACACTGTAGCTAACAGTTACAAAGAAAAGCGCTATTTAACTGTGTGACACACGCACGCACATTCCCACCGATGCACGCACACATACGAGGCATTTTATAATCTCCCTCCCGGCAGGAGATTAAAAAAACACAAAAATGAAATACTTGTGATTTATGGACTTCTTAAGGCAATAATGGCAATTTAGATACTACAGCTGTGTACAAGACAGGTTCTATTCTATTCTATTCTGTACTTTTATAGCGCTTAATCTCTGCTAGGCAGACTCTAAGGCGCAACACCAAAAATCAAGTTTAAGAAATCATCTGTCCATAGCTGTTGCCAAGTCCAGTACCACGGAGACGCCGGATAGAGTGTAAGCTAAGGTGGGAATGCCTTGTGGAAGAGATATGATTTTAACCTTTTCCTGAAACAGGTGAGAGTTGGGGCAGAACGTACCTCATTAGGCAAATGATTCCAGACTGTGGGGGCATCAAAAGCAAAGCTGTGGCCAAAGTGATTTTTGGATTTATGTACAGATGGACAGAATTGAGGAACCTCCAGGAACCTTTTATCTGGATGGTTGTATCTTGTACTATATCTTCCGCAACGAGTGGGCAGAAGAGGACCAAAGTAACTGGGATGACCACTGTGAAGAAACTTATAAACTAGAGTGGCAGTTTTGAAGATACAGCGAGATTCAACTGGGAGCCAATGGAGTCGTTTGAGAATAGGAGATGCCCGCGTGTATTTGTTACAGTTTGTGATAATCCTGGCCAGTGTATTTTGAATACACTGTAGTTTACGCATATTGAGACTGGACAGACTCCTGAAGAGAGAGTTGCAGTAATCAAGGCGACTGCTCACCAAGGCATTAGCTGCCAGGATAGCAGCCTCATCAGTCAAGTACTTTCTAACCTGCCTGAGATCACGAATTTTAATGAAGCATGTCTTACAAATATTGCGGACATGGTTAGCAAAGGAAAAATTAGCATCAAACCAGACAGTTCTTAACAACAACTGCAGGATGCATGAAATTACCAAATATCTTAACTGGTAGCATTAGTGTTTAGTTTTTGATCAACATGAAGGTATTATTTGTAGAAACAAGTATTATAACTACATATTTAGTGGAAATTTTCAAAATTCTTATTCTTAGAAATTTTTCTCATTCTGAAAAATGTTTCCAAGAAATTGTTCATATTCTTAGAAAAATCTTATTCTAATATTAGGAATTAAGTGAATATTGGACCAGTATTGCTTGTGAATGTGAGTGGTTTCATAAATTAATACATTGTGTCAGGCTAAAGAACCTCAGGGATGTTGATACATAGTCAACCTTACTATTCAGTAAGGAGAATGTCAGTTACTAGTGTTTGGGCTGTACTTGTGTATTCAGGATGGGTCATATAGCACTTTGTGTCCTGTATTGTAAGAAGATATTGTGTGGAGTATAAATATACAACAAAATACAATGGAATATTCAAGTTCAGTATAGTATTAATGTACATGTTACGCCAAATCCAAGAATTTTGCCCATTTCGTGAAATAGGCAAGTGACTTCCCCATTTCATGAAATAGGCAATTTCTCTAGTATTCCCTTGCCCATTTCGTGAAATGGGCAAGAATTATGTTGCCTATTTCGTGAATCAAAGGACATAAAAGAAGCAAAGCTGGTAAACAATTTCAGAATATTTTTTTGTAAGATGTGGTGTTATATCAACACAGCTATAATGCTGAAAAGATAAATGGCTGCCAGCCAGTGATGAAACTGTAGATTGTTGTAGCACTACAACATGTTCCCAACAAATGTTTAATAGGTTGAAAAAAAAATTAACCCTTATATAAGGGTAATATATACATTAACAAGTGCATTAATCTGGCAATCAATGCATACTGTAGCAATCCCTGCTTTCTGTGGGACATGAAAGTTTTTAAACTGTTCAATTGTTTTGCCTACTCTACCATACGTTATATTAAGATATGTAAGGTAGCAACATGGTGTCCTGCCATTTCTGTTGCTCTGTTCTGACAAATACATAATGGCACTGAAGAGTAACAGTGTTGAAGTTAAGTAGGAACAATAGACTTGCTTCATCTGGAGATCTGCTTATATTCTTCAACCCTGAGCACATGTTATCTTATCTATAAACTGTCTGTTTCAAGGTAACACCTTCTGTTTCTCTTGTACCAGAGGCTTGGTATCAAATCCCACTGACTCCCACATATTTTATGTTGGAAGACATCCATTTATTAGTTCCCCTGTGATTAGGTACTTTACAAGTTCTTTTATAGATAATGTTTTATGTGTAAAGTTTATCTCCTCCATTAATTCATGGGGAGTTTATATCTGAACAACTATAAACAACTAGCTTTGTACAATGGACATAAAAGAAAGCAGGGCGGTAAATGATTTCACAATATTTAATCTAAAATGTTATGTTATGTCAACATAGACGTAATGCTGAAAAGATAAATGACTGCCAGCCAGTTGTGAAACTGTGTATTGGTATAGCACCACAATATGTTCGTGACAAAAGATTAAAAAAAATAAGCCTTAGATAAAGATAATATATAAATTAACAGTTTGTTAACTGTCAATGTATATATCACCTTTAAATAAGGCTTCATTAAAATTTTAATCTGGCTATCAATTGTATATAGTTCCAACGACAGAAAAAATGTAATATCTCAAACTCTGAACTAAAATAAAAATTTCACATATGTCCTATCTGATATGTTCAGTGTAATCTAATCTAATAGGAATTTTATAGTGCTTAACCTCTATATGTAACAGACTCTAAGGCACAACCAACCTTGAACTCTTGTTGAATAAGAGTTAGTCCACTGACGTAGCTAGGTCATACCAGCGAAGACACAGGGGTGGGGTGGCTAAGGCGGATAGGCTTTTGCAAACAATGTCGGCTTTAATGATGATAAAATTTATTGGGAATCAGATTATATTTATGATGGTTATATTAAGGATCTACCTTGTAATAATAATTAATAATAATGTTTTAATTTAATAGTTATAAGTCCGCGTGTTCATTGGAACATTTTTCAGATTCATACAGTTGAAGTAATACGATTTAAATGATATTTCTGTTCTGATGTTTTGTGTTCTTTTTTCTGATTTCCTTTTTTTTCTTGTACATTTTATATATCTAATTGTTCTCTTTCAGTTATATATCTTTGGTTCGTTCAACCACTATAGATTCAATTTTCTAATATATTGAATATATGGTGCTTCATAAAAAGACATCAGCCATCTTATTTACAGCAAAACATTTCAGTGGTAGGAGCAAAGACAAACTGAACAATATCATCAGTCAATTCACCAAGAAACTACACCAAATGAAAATGGCTCATTTTAATTTGTTGTACTACTTGCCAAATAAACCATCCTACGTGGACACTGGAGTAAGTAGACATTCCCCATGATCAAGACACTCAGTTTCTAAGATATGGAATTCCAAATAAGAGAATGGTATATTAATAAAGGTATAGGACATTTACCCCACAATGGCTGGGTACGCTTGATCGATATCACTGTTAGCACACCCAACAGTTGTGTACGCTAGCAGTGGTGTTGGTCTAGGATGCCCAACTGCTGGATACACAAGATCTATACAACTGCTATAGTACTCAATAGCTGTGCACCCAAGATTTATTTCACTGCTAGTGTACCCAACGGCTGTGTTCGTGCACTACTGGCATACACAGTTATCGTGTATCCAATTAAGGCACTAAGCTAAGTTGTGCACCCTAGATTTATATCATTGTTAATGTATCCAAAAGCTGTGGATGCCATTCACTGCAAGCATATCCAATGGCTTTACATGAATGATATCACTGCATGATCTATGTCACTGCTAGCATACCCAACCAAGGTGTAAAGTACTGGCATACCCAACTACCCTGTACCCAAGGCAGTGCAATCTATGTTCCCAATGGTTGTGCACCCAAGATCAATATCATTGCTGGTGTACCCAGTGGCTGTGTACACAAGATCCATATCACTACTAGCCTACTGAACAGTTGTGTACAGCAGAAGTGATACTGGTCTAGTAATCCCAGCGGTTGTGCACACTGTGGTTGTGCACACTGCATTGATATTGGTCTAGTGTACCCAGCGGTTGTGTACACAGATCTATATAACTGCTAGAGTACCCAACAACTCCAATTTTTTACAGAGTACCCAATTTCTCATTACAATAAGCAGTATGTACTCAATGGTTGTGCACTCAATATCAGTACCCTTACAGCATATTCAACAGGTCCTAATCCAAGGCATTGTGAAGTAATTAGTTTTTAAGGAAGTTTTTCGAGTAGTCAGAAACGGGCCAAGGATCAGTCTGTGGATTAAAATTATTTAGCTTACCATGGGTTTGCACTGTGAAACAGCAGAACAACTTGGTTATTCTTACATTTTGACAAAAATTTAGGGACATGTCAGAAATGAGCTAAGGAAGAAGTGATGGAAATATGGGTACACTAGCAGTGACATAGATTTTGTGTACATAGCCGTTGGGTGCACTAGCAATGATATAGATCTTGCATACACAGCCGTTTGGTATGCTAGACCAATCTCACTACTAGGGCACACAGCTGTTGGGTACATAACCACTCCGAATAAATAAAAGACAATCCAGATCAGAAAGAAAAGTGAAAAAATGGATTTGAAAATAGAAAACAATCAATAGCAAGCAGTGCCCGCGAGAGCACCAACCCTCGCCTAGGTATTTGGGACCAAATATTGTAAAAAAATCCTTAAGAAATCTGGAATCTCAATAAAGATCCACTTTACCTTTAAAGAGTGCTGAACCCTGTATTAAATAAGACCCTAATGAGATTAATAGTTTTTGAATTATGGGGAACATATTGTAGAAAAATACCTAAAAACATTTAAGATCCAGATCATCTCTGACGATGACTTAGCAAATGGTAAAACCCCGCCTGGCCTGAAAATATGATCCCAATCTGATGTACAGTTTTCCAGTTAAGCATGCTGACAAACAGACAAACTTATTACAGTACTACAGATCCTATCCCAATTGGTAGAACATCACACCAACTGAGATTGTAAAATGAGTGACAGTAATGATGCCAAAGCTGAGATTTTTGCAAGTGTAAACTCTTTGAGGTCATACTAGTATATATACTTTATATTTTGCTCTAATAAACCTAAGGCTATCAGCCCTGATCATCCTTAAAGATACAACTGATGACATTACTTGGTGTTTGGATTGACCATGCAATGGGAAGTCACTCAAAGAAAAGAACAGTGGTAGGAGTTGTTTACAAAAACAAGCAGTTTATGAGTTTGTTTGTGCCTTTGTGCCTGCACCAATACATCAGCAGGTTTTTTGGAAGTTTATTAAGCGGGGAGGGTGAGGGGAAAGTTTCTTTTCTGCTTCTGTAGTTAGAATTGTGAGTGATTTTTGGGTGTGGATGTGTAAAATATCAGTGTGTGAGAGGATCTTAGCCCAATACAAAGATTACCTACAGCTGTAGTTGAAATTCTGAATGTAGCACATGGGTCAAAATGCTGCAGAAAACAAGTTACCAATTCTAATTTTAACTAAGGTTTGTAGCTCTTTATCTACACTAAAAAGCTTACTCTGAATAGGAAAAAAACAAGATACAAATTCATAATTTAAAATCCACTGATGAAAAATGTCAGTGAAAAACTTTTGGTGGAAAAGATTTGAGAAAACAATAAGACTTAAGTTTCTGTCTTTCTGAAGGAGGCAATAGAACAAGAGGCAAGAATCTCAACAGGGAATAGATTTTACACAGAGGGTGCATTAAAAGCAAAACTGTAACCAAATTGCATCATTAATTTATGAATGAATTACCAAAACTGTGGAAACACAAGAAATGTACCTTCACCTTGACATCTGCTCCTAGTGAATTAAGTTGTGAATGAAGTTGTGCACACCAGCTAAAAAAGTCATGGGCACCACTTAATTATCTGGTGATTGCAAAACAATCTTGAGCACACAAGATCATCATATTATCACATGATAATTATATTGTGTGCACAACAATATCGTGTGATCACAAGATAACCTTGTGGTCACAAGATCATTTCATGCACACAAGATCATGTTATGATCACAAGATAATTATATTGTGTGCACCACAATATCTCATGATCACAAGATAATCTTGTGCCCACAGGATCATCTAGTGTGCACTGGAACATCTTGTGAACACAAGACTATGCCATACACACAATATAATTATCTTGTGATAAAGAGAGATCATTTCATGAGCAGAGGGCAATTAACTTGTGTGCACAAGAAACTCTTAAAGCTTCTCTTACTTCCCATCGTACATGTATACACACGTAAGTGTGCTGCAAATATTGTTGAGAAACATGAGTATAGCCTGGTAGTGAGATTTGTATGTGTAAACAAGGTGTATTCTCTCAACAAGAGTGTCACTACTTGAACACCAAAGAACAGACTGTAACTAGATACAGGTCCCACAGTGGGTTAATATGGATGCAAGGTACACGTGGGTGTATTTTACAGCACGTGTAAACCCTGCAAGTGAATGGGGAGATCTTGCAGCACTAGCAAGGAGAATGCAGGTGCCCAAGTCATGCCCTTGAGACATGGATGTGTTTATAGTCACAATGCGTGCATGCAGAGAAAATGTGCATGCCAATTTTAATTGACGGGTCTGTGTGACCTTGATATTCTGTTATGAAAACGCAAGTGTACCTTAAGTGTCCCTTGCAAATCAGCCGATTTTTCTGTCTAACCAGGACTATGTGCATGTACAATGGGATGTAAGAGAGGCTTAAGTGTACCAGTTACTACATTATATATACTTTGCAGTTTCATTTTACGGTCTCCGTAAGATTAAATGTTTTTTTATCAACATTTGTCTGTGAAATAAGGCGTAAAAGAAAGTGTAAACAAAGCCAGATACAAAAAATCCAACGGAACTCTCATATTAAATCTGCTAATAGTTTGTGATAGCACCAGGTTGCAAGAACCAAAATAATTGAACAAAACAAGCCAAACACTAGAAACTCATCAATTACCAAATGCTGTGACGTCAGACATGTTGTTTTTTACTCCCTCCACTATAAATATCAACAAGATCTCAGAGTAAACACCAAATTCCCCCTCACTCCCTTTTCCCAAACACTGGAGTGTTTATAAAAGAAACTATTTGCATAAATATGACAATCGTTTTCCCCTTTTTGTAACAATGCCAGATCTTGCGAAAACTTCCTACCTTACTGAACAGTTTTGATTTTTGATTAAGCTGTCATTTATAATCATGCAAATTATTTACACCTTTATGCCTCTCTGTATAATACCGTAACACATCTTTACACGCCCTATCAACCAGTTGACAGCCTATCTGATTGTAGCTGTGATATTGCGTCTAGATATACAGAGATAACGTTGTTAAGAGTTACAATAATCATTCATCCCTGGAATGTCAGTCTTTTCAAACACGTGTCAAAAGTGACGTCAACAGAGCCAGGTTTACTTCCGTCTTGGGGATTATATTTCCTGGAAAAATCCAGCTAGTTTTTTTTTATCTTTGGTGTGTTATCTGTCTACGCATTTGAAGAAATAGTGAGTATAAGTTACCCAATCTTATGACATTAGCTTTTTTTTCATCACAGATTCACATTTTTGACCACCCAACACATAGAATATAATTATACGTGATTAAATAAACATTTAACAAGATACACAAAGACAAATTAATCTATTTCTAATTGAATTCGAGGGAAAATATTTGAAACATAGAAATAGTAGCGTATGATCTTTAGCACAACTGCTAATTTGTGGCAATATGAAAAGTCTGTTTATTTGGAATGTGATTTAAACCTCAACTTCATTCTGGAAAGGCTATTTAAAATAATTATAAAACCTAGCCGATACTAAACTTGGGGTGCTGTTGCAACTGATCTTGTAAAAAAACAAGGCCGAAAGGGGTTTCGGTCTACTAGCATAAGATGCAAAGCCATTAGAGACCCTAAAGCAGTCTGCCATCCAAGAACTAACGTAGCCCATTGCCTCTTAACTTCAGTGATGAGGCAGGTACTAATCACACTATGCTACAAATCATGCTACAAATCGTGAAAGTCCTGGCACAAAAAGGTGATCTCTAGAAGCAGGAGCCTCCATAGAGCTCTCACTTAAAAGGGGCAAGTAATCGGACAAACAACGTGATTTGTCCAAAGTGAAGAGAATGGCCTGAAAATCTACTCCTGACTGCTTTTTCATAAACATCACTTGTGAAACTAAGCCCCGACCACTCTTGTGAAGTAATTGGAGAACCCCTACCACTAATCTTCTCTTAAGACAAGAACACATTTTTACAGAAGAGTGTACAAGGTGAGTTCTACTGACTTTTTGAAAAGATGAGTCATGGCTACTTGGAACAGAAATACTCATTTGCAAAAAAAAATTAAACAACATCATAATTTGTTGGGACACCTATAATCGCCAGGCCTATGATCCTGACCTTTATGACTGAAAAGACAAGTTGTACGACTCATAAGATTATGCTCACAACTACATTACGGGGGCAGTTGGGAGACACACACATATGACAGTGAAAGAGGGGTATAATCCAAGGTTATCACTTAAAACCAATACCGTGGCAATACATTGAAAATAAAGAAATCCAGGCTTGGTGGGATTTAATTTTTTTTCTTTGAGATTTTATCAGAAGAATAATATGCAGTAAGAATTGATATATTTGTAATAACCTGGTCAAATCATTGATAAGGATGTTGCAATGTTTATTTAGATGTATTTTTTGTTTATGTTGCATTCAACAGCCAGGGTTGTGACAGGTAGTTTACAGGTGGAGGAACCAGTGCAAACTAGTTGGTCAAGATTCTGCACTGTAAACCACTGGTCATCAGCAAGTAACTACCAACTTTCCAAGATGAAGTGCCCGGGTGGAGATTCGACCCGGCAACCTCAGAGGTTGAAGGCAAGCACTATAATCCCTATAAGACTGAGCCACTGCTGCGAAATGACAAAGGCAAAGTTGGGATTTTGCAGGAGATATTAGGACAGGCTCTTATAGCATCTCACATGTTGCTATAAGCTCTAATTTGGAGCTATGGACACTGCAGTCAGAGACAAGTGATTTAATATGAAAAACAAGTTAAGCACTCAGTGACTGGGGCCTCTGCTACTACTCCAAAAAGTAAAAAAGAGATAAAAATCAGGAAATATAATCTGGAGTAACTATGAACTAATTTGACCTGTCATCAGAACAAAAAAGAGATTAGTCAGACAATCACTACCAATGCAATGTCTGGGTTCAAGTGAATTTACAAATATGTTCTTGCAATGTATGTCAATAATAAGGCATCATGGCTCCAAGTTCCAAACAGGGAGTCTAATTTGGTAAATAATTGTAAGCGGCTTCAGTATTTTTTTCAAAACAAAATCTATACTGTTAACCACTGACATATTTACCATAATTTAGCCAATTTTTGAAACCCCAAGTTGTCTTCTAAAATGAAAGCCAAGAAGTTTTAAATAATTAAAGATTAAGAATCCAAAGTAGTGATTGATAATTATGAACCCCTTTGGGCTTTCATCAGAGCAAATCTAGTGCAGCTACTGCATTTACAATGGACAGGCCAACTTCAGAACATTTCCATAATTAGAAAAAAAGCATTAACTACTTACGCCTCTAACACCAGACACATCTTGTCCCTACAGGAGAAGGTATCATAGAGCTGCAGTAACCGCTTGTGCTGAAGTTTCTTCATGATCATCACCTGTTGAATCACAAAACATTGAACTTAGTGATACAACATGACTTTCAAGCATGATATAAATAATGATGTAAACTTAGATTAAACAGTTTGCTTGTATATAGCTATATAATAAATATCACATTAAATATTATATATATCTGCCACTGTGGCCTAGCGGGTAACATACTTGTCTAGGAACTCAGAGGACGTGGGTTCAATCCCAGGTACAGGCAGATACATAGTGGCTCGGATGACCACTTAAAATGGCGGTCCTCTGTCATTGGGTGCTATCCCCAGTGGCAGGTTAAAGAACCTCAAGGACGTTGATAAATGGTCATCCTTGAGCCTCTATCTTCCAGTTAGGGGAATGTCAGTTACTTGTGAGTTGGGGCTGTACCTGTACAGTCAGATTGGTTAAATAGCGCTTTGAGTCCTGTAGTACATGGAGATATTGCGCTGAGTATAAATACATAATAATAATAATAATAATATACTTTATATTAATATTCCTTGGTTTGATAATTTGCAACAACCCCCCGCCCAATTCCCAGAAAAATAAATTGAGTAAAAAATTAATTTTAACTCTAGCCAATCAGGTTCTGCTGATATAAAGATTATGGTTAGTAACCTAGAAGTTAATTGGTTATGTTCCAGCTACTCACCTGAGCTAGTGTTGTCATTAGGATCTAGTTACATACTTAATCTTAATATCTTGCCCTAACAGTGGACATATGCAATAGAGTACAACATTTGTAAACAATAACCCAGGGGCCATTGTGGCTCAGTGGTAACACACTCGCCTCCCCCCTCCGAGATCTGTGGTTCAAACTCTAGACACTATGTGGGAAAGTTGATAGTTGCTTCCTGATGGTCGATAGTTTACAGCACAGAACCTTGACCAACTGTATGTACTCATTTCCTCTGCCCATAAAACTACCCATCGTGATATGACCTATACAAGCGACTACCAGCTTTCCCGCATAATGTCAGACAGGGATTCGAACTTCAATCTCAGAGGTGGAAAGCAAGTGTGTTTCCAATGCACCAATAACAATATCAAACTGAGAAGATAAATGTTTGTATCATAGATCAAAACATGTAATTTCTTCTTGTTCAGGTGAATTTATATACCATGCATAGGAAGTATAATGATCAAATAAAGGTACTGAACCTTGAAAGCATTCTTTTGTAGGCTTCAGAGAAGCTACCATGTCAAGGTGGATGGCTCTCAAGACAACCTGCATGTTAAGTTTACCAGTGTTCAGACAAGAATCAGTGATATGATCGATCTGGATTATGTACCCTG
Source organism: Sabellastarte sp. h YS-2021 (assembly GCA_964017235.1). Lineage (NCBI taxonomy): Eukaryota > Metazoa > Annelida > Polychaeta > Sabellida > Sabellidae > Sabellastarte > Sabellastarte sp. h YS-2021. The sequence continues at coordinate 78,989,261 of OZ024934.1, read as the reverse complement.
GAATCAATCAGTCTCTTCAGTGGAACCAGACACACTCAGAGGATTCAGACTATAGATATTGGTGATTGATGGCCAGAATCCTCATTATTTATAGCATCTTGATACTGGGATCTTAAAGTTCAGCCTTGTTCTGCTGTGGTTGATAATTAACACAGTTTTCTGCTTCAGATACAACAGCTCTTGTGTGACATAGTTTTGGTGGTGGAAAACCATGATCAATATTCCTTACTATGGACTTACCAAGACTTTGTATACACCTAGAGATAGAACCATCAGCATAGCAGTCTATAATTGAAGGAAATATTTGATGTAATATAGATGTGACCAATGCAGTTGTAATTGCAATGTATCTTACATTTATGGGAAATCCTGCGTACAATAGGAAAACTACCAAAGTTGTGCATATTTTTATATTTTATCAAAAAAAAAATGAGAAATCAATACACTCACATCCCTGGGGTGAATTTTTAAACAGGAACCACCTGGGTTACATTACTTTTATTATCCAGTACTTTCCTTCAGTGATATGCAAATAAGTCAAAATTTACTTACAAATTTGCATAAAAAATAGCCTTAACATGTATCCATAGTAAGGGGAGCCATTGAATATAAAACTTCAAATGTTAACTTAAGGTTTCTCGACCATTTTATTAGACCAATACCTTCCTGATTATTTACATACATATAACTGACATTTTTATATTACCTAATAAAATGTATTCTTTGAACTGACCTCATTGTTGACCTCACATTTTATTATTCTATATAAATGACCTAATTTTAATCTCTGAACTGACCTCATTTTTGACCTCCTCCTTGTCTTGTGGTGTTGGTGTGGGGATGAATTTGGCTGCAAACACTTCACCAGTAGATTTTTCTGCACATCTCATCACCTCACCAAACTTACCTCTGAAATGGCATGCAAAAAGGACATCATATATCATACAGTTGCAATTCCTTAAAGATTCTTGATTAACCATACCAGTAACTTGTTTGAACTGCACAAAATGATCACTGTATTGTATCAACTAGTAATAATAAATCACAAATACAACATTTTTTTAAACAACATCCTAATTCTATTCATTTCTTTATTTGGGTTTTGATGTGGCTTTCAACACTGTATAGGTCATATCATGACGAGTAGTTTTATGAGCAGAGGAAACCAGTACATACAGTTGTTCAAGGCCCTGCGCTGGAAAATGCTAACCATCAGTGAGCAACGACCAACTTTCTCAAATAGGGTCCAGGGTTTGAACTGCAGACCTCAGAGGTGGAAGGCGAGTGTGTTACCATGGCCCCAAAATCTTTATTCATATTTTTAGTTTATACATTCATTATTTATATCTTAATTTATGTAAGTTTTGTGAAAATTACTATTTTGTGTTATTGTAATTTTACCTGATGGGATCATTTCAACACAAAAAGTAACTATCTTATGGAAATATTAAATCATAAGCTACTTTTAGACAGGATTTCTTTTTTTGGTTATTTTTGAAAAAGTTTGCTTTCTGTTACTGAATGGCCATCGCTGTGGGTTTTATTCTTTCCCTGTTGGTAGTACTTACTCAGTGGGATATTTGCTCTGGAGCCAATCTTTTCCCTAGCTCTTAAAACTGGGTAGCCACCCAGTTGTTTCTCATTAAGGAGTCTGAACAGGTGTCTTTGCTTACCTGCCCAGCAGTTCAAAGACCTTGAACTCTTCTGTGACCCATTTATCAGTCCTGATAGCCACATCACGTGGTTCAAAGAACATGTCCTCTACATCTGAAAAGCAATAATAAAATTCACTGACATTCAAAAAACAAAAAAAAAATCCCAGTCTGTTCTGCCATTTATTTATGGTCATACATATTTCTCATTATCAGTAAATAGGGATCTGAACATCCTGGTGAATACCTTGGTTAACAAAATATCACTTGGCTCTTTTCTGTTTGGTCTTGGGCTTAATTCTACCTCGTGGTATTATACACTTAATGCTGATGTCCATGTAATTTGGAAAGTTTTTGTATTCACTGCGGCACTTAACCCCATCCAGACTGCATGAGTATAGCACAAGTTCTATTGACTGGCACTCTCTTAATGGGAAGACAAAGTTTCAGGGATGACAATATATCAGCATCTCTTATATTCTTGAACCTGCCACTAGAAATAGGACCCAATGTCAGAGGATCACCATTTTGAGTGGTCATGTGAGACAGTATGTATCTGCCTGTGCCTAGGATCGAACAAATATCCTGTGTGTTCCTAGATAAGTGTGTTACCCACTAGGTCATAGTGGCAGCATTTCAGACTGTACTTTCTGACAAAACAAACTCCATCATGTGATGGTGTCAAACCAAATATTTAAAAATAAAAACATTTGTAATCTCATCTAACCATACATTTGTTTAATCATCATGGTTCATCAATCCATATTTTCAGGGGAACAAGGAAAGCTTAAGGTAATAAGGCAGATAATAAGGTTTTGATTAATTTCCGAAGTATGTTACACAGAAAGCACTGTGCATCCTTTAGGCAATTCATTGCAAAGACTGAGACCATGTTGTACCTAGGCTACACCTTTCTGTAGTGGACTACAGAGCTACAAATGATAAGGGCTTGTGTACTTTTGGTTGCGGATCTCTCCATGTCTTGGCAAGATGTGTTCGATGCAATTCAATGGAATTTGCCCTTGTTTAGGATGCATTTGACAGAACACAGAACAATATTTGCATTTGAGAAAAGCTCCTGTGACCTATCACGCACTGTATTAACCTCAACATGTTGAAAGGGTGAAGGGGGTGGATATATGGGATAGCTCGTTCTTCAAAGCGCGCTAGCCAGAAATGAGATCTTTTCTAGAAGTTTAAGGACAAGTGGAAATCAAATATGTACTGAAATGACTGCAAGGAAATATGTGACCTAGACATAGGGAAAGCTTTGAAGGTGTTTGGGCCTTTGAATTGAAGGTTCCAAAGATGGTCTATGATATCTGGTGTTACATTTGGTTGTGAATGGATTAAGGTAAGGATCAAATAAAATGCTGTGGGAAACCTGTGCCAGAGAGTAATGAATATAACTGGTGAAAGTTATGTATATTTGAAAGCTCCTCCATGGAGGCTCAGTGCACCACTTCCATTTTTACCCATATATTGTGGGTGGTATTTCATCTGTGCAAAAAATGAAAATGTGATCCCATTCTATCTCAGAAGCAAGGCACAAGAAATAATTGTAACTTTCTTGATAATTAAGTCTGATGAAAAAATTCAATACTTTTATGCTTTACGCCCATTACCAGAATTGTTCTGTAACACCGATACACTGAGCCATACATTTAAGCATACATGTAACCTGCTTATTTATTCCAGACAGTCCCAGTCACTGGGTACAAATCCACAATTCTTCCAGTCCAATTTCTCCAACACTAGCAATATAATTACAGCTAGATGTGTGCTAGTCAGGTCGAGTTTAAGGTTATTCTGTCAAAAATATTTTTTGTACTTCTAGTATTTATTTCACTAATAATCAAATGCTTATTTCTCTTTGTCCAAATTTCCTCCATCATTTAATATACTGTATTTTAAACACTTCTTTGTTGGCTTGACAATTGGGTTCTACTTAAAGAGGTAACCTTTATTTGGACCTTGTTTATGTCAATTTGCACCAGTTTCTTTAGATTCAAATATCCATTGACAAAAGCAAGATAAAAATGTTCTTTACACTAAAAAGGCATGCCAATTAACCCTTTAGGGTACTTTTTAAGCGGCAATTACACGATCACTACTTGAAATCAGAATCCCAATGCATATCAGTCTTTCTAATTGGCTAGAGGCTGGATTCCTTCTTTCCTTCAGTTTGTGTCAATTTGAGAGATGAGCAGAATTATCAAGCCAAGCAGAATTGTATTTATAATTGTAGCAGATTTGCTTTCATATAGCAAGGAATTGAGATATATTTAGTTTGGGTAACTAAGTGTCCTTTATGCCCGAACAACAGCACAGACAGCATTTCTTCCGTTAATAGCTGTTTTATGTAATGCGCCATTCCTCCTTGTACTGCCAGACTGGTGTCAGTAAACTTTGCATACTGTGGCATTCTCTGTTTCTTCCGTTAATAGGTGTTTTATGTAACGTGCCATTCCTCCATGTACTGCCAGACTTGTGTCAGTAAACTTTGCATACTGTGGCACTCTCTGTTCTTCATGGCAACCAGGCAGAAGTTTTGATGTGTCCAAAGATGTATGCCTAACATAGACTGTAGCAAGACCCCCTTCCATAATCGGTCATATTAGATGGTTGTCATTTCTGTGACTCTCTGTAACTCTCAGTTGCCTTTCCTCCACAATCTGTGTTATTCTGTCCCTATTGGTGTCAAACTGTATGAAATAATGTAACAGTATCATTTCTGTATCTTTTCTGTGCCAAACCATGACTATTGTCCTACACAATTTCTGATTCTTTTTGGTAGCTAAACTGTACCTAAACTGTAGCTGGGTTTAACAGGAGGTACATCATTCAGAAATACCGCCTGCAGTGTGGTTGGTGTGATCATTTCACCCATTCATTTTTATTAGATGGATATTTTCTTTAAATGGATATATTCACCGGTTATTAGGTGTTATGCCTTTGCATTACATTCACTTAACATGGTCCACAGTTTGAAATGATGTTCACTTAACATGGTCCACAGTTTGAAATGATGTTCGTTCTGCTCCAACTGTTGCCTGTTTCAGAAAAATAGCTAAAATCTTATCTCTTCAAAAAGACTTTCCCACCTTAGCATATAAACTATTCGGCGTCTCCATGATAATGGTCTGGCTATGGAATGATGATTATTGTTTTGGTTCTGGTGTCCCGCCTTAGAGTCTGTCTTGCCAGAGATTAAGCTCTATAGAAGTACAGAATACAATAGATGCACACTTTAACAAAGATATATGCATTAGGTGAAAGCATTGTTACTTTCAGTTTTCCATATAATGTTATAAACTTAAATTTCTTCTGGGGTTCTGTATGTCCTACCCAAAGTCCATAACATTGTATTTAACTTTGTACAACTTTTTGCATCAAAAGTGCCATTATAACTTTTTTTTTAACTTTTCACATTATTTTTGCATGTCATGTGATGCGGCAACCAGAACAATTGTCACAGAGTAAACTTAGAAAAGAAAATATTAATATTTTTGTTATGCTTTCAAACTTTCAACATTTAAACAGGTTTTAACAACCTCCTTTCATTTTGACATGGAACAAGTTACTCTCGTTCTGTTAGTATGGCCTCTTTCACTTATCTGGCACAAACCTGAATTGTAATAAAGTCTATGCAACAGAATCTAATCTAGGTGAGCGATAATATGGGGTAGTTACTGCTCCTCTTGAAAGCTAGCAAGATACCAGTGGTGCTACCTGGTTGGAAGTTTCTGCAGGTTTTCTACTATGGAAAGGACTATCATTGAGTACAGATGTATTTTTCTTGTTTAAATAATCCTTGTAAGTGTAAACTATATACTTGTCCAAGATAAATGAAGAAAAAAACACGTGTGAGGTATATTTTCTGCTCTGACCCAGATAAAACAGACCACTTGTAATTTTTAGTATGTTTTGATAGGTAAATAGCAGGAGTATAATTATCACACTTTTAACCCAGGGCAAATTTATTTGCATATATATATGCCACAAAATTTGGACTGTATTTTCTTTGTAATCTATTCTCAAGAAGCTTACAACCTCCAGTTGTGTAGCTTACACCTCAATTCCACATGTACGGCCTGATGTATGATATAACTGCTTTTAAACTTGAAGGCGTTGTGAAAGACTGATCGTGGTCAAAAAAAGAGGACGAAATCTGAGCTTCGAATTAAACTGGAAATCATGCAACGAACAATGACAAAAGGGGTTTTGGTCTACTAGCGAGAGCCGCAAAGCCATTAGAGACATGAGTAAGGCACTGAAGCGGTCACCCATCCCAGTACTAATGTAGCCCATTGCTGCTTAACTTCAGTGAAGAGACAGATACTCATCACGCTATGCCACAATTCATGAAAGTCTGGAGAAAAAAAATAAAGTGATCTCTAGAAGCGGGAGCCTCGCTAGAGCTCACACTTAAAAAAGATAAATGTCACGCCCCTGCTCCCAACCTTCACAATTCATATACATAATTTGCAAACCCAAGCACCACTCTTGGAGGTATAGTGCTACTAATGTTCTCTTGGGATGATATCACTTGTCTCTGCTACTATGGAAAGATGAGTTATATGATGACAAGATATTTCAAAGAACCTAAAATGTAGTTACAGTTGTAAATATGATACACAAATAGCCAGGCAGGAACACTCACTAGCAGCATGTTAAAAAAATGTCAAACATCTACGATCACCACAATTATAAGATTATAATTTCCAAACTCTTAAGATAAATCATGACAAAGTGGGTAGTTCTATGTTTCCCCTGATAGGTTTTCAATCCTGAAAATTGTTTGGACAGTCAATCTTTTTTTTTCAGAATGCTCGTAGGCCACATTCAGGGCCGACTCAGGACAGGTAGTTTGGGTTTGGGAGTGTTTGGGGACCAATCAGAATGATCTGGATGTCTTCTCGATTGGTTTTTAACTGTTTAAAATTGTCGCAAACAATCGCCCTTTCTTATCAGATCTTACATTCGGGAAACTGTCTTAAACCAAACTTAAAAACCTGTAAAATCTTAAGTCAATTAAAGAGATTGTATAGTGTTTCATAAGGTTTGTAACCCATTCCAGAGGATTCAAGAACCAATCGGAACTTTTGGGGGGACTAATCAGATAGATCGGGAACCAAACACAACTTTTTCAGGAATGTACAAAAGGGTTTCTAGACCCAATGATGATGTCATTCGGAAAAGTATCGGAAACCTATCCTAAAATAGACCCATGAATTGTGATTTTTTTTTCTGAACAAAAATTACGTTTAGAACCCATTCAGGGATATGGAACTGGCTAATGACATGATTGTGGTTGCAACTGCATTATTCAGGAAATCGGGATGTAAACTTGGCAGAATGAAATTGGGATATTAAAATCTTTACAAATATTTTAGAGGCCCAGTTAATACATTGTACATTTTTCAGAGAGTTAATGGCACAATAAAAAATAATCTTGCCTCCTTTATTTAGGATATGTGTATATGTTTGAGAGATTCAATTACTTTCTTTTGCACTGTCTAACATAATATATCTAATCCATTTCTTTATCAACGAAATATCCATTAGGTCTTTTACATGGAGCTATTTCATTAATACTAGTAACTAAACACTATGATAAAAAGGAAAAAAGAAACTAAATCTCGCTCACAGGTCAGACACAGGTCCGCCAATTGGTGGGTAAAGAAAATGAGGTTTAGTGAGCACCAAAAAAGATTTAGGACAGGAAGTAGCTCGTGACCTATTTAACTGGAACGGAAGCTTTGAAAGAAGAGATAACTCAACTACAAACCACACAAACTTTGAGTATTCAAATGAACCTTTTAACATGTTGATCTTTTCATGAATTATTGGGTAGATTTGATTGGTGAGATGGGCTTTTTACTGGAAGTCAATCCATAAAAGAAGATAAAATGGCATAATGAAAATATAGTATGAGAGTCTAATTTACACAAACAGGAAATGAAACATATAAGCGCATTTTGAAAAAAATCTTCAAAGCTATTTGTAGCTTACTTTGATTGGATATCAGAAAAAGAAAAGAAAGTTTATCGTTTATTGCCACAAGATGACCGCAGTACTGATAAAGTACTGACACAGATAAACTCTTCAATTTTCATAATATTAGTATTAGATTATATGTTTTATATGTGTGTATTATCCCTTTTTCTGTAAGTGATGTGGACTATTTTAAGGGCAATAAGTTTTATGGTTATTTCAGACAATAAGATAAATAAGGTAAACAATTGTTAAATGTACACAGAAATAACTTTCACAATTAATACAGGAAACTACGATCTTTGTTTTCCAGATCGAAAGCCTGTAGACGTTCTAATCAAAGTGTTTCAAGTTCAATTCCTATAAACAGAAATTGTTCAACCTGGGAAAACTTGTGCCCTGATTGACTTCATGTGTTTCCTTTTTGGTGATGCAAAATATAGTGTGATTCATGTTATATATTAACTGATGTGTTAATGCTTCACTTGTTCATTTATTTGGGTTTTATCATCACTTTCAACACCATATAAGGAGCCACAGTGGCAGAGTGGTAACACTCTCGCCTCCCACCTCTGAGATCAAGGTTCGGTTCCAGGCCTAACCTCAAGTGGGAGAGCTGGTAGTTGCTTGCCATTGATCTGTAGTTTACAGTACAGAACCTTGACCAACTGTATGTACTGGTTTCCTCTGCCCACAAAACTCCCCATCGTGATATGACCTGTACATTGTTGAAAGCGATGTAAAACCCCAAATAAATAAATCAACACTGAGTGCCAATGTATACAGTGTGCCAAATTATCAAAGTCAGTTTTTATGAAATAATCATTTTTTTTTGCAATCCAACACAACAGTTTCTAAATTTACTTTTATGTACGAATGTAAGCAAGCACGAGGAATATTCTAATCTAATAATTTCCCTCATGGTGCTTAGTCTTTGTATTTGTGTATTTTAAGGTGTATCAAAACTAAAGAAAAGGGTAAATAAGTCTGTTGACAAGTACATATGAAGTATATCTACCTTTACCAAGAAGGTTTTCTTATTGTTGGTGTGTATTTATCTGTTTGTTTGCAAAATAACTAAAAAAGTGATGGACAGATTTTGATGAAATTTTCAGGAAATATTGACAGATGATTCGAATTTGGTAGTGATCACTGTCTGGATGGAGGAATTTTTTTAAAATATTTTATCATTGCACTCAAAATCAATCAAGGAGGTGTTGGCCATTAGCGGAGATCTGCACTCTCTGAGTGCTCTTGTGTTTTTATATGTTTGTTTGAATTTCCCACTTCAAGACTATGCCTTAACAAATGGGATCTAAATTTCGCCAGGGAACGTAAAAATCTCAACAGGGTGTACAAAATAAACAAACAGACGAGAGTAAAACAGAACCTCTTTGCAGAATCAACAAAGTCTTCTCAGACGTGAAGCTGGCATCTTGATAGACTAAACATGTCTGTGGTTTCCAAACTTCCGGCCATAATAGATATTGCTGTACACATATAACCTAGCCTTTCTCTCAGACACGATAATCCCCCAAAACTGCACAAAATTTCTTATGTACCCTGTAATTCAGCTAGGTTATTCACTTTAATAAGTTTTCTAATAAAGTTATTACTTTAAACAGGGTCATGACTGTAACTTGGGCAGTTTTTATTTATTTAGGTTTGTAACTATCACATTTCAGTGATAACCCTGTTATACATACATCAAGAAAATTTCATATATATATGTCCTATTGTATAATTTCTTGGCGTGAAACTTTAAGTATTTTATATGTGTAGGCAGGTTCTTTCAAAGGCAAAAAAAAATACACAAGGTTTGGAGATATAATTTATCAAAGGATTTTTAATAATAATCCCAAAGAAAAATATTTTTGAATGATAAGAAAAATACACGGATTTTAAAAATTAGAGATGATCAAAAGGGTTCTTTAAAAACCTTAAAATACCTGTTAGAATAAAAAAAGCAATCAAATAAAATAAAATCTTTCAATGGTTTTGATTATACAATATTTTGTTTATTATTGTTTTTGCTTATTGTGGGTCTTCAGAAAGGCTATATCACTATTAACAGCAGTAAAAGATATAAGAAACAAATCATGGATTTTTATAAATAAGCTCACAGCAGTAAGTTAACCACAGAAACGGATTAGTCTCAGACAGGAAGTGGATATGTTTTGTCCAAGTTTTGAAGGCACTGGCTGCTGTAGATAATGAAATTTATTTTCTTTGCAAATGCTTACAGACGACTCAGAGAAATAATATTGGTTGAAAGTTTTATGTTGCGCCTTAGCGTCTTCTTGTGAAGGGGAGATTAAGCACTATACAAGTCCAATTAGAATTTAAATCCTGAAATATAAGACAAAATTGTGCCAAGAAAGATAATATCGTAAATTTCTGTCCTATTGCAGTTTGTGCCACTGTTACAAGAATTAATGATATTTTTCCATTCAAACTGAATGTGCATATTTATTTTACTTGTATATCTGTAATATGGTTTTCACTGTGTAAAAAGTATTGTTTATTTGAAAAAAATAATAATTCCGCAATATACTTTGCAATATTGAGACATTGAGATTTTGCAAAAGTTGTATTGTTATTTATAAAGTTTGGACATGTTGATTTTATGAATTTAAAGGGAGGGAATTCATTAAAGTACATTGTTTAACTGATAAATATGGAACTTATACAAGTTCAAAATTATACATGTTTCTTTTACAAGTTGAAACTTGCACAAAATCATAACTTGTACCTTACCAAAATAGGAGCTCCATCAATGTATAAGATATAAAGAGACTAGCTGTCTCAAAATTTATGATAAAGTTGAATATTTAAAATGTTAGTGGCAAGTCGGACATAAAGGACCAAAGATTTATTTGTTTGCAGGTTTAATGGCTTTGAAATACATTTTAAATAAGGATATTTTAATGATTTTATAAAATTTGTGTTTATTTTATACATATAATTTAAATGAATTCATCTTATGCTTTAACCTTTATTTTTTATGTCATTTTATTGTAACTGATTCTAATTTATACATTATACCTAAGTTCAAGAAGCCAAGAATCTAGCTGCCGACTGTCTGGTTCAAGTTTTCACAAGCATAATCTTATTGATCATATGACTTACTTTTACCATCCTAGAGGTGAGGGGCTGGATTCACAAAAGGTCTCAAGTCTTAGCCAAATCTCAGCTGAGATTTTGCTCAAATCTGAGATTTTAGTCTCAGCTGAGATTCTGCTCAAGTTGAGATTCACGAAAGGGATCTTAGCTGAGACCAAAATCTCAGACATGTTTTGAGTCTGGACCAATCAAAATTGATGTAACATTCTGTTGAGATCAGTGTAAAGCATAAATATTTATATTTACAGCTGTATCACATGTACTCACATTTTATAATATATTCTATCATGTAAAATGCTTTCTTTTTACTATAATTTGTACTGGCATACAAAGTAACTGATTAAAACAGCAAAACAAACCATTCATGTAAATTACTAATATAAATGTTTTACTGTTGTTTTCATACAAACTCTGAGTATATATTCATGTTTTTTTTGTATTAAAAGTTATAAATATGTCATACTTGGCAATTTTCATTTTGTTTTGAGACTGGTAACCACATATACTCTTTTTCATGAAAAAATACTCTTTTGTGAATCCCAACTGAGCAAAAAGATCTTGAGACTTAAGACCTTTCATGAATCCGGCCCCAGGATCATAATTGCATTTGTTAAGCTCTAGTGAGGTTTGCTCTTCTAGAGATCACTTTTTTTTTGCCTCATGACTTTCATGAATGATGGCATAGCGTGATGACTACCTGTCTCATCACTGAATTTAAGCAGCAATGAGTTACATTAGTACTTGGATGGGTGACCGCCTCAGTGCACTACTTGTTTCTCTGATGGCTTTGCAGCTCATGCTAGTAGACCGAAACCCCTTTCAGCCTTGTTTGTTTGCATATTACTTTAAAAGTTGTGGGCAGATTTTGATGAAATTTTCAGTAAATGTCGACGATGGTGCAAGGAAAAGACCATTATGGTGACTCAGGCCATTGTATTGATCCAAGAATTTTAACAGATGTTTTATTATTGCACTCATAAGCAATAATTCATATGTTGAGTCTTGGCGGAGGTAGGCACTCCCCAAGTGCCCCTGTTCATTGATTCGTGTATCTTATCAGATTGCCATGTAGAACATATCTCTTTAAATATAGGGATTTTCCAAGAAAAGGTTCTAAGAATGAGAAAAAAGTTCTAATGATATGATTCGAATGATATTTATGATACAGTTTTTTTAACAGATCATACGTCCATGCTAATCAACTGCAAAAACACTATTGCTACTTTTTCCTATGCAGTTCTTGTGTGGTTAATTACCTTTACCAAGGAGACTATGTTTTGGGGTGTGTTCGTTTGTTCGTCCGTCTGTGTTTTTGTATTCGCTGATTCTCCAAAACAAATAAACAAATAATTTTTTTTATGCGCATAGGGCATGGCCAAAGGAAAAACTGATTCAGTTTTAGCAAATATCCCGATTATACTCTGAATTCAGCACATCCCAAATTTTCAACTCTCCCATTTTCAATTATTGGGGGTTTGGGGTTGAAAACTAATGCAAGGATATTTGTCAAAATTTTTATGTCAATATGGCCTGACCGAAGGTATAATTCTTTAGATTTTGGTAAAGACCTCGATCATATTCTGAATACTCGGCTACCTTTCCGGTTTATTATTACTTTGTTTGGAATTTAAAATTCAAGTCACGTGTATTGAATACATGTATTATCACTGTCATCCATTCAAGAACTAATCTGAACCAATCACTTCAGCAGTCTGGTGAAACCTGGATCAAGCCACGCCCCACAGTGCTTTATGAGAGATGTCCTTCACAAACATAGACCTCTCAACTATATGTATCTTGGGATTAAATCCCACCCCCGGCTTCTCAGTTGAAATGTTTATCGGGTATTGCCTGTAAGCATCTAGTTTACAGCAATGTAGTACTAATCTCCTCCATCAATAAATCAGACTTTAAATTTAAAAAGCTAAACTAGATTCAATATTTAATAATGTACTTATAGTAATGCACTTGTCTCATTTGTCATGAAAATCTTGTTAATAGTTTTATTGAAGTCTTATTAACAGATTTATAAAAGGTACAGTTCAACTATCTATTTTTATTACATGCAAAACACGTGCCTTTTTGCACTGTCTGAAAGACGTAAATCTGATCAATATTTAGTAGTCCCTATGGCTATTGCTACTGTGCTCTTTGATAAAGATGTTTTCTACATAATTAACAATTAAAGCCTGAACTTCTGTACAAAACAGACACAAAACAGTGTGAAATCATGGTCCCTGGAAGCTACATTTCACAGAAAGTCTAGAGAGTTTTTATTTCAACTTCTTTCTCCATTGTTTGTAGGTAGCTCAGTGGTTTTTATTAGCCTTGCTAAAGGCTGCTCACGGTAAGAAGCACCTTTATAGTTTGTAAAATAAGTGAAAAATTGTACGAAAAATACAAATTTTTTTAAGCATGTGTGTATTAGTTCAATGAATGTAAATGTACACTTATATGGTACTAACATACTTTGAGATAATCAGTTATTGTGGACAATGACTTATACTAGGTTTTACTTAGTGTAGAAAATCACTTAAACTAGTTTTCACTAAGTTAAATAATCACTTAGACTTGTTTTCACTTAATGCTATCACTTTGTCTAGTTTTCACTAAGTGTAGACAATCACTTAGATTTTCACTAAGTGTAAATAATCACTTCGACTAGGTTTCACTAAGTGTAGATAATTACTTCGATTTTTACTCTGTGACAATAATCACTTAGGCTAGTTTTTCATGACATAAAAAAAACTATCTGACTTTGTTCAGAAACTGAGCAGAAACCAGACAACAGAGTACTGCTAAGACTATTTAAATTTTCTAGATATCCATACATACCATGGGTGAAACCTAATAATTGGCTTCCCAAGTTTTAATCTTTCACAATGAGATTTCATATCTTAATTTTCGACAAATTTGTTTACATTATCTCCAATTTTATTTTGCTGCAACTTCCACTTGGTCCTTGCTAAAACAGGATTCTTAGTGTTTGGTTATCTCTAGGATTTGAATCTAACTTTTGAATGTACAAAGGTCCAGCTTTTCTGTGATGGTGTCATTATTGAAGTGACTCCTCTTAAGCCTACATTCGAGTGTTTTTGGATTTTGATGTATAGCTTCCTGTAAATCTATTTCTACATACTTAAAACTAGAAAGTACTCACACAGCACAAACGTCCACTTGGGGAGGGGGGTTTCAAAAATTCGGATTTTTTTTTTGTATTCAGAATACATCAGATTTTTGCCAAAATGTAATCACTCCTTCCTTTGGCAAGACCCAATCCACATAAAACTTCAGAAAGATCCACTCATTATTTTAGGGGTTATGTCAACTAAAAACACAATATCATTGAAAGTAGTCCTTAAAAGATTATTTTAATCCAGACTTTGATTGTGGTGTCTCCCAACATTTAATCACTTCTTCCTTTTGGTTAGGCCCTACCAACATAGAAAATAAAGATCCAAACAAACAGACAAATGAACACACACGAAACATAACATTCTCATGGAAGTAAAGAGTTAGAATAACTATGTTTTAGTTTTGTTGCGCCTTAGAGTCCCTTTTGAATAGGGAAGATTAAGCATTATAAAATAATTCAAATTAGATTAGAATTAGTCTTGAGGTATTTTTACTGATTCTTTTAACGCCTGCAAAAGGCTACAGATTAGAGTAGCAATTTTTAACTGAAAGTATGTAATTGAAATACCTGTCCAGTTATGTAACAGTGAGAAATAGTAAAGGAATGCGATGCATTGTGGGTATTTTCACATTCTAACACTAACTACTTACACAAGTGTAACACGTCAATTAGCAGTGAAGAAATATTGAATTCCAGACGCATTGTTGTTTTTTTTAAACAAAGATAAGTTTTATATACAGGGTTAATTAAGTCATTTATTTTACTTGTCGACAAATCCATCCACTCTAGCTGAATACACTTTCTCGGGATTGTCTTCAAAGGTTCTCCGGATGAAAATTCCTTTCTAAATTATCTTCAAATGTTTTCCCGGATGGAAATTCCATCTACATCATTTAAATATTATCCTAGTAAATTAACTACCAAGAAAACATTCATTTTTGCTCTTTTTATTTTATGTTAGGCTAAAGGTTAATTATCTTTTCTGGATATAAGCAAGTGACCTTGAATTATACTATTTGCTATGAAATATATCAGCCTAATCTTCTACTAGTGGTTACAGGAGCTACAACGATTGACGTATTTGGACTTATATCTGAAAAAAAACCTGTGTTTCTTAACAGATGTATACTATCATACACTGCTCATAGATTATCTGAATTTAATCTAATTTATACTGTAAATATCTCTACCTGATAATGATTAAGGTTTCTGTGAGTATGTCTCTAGAGGGGGTAACATTTCTGCACCGAATGGATAGCAATAACCCAAAATCCCCTTATTGTAGAAGCATCATCATGTGAACATTTTTCTGCACAATGAAAGTTAAACTTATTGAAGTTCTACTAGCACAAATTGGCAGTTTTTGAAATCTAATTTTTGGTACTTTTTAATATGAGTTATGTTAGTGTATCCAGGTATCTAAAAGCGGAGCAAATAAATTGTTAAACCAAGAAGAAACTAGTGAAGCGTGTGTACTCTTAAAACTATTAAAAGACTGTTTATTACCTACGCTAAGAAGGTGTTAATTTCATGACTGTTTTTCTGTTTGTTTGTTAGTAATATTTGAGATAAAAATAACAACTTGAGTATCCGGTGGCAATGGGCAATAATTCGATACTTTACAACCAGCATCTCGACTATCAGAACATGAAATTGTTAGAGAGTTTAAAATATTAGAAGCAAATCTTAAATCTGAAGAAATCCAAAACTTTTATTTCTTATTTTTGTAGAATTTTTAGCATTTTTGATCAAAAATGACATGTCATGATGAACTTCATTTCCTGTTAGCAGTTCATTTATTGGGGATGTATTAAAACATATCTTTCATACGGAATCCCAAAATCGCAAAAGTGGAGGGGGGTATTTAATAGAGAAGAAGGATTTATATGGAAACTTATGGTAAATGGTTATTTTTCTGCCAATATTAAATTTAAAAAAAAACAGGAGAGGGAAACAAGGACGTGAAGTCAGTATGTATCAAACTGATCTAATCCAATGTGATATTTGTTCAAACTGTAAGAAATGATGAAAAAATGCAGAAGATTTTTTCTTCACTCCACAAGCAATTGGATCCTGTGTTAAAACAGATTCTGACCGATAGCTGATAAGATGTCTGGTGAAAATCTGATGAAAGGAAGCATTTGACAACAATACATGGCAAACGGAAGATTTGGTCGATAAAAATCGGTTACAAGGAAGTATAGCCTAAATGGAAATGTAAGATATGACATAATGTCATTCTTCTGGGGAAAAAAGACATGATCAGAATGTATGAACATTGACCTAATAAACTTTAAATTCAGGAGAGAAGCCCATCATCAGGCATGTGAAAATGTATGAGTATAGCTCCTGCCTCAATATAAAAACTACTTTACTAGACCCAGTAGACCTATGAGATAATGTTCTGGCCAGCTTTAGTACCATAGCCATAAATTGGCTGAAACCATTGCTAAATGTCTGCAATATGGGGCAAATTGGCATTTGTTTTGCTGTTGTACAATTTTCTCCCAGGCTTGTCATCTAGCTTAGTAATTACAGCATATATAATAATAAAGTTTCCATTGTATTAATATGTTGTGCTAAATGTTTCATAATGAATAAATATTTTATAGCATATCAATACGAGGGCTTCTGCCAGTTTTTGCTTCAGCAACTGCTTGGTGTGGTTACTTGGCACACTTCTAACACAAATCCTTAATTATACATTTCCATGCATAGTGATGTTGATTTCTGTTCATTTAAAATATGCATTGACACCAGGACAAAGTTATACATATAAAGTTCATATAAACTTCAAATTTATACTATTTAGGTAACTTTTTGAGGGGTCATGCAATATATGGTTGATATCAGCACCCTAAATTGCCAGAAATTAGCAGAAACTGACAGAAAAAATGGTATAGTATATAAACAGCAATGCATGAGTGTTGCCAATAGCAACCAACTGTCTATCTAGTCCCTATAGGTGCCAAGTTAAGTAATGTGCCAAGTTATGACGTGAGGCAGTTTATATGTGTTACTTTAGCTAATAAGGCAATAGTTAGATGATTCAGACGAATATGAAGGGGGGGGGGGGGAGGGTCATGCCTCTGTTAACACATGGCTGAGATCATGTTATGAACGACAGTTTCCTCAGTAAGAAGAAACCAGGCTTACTATTGGAAATGAACAACCACAGGAAATGGCTGTCAACCTTGCCAGTTTGCAGCCAACAACACATGAATACCCAAGTAGCTCAAATGAAATAATGCATATTATGTTGGTTTAATGAAAGTAAAATGAGAATTTAAGGCAATAGCAGTAGAAGCTCTTTGTAATTAATTCAAACATGATAACTTAAACCTTTTGCAAATGGTTTATAATATATATTTAATTTAACATTAATGTCAACATTTTGTCAATGGCATAGAAAATTGGCAGTTCCCTGAGTCGATCAATTGGTTGATTTGGGTTTAACATCACTTTCAACATGGGCTTGCTAAAGGCTAAAATTTCTATACAAATAGTGCAAACTTGCAGTTTATACAATAAAGTTATATAATGTGATTTTACATATACTGCCTTGTACATCAGCATGCCACTAATACAAAGAGTTTGATGAGATTATATCTCCTTAAATGCACAAGTGCTTTTTGAATACCAGATCACTATTTTTGTGTGTTTATAAAAAATATATAATCAATTTTTTAGCCTGAAGCATGACCGGTTTCAACACATTGAAAAGATCATATCACGACTGGTAATTGGGGAGATGGCTCAGTACTTACTAGATGGTCAAGATTCTTCATAGAAAAATATTACAGCCATTGAATTCCAGGGAAAGATGCCTTCCTGGATAGTACTGACCATTTGCAAGTAATCAAACTCCAGTATTAACCTACATTCTTATTATAAGAAATACTCTCATTCCCAGAACTTTCAGAGAAAATTGTTTGAAAATAAGAATTTCTCATATCCTTGTAATGTAAATACGATGATAACAAACTGGATACAAAAGATATATAGAAAACAAGTGCTACAAGTATTTTGTGCTTATTAACTGGCATGTCAGATATTCTTTTAGGAAAAGCTGTATTAAAAATATACTACAAATGTTTAGAATTACAAAATTTAAAATTGATTATGTTGATGAATATGGTCCAGGGGCAAGTTTTAATGGCACCCAGTTGTAACTGTAACTAGAAACTATTCTCAGAGTGCAGACGACTTCCGAGGTCACAGGAAAGGAATAGTATGATTATAAAATACAGTAAAAAGGACACTTTTGGACAGTCAGAGGTTTTTGTGTGTATCCAGAGTATGATTCAGATGTATCCCACATAAAAAAATTAATAAAGATGTATTTATTAGTTTTGGAATAATCGAGAACACAGACAAACAAACAGACAAACAAATGTACTCAAAAATGTAACCTTCTTGATCATTGTTCTGTTTTGAACTTAATCCCCTTTCCTGGCAGATTGCTGTGAGATGGAAGTTTCACATACTATAGAAAAATTATCCTTTATTGCATTTGGTCTGTTTAGTACATGAAATGCAATAATATCTTGCACGATATCTACATATCTTTACAATAGCTTTATAATCTATGCCGAAGAGTCATTAATGGCCATTGTATTGGCGGCTCACATTTTTGGCATATTTATGCTTAATCATCTGAGCAATATGTAACAGACCATAAAGGCATCAGAAATACCTCTTTTACAAAAAAAAATTTTCACACATCTTTCCACAATGCTCTGGATAAACATAATTTCCAAAATGTTCAGACTATTATTCCTGACACCTAATGTTACAGTTGAGATAGAAAGTATAGACAAATAACAGAGACTGAGAAAAACATAACTTCTGATTATATATTTTTGAGTGCAACAGCCTCTGTATCGGTACCAGCTTATGAGCTCTGAGGCTGGAATTCATAACTTCTTTATGTTACAGATAAGACCGTAACTGATTACCTAACTATCTACGACAGGTCATTTTTCTTGATAGTTAAACTTTGGATTCCCCACTATCGTTTACCTTTTCATATTACATAAGCAATTGATTAACACAGAATCTGGATATGGTATTGGAAGAGTGAGGATATAGCTATGGATAAAGCTGTGGGCATACCAGTTAATTGACAAATCATATCTGGTGGACTTTGAATGTTGGTTCTTTATATTAAGCCAATGAATTAAAAATTTTTCTCTATGAAGTACCAACCTTTTCTTGTGAACATTTTTGTCCGTCGTTTACCTATTCTCTTGCTTTTTGTTTGCATTAAAATTTCAACCTTGACCTTATGTGGGTGTTCCACCGCACGACTAAGGCTCCCGATTAAGGGTTTTTGAGGGTCGGTTTGAAATATTTGCTTAGTCCCAGACCTTCTGTAAGGGTCGGTTGTGGTCGGTTGGGGCCGTGTGAGAAATCAAACATGTTTGATATTTCACACGACCCCAACCGATTATTTTTTCCCGCCATAAACAAAATGTCCAGTCCCAGGCGTCCTCAGGCCTCCTCAGATCAAATTTACACAGTCCTATGTGGTCCCAGGCCGCCTGCGACCCTTAGTCGCCGACCCTTAGTCCCAGACCCTCTATTCTTAGTCCCAGGCCTCCTGCGACCCTTAGTCCCATTGCAAAACAAAAATCGGCTATCTCGGTCTGGGGACGCCTGGGGACGCCTGGGGACGCCTCAGGACACCTTGTGGGGTCGGGACTTAATCCTGGGTTAGTCGGCTCTTAGTCCCAGGAGGCCTGAGGCGTCCTGGGACCCAGTCGGTTTGTCTACGACAGGATCGTGGTTCAAACCGACCACAAAAATGGCTTAGTCGGTTCTTAGTCCCAGACCAGTTAGGGACTGTCTGGGGCCTCCTGGGGCGTCCTGAGGCCGATCTGTAGTTAATCCCAGACCTTCATACCGATTCTGTCTTCCACCCCATTGGTCAATTTTTTTTCCATTTTTTCCAAGACTACCCACGATTAAGGGTCGCCGACAGGATCGGGGCTTAATCCTTTGGTGGAACAAGGGCATAAGTTTCTTTGATTCTGAAGTAGATGTGGTGTATGAATTATTCATGTCTCTGATTATTTCATAGATTGTGTTTGAATGAAGGTGAGAATAGGTAACTAAATAGTATCCTATTTAGCGGACCTGAATTTCTTAGACATATATGTCTAGGTGCTTCAAATGTTATGTTGTATTTTGCTTACTTAGTTGAATCAGGGTCAGGGGTTATGTAGGAATTGTTTACTGACCTGTATCAGGTTTAAAGGTTATGTGTGCATTGTATTTTCCCCTTTATCAAGTTTACATGATGCTTTCTGGTCTGTATCCGGTTTAGATATTTTTTGGTTTACTTTATGACCTGTATCAGGCTTAGAGGTTATGTGTGTATTTCTTATTGACCTGTATCGGGTTCAGATGTGATGTGTGCATTGCTTTTTTTCACCTGTATGACCTGCATCAGGTTCACAGGTTATGTGTGTATTTCTTACTGGTTTGTATAACGTTGAGAGGTTATTTGTGTGTTGTGTACTGGCCTGTTAAGAGATTAATTGAGTGTGGCTTACTGACCTGTATAAGGGTTTGATGTTATTTGCTTACTGTCTTGTATCTGATTCACAAGTAATATGTGTATTGCCTACTGACATGTATCAGGTCTAGATGTTTTGTGTGTATTGCTTAATGATCTATATCTAGTTGGTTGAGAGATTAGGTTAACCTTCAAATAAAAGTGTGCGCTGCTTAATCAGCTGTTTCTGGTTCAGATGTCATATGAGATCTATTCAGTGTCCTATATCTGAGTAATTCAGACCTTTGTTTGAATTGTTCAGTTACCTGTATCTGGGTCTTCTTCGTCCACAATGATCTTCTCAGTCATCATGGAGCCTGGGTCAGGACCTGTCAGGTGGATACAAAGTATATAATGAGTAATTAAAACAAGCATTAGCATTGTAAGCTACTGCATATAAAATGTGCAACTTGACTCATTCCTTCAAACAAATAAACAATAAGTAAGAATAGCTGAAGTTTTCCAGCAAACAGTTTCATAATAGCCACATAGCCAAAATATATCAGTAGAATATTCTCAGTGACTCAATTATACAGCTTTTATTCTAAAGTTTTATGCAGTTGGTATTTATATAGCACTAAATTCTACAATATCTTAATCAACAGTTACAGAGGTTCTTGGATGAAGTTTTGACATTTATTCATCCTCTCACAAGAACTCATTTTACTTTTGCTGAATGTGGCTCCCTAAGTAGAGAATGGCTTAAATCCCAAAAGTGAAAGATCAAAGATCATGCCGAATAACTCATTCTTCTGTCAAATGTGACAGTAAATTAAGCATCCTAACATACACATGGCAATTGCCACAAACCAATTTCAAATCACCCTTCACTTTTTCAGTTCAATTATGGATAATTATTTGGGCAGAATAGCCTCATTTTAAAAATGTACAATATTATAACATATGATATATTAAACTACTATCTAGAGATATTAAAACAATTAAATCCTCACTTAATCTTATCCCAGTATCTGATGTATAACGCAACAAAACACACCTTATCTCACCACAAGTAATGGAGTAGGTAATTAAATTATATCTTGCTTTATGCTACTGCTAAGTAAAAGCTTAAACAAATACATTTTCCCAAAACAAATGTCATATCATGTTATACCCGACACTGGGAGGTATTGAGAGGTATCTTAAATATAACTGAATCTATTTCCTGGACTGTACATCGTAGGCAATAGTGGTATCTATAACTAAAACAAACATTGTACTTCCTTCATGTATTGCATAGTAATTTATATATAATATTGCAATATTTCATTTACTGCAGGACTCAAAGCACTCTTTGGCCCATGCCGACTGCACAAGTACAGCTCAAGCAGTCTAGTGACTGAAAGACAGAGTATGAAAGGGTGACCATTTTATCAATGTCCCTGAGGTTCTTTAGCCTTCCACTTGGGAGGGGACCCAATGACAGATTAAGTGACAATATTAAGTGGTTGTTTGAGCCACCATGTTTCTGTCTGTACTTGGGTTTGAATCCATGTCCTCTGTGTTCCAAGGTGAGTATGTATTGCTCACTAGGTCACAGTGACACATGTGTGATACCAATTTATCATCAACCTTCAACATCAACCCATGACTTTATGGTAAATATATCTAAAGTTTTTCTCTCTTCTTTTTTGCATCAGATAAATAGTACAAGGTTTCATCCTGCATGGCAGCGTAGCAGAAATGGTTGAGACATAGAAATGAAAGCTAAAATTTAACTGCTAAATAGTGAAAATTTTGAAACACTGATAATTGTTGGATAAAATAGGAAAAAACAAAAAAATTACAAATATATATATTTATTCTCCACCATGTAATGTATTTGACCAGAAAATTAAGAAATGGTGATGTACTTGTATCTACACTTTAAGTAAAAGGTAAAGTATAAAAAAGTGTGCCTTACTGGGAAAATAATACAGACTTTACAATCACTTGAAATAATACCACTTTTATGGAAGTTTTTCAAAAACTCTTGACAAACCAATTAACCTAAATCTCGATGTACTTGATTGGTGGTTATTTATATATTTTCCTTTGTATGTTGGCCCATGTGGTTACACTGGTTTCTGGTATTTCTTCTGTTCTGTAGAATTTTTACTCTAAAATGGATAGCATGCAGAAATAAAAGTGACTCTAATATTTTTTACTCAGAACTGTCTATAACTTAGAACACTTTTTGGGTAAATGAACTAGACAATTCATCTAAATTACTTGACTTAAAACACACTTCTTATGTCATCCTGTTGATTAAAAGGTGAATTACTTGTAATGTACAATTTTCGGGACTAGATAAGGGGCACCATTTGACTATTACATGTGTCGGTAAACTAGAACAAAAAAGTGTGCATTACCTAAAAGTAATGCACACTTTTAACAATAGAATGACATCACAAATGTGTTTAATTTCAGACACCCCTGTCCATGCATTTTTTTAATGAAGAATTGAAAAATTAATTGCAGCTCCTAATCAAATGTACTGGATACATTTCACACCAGATGCTATTTCTAATTGTTTAGGTAAAGACAGGTTTATTTTTTAAATTATTGAAACACAATGGTTGACGAAAAAGGTATAATAACGATTGTGATGTTATATATTTTTTTTACATTTGATCAGTCGGGAAGACAAAATACACAAGTCTCTTCTTGTGGACCAGGATTGTATATCTACTTCTATGATAAAGTTGCAAAATATATGCCACTGGGTTAATTTCCCTATTGTACATCTAATTTTACATTTGTGACTCTTTTACACATTCAATGTTTAAACCATTCCAGTATACTTACCTATGTGCATTAGTCTGATATAATTATAATTTCTATTATCCTAATTGCAAAATATCAAATTCATATGTATATATCCATGTATAATATGTAAAGTCATTCACAATGTCCAGTGCAAGTGTTTATCAGTTAATATCCAAGCTAGTTAACAACAGAGGTGTTAAAGACAATGAAGACAATTTATCAAACAGCAACAACTGTACAGTCCTTTCTGCAAACCTGTCAATCAGTTTTTCTTTACTTTCTTCAGAAGATCCACAAATTATTTTCTTTGAAAACAATACACGACCTAACTGTTATTAAGTATTTCTACTTTTTTCCCCTTTTGTTCTTCTATGCCCATGTACATTTAAATCTATTGTTTTTGTTGGCAGTTTCACAACACTAATTAAATTCTATATAGAATGCAGTGTGGGATTTGTCTAACGGATCCAGAGATATCCAGACTGGAAACTCTTTCCAGATGCTCTCTATTCTGTGATTCTGTGGCTGAGTGTTTCAATCACAGCTTTTACTCTCAACCTGCGAGGATATTTCTGAGCCATCGCCTTGGCATCAGACAGCTTTATGGAATGCTCCACCAAAATAAAAATATACTCAATGAAGAAGCTAACCTAGCCTTTTTAAGACTCTAAATTGAAAATAAAAATATACACTATATATATGTCATTTTAAAGATCCATTTATGTTACCCTTGCATAGATAAAACATTTGGATACAAAACAATACAACATCCCAAGCACCCCTTTAAAAATAAATGAACAGACTTAATCTAAATTAATAAGAACTTTTATAGCACTTAATCTCTACCACTCGACAGACTCTAATTGCAATTACATTTTATAGCCTTTCAAAAATGTTTATCTGAGTAAAATGTATGATTAAAACTGGTTAGGTTTCCTTGGTATTATTGCTTGCTATTTGTACATATACTTAAAAGAATACTCTAGCCCTGAACCAGGCTAACTTAGATGGAGAATGTACAAGGAAGCCACAAAAAGCCCATTTATAAAATACCTTGAATGTACAAAAGATCCTGTATTACCATGGCTTCTACAATAAGATTTTTTCAAATAACTAAAAGATATGTATATTTTTATTTAAGTATATATATTTTTTCCGTTGTCCTGAAAAAGGAACGTTTTTAAACATTTATATTTCACATTTCTGTTTTTACTTTCCCGTGTGTGATCTTAGGCTTTGTACTTTCAGAAAGTAAAGTAACAGTAATTTGACTTGATTGTCTTAGAAGAAGAGAGCAAAAGGATGAACAAACACAATACTGTAGTATATAAATAAAGTATTGTTTAAGGTTTAATGTGCAGTAAAACTTTGAGACGGTCTAACAGTGACGACCACAAATAATTGATTTTGTAAAATTACAATTATAACAAGATGCACTCAGAGAGAGCAAAACACTCGACTCCATGTGACCAGTCTCTCAAGTGATATAAAATGTTGCAAGGAAGACAATAAAATAAAACCAAACATGTAAATTAATTTTCATAGAAATATCAAGTAGAAAGCTAAAGTCATTAAAAATACATTGAAATGGGACCTCTGAAAAATCATGAATTTCTTGTATCTAAAATAAGATCCTGATCTTTCTTTTAGTAACTTCTTCCTTCAGTCAGGTCCTACTCACAAATTTTTAAATAAAGATCTGTTCATTAGTTTTGGAGTAATCTAAACACACACACACCCCCACCCCCCACCCCCCCCCCCCCCCCCCACCCCCGACACACACACACACACAAAAATATAATAAAAGAAACATAAACAATTAACACACAAAAACATAAACTGCTGGTGGAGGTAAAAATTCTACTTAAAGGTCACTTCTAAGTGAAAATCATGCATGGTAATTTTTGGTGATGGACTGTCAAGGAATTCAAAGAAAAAAGAGAAAATAAAACAGAAATAATAATTAATAAAAATGATGAATATACCACCTCCCTCTTTATTATGTTTATGTCAATTTCAAGACATACAATGAGAAGAAATATTTTTACTTAAAGACATCAAGTATCACAAGCTAAGTTTATGACCTCACAATGGCAGTTACATTATGACATCACTTAGTAATGACATCATCAGAAAGCAAAATATTGATTTTTACGTATGTGATGAAGAGAAGCAGTTTCACTGTGTATTCCCAATTAAAATAAGAAAAACTCTCTCCTGGCTTTAATTTTCAAACAAATTAGACCAAATTTGGAAGAATCTGTCTGTACCCCATGAAATACCTTCCCACCAAATTTGAGATTGATTGAAGTTATAGTTTTTGAGTTATAAGGGCAAAATGGTGCACAGACAGAGAAGCAGATTTCACTGTAAAAGCCCATTTAAAAATAAGAAAAACTCGCTCCTGGCTTTAGTTTTCACACAAATTACACAAAATTTGAAAGAATCCGTCTGTACCCCATAAAATGCCTGCCCACCAAATTTGAGCTTGATTGGTGTTATAGTTTTTGAGTTATAAGGGCGAAACGGTGCACAGACAGACGGACAGACAGACAGACAGAAACAAACTGATTACAATAACCCTCTCCTATCGTCGAGCGTTAATAAAGTAAAACTGTTATTCTTTGATAAATTATTAATTTATATTTCATATTTAGTCTTTCATTCAAGTTTCATTTTTTGGTTATTTCCTTTCGTCGAAATAAACTTTCAGTATATAAACATTAACTTACTACATCAATAAAATAATTAGTTTCAATTCAAATTCTGTATTATATAGGAAGGATAAAACCTGTAACTATGAAGCCAACCCATATTTTGACCTTTGCATTCTGTAACCATTTCACACTCCACCACCATTTCCATATTGACTATATTTATTGCTTTACATCCTTCCTTCAGTGACAGCTTACAGGAGATAAGTGATATGTCATCAGCATATATACCAAGGACCACCTAATAAGTAAACCACAGCACACATTCCATAAAATGTGTCCACCTGGTAGGTCTGAGCTATTTTAAACCTTTCTACCTCCATATATTTGCATTTGCAATTACATTAATATGGATTGTTTTGTAATTGATGATACATAACATCCAGAACTGATTGTACTAGCTGAAAATTCTCTTCACAAACCTCCACCAACAAACAGTTTCAAAGAATTACTGAATAACAGAATGCTAACTTCCATGACAATGTATACCTTATTATATATTTTACACATTTTTACATATTCTTACATTTGATATTTTTTATTTTACAACAAACACCCTTAATTATACACAGCAATGGGTATTAGATATAGCTAACATTCATTTATATATATATAAAACTTTTAGATATATATTAATACATATTTGCAAGACATAAGTCTTAGTAATGTCCCAGAATTCCATGTGGTTTTTGTGAGGATTTGTTTGCTGAAAACAAATCTACCTGATGATCTTACAAGCCCCTTTTTAAGCTAAAGAATATGGTAAAAAATTAAATTTCTAAATTGGACTACAAATATAGAGATTCTGGTCATTTTAACTACAGATTTGTACTATGCGCCAACAGTACCTATCAATGCGATAACTCTTGTTTTATATTGGCTGGTATATTCATCAGTGTCATATAGGTTCCACTTTAATTATTGGATCGGATAATCTTGTAACTTCATGGTTTCCAACATAATTATTGGATCGGATAATCTTGTCACATCATGGTTTCCAACATAATTATTGGATCGGATAATCTTGTAACGTTATGTTTTTCAACATAATTATTGGATAGGATAGTCTTGTAACTTCATTGGAGTGCGTGGGCCTTTAGGTTTTGTTTTATGTAAATATTTTGCAGAAAAAGATGTTGCACCTGTCACCATATGAAAAAAAATAGTCCAAGGTGTTTCTTCCATAACAGTAAAGCAGATTTGGTATTGGAAAAATTTTTCTTTGAATGAATATATCAGATGTCAATCGATTTCCTTATCACTCCCAGCATACCAGAAGAGAAAATGGTTTAATCTTAAAAAGAATGAGAAAATAGGGGTCTTGAACCTTGTACCTGGCAGACGACTTTTTTGAAAATCTCCACCTGGCGAAAAATGATTGAACTAACTAACCTTATGGCCACGCGGCCAAAAGGTTTGCTGTTTTTGTGGCGAAAATAAGTGAAAACATTCCCACCTCCCCTTCAGTGAATAGCTTATCTCTCTTTTATTCCAGTGATTATCTGCAGCCGACAGCTACAGAAAACAATGCAAAAAGGGCTTATTTGTGTGTATAACAGCAGTCAAGACTTATGCCCTTACCAGCCTGCCTTTTGCTGTGGCTTTAAAACACGCAGATTAACCATGGATTCTGGGCAAAGAGAAAAAAGGTCTGTTGATACAAAACAAGGGAAAGATTTACACGTGTGTATTTTTGTAAAGGATTTTCTTGAGGAAGAAGGTGTTCTAATATTTTGGAGCATTAACTATATCTGATTGAAATGTCTGTTGCGATAGGCTATTTGTAATTCAACACTTCTTTCCTGTTTAATAAAGTTAATACCTCCTTTCAGTAAGACCGGAGGTCAGTAGGAAATTTCATTTAATCTAACCATACTTTTATAGTGCTTAATCTGTGTACCAAAAGATTGCTAGTAGCCTTGCTTAAGGCTCAAACTTATACTTTATCTTTTTTCAAATATGTACACAGTTTGGTATTCATAAAGCACTCATACATCTAGAGATATAAGCTCATCTCTCTTAGCAAAGTGCTAATGTGAAAGAAAGGATATCTATGAGTACATTATGTTAAACTGAAATTTCATTGTCTGAACTGGAGGTTTTCCCTAATTAGACGGAAATTGGCGCCTTTAGCATGTCTAGGTTCATAGGTACATGAAACAGATTTATTTTTGTTCAGAATTATTCAGCAGTTGGGTTGCAAAGACAAAAGGGAACCAACATAAAGTGGGGGAAAGACCTTGTGAATGTAATGAGTACTTTTATAGTGTTTAATCTACATCATGACAGACTCTAGGGTAGACTTTCATCAAGTCCTTTTGTCTAAGGTAATATATGAGGACTGAATGAATTTTTTTCCAGAATGTGGTGCTGACAAAATTTGTATTTCATCAGACAGTAGAATATCCACCCATCAGATGGATTCATAATGATTCCATGTATGTCATGTCTGGTGGAATAAGAAATCAAAAGACTTGGAGCAAGTCTAACTCTAGGGCATTGGTGCAGCTATGAGAGAAAAGGGACTTTAGAATCTTGAGATATAGGCAAGCCAATACAAGAGACGGGATGAGTGCTCTATGCAAGGTCAACTTTTAGAGAAGAGGCATCTCTTGAATTTGCACCTCAGATGACAGTGAAACCGCAGTTCGGATATTG
This sequence comes from Sabellastarte sp. h YS-2021, assembly GCA_964017235.1. NCBI lineage: Eukaryota > Metazoa > Annelida > Polychaeta > Sabellida > Sabellidae > Sabellastarte > Sabellastarte sp. h YS-2021. The sequence continues at coordinate 78,960,674 of OZ024934.1, read as the reverse complement.
TCTAGGAGCCCATTCCACAAAGATTGAGCATCATGCCCAAAGCTGTAGCTAAAGTGCTCATTTGATTTGCATACTGAAGACATAAATAAGTACATTTTAACCATTTCGTGAAACAGGTTAGAGAGGAATTCAAGGGACTTTTTATATTTATTAACTAACTTAAATGCCACACTCCAGAGGGCTCATATAACTTCACAGAACATTGACAACCTACAATATCAATTCTTAAGTTACAGAGTACCAGAGTTGAACTAACTGATAAAAATTTTGGAAAGTAATCAAGATCACTGTAATGCAGCAGGATTATGTAGGATCTTATCTCAATGACCATTATTTCAGTTTGGATAAATAATTTTTCTGGAAAAGTACAGAATCGGATCTCTCCAGTGGAAAATAGTAGACACTGGAAATAGTTTTTTTAATGTCTAACATTTGACACAGTTGTTTCAATTTACTGGATATATGGTGGTCTCAAATGCGAGGATTAGATTGGCTAGAGGTTTCAGACGGTTGCCTAATAATCAAAACAGTTAAAACACCTAATTGGAGAATATGCAAACATTTACCATTCCAAGTTTCATAGATCTTTCTCAAACTTAGATATTTGCAAATGTAAAAAAAATCTTTATTTTTTGAGAAACTTCTAGGAAGGGAAATATTAGTGAACTTATACAATGTTTGTTTATTTGTTTATTTGGGGTTTTACGTCGCTTTCAACACTGTACAGGTCATATCACGACGGGTAGTTGGAAGGGCAGAGGAAACCAGTACATAGAGTTCGCTAGGGTTGTGTACTGTAAACTGCCGACCAACGGCAAGCAACTACCAGCTTTCCCACTTGAGCCCGTGCGGGGATCGAACCCCGGCCTCAGAGGTGGGAGGCGAGAGTGTTACCACTCTGCCACCGTGGCCCCTAACCTATACAATGATAATTTTACCTATGCTATAGCACTGGTATGATCTATTTTGTATGATAGTGATTTTGTTATGATAACGTACTTATTAGCAACTAGTACGCACCACAGAGAACGCGTCCCCTTTTTAAGAATAGTTGTAAATAATAACATCTTATGGCCAATATACAGTACTTTTGTGATTTTTAAGCTGTAGTTTTTAGGTTTTATTTTATTATTTACCTGGTGTAGAGTTGATTTTCTTCTTGTATAACTCTTATTGTGACTGTACAATATTTAGGGTATTATCGCCCACCTAGCTGGGAATTACCGGTAACTGTTTTTCAATCTGTTCATGCCTATTGTATATTTTGGCTAACTGTATGTATATTTAATTTGGTTCATCACTTTCACCTATGTCTTTTACTGCCTTGTTGTTTCTTTTGTCAGATTCTCCTGTATTTCAGTATTAAAATACTCTGTTGGTTTGTGGTTGGTTTGAGTTTCTTAAGGTTGGCTTTAGTGTGGGTTGCTAGGGTGCCCGTGAGTCGCCCACGGGACGAAGTTTCAAGGGTTAGTCCTTAACGCCATAAAGGTTTAGGCCACACACAGGTGGTTTTTTATCCTAGGGCATTTATCCCTTACGCAACCCAACGAAGATGTTTGCCATGCACATTTTACTCTTCTGCACCATGTTGATGGCTGCTACTCATCTCAGGAGTGTCTCACATAATTTTATTGGAAGTGGATTCCTCATTCCATCCATGTTAAGGATTGCACAAAACTACTCCTACAGCTCCACCTGCCATGTTTCCCCCCTACCGTAAAACAGAGTGGGCTTATGCTATTGATTCTCATGTGCGGTGATGTTGCCATGAATCCTGGACTGGTTATGCTTGGCTTAGTAAATGCAAGGTCAATCCAGAATAAGGGCCCTCTCCTTGCTGACACAATAGCATCTCACACCTTTGATTTCCTCTGTCTCACTGAAACACATATTCGTACTACTGATTCGGATAATTTCCTTCATTCACTCACCCCGGATGGGTTCTCTTTGATACATGGCCACGTTCATCAGGTATTGGTGGTGGTGTTGGTTTTTTCATTTGTGATTCATACAAATATCACAAGGTGGATACCCCTAATTATAGCTCCTTTAAAAATATGGTCATATCAGTCTCAGTTTTGTGCTGAACTTTGCTCCTAGCCTCTATCTACTGCCCTCCTGGGCCGTGTTCTTCCATTTTTTTCGATGAATTTATGTCCTTTGTTTGTTTTCTGTCTTCTGTTGATTGCAATTACTTCATATGTGGTGATTTCAATATACACATTGATGTACGTTGTACTGATAGTCACAAATTGAAAGCCCTTTTAGAATCATGGAATCTAAGACAGTCAGTTAACAATACCACTCACTTGCACGGTCATATCCTTGATCTCATTCTTTCCCCCAGTGATCAAGATATGTGCGTACATGTTGACATCTGTGAATTCATATCTGATCATGCAGTCATTAAATGTGCTATCGACGTTCCTTCCTCTCCTGCTACCTGTCAAACAAGAATTTCCTATAGGAGGTACCATCATATCAATATGTCCAACTTTTGGTCTGACCTTAAAGAAATGCCTTTTGTAAAATGTCCAGCAAATTCTATCTCACAGCTCTATGATCAGTATGTACAAGATTTGAGTTGTATCCTTGACAGGCATGCTCCATTTGTGTCCAGTTTGAAGATGAAACAGCGTACTGACTGGTTGTCAGAGACCTATCACCTTGCTAAGTCACTCAGATGTCAATTTGAATGAGCTTGGCATAAAGATAAAAGTCAATATAACAGGAGTCGTCTTCGACGTCAAATTGCCTGGTGTAATTGTCTTGCAAACAGGAACAAAACTGTCTATTACAGGAAACTAATCTCCGACAATAGCCATGATTCGAAGAAACTATGGCGGGAGTTACATAAAGTCCTACATAGATCCCATAGCACTACTCTGCCCACTTGTGAATCCTCAAAGTCATTGGCTGATCGTTTTGCTACTTTCTTCCGAAATAAAGTCATGAAAATTTGTGAGAGTTTTTCTTCATCTGAGTCCTGTACATCCCCCCTCTGACCCTCCTAAACTAACAGTCTTTACTCAAGTCACTCAAGATGAAATCGCAAAAATAATCAGTAAATCACCCAACAAATCCTGCCTGTTGGACCCATTGCCCACATTCCTTATCAAGGAATGCGTTGACATCCTTTTACCATCTATAACCAAATTGGTCAATTTTTCATTCAGTGAGGGACTGGTTCCAGGTGGTTTCAAAAAAGCTGTAGTCACTCCACTTATTAAGAAGGCCTCTCTTCCTGTTGAGGATTTAAAAAACTACCACCCAGTATCTGGACTTAGCTTCATTTCTAAACTGGTGGAACATATAGTTGCTAAACAGCTGGTTGATCACATTCATCGACATGACTTGGATAACTCATACCAATCAGCATATAAGCCAGGTCACTCAACTGAGACGGCTCTACTTTCCATCAAAAATGATATTCATTTGTCACTATCTCGGGGTGAAGCTACTACCTTGGTACTTCTGGATCTCTCGACTGCCTTCGATATGATTGATCAGTCCACTCTCCTTGGCTGTCTTCCAGATTGGTTTGGTGTTGGTGGCTCAGCCCTCAAATGGTTCTCTTCTTATTTGACAGAACACTGTCAGTCTGTAAAGATTGGTTCTACTTTGTCTAATTTACACAAACTGCTGTTCGGTGTACCTCATGGTTCTGTTTTGGGTCCTCTGCTATTTTCTCTGTACACATCTCCCCTTAGTACACTGATTGGTAAACACAAAGGTGTAAACTTCCATTGTTATGCCGACGACACACAACTTTATGTCCATCTCTCACACAGGAATGCCTCGGCTGCCTTTGATAAGTTGAATAGATGCATTCAAGATGTCAAAGAATGGATGTCGGTTAGCAAACTTAAACTCAGTCCTGATAAAACTGAGTTCATACTTTTTGGCTCCAACAAACAGAGAGAAAGGTTAAATGCATGTTTCCCAATTGATATCCTGGGCAACCCCCTTTACCCCACGGAGTCTGTGAGGAACCTGGGTGTGTGGTTCGACTCTGATTTTTCCTTCTCTAAACACATCCAGAATGTTTGTAAAGGCTGCTTTAGTCAACTGAGGGATTTTACAAATATTAGGCAGTTCTTGACTCAGGATGCAGCTGTGTCGGTTGCCAATGCTTTTGTTAGTAGTCAGTTGGACTACTGTAACTCACTTTTCACGAGTCTTTCTAAAGTCAATCTTCATAGATTACAGTCTATCCAAAATAGTGCTGCTAGAATTGTTACAAATTCGTGTAAATACACTCGGATAACTCTGGTACTCAGGAAACTCCATTGGCTCCCTATTCAGTTTTGCTCAGAGTTCAAACTGGCTACCCTGGTGTACAAGTTTATTCATACTGGTTTCCCTAAATATTTCGCTCCACATCTATCCACATACCACACTACTTACAATACTAGACGCAGTCAGAGTGTTGCCAATTTCCTCAATGTACCAAAATTTCAACCTACAATTCACAAGTCCACTAAGCAGTTTGGCTTCAGTTTTGCCTTTGATGCTCCCACTGTTTGGAATTCACTTACTGAAGACATCTGTGCATCACCCACTATTGCCTCTTTTAGAAAGAAGCTCAAAACCTATCTCTATGCAAAGGCATATCCTCCTTAGCTCATTTTCTCTTATGGCTTCTCTGTAGTGCCGACCTGTTTTTGTCCTTGGACTTTAAATTTGCATATTGCTATTGTCTTGTTGCGCCTTAGAGTCCACTACTCAGTGGAGATTAAGCACTATAAAAGTCAAATTAGAATAGTGTTGGGGTTTCAGAGTTTCTATGGATCCAATTTCAAAATAAGGACATCCACCCCATTTTCCTCAAAGTCCTGTCAATGGCTTCTGTCCTTCAGAATACTGCATAACTAATAAAATAAGGCCAAAAGAGATTTTGGTCTAATAGCGCAAGCCGCAAAGCCATCACACGAGTAGTGCACTGAAGCAGTCACCCATCCCAATACTAACGTAGCCCATCGCCACAATTCATGAAAATCCGGAGAAAAAATAGTGATATCTAGAAGCGCAAGCCTTGCTAGAGCTCACGCTTAAAAATTATTTATTTATTTATTTATTTGGGGTTTTACGTCGCTTTCAACACTATACAGGTCATATCACGACAGGAAGTTGGAAGGGCAGAGGAAACCATTACATACAGTTCGTCAGGGTTCTGTACTGTAAACTGCCGACCAACGGCAAGCAACTACCAGCTTTCCCACTTGAGGCCGTGCTGGGAACCGAACCCCGGCCTCAGAGATGGGACGCGAGAGTGTTACCCCTCTGCCACCATGGCCCCTTAAAAATTCTTCATACGCAATATGTGGTATTTACATTTATAACAGCTGGATTTAATATCCAGATCACTCATAGGAGTTGTAGCTGTAAGCAGCAAGAGGAACAGGAAGACTTGAGTAAGGTGAGTCCTGTAGAACCACACAAAGCTGGTCAGGGCTACAGGTAACACACACTATTGCCAATAATTGTTTTTTTTCGTACTGAATAGTAAAAATCGATCTGGTATCTTTATAACAACAAGAGCAATTGGAGAGCTCATATCTCCATCAAGGCCCTTCACATCAATTCAATTTCTAAATGTTAAGCAACAACAGTATCCAAAATTGCCAAAATATGACATATCACTTATAGCGCATACTTTTGGCATCAGCTATCCTGATAGACTTAAGTTTAAAATTATTGTTTCCACTTTTTTAGGTCTGTGCTAAATTACCACTAATTGACAATAATGTCACCTTGATTTTGCTACATGGAGAGAAAACACTAGGGTTGACATTTTCAGTGATCAATCTCAACCAGTATCAGATATTAGGAAATATACAATCCCAAAAAAGACTATGAAAGCAATTGAAACGGTGAAGAACAGAGTAAATCCCAGATTATAATCCTAATGACAGAAGAAAATGGAAAGATCTGCAATCTTGGACAAAATTGCGAAGCCATTTTTAGCGGAATGGATAAACCCCCAGTGATATGATCTTATCCCAAGTCCATAAAATACTTTAATTACTACACACATATAAGTGAGACTTTCTTCAAGTCCTTTTGTCTAAGGTATTATTTGAGCACTGAATGACTTTTTTACCAGAATGTGGGGCTGACAAAAGTTCCCCACTCATAGACAATAGCTTCCCCACTAATCAGTTGGATTAATAATGATTCCATGTATGTCATATTTTGTGGAATGAGAAACACAAAGACATAAGTTAGCCCAAGGCGTTTGTCACAATTAGGGTTACATTGTTGCTTCCATTAACTCATTTTCTTCCTATCTACAATTAAAAGGAAACTACATGAGGAGACTTAACAGGGTAGTATTTTGTGTAAGACATACATTTCAAGGTCTCATCCTCTGGGGATTTTTCTGCCATTCCACATTGATTGATTGATTGATTGATTGATTGATTGATTGATTGATTGATTGATTGATTGATTGATTGATTGATTGATATCGCTGGTCAAATTGTAGAGACAGTCACTTATTACATGCTAATATATCCTTTTTATTTTACCCTTTGTGTTTACCCGATTTGTTTTTATTTTATTTTTATATATAATCTCCAATGTAGTGTAAATTTTTATTGGCACTTAATCTATGCAGAAGTGTTTTAATACACAACTAAACAAAACAATATTCCATAAACATTAATGCCTTTGTACTAGACTGCCTTCCGTTAAGAAATTTCTGCAATCAAGCAGCCTTGTTTGAGGCTCATATGTTTTTGCAATTGGGGAAAATATACATAAAAATTTTCAGTTTGCATAATGCACTCTTACATAGACATGTACTGGATTTCATCTGTCTGGTGAGCTTACATCACCTAACATGTATGAGTGCTTCATGAATACAAAATATCTGCACACATATTTGAAAAAGATACGGTACAAAATCGAGCCTTTGAGACTAGCGTGGAAGGTGCAGAAATTTGGATTTTTGACAAGATGCTGCCTTCTTTGCAGATGGCAAAATCTTTTTCTCACACCCCTAGCTTTTCCTGAGTGAATGCCCCCACCCACCAGTAATCCATCATATATATATATTGGTAACAAGTCTGTTTTCCCCATATATCACCCACTGCCTTCTATACAGTTATCCCAAGTTTACCGCCAGTAATCCCTAAGGCTTAGCATATTATGTTATTTACGCATACAGATTCATTCATGATACACATTTTTTTTATCTTTTGGCAGCAAATGCAGATCTGACTGACATAGAAGTAATGTTGCTGCTTACAGAATATAGGAGGGGCCACGGTGGCAGAGCGGTAACACTATCGCCCCCCCCCACCTCTGAGGCCAGGGTTCAGTTCCCGGCACGGCCTCAAGTGGGAAAGCTGGTAGTTGCTTGCCATTGGTCGGCAGCTTACAGTACAGAACGCTGACGAACTGGTTTCCTCTGCTCTTCCAACTACCCATCGTGATATGACCTGTACAGTGTTGAAAGCGACGTAAAACCCGAAATAAATACATAAATAAATACAGAATATAGAATTTTATGATATTATACTAGTTGTATAGAGAGTGCTTACTTCTTATGCTTAGCTTCAAGAGCCGTAAAAACAGAAATTATTTTGTCACTAAATGAATATCAATACCAACACAGACTGTACGACACATTAAAATTATTGTGAAACAGTTCAAATGTTATTGTAAAGACTGGAAATGTGCAGTGAACAAAAACTTGTCACTGCTCATCGTTGCAAGCATACATCATAATGAGAGGGATCTGATTATAAAAGTAGTTCATTAAAGTTAATTAAGTACAAAAGACATAATTTTACGGAAAACTAGTAGAATATATGGTAAACAGACAATAACTCAGAGGACAATGTCCCAGAAAAATTTGGCTACTAGGACAAAACCCAGGAGCTAATTTCAAGTGGGGTGGACAAAACCCCTGAGTTGTAATTTCTAAAGAAATTTAAAGACATGATATTTATTTTTTTGTTAAACAATCAATTATTAGGGATGGGTTGGTTCCAAAAATGTGTACATTGTGAGGTCGCCAGTGCAAAACTGTACAGATTCCGAGACTCGGTGTTTTAGTACACCCCAAACAAACATGGACGTTTCCTCTTAACAACATCGCAATAAAAGTGCACAAAATATGAGGTATAAGCTAATATTTTTTTATATTTCTTGTTTGTTCCCAATATTTTAAATTTTCCTTCAATTTTATGAGTTGACAAGCGAGATTAAAGTTATAAAGTGTCATAACCAAAACATGGCATGTCCGCTTAACATAATCGTTAGTACTGTATAAAGTCTGTAAATGCATGAAAATTGGGGATAAAAGCTTATAATTTCTTTAGATTTTGGGTATATTTCCAACATTTTAACTCTTCCTTCCATTATGTGTGTTCACAAGCAAAGTTGTGGTTGTAAAATCTCATCACAGTATTTTAGTAAAATGGTCTCGATACCGAGATATCGGGCCTATCGACCCATCCCTATCAATTACACATTAAAATCAGGTAAACATAACTAGCTACTAGGTGAAGCAGTTCAATGATTTACTGTACTTGGGAATTAAAATTTGTATAATTATTTCAAAGAGATCATTAACCATCCTGCTTTCCTCAGACAAGTTTTAAAACAATGCAACAAAATTTTAATACTCACTTCTTTTACATGAACAGATTCTGTAAAATACTCAGATCTGCAATAAATAATCAGCATCCATCAACAATACCTATTAGATTTTGTGGTTTTTGTACTTGAAATTAGTTCTGGGGTTTTGTCCTAGTAGTCATATTTTCCCTGGGTTTGTCCTCCGGGGAATTATCCTCTGGGGTATTGTCCACGTTTCAGAACATATATGCTGGAGGACTGAAGAGATGGCAGGAATGGCTATACAGGGTGACAGGGCTCATTTTTATACATAAACTACCAAGATAGGAGGTCCCTTTTCAGAGTCGAAATGACAAAGTAGTGAAGCAATATTCAAAAACGAATTGTTACAACTGCATGGAACTATGTGAACAGCCCTTAATTTGTAAATCATGCCAAATATACCACCGACTGGTATTTCCCCGTATATTTTACAAATTTTAAAAAATGTACATCAGTACAAGAATAAGTTATTTTATTATAAATTGTTATATAAATAGGTAACAAATCCACTGATTATTAAACACTTCACGTTTCTTTGGTCCTAAGCATAGAATTTCACATCTAAATTGTACAACTATATAATCCTCCATTTATCGCCCACTGGTACTATGACGTCATTAACCCCTTAAATATTAAAACAAATCAGCAATTTAACAGCATGGTCTTAGCGGATCATTTGGGACAAATAGATAACATCCTGATTTATTTCTTTACATAGTTTTTGCTGGGAGATGATGGTATGCATTGTTGGTCATGTCTGATGGTTTTATGAAGAGATGTTTATGTGCACTAGAAATGTAAACAATGCATTGGGACTTTCATCAATCAATGGAGAATAGAATACATGATTTCCATTACCTTGTGCCATTTAAATGTCAGTTTTTATTGACTTAATTTTGACTGAAACACAAGTATTTATTATGGAACTTTAAATCTTGAAAATATTTCATTGATTATGTAGAAACTACAGGTGTTTACATATAAAATCTATGCTGTAGATTTTGTAATTTCAAACCAAGATAGCTATTGGCTGAGATAAGTTAGGCTGAAAAGAAACTATTGGTAAACATCTAAACATTTTCACTAAAGTACAACTCAACTACCACAAAGTAAGGTTAATCTTAGTATGAGTAGAATGGTTTCCTAGTGATATAATAGAATTCCACATGACCATAAGAAGTTTATGTAATAATGTCTTGAAGAATTTACCAAAGTACCTTAAGTAAAAATAAGCATAGCAATAAAGTATTGTTGGAAAACAATTTATATCACTAGTTAACTAAATATAAAGTATAACATTACATGTCTTTCTATAATATTCATTTAAGCTCCCTTGATTGATTGATAGATTCTTTTAACGCAGTACCTAGTATCTTCCTGTGGTTATATTGGGACGGGACATGATCATCCGAGTTACTTTATCTGCCCATCCCTGGCCCAGAACTCAGACAGTCACCCATCCAAGTACTAACCAAGCCCAGTGTTGCTTAACTTCAGTGATCAGATGGGGAACTGGTCAAGCTACACCACATAGGGAGATTTTGGCTCCTTTGGGAACTTACATGAACGTAGCAACAATGTGAAATTACTTGTTAGAATACACACCGCCCAATATTTAGTATTTCAGTTAATAGCCTGCTCATACCAAGTTGCATCAAATGTAATAAACTAATTCTTCAATAAATCTCTGATGCCTCACCTTACAATGGGTTCCAGAAGAAAATATCCAACACAAAGTAAAAAGTTCAGCTCAGTGATCACTTTCAAAACTAAACCTAGATTTATCATTTTTGGCATCTTTTTTTATTTACACCAAAACTACAATAGATAATAGTGTGTCATCCTATCCACTTTGTACCCTAATTGTTGTGACACATGAAATACTTTCTTTCGGAAGCATGACCCCTATATCAATTCAAAGACAACAAACATTCATTGTGTTTGTTTTATAATTGATACATTCTACGGTACACCTGAACAAACACTTGTATTGTAAATAGAGCTAATTAGTAAATGTAATTACATGTATTATGTTTTCTGGACAGCTTTAAGGTATTTGATAGCATAGAATAAACACCATTGATGTATTGTTTTGCTCTTTGCTGGTGTAATTAACGGATATATTTTGACAATAATTACAAACGCCTTATGTGAATTCAAATTGTAAAAGGTGTAGTTTAAATAAGTTGTCCAACGTTAACACTAGTCAATAGCAAAAACACCAAATGGAAGAAAAAATGAAAGATAACGGCAAAACATGCTTATATAGCCGTAAAATGTAACCAAAGAACTTTCCTAAGGTGAAATGAAAGTGAGAAAACACTTATTTCTGATGGGAACAGTCTTCAAATGATTGTGTTGTATTGTGTTGAACATTTTCCAGATACCAATATCTTGTATAAACTTTATTAATTTACACAAAACTTTGTTCCCAATGGGGATAACACTTTAGAAACTTGCAGAAGTATCTTTTGTTGAATGTGGGAACTATCACGTCATATGACTGATACCTATAATGTGGGTGTTTCATGGGCAGACTGTTTTGGTGACTGGCCATACGCTCACCCCTTTGTAGACTGTCACTTAAAATAAATTCTCCCACAATTTTATGTTAATTTTATGCTGGAAAATGCAATCTTCATGACAGACCATAGAGGGTAGAGATTCTTATGAAATCATATCTTGTGGCAAGTGTTTTGGTTGTACCACTCAACTGCAGACACCACAAAGGCGATTGGCTATATACCAAGGGCAACTAGATGTGCTTGCTAATAAGCCCATCAGAGGACTGGATAACTGTGATTGTATTCTTGGTACGATATACATGATAAATAATAAAGTCTATATTCTTTCAAAATGACTGGCCATACAGCTATTAAGACAGGATAAAAGTTGGAACTTGTGCATTGTTTTCTGGTCACAGAATAATGGATTAACATAAATCTCAGAACTCCGCATTTTTTTCCTTTTATTCTGGCCTTTCTGTTTGTTAAGAGTCATAATAAATGCAAAAAATAACTTTCCTTTGTATTTCCAGTCTAACTTAATTGCGATGAAAACTGTGTACTATTCATAACACTATAAAGACCAGCAGTGATCCCTTACAAGAGACAAAATGATGACAATTCACCAAAGTAGACTCAAGATCATTCACAATTGCCAACCACCTGCTGCATGGACCAAAAGACTAGTCTCAAATGGGTGTAAGACAGGCCACATTGCTATATATGACAATACTTTTCACCCTCATGACCAAACATTTAAAGTGGTGGACTTTGAAGGTGAGTAGATGTCTTCTAGTGGGTCACCAACTGAGTTGCCAAAATATCACAAACATTTGATATCTCTGCAATCTTGCGATCCTCGGACTATCATTGGTGACAATCCATATACACTGCGTGCCCTATCAAATATCTTGGCAACTGCCACAAAGGACTTGACACAAAGAGAAGGTCATACAGGCCTAGCCAGTCACCACTTAAGTCTTGCCAAAGGAATACCCCTATATCATAATTGAATGTTGGATGTGTTGTTAGCCAACAATGTTCCAGCCTAGGATGTTTTGGACAAGCCCTTTTTAAGGGTAGAGGTTCGCGACAGAGTTATTTTTTTATTTATGAACAGATTTGTTTCTTAAATTTTTGTTTATTTATTATTTAATTTTAAGGCCGAAATGTCGAAGTCCAAAATGTCTGTGTCTGAACCGCCCGTCCACCATTGTAGTTTAGGTGTTTGTATTGGTTGACAAGTAAAAATATCAGATATTACATCTTCAGGTAAAAAGACAGCCCCAATGTGTACTTGAGATGAAACCTGTGTGAAATAATTCAAGTATATATTATTTTTTTTGTCTAATTTCAGCTTTAAATCTATTTTTTTTCTCCTATTTTCTCTCTTTCTTTTAATGACTCCAATTTTTTGCCCCCTATCAAAAGGTCTAATTCATGTAAACACACGAATCTCTTATTTAACAAAAATGTCAATAATACTGCTCAATGATTTTATAGTTCATTTGTAATTGGGGTTAATAGCATTGGACATACAAAAATTGCACATACAAATCTTCCAGTGCCCAAAAAATATTATTCAGCCCAAATATAAATTTGCCCAGTCTGATTAGCCTTTTATAAGGTTCTAGAAAGCACAGATAAACACATATTGGTGGAGGAAAAAGAACCACACCCCAAATGCCTAGATTCAGATGTAAATATTCTTTGAAAATAAATTTAAAAATTCCAAAAATGGTTTTGCGAGAGTTTTCATAGTAACCACCGTTTACTTTACCATTCCTTATCAGCAATGGCTGATGCCAAGATAATCCCTTCACCTCATTTCATTGAAATGGTTTTATGTCACCTGAACATGGCTGACACAGATGACTAACTGCAGGTGACTTATCCATTTAGTTGTAAAGGTCAGGAGAGTAACAACAGTATTACTAGTTCCAGTTGCTTGTCCTCCAGTTAAACATGTATAAAAACTTTTGCAACTGAGACCTTCTTTCCTGAGTAGTGACAACTGGTCTTTTCAGCCATAAGCCACTTAAACTTTATCTATGTGGTGATGCAACTTATTTTATGGTGCTACGACTATTCTTTGTGATATTATGACTTATCTTGTACTATCTCCAGTGCAATGGAGTCCAGTAATATTTGTCATGCAGATCCACTGGGTAGGACTTTTCAGGGCTTGGTGTTAGAACTTATCCTTAGGAGTTATCATTTGCAGGTAGAAAGGTCAATCCTTTTGGTTATACGACTTGTCACCTAATTTTCTTAGTAAGAAATCGTCTAGCTCTTATGATGAATCACATATATGAACCTAGGGTATTAAGCTTGATCTTTGCAGATGTCTATGCTAGTATTAGAGTATTGTTCTTGTAAAGAGGGGTCTGTTCATTGACCTGTCTATGTTATCCACTCACAGACAAATGTTTGATAAGGTATGTGCTTCACTTAAGAATTTGTCTAGATGATCTCCACACAAAATAGAGGCATAAACAGAACTCACAATGAAACCACCGTTATACCTACAGATTCTTAACAAACATAAGTGGATCTTATTGAGGTGTACAATAGAACCCACACAACATTTAGCAAGACTCTATTGCATTTTTAAAGATATAGTCTTTCTTTAAGAATCTGTGACTTAAGTTAGATAAAAGCTTAGTTGTAAAGTTCAGACAAAATTGTATGAAGATTGAAATCTTATTAAAAGAGCTAAGATTTCAAAGTCAAAAACACACTTATCCAATATCAATATTTAGAGGTACAAATTTGATGTTGTCGGTACAGAGATTCAGCTTGTTTAGATTTAACATTTATCTTTGAACTATAGGAACATCTTCTTGATCGACTATCTTTGATTGACTAATGGTATTTAAAAGTAGAAAACCAATAGCTTAAAGATTACTTGTCCAACTCAAAGTTTAAATGTTTAAAATTTCACAATTCCCCATTTTTTTTTTCAGGTTTAGGATAGACTATAAATTTTCAACTGCAAACTAGGAAAAGGGTAAAGAACAAAAGCCTTCTTTAGTCTCTTGACACTTAAACATGAAAAACAGTCGTCCCTCTATCGTTTAAGAGCTCCACTTCTCAAATACTCAATGATCCACCCATACACAGACCCATACCTTCACCGAGACCATGTAGACTATGCATCATCTCTTCCCTCCAGCTTCACTTAATGCCAGCACATCTGCTGCTGTCACTACATGGCACCAATGGCCTGCATCCAGAGCCAGAACTGCTAGTTTTTATGAGGAAGATGAGGTCAGAACTGTATCCACTTTTTGTACTCAGTGCTGGAACCATCAAATCTTACATAATAGAAAGCCATAGAGAAATACAAACCATCTTTTTATGGAGACTTCAGTAAGCCAAGCTAGCTCTCTCCTTAACTTCGAGTGGGAATATTGGTAGTTGTTTGCGAAACACTGTTGATTTACAGTGCATAATTTTAACTAAGTAGTATACACTACACATACGTCCATTCCCTTGTAGTGCTGAATCCTAATCAAATAGGATACCCTGCTATCATCTATCCCTTTACAGTGTTAAATCTTAACTAAATAGTATACACCACTTTCTACCATTCTATTGCAGTGTTAATCTTAACTAAATAGTATACACTGTTTTTTTTTCATCTTTTAATGCTAAATCTTCTCTAAATAGTGCAAACTGCTTTCCTCTATCCCTTTACAGTACTAAATCTTAACTAAATAGCATATAGTTCTTTCATCCATCCCTTTACAGAGCTAAATCTTAACTTAATAGTATACACTTCTTTTATCCATCGCTCCACAGTGCTAAATCTTAACTAAATAATAAACATTAGTTTTTTCATCCATCCCTTTACAGTGCTAAATCTTAACTAAATAGTATACGCTTCTTTCATCCATCCCTTTACAGAGCTAAATCTTAACTAAATTTCATACACTTCTTTCATCTATCCCTTTACAGTACTAAATCTTAACTAAACAGTATACACTTCTTTCATCCATCCCTTCACAGAGCTAAATCTTAACTAAACAGTATACACGTCTTTCATCCATCCCTTCACAGAGCTAAATCTTAACTAAACAGTATACACTTCTTTCATCCATCCCTTCACAGAGCTAAATCTTAACTAAATTGCATACACTTCTTTCATCCATCCTTTTACAGCACTAAATCTTAACTAAATAGTATACACTTCTTCATCCATCCCTTTACAGCACTAAATCTTAACTAAATAGCATACACTTCTTTCATCCATCCCTTTAAGGGGCTAAATCTTAACTAAATAGCATACACTTTTTTCATCTATCCCTTTATAGTGCTAAATCTTAACTAAATAGTATACACTTCTTCCATCCATCTGTTTACAGTGCTACATCTTAATGAAATAGAATACACATCTTTCATCCATCCCTTTATAACGCTAAATCTTAACTAAATAGTATACACTGTTTTCTTTTATATAAATGGATTGCTAAATTATTGTAAATGTTTTTATTGATTGATATTTTAATCTGCTAATAAAATGTATTTAAACTGCATAGACTAAATCCTTGGTAAAGTAGTCAACATCCAGTATCAAA
The DNA here is from genome assembly GCA_964017235.1 of Sabellastarte sp. h YS-2021. Taxonomy (NCBI): domain Eukaryota; kingdom Metazoa; phylum Annelida; class Polychaeta; order Sabellida; family Sabellidae; genus Sabellastarte; species Sabellastarte sp. h YS-2021. The sequence continues at coordinate 78,944,959 of OZ024934.1, read as the reverse complement.
ACCAACAATTTTACAATATTAAAATAGATTATCAATATAAGTAATAAAAATATATTCAACCTTCACCCTCATCTTTATATTACAAACTTTTTTAAAACTATCATTCCTTGGATAGGGGAATGCATGGATCAATTTTGTTTTTAAAAATTAAAAAGTTAAAGAATCTTATAGAACAACAACTTTTAAAGCATTTCCTTAAAAACTAAACGTTAAATCTAAAGCACTTTATTTTCATACATTTTCTTTATAACAGGAAATACGTTAAATTTTTTTTTTAAAAAACGAAACCCTTCTTTAACCTCTCTGCTGATCAATTTGTCAAATAGTTTTGCTTTTAAAACTCGAACTAAAACCAAATGTTGATAAGGTTGCAACACAGGTTTCCTGTTGGAAATACCTTTGAAGTTTTCCAAAGGCACACATTTGTCACAGAAGAATGCTTACAGAAATTTGCTACTGTTTCATCTAAAACTGAATTTGGGCCTCCGTGATCCTGTGGCTGCCTAGGGAGAAGGTACATGGAGCAAAGATCAGCTAAAAGCCTGTAAACACATCAAATGTTAAACATTTGAAATTTTAAAAATGGGTGATTTCAAAGGTGTGATGAGATAAGCTCGGTAATTGACTGCTTGATTGGTTGACTTGTTGACTGGTTGGTTGGCACCCTTGGCTGGTGGTTGGTTGGTAATACTACACCACCCTGGTCTACTCTTTGGTGGAAGATCGTTTTATTTAACTAAATTTTATTTAAACATTAATGGCATGCATACATTTCTTGGTTGTTGCACCGTACAGTCTGCCTTTTAATGGAGGAAACCCTCTCCTATATCCTTAATTAGTAGGAAATTTTTCACACATTTTTGCGACTACATTTACCCTATGATCTCAATAATGCAAAATTGATTTTGTTTATTTGTTTATTTGGGGTTTTACGTCGCTTTCAACACTGTACAGGTCATATCACGACGGGTAGTTGGAAGGGCAGAGGAAACCAGTACATATAGTTCGCTAGGGTTCTGTACTGTAAACTGCCGACCAACGGCAAGCAACTACCAGCTTTCCCACTTACGGCCGTGACGGGGATCGAACCCCGGCCGCAGAGTAATGCAAAATTGAGTGGCTGCATATCCGGTAAACCAATCACCTAGTAATTTGTTTCTGAATGGGGTCAGTGGTAACTACAGTGGTTTCAAATGGGCGATAACTGGGAATTAATGCAATCGTGGTATACTGTGTTTCCATATTTACTCTTACTTTAGGTGACCATAATTTTCTTATTTCTGGTCCATTTCTTAGACTTTTTCACCATTGTGTTCTGATTGACAAGATAAATTTTTTCACACCAAGATTGTTGGTGTTCATTTGGCATATTTATAACCATTTACAAGTTTTACTGTAACTCAGTCACCAGTTTGCCCGGTCACTTCATTTTATATTAAGTTGTCCAGCTTTTATCACAATTGCATTTACAGTACAGCACCTTGACCAACTGTAAATAGTGGTTTCATCTGCCCATAAAACTACCCATGGTGACATGACCTATACACTGTTTAAAGGGGTGTTAAAACACGACTATTTATTTATTTGGGGTTTTATGTTGCTTTCAACACTGTACAGGTCATATCACGACGGGTAGTTGGAAGGGCAGAGAAAACCAGTACATGCAGTTCATCAGGGTCCCATACTGTAAACTGCCGACCAACGGCAAGCAACTACCAGCTTTCCCACTTGAGGCCGTGCTGGGTACCGAACCCCGGCCTCAGCGGTGGGAGGCGAGAGTGTTACCACTCTGCCACCATGGCCCCAAAAGCCGAATAAGTAAATCAGTTACACAGTAAACACCCATGGTTTTCTACACTGTTAGTATATGGTAATTCTATGACTTGTGTATATACTTTTGCTGTCTTGCTACACAATCAGTTGTTTTGTTCCGTGGTCTGCAAGCACATTTGCGTGGGCGTGGAAGAGAGATGGGGTAAAACACCTGGAGTTGTATTTTACATGTAAACCCAGCTTTCCACATACCCAGCTAAAACATCTGACTGCTTCCATATCATTCTTTACACAGCTAATATATCTGTCTTTGAAGAAGCTAACTAAATTATTTAAATTAGGTATAGAAAACTCACAAGCGTTATTACTTCAACACGTAATTTTGAATATGTCTTTCTGTAGCCTTTCTTAAGACTTACATTACAAGTGCCAAAAAAGCCTTCTTAAACATGAACACAAATGCATGGTACTTATTAAGTATTTGTGTATATTAGTAGATATTAGCTTTTAAAATAGAGACACTGTCTTAGCAGCATATTGATGGCAAATCCAGAATAATTTTGAATACATTACACAACCCGTAAATTGTAAGATAGTATGATAAGTTTTCGTTTTCCTTTACCAAGAAACTTGAGCGTTAAGCTAGAATACTAATACTCATCTCCTACTAGTAATAGCGGAGTGATATTCTCTTCTCTGTAATGGTTTTACTCTTTTAGGGTTACTGTTTTCTTGGCCATTTTGAAGGTTGGATTTCCCAAAGCTGACCGCTGACCGTTATCTTTGTTTTTATATTGAATTATAGATCAAGATACCCGTTGGGATCAAGATGTTGATATAATTTACCATAACAAATAAACATTCTATTTGTAATACCAAACCTTTCTTAAACTTGTATTCCGGTCTTGACTTTATGGGGTTTTTAAGCCAATGAATAAGTACATTTTGGTGAAAGTCTGGGTTTTAGACTGTTGCTTAACGGATGTCCTTGCACTATGTCTTAGCCTATGCAAACATCATTCAAATGTTTTTTGATACAAACTTGAGCATCAAACAAGAAATAACAGAGAATTTATATTAACAGGTTTATTTACAGGTAAATGTTTGGGTTGAGGAGTTAGGATGTTAACAATGGAAGAAATAGTAGTAATGTACGAGTGCCTTATAGACATCAGGCCTAACATTTGAAAAAGGCTTTTGATATAAATTTATGCTTCAAGCAAAGGCTATAGAAACAATAGCATATTTAAAATTTATTTCCACTCAATACCCAGGTCAGACAGTGATGAATTTTAATAGTGAATATATGTGAATGCTAAATTCTTTGATGTTCTTGGTGGATTCTTCATTGTTCCATGGTCTTTAACATTCTTTATTTTTCGCCACCTCACAGCGACAACATACTGATGTTCAAAATATTTGCAGGTTTTTGCCGATTCATAAGCTTGCTATGGCAATTAGTCACAATAGGTGGCATATTCTTTCATGTTGTAGCTCTGCCATAGGGTAGTCCGGGGCGAGTCTGGAATCTTTTTATCACACGAAAACACTTTACCACCTCTGGTAACATGACATATGCATAATTACTAAAATTATCTTTGCACCCTCTCTAGTATGTGATTTGGGCATCGTCTGGCAGGGGGAGTTAGGAAGTTAACAATGACATGGTTTTATAAACACCAAACCTTGTGTGAATGTTTTTAAATTTTGGTACAAAGCTGAGCCTCAAGGAAAGGCTAGAGTAATAATAATAATAATATATATTTTCAGGTAAAGTATTGGCAGGAGAAGCTAGGAAGTTAGCCTGGCCTTCCAGGCTATCTGCACCATAATGCAAATGGGACATGTCATAACACCCACTGTATCATAGGCCCGTCTGACCTGAGAGACTGAGAGTCACCTCAGCTAGCTAAGCTAAATAAATATATAAGAACAAAATGAAAAATAATTATAACACACTCAGACTTGTTGTGTCTACAATATACATACTAACACCTGTGGCAAGGCTATTGGGATTTAACTATGGCAGTGAGTGCACTGTTGTTTACGTTCACAGCATGTGTATGAACGCACATACTGCAGACAAACACATTGTGATGTGTGCATACTCCAAGTAATAACACGTCATTAGTAACTCCATCTGCCCAACTGTTGCCCAGTAGTTCATTGGTGTCTGTTATACTGTGATGCCAAATTATTTGATTGCCTTTTTCAAGGGAAATTACTGAGATTAGCTTTATTTGTTAGTTCTCTGGCTTTCCAGTAGATATGATGATTTAGTTTCTTGCAAGTTGTTAACTATTGAACCAATCCTTCTGTGGTGTTCTGTCACTGGATCTGTACAGGTACAGCTGGCTTCCGGAAAATACTATTCAATTTTTTTTTATCACAAATCACGAGGGTGAATTAGACACGGAAAGAAGATTCAGTTTTCCCCCAAAATGGGCCAATTCAGGAACACCCATGGTTTCATTGTTAATTAAAATTTCTATAAATACCCCTCCTTTTGGTATGTGTTACAAACATTAATCAAAAGTCTTAACAGATAATCACTTATCAAGAGAAGGTTTCAGTGAACCCAACATGCTTCCATGTCCTGGAGATTTGAACTCACACCCACAAAGGTAAGAGTCTAGTAATTAATTTCTAACTTAGACACATTCCAACAATACATTACTCTTGAATGTTAACAAAATAGTACTAGTGCTATTCTCTCCTATAATATTTTTTCGTATCTGTCATTTTCAAAGTTTTCCCATTAGAGAACTAGTTGGGTTTTTTTTTGGCGCCTTAGAGTCCCCTTTGAAAAGGGGAGATTAAGTGCTATAAAAGTCCAATTAGAATTAGTTTATCGAACTCGACATCATTTTCTAGCGAGAATTATTTTAAATCAAAAACTATTTTTTCTGAAAAATGTCTACAGTCCAATGTGTACCTACTTGATACTTTTTGTGCATAAATTGTACAACAAACATACTTAAATGTATATAACAATATACAAAGTATATAGTCTATTTTTATTTACATAAATATACGACAAATAAATACATATTAATAATACAACAATTGGTAAAACATAGATCTTGGTAAATCCCCATAATTCCTTGCAAGTTCTGTGTGGGGTTGTCTTCAATAAAAAATAACCCATGTATTTATTTATTTATTTATTTATTTGGGGTTTTATGTCGCTTTCAACACTGTACAGGTCATATCACGACGGGTAGTTGGAAGGGAAGAGGAAACCAGTACATACAGTTCGTTAGGGTTCTGTACTGTAAACTGCCGACCAACGGCAAGCAACTACCAGCTTTCCCACTTAAGGCCATCAAGGGGATCGAACCCCGGCCTCAGAGGTGGGAGGCGAGAGTGTTACCACTCTGCCACCGTGGCCCCCAAATAACCCATGTAAGGATAAGTAAATATTTGATACAGTGCCTGTTTATTAAAACCCAGAAGTACTTACAACAATTAGGCTATCACTTGAGCCTGTGTCCTCCATCTTTTAAATCAAGCATGCTACTTAGTAGGCCACAGTTGCAGATATTCTACATACAATAGAGGTCTGATTAATAGCCTCACTGACAGAATAATGATGAATGCCTTACAGTTAGGTGATAACAGGCCGACTTATCAATGATATATTTCTAGTAATTTTGGCAAAAACAAGAACTTTGTGTGCAAATAAATCTGGATCAAGCTGATACCACACAAGAGCGATTTGAAATATCTTTGTAAACTGAAAAAAAAACAAACAGATGTATTTTGTGTGAATTTTGGTAAAATTCATTATGCTAATTGTGGAAATAACAACAATACACAATTAGCCAAGCCTACAAGTAAATGGGCGATAATTTGGTTTTGTGTATAACATCTAGTCCCTCTAATCTATTTTTCTTTTTTTACTTAAATAAATTTTGCCTTGTAGTTTGCTTTAAAAGAAACCCTATTCACTGTAGATATCAGGAAATAAGGAATATAGAAAGTGTATTAGTTTGCATACTGCTTTGGGTGCATGTGTACCAATGCTATCTATTTTTTATCAATATAGATAAAAGACGAAAATCTGATCACAATAAGAGTCTAAACTGGAGTTTTAAGTTTTTAAAATAAAGATTAAATAAAGGTCAGTTTGCTCGATTCAGTTAAGCAAAAACAGTGCACTTAAAATAAACATGCATGAGAGCTTATAAGATTAGTAGTTTAAAATTAATGGGAAAGACATTTTAGATTATTCTTGGAGGTCAATACGGCGTCCTGATTGAGACATACTGAAAATATTTCAGCATGTACTAATTTGTCATCACAAGATCATCGTGAGCAATACTTATTTTCTCATAAGAAGCCACTTACTATATAATGATCTAGAGAAAAACACCTTAACCACCAGATGATCTTGCATGAACCAGATAACCTCATGCACAGTCTTTATTATCTAGTGTTCACTTCTTATTATCTTGTATTGACTACATATTGTTATTAGATAGGCGTGCAGCGCTAGGCCATTAACAATGCTTTATGTGTACTGTAAAACAGAATTATTTACAGTTCACTGAGTGGCGGGCTATAAATGAGAGTGCTGAACCATAAACGGCTCGCCTCTGACGTCAAGAACTATTTGTCAACAAATATTCTACTCTCACTTCAAATTTTCAACTTACAATATCTCCCTTATTTCTGTATGGATTTTGTTGAAACAAAGACGAGGACAAGCAGTCTAAACATATCTTTCCAGTGATTACATAATTATTTTAACTTAAAGTTAAGAGATGAAAAGAATATTAAAAATCTGAAATTCGCCACATCTGAAGATTGTTTTGAATGAATGCATTACTAATAAGAGAATAAATAACCTTTCAAAACATGTGAAACTCTGTGGCTGTGAGTGTAAAAGTGCAGTGTGGGGAATCTTGCGGTTGGGGTTTGTATCCCATCAGTACTATTTTATAAAAAAAAAGAGAAGTTATCTGTTGAAGAGTTAAAGTATGATTAAAGTTTTAGTTAAATTGTTTTAAGTGTTTTACAGTTACAAATAAACAATTGCATCCAAATATATGGTTTCCTTTGAGGTACTACAGTTTTGCAAGAAAATGCTAGAAATAATATCATTTGTGAGATTTTAGGTGAATATATTGTTCTATTATCTTGGGGGCTCACTGTGTATCATCTTGTGCTCACCACTTATTATTATGTGCTCATTATTCATGATTTCGTTCTCACTACATTTCATCTCATTTTCAATACTTGTTATCTTGTGCTCACCACTTCTTATATTGTGCTCATTGCTTATATTCTTGTGCTCACTGTGTTTTTTACCAAATACCCTCTCCTTGTTATCATGTGCTCAATGCTTAATATTTCATGCTCATTACTTGTTATCCCATTCTTACTACTTATGTTCTTGTGCTTACCTCATCATCACGTTCAAGTTGACCCGGTGAACACGTGATCTTTGGTGCTCACCAGATCTTCCTGTTCACACAAAATAATAAAGTGTGACTACACCTTAATACGTAATGGGTGTAAGATCATCTGGTGCTCACAACTTATTTTCCCATAAGCAGAATGACAAATATATGTGTATGTGTATTAAAAGCAGACTGTAAACTAGCTGCTGCTGAGGACACCCCACAAAAATGTAAAAATTTGATTTTCTATATGTTTCAGGTTGAACGGACAGACAGACAAACTTTTACATAGACACAAATGTTTCATGAGCTCAAGCATCGTACATTTATTTAAAGCTTCATAGTTTAGTGACTTGCAAAAGGTCTTTAAATATATGATAGCATTAGTATGATGTAAACTAATATTATTTAAATTACACCTGAGAGTTTTTCTTTTGTTAAAAGTGTCCAATATCTTTCACTATTGGCCACTTTCTGATTTTGACCATATATAGAAGTCTTTTTAGCACATTTCCAAAGAAACCCTTTCACATGTATTTCAAGTAAAATGATCATAAAAACCAAAAAAGTACACAACAGGAATATTGAAATGAAAAGTAATGATGTTAAACAATATCTTAAAAATTATAAATTAAAGAAAAGGTGTAATTTAAATAGGTTAATAGCCTCGTAAGTGTCCAATATTAGAAAATAATGGACTGTTGACTCGGTCCCTTCGGGACCTCGTAAACAGGCCATTATTTTCCAATATTGGACACTTACTTGGCCATTAACCTATACATATAATCACTTAGTTAAAAATCAATGGTTTATACTATCACCAGTAAGGATTTAATCTCTATTCAACTATGGTATATCTGGTTTAAAAGTATTGGTTACTTCATGATATCTGTTATTTAATCAACCGACAGAATTGGCACTGAAACAGGTTTCTGGCTTTTGGGATGAATTGTAGTTATTTCATAGCTTTTAACATGCAATGTCTACCAAAAATATCCAGCAAATGTGGTGATAAGCATAAAGAAACCCCAACCTCATGACAAATTCATCGTTTTAATTAATGAAAACTGTATAGAACAATTTTTAAATGCATGGATGTCTATCTAGTTGTAGAAAGGTAAGATTTGCCTTGACTAATTGACCATGTAAAAACACTATGACCGCTAGATGAATTGTTCAACCAGTAGCTAAGTATTGACATATTGTAAACCATGTACAGGGAATGACGTATCAATAACAATCGATATTTGTCTCTTGTTCGATTTTGAGAATTCAATTGGATCTTTAATTCCTTATTTTATTATTTAGTTATTGTAAGACCATTGGTTAAATTTACACTATCCACTTCTCCCTACAAAGACTTCACACACCTACCTATCATATTGAGGGTATATCCAACACCAACTCCAATGCTCTATGTATATCCAATAAATATATTCAGTCTTGGTCACTTTTACTTATCACCATTTACCAGCGAAAATGTTTTACAAGACTGTTATATTGGATGCAGTAACACTAGCTCTCTCCCTTATTTTATTATTATTATTATTTTACAAATCAAGGTCTGTGGGAATTTATACTGGTGTATGGAATAAAAAACAGCAATTCTGGGACTGTTACCAGTGACCACTACAAAGGTGTTAGTGGTATTATTATACAAGGGACCAGAGGATATTGTGTATAGATATAGTATCTGTAACTATGGGATTGAGATTACTGAAACCACAATGGAAGAACATTGGAATTAGTATATGTATATGTCTAAATGCTAGAAAATTGTATTTGTATCCAGATTAATATCCTGTCTAGCCTTTCCCATATATTGTTGTTTTGTATTACACTGAAATCTTATGTCTACTCATATAAATTGATAAAAGAATAAGAAACCAACAGAAGATCATAAAATGACACATCAAATGCTAAATTGTTTTCACTATAGAAACCACTGGACATTTTGTTTGGTTCTAAGTACATGAATTAGGGGCATTTAGCATTCAACCACTTTTAACAGTAATTGTTAATTTTCAGTCGTATGTGTTTTGAAATTGATCTATCATTTGATGGTCCACCATTTTATAAACCACTTAGCATTTATAAAGCTCTATTTAAAATACACCTTTTTTGCAATAAGTTGATTTAGTGTGCACATACATATTTTATCTATTATTAAATTTTAAAAAATCAGCGTTAGTAAAGATATTTTAAACAAACTAGCAATGCCATTCTGAGACCTGTGGCAGACTATTTTAATAACTGAAATAAAAGTGCATAAAGTACAAAAATATTCACTGATTTACTTTGGGTAAATAATTAAAAATAGTTACTTATTGGGTAAAAAAAGACTTCTTAAAAATGCCTTTCCCCAAAAAGGTCATAAACAACACAGTAGATTTGAAAACAAAAACAAACTAATTTCTAACATACAAAGTAAGCAAAACAGCCAATAAAAGGTGCATTTACACCCATATAAAATCTCATTTACATCCACATATCATCATATTCAGTACACATTATACATATAAATGAAAAAACATGTGACTTGACACTGACTGCTGCACAACTTAATTTATTGATAAAAATTAACTCATTAAAAGTTATGAGAGGGAAAAATCCAAACTTGTGATAAGGTAAGATAAAAACCGTCGGCGCCCCACCCAAAACCATATTGCATAAAAAATAGTGTGTAAGAAAGAATTTTTGATAATACTTACCTTTTTAGAAAACTAAAATCTATCCGAAAGATCTTTCAGGCGAATGTGTCATTCATAAATGACTCCTCACAATAAATCAATAATATTTATTACTATTCCAAATATTTGATACTACTAAAATATATATATATAGCTAACCAGAATGTTTTATATAGATAATCCATTCACAAAGACAACGGAAAACAAAGGATCGTTCAAATCCAGATCACACAGTGATTCTCTACTATTTTTCCCCAGATCAGTAGACTTTTAGTTCTGTGAGGGAAAATGTTATGGCTGCAGTTAGGTGCCTCAAGCCAGGAGCTCAAGGATAAAAATAAACATGTGATGATAAGAGTTGCCAGGAAACGGTTACAGAGGGAAAGTGAGGGACTGGGATAGAGGCTGAGACTTCTGTGAACTGGACTGGAGCTTGTATAATGTACTCTAGTAGTGTAGACTTGGTATTTTAAAACAAAAATTCACCGAATCAATTGCATGTATTTGTTTTATAAGAGATCTTCAATGTCTAATAGTTTTCACATTTGATCAGCTGTTCGTTACTATGTGTTCCTGGGGGGTTGACTCCTATGAACTGGAGGGGAAATTATGTAGTTTACTCTTGTTATGTACAAAATTTTTAAAACACGTGTCTCAAGCAGTATTCTACATTTACTATCAACCAGTTGGTTTGGATAACAGGTAACTAAGGACATATTTAACTAAAGGATGAAAAATTGGCTGTGAAATCTATTCAAGTAGACTTTTTTCAAGTCCTTTTGTCTAAGGTATTATATGAGGACTGAATGGCTTTTTTACCAAAATGTGAGGCTGACAAAATTATTTGTATTTCAGCAGAGAAAAGGTTTTTCACTCATCATATGGATTCATAATGATACCATGTATGTCAGATTTGGTGGAATGAGAAATACAAAGACATGGAGTAAGTCTAGCATTCAATGTATTCACAGTGAGAGGCACCAGTGAAAAAAACACTATTATCAACTTGAGATATCCCCGTCACTTATGTATGGGGTGATTTTATTTTCAAGGGAAAATAGCCGAAGCCCTGTCAAAATAAATTTTCAGTAGAATAATACCCTATTTTGACTACACTGTCAGTGACATGTTTGATAAAATTGATACTCATTTGTATGAAATCTGTAAAAAAGACTAATCCTGTGGATTAAAAAAAATATTACTGAGACTTCTGTAATCAGCTTTTAATACCAGATATTTAGGAGAAATACATTATGTTGTTTATAATTAATATATCTGCCTGTGTGGTGCAGCTTGACCAGTTCCCGTCTGATCACTGACCGTTAAGCAGTACTGGTTTGGGTTGGTACTTACATGGGTAGAATCTGTCTGACTTCTCAGCCAGGTATGGGCGGAAGCATGGTGACTAGGTAACCAGTCAAATGACAGTCCAATCTCAATGTATTGCTGAAACCAGGTACTAGGTATGAGGTTAAATCAAACACTCAATGAATATACAATAACAAATCTTTAAAATTTACCAAAATCAATTGCAAGTGTTGTCTCCCTGAACTGTTGTCCCTTCTCTAGTTCCTCAGTTTGAACCCAGCTAATGAGAGTGTGTGGAATGTACTTAGTGCTTCTAATATTAGAATTGCTGGTATTTTGAGTTGTAAAGACCTCAGATATCGCAAAAGCAGAATATTTACAATACAGTTCTTCTCAATCAAAGTTGGGGTTTTATGTCCCATTCAACAGCCAGGGTGATAATGGGACAGGTCCTCCGCATTGTCACTTAATTGTTGGAACACAGCTTTTCAAAACATACTACCTCGATCTTCAAAATTAAAAGTACCGGCGCTACATATCTTTACATCTGCTAAAAGTGTTATGTGTTTGTGTCTGTCTGTCTGGTTGTTTGGTTGTCTGTGTTCACAATAATTGAAAAAGTAAGAACAGGTCTTTTGAAATCTCATGGGGTAGGCCCTGGACAAAGGAAATGCGGATAAAATTTTCGCCAAATTCCGGGTCATATTAAGGATACAAAAATATTCAAAATTTTCATAGATCCCAGTTTCAATGCATATTGACTTTTTAGTTGACATTACCGATTACTTCTGGTTGTGATAGTAATTTGGAAGATCTTAATGAAAACTTTATAGGAAGAAGTGATTACATTTTGAGAAAGTTTCAATCATTTTCTGTGTACAGTGAAATTATGAATATTCTGGAAACATCCCCTGGCGGAGAGCTGCATTGGGTAGATACAAAATGCACTCTTGCACTGAGACATGTGGGCGTTGTGGTTCTCTTAACAAATTAATAAATTGTGAAGAAACACTTTTTAAAACAAACTCCACTTCATGGGACAAGTAGATATCAGTTTTACCCATACCTAGTTCTGAAACATATCAATGAAGAGTATTTGTCAACAAACCAAAACAATGCTGTGCTGGAACAATAATTCCCCTGTGAATATTAATTTTAAAAGTTATATATAACTTGGAATTTGATTGATTTTTTTGCTATGTATATCTTAAACATGTTCGAGAGAGCCGCCGAATGTGTACATTGGTTTTAGTGTGTTTGGCAACTGTGACCTTTTCACCTGATTTTTTTTTCAGAAGAAAACAACATATATTAGAACAACAAATGTTGGTACACACTTTCTTGGCATCAAAACCTGGGTTCACATCAGATCAATGGGGTCATAAATGACCAATTGAGAGCAGATTATTGTTTAGTAACATGATCTTTATTGAGCTTTTGCCATAAAGACCTGATAGTTAAAGAAATGGGTTTACGGTTACAACTTATTTTAACTATTATATCCATCCTGCTGTTCATGGATATTATTTTGCCTTTCCCTCTGAACCACCCTTCATTGCTGCTCATTTACAGGTACGAGTTTTTACATGCCTCAGCTAAATTTGGTATGGAGGTTTAATGGCATGATAGTTTGTGTGTGATTGCTTTCTTGGCAATATCTGGCAACAAGTATTGTCATGGCAACACTTTTCCTGTTTCTTGGTCTTGTAATTTTGTGGGCATTTAACCTTATTCAAAAGTTTCAGAATATGTTTCTTGCAAGAGGAACTTGTTGTGATTTGCTTTCAGACAACATTTGCCAATAGCTGTTGCCATGGCAACACTTTTCCTACCATAATTGACTGACTGAGAGCCGATTGTTGGGTAATTGAAAAATGTGTTGAAATTGACCCTTTTGGGTGCATATTGCGCACATCTACTCACATTGTAGACCTCCCACAGGTTCAGTATGTAATTGAAGCATGAAAATTGGCTTTATAGCTTCAAAAGTTAGATCCTCATGTTAAAGTCTTTGGTTTGCAGTATGCAGGCAGAAGCGAGTTATAAAATGTCAAATGTCTCTTTTATTTTTGGATTGACAACTTTGTAATGTATTGTGATGTTATAGAAAACCATTGCCAAGGATTCCCAAAATGCCGTCAATCCCCCCAATCTTGAGCCCCCTCAAGGCTAAACTGGGGTCATAAAGTTGAATTCTTGTATTTTTCAGTGTGTTTACAAAAAACTGAGATCCTATAAAAATTGATATTATTAATAATGAATTATTCTTTGGGACTGTTCCAACCTTGACTCAGTAAGTCAGCACCTGTCTTAGCCTACCATCTGTCATGTCTTACTAACAAGAATGACTGAAATTAACACCATGTCTTGTCTAATTACCACCTGTTTCACCTGCACACCCACTCTGGATAATTGACCAAACAACTGGACTCAGTACTCACCACCTGTCTGTCTTAACCTACCAGAATGACTGAAATTAACACCATGTCTTGCCTAATTACTACCTGTCTCACCTGCACACCCACTCTGGATGACTGACCAACCACCTAGAATCAGTATTGAACCCACCTGGACTGTGTAGCCTACCACCTCTCTTATCTAACCCACCTGAATGAGTCATAAGTTGACCCAATTTGTCTTCTCTGATCACTACCTGTCTTACCTGTACACCCACTCTAGATGACTGACCAACCTCCTTGACTCAGTAAGTCACCACCTGTCTGTCTTAGCCTACCACCTGGTGTGTCTTTCCTACCAAGGTGACTCATAAATTGACTCCAGGTCTTGCCCAATCACCACCAGTCTCACCCACACACCCACTATAAAGTACTGACCAACCATCTGGATGCAATAAGTCACAATCTATATAAGTAAGTGACCACCTATCTATCTTATCCTACCACCTATTGTCTCCTATCTACAAGGATGACTAAAATTTACACCATGTCTTGCCTGATTACCACCTGTCTCCCCTGTACACCCACCCTAGATGACTGACCAACCACCTGGACTCAGTAAGTCACCACCTGAACTCAGTAAGTCACCACCTGTAAACTTCCACCAAGGCCAAACACCTCCAGTGGATGATAAAAAAAATAATTTTAAAAACCCGAGTCTAAATTTAGTTGAGGATCATTCCCAAAATTAAATCTAACAAACAAACAAAAAAAAAACAAAATCCAATGATTGCATAACCTCTTTGGCGGAGGTAACAAAACAAATTGACCTCAGTGACCTTGACTTACATTTTGGTCTCTGAACAAGCTGGTTTCTTTGAACCATGTAAATCTGTTACAGATGGTGCGTACAAGCCTACTGTCATGACTGAATTTTCTACAATCCGTGTTAACCTCAAAAATGGACTCTGTTATGACACTAAGCAGATGATATACATTATACCATGTATGGTGAATGTACAGCCTTCCCATTTGATATCCATAATTGTTCTCTCTGATTGTTTCAACCGCAACAAAAGACTTCGAGGTAAGAAAGTATTTATTGTATGTAATTGTTACATGAGTAATGGGCTCTGATATGCAGTCAGGATAATAATTTTTCCTCACAAAGTAGCAATTGACATTAAAAGTGATGGATCCTGAAATATAATAGGCCATGTCCTAATGCTGCTGCCCTATTGTCTCCCTGAAACTAACTGAACGACCTTTTTTGTACTTGGCTATTTGGATGTAAAGTTAACCAATGCTTGTTTGGCTGGAATCTACATTCCTCTCTGCCTGGTAACTGCTTCTGACATCATCAGTAACACTAAGCAATGTTTTACTGAGGTAAGGACATATTGGGACATATGTCCCACATGTTTTCATGAAAAGATTCAAACCCACAACCATGATCATGATTTTCCACTGTCATATCCACTAAAGCCAACGATGATGATACTCATTGCAGTAAATCTTTCTAAATTTTGCCAACAATATTAGAAATGCACAAACAATACAGATTTGGAGTAAGTATTTAATTATTTTACTACATATGCGTTATGCAACATTATGAAGGAATTTTACATATTTTTGTCTCATTTCTGTTGTATGAAAGTTTGTGCAAAAATGGCGGAGAAATCGCAGGTCAAAAATTAATATTTTGCGCATGCACTGGATATATTTTCTCACAAAGTAAAATGATGGACAATGGAAATGAAATATCCCTCCTTAGACATTTGAAAAATATCATCATGAAGATGAGCAATATAACACTCCATTTAATCTACAAACTCCTGTTATTGTCATCTTCATTCATGATGTATTTTTGGTTTGTTTGGTTTTCTTATGGTTGTACCTGTATGGTCAAACAAATGGAGTCTACTCAGCCATTGACTTAGCCTTGCTTAAACCTCAGATTTGTACCATATGTTTTCATACTTATTCACAGATATTTGCCATATGCTTGTGTAAAATCCAATACATGTAAATGTAGGGGTACATTATGCAAACTAAACATTTTTCTGCATATTTTCTCTTAATTACCAAGATACATGAGTTTTCAGCATGGCTACCATTGACTCACAATGTATTGAATAATTGTTATTATATCTGCAGGATGAAGTTTATATCACTCAATAACTTTCCGCATATTAATTATAAGAAGGCGAAAGATGGAAAACTTGCAGGCAATCTTATCATGAGTGAGACTTCAGTGAGGAATGCCCATAGCACCAGTGGGATCTTAGACCGGGTCATCAAAGACTTCCACTCAGCAATAATAAAGCGAAGATCAAACCATGACCTACTTGTTACTGATGAGTATCTACTAGAGTTGATTATCAGCAGGAGATCTGTATTCTATGCCACTGTGTTACTTTTTCCTTGCATTCTCCTCAATTTATTGTCATTTGTCATCTTCACTCTTCCTTTGAAAGACACTGGACGTGAAAACTTTGCCGTGACCCTGATATTGACCTACTTTGTCTTCTTGATCATGATCGTCGTTGACACCAGTCTGTCTTCTGGGAATGATATTCCATTGTTAGGCCTTTACATCATCCTCAGCATGGGTGTTGTCCTGGTGAACTTTGTGGTGTCTCTTGTGCTGATTGAAATCCATGAGCATTGCCGGGGAAAAGACAGACGTATGCCAAGTTGGTTGACCAAATGCCTAGACTCAAAATGTGTGCTAAAGTGCTTCACCAGCAAAAGGCACTTCCAACAGGATGATGATGCCAATGATGCCTCAGATGAGATAATGGAAACAGAGGCCAGGCTGATGAAGTCACTATCAAAGAAAAAGGCTAAACGCATGGTATCTAGAGCCAAAGATGAATACAAGTGGAAGGTCTTCTGCATGATCATAAATTTTATATTCTTTGTCCTCAGTTTCATAGCTCACCTGATTCTAGCACTGGTGATGTACTTGAAACTATCTGTTTAAGTAGTCACTATGAAATCTATAAGTTCTGAGATATGTGGTATCCAGTGTTTCACAATGAACATAACTGCAACATATGGCAAGACTGCTCTTCATCGGCTGGTCCATAAAACTGCAAAATTGTGACAATATTAGCAAGAGATTTAGATGGTACTGATGATTACCAGGACTTAATATCCTATTTGAATTAAATGTTTAAATTTTTGGCAGCCATTTTGGATATAATGTAAAAATCATTCGTCATGAAAGAGTGTCATTGTGATAACACTGATAAATTTTGGCAACTGAATTGGAGTTTGCCAAGATATCATGGCGCATACAAGAAATCTTTTTTGTTTCAATCTTATTCTTAACTTATAATTTTTGTAACTCTTTCAAAATTCTGCAGAACATCAAGACAAATAACTCATTTATTCTATTATTCTATATGTATATAGTTTCAATTAATTTTGATCTCATGTTGTTCTCTCCAACTTATATCCCAAAAAAGTTAAGATGAAGAATTATGGATTTTATTTTTACATAGTCTTTAGCTTTGTCATTTTGTGTAAACATTTCTTGTTTTAATGGTGCTCTTGGGTTAATATTTCAGTTTTACTGCACTGCTTAAATTTTGTAACCTGTGCTGGCTGACACAGTGCCCCTTCAAGGGCACTTACAACATATTTAACATTGAATATTTAGAATAGATATTCTGACATAAAATGTATGCTACTTGGAGATATATATACTCTTTGTGTCACTAGTATTCATAATTGCAATTATATATAGTTTGCAGTTTAATAAGGCTTTGTAGTAATATTTTATAAGAGGTAATATTAACCCAGTTTATTTTAAACTAATTTGATGTAGTACTGCAACTTGTTCATAACTAAATTTTCTATGCTAAGAAATTTTTAAAAGGTTTTTATGATAATCATATTGCATAAGGCTTTTAGTCTGCATTGGGCCAGATAATGTGATTTGATTCGCCACTTGGAAAATACAAGTCGTACTTGATTATCTGATTATTGGCCTGGAAAGTAACTGTTTCATGATTCATAACACTTACTTACACCCTTTAAAAGGGGACTCAAAGGCACAGCATAAACAAAACGGTTAGCTAATATCAGTATCCAGGGGAAGAATAGGGGTCAACCACCACAGAAAACAACCAGGGATTTAAGACTAAGGAGGGGTATGCCTTAGTGTACAGAGAGGATTTGTGATTTACAAGGTCACAAAGTAAATTATACAAAGTTTTTAACCATTCTAGCTAAGTTGAAATATGTAACATTAAACATGTTGCTTTTGAAAATCCCTGAACATTTACATACCCATAGAAACTTCCCATA
The DNA here is from genome assembly GCA_964017235.1 of Sabellastarte sp. h YS-2021. Lineage (NCBI taxonomy): Eukaryota > Metazoa > Annelida > Polychaeta > Sabellida > Sabellidae > Sabellastarte > Sabellastarte sp. h YS-2021. The sequence goes on along the minus strand of OZ024934.1, from coordinate 78,927,070 downwards.
GAATCTCCCCACATGTGACAGGCCAACTTACAATAATATCCTTATGTACAAAGTCATATTTTCCAGAAAAAATAATAAAAGCTGAAAACTAAAATATTTCAAATTTAAAGAGATATAATAATATAGTCATTCATTGAAGCCAAAATCAAATTGTGTAGGTTAATTTGTGCCTAGTTTTAGTTGCTTTTGAATAACCCAAGTTGTAATTAAGTTGTTTCATTAGAAAGTAATTGACGAATGATTACAGCCTTTGTTTTTATGAACTTATTTATTCTTTATTGAGGTTTTCCTGTGTGCTACTACAATCTCAGGGAGCCCAATGGAGTCGAGTGGTATTTTACCAATGAGACAGGTGTGATGGTGGCAAATGCCACGATCAGCAGTCACCTAGACTACTGTAATTCCTTGCTCTTATCACATAACAAATGCATACATCAGTATACTCCAAAGAGTGAAGAATGCCTTATGTTTTATTGTGTGTAGGCTGAGCAGGTTGAGTCATCTGATACGGTCCTTCAATAAACTGCACTGGCTGTGCATTGGACCACTGCTTATATACAACCTAGTCCCACAAATGCAGTCACTCTGAACAAACCTCCATATTGTTCATCTCTCATTAAACCAAATTTTCAGCACAGAGTCTTGACAACTAATATCCACTGCTTTCCTACATCCCCTCAACTGCCAGATATGTTATGACCTACACAATGTATGGAATGCAATGCTAACACTATGCCAAAAACAAGTAAGGCATAACCCTAAACGCCCTCCTACAGATTACTGTTTTAAAACATATCACAATAACCAAGCATACGCCAAGAGGGTTTGCCTATTGTTGCAGTTTAACAGCATGAGAGGGCTGCATCAGACTTTATGGAACTTAGAATATGTATGGTTTTAGAGTCGCGGGTACCTTTTATTATACTAAACTATCTAATTTTAAATACATAATAACTTCAGAATAACATTTTAATATTACCAACTAACTATGAAACGTGATTATGACTAAAGGATAAAGTTTGTTTTTCAAAAACTGTACATACTCCTGTAGTAATCCTGCAGACAATTGGTGCTAAAAAGATTCTACTCATTAAGACATTTAAAATGGTAGTTATGGCTTATGTTTCATCCATATGTTTAAAAAATTCAAATTTCGAATGGGAACAGTAATAGCAGATATTTATTGTAGCAGAGGGCAAGCAAAAGTCATTAAGCCTTGACATGTTACTGCCCTGCTATTTTTTGTACTTGTTAAGGGTCATGCGACAAGATTCTTGCTAATAGAATGGACACATATGTAGGACTGAGATTCATATATGTAATAAAGCTAATATGTTTTATGACTACTTTCGACTACAGTGAACAATGTGTGTGTATATTTGAATAATAAATGTGGCAGTTTAATAAACTTCTTTGCTGACAATTACAGAACTCTTTATCTCAACATTTGGTAACGAGCATCTATATTTGTTTCATATTTCACATAAATAATGGGGCAATAACGATTACAGTCATGTGAATTCGATCCACATTTCCATCCAAGTCAGCATGATGTAAGTCATTGCTTTGACCATTTTCTCACAAATTCCATTGTTAAGGTTTTATGTCCTGTTCAACAGCCAGTGTCAAAGTAGGACAGGTTCAGGACATTGGCACTTGTGGGGGTAGAACCAACACAATGGAAACAGTCTCTGATTAGATGCCAAACACTTGCTAAACACTAGGCCAGGGCACAAAGGACCTCAACCTTTCATTTTCAATAGAAAACTACCTTTATCTGGAACTGTAAGAAGTGTTAGATAGTATTTTTAGGAATTTTAAGTCATAATTACCTAATCCCAGCATCTTATACAATTAACTACTTTATATAATGACTTCATAACAATACATGGATTTGATAGTGTATTAATATGGCACACTTTTTACACATTCAGACACTGAACCTTTAAGGCCTTATATGTAACTTGAATGAAGCCATTGTGTGTCTGAGGTAGAAGATGAGACGCAGATGCTATATGCTTGTCAAACAGGTATCTGTAATGGAGTCAAGGCTAGTTACACAGTTACACATACCAGTCCACCATTAAAGCTACAAAGCTATGGTGGGTACATGTCAGTGAAGTGAGCAATACACATACCTCCTACCATGACATTGTGGGCTCAAATATGGTGAGAAAAGTTGAGTGGGAAAGCACATTAAATCGAAGCACTAAAGGTTAATACTACTCACAGAAGAAAACATTTGTGCCCAGTTAATATGTTGTTGTTGTTGTTCTGACATGCATATCAACTAATGAAATCATTGCTTGTCCATTACATGCCCATTCGTAAAAAAATATTTTCAAATATTAAGTTGTGAAAAGCTTGTCAACAAAAAGGCTGCCAGCGTCATAGTCGAAAATGGCAGATAAATATAAGAGATAAACTGGATTAATCGAGCTGATGGATAGGCTTGATAATGTCAGGCATCTTGATTATATGTATTATATTTTGTATCCAACATTGTGTAATTTCAAGCAAAGTATCTTGGCATAACATAAATTAATATAAACTACAAAGTTCATACAAAACAACACAGTTTCCATTTAAAAGTCAAGTTTAATAAGTTGCAAAAGGACAATGCATTACAAAACATAAAACCAAATATACATAAAACATAGCAAGAACATAGAATCTGGCAACTGTGACAAGGCACCGCTTGTGTATCTACCCTGAATGATGTCTTCTAAGCTGCTAGAATTTGTCACATTAAAGCTAAAAGTATCTTCAAGTACAAAACCTGTACTTTGAGGAATGAACTCCTCTCTTTGGTAATCATGAATAGTTATATTGAATACATTCGGTGGTTCTGTTGGTTTTGTCACAATTTCACGTTTTATGGGTACAGAACTCATTTCTGCTGTGAGTTTATATCCGGCTGTGGTTATAAACCTATTTCCGGTTGTGGTTATAAATGTATCTTCTGCTGTGGTTATAGATGAAGTCAAGGGTTCTAGTGCAGGGGTCCATGATGTCAGTTTGTTGACTGTGTTGTCAGATTTCACTTTGTGACATTTTCTATTAACTTTATGAGGACGGAATGATGTGCTGTTTTCTGAAGAAAAAAAAAATCAGTGTAATTTTTATACAGGATTAGCAAAATGGAATCCACAATTTTTATTATGTTATTCTGACATAAAGAGAAGTGTATCAATTATACAATTAATATATATATTATTTTTATATCCCCCTACCCTGTAAAAACATTGTCTCAGAAACGGAAGTGTCTGACACCCATTGTAAATTAATGCACATTATTACATGTACTTGATCCTATTATATGCATAAACATCTCTATTAACATCAACATATACAAAAACAATAGATTACATAGCTCTATATTACAGTTTTTATCTACGGAGAATAAAACTAAAACATCCCTCATTAGACATGTACAAAAATGCATGTATCACACATAAAGATAATATAATAGTCTTGCTGTGCACTCACCAACTAATGTACATCTTTTCTTCTCGCAAACTCCAAAGCCACCTTTTAAGAGATAGCAATCTAAGTCTGTGCGGCATTTCTTGCCTTTTCTCTCTAAAATACAAGTAACTCATTGCAAACAATTAACTCAATGCAAACAGTAGCACTAGGAGAGCGCATGCCTTCGATAAGGCACATAACAATAAGTAAATTTTAAAATCCGGCGGTTTTTTTGTATCCAGACGGTGATCTAGACCAGTCTGAAATTTTTAATGGGATCTAAGTTGGAACAAGGCTCAATTTCTGATATTTTTTACGAAATTCCAAGCAGTAGTTTTTGTGTACTTATGCTAACAGACAGAAATTTAGCCAGCAGACAAACAAATTGCCATGAAAATAATATCTTCTTTTTAGAGATTATTAGGCAATTTCGTGTACAATAAAGTTTAGGTTCCCGTTGGTTTAGTGGGTTAGCAAGTTTGACATCTAATCATAGGATGTGACCACTGTGTGTGTTCAACTCCCATCAAGTGGCAATGCTGAGGCCATGTCCCAATATGACCCTGGCTGTTGCATGGGATGTAAAAGCCTAACTTTGGCTTATGTTCAGTTGCCATCTATTATTGGAATTTACATTTGTACTTGGGTTTGATTTAATTTATTGGGGTTTTAATATCACGTCACTTTCAACACTGCATAGGTTATATCATGACAGAAAGTTTTGTGGGCAGAGGAAACCAGTACATACAGTTGGTCAAGGTTTTGTACTGTAAACTGCCTACCATCAGTAAGCAACTACCAACTATCCCATATACAGCCTGGGGTTTGAGGTATTCAGAGATGGGAGGCGAGTGTGTTATCACTGCACCACCGTGACCCCTGTTTACATGGTTTGAGACAAAATTGACGTTTTCCTAGTTTCAAATGGAAATCATGGTATGTATTTGACCAGATCAAAGGTAAGTAATGATAGTAAATTACATATATTTAAAATGAATGAGGTTTTATTCAAGTTGCACCGTTTGTAATAAAATTGAAATATGGTATTTTTATGTATAAAATGACAAATTTAATTAAGAAAGGCTAATAAAAATGTAGCTGGGGAAAGATAATAATGTAATTGGAAAGATGTGAATTTTACTAAGTGATAGTTCCATATTCCCAAAACGTTCGGAAATGTATATGTCATGGTAGAAAGTCCAATCTGGTACAATTTCAAATTCGAAAGGTAGAGGGTCCAGTCGTAGTTTAAAAAGAGTTTCTACTGGTAGAAAGTTCAAGCTAAGAGATTTGGGTATTTCTCTGGGGTTCGGAACCTAATAACCTTGATCCATGATCTAACCATCACAGACACGAGTAGTGCACTGAGACGGTCACCCATCCAAGGAAATAACATAGCCCATTGTTGCTTAATTTCAGTGATAAGACAGGTACTCACACTGCTACACCAAAACTCATGAAAATTTGGAGAAAAGAAAAGAAAAAAATTGCATCAGAAACCATACCACACAGCCTGGTGAAATAGTTTTCAACACCATGAGATATAGAACCTAACCAATGTCCCTACCAAGTGTCAATGTTCTACACCTTATGGAATCCAAGAAACAGCCCTGACAAGATTTTAAAACTCAGGGTCACTATGACAAAGTCAAAGCTCAAATTAAGATTGCAGCATGACCTGTTACACCTACAACCTCTAAGCAATGTCCCTACCACGCATCAACCTCCTACACTTAATGGTTTAAGAGATATTGTCTGGACAAAATTTTAAAGGTCAAGGTCACTACGATAAGATCAAAAGTCAAATCAAGGTCACATAATGACATTGCACACCTACAAGTCCCAACCAATGTCCCTACCAAGTATTAACTTCCTACACCTTATAGTTTCCAAGATATAGCCCAGAAAGATTTCAAAGGTCAAGGTCACTACGGCAAGGTCAAAGGACAAATCAAGGTCACACCATGATTTTGCACACCTACACCCCCTAACCAATGTCCCTACCAAGTATCAACTTCCTACACCTTACGGTTTCTGAGATACAGCCCGGACAAACTTTTTCCTGTCAACAGCCCGTCCATCCAGACACCATGGGTGAAAACAATACCCGGACAGCCCTTAAGGGCGGTGGGGTAAAAAGACGAAAAAAGTGATCTCTAGAAGCGTGAACCTTGCTAGATATCACATTTAAAAGCCACATTACTTGGTTTGCAACTGTCCCCATCTTGTACATGCATTTGTGAACAGTGACAAGTCTGAATCTTCATTACATCATATTTGTAGAAGTCACACATGTGGCCACACTGCAAGCCACGTGCGCCATCGCAAACAGCCTCCATCACGTGAGAGCAACTGTTACCTAGCAACAGTGGGAGTCCACAGCGATGACCTAGTATATTTGGCACGTGACCCGGTTGTTTACATTGACAAAGACCACATGGGGCACAGACGGCGCCAGTTCCACCAATGGAAGAGCAGTGTTCATCAGCTGTACAATGTTCTCCCACAGCCCCTGACGAAAACACAAGAATTGTCTTTTAAAAATAGTTGGTCACAAGTTTATTATTTGATGTAACAATCTTTTATCTTTAACAAAAATATTGTTTTCATAAAATACAATACAATGCATCCCTTAGAGTCCTTGAAGAAGACGTAAGAATGGCATTAAAAACTGTAATGGCCAAAATTTCACCATTTGATTTTAATATATTTTGCCATATTATTGCATATGTATTTAAAGTTTCTCTTACATCCTATCACACATGTATACACACAAAAGTGTGATGCAAATATTATTGAAAAATATGAGCATAGCCTGGTAGTGGGGTAGCAGAGATTTGCTCATACAAACAAGGGGTATTCTCCCAACAAGAGTGTCATTACTTGAACATCAAAGAACAGACTGCAACTAGCTACAGGCAATACATTGTGTTAATATGGATGCAAGGTACATGTGAGTGTATCATATGACACATGCAAATCCTGCAAGTGAATGGGGAGCACTTGCAGTACTAGGAAGGAGTATTCACATGCCCAAGCCTCTCGTATATTACCCTTGAGACATGGACAGACTTGTAACCATACTGCGTGCACACAGAGAAAATGTGTATGCCAATTTTCATTGCGGGTTCTGTGTGACCTTGATATTAGAGAGTTTGCGAACAGCGTTTAATGAAAACATAGTACAAAACCGTAACATAGACAAGGCCACTGCCGCAGTGGTTATCTCCCGCCTTAGAATCAGTAATAATGGAGAACTAAAGGAGATATAAGGCCTTTTTAGTAAGATAACCCCACTTGACATTGAAGAAGGGGTCAAACTTTCCTAGCCATATATATTTTGCGCATATTTGATGAACCTAGCTGCAATATTTCAAGTTTTAGAGCATCTTAATCTTAAATAACTGGCTATGGCAGCCATTTTTTTTTTTCAAAATAAGGCCAAAATTTTTCTCAGGCAAAATATTTGAAGGCCAGGACTTTTGATGGTCTGTCTTTACAATCTGAAGACATAGCACCAATAATAAGGGAGAAATAAGGACGTTTTAGTGTGACAACCTCATTTAACAGGGGTCAAAAGTCAAATTCAACACCTGGAAAAGATTCCCAGGCCATGACTTCCTACAAGTTGTTTTTACATTCCTATTTGGGGAGATATAAGGTTTTTTTAATAGGATAACCCCGTTTAAAATTAAACATGTGATATGGCGGCCATTTTTGTTTTTTAAACTAGGCCAAAATTGCTATCAAGCTAGCTTTTCTAGCAATATAACTTTTGTGCAAATTTGATGAAGCTAGCTGGAATATTTCAAGATTTAGAGCACCTTTATGATTTTCAAACAATTAGCTATGGCGACCATTTTGTTTTTCAAACTGAGGTTATTTTTCAGAGACATGTTTTCATAGCCATAAACATTCCCTGCAAATTTGGTGAAGATATCTTCATAAATGAATGAGATATTAAGGTTTATGCAAAAACGTGACGAACAGACGGACGGACAGATGCACGCACGCACGCATGCACACACATACGGAAGGCGTTTTATAATCTCCCAACCACTGCCTTTGGCTGCAGGCAGAAGATAAATAAAACAAGATCCCGACAGAGATCAATGTGGCAAGGCTCTTTCTAACGTGAAATACGTAACGGCTGGAATTTCAACATTGTGAAATGACGTTCTACACAGAAATCACTGACGTGTAATGTAGCGGAAAACAGATACAGGCTTCAAAAACATTGTTCGCAAACTCTCTATTATGTTATAAAATCGCACATGTAGATGAAGTGGAAGGGATGTTTAGAGGTCAAACTAACCAAAGACATACATGCATCTACTTAAGGCTGTAACTCTTATACAGCCCTTTTTGATGTGTTTTTCCCCACTGAGTCGTTGTACCCCTAGTTTCATTCAGTCCCTGTTGTTAGCTTGGTAATTGATATGAAAAAGTGTAAATCATTCATGGAAACAATCCCAATAATTGATAAGGGTAAATTATTATGTTTTTCTCAAGGCATTCAAAGCTGCCTAACACTCGTAGCTTCTACTTGGTGCTTGGGTGTTGTTTTACAACTCTTATTCATATCTTGTAGAAAATATTTTAACTCCTGTGCCATTATATTGGTTAAATTCACCTTCTATGGCCGTTACAAGGTCGTATGTAAAAATTTTAAATCCCTGAATTTGACCTGTTTTTATAGAAGGTGACCTTGACTTATTCAAGGTCATCGGCAAGTTTTCTTAAATTCAAAGTTGTAAGTTATAATAATGTAAAAACACACTGTCTGGTACTTGAATCACTTTAAACTAGTTTTGAGGTTAGTACTCTCTTGATTATATGTATTTATTCATTTCTCAATTTTACATTGGCCCTTTATTACACAGGTCACATTTTGACAATTGGTGTAACTATCTACTTTGGGTTAACCTTTGGCTTAGATTAATTTCATTCAAGTACCTTATAGCACATTAGTTGGCTGTAAATTGAAAACATAGTAATTGTTTATGCACGTAATTATGTGGTAATATATGTTGTACACATAATTATGTATAATTGTGCCAATACAAACAATAGTATTTTAATATATATGAATAATTCAGCATGTGTTTTAATTCTTTGTGTCGTTGACCCCTGGGATGCTGATTTCTTAATATTTTAAGATTTTTTTTAAAATTTTTGTCAGCATCAGAGCTTGGGCTGGACTTTAAGTAAAAGTTGTATTGCACTAAGGATAATTACCAACAATACAATATACCATATTAATCTTCTTCAAATATGTTTCATTCCCATGTTTACAAACTCCTACACGATATTACATAATTTAATATGCTGAGATATGAGGCATCTCTAAACTGCATAATATATTAAATATATTTCAAAATTAGACTATAAGACGTACTGGTGATTTTTACTGAAGGTTGTAGAATTTTTTTTGCCAAGTATGGATTAACTTTTGCAAGTTATTGGTGGGCCCTTGATGTGTTACCTTGCAATTGTGAGCAAGTCTTAATTTGGCACAAGTATAACATAAATCCATATTTGTGAAAGATGTATGTAATTGAAGATGGGCATGTTTTGAGTAAAATATTGATTGATACAACGCTAGTTATAAATAAAATTTTGAAGAAAAACAGCAAGGGATGGACAGTCTTTTAGACAGGAATATTTTAAGAGAACACTGGAAAAGATGATTATATCCATTGTGACTGTCTTGTCAATAAGATTGTATACTGGTATAACTATCACTTTAGATTGGATGAAAACATTGTCTGGCTTTTGCGAAGTTATCAAAGGTCAAAGTCAGGGTTTTACATTCCGTTCAACAGCCAAGGTCACATTCGGACAGATCCTCAGCATTGCCACTTGTGGGAGTCGAATCCACACAGAGATGACAGCCTGTGATTAGATGCCAAACTTGCTAAACCACTAGACCAGTGAGCACTTGCTAAATTATCAAACCAAACATTATAAAAAAAGTCCTTAAAATGTCTGCATTTTTTTATTTAACACCATCAATCTAAAAGACCAGAATTTAATATATCTGTATCTATTGGTTTCTGCTGAGAATTATGACAGGCCAGAGAATAGGACCCTCAGTTACTTCATTACAGAAAGTGCTGGCTTTTATGAACATCATTTGTTATTGTCAAGATACATCAGACATTTATTTTCCCTCTTGTAAAGTAGGTTACAGGATCCACAAAGTGGCATACCATTTTAAAATTTTGACCACAAGTAAACTTCTGTTGAAAATAATCACCACAATAGTAGATTATGTAGCTTTGGTGAGGATCAGTCAGAAGCTATCCTGCATGTGTTTGCATGGTGGAAAACTGTTGAAAGATTTTTGGTCAGTGCTTAAAGTTAGAATTCAGTCAGAACTACAGATTGATTTTAATGTTAATACAGCTTACAAGGTTTTGTTTTTTTCTATCAAAATGTCTTGACTATTCTGATAAATACAATTTACCTAGCAGATAAAATGTTTCTTCTCAAAACCTGTCAGACAAAAAGAAATTTAGAATTAGATGTTTTGTGTAGCTACTTAAATAAAAGTATATCATGATATATGATGTATATATAATAATATCTTATTAAATGTAGCCATAATATACATAGAGAAACCTACTATTTTTGGTATAATATAAAGGAACTTTGAACACAGATTGAACATGTGGTCATACATAATTATCTGTAATCACTAATAGGAAATTAATTACAGACTCTCCATTTCTCCCTGCATTTAAATACTGTGAGCACAGATTTAAACTGTAATGTCAAATTTAAAATGTGACCAAAGATAATAAACTGTGATCACAAGTAATCTGTGAACACAAAATGGAACCTGTATTCATAAGTCATAGCTCGTACACACATATTATCTTTGATGTGGAAGGACATTTTTCCTGTAAATGATATATATTTACCATGTCCCCTAATGGGCTCCGTAGAAGCTCGACTCTGTGCATAAAATAATGAATTTCTGGGAGGGGGGGTTCCAATATGTATATTTTTGACTCTGAATCACATCAATCATATACAATGTCTGTGCAAATTAACAAATGTATTTGTTTTTCTTTTATTTTAAAAAAAAAGGTTCTAATAAAAAATACAGACTAACACAGACTTTGGGTTTTATCTGATATTTGCAGAAATTCTGGAGCTACTTGGAAAACAATTCACAATAAAAAAAATATTTCAGACTCGTCGTCTGATAGCAGATAAGTAAAGTAATAAATCTTTTTCTAAGCAGTCATTGAAGCTAAGGAATTTAATGCTGTAAGTAAAAGACAATTTATTTGGCTACAAACCTATGGTTAATCTAATATATTCTAATAAGGACTTCCTAGTGGGTTAACAGGTTTAGCATCTAATCACAGGCTGTCACCTCTGTGTTGGTTCGACTCTCACAAGTGGCAAAACTGAGGACATTTCCCAATATGACCATCGCAGTTGAACAGGATGTAAAACCCCAACTTTGACGTTTACTAATAAGGAGTGTTATAGCGCTTAACCCCCATCACACGACAGACTCTAATGTTCATTGACCTAGATAGGTCATGTAAGAGAAAACATAGGCATGACGGGGTGGCTAAGGCAGATATGGCTTTTTTCAAATACCGTAGTTAGTGCCTAACACACTACTGCATACCAGAGAGATTTGTTTCATAATTCTAGATTTTGCATATCACAACAGGGAATTGAAAAGGCAGGGGAAAGTTAGTAAATATCAGTTGGCTTCAGTTGCAGTCAAAGTTTTGGTTTTTGGCCCTTTTCAATAGCTAAGGTCTCATCAGGAGATCAACAATCCCCTTCCCCCGAGTGCATTCCACATGTTGCCACGAACTAGACTGAAACCCATGACCACAGTGGTGGTAGGCAAGTGATCCTCTCTTTTGACCGTAAAGTTCACAAATCACTTAAACTATTTTCTAACTTCTTCAGTCAGTATGCTCCAGCCTTCTGGAATTTTTTTTATCTTTCCATCCAATAAACAAAACGCCCCCCTGCTACATCCTTAATGAAACATCTTAAAACTCACTTTTTTAAACTCAAGCCTTCCCACTTAGTACTGGTCCCTCCAGTCACATCCGCAACTCTAGATTACTGACCTAGATCATCCCTTGACTATCCCCTTGAACAATACTTTTGTTAACCTGGCCCACGGAGTTCCCCATTGTGGGGAAGATATTGCACCTCCAAAGTAGTAGATTAGATCACATCCCAAATTTGGAAAACATTCAGCCATTGATTTTTATATCAGATTTATGTCAAAGTTGCTAAATTTAATAAGACATTACCCCAGTAACATGTATTTTTTAAATTTCTTCACAAGTAAAGATACAAAGAAAACATCTAAGATCGTAGGACATCATTCTTTCTTAGCAATATAAAAACTTTCATCTTCAAATTAGATTTCTCCATATTTTCTCAATCAGATGACCACTTAAAATGACAGTCCTTCCTTATTGGGTATTATCCCCAGTCGCAGGCTAAAGATCCTCAAATGCTCATACCTGAGATTTTGTCTTTCAGTTAGGGGAATGCCATTTACTAGAGAGGGTGGGCTGTACTTATGCAGTCAATGAGTGTCAAATAGTGCCTTCAATCCTGCAGTAAGGAGATATTGCGCTACATATGAATAAACAATTCAATGCAAATATTTAGGTCAAATACATCACATAGTGGAACTAGCCACAGAACCACAAATTCTTATTGAAGCTTACAAACACTAGAACATGAGAGCACTCACTTATAACACACTGTTGGACTATGGCATCCACCCTCTCAAACTGCCACCTCCTTGCAACATGCTTGGCCCAGTCGTCTGGTGCTCTGAGTGACGTCATACACTGGCATAATGGCGGACTTCCGGTACACATCAGACCGAGGTTCTCGGTACAGGGAGAATGATGGCTGCAAGCTTCACCAAATATGGGAGGTCTGTAGGACATAGAGGTCAAAATTTTAAATAATTTTTAATAAAATAAACCCTCTCCACCACCCACCCCTCCCACTTTTTTCCAGCCATGTAATAGGGTTTCCAGTAAGTACTACTTCTTATTACACAGGTGATTGGGGCTTATTTCACTCTTCAAGTGCTTTTAATAATTGTACGTTTTAGGTAAGATCAGTCATTTCATTGATGAAAATTCATGACTATTTCAAAATTTAACCTGAAATTGTAATTATATAAAACAATTACAAGTAAAAAGAGAGAAAATGTTATTTTCTACACATATAAGTGATCATTCATTATTCAAAGCTTGGGAGTTTATTTTAAACAAATATTATTTGTCTTTGTAAAACATGTGCCATTAGGTTAAAACATCATGCTTTACACAATACAGAAACACTCCCTCTTCAAATATAACATATCCAGCAGACTTTGTGGTGCCTCATTTTGCTCTTACAAACTATTTATCTTGGGTGTGCTAAATCTAGTTGCTGTAATTTGCTGTACTCAGACATTCTGAAAAAAATATATCTTATCAGCAAAGCACTTAACCCAGTAATAAGACTACTTAAACAAGCCACTTGTGTCTCATTGGTTGACAAGGCTACAGTGGTACCAATGTCTTTATCATGCTGTGTTCGCACATCGGAGACAAGCAGTTCCATTCTTAGGGAATCGCCGATTAAATTTGCTATACCGCTTGGTTCCGTATTCAATGACTGTCCGGATAAGAGGCCCTGACTTTAAAAGCAGTTATAGCCGGTATAGAAAAGACCCTAAAAGTGCAAATTGGAATGCATCTTGACCCTGAGAATCAGACTAGAAACTACCTAATTTATTGGGGAAGCTATCACGACCATACCAAAACCTACTTGAAGTCCCCAGGACCTTAAAACCCGATCTATATGATTTAATGCAATTGCAATATGAATAGATAGATAAGCAATATCATATGATTTGTTCATATCCCAAAACCTCTCAATTTGTCAGCAATAAAACTGGAAGTTAAGAGAAGCCAAGCACGCAGCCAAGCACATCACCTCTCCATTTCATCCACACACACCCACCCCGACCTGTACTTTGTTAATATGTGTTTGTCATAACAGCAATAAAGTTGAACTTATTGCAGATAGGGCAAGTCTAGCGTGTAACCTAACCTCTACGATTTGACTTGATGGCATTAAGATTATTCAGCCTTAGCCTTAAGGTCTCAACTTTGAGGGTCCAGGAAGCAATGTCGCTGCCTTTTTTCAAAAATATCAAACATGCTTGATATTTTCCCAAATTTTACAAACCTTAACTTTCTTTCCCAACCTATACAATCGGCAAAGTTTTGGTCCAACTTCAAAGACTTAAGAAGTCAGGGCCAAATTCGTGAATATGGAAACACTATTTTAATGAGGAAGACATGCAAGTAGAAAATGTGTGAGCGTAGTTATAGTTTACATTAAAAGTTGAGATGTCAGAGAGAAAACAGAGACCAATGTCTCACTCTATGGGTTAAATATACACACTAGAATGATAACAGATCTCCTAACCCTAATCCCACTGAGTGAGTTTGTCTCCAGACCACCCTGATTAAGCAGTCCTGAGTTAACTCTTATTAATCTACATTAATCCCACTGAGTATCTATATACAACCTTTTATTACCTCAAAGAAGAAGGTATTTTCATGACCATGTGTCTGTATGCAGGATTACGTAAATACTACTAGATGGAGCTTCATAAAAAAATCAGAAGATGGATCTTGGTCCAACTCAGACCCCATTAAATTTTCAGATTGATCTGGAGAAAAAAGTCCGGATTTTCCATTTACTGATTATTACATGCCATGGCAGAGGTCTGAACTCTCCAAGTGCCCTTGTCTGTATTTAATATAAAACAACCATCCTTAAGTATATATAACAATATATATATATTATTATTATATATATTATTCATTTATTTACATCAGTATATGAGTAATAGATACATATTAATATACCAATTGTAAAAAAAACGTAGGTCTTGGTTGATTTGGTAAAAAAAATATCCTGTTGTTGTACCACCGATCTGTCCAATTTTTTTGATGATATGACCAATCTTCTCACAACAATACATTCAGATGATCTTGCTTCAACAGAAGATACGTTACATGATTCTACCTACTTTTTTCCTTCTTCCCAAGAGTGAACAAGATTTGGTGTTTTATCAATTTTAGTATTTGTGAGCTGGCTCCAAGACTATTCCTTTTGGTTATACAACCAATAAATTTGGTCACACAACTGTTTTTTTTTCAGGACACACCAAGTGTTTTGGGGGATGTTCTAGTTTTCCCGCCTTTTTCTACAGTGTCATGTATAGCAGCACCCGAAGATTAATTTTTGTTGGTTTTCCACTGTTGGTCGTGAATGTGGATCAGGGGCTGATTTCACAAAGGGACTTAAGTCCAGATTTAGGCTTAAATCTAAGACTTTGGTCTTAAATTTTGTCAAAAAACTGCTAAGTCTGTGGTCTTAGACTTAGCGGATTTCATAAAGCAGCTGTCCATGAAATTGCTAAGTCAGTGGACTTAACTTTTAAGTCTGGGAGGTAGTGGGCTTAAATTTTGTAAAGAGGACTTAAATATGGCCGCCATAAACTTTTCTCCACTTCAAAATTTGAAATGGCTGTAAATAAATTATAATTATGCAGAACACCTCACTAAAGTAGTGTTTGGGAAGTTTATATGTGCTAACAAGGTTTTCAATTTCAAAACAGCACTTATCCTTAGATAAAATACATTAAATGAAGAATATGTGGCATCAATATTATATTTTAAATAGATACAAAAGGTCACATGACTCAGAAAACCACTGTGGTTATATGATAAGCCTGGACTTAGCTAAGTCACCTTTGTGAAATCCATTTTTCTAGCTAAGACCAAAGTCTTAGATTTAAGTCCAAGACTTACGCAAAATTCAAAACAAATCCAGCACCATGTTGGCTGTTCCATTAAGTTTAAGACTGTGGTCTTACATTCTGTCAAAAATGTGCTAAGTCAGCAGGCTTAGACTTAGTGGATTTCACAAAAGGGCTAAGTCCATGGATTTGCTAAGTCAGTGGACTTAGATTTAAGTTGGTAGTGGGCTTAAATTTTGTAAAGAGGACTTAAATATGGCCGCCATAAACTTTCTCCACTTCAAAATTTGAAAGGGCTGTAAATAAAGTATAACTACACAGAACATCTTACTGAAGTAGTCTTTGGGAAGTTTATGTGAGGCAACAAGGTTTTCCATTTCAAAACAGCACTTATCCTTAGATAAAATGCATCAAATGAAGGATATAAAAGGTCACATGACACAGTAAACCACTGTAGTTATATGATTAACTTGGACTTAGCTAAGTCACCTTTGTGAAATCCATTTTAAGTCCCACACCTAGCTAAGACCAAAGTCTTAGATTTAAGTCCCTGACTTAGTCAATAAAGGGACTTAGTTTAAGTCCTTTAGTGAAATCGGCTCCAGCATTGTGCAAAAGACGTGTCCACGTTCGCTGAGCAGCCTAACATTTTAGAATATTAAATAAGGACGACTGGGTCTAAAGTAGACAATTCTGTCTACGAATTATTTGTAACTTACACAATTCCTAAGAAAGTAGTTTTAGTAATCTTACTATAGTACTCATTTTCCAGTGTAATTATATTCCTAAGATTTAAATTTGAGGTTACCTTAATTTCCTTTGGATCATGAACAATTGTTACCTAATCTTAAATTGTTACCCCAATTTCCCTTAAATATGCATGTATATTAAATATTAACAAATGTTATTCCCCAAACTTCCTCTTCTTTCCATAACTTAAGTTTTCAGTTTTTCAACACCTTTCTTTCAGTCACCTTTTTTAATGTCAGGGACTAACCATGTTTAAGGCTCAGAGCATTCTTTTAACATGTACGCAAAGGATTGAGTTTATAAAGCTCTGCTATATTTTCCGCGATTTGAGCCCCAACAAGGCTAGTTTACTATATAACTGTATTTTTTTTAAGATGAGCTCTCAATCATTTAGTACCTTGTTAATCCAGGGTGAATCCTGAACACTTTGCAATGATATGATAAAAGTTCACTGTTTCTACTAGTGAAGTGCATTATACTTCTCCTTATTAAATACAGCATTACACTTAATTAGGCAAACATTTCATGAGCTATTGAACTGCAAAAGTGATACTCAAATCTGAGACAGAGTCACCCTGTGTTTTACTCAAACCCAACTGTCTATTAAGCCGTTAAAAGGGTACAAATCAATAGACAATGCCAAGGTTAATCCAATTAGCTCATGCTCAGTTGAATTCGTACAATAAAGGCATCAACAATAAGACAGAACAACCATTGTCCATATGTTACTCCTTAGTTTCAAAGGGAATATTGTAATTTAATAAGTATGTTTGTCCAGATGTCGCTTTTTTCACTCTGTTATTGCACTTTGTCCATATTTGGAATTCCACCTTACAAGGTCAATTTACATTCACATCTGAGCCGTGGACGTAAGGTCGTTTTGTCATCAGTATACTTGTTTGTGAGAATATCTAGATTTAAAATAACTCAGTTCAAATCTTCCCAACTTATTGTGTTGACTTTGTAATAACAACAATTTTATTTTAGGCAGGTTTGGTATCTGTTCACAGGCTGTCTCCTCTATGTGGGTTCGACTCCCACAAGTGACAATGCTGAGGACCTGTCCCAATATGACCCTGGCTAGAACCCCAACTTTGACTTGAATTTCAGATATACTGTTGATTCTATTTAATGAAATGCAGATAAAAATCAATAAATAGTAGTCCATATGAACTTAAATTTAATTTTACGTTTATATATGTAGGTGGTTTCTATAATACTTATTCCTCCATATAATGCCAGATCTGATTGGTGGAGAGCTATGGTCAAATTCTTGTATATTGTTGGCTGTTCCGATAATAACCCAATGCAAAGTGTAATGGATGAAACAGCCTTGTTTTATTGTCAAATTTTAATTATTGTTAAATTACACCTGAGAGTTTTTCTTTTGTTAAAAGTGTTCAATATCTTTCACTATTGGCCACTTTGTGATTTTGACCATATATAGAAGTCTTTTTAGCACATTTCCAAAGAAACCCTTGTACATTTATTTCAACTAAAATGATCATAAAAACCGAAAAATACACACCAGGAATATGGAAATGAAAAGTAATGATGTTAAACAACATCTTAAAAATTATAAATTAAGGAAGAGGTGTAATTTAAATAGGTTAATAGCCTCGTAAGTGTCCAATATTGGAAACTAATGAAATGTTGACTCATAAACAGGCCATTATTTTCCAATATTGGACACTTACTTGGATATAAACCTATACCTAATGCTCACTGACAAAGGTTACTTAGTTTATTATATAAATGAATTTTAGTTGAATAGTTCCTGAAGAAGTAGTTTGGAGTTGGCTCTATTACAAGTAACTGGCTGCTGAAGCCACATTCGTTTCTCTGAAATTCTCAGATAATAGTTGATGGATAAAAATATATAGATGCTTGTAAGAAAAAAATGATATTATTGTTAATTATAAGTATGAATAGAAAATTGAAATAAAGTCTATATTATCTTATATTAAACATGTTAAAATGGGATAAGCATCAATAATCACATCTATTACGCCCCACCGCTCATGAGTTAAAATATTGGGTTTAGGAACAATAAGATTATATATATACAGAACTGCATCGTCTGGGATACAAGTTGTTGATGTCATTTCCACACTAAAAATACCATAAAAGGGGTGACATGTTTGAATATTTCCAGAAGAGGCACCAAGAGCGTCCATACTACCATTCTCTCCATTCTAAAGTGTTATTCCATATATCAAAAAAGTAATATCAAGTTTGTCCGGTCACAAATGTATACTTATTGCCCCTGTTAGATTTACATGACAATTACATTAATAGTCATCCTTTATAAATGTGAATGGTGATGAAATGATATCAGCCTTCAAGGGTTTTTTGTGTGCTTTTCTTGTGTCTTGTCTGTCAAAATGTTGTCTGCAGTATGTAAGGCTTTAAAACTTCTCTCCACTATTTGTCCCTAATTGCACTTGTATCTCTTTATTGTATACGATTGCTATTTTAATGGTGTTTAAAACAACAAACAGACATGACATAATGTGTGAATGACTCTGACTTTTGACCAAAAGGAAGTAGATAAACAAAATGACATGAAACCGTTTGCCCCATTCAAAAATGTTTGAAAGTCAAAGTTGGGGGTTTTTACGTCCTGTTCAACAGCCAGGGTCATATTGGGACAGGTCCTCAGAATTGCCACTTGTGGGACTCGAACCCACAGAGGTGACAGCCTATGATTAGATGCCAAACTTGCTAACCACTAGGCCACTGAGGACCTCTCAAAAATGTTTGATAAATCAAACATCTTTACCCGTGAATACAATAAAGGGGGGACTTGTTTTGAACTGAAGCTTTCCCTTAATTACCCAAGCTTGACTGTATCCTCAATCCAATGATCTTATAGGGGGGCCCTAGTTACTAATATAGGCCTGTTCCATTCTGTGAGTTTGCTTTAAAGCTTCTCTTACATCCAATTGTAAATGTATATATGTTGTATTGAATGTAGATAACCATTGAATGTATACATTCAATGGCCTAGTCATTGAATCTGTACATTCAATGGCTTGGCCATTGAATCTACACATTCAATAGCAAGTAGCCATTGAATGTGTACATTCAATAGTTTAATCGTGGAATGTGTACATTCCACAACCATAGTCATTGAATGTGTATATGAGCTTAACAAATGCAAATAAGTAACTGATACTGTGTGAAATGGAACTTATTATTGTCATTATCTTAATAAATGACATCTTAAAATAAACTTGCAATAAGGTGATTATCTGTAGTGAGTTACAAAGTGATGCATTATAAAAAAACTTTGGTTTTCTAAAAAATGTTTATCTGTTTTCTACTTATATTGTCCCAATGAACCTCTCTAACAATACAGGGGGTGCCACTATGGGGCTAATTAAAATTAAACGTCCAAATTTAACAGTAAATCACATAAATAATTGCTATCAATTGCTATGACATTTTAGAATCATAGACTTAAAGACCATAAAATAACTACTCAGGCTGGAACTGTTTCTCTTTCATTCTTTCATTGAGAAGCCAAATATTTTAATATTTATAGATTAAAGTAGAGATTAGAATACAACTTTTAATTGCTTTGATCAGAAAGGCTTACTGTATCATTTAAGACTTTCTCAGAGATCATAAATAAGGCAATTGAATATATGACATTTATGTCATTACATATATATGTTTATTAATTTTAATGTTATAGACTGATCCTTCTTTATGTCTATTCCTGCAATGTAACACTTTTATTCCAGTTAATTTAATATTATTATGCTAAAAATATCCAATATAGGCTATAAACTAAGTCCTTGCAATCAGTATCTGCATTTCATATTTCGTTATTTATACATTCCATGCCTTGGGTTATTGAATGTACACATTCAATGATTTTAGCCATTGAATGTACACATTCCACAGCTCAGCCATTGAATGTATACATTCAATGATTTGCCCATTGAATGCACACATTCAATAGTTTGACCCATTGAATGTATACATTCAATGGTTATCCACATTCAATACAACATATACACGTAAATGTGCTACAAATATTATTGAAAAATACAAGCATAGCCTGGTAATTTGGTAGTAGAGATTTGCACGTACAGAACAAGGTGTATTCTCCCAACGAGAGTGTCACTACTTGAATATCAAAGAACAGCTGCGACTAGCTACAGGCCATACAGTGGATTAATATACATGCAAGGTACACGTGAGTGTATTATACGGCATGTGCAAACCCAGCAAGCAAAAGCAAATGGGGAGCACTTGCAAAACTAGCAAGGAGAATGCACATGCCCAAGCCTCTCGTAAATTTCCCTTGAGATATGGATGCGTTTGTAGTCATACTGCATGCACACAGAGAATAATGTGCATGCCAATTTTTATTGTGGGGTCTGTGCAACCTAGACATTCTGTTATAAAATTGCACATGTAGCTTAAGTGTCCCTTGCAAATCTTCGATTTTTCTCCTAATTAGCAAGGGACACTTCGGCTACACGTGAGATTTTATAACAAAATAACAGGCATCATTCTCTGCGTGCAGGCAGTATAGTTACAAACACATCCATGTCTCAAGGGTAACTTACGAGAGACTTGCGCACATGCATTCCCCTTGCAAGTGTACCTTGCATGTATATAAACCCAATGTATGACCTGTATCCAGTAGCAGTCTGTGCTTTGATGTTCAAGTACTGACACTCTTGTTGAAGAATACACTCTGTTTGCACGTACAAATCTCTGCTACCCCACTACCAGGCTACGTTAATATTTTTCAACAATATTTGCAGCACACTTACGTTTGTGTACACGTACGATGAGATGTAAGAGAAGCTTAAAAGAGGCTTAAAGCCCCTCTTACATCCCCTCTTACATCCCCTGGTTACAGAGAAAAATCGCCTAACTTGCAAGGGACACTTAAGCTTCACGTGCGATTTTATGACAGAATATCAAGGTTGCAGAGACCCCGCAATGAAAATCGGCATGCACATTATTCTCTGCGTGCACGCAATATGGCAAAAAACGCATCCACGTCTCAAGGGTAACTTAGGAGAGACTTAGGCACGTGCATTCTCCTTGCAAGTGTTGTAGGTTGTCCCCAATTATTTACATTGTTTAGACATACTGTAAGATACACTCACGTGTACCTTGCATGTATATAAACCCACTGTACGACCTGTAGCTAGTCACAATCTGTTCTTTGATCTTCAAGCTGTGACACTTTTTGGGGGAGAATATAGCCTGTTTGCACTGCAAATCTCTGCTAACCCACTACCGTGTTACGTTCATATTTTTCAACAATATTTGCAGCACACTTACGTGTCTATACACGTACGACGGGATGTAAGAGAGGCTTAAGATAGGTTTACAATTGGAAGTAATAAAAAATGCACGTTCCAGGGGTATAGTTTATTATAGGTTTAAGATGGGTTAAGACGTGTTTCCAATGTATAAGATACTTTCCTGATAGCTTTCCGATTGATGTTGTCACTGCCTCAAAAATTCTTCTGATAGGTTTGCAATATTTTCCCGATCCGTCTAATTAGTTTTATAGCACATATTATAAACAGACTTAAGATGGAAAAGATAGGTTTATGATTCCCGTAACATAGAAAAGATTGCTTTGCGACTGTTTTGCGATGACACCCAAGGCACAGTAATGTAGAACCTTCCTTAATTTTGCCCCAATTTTGAAGCTTTTTTTAATACTTGTTAAGTATCTCTCAATGGATATCTGGATGTGTCGGATTAGATCTATTAAGCATGAACAGACCTTTACATTTCATAACTGCCATTGTGTGTTACCACAATGATGTTAAAAAATCTTCAAAACAAAAGAACAATTCTGTTATGTTAAATGTATAACATGACATCATATTTATCTTGACAAACTAACCTGAAATTTCAAGTATCTATCAAGTATTTAATAAGAATTCTGTCTATTGAACGTTGTGTTATGATAGATTCAAATATCATTTGGCCATTTCTTATATATTTTTGCTAAAATAAAAGAACTAGAATATCTTGCATTTTTAAATCCTTGTGACTTGAAACTGTAGATTTAATTTTTGTTTTAATGTTTTATATAAACATTTCAAGTCTTTTATCTTACATACTTGAGGTAGTTTCTCACTTCTCCGAATTACTGCTCTGTCTTTAGAATATCCCTAGTCAAACGGTGAATACTAAATAATAATATTATAATAAAAATAGAAGTATTTAAATAGCACAAAATTGATGAACATACTCTAAATGCACCGGAAACCAAAAAGGGTCAGTCGTTAACCATAGCAAAGTGATAACCCAGCAAGTGACCACCAGGGGAGGGCGACTATAGTGGTAGGTAAGATAATGTAAACAGGTAAGTCTTAAGTTAGCTTATAAAACTTGAAACAGTCTGTTGTGATCTGATATTAAATGGGAGCCTGTTCTGTTCCACCGGCGCAGCAGTGGCAAAGCTGCATCTGCCTATGGCCTTCCTGGGACGGATTGAGGAAACTGATGATCTGTTTCCACGTGTGTGATTACTAGATTTGATTACTAGAATAAAATAAGCAGGAAGTTGTTAGAGGTGAATATTATTGAAATATGAAGATTTGACATGATCGGATAAAACCCTGTGGTGGCCTGCAACTTGTTGATAAAATAATGTGAAATATTTAAATTGTTATGTGAAAACAGTTCTAAAACATCTACATAATTATATGACCCCTTTTCAAATGTATAAAAACCAAAAACACTGTGGTTATAAATGAAAGTTAAAATATTAAAATTATTAATTTAAAAAGAATGTGTGTTTCTATTATGAGCCAATTCATACTTTTTCCTAATTAGAAAGCACTCTTAGAACGCAGAGCTCCACCAGGCCGCATTTGCAAAAATTCAGATGTATCCAGAATATGATCAGCATCTTTCCCAAAATGACATATATTACAAGATATATTAGAGATAAAACAAATAATACAAAATACAGACAAAAAAGTAACTTTATTCCACCATATTTTTACCAAGGATAAGGGAGTAATATATCGGATATATAATTTAGTTTGTTCTTTCAAAAAGAAGTAGGCTCATAGTTTGAGTCATTACCTCAGTCATAGAGGGTATGTTTTCATGTGCGTTTATTTATTTGCTTGTTTGTCTGTGTTTATGATTACTCCTGTAACCACTTCTTAATTTACACCTACTCTTATCTGGATTTGGCTGGCTACTCATACCTTTAGGGTCAAGGTTATGCTTTGTCTTGAGATATGAGCATGTGCAAAGCACACAGGCAGTAGCTGACTAGTTCTTTGTCTAGCTACTTAATAAAGTCTATTAATTGTACAGAAAGATAGCTTTATACATTGACTTCTTATAACACCTATTCTCATTCAGATTATCAATTTTGGCTAGCCCTCTATGTAATTAGTGTTTCCTTATGTCACAAGTTCTACTCAGTTGATTTTAGATATATTTATTCCACTTTCTCTTACAAAGTTTAATACACCAAACATATTGCTAGGAAAGCCCACTTACCCATTGTGTTAATGGAACTTACCTATTTCCCAGAATTCCTAGTAGCTAGCTCAAGACAGGTTTGGAAGGATTGGGCACAGTTTTTAGGTTGAGAGTGAAGCAAGATCATTGTACCAGAATAACCAGAGTTTTTATGTTTAGGCCTTTAAAATTAATAAACATTGTATTTTGTGTTAAAAGTACCCACACGAAACAAGGGAACTGCATGGCACATACTACGCAAATCGTAAGGAACACTACCTTTACATACGTTTACAACACTCTGGGTTGCTGATACTTCAAATACATGTGTTTGTCTGAGTAACTGGAATCTTGTGTACTCATTATGCAGTATACGCGTCACTTTTGGCATCTATCCCTAATGCACTTCCCTGGACATTACAACAGTCATGGTTAGTGCACACACTAAGACATTTTGCAGCCAAAGGTTCCATTTCAGTAAATTCAAATATAAATTTATAGACATTCAGGTCTTAACCCACTGCTCATACATCATTAAGTAGAGATTCTTTATCACCATTAGTTGACAAAAAAGTCTGCTAATTACAAGTTTATGTGTATCTATACCTATATGAGCATTGGGTACACTTCAGATATCTATAATTTCAAATCTATATTTTCGCACCTGCCTGCAAAACTAATGTGTGTGTACTATTTCCATCACAATGACGTTAACTTAATGAATTGTACAGAACTATGCAATTCTACAATGACACTGTGGAGCCACTTTATTGAAGAAATCAGTTCATGGAAATCAATTCAAACTTTGTTATGACCCTGCCACTAGATCAATCAGTCATCTCAACTCCTTAAAGTGATTGAAGAACTTTATCCTCAACTTATACCTGTCCCAGTGATGACCCTCCAGGTACACAATATTCCGTACTATGAGAGGAATTCAGTTACATCATCAGACTCAAAAGGGTAGGCAATTGTAACCACTTCTTAATTTACACCTACTCTTATCTGGATTTGGCTGGCTACTCATACCTTTAGGGTCAAGGTTATGCTTTGTCTTGAGATATGAGCATGTGCAAAGCACACAGGCAGTAGCTGACTAGTTCTTTGTCTAGCTACTTAATAAAGTCTATTAATTGTACAGAAAGATAGCTTTATACATTGACTTCTTATAACACCTATTCTCATTCAGATTATCAATTTTGGCTAGCCCTCTATGTAATTAGTGTTTCCTTATGTCACAAGTTCTACTCAGTTGATTTTAGATATATTTATTCCACTTTCTCTTACAAAGTTTAATACACCAAACATATTGCTAGGAAAGCCCACTTACCCATTGTGTTAATGGAACTTACCTATTTCCCAGAATTCCTAGTAGCTAGCTCAAGGCAGGTTTGGAAGGATTGGGCACAGTTTTTAGGTTGAGAGTGAAGCAAGATCATTGTACCAGAATAACCAGAGTTTTTATGTTTAGGCCTTTAAAATTAATAAACATCTTTTGGAACTTTATGTGTTTTAATATGCTGATTTAATAATAATATGCTTGTGTCACCCAACACCTCGGTGACACTCCCAAACTAATGAACCCATCTTTACATTTTCTTTTCATTTGGATAGGAGTAAACTTGAAGAGGTAATTTAATAAATATCAAATTCAAATATGCATCAGTCCCATTTTTAGTGATTTTCATGGTCATGCAATCCGATTATGAGAGTTAAAATAAGATTACACGAATTTGGTGAAATTACAATATTTAATTACAATAAATTACAATATTAATTACAATAAATTACAATACATGGCTGACTTGGCGGAGGTATGTACTCATAGAGTACTTTCTTTGTCATATAATTTTCTGTCATTTTGTATTTTACTCTTTCCAACATGTTTGTTTCTGTTTAGGTCACAGAGTGCTTAAGATTTATTCTTAATGTCATCTTAAAAAAGACGGAAAATAAAATTTATTTATGTTTACCTATCCTTTTGTTTAAAAATATATTTATAATGTAAAACTGAAAGGAACATTATATTTTACAATGGACATCAGTTTTAGAATCACAATGAAGTTGCGGCTATCATAAAGTAATAGAAAGTAATACATCTTGCCATTCTATTCTTCTCTATTTTGCATCACAGATTGCCATAAAATCTGGAGTAACCATGCCTATCTGATTCCCTTCATTATTTTATAACCTTTTAGTGACATTTACTGCTTCACTTTATAGACTTTAGGAAAAGATACAGTTAGAATATCTCAATTATAGTGACTTACAAGTGACAGCAACAGAACTTGTCCTTTTAAGCCTGCAAGAACTGCAGTTTATTTGTGTAATAAAATCCTTAGAAATCTATTTTTTCTGCATGCCAAAAATGGGCATCTTTCTGTGACAAGAAAACTCCTTTTTAGATAAGCTTTAAAGGCAAACAGTTAAAATAAATATATTAAATATATCCAATTAATTACAAGATATATCATATATTACACATGCACTAGTTGATGTTCGTTAAATATATGCAGCTCTTGCCTAGTGGGTAACACACTTGCCTAGGAACATGAATGACTTGGGTTTAATCCCATTTACTATACATATATAACTGAAGGAAATATTTGTTAAACTTTGGATTGATGCAGACCTTGTCTTGGGTGCCGAAGTCCAAAAAGGGATAGTCCAGAGGAAACCAGTACATGCTAAAATCCTATGATATCCTATAAAAATCACAAGAGTGTGCTATTATCGGCTCTTTTGAGTGTGTATTTAACATGACCTATTTTTATGCTATTGATAACACATGTTACTCTTTACATACATAAATGTATTACCTGCAAAACATCTGACTTTCGTCTGCAAGCAGGTGTTGGTTACATTGACAGGTGCCTGTGACGTCATCGCAATGGCTGCCATCTGGACAGAATAGTGGAGGGCTGGGGCACTTGTCACCAACATTCACAGTAGGTTCTATTAAAAATATTAAAATATATTTTAAAATACCGTGGTTATAACAGATCAGCTGATATTCTGAGTCATATTAAAGTCATAGAGACTATCAGTTTCCTCAGTCTACCACAGAAAGGCCATAGGCAGGCATGGTTTTGCCATGGTTGCACCAGTGAAATGGAAAAGGCACTTAATGTCAGATCCAAACAGATGATTTCAGGCTTTAGAAGCTAACTCAAGACTTAACTGTTTAGACTAGCATACACGCCAACATAGTCATCCTCCCTTGGCAGATACTTACTGGGTAACAATTTTACTTAGTTTTAGGACTGTCCTCTTTTGAATTCCAGCGTATCAGAGGAGCCTCATCAATTTTGTCCCATACAAATGTTTCCATTATTATTAAGTTTTGGTTTAATTGGGGGTTCACTAAACAATTTTCAGCCCATACTTAACTGAGATTTTTGTTTCCATGACAATCTAGCCATAATAATTGACTAAATTTTTACAATTCATGCTCCGGAAAATATTTTAAACATGAACACTCAGAGAGTGCATACCTCTGCCAAGGCACGTAATAATAAGTGAATGGAAAAATTCGGATTTTTTTATCCAGACGGTGATCCATATTACTCACAAAATTTAATGGGACCTAAGTTGGACCAAGACCCATCTTCTGTTTTTTTTCATCAAGATCCAGCTAGAAGTGTTTGCATAATCCTACTAACAAACAGACAAATGGACAAACAGTTATGAAAATAAAACCCTCCTTAGTGGAGGTAAATATGTATATATATCATTTAGATAATGTTCGTATTTTATACAAAGTACAAGCAGACATTTCAATTGTAATTTCTTTTCTCACCTTTGGCACATATCTTGATCACCCTGTGATCTTTGACATAGTTTGTGACACTGTGACCACGTGGACAAATACAGTGTGGACACTCGTCCTTGAAACAGTAGCCACCCACTGGACAATCCCTGTCGGAGTTGCATCTGATGAATAAAGGCCATACCTCTACCAGGCTCACTGAAGCAGAGACAAGGATTTAAAGTGAAGGTCCATTAGATTTTCATTTGATTTCCATAATTTGACATATGATAAATTGCTTAGAACATACTGTAAAACATTGATTACCAAGATGGGATAGCCCAATATTCCGGAAAAGGGCAATACCAGAAACAATGTACACCAGAACATAGATAGTTAACATTGTGGAAAGACTCAGAAAGATACCACAGCATTTTGTGGCCTAACTACTAGTGGTTATCTATTCCAATCGAATTGTTGCATACTGCCTGCTTCCAACTAGGTTGTATGTACGGACATTAGAAACAGACACTCTTATGCTACTACATAGTTTGCTGTTATTAACCATTGCAGAAATTTAAGAAAGAAATGTGGCTGAAATTCAGAGGTTTAAATAGATAAATGTTGCAAAATTGTGTTACGGTAGTCCAGACAGCTACTGACAAGTGCATTTGCCACCATTACACATTGTTCATGATGAGCAATTTACATAAGCTGTAAAAAATTCTTGATATGATTGTAACAAATATGGCAAATATTTGTAACACTAAGATGACAATGTTCTCTTCTGATGTCACGAGTTCCATACAAGCGCAAAATATATAAGTCATCAGTGCTCATTTCTGGCTTGATGTATTTTGTGTTTCAGAGTAACCATAAGGCTTAAGAACTCAGTGTTCATTCTTCGATAGAACGGGATCAACACAACATAGACAGCATTGTCAGGATGTGGCAGTTTTTTTTCACAAATGGAAGAAAAACCTGCCATAACCTCTCACATTCTGAACTAAAATGTGCACAATAGAGGGTGAAGAGGGCGAGAATGGAAATATGGGTCCATTTACAGAACAATAAGGACAACGCCTTAAAGCAAACTTCAAATATATGTTGATACAATCGCACGGAACCGGAACAGTGTGAATGCAGTATTATGATAGCATGTATGTGTTCAATAGTAAGTACAAGATGTCATGAAATAAGTCAAATATTTCATAAAACTTAATTTATTTAGTTTTTGAAGTTCTGTGGGGAAGGAAACTCTTTTAGAATTAGGTTTATAGCTTCCATACACACTGTGTTGACATGTCAAAACATTTACTAAAATTAGTCTAATGCCATGACCACTGAGATTACAGGAAGAATCACATTAACAGTTAATACTATTCTAAAAACGATTGATTTGCTACAAATTAGAACTTTCTGGATGTATATTACATATGATTATTGGTTCATTACCGTTCACACAGTAATTTCTTAAGAGTGTTAGGGTAAATTGGTGTGTTTGTTTGTCTATTTGTCTGTCTGTGTTTATTAATAGAGTAAGAAATCTAAAATTCGCCAGGAATCTAAAATTCGCCACCTCTAAAACCTTAGTTAATTTTATGAAGAAAATGATGTTTTTGTCTCACAATTGGTATTTTCAGTTCAAAAAGCCTTAATTTACTGTACATTCAACAAATCTCACCACAATTCATTTATTTTATTAGTATTTTCACATGTGGCGAATTTCAGATATGTGGCGAATTTTAGATTTCTAATAGTATTTTTTTTAGTAATTATTCAATCTGTCTAAAGTTTTTATGTGGGTAGGGCCTGGCCAAATGAAGCAGTGATTAAATTTGGGAAAGATCCAGATTATATTGTGGATAAAGAAATCTGAAGTTAAATGTATTTTCAATGATTTCAGCTTTCTAGTTGACATTACTTTAAAAGTAATGAGTGGACCTCCATGAAATTTTTTTCACTTTGTGGGTAGGCCCTGGCTTAAGGAAGGAGTGATTGAATTTGGGGAAAGATCCAGGTTATATTCTGGACAAAAAATCTAAGTTTTTAATGACTTCAGCTATCTAGTTGGCATTACTCAAAAATAAATGAGTGGATCTTTATGAATTTTTTTAATATGAGGGTACAGTCTAGCCAAAGGAAGAAGTAATTAAATTTGGGGAAAGATCCAGATTATATTCTGGATAAAAAATCTGAATTTTTGCCTTTCTAGTTAACATTACTCAAAAAGAAATATGTGGATCGTTTTGAATTTTTGAATATATTTAGTCTAGCCAAAGGAGTAAGTGATTACACTTCACAAAAAAATCTGGATCTGTATATGAAAAGAAAAAGATTTATTGGAAACGCCCCAAAGTTTGTGTGAGAGAATGTCTCTGTCAATAATGTAAAACTGCAAATGCTTTGTTCTGTAATCATATTCATATGTATGAAATTACGTTTTTAGATGTCTATGGGGTTGGGGTGGGTGGGCAACCGCTTAGCTTTTGTTTAAAAGAGTGAATAGATTGGGTTTCTGGAAAGACAACCCATTTAGTGCAAGGTTTGCAAGTGTCGTAGTCAAAGGTCAAGGTTGGTGGTTTATGGATCTTTCAATGACAAAAGGTTATATCAAGACAGACTGCCTATGCACCACAATATATTGGTGTGAGGTAGGTTAGAGTAATGGCAGACATATTAACTAGGCCAGATGCATTTATTTATCTTATTTGCATAGGATTGATAGGCTTTTTCATCTGAAAAGAAGCAAATTAAATTGGAGACAAAACTCAATACTTATTCTGTGACACATTTGTTCTTATATTACAGTTGGTGAAGAAAATTCGCCTACTTAACATGTAGTAAAAATTGTACTGAGCCGCACCGTACCGCATATATGTCCAAAGGCCTTATCAAACTACTAATATACGAAATGGTTTATAAACAGACCAATGAACCTGACAGAACGTGCCTGGGTGGTCTAAAATTGATTTATTGAGGATGAAATGTCAAGAACTTTGTGTGAAATAGAAGTGATAAACCCCACTTCAAATTTTATATAACTTGTGCACAGACCAAACATAAACAAAGATAATGTTAAAAGCTTTTCAAAGTGAACATCTAGTTTCAACCTTTTCTTCTCTCAAAGTATTATATAACAGCTTAATGTATATATATAAACATTGCAAAGTTAATCCGGAAGATCTTAAGACACCTTTTTAAGGCAAGGATATGTTGAAGAATGCGGGGGATATATGTGACAAAAGGTGTCTTTGTTAATATCTGAAAGTCGTCTCTAAAGGAAGAGCAAAACTAGTGGTTATATCAATGATGTTATGAACGTGTGTCCACGGACACCTAAAACCTTAAAGGCGAATGGTCATAGGGCATTAAAGATCACTCATTCTTGTGCCATATCAGAGAGATCCTCAGTGGCCTAGTGGTTGGCAAGTTGGGCATTTAATCACAGGCAGTCACCTCTGTGTGGGGTTGACTCCTTCAGTTGGCAATGCTGAGGGCCTGTCCCGATATGATCCTTGCTATTAAACTTGACGTAAAACCCCAACTGTGTACTTTGTGTCATATCAGAGGCCTGAGTCGTACTGCAGTTCTGTTTCCAAGACATATTTTTAGGTAGCTGTTCTGCTATGACAATCCGATCTTGAATCCCCTTCCTGATTGAAAAAAATGAGATCTATTCCACCACGGTGATTGTCCTTCCTGACCTTTTCATTCACGAGACTCATAAACCATTATCCCAATTGTCGGGGCCATTCAGAATCGACAGTTAAACTTTAAACCCACACAAGCTATAGGCCCCACAGTGGGTTAATATGGATGCAAGGTACACATGAGTGTATTATACGGCATGTGCAAACCCTGCAAGTGAATGGGGAGACACTAGCAAGGGGAATGCAAGTGCCTAAGCCTCTCGTAAAGTTCCCTTGACACATCGATGCATTTGTAGCCATACTGCATGCACACAGAAAATAATGTGCATGCCATTTTCATTGCGGGGTCTCTGCGACCTTGATATTCTGTTATAAAATCGCACATGTAGCTTTAGCTTCTCTTACATCCCAGCGTATGTGTATGCACACGTAAGTGTGTTGCTAGACTTTCACCAAGTCCTTTTATCTTTTTTGTAATATATGGGTATTGTATGACTTTTGGAGAAACAACCAGTCCTGACTTTTCAGAGACTATCCCCCATACTCCAGATTACTCGTGGTATAATGAACTCCTGTAAGTTTCCAATTTAAATTTAACTGTTCTGGTTACTGATGGATACAAATACAAAGACTTGGAGCAAGTCTAGTGTCTTGCAAATATTGTTGAAAAATATGAACATAGCCTGGTAGTGGGGTAGCAGAGATTTGCACGTGCAAACATGATGTATTCTGGCAGCAACAGTGTCACAACTTGAAGATCAAAGAACAGACTGCTACTGGATACAGGTCATACATTGGGTTTATATACATGCAAGGTACACGTGAGTGTATCTTACAGCACTTGCAAACAATGTAAGTAAATGTGGAGAACCTAAAACACTAGTAAGGAGAATGCACGTGCCTAAGTCTCCCTTAAGTTACCCTTGAGATATGGATACATTTGTAACCACGCTGTGAGCACACTTGCCAATATTCATTGCAAGGTGTCTGCAACCTCAAAATTCTGTTATAAAATCGCAAAGTGTAGCTTAAGCGTACCTTGCAAATCAGCTGGTTTTTCTCTGTAACCAGGACGTACGTGCATGTACGATGGGATGTAAGAGCGGCTTTTAGTGTCCCTTGCAAATCAGCCAATTTTTTCCCTGTAATCAGGATGTACTTGCACGTACGATGGGATGTAAGAGAGGCTTAAGATACCCGTGCAAACATATATTTCCCACATAAACTGGCCATAGCCGTATATTTCACAACAAATCATATGGCCCGTGTGTGTTACAGCTCATATGACTAGATGCAAGAGTAGCTTTAGTGACTACGATCGCTGTAATTACAATCATGACTATTGCAACTGAAAAGATTACACCAGAGACTAAATGATCTACTTGGTCAGGGAGAAAAATCATGACAGTGGGCCTTGGGCCGATTTCACTAAAGGACTTAAACTAAGTCCCTTTATTGGCTAAGTCAGTGACTTAAATCTAAGACTTTGGTCTTAGCTAGGTCTTGGACTTAAAATGGATTTCACAAAGGTGACTTAGCTAAGTCCAAGCTTATCAAATAACCACAGTGGTTTTCTGTTATTAAGCATCCTCATATCTACATGTCAAGTGCTATATAATGTACGTATACATACAGCAGCAGTAATACAGTTGTGGATGAATAATTTATAGTGGGCTTTCCTATCACAGAGATGGCATAAGTACCTCAGCACCCAGGTGGCTTTTTGTGGATAACACAGGCAAATAGAACAAAAACCTTCCCATTTAAATGACATTAACCTTCACAATAATGTTCAAGTTAAAGTATTTTGTAGAATAAAATATGTCAAAATACAGTCTACAGCAAGGCTACCCTTGATATTGTGGGAAAGTAAAAGAGGGGTTAAAAGCATACTGTTTAAAAGTTTGGAAACTTGACATTTCTATGTGTACCTTTTAAAGTTTTAGCCAGAAAGCAAACACCTTGATCGTTTTTCTGTGTGGGAAGAATAGCATAAAGATCTAATATAACTTTTGCCATATTATCGCCCTTTTGTTTACACAAAGGAGAGCATGGTTATATTTTTTATAATTCTAGTGGAGAAAACAGAAGTGCTACTTTACTTTTTGTCATTTTCCCGCCACTCAAAAACAGTCGTCTGTTATTTTTCATTCTCAGTAATCATATTGTGTTTCTTTATTAAAACATTATTTACATATATATATACCTGTTATTTGAATGATAAAGGAAAAATTGTTGTATCAACTGTTATGCTTTGTCAATAATATCTTCTTTTTTCTACATCTGTAATAAAATTGGACATTAATAACAGAGATGTTTATGCTAAGTTCACACTTTTCCGATCTGTATCAATATATTGAAATTAATGTTGAAAATAATGAAGTGAATATGTAAATACATGTATTGCCTTTGTATTTCATGTACTATGACAGTATATTTAACAGTGTACCTTCTACTACATAATTCGATAAGTATATAATGAAAAGAAGTGTACTTGTGAAATGTATATATACATTGTTTGTATGTATAGCTAGAATAAACAGTAAATTATAAAAGAAACATTATTTCAATAGTCCAGGGGCCGATTTCACTAAAGGACTTAAACTAAGTCCCTTTATTGGCTAAGTCAGGGACTTAAATCTAAGACTTTGGCCTTAACTAGGTCTGGGACTTAAAATGGATTTCACAAAGGTGACTTAGCTAAGTCCAAGCTTATCAAATAATCACAGTGGTTTTCTATGTCATGTGGCCTTTTATATCTATTCAAAATATAATATTGGTATAATATATCCTTCATTTGATGTATTTTATCTAAGGAAAAGGGTTGTTTGGAAATGGGAAACCTTGTTGCCACATATAAACTTTCAAAAGACCACTTTAGTGAGGTGATCTGTGTAATTATACTTTACTTACAGCCATTTCAAATTTGGAAGTGGAGAAAAGTTTATGGCGGCCATATTTAAGTCCTCTTTACAAAATTTAAGCCCACTACCAACCAGACTTAAATCTAAGTCCACTGACTTAGCAAATCCATGGGCTTAGCCCCTTTGTGAAATCCACTAAATCTAAGCCCGCTGACTTAACACATTTTTGACAGAATTTAAGACCAAAATCTTAAAGTTAAGCCGAAAATCAGGCTTAAGTCCGTTCGTGAAATCGGCCCCAGGGAGTTTTCTCTGAGAGATTCCAAAACAAGCAGATTATATCTGCAGTTTTTAGTCTTCAAAGGTCTACCCTTAAACAGGAGTACACTGGGCAGGATATCTTATTGGGAAGGTGTGGATGGTGTACTAGGTATTTTAAGACAATTTCCTCTCATCAAAAAATACATATTAAAAAACAGTTCGCTTTACACCTTAAAGTGCTTACTTGAAATAGATACAGTTATTAAAGTTACACTGACATGTTTAGATTTACAACTGAAGCTATTAATACCACATGCTAGCTGCACTGTCAGTCAGACCAAGGGTCACAAACTACACCTAATACATTAGATAAAATGAAACCTGTATGGATCCCCAACTGGTAGTAACTATCTTCAAGACATTGCCAGACACGAATGTTAAATTAAAGGTGACAGTACAGGAAATCCTATTTTGATTTCTGAGAAATTTCCAGCTTAAGTTTGTCAATTGCAATAAAACTTTAACTATCATGTGTTTGGTTAGCCTTGCTTAAGGCTCAAATTTGCATGATATCTTTTCAAACATGCACACATATATTTGGTATTCATAAAGCACTCATACTTGTTAAGAGATAGAACTTTATTTCTCTTAGTTGTATGCTCCTGTAAAAGTCAGTATACGTACGAGTACATTATAGAAACTAAAACTCCATTATCTGAACTGAAAATGTTCCCTAACTGCAAAGTAACTTGAGCCTTCAGCAAGGTTAATGTTTGGTATTTGGTATACAGTTCAACAATAAGGCCTCAATAGTCTACTGGTTTCACAGGCTTGGTATCCAATTACTTGGATCTCATCTCTGTGATTGTGGGTTTGAACCCTACCCATGGCAAATTTGTTGGATTTATTGAAGGTCCGATATGGTACAGTCCTAGCAGTCCAATGGGGTGTAAAACTCCAAATCTTCATTGTAAGGTTATGAGAACCTAACAAAGTAGTTAGTTTGTAGTACAAAGTAGTTAATCATTTCTTGGTCCACAAAGTTCATCATCTTTGACATACAAAATTGATCCAAGTTGCATTGATTATCACCATATAATTTTCATTTAAATATGTACCAAAGATGCAGTGTGTTGAATTTAATCTAATACGGACTTTTATAGCGCTTAATCTCCATTTATTAATAGGCCCTAAGGTATAGTTAAGCACAGATTGAATAGTCATGGGTCCAGTGACATACCCAAGTCATATCAGAGAAGACATGAGGGTGACGAGATGGCTATGTCAGAAAAGCTTTTGCAAACAGGTAAGTTTTGAACTTTTTTTCTGAAGGAGGAAATAGATGTGGCATTCTGTATATTGTTGGGAAGTTCATACCAGATCTTACAAACATCAAAAACAATGCTATTGTCAAAGTGTTTGACTAACTTGTAGAGTGAAGAGAGTGGAAAGGAGGGACTGCCAGGAATTGACGATCAGGGTGACTATGCCTGGTACTGTAGGAGCAACTGCTCAGAGCATTTATCTATGGATAAATGAAATGAACACAATAAATAAATGAAACTGAAGGGTTTTTTTAGCCTTTGTGAATTAGCAAGTTAGAAGTTTGAACTGGGGTTAATTCATCACAAAAAAACAAATAAATACATAGACAGTAATTTCTTACCTGAAAGAATCAACAGTACTACCAACATATTCACCCCAACAACATATCCTTATGATGGTGTCAAATCAATGAGGATAAAACATATTGAATCCCTATTTCAAAACTGGTTCCATATTCCAGACAAGGGCACTTGTGATTGTTAAGTGCAACTAAGAGGATGGTACTTGGTTAAATAGCACATAATTAGCCACAGTTTTATCACATATATACAATAATATATTCCTCTGTAATGATAAACTCCATTGACCAAGTAATCATTTCTAAGCATCATATAATAAAGCAAATTACATAAACCACAGCCTACACGTTTGGTCAATCCTTTGGCAGTTATTACTTCACCATAAAACCACAAATTGGTGCCACAAACACCTCACACTTTTCTACACAACCATATGCCTTTACAAATTGGATTGTAATAGCTGCTAGTTTTCATTGTAACAAATGTACTATCTCCAATGTATTGATGGCACAACGAATTGTATTCCAATAGAATCCAATATTCTCCACAGCTATTCTATTTATGTAAAAACCCCTTTGATTGGCTAAACAGTTTCCATCACATGACACCATGAAAAATGGAGATTAATCTACAAGGAATGATAGATATTAATGTGATGTCTAACAAAACTGCTCTGTGTAACACACTTTTCATTTATGGTGTCATGAAAACTAGTCCATTGCAAAATATTAATTTGCAACAGTATTTCTCCAGAGTAATTTCATAAAACAGTATCAATTGATCCTGTTGTTACTGTAATATTTTTATTTATATAAGTCCTATGCCTTCTATTCAAGGGTTTATCTAGTGTAAATCCCTCTTTGATGGTCAGTTATTTTATTTTGAACTCTATGTCACTAGTATGCATAATTTTATGCACTACATTTACCTTAAAATCCCATTTTATGACTAGATTAGCATTACGTTAGTATATCCTGAACAAAATCAACTCAAGATTGTATACCACAAAGGTCTTCATCACTTAGATATGACCCAGCTGAACCTGTAACAATTGCTTCCAGTCGTGTATACATAATCTCTAAACACTCAACTGATACAGTACAAACACAATAAAAAGTATATTCCTCTCCGCCCCATCCTCCATATCAATTTTGCCTCTTTTTAGCCGTTTTTAACACATTTTCTGTAATTTGAACAGGCATACAGTAGAAAAGTCATCTTGCAGTGTCTCAAAGCATTTTTTTAAGAATGCAGAAGTCAACTCAACCTAGAATGACAAGTGGTTTTAATATTTCATCTCCACATAAAGGTTTTGTCACAAACAAAAAGTTACCACTCGCATTTATTCAGGTTATGGCTAAAGGCAAGATATAGTAAGCGTACTTCTTCAATTGCATTCTGTTTCTAAGTGGGTGTTTCCACCTAGCCAATGGACAGCTACTTGTTTGTTCATTTATAATCATGTATTTCCATATGTCATACTACTATAGATATTCATCTGTCTGTGTGGCCTAGTGGGTTACACACTCGTCTGGGAACACAGAGAACATTGGTTTAATCCCAGTTGCAGGGAGATACAAGATACATTGTGACAAGGATAACCACTAAAATTGACGATCCTCTGTTATTGGTTTGTATCATCAAAATCTGAAGGATGTTAATAAATTATTATCCCTTAGATTCTGCCATTCACTTAGGGTGGTGTCAGTCTGTAGGGGCTGTACTTGTGCAGTTCGGATGGATTAAATAACACCTTGAGTCCTGTACTGACAGCTGCTGAGTATAAAATACCTGAAGGCAAAACAACCTGAAAGGTAGTCCTCAAAGAAACGCAGAGGAATTCTGAGAGTAAATAAGAAACTACTTACAAAAACTTCTCCCTTACATAATTAATTATTATTGTTGCTATATTTCTGCTGCTTGGTTAATATATTTTATTTGCTGTAAAATAAAGTATATATTTACCTCAACCTTGCCTATGACAAGGAGGTACATGCATTATTTTAATGACTGTTTGTCCATTTGTCTGTTTGTTAGTAGGATTACACAAATACCACTTGTTGTTGGATTTTCCTGGAAAAAAATCAGAAGATGGGTCTTGGTCACCCATAGACTCCATTATACTTTGAGAGTCATTTAGATCACCGTCTGGATACAACAAAAAAGTATATATAATCTGGATTTTCCCATTTATTATTATTATATGCCTTGATGCAGGTATGTGCTATAATGGAGATCTAGTTTATGTATAATGTTTTAAGAAACCTGTTGTGTATATGTACAATGGACACTCAAGGAGTGCATACCTCTGCCAAGAGAGCTGAAGATGCAGAATATGATCAAAATCTTACCTGAAATCTAATGAATTTTTCTTTGGTTAGACCACCATATCACACATTTCAAATTTCTGAATGATCAATTCAATTTTTTTTATGTGGAGTAATCTCAACTACAATCCCCAAACCATTGAAAATAGGGTCATTGAAAATTTGGGATTTTTTAGAATGCAGGCTAAGATCCGGATCCTTTAATTTCTTCTTCTTCTTCCTTTAGTCAAGCCCTACCCAAATAATAAATTTCATTAGTTTTGGAGTAATCCTGAACACAAACAGGCAGACAAATATACTTGAAAACAAAATCTCTTTGACTGAGGTAATTTCCCCAATCCTGAGTATGCATACTAGCTCATGTCACATAGTTCAGTTAGTGTAATGCGGTATTAATAAAAGCAAAATTTACCAGCCAGGTATTGGTATACGGTTATATGGAAACACATGTTAAGTTGATATATGAAAAATAATTCCTTGCTTGGTAAAATGTTTGTTGTGTTTTTGTTGATGTTATTGTTGCATAACGTAATGATTTATATTACACGCGAAATATTAAAAAAAACACGAATACATAAAACAATTGTTCGTTATTAGTTCCTGCATGATCTGTAGAAGTACATAAAAGCACAGTCAACCCAAACACATTAAGGTAACATGTTTACATAAGATTTATCAGGTTGATACATTTAAGGGGGCTTGAAGGAATCTTTAAATGCCGAATTTACACTGTGAATCGCGTGGTATCATGCTTTACACTTGCTTCAGTAATTCAGTTAATGAAATATTCTAGTCTTGGGGATTTAAATAAAAGGATATAATGTCATTCAACTTTACAGACTGTTTCTGTATTTTCAGTGATATAGCTATCCAAACAGCTGAATTGATATCTATTTTGCAGATATCTACAGATGCTAGCCTTGTCGGGGGCGTTTATGTTTCACATAATTTTCCATAGTTCTGTTCCTGCAAATTGAAAGACTAGTAATGGTAGCCATATGTTTGGGATGAATTAAACTACTTACCTATGAGCACTTTTTCAGTGTGCCTGGCATTACGAAATAGCCATGACTATTTTACTGGCTTGGCCATTTGGCCAAATAAAGCAGTTGGCCATCTCAAAACCACCTTAATTGTTTTTGTCAATTTTTTAAAGTCAGTAGACATAATTCAAAAGGAGCTTTTATTAATTCACTATTAAGTAAACGCTTTAAAATCAAAAGAAATAATTTAAGATTTCAGCTTTATTCTAGCAGCTCATTTCACTAATTGCCTACTCTTAAAAATCCTTTCAAGTTGAAGAAAATATCAATCTTAATTAAGGCTACTTACTTCACCAATTGCCTACTCAGGTAAACTTTTAAAGGCTAACTCGGATTTATGCACCCTGGCCAAATGAAAATCACTAGAGATTTTTAAATGGCCAGATATTTTTTGTGACCATTTTGAAATGACCAGAGTTACAAAATGGTCTGTTTGTCTGTTTCCTTGTCTGGACATACCTATGCATATTCATGAGATTAGGGTCACATTTTCAGACAAGATGTGACACTGCCCTCCCCTCAAAATGATCCGGGATCCTAATCCAGAACTGTTTATTTGAATTTTCGGCAATATGTGCATACATAAGTCAAAGCTATTCAGATTGGTTCTATATTTCATTCAAGATTGGGTCTATGGTAACAATGCTTTAGATATCAGGAACATTAGCATTTTTTATAGGGTTGTTGCATTATGAGGATCAGATTGTAAACCTTCCTCCCCATTAGAAAAAAAAATCAAACCATTTATGACCCATGTGTGTAGTTTAGGATAGATTTCCAAAATGTTCCTGCAAGCTTTCTGATTGATGTTGTGACTGATTCAAGAAGCCTTTCGATAGGTTCCTGAAAACTTTGGCCAAAGTTTTCCAATCTGTCTGATTGGTTTACACACCTGAAGGATCAACTTAAGATGGAACACATTGTTTTGCAAATGTTAAGGTAGGTTTAAGATTACTGCAAAATCATTAAGGTGACTTATAACTGGTATAATAAGTTTAAGATGCGTTTGTAATGGCTTCCTGAATGGAAGATCTGATAAGAATTTCTGAGAATCTTAAACAGTTTAATATGATTGGAAACACCGATCATGATATGTTCCCGAATGGTCTACGAACATTCCCATTGGGTTTATCAACATTCCAATTGAGGGGTCACGGTGGCAGAGTGGTAACACTCTCGCCTCCAACCTCTGAGGCTGGGGTTTGGTTCCCGACACGGCCTCATGTGGGAAAGCTGGTAGTTGCTGTTGGTCAGTAGTTTACAGTACAGAACCCCAACAAAATGTATGTACTGGTTTCCTCTTCCCTTCCAACTACCCGTCGTGATATGACCTGTACACTGTTGAAAGCGATGTAAAACCCCAAATAAATAAATCAGCATTCCAATTGCCTCCCGAATGACAAAGTTTCAGGATCGTAAGCCAATCGATGAGGTCAATCACCATGATGGAACAGCTGTATTATTATATATATAATGACCAAGTAGCGCTCCATTATGTAAACAGGCCAAAGAACCATTAAGTTTACATAATGGAAGCCCTGCGAGGCTATTATCAATAATAAAACCATGTGAATTGAAACCAATTTATTAATTCAATAATTCAACACCTTTTACCAAATGATCAACCTGGACATTATTTGCAATGTTTTCTTTGGTGTGCATACCAAATGTGGCTTTCACTAAATTAGTTCTATGGTCAATATACAAATAATATTACTTCACTATGTGTAACACTGGTTTTCCTTTGTAAGAAAATATAATTTTGGCTAAAGCTTGAAAAGTTTGAATATAATCTGACCGCCACAAAATTTAACCATGGATAAGGATAATGGATAAAATATGGATATGTGACTTTACAGAAAGCACTTTCCAGAAAAATTTAGATTGTTCACATGACAATATTCATGCTGT
The DNA here is from genome assembly GCA_964017235.1 of Sabellastarte sp. h YS-2021. Lineage (NCBI taxonomy): Eukaryota > Metazoa > Annelida > Polychaeta > Sabellida > Sabellidae > Sabellastarte > Sabellastarte sp. h YS-2021. Next base: position 78,886,111 of record OZ024934.1, on the reverse strand, counting down.
GGATAATCTTTTTTGGTGAGTGTTTCATGTTTCAATATTGATCTGTGCTTATTTTAAGACAGCAGGCTTTTATTTTTGTGTACATTGAAAGTACTAGAAACTGGAGAATAACTTACTTGTTTTATTTTGTGTTGAAGTTTTTAGGGTTTCTTAAGACTTTTATTCATTGTGCTTATTTGTCTGTAAATTTTGAATCAAGGAAAATGCCTCCTGGAAAGATTGTCTCCTGGAGAAAAGACTCATAGAAAGAATCACTACTTCACATTTTGTATTCTAGAATTATCTCCTATGAAGATTAATCCACAACATTTTTGAGCAAAATTCATTTCAACCACAGTGTATCATGTTAGAGATATATAACAAACTGCAATTAGATAAATTACCATCTATGTTTGAATGTTCTAAATTATAGAACTATCGTTTTTTCTCATCTTACTTGAGTAAACAAAACTTCTTTCATGTGTAATAATTTGGATTGTACATCAACAACAATGTACATTTTGAGATACTAATGCCCCTGTTCCACCAAAGGATTAAGCCCCGATCCTGTCTGGGACCCTTAATCGTGGAGGGTCAGTGAAAAAAAAGCAAAAATGGGCGGGAATACTGGGTCGGTTTGGAAGTCTGGGATTAAGTACAGATCGTCTCCAGGAAGCCTCATGATGCCTCAGGCGGCCCCAGACAGTCCCCGACTGGTCTGGGACTAAGAACCGACTAAGCCACGTTTCTGGTCGGTTTCAACCGCGATCCTGTCGCAGACAAACCGACCGGCTCCCAGGAGCCCCGACTAACACACAATTAAGTCCCGGCATCCTCAGGCCTCCTCAGACTTCCCCAGACCAGGATCGACGATTCTTGTTTTGCAAAGTTGCTGGATTTTCTGGGTATATATATATATAAAATCCGCAGTCTAATATCATTGCTTTTCTGGGAACACAGCAGGATGCCACCTTTTAATAGAAGACAGATTCAACAACAACTTAGGGCTTTTTTGGTTTTTATTCAGTTACAAATAATGATGTATTTCCTATTTCAACGTCGACCACAGCAACCACCAGCACCACCACCAGCACCCATACAGAGACCTAGAAGGCACAACATGTGGGTCAGGCCATGGCTACTGCAGAGAGAGGAGAGGGGGGCCTACCACAACATTATGGCTGATCTCTATGCCACAGACATTCCAGGATTCACCAATTACATGAGGATGACCCCAGAATTCTTTGAAATGATAAAGACCAGACTGGAACCACACCTAGCCAGGCAGGCCACCAAATACAGACCACCAATCAGTGTTGGGGAGAAGTTAGCCCTCACCATCAGATATCTGGCCACTGGGGAGTCCTACACATCATTATCCTGTCAGTTCAGGGTTGGAAGATCCACCATTTCCAAGTTTCTACCAGAGGTCTGCAGGGCCATCCATGATGAGTTCACCAGGGAGTACCTGAAATGTTCTACAACCCCAGATGAGTGGAAAGAACTGGAGAGGGAATTCAGGATCAGATGGAATGTTCCACATGCCCTGGGAGCTCTGGATGGGAAGCATGTGGCCCTCAAGAAACCCGAGAACACTGGAGCCCTCTACCACAACTACAAGGGGTTCTTTTCCATTGTGATGTTGGCCCTGGTAGATGGACAGTATAAGTTTAGATGGGTGGATGCAGGTACAGAAGGATCTTGCTCAGATGGCCAGATATTTAATGCCTCTCAGCTGAAGAGGAGGATTGAGGATGGCATGATAGGCTTCCCTGACCCAGCTCCTATAACCCAGGGTGGTCCAGATGTCCCCTACTTCATCCTGGCAGATGATGCTTTTGCCCTGAAGACCTGGCTCATGAAACCCTATGGCAGAAGGATGTTAACAAGAGAGGAAAGGATTGCCAACTATAGAATTTTAAGGGGCAGGAGAGTTGTGGAGAACACTTTTGGCATCCTTGTGTTAAGATTCAGGGTGATGAGGACCACCATTGAACTACCACCAGCGCTGCAACAGTCAGAGAAGTGGTCTTCACCTGTGTGGTTCTGCACAACATACTGAGAAGCCAGTATCAAGGTCAACCTGGTGGTCAGCAGCCTGGGGAGGACGATGATAATGATGTGCCTGGTGATTGTGGATTGATTGGTGGTGCTGCTGCTGGCGGGCAAGACAGAAACCCTGCTAGAGAAGCCAAAAGACAGAGGGATTACCTGAAGGACTACTTCAACAATGATAGAGCAGTGGCCTGGCAAGATGGCAGAATATAAGTCCTGCAGCAGTAAGTCCTTTTCAGGACTAAAAAAACAGTCCTTTTCAGGACTAACATCCTTTTCAGGACTACCAAATATTCCAAAAACAATTAATGAGCTATGCTTGCTTCAGACAAACCCCATGCCAAACATAACTTGTACCGACGCACAAACAGACAAACCCCATGCCAAACATAACTTGTTCTAATGGACAAACAGACAAACACAATGCCCAACAGAAGTCACCCAACTGACAAACAGACAAAAGCAGTGCTAAACAATATTCTCTATTTTATTTAATTTGGGATTTATTTTGCAAATATATTTGAAAAAGAAATTTTTTCCTGTAAATCTTAAAAATAAATTCTTCTACTCCACTTGACAAATATTTATTCGATATAACTACTAAACTGGTTTTAATAATGGGAGATTATGTTTACAAAACAGTTTGTCAGTTTTTTGGTTTGGGTTTTGTTTGTTATTGGGTTTGTCAGTTTTTTGGTTGGTGGTTATGTTTGTCATTGGGTTTGTCTGTCAGTTGGGAGTTATGTTTGTCATTGGGTTTGTCTGTCAGTTGGGAGTTATGTTTGTCAGTGCATTTGTCCGTCAGTTGGGAGTTATGTTTGTCAGTGGGTTTGTCTGTCAGTTGGGGGTTATGTTTGGTATTGGGTTTGTGTGTTTGTGGGTTGGTAAGTATGTGACAATGCCTTTTTAACTCTAGGGAAGGTGCAAGTGTTGGACTTTTCAATTAAAGATTTTAAACTATCCCATGGATTTTAAGCTAAAAATGGGCTGATTATTGGCCATATTGGGAGTTTTTTCTTTAATTATTTTTTTATGTGGCCTTTTTTGTTATGTGTGGTACCATGGGTTATTTATTTCATGTTTGGGGTGGTGTAAGTGTTGGACTTTATTTTTTTTGTGATAAGTATTTGTACTGAACTTTTTTGTTTTGGGAGGGGAATTGGAACAACTTGCAGCTGAATAATTGTTTTTGGAAGATTTGGTGGCCCTTAAAAGGGCCGTCAGGTCAAAGACCCGCCCTGACTGGATGGCTACTGAGGAGGCTGCTGCTGCTGTTGAGGCAGTGCTGAAGTGGTGATAGTAAAGAGCTGCTGCTGCGGTTGTTGTGGCTGTGGCTGCTCGACGATCTGTGTTGATGTCGGATCAGGTAGCAGGCTTAAAATTCCAATCAGGTTATGTCTGCTCCCTTCGTCCTGTACAGTTAGGACAGATGTAAGGTTGCTGAAGCCAATGGGGCTTGGTGTATAGTAGACAAAACTGCTGCCAGCTGCTGCTTGAGTGGAACTAGACGCCTGTTGAGTGGTTGGTGGCAGTATCCCGACCCTCTGCGACTCCGTGGTAATAGTGGCTGATCTTCTGGGCAATTGCTGACGTCTACGTTTGCTCTTGATAGTTTCAATGTCTCTAAATATCTTGCCCTTTAACTCTTCAAATTCTTCTTGAGTCATCTTTTCAGCCTCTGATGCCACGTAGTCGAAGAAGGGCTGCCTGTCAGACTTCTGCTGCAGAAAACCTGAGATTAGTGTCCTCATCTGCTCAAAATGTTCCAGAATCCTGGAGTCTGTTGTTGAAACGGGTGTAGATGAAATGTGGACTGACTCCTCTCCCTCAGGACACTAGACTCAAGGTGTTCTGTGTCAGTAGTTAACCCACATGATTCATCCTGCCTGCTGGTATTCTTACTAGCCTCGAACCCTGAACTTCTGTTGGCCCCCTTTCTTCTGATGTGGGTTTTAAGGAAACCCATCTGTTGGTAGACCCAGGACTGTCTCTTGGTCATCTCCCTCGGGGCTTGGCCAGATTGGAGCTTAGACAGCTTGCCATAACGCGTTCGCTGGGACTCGAACCAACGTTTCACATCAAAGGGCTGGAGCTTGAGTTCTGCAGATATTTCTGCCCAGAGAGCCTCTCTTCTGGTCCTGTCATGGAAACGTGAATGTTCCTTGTCATACAGTTCAGGGTGCTGCTTGACAAATTCCAATGGAAACTTCCTGACTGTAAAAGTGGCACACACCCTGGCTCTCTTGGCTGAAGAATGGCACTCCGGATCTTCTTCACACCTCTCTTCTTCTTCGACTACAGTTTCCCCAGTGGCTGGACCTTCCTCAATCTCCTCCTCCTCTCTCCTCTCAATCCCTTCATCTGGAAGTTCTGGAACTTCAACTCTTTCCTCAACTTCGCCTTCCTTCTCCCTCTCATCCATCTTTTCCCTTCCTCTCTTCCCTCCTTTCTCTTTCCTCATAATCCAGTCGACAAAATAATAAAAAAAAAATTTTTTTTTTCTATCTACAAGATGTGTATATTTTTTTTTTTTTAAATATAACAAAATATATTTACATGACAAAAAAAATAACAAACTAAAACATCAAGAAAAACAAAGAAAAACATTTCAAATGGTATACAAGAAAGTACAGGTTACACATTGAATTTCATCAGTTTACATAATTTAAGAAAAAAATATTTAGCAGTGATAAACTATACAACTACATTATGTTCAATTGATTCACCTATTTTAGTTCACTCATAGCAAAGTAATACAACTGGTTAATTTACAATACCATAATACACCGAAAATACATTTTTTTTTCAAAATACATTCTTCATTTGTTGCCATTGTTTTAGAAATTTATCACTTTGGAATTCTAGAGAAGCAAGCAACTTTTGCTCATCATATATAGTTTTACATTTGATAAGTGCTCCATCAATACTAATATTGAAGCCTTTCCTGGAGTATGTATATATATAGCATTTTATAACCATTATTAATGTATTTATTGCTGCAGAATTTGAATTATGATGGATGTATCCCAAAAGAACTGAATGTAAAATCCAGTTTTATTGAAAATTCTATTTTCCAATTGATGCCATAATTGGTTAGCTTTTGGGCAAGAAAAAAATAGATGAAGGAGAGTTTCCTCTGATGTGGATCTACATAGTAAGCATTTATTAGAGTCTGCCACACCCATTTTATGAAGAATTATCTGTGTTCCGAGTATTCTATGCATTATTCTGTACTGAAACCATTTAAAATATGGATCTTGTATAGTTTTAAAGCAAATTCTGAATAACTGTCTCCAAATATCGTCTTTTAAGTCCACTTTTAGATCATCATGCCATTTTTGCTTAAATATTAAGGTAAGATGTCTTTTATTTAAATTCTCATAAAAATACTTTGTGCCTTTGCCACCGGATAGAATAATTCTTATGGAGTTTAAAATACATGGCTGCAAAAAATTAAAGGAGTCTCTAGTTTTATGTTCCTTAATGCATTTATCGATTACAATTTTTAAACGATAGTAATCTAAAAAATTGATTCTTTGGATATTAAAAGCTCTTTGAATCTCTTGTTGAGATAGAACACAGCCATTATTATCCACTATATCACCCACCATTATAATCCCTTTTTTAAACCAATCTGGAAAAAAAAGTGTATTTGATGAGATCATTGGATTGTACCAGAGTGGAGATGCCAGAATATCATCATTACTCTGAATTTTAGTTTCCTCACATAATTTTATATAGGAATGAAAAACATCATTCCAAAAAACATTTCCAGTCCTTTTAATCAATATTTTTGGCCAATCTGAACCAAACTTAAGAAGCTTATCAATTGGAGATATGGATTGTTCAAAAACTGGGATAAAAGCACTTTGTCCACCTCTAAACAATCTGTATATCCAAGATAGTTTCAAAGCATGGATAAAGTTATCTAAATTTACCATTCTGAGTCCAGCATCTTGGTAATCCTGCATAATATATAAACGTTTTATTTTATCTGGCTTATTATTCCATATATAACTAAAAAACATTCCGTTTAATGTATTTATAAAACCTCTGTTTGGTAAAGGAATATTTGAAAAGAGATGAATGAACTGTGAAAGAATAAAAGTCTTTATTACTGTGATTTTACCTAAAGGAGTTAAAGTTCGTTTGTTCCAATTTAGTAAGAGTTTCCTTGCTTTTTCCAAGGCGCATGTATAATTCATAGATGGGATTTTTTCCAAGTCAACTGAAAACTGCAGTCCTAGTAGCTTAAAGCTGTTTGTTCCCCATTCTAATTTCGAGGTTACGTTTAGTTTATCTCTAGAATGCTTTTTCCTGCCGATCCATATCACTTTAGTTTTTGTAGTATTCATTTTCAACCCCGAGAATGAGCCAAAAATTTCGATTGTATTTAGTGCAGCTTGTAAGGATTGGTCAGATCCATTTAATATAAGGGTGGTATCATCAGCAAATTGGCAGAGTTTAATATTATGATTTGCAATGATTAATCCTTTTATTTCTTTGTTTTGGGTGATCATATAGGTCATTATTTGAGTACATAAAATGAATAAATATGCAGCTATTGGATCACCCTGCTTGCAGCCTCTTTCAATTTTAAAAAATTCAGACTTTACACCTGCTTGTATAACTGAAGCAGTTATATTTTTATTTAAAATTTTGATCCATTCTATGAATCCTTGGCCAAAACCAAGTTTTTCGAAAACATTAAACATAAAACTCCATGATATTGAATCAAAGGCCTTCTCAAAGTCTATCAGCATCAACAATCCATCTATTTTGTTTTTTTTCAGTGTAATTCATGATATCATAAATTAATCTTGTTACTTCACCTATATATCGGCCTTGCATAAAACCACACTGAGATTCCGAAATTAAATAATGAAGAACTGTTTTTAATCTATTTGCCACAACAGTGGATATTAATTTGTACAAGACACAAAGTAATGAAATTGGTCTCCAGTTCTTTAGGAAATGCCTTGGCTTATCTCCTTTTGGTATACAATTTATAATTGATTGTCATAGTGTAACTGACAATGTCTTCTTTTGGTAGGATAAGTTAAAAGCTTTTAAAATTAAAGATTTCAGTTTACACTGGAACACCTTAAAAAATTCGGATGGAAAACCATCTATGCCTGGCGTTTTGTTGTTTTTCATACTTTTTAATGCATTTCCCAGTTCTGTCAAAGTAACTGGTCCTTCTAATTGCAATGCTTGAGAATGGGTTAATTTTTTAATTTGGGATAGATCAATGACTTCAGAAAGTTTAGTAGTATCCAGCTCTGAATCTTTGTTTTTGAATAATTTGACATAATATTCCTCAACTTGGTGCAATATTTTTTTCTGTTCTGTTATTATTTCTCCATTATCACAGCAAATCTTTCTGATAGTTTTATCCACATAGTGTTTATGCTCAAGGGAACAAAAATATTGAGATGGCTTTTCACCAAATTGCAGCCATTGTAACCGTGAGCATACAAAATTGCCTTTTAATTTTGATTCTCTTAGACTTCGTAATTTTTTCTTGAGATATCAATTTCTAATGTTGAATTTTTTAAAGCTTCATCTTTTTCAAAAGCGCCAATCTTATTAATTAGGTCTAATTCTAATGACCTTTCAGCTTTCTTCAGTGTTGATGCAAATTTTATAGTTTTAGCTCTAATTTTAAAAAGTATTATTTCAAGAAGGAGGTCTTCTTCAATTGTAAAAAATAAATCAAAATCAGAAGTAGAATTAAGAAAATCTAAGCTGTAAACTGGAACAGCATACTGTAATTTCACTTCCTGGATGGTATCGTTGACTAAATTCACATAGTCAGCATTTGTAAGCAAATTACAGTTCAGCTTCCATAATCCCTTACCTCTTTCAAATTTACTGATTTCCATATTTAACTCAAGAATTGAATGATCAGATCTATATCCTGGGAGAATGTTGCATTGACTAAGAAGGTCAGTAAAAGCATTAGAAACAATAAAATAGTCTAGGCGGGCTTGTTTTATCGGATTTTTGTGACGCCATGTGTATCTTCTCATATTAGGATGAAAGTGTCTAAAAGCATCTTTTAAGTTATGCAAATTTATTGTGTCTAGTAGAACCTCTCTTGATCTTGGATTGTTAATGCTGACATAATTTGAGCTATCCATCTGAGGACTCAACACTAAGTTGAAATCTCCGCACAATAGGAGATGATCCAAGGTATTTTCTTCAATTAAACTACTGATATCTTGAAAAAAGGATGGTGTGTCTGTATTAGGAGCATGTAAGTTTATAACTCGCAATGAGATTGAACCTATATTTATGTCCACATAGAGAAAGTTGCCATTATCATCAGATCCATGGTCTATTAGCTTATATTCAAAATTGTGTTGAAATAAGATGGCAACACCTCTTGAATTTGTCTTCTTGCCACTTATAAGACATTCACACTTTGACAGAGATCTAAGGCTGTTAATAATAAAAAAATAGTAAAATGTGTCTCCTAACTGTGAAATTTGCCCTAAGCTCAAGTAAATAATATATAAAATAAAAACTGAAAACCCCTACAAAACAGTGACACACGTCTCTCAGTAGCCAAACAGTCATATATAGTCCCAGACCTACTCATTGCCTCGCTTTCATTTCAGACACACGGAAAAGAGTCGGTTCTTAGTCGGTTGTTAGTCCTCAGACCATCGCAGACTAAAAATGTGCTGTCCCAGGCGTCCTGGGGAGGCCGGTTTGGATCGGTTAGGGTCGGTTACCCTTAGTCAGGGCTTAGTCCCAGACCTAGATTTTTGGGTCCCAGGACACCGCAGACGGTCTGAGGCTTCCTGGGACTAATGCAACCGACCCACTTTCTCACTCATGAAATTCATAAGCATCATATTTGAGTCTGGGATTAACAACCGGCCTCCTGGGACTAAGCTATGGAGTTCTGGGACAAAGGGTCGCAGGCGGCCTGGGACAACACATGACTCTGTAAATTTGGGTCTGAGGAGGCCTGAGGACGCCTGGGACTGGACATTTTGTTTATGGGCGGGAGATATGAATCGGTTGTGGTCATGAGAAATATCAAACATGTTTGATTTTTCACACGGCCTCAACCGACCACAACCGACCCGTACAAAAGGTCTGGGACTAAGCAAATATTTGAAACCGACCCCCAAAAACCCTTAATTGGGAGCCTTAGTCATACGGTGGAACACCCACATAAAAACACTTAAACACTTAAAACATTTAAAATGTAGTATGCTGGGTTAGATTTTAATGATGAGTTTGTTTGAAAGGTAGCTGCTCCTTTGATTAAGTACACAGAAGTTTATTGTAAAGTCAGATTTTCCAGAAAATGCAAAGAATTAAAAGAATATCCAACTTTATGACTCAAATTGTTTGTTTTGTATTTGTCAGGAGGTTTTTTTCCAAGGTAGTATTTTTCCATAAGATTTTTGGGTCCCAGGACACCACAGACGGTCTGAGGCTTCCTGGGACTAATGCAACCGACCCACTTTCTCACGCATGAAATTCATAAGCATCATATTTGAGTCTGGGATTAACAACCGGCCTCCTGGGACTAAGCTATGGAGGTCTGGGACTAAGGGTCGCAGGCGGCCTGGGACAACACTTGACTCTGTAAATTTGGGTCTGAGGAGGCCTGAGGACGCCTGGGACTGGACATGTTGTTTATGGGCGGGAGATATGAATCGGTTGTGGTCATGAGAAATATCAAACATGTTTGATTTTTCACACGGCCTCAACCGACCACAACCGACCCTTACAGAAGGTCTGGGACTAAGCAAATATTTGAAACCGACCCCCAAAAACCCTTAATCGGGAGCCTTAGTCATACGGTGGAACACCCACATAAAAACACTTAAACACTTAAAACATTTAAAATGTAGTATGCTGGGTTAGATTTTAATGATGAGTTTGTTTGAAAGGTAGCTGCTCCTTTGATTAAGTACACAGAAGATTATTGTAAAGTCAGATTTTCCAGAAAATGCAAAGAATTAAAAGAATATCCAACTTTATGACTCAAATTGCTTGTTTTGTATTTGTCAGGAGGTTTTTTCCAAGGTAGTATTTTTCCATAAGATTTTTGGGTCCCAGGACACCGCAGACGGTCTGAGGCTTCCTGGGACTAATGCAACCGACCCACTTTCTCACGCATAAAATTCATAAGCATCATATTTGAGTCTGGGATTAACAACCGGCCTCCTGGGACTAAGCTATGGAGGTCTGGGACTAAGGGTCGCAGGCGGCCTGGGACAACACATGACTCTGTAAATTTGGGTCTGAGGAGGCCTAAGGATGCCTGGGACTGGACATTTTGTTTATGGGCGGGAGATATGAATCGGTTGTGGTCATGAGAAATATCAAACATGTTTGATTTTTCACACGGCCTCAACCGACCACAACCGACCAATAAGGTATATTTTCTACGCACTCTGAATGGCATGCAGAATTTAAAACACTATGTAAATGTACCCACTGAACTAATTAATATGAAGAAGTTGTGAATACATTTCAATATTGAATGCATTTTGCTGAGGATGACTGGCAAATAACGTTTTGTTTGTTCTTGGCAGACTGGCCACTGAACTAAACCACAATCAATTGCTAGAAAATAATGTAGTGTTCACTCTTCATTATGCAAAAATAATGGAGAGTTGAAACAATGGAAGGGGCTCTCGTCTGGGTTTTATGTAATAATAGTCACATGATCATAGGAGTTTGGCTTGTGTTCATGTTGTTGAGTAGTCTGTTCAAACAAAATAACCCAGGACTGCACCAGGTTTGAGGCAAAATAGTGTAATAACACCAGATTGTGGATAATTTCATAATGCATTTTATAAAAATATAGACCAAGCTGAGGCTATTATAATGAACTGCCTTCTCTCTTTGTATACAGGGGGACTGTATCAACTCCTTTGTGATGAGTATCCCACTTCAATCTATGCCCCACTTACCACCCCATACTTCTGATATAATTAGAATTTAAATACCCCTTTATATTGACTTATTTTAAGGATTGAAAATGAGGTTCAAACATCTTAGACCTCCCTCTATGCAAAGTTGTAGGGTAGATTTTGTACAATTGAAGATATGTCGTCAGTTATGAACTGGGTGGCTTACATTATCACCAATGGGTCTTAATAGAATAGTTAATAATAGAGATTGTTTTGATTGTAGGACAAGTACGCAGGTGAATGTGTACAAGTTGCAGAGAACAGACGTGGAAAAAGGTACAAAATAAAATGTGGAGGTAATCTGGTTCTGCAATGATTTGAAAATGAAATGTAATGATTTGGGTGATATTTGTGTGAGGTTGAAGTTGTGTAATGTGAGGTGTAAAATTTCAAAACTGGGTAAAGCTTGTTGTCTCTACATATGAATTCTCTGCTTATTCCTAAAATACTATTCTTGTAGTTTGCTATAGTGTGCTCATACAAAGAAACAGTAGTTTTAATAAATATTAAAATGTATATAATCCCAGTTATGTGTCTCATTGTCTTGGGCAGGGAATGATTCATTGACTACCTATTTCAACACAAGATGTGCGATGGCTATTAAAAATATCTGAGAATTTACAGGAAATATGAACATGTATGATTATTATAGCTGTTGAAATTATGTCCATCTATTTGTCCATGGTAAGAACTCAGAATCTATACCTTAGATCTGGATAATATTATTAAAAAGAGAACATATTTTAAGCAGATACAACAACTTTGTGAAAATTAAAATAGGCCCCATGCCTCGGTCATTTTAACACGTTCTGTCTTAACCAGGAAGAACTAGAAAACATTGCATGGGAAACATTTGTATTTAAGTTATAGATGTGCTTGAGAGATGCAATTTAATATTGATTGTAATTTAGAATTCTTTCTTATTTAAAAAGTAACGTACAAAATAATAAGACAGATCAACAGGGGTGACTTGTGACAAGGCTATGTGTCATCACCCATATAACATTCTGTAAATGAAAAAACACATAGCAACATAAATATGCAGTTATATACTAAATATGCTTCTTCAATGGTGGTTATATACGATATAATAAATATGCCTGTGTCAATAAATATGCCACAACAGCCATGTTAGAAACACTTAAGGGGGCTTTCAGGTTTACCTTTTTTAAGTGATCCTTTGTTAAAATGTGAGTGAGCTGTATCTATTCCTGCTTTCAAATTTTAAGAAGAGATGTCACAATGCAGACAGAGCTCAAAAGAGTTGTATATTGGCCCTATATAAAGGTTAAGTTTGAAAGTTGAAAGGTTAAAGGGCATTCAGAATCACCCAGCCCTCTGACCTTAACTGAAAATTATACAACTAGAAGTTTAGAATTAAAAGTTTAATTTCTTAAATGTTGATGTTTAAAAGATTTTAAATAAGAATTATAAAACCGACACCTGCGCAGTCGACAAAAATGCGTCTCTGTGCATTTCGTGAATGTATTAATAGAGAAACTAATGTACGCTGTTCCAATCTACGAACATGGTTGTGCAGAATAATCTCAAAAATAAAATAGAAAACAAACAAAATCAGTGAATATTGAATAAAGCATCAATAATCGTTTTATAATAGAAATAAACTACTTTTGCTTAGACTTTATTCGGCCCTCGTCCTTTATTTGAAGTTCTTTTTGTGTTTGAATCGCCAATAAAGTCCGCGCATACATAGTTTATTTCTACAATGAAAACCCAACTGGGCTTATCATGTCTTGCCTCGAATCTGACCAATGACCTTCATATGACCATGCGAGGTCATGATTTGGAACTGCCTGTATGTTCATATCATGAGAGTTACTATCAGATTTGGGGATTCAGAACTTTTTCAGAATCTCTACTATTTTAAACACAATTGTACAAGTTAAAACATTCATGTCACTATCCTATGTACAGGTACATACATAGTGGTGTGTATAACCACTAAGAAATGTCAGCCTTGTGTCAATGGATCCTATTGTTATTGGCACGCTAAAGAACCTCAGAGACGTTAAGAATTGGTCATCCATGAGACTCTTTCTTGCAGTTAGGAGAATGTCAATCTATAAACCTTGGCTGTATTTTGCACACTAAAATTTCAGCAGCAAAGGAGATATTGCATATAAATACCATGCAATGCTATCAGAGGATCAGAGCTGAACATTGAGATAGCAGTTTAACTATATAACCCTGGACAAATCCTAGTCCTTAATCCCATCTCTCTATTACTGCTGCATGCAGTTGCTGTGATTTCAGGGTGATAACTCAATTTGGACACTTGACAAAAGTCAATACTTGACAAAACTGTTGAACTAGAATGTTCTTAGGCCTTGATACAAATCGTATCTCTCAGCTTTTGTCCCAGACGCCAACTTGTACATTATGTATAACAAAGAGATTTAATTACCTCCAAGGGGGTATTACTTTCATGACTGTTTGCCTGTCTGTTTATCAGAAGGATTACGCAAATATTACTGGCTGGAACTGCATGAAAAGTCAGATGGGTCTTGGTCCAAATTAGTTCAAATTTTTAAAAATGATCTAGATCACAGTGTGGCTGCAAAAAAAACAACATAATTCAGATTTTCCGATTTGCTTACTATTACGTGTCTTGGAGGAGGTATATGAATTAAATTTTGATAATTACCTAGTAGAGGTTGATAGATGTTCCTTTGTTAAGCACCTGTTTAACGTATTCACAATAAAGTATTTCAACCCCCACCCCCACCCCACCCCCCACCCCCCCAAAAAAAACAAAAAAACCCCTTAAGAATCCAGGTTTGTGGAACAGGAGAGAAACTAATAATCTCATTGGTCTAAACTTCACCATTTGTGTCACAGCTTTACCTAGTTATGTGGGACTCACCTCATAGTTGGCACTAAAGTTCTGAAACCAGTAAAATCAAACTCTAACCATTCAAGATTTCTGATGTAAAAGTTATAATGTGTGTGTACTGTATATGAAATGGACATGTACCACTAATGATCACTGCTTGGAACTAGAAATACCATTATTGAAAACTGGTTGGTTGGTTTTTTTGGGGGTTTTTTTGGTTTTTTTTTTGCGGGGGGGGGGGGGTGGGGGGGGGGGGTGCTTCCGGGCGTGCGTGAACTTAATTTGTAATTTACACTTATGTCAACGCATAATTTGCTCAAGGATATCCACACTCATTTACACAAAACAAGCAACACTAACGCTTTTTGTCTATCTCTGTGAGATTACTATGAAGAGCAATTTCAAAGATTACAACAAGAAGCACACCTGTGCGGTTTGTAAAGCTATATTTTCTTTTAATTTGACAAGTGGATACTGAAATTGATTCTCCGTTTTTGTGCTGTTTCGCCTTAATGTCAGTCCTCTGAATAAAGGGGAGATTAATCATTATAAAAGTCAAATTAGAATAGAGTATAACAAGAGTGTGATAACCATAAATTTGCAGTCAAATCATCTTCAAAACTGTACACAAACGTCTGGCATTCCTATATTATTTATATATAAGTGTGTTAGGACAGCTAAGCTCACCAGAAAGTCTTGATATTCTGATAATGTTAAAGCCAGTATACCTAAGAGTACATAATCCAAAATTGTTTTTATTTCCAAGTGACTCAAGCTTCATGCAAGGCTAAGGGTGGGGTTGATTATCAGAAAATTGTTGTAATAAATTGCTAGGCATGTCTATTAAGTTACAGCAGTTTTGCGACGTATGTGTTTTATCATTTCATCTGTGTGAACACAGTTATATATGGCCCTACATATATCCTGGCACTTATATAAGTATGATAATCATACATGTTGTTTTATTTAAATAAAACAATAAATTATATGGGAATATTGCATGCTTTATTTACACTGGATCTTCGTGTCTCAGCTGACGTAATTTCATATGAAGTTACCTATTGTGTCAGAAAAAATTGGTATTATACTTGTGAACGTCCACCATATATATCTTTGCATGTACAAAGGTCAAACTAGGTTTTTTGCGTCCTGTGCCATGGTCAAAGTCATATTTGGACAGACCCTAAGCATTACTGTTTGTCAGAGTGAAACCCACATATAGGTGACAGTCTGTGAAGAGATACCAAACTTGCCAACCACCAGCGGCCGGATTCACAAAGATTCTTAAGTAAGAATTCTTACTTAAGTACAACATCTGTGGTTAAATACATGTATAACCACAAATGTTGTACTTAAGTAAGAATTCTTACTTAAGAATCTTTCTGTATCCCAGCCCAGAACAATGACATAATATCTCTTTGCATAAAGGTACAGGACAAATATTAACATATCTCTATTAAATGGCCATTTATTGGTGTTTTGGTTGGTGGTAAATATTGCCAATAATCAAGTGTATATGTCAGATTACAAGGCTCTTAACCATATAGTATAATTATTTAGTATCAGTTATTAATCATCACTTGTGTGTTCGTTGAAGGATACAAGGATGTACGTAGCACTATATCAGCTTTATCACATCACAGCCTTTAAAGGTTAAGCAGTGTTGTTTTCACCTATGGCATCTGGTTGGTTGGGCTGTCTGACAGCAGGGCGGGCAGGCGACAGTAAAGATATTGCCGGGCAGTGTCTCAGAAACCCTGAGAGTGGGACTGTGCAACATCATGGTGTAATCTTAGCTTCACTTTTTACCTTGCTGTAATGACACTTGACTTAAATATCTTGTCCAGGCTATATCTCAGAAACTGCATGGTGCAGGAAGTTCATATGTGCCAGGGATATTGGTTTGGGGAATGTAGTTGTAAAATGTCGCGGCGTGACCTTGATTTTACCTTACTGCAGTGGCCTTGACCTTTGAAATTTTGTCTATTTCCCGGAGCAATGGTAAGATGTAGAAAGTTGTTACAAGGCAGGTGTATTGTTTGGGGATGTGCGTCATGGTGTGAACTTTGACCTTGGCTAGAATGTTTTCTTTTGCCACATTTGAAACATATTTGCCCTCTTCTCCTATCTTAAAGATAATTTGGATTACAACAACTGATTATTATGTATGCTTTTACCAAATTGTGCTATCTTCGTTGACATCTATACGTTAATTAATATATAAAACAATTTTTAAATTTTACAGTTTCCTTTACACTTGCATAAGTTTTAGATTATAAATGAATGCTGTCATCTTGCTATTAAACTGTCTTGTTTTAACATTTTTCTTTGCATATATGTTCTCTATCTCTTAATTATCCTGCACCATTGCATAACTTACACTATCTGTTCTGAGAGACTACTTATATTGTACTTTTTCATCGCTTCTATATCATGATGTCCATTGCTATTTCTCAAAGCTGTGGGGTGTAGGCATAATTGATCCTTTTTTCAATTATTTATGGTTGCAAAGAAACTGTTAACTTTCATATTGCTAAATATTTTCAGTTGTAGTCAGTCACATAATTTCATTGGCCATTGATAAAAAAATATTTCTGGGCCGTTTTTGTTGGCCCACGGAGAGTTAAAACAAGAGAATATATATAGGATATCATTCCATGGATATTCTGAGTTTAAGTTACCAGGGGTAACATTCACTAATGGTCTAAAGTCCTATGCAAAAATAATTTAACTTTTCACTCAAAGCTTCTATATTGTTTTCCCATCTGAGGTTTTGATGTCCATGGTGGCATAGTGGTTTGCAAGTTTGGCTTCACAGGCAGTCGCCTCTGTGTGTGTTCGACGCCCACAAGTGACAATGCTGAGGATCTGTACCAATATGACCCTGGTTAATGAAAGGGACGTAAAACCCCAACTTTAACTCAGCTGAGGTTTTGCTCAATTTAGGAATTCTAAAATGAGTCTTAGCTGAAGGCAGAAGCTCAGAAGAGATTCCATCTTCCTATCAAGATTTTGTGAGCTATCCAGGAAACCCAAATGTCAAGATATTGTGAGCTATCCAGAAACCCAAATATCAAGACTTTGTGAGCTATCCAGAAACCCAAATATCAAGACTTTGTGAGCTATCTAGAAACCCAAATAGTCTGTGAGTCAGGACTACAAGTTTGGCCCAGCGGTACCATTTCAGGGAATAATTGTTTTAGTGATTTTTGATGAGGTACACACTTCTAGTTATAGAATACTAGTATATGTGACAGAATTGCATTGGTTGTAGCTTATTGTGTGTTATCACATGATATATAAACTTGCTCAGAATCACGTTTTTTGAAAAGAAGATATAGCCCAAATAATGTGTCTGACTTCAAAATAATGATTCTCACTTCTTATTGACCATATCCCTTTTATAATTGGTAGCACGTTTATTGATAATATGTTATTAGATACAGAAGTCTTCTTCAAGTTAGTAAAGGTGACACATAACCCCAGTATTAAAGTCAGTGTGTATACAAATGCATTGTGCGTAAGGACTGGTTTTTATGAAATAATAAGTCTAATTTCTCTGATGTCTTTCCTGAAACTTACTGGTATAAAGACTGCCAAAATTTGAAAAACTGGTGTTTATATTTGCGCAAACAATAGTAGCCATAACTATGATACTTTTGCCAGGTCATTTAGATGCATTGGTCTCGAAAACAATCACATTAAGAGAAACCAGTGCATAAGATAATTACGGCAAAGCTCTGTTATTGCCCTGTGCAAATGCACTGTGTACCTGACTGTGCTCAAATTGCTTAAATGTCATTTGTTGATAGACAGTAGCATTTTGTCCATTATGACAGCACAAGGTATTACATCACTTGTGGTGTCATTAAGGTGTGATGTCATGGTGTTGACTTTGACATTACATTGTATGGTACCATCACATTTGTACCATCAAAACTTGTATTTTTGTGTATTAAAATGGCTAGATGGTTTTAATATACAAAATATGTAATGATCAACCTTTAATGGATGTGCATTATTAATGCAAACTGTTGTGGTGCACAGTAAGATACTGCTGTATGAATTTACTGTATATAGCACAACTTTTCAACCATCAAGGTTAAAAAATAATGAGGAAGCAGTTTGAGCTGCGGTAAACCTCATTTGTCAATGGGTCAACCCATTTGGAAAGATGTAGGACCTGGTTAGCATCTCCACCACCAAGGCAGTCCCCAAAAGCATTGTCTCTGACCTTATGAAGGCACACACAACTGGTAAAACTTACTATATAAACCTTCAAAGTTGAGAAACTGGAAAAAGTTTCACCATCTAAGAATTTTTGTGATTCTTATGATGAAAACCAAGAAGAATTTGTGCAAGGAAAGAGAAGTAAAGTTAAATTTGAGGGTATGCATATTGTAAGCAGACAGCTCTCTGCTGACATCATAGTGATGGCACAAGGACAAAGTCTATGTATGGAAGGTATCCTTTTTCATCGTCTCGGCTATTTGCTCATTGTATGATACACACGAGAAGGATTACTAAGAAAGAAAAATAATGCTACTTTGGCCACAGCCTTTTTAGAAAAATATAAAACAAATCTCAGTAATTGATGGAATGGACTTGGTACAAAGAATGAAAGTGATCAAGTTACTTTTGAAGAAATTGCCACATCAATTTATGAGAATGTCTCTGATGGAAGGTAGTCATAGTAGCAGAATAGATGTTCCATTTGACACATACAAGAAAGATATTAAGCATAATGGAAGATCCCTACAAAGTGCTGAGGATATTCATGAGTTGCAAGTCATCACAAGCATACAGAACATAAAGGCAGTGGAGGATTTTCCTAACCCAAGTCAGTGCTTTTGTCTAATCTTTGTAAACTCTTGTTTGGAGTTCTTCAAGGTTCTATTTTGGACCCTTTGCTGTTTTTACTGTTTACTACTGCCCCCCCCCCCCCCCCCTCAGCTTGGTGATTTGTAAACACAAAGGTATTAAGTTTCATTTGTAACTGATGACACCCATCATTTTGTGCATTTGTGTCACAAGAATGCCTCCTCTGCCTTTGAACAGATGAACAGCTGCATTCATGCTGTAAAAGGGTTGAAGTCAAAAAGTAAACTTACATGGTTTCCCAATAAGACTTAGTTTTTACTCTTTCGTTCAAAAAGGTAGGTTGAAAGCATGTTTCCGAATTGACATCTTCGGTAGCCCACTTTTCCTAGCTGAGTCGGTCAAGAACCTGGGTGTGTGGTTCAAGTCTGATTTTTCATTGTCTAAACATTCTCAGAGTGTCTGCAAAAGTTGTTTATGCAACTAAGGGACTTAAGGCTGGTCAGGCAGTTTCTAACTCATGATGCTTCTTTCTATACTTGTGGCCAATGTTCTTGTCAGTAGTAGTTGGATTACTGTAATTCACTTTTCAAGTTCCATTTATGTAAATTACAATATATCCAAGATGGTGCAGGTAGAATTATATCGAACACTGGTATAAAAAGAAGTATTAACTCCAGTTCTTAAGAAATTGCATTCATATCACTCATATTTTAAGGGGGGCTATGGTGGCACAGTGGTAACACACTGGCCTCCCAACTATTCAAGTCCTGGCCTGACTTCATGTGGGAAAGCTGGTAGTTGCTTGCCATTCATAGTGCAGAACTGGTTTCCTCTGCCCTTTCAACTACCCGTCACAATATAACTGATAAGGTACTAAGCATGATGAAAAACACTTAATAATAAACATTCTTTTTTTTTAACACAGCTACACTCCAAGTTTTTCCAGATAGGTTTTCTGAAGTATTTTGCTCAATATCTTTCTTCTTAGCTTAGTTCTTATTGTACCAGACAGGGGGTGTTGGTAATTGCCTTGTTGATCCAATGTTTCATCCATCTATGCACACATTTTGGTTATAGGTTGCTTTTGATATTCCCACTGTGTGGAATGCTCTTCCTGATGAGATTCTTGCACCACCTATTGCCTCTTTCAGAAACATCAAATCCTACCTCTCCACCAAGGCATACCTACCTTAGTCTTGATATCTTCCAGGCATTCATCTTGATGTTTGGCCCCTTTCCATCACTGGATCCTGAAATTGGATGACAGTTTGGTGCTGTCGCTCCTTAGAGTCCCTTAAGTAAATGAGAGATTAACCACAACAAAAGTGCAACTAGAAACTGTGTCTCATGGCAGTGTATGCCTGGAAAGAACATTGTGTAACCTAACATACAGAGGATTCTTCAAATTGACTGGTGATGCAGCCAAGATATCTTTGTTAATGGCATTAAAGAGGATATATATGTGCTATTTGTATCAGCTACAGGATGATCTACCCTTCTGTATGCGAGTACCAAGCCAAAATGTCAAATCTTTACCTTAAATTTGACCTTTAGGAGGCTTTCATTGGTCTTATAGTTGAAGACTACAGCCACAAAACAACAGTCTTTGAGGTCTTACCCACAGTTACCCACATCCCAAATTTGAAAGGTAAAGGGTGGAAACTGGAGAGTTGAGGGAACAATGCTGAGCAGTTGATGAAACACTGGATGGAAGGCCAGCCAGAACCTGATACTGTCCTCATTCTGTTGGCCTCTTACTGCACAAAAAAGTTCATTCCCAATATGTGTATTTTGCAATAGACTCAGGTGCATTGACATGAAGGATCCAATAATTGAGAGAGTTCAGAGGAAGTGGTTACTAATGAAGGTGACTTTTATGATTAATAGGTTTAGAGTCACAATAAAGTGTTGCAATTTTATATATACTGTGAAATAAGCTTCCTCTTGATTGTTTATAGTGTTAGAGAAATATTAATAAAGATTTGAGCACTTAACTAATGCTAATTGCACCCTGAGTTATGTATCCTCATACATTTGTTATAGTGTTTCTACAAATATATAAAAGATGTTCTATTTGAACAATTTTAAAGGTAAAGTAATTGTATTGTTCACAAATTAAGTGTTATATTTTAATACATGTAAATCTGGGTTTAAATATTTTAGTAACTTAATTGAATAAATTATGACATTGATAAAACACAAGAAATCATGCCAAAAAGTTGTTGTACCATTTAGAGTTAGGGATAAGATTGTCTGCTGTACTGAGGTGAATATAGATTTTACAGAATATATAATCAGTTGCTTGAATTTCTAGATTAATTCTTAATAAATCCAGTGTGATACTATATGATATAGAGTTATCTTAAGCATTTGAAACATTTCTAAAGTAATTAACCTTTTTTATCAAATACAAAATAATTTATTTCTGCCTGAAATCAGGCATGTACTTGAATTACCACCGTGACGGTGACCAATAAAACTGTTTTAAATGTAAATTTAAAAACACTATTTGATGAGAAGGGTTTTAACCTTATTATCATTGTGGCAAATTGTAACGTTGAAGGGTTAATTTTGACCAAATTCCAATAAGTTGAGTATGTGTGCATTATATTCATATTACCCTATTTTATGAAACATTCAAATTGGGAGAGTGGTATAAAATCCATGATAGCATACATAAAGCTACCACTGATACACTGCTATCATATTTTCCAAAAATTATCATAAGCATTATTCCCTAATTTGGTACCGACCAACCATGCTGGCTCATGGACTAAAAGTGGAAAATGATTATGTCACCCTTCGTGTAGTCTTATATTTAAACCAAGACTTAGAGAAATAAAGAAAAAAAGACTCTGATTTACAACCGATAAAAACTAACAAGTCTCAAACAAATCTAAAAGATCTGAGGAAATCAACTCGCATTTGAGATTTAATAACCCAGTCCAAGACTTACTTGATCACTCAAAGGCCATGCAAGGTCAATCCTGTACACAAATGTAAAGGATTTTACTGGAAGTAAAAAGGTAATCATTCAGTGTAAGTAATACTGCATGCATAATAAATGAAGACAGTCCCTGTCACTAAAGATGCTCTGTGAAAAAAAGAAGACTTTTTATCATCTGTTTCAAAAGTATTGGGGGAAGAGAATGTCTGGAGTATGAAAAATGTGACAAGGAAACAAGATATTTAAATTACACACCTGCATTGATGGCTGTGAAATGTTTATATATTATCTAGGCTCCTAACCTTGCTCAAGTCTAATTTGTACCAAAACCTTTGCAAACATGTACACAAAGGATTTGTATATATAAAACACTGCTGCATAATAGAAGATACCAGTTCATTAAACATTCCAGCAGTTATGGTATTGTAAAAGCCAGTATATGAAAGAGTACATTCTGTAAACCAAATGTTTTTTTTTCTAAATTACAAAGACAACAGAGTCTTAAACAAGGCTACCATGTCCATTAAAAATAAATAAAAATAAATTATAGTTATACCAGGGCAAATTCCATACAAAAGATGTTTTGAACTACAGATCAGATCATGCCTCTTTTGTAGCACATAAATTATTTAGATCACCTTTCTGGCAAGTGTAACTGAAATGACGAAGAATTATTCTCAGACATGTCGGGGTTGGGAGGGTTAAAGTATTAGCTAGAGGTGTAAAATTGTGTAAGTGTACAATGAATTTGATTTGTAGGGGTAGATTAGCCTTGCGCAACTCTCAAGTTGTTCCAAAAGAATTTTTAAAGCATGAACACTTTGGTTGTCTTTTGTCTACTCCTTGTGTAAGATATAGTACATATAAGACAAAACTGTCCAGATAAAAGGTTCTGGAAGTTCAATTCTATCCATCTGTACATAACTAAAAAAATACTTTGGCCACAGCTTTACTTTTTGGTGCTACGACGGTTTGAAATGATTTACCTGATGAGGTCCATCCTGTCCTAACTCTTGCCTGTTCAGAAAAAAGCTAAAATCTTATCTCTTCAAAAAGGCTTTCCCGCCTTAGCATCTAATCTATCCAGCATCTCCATGGTATTGGACTCGGCGAAGGCTATGTAATGATTATTTTTGAACTCATAGAGACAATGGAAAACTTGGAAGCATTGCTGGCCACAGATTGTAGCCAATTAGATGCATACTACAAGGCCAAACAAGAATGGGAAGATTTTCAAAAGTTAAAACAAAAGGGCTCAATTTTATGGTCAAAAGCTCAATGGGTTGAAGATGGGGAACAAAATAGCAATTTCTTCCTAAGTCTTGAGAAAAGAAATTATAATATGAAGCACATTAAAAAGCTCATACAAAGCACATTAAAAAGCTCATACAAAGAACGAACATAATAACTGACCCAGTAACTATATTAAAAGAACAAAAATGATACTATAATAATCTTTACTCATCAAAGCAACATCATTTTGAAAATGTCAGTGAAATAGAATATCACTTTTTGAGAAATACGGCCATTCCAAAACTTTCAGATGATGAAAGATATTTTTGTGATCAAAAGCTACAGTCAAGTGACTATGGCTGTGCTTTAAAAATCTTGCCAATAATAAATCCCCTGGGTCTAATGGTTCGACAACAAACTTTTACAAATTTTTCTGGCCAGATATTCGAGACTTACTGGTGGCAAGCTACAACTATACTTATGATAACAAGGAACTTTCACAAGAGCAAAAAATAGCAGTATTAAATTTACGTCCTAAAAAGGATAAAGACCTGCGTTTCTTAAAGAACTGGCATCCTGTAAGTCTACTTAACACCGACTACAAAATTTTAACAAAGGCCTTAGCACAAAAATTGCAGAATGTGATTGGCCAGATAGTTAACCATGATCAAATTGGATATATTAAAGGCCGCTTTATTGCTGAAACCATCCGTACAATACATGATATTGTGTATTTAACAGAAGAACAAAATATGAATGGCTTTATTACATTAATAGATTTTGAGAAAGCATTTGATAGTATTGAGTGGAATTTTCTGTTTAAATGCTTAAAAACATTTAAGTTTGGAGATTCATTTCTACATTGGATAAAAATTTTATATACAGATATAAAATCATGTGTTATTAACAATGTGTATTACTCTGAATGTTTTAAATTGTCTCGATCAAGAAGACAAGGTTGTCCTATTTCGGCCCTCTTGTTTATTTTAGTTGCAGAAATATTAGCAATAGCCATTAGAACAAATAAAAATATTCATGGCCTCCAATTTAATATCAAGATAAATTATACATAAAAGATTGCTCAATTAGCAGATGACACTACTCTCTTCTTAGCTGATCTCAATTCAATTGCTCAGAAAACCATAACTTTATCAGGTAATCTGAAAAAGATCACTTATAACATGGGACCCTTTAAAGCTCTAGGAATTTGGTTTTCAAATAATCTTAATGACGTAATTGACTTGAAGTATTCTCCAAGAATTGAAAAAGTTTAAACACTGCTTCAGATCTGGTTGGGTAGACACCGGTCACTGAAAAGCAAGATAACAAGTTTAAGAACGCTAATAGTTCCACAGATTTTAATTTTGTTTGCAGTTTTGTTTGCTCCATTTTGTATTCTTGAAAAAGTAGATAAAGTACTTCTGTCTTTTCTTTGGAACAACAAAACACCAAAGATAAAAAGAGAAACCATCATTGCAAGTATTGAGGAAGGGGGCCTGAAAATGCCTGACATATTTGAAATAAATAAAGCAGCAAAAATCACATGGGTAAAGCGTTTAGCAATTGAGACAGATGGTAAATGGAAAGATTTAATGTACAAGTTATTAAACATAGATCGACAACATTTTGTATTTAAAATGACTCCAGCATATGTCGATGCATGTAAAACAAAATTTCATAAACAATTAATGAAGAGCTCACAGGATATCTATAAAAAGACTGCACCATCATCATATAATGAAATATTAAACGAATATATTTTTCACTCGAGCTTAATAACTTTAGGCAATGATGCACTGAATGTTCAAAAGTTTGGATCTTTCTATAAACAAAATAACTTTCTTAAACTTATAGATATTTTTGATAAAACTACATGTAATATAATGGTAAAACAGGCATTAGAAACCAAATTTAAGTGTTGCTTAAACTACATGCAGTTTTTTATGTTAAAAAGTGCTATTCCAGCATTATGGATTAAAAAGCTAAAGTCTTCATCAACTGAAAACATTGATAGGTCGCCAGACTCAATATTTATAAAATTAGGACATAAGCTAGTTAATATTGAACATATGAAAACTAAGGATATTTATGCACAGTTACTCAGTAAGAAAACCATTTTACTGTCAGCGATAAATGTATAGACAAACCTATTTCCTTTTCTAGAAAACTATTCATGGAAAGAAACATTTTTGCTATCCTTTAAACTATCAATTGACCCCTTCTATCAAAGCTTTCAGTACAAAATTTTGAATAGAATATTAAACTGCAGAGAAAATCTTTTTAAATGGAAATTAACCAGTGATCCAAACTGCAGTTCATGCACAGCAGTAGATACAATAGAACACCACTTGTATTATTGTAATGTGAGTTTAAAGTTTTGGAAACAACTGTCAGAATGGCTGAAAAGTATCTTGGACATTAAATTTAACTTTACAGTATGTGAAATACTTTTTGGATTTTGGCCATCAGATAATATAATTTTTGAAACAATCAACTACCTGATGCTTATTGGAAAATGGTTTTTGAACAATAAAAAGAGTAAGAATAAAGAGGTGCATTTTTCCGAATATTTAGTTTTCATAAAATCAAAATTAGAAGTCATACTGGAAGCGAACAATAATAATAATAAATTATTCTTTATATTACTTGATAAAATACTAAACAGCCTACGGTGAACCAATTCGTTGCAAAAAAGAAAGCGTTTTACATTTGTTTTCACCATAACTGATGTTGTTTATAGTCAGAATTGCAAATTTAATAAGTAAATTAAATTTTTATAAGTTAATACCCTATCCAATGGACAATTGCTTTTCCGGTTGGTGCGACCGGTCCCGCCAAATGTCAGAAAAAGACGTCCTGTATATACTACTGGCAGGACCGGTCACAGAGTGTGCATTCGCCAGGTGGCGCATCGTACTTCATTTCCTGTTTACACCTTTTGACGTCATAGCATCTTTTTCGTGTCTAATCCTAGTAAGACCCCTAGTAAGCTGATAGCGGGGCCAGTTGGGTGGGCCTTGCCTGTCCATTGGATAGGGTATTAACTTATAAAAATTTAATTTACTTATTAAATTTGCAATTTTATTGCGTTAATACATCCTATCCAATGGACAATTGCTGAATAACTACCGCTTGGTAGGCGGGTAAGCAGCTAGGGACTTCTATGAACTCATAACAAAACAAAACAGTACAGGCCCATTTGACCTAGGGTCAGAGAACCCTGACAGGTCAAGGTCGGCCACCAACTCACCGGTTAACCGGGAGTCTACCAACGTTGCCCCCCCCCCCCTTTTTCTTCCCTTCCAGAGTCGGTTTGAGAAGGGAAAGATAGAGAGAGAGGGGCTGAGTTCAGTCCCAGAAGAAATAAACTTCCCAAGGGAAGCAAGTCACAGTTTTTTTTTTGTTTTTTTTTTGAAAATATATGTACATTCAGCATATTTACATTATGTACATATCTAACATGTCTACAATATGTACATATTTACATATATACAACATCCCCTCACTTCTGGGCCTGGTGGTGCACCTGTTGGGCAGCCACTACAGGTCCCAGGTGGAAGAGCTCCGAGTCAGCCCAGGCAACATCCTTCAAATAGAATTGGGTGAAGGTGTTGTGAGATTTCCAGTGGCAGGCTGACAAGATCTGATCTAAGGAAATCCCTGATTGGAAAGCCTTAGAGGCAGCAAATGCCCTAACATCATGGGCTTTAACCTGATGTAAGGTGAGAGCCTCCTGGTCAGAGAGCTCATAGCACAGAACCACAGTCTGTTTGATCCATGAGGAGATGGTGGCAGGTGAGATGTCTTTATCAAAACCCTTCTTGAAGGAGATAAAGACTAACTCCTTATACTGCCTGAGGTCTGCAGTCCTGTCCAAGTAGTAGCGCAGGGCTCTAACTGGACATAGGGACCTGTCACCCTTGAGTGACCTATCCAGAGATGGTGCCAGGGCTGGGATGACCACTGGTGCCACACTATCTGGACCTTCCTTAGCCAGCTGGTTCTTGGATAGGAAGCTGGGTGAGGGGTACAAAGACACCTTAGACCAGTCTGACTGGTGTCTGATGTTCTTATGTAACCAAGCATGGATCTCACTCCTGCGTTTACCTGAACCCAAAGCCAGCAAGAAAACAGTCTTGAAAGTTAGATGTTTCAAGGAGGCCTCTTTCAGGGGTTCAAAAGAAGCCTTTGTGAGCTGATGTAAAACCAGTGAAAGGTTCCAAGAGGGGATGCCCCTCCTGCCCTTAGGTCTGTCTCTATGGAAACTATCCAGGAGATGAGTGAGATTCTCATCTTTGCTGACATTAATGGTGGAATTGCCCAGTTTGTCAGCAATGGCTGATCTGTAGCCATCAATAGTGCCTGGTTGTAACTTCTTGTCCTGAAACAAGTGCAGGAGGAAGTCAGCAATGGCTTTCAGAGGTGGTGCCCTGAAGTCCACCTGATTACTGAGGCACCACTTTGTAAAAATGGTCCACTTTGCCTCATAGACAGATCTGGTTGATCTTCTTTGAGGAGCCTCAATTCGTGCTGCCACTGCCTCAGAGAAGCCTTGCTCCTTGATTGCTGAGGCTCTAGGAGCCAGGCATGTAGGTTCAGATTCGACAGGTTCCTGTGAAGGACCTGGTTGAATGGCTGAGACACTAGGTTGGGTATGCTGGACAGACACAGTGGGATCTGGCTTGACATTGCTACCAGGTCCCAGAACCAGGGCATGTTGGGCCACCCTGGGGCAATCAGAATAATTCTGTTGCAGGGGTAGTCCTGGAGCTTCTCCACCACTTTGCCCAAGATGGCTGCCGGTGGGAAGGCATATGGGTCCAGGTCCTCCCAGGAGAGGCTGAGTGCATAAACTGCCCAAGCCTGGGGGTCTGGTACCGGTGATACAAACTGTGGTAGTTTGTTGTTGAACCTGGTGGCAAACAGGTCCACTTGTGGCTGGTGCCACCTTGAGCATACAGCCTGGAACACTGCTGGATGAAGTGACCACTCTGTTTGAATGGTCTGGCCAAGTCTGGATAGCTTGTCTGCTATCACGTTCAGCCGGCCGGGGATGTGACGTGCTCTGAGGGTTACCTGCTGTCTGGTGCACCAGGACAGGATTCTCCACAGTAGGGCACACAGTGACCCCGACTTCATCCCCCCTTCTTTGTTGATATAGGCAACCACTGTTGTGTTGTCTGTAGCTATCAACACTGTCTTGTTGCAGACCAGGG
This sequence comes from Sabellastarte sp. h YS-2021, assembly GCA_964017235.1. Taxonomy (NCBI): domain Eukaryota; kingdom Metazoa; phylum Annelida; class Polychaeta; order Sabellida; family Sabellidae; genus Sabellastarte; species Sabellastarte sp. h YS-2021. Next base: position 78,858,061 of record OZ024934.1, on the reverse strand, counting down.
TTCGAAACTCCTTTAGAGCTAGAAATACCGCTTTTAGCTCTAAGTGGTTTATGTGTAACTTGCTCTCTGGAAGGGACCAAGTTCCTCTTGCAGTGTGGTCGTCCAAGTGAGCGCCCCACCCTTCGTTTGATGCGTCTGTAAAAATCTGCAGAGCATGTTTTAGAGGGTGTAATGGTTGACCTAGTAGCACATTGCTTTCCTCCAGCCACCACCTTAGATGGGGGTGGAGGGACTTGGGAACCGGTATCACCTTTTCCAGTGATTCTGGGACCCTCCAGTTGTTTTTTAAGTGCCACTGTATGGGTCTCATGTGTAGTCGACCTAAGTGGACTTGCTTTTCTGTTGCTGTGAGTAGACCTATGAGGGACATGAATTGTCGGACCGGGCAAAGCGGATCCGACAATATTGATCTGATCTTGTGTGTCAAGGCCTGCCAACGCTCTTCTGTTGGTCTGACCTTGCCCTCTTTCAGGTCGAACTGGTAACCTACGAAGTTGAAGACCTGTTTGGAAACCAGTTCTGACTTTTCCTTGTTCACCAGCCACCCTAATTCCTGACAAAGTGTGACTAGGGTTTGAGTATGCTGGAGACAGGTGTGGTGGGTAGAGGCTCTCACCAGCCAGTCGTCTAGGTACTGGTGGATCCTTATACCCTTCTGAAGTGCCATGAGTTTGACCTCTTTGGCCACCACTGTGAACTCCATGGGAGCTGTGGACAGACCAAAGGGTAGGGCCTTGAACTGGTAGACCCGACCCTGGATGTGAAAACGCATGTACTTCCTGGACTGACTGTGAATTGGTATGTGGAAGTATGCGTCTTTGAAATCTATGGATGTGACCCACTCCCCTACTTGGAGGGAGGTTCTTATTGTCTCTGGGGTTTCCATCTTGAACGTCTCTGTGTTTAAAAAGGTGTTCAAGGTGCTCAGGTCTAGGATCGGTCTCCACCGGTTGTTGGGTTTGGGTACCAAAAATAGCCGGTTGTAAAACCCCAGTGAGTTTTGATTCTCCACCGGTTCGACTGCATTCTTGTTTATCAGCTGATACAGTGCCTCTAACAGGAAGGACTGTTTGGTTGGATTGTGGTAGTTGCTTATTACAGTCGGTGACCTTGTCAAGTGGGGTCTGAACCGGAAGGGAAGCGTGTAACCTTCCCTCAGTATGTTTACCACTTTTGGACTGGAACCCAGGGTTTCCCATTTCTCCCAACACTGCTGTAACCTTGCCCCTACAGGAGGATCTATAACAGCATGTTGGGCATTGGTGACAAGATTTACAGAACTCAAGTGACCTACACAAAAAACATTTTTGACATATTTTATTTTTGTGTACAATTGACATGCATTGGGATTTACACCTTTCCTTTGTGGCAACCCGGTGACAATAGGAACACTTGCAACACAAGAGTCTACATTTAAAGTCACTTTGCTGGTTTTCTGGTCTGTCACTGGAGGTGGGTTCAAACCCTCCATCTTGTCGGATACAATTACAGAGTCCTTCAATCCGACCACATTTGAAACACAATAATTGTCATTTATGCTTCTTAAACCCTTTGGCCGGCTTTTGGTTGAAGTTTGAGGCTTTACCTCCACCTTTCTGACCAGTTTGCCGGTCTCTGATTTATTTCCAAGCCGGTGTAGTGGGCTTCTGGTCCAGCTGGTGTGAAGATCTAGTACTGGAGGGAACATACGGATGAAAACGTCCGGGTTTCCTCTGTGTGTTACCCACAGAACGCCTCTCCTCACTACGTGAAATCTCATCTTCTGCCTTGACCAGTAAGCTGTCCGGGAACAATGAGAGTAGGTGTACTGGAGATGTGCGTAATGCAGTGAGGGTGTCAGGTTTAACTCCACCACGTATAAACTCCAAATAGCTATCCCGACGTGCCAGAGTGAGGTTGGCCATGCTGATGAAAACTCCCTCTGAGAGATCCTGCATGGTACGCTGCATAGCTTGGGAAATTGACCGGTTAAAGGTCACCAGATATTCCAGCTCTTCAACAGCCTGCTGCGTTCCTTCAGCACTCTTGCCCTTTGAAGAATCTGACCGGAGAGACTTCAGCTGGGTAACCATGGAATCCTGTACTTTAGTCAGACATCTAGATAACCCAGCAGCGTCATTACACATCACGGCTTGCTCCCTGAACGCCTTCTCCCACCTTCTAAGGGTATCCTGACTGAACGTACGGGAAGCTGGAGCAGAAGGTAAACTTCTTCTTGCGACCCTAGAGAACATGCTGTTCAGCTTTGCCGGTTCCGGAGACCAGTGGGATACAGCCTGGGTAGACCCGTCTCCCTTCTTAACTGCTTGCATATCATACCACTTTAAAGAGCGTGGAGTCTTTACAAACTGGTCACGTAGCAGTCCACTGGTTTCAGAATTTCTAGAGGGATAACCTTCAGCAATAGATACATTCAGTTTCTCCAGTTTTTTGCAGAGCCATTCATCGACCGGCAATTTAACTGACACTTTACCGGTAGTCTTCACTCTGGAACTGGCAAAAGGGTTATCATCCATAGAGGCAGCTGAGTTGTCATAATCCGGGATGTGATGCCAGTTCATGAAACTTCTAACCCCTCTAATAGTTTCCCTGTAATTGGCGTCTTCAGAGAGGTCCTGATCTGTAGCCGTGTCCGGTAAATCACCCTGGCAGTGAACACTAGCCGGTGATGCCAGTCCCGCATCCAACTCAGCCTCACTATCAGATTCCCTAGCAACCTCAGAGTTCTGGCCAATGGGATGCGACTGGTTATGCAGCGTAGTTTCAGCACCGGCAGGCAGAACCTCAGGACCCGCACCAGGAGCCTGTGCAGGCTGGGTGGCCGTCCCTGCACCGGGAACCAGTAAAGGTTGGGTGGCTAACACTTCAGAGGTACCGGGGCCCTGAACAGGGTGGGTAGCACTCTCAACTCCATCTCTCCCAGCTTCAGCACCGGGAACCCCCAGCGGAGGTTGGGTAGCCGTCAACTGCGTAGCAACGTCACCAGTGCCCTCAGAAGACATAACACTTGTAGAAGCACCCGGATCAAAGAAAGGGTGTTCTCTGGGCACCACAGAGGCAGAGTTCACCGGTCTCACCGGAACAGCAAAGGATTGGTTTACCAGCATAGCTTCCAGACGTGAGAATCTCTCACTCCACTTGTCATCAAGGGACTTGAGGTCGTCTGAAGTAGGTTTGCTGCTGTGTTTCCGTTTACTAGACCTTGGGGAACCATCAGAACGCTTCTTCTTGTGTTTTGGAGTAGAATCAACAGAGGGCGACTTGTCACAGCTAACCCGTCCCAACAGTGTCACTTCTGAAGGGTCCACTAGAGTGGGGGTCATGCTCGCATTACCTTCAATCTTCTTCTGCTCAGAGCGTTCCTTCCTTGCCTTGTAAGTCGGAGTTGCTAACTGATGGATCTGCGCAGGCGTAAACGCCTTACAGATCTGGCAATCCAGCTTTTTGACACAGGGGTCGTCTCCCACCCCCTTGTCACGACAACGCGCGCATTTCTGATGGTTGTTGAAAAGGGCCATAACGTGCCCGCAAGAACCTTGTTTCTGTCCAGGAGACGACATAATGATCAGTAAAGTTGTAGAATTACTCTGTACTAATAAAAAACACGAAACTTGGAAGAGTTCGTTGTAAAACTTCAAAAACGTATCTCTGAAGAAAAACTTCTGCACACTCTTTCGCGCCAAACGAAAAAGATGCTATGACATCAAAAGGTGTAAACAGGAAATGAAGTACGATGCGACACCTGGCGAATGCACACTCTGTGACCGGTCCTGCCGGTAGTATATACAGGACGTCTTTTTCTGACGTTTGGCGAGACCGGTCACGCCGACCGGAAAAGCAATTGTCCATTGGATAGGATGTATTAACGCAATAAAACTGACAGTTTGGCATCATGTGTGTAATTTGTCTTGTCTTTTTTGTGTGTGTATATTTGTAATATTGCATTGTTTTATTGTGTTTGTACTGTATTTTTGTACTGTATGTTTATATGGACAATAAAAATATGGAAAAAGAAATATATTTTTGAATTGGATTCTGGTGTTGCGCCTTAGAGTCTGGCTTGGCAGAGATTAAGCGCTATAAAAGTACAGAATAGAACAGAACACAAGGCTTGGTATTCATAAAGTCTTCATGTATGTTATTTTCAGGAGACATTTGCTCATTATATAGAGATCTCAGCCTCAGCAGGGCCATGATAAACCAGTTAATGTTGGAGTACATTTTGCAAACTGATACAGTTTTCCCCAATTACAAAGACACTCCAGCCTTGGACAAGGTTAGTAATAGATTTATATTCAAACAGATCTCTGGCAAGTGCCTGATTTGAATACAGTGTAGTGACATGCTGAATATGGGCAAGATGTAAAATTCATGTAAATTTCCCAGACATGGGGGGGGGGTTCCAAAATGATTGAAGTTGGGTTTAGAAATCCCTTTTCACTGCTTGAGTCAAATTGGTACTGATCTGTTTTTTATTTATGAATCCCAGAAAAAAATATTGTCTCAGCGTACTCAGTAGTCAGATCGAGGGTGGTATTCTCGATGTGTTACAGTGTTTTCCATTCCATTGATATGTCAACAAAGCAATGTGGCTTTAATTTTGCCTGTGATGCTCCCAAGCTATGAAATGAGTGGGCAGATGACACCCGCCCTACCATATCTCTTCTCTCTTTTAGGAAGAAACTAAAAGTTCCATCTCTTCATAAAAGCCTACCCATCCTAGGTTCATCATATTCTTCTGACTATCTCTGTGGTGTGGACCCCAACTTTTACATCTAATTAGGACTATGCATTATTTTAACTTTTTGTTCCCTGGTTGTTGCACCTTTGGGTCTGTCTTTTCATGGAGATTAAGCGCTATAAATATTAGAAATTAGAAAATAGAAGTCTATCTTTCCCAAATGTTGTCACATGATCTGGATTCAAACCCGCTTATCCCAGATGATTTCATCTGCCTTCAAATAGTTGCCTTGATGATATAAAAGAGTGGATGTCAACTAGCAAACTCAGCTTGAATCCTGACAAGACTCAGTTTAAATGGTTCAAAATGACAGAGGGACAAGTTTGAAGCATGTTTCCCCAATTGATATCTTGAGAAGTTCTCTCTGCCAGGCTGAGTCAGTCAGGAATTTGGGTGTATGGTTCGACTCTGACGCGGAGTGTCTACAAAAGTTGTTTTGTGCAACTCCATGACTAAGACTTCAGACATGTCAGCCAGGTGGTTTCTTACTTATGATGCTTTTATACTTTTGGCCAATGCTCTTGTCAGTAGTCAGCTGGATTATTATACATGTAATACATTATACATGGAGTCTCTCCAAGTTCAATCTATGTAACTTACAATGTATCCAAAATAATGCAGCTAGAATTGTATCAAACACCAGTAGATACACCAGTATAATTCCTCTTCTTAAGAAACTGCACTGGCTTCCTGTTGAATATCGTCCTCTGTTTAAAACATCCACACTTGTGTACAAGTTTCTTCACACTGGTTCTTCGAAGTATTTCGCTCCATATCTATCTTCTTACAGTAGTTCTTACAGTACCAGGTACAAATTATGGTGGTAATTTTTTTGTTGTTCCATGGTTCTATCCTACTCATAAGTCTGTTCAAGAATTTGGTTATAGCTTTGCTTTTGATGCTCCCAATGCTTGGAATGCTCTTCCTGGTGACATTTGTGCATCCCCCTTCTAAGCCTCTTTCAGGAAGCAGCTTAAAGCCCACCTGTACACCAATGCATACCCACCTTAGTCTTTATCATCCCCTGGCGTTCTCTGTGGTGCTCAACCTCTTTTTTGTCCCTGGATCTGAAATTGGTGCTGTCTTGATGCTGTTGCGCCCTTAGAGTCCCCTTTGTCAAGGGAAGATTAAGCACTATAAAAGTCCAGTTAGAATTAGAAAAGGTGAGAGCCATGTGACCATATGCCAAACTTGAAAACTACTGGGCTACCAACTGAAGGTACCTAATTTTTTGTTTAGAATTCTAAAGTAGACTCATAATAGTACTCATAATAAGTTTAATCCAAATACTGTGTAGAAAGCAACTATTTTTTTGCATTTTTGATGATCAGGGTGAACTTCAAGGTGGAATTTGAGGAATTTTGGAAAAAAAATTTAACTGTTGAATTTCTTTTAGAAAATCATAACTCTTTTTTTAGTGTAGGAAACTATATATCTTCAGTTTAGGGTGAATTGGTAGGTCTGTTTTCATGTACTATAGAACTGTAAATGATCGTTATGTCGATATGCTCATTAAGTCGATCGGACAGCATTGGCAGCTTTACCGCTCATAGGAAACTTCATTTGAATTTGCAAATAAACAAATACCCTATTCTTAAATATATTCTACAAAAATACTCCTGCAATGTGTTCCAAGCAGATATATTTCTATATTTTCTCAAATAAACCTTAAAATATTACCTCAATACAGAAATAAACCGTCTGGTGTATTATAATACAACTAATATAAAATCTGTGTACAAATTTTTGTTCAGTAGATATAATTGATCATCTTGTAACAAATTTTTCATCTTCTTGATCCCAATGAAAGTGATGGTACTAGGTGATCGACCTAATGATCAATCCTACATGTGAAAGTCTTTTTTTCTGCATTTTCAAACCCAGGTCTGAACTTTCTGTTGAAGAAAAATCTTTGAAGTCTTGCAACAGTTTGTTAGTTTATTTGCTTTATGAAGTTGTATTTTTCAATATACCTTAATATTTTGAGGTTGATTTTAATTTTATTAAGTGAGAACAATTGCTCTTTATAAGTCTCCCTTAGGTGATCGACTTTACGATCATCCACTATACTATAGAACTGTAAATGACATCCAAATGATTCAATGATTTGGGAATAACATCGCTTTCATTAAATTATGCTGGTCATATCACATAGTTAATGAAGGGATGAGAAAAAATAACCATGTGCTAATGAAAGCAATTTCAGATTATTGTGTCTTTATTGTATGATAGGTACTACACAAAATAACATGACGATAATAATACTTAAATGAAATTAAATTGCTTTACAAGTTTGTCTGTGTATACAAATATCTGGACACATAGAAACAATAGTTTTTATTTGATGAAATGCTGTGTTATAAATACTAATCCTACAACACACAAATTATACTTGTGATTACATATTAAGGCATAGTGTACACTGAATTATATTTACTCCCATAACACATTCTTTGCTTGCACTTAAACATGATGCAACAAAGTAACAAGAACACAAAAGTCAGGAATCTAAACATTTACCACATGTCTGAAAATCAATCATTTGTCAAATGCTCAAAACATATCCAACAAAACAATCATAAAACAAAATCAATCATATGCCAAATGTTCAACACATTTGTAGAAATCAATCATGTCAAATTTTTATAACAGTATAAACTGATCATCATTCCTTCAACTATATATTCATCATTTCTAGACTTACATAAAATGTTCACTCTTATATGAATTTGGAGAAACGTGAATTGATGTGACACTCTGATCAAAATAAAGATTTCAACATTTTTTATATTTAAAAAATCAATCATATGCCAAATGTTCAACACATTTGTAGAAATCAATCATGTCAAATTTTTATAACAGTATAAACTGATCATCATTCCTTCCACTATATATTCATCATTTCTAGACTTACATAAAATGTTCACTCTTATATGAATTTGGAGAAACGTGAATTGATGTGACACTCTGATCAAAATAAAGATTTCAACATTTTTTATATTTCCTATGCTTGCTATTTTAAGCTATTAAACACCACACTCAACTTAGATTGTCTGAAATATGACTGAAATCAAAGTACATGTGTTAAAATGATGAGACACCATTCCCAATCATAAGAAAACAGACTTTTTTCTATAACATGGCAAAAATTTAGATTCCTCACTCTGCTTTTATCACAGACAAAAACAACACTGTCCGACAGATTCAACATAATATTCATGAGTAATACAAGAGGTTACATGTACTAGACATGCACTACAATAAATAAATCTATCACTATCCATAAACATAACAACAGTACAGGTTAGGAAATCGGAATTTCACCACAATACCCATCTCCAGCCAGCCGTTAACATTAAGTAATAACAATAATAGAATACCCTCTGGGCACGGTGTCAGCTGACATTTCTTGGAAACTTTTTAATGGTTTGCTTGCATGGCTAGAACTTAAGAATAAGTCCAAAATAACAGCCCTGTTGGGTTAGACTTGCTCCAAGTCTGTGTATTTCTTATTCCACCAAATATGACATACATGGAATCAATATGAAACCGGCTGATGGGCAGGGATCTTTCTGTCTGATAAAATACACTTTTGTCAGCCCCAAATTCTGGTAAAAAGCCTTTCAGTCCTCATATAATACCTTACACAAAAAATCTATGTTGGGTAAATGAGTACTGATTTAAGCTCAAGATCTAAAATTTGCAAACAATAACCTCCATGGAAAAAGTAGCTGGACAACTTATTCACCGACAATTCCTTGTGGTCTGTAAATTTCAAATTACTGATTTCTGAACTCAAAATAATCTACTATGCTACTCATTAATAAATATAAAAGTACCGATAACCTCCACCAGGTTATGTTTTGGGGTATATGTGTGTCTGCTGTCTGTGTAATAAATATATATTTCTGAAATTTTTTATGTGGGCAGGGCTTCACCACAGGAAGAACGGATTACATTTTGGGAAAGATCCTGATCATATTCTAGACAAAAAGAAAAAAAAGAATCCCACATTTTCAAAGGTCCCGTTTTCAATGACTTTGACTCTTTAGTTAACATTTCTCCAAAGTAATCGAATGGATGTTCATAAAATTTTTCATGTGGGCAGAGCCTGGCCTAAAGGAAGAAGTGATTACATTTTGGGAAGATTCCAATCATATTCTTGACACAAAAAAAATTGCCAAATTTTCAAAAACACGCCCACCCTGGTGGAGGTCTGTAGTCTACGATTCCTTTCTAGTTTTTTCTGTATTCCAAATAATTCATTACTCTAGTCTGTAACCAGTACTAGAGTACCATTTAACAGGCACAATTAATTGTAAAAATTCCATTCACTACACAGGTCAATACCTTTTCTATATACAGTAGATTTTTCATAAGTCAAATACTGCCATAAATAGAAGTGGGTTCCAGGTCCCTACAATTATCAGTGCAAAACACAAGGATAACTAATTTGATGTACAAGCAGTTTCTTTACAAAGGTAATAAGATATATATAGAACCTATAGTAGAACTTATAGAACCTACAGTTGATCTACAAGTTGTTTCTTTTCAAAGGAAATAAGATATATGTAGAACTTATAGTAGAACCTATAGAACCTATAGTAGAACCTATAGAACCTACAGTTGATCTACAAGTTGTTTCTTTTCAAAAGTAATAAGATATATGTAGAACTTATAGTAGAACCTATAGAACCTATAGTAGAACCTACAGTAGTATCTAAATCAGTTAACGAGGTGACAAAATAGCACCTATGTGTTACACTATACATGATTTCTCACGATGGTGTCATTATATCTAAAGACCAAACTAATAGATTACCCAGCAGAGTGGTTACACAAGTCTGGATTTTTGCAAGAGAGTTGAATTGCATTATTATAATATCTATAGTACTTTATACATTTTTAAAGTGGCTTAACTAAATGTTGCCAAAGTAGAAGTAAATGGTTGACATTTTGACATCAACTTAGACCAAATCCACTGTATACTGAAATTTCTTCCATAAGAAACTAATAAAAGCCTACGGAAATCACCGGAATTTAGTTAATATAAATGCTACCAATTTAAAACATGCCAGAATGACTAGAAAAGACACAACATAGTGTGTCCCACTTATTTATCCACTCACTAACTCCACAGAATATTATTTGATGGGATATGACTGTCATTACATAGCCAAGGTAACATTACAAAATTTAAATAAAGCGACAAAATAAAGCTGCCCATCACATCAATCACGGGAGCAAACTAGTTATAACTACATAACAATAGAATACAACATAATCTCTATTACCTAGTCATGTTAGGGGAGCAAGATTTGTGGATAACAGAAGAATCAACAATTTACAATTGGCGGTTTAATATAAACTAACATGGGAATTTGGGAGAGAGGAAGTAATGTCATAAAATAGGATCAGATATGCCCGTACCCCACTGCCTGGGGAAATAGCATTAGAGACACTTTTTTTATACAAAGAAAAAATCATGTAAGTTATACTGAGGTACAGAAGTAATACATTCAGAGTTTCAAAAATATAACTCAAACAAGATTTTAAAGATCAAGGTCACTACAGCATGGTTAAAGGTCAAATCAAGGTCACACCATGATGTTTCACACCTATACCCCATTAGTTTGGTTGTTGCTATTGTAGTAAATAGGATGTATACCCATTTGTGGTAGTTTGATTGACTTTCTTGACCATTTGAATAACAGAACATCACATAATGGAGTTTCTGTTGTATATACCCTGTTTGTCTGACTTTGCCACACCGTTTGTTTACTTATTGTTCTGACAAAACTGCAAAAAAGACAGACCTGATATATTTTAACTTAACATGATTGTGTTGGTGAAATCTGAATTGTAAAATTCCTCTTGTACAAATTGGCTGTTTCGATAATAATTCCCCCACACACAAAGTGTAATGCATGAAACAGCCCAGATCTTTCATGTTAGAATATTATAAATAATAGTATTAATAACTTAAAATATTTTTTTTCATGTTAGAATAGAAACAATACTCTGATTCTCAGAAACAAACCACCCAAGCTTCACCTCCCATTGTTTATAGCCTCAAGTTATGATTAAAATTCTGTTCACACCAAAGTTTTAAGGATATTATTCCTACAATCCAGATCCATTAGTTCATAGTACTTCTGATAAGCACAACAGTCCTTTATTTAACTTTGAAAGATGGGTAACAGCAGTATCCTGGTATCAAGACCATGTTACTGAAGTATCAAAGAGACCATTTCAAGTTTAGAAGTCACCTTAAGGCTTACCTGTTTGCACTAGTTTACCCACCACCATAGTTGCCCTCCCCTGGGTGGTGCTTGCCGGGTTACAACTTTGCATGATTAATGACTATGCCTTTCGGTTTCCAGCACATTAAAGGATGTTCATCAATTTTGTGCAAAATAAATAATTTATTTTTTATTATAAAATTGATTGTCAGCACATAAAAGGGTGGCACACGTTAAAAAGTCAGAAACAAACCAATTATCTCAAGAAGTTAAAAACTTCTAAAATATTTCTTTGCAGAATCCTTTTGGATATTTTTAAGGGATTTTAAACAGCATGTTTTGTTTTCAGTAACTTCACTTCTTGCGAACAGGCCTTTTTTTTTTTTTTTTTTTTTTACTTTAACACAAGTGCCTTTGTATTCCAGAATCAGAATAGTTTTGTACTTTGCATGATTCTGACATAAAAATTCAGTACCAACGTGTCCCTACTTTCAGAAGGTTGGGCTAGCCTTATCATTGCATGTGATTTCTGTAAGAGTTTCAGGTAAATCATCCAGTCTCTTCTTGCTGTTTCATATTTTGGGGATGTCATGAATGTCTGAGGACAAGGCCTTCTTTTTATGGTTGTAAAATGTACTTAAATACTCATAAACAGAGTTTAAATTTCAGCTTCTAACATCTCCCACATGCCCAAACTGAAAATGCATTTTCCATACATCTTATAGCCACAGTCTGCAAAATCTGCATTTGCAGGCCAAGAAATGCATCTATCAATAATTATCAATATATTGTCAAATATGTGTAATTCTTATATACACATTCATGACAGACACAAGATGTGCATATCAGTCTCTGGGTCAGTTGATGACTGTCACAAGAAACCTGTTCCAGAAACAAATATTACCTCTAGGCAACCTTAGTGTCTCGAATATTTTTGACACATAAAATATTACTAATAGGTAATTCAAAACCTGAAGTTGCTTCTAAATCCAACCAATTCAATTTGTTTTGTCCCAAAGATATGAAAAGCCTAACCATGTACACTTTGGGACATGCTCTGCCAGGTACAACTTTTATTTATTTATTGTTTTATGTTGCTTTCAAACAGTGTAAAGGTCATACATGACAGGGTAGTTGGAAGGGCAAAGCAAACTAGTGCAAAAAGTTGGTCAAGGTTCTGTACTGTAAACTGCCGACCAACAGCAAGCAACTACCAGCTTTCCCACTTGAGGTCAGGCCGGGATTCAAAATCTGATCTCAGAGGTGGGAAGCCACCATGGCCTCTCGTGTTCTACTTTTCGAAATGAGGTCAAACTGTAATATTCGAACAGGTAAGTAACTACAATCACAGGGTGCATGAATTCTTGTTGTCATGACAACTCAAACCCAGTGTTGCTGGAGATGGCATAGCGTAGCTTTTCCTTCAGAGTCTGTTTTTTCTGGTAGTTTGGTAGTTTAAGGAGGTTGAAACATGTGGACGAGGTGGGCAGGCGTCCGACTGGATCCTTCTTACGGATGTTCAGGAACCCCTTTAGTACACTACCTAGGGTGTCACCAGTGTCCTGGAAATAGGTAAGAAAACCTTGATTTATAAAATAAATGTAAATATAAACATGGATGGTGTACCCTTGGACTATGTATCTCAAACAGATATCTCCAATAGATGAATACCAATACTACTTTAAAGAAACGTCTAACAACTTTACCCTTTACCTACTGAGTAATTTTGAATTATCAATTTTACATGAAATTATTTACTATGGTTTTTGACTGTTTAATAAAAATAACTTTCACACCTGCAGTAGATGATTTTTGGATATAGGGGAGTGTGTAAATATCAGGGATTTCCAATGAAGTATGTTTTAGTCTGCAAGCTACCATTGAAAAAAAAATATTCAGTACAGAACATTAATAAGACTGATAAACATTGTCAGACAGGTAAAGATGCCATGATCAGTTTTCAGAGCCAGATGAAGTAAGGTATCAGACAAAACACTCAACATCCCTGTATATATTAAACTTGTGATTATCCTAACTGTGCATAAAATGAACACAAGCACAAGATTTTTTAAATGTTTTTGAAGCTACAGACTCATTATTATTTGCTGTGATTCAAACTGAACACACAAAACAGAAAAAAAACTGAAGAAAAGCTTGAATTCAATTCCAAAAGACATCCTTACTGTTGATGGCTAACAAAAATAATAACGTAAAGAATGTGGTCATGTGATCAAATTGACAGGAGGACGGACTACTGTAACTCAATGGCCTGTTTAGGGTTGTTATATAACCTTAAATTTGCATCTCTGCGTTGGCCATTGGGGTGGATGGCTCCAACAAATAGCTACTGTTTGAAATGGTGAGGGTATCTCGCTATGAAATAAGGTACCAGACAAAAGAATCAATATCTCTGTATATATTGTAGTTTTAGAAGAGAATTTGACGGTACATGTATATACACAAACACAAATGCAGAAAGATCATGAAAATATGTCAGTAGTGAAGGGATCAAATATCAACATTTCAATATGGATCAATGTGCCTTTCTGAATTTCAATACCGATACTAATAGTGTTTCAATATCATTTCCAGCACCTGCCAGGAAGCATGTTTAAAATAGTATAGTAGCTTGTCAATTCCCTGTAGTCTGACCATAAATACTCATACATTACAAGATTTATTCTGTCATTTTTTATGATATATAATTGCTTTTATAGCCAGCTTGTATTCAAGTCACAGTCAATTTTATATATCTTATATGTTAAGAAAAGAGTCTTTGATAACTGAAGGATTGGTAGGTACAAAATAATGCATTTTTAAATTACTGCTTTTACAGTTTAAAACAATGTTTTAATATCAATCGACATACAAAGCCAAATTAGAGTTTGATATCGACACTGAAATTGCATTTCAATCCCTACACTATATTTCAGCCACTTTGCACTTTCTCAAAAAAATAAAGATATGATGAGGATAAGCTAAATGTATAATAATACCATTAACAAAGTCATATATATCCAGATACCATGCCCAGATTTCAGAGCCAGATGAACTTAGGTATCAGACAAAAGAATCAACATCTCTGTATATCAGAAGAGAAGCTGACGATGTGTACACAAACCCCAATACAGAAAGATCATGAAAATATGTCAGCAACTTTGTCAGCTGATATAATAAGAAGTATAAACTCGGCTTACTTGGTCCTCACTGACTTCCACACATCTGATGGAAAATGGGGGCTCAAGATGTGCAAACCCCAGCAGTGGGGCCTTGGAACAACTTGTCACAAACTGGAACAAACAATATATACAGAAGCACACCTTCATTATATGCACACACTGACCATATGATAACGTAGGAAATGAGAGTGCAGTTATTGGCGTATTCATACAGGGAAAGAATTCCATTAATGCTAGAGCAACAAAGTACTGCTTCCTTTGACCACATCTGACTCAGAGTTTAATCTATATAATCAAAATTTGGATTTCTTTGTCAGACTACTATCCTATGATATATTTTGTCAGCCATCTTTGATCTATCTTGATCCAAAAGTTAATCAATCAAAGTGCATGAATTGAACTTATTCCAAAATTTAATCTAAAAATTGGATGAAATATTTTTTACACAGACTTGAGCTGATCCAAAAATCTGTCTGTCCATGCACAAAACTCAAACACAATACATCTGATATTAGTCGTACTTTCACAATGTTTCTCAGTCCCCCTCAAAAATGATTTAATCCAGACTCGGCTTGAGTTTCCAGAAGTTTTTTCCTTATTTTTCACAAATATCTTACACTTATTGCACACAGAAGGTGACAGCACAGAAGACTAGAATAGACTAGGAAGGTGTGTAGTGGGGTTATAAAATACAAACCAGTTGAGAAGACATGATAGTCGCAGTGAGAGCCACTTTAAATTTCAAATGACTTGGTCAAGGATGCATCTGTGGCAAGAGTCATCTTGTGCTTTATCAGCACTACCTACTAGCAAGGGTTTGTCCATTTTCAGGTACTGCTTGTTATACCCCTGTCACACTACAGGCGGTATCCCCTGCGGTAGGCCACATCTGGTGAAACGACCCTGTGCTTGGATCACCGCCTCATGTCCATTTGCAAACTTGAGAGTCAGTGGCAAACCGTCCATTACCTTGTGTGTCCTATGGTAGTTTTAAAATGTTTAAAATTTCCGCCTCTGATTTTGAAACCGTGGGCATGTGTAGACGAAAGCGAGCATGCTCACATAATTTTCTTACTACGGTAACTGAAGGTGTGGTCCACGGTGTATCTAAGGTTGTAGCTCGGTCGTCTTTCAGTATAATACAGTGACATAAGGTGAGTGGAGGTAAATGGACCTTTCGCCAATGTGTCACAAGGTCATATACGAACCTCGGACAGTAGCTAAAGGACAGGGGCGTTTCGCCCAACACCTATAACCATGAACTATACCACCTGTTGTGCGAACGCTACACTAAATCTATGGTATGGGCATCCTTGGAGACGGTTCCACCACCAAGTACCACAGGACGTACTGCCTGTAGTGTGAAACAAGCATTCTAAAATGGTAGGCTGCGCAGTGAACTTGAACCTGTCTTTTGCGCAATGCTGGAATCGGGAATATAGAACGGTATATAAAACAACACTGTTGAATTCTGCGTGCATTGTCCCTTGGCGTATAAATGTAAACAAGAAGTTCTGGTAAAATAAACGTAAATTATATGCAGCAAATATAATGTCACATAATTCAGTGAGGATTTTTATCAATATTTTATTAAAAGATCGACTATTTATTAATATTTATGACATCACAGTGGGGGATTTCCTAACAATATTTTAATCAAAAGGCTGTTTGCACATCCATCACCGTGTATGTTTAGTTAATGGAACAGCCAACATGGCATTGGATTTGTGTTGATTTTTGCGTTTATTTCGACCAAAATATAGATGTAACCATTTTAGAATAGGAATAAAATAAAAGACAAATTCTCATGCTTTATGATGGTTTTAAACTATCGATCTGCTGTATTAAAGCACTCAGCCCTTCGGGCTTGTGGCTTTAATATTCAGCCGATCATAAAGCACTCGAATATGTCTTTTATTCCTATATTACGGCTTGAATATGAAAGAACAATCAACCAGTAATGCACATAACTTGACACATACCCGTAAGAACAGACTCCTCTCCTGAGGTGAGAAGTCTTTCTGCAGAATATCCCACAGCCAGGTCACCACTTTGTGGTTGTTATGGAATCCTCCGTAATACTGGGTGTGTTTTCTGAAATATGTGTTAATATAACAGGTCAGGTACTACAATTCAGGCTGTGAAGTAACTTACATATTCATACATATTTCATTATCCACCATGCGATGTATTTGCCCTTAATATGGGGAAATACAGACCGGGATGTATTGTTTTTTGTGTACACCGGTGCCGTGGAACTATGGATAATGAGTGTGAATGACTTTCATTTTTTTAACAATATCTCGGAAAGTTTGTAACTTACAAGTATATATAATATATCATAAGAAAAATATTCTTACAGCACTTCTGCTCATGTCTGTTGCATAAAAATCCATGAAGAAATAAAGGAGTTATTGCAAGTGAAAGATTGAAGTTTTTTATATTCACTGCTGCCTGTGCTTTTTGAAAGCCTTTTCACATTCTTTCATTAAATATTCATGTTATTTAACCCATAAATCATACAAAATGGTGGATAATAAAAGTAAAACATCCCTCATCTGACATAGACAGAAAAAATATATCACTCATGAAGATTAACAATACTCCTGCTATGCACTCGTATAATATTGTTATCTTCATTCATGATATGTTTTTTCTGTATATGTCATTCGGGAAGTTTTCCTATTATATACAATAGATATTTGCAAGAACTGACCCAGGCTGATCCCATTTTCTAAAATGGGGGTGTTTATAACAAAGATGGTAAAGAAACAGACTGTGACCATACAATTCATGTCCACATCCCTTATTTAGCCAGCAAATGCGGCAATAAGCACTCTAGCAATCCTGACAAGATATTACCGTAAGTTATGAGACAAGTGCTTAATGCACCAGTGGTGAAATATTATGGCCCAAAGTAAAGAGATCAAAGAGAATTTGGAATTAATCATTCTTCGATTAAAAGTGATGCTAAAATAAACACACTGGTACATGCATGTTATAAACAGGGGTGGGGAGATGGATTTATTTGCAGTCAAGGGTTTGCTACAGATTTTAAAACCCAAAGTATTATTATTCACTAGTTACTCCTATACCCATAGAGACCACAAAAAACAATAAAATAAATTTATTACTTCCTTCCTACATTGAGTGTACATCTGTGTCACCTTGACAGTCATCATAAGAATAAGAGATTAATATAAAAATTATATGGCAAACATATAAGGATGAATAAAATTATATTTGTCACCTTTACTGGATTTCAGTTTCTATTTTCATACAAACCTGAGATCATGCAGGTCTATATCTGTGGTGTCTCCTGAAATGAGTTTCTGTAATTCTGGTGCTGAGAACATTGCGAGCCAATCACTTGGGATAATGGTTTTGAAGCCGTGCAGGAAGGCAGTGGTCTGCTGCTTGATCTGTACCATCATCTTGTGATGAGCCATCAGGTGGACATAGCTAATTCTATGGAAATTAAACAAAAATGGACAGTAGTATAGAGATATATTATAATAAAGCATACATAGATTTCAAATTCGGCTAGTTTTTACTTTGCCGGTATGAGATTTGGGCAATAATATAATTCCATGATTTTAGCAATTCCATCTTTTTATTTTTATTGTAATACACAAGAATACTATTTATGAGGGTTGGGGGCCTGCCCCCATTTACAACTCTGTTTTTTTTAATTTCACATTTCCTTGACATTTTTCTGTATTTATCAAATATGGCAGATCCCGGACTTGTAAAGTAAAATTATCCCTCAAATTCTACACTAATTAAAAATTCTACACAGATACACTTATACTTTTGGTTTTATTGTGAATTTAATTTTTATAAATGGAGTTCTACAGAAACTATGCTATTACATAAAAAATTTTTTTTTTTTTTAAATAAAGAAAAATTTTAAGCTTTGTGAAGATGACTATGTATTCTTCTCATGAAAATGCGTACTTGTTGTCATTAGTGACTGGGATGACTCTACCTCCGGGCACCAACTCGTGATTGATCAGTTTACCCATAACATCCTCATCATAACTAAAGGTCAAATCAAGGTCACTGATGTCTCCTTCATAGTGCTAACAAAACAAACATAAGTCAACATTAAGATGACAATATATATACATATTCTATTGATCTATTTCAAAGATCTTGCTGACTTGGACAAAGACTAAAATTAGGGTTTACATCCACTTCAACGGTTAAGATCATGTAAGATATTGGCTCCCACTTCATCCCACATGTTGTTAAAGTCTGGATTCCAACCCAAAGTAGTGAGAGCAAAGTGATGAACAGTCAAACTGACTCAGTCACTGATGTGTAAATCTGGTATCAACAATATACTTCAATGTAAGTCTGCATCTTTTAGATGTTGAATTTATGTTAGAGTAACGAATCTAAAATTTGCCAAACTTGGCATTTTTCGGTTCAGTTTAAACATGCCAAGTACTTGCACTGGATGCCAGTTTATTTCAAATATACTTAACACTCTAAATAGCAGAGACTAAGAAATTTGTCTTTTGTGTTTAAATTTTTCCTCACTTTTGGAATTCTGGGAACTCTATATATGTTTGGGCACTAATGGACACACTACTACATAGAATGCTTTTTTGTTATTATTATCACTGTCAGTCTAACCTTGACATAAGTGAGACTCTTGTAGAGGTCCTGATCGAGTGACGGCAGTTCATCCACAGAGCTGTATGTAGACCGGTGACTGTGCCCCAAGATCTGACTCAAAAAGAATGAGGCAAATGGCACCTCCACCACGATACCCTGAAAGTACAGTATGATATATAAGACGGAGACTCAGGGATAACTATTTACCAATGTCCCCCAAGGTATGTTAGTCTGCCACTGAGGATAGAAGCCAGTAATACAGGACCACTATTTTAAATAGTTATCTGAGCCACTATGTATCTGCATATGCCTAGGATCAATCCTAGGTCCTTTATGTTCTGGTAAAAGTAAAATGGTACAAGATTAATATACAAAAGTATAATTTTGGTGACATTACAATACAATCAAAAAGAGGAGTACAAGAACAACAACAAACTAGATTGGGCCAACTCGGCGCCAACATATCCCCAGACAGGTCATCACTCACGCCACAGGTTTTGATCGGGAATTTTTTAAAACATAATTACCCATTATTATATGAACTTCAGCACATCAATCTACTCTGTTTATATCTTCCCAAGGAAGATGGTGTATCCCCAGACCCCGAATACATAACTCAACAGATCATATTTTCAATCTTCCTGCAATGATAACTCTAAACCTATTTTCAAAGTATTTAAATGATTGATGATTCAATGTCCATTCTAAAATTCATAATCCCAAAAGCGCATATCTGTTTCTATATTTGTTCACAAATAAAATATTATTTAAAAAAAAATTATTTATATTATTATTTTATTATATTATTTTTAGAATTTGCAAATTGTTTTCAGTTATTCATTTCCTCTATACCTATATATGTGGTCCATATATATGCAACCTAAATATGTGACACAATCTCAGTTCTGACTCCCCTTTGTGTTATATGTAATGAAGCCCACCACCTCCCACCTCCACCCCTCTCCCCTTCTCCACACCTCTCTCACTATTACACAAGATCTGCAACCCCATTGAGTTCTTTGTTTCTCATCTGATATCATTAAATACCTGTGTTTATTTAGTGTCACTCGATATAGCTGGAGGTCCCAGAGGTGGGTGAGGGGAATCCGGGTGGGGGATGTGGGTTGGGACTACAAAGAGATGGAGTGCTACAGCATAAATGGTAAACAAACAATCTATATAAAAGGGGTACTCAAATACAAAAAGAATTGAGAATTTTAAGTATGTGATTATCAACTGAAATGAGTTCATAACTGTAGGAGCTGTGCCAAAATTAACTGAGGCAAGTTGAATAAAACTGGGCTAGTTGAGGGTTAAAAATCCCCTAGTTTTACTACATAAGGATATAATTTCATTAATATTGGGACTTAAAGCTCACTTAAAGTGTCCATTTTGTCTACTTGAATATGTTTAACCAGTTTCATTTTAAAAAGTTAAAAACTCAGCAAGCAGAGGTATAACATACAGTTCTTAAAAGACTACGATAGCCATAACATTATTAATATTCAAAATTTAAATAGACAGGCATTTCCTTTTAAAAATTCAAAGATTTCAGCTCTATAACCCACATAGTTTGACAGTTACTGGGCTTTAAAGTGGCATAATGTCCATAAATTGGGTTTCTGTGGGCATTTTACAATTGTTAAAGAGACCTTAGCAATTAAACTACAGATCTGAAACTTTTTGGGGGACATACATAACAAACAAAAATTATATATAATACAGTTTAAGACTTGTCACACTAAGCATTTCCAAATAACAGGGCAAAATACGGAAAAAATGTCAAAAAAGGTCACTTGGGCGAGTGTCTATGGCCCTCATACACAGGTTAAATGTCTACTAAAAACCTTGATTTTCGGCATATGTAAAAAGGACATAATAATGCATTCCCAGATGGGATTTCAGCTCCATCAATCACATAGTTTAACAGTCACAGGGCTTAAAGGTGGTAAAAAGTCCAAATATTGGGTCTCTGTGGGCCTTTTAGAGATCTCGATGTGGCTTTCAAATTAAAGCTTCAGACTTAAAATTTGTTACATACTAAGATTACACATAGAATATGGATCTAATAAAGTTTGAAACTTCTCAGACTTACCATTTCCAAGTTACAGAGCAAAATATGTGAAAAATGTCTTAAAAGGGTCACTCAGGTGGGTGTTTAAGGTCCTCATACACAGGTTAAATGTCTACTTGAAGCCTTGATTTTTGGCACATGTAAAAAGAACATAATAATGTATTCCCAGATGAGATTTCAGCTCTATCAGTCACATAGTTTAACAGTCACAGGCCTTAAAATTGGCAAAAAGTCCAAATACTGGGTCTTTATGGGGCCTTCTAGAGACCTAAATGTGGCCTTCAAATTAAAGCTTCAGACTTAAAATTTGTCACATACTAAGATTACACATAGAATATGCATCTAATACAGTTTGAAACTTCTTAGACTTACCATTTCCAAGTTACAGGGAAAAATATGTGAAAAATGTCTAAAAATGGTCACTCGGGTGGGGATTTATGGTCCTCATACACAGGCTAAATGTCTTCTTAAAGCCTTAATTTTTGGCACATATAAAAATAACATAATAATATCTTCTCAGATAGGATTTGAGCTCTATCAGTCACATAGTTTGACAGTCACAGGGCTTAAAAGTAGCAAAAAGTCCAAATATTGGGTCTTTGGGAGCCTTTTAGAGACCTCAATTTGACCTTCAAAATTAAAGCTTCAGACTTAAAATCTGTTACATACTAAGATTACACACAGAATATATATCTAATACAGTTTGAAACTTCTCAGACTTACCATTTCCAAGTTACAGGGAAAAAGATGTGAAACATGTCTTATAAGGGTCACTCGGGTGGGTGTTTATGGTCCTGATACACAGGTTAACTGTCTATTAAAGGCCTAAATGTTGGGGCACATATAAGAAAACACATAGATATATTCCCAGATGATATTTAACTTAGATGAGAGACATAGTTTGAAAGCTACAGTGCTTGAAAGTGGCAAAAAGTGCATAATTTTGGGTCTCTGTGGGCACTTTTGAGACCTTAAGTCGACCCCTTTGGGTAAACCTACAGCCCTAAAATTTTCTACAGACAAGGATTACATATCAAAGTTATACCTAGCGCAGTTTGAGACTCATCAGAATTATCACTTCAAAATTATAGGGCAAAATATGTGAAAAGTATAGCAAAAAATCCCTAAGTGGGGGTATTTATGGGCCTCAAACACAATTTTCTCCTCAACTTAAAGTCATGATTTTCGGCACATGTACTAAGAACATATTAATGTGTTGTCAGGTAAAATTTCAGCCAGCTGAGCATCATAGTTTGTGACCTATAGGGCTCTAAGTGGCCAAAAGTCCAATTTCTGACCTTAAGGTGGCCATAAGTTCTTTTTTACTGGGAGTTTAAGGTCACCTTAAAATAGGGATCTTCCTTTGGGCACCGTTAACATGTGTACCAAGTTTGAAAAAAAAATATTAATTTATTTTTGAGTTATCGCGTCCACAAGGAAATTTCTACGGCGGCGGCGGCGGCGGCGCGACGGACCTGAATAGAATATATCCCCGACTTTCGTCTGGGGATATAATTAATGTGTAATACACAAGAGAGAAAAGGTAGGTGGCACTCTTGCAGTGTATTAAAAATAAATAGGCTTAAGACAAAAGATGGTAAACTGCACCTCTGTCACTATAAACTGGAGAATTTGAATAATTTTGCATGACTGTGCAATCTTCTCAAAGAAAAACAGCCAACATGCATTACTTTTTTATTAATTTAGACTGTTTAATTATCTGTTCCAGCTTAAATACAAAGTCTTGTTTTTTTGTTTTTTTTTTTGTCAGAATATATTTGTTACTTGAAGGTTTTTATTCCCAAATGCCACCAAAAACAGGTCAAAGAGGAACTAACAAACATTGATTCTTTTTCATGTAGAAAAGCCAAACTTAAAAGTGCCCTAACCAAAAATTTCAGGTTCAACTTCACAAACATTTTTATTCTTAAAATACTTGTATTCAAACAGTATTCTCCAAAAATGGCAGTTTCTCACAAAAAACTGTGAAAAATTTCTAAAAAAATATTAAGTTTTTTAAAATTGCCATTTAAGTGTATTTTCAATACATTTCCTCGAATAATATCTTTGAATTGATCAACATATTAGTCAACAACTAAAATACTAATACTCTTATTATAATTGCTGCCAATCGATAAAACTACTCTGTAAATTAAAAAACTGAAATTTTCAAATCTAGGTTATAATTTTTAACATATTATATACCTCATAAACAGCTTTGCCCAGCATCCTTCCGACAAATTCAAACAGTGAGAGATGGTTGTCTTGTATATAGGACGTGGGAGATGGGTACAGTTTCTGCTCCTCTGTCACCTGTAACCATAGCAACATATGTAACCAAAGCAACTCATGTAACCTTAGTAACAGATGCTACAACAGTAATAAAATTTTAACAAGTCAAAAAGCAGAAAAAATAGTAAATATGTGTATTTTCAGAGATCTCTGAGAATTCATCACTTCAAGACATAATAGACATAGCTAGGAAATGATAAAAAATATTTACAATATATTTAACAAACTTAATATTTTAGGAAGCCAAAAATCGCTGAAAAATATGAATAAAGTGACACAAAAAATAATCCAGAATGCAAGAATCATAGTTTCCAGTATTTCAAGCCATCGTTCTCTAATATGTTGCACCATTTGCCACACATGCTGATCTTGTGCTGACCTTGAAATAAATTTCTTCACAGGTTGCTACATTCCAGTCTGACATTCAAGGGTCAAAGAACCATTATGATAAAAGTTTTACATCTGATGCTCCATAACTATGAAATGGACTTTTTCAATATACTAGAATTGCTTCATCTCTTTACTTCTTGATGTTGCAAATCAAAAACACACCAGGTATATTCCCCATAGCTCTCTTTCTGTCCGCGCAGACTATTGTTGATGACCTTTTGTCCCTGATTAATGACTTTTGAACATAATAGTGACTTTATCTTGATTCCTTACAAAGTAAGTGTCCATGCCTTAGAATTCCTAATTATAAAATAAGTGTCAGTATTTATTTAAAATTAAATAAATAAAGTAGACATACCTTGAAGAGGTTGAGTGAAGGATCAAACACATGCTTAATTGTCTCCTCAAGAAATTCCTTGAAGACACCATCCTGATCAATACCTGCTTCATCTAGACCCTAACAAAAGCAAAAGTACCACTTAAATTCCACTGAAATATGTTTTATTCAGCCAATTAAATAAGAATAGAGCAACTAAATTGGGCACAGTGTCAGCTGACATTTCTAACAATAGGGAAATACTGAATACTTTCCCTGACTTTCGAATCCTAGTTAATACCTAGGTTGGTTTTTCATAAAACCTCTCAAAATTAATCTCAAACTCACAGTCTCAATCTCAGACTTACTTAAGTATAAACTCCCAATTTAGTACAATAATATCTAGGTAGTACATACTAAAACTAAAATTAAAAACAAGATCAAACAAAACTAACGCAATCATAATCTCAAACATTTAAGATTCCTCTCATACACACTTAAATATAATCTCTAAACATAGGGATTATAAATGATTTTGAGTAATGATTTTGAGCTGGAGTTTTAGTATAAACTAACCTAAGAATAGGCATTATATTTGAGTTTGAATTTAACCTTAAATGTGAATTTCAGTTGGAATTTAACATCAAATGTAAGATTCAAATCCTAAATTATAGGGATTATATTTGAGTTTGACATTGAGTTTGAGTATTCTAATTAATATCAACACTGAACAATCTAAACTATAGCTGTGATTTGGTATTCACGTAAAAGGAAACAATCTGAATTTCTTGAGAAACCTAAGAAGAAAGCAGAAAACCATGTCCTTGTGAATATATTTAAATATTGTCTATATATCTTCAATAAATAACCTGGGTGAAATATATATGTACCGAACAACAAGTATAATACTAATACTATTTGCTTTCTACACAGATTTTGCACCCAGTTAATCACTATTCTCTTTGGAATTCTAAAAATTATTAGCAATTTAGAAATCCTAAGTTCTTATATTTATCATTTTTCTTAGGGCATGTATAGCTTCTCATAAACTTCTAGGATTAATAGAAGTATTATACATAAATTTATAGTCAATAGACCCTGAATTGACATTTTTATTATACAAGTACTTGCCTGTTCATTCACAAATTTCACCCTGATGACTCCCTTGAGTGCATTGGACGGCACTAAGGCCAGTTGACGGTAACCATCCTGTTGAAAAGTTAAAAAAACATCAACTTATATATTTCGTGCTTTATCTCACACCTTGTATCTTTGTATCAGTTATGTAGTGACAGTAATTAGAAGGGCACAAAAAACTAAATTGTGCTGACTCAACACCAACATATCTCCAGACAGGCCATCTCTCAAACCACAGGCATTCATTGGGTATTTTTTGTAGCACCCATTTTGTGAGATTCACAATTATTATAAAACCATTTTTCACATTTTTTGGTCAATGTTCCTGTACTGATAAGATTTATCGTATTTCAAAATACTTAAATGGTTTTCACTACTTTCTAAAATAGTACCACAAAACTTTTGTAGGGCTTTTATGCCTTTAATATATTAGTGGAGAGATTAAATCATAATTATACTACATTGTTAAGTTTCAAATCAATTGGCTGAATTGTCTTCCAGTTAGAGTCCGAAAATGGAATTTTAAGACGTCTACCATGGTGGCCATCTCATTTTTCGAAGTGGCACCAATTTTGAAAGCAACCTAGCCTAGGTGGTGCCCTACCACCTTAAGTTTCAAGTCTTAAAATTAAAGCTACAGACTTCAAATTTTCAACACACAAATAGAAGTTATATCTAACACAGTTTGAGACTTGTCAGACTTTACCATTTCTGGGTTTAAGGGCAAATATGTGAAAAATATAGAAAAAGGTCACTTAGATTGGTGTTTATGGTCCTCATACACAGGTTACATGTCTACTTAAAACCTTGCTTTTTGGCACATGTGAAAAGAACATATTAATATATTCTCAGATAAGATTTCAGCTCTACCAATCACATATTATGACAGCTATAGGGCTTAAAGGTGGCACAAACTCCATAAACTAGGCCTCTGTGGGCAATTTAGAGACCTCAAGGTGACCTTAAACTTAAAGCTACAGACTTCAAATTTCCAGAGACAAAGATTACATACAGAAGCAATATCTAACACAGTTTGAGACTTGTCAGACTTACCATTTCTGAGTTACAGGGCAAAATATGTGAAAAATGTCGAAAAAAAACATTTAAGTAGGATCTTTATGGGCCTCAAACACAATTTTAACCAAAACAAAAAGTCTTCATTTTTGGCATATATTAAGAGAATATAGTAATGTGTTATCAGGTAAAAACTGAGCCAGATGACCCACACAGTTTGCAACCTACAGTGCATTAAGTGGCTAAAGGTCAAATTTCTGACTTTAAGGTGGCCAAGTTCTTTATTATTGAGAGTTTAAGGTCACCTTAAACTAGGGTTCCTCTTCTGACTCAAATACATGTGTGTGTCAAGTTTGAATGAAATCCGTAAAGTGTTTTTTGAGTAACAGTGCACACATGTCAAAATTTACAGTGGTAGCAGCAGTGGCAATGGCACAACAGATGTGAAACCGGTATATCCCTGACTTTCATCTGGGAAAATAATGAGTACATACACTTGTGCATCTGTAAACAGTGATGACGATGGGGACACGTAATCATGGATACAGTAATATACAAGTTGCTGGGTAACAGACCTCCACTCTCTTGTATCTGTTCATGGCGATGGCAGTGGGGAAGTAACTATGATTACAATAATATGAGTTGCTAGATAACAGACCTCAACCATCCTGCATCTATACTATCAAATGAGGGTGGGTTTTTGGTATGTGTAACTATGGTTTCAGTAATATACAAATTGCTAGGTAACAGACCTCCACCATCCTGCGTCTATACACTGTGATGAGGGTGGGTTGAGGGGACGTGTGGGCTGATTCTGTCAGACCTAGTGACTCCTTCTCCTGCTGAACTCGTTTGCGGAATAAAATTACACGCTGTCAATAGACAAAAGTAAACTTAAAATTATATCATATCAATACACTGATGTATATGACCAGAATCACACATTGTAAATAGATGAACAGAAATAAAATCTTACTGAATCTAAATTAAAACTTTTAGAATGCTTAATCTTCACTTAAGTAAGTAAACTCTAAGGCACAACAACACAAAGACAGATAGCCAAATTTTAATATCAAGGGACAGAAAAGGGTTAAATGCACCATAGAGAACATCAAAAAGATAATGAAAACCTATCAGGGTGTGCCTTGGTGTAGAGATAGTATTTAAGTTTCTTTCTGAAGGGGGTCAGAGAGGGGGACATACGAATGCTATGAAGAGACATACATTAATAAAGATTGACTGATTTGAGATTAACATCTCTTTTAAAATACAAGTCATATCACAATGGGTAGTCCAGAGGGTGGTGGAGAATAATGCATAGCAGTTGGTCAACATTTCACACTGAAGACAAGTGAGGAATGGCAAGCAACTACTAGCTTCAGGGGTCAGTTTCACAAAGGGTGTTACTGGACTTAAGTCAATGACTTAAATCTGTGCCTTTTGTCTTAGCCAAGTCTTGGACTTAAATGAAATTCATAAAGGATGACTTGGCTAAACCCAAGCTTCTCCAAGTTTTCTGTGTCGTGTGACCCTTGACCAAAGCTTAAAATTATCTGCTTTGTGAAATCTGCTAAGTCTAAGGCCACAGACCTAGCCTGAGAATAAGATAACGGTCTTAATTTTAAGTCTAAGTCTAGGGTAGGTGCTTTCGTGAAACTGGCCCCTGAAATAGGACCCCACCACAAGCTTTGCACCATATAATTTCTCATGGTTTGTTTTCACATTCCAAAACTCTGAGACCAGAACTACACATAATATAGCAATATCATTTGACCTCATTTCTTAAGGGTCGTTTCCACAATTCAAACCTGTAGGACCAGTACTACACATAATGCAGCAACATTGTTTCACCTTGACACATGAGCCAAATGAAACCTACCAAGAAGAATTTTTTCAACTTTCTGAAGTAGGACCAGTATCATGGCAAATATAAGGGCTAATAGCTATCAAAACTCCACCTGAAACTGTTGAAGGTTACAGTTAACCTATAACGATCACAAATGATCTATTTGCTTAAATGTTACTAGGCTTTTAAAAAGGTTTCAATTAATATTATTATCATCATTATTACACACCTCTTTGTGTGGTATAATGTGAGGTACAGTCTCCAGCAGGAACTTGGCAGACTTGCGCCCTTTGTCTAACTCTGAGAGAAAAGAACTGGGCTTCACTTCACTGAAAATGAAACAGAATTTATGGAATGAAATTATGTAGTTTTTCATAAACTAAAAAGAATGGTGAAAGATTTACACTATACAAATGTGTTGTAAATATTAAACACAAAAAAACAAGGGCAAAAACTATTTTGGTCTACATGCGCGAGCTGCACAGCCATCAGAGACAAGAGTAGTGCACCAGAATTTATGAAAGTCTGGGGACAAAAAAAATTCCAACTCAGACACATCCCATAACTGGTGTAGAACTCAGACAGTCACCCATACAAGTACTAAAGTAGCCCATTGCTGCTTAACTTCAGTGATGAGACGCACACTCATCACACTGCTTCACAATTCATGAAAGTCTGGTGACAAAAAAAAATGAAAAAAAGTGTTCTCTAGAAGCGCAAGCCTAACTAGAGCTCACACTTAATAATATGTTTTGATAATAACATGATACACAGGTCAGGTTTCTAGCAGTAAACTTCCGATTCAAACAATTACCTGATAAGAAATAATTGCATATTAATCATTTCAGCTGATGGTTTGGAATGTTACAACTTAATCGTGATTGCTTAAGCAACCAATGAATTGAACCCTTCCATATTTATCAAGTAATGGTTTAGAAATCTTACAATACACCATTGTTACCTTGTCAACAAATATTTTTTTTAATCTTACATTTCAACCCTTGTCCCTATTATTACCTGATAAGCCAGTGGTTTGGCGGCGTGAAGCTCCTCCTACAGTCCCTCTTATAAATCAACATGAGGAATCCCAGTGCCGATTGAAACACGTCATTCTTTGCTGCAGTGTCTGTGTCTGAAATATACACAAAAACATCAGGACAAAACTTGTACACAGGACACTTGCAACAATGGCACATCCGTTACTATACACAAAACCTTTACCTAAATAGGACTCTCCATCTATATATTCTTCACTACAGGATTCAGAGCAGTGAAGTGCCATATCTCTTTCAATACAGGAATCAAAGCCATATTTCACCCAACCCAACTGCACAAGTACAGCCCATTGGTCTCTAGTGGCTGACTCTCTAAGTCTCAAGGATGGCCATTTCAAAGTCACTGGACTTTTTAGCTAATGCTGGATTTACCATAACCGAAAATTATGACTGACATATTTATTACTAACATGGCAGTTTACCTAAAAAACTTACCAATCAAGCCAGTCCATATGACCTTGAAAACAAAGTTGTTGAGGAAGTAACTAATGGCAACCAGGTTGTCAAGGGTGAAAGGTTTGTTCTCTTCATACATCTCAACTTCATCCAGAATACTGATGAATAAAAATAAGGAGAGCATTAACTTAAGAAGATTTCATGGTAATAATAACTTGTACATGCAGTTAAACCTTGATTGATATCTGAATTATTCAATGAATGTTTGATTTATGAGCAATCTTCCACTCTACCGAATTTGTTTCCCCCTTTTGTTTTATACTTAAATGCCTCTCCTATCTTACTAGCAGATCACACACGATCATGTATCACTGCTTAGCCAGTAAGATCACAGACAAGCTTGTGTTACTGCTTAGCAAATAAAATCAGAGGTAATTCTGTTTTGCTGCTTAACAATCATATCAGACAAATCTGTGTCATTGCTCAATGTTTGCAAATATACTTTTGAACATACAAAACAAGTTTTGCGCCCAGACTTACGTGAGAATATGACAAGCTGTATCACAGCTGAGCTGCAGTAAATCAAACACAATGTGTGAGGTGTCGTTGGGTTTGGAGTTCAGGATCTCCATGAAGCCTTTGATACCACAGCCTGGTCCCAAGTCTGTGACCATCTTCCATAGGCGAGGTAACAAGATGTCCTTGTAACACAGACCTGGCAATAATAAAAAAAATTTGTAATTTGATAAAATATCTGTTTAGTTATTATAGGATGTCTGAGAGAGCCATCACTGTATTAAGGGTCCAAGAGCAGATCCATATAAGGCTTCAGAGACATCTCTTTCTGAACTAAAATCTAAAATATGCCAAAAGCCAAAAACACCCCTTGAGTTTCCTTATGATAATGATTTTGTTAAGTCAGCGCACTGAGTTCCCCTTTGTGGGGAAGATATTGCGCCTGCAAAGCAGTAGATTAGATTAGATTAGATTAAAAGAGTCTCAACTGGGGGCATTTGTGCTTTGTTGATACGCATAAACAAAGAAATTCAAGGACACATTTCTGCAGGTTTCTCCAATTAAATATGCATTTTTATACAAAAACATGACTAAAAATACATTTAAGTCAAGATATTTGGTTATACTTGATAAATTTTATTATCTTAAGTAACCTTATTTAAAATGATGTTGTCAAAAATTTCCTACTATTATTGTACTATTACATTGCAATTCATCACTTCTATTATTACCTTGATCTAAGAGCTTATGTTTTCGGGGAGTGTGCATAGGTTTGTTTGCAAAATTATTTGAAAAGTTATTGACAGATTTTGATGCAAATTAAGGAAATGTCAAGAATGGCAGGAGAAACAGATGATTCAATTTTGGTGGTGATCTAAATCACCCTCTGGATCCAGGAATTTGTATAAGGATTTCTTATTATTGCACTCAGAAGCAATGTTGAAGATGTTTGGCAGAGGTGTGCACTCTCCAAGTGCTCTTGTTTATTATTGAATGAAAGACATGACTCAAGGCCAAATCAAGTCTTGGTTTAAGCATTATCAAAACATTCATCTGTATTATGCAATTCCTCACCTGCCACTATGTCCATCTTTAACTGAGCCAGTGTTGTCATGGCAACGCGGTACATCCCACAGGCTCTGCAGGTGGACACTAAGACTGGACTGTCCAGTTTCACACGGGGAGCAGAGTTCTTAATAGAGGCTTTTTCAATGGCTTTCTTGATAGGATCTGCAAATGTCAAATGTTTAAGTTAAGGTTTTTCATCCTGTTAAAAAAACGTGCCACTTTTCCTGGAACAGTATCAGAAATTTATCATTTTATGCAAAATGATTACATGAATATTTGTCAATTTTTAAAGTGGTAAAAGGCTCTTTTACCTCAATTCTCTTCTCCAAATGATCCATTAGGTATACTCTGTAATGTGAACATTACTGGTCAACTAGTGAAGTTTGTCACCTGCCGTAGAAAGGCTAATAGCTGCTTTTGAAAGAAAGGAATAGCTGCTTTTGACAGCAATATATAATTTTATGCTAAAATCTCACAGTAAACAAGTTTTAATTTTGTCCCAGAATGCAAGTGACAAACTGCACTGGGGTTATGAAATTCACTGGTTCAGCAGTAGTATTTTCTAATTAAAGACTATGGGTTATGTACTTGCTGGACATGCTAACTGTACAATTATTATATCAATATTTATTACAAACAACTATGCAACATTAAACCACAGGAATATAAGCCAAAGTGTATTGTAACAAAATGGTCAGTTGAGGTTCATTATGGGTTAGGTGATAGGTGATATCTGGGGTTAATAGATATGATTTAGGATTTTGGGAATATTTTAGGGTTCAATGTTTTTAACTTTTAAAAGTCAAAAGCAATGTATTTTATTTTTTTATTTTATTTATTATAGTGACATGTATTTATAAAATGTACAGAATCAAATATTTCTCACAATATACCCAGCCCTCTATTGGGCTTCTATGCCACTTTATACCCACAATAAAGTTCACCAAATTTTTGTCATTTTGCAAAATGCATTACATTTCCACACGTTGTGTACTTTTCAGGTCAAATTTCATACAGACACAATATTTTAAATTATCCATTTATTCATTCTAGTAATATATGTTCACAGTCCTACTTTTTGTAGAGCTCTCCACTTTGGCTCGACTGGATTCTGCTGCCGCGTGCAAATCATTGTAAGTAAACAGAGGCTCAAACAACAGACGCAGCATCTTCACAGACCACAGCTCTTGTAACTGCAGGCGTACAAAGGGCATGGCGTCTAACAATCTGAAACAAATATAGGTTGATTGATTTGAATTCAATGACACTTCTTACACATTGTATAGGTCGTAAAACAAGAGGTAGTCGAGGTAACGTTCTAGTTTCTACACATCTTATAGATCATAACACAATAGGGAGTTGGGGTAGCTATCTTCTTGCACAACACATAACAGAACAGGTAGTTAACTCTCTACACATTGTATAGGTTATAACACACCAGGTAGTTGAAGTACTTTCGAAACGCTGTATGGGTCATAACAAGTAGTTGAGGTAACTTTCAACACATTGTGTAAGTCATAACACAAGAGGTAGTTGAGGTAACTTTCAAAACACTGTATATGTCACAAAATAAGAGGCAGTTGAGGTAACTTTCAACATATTATATAACTCATAACACTAGGAGTACTTCAGGTAAATTTCAAAACATTGTACAGGTCATAACACAACAGGCAGTTGGGTTTTTCTCAACACACTGTATCTGTCATGACACACAGGTTGTTTAGTTAGCGTTCAACATATTGTATACAGCATGTCACAATGTGTAGCTGAGAGGATGGAGGAAAGCAGTGCATACGGTTGGTTACTATTTATTTGGGGTTTTACGGCGCTTTCAAAAAACTGTGGAAGGTCATATCACAACGGGTAGTTTTATGGGCAGAGGAAACCAGTAAACACAGTTGGTGAAGGTTCTGTCCTGTAAACTGACGACCATCAGTAAGAAACTACCATCTTCCCCACATAGGGTTCGGGGTTTGAACTGCCGATCTCAGAGGTGGGAGGCAAGTGTGTTACCACTGCGCCACTGTGGCCCCCTGCATACTAGTTGGTCAAGATTCTGCACTGAATAAACCATCAGGAACTGACAAACAACTACCAGTGTAAGCACTTTCGGTGCAGCTGGAAATCGAACCCATGTCCTAAGAGGCGGTAGGAGAGTGTGTTACCTACTATACCTCCGTAACCGGAAATTTAAAATTTCTTGATGCTTTTATAGAAAATGCCGAATGCAAATATCCACTAAGTCTGAGTATGAATGGAAATGCTGGGCCAATGAAATTCTTCAGACAACAAAGTAAACATTGGAAGAAAGGCACCTCAAATGTATTAAGTTTAGAGGTAATTTTTTAATTGTCAAAGCCATTATAACTTTCAAAAAGCATTTTCTTTTGTACCACAAGTGATAATACTAAAAGTGGAATGGTGAGAGCCTGCCCCAATACAACCCTGGCTGATGAAGGAGAGATGTAAACCACAAAATTTGACCTTTGTTGAGATAGTTCACTTGGAAATTATATTGAAATAGACAATATAATATCAATAATGAAACTCTGGACTAATAACAGTTGATATTGAAATATTGATATATGATAGTAACACTACCAATAACTAATTGACAGGGTTAACAAAAGGTACATTTGTTGCCATCCCATTCCCTAGTTTCTTTTCCATAAGATGTCCAGTTAATCCTGTCTACTTACCCCTGATCAGATTTAGCTGCAAACCAGCCCAGTAGAGGATGCCAGTTGGTCAAGTGAGACTTCTTGTTCTGTACATATTGCTTGCAGCTCTCTAACAGATGTGTCACCACACCCTGATGAAAATCAAAAGTCCATTTTGTGTGTACTCTTCATTTATTAATAACTTAAAGCAAGAATACAGTAGAATCTCAGAGATCCTGTTATTCCAATCTCCTATTTCATAAACTTGTTCCCACTCTCCCTGCTTTGTACTTCCCTCTTGTTTTATACAGGAGAACCTCTATTATCCAGCCATGCTTGGAGAGCAGTGTTACAGTAGGATGATAGACAGTTTGTAAATTAGAAGAGGTATTATGGTCTGAATGAATAGAACACATTATTCCCTATAACTGTAAAAAGCAATTTTACAATCAAAATATTGACCATAATAAGCAATTTTTACAATGTTTCTGTCATTTTCCCAGATTTTTGGACACTTTGTTTGACATGAGGGGGTAGGATCCTCGGGATACATGAAAACTTCTTTGGACTAGAGAAACCAAGGAATGCAATCCCACCTCACTATTATTTCCACACAGTAAACTTATAGACATCATTGCAATAAAACAAACCAACTGCCAACTGGTTCTTATCAAACATCCCCATACCTATTTTGAGGATGATTTTTGACACTATCTCAGTCATGCATAAACAGAGGACTACAACAGAGAGACTGGAAATGATTTTTTTTTTTCAGAATTGTTGCCTTCTGAACTTAATAAATAGACTTTTAAAATCAATAAATCCACTTTTAAAATTAATTACTCTACAAACCAATTTTTAAAGTACAAAAATCAACCAATTTTTAAAGTACAAAAATCAACCTTTAAATTTGATTAATCAACATTTATTTATACTCATTAAATTGACACTCAGTTCAAGAGTCAATTTTTAAAGTCGAGATTTATCATATTAAACAAATTATATACCAAAATATTTAATGCCAGAAAGACCAGGCTGGTATAAACTTACCATGAATCTGTCTGTGTGAGACACCAGTCCCTCCATCTCAGTGGAACCAAGCTGAATTAAATTAGCTGGAAAATAGAGAAAAAAAACTGAGTTGTAACAAAAACTGCTATGATTATATGACTGTACAGACATTTCAGTGCCACACAGTTGAAATATGTAATGCCTCACCAACCAGTTGGGGGTGTTTATTCTTCTAAATAACTTATGTTAACATGCCAAAATGTGAAATTTAACAGGATTTCAGTTCCGGAACAAAACCTTTCCCATTTCAGTGATCACCTCTCAAATTAAAATGACTTTGTTTTTCCCATTGAGGATTTATGAAACTTTCACCCAAATTAAATAAAACTATTATTTTTGCAGACATATGCAAGACTTTTAATATGTAATTTAACATAGGAATAGCACTTGACAAACAATGGTATACACAGAATTTTACCATAGTTTTAGATTATAAACCCCAAAGGCAAAACCTGAGGGTATTATAGCTTCAAACCATGGTAAATTATGTGTATACCATAGTTTGAAGGATGTTATTCCTATTCTAACATGACAAGCTATTTTAAACTGAATAATTATTACAAATTGTAAAGTAAAACAGATTTTTTAACAATTTTTTTCTTTGCATAGAGTTATTCTCAGAAACCCATAAGCCTCAGTGATTCTTATGAGTTATTCATTGTAAAATCACTTATAAAAAAACACCTAATTCACCTTACAGACGTTATTGTTATGACAGCCATAAATGAGCGATTATTGAAACCTAACAAGTTATACCGATTTTATCCATGAAATATTTCCTTGATTAGCCAATCAGAATCACGGACACAGACGTGTCATGTTACAATGGATAACATTCCTACCTAGTAAGCATAAGGCATAGTTTCCCTCCAGTGAGTTGAAGACAATCTTTGTGCTCTGAGGGTTGCTGAGGAACTCCATACACTTGCTAAATACACGATGTGTCACCAGCACAGTCATACACTGAAACAGGAACAACCTCATACAATGAGGGCTGATATTCATATCAAAACTCAAATATAATCCAGTTTAAAGATTTTTAGTGTATTTCAGTATAACAATTTGCCTGATGACATCAGATATGTTATCTCTCTTACAACCTCCAGATCAAAACTAGACCAAGGACGCATCTGTGGCCAGATGCAAGATGTATCCACCGGCAAAGGCAAAAGTAGCTATTACTCAGCTATGCCACAAGCTAGAGGTTTGAAATTTTATTATGTTATAGCTG
The DNA here is from genome assembly GCA_964017235.1 of Sabellastarte sp. h YS-2021. NCBI lineage: Eukaryota > Metazoa > Annelida > Polychaeta > Sabellida > Sabellidae > Sabellastarte > Sabellastarte sp. h YS-2021. Next base: position 78,822,210 of record OZ024934.1, on the reverse strand, counting down.
ACCCAAAAGTAGGTGAATAACAGATTTGCACAAAATTCTCTAAATGCAATAGTTTTCAAGTTACAAGTGATTTTACTCATGATGGAAGTTAGTGAAAAGTCCAAAAATAGCTATTACTCACTTAGCTATTGAGATAGACACTCAAGTTACTCACCATGTTGTAGCTATGGAAAAAAGTAGCTGAATAACATATTTTAACAAACTGCTCTAAATGCAATACTTTTCAAGTTATAAATGATTTAGTGTTGAGTAAGAACCTCAAAGTAGCTATTACTCAGCTATGCAATGAGCCACAGGTCTGGAATTTTACTATGTTATAGCTGCCTCAAAATAGGTGAATAACATTTTGAAACTAAATAATCTAAATGCAACAGTTTTCAAGTTATAAGTGATTTACTCAACACTGATAACCTAAAAGTAGCTATTACTCAGCTATGCCATGAGCTACAGGTCTGAAATTTTATTATGTAATAGCTGACCCAAAAGTAGATGAATAACATATTTGCACAAAATTCTGTAAATGCAATAGTTTTCAAGTTACAAGTGATTTTACTCATGATGGAAGTGAAAAATCCAAAAGTAGCTATTACTCACTTAGCTATTGAGATAGACACCCAAGTTACTCACCATGTTGTAGCTATGGAAAAAGTAGCTGAATAACATATTTTAACAAAGTGCTCTAAATGCAATACTTTTCAAGTTATAATTGATTTAGTGCATGATTTCATTAATTTTAATGCATTAAAAATTATTTTAAAAATTCATAAAAAAACTTTAGCATGTGAAAGCTCTCCAAAATGCAGGTGAATGAGTTATTTGAGAAATACTGGCTATCTGCAATACTTTCAGTGATAATAGGCATTTACTCATTTTGAGTAGGTGAGTAATTAGCTACAGATCTGAAAATTCACTAATTGAAAGCTCTCCAAAATGTAGGTGAATGAGTTATTTGAGAAATACTGGGTATCTGCAATACTTCTAGAGATAATTCGCATATACTCATTTTGAGTAGGTGAATAATTAGCTACGGGTCTGAAACTTCACCAAGTGAAAGCTCTCCCAAAAGTAGGTGAATGAGTTATTTGAGAAAAATTGGCTATCTGCAATACTTTTAGACATAATTCGCATTTACTCATTTTGAGTAGGTGAGTAATTACCTACGGGTCTGGAACTTCACCATGTGAAAGCTCTCCCAAAAGTAGATGAATGAGTTGATAAAAATTGGGTTCCGCAATACTTTTAGAGATAATTAGAATTTACTCATTTGAGTAGGTGAGTAATTAGCTACGGGTCTGAAACTTCACCAAGTGAAAGCTCTCCCAAAAGTAGGTGAAGGAGTTATTAGAGAAAAATTGGCTATCTGCAATACTTTTAGAGATAATTCGCATTTACTCATTTTGAGTAGGTGAGTAATTAGCTATGGGTGTGAAACTTCACACTGAGAAAGCTCTTCCAAAAGTAGATGAATGAGTTATTTGATAAAAATTTGGTATCCGCAATACTTTTAGAGATAATTAGCATTTACTCATTTTGAGTAGGCGAGTAATTAGCTACGGGTCTGAAACTTCACCAAGTGAAAGCTCTCCCAAAAGTAGGTGAATGAGTTATTTGAGAAAAATTGGCTATCTGCAATACTTTTAGAGATAATTCGCATTTACTCATTTGAGTAGGTGAGTAATTACCTACGGGTCTGGAACTTCACCATGTGAAAGCTCTCCCAAAAGTAGGTGAATGAGTTATTTGAGAAAAATTGGCTATCTGCAATACTTTTAGAGATAATTAGCATTTACTCATTTTGAGTAGGCGAGTAATTACCTACGGGTCTGGAACTTCACCATGTGAAAGCTCTCCCAAAAGTAGATGAATGATTTATTTGATAAAAATTGAATATGCGCAATACTTTTACAGATAATTAGCATTTACTCATTTTGAGTAGGTGAGTAATTAGCTACGGGTCTGAAACTTCACCAAGTGAAAGCTCTCCCAAAAGTAGGTGAATGAGTTATTTGAGAAAAATTGGCTATCTGCAATACTTTTAGAGATAATTCGCATTTACTCATTTTGAGTAGGTGAGTAATTACCTACGGGTCTGGAACTTCACCATGTGAAAACTCTCCCAAAAGTAGATGAATGAATTATTTGATGAAAATTTTCATGTTTCAATAGAATACTCTTCTACTACCCCGCGAGTCCAAAATTCGCTCGAAATCGCTCTATCTCTGACAGTTTCAGAGATATTTGCGATTTTTAGAGATAATTCGCATTTACTCATTTTGAGTAGGTGAGTAATTAGCTATGGGTGTGAAACTTCACACTGAGAAAGCTCTTCCAAAAGTAGATGAATGAGTTATTTGATAAAAATTTGGTATCCGCAATACTTTTAGAGATAATTAGAATTTACTCATTTTGAGTAGGCGAGTAATTAGCTACGGGTCTGAAACTTCACCAAGTGAAAGCTCTCCCAAAATTCGCTCGAAATCGCTCTATCTCTGACAGTTTCAGAGATATTTGCGATTTTTAATTTTCTGCAAAAATTCAAGATGGCGGCCAAAAGTTGTAAAAATTGAAAACTTTCATGTTTCAACAGAATACTCTTCTACTACCCTGCAGGTCCAAAATTCGCTCGAAATCGCTCTATCTCTGACAGTTTCAGAGATATTTGCCATTTTTCATTTTCCGCAAAAATTCAAGATGGCCGCCAAAAGTTGTACTACCCTGTGGGTCAAAAATTCACTCGAAATCGCTCTATCTCTTACGGTTTTCGAGATATTTGCACTTTTTGTATTTTATAAAAAATCGGTCAAAGAAACACCCACGGCGGCCATCTTGTTTTTGTCCAGATATCCAGAATAATTCCCAAGGAAGCTTTGACCATGATGAACATATCCTGCAAATTTGGAAAGTGTATATTGCATGCCCTTTGATATACTGGGGCAGCAAAAGTCCCTAAAAATTTGAATGAAACAGCCGTGGCGGCCATCTTGTTTTTGGAAACGAGGCCAAAAAAACTCGGAGGCAAGCTTTTGTACCATTGAACCTATCCTGCAAATTTGAGGCCTCTACTGCTAATACTTTTGGCTGCAGAGGGGTAACGAGAAATCATCTACACACTGCGGCGTCATACCCCCGCGAAAACCACGGTATCCACCGGATGCATCCGGTGGATACAATTAAAATCCTACCTGTGCTCCAAAGCTTATCCACCTTGGATTTTCCTTTTTCCCTGGTGTCTCTGTAGTTGCTTACCTCTTTCTGTACCCCGATATCTGATTTATCAATCTGGCTTATGGATTTGTTGCACCTTAGAATCTAGCATTTTTATAGAGATTAAGCGCTATAAAAGTTGAAATAGAATTGGAATTATATACTGTGGTAGGAAACTTTAGGATATCACTTATAAATTAATATAAAGTTCGAGTTTCTTGCACTTAATCACTGATGCAGTACATTCTCAGGCAAATGAAACAACTTGTTTCTTGCATTGTTTCTAAGCTGTGAGCTGGTGTTTTCCACTCATGTGTTCATGTCTACCAATGAGAAACTTTCTGCATTCTTCGGATATTCATGACCTATATGTTTGCATATATTTGTAAACAAACAGAAAGAAAAAATGACGAAGAAATAAAAACAAGGACAATAATTTCCTATCCTCCATGTAAAACGTATAAATTTCATTTGTTATATGTTTTCTGAGGTTACTTACAAAATCCAAAGTATTAAAACACTATATTTCACAGGTTTTTATAACCAAAGCACACATATTTTGCATCTTTGTTGTCAGTATAGGTGAAGGTTACAAATTTGGAAATTTTTTATGAGGTACTCTTCTCACTAGCGGTACCTGATACCTGTTTATTAATCATTTGTGATTAGGCAATAAACTCTGCGTAAAACAGTAGAATTGATCAAAAGTTATACCTTCTTAAAATCACATTACACAGTAGATTTGGTAAAGCTAGAATCTCAACTATCCACAGCATTTGGTTCTAGTTATAAGTAACTACCAACAAAAAATACATCAATTTCTAATATTTGGACTCAAACACTGCTTCTACTTGAACCTTAATTAGGCTAATGTTAATTTTATATGTAGTGCAAGTTTACATGTAGTGACAACATATAACACAACTTTAATTATCAAAACATTTTGTAAGAATATAAGTCTTTGTTGAGATAACAGAAGGGTTCAAAAATAGAAGAAGTGTGTCAGTACAAATCAACAGGGAAATATATACAACATTGCTAGAGTGGAAATCGTTTATAAAATCAAATAATTGGACAACACAAGGTCAGATAAAAGAGGCTAGGAGAGACTTTAATGTAATACCAAGAACATTACAATGACAAGGAAACACAATGCACAAGTGACATTACCCTTAAAAAGGAACTTACACCGAGTCACCTGCACAATACTTACATCGTCCGCCACTGCAGAGAGGTGATGTACGAGTCCTGGAACAGCCAATATATGGAGTATGAAGAGTGTCAGCAGGTGTTGAGAGAAGTCTGCTGCTATGAGTGGACGAGTGGACACTGTCAGAATCGCCGTTAATGTGGCCGTGGTAAAAGACGGCTTTGTGCGGGCCAGGCCTTTCAACAGGAGTTTCTGTAATTATAGATCATGATTTATATTTATTATAATTAATATTGTGCTGAATTTTTTGGTTGTGGTTCAAATCTTTGAGAGATATGATAAATCATTTTGATATACCTTGTTTAGAAGAAGCCCCTTTGGGCTTTGAGGACTCTTTGACTTTCACAGAAGCTTCAGAAAAAGTAACATATTTAGCCTGAGACTTTTGTTCCTTTTTATCCGAGTGTTTCTATGGTTATAGTATATTATAGAGTATTGCTCGGAGCTCGGATCCGAAGGATCACAGACTCAAACCTCTGGACGAATGTGCTGGTAAGGGAGGACCAACAAACTTGGTTTCCATGGGTTTGTACGAGTGATTTGTACTCGGATGATTAGTACTTGGGTGATTTTGCAAGTCAGGTTGATGGCTCGAACCTGACTTCGGGTCCGAGGCGGAGATCTGATCCACCCCCGCTTCGGATTATTTGACAACTGCCCTGCAAGTGTGAATTAAAAATTTTGTTAATTTTACAAAGACCTTGTAAGTAAAATATTCTAAATATTTTATATTTTCATGAATATATCAAAAATGTATTTATTCTTTTATAAAATGCACAAAAAGGGGAAACTTTAATTTTGCCAAGCCAAGGTCTCTCAACACTTGCTGTCTAGATGATGATGTCACCTGAGGTTTCCTGAGGATTCGCTTCAACAAGAACTTGACTTTGTACTTTATTTCACATTTTAACCCAGTAAATGGTCAAAGAATGTAGCAGATAGGGTTTAAACCCTTAAAATATTTTATTTTATTTCGACAGGCGTAGATCCTGTACATAAGCTACATGCACGAGTCATGGTCGTCCACTCTTTACTTCACAACATGAACCCAGAAGTGGATTTAAGTTGTAAAATATGTTAAATATACTTCTCTGTTCTGTGAATTGTCACAAAAATAAGATTCTATGTTATAAAATAGAGAAACTGATGTAGTTTCAGTATCCAACAACAATTATATCCATATAAAAAAAATTAAACTTCTTTCCTTGCAATAAAAAGCGTCTGTATCGTGGCCAACAAGAAGAACGAAGTACACCCGTCACTATCCAGGTCACCTAGCCTGAGCAATAAGACATCAGGCCAGTATTATACATCTACCTTTCTTGGACGTCGGCCGGATGCTGTGGCCATCTGAGTAAGCATTCAGTTCCACATTGTAAACTATTGTAGCGCAATAAAAGTACAGTGTTCATTTTAGTAGCCAAGTAGCTTGTCACAGTCCTACAAATAAGTGTTACCTGTAAACTCTGGTATAAACCATTTGTATGCAGATGTCCCATGATGTTATTACACAGTTGTACCATTCCCGGTCGCATGGCCTCCCCTGGTAAAGTAAAACATAAAATATATGTTTTAGAAAGTTTGCCAGCAGGAACAATAACCTTACAATAACCAATACAATTTATAATATCCAATCAGTCCTCAAGTGTGAATACATCATTTTGGGAAAGGCAATACTTCTACAGTCCTAAATTTATAAATTCCTTTGCTAATCGCTTTAATATTTTGGAGAAAAACAATTACACTGGAAATTTGACAATACAATGCAACTTATAATTAATGTCAATAAGGTTTTTATCATGATAGTTAAGTTACCTAAATTTAGCCAACTGTGTAACAATGCTACAGATTACACAGATACAACTGTCATGGCTGAGGAAAATAACCTCTGACTGACCTAGTTTGGTGATGATCTTCCAGTTTGAACAGCTACTGAAGGTGATAAGCATGTGAAGAAAGGTTGTGATACTACGCAAGTCTCTGGATAGTTCAGGCTAGAAAAAAAAACATGAAAAAGTAAGACATTAAAATTTGCCACACAAGTGAAATTTATCAGTGAAATAGCTGCATAGAAACAGACACTGTTTGTATATTAGTTGTTGATCATAAAAATATACATGTATATAAAGAATGTATTACAAGAACACTTAGCTAAGATTGTCACCAACACAACCAGACATTCACATATAACTCCAGTTCTTAAGAGTTTGCATTGATTGCCTGTTCAACAACAGTTGGTGTTCAAAGCAGCTATAATAGTCTATAAGTTCCTTCAGAATGGTTATCCTAATTATTTCAGAGCTTGTTTGAATCCACTGGAAAAGCTTTTAACAACACTAGGATTACCTGGATGCAGGGTGAAGTTCTTGAGTTGCTACAGTTTATTCCATCAGTTCATAAGTCATACAAGCAATTCGGGTTTTGTTTTGCCTATAATGCTCCCAAGGTATGGAATGATTTGCCGGATGATATATGCTCTGCCACATCTCTTCTATCTTTTCAGAAGAAGCTGAAAGCTTATCTCTTCAAAAAAAAGCCTACCCACCCAAGGTTTATCATATTTTCCGATTGTGGACCCCTTTCTGTGTCTCTGCACTATGATTTTTTGGTCTTGTTTCTTAGTTGTTGCGCCTTAGAGTCCGTCTTTTGAGGAAGATTAAGCGCTATAAAAGTCATATTAGAATTAGAATTTCATAAAAATTCTTATTCTTAGGAATTTTTGTTTTCTTTGAATTTTTTTCTGAAACAAGGCCTAAAAGTGTTTCTGACTACATGTGCGAGCTGCAAGCCATCAAGGGGCATGAGTAGTACACTAGGATTTAAGAAAGTCTGCCAGGACTCAGGCGGTTACCAATCCAAGCACTAATGTAGCCCATTGCTAGATGAAATGGGTACTAATTATGCAATGTCACAATTTATGAAAGTCTGGTGACCAAAAAAATTAAAAAAAAAAAAAAAGTGATCTCTAGAAACGCGAGCCTCCCTAGAGCTCACACTTAACAAATCAAAAGTTTAACAGTTCAGTCACCTTTAAATAACGGAAGGTATCAAAACACAGGCAAAGTAATCTCTTGAGTTGCTGTATCCATGGCAGCACCAGTTGTTTGTTCAATAACAGAGACACATACATGACCTTCACATTGTCAGAGGTCATAGACTGTAGGATATACTTGCACACAAACTCAACCCTCTGAAAATAGGAAAACAAGCAATCAGTGCCTGTGAACGGGCTCTGTGTTAGCTGACTGTGTGATTTGAGTTTCAGAGTAGAAGTGAATGAAGAAAAGGACACAAAAGTTGTGCCCTGCAAATGGTATTATTCAGAGGTAAAGTACAAAGTTAACTCTTAAGATGTAAAAAGTAGGTGAAAAACATATTTAAAGAAAATATTGTAAATGCAATAGATTTCAAGTTACAACTGATTTCCTCAACAGTAAGAATCTTAAAGTACTTTTGCTCAGCTATGCAATGAGCTACAGGTCTGCAATTTTACTATGTTATAGCTGACCCAAAGTAAGTGAATAACTTATAAAGAAAATTCTCTAAATGCAATCAGTCAAAAACCCTGCCAATATATGCATGTAACGAGAAGTGGAAATCACCCGACTTTAGGATGGTATGTCTCCAAGTCTCGTACCATATAATTCAAACGAGATTTGGGGCATCTAATTTTTATTAAATCTATTTGTTAACAATAAAATGAATTCTTCATACAGGCAAGTAAAATCCCCACATTATAACAAACTTTGGAATTACAATAAAAAACCATGCTATAATTGCGTGTAACTAAAACACATAAAACATAATATATACGGGGTAAGAGGTGGGAGGGAAACTTCTTTTAGGTGCACAGATATCAGCATGCAATACACTAAATGTAGTAAAACACCCGCTTATATACCCCTTGGTACGATTCTATTGGTCAATTGACCAGAGGAATAGTTTATTATCAGGGCAATACCATTTTTGACTAATGTACAATCACTATTGGGGGTGATTGCTTTAACAGTCAAAAACCCTGCCAATATATGCATGTAACGAGAAGTGGAAATCACCCGAGTTTAGGATGGTATAGCTGACCTATAAGTAGGTGAATAACATATTTAAACAATATTCTCTAAATGTAATACTTTTCAAGTTACAACTGATTTACTCAACAGTGGGAACCTGAAAGTAGCTATTGCTTAGTTATGCAATGACCTATAGGTCTATAATTTTATTATATTATAGCTGATTCAAAAGTATATGAAAAACATGTAAACAAAATTCTCTAAATGCAACAGTTTTCAAGATACAACTCATTTACTCAATAGAGAAAACCTTAAAATAGCTTTTGCTCAGCTATGCAATTAGCTACAGGTCTGCAATTTTACTATGCTATAGCTGATAAAAAAGTAGGCGAATAACATATGTCAACAAAATACTCTAAATGCAATAATTTTCAAGTTACAACTGATTTACTCAACAGCAATACTCTGAAAGTAGCTACAGGCGAGTTATGCAATGACCTATAGGTCTGCAATTTTACTATGTTATAGCTGACCCAAAACTAGGTGAACAACATAATTATTTAAACAAAATACTCCAAATGCAATAGTTTTCAAGTTACAACTGATTTACTCAATAGTGAGAACCTGAAAACAGCTATTGCTCAGCTATGCCATGAGTTACATGTCTGCATTTTTACTATGTTATAGCTGACCAAAAATTAAAAGAATAACATATTAAAATAAAAATACTCTAAATTTAATAGTTTTCAAGTAACAACTCATTTACTCAACAGTGAGAACCTCGAAGTAGCTATTGTTCAGTTATGCAATTAGCTACAGGTCTGCAATTTTACTATGCTATAGCTGATAAAAAAGTAGGCGAATAACATATGTCAACAAAATACTCTAAATGCAATAATTTTCAAGTTACAACTGATTTACTCAACAGCAATACTCTGAAAGTAGCTACAGGCGAGTTATGCAATGACCTATAGGTCTGCAATTTTACTATGTTATAGCTGACCCAAAACTAGGTGAGCAACATAATTATTTAAACAAAATACTCTAAATGCAATAGTTTTCAAGTTACAACTGATTTACTCAATAGTGAGAACCTGAAAACAGCTATTGCTCAGCTATGCCATGAGTTACATGTCTGCATTTTTACTATGTTATAGCTGACCAAAAATTAAAAGAATAACACATTAAAATAAAAATACTCTAAATGTAATAGTTTTCAAGTAACAACTCATTTACTCAACAGTGAGAACCTCGAAGTAGCTATTGTTCAGTTATGCAATTAGCTACAGGTCTGCAATTTTACTATGCTATAGCTGATAAAAAAGTAGGCGAATAACATATGTCAACAAAATACTCTAAATGCAATAATTTTCAAGTTACAACTGATTTACTCAACAGCAATACTCTGAAAGTAGCTACAGGCGAGTTATGCAATGACCTATAGGTCTGCAATTTTACTATGTTATAGCTGACCCAAAACTAGGTGAGCAACATAATTATTTAAACAAAATACTCTAAATGCAATAGTTTTCAAGTTACAACTGATTTACTCAATAGTGAGAACCTGAAAACAGCTATTGCTCAGCTATGCCATGAGTTACATGTCTGCATTTTTACTATGTTATAGCTGACCAAAAATTAAAAGAATAACACATTAAAATAAAAATACTCTAAATGTAATAGTTTTCAAGTAACAACTCATTTACTCAACAGTGAGAACCTCGAAGTAGCTATTGTTCAGTTATGTAATGAGCTACAGGTCTGCAATTTTTCTATGTTATAACTGACCAAAAATTAAAAGAATAACATATTAAAATAAAATATTCTCAATGTAATAGTTTTCAAGTTACAACTTATTTACTCAACAGCTGCATTCTGAAAGTAGCTATTGCTCAGGGCCCGTCACATGACACAGAAAACCACTGTGGTTATTTGATAATCTTGGACTTAGCTAAGTCACCTTTGTGAATACGGTTTTAAGACAAAACTTAGCTGAGACAAAAGTCTTAACTTTAAGACTGGATTTAAGCCTAAGACCTGGCTAAGTCTAAGACCCTTCGTGAATACCAGCCCACCTCTGCAATGAACTACAGGTCTGGAAGTTCACTAGGTTATAGATGACGGAAAAGTAGGTGAATAACATATTCAAACAAATACTGTAAATGTAATAGTTTTTAAGTAATAACTGTTTTACTCAACAGTGAGAACCTGAAAATAGCTATTGCTCAGCTGTGCCATGAGCTACAGGTCTGAAATTTCATTATGTTATAGCTGACTATAAAGTCGGTGAATAACATAGTAATACAAATTTCTGTGAATACAGTAGTTTACAAGTTATAACTGATTTACTCAGCAGTGATAACCTCAAAATAGCTATTGCTCAGCTATGACATAAGCTACAGGTCTGCAAATTTACTATGTTATAGCTGATCCAAAAGTAGGTGAATAACATATTTAAAGAAAATACTCTAAATATAATAGTTTTCAAGTTCTAACTGATTTACTCAACAATGATAACCTTAAAGTAACTATTACTCAGCTATGCAATAAGCTACAGGTCTGAAATTTTACTATGTTATAGCTGACCCAAAAGTGGCTGAATAACATATTTATACAAAATTCTCTAAATGCAATAGTTTTCAAGATACAACTGATTTACTCAACCGTGAGAACCTGAAAGCAGCTATTGCTCAGCTATGCAATGAGCTACAGGTCTACAATGTCACTATGTTATAGCTGACCCATAAGTAGGTGAATAAATTAGTTCCCCGATTAGTGTTGGTATCGAATAATAATATATATATCGATATCAAACCATATTTTTGCCTTCTGTATCGATCGATATTGAAATATCGGGTCATGGATGTTTTCCTAGAGAGACCTTCCAAACTATTTAGCAAGTTTTAGTAGTTTCCCGAAACGTAAACAAATATGGCGTTTCCGCTTTAGCGGTAAGTGAAAGTTGACAAAAATGATATAAAAACCAATATATTCTTCAAATATTGTCCTTTATTTGAATGAAAAACACCATAGTTGTACCTGTTAAGTAGTATGTTTCGATATTGATATTGTGCTCTACATTATTGATATCGGCAAATTTAGCGTGGATCGATAAATATTTCAATATCGATAAACAATACCAGCACTATCCCCGATACTCACACAAGGGAATCTACTTGAAGCCTAGTACACATGTGCAAGATATGAGAGAAATCCCTGCAATAGTCAATGAGAAAATTGTGATAAAGTGTTGAAATTTTCTCACCTAGGGTGGGGGGTACCTTACTTGTAATGGCTCTAGCAAACAGACAAACAACCAGATCTGCATGCCTTGAACAATTTTTTATCCTCGATAAGGTATCTTTTAAAAAAACAGCACGTCTCTGGGCCCTGTAGTTTTGGAGGAGAAGTCGCTTACGCAGACGCGGACGTGTATGTACACGCCGCAGAGTGACGACATAATGTTAGCTGACTGACAAGTCAGCTGACATAAAAATACAAAAATATTGATAAAAAATGTACAATAAACTGGTTTAGTTCTGGCTTCAGTTCACACACAATTACTTAATAGTTATGTTCTGAGGATTGTCCATTTTTGAAATAAACGGAAATTCCATCAAAAATGCTCATTAATACAGGAACTTACAACACTGCAGGGATTGAAATGAAATGTCAGAATCAATATTTAACTCTAATTTGACTTTACATATCACTCTATAATGAAATCTCATACATGAAGCATTTATCTAAAACTAAATAGGTCTGGCTAAATAAAAAGTATTTCTACTACAAAACTAGACTTGCTGACAAGTCTTTACTTTTTTTTTGAGAAAATGAAGGAGCGCATTTTATAACAGTCTGGATTTTACTTCCCTCCAGAGGGAAATACTCTCAGAGAATCATAGTGCACTAAGGAAGGACCTTGCACAAGGTCTACTACAAAAACAAGAATAGACTTCGAAATCGAAAAGCATAAAATTACCTGATACACAATATCACATGCAAAACTTGCAAAATATAGTACGTCCGAAGAACTAAAAGAAGACCACATTTTAGTACCTCATCAAGTGGCAATATTTTGACTTTAGAATCAAGGATTTTCATTGGCCCAGGGGCTAAATCGCCTAATTACTAATACAGCAACTACCTTTAAAGTAAGATTAACTCGGTTATACAAAGTACACAAATGTGAAAAAAGAATCAGCTCAACAACCAATCATGTTCACCTGTAATAACGTTTTCATAATTTTCGAAGTAAATTTTTCCACAAATTCATGCGGTACAGGGTACCCAATTGATCACAAGTCGGTGGTAAAAACTGGACCAAAGCATGGAGTCCAGTCAAATCTTACATACCTGTCTGTCTTTATTTTCTTGATACACAAAGAGAAGCTTATTGACTGCTGTATACAACTCTGTGGCTGTGAAAAAAATATAAACCTGCGTACAGTAACTTGGATGTCTGGAACAATTAAGTCAATATTATATTAGACTTTAATTCAAGCATACCTAACATATTAAAACTGCTGTCAAATAACTTGGATGACTGTTACAATTAGATTAATATTATATTAGACTTTAAGTAAAGAACTAGAGGATCGCTCGCAAAAAAAAAAGATAATGTTTTTGCATAGCAAAAACAAAGCGTCCCGAAAAGGCTATAAAGGTGAGTGCTAAAGTATTAAGAAAATGCTTCGTTTCTAGCCTTATACTGTTGTGGCAACCAAAGTCAGCGCAGTCTGCTCTATCTAGCACGGTTTTCAAGATATAAGCATTTTTGTGTTTTGCAAAAAATAAAAAAATTAAAAATGTCCGCTATATTTGGTGAGACAAAAATATTTTGAAAATTGGCATGGCTACTCTGCAGAGATACCCAGCAGGTCCAAAATTTTGTTGATTTCGCTCCATATAGCACGGTTTTCGAGATATAAGCATTTTTGTGTTTTGCAAAAACTTTGAAAATTCAAAATGGCCACCATTTTTGGGGAGACAAAAATTTTTGTCAAGACCACTGCCACGGTGTGTATCTCCCGCCGAGCATTAAAGCAGAAGAAATAGCTTTTCCGAGATATTCACAATTTTTCATTTTCGTGTGTGAAAGCTCTTCCAAAAGTAGGTGAATGAGTTATTTGAGAAAAATTGGCTATCTGCAATACTATTAAGAGATAATTCACATTTACTCATTTTGAGTAGGTGAATAATTATCTATGGGTCTGAAACTTCACCAAGTGAAAGCTCTCCCAAAAGTAGGTGAATGAGTTATTTGAGAAAAATTGGCTATCCGCAATACTTTTAGAGATAATTCGCATTTACTCATTTTGAGTAGGTGAGTAATTAGCTATGGGTCTGAAACTTCACCATGTGAAAGCTCTCCCACAAGTAGATGAATGAGTATTTGATAAAAATTGGGTATCCACAATACTTTTACAGATAATTAGCATTTACTCATTTTGAGTAGGTGAATAAATAGCTATGGGTCTGAAACTTCACAGAGTGAAAGCTCTCCCAAAAGTAGGTGAATGAGTTATTTGAGAAAAATTGGCTATCTGCAATACTTTTAGAGATAATTCGCATTTACTCATTTTGAGTAGGTGAGTAATTAGCTATGGGTCTGAAACTTCACCGAGTGAAAGCTCTCCCAAAAGTAGGTGAATGAGTTATTTGAGAAAAATTGGCTATCTGCAATACTTTTAGAGATAATTCGCATTTACTCATTTTGAGTAGGTGAGTAATTAGCTATGGGTGTGAAACTTCACCAAGTGAAAGCTCTCCCAAAAGTAGGTGAATGAGTTATTTGAGAAAAATTGGCTATCTGCAATACTTTTAGAGATAATTCGCATTTACTCATTTTGAGTAGGTGAGTAATTAGCTATGGGTGTGAAACTTCACCAAGTGAAAGCTCTCCCAAAAGTAGGTGAATGAGTTATTTGAGAAAAATTGGCTATCTGCAATACTTTTAGAGATAATTCGCATTTACTCATTTTGAGTAGGTGAGTAATTAGCTATGGGTGTGAAACTTCACCAAGTGAAAGCTCTCCCAAAAGTAGGTGAATGAGTTATTTGAGAAAAATTGGCTATCTGCAATACTTTTAGAGATAATTCGCATTTACTCATTTTGAGTAGGTGAGTAATTAGCTATGGGTCTGAAACTTCACCAAGTGAAAGCTCTCCCAAAAGTAGGCGAATGATTAATTTGACAAAAATTGGCTATCTGCAATACTTTTAGAGATAATTCGCATTTACTCATTTTGAGTAGGTGAGTAATTAGCTATGGGTCTGAAACTTCACCAAGTGAAAGCTCTACCAAAAGTAGGTGAATGAGTTATTTGAGAAAAATTGGCTGTCTGCAATACTTTTAGAGATAATTCGGATTTACTCATTTTGAGTAGGTGAGTAATTAGCTATGGGTGTGAAACTTCACCAAGTGAAAGCTCTCCCAAAAGTAGGTGAATGAGTTATTTGAGAAAAATTGGCTATCTGCAATACTTTTAGAGATAATTCGCATTTACTCATTTTGAGTAGGTGAGTAATTAGCTATGGGTGTGAAACTTCACCAAGTGAAAGCTCTCCCAAAAGTAGGTGAATGAGTTATTTGAGAAAAATTGGCTATCTGCAATACTTTTAGAGATAATTCGCATTTACTCATTTTGAGTAGGTGAGTAATTAGCTATGGGTGTGAAACTTCACCAAGTGAAAGCTCTCCCAAAAGTAGGTGAATGAGTTATTTGAGAAAAATTGGCTATCTGCAATACTTTTAGAGATAATTCGCATTTACTCATTTTGAGTAGGTGAGTAATTAGCTATGGGTGTGAAACTTCACCAAGTGAAAGCTCTCCCAAAAGTAGGTGAATGAGTTATTTGAGAAAAATTGGCTATCTGCAATACTTTTAGAGGTAATTCGCATTTACTCATTTTGAGTAGGTGAGTAATTAGCTATGGGTCTGAAACTTCACCAAGTGAAAGCTCTCCCAAAAGTAGGTGAATGATTAATTTGAGAAAAATTGGCTGTCTACAATACTTTTAGAGATAATTCGCATTTACTCATTTTGAGTAGGTGAGTAATTAGCTATGGGTCTGAAACTTCACCAAGTGAAAGCTCTCCCAAAAGTAGGTGAATGATTTATTTGAGAAAAATTGGCTATCTGCAATATTTTTAGAGATAATTCGCATTTACTCATTTTGAGTAGGTGAGTAATTAGCTATGGGTCTGAAACTTCACCATGTGAAAGCTCTCCCACAAGTAGATGAATGAGTTATTTGATAAAAATTGGGTATCCGCAATACTTTTACAGATAATTAGCATTTACTCATTTTGAGTAGGTAAATAATTAGCTATGGGTCTGAAACTTCACCATGTGAAAGCTCTCCCAAAAGTAGGTGAATGAGTTATTTGAGAAAAATTGGCTATCTGCAATACTTTTAGAGATAATTCGCATTTACTCATTTTCAGTAGGTGAGTAATTAGCTATGGGTCTGAAACTTCACAGAGTGAAAGCTCTCCCAAAAGTACGTGAATGAGTTATTTGAGAAAAATTGGCTATCTGCAATACTTTTAGAGATAATTCGCATTTACTCATTTTGAGTAGGTGAGTAATTAGCTATGGGTCTGAAACTTCACCAAGTGAAAGCTCTCCCAAAAGTAGGCGAATGATTAATTTGACAAAAATTGGCTATCTGCAATACTTTTAGAGATAATTCGCATTTACTCATTTTGAGTAGGTGAGTAATTAGCTATGGGTCTGAAACTTCACCAAGTGAAAGCTCTCCCAAAAGTAGGTGAATGAGTTATTTGAGAAAAATTGGCTGTCTGCAATACTTTTAGAGATAATTCGCATTTACTCATTTTGAGTAGGTGAGTAAAATGGCCGCCATTTTTGGCAAGACAAAATTTTTTTGAAAATTGGCATGGCTACTCTGCAGATATACCCTGTGGATCAAAAATTTCGTCGAAATCGCTCTATCTTGCAGGGTTTTCGAGATATAAGCATTTTTATGTTTTGCAATTTTTGCGAAAAATTCGAAAATTCAAAATGGCCGCCATTTTTGGCGAGACCAAATTTTTTTCAAAATTGGGATAACTACTCTGCAGAGATACCCTGTGGGTCAAAAATTTCGTCGAAATCGCTCTATTTAGCACGGTTTTCGAGATATAAGCATTTTTGTGTTTTGCAATTTTTACGAAAATTTTGAAAATTCAAAATGGCCGCCATTTTTGGTGAGACAAAAATTTTTTGAAAATTGGGAAAAGTACTCTGCAGAGATACCCTGTGGGTCAAAAATTTTGTCGAAATTGCTCTATCTAGCACGGTTTTTGAGATATAAGCATTTTTGTGTTTTGCAATTTTTGCGAAAATTTCGAAAATTCAAAATGGCCGCCATTTTGGACGAGACAAAAATTTTTTGAAAATTGGGAAAACTACTCCGCAGAGATACCCTGTGGGTCAAAAATTTCATCGAAATCGCTCTATCTAGCACGGTTTTCGAGATATAAGCATTTTTGTGTTTTGCAATTTTTACGAAAATTTCGAAAATTCAAAATGGCCGCCATTTTTGGCGAGACAAAAATTTTTTGAAAATTGGGAAAAGTACTCCGCAGAGATACCCTGCGGGTCAAAAATTTTGTCGAAATTGCTCTATCTAGCACGGTTTTTGAGATATAAGCATTTTTGTGTTTTGCAATTTTTGCGAAAATTTCGAAAATTCAAAATGGCCGCCATTTTGGACGAGACAAAAATTTTTTGAAAATTGGGAAAACTACTCCGCAGAGATACCCTGCGGGTCAAAAATTTCGTCGAAATCGCTCTATCTAGCACGGTTTTCGAGATATAAGCATTTTTGTGTTTTCCTTATTTGGAAAATTCGTAATGATTAATTAATCATTAATTACTCGGCCATTTCTTGACCAATCAATGCCAAAATCTAATGATTTCCAGATTTTAATAGAATGAATGTATTTGCCAAGTTTCAGGTGAATTGATAAAATTGCTTTCAAGTTATCATCCGGACAAGCTTCCCCATCGAAAAAAGACATTTTTGGTCATGTGACCTCTCTGATTGGTTGAAATGTCACTGCAGCATATTCAAAAAAATTCCCCAAGGCTACTGCCTAAACCTGCCAAATTTGAAAAGAATCCGCCTAACGGTTACAGAGTTATAAGGAAAACAAAATGCGGAGCCGGCGGAGCCGGCGGAGCCTGAAGCTCTCCCATACACAAACAAGCGTCCCTTGCGGGACGCTTAATAACTAAATCATACCCATATGTGTTAAAAATTAATTTACTAATATCTATCCACTGTTTTTCACAGTCATGTAATACAATCAGGCAAAGCGTTCAGAGCAAGAATTTATGAACATAAACTCTCTGTGAATAAATCACACTTCACTGGAAAGGATCACTCAGCTAAGGACATGCAGTTCTCAATCCTAAAGTGGTGCACTCCCAAATACAACACACCATCAACAGCCCACAGAAGAAGGCGTGAGCAGTGGTGGATGTGGAATATTGGGGCAATCCATCCAACAGGCATAAGTCAATTTATTTGATCTTTATGCATTTTATTGGTCCTTCACTCACACTCAACGGATCAGAATCTATATTTTGCTTTAATACTATCAGAATAGTTGATGTACATGTATATAGAGGACTCGTAACTATGTGAAATAAAGAATTTTCGGGGAAAACATACCTGCTTTTAAATGTGGTTTATAATCTTTGTCAGCATCCACTTGTATTTGTATTATCTCATCAATCTCAGACCTGTAAATAAAATAACATTCAATTAATTAATTTTACAATGAGAAATGGGGGTTTTGTGTTTAATTTGTCACTGAAGCACTGCCTGAACAAGGGAAGATGACCGCTAAATTTCTCATTCTCAGAATTACTATCACTATTAAGAAATTTCACATAAAACACATATTCTCAGAAAAACTATAGTCGGAAAAAAATGTTAGTGAAGAATTTTGAGTCATGTAATAATAATGCCCAGTCTTTCACATTAACTTGTCAAAAAACATTATATTATAATTAAACAGTGACATTTGTAGGATAACAATGCAACTTTGACCAACATTCTTCATCCTTTTTTTTATTTAGCAAATACATGTATGTCATGATCAATACAGTGATGACTTAAACGTTTCATAAGAAAATGCTTCTTAATGGTTCTTTAATTTCTATGAGTGTAACAATTATATTTCTCACCTCAATTTAGCCCGTAACCTTTGTCTCGCCAAAAAACTTCTCACTAAAGCCTGAAACAAGATCCTTTAATATAAATGATGAGAATAAAGTAGAAGGTGAGTAAAACTAAAATAATAATAAGTAATTTACCTAAGTCAAATCCAACATTAACACAACAGGACACTTAAATTACATACAATGTACATAAAAATGAAATGTATGTCACAGTAATAATATAAAGTTTAACATCCCAAATAATCATGTGTGAAACAGTCTAAAACTATTGGCATGCAGTTACGATTTTAAATAACCATATTTTAACAAGATTACTGTTCTTTTTCACACAAGATTTGTGAGTTCTCCAAAACTGTTAACCAATTTATAGTGGCAGTGATATCACAAACTTTTACACGTAATATGACTCATTTTAAGTATTATTGACAGATATATAGATTCCTCAACTGATACAGACAGTTCTGTTATTTACCAGAAAATACTGGCAGGTTTTTAAAAAACTTCATTTTAAAACAAGAAAGGAAAGTATTTACTTATTAAGTGTTCATGTGAGAAATAAGTGATTGGGTAACTAGCAAGAATATCTAATTGTGAAGGTCTTTAAGTCACCTTGGGTCTGTAGTAAATCTCAAAAATTTCAAAGAAGAATAAATTTGCAAATATATAATTAGGAATATTTAAAATGACTTTCAGTTACATAATATGTATACTAAGTCTTATACCTATCAATTATGTTCCAACTGACTTTAAATGTTGGCTTAGTTTTAATACATGTAATCAATATGTTCATTTCTTGGTGTGAATATCATAAAAGTTCAAGAAAACTATAACACCAAACACAAATGAACCTGTATTTTCAGTACTGATGTCTCCTTGCATCTTTCTGATGCCCGTTCTTGTCTGGCAGCTTTTGCTTCTTCTAAGAACCTGTTCTTGTTTGCTGTCTCTATTCGGGAAAACATTTTATTACAGTCCTGAAAAATTTAAAACAAAAATTGAATGCAAAACAATTAGCAAGGTGCCAACTCCAAAATGTTTCAGATAATAAGAAACAAGCAATCAGTGCCCATGAACGGGCTCTGTGTCAGTTGACTGTGTTTTTTTGAGTTTCAGAGTAGAAGTGAAAGAATTTTTCGAGTTACAACTGATTTACTCAACAGAGACAATCTCAAAGTAGCTTTTGCTCAGCTATGCAATGAGTTAAAGGGCTGCAATTTTACTGTGGTATAGCTGACTAAAAAGTAGGTTGATAACACATTTAAAGAACATACTATAAATGCAATAGTTATCAACTTACAACTGATTTACTCAACAGTGAGAACCTGAAGTAGCTATTGCACTACTATGCAATGAGACACAGGTCTGTAATTTCAGTATGTTATAAGTGACTGAAAGGTGGATGAATAATATATTTAAAGAAAATACTCTTAAAGTAAAAGTTTTCAAGTTACAACTGATTTACTCAACAAAGAGAACCTAAAAGTAGCTTTTGCTCAGCTATGCCATGAGCTACAGGTCCACTTTTACTATGTTATAGCTGACCCAAAAGTAGGTGAACATATTTAAACAAATTATTGTAAATGGAAAAGTTTTCAAGTTACAACTGATTTACTCAACAGTGAGAAACTGAAAACAGCTGTTGCTTAGCTATGTAATGATCTAAAGGTCTGCAATTTCACTATGTTATAGCTGAACAAAAATTACGTGAATAACATATTTAACAAAATACTCCAGATGCAATAGTTTTCAAGTTACAACTGCTTTACTCAACAGTGAGAACCTGAAAGTAGCTATTGCTCAGCTATGCAATGATGTTACAGGTCTGCAATTTTACTATGTTATAGCTGACCCAAAAGTAGCTAAATAACATATTCATACAAAATTCTCTACATGTAATAGTTTTCAAGTTACAACTGATTTACTCAACAGTGAGAACTTCAAAGTAGCTATTGCTCAGCTATGCCAAGAGCTATATGTCTGCAATTTTACTGTTACAGCTAAAAAAAAAGTAGATGAATAACATTTTTAAACAAAATTCTCTAAATGCAATAGTTTTCAAGTTCTAAGCAATTTACTCAACAGTAACAACCTCACAGTAGCTATTACTCAGCTATGCCATGAGCTACAGGTCTGAAATTTTATTATGTAATAGCTGACCCAAAAGTAGATGAATAACATATTTGCCCAAAATCCTGTAAATGCAATAGTTTTCAAGTTACAAGTGATTTTACTCATGATGGAAGTGAAAAATCCAAAAGTAGCTATTACTCACTTAGCTATTGAGATAGACACCCAAGTTACTCACCATGTTGTAGCTATGGAAAAAGTAGCTGAATAACATATTTTAACAAAATGCTCTAAATGCAATAATTTTCAAGATATAAGTCATTTAGTGCATGACTTCATGAATTTTAATGCATTAAAAATTATTCACAAAATTCATAAAAAATAATTAAGAAACACCCAGGTCTTATACTGACAAAAAGGAATCTACCTGTGGCCTAGTACATATATGCAACATAAGAGTGAAATCCCTTCAATAGTCAATGAGAAAATTGTGATAAAGTGTTGAAATTTTCACACTTTGGGTGGGGTACCTCGCTTCTAACAGCTCTGGGAAACAGACGAACCTCAAAGTAGCTATTGCAGTTATTTTTGGAGATGATTTTCAATTGATTATTTAAATTATAAACATATGTTAAAAAAATTATTGTTGTTTCAGAATTTTCTTATGTGAGGTAAAGTATTAACTAATAAATTTGGAAAATTGTTGAGAACACCAGCAATTGCATGTTAATTACTTGAACATAGTTGTGTACATATTTGCTCAAACTTTTGGAAAAATTTAGATAAAATGTTGTGCTCACTAGAGATATATGAAGATGAAAAAAATTTAATTTCAATAATTTTATTATTCTTTTATTTATGAGCAGATTTTAATGGAATGAATATGAGGAGAAGAAATGTTGGGGTGTGTGTCAATAAAAATATAAAAAAATTGTGGGCAAAAGATGGGTATTTGTGTACATGCATGATCCATTTTCTTAAAAAAAATTGGACAAAAAATTAAAAATTGGAAACTCAAGGTCAAATAATGCACTCAAGATTAATGCATAATAAAGCTAATAAATGAGGCTTAAAAAAAGAATAATAGGAAGATAGTACCAAAATATACAAAAGTATTAGGAAATAAGTACATAAATATACGAACAAATTTAATGAGTCCTTTATTTATTATCCACCAGTTTGTTTAAATAATAAGTAAAATAAGTCCATTAAAAAAAAATTGCAATAAATCGCGGGGGGGGAAATTGTGAAAAAAAAAATTTTTTAAATAAATAAATTAATTAACTTATGATTCCTTCTTCCTTTTTCCATGGATTTCATGTAATAAATCGAACAGAAGCTGTCTAAAATACCTTTCCAATGATGTCTATAACATACTTGTAAGTTAAATATTTTTGGAAATATCAAAGAAAAGTGAGGCCTTATTGATGAATTTTTAACACCAGTTAAGCTACAACTGGGTGAAAATAGGGAATTTATTTTAAAACTGCTGCAGATATCTCACACAAATTCCAAATTCTTCACAGAACTAATTTGTATAATTTATTACACTATTTCCATTATATTTTTATAAGATAAATGCGTATACACATAAATTATATATTCGCTACTTCCTGGTTCTTCTGTCACGGACGTTTTTGTTTATCCCAATACCTTCCCAGGATGCTTTGCGTGAATCGAAATGCTGATTAGTGGTGGTGGACCAATTCGCGCCCGTGTACCTATTCACGCCCACCCCTAAATTTATCCAAAACAATCACAGTTAAACAATAAATTACAAATGTATATGATCAATTTGATGATTATCTATGATGTGGTAAACATCTTCTCTATGAAAACTTACAAATCTTCAAGAAAATTGAGGGTGGGCCTGAATTGGTACCCGGGCGTGAATTGGTCCACCACCATTAGGCTTTATGGTCTTTCTTCTTTGTGTTTGTTTACATATGCATTTGTAAACATACAGGCTGTGAAAAAACTTAAGAACACACAAATCTTCCTACTGGTGGATTCGAAATCACGACTGGTGCACATGAGCTCATGCAATATCAACGAATTTAACATTAACAAAGTGACTCCTGTCACGGCATCGTGGTTTTAATATTCTGTCTAAAGCCACGGTATCGTAAAAAAGTCAAAGTCAAGACACTCAGTGAATTTGTTTGTGGTGTATTTGCTTGATAATAAAATATGAGGTCATAGAATTTCATGGGGTTTCCCAAAATGATATTTTCTACTTCAAGATTAAATACTTCAAACGGTACAACTCATGAATATATTCATGTATATGTACAATAAATTTGACAATTCTATGGGATTTCTTAACACTATTTTACTTAAAGATCAAAATACGTGGACAACTCATTAATATTTATGAGGTTACAGAAGTCCGGTATTTTCACTGGTACTGGTATTTTGCGGTAAAAACGGTCAATAATAAAGATTAACTGTCAAAATATAACACTTTCAAAGAAATATTGAAAAGCATAAACAAAGTATTAATTGTACTGTATATCATTTGATAATTTGGTTAAAGAAGAATATAAGCTAAACATGCTAATGTATAGACGTGGTTACCTCGGCTCTACTTTACTTGCATGTAGAGCCGTGGCACGACCCCACATAGAACTGGAGATTTGCAAAAAATCTTTTTCTATTGAATGAAACTTGAAAAAATGACTGAAAATGGTTTAATATAATTAGAAACAGTTGATATTAAGCAAAGGACATAACAAATACAATATGTGTACAAAATATATGCTATTCTACACAGCTATTATAATAAAAGGACAATTTCAAATTTTTAGAGAAATGGTCCAAAAACCCAGGAAAAACCGGAAATGTCATTTATTTTTTTCGTATTTTTTTTCAAACATGTTTGCATGTTGATTGATTGTTTAAGAAAATGAAGCAAAATAGTTGCAGGAACAGTTATGTGTACACATTTGTATGATATTTGTGTTTTATGCAAATCTCCAGTTCTATGTGGGGTGGTGCCACGGCTCTACACGCAAGTAAAGTAGAGCCGAGGTAACCATGTCTAGCTAATGTATAATAAATTTTACAGAGTGTCTTCGGAACCGATGAGGACGGGTCACAATTCTTTTAATTTCAGAACCGTCACGTTCATATTATAACTATTTGATATGTGGCTGTTGAATTAAAGCATGCTGTCGATGAAAATAGATACATAAAACCAGGAAACCAGTCTACTTTTCATCTGCAAACGTGATTAATTTCAATAACCAATGAAATCATTTGTTACTGAAACCTCACTTGAGACCAAGTTTTACAAAGTTTGTATATTTTTCTACAAAATAGCTTCAAAACTAAAGATATTCTAAAATGTCATGTTAGAATAGAAATTTTGCGGTTCCGATTTTGTTATGAAAACATTTATAAAATATATCAAGGGTAAAGACATTTTTCTTTAAAACGGGCCTTAATGCAAATAATTTGTGAGCCATTTCCATTGGCGGTTCTGAAAGGGATTGTTTTACGATCCGTCAGTGGCTGTTCTGAAGCCACAGTGTAAATTTTAAAGGACGGGCGTTTACTGGTAGAAAGCCACTATTTGTGTGCATTGAGTTTACTATGGCTAAATTTGCGATGCCGTGACTTCAGATGAAAACTTAGAACCACAATACCGTGACAGGAGTCGCTTCGTAACATTAAACATGGACGTTTAATGACAGAATGCCAAGACAGAAAGTAGATGTGGGCGATAATATGAGTTTCTCCAACATTAAGGCTTTAAATGTGTAAAATAAACTCGGAAATATTGGTAATAGATCAAATTGGTTATTATTCTGTTAATACACGGAAATTATATGAAATACTCACTTCTGTGGAAATTGAGAAAAAAAATCTTTAAAAAAAAAAATGTATAAGCCGGTTCGTAGTCTCGCGAAGAAAAGTCATCTGCGAGAAATTCGGGATAAAACTATATCGCAGAAAATGCACAAACCCTGTACAGACGTCTAAACCAGGCAACAACCATCCATACATTATTGAAGTTAAAATGTGATTTTTTTTTGTATTTTTTTAAAAATAATTTTATTGTAGTTTAAGTTTTTTATCTAGTTTTAGTTAACTAGCTGTGTTAATTGCATACACCAGAGGAAATTATACATATTGTAAAACCAAACTATTATTTATTTATGAATAGATTGTAATGAAATAAAATGAACAGAGACACTGTTAAAATCTGTGGAGCCCAGGAAGGGACATGAAACTGTTTTCCTATTATTTTTTTCATCTTGTTACCACAAGTTTCCACAAGATAACTCATTCCCATGAGTTAGCAAGTCATTACCACAAGTTAATAAGTTTTGGTATGAGATACCAAGATGTGGTAATGAGATGCTAAGTTATGGTAATGAGATACTATTAAGCCGTGGGAATGAGATGCTAAGTCGTGGTAATGAGATACTAACTTGTATAGAATAACAACTTGCTAAGAAGAACAACTTGTTAACTTGTGGGAATGACTTACTCTCTTGTGGTAACGACTTACTATCTTGTGGTAATCATGTAATAATTTGTGGGAACAACTGGCTAACTTGTTGGAATGACTTGCTATCTTGTGGGAACAACTTATTATCTTGTGGGAACAACTTAGTAAGTTGTGGGAACAACGTAGTATCTTATGGGAATGATTTGTTAACTTGTGGTAAAGAATTGTTAACTTGTGGTAATAAGTACTAATAACTTGCTAACTTGTGATAACCACTTACTAACTTGTGGTTATGACTTACTTTCTTGTGGTAACCACTTAGTAACTTGTGGGAACAACTTGCTAACTTGTGGGAATGACTTGCTATCTTGTATTAATGACTTGCTAACTTGTGGTTATGACTTGCTTTCTTGTTGTAACCACTTAGTAACTTGTGGGAATAACTTGCTAACTTGTGGGAACGACTTGCTATCTTGTGGAAACGACTTGTTACTTATGGGAACAACTTAGTAACTTGTGGGAACAACTTAGTATCTTGTGGGAACAACTTGTTAACTTGTGGGAATGACTTGCTATCTTGTGGTTCCCACTTAGTAACTTGTGGGAACAACTTGTTACTTGTGGGAACAACTTAGTAACTTGTGGGAACAACTAATTAGTATCTTGTGGAAATGACTTTCTAACTTGTAGGAATGACTTACTAACTTGTGGGAATGACTTAGTGTCTCATGGGAACGACTTTCTAACTTGTGGGAATGACTTGCTAACTTGTGGGAATGACTTGCTATCTTGTATTAATGACTTGCTAACTTGTGGTAACCACTTACTAACTTGTGGGAACAACTTAATTGTTACTTGTGGGAATAACTTAGTAACTTGTGGGAACAACTTAGTATCTTGTGGGAACAACTTGTTAACTTGTGGGAATGACTTGCTATCTTGTGGTTCCCACTTAGTAACTTGTAGGAATGACTTGTTACTTGTGGGAACAACTCAGTAACTTGTTGGAACAACTTAGTATCTTGTGGGAACAACTTGTTAACTTGTGGGAATGACTTGCTTTCTTGTGGTTCCCACTTAGTAACTTGTGGGAACAACTTGTTACTTGTGGGAACAACTTAGTAACTTGTGGGAACAACTTAGTATCTTGTGGGAACAACTTGTTAACTTGTGGGAATGACTTGCTATCTTGTGGTTCCCACTTAGTAACTTGTGGGAACAACTTGTTACTTGTGGGAACAACTTAGTAACTTGTGGGAACAACTTAGTATCTTGTGGGAACAACTTGTTAACTTGTGGGAATGACTTGCTTTCTTGTGGTTCCCACTTAGTGACTTGTGGGAACAACTTGTTACTTGTGGGAACAACTTGTTAACTTGTGGGAACAACTTAGTATCTTGTGGGAACAACTTATTAACTTGTAGGAATGACTTACTATCTTGTGGTAATCATGTAATAATTTGTGGGAACAACTGGCTAACTTGTTGGAATGACTTGCTATCTTGTGGGAACGACTTATTATCTTGTGGGAACAACTTAGTAAGTTGTGGGAACAACTTAGTATCTTATGGGAATGATTTGTTAACTTGTGGAAACAACTTGCTAACTTGTGGTAAAGACTTGCTAACTTGTTGTATTGACTTGCTATCTTGTGGTAACCATGTGTCCAAAGGTGCAACAACCAAGATTCAAGTAAAAAGATATGAGAGATATAAGAGAGATAAAATAGTATCACATACCCCCTTGAGAGATAAAATAGCATCAGATATGCAAGATCAAAAGTCAAATCCAGGTCACACCATGGTCACACCTATAACCCCCGACCAATATCCATATCAAATATAAACTTCCTACACCTTACGGTTTCCGTGATATAGCCCAGACAATATTTTTATAGGTCAAGGTCACTACGGCAAGGTCAAAAGTCAAACCAAGGTCACACCGTGATGTTGCACACCTACACCCCCTAACTAATATCCCTACCAAGTATCAACTTCCTACACCTTATGGTTTCTGAGATATGGCTCGGACAAGATTTTCAAACTCAAGGTCACTACGGCAAGGTCAAAGGTCAAATCAAGGTCACACCATGATATTGCACACCTACACCCCCTAACTAATGTCCCTACCAAGTATCAACTTCCTACACCTTACGGTTTCTGAGATACAGGCCGGACAAACTTTTTCCCGCCACCCGCCTGCCCGACCGCCCATCCGGACACCATGGGTGAAAACAATACCCGGACAGCCCCTAAGGGCTGTAAGGTAAAAAATTGTCCATCATTCTGTGACCTTGATAAAAGTATGAGATATAAAGGTTTATGTAAAAACATGACAAATGCACCCATCACACACACACACACCCCAAACACACGCATGGAAGGCATTTCATAATCTCCCAACCCCAGACTTTGGCCAGCAGCAAACAACTTGACCTAGCACATTAGAGAACCAATGCAAAACTGTATCCACTGGAAAGAAAACTCACCACAGCCAATGAACCATCGTTTGACCTTGAAAGATGGGCCCAAGGTCAAACCTGGCCACATCAGAAGATTCCCAGCCCATGATTTCCTATACCTTGGTTGCACATCCTAAACCTCTAGGAACAATTATAAGTGAGTTATAAGCACAGTTTGGCCATCCTCGTTTGACCTTGAAGGAGGGATCCAAGGTCCACTCTGACCACATCAGAAGATTCCCAGCCCATGATTTGCTATAGGTTGGTTTCAATGCCAAACCTCTTTGGGCAATAATAAGGGAATTATAGGCACTTTTAAAGTGTGGTACATGGGGTACCTTGGCATTCCGTGGATGACCTTGAATGAGGGGCTTCAAGGTCAAATTTCTGCAAGGTTCTGCAAGAGATTCAACCCTCTACCTATGAAAAAAAGCCAGTTGAAAAATGTAGATAATTTTCAAAGAAATGCCCGTAGTGGCCATCTTGTTTTTCAGAATGAGGCTAATTTCAGTCCCAGAGAAGCTTACCCCCAATTTGGTGAACCTAGGTCGTGTAGTATTCCTCAATTAAATGCCTCCGGTGGATACAATTAGTGAAAAGATGAAGGAGAAATTACAGGAAACTCTGTGTGACAAATCAAATATCAAGATTTTAACTGAAGTAAGGTCAAAGGTCAAATCTAGGTCATTCCATGACACTACACACCTACATCCCCTAGCCAAGGCCCCTACCAAGTGTCAACATCCTACACCTCACAGTTTGTGAGATACAGCCCATACAAGCCTTTTCTTGCTGAGTGAGACTGGTCTCAGTCTGCTGAGAACCTGTTTGTCAATACAAAGTTGAGACTTGGTTTCAGCTGAGACCAAATCTCAAATCTGAGACTATTTTCTGTCTCAGACTTAAGATCTCTTTGTGAATACGGCCCCAGGAGACTTTCAGAGCAAACTAGAGGATCGCTCGCAAAAAAAAAAGATAATGTTTTTGCACAGCAAAAACAAAGCGTCCCGAAAAGGATATAAAGGTGAGTGCTAAAGTATTAAGGAAATGCTTCGTTTCTAGCCTTATACTGTTGTGGCAACCAAAGTCAGCGCAGTCTGCTCTATCTAGCACGGTTTTCAAGATATAAGCATTTTTGTGTTTTGTAAAAAATAAAAAAATTAAAAATGTCCGCTATATTTGGCGAGACAAAAATATTTTGAAAATTGGCATGGCTACTCTGCAGAGATACCCAGCAGGTCCAAAATTTTGTTGAGTTCGCTCCATATAGCACGGTTTTCGAGATATAAGCATTTTTGTGTTTTGCAAAAACTTTGAAAATTCAAAATGGCCACCATTTTTGGGGAGACAAAAATTTTTGTCAAGACCACTGCCGTGGTGTGTATCTCCCGCCGAGCATTAAAGCAGAAGAAATAGCTTTTCCGAGATATTCACAATTTTTCATTTTCGTGTGTGAAAGGTCTTCCAAAAGTAGGTGAATGAGTTATTTGAGAAAAATTGGCTATCTGCAATACTATTAAGAGATAATTCACATTTACTCATTTTGAGTAGGTGAATAATTATCTATGGGTCTGAAACTTCACCAAGTGAAAGCTCTCCCAAAAGTAGGTGAATGAGTTATTTGAGAAAAATTGGCTATCTGCAATACTTTTAGAGATAATTCGCATTTACTCATTTTGAGTAGACGAGTAATTAGCTATGGGTCTGAAACTTCACCAAGTGAAAGCTCTCCCAAAAGTAGGTGAATAATTAATTTGAGAAAAATTGGCTATCTGCAATACTTTTAGAGATAATTCGCATTTACTCATTTTGAGTAGGTGAGTAATTAGCTATGGGTCTGAAACTTCACAGAGTGAAAGCTCTCCCAAAAGTAGGTGAATGAGTTATTTGAGAAAAATTGGCTATCTGCAATACTTTTAGAGATAATTCGCATTTACTCATTTTGAGTAGGTGAGTAATTGGCTATGGGTCTGAAACTTTACCATGACAACAGAAAAGATGGTATGATGTCTTTTTTGGCGCTTGATGGGATCGGTCGCACCCCCAACCAACATCCCTACCGCATAATCCAGCAGCAGCGATCAATCGGTCACACCCCCAACCACCACCCCTACCACATAATCCAGCAGCAGCGATCAATCGAACCAACATGAAAACAAATAAGCGCTCCCAACAGCCTGCTCAATAACTCTTGGAAACCCTTATTATAGTCCAGGCAACAAGCTAAATACACACAAAATAGAATATGGCTGGCTGGGGTCAAAAAGGGGTATTTTAAATTCATGTTAGGTCCTCAGTAAGAGATATGTACCAATACAAAGAAGCAAATTTTCTTTAAAAATATATATATTTTTTTATGTTATAGTATTGCAGCAACAACAGACTGAGTACTCTGTCACTGAGCTATGATGTCTCATTCCACATCACTGGGAATCAAACCCAGGTCTCCCAGTCTGAGGGGACACTTAATATTTTGTTACAAGAATGAAAAAAAAAAAAAAAAAATTCTGATATAACTTTAAAAAATATTTTGCCTTTGAGCAATATGTCTCAAATAATTTTTTTACTGATTGTACTGGTATTTAAAGCATCTGAGGACACTTTTATAATTTAAATACTCACTGACTGTATAACAAAATTATAACATAATAAATATTTAAATATTAAGGTAGCCAGGGTCTCTTTTTTTTTTTTTTTTTTTGGGGGGGGGGGGGGGGGGGGGGGGGGGGGTTCTTCAACATCAGTGATAAGTTAGACTTTTAAAAATGGAAAATAAAGGAGCCAGAGGGTTTTATTCAAATTTTATTACTTTAAGGACGTCATATAGAGCTACATTAATATTTGCAATTTAAGGTAACCATAAAATCGAAGTATCCCCCCCCAATTCTCATCCCTATAGTTTAAAACAAAGCACAATGAAGTAAAAACGATTCCAAAGCCAAAGTAGTTATTCAGGGGTGACCATAATCCGGCGATGGCGATCAGGTGTACCAACGTAAAACATGTAAGCACTCCTGACAGGCAGTTTGAGTTTCAGAAACCCCTATTATCGCCCATTTCACATGATAAATACACTAAAAATAAAACATGGCAGTCGTTATAAACTGCATCAAAATAAGTATTATGCATCAATTGACAATTATTATATATATATTTTCGAATAACTTTGCTGTATATAACAGGACAAGAATTTATCTCTGGAAAACCACTTATCCCGTTTTTCTCCTCAAAAGGGACCACTTCCTGTTTATTTAGACATGCGCAGTCGAGACTACGAATCGGCTTATTTCCTTGTTTACTAAACACGGAGTCACGCCATTATTTTGTGTGTTTTTTTTCAGTCAGCTGGCTGTGTGGGGGGAATTTTTCAAATAAATTTATATTATACTCAGCATAAACGCCTTGAAATGTCATTGATTTAGAGTTGAAAATAGGTCCTGATGTTGAAATCCACATTATCAACTACTAAAGCTAAGTTAGTTTTCTGACATGAAAAAGCAGTAATATTTTGACCAGAAATTATGGTGATTTTTGGTTGATAAATTGACACTGACACAATTTCAACACTATTTCAAAGCTGGATTTCTGACTGGAAAAAGTAGTGATACTTCATAAAAAAATAAACACCAAATCATGTTAGGTTTTTCGACATGAAATCTTTTTTTTTTTTTTTTTTTTTTATTTGTAATTTTTATTCACATTTAAACATATAAAAGCTAGACAAATATTACAGTAAACAATACGATAGCAATAACAAAAAAGACACGATACAACTTACATATACATGTATATATGTGTGCTATTTCTACAATATTTTTGATATCATATTTTAGTTATAATTGTTATCTATTCATTTTTTTAACTTTGTTTTCAATTAGAGTGGAGAAGTCACAGTTACATACAATGCACACAAACAAAATACAAAACACACTACAATGGTACAATTTCTTATCAATTGTTATTCAAACTGGATACCAGCTATTCCATTTAAACATACAATGAAATTCACATATTTGTGATAAGCACTGATTATGAACACTATAAAATAATGAAGAAATTAGTTACATACCTACAAATATTTTACTAAGGCTCTGCCACTGTTTTAGGAAAACATCATGTTTTTCGTCCAGCCTGGCCACATATTCATGTTCTAGGTATATTTTCTTTAAATAATTGATAAAATTGTGCAAGAATAGTTGACTATTATGCTTTGAATTTTGAAATATGTAAGTTTTTGCTGCAAAATATATAGTATTAAGAGCAATGTTTGAACTATTTTCTATTGACCCAAAGATAATATCTTTTTCATTTACTCGAAAGTCAGCTTCAGCATTTACCTTAATAAAAGTTTGAATTTCCCCCCAAAAAGTTTTAACTTTTTCACAGTCAACAAGCAAATGTTTAATTGTTTCAACATGATTGCCACAAATACCACAAGTTCTGTCAGTAGTTATCTTGACAGTAGCCAGATAGTCCTTTGTTCCCAAGATTCTATATAAAATGCGATATTGAGTCCATACAAGGAAATTGTCTTTCACAGTTTTGAAGCATATGTTAAAGATTTTATGCCAGTCAGAGCTTGACATGGTTGTCCTAAAACATTCCTCCCAGAAGGAATAAATTGGCTTATTGTCTTGATTGTCAAAATCAGTAAGTACTTTATAAAAGTCCCTACTACCCTTTTTAGACTTTTGGAGCAGTCTTATATTATTTGGATAAATTGGTTTCACACTTACTGTGCATTTCAATCTTAGCTTTGCTAGTGTACCTTTGATACAGGTAATTACTCTATGGTATTCTAGGAAGTTTGTTTTAATGCCGAAAATGCTTTGCAACAAATTCTGGGTCACAAAGACACCCTCATTGCTTATCATATCCCCAAGACATATTATTCCCTTTTTATACCAGTGCGGTAAGTATAAATAGGCTTTTGATATTTCCGGATTATACCACAAAGGACTGTAAAGTGCATTATTATTGCTATTCATTTGAATCCGGCTCTGTAGTTTACCCCATGCATTCAAGACTTGTGACCAAAATTTGTTTGTGCATTTCCTTGCAACAGATTTGGCATATTCTGATCCCAACATGATCAGATTTGTAGGAGACTGAATGTATGGTTTTGCTGAATATACCCAATTTGCATCATGGTTTACGTACATTCTTCGAATCCATGTACATTTCAATCCGGCTATAAAATTATTGAGATCAATCATATTTAGGCCACCATTTAGATAGTTTTTTTTTAAAGTTGATCTTTTGATCTTGTCTGGTTTATTGTCCCAAATAAATTTGAAGAAGGCATTTTCTAAGGTTTTTACTACATCCACCTCTGGGGATGGGAGGCAGAGAAATAAGTGACTTAATTTTGATAAGGCTAGTGTTTTTATGATTGTTATCTTGCCAATTGGGGTCAAATGTCTTTGGGTCCAAGTACAGATCATTTTTTTAATGCTCGCAATTACAGGCGTATAGTTTAGTTTTGTCATCTCCTCCAAGTTAACAGAAAAATTTATCCCTAAGAGATCAAAAGAAGTAGCTCCCCATTTCAGAGTTTGGTCTGTGTCTAATTTTTCGGAAGAATAGCTTTTCTTACCTATCCATATTATTTTGGTTTTATCAGCATTTATAGTTAGACCTGAAAAAGACCCAAACATTACTAGTGTGTTAAGTGCAGCATTTAGAGACTTTTTAGTGCCATTTAAAATTAGAGTTGTATCATCAGCAAATTGGGTAAGTTTGTACTCCCTCCCATCAATAAAAATTCCTTTGATATCCTTGTTGTTAACTATCATTAAGTATAATACCTGTGCGCAAAGTAGAAATAAGTAGGGCGACAGTGGGTCTCCCTGCCTACATCCTCGCTCTATATCAAATAAACCAGATAGCACTCCACACTGCATTACACTTGCTTGAATATTGGTGTTCATAATTTTTATCCATCTTTGAAAACTATTTTTAAATCCAAAAAAATTCAATATTGAATCTAAAAATTTCCAAGAGACAGAATCAAAGGCCTTTTGGAAGTCAATGAGCATTAAAAGACCAGGTATATTTTCCTTTTTTGTGTAGTGCATGATGTCATAAATTAACCTTATATTTTCACCAATAAAGCGGTTTGCAACAAACCCAGACTGTGTTGGGGAGATAATTTTTTCAAGTACAGATTTCAGCCTTGCAGATAATGCTGATGAAGCAATTTTATAAATAACCGATAGAAGTGAAACTGGTCTCCAGTTTTTGAGTAAGTGTCTTGGCTTGTCTCCCTTTGGGAGGCAGGAGATAATACATTGCCTTAATGATATGGACAACTGTCCACTGATATAACTTTCATTTAATGCCCTCAGAACAAAATATTTCAATTTTCCCCAGAAGACCTTGAAAAATTCAGATGGAAAACCATCGATACCAGGACACTTGTTGTTTTTCATTTGTTTTAGAGAATTACTTATTTCATTAACAGTTAGTAAACCTTCAAGAGATTCTGCATCAGCTACTGATAGCTTATGTAAACTTGACAGAGATTCCAGATCCTTCAAATAGGATTCAGGTTCAGAACACTCTCTTCTTTTGAACAGGTTTTGGTAAAAAGTTTTTACTTCTTCAAGGATTTTAGTTTGATCATGTATAACCTTTCCATCATCAGTAACCAATTTCCTTATAGTTTTCTCCATATATAAATGTTTCTCTAAAGCACAGAGGGCTTCTCGCCTTCAGAAAGCCATTTTGCCCGGGACCGTATCATATTACCTTTTAGTTTTTCGGCGCGGATGCTTTCCAAGTCTTTTTTTATCTTCAAGTTCTGATAAATTACCTATATTAACTTTGCTCTCCAAAAGCTTAGTCATGTTATTGAACAGAAAACAGGTTGAATGTTGGGAAATGAATGACTAGTGATCATTGATTGAAAATTCTTTTTCTAGAGGGAGATATAGTGATTAAGTCTAACTCTTTGAAATAACTATTATTGCAATAGTTTTTGAATTTGTAGGTATTTGTAAAGCCCAGACTAATTTTTAAACTTAAAATTATAATGATGATAAAAATTATGTGTGCATGTACTTGTACATTTTTGTCCATTCTCCTTATTAATTTAGAGCAACAACAAAACTGATGCACCCAAGTATAATTTTTATAATTTATAATTATATTTTGATGAATGCAATTCCTGATAATTAAAAAACTTTTTGAAGTCAAACTTTTCTTAAATAGAAAAAGATAAATTCAAACTTATTCATAGAAACTTAGTAATTTGAATTTGTTTCTCAAATGCTCCCATGCTCAAATAACTTGTTTTCAGTTTGCAAGTTTACACTGAAAACTCCTCTTTACAGAGAAAATAAGCTATAACATTTTATCACACAGCAGTGAGGTCATTGGGGTTCCTGGTCTTTCTCATCTGTACCCTGGTACATGGAACATTAGGCCTGTGACTAAAAGTAATTAGATAACACAGCAGGGGTGGAGGTGGAGGTTTACCCTTGCTCAATTGCATGCATGGTGTTTACTTCTTAAGGCCTTTTTATGGTCACAACTGACAAATAATTAAGGTGGAGAGTAACAGGTGGAGAGTAACAGGTGGAGTTCTACAAATGTGGCTTTTCTTTGTGTTTTTCAGTTTATATGCCAAAGTTGTATGAGACATAAGCATCTGAATTGAGCATTGTGGCTTTGCTACATGATTATAGCTTCTTTATAATTACAGTATAATTACAGCTAACTTAATAAAACATTTGAAAGAAACTGATTGGATGAAATACTGAAGATATACATAATGTCACAATTGTTTGTTTTTACAAAGAAAATAATATAAATTTATTTTAAAATTTCACAAAAAAATTCAATTGAAGACATTGAATAATACCAGTCATATTGATAACATAAAAATGGACATCTAGTAGAAAATATGGATTTACATATCTTGAGCAATAATATTTGAAAGATGTTGCAAAATTATGTGTCATTACAATGAAATCAGAAATAGAATATTGAATATAAAATGATTCATGAAAACATGTCATCTTGGAAAGAATTAATTACTTTGAAGTTGTATCCAAATTGTAAAATATGTACATGTATATGGATAGTTATTGTATAATATTATTAAGAAGCTATAATTATGACACGCAAGCTACAATGATTCAAATAAAGAAGACAGTGTAAACAACCTGATTTCACCCATTGAATTCAACCCTATTTCATACATTGGATTCAACCGAAGACAGTTTGCGAAATCTACACTTATTTCAACCAGATTTCACCCAATGAATTCAACCTGATTTCAACCTTAGTTTCAACGTGATTTCATCGGTTGGATCCAACCAAAAACGGTTTGCAAAATCTAAAAGTATTTCAACCAGATTTCACCCATTGAATTCAACCTGATTTCAACATTGGTTTCAACATGATTTCACCGGTTGGATCCGAACAAAAAGGGTTTGCAAAATCTACACGTATTTCAACCAGATTTCTACGTTGGATTCTACCAGATTTCAACCCTGCTGGGTAACAGTTATTTATTTACTGTTAAATGGTTGATAAGACAGACATTTTCTTGGAAAAGTTTTGAAAATTTTAACTTTTTGTAAGCTCTTTTAATAAACATATCAGGACGTAAATGTATAAGTGACGTTCAAAGGATTAAACATCTTATTATGCTACAGTAGTCCTACCTATATGCTTTTCCACTGGTTTACCATGGGAAGCTTCAAACCGAAGTAAAACCTGAAAAGCTGTGGCACAGAAAACTACTGTGGTTATTTGATAAGCTTGGTCTCGACTGAAACCCCTTCTGTGAAAACTGTTTGAGACCAAGACTTAGCTCAGCCAAAGGGCTAAGTCTGACACCTTTCATGAAATCCGCCTGGAACAATGGTCAAGGAAAAATGGTGGAGGTACTCACACACCTAGGGAAGCTATCAGATGTTAGCTCTTCCTGATTTTTTTGTTGTTGGAAGCAATCTTGTTAAGAGTGAAAACTAAATCAGATGTACTATACAGCCACAAATAAGGTTCACTATTGAAACTATTTTAAAGTGGCTTGATAATTTTGTAACATAATGCATACAACTGTATTTCAAAAGTATATGATCTTTTTTATCAGAGGCTGAAGTGTTTGTGTAAC
The DNA here is from genome assembly GCA_964017235.1 of Sabellastarte sp. h YS-2021. Classification (NCBI taxonomy): domain Eukaryota; kingdom Metazoa; phylum Annelida; class Polychaeta; order Sabellida; family Sabellidae; genus Sabellastarte; species Sabellastarte sp. h YS-2021. The sequence goes on along the minus strand of OZ024934.1, from coordinate 78,785,479 downwards.
CCTCTTCCTGAAATACTTTTACTGAGGTGCAAATTGCACTGCTGGTGTGCACAGGTTAAGAATAGTGACCAAATCTTTATATGGGTAAGATTGTATATAATGTCTAATATCTATTGGTGAAGATTTTATTATATTATTATAATATTAAGAAGACAAATCGGTATTTACTGGTGAAGATCTCTCCCAGGTAGATGACACGCTGTTAGATTTGGAGCCGGAACACTCCCATACTAATGCACTGGTAGCTGGCATCAGTCCTTTGGTAAGCTAACTGATCCCTCAAACCCCCCAGGACCCAATTGATAAACAGCCGGCCACCTGGAGCAACAGAATTTTGAGATGATGAACAAGCTGCAAAGGAAAAATGAGAAACATATGAGGGACATCTCAGCACAGCTCCAATCAGAACTGCAAGATTTTCTTCAGCAATCCTTGGATTAAATGTTTAACTGCTTGGCCCAGCTCAAGCTAACCCTGCTCCTCAAACTGCAACGACACCTCATATGTGTCAATCACTCCTATAGTATAGGAGAAGACATAGGTCACATCCCAGAGCTTTACCCGGTTTGCAATGTTTCTCTGCAGCTGGGTCTTGGATGAATAGAAATTCCCTAACTTTCTGCATTAATTCCCTGAAGGGTAGGTTAGGGGAGTCTCCTGTTCACTGGTGTTAGTAGATTCTTTAGACCTAGGGGTCGTGAAGGAGGAAGCTGAGGTATCTGTGCCATAACTCACTTGCAAAGGAGATTGGAGCTTTTCAGAGGCAGAAGCAACCTCAAGCTGTGCAGAGGTAGGAGCGGATGCATGTTGTGTATATAGTGGCAGAGGTGGGCACTTGAAACTGAGAGGAACCTTTGAGATGTCTGCAATTCTGCCCTCCACAAAATCAGAGGAACCTATGGATTCAACTCCATCTTAGTCTCCATTGGCTATCAAGTAGGGCCTAGCCAATCTCAAAGGTTCCTCTCAGTTGCAAGTGCCCACCTCTGCCACTATACACAACATGCATCCACTCCTACCTCTGCACAGCTCTCCCAAATGCAGTTGATCCTTGATATTAGCAGGACCTTGTCCATGACCTATGAGGACCTGGTTGTCAGCTTCATCTTCTCTCTTACTAACCTGATTTTACTCAGGAGAGATGCATATCTCCATCACTCTCACTCAAACCTGGTTGCTTCGAGACTTTGCAACCTGCACATACTGGAGAGTATTCTATCAACCAATGCCAGTAACCAAGTACATGGTGTAGAAACCCTTCTACTCTCACCTTCAACAGAGGGGCTGCAGAGGAGGCAGAGGTGGTCGCAGGGCACAGGGCAAGTTTGTCTTCAGATATTAAGGGCAGAATTTTACATAGCCAAATAAGTCATTCAAAATTGTCAATTTTTCATTTTCTACTTTTAAATTAAATTGCATATAGCCGTATCATAATTAACACAAAATTTAAGCAACTGGTATGAGGGACACAACTCCTTCAAGTAATACCTTTTAATTTTGTGACATCTAATATTTTTCAAACTATCTATTGTAGGTTCTCATCTCTACTGCAGCTAAATTTAGCTTGAATGAATATAATAAATAGCAGATATAGGCAATTTTTGTCATTATTCGTGAAATTTTTTTTATCACATATGAGTATGACATCAACAGAATGAAAAACATGGATTATTTTCATAAGAGTAATACACTATTTTAACCAATTATAGATTTCAACATTGAATGCTTCGTCTATCAGTTTATTTATATCATTCCACCTCTGTACTCATAGATGCTTTAAATAGTGTCCTGCATTTGAAACATCCCAGCTGGCACGCAACTTTGAAATCTGGCTGAAATATGTGTAGATTTTGCAAACCATTTTAGTTGGATCCAACGTTTCAAATCATGTTGAAATAAACAGGTGAAATCTGGTTGAAATACATGTAGAGTAAGTTTGCCAAACATTTTTAGTTGGATTAAAAGGGGGAAATAATGTTGAAATTAATGGGTGAAATATGGTTGAAATACATGTAGATTTTGCAAACCAAGTTTAGTTTGATCAAACCAGTGAAATCAGTTTGAATACAATGGGTGAAATAATGTTGAAGTATGTTTTGAACTTGCAAACTGTTCTTAGTTAGATCCAGTCTTTTTACTGCAGATGAAATAAATATTATATATTAGAAAGGGTAGTTTTCACATGGGTGATTTTCAGTGTAGAATTATAATTTAAAATTGAGATCCAGTTTGTTATCCTTTCAGACTAGAGCTGCTATTAAAACACAAAATATAAATGAAATGTTATGATAATTTCATAGCTAAGTATAATGTAGATATAGAGTTATTAACTTTCTAACTAAAAAGTATTCCTTGAGGTAAAACGCACAAAATAAAAAATGGACAATGTAAGAACTAAGAAGGATAAATAAAACTTATCTAGCTATATCAGAATTTCTTTGTTTGTTTGTTTGTTTGAAAAGCTCACCACTTCCCGGAATGGTACAGAACATACACATGTCATACATTTCACATATTAAATATGTTTTTGTTTCAAAATATGACTACTTTTTCCTGTCAGAAATCAAACTTGGATTTACTGTTGAAAAAGTGTATATAAATTTTAGGAATTTAGGATCAATTTTTAACCCTACATCACTAACATTTCTAGTCTGAAACACAACTACTTTTTAATCTTGGAAATCTAAACAAGATTTAATGTTTATAATTCTTGTGAAACATGACTACTTTTCATGTCAGAAATCTAACTTAGATTTAGTGTTGAAAATATCGGGATCAATTTTCAACACTAAATGAACAGGATTTAAAGTCTAAAATAGACTACTTTCTCATGTCAGAAAACTTAGATTTAGTATTGAAAAAGAGTATATCAACATCAGGATGGATTTTCCACAGTAAATCAATGGGTTTACAAATAATACCAAACACACAATCAAACTATAGAGAATCTCTCAATAGCCTAGTGGTTAACAAGGCGACATCTAACCTTAGGGCTGTCACCTCTTTGTGGGTTTGGCTCCCTAAAAGTGGCAATGCTGAGGGCCTGACTTAATTTTATCTTTTCCTTAGTGTATAATCAAATTATACCCGACGCCAACATATCCCTGACATGCCATATATAAACGAGATATAGAAGTAGCAAAACAGTACAAAGATCAGGATACTTTCAGAGCAGTGTCAGTTATATAAAGGTCCAAATAATGTTTAAGTAAAGAAAATAATGTCTAAGAGAAAGAAAATGTACGTAAAGATGAAGTATTAAAACAAGACAATTCAATAGCAAGATGACAACATTAATCATTAAACTAGAAATTATGGCACTGTAAAATTTATTAACTGGAGAATAGATGTCAATGGAAATAGCACAATTATGTAAAAATAAATATAATACTCAGTTGCAGCAATCCATATATCTTTGTCATAAGAGAAACATGTCTCAAATATGGCAGGTGAACACACTTTGGCAGAGCCAAAGCTAAAGGTCACACCATGATGCACACCTACACCCCTTACTTATGTCCCTACCAAGTGTCAGCCTTCCACACCTTACAGAATTCAAGAGTCCAGACAATATTTTAAAACTCATGGTCAATACGACAAGGTCAAAGGAAGATTACCCCATGATGTTATACACCTACAACCACCAGCCAATGTCCCTACCAAGTATCAAATGGCTACACCTTACGGTTTCCGAGACATAGCTGCGACAAGATTTTCAAACTGAAGGTCACTACAGCAAGGTCACAGGTCAAATCAAGGTCACACCATGATGCTGCACACCTGGGGCCGTATTCATAAAGAGATCTTAAGTCTGAGACAAAAAATAGTCTCAGCTTTGAGATTTGGTCTCAGCTGAGACCAAGTCTCAGCTTTGTATTCACAAAGAGGTTCTCAGCTGAGACCAAGCTGAGACCAGTCTCAAGTCTTTCCAATGTAAACAAACAATAAACTTGCAAATATATCTAACATTTTTTCAAAGATCAATAGTTTTTGTGTGTTTTAATTCTTAACAAAAATTATACTGTCTTTTAAAATAAAAAATAAATAGAAAATTGTGTCAAGTGTTTTTTATTTTCCATGTCACATGATCTACTTCTTTGTTGCTATGCAGTCAGAAAACACTGTTGAAAAGTGTCTCAAAGTAAGGTACTTTTGAAACCAAAGTATGGGATATCCGTTGTTACAAAAGTTTAGGCCAAGTATTATATATGTTGTAAATTATTTCTACTTTACATTAAACCAAAAAAATTATAATATGCATCTCAGTTAAGATGAAATAATGCTTGAGACTTTGAACAAAATATTTAAGACAACTATGTACCAGTCTTAAGTTTGAGACCAAATCTGAGACTAAATTTGGTCTCAACTGTTTTGTGAATAGCTAACAAGTTTGAGACCAAAAATGGTCTCAGACTTGAGACCAAAACTTAAGACTTGAGACAAAATTTGGTCTCAGCAAGTTTTATGAATACCGGCCCTGCAACACCTAACCAATGTCCCTACCACGTATCAACTTCCTACACCTTACGATTTCCGAGATATAGTCCAGAAAAGATCTTATAGGTCAAGGTCACTACGGCAAAGTCTAAGGTCAAATCAAGGTCACACCATGACACTGCACATCTACATCCCCTAACCAATGTCCCTACCAACTATCAACTCCCTACACGATATGGTTTCCGAGATATAAGGTCAAAGGATAAATCAAGGTCACCTGTTGCCGTTGCACATCCCCTAACCAATGTCCCTGCCAAGTCTCAACTTCCTACACCTTACAATTTCTGAGATACAGCCCAGGCAAACTTGTTCCCACAAATTTTTTCCTTCAATGACCACTTTTATTGTCTCATTAATAACTCGAAGGAAAGGGAAGTGGGTGCAAGATCCTTGTTGAACACAACTTATGTATTGACTTTTTTATTTATTACTTCTTTTGGCCATCAATGGCTCTTGCAGCATATTTTAATACTGTGCGATATTTATACACTTTTGTGGTATGCCATCAGCCCACCTATATCAATTCTCGGGACTATCAAACTAAATCTACATTTAAAGAGATGTTCCATGAAGTATAATTCTAATAGATTCTATCTGGCAAACTTCTGGGCTTGGTTTTCCTTTTTTTCATAAATTACATATAGTTTATTAAAATATTTGTAGAATGCAAATTAAATCTATTATGATTAAACATCTGTGGTCAATAACTGACTTTAAAATGTTATTATATCCCCAGACGAAAGTCAGGGATATATTGGATTCAGGTCCGTCGCGCCGCCGCCGCCGTAGAAATTTCCTTGTGTACGCGATAACTCAAAAACCAATTAATATTTTTTTTCAAACTTGGTACACATGTTAAGGGTGCCCAAAGGAAGATCCCTATTTTAAAGTGACCTTAAACTCCAAATAATAAAGAACTTATGGCCACCTTAAGGTCAGAAATTGCACTTTTGACCACTTAGAGCCCTCTAGGTCACAAACTATGAGGCGTATCTGGCTTAAATTTTACCTGAGAACACATTAATATATTCTTAGTACATGTGTCGAAAATCAAGACTTTAAGTTGAGGAGAAAATTGTGTTTGGGGCCCATAAAGACCCCACTTAGGACTTTTTTCCTAGATTTTAAACATATTTTGCCCTATAATTTGGAAGTGGTAATTCTGATGAGTCTCAAACTGCTCTAGGTGTAACTCTTATATGTAATCCTTGTCTGTGAAAAATTTAAAGGCTGTAGGTTTACCTGTTAGGCCGACTTGAGGTCTCAAAATTGCCCACAGAGACCCAATTTATGGACTTTTTGCCACCTTCAAGCACTGTAGCTTTCAAACAATGTCTCTCATCTAAGTGAAATATCATCTGAGAATATATCAATATGTTTTTCTTGTATGTACTCCAAAATTTAGGCCTTTAATAGACATTTAACCCATGTATGAGGACCATAAATCCCCACCCGAGTGACCCTTTTTAGACATTTTTCACATATTTGGCCCTGTAACTTGGAAATGGTACGTCTGAAAAGTTTCAAACTGTATCAGATACATATTCTATGTGTAATCTTAGTATGCGACAAATTTTAAGTCTGAAGCTTTAATTTGAAGGCCACATTGAGGTCTCTGACAGGCTCCCAAAGACCCAATATTTGGACTTTTTGCCACCTTTAAGCCCTGTGACTGTTAAACTATGTGACTGATAGGGCTGAAATCTCATCTGGGAATACATTATTATGTTCTTTTTACATGTGCCAAAAGTAGACATTTAAACTGTGTATGAGGACCATAAACACCCACCCGAGTGACCCTTTTAAGACATTTTTCACAAATTTTGCTCTGTAACTTGGAAATGGTAAGTCTGAGAAGTTTCAAACTTTATTAGATATATATTCTATGTATAATCTTAGTATGTGACAGATTATAAATCTGAAGCTTTAATTTGAAGGCCACATCGAGATCTCTAAAAGGCCCACAGAGACCCAATATTTGGACTTTTTGCCACCTTTAAGCCCTGTGACTGTTAAACTATGTGATTGATGGAGCTGAAATCCCATCTGGGAATGCATTATTATGTCCTTTCTACATGTGCCGAAAATCAAGGCTTTTAGTAGACATTTAACAAGTGTATGAGGGCCATAAACACTCACCCAAGTGACCTTTTTTGACATTTTTTTCCGTATTTTGCCCTGTTATTTGGAAATGCTTAGTGTGACAAGTCTTAAACTGTATTATATATAATTTTTGTTTGTTATGTTTGTCCCCCAAAAAGTTTCAGCTCTGTAGTTTAATTGCTAAGGTCTCTTTAACAATTGTAAAATGCCCACAGAGACCCAGTTTATGGATATTATACCACTTTAAAGCCCTGTAACTGTCGAACTATGTGGGTCATAGAGCTGAAATCTTTGAATTTTTCAAAGGAAGTGCCTGTCTATTTAAATTTTTATTAATAATGTTATGGCTATCTTAGGCTTTTAAGTACTTATTTTTGTGTGTTATCTCTCTGCTTGCTGAGTTTTTAACTTTTTAAAATGAAACTGGTTAAACATATTCAAGTAGGCAAAATGGACACTGTTATTTTCTGGTGAGCTATAAGTCCAATATTAATGAAATTATAGCCTTATGTAGTAAAAATAGGGGATTTTTAACCCTCAACTAGCCCAGTTTTATTCAGTTTGCCTCAGTTAATTTTGACACAGTTCCTACAGTTACTAACTTATTTCAGTTGATAATCACATTCTTAAAATTCTCAATTCTGAATTATTATTATAAATCTGTTCTTGTGGTTTGATAATTTATATTTAATTCTGGAGGTATATAATTTTCCTGTTGGACATTCCTTATTTATATATTTGATTTTATTTTAGTGATAAGATTAACTAAGCTTTTTGTATTTGATTACCCCTTTTGTTTGTTTACCATTTGTGCTGTAGCACTCTATCTCTTTGTAGTCCCACCCCCCATCCACCTCTGGGACCTCCAGCTATTGAGTGACACTAAATAAACAAAGGTATTGAATGATATCAAATGAGAAACAAAGAACCAGACTTTTCAGTGGGGTTGCAGATCTTCTGTAACAGTGAGAGGTGTGGAGAAGGGGAGAGGGGTGGGGTGGGGGTGGGAGATGGGGTTTGCTTCATTATCTAATAAGACAAAGGGGAGTCAGAACTGAGATTGTGTCACATATTTAGGTTGCATATATATGGACCACATATACAGGAATTGAGGAAATGAATAACTGAAAAACAATGCAAATTCTAAAAATAATATAATAAAATAACAATATAAATAATATATAATTTTTAAATAATATTTTATTTGTGAACAAATATAGAAACAGATATGCGCTTTTGGGATTATGAATCATTTAAATACTTTGAAAATAGGTTCAGAGTCACCCTTTGCAGGAAGATTGAAAAGTATGATGAGTTGAGTTAGAAATAATATTTTATTTGTCAACAAATATAGAAACAGATATGCTCTTTTGGGATTATTAATTTGGAATGGACATTCAATCATCAATCATTTAAATACTTTGAAAATAGGTTCAGAGTTATCATTGCAGGAAGATTGAAAATATGCTCTGTTGAGTTATGTATTCGGCGTCTGGGGATACACCATCTTCCTTGGGAAGATATAAACTTAGTAGATTGATGTGCTGAAGTTCATATAACTTTTCCCAAGATTTATGGCATACAACAAATGGCTTACATAAAAAATTCCTGATCAAAACCTGTGGCATGAGTGATGACCTGTCTGGGGATATGTTGGCGCCGAGTTGGCCCAATCTAGTTTATTTTGGTTTAATGTAGCTTGATATAATGTGGCTTGTATTGCAATGGTTAGATATGGAAGAAAACAGTTATATATTAGCTAGTAAAGACTCTTCCTTGTAAACCATTGGGCAGAAGTAACTTAAAACTTTCCCACATTTAAAAGAATACATTATTGTAATCTGAAATCCTTTGAACTTGTCACATAATTTTTATAGAAACAACTGTATAGCGTAATATTGATGAAGATCCTCTTATGTGCTGGAATCCAAAAAGGGACCATCCTTAAACCTATCTAAGTCATAACCCAGCAAGAGCCTGCTGGGGGGATGACTATGGTGGTGGGTAAGCTAGTGTAAACAGGTAAGTCTCGAGTTGGCTTCAAACGCTTGAAATTGTCTGTCTTGATCTGACACTATAATAGGGAGCCTATTCCATTCCAATGATGTACCCATGTAAAACCACGCCGATGACCTTTCTGGGACGGGCTGAAATAACTGATAGTCCATTTCAAGGTGTCGGACTACCAGACTGGATCAAGGATGACAAATAAGAGGTTGGGAGATGGTTATGGCTTTAAAAATGAGTTTGTATTTGAAAAGGATACGATATGAAATAGGAAGTCAATGGAGTTTTTCTAAATAAGGTGAAACATGACTCATTCTGTCCAATCTGAAAACAATATGGTAGAGTGCATTATGTACCTTCTGATGTTTAGCACCAATTCCCTAGCTGACCCCATATAGTAGGGAATTACAGTAGTCTAATGGACTGCTGACCATAGCATTTGCCACAAGAACTGCAGTATCAACAGTTAGGAATTGATACATATTAGCTGGGCAGAAAATCTTGCGCTAACATTTTGAATAATCTACATATTATTGGAAAGGTAATTCCTGAAAACTAATGTCGCAAATTCCCTATTTTAATTTTTTTTTGCTAAAATCAAAGCATTTTTGGAGCATAGGGAAAATATTATGCAAAACATAGTCTTTTTGTAAATTTATTTTCCTAACATATTGGATACAACTCTATGGGATGTACATATATAACAATATACAGAGATTGCAGAAACTTGTATCTATCACACAATGATCACTGTGTGTACACTACAAATATACAAATGCCTTTTTAAAAGGAATGATAACAGTAAGATTGCATGTACACTGCAAAAGTCTCAATCCAAGTGGTACTTTAGTTCATTTGTCAAAGCAAAAGAAGTATTTTATACAGTTAAGTCGAACAATGGTTCCATCTCGGCCTTTACAATATTTCACCAGGTGCATAATGTAAGTTAATACCTGTGGATAATTGTGTCAAGCACTTCAGTAACATGTTATATCCCCCTGTGACTAGAGAAAGCAAAACAAATTTGCAAATTTAATAAGTAAATTAAATTTTTATAAGTTAATACCCTATCCAATGGACAATAGCTTATCCGGTCGGCGCGGACCGGCCCGCCAAACGTCAGAAAAAGACGTCCTGTGTCTCCACCGGCTAGGCCGGCCCAGTGGTGTGCACTCGCCAGATGGCGTGTCGTACTTCCTTCCTGTCTAGACAGAGTGACGTCATAGCATCTTTTTCGTTGTCTAAACATATATAGACCCCTAGTAAGCTGATAGCGGGGTCAGGTGGGAGGGTCTTGTGTGTCCATTGGATAGGGTATTAACTTATAAAAATTTAATTTACTTATTAAATTTGCAATTTTATTGCGTTAATACATCCTATCCAATGGACAATAGCTGAATAACTACCGCTTGGATGGCGGGTGCGTTACTAGGGACTAAAGAGGTTGAACTCATACTAGGAATAATGACCATTCTTTCTTTCCTTACAGCCCAGGTAGACTTTGAAGTCATATACCTTTAAGGCTGTGGTCGAGTATCATCATCCGGTTATCCGGAAGGAACCGTCAGAATCGACCTTGCGCCCCCCCCCCCCTTTTTAAACAGACCTGCTCTGAGGTAGGGGAAGAGAGGGATGAGTTCAGTCCCATAAAATCAGCTCTCCCGGAGGAAGTACATGAGAGTTTTTTTTTTTTTTTTTTTTTTGTCTTGCTGCTTAACTATATATGCAATATATACAAATAAGTACACTTATTTACAAATGCACAGATCTCCTCTAAGTCCTGGGCTGTTGGTGGATCTGCTGAGCAGCCACAACAGGGCCAAGATGGTAGAGCTCTGAATCGGCCCAAGCCACATCCTTCAGGTAAAATTGAGTGAAGGTGTTATGAGACTTCCAGTGGCAGGCTGATAAGATCTGTTCCAAGGAGACTCCCGACTGGAAGGCCTTGGAAGCAGCAAAGGCCCTGACATCATGAGCTTTAACTTGATGTAGGGTGTGAGCCTGTTGATCAGAGAGCTCATAGCATAGGATCACAGTCTGTTTGATCCATGAGGAGATAGTGGCAGGAGAGATGTCCTTGTCGAAGCCTTTCTTGAAGGAGACAAAGACTAACTCCTTGTGCTGCCTGAGGTCTGAAGTCCTGTCCAAATAATAGCGTAAGGCTCTGACTGGACAAAGGGATCTGTCAGACTTGAGGGATCTATCCAGAGTAGGAGCCAGGGCTGGTATGACCACTGGGGCTACACTCTCTGGACCCTCTTTGGCCAGCTGGTTCTTAGAAAGAAAGCTGGGTGATGGAATCAGAGACACCTTGGACCAGTCCGACTGGTGTCTGATATTCTTGTGCTGCCAAGCATGGATCTCACTTCTTCTTTTGCCCGAACCCAGAGCCAAAAGGAAGACAGTCTTGAAGGTTAAATGCTTCAGTGACGCCTCTCGGAGGGGTTCAAAGGGGGCCTTTGTGAGCTGGTGTAATACCAGTGAAAGGTTCCAGGAGGGTATACCCCTCCGTCCCTTGGGTCTGTCTCTGTGGAAACTGTCCAGGAGACGAGTGAGATTATCATCTTTGCTGATATTGACTGTGGCATTACCCAGTTTATCCGCAATGGCAGACCTGTATCCATCAATGGTGCTGGGCTGAAGATTTTTGACCTCAAAGAGGTAAAGTAGGAAATCAGCCACTGAATTCACAGGTGGTGACCTGAAGTCCACCTGATTAGCGATGCACCATTTCGTAAAAATGGTCCACTTTGCCTCATAGACTGATCTGGTTGATCTTCTCTGAGGAGCCTCAATTCTTGCTGCCACTGCTTCAGAGAAGCCCTGCTCCTTGATTGCTGTGGCTCTAGGAGCCAAGCGTGGAGATTTAAGTTGGTCAGATTCCTGTGAGGGATCTGGTTGAAGGGCTGTGTCAACAGGTTGGGCAGATGAGGTAGGCTCAGGGGGACTTGACTGGACATGTCCACTAAGTCCCAAAACCAGGGCATGTTGGGCCACCCCGGAGCGATCAGAATTAATCTTCTGCATGGGGTGTCCAGTAGCTTTTCTACTACTTTGCCCAAGATGGCGGTCGGTGGAAAGGCATAAGCATCCAGATCCTCCCAAGGCATGGTGAGAGCATCCACTGCCACCGCTAGTGGGTCCGGAATCGGAGACACAAACTGAGGTAGTTTGTAGTTGAATCTGGTGGCGAAGAGGTCTATTTGAGGCTGGTGCCACCTCCTGCACAGGTTCTGAAATACCTCCGGAATAAGGGACCACTCCGTCTGGATGGTCTGACCCAGTCTGGATAGCTTGTCGGCTATCACATTTAGCCTGCCCGGAATATGACGGGCTTTTAGAGTTACTTGTCTCTGGGAACACCAGGTCAAGATTCTCCACAGGAGGGCACACAGAGGGCCCGACTTCATGCCGCCTTCCTTGTTTATGTATGCTACGACTGTGGTGTTGTCCGTAGCCACTAGGACTATCTGGTTTACACAAAGATCTTGGAATTCTTTTAAGGCTAGAAAGACTGCCTTGAGTTCCAGGTAATTTATGTGTAGTTGGCTTTCTGGAACTGACCAGGAGCCTCTTGCAGTGAGCTCGTTTAAGTGAGCACCCCACCCTTCTTTTGATGCGTCTGTAAAAATTTGCAGAGCATGTTTCATTGGGTGTAGGGGTTGGCCTTGTAGGACATTGTCTTCCTCCAGCCACCACTGCAGGTGAGGGTGTAAAGATCTGGGTAGTGGAATGATCTTTTCGAGTGACTCTGGTACCCTCCAATGATTTTTGAGATGCCACTGTATGGGTCTCATATGTAAGCGGCCGAGGTGAACTTGCTTTTCTGTGGCCGTTAGGAGTCCTATTAGTGACATGAACTGTCGGACCGGACAGGTCGGTAGCAAGAGCAATGCTTGTATTTTGACCTGAAGGCTTTGCCACCGGTCCGGAGTCGGTCTGACCCGTCCGGACCTGAGGTCGAATTGGTAACCTACAAAGTCGAAGACTTGTTTGGGTTCCAGCTCTGATTTTTCCAAATTCACCAGCCAACCGAGGTCCTGGCAAATTCTGACTAGCATCTGAGTATGGTGGAGGCAATCTTGTTTGGATCTGGCTCTCACCAACCAGTCGTCTAGGTACTGGTGGATCCTTATACCCTGATGTGCGGCCATCAGTTTCACCTCTTTGGCTATTACAGTGAACTCCATGGGGGCTGTGGACAGGCCAAAGGGAAGAGCTTTGAACTGGTAAGTCCGGCCCTGGATATGAAATCTGAGATATTTCTTGGATTGTTCCTGTATTGGTATGTGGAAGTAGGCATCCTTGAAGTCTACTGAGGTGACCCACTCTCCCTGCTGGAGAGATGTTCTGATGGTTTCCGGTGTTTCCATTTTGAATTTTTCCACCTTGAGGAAAAGGTTTAGTTTGCTCAGATCTAGTATCGGCCTCCATTTGTTGTTGGGTTTGGGAACTAGAAACAGTCGGTTGAAGAAGCCCAATGATGTTTGATTGCGGACCAACTCGACTGCGTTTTTGTCCGTAAGCTGATGCAATGCCTCCAACAGGTAGCTGTTCCTGCGGGGATTGGCGTAGCCACTTACGTTCGTTGGGGACCTTGTAAGATTTGGTCGTGTCTGAAAGGGGAGGGTATAGCCTTCTTTCAGTATTTGAAGGGTCTTTGGACCGGCCCCTAGTTTTGACCAAGTTTCCCAAAAGTTTTGGAGCCTGGCTCCTACAGGCAGATTTTGTACAACATTTGGGGCACTGTTTACAGATTGGACACAAGACAACTGAGTGACACAAGAAGCAAGTTTCACATACTTTAATTTGTGATACTCTGATATTTGACAATCTGCTGTCCCGGGACTTAACTCTCTCTTTTGGGAGTGCCCGGGAGCAGAAGGTACACCTGTTACAACATGCAAGTTTACAGTATTTAGTGTCTTTTCTTGTACTAATGTCTTGTTCCGGGCCAGCAGTCCCTTTGATAAACTGGTTACACAATAACTGTCATTTATATGACTGCTGGCCCTTGGCTGGTCGCGAGGAATAGAATGAGGCCTTTCCCTTGTTCTTCTTGCCCTGTCCCTTATTGCCAATATTCTTCCAAGCTGGTCGGTCTGATTTCCTGTAATCCGAACGCTTGTCGGTTCGTTCGTATGGATGGAAGCGACCTTTCTTGCCCGACTGGGGTTGAGACTTGTTTTCAAAATTGGCAATGTCCTGCTCCGCTTGTTTTAAGGCGGTATCTGGAAACAGGGTTGAAGTGTGAAGCGGTCCAGTCCTCAAAGCAGACAGAGTGTCTGGCTTGATACCCATCTTCAAGTGGGAGAGATACGAATCTCTTCTAATAAGGGTGGTATTTGCAACCATCACAAAGACAAAGTCTGTTAAGTGTTCAAGGGTTTTCGCCATAGACTGGGTAATGCTCGAGTTGAAGTTCATGAGGAACTGCATTTCCTCTGTTGCACGGGACATCTTCTCTGCCGATTTCCCTTTACTCAACTCTGATCTGATAGTTTTGAGTTCCGCTTGCATATTTCCCTGGACCTTGTATAGACACCTATTGAATGCAGCCGCCTGGTTGCAAGTAGTGGAAGCTTCGCGGGCCGCCTTTTCCCATCTGCGTAAATTATCTTGTGATATTTGACGGGAAGCAGGAGGGGTTGAAGCAATACCGGCCGCCTTGGCTATGCGACTGTAGGAACTGTTGACTTTAGAAACGTCCGTGTTCCAAGTAGTTACAGTCTGTGAACCTTCCTGATCACTCTTCTGTGGGTTAGGTGCAAAGTTGTACCATTTTGCTTGCGATTTCGGGGGGCGGACGAACTGGTCCTTGAGGAGCCCTCCTGCCTCTGAGCTGCGTGATGGATACCCTTCTGTGAGAGTAACATTTAATTTCCCAAATTTGTTGCAAAGCCACTCGTCTGTGGGCATGGTGACTGAGACCTTTCCTGTAGGTTGAGATTTTGGACCGGCAAAAGGGTTATCCTCAGATCTGGAAGCTGTGCTATCGACTTCTGGGATGTGGGTCCACCCCATAAACGACCTGATACCACTCATGGTTTCACGGTAGCTCTGCTCTTCCGAGAGGGTAAGGTCTGGATCATTTAAAGAGGCTTCCAGTTCTTGATCAGATAGCTCCCCTTCCTCAGCAACAAAGAGGTCTACTGGGGGACGGTCCGAAAGGTCACTTTCTGAATCTGTGTCCATTGAAGAGACACTGTGCCGCCTGGTCGGTGCTGTGGATGATCTGCTGGGTACCTGTTGAGATGAGGGAGAGTCGGTACCAGCTACATCTGAATGTTGGTCGGCAGACACCCTTCCCTTGGACAATTTGCCGGTCGACTTGGAGACAGTCTGAGTAACACTAGGCAAATCTGAGGGTCGGTGAGTAGCAGGGGAATTCTTGGTTTGGTCGGTGACCGGTCTCTGAGAGGTGAGGTCGGTAGCCAACTGACTTGAATTTCGACCGGGTTCAATGAACGGTCTGGAAGAGATAGCCGAACTCTGAGGGGGCGAGTGGGCTGGAGCCACTTTCACTGAGGAAAAGGTGGGTTCCTTATCCAATGACTTTGATAAAAGTAGAGCCTCCAGTCTGTTAAACCTGTCCGACCATTTCTGGTCTAACTCCTCGATCCTAGTATCCGGTGAGGATCTGTGAGTCTTGGTAAGCGACTTGGAGGGCTTATCAGTAGAAGATTTGGAATCTTTAGAGTGAGGTTTATCAGGTTGGGTGTTCTTCTGTTTCTTCTTCTCAGAACTCGAACCAGGGGACTTAACAATCCCCTGATCGTCCACAACTCCCACTACCATCACTGAAGATGGGTCTATGAGAGAGGAACTGGATGAGTCCTTATTAGGAGTATCCGCGGATTTCTTGAGATCTCGCTTCTCTTTTTTAAGTCTGTAAGATGGGGTGGACAACTGTACGCGTTGGTCCTCAGACAAAATGTTACAAGAGTTGCAATCATTCTTTAAAACACAAGGATCTGACCCCTTACCCTTTTCTCTGCAACGCGCGCAGAAACTGTGACTGTCGAAGCTGGCCATAATATGGCCACAACTTCCATGCTTCTGAGCAGGGGAAGACATGACGATCCGTAACAAAAGATAGTCCAAAATGATCTATACACACTCTTGAACAATAATATAAATAATAAAAGTCACACTCTAAAGAAAAATGTGAAAATTCTGTGAAGGTTTGTAAACTCATAAAATTCGTGCACAACACACATGCGCCAAACGAAAAAGATGCTATGACGTCACTCTGTCTAGACAGGAAGGAAGTACGACACGCCATCTGGCGAGTGCACACCACTGGGCCGGCCTAGCCGGTGGAGACACAGGACGTCTTTTTCTGACGTTTGGCGGGCCGGTCCGCGCCGACCGGATAAGCTATTGTCCATTGGATAGGATGTATTAACGCAATAAAATCTAGTTTTGTGCATACTGTATAAACTTAAACTAAAAAAAATATCACAGTTCTACTCTAACACATTCCTGCGAGAAAAGCATTAATGTTCTGTACCTTCTCAAAAAATCCCATGCTCGAATCTGAAGTTCACTTTGTACTACAACCTTATCACTCTTTGCATGAAATGCTCTGCCAGTTCAGATAATATTGAAGTATTGTACTAAAAGGACTACACTGTGTGATGTTAAAACCTACTTTTTAAATGGAAAATTTAATGGTTAAATTAAATTTTTATTAGTTAATATCTTACCTAGTGGACCAGTGCATTTGTCCGGCGCGCAGCCGGTCCCGCCAAACGTTAGACAAAAACGTCCTGAGCTGGGCTCTGGCCGGGACCGGTAGTGTACTCCTCATTCGCCAGGTGTCGTGACTGCACCCAGCTCCCCTACTGCGCGTGCGCGCGCATGCGTACTTCCTCTTTTTGTGGCCTACCTAAGAATGTCCCCCTTTGAGCTATTGCGGGGCAGGTAGGGTGGGACTCTCTTGGTCCACTAGGTAAGATATTAACTAATAAAAATTTAATTTAACCATTAAATTTTCCATTTTATTGCGTTAATATATCTTACCTAGTGGACCAGTGCAGAATAACTACCCAGTGGTTGGAGGGTAGCTATGGACAAAGGGGAGACCGAGACTCTAAAATCCACATATATACCCCGTAAATCCAGAGGAAATCACCCGGGAAGGGTTTCTAACTACCCTGGATAGGTACAGTCTCTCTCCCCCCCCCCTTTTGTTTTGTAGCTGACGAGTTCCCGAGGAAGTGAAGAAGGGGAATTGAAGATTAAGATGGTCCCCCATCTTCTTGCAACGCAAGACAGACTGCAGGGACGTTTTTTTTTTTTTTTTTTTTTTTTTTTTTTTTTTTTTTTTTTTTTTTTTTTTTTTTTTTTATTATGTACATGTATGAATACATATATACATCACTATACACTATATACATGGGAGCCTCTACTTAGTCCCTAATTTGTTGGGCAGCTACCACAGGACCCAAATGGTACACATCCGAGTCTGCCCATGCCAAGTCCTTCAAGTAAAATTGGGTGAAGGTGTTATGAGATTTCCAGTGACAGGCTGCCAAAATCTGGTCTAAGGGAACACCCCCCTGAAAGGCTTTGGACGCCGCGAACGCGCGAACGTCATGAGCCCGAACCTGATGCAACTGTTGAGCCTGTTGGTCTGACATCTGGTAACAAAGGACTATGGTTTGTTTGATCCAGGAGGAAACGGTAGCAGGGACAATATCCTTCTGGAAACTCTTCCTAAAGGAAACAAAAACCAATTCCTTGCCTGAACGGAGATCTTTGGTTTTGTCCAAGTAATAACGTAGTGCCCGGACCGGGCACAGACTCCTATCCTCCTTGAGGGATTTGTCCAATGAAGGAGCCAAGGCTGGAATGATAACAGGGGCCACGCAAGCGGGACCCTCTTTAGCCAGGTGGTTCTTAGAGATGAAACTAGGAGAAGGCGATAATGAAACATTCGACCAATCCTCTTGGTGCCTAATGTTCCTGTGGACCCAAGCATGAATTTCACTCCTCCGTTTCCCAGAGCCCAAGGCTAGAAGGAAAACAGTCTTAAAGGTGAGGTACTTCAGCGAAGCCTTCCTGAGAGGTTCAAAAGGAGGTTGTGTAAGTTGGTGAAGGACCAAAGACAAATTCCACGTAGGAACCCCACGCCTGCCTTTTGGTTTGTCCCTATGAAAACTGTCCAACAACCTGGACAAGTTTTCATCCTTGCTGATGTTAATTCTAGAGTTCCCCACTTTGTCGGCTATGGCAGTCCTATAGCCCTCTATGGTACTAGGTTGGAGATGTTTTTCCTGAAAAAGGGACAGGAGAAAATCCGCAATTTGCTCTATAGAAGGAGTTCTGAAGTCCACCTGATTTTTCTCACACCATCTGACAAAAACGGACCACTTTGATTCATAAATGGCTCTGGTAGAGCGTCTTTGAGGAGCCTCAATTCTTGTTGCCACTTCTGCCGAGAACCCGGC
Organism: Sabellastarte sp. h YS-2021; assembly: GCA_964017235.1. Lineage (NCBI taxonomy): Eukaryota > Metazoa > Annelida > Polychaeta > Sabellida > Sabellidae > Sabellastarte > Sabellastarte sp. h YS-2021. Next base: position 78,767,417 of record OZ024934.1, on the reverse strand, counting down.
TTGCTGGATGGCAGAGGCTCTAGGAGCCAAGCATGAAGGTTCAGATTGGGAAGGTCCCGGTGAGGACACTGATTGAACGGTTGAGTGATCAAATTCGACACCTGAGGGAGCAGGAGGGGAATTTGAGCTGACATGTTGACCAGGTCCCAAAACCAAGGCATGTTGGGCCAACCTGGTGCTATCAGAATGAGACGACGGAATCCGTGGTCCAAGAGTTTCGTTACCACCTGATGAAGAAGGGCCGTCGGTGGAAAGGCATAAGCGTCCAGGTCCTCCCAAGGGAGACTTAAGGCATCCACTTCCCACGCTGATTGGTCTGGAACCGGGGATACAAACCGGGGAAGTTTGTGATTGAACCGGGTGGCAAACAGGTCCACAGACGGGCGGTGCCAACGCCGGCATATTTGAGCAAACACCTCCGGAAGGAGGGACCATTCTGTTTGGATCACCTGATTGAGTCGGGACAGCTTGTCGGCTATGACGTTCAGGTGACCCGGAATATGCCTGGCCCTCAGGACAATCTGCCTTTGATTGCACCAAAGCATCAGTCTCCAAAGGAGGGCACAGAGTGAGCCTGATCTCATACCCCCTTCCTTGTTGATGTAAGAGACCACAGTGGTGTTGTCTGTACAAACAAGGACTATCTGGTTGCAACATAACCGCTCGAACCGTTTTAAGGCCAGCAGGACCGCCTTGAGCTCCAACAAATTTATGTGCAAGGCGCTTTCTGACTCTAACCAGACTCCTTTTGCCATGTAATCGCCTAAATGAGCGCCCCAACCTTCGTTTGAGGCGTCTGTAAACAGTTGAAGGGCGTGTCGAAGAGGGTGTAAGGGTTGACCGGAGAGCACCTTGGCCGGGTCCAACCACCACCTTAGATGTACATGGAGAGATGAAGGAATTGGGATGACCTTTTCCAGCGATTCTGGGGCATGCCAATGCTTTTTTAGGTGCCACTGAATGGGCCTCATATGCAGCCGCCCCGACACTACTTGTTTTTCTGTTGCTGTCAGAAGGCCGATTAAAGACATGAACTGCCTGACTGTGCAACATTCCAGTCCCAGGAGAAGGTTGAGCTTCTGAGATAGACTCCTCCACCTGTCCTGAGTTGGTTTGACTAACCCCTGAGATAGGTCGAAATGATAGCCTACGAAGTCGAAGGTTTGTTGGGGAACCAGCTCTGACTTGTCCATGTTGACTACCCAACCTAGTGAACGGCAAAGGTCCAAAAGGATCTGGGTATGACGTAGGCAAATTTCCCGGCATGGGGCTCTCAGTAACCAATCGTCTAGGTATTGGTGGATTCGAATACCCCTCGATTGAGCCATGAGTTTTACCTCCTTGACCACCTTTGTGAACTCCAACGGAGCCGTCGACAGGCCAAAGGGAAGTGCTGTGAACTGAAAGGTCTGACCTTTTAAGTGGAACCGGAGATATTTTCGGGACCTGTGGTTTATGGGAATGTGAAAATAAGCGTCGCTGAAATCCAGCGAAGTGACCCACTCCCCCTGTTGCAGGGAGAGTCTGATGGTCTCCGGAGTTTCCATCTTGAACGTTGCTGGGGCAAGGTAAAGGTTCAGTTGGCTTAGATCTAGAATGGGTCTCCATTTCCCGTTGGGTTTTGGCACCAGGAACAACCGGTTGTAGAAACCCAGAGATGACTGAACGGACACCTTTTCGATAGTCTGTTTTCGACCTAGGGAATGCAATGCCTCGTTCAGACTTTTGTTTCGAGAGGGATTTGATGAACCACTGATTATCACAGGAAATCTTGCCAGAGGTGGTCTCTCCTTGAAGGGTAGTTGATACCCTTCCCTGAGGATGGAGACTACCCTTGGATTTGAACCCAGGGAGAGCCAAACCTGCCAAAACAGTTGCAGACGGCCTCCCACAGGTGGAACTTTTGCAACACATGGGGCATTTGTAACATTTGGGGCAAAAAGACACTGATTTACAGACAAAGCACTGTTCACAGATTTTATTTCTATTTGAGAATGAGAGGGTCTTACGTTTTTCTTTTGTAACAGCCCTTTTACAGAAGGTGCAGGAAGAACAACATGCAAATTTACAGTCTCTTTGTTTGCTGATGACACTAGATTGAGATCCCCTAAACTTGAACTTAACACAACTGGGGGACTCAGATGATATTGATTGTCATTTATATGGTTTGGTACCACGGGCAGGCTTGGAGTAGTATGTAGAGCCAGATCCACCTCTACCACGACCCCTACCCCTGCCTCTGCCTGAGAATTGCCTCCAAGGTTGTTGAGTTTGGGAAGAGGAGAAGCCGGATTGACGACTCTCTTTCTTTTCATATGGTTGGTACCGGAATTGATGCTTCTTTGAGTGCTGATATGTGCCCGGGCCGGGACCAGTAGCACTCTTGTTTGACTCATACTTTTGAATATCCTGCTCCGCTACTGCCAGTACATCATCCGGGAATAGCCCGTAAGTGAACAGAGGAGCATTTCGTAGTTTATTCCAGGTATCAGGTTTCAGGCCTGGTTTAACGTACTCGAGATAAGAATCTCTCCTCAACAAAATGAAGTTGGCTAGCTGAACAAATAAGCTGTCTGCGAGGTGCTGGAAGGCAGTACCTAAGGCAACAGAAACACTACTGTGGAAAGCTGACAAGTCTTTCAAGTCCTTGATGGCGTCGGTGACCTCCTTAGGGGCCTTGCCCTGAACAATGGTAGCGTTTAAAAATGAAATATGTTGATTCATTTTGTCCTGAATTTCACTAACGCACCTGTTGAATCCTGCTGCGTGATTGGTAATCAAAGAGCCTTCCTTAGCACATTGCTCCCACCTTCTAAGAGTCTCCTGAGGGATAGGCCTAGATGCTGGTCCTGAAGATGGATATGAGGAAGTCTTGGCAATACGGGAGAATTGAGAGTTCAGGCGTGCTTCGGAACCCGACCAGCCAAAGATTGTACGTCCAGGTCTTTGATTTATATCCTGTTTGAGTCGTGACTGTGTATACCACTTTGCCTGGCTTTTGGGTGTTCTGACAAACTGGTCTTGTTTCAGACCTGCGGCTTCTTGGGAACGAGAAGGGTAACCTTCTGCAACACGAGTGTTCAGTTTTTCCATTTTGTAGCAAAGCCAGTCGTCAGCTGGTAACTCCACTGAAACTTTGCCCGAGCGACGAGGATGTTTTCCTTTCCAAGGGTTGTCAGAACGGTTGTCTGCATCACTTGCTGAAGCCTCAAAATCTGGTATGTGAGACCAGCCAAGAAAGGAACGGACCGACCGGACCGTTTCTCTGTAATTCATTTCCTCGTTTTTCTCATTGATTTCCGTATCTGAAAGTTCACCCTCCTCACCAGATTCCTTATCTGACCGGTCCGGAAGGGGTTCCCCGTCTGACAGAGCCGGATCCGGCTGAGTGAAACTATCCGGTGCAAAGGAAGCAGAAGTACTGGTATACTGTGGACCGGTAATAACCGGTTGAGAGGAGGACCCTAAGGAAGAGACACTGGTGATAGCAGGCACAGTTTCCTCCGGTTCACCAAGAACTTGTAAACCCGGACCGGGTACCACTGTCTTGGGAGGAATAGGGTCCCTAGCAACCTGACTTGCAGAACCGGCAGCAGCGGCCGGTTTGACAGACTTCTTATGCTTTGATTTTCCTTTCTGTTTTTTAACAGAAGTAGCAGAATCCTCTACGTCCTGATCCGGAGGCCTCACCGAACCGGTGGCTCTGGGATCAGGAGAGGGATTGATAAAAGGCGTATCAGAGATATGGGCTTGACCCGTAGGAACAGGCATCTTTGGAGTGGAAAATATGTTGGTTCTAGTAAGGAGAGCCTCAAAACGGGCGAATTTTTCCTCCAATTGATTATTTAATAGTTCAAAATCCTGACGGGAGACAAAGTCTCCTGTGCTTGCCTGGTCAGAAACCGGGAAGGTACCGGTAACCATCCGTCCCTGCGCATGCGCAGTGACCGGAGACATCTCAACTTCATCTTGGTCCTCCACCGGACCCACAACAGTAACTTTACTGGGAGAAATTAAAATCCCTGCTTTTTTGTCTTTTCGTATTTGATATTGTGGAGTTGCTAACATACCTTTCTGAGAATCAGACAGTTTATCACACAAATCACAATCCTGACCTTTGACACAAGGGTCATCTCCCACCTTTTTGTCCCTGCAGCGGGCACACTTTTTATGTAGGTCAAACCCTGCCATAACATGGCCACAACTACCACGCCTCTGTCCTGGTGATGCCATGATAAATATATTTTGCAATATCCAAAGCTTTTCTTCTAACACGTTTGCAAATCAATAATATAATTCAAAGTTTATTTTACTGAAATTTATCCGCTAACACACTATGGCGCCAAACAAAAAGAGGAAGTACGCATGCGCGCGCACGCGCAGTAGGGGAGCTGGGTGCAGTCACGACACCTGGCGAATGAGGAGTACACTACCGGTCCCGGCCAGAGCCCAGCTCAGGACGTTTTTGTCTAACGTTTGGCGGGACCGGCTGCGCGCCGGACAAATGCACTGGTCCACTAGGTAAGATATATTAACGCAATAAAAAAATATATTAGTTATATTATGAACAGTAACTTAATTTTGGACTAAATATGATAGGTGTAGATTTTTCTATCAAGATTACCATATTGTACAACATGGATGTTCAGTCGACCATTTGCCAAATATCACACATCCAAGCTCTGGTTAAGATATAATCCCCTATAAACCCCCTAATGCCTATAAGAGTAAGGTGTCGCCAATGTGCCATCGAGAACCCTAAACTACCAAAAAAGGGCAATTTTGCCTCAACTGAACATAGAGACACACTGGCATGATCATTTATCAAGCCATGAGGAGATATTGAAATAGCGAAGTATGTATTGGTATGTATTGTGATATTCTGCCATAGATATTAAACTTTTCAGAAAACTGTAATGTAAGAAATGAAATCAAAAAACATATTTGGAGAATTCATACCCATACAATCTAGTTCAATGTTGAGGTATGTCTTTTATTTAACATGTTTTATATGTCCCTGTACTGTTCGGTTTTCATTTTGATATAAATATTTAACATCCAAAAAAAATCAATTATAAAGTAACAAGTGTGTGAAATTTTACCATAATAATGTATGTAAAATATCAGGAATGGGATATTATTCACTAAAATATATTATATTGAGACATTTTATACCATCCATTTGCTGTAGAACTTCTGTGGATTTTGTTGTTGCTTCATTTTAAGGGGTGTTTCTAGTGATGAATTTCAAAATTTTCTCATCCACTTAAAACATTGGTTTTTCTCCACATAGTTACATCAGGGAGCAATAACTTCAGCAAAATTTTTGAGCACTGGATTTTTTTAGAAAAGAACAGCTTCAAGTTGACATCGATACAACTTCATTATCTTCTGGCCTACTAGTCTAAAGTCAAGATAACATATAATTTCAACATGGTTTATATTTGAACACTAAATTATATAATGTGAATCACCTTCACAAGATATCACATAACTAAGTGACACAGCAGGAAACATAATATAATTCTGTTCCTAAGGTTTACACTTACTACGACATTAATTTGAAAATTTTAATTACTTAAATGTAGCTTTTATAAGCTACAAGCTTACCATGTGGGACTTAATGCTGTTCTCGGGTTGCCACACCCGGGGCCAACGTCTTAGAAAAAAAGATCGTTCTTGTTAGCCACCGGATATACTGGTAGTTGTCGTCACGTGATAACTTCTGACCAATCGCCCTACTTTCTCGTTGAAATTTTTTATTAAACCTACCCCTCAGCTGTAAACAGCGGGGAGGCAGGGTGGGACTCTCCTAATTCCCACATGGTAAGCTTGTAGCTTATAAAAGCTACATTTAAGTAATTAAAATTTTCAATTTGTTACGCTACAATAGCTTACCATGTGGGACTTAATGCTGAATTCAACCGCCCGGTGGCGGGATTACAGCTGAGACTGGAAGATATGTAATTTTTTTCTAAGATTTGAATTAATATATACAGAATAGTGCCAGAAATGCCAGTCTGAGTCCCTTTTACAGAGCCCCGATCCCGAAGATCGGGCCTGTAACGAGCCGAAAACCTGAGTAAAAAAGGGACAGTGCTAAAACTGTCCAGATGTTTGGTAGTAGGACGGAAGTGCAGCGGTGCTCACTTCGAGGTCTAAGGGTCCCTATTAGACCTTCACGTGTGACTGACCAACCCAGTGGTCGGGCATCTCATGAAATTTTTAACCTGAAATATGAGATTAACGACAACTGACTAAGTCCTTAATAAAAATTACCTGATAATTAAAAAATAAAATGACCTTACCCGTAACATCTTGAAGGTAAAGGAATACCTAGATCCTGGGAGAGACTCCTGAAGACTTGGTTGTAGCGGATGTGCCCCCCCCCCTTTTTTCTTTCCGAGGACAACTGGTCTGAGGGGAAGGATCTAGGACTTGTTGTGCCGCCACTACGGGTCCCAGATACATATTGTTGTCGGTGTCCGACCAAGTAAGGTCTTTTAGGTAAAAATTTGTGAATGTGTTGTGAGCTTTCCAGTGACAGGCTTGCATGATTTGGTCCACCGATACTCCACCGTAAAAGGCCTTAGAGGCCGCGAAGGCCCGGATGTCATGCGCTTTGACTTGGACCAAGTCCAAGGCTTGTTGATCTGCTGGTTTGTAACAAAGTAGAATGGTTTGTTTCAACCATGAGGAGAGTGTAGCGGGTCTGATGTCTGAGGTATGTCCTTTCTTAAAGGAGATGAAAAGGAGAGAACGAGACCCTCTCAGGTCTTTAGTTCGGTCCAAATAGAACCTCAGGGCCCGCACGGGACACAGGGTCCTGTCTTCCTTAAACTGTCTATCTACAATGGTAGTCAAAGCAGGGATAGTCACTGGTGACACACTTTGAGAACCTTCTCTTGCTAGTTGGTTTTTGGCTATGAAATCATCAGAAGGGAACAAGGCTACCTTTTCCCATTGGCCTAAATTAGCTACTTTGTTAGCGACCCAGGCATGGATTTCGCTGCGGCGCTTGCCGGAGGCCAAGGCTAGCAAGAAAGCAGTTTTGAGAGTAAGATGTTTGAGGTCTGAGTCTTTCATGGGCTCAAATGGTGCTTTGGTGAGCTCGTTAAGGACAACAGAAAGGTTCCACTTGGGGTAAATTTCTGGAACTTTTAGGACGATCCCTGTGAAAACTGGAGAGTAACCTATGAAGGTCTGCATTGTGCACAATGTGTTGGGCCTTTGGGCCCAAAGTGTCAACGATTGCAGTCCTGTAACCATCAATGGTCGAGGGGCGCCTGTTTAGGTCTTGGTACAGGTACATGAAAAAATCTGAGATTTGTTTCACAGATGGAGTGGAGAAATCCACCGAATTTTCTCTGCACCATTTTTCAAATAGGGCCCACTTTGACTTGTAGATGGTCCTTGTTGATGACCGCTGAGGGGCAGCAATTCTCTCTGCCACCTCCACAGAGAAGCCTTGTTCTTGGAGTTGTCCGCTCCTAGACACCAGGCGTGGAGGTTCAGCTGTTGTGGATTGTTGTGGAACACATAGTTGTGGGACTGTTTGAGTAGGGTCGTTGACACTGGGAGTTGTAGAGGGATCTCTGTTGAGAGCTGCACTAGGTCCCAAAACCAGGGCATCCCTGGCCAGCCTGGGGCTATCACGATGATCAGGCAATGGCATTGCTTGATCTTTTGGATCACCTTGTGAAGGAGAGCCGTAGGAGGGTAGGCGTAGGCCGTGAGGTTGGTCCAGTTTATGTTCAGAGCACCTATGTTCCAGGCCCTTGGGTCTGGGATAGGAGACACATATAGAGGGAGTTTGTGATTCAGGTGAGTGGCGAATAAGTCTACATGAGGGGTGAACCACTTTCGGCAGATTTGCTTGAAGACCTGAGGGTGCAGAGACCATTCTGTTGACTGCACTTGGTTGGACCTGGATAGGAGGTCGGCCATCACATTCAGACACCCTGGAATGTGCCTGGCTTTCAATGTTATATGGTAGTGATGGCACCAGGTCATGATTTTCCACAGGAGAGCGCACATCTCTGCTGAGTGAGTTCCCCCCTGCTTGTTGATGTAGGCTACCACTGTTGAGTTGTCCGTCGCAACTAACACTATTTGATTCTGGCACTGGTCCTTGAAGTCTCGAAGGGCCAGGGAGACCGCCTTCAATTCTAGGACATTTATGTGTAGCCTTTTTTCTCGCTCTGACCACAGCCCTTTTGTAGAATTTTGATCTAAGTGAGCGCCCCAACCTTCGTTTGAGGCGTCGGTAAAGAGTTGGATACTGTGGTCCTTGGGATGAAGGTCTGCGCCTTTCATCACATTTGAGGGGTTTTGCCACCAATTTAGGTGGGCTACAATGGCTTCTGTCCAAGGAAGGAGGTTGTCCAGCGACTGAGGATATCTCCAGTGCTCCTTGAGATGAAACTGAAAGGGCCTCATGTGAAGGCGTCCCTCCGGGACCATTTTCTCCATTGAGGCTAGCAACCCAATTAGAGACATCAAACATCTTGCAGTCAAAACACGTTTTGACTTGAGTCGTAGGATCAAATCCTGAAGTTTGAGCCATCTCTCGTGAGTGGGTCTTACAAGGGCTGAATCTAGGTGGTATTCGTAGCCCACGAACGAAAACACCTGAGTAGGTTTCAGTTCTGATTTTTCCTGGTTGATCATCCAACCCAAGGATTGGGTTAGGTCTACCACTGCCTGTGTGTCCCTTTGAGATTCCTCCTGGGACTGGGACCTGATCAGCCAGTCGTCCAGGTATTGGTAAATTCTGAGTCCTCTTGAGAGGGCCATTAGTTTCACTTCCTTTACGATCATCGTAAAGACCTGGGGGGCTGTGGCCAGTCCGAAAGGTAGGGAGGTGAACTGGAACACCTGGGCCTTGTAGCAAAACCTTAGGTACTTCCTTGAGTTTGGATGGATGGGGATGTGAAGGTATGCGTCCGACAGGTCTATCGACGATACCCACTCCCCTGGGACCAGGGAAGTCCGGATGGACTCCGGGGTTTCCATTTTGAACTTTTCTACATGTAGAAAAGTGTTGAGCCTGCTTAAGTCTATGACTGGCCTCCACCTTTGGTGAGGCTTGGGTACTAGGAACAGGCGACTGTAAAACCCGAGAGATTTTACGTTTTCCACCCTTTCGATGGCGTTCTTTGACAAGAGAGACTGGATACAAGTGGCCAAGGCTTGGTCTTTTTGTTGGGCCTTGTACTCTGATAGAATCAGAGGAAATCTGATCAAGTTTGGCTTTGAACGGAATGGCAGAACGTAGCCATTGGTGATAATGTTTAACACGTTTTGAGAACATTTGTTTGTTAGCCAGTCTCTCTTGAAAGAACGGAGGCGACTTCCTACTGGTGGACTGAATGAGGCTTTGGAGGAGTCATTGTGAAGGGGGGTTTCCACGCCCCCTTCCCCTATTGTGGGGTCGAAAACGACCCCTGGAGCCTCTGAAGTTGGATTTTCCTCTTCCCGAGGGAAAGGATTGGTTACTGCTTTGAGAGGTATTGTCCCCATAGGGGCGTTTCCTGTAGGAGCCTCTTTTCTTGTGGGGGCCACGAAAGGGCTTATTCTGGTAGGGTGCAAAACCCTGAGAATCTTTTGAGGTGCCTTTTTTGAGAAGGAAGTCCTCACCTTCCTTAACAAGTTGAGACTCGAACAAGGAGGAGTCCCAGAAGGACGAGTTCCTTAGTTCTTGGCGTCTCGTTTCCCCTAGCTGGGGATGCAATAGAGTCATTTCGGCTTCGCGCCTAAGCAAGCCGGTATTAGCCATAGAATATAATTCCCTCTGGAGAATATGGGCTAGCGATTTGCTGAGACAGGTAAGAGCTCTATGTTGAACAAGAACCGTCTTGTTCCAAAAATCCAAGTACTCAGCAACTTCCTCATATCCGCGCTTTGCTGCTTTCTCAGGATTGGCACCTTTCTGGATCTGAGACTTTATCTTCTTGACAGTTGACTTGATGCTAAGTTGGCACTTTTCCAAGGAAGCATTGCAAGAAGAAGAGGTTTTGGCAAAGGCAGCGGTGAAATTGAGGGTTGAAATATTCTGTCTAGCCTGATGTTCCAGCTCCTTAAGGACTGGCATAGGGACTTTGGCTACTGGTGCCCCAGGAGGTCTAGGAGTAATACAGATCTTGGCAAAGTCTGTATTCAACTCCTGGATTTTGTCTTGAAAAGTGGGCTGTCCAACCTTATACCACTTAGAAGTGGATGGAGGAGGCTTGACATATTTTCCCTCAGATAAATTGGCAGCTTTGAAATCATGTTGAAATTTATCAAAGGCGTCCTTGATAACTGAGCTAAGTGGTAAGATAGAGGAAGGACCTCTAGGTCTGAGCTCTTGACGGCCTTTTTCGTCATCCAGACCCAACACTGAAGTTGACGACCTAGGCATAGAGTCCCTGGGGTCAGGGAGAGAAAGAATGCGCCTGAAGGTGTCTACCTCTTCAGAGTATTGGGAGGGAATGTCAGACAGGGCTACTTCCCTATAATAAGGGGGGTCTGGATCATGTTGTGGGAGGTCTTGATCAGAAGCTGCGCCTGAGGGCTGAGCCCTAGAGGGCTTAGAAGACCTGTGTCTGGCCACAGGGGAGTGATCTTCCTCTGAAGATGACACATATCTGGACCTAGATTTATGCTTGCTCTTGTCAGAGTGTTTCTTAGGTCTAGGATGGATCCGAGGTTCGTCGGAATCCTCATCCAGTTGATCCGAGGCAGAGCTCGGTGCTACTGTTTGCCTGTGGCTTTGTTTTTTGTGTGAGTACGAGGAATCCTTCGGTATAGCTTCAGAAGGGGCAACGTACTGATCCGAGGAAGTTTGGTTAAGTACTAGTCGAGGAGGGAGTGCTGGACCAACGTCCACATCCATTGCCTCGGACTGTGCATTAGTACTTGACCTCGGAGGGGGTAGGTCCAGATGAGCAGCAGACTTGCTGGATGGACCAGCTTTTGAAGCATGAGGCGAGGGATCAACCTCGGCAGGCTTTTTAACTGCCAACTCCTCTCGGAGTGATTGAAATGCTTCTAACATGGATGCCTGGAAGGAACCCATTTGCTGCTGGATATGTATATTTAAGGAATCACCCAGGGATTTCTCTAGATTTCTTTGAATTTTGTTTTGTAAAACAGTACCTGGGGTGGGTGGAACAGCTTTTGCTGGGGTCTTTAGTGATAAACAACTGAAGGCGAGAGGTTGAGGACGGGGGGGTGAGGTAAAGAGGTTATCGGCAGCACTCTCAAGGTCTGCATTAGAACCAGTAAAAGAGTCCCCATCGCCTTCACCCAAGAGATCTAGTTCATCTTTGGAACTAGTTTCCGCTTTTTGCTTTTTTAAGTACCGCTTCCTGTTTTGAATTTTTTGCAATTGTTCATCAGTGAGAGACGTGCAAATATGGCAGGGTGTTTCAAAAGTGACACAGGGGTCATCTCCCTTGCCAGCCTCCCTACAGGTAGGGCAGAAATTATGAGTATCAAAACTGAAGCAAAAATGGCGGCATTTCTGAGCTCTCGGTTTGTCTTTGTTTGCTTGATGGAGAGACATTTTAACGCAATAAAAAGACGTACAATTGAAATTGCCTGAACCGAGAAAACTCAAAACACGCGGATTGAAAGGAAAATACTTAAGTTGTGAAATTAAAAATTTTACAGTATAATCTATGAAATATATTTAAAGAAATATCCAAATATTAGCCTCCAACAATACGTGAATACTGAGAAATAAATGAAAATGTCTATATATTTACAAACTGCTACCAGTCATCGTGGCCAACGAGAAAGTAGGGCGATTGGTCAGAAGTTATCACGTGACGACAACTACCAGTATATCCGGTGGCTAACAAGAACGATATTTTTTTCTAAGACGTTGGCCCCGGGTGTGGCAACCCGAGAACAGCATTAAGTCCCACATGGTAAGCTATTGTAGCGTAATAAAATATAAATTTTTTCCACATGTAAATCTTATTCACTAACAAGCATTAAATTCTACATGATAAACATCTGATCAATTTTCTATATGAGTCTATAAATTTGTTTAAATATATGTTTTCTTTAAAACATTTCACAAAAATACACTGACAACAGCATCAAAACTATATATGACATACTTCTAACACATCTGTAATACTGCTTCATCAGGAATATTTTACCAGTGTTCAATTGGCTTTTTATTTTCTTTCAATGAACATCTTTTGCAGCCAAGTTTCACCAGAAATAACTGTAATACTGAACATAATGTATTGCAACAACATAATCTAACTTAAACTACAGAACAACCAACAACTAGGAAGTGCTTGGCAAATTAAAGATGACAGACAGCATTACATGCTCAATATCTTGAGTATTACATTTACCCTGCACAAAGAAAACTGAAATCTGCTTGTTTTAAAATATTTATGGACACCTGATAATCGAAAGTCAACAGTTTATGTTATTAAAATAATGAAAAAAATTCTATTTCGACTTAGACATTTACATAGCACAACTGTCTCACATCCGTCTATGGCTTGATTATTTTATTTGCACTGTAAAGCTGTACAAAGATTACAAGTGGAAGTTTTACATCTCTATCAACAGCTACGGTCATATCGTGACAAAACCCTCCATGCATACCACACTGCCAATTTGCCAGGTGCTGGATTCTCAGCCTTGCCAGAGGCATTAATATGTATATTATAGACACACCTCTTTGATTGTATTACAGAGAGAGTTTGGCCTTGTGTGCCGACTGCGACAAGGATAAATCTTGGGTATGTGCAGATCGCATATTGCGACATGTGAAGGCAAACAGTTTGGAATATCTTTTTGGGTTAAAGTAAACAAACGGCAACAGGGGGAAACACTCAGTTTCAATTTATGCAATAATTATTGTTTAATAATTATAATAAAAATAATTATGGGTAGTCTTTCCTTTTTGATGATACAAATATGCATAAATGTGACTATTTTACCAGAAATTTACTGGTGCTGGACCCCGCTTTGTTTACACCGCCATCATGAAATTCCGAATGAACCCGCCAAGTGGTGGAGGTTACTCAGCATGGATAAAATTAATGTTCGCGGAAGAATTCCAAGTCGTAAGGCCTCTCTTCTGCATGCGCCGACACACTCGACATACAAAGCCAAACTCGCTTAACATTATTTTTCCATTATGTTCTCATATATATATATTTAGCTTAGCTAGCTGAGATTTCTCAGACTAGATACAGTGTGTATTATAACAAAAATATTACACATTTGCATTATGGTGCAGACAGCCTGGAAGACCAGACTACTGGATTCTAAGCCAAGAAAACAGAGGTGAAAGCAGAATGATTAAATGCCAAAACTATTCACCACTCAGTTCCTGAGGAAAGGACAGGAAAGCAGTGCAATATCTAATCTAATCAATCTCTGCAAATACTAAGATGCATGAGACATCAACACATCATATTCAGTTTTTCATTGGGTAGAACAGGTTGTTAACTATGACAAAGTTCAAAGTTGGGGTTTTATGTCCCGTTCAACAGCCAGGGTCATATTAGGACAGGCCCACAGCATTTGTGACTTGTGGGAGTCAAAACCACACAGAGGTGACAGTCTGTGATTGGGTGCCAAACTTGCTCACCACTCAGGACCGCTGTTAAATATGAGAAACTATTACTACTTTCAATGATATGTATTTGGTAAGAAAATGGTAGTCAATGAAAAACATGCAAAACCAGTAGACATTCATGTATAAAAACCAAGCACATGTGACATCTGTTTGGAATTGTGTCATGGAATGCAAAAATTGTTAAATGAACACATAATGATTTCCTGTAAGAACAAACACCAAGTATATTCTTTATTGTATTCAAAAATTCCAGACAACTTAAATAAGTATTTCGATTCAAAAAAGTTTATCATTCAACAAAAATCAAATTTTGTTGTTATAAAACTTTAAAAAATACAGTGCAAAATGACAATGCTTTGAAATATCTAAACTGCAAAGTTAGTTTCTTCAACAGATAGCAGACAGGCAGTGAAACGATGCAGTTAGTTTATAATTATATTAGTGCACCAGATGAACAGTGGATTATTTGTTGGTTAGTCAGAAGACAAGAAATTGAACTAATGAAACAGAGAGAGTATATGCATACTTATTAGTACAACATAAATACAGTATTCCTGAATAGAATATCTGAACAGAAATTTTGATTTCCTATATACACCAATCTACATACAACTATTTAACAATATTTAACTGTCAGTAATTCAACATTTTGTGACATTTAACAATTAATTCCATTTCACAAATTACACAATGAAGAGATTCAGCAATAAAACCTGCTAGTGAATAACTACCACCTAGACATTTGCACACTTTTAGAGACGGGTGAGCAAATTGTAGTAAATTTAGTGTTTCTGGAAATGAAAAATGTTCAGCTTCATTTTTCAAAGACTAATGACTGAGAGCTATCAGAGTCAATTGATTCTCTTACTGGAACTGGAGTAGGTGGAGCATCAACTAATCAAAGACTTAAGAGTGATAGGTGTCATGGTGAATCTTACTGAAACTGGAGGGGTGGATTATCACGTCTTCAAAGCCTTACCATCGACAGCTGTCATCATAAATCCTTTATCTTTTTGGAACAGGAAGGGGCGGAGCAACATCTCTTCAGAGCTTTATGATTGACAGCTCTCATAGTAAATCCTTTCTTACTGGAATTAGAGGAGGCAGAGCATCATATATTCAGAGCCTTATGATTGACGGCGGTCACAATAAATTCTCACTGGAATTAGAGGAGGTGGAGCATTATTTTTTTCAGAGCCTTATGATTGACAGCTCTCATGGTAAATCCTTTCTTACTGGAATTCGAGGATGTGGAGCATCACCTCTTCAGAGCATTATGATTGACAGTTGTCACAGTAAATCCTTTCTTACTGGAATTAGATGGGGTTGTGTATCATCTCTTCAAAGACTTATGACACAGACAGCTGTCATAGTAAATCCTTTCTTACTGGAACTGGAGGGGGAGGGGCGTCATCATCTGGCAACTGAACCTTCACTGGTGGTCTCCTTGGTGGTACTGCCGGCCCATCTGTGACAATACTTGCCTTCTGTGCAGCATTGGCATTATGTGTAGACTCTACAGAAGCCTCTTTGTCTGTTGGACTAAGCAGATCTTTGTCTGTATACCATGTAGCACTCGATCTATTAGACCCTGTCACTGACCCAGTAGTTGAACTAGGAGAAGTCACATTTTGTGGCCTCATAGGGGCTGGGCGAGAAGGGGCAGATTTCAATGGCTGACTTGGACTGGTTGTAGGAGGTGACTGATGATCATTGGTTGGACCTGCATCTGTATTGACTGGCTTTTTCTCTTGCAAATCTCTTCTGGGTGCAGGTTTTGGTGGGTTATCAGATGCATCTGAAGGTTTAACTAAAGCTTCTGGAGGTAAAACTCGTACAGGTGACTTACTCTTATTTTCTTCAGGTGATGTTGTACCAGACTCACTACTGTTACTTGTAGTACTGCTCTGGGAAGGTAAATCTTTACGTGGACGTGGTTTTGGAACTGGTGCATTGTCAGAGACTGGGGGTTTATTCTCACTGGGGAGAGATGTGGCGCTGATATTTGTTGCACTCCTAGCTCGAGGTATGGGCTTTGGAGCTCCATCTTCTGGCAACAACTTAACTGGTGGGTTTTCTGCATTGACTGGAGATGTTCCATTAACTTGGGGTGATGTTGTACTACTTGGCAATACTACTGCAGGGCCTGTAATACAGTATGTATACGTTTCTACTATTATAAATAACTGCATTAATTATAGTTAGTCTGATAATTCTTTTCTTTTTTATTATTTTATTATTCCTGAGAATAAGCAGGAAACTTGCAAAAGAACATATGCTCCAAATAAGGATTTTTATGCCAATATGACAACCATACAAGTTTTTCTGTATCAACTGAACTAAGCATTAAACTAAGCATTTAAGTTTCACAAATTCAACTCAATCATCACTTGGGTACCAAGTAATGTATCAATAAACCAAATATGGCAGTTTGATGTAAATAAATTTTTAAAACGAAAAAGACAAATATCGGACAAAACAAGCAAAAATGAAGGGGGTGAAAATAGAAAATTGGTGCACAAGACTGACTAAACTATTGGGTCTGACACATGCTATTTATGGATGTAAATAATATTTTAATAGTTTACAAGAACCTAGTTTTGCTATTTTTTCCCCTCATTTTTCAAACAAAGTAAACACAACTTCCAGACCCCAGTTATTCTATCACAAACCTAGTTTACACACAGGCTTTCTGAATCTACTCAATACACATTAAAATTTGCTGTATCAATTTGGTCCAGCATCATTGCTGTTAATTCTACTGTCTGTAATTGAAAACTTGAATTTTACGCTGTCGATTCACTACCTGACTAGCCAAGCTTCACTGTATGTAGACGTGGTTACCTCGGCTCTACTTGTGTGTACAGCCGTGGCATGACCCACATAAAATTTGAAATCTGTTTCAAATGCAAATACCTACAAATGAATAAATAACCCAAGTATTTTCATAATTGTGTTTTATTTCCCCCCTCAACATGCAAACATAAGTGAGTGAAAATAAATGGCATTCATCCATTTTCAAAATTGTTTTGTTGAAGATTTTTTCAAAATATAGAAAATGTTCTTTCACTGTAAAAGTTGTCTGAAATAGCTTAAATATCTTAATCTCTCTGTGCTTAAATCAAAATCTAGTGACTTAAACTGTAGAAAGTCAAATTTAGCCATCTATCTAGCCCAATTCAACAGGAATGTTTTCGGGTAAATCTCCAGTTTTATGTGGGTCATTCCACGGCTCTACACATAAGTAAAGTAGAGCGGAGGTAACCACATCTATACTTAATGAAGTTTACCTGCACCAGATGCTGCTGCACTTGTTGAACCCTCTGCATCAATCACTCCCAGGAGCTCAGCAATCATTTTTTTGGCCTCCACCTCAGATTTTGTGCCCTGATGCGTGACATTCGTGGGCATGCTGATGTAGCTGATTGGTCGGGGTTTGGCAGAGCTTTTAGGAATCTGATGAGCTCGTAGAGGTTGCCTAGCAACCATGGGTTTAGGTTTTGGCTGTGTATCTGTAAAAATAAATGGTTATGTTGCTGCATACTCAATGCATACTGCATATACAATGAGCAATATTTTTAATCAGATCTTGATATTTTGATATCAATTTTGCTTCCTTGATTTCAAGATAAGTAATAAAGTATCAATTACAATATTAATTAAAATTTGTCACAAGGCATTTTAAATATATTCCTGTATTTAATAACTACTCCTCAATATTTAACAATACCCACATAACCTTTAAAGGTTGTGAGGTAAAAACTGGATATGTATTTTATACTTTTTGTGAAATCAATTAGCTTTAAAAGCAGTGTTGTGTATACTTGATGATCATTTTAAATATCTAATGTTTACTTACACAACCTTATTGGAAATGGGAAATTACAAGTTGTTACACTGCATTTTTTGGGTGAATCAATATCTCAATCTTGATTAATAAACAAAGTTAAACTAGATGAATGCTTTTGCTAACAAAAGCGAAGCGTCCCTGAGAGTTTAAAATGCCTTGTGGTTTTAATAAGCATGCTGTAAAGCTAAGAATGCACAAAGGTGTACTGTACTGTTACATAAACCAACCCCCTTAGTGATATCATGACAGGGAAAATCCTACAAAGGTCTTCTTTAATTAACATAAACAAGCGTTGTAGACATAGACAAGCTGGAGAAAGTGTTGTACATTGGATGTACAACATTGGATGTAAGTTTAGTAAATTTTGTGTAAATTCTACAAAGCATTTCAGTAACGAGTATTGATAACTTCATATATAATCATGTGTGCAAGTATGTTTTGCTATTTAGATTGTCCACAGGGTTTTGCAATAGGTTTTAATACATTGTGAAAGCATAAAAGCAACAATAAAGGCAAAAGTTATTTCATGACCCCAGTTTGACCCATACATGGGGGTCAGGAGGTAAAACTAACCGGCTATTTAGACTGTCCACATATGGTTTCCCCAATACCTCTTAATACCGGTACATTCCGAAGCTATAATAGCAACAATGAAGGAGATATCAGGTAAAAACTCCAAAACAGCTATTTTTTACCCCAGTTTGACCCATAAGGGGGGGGGGGGGGGGGGGTCGGGTGGTAAAACTGACCGGCTACTTAGACTCTCCACATATGCTTTCCCAGTACTTCTTAATACATTCTCAATCTATAAAAGCAACATTAAAGGAGATATAAGACCAAAACTCGAAATCAGCTATTTTATGACCCCAGTGTGGCCCATGAGGGGGGGGGGGGATCAGGGGATAAAAGTGGCCAGCTATTTAGATTCTCCACATATGCTTTCCCAATACCTCTTAATACATTCTGAAGCTATAAAGCAACGATAAAGGAGATATAAGGCAAAAACTCCAAAGCAGCTATTTATGACCCCAGTTTAGCCTATAAGGGGGGGGGGGGGGGGGGTTGGGGGGTAAAACTGACTGGCTATTTAGACTCTCCACATATGCTTTCCCAATACCTCTTCATACATTCTGAAGCTATAAAAGCAACAATAAAGGAGATATAAGGCAAAAACTCAAAATCAGCTATTTTATGACCCCAGTTTGATCCATAAGGGGGGTCGGGGGGTAAAACTGACTGGCTATTTAGACTCTCCACATATGCTTTCCCAATACCTCTTAATACATTCTGAAGCTATAAAAGCAACGATAAAGGAGATATAAGGCAAAAACTCCAAAGCAGCTATTTATGACCCCAGTTTGGCCCATAAGGGGGGGGTCGGGGGGTAAAACTGACCGGCTATTTAGACTCTCCACATATGCTTTCCCAATACCTCTTAATACATTCTGAAGCTATAAAAGCAACAATAAAGAAGATATAAGGCAAAAACTCAAAATTGAAAATTTTAATTACTTAAATGTAGCTTTTATAAGCTACAAGCTTACCATGTGGGACTTAATGCTGTTCTCGGGTTGCCACACCCGGGGCCAACGTCTTAGAAAAAAAGATCGTTCTTGTTAGCCACCGGATATACTGGTAGTTGTCGTCACGTGATAACTTCTGACCAATCGCCCTACTTTCTCGTTGAAATTTTTTAAACCTACCCCTCAGCTGTAAACAGCGGGGAGGCAGGGTGGGACTCTCCTAAGTCCCACATGGTAAGCTTGTAGCTTATAAAAGCTACATTTAAGTAATTAAAATTTTCAATTTTATTACGCTACAATAGCTTACCATGTGGGACTTAATGCTGAATTCAACCGCCCGGATTTGAATTAGTATATACAGAATAGTGCCAGAAATACCAGTCTGAGTCCCCTTTACAGTGCCCCGATCCCGAAGATCGGGCCTGTAACGAGCCAAAAACCTAAGTAAAAGAGAGACAGTGCTAAAACTGTCTAGATGTTTGGTTGTAGGACGGAAGTGCAGCAGTGCTCACTTCGAGGTCTAAGGGTCCCTAGGAGACCTTCACGTGTGACTGACCAACCCAGTGGTTGGGCATCTCATGAAATTTTTAACCTGAAATATGAGATTAATGACAACTGAATAAGTCCTTAATAGAAATTACTTGATAATTAAAAAAACAAAATGACCTTACCCGTAACATCTTGAAGGTAAAGGAATACCTAGATCCTGGGAGAGACTCCTGAAGACTTGGTTGTAGCGGATGTGCCCCCCCCCCCCTTTTTTCTTTCCGAGGACAACTGGTCTGAGGGGAAGGATCTAGGACTTGTTGTGCCGCCACTACGGGTCCCAGATACATATTGTTGTCGGTGTCCGACCAAGTAAGGTCTTTGAGGTAAAAATTTGTAAATGTGTTGCGAACTTTCCAGTGACAGGCTTGCATGATTTGGTCCACCGATACCCCACCGTAAAAGGCCTTAGAGGCCGCGAAGGCCCGGATGTCATGCGCTTTAACTTGGACTAAGTCCAAGGCTTGTTGGTCTGCTTGTTTGTAACAAAGTAGGATGGTTTGTTTCAACCAGGAAGAGAGAGTAGCGGGTCTGATGTCTGAGGTATGTCCTTTCTTGAAGGAGATAAAAAGGAGGGAACGAGACCCTCTCAGGTCTTTAGTTCGGTCCAGATAATACCTCAGGGCCCGTACCGGACACAGGGTCCTGTCTTCTTTAAATTGTCTATCTACAATGGTAGTCAAAGCAGGAATAGTCACCGGAGACACACTTTGAGAACCTTCTCTTGCTAGTTGGTTTTTGGCTATGAAATCAGAAGAGGGGAACAAGGCGACCTTTTCCCATTGGCCTAGATTAGATACTTTGTTTGCGACCCAGGCATGGATTTCGCTGCGGCGTTTGCCGGAGGCCAAAGCTAGCAAGAAAGCAGTTTTGCGAGTGAGATGTTTGAGGTCTGTGTCTTTCATGGGCTCAAATGGTGCTTTTGTGAGCTCGTTGAGGACAACAGAAAGGTTCCCCTTGGGTAAGTTTCTGGAACTTTTGGGACGATCCCTGTGAAAACTGGAGAGTAACCTATGAAGGTCTGCATTGTGTGCAATATGTTGGGCCGTTGGGCCCAAAGTGTCAACGATTGCCGTCCTGTAACCATCAATGGTCGAGGGGTGCCTGTTTAGGTCTTGGTACAGGTACATGAAAAAATCTGAGATTTGTTTCACAGATGGAGTGGAGAAATCCACCGAATTTTCTCTGCACCATTTTTCAAATAGGGCCCACTTTGACTTGTAGATGGTCCTTGTTGATGACCGCTGAGGGGCAGCAATTCTCTCTGCCACCTCCACAGAGAAGCCTTGTTCTTGGAGTTGTCCGCTCCTAGACACCAGGCGTGGAGGTTCAGCTGTTGTGGGTTGTTGTGGAACACATATTTGTGGGACTGTTTTAGTAGGGTCGTTGACACTGGGAGTTGTAGTGGGATCTCTGTTGAGAGCTGCACTAGGTCCCAAAACCAGGGCATCCCTGGCCAGCCTGGGGCTATCACGATGATCAGGCAATGGCATTGCTTGATCTTTTGGATCACCTTGTAAAGGAGAGCCGTAGGAGGGTAGGCATAGGCTGTGAGGTTGGTCCAGTCTATGTTCAGAGCATCTATGTCCCAGGCCCTTGGGTCTGGGATAGGAGACACATACAGTGGGAGTTTGTGGTTCAGGTGAGTGGCAAATAAGTCTACATGAGGGGTGAACCACTTCTGGAAGATCTGTTTGAAGACCTGTGGGTGCAGAGACATTCAGACACCCTGGAATGTGCCTGGCTTTCAATGTTATGTGGTAGTGATGGCACCAGGTCATGTTTTTCCACAGGAGAGCGCACATCTCTGCTGAGTGAGTTCCCCCCTGTTTGTTGATGTAGGCTACCACTGTTGAGTTGTCCGTCGCAACTAACACTGTTTGATTCTGGCACTGGTCCTTGAAGTCTCGAAGGGCCAGGGAGACCGCCTTCAATTCCAGGACATTTATGTGTAGCCTTTTTCCCCGATCTGACCACAGACCTTTTGTAGACTTTTGATCTAAGTGAGCGCCCCAACCTTCGTTTGAGGCGTCGGTAAAGAGTTGGATACTGTGGTCCTTGGGATGAAGGTCTGAGCCTTTCATCACGTTTGAGGGGTTTTGCCACCAATCTAGGTGGGCTACAATGGCTTCTGTCCAGGGAAGGAGGTTGTCCAGCGACTGAGGATATCTCCAGTGCTCCTTGAGATGAAACTGAAAGGGCCTCATGTGAAGGCGTCCCTCCGGGACCATTTTCTCCGTTGAGGCTAGCAACCCAATTAGAGACATCAAACATCTTGCAGTCAAAACACGTTTTGACTTGAGTCGTAGGATCAAATCCTGAAGTTTGAGCCATCTCTCGTGAGTGGGTCTTACAAGGGCTGAATCTAGGTGGTATTCGTAGCCCACGAACGAAAACACCTGAGTAGGTTTCAGTTCTGATTTTTCTTGGTTGATTATCCAACCCAAGGATTGGGTTAGGTCTACCACTGCCTGTGTGTCCACTTGGGATTCCTCCTGAGACTGGGACCTGATCAGCCAGTCGTCCAGGTATTGGTGAATTCTGAGTCCTCTTGAGAGGGCCATTAGTTTCACTTCCTTTACGATCATCGTAAAGACCTGGGGGGCTGTGGCCAGTCCGAAAGGTAGGGAGGTGAACTGGAACACCTGGGCCTTGTAGCAAAACCTTAGGTACTTCCTTGAGTTTGGATGGATGGGGATGTGTAGGTACACGTCTGACAGGTCTATCGACGATACCCACTCCCCTGGAACCAGGGAAGTCCTGATGGACTCCGGGGTTTCCACTTTGAACTTTTCTACATGTAGAAAAGTGTTGAGCCTGTTTAAGTCTATGACTGGCCTCCACCTTTGGTGAGGCTTGGGTACTAGGAACAGGCGACTGTAAAACCCGAGAGATTTTACATTTTCCACCCTTTCGATAGCGTTCTTTGACAAGAGAGACTGGATACAAGTGGCCAAGGCTTGGTCTTTTCGTTGGGCCTTGTACTCTGACAGGATCAGAGGAAATCTGATCAAGTTTGGCTTTGAACGGAATGGCAGAACATAGCCATTGGTGATAATGTTTAACACGTTTTGAGAACATTTGTTTATTAGCCAGTTTCTCTTGAAAGAACGGAGGCGACTTCCTACTGGTGGACTGAGTGAGGCTTTGGAGGAGTCATTGGGAAGGGGGGTTTCCACGCCCCCTTCCCCTATTGTGGGGTCGAAAACGACCCCTGGAGCCTCTGAAGTTGGATTTTCCTCTTCCCGAGGGAAAGGATTAGTTACTGCTTTGAGAGGTATTGCCCCCATAGGGGCGTTTCCTGTAGGAGCCTCTTTTCTTGTGGGGGCCACGAAAGGGTTTATTCTGGTAGGGTGCGAAACCCTGAGAATCTTTTGAGGTGCCTTTTTTGAGAAGGAAGTCCTCACCTTCCTTTATGAGTTGAGACTCGAACAAGGAAGAGTCCCAGAAGGACGAGTTCCTAAGTTCTTGACGTCTCGTTTCCCCTAGCTGGGGATGTAATAGAGTCATCTCGGCTTCGCGCCTAAGCAAGCCGGTATTAGCCATGGAATATAACTCCCTCTGGAGAATATGGGCTAGAGATTTGCTGAGACAGGTGAGAGCTCTATGTTGAACAAGAACAGTCTTGTTCCAAAAATCCATGTACTCAGCAACTTCCTCATATCCGCGCTTTGCTGCTTTCTCAGGATTGGCACCTTTCTGGCTCTGAGATTTAATCTTCTTGACAGTTGACTTAATGCTATGTTGGCACTTTTCCAAGGAAGCATTGCAAGAAGAAGAAGTTTTGGCAAAGGCAGCGGTGAAGTTGAGGGTTGAAATGTTTTGTCTAGCCTGATGTTCCAGCTCCTTAAGAACTGGCAGAGGAACTTTGGCTACTGGTGCCCCAGGAGGTCTAGGAGTTATACAGATCTTAGCAAAGTCTGTATTCAACTCCTGAATTTTGTCTTGAAAAGTGGGCTGTCCAACCTTATACCACTTAGAAGTGGATGGAGGAGGCTTGACATATTTGCCCTCAGCTAAATTGGCAGCTTTAAAATCATGCTGAAATTTATCAAAGGCGTCCTTGATAACTGAGCTAAGTGGTAGAATAGAGGAAGGACCTCTAGGTCTGAGCTCTTGACGGCCTTTTTCGTCATCCAGACCCAACACTGAAGTTGAAGACCTAGGCATAGAGTCCCTGGGGTCAGGGAGAGAGAGAATACGCCTGAAGGTATCTACTTCTTCAGAGTATTGGGAGGGAATGTCAGAGAGAGCTATTTCCCTATAATAAGGGGGGGTCTGGATCATGTTGTGGGAGGTCTTGATCAGAAGCTGCGCCTGAGGGCTGAGCCCTAGAGGGCTTAGAAGACCTGTGTCTGGCAACAGGGGAGTGATCTTCCTCTGAAGATGACACATATCTGGACCTGGATTTATGCTTGCTCTTGTCAGAGTGCTTCTTAGGTCTAGTTGAATGGATCCGAGGTTCGTCGGAATCCTCATCCAGTTGGTCTGAGGCAGAGCTCGGTGCTACTGTTTGCCTGTGGCTTTGTTTTTTATGAGAGTACGAGAAATCCTTCGGTATAGCCTCAGAAGGGGCAAGTACTGATCCGAGGTAGTTTGGTTAAGTACTAGTCGAGGAGGGAGTGCTGGACCAACGTCCACATCCATTGCCTCGGACTGAGAATTAGTACTTGATCTCGGAGGGGGTAGGTCCAGATGAGCAGCAATGTTGCTGGATGGACCAGCTTTTGAAGCATGAGACGAGGGTTCAACCTCGGTTGGCTTTTTAATTGTTAACTCCTCTCGGAGTGATTGAAATGCTTCTAACATGGATGCCTGGAAGGAACCCATTTGCTGCTGTAAATGAATGTTTAGTGAATCAACCAGTAAAAGAGTCCCCATCGCCTTCACCCAAGAGATCTAGTTCATCTTTGGAACTAGTTTCCGCTTTTTGCTTTTTTAAGTACCGTTTCCTGTTTTGAATTTTTTGCAATTGTTCATCAGTGAGAGACGTGCAAATTTGGCAGGGGGTTTCAAAGGTGACACAGGGGTCATCTCCCTTGCCAGCCTCCCTACAGGTAGGGCAGTAGTTATGATTATCAAAACTGAAGCAAAAATGGCGGCATTTCTGAGCTCTCGGTTTGTCTTTGTTTGCTTGATGGAGAGACATTTTAACGCAATAAAAAGACGTACAATTGGAATTGCCTGAACCGAGAAAACTCAAAACACGCGGAAGCAAAGAAAATACTTAAGTTGTGAAAATAATAATTTTACAGCTATTTTATGACCCCAGTGTGGCCCATGAGGGGGGGGGGGGGGGGATCAGGGGATAAAAGTGGCCAGCTATTTAGATTCTCCACATATGCTTTCCCAATACCTCTTAATACATTCTGAAGCTATAAAGCAACGATAAAGGAGATATAAGGCAAAAACTCCAAAGCAGCTATTTATGACCCCAGTTTAGCCTATAAGGGGGGGGGGGGGTTGGGGGGTAAAACTGACCTGCTATTTAGACTCTCCACATATGCTTTCCCAATACCTCTTAATACATTCTGAAGCTATAAAAGCAACAATAAAGAAGATATAAGGCAAAAACTCAAAATCAGCTATTTTATGACCCCAGTTTGACCCATAAGGGGGGGTCGGGGGTAAAACTGACCTGCTATTTAGACTCTCCACATATGCTTTCCCAATACCTCTTAATACATTCTGAAGCTATAAAAGCAACGATAAAGGAGATATAAGGCAAAAACTCAAAATCAGCTACTTTATGACCCCAGTTTGACCCATAAGGGGGGGTTGGGGGGTAAAACTGACCGGCTATTTAGACTCTCCACATACGCTTTCCCAATACCTCTTAATACATTCTGAAGCTATAAAACCAACAATAAAGGAGATATAAGGCAAAAACTCAAAATCAGCTATTTTATGACCCCAGTTTGACCCATAAGGGGGGCCGTGGGGTAAAACTGACCGGCTATTTAGACTCTCCATATATGCTTTCCCAATACCTCTTAATGCATTCTGAAGCTATAAAAGCAACAATAAAGAAGATATAAGGCAAAAACTCAAAATCAGCTATTTTATGACCCCAGTTTGATCCATAAGGGGGGGCCGTGGGGTAAAACTGACCGGCTAAATTAGACTCTCCACATATGGTTTCCTATTACCTCCCAATACATTTTATGGCTCTAAATGCAATACTTAAGAAGATAATAGGGGGGTTGACCTAAATTTAAGGCTCTCAGATTGGAAGGTGTGAGGAAATCACCCATAAATGAGACATTTTTCAAGGGATTGCTCCCAAAATCTAATCAGCTCGCGTTTTCGATAGTATGAACAGGTGTGTCAAATTATAAGGCTGTGTAGCAAGTAGTTTTTCCTGAACTGTGATGATGGGGGGGGTGTACTTAAAAAAATTGTTTTTGATCATGTGACCTTCATAAAGGTCAAAGATCAAATTTAAGCATGCAGAAAAATTTTCCCACGCCTAAGGTATATAAGTGCCAAATATGGTTTGAAACCTTCTAATAATAAGGGAGATATTCAAGGGAGACCATAATGCAGTGGCGGTGGCGAGGAAACTGAGGCGAAAACAAATAAGCGCCCTTTCAGGGACGCTTAATTACAGTTTCATATTGACAAAGAAACTGTATTTCAATCACTTCACTAATACATTAAGGGAAGTCATGACTATCCGACTAATGGATGACCGTTAGAATAGTGCAATATATCAGTATCAAATTTTAAAGTACGAATAATAGCTTAATATAGCAAACGACTGAAAAAGGTCTAAACCCATCAAAAGCATGCACATTGTTTCATAAAATAGTTTAAAATCCAACTACAGCTATGTTTTCTGCATTGTTTATGCATTAACAGAAACCGGCAGTTCCAAATATCTCTTATATTGCCCACTTCCTGTCTGAAATAAATGAATCAGAAGTCGCAGGAAAACAGCAAATTAATTCAATTTTACAGATAATGGATATATATTTTCATTTTATTTCATATAGTTATCATTTTCATTGCATTTTAGAATATGAAACTTAAGATTTTTTTATAGTTTTACATATTTGATGGTTATTCAGTGTCAACACAAACAGTACTTCATGATTAGCCGGTATGAAATATTTGGAGTGGTGATGTCCCAAAATACATTAGACATATTACAACCATGAGTGTTTGCATTATGTTGTGTATCTGTCTTAAAATACATATATGAAGGATGGACCATAATTCAAACCCATCAATTTCTAATTCTTAAGATACTTTTATTCTAAACCTTTTTTTAAAAAATAACTTGGAATTTCTACAAATATATATCTAAAGATTAAGAAAATTAAAAAAAAATATTTAATCTAAAAATCTTTCATAAGCCATCCTAAGGTTTATTTTCTTACAGTTGCATTCTTCCCACAACCATGACTTGGTATCTACTATTTGACTATCCCCTCTTAGACAATCAGTGCCTTCGATGATATTTATAGCAATTTGCCACTTTTTAACTTATTCAAATCAAATTTGATTTTAAAAAAAAAGAATGTTCTTTTTTCTCACTCTGGGAATTATGTATTGATATTATGTGGCTTTTGCTGTGTGCATAATAGAGATGAGCCAAAGAAAAGGATACAATCAGTGTAAGTACACAGTTTTTAAGCACGAGCCTCACTAGAGCTCGCACTTCTACAGATCACTATTTTTTTTTTGTTGTCTCCGGACTTTCATGAAATTGACAACACCTGTGGATTCTGAATTTCTCTCTCTTGCTCTCCAATAGCTAAAAGGACACATGTCCTTTTGGCTTTTTCCCATACATATGTCCTTTTGTTTCCGGACTTTGATGACATTGACAACACCTGTGCATTCTGAATTTCTCTCTCTTGCTCTCCAATAGCTAAAAGGACACATGTCCTTTTGGCTTTTTCCCATACATATGTCCTTCTTGCATCGGACTTTCATGAATTGTGGCACAGAGTGATGACTATTTGTCTGCTCACTGAAGTTAAGCATCAATGGGCTATGTTAGTACTTGCATGGGTGACTGTCTCAGTTCGGGACCAGCTGTGCGATGTATCTAAGTTGGAATTTCTTTCTGTCACGAGACTTTCGTAAATTCTAGTGCACTACTCGTGTCTCTGATGGCTTTGTGCTCACGCTAGGAGACCAAAACCCCTTTTGGCCTTGTTTATATTAAACTTCAGCTGATCCTTCCTGTGAAGATACTCCATTGAAAAATATCACTTGTTCCCAGTGTACGAAATTAACATCTACAACCTGTCTTAGGCTGGTAACTACTCTCACAGACCTATATCTTTCCACAGTTACATGTCAGGATATCCCGTTACTTAACAAAACTGAATACACATTTTTTATATCTCTGAAATTGACATTTCTACTTTTTACATTCTTGCAATTATAGAAAATAACATTAAAAAATTTAGTCTGTAGTATTTGCCAGTTGGCCAATTTTGAAAATCAATATTGATATAAGCTACATTGTAATATGGCTTGGCAACTTTTGCTCTGGACCTGTAACATGTTTGATAAAAAGAATTGATCTAGTGTATAAAGATTATATATTATTAGTCACTGCAATAGAAATCTGACTGACTTTGACTTGGTACTGGGTTTGTAGCTCCAGCACCCACTGGTCGTTTTGGTGGAGGCGGTCTGGAAGGCGGGGCTCCGGGTCTCGGGGGAGGCGCCTTGGTCTTGTTCTAAAAATAGAATGTAAAAGTACTACTGTAGAAATAAAGTACAGGAAATTCTACTCAGTGACAAAAAGAGAGCCTTAATGAAAATTAACAAACAGTCAAGTAACATCATGCCAAGATCCATTATGTCAGATGGTCATCTTTAATTTGTATACTCAGTACAAGGTTGAAGAACTTGTTTCTATTATACAGACTGGTTATAGCATATATGCAAGGAAGCAGTTGGATATTTTCCAACTTACTTTAGTTGTAACTATTTCATCCTTATGAAGTCCTTCAAACTCCTTTTCATTATTGTTCTGTGTTGGCTCAGACAATGCACAACAATGAATTGTGCATTAATACAGAGATGTACCATAAAAATACCTTGTCCTCAAAGCTTTTTAGTGTATTAGAAATTACATTCAGGAGAATTGTTATCCACTGTGTCCTGAATAAACAATTTTCATTTAAAGTTCAGCACAATATTTTGGTCAGCAAGGAAGATAAACTTGCAAATTTAATAGGTAAATTAAATTTTTATAAGTTAATACCCTATCCAATGGACAATAGCTTATCCGGTCGGCGCAGACCGGCCCGCCAAACGTCAGAAAAAGACGTCCTGGTGTGCACTCGCCAGATGGCGTGTCGTACTTCCTTCCTGTCTAGACAGAGTGACGTCATAGCATCTTTTTTGTTGTCTAAACCTATTAGACCCCTAGTAGACTGAAAGCGGGGTCGGAGGGAGGGTCTTGTGTGTCCATTGGATAGGGTATTAACTTATAAAAATTTAATTTACCTATTAAATTTGCAATTTTATTGCGTTAATACATCCTATCCAATGGACAATAGCTGAATAACTACCGCTTGGATGGCGGGTGAGTTACTAGGGACTAAAGAAGTTGAACTCATGTTAGAAATAATGACCATTCCTTCTTTTCTTACAGCCTGGGTAGACCTTGAAGTCAGATACCCTTAAGGCTATGGTCGAGTATCATCATCCGGTTATCCGGAAAGGAACCGTCAGAGTCGACCTTGCGCCCCCCCCCCCCCCCCCCCCCCTTC
Organism: Sabellastarte sp. h YS-2021; assembly: GCA_964017235.1. Taxonomy (NCBI): domain Eukaryota; kingdom Metazoa; phylum Annelida; class Polychaeta; order Sabellida; family Sabellidae; genus Sabellastarte; species Sabellastarte sp. h YS-2021. The sequence continues at coordinate 78,738,161 of OZ024934.1, read as the reverse complement.
TTTTTACAGACCTGCTCTGAGGTAGGGGAAGAGAGGGATGAGTTCAGTCCCATAAAATTACCTCTCCCGGAGGAAGTACGTGAGAGATTTTTTTTTTTTTTTTTTTGGTGCTTAACTATATGTGCAATATATACAAATATGTACACTTATTTACAAATGCACAGATCTCCTCTAAGTCCTCGACTGTTGGTGGATCTGCTGAGCAGCCACAACAGGGCCAAGATGGTAGAGCTCTGAATCAGCCCAAGCCACATCCTTCAGATAAAATTGAGTGAAGGTGTTATGAGACTTCCAGTGGCAGGCTGATAAGATCTGTTCCAAGGAGACTCCCGACTGGAAGGCCTTAGAAGCAGCAAAGGCCCTGACATCATGAGCTTTAACTTGATGTAGGGTGTGGGCCTGTTGATCAGAGAGCTCATAGCATAGGATCACAGTCTGTTTGATCCATGAGGAGATAGTGGCAGGAGAGATGTCTTTGTCGAAGCCTTTCTTGAAGGAGACAAAGACTAGCTCCTTGTGCTGCCTGAGGTCTGAAGTCCTGTCCAAATAATAGCGTAGAGCTCTGACTGGGCAAAGGGATCTGTCAGACTTGAGGGATCTGTCCAGAGTAGGAGCCAGGGCTGGTATGACCACTGGGGCTACACTCTCTGGACCCTCTTTGGCCAGCTGGTTCTTGGAAAGAAAGCTGGGAGATGGAATCAGGGACACCTTGGACCAGTCCGACTGGTGTCTGATATTCTTGTGCTGCCAAGCACGGATCTTACTTCTTCTTTTGCCCGAACCCAGAGCTAAAAGGAAGACAGTCTTGAAGGTTAAATGCTTCAATGACGCCTCCCGGAGAGGTTCAAAGGGGGCCTTTGTGAGCTGGTGTAAAACCAGTGAAAGGTTCCAGGAGGGTATGCCCCTCCGGCCCTTGGGTCTGTCTCTGTGGAAACTGTCCAGGAGACGAGTGAGATTCTCATCCTTGCTGATATTGACTGTGGTATTACCCAGTTTATCCGCAATGGCAGACCTGTATCCATCAATGGTGCTGGGCTGAAGATTTTTGACCTCAAAGAGGTAAAGTAGGAAGTCAGCCACTGAATTCACAGGTGGTGACCTGAAGTCCACCTGATTAGTGATGCACCACTTTGTAAAAATGGTCCACTTTGCCTCATAGACTGATCTGGTTGATCTTCTCTGAGGAGCCTCAATTCTTGCTGCCACTGCTTCAGAGAAGCCCTGCTCCTTGATTGCTGTGGCTCTAGGAGCCAAGCATGAAGATTTAGGTTGGTCAGATTTCTGTGAGGGATCTGATTGAAGGGCTGTGTCAACAGGTTGGGCAGGTGTGGTAGGCTCAGGGGAACTTGGCTGGACATGGCCACTAAGTCCCAAAACCAGGGAATGTTGGGCCATCCCGGAGCAATCAGAATTAATCTTCTGCATGGGGTGTCCAGTAGTTTTTCCACCACTTTGCCCAAGATGGCGGTCGGTGGAAAGGCATAAGCGTCCAGATCTTCCCATGGCAGGGTGAGAGCATCCACTGCCACCGCCAGGGAGTCCGGAACTGGAGACACAAACTGAGGTAGTTTGTAGTTGAACCTGGTGGCGAAGAGATCTATTTGAGGCTGGTGCCACTTCCTGCACAGGTTTTGAAATACTTCCGGGAAAAGGGACCACTCCGTCTGGATGGTCTGGCCCAGTCTGGATAGCTTGTCGGCTTTCACATTTAGCCTGCCCGGAATATGACGGGCTTTTAGACTTACTTGTCTCTGGGAACACCAGGTCAAGATTCTCCACAGGAGGGCACACAGAGGGCCCGACCTCATGCCGCCTTCCTTGTTTATGTATGCTACGACTGTTGTGTTGTCCGTAGCCACTAGGACTATCTGGTTTACACAAAGATCTTGGAACTCTTTTAAGGCTAGAAAGACTGCCTTGAGTTCTAGGTAATTTATGTGTAGCTTGCTTTCTGGAACTGACCAGGAGCCTCTTGCAGTAAGCTCGTTTAAGTGAGCGCCCCACCCTTCTTTTGATGCGTCTGTAAAAATTTGCAGAGCATGCTTTATTGGGTGTAGGGGTTGGCCTTGGAGGACATTGTCTTCCTCCAGCCACCACTGTAAGTGAGGGTGCAAAGATCTGGGTAGCGGAATGATCTTTTCGAGTGACTCTGGTACTCTCCAATGATTTTTGAGATGCCACTGTATGGGTCTCATGTGCAAGCGGCCGAGGTGAACTTGCTTTTCTGTGGCCGTTAGGAGTCCTATTAGTGACATGAACTGCCGGACCGGACAGGTCGGTAGTAAGAGCAATGCTTGTATTTTGCCCTGAAGGCTTTGCCACCGGTCCGGAGTCGGTCTGACCCGGCCGGACCTGAGGTCGAATTGGTAACCTACAAAGTCGAAGACTTGTTTGGGTTCCAGCTCTGATTTTTCTAAATTCACCAGCCAACCGAGGTCCTGGCAAATTCTGACTAGAATCTGAGTATGGTGGAAGCAACTTTGTTTGGATCTGGCTCTGACCAACCAGTCGTCTAGGTACTGGTGGATCCTTATACCCTGGTGTGCGGCCATCAGTTTCACCTCTTTGGCTATTACAGTGAACTCCATGGGGGCTGTGGACAGGCCAAAGGGGAGAGCTTTGAACTGATAAGTCCGGGCCTGGATATGAAATCTGAGATATTTCTTGGATTGTTCCTGTATTGGTATGTGGAAGTAGGCATCCTTGAAGTCTACTGAGGTGACCCACTCCCCCTGTTGGAGAGATGTTCTGATGGTTTCCGGTGTCTCCATTTTGAATTTTTCCACCTTGAGGAAAAGGTTTAGTTTGCTCAGGTCTAGTATTGGCCTCCATTTGTTGTTGGGTTTGGGCACAAGAAAAAGTCGGTTGAAGAAACCCAAGGATGTTTGATTGCGGACCAACTTGACTGCGTTTTTGTCCGTAAGCTGATGCAATGCCTCCATCAGGTAGCTGTTCCTGTGGGGATTGGCATAGCAACTTATGACTGTTGGAGACCTTGTAAGATTTGGTCGGGTCTGAAAAGGGAGGGTATAACCCTCCTTCAGTATTTGAAGGGTCTTTGGACCGGCTCCTAGCTTTGACCAAGTTTCCCAAAAGTTTTGGAGTCTGGCCCCTACAGGCAGATTTTGTACAACATTTGGGGCACTGTTTACAGATTGGACACAAGACAACTGAGTGACACAAGAAGCAAGTTTCACATATTTTAATTTGTGATACTCTGATATTTGACAATCTGCTGCCCCGGGACTTAACTCTCTCTTTTGGGAGTGCCCGGGAGCAGAAGGTACACCTGTTACAACATGAAAGTTTACAGTATTTAGTGTCTTTTCTTGTACTAATGTCTTGCTCCGGGCCAGCAGTCCCTTTTGTAAACTGGTTACACAATAACTGTCATTTATATGACTGCTGGCCCTTGGCTGGTCGCGAGGAATAGAATGAGGCCTTTCCCTTGTTCTTCTTGCCCTGTCCCTTATTGCCAATATTCTTCCAAGCTGGTCGGTCTGATTTCCTGTAATCTGAACGCTTGTCGGTTCGTTCGTATGGATGGAAGCGACCTTTCTTGCCCGACTGGGGTTGAGACTTGTTTTCAAAATTGGCAATGTCCTGCTCCGCTTGCTTTAAGGCGGTATCTGGAAACAGGGTTGAAGTGTGAAGCGGTCCAGTCCTCAAAGCGGACAGAGTGTCTGGCTTGATACCCATCTTTAAGTGGGAGAGATACGAATCTCTTCTAATAAGGGTAGTATTTGCGACCATCACAAAAACAAAGTCTGTTAAGTGTTCAAGGGTTTTTGCCATAGACTGGGTAATGCTCGAGTTGAAGTTCATGAGGAACCGCATTTCCTCTGTTGCACGGGACATCTTTCCTGCCGATTTCCCCTTACTCAACTCTGATCTAATGGTTTTGAGTTCTGCTTGCATGTTTCCCTGGACCTTGTATAAACACCTGTTGAATGCAGCCGCCTGGTTGCAAGTAGTGGACGCTTCGCGAGCCGCCTTTTCCCATCTGCGTAAATTATCCTGTGATATTTGACGCGAAGCAGGAGGGGTTGAAGCAATGCCGGCCGCCTTTGCTATGCGACTGTAGGAACTGTTAACTTTAGAAACGTCCGTGTTCCAAGTAGTTACAGTCTGTGAAGCTTCCTGATCACTCTTCTGTGGGTTAGGTGCAAAGTTATACCATTTTGCTTGCGATTTTGGGGGGTGGACGAATTGGTCCTTGAGGAGCCCTCCCGCCTCTGAGCTGCGTGATGGATACCCTTCTGTGAGAGTCATATTTAATTTCCCAAATTTGTTGCAAAGCCACTCATCCGTGGGCATGGTGACTGAGACCTTTCCTGTCGGTTGAGATTTTGGACCGGCAAAAGGATTATCCTCAGACCTGGAAGCTGTGCTATCGACTTCTGGGATGTGGGTCCACCCCATAAACGACCTGATACCACTCATGGTTTCTCGGTAGCTCTGCTCTTCCGAGAGGGTAAGGTCTGGATCATTTACAGAGGTTTCCAGTTCTTGATCAGAGAGCTCCCCTTCCTCAGCAACAAAGAGGTCTACTGGGGGACGGTCCGAAAGGTCAGTTTCTGAATCTGTGTCCATTGATGAAACACTGTGCCGCCTTGCCGGTGCTGTTGATGATCTGCTGGGTACCTGTTGAGATGAGGGAGAGTCGGTACCAGCTACATCTGAATGTTGGTCGGCAGACACCTTTCCTTTTGACAATTTGCCGGTCGACTTGGAGACAGTCTGAATAACACCAGGCAAATCTGAGGGTCGGTGAGCAGAAGGGGAATTCTTGGTTTGGTCGGTGACCGGTCTCTGAGAGGCGAGGTCGGTAGCCAACTGACTTAAAATTTGACCGGGTTCAATGAACGGTCTGGAAGAGATAGCCGAACTCTGAGGAGGCGAGTGGGCTGGAGTCACTTTCACTGAGGAAAAGGTAGGTTCCTTATCCAATGACCTTGATAATAAGAGAGCCACCAGTCTGTTAAACCTGTCCGACCATTTCTGGTCTAACTCCTCAATCCTAGTATCCGGTGAGGATCTGTGAGTCTTAGTAAGCGACTTGGAGGGCTTATCAGCAGAAGTTTTGGAATCTTTAGAAGAATGAGGTTTATCAGGTTGGGTGTTCTTCTTCTTCTTCTCAGAACTCGAACCAGGGGACTTTACAATCCCCTGATCGTCCACAACTCCCACCACCATCACTGAAGATGGATCTATGAGAGAGGAACTGGATGAGTCCTTATTAGGAGTATCCGCGGATTTCTTGAGATCTCGCTTTTCCTTTTTTAGTCTGTAAGATGGAGTGGAAAACTGTAAGCGTTGGTCCTCAGACAAAATGTTACAAGAGTTGAAATCATTCTTTAATACACAAGGATCTGACCCCTTACCCTTTTCTCTGCAACGTGCGTAGAAACTGTGACTGTCAAAGCTGGCCATGATATGGCCACAACTTCCATGCTTCTGAGCAGGGGAAGACATGACGATCCGTAACGAAAGATAGTCCAAAATGATCTATACACACTCTTGAACAAATATATATAAAATAAAAGTCACACTCTGAAGAAAAAAGGTGAAATTCTTTGAAAGTTTCTTAACTCATAAAATTCGTGCACAACACACATGCGCCAAACGAAAAAGATGCTATGACGTCACTCTGTCTAGACAGGAAGGAAGTACGACACGCCATCTGGCGAGTGCACACCACTGGGCCGGCCTAGCCGGTGGAGACACAGGACGTCTTTTTCTGACGTTTGGCGGGCCGGTCCGCGCCGACCGGATAAGCTATTGTCCATTGGATAGGATGTATTAACGCAATAAAAAGTCAGTTTTAGAAGCTTTTGAAATTCACTGATTGTATTAAATTGAAATACTTTAGGAAAGACAATATAATAATAGTCTTAATTAAGTACAAAAAGGTGCTTCAAATGCAGGAGGGCTCAAAGGTCAAATTTGGCCTAGCAGAAAAAAAAACAACAGTAACAGCCCATGATTTCCTGTTTTCACATCCCAAACCTCTGGTAACAATGACAGGTGAGATAGAGGAGTTTTCCTTTTTCATTCTTTTTACACGTCAAATTTGAATGGAATTTACCTGCTGGCATCAAGGTTATTCAATATAAAAAATACAGTAGTCTCCGGAGTTGGCAGAGAGACATGCATGGAAAATCCTCCTAGGTACAAACAAGCTCCCAGCCAAAGAAAGAACACTTAAATACATACCTCTGTTGGAGTAGGGGCAGATTTTCCAAATACAGGTTCCACCTGCGGTACTATGTGAAAAGGATCGTTTGAGCTCACACCTGGCCCAGTATTTGTCATGTTACTGTTATTTACAACTGAAAAAAATACACAATATAAAATAACAACATAGGCTACAACAAATAAATGTTTACAAATTATTATTATTATTAGTTATATGAATTACTTTATATTATCTATAGATTAATCATGTTTCATGCTGCACTGAAGTATGAGCTAAAAATGTATACATCATAATGCAAACATATAGGATCTTTGTTCTGTTAATTGTTACATTTTGCCACTGACTTGTTATTATAACATTACAAGGAAACATTATTGTGAAGCTTCTTTCTCCTCCCCTATGCAAAATACATCTACACACTTTCATCATAACATGAAGTATTGTAAGCTAAAGTATGTAAACATGTGTTGGTCTCTAAGTATCTGCAATGAAATTAAAACTAGATTGTGCTGACTCAACGCCAACATATCCAGACAGGATATTTTCATTTTTTTTTATCTTCTTGCAATGACAAGTTTCAAATTTTCCACAAAGATTACATATAGACGTTATATCTTACACAGTTTGAAGCTTGTCGGACTTATTTCCAAATTACAGGACAAATTAAAGTTTACAAATTCTTATGTGAAAAATCTCGAAAAAGGGTCACTCAGGTGGGTCCTCATACACAGGTTAAATGTCTATTTAAAGCCTTAATTTTTGGCACATTTGAAAATAACATATTAATATATTCCCAGATGAGATTTCAACCCTATCAGTCACATAGATTGACAACTATAATTACACTCAGGACTAGATAATTGCGGTGGCAAAGAGGCAAAATCAAGACAGTGGAACTGGGATGTGTGACAAAGCCTTTAATACTAACCTTTCTCTTGGGTTCCATCTTTCATGGGAGGAGGCGGCCTCCCCAGTGGTGGGGGTCTAACTCGGGAGGGACCAGTGTGTGTAGGGGTATCCACCCTTGCCCCACCACTACCTGTCTCTGTTTCTGCAGGTGGCTGTGGGGTTTCTTGGGTGATAGTTGGGGTAGAACGTGCAGAATTTGGTTTATTGAGATTTATTGGTGAAGCGTGTTCTGAGACTTGTGGCTGGGGTGTATTAGAGCCTAGAGAGAAGTGAGTGGCAATTGGATTATACATTCATTTAAAATTTTTAAAAATTGAAGCACTTTCTTGGTCGCAAAAACACGATTGGGAAATGACACACGATTATTATAAAGTCTGAAGTAAATATCTTGTCTGGAATTGGTTAAGAGTTTGTTCTACATATTTACACAGTGAGAAATTTAATCTTTCCATAGCACAAGAAATTAACCATGGGTGCCAATTCTTTTAAAATCAAACAAGGAAGCAATATTCTCTGAAATTTTGAAGCAGACTGGATGAACAATCAAAAATTAACTAGAGGATCGCTCGCAAAAAAAAAATAATGTTTTTGCTATGCAAAAACAAAGCGTCCCGAAAAGGATATAAAGGTGAGTGCTAAAGTATTAAGAAAATGCTTCGTTTCTAGCCTTATACTGTTGTGGCAACCAAAGTCAGCACAGTCTGCTCTATCTAGCACGGTTTTCAAGATATAAGCATTTTTGTGTTTTGCAAAAAATTCAAAATGTCCGCTATATTTGGCGAGACAAAAATATTTTGAAAATTGGCATGGCTACTCTGCAGAGATACCCAACAGGTCAAAAACTTTGTTGCGTTCGCTCCATCTAGCACGGTTTTCGAGATATAAGCATTTTTGTGTTTTGCAAAAACTTTGAAAATTCAAAATGGCCACCATTTTTGGGGAGACAAAATTTTTTGACAAGACCACTGCCGCGGTGTGTATCTCCTGCCAAGCATTAAAGGAGAAGAAATAGCTTTTCCGAGATATTCACAATTTTTCATTTTCGTGTGTGAAAGCTCTTCCAAAAGTAGGTGAATGAGTTATTTGAGAAAAATTGGCTATCTGCAATACTACTAAGAGATAATTCACATTTACTCCTTTTGAGTAGGTGAGTAATTACCTACGGGTCTGGAACTTCACCAAGTGAAAGTTCTCCCAAAAGTAGATGAATGAGTTATTTGATAAAAATTGGGTATCTGCAATACTTTTAGAGATAATTCGCATTTACTCATTTTGAGTAGGTGAATAATTAGCTATGGGTCTGAAACTTCACCAAGTGAAAGGTCTCCCAAAAGTAGGTGAATGAGTATTTGAGAAAAATTGGGTATCCGCAATACTTTTACAGATAATTAGCATTTACTCATTTTGAGTAGGTGAATAATTAGCTATGGGTCTGAAACTTCACCATGTGAAAGCTCTCCCAAAAGTAGGTGAATGAGTTATTTGAGAAAAATTGGTTAGCTGCAATGCTTTTAGAGATAATTCGCATTTACTCATTTTGAGTAGGTGAGTAATTAGCTATGGGTCTGAAACTTCACCATGTGAAAGCTCTCCCAAAAGTAGATGAATGAGTATTTGAGAAAAATTGGGTATCCGCAATACTTTTACAGATAATTAGCATTTACTCATTTTGAGTAGGTGAATAATTAGCTATGGGTCTGAAACTTCACCATGTGAAAGCTCTCCCAAAAGTAGGTGAATGAGTTATTTGAGAAAAATTGGTTAGCTGCAATGCTTTTAGAGATAATTCGCATTTACTCATTTTGAGTAGGTGAGTAATTAGCTATGGGTCTGAAACTTCACCATGTGAAAGCTCTCCCACAAGAAGATGAATGAGTATTTGAGAAAAATTGGGTATCCGCAATACTTTTACAGATAATTAGCATTTACTCATTTTGAGTAGGTGAATAATTAGCTATGGGTCTGAAACTTCACCATGTGAAAGCTCTCCCAAAAGTAGGTGAATGAGTTATTTGAGAAAAAATGGTTATCTGCAATACTTTTAGAGATAATTCGCATTTACTCATTTTTAGTAGGTGAGTAATTAGCTATGGGTCTGAAACTTCACCATGTGAAAGCTTTCCCAAAAGTAGATGAATGAGTTATTTGATAAAAATTGGGTATCCGCAAAAGTTTTAGAGATAATTAGCATTTACTCATTTTGAGTAGGTGAGTAATTAGCTATGGGTCTGAAACTTCACCATGTGAAAGCTCTTCCAAAAGTAGGTGAATGAGTTATTTGAGAAAAAGTGGCTATCCGCAATACTTTTAAGAGATAATTCGCATTTACTCATTTTGAGTAGGTGAGTAATTATCTACGGGTCTGAAACTTCACCGTGTGAAAGCTCTCCCACAAGTAGATGAATGAGTTATTTCATAAAAATTGGGTATCCGCAATAGTTTTTGAGATAATTAGCATTTACTCATTTTGAGTAGGTGAATAATTAGCTATGGGTCTGAAACTTCACGGAGTGAAAGCTCTCCCAAAAGTAGGTGAATGAGTTATTTGAGAAAAATTGGCTATCTGCAATACTTTTAAGAGATAATTCGCATTTACTCATTTTGAGTAGGTGAGTAATTCTCTACGGGTCTGAAACTTTACCATGTGAAAGCTCTCCCAAAAGTAGATGAATGAGTTATTTCATAAAAATTGGGTATCCGCAATAGTTTTAGAGATAATTAGCATTTACTCATTTTGAGTAGGTGAATAATTAGCTACCGGTCTGAAACTTCACCGAGTGAAAGCTCTTTGGGATAGCTGCTCTGCAGAGATACCCTGAAGATAAAAAATATCGTCGAAATCGCTCTATGTAGCACAGCTTTCGAGATATTAGCATTTTTGTGTTTTGCAATTTTTGCGCAAAAATTCAAAATGGCCGCCATTTTTGGCAAGACAAAATTTTTTTGAAAATTGGCATGGCTACTCTGACGAGATACCCTGTGGATCAAAAATTTCGTCGAAATCACTCTATCTAGCACGGTTTTCAAGATATAAGCATTTTCATGTTTTGCAATTTTGCAAAAAATTCGAAAATTCAAAATGGCCACCATTTTTTGCGAGAAAATTTTCTTTTGAAAATTGGCATGGCTACTCTGCAGAGATACCCTGTGGGTCAAAAATTTCGTCGAAATCGCTCTATCTAGCTGGGTTTTCGAGATACAAGCATTTTTGTGTATTGCAATTTTTGCGAAAAATTAGAAAATTCAAAATGGTCGCCATTTTTGGCGAGACAAAATTTTGTTTGAAAATTGGCATGGCTACTCCGCAGAGATACCCTGTGGGTCAAAAATTTCGTCGAAATCGCTCTATCTAGCATGGTTTTCGAGATATAAGCATTTTTATGTTTTGCAATTGTTGCGAAAAATTCGAAAATTCAAAATGGCCGCCAATGTTGGTGAGGCAAAATTTTGTTTGAAAATTGGCATGGCTACTCTGCAGAGATACCCTGTGGGTCAAAAATTTCGTTGAAATCGCTCTATCTAGCACGGTTTTCGAGATATAAGCATTTGTGTTTTCCTTATTTGGAAAATTCATAATGATTAATTAATCATTAATTACTCGGCCATTTCTTAAACAATCAATGCCAAAATCTAATGATTTCCAGATTTTAATAGAATGAATGTATTTGCCAAGTTTCAGGCGAATTGATAAAATTCCTTTCAAGTTATCATCCGGAAAAGCTTCCCCATCGAAAAAAGACATTTTTGGTCATGTGACCTATCTGATTGGTTGAAATGTCACTGCAGCATATTCAAAAAAATTCCCCAAGGCTACTGCCTAAACCTGCCAAATTTGAAAAGAATCCGCCTAACGGTTACAGAGTTATAAGGAAAACAAAATGCGGAGCCGGCGGAGCCGGAAGGTCTCCCATACACAAACAAGCGTCCCTTGCGGGACACTTAATTACAATAGGTAGAGTTTACAATAGATTTGTGTAAAATAATTACAATAGATAGATATTACAATAGATATGTATCAAAGTACAATATAACAGTCTGTTGGGGAATCCTTGGAACAATTTCAGGTCTTTTAATCAAAATTCAGAGGCTAAATGAAGTGTTCATTTAAACTAAACAAAACTAAGGGTCACCAGTTGATTCGGCCCTAGCTCAAAGGAAGAAATAAATTAAGCTAATTAATAATGGTAATATTTTGATCATTTTTCTGTCAATTTATATAGACTAATATACACGAAAGAGATTCTACCATTGATTCTAAAAGAGGAAAATTAACAACTGAATGATTAAGAATTAGTTATTTTAAAGTCAAATCATTAGGATTTAACCATTGTTGCATGATATATTACGTTAACAACCTCTGTATATGATGCTCCCAAAAACTGGCAGAGCTGGACATTTAAAACAGGCTAAAAGAAAAGACTTGCGCAGCCATACCAATTACTAACACAATTAACAGTTAACATATGTATCTATTTCCACTAACAGTAATCACACAATTAACGGCAGTAGACCCAAAAATGTACACTGTATTAGCACAGACTTTCCACAGGGTGATTTGGGGTTACCTTATTTTTCAGATTGTTAACTAAACTATAATATGCAACACAACACAAAATAGATAATCACACATTTAAATGGTAATTTTTTTTACAAATCGCCGACAGCAATTGCTGTGTTAACTTTAGAGATAATTTTATTTAATCATATGGTCACAGAAATTCATTATCTCGACTGGTAGATTCAATGGCGCATAAAACAATATTCAGTGAGCCAAAACAATGCACTACTTCCCCAGTTCCTTTAAAATAATCAGTTAATTAAGTCTACTATTGAAATAAAATTTCACACTGGCATTGATAAGAAATCTGGCCTTTCAATCGCAACAAAACCAAGAAAATATGTGTCATGCACAGATCATAAATGCTTGACAAGCAGTAGTAACTGGACTTGCATTGTTCTTTAACCAATAGGAGGCAGGGTGTTGTCTTGGTTTAACAGTGTGATCCCCATATCTCAGGTGCTGAGTTCAATTTAAAATGCATGTCACAGGAAGACTGAGTAATATTACCAATGTGCACAGGTTTTCTACTGTGACTTGCAGGTAGGGCTTTTGGTAAAAAAATTAATTATAAAAAATATACCAGGACTGTCTCTATGTGTGGATAGTATCCAACTTGTGTTAATATTTGAGCACCAACAAATTCTTACCACATACTATTAGATAAGAGTGGACAAATATTTTAGTAGCATTTATATTTCTTATTATCAAAATATGTGTTTCTTTCAACTTAATTCAATGGTGGAAAATTGTAAAAAAAAAAAAAAAATCGGACAATAAGAAGCCATATGAAGAAAGTGTCTTGTCAGTTTCATAAATTTACAATTTCCAAAATAGAAGTGTACACCAAAACTGTAACCAGAGAGTGAATAGGTCTGAAGCTTCGGTAAAATGGCCAGGGAAGTGTCTATGATATTATAGATGCTGTTATACACAAGCTAAAATACAATATTCACACCACTCACCTGAATGACTGCCTTCCTTTAACTGGAAAGGATCCTGGAGAATCAAGTTGGCTACTTCATCATCTGCCTCATCTAAAACAGTTATTTAACATCAACAGCATACTTCAATTTAACACCAATGGAAATCTGCAAGCTAGGAATAATCTTATTTCCTTTAACTTTTAAATTATGGGATGTTTAAATTCTTGTAAAATCTTATGTGATTTGTGTTATAAGTTTAAGCCACTTGTGGTAGACTTTCAACGAATTTTGATCATGACTGTGGTCAGTTACTAAACACATAATGCTTTACCATAGCATTTCTTTGGCTTCATAGCACATTACATTATTTATCATTTATTTATTTATTTGGGTTTAACGTCACTTTCAACACATTATATAGATCATATCACCACGGGTAGTTTTAGGGGCAGAGGAAACCAGGACATACAGTTGGTGAAGGTTCAGTACTGTAAACTGTCGACCAACGGTAAGCAACTACCAGCTTTCCCACTTGAGGTCGGGCCGAGATTCGAACTCTGATTTCAGAGGTGGGAGGCGAGAGTGTTACCACTCTGCCACCGTGGCCCCTTATATTGTTTATCAGGCCCTCAGATGTTTAAACATTGCCAGAGGCTATTATGGTCAAACACAGTGTTTGGTGGATAATATAATCAAATACATACCATCTACATCAAAGGACATGCTTCTGATGGTGAAGTCTTCTCCTAGCAGACAGTTACTGGTGGCATTGAACAGAGCTGCAGTGTTGCTCTTCACAGAGTTCAACTCCTTGATCACCATATCTTTCCAATTTGGGGCTTTCAACTTGACGGTGATCATGTGACCACTGATGGTTGTCTCGTGGTATTTAAGACAGGCCAACGCCTCATAACCTTTCCGGAATGTGAGGATCATGTCAGTGTCCAAGAACCTATCAGGTTAAAATGATCATGTCTCAATTTCTAACGTACTCAAAACACCGTAATAAATGCCCCCTCCCTGATGAGAACCATTTTCAGTGAACAAGGGTAAAAAATTACAGCAAACATACTCATGAACCGCAGGGCAAAGCCTAGTTAGAGATTGATGTATTAGACAGTTTTTCAAATACATTCTTATATATCATACAAATGTACCCAAAATCTCAATAAAACTTAAAAAATATGAACACTTACATTTTACAGAAGCTGTACATAATTAACGCAAGGCAATAAATTTTTTTACAGTGTTATCATGTTTTTTATATGCTACACCAATAAAAAGTAAGCCCCCAAAAAATATCAGAGAGAGACAAGTAACTAAAACATATCACATAGCATGTTTTTGTCTTTTTTACTGGAAACACTCACCTAAATGTAAAAAGGGATTGCCCTCCATGTGTTTATTACATAAATTACAGTATTTAAATTTAAAAACTCACGGCCCATCTTCCTGATTTGTTTCCATCAACAACTAAAACGCTGTATTCCATTGATCATAATAACATTTAGTATAAGCTGATCAATGCATGTAGAAATTTCTTCTTTTTTTTTGTTTAATTTTCAAAGAAAACCAATGTAGAAATAAAGTCCAAGGGCGAGTACTTTACCCCTATAAAAGGACGGCACTTACAGCGCATAAAGGACACGCACATTAGCTCTCGTCCATTATGCCAGAAGTACCAAACCTGAGGGCTTTATTTCTATTATAAAGACTGGTTTCATTTAATATTACTATAAATATAATTTTCCGTATATTTTTGGTGCACTATATTTTGTCTGTATCATTTGATTCTCTATTATTGCTTCAGATAAATGGCTGCAAAATTATGCGCACTGTATTGTTTTGTGTAGTCTGCTCACTTCCGGTCTTTATCATAAGAACCCAAAACTTTACTCAGATACTACCCACCTGACCAGTATTATCTCGCCGACTTCCCCCAGTGTAGTGAGCACATCATTGATAGTGTCATCCTCGAATTCTCCCCCATTTTGTAAACTGACCACCACTGTGCCGTCCGGTGGCCCATGGTGTGAAATAACTTCCTGGTATGTCTGCTCTCGCTTTTTCTCATCCACACAGACAACTTCACAGTCAATCAGAGCCATCACTGGTCTGTAACATTCAGCATAATAATTCTTACTAAGGAAAACCCCTTGTTTTACCTTGGAATTTTTAAGTGTGAGCTCTAGCGAGGCTTGCACTTCTAGAGATCACTTCTTTTTTTTTTGTCTCCGAACTTTAATGAATTGTGGCGTAGCCTGACGAGTACCTGTCTCTTCACTGAAGTTAAGTGGCAATGGGCTACATTAGTACTGGGATGGGTGACCACTTCAGTGTACTACTTGTGTCTTTGATGGCTATGCGGCTCACGTTAGCAGAACGAAATCCCTTTCGGCCTTATTTATTAATCTCATCAAATTAGTGATTTTTCTGACAGATTCCTGTAACAATCATTTAAAATGTTGCAGAACCTGTATGAATTATGTTTCTTTGGTAATTAGTTAACAATAAAAAAATAGAATTACGCTATAAATATAGTATTGCAAATTTTAATTATTAAATAAAATTTTTATTAGTTAATACCTTACCTACCAGACGATAGCTATATGCCGGCGCCAGCCGGTCCCGCCAAACGAAAGAAAAAGACGTCCTGGGTTTCACCCCCGGCAGGACCGGTACACTACACTCCACTCGCCAGGTGGCCTAGTTCCTGCCTCACTCGCCAGAGGGACGTGACGTCATAGCATCTTTTTCGTCCCTAAAGTTGAATTGTAAGGCTGAAAGCGGGGAAGGCTGGGTGGGAATTTCCCGTCTGGTAGGTAAGGTATTAACTAATAAAAATTTAATTTACTAATTAAAATTTGCAATTTCATTGCGTTAATACATCTTACCTACCAGACGATGGCTAGAATAACTACCCAGTGGAAGGAGGGCAGCCTTCTGAGGATTGGAGAGAACTCTTATATTATACCTAGGTGTGAGGTTCTAGTCCTTTGGGGAGACCTGTTAGTCTCAAGGGTAACTAGACCCACCTGCCCCCCCCCCCCCCCCCCCCCCCCCCCCCCCCCCCCCCTTTTTGACTACTCTGAGGGGAGGAAGAGAGTAAGAGTTCAAGTCAATGATTCCCACGGTACCCAGAGGATTACTCTGAAGTAAAAGACTTTGAGAAGCCAAGGTCTAGGCTAAAAGTGAGCCTACACCTAAAACTAACTAGTATGTACACTATATATAATTATATACAAAGAAGCTTAGGGGACTAGTGGTGGATCTGCTGGGCAGCCACCACAGGAAAAAGCTCCTTATCTGCCCAGGCAACATCCTTAAGGTAAAACTGTGTAAAGGTGTTGTGGGACTTCCAGTGGCATGCTGCTAGAATCTGGTCCAGAGATATGCCACCTTGAAAGGCTTTGGAGGCCGCAAAGGCCCTAACATCATGGGCCTTAACCTGATGTAAGGTCAAGGAATCTTGGTCAGAGAGATCATAACACAACACTACTGTTTGTTTGATCCAGGACGAGATAGTGGCAGGAGAGATGTCCTTGTTAAAACCTTGTTTGAATGAAACAAAAACTAACTCCTTTCCCGTTCTTCGGTCCTGCGTTTTGTCCAGGTAGTAGCGAAGCGCCCGAACGGGGCAAAGGGATCTGTCTTCCTTTAAAGACTTATCCAGAGTGGGGGCTAAGGCCGGGATGACCACAGGGGCCACGCACTCTGGTCCCTCTTTTGCCAAGTGATTTTTCGCCAAGAAGCTTGGTGAAGGGTAGAGGGAAACTTTGGACCAATCAGCTTGGTGTCTGATATTTTTGTTTAACCAAGCGTGAATCTCACTCCTGCGTTTTCCTGAAGCCAGGGCTAGGGGAAAAACAGTTTTGAAAGTAAGGTGCTTCAGAGAAGCCTTTCTGAGTGGTTCAAAAGGCGCTTTTGTAAGCTGGTGTAAAACCAGGGAGAGGTTCCAAGTAGGAACCCCCCGGCGCCCTTTGGGTCTATCTCTGTGAAAACTGTCTAACAGTCTAGTCAAATTGTCATCCTTGCCGACATTAACCGAGGTATTTCCCAGTTTGTCTGAAATGGCTGACCTGTAACCATCAATAGTGCTGGGCTGGAGATTCTTCTCCTGGAAAAGGTGCAGGAGGAAATCTGCTATTTGTTTTATAGATGGGTTCCTGAAGTCCACCTGACTTGTTTCGCACCATCTGACAAAAACGGCCCACTTCGCTTCGTAGACTGTTCTGGTTGAACGTCTTTGAGGCGCCTCAATTCTTAACGCCACTGGGCTAGAGAACCCCTGCTCCTTGATTGTCTGGGCTCTAGGAGCCAGGCATGGAGATTTAGGTTTGTCAGATCCCTGTGACGTGCCTTGTTGAAAGGTTGGGTCACTAGATCTGGGTGGTGTGGAAGACAAAGAGGAACCCTCGCAGATAGCTCCACTAGGTCCCAAAACCAAGGCATGTTGGGCCATCCCGGGGCAATCAGGATTGCTCTGCGATACCAGTGATCTGACAGCTTGCTGACCACCTTCCCCATCAGAGACACTGGGGGGAAGAGGTACATGTCCAGGTCCTCCCAGGATAATGTCAGAGCATCCACTGACCAGGCCTTTGGGTCCGGAATTGGGGACACAAATTGAACTAGCTTGCAGTTGTACCTTGTTGCAAACATGTCCACTCGGGGATAATGCCAGGTTTGACAAAGGAGGTCGAAGGTCTCTTGATGGAGGGACCACTCCGTCTGAATGACCTGCCTTTGGCGAGACAATTTGTCTGCAATTACATTCAGACGGCCTGGAATGTGTCTGGCCTTCAGTACTATTTGATTGAGGCTGCACCAACATAGGAGCCGCCAAAGAAGGGCACAGAGTGAGCCTGACCTCATACCTCCTTCCTTGTTGATGTATGCTACAACCGTAGTGTTGTCTGAGGCAATCAGGACGACCTTTCCTTGCACTAAATGTTGGAATCTTTTTAGTGCCAACAACACGGCTTTTAGTTCTAAGAAGTTTATGTGCAACTTGCTTTCGGGCACTGACCAAGTACCGCTTGCTGTGAAGTCGCCTAAGTGAGCACCCCAGCCTTCTTTTGAGGCGTCTGTAAAGATTTGAACTGCGTGTCGCAGGGGGTGTAAGGGCTGACCCTTTAGGACATTTTCCTCTTGGGTCCACCACTGCAGGTACTGATGGAGAGACCTCGGAATTGGGATCTCCTTTTCCAGAGATTCTGGGACTCTCCAGTGTTTCTTGAGGTGCCACTGAATAGGTCTCATGTGCAGTCTGCCTAGGGTCACCTGTTTTTCTGTCGCAGTGAGAAGACCTATAAGAGACATGAAAGTTCTCACTCGGCAAGATCTGTTCTGTAAAAGCACTGTTATTTTTTGTTGAAGGGCTTCCCAACGGTTTTGAGTAGGCCTGACTACTCCGTTGAGTAGGTCGTACTGGTAGCCTACGAAGTCGAAGACTTGTTGGGGTTCCAGTTCTGATTTTTGCATGTTTACCATCCAGCCCAACTCCTGGCAAAGGGCTAGGAGGGACTGGGTTCCCTGGTGGCAAGATTCTTTGGTAGGGGCTCGAATCAACCAGTCGTCTAGGTACTGGTGGATTCTTATACCCTGTGACTGAGCCATTAACTTGACCTCTTTGACCACACCAGTGAACTCCATGGGAGCTGTTGACAGGCCAAAGGGAAGTGCCCGAAACTGGTACGACTGGTTCTGAAAGTGGAACCTGAGGAATTTTCGGGATGTGTAGTGAATTGGGATGTGGAAGTAGGCGTCGCTGAAGTCTAGCGATGTCACCCACTCCTCTTGTTGTAGAGAGGTCCGGATTGTCTCTGGAGTCTCCATTTTGAATGTTTTTACGCATAAAAACTGATTTAGAGTACTGAGATCCAAGATTGGCCGCCACTTGTGGTTCGGCTTTGGGACAATGAACAGTCTGTTGAAAAAGGCTAGTGAGGTTTGAACCCTGACCCTCTCTACTGCCTTTTTCTCGATCAGAGCTTGTACAGCTGCTTGCAAGTGGGAGTCTCTGATGGGGTTTGCATAGCCACTTACTTTCAGGGGATCCCTTACTAAGGGAGGTCTTACTTTGAAGGGAAGAACATAACCCTCCTTTAATATGGACACTACTTTTGGGTTGCACCCTTGTGAGCCCATATTTCCCAAAAACTCTGAAGACGTCCCCCCACTGGTTGGACACTTGCAACATTGGGGACATTTGGAACATTTGGAGCAGAAACAAAGTGACCGACAAAAGAAGCACTTTTCACACACTTTATTTGACTTTTGATCTTTGATTTTGGCCTTACGTCTTTCTTTTGTGACTGCCACCTTGTTACAGTAGGTACACGACATACAACATGATAAGAAACATTTGTTGGAACAGATACAAAAGAGTTTCTTGTTACGACACTTTTCACAGAACTGACTGGCCGGGCCACCGGCACCGGACTTGACTTGCAGTAATTGTCATTTATATTGTGTCTTCTCATGAGCCATCTTGGTACCACGTCCGGGTTGACCACCCCGGCCTCTGCCCCGGCCTCTATTGCGGGAACCAAACGATTTCCAAGCTGGGAGTTCTTTTCCGGCTTGAGAAGTTGTTTTAGCAGTGTCTTGAGGTTTCCAACCAGTACTGTAGGGTTGGTATCTCTGTTTTCTGCCTCTACCGGCGAACCCCCCGCGGCCCGGGCCGGGCTGGGAAGTATGTCAGGAAGCTTCTAATTGGTTTATTTCATCCTCCGCTTTTCTAATAGCAGCATCTGTAAATAACCCATATCCATTCAGGGGGCAATTTCTCAAGGAATTGAAAGTATCTGGTTTAATCCCCGGTTTCACAGCTTCCAAGTATGAATCCCTACGGAGTAGGGTCAAATTTGCCATCTGCACAAATGTAAAGTCTGCCAAATGTTGTAGAGATTTACCCATGGCGAAACTGACATTCTGGTTAAATGAGGATAAATACAAAAGTTCATCCAATGCACCTTGAGCTTTGACAGAAGACTTGCCTTTCTTAAGTTCACTTTGTAAAATATGCAATTGTTCTTGGAAGGCATCCTGTATTTTGGTAATACAGCGATTAAACCCCGCTGACTGGTTGCAAATATATGAAGACTCTTTTGCTGCTTTCTCCCACTTACGCATAGTGTCTTGTGATAGTGGGCGGGATGGAGGCTGAGGAGATGCAGAAGATATGGTTGAAATCCTGGGGAATGAACTATTGATCTTCGCCGCATCATTTGGCCAAGAATTCACTGATTTACCCGGCCTAGTTGGATCTGTAGGCTCCGCCGGGTGTATCCCATACCATCTGCTCTGGGATTTGGGGGGTCTGAGGAATTGGTCCACATGCAGGCCACCTGGATCACTAGATTTTGAAGGATATCCTTCTATCAGTACAAGGTTTAGAGTTTCTAGTTTTCGGCACAACCAATCTTCCGGTGGAAGATCCACAGAAATCTTGCCCACAGGCTGAGAACGGTGACCTGCCCAAGGATTATCAGTGCGGGATTGCGGAGAAAACTCCAGGTCAGGAATGTGTGTCCATCCCATGAACGCGCGGACGCCTCTCACAGTCTCGCGATAATTTTGATCTTCACTGAGGACCCGGTCCGGGTCTGAGGTTTCCAAGTCTGGGGATTCCTCTGCGTCAGATAACTCACCATCTTCAAATGTTTCCTGAGGATTGACATCGCGGAAGGTGACCGGCCCGGAGCCGGAAGAAGGTTGTTGAAATGCAGATTGAGAGGAAGCAGACATAGCAGCTGACGACACAGTAGCCACCGGAGCAGGGTGTTTAAACATAGGTTCCGCTTCCGGGTAGAGGTTTTGAAGTGGAGATTGTCTGTCAGCAAAGGAAAAATCCTGATCTCTAGGCTCATCCGGGCCAACAGCCGGGCCGGCTGGGCCGGAAGAAGCCGAAGTAGAGACAAAAAAGGGTGTCTGGGAAAGAGCACCTGCTGGAGCAGCATGAGAGACCGGTACTTTGACCGGAGAAAATGTTGGACTTTGTTGTACAGAAGGTGAGGAGCGATGTCCTAAAGTGATAAGTGCCTCAAGCCTGGCCATACGAGTGGCCCACTTTTCGTCCAGTTCCTGAAGATCTTTCTTAAACTGAGGCACAGGAAGGGACAAATCCGGAGCAGAAGAAACAGAAACAGCAGGTTCTTGTTCTGGCTGGGTATCAAGTACTACCACAGAAGACGGATCGACTAACACTTCCTTTGCTTTAGCCTTTTCCTTTCTGAGTTTATAGGTAGGAGTACTTAACTTGAGCACTTGCTCCGGGGTAAGGACACTGCAAAAGTCACACTGCAGATTTTGAACACAAGGGTCATCACCCTGTCCTTTCTCGCGACAACGCGCACACCTACTATGTTTGTCAAAAGAAGCCATAATATGGCCACACGCACCCTTTTTCTGTCCTGGAGATGCCATGATAGAACAGTCAACTAATGGCAACAATTCCGACACAAATTAAACAGATATAACACAAATATAAAACTAAAAAATTCACAGATAAAAATCCACAACTTTAAAAATCGCGCCAAACGAAAAAGATGCTATGACGTCACGTCCCTCTGGCGAGTGAGGCAGGAACTAGGCCACCTGGCGAGTGGAGTGTAGTGTACCGGTCCTGCCGGGGGTGAAACCCAGGACGTCTTTTTCTTTCGTTTGGCGGGACCGGCTGGCGCCGGCATATAGCTATCGTCTGGTAGGTAAGATGTATTAACGCAATGAAAATTAATTTTAAGAAAGGTGCCCAGATACTCAAAAACGCTATAAATATAGTAATTAATTTTAAGAAAGGTGCCCAGATACTCAAAAACAGGCTGTGTATGTATGCCAAACCAGGCGCAAACAAGTGATCCAGGTATTTACAAAACTACTAAAATATCATATCTTTCCATAAATAACATGAGTAACACCAAATAACCAGTCCAACTGGTTAACCTAATCTTTGCTTTTAACATTATATTGTTTAAATCTATACATTAATAAAACTTAATTTTCTTTCACAGCTATTGGTTCTTCATGTAAATGTTATTTTGTGTTGAATTATAAGACATTCTAATCAGAGAACAGTTCAGTATTACCTGTGATCAGAGGTCTTAAGTTCAGTTCTATTGTAAAGCAGAAGTTTTCCTTCATTCAGGTACTCATCGTCTCCATAATCTAAAACAAAGATAATATAAAGAAGTCCTGATTCAGTTCAACCCCTTCATGCTCCAAAATTTACATTTTTGTTTTATATTATGGACTATACAATTTATATTTTTACATTTTTGGACCATGCAACTATATGATCTCTTTTTCACCCTTTCAAATTTTGCATTTCTTTATTGGCTTCGCAACCAAGGAGTTAATTGGATTGTTGGATTCTGTTTGTTTGTATGTTTGCAAGATTACAATGAGGTGCCCAGTGGCCAAGCGGGTTAGCAGGTTTGGCATCTAATCACATGCTGTCACCTCTGTGTGGGTTCGACTGCCACAAGTGACAAATGCTGGGGACATGTCCCAATATGACCTTGGATGTGGAACGGGACATAAAACCCCAACTTTGACTGTAATTTTATTGAAAGATGACAAAAAAGCCTGCTGCATGGATTTATGTCAACTTTTCACAGCAAGTAGGTCTTGGTTTCACATAAAACTTACTTAATTTAGAGAATCATTTGAAACTTATTATGGATCCACGATTGCTTTAAAAAGATTTTTATCATTGCACTCATAAACAATGGGTGATGAATGCACTCACTGAGGGCTCTTGTTTTGTATTAAAATTTGTTTTCTATTTCAATCTTTTATTTTTCTATATTTGGTTCTAATGTGTAGTGTTGAAAGCATTAAATGTAAAATCTCAAACTATGAGCTGCAAAAGAATCTGGATATAGTAAGAAATCTAAAATTCACCACGATTCTAAAATTCGCCACCTCTAAAACCTTAGTTAATTTTATGAAGAAAATAATGACGTTTTGTCTTAAAATTGGTATTTCTCAGTTCAAGAAGCCATAATTTACTATACATTCAACAAAGCTCACCTTGATTTAATTTATTTTATTAGTATTTTCGGAACTCCACCGGACCGGTGAGCCGGGCAGAAGGGGGAATAAAAGGAGTGTCTGAAATTGCAGCATGGGAAGGCACATGCTGGACAGTAGATTTTGGGGTAGAGAAAACGTTGCCCCTGGAGAGTAATGCCTCAAACCGGGCGAATTGTTCAGCCCATTGATCCGACATTTGCTGTAGTTGATCAGAGGTAACAAAAGAAGCACTAGAACTTGAAGCCTCTGACTGCGCATGCGCAGCAAGTTGAGATGCCGACGGAGAGGGCTGAAAAACGGGCTCTTTATCCTCGACAGAAGCAATGACTGTTACTTGATCCGGAGATACCAAAACACCTGACTTTTTGTCCTTGCGTATCTTATACGTAGGATGGCTAGCATATCCTTTTGGGTATCGTTGAAACCATCACAAATAACACAAGATCTTTTCTCAACACAGTCATCATCCCCAATGCCCTTCTCACGGCATCTGGCACAACGTTTGTGCAAATCAAAGGAGGCCATAATATGACCGCACAAGCCTCGCCTCTGTCCTTTCTTATCTTCAGGGGATGCCATGATATATAAACACAAAACTGGCTACAAAATTGTAGAGATTAAAGTTGTAAAGAACATAAAAAAATTGAAATAGTTTCTCTTAAATTTCCAGCGTTTCAATCCTCACGCGCCAAACAAAAAGAGGAAGAGCGCATGCGCACGCATGCGCAGTACACCGGCAGGTAGGCTGTACAGCCACCTGGCAAGTGAACAGGACACTACCGGTCCCAGCCAGAGCCCAGCTCAGGACGTTTTTTTCTAACGTTTGGCGTGACCGGCAGAGCGCCGGACAAATGCATCTGTCCACTAGGTAAGTTGTATTAACGCAATAAAAGTAAAATCTCAAACTATGAGCTGCAAAAGAATCTGGATATAGTAAGAAATCTAAAATTCACCACGATTCTAAAATTCGCCACCTCTAAAACCTTAGTTAATTTTATGAAGAAAATAATGACGTTTTGTCTTAAAATTGGTATTTCTCAGTTCAAGAAGCCATAATTTACTATACATTCAACAAAGCTCACCTCGATTAATTTATTTTATTAGTATTTCAACATGTGGCGAATTTCAGATAAGTGGCAAATTTTAGATTTCTTACTCTATATGCCCTACCAAGTGCTTTCAAAAGTAAGTCTACGTACACATGTACGCGGCTTACGACATCCGACGGCCGATTTGCGATGGCAAATTTTTTTCAACCTTCCCATTTTTCTGTCGACATTCATCTAAATTCGCTTGTCATCCGAAGTTTTGGGTCCAAGAGCGAAAAAATCGCCATTACACATCGGATGTCGCAAATCGGAGTCGGATACATGTAAACACCCAAACATAAACAAGAAAGAGGGAAAAAGTCGCTATCGCAAATCGGCCGTAGGGTGTCATAAGCCGCATACATGTGTACGCAGACTAAGAGTGATTCTTATGTTTATAAGATTTACAGTGTCAGATTATTTTTATACTGGCAACTTCAAAAATCTAGTTTTGTGTTAACTGTACCACGAGTATGTTATAAATAAATAAATTAGAGTTAGTATATGTTCCTAGTTTAACAATTTTGAATTTAAAGGTTTATTGGATCCTTTTTTTCAAGTTATCAAAATCACAGTAACGTGATATTTCTTATAATATAATTCCCCTTTCTCTTTTCTTATTGTGTTCTGTATTCCTTGCTCTGTTCCTTGTTCAGCTTTCATTTCTTCCCCTTTGTACATTTACTGTTTGTATATTGTTTTATTGCATAAGTATACCTTTATGCATGAATGGATACTAACAATAATAAACATTCTATTACCCAAAAATTAGCTTACTCTCCCAGCATGTTTAGACAACAGAGGTTGAACCATTCCAATTATAAGCAAAGTAGGTTTAATGTATTTTTTTGTATTTTCACAAAATAAATATTCCAACATCTCACAGGCTAACAAATTTAGCATTCTACTCATTATATAGATCAGATCAGAACATAGTGAGGTGGTCACCTTTATGTTTGGGCAGGGGTTTACGTCTCCACAGCACTCTGTCTGTCCAGGCAGGGACTCGGCACTTCTCACTGGTGTCATAGTCGTTACAAAACAGGTCGTATTTGTATGTGGGAGCAAAAAGAGTTTCCCCTTCATGAAAGCCCTTGAACACCTGAAAACACATCACAAAACTCTTCCCTTTAATGATACTTCAAGCTGACAACTACCATTGAGTAAAGTTGAAAAGAATTTTGAAGTAAAATGTCACCAGTCTATTATTTTGCTTGTGGCTTAGTTAATAAATTACTTTCAAATGTAAAGTGAGCCAAACATTAATTAAATTGTTTTTAAGTGTCAATATGAGCCAGGCATTAATATGGATCAGGTATTAAGTAGGGCAGGGTCAGTAACACCGGTATCTCGGTATCGAGACCAATTCACTTCAACACCGTGGAGACACTTTACAGCCGGTATTTCGAATGTCAGCATATAATATTGTGAGAAAACGTAAAGTATTAGAAACAAACCTCAAATCTGCAGAAATTACAAACTTGTATCCAATATTTTTATATATTATTTTACACTTTTATAGTGATTTCTTTCAGAACTTCAATGTTTTCTTTTCACGAATCTTACTTCCGGTTGGTGGGCCTATTCGATTGGGGATATGCTAGAACACAATTTCTTCTTTCGGTATCCCGGAATCGGTACGTTTTTAAACTGGCGGGATACCGAAATGAAAAATCTGCTACCGACCCTGCCCTAGTATTAAGTTCAACTAGGCTTTAACTGAACCAGGAATTAATTATATCCCTGGTTAATTAAAACAGGGGTTAATTGCACCAGGAATTAATCTGAAGTAGGGGTTAATCGAACCAAGGGTTAATATAAACCATGGGTTAATCTGAATTAGGTGTTACTTGAATCAGATGTTAGTTGAACCAGGAGTCAATTTGAACTAGACCAAAGACGTATCTGTCGCCAGATGCAAGATGTATCCACCGGAAAAGAACAAATTAACATGGTTTTGAAGAAAAACAACATTTTCAAGATGGTGGCCTAAATTAAGAAAATTCTATATTATTCACAGGAATTAAAGGAGTAGCCCTTATCATAATACAGTGGGGCCATCGTTTGCTTGAAATTGCTCTATCTCTCACAGTTTTTGAGGTAAAAGACATTTTCCATTTTGTTTTTCAAAATGAGGCCAAAATTATTCCAAGTCAAGATTTTGTAATGATGAACATATCCTTTGAATTTGAGATCTCTACCTTAAATACCCTTTGCTCTATAAGGCCAACAAAAATCCTTGGCAGCTATCTTGTTTTTCAAAATGAGGCCAAAAATATTCCCAGGCAAGATTTTGATGATTTTAATGATGAATATATCATGCAAATTTGAGAACCTACAATACCTTGGCCTCTAGAGGGATAACAGGAAAGTCTCTATACACCGCGGCAGTGTCATACACGTGCATAATCCATAGTATCCACCAGATAGCATCCAGTGGTTACAACTGGGGTTCTTTGAACCAGGGGTTAATTTAAACCAGGGGCTAATTGATCCGGAGATTAATCTGAATCAGGGGTTAACTGAACCAGGGGTTAATTTAACCAGGAGTAAATTTACCCCAGTGGTTAATTGAACCAGGAGTTAATTTTAACCAAGCAGTAACTTGGACCTGGTGTTAATTTGAATCAGGCATTTATAAAAGAGGCAACTCAACAATTTGTTAATGTGAACTGTGTATATATTCTTATTGAACACAAAAATTGTACCCTATTTCCAAATTTGCAGAAATATATACCAGTACAAGTGTTGGGAAAGGGCATTTCACCAGCCAGGTGTTCTGAAAGAAGTGACCTGAATCTGGGTACTTGTGTTTTAGTACACACCAACTGTAAGTAAAGCATGGATGATGTTAACATGTTTCTATGAAATAAAATGCGAAGTAACTGCAAAATTAAGGAAACTTGTTTTGAAAATGGATATAAAACTAGAAGAATGCTTTTGCTAACAAAAGCGAAGCGTCCCTTAAAGTTTAAAATGCTTTGTGGTTTTAATAAGCATGCTGTAAAGCAAAGAATGCACAAAGCTGCACCTTATGCTTTCCCAATATCTCTTAATACATTCTGAAGCTATAAAAGCTACAATAAAGGAGATATAAGGCAAAATTCCAAAGCAGCTATTTATGACCCCAGTTTGGCCCATAAGGGAGGGTCGGGGGGTAAAACTGACCGGCTATTTAGACTCTCCACATATGCTTTCCCAATACCTCTTAATACATTCTGAAGGTCTAAAAGCAACAATAAAGGAGATATAAGGCAAAACTCCAAAGCAACCATTTTATGACCCCAGTTTGACCCATAAAGGGGGGTCGGGGGATAAAACTGACCGGCTATTTAGATTCTCCACATATGCTTTCCCGATACCTCTTAATACATTCTGAAGCTATAAAAACAACGATAAAGGAGATATAAGGCAAAAACTCCAAAGCAGCTATTTATGACCCCAGTTTGGCCCATAAGGGGGGGGGGGGGGGGGGGTCGGGGGGTAAAACTGACCGGCTATTTAGACTCTCCACATATTCTTTCTCAATACCTCTTAATACATTCTGAAGCTATAAAAGCAACAATAAAGGAGATATAAGGCAAAAACTCCAAAGCAGCTATTTTATGACCCCAGTTTGACCCATAAGGGGGCGGCCGGGGGGTAAAACTGACCGGTTATTTAGACTCTCCACATATGCTTTCCCAATACCTCTTAATACATTTTGAAGGTATAAAAGCAACAATAAAGGATATATAAGGCAAAACTCCAAAGCAACTATTTTATGACCCCAGTTTGACCCATAAGGGGGGGTTGGGGGATAAAACTGACCGGCTATTTAGATTCTCCACATATGCTTTCCCAATACCTCTAAATATATTCTGAAGCTATAAAGGCAACAATAAAGGAGATAAAGGCAAAAACTCAAAATCGGCTATTTTATGACCCCAGTTTGACCCATAAGGGGGGGTCGGGTGGTAAAACTGACTGGCTATTTAGACTCTCCATATATGCTTTCCCAATACCTCTTAATACATTCTGAAGCTATAAAAGTAACAATAAAGGAGATATAAGGCAAAAACTCAAAATCAGCTATTTTATGACCCCAGTTTGACCCATAAGGGGAGGGGCCAGGGGGTAAAACTGACAAGCTATTTAGACTCTCCACATATGCTTTCCCAATACCTCTTAATATATTCTGAAGCTACAAAAGCAACAATAAAGGAGATATAAGGCAAAAACTCAAAATCGGCTATTTTATGACCCCAGTTTGACCCATAAGGGGGGGTCGGGGGGTAAAACTGACCGGCTATTTAGACTCTCCATATATGCTTTCCCAATACCTCTTAATACATTCTGAAGCTATAAAAGTAACAATAAAGGAGATATAAGGCAAAAACTCAAAATCAGCTATTTTATGACCCCAGTTCGACCCATAAGGGGGGCCGTGGGGTAAAACTGACCGGCTATTTAGACTCTCACATATGGTTTCCTATTACCTCCCAGTACATTTTATAGCTCTAAATGCAATACTTAAGAAGATAATAGGGGGGTTGGCCTAAATTTAAGGCTTTCAGATTGGAAGGTGTCAGAAAATCACTCATAAATGAGACATTTTTCAAGGGATTGCTCCCAAAATCTAATCAGCTCGCGTTTTCGATAGTATGAACAGGTGTGTCAAATTATAAGGCTCTGTAGCAAGTAGTTTTTCCTGAACTGTGATGACGGGGGGGTGTACTTCAAAAAATAGTTTTTGATCATGTGACCTTCATAAAGGTCAAAGGTCAAATTTAAGCACGCAGAAAAATTTTCCCACGCCTAAGGTATATAACTGCCAAATATGGTTTGAAACCTTCTAATAGTAAGGGAGATATTCAAGGGAGACCATAATGCGGCGGCGGCGGCGAGGAAACTGAGGCGAAAACAAATAAGCGCCCTTTCAGGGACGCTTAATTATCAAATTAGACCTACTATTGGCTTTTTATAGAGAGGCGTTACCTCAGAACAGTAAATTACCAATTTATGAGCGACAAGGTAAGATTGTGAAGGAGGGGCTTACAAAAACATGGGCCATACAGATTACGGCACTGGTATATCTTTCGGCATATAGAAAATATAAGAACTTTGAATTCATGTCTCAGCTTTTGTACTTATTTTATTCATATAATGCCATCACTGAGTGTACAGCATTATTGATCCAGTACTATTTTGACAGTGTTTACAAAGTTCAGTGATTTACTAGCTCTGTTCACATACATTTCCTTGTTCCTTCTCCCTCAGTAGCTGGTCCGCTGCTTGCAGAGCTCCCCAGTTCTTGTCTTTGATCAGCTGCATAACCTCATCCCGTGGTAAGTCTATGCGGTAGTTGAAATCACCACACCAGAATGCATAGTCATGCGTCCACAGGTGACGACCCTGTACATAAATGTTATAACTCTAATTCACTGGTACTACTATATTTACATGTATTTTAAACATTTAAATTCGGTTAACATAACTTTCTGACAAATGACCTTGCTTCTCTGACCTCCAGTAGCGAGTCAGTGCAGTAACTGAATTGTACTACTGAAAACTCAAAGTGCTATTTTTCCCATCTTGACTGCATAAGTTCAGCCCACACTCCAGTGACTGAAATTCTCCTAACTGATAGACCGGGTTTCTGGGATGATAGTTTATCAATGTACCTGAGGTTCTTTAGCCTGCCACTGAAGACAGGACCCAATGACAGAGGACTATGTTTTACAGTGATCATCTGTGCCACTATGTATCTGCCTTTATCTGGGATCAAAACCCAGGTCCTATATGTTCCTGGGCTAATGTGTTACCCACAAGGCCATAGTTGTAGAGTAATTGAATGATTCTGAAAATATATGATGCTTTACAGTACAGGTCATATCATCATGGGTAGTTGACAGGATGAAGGGAAAGCAGTGCATACTAATTGGTCACAGTTCTGCAACAAAAACCATTGGGCAGTAGCAGGAAGCATCCAACTTTCCTATTCCTCAATTCAGAATTGGAACAGAAACCCAGTAATTCTGATGTGGGAGTTGACTGTGTGCAATGATTGAGGGTTAATGACGTCTTTCTTGGCATTCGATAAAACTTGGAACACACTTTTTTATTGGTGACTGCTTTTCTGAAATGTCTGAAAATGCTTCCATGGGCCTTCATAAGCTGTACAGAAATATAAAGGAATCTAAAATTCGCTAGAAATCTAAAATTCGCCACCCATAAAATCCTTGTACATTCTTGGAATAAAATGGAGTTTGGTCTTTAATTTGGTATTTTTTTTAGTTGAGAAGACATTAATCTACTTAAGCATGCAACAAATTTTGCCTCCATTTATTTCTTTTTCATATTTCAACATGTGGCCAATTTTAGATATGTGGCGAATTGTAGTTTTTTTTTTTTACTCTACATCCTGGATAGGTGAAGCAGGAGTTGGGTAAGATGGATAGTCAGGAAGGGTCATTCTTCAGTGTGTACTACCCAGATAGGAGTGTTTCTTTCAGGTTAGGGGTAATTGATAATCAAATGTTTATTATAACACTACCAGGAAGTCAGTGTCCTCCCATAGCAAAGCAGTGTGGGAGTTGAAGTTATCACACCAGAACATGTGGTCAAGTGTTCCAATTCCAAAGATTAACTTTTATAAGGTTCATATTGAATCGTTCAAAAAAAAATCAAAGTTTCATGATTATGGTAATGGAATTAGTGACCTGTTGTGTTAAGTCTAAGCACAACTTCAGTCACCACACCAGACTGAACAATCCTGTATGTAGCTTATAGTTTGAATGGTTTTATCATTCAATCTTTTCAAAGAGAATTTGTACAAACTCTTTCTGAGTACTCTTAGCAGCCCCAGCAAGATGATTACATTGATGAAAACAAGTAATTTTCAAGTCACTCAAAGGTTTTAAGTGATACAATCAAATACCAATGTTTTATATGTTTACATTATTTTTTATGCTAAATTAAAATAAGCTACACAACGAAGTTGCCAACTTACAAGGAAATGCTAGCAGTAAACCAGCATATTAATTGCTATGATTTAACAAAAGTTGACAAATACCATCCTATGCACAAAAATACACTTTTTTATATTCAAACATGCATTTGATCTGGACACTGCATTGTTACTTTATACCAGGAGATCAATAATGAAAGCTGACAAATACTATTATTATAAATTATAACAGAACAATGAGCCACAGAAAATAAAACAAACAAAACCCACAGTAATGCATAAAAATAACAACTCCACCACAGTGGTATGATCTCCTGCCGGGAATTAAATACTCAATGATATTAAAAATATGAAGTTTCAGTGACTCCCAGAGAATTATTACACACAATCTTATTTAAAAATTTTGGAACAATAGAATACCCATCATATAATTGAGATGTCATGACTAAACACCAGAGTAAATGTCCCAAGGAACCTGCAAAACATTGTATTTGATAAAAATTCTCTAAATCCAATAGTGCTGAAGTAACAAATCATTTATATTAATGGCACAATGTCAAAGTAGTTATTACTCTGTTAGCTGTAGATCCAGACATCTGAGAAACTGCCATGACAAAGAGCATCAAAAAGTAGTTGAGTAACGTTTTTCACCAATATGTTCGTAATTCAATACTTTTGTAGTTACAAGTGACTTCCTCAATGGTGAATGGTCGTAGTAGTTATTACTCAGCTACAACTCTAAAAGTTTGCAAGACACAGAATATCAACAAGAAACTGGGGTTGTAGACAGCAAAGGGCAGGTTGCGCTATCAGAATCAGGGATGGTAACACACACTAGTACTTGCCATGTCTGCAGGATGGATGTACACCAGATGTATGCAACATGATAGCTTTGATACTGGTCCTAGACATAACAAAAAAGTGATGGGTTCTGTCCTTTCACTTTGTCAAGTTTCACATCGCTTAGCAGAAGCATCTTCTAGTTATAGTCTGCAAACAGAATTTCAAGATGGCAGCCTTCTTGTTTTCCCAAATGGCACCAACTTCAAAAGCAACCTAGCCTAGGTGGTGCCCTACCACCCTGTGAAGTTTCAAATCGATCAGCTGAAGTATTTTCACGTTAGACGCTGGAAACGGAATTTCAAGATTAAGGAAACAGAATTTCAAGATTGCAGTCATGGCAGCCATCTTGTTTTTCAAAGTTGCACCAATTTTGAAAGTATCCTGGCCTTTGTGGTGCCCTACCACCCAATTAAGTTTCAAATCGATCAGCAGAAGCATCTTCCAGTAAGATGGTGGCCATGTTGTTTTTCCAAGTGGCACCAATTTCGAAAGCAACCTGGCCTAGGTGATGCCCTACCACCCAGTTAAGTTTCAAATTGACTGGCGGAAGCATGTTCGAGTTAGAATTCGGAAACCACAATGTTGATGGACAGACGAACATCAGACACATCAATCTAATGGGCAGGTTGGTTGCATGCAACCCACAAAAAAAAGTAGTTGAGCAATTATTTTAACCAATATGCTCTTAATTCAATATTTTACAGTTTTATAGGTGGTTCATTTAATCATTTTAATGGTGAATTATCAAAGTAGCTATTACTCAATTAGGTATGGAACTACAGCTCTGAAAATTTGCCATGAAATAGAACATCAAAAAGTAGGTGAACAATATATTTTCAAAGAAAACATTTTAACTGTAATAAGTACTAGTCACTAGTTCTATAACTTACTTAGCAATGGACCTAGATCTGCAAAGGCAGAAAAAAAATGGAGGATATAAGAAACTAAGCTAAAATTATTTTAGTATAATACCCACAGCCCTCCACTATGGAGAAAACTGTGTGACACATGCACACACAGACACACGCACACACCCACAGGAGGCATTATATAATTTCCCACCTGGCGGGCGATAACTACATCCACATAAAACATGCAACACATATGCACAATTGTATATTAGACTGAAAGCTCCACTATTTTACTAATACACACTTATAACTTAATATATTTTAGCACAACATAAACACATGACCCCTTATTCGATAATATTACAATTACAATAGTCTTTATGTCAGTCGAATCAGTGATAGTCATGTGTAGGTAGTATAAATGGAACCAGATAAGGAGACAGCAACAAACTTGACAAATCTTGTATTGGTTTATTTATTATTTTGGGTTTTACATCATTTTCAACACTGTACAGGTCATATCACGACAGATAGTTTTGTGAGCAGAGGAAACCAGTACATACAGTTGGTCAAGGTTCTGTACTCTAAACTGCCAACCATCGGTAAGCCTCTACCAACTTTCCCATATAAGGTTTGGGGGTTTGAAACCGCCGACCTTAGAGGCTGGAGGCGAGTGTGTTACCACTGGGTTTTGGTTTTTATGTCCCATTTACAGCCAGGGTCATATTGGGATAGGTCCTCAGCATTTGTCACTTGTGAGAGTCGAAACCACAGATACGACGTCTGTGATTAGATGCCAAACTTGCTAACCCACTACGCCACTGTGCACCTTGAGACTATTTTAATTCCCATATATTTCAATGACCAGTAAGGTACTTTACACAAGGGAACCACTCCCAATGCTTACACAATTTGTATAACAATGTGTAATCTCTCTGTTGGCCATTAGGTACACAGAAATTGGGAAATCTTATTAATTCTTGGTAACAACAGAAGGATGGACTACTCTGACCCACTGGCTTTATTAGGTTGTTACATTTTATAGATGACATTTTAGATTCTCAAGCTGAGTCCTGAATAAAGTATAAAGTAAAATTTCACATCCTTTACTGTAATTATGTAAGTATCTAAGTTTAATCTTAAACACAAATTAAACACTTCATTTTGGTTCTTTCATTGATATTCGACTGACAATATCCATTTTCCTGTAAATACGGCTGCAAGACTTCTTTACGTAAACAGAACAAATCCACGGTACTGAGTCCAGATTTCCACTTTAAGTAGTTAGATAGGTTTATTTATACAATACAATACAAACATGCAGGGCAATATGCTGCGATATATGACAACATAAAACATTCAAATATCTTTTTAATAATTATTATTTTATTCCTTACCTTGCACACCTCCTATAGGTTTTTACAGAAAATATAACACACCATTGAAAATACATATTAAACAGTGTTTACACAGTATTTGCATTAAAAAATTTAAAATGAAATCAAAATTATTAAGATTGTGTACGTACACAATAAATGTAGACATGAAAGTACTTTTCAATTCTGGACTTCTTGCTCTATATCAATATAGTTATTTATTTATAGTTTTTTTTTCTCAAGTTGAGGACATGAATGTTTACTTTCCGTGATTTCCAGTAGGCCTTATGGAGTTTGAAATATTAGGTACCTGCCACATTTTGCTGAATCGAATAACAACTTTAAACTGTTGATATTTTTCAGAACCAGTTCTTCACAATGCGAAGCAAGTTTCACTTGTTTCTACTGCAGCCAAAGGAAAAGCAAAATGTATAAATTCTGTTAACATTATTTTTGTGTTGTGTATAGTTCTTAATAATACTCCATTCACACTACAGGCAGTATCCCCCGCGGTAGTCTGCATTTGGTAAAATGCCCCTGCCCTGCAACTACTGTCCGAGGGTCTTATATAACCTTGTGACACAGTAGCGAAACCTTGATTACCTTCTTAAAAAATTCCGCGTCTGACATCGGAACTGTGGGCATGCCCAGACGAATGCAATCATGCACAGATGAATTTCTTGCTACGGTAACTGAAGGTTAGTCCACCGTGTATATAAAGTTGTGGCTCAGTTGCCGTTTGGTGTAACACAGTGACATAGGGTGAGTGGAGGTAAATAGTAGACGTTTCGCCACTATGTCACAAGGTCACATGCAAACCTCGGGACGGTAGTTGAAGGCCAGGGGCATTTTACCAAATGCGGACTACTGCAGGGGGCAATACAGGTAGTGTGAATGCTAGACCAAATCTCGGAACATAAGAGACATCCATGGAGGCTGATCTACCGCCTTGGAAAACCTGTAACCACAGGACGCACTGCCTGTAGTATGAATGGGGCAGAAGACTCAAGCAATAACCTTAATTTGTTCATGGAGTAACTGCTACCATTTGTGGTTAACTAGCCGGTTAACTATTTCTGATGTATAGCATAGTGAGGTTACTTTTGGTATTGTGATGACTTCTCTACTTACAGGTGGAAAAACGATGTTTCTTGAGATTTCGTGGTAGTCTGCATTCCTCTCTTTCACCTGTGACTGTCCGGCCGCAAAGTGACCACAGATAAAACACATGGATGTGCTGTGGAAATTGAAACGAATGGCGACCCCACCCTTGTTACCAGCAGCGCCACCTAGGCCAGTTTTCACATTGTCCACTCCGACATCACTGAAAAAATAATTGAAGCAATGATCTTATAAAATCATATGTGAAGAATAAGAACAGTTAAAATAATATATCATATATCGATATTTCAATATTGATCTGTAATATTTCTGGGACAGCACATATTTTATAACATTCCATGAATAATTTTTGTAATATTAAAACATTTCTTACAGATATATGAGTAAACTAGAATAGCACCAGTTCAATGTAATATATCCCCAGATGGGACTTGATGAAGTGCAATGAAGGTCTAGAAGCAATAAGAAGGAAGATACAAAGCTTTATTCATTTCCTTTTTATTCATTACAAGCTGACCCTGTACACACTTTGTTTTTAAGGATTCAATATGGTGTCATCTCTCCTTCTCAGCTACCTAAGTTTGTCGCTTACCCAAGTTTGTCACTTACATTTTTTAACAGTATTAAAACCTCTTCACAATTGTCTTTCTTTGTAATGTCATATATTATCGTTATAGGCATTTCTTGCATTTATTTCAGTGTCAGTATTGAATGTCCTTGACAGTTTTTAAGAGGGGTGATGAACATGGGTAGGCGACAAACTTGGGTAGTTAAGCAGTACAACTGAAAAAAAGGTATAATTGTGAGGCTTCCGTTGATATCTGATGCTTTGAAAAGATTAACAGCCCATGATTCCTGGTTGTTTTGTCATTCCCAAATGTTATACCAAGCGAGATAGAAGACATTTTTGTATGTAGACTCCACTTGCCCTTGAGGCAGTGGGTCAAAGGTCAAATCTAACACCATGAAAAGATTTCTGGGCAATGATTTTCCATAGGTTGTTTTCACATTCCAAACCCCTACGACCAATAATAACTAGATTGGGCCAACTCGGCGCCAACATATCCCCAGACAGGTCATCACTCATGCCACAGGTTTTGATCGGGAATTTTTTATGTAAGCCATTTGTTGTATGCCACAAATCTTGGGAAAAGTTATATGAACTTCAGCACATCAATCTACTAAATTTATATCTTCCCAAGGAAGATGGTGTATCCCCAGACGCCGAATACATAACTCAACAGAGCATATTTTCAATCTTCCTGCAATGATAACTCTGAACCTATTTTCAAAGTATTTAAATGATTGATGATTGAATGTCCATTCCAAATTAATAATCCCAAAAGAGCATATCTGTTTCTATATTTGCTGACAAATAAAATATTATTTCTAACTCAACTCATCATACTTTTCAATCTTCCTGCAAAGGGTGACTCTGAACCTATTTTCAAAGTATTTAAATGATTCATAATCCCAAAAGCGCATATCTGTTTCTATATTTGCTGACAAATAAAATATTATTTCTAACTCAACTCATCATACTTTTCAATCTTCCTGCAAAGGGTGACTCTGAACCTATTTTCAAAGTATTTAAATGATTCATAATCCCAAAAGCGCATATCTGTTTCTATATTTGTTCACAAATAAAATATTATTTAAAAATTATATATTATTTATATTATTATTTTATTATATTATTTTTAGAATTTGCATTGTTTTTCAGTTATTCATTTCCTCAATTCCTATATATGTGGTCCATATATATGCAACCTAAATATGTGACACAATCTCAGTTCTGACTCCCCTTTGTCTTATTAGATAATGAAGCAAACCCCATCTCCCAACCCCACCCCACCCCTCTCCCCTTCTCCACACCTCTCTCACTGTTACAGAAGATCTTCAACCCCACTGAAAAGTCTGGTTCTTTGTTTCTCATTTGATATCATTCAATACCATTGTTTATTTAGTGTCACTCAATAGCTGGAGGTCCCAGAGGTGGATGGGGGGTGGGACTAAATACAGCACAAATGGTAAACAAACAAAAGGGGTAATCAAATACAAAAAGCTCAGTTAATCTTATCACTAAAATAAAATCAAATATATAAATAAGGAATGTCCAACAGGAAAATTATATACCTCCAGAATTAAATATAAATTATCAAACCACAAGAACAGATTTATAATAATAAGTCAGAATTGAGAATTTTAAGAATGTGATTATCAACTGAAATGAGTTAGTAACTGTAGGAACTGTGTCAAAATTAACTGAGGCAAACTGAATAAAACTGGGCTAGTTGAGGGTTACAAATCCCCTATTTTTACTACATAAGGGTATAATTTCATTAATATTGGACTTATAGCTCACCAGAAAATAACAGTGTCCATTTTGCCTACTTGAATATGTTTAACCAGTTTCATTTTAAAAAGTTAAAAACTCAGCAAGTAGAGAGATAACACACAAAAATAAGTACTTAAAAGCCTAAGATAGCCATAACATTATTAATAAAAATTTAAATAGACAGGCACTTCCTTTGAAAAATTCAAAGATTTCAGCTCTATGACCCACATAGTTCGACAGTTACAGGGCTTTAAAGTGGTATAATATCCATAAACTGGGTCTCTGTGGGCATTTTACAATTGTTAAAGAGATCTTAGCAATTAAACTACAGAGCTGAAACTTTTTGGGGGACAAACATAACAAAAAAAAATTATATATAATACAGTTTAAGACCTGTCACACTAAGCATTTCCAAATAACAGGGTAAAATACGGAAAAAAATGTCAAAAAAGGTCACTTGGGTGAGTGTTTATGGCCCTCATACACAGGTTAAATGTCTACTAAAATTTTCGGCATATGTAAAAAGGACATAATAATGCATTCCCAGATGGGATTTCAGCTCCATCAATCACATAGTTTAACAGTCACAGGGCTTAAAGGTGGCAAAAAGTCCAAATATTGGGTCTCTGTGGGCCTTTTAGAGATCTCGATGTGGCCTTCAAATTAAAGCTTCAGATTTATAATCTGTCACATACTAAGATTATACATAGAATATATATCTAATAAAGTTTGAAACTTCTCAGACTTACCATTTCCAAGTTACAGAGCAAAATATGTGAAAAATGTCTTAAAAGGGTCACTCGGGTGGGTGTTTATGGTCCTCATACACAGTTTAAATGTCTACTTGAAGCCATGATTTTTGGCACATGTAAAAAGAACATAATAATGTATTCCCAGATGAGATTTCAGCCCTATCAGTCACATAGTTTAACAGTCACAGGGCTTAAAGGTGGCAAAAAGTCCAAATACTGGGTCTTTGGGAGCCCGTCAGAGACCTCAATGTGGCCTTCAAATTAAAGCTTCAGACTTAAAATTTGTCACATACTAAGATTACACATAGAATATGTATCTAATACAGTTTGAAACTTCTCAGACTTACCATTTCCAAGTTACAGAGCAAAATATGTGAAAAATGTCTAAAAAGGGTCACTCGGGTGGGGATTTATGGTCCTCATACATGGGTTAAATGTCTATTAAAGGCCTAAATTTTGGAGTACATACAAGAAAAACATATTGATATATTCTCAGATGATATTTCACTTAGATGAGAGACATTGTTTGAAAGCTACAGTGCTTGAAGGTGGCAAGAAGTCCATAAATTGGGTCTCTGTGGGCAATTTTGAGACCTCAAGTCGGCCTAACAGGTAAACCTACAGCCTTTAAATTTTTCACAGACAAGGATTACATATAAGAGTTACACCTAGAGCAGTTTGAGACTCATCAGAATTACCACTTCCAAATTATAGGGCAAAATATGTTAAAAATCTAGGAAAAAAGTCCTAAGTGGGGTCTTTATGGGCCCCAAACACAATTTTCTCCTCAACTTAAAGTCTTGATTTTCGGCACATGTACTAAGAATATATTAATGTGTTCTCAGGTAAAATTTAAGCCAGATATGCCTCATAGTTTGTGACCTAGAGGGCTCTAAGTGGTCAAAAGTGCAATTTCTGACCTTAAGGTGGCCATAAGTTCTTTATTATTTGGAGTTTAAGGTCACCTTAAAATAGGGATCTTCCTTTGGGCATCCTTAACATGTGTACCAAGTTTGAAAAAAAAATATTAATTGGTTTTTGAGTTATCGCGTCCACAAGAAAATTTCTATGGCGGCGGCGGCGCGACGGACCTGAATCCAATATATCCCCGACTTTCGTCTGGGGATATAATAATAAGAACAAGATATACTCTTCCAGCTTTTTTAATGGGACCCCTCATGACCCTGAACCATTGATCAAAAGTCAAATCTCACCTTTCGAAAAGATTCGGACTATGACTTTTTATAGGTTGTTCTAACATACCTAAACTGCAGGATCAAAATTAAGCAAAATATAATTAAAAGCATTTTTGGTATATAGACTCCACTTGACCTTGAAGCAGTTCTCAAAGGTTAATGTAACTCTTGAATTTTGACGGATACTGCATTTTAGAATGGATGGATTCTGTATCTGTTTGTTAGATTATACATTATAATAATTATACAATATCCAGTCCGGGGATGCACTGCATCAAATTCATGCAAATTCTAGTTTTACACAGTTTTACAGTTGTAGGTTGCCTTCATAAAAAATACGGGAATATCCACCAGAGAGTAGCGTATACTTTTGTCAATTATGGTTTTGTATTTGTTCACGAAACCACAAAAACAAACCAGGAAGTGGATTAATACTTCTTGGTTCATGAAAAACAAATCAAAAACAATTTTGATCAAATCAAAAACAATTGTAAAAGTATGTCAATTTTCAGTTGAAATAAAGGAAGTGAACAAGTGAATTATGCTATTTTTGTTAAAAAAAGGAAGCAGAAATTAAATTTTAACAAAGCCTGGGGTATTTTGTTTCATGCTATATTAATCTTAAATGTGTGTGCACGAGAGATAATTCTGACATGGAAGCCATGATTTCAATAGATATTAAAAGCAAAATTATGTAAAACAGAGTAATGACTGAGGAATTCACCACAGCATATTTGACCTTGAAGGAATACTCAGGGTGAAATATAAACACATCAAAAGACTCCTAATGACAGATTTCCCGTAGGTTGGTATCACATCCCAAAACTCCAACAGCAACTAGACCTACGCATCGGAGAACCGATACAAATTTGTATCCACCGGAAAGACAACTCACCAAAGCCAGTGAACCATCATTTGACCTTGATAGAGGGGCCAAAGGTCAAATCTGACCACATTGGATGTATTCCCAGCCCTTGATATTTTACAAGTTGGTTTCACATTGCAAACTTCTAGGATCAATAACAGGCGATTTATAAAAACTTTTAAGATTGGCTGTCCTCATTTGACCTTGAAGGAGTCGCTCAAGGTCAAATCTGACCACATCAGAAGATTCCCAGCCTAAGATTTCCTATAAGTTGGTTTCACATTGCAAGCCTCTAGGACCAATAATAAGCGAGTTATAAGCACTTTTAAGTTTGGCTATCCTCATTTGACCTTGAAGGAGGGGTCCAAGGTCAAATTTAATCACATCAGAAGATTCCCAGCCCATGATTTCCTATAGGTTGGTTTAACATTGCAAACCTCTAGGACCACTTAATAAGGGAGATATAGGCACTGTTAATGTCTGCTAGGTGGGGTACTTTGGCACT
Organism: Sabellastarte sp. h YS-2021; assembly: GCA_964017235.1. Lineage (NCBI taxonomy): Eukaryota > Metazoa > Annelida > Polychaeta > Sabellida > Sabellidae > Sabellastarte > Sabellastarte sp. h YS-2021. Next base: position 78,697,646 of record OZ024934.1, on the reverse strand, counting down.
CCGTGGATGACCTTGAATTAAGAGCTTCAAGGTCAAATGTCTGCAAGGTTGTATAGGACATGTATATCCGTTATACATATCACCTATGAAGAGATTCAACCTTCGACCTATGACAACCAGCCAATAGAAAAAGGTAGATAATTTTCAAAGAAATCCCCACTTCGGCCATCTTGTTTTTCAGAATGAGACTAACTTCAGTCCCAGAGAAGCTTACCCCCAAATGAAGATATCCTGCAAATATGGTGAACCTAGCTGGTGTAGTTTTCCTCCGAGAACATTAACGTCGAAAATCTCTCTACTGCGGTAGCGTAGCGAATGCTAAACCAAAGTATCCACTGGATATCTCCGGTGGATACAAAAATAAGCAAGTTATAAGCACTAACTTTGGCTACCCTTATTTGACCTTCAAGGAGAGGTTCAAAGTGAAATCTAACCTCCATCAAAAGATTCCAAGATCATGAACTGATGCTGACATCTTAAACTTCTCAGATCAATTATAAGAGAGATATATGCACTTCAAAGTTTGAAATAAATTGGCTACATGGGAGGCATGACCTTGAATAGCAAGCTTTAAGGTCAAGCTTTAAGGTCACACATAATTGATGAAGGGATTGAACCTACTACTTAGGAGAACCAGTCAGCAGGAAAAGGTAGGTAAAGTTCAAAAAGGATGAGGGCCATATTGTTTTCAAAAATTAGGCTAAATTCTGCTGCAGCCAAGTTTACCCATCACTGAAGATATCTTGAAAATGTGATGAAACTAGTACTTAGTCTAGGTTTCCCTAAGAGAATTAATAGTCAAAATACTTTTCCTAAACTAGAAATTCCTATACATCAGGGCTAACTTCAAAATTCAATCGGTAGTATTGATATTCATTAACATTTATTATGCCGATCAAGCCCCCCAAAATTTCTATTTACTTATATACATCACCAATTTACGAATTTCTTCCAGAATGTGTTCAATACCAAACAACAATAACAGAGAATAATGTTCTAAGTCATCACTAGCCAAGCAGTAATCAGACTGTGAGCTTGCATAGTATTTATAATCAGCACACTATCTCCATGTACCACAGGACTCAAAGCACTGTGTGACCCATCCAACTGAACAAGTACAGTCCCAGCTCTCAAGTTAATGAAAATCCCCAAACTGAAGGAAAGAGGCTCAAGGATGACCATTTATCAACGTCCTTGGGGTTCTTTAGCCTGCCACTGGGCATAGGACCCACTGACAGAGGACCGCCATTTTAAGTGGTCATCTGAGCCACTATGTATCTGCCTATATCTGGGTTTGAACCCATGTCCTCTGTGTTCCCAGGCCATTGTGTTACCCACTGGGCCACAGTGGCACACAGTTATCTTTTATATTCAACAAAAGTGGCGTAAGTTATTATTACAGTTGTAGATTCTGTGACAAATTTTAAATTGCAAATTTATCGGATATGAGTCAACAGTGACTTTGGATGGCAGTAAGCTTCTTTTTTTGCCAAATCAATATTATGAAGAAATGAATAATGCTCGGTTCACTTTTTTTTTACTAGAAGGGGATTTATAATTACACAAAACATACTAACTTCTGCGGAAATAACTTTAAAAATACTAGTCAGGCATTTCCCCCAGATTGTTTATGAAAAAATGATTGGATAAAGGGGAATTTTGAAAGCTGCTTTTAATTTTTCATATTTCATCATATCATATTTCTTATCATTTATGAAAAAGGTTAAATTTGTTCAAGACTAACTTGTACCCATCCTGAAAGATGTCATTAACTTTTAAAATACCAGCATCTTTCCAATGATTACATGTACATTCTTTGTCAAAAGTTTGTTTATCTGTTGTAAACAATTAAACAATGACAAGGATAAAGTTTTGTATCATTCTGTTTTTTATATGCATGACAGGTTAGTACACGCTTTTCTAGGAATCACTTTTTTTCATTTCATTTTTTTTTTGTCTCCAGACTTTGACCAGTTATGGCGCAGTATGATGAGTATCTGTCTCTTCACTGAAGTCAAGCAGCAATGGGCTACATTAGTACTGGGATGGGTGACCACTTCAGTGCACTACTGCTGTCTCTCATGGCTATGCGGCTTGCAATAGTAGACAGAAACCCCTTTTGGCCTTGTTATTAAAGATTTCAGAAATTTTAAGTCACATTAAAAATTCTGTCAGATCTTTCCATTTAGATTTGATGCCATTGTAAAAATTGTTTGGTTTCAAATATACTGGTGCCGCGCTCTGTAACGCCCATGGGCAATGTGACAAAATATTTGCAAAAGTTGGGGATGGGCGTTTATGACCATGAAAACCAGCAAGGCGTTTCGAAAAAAATAACCCGAATTTAGGGAAACCACGTTTTAACACACACCGACTGGAAGTAAAATTTGCGGTTGGTAAACAAATCTTGATGCAATAAAAGTTGACATAACTGCTAAAATTAGGAAAATTTTGCTGAAAATGGATATAAATTAATCATATTTCACCGATTATTGGGTTTATATGGAGACAGTTTACCTCGAAACAACATATTAGCAATTTATGAGCGATAACGTAAGATTGTGGATGGGCGCTTTCAAAAGCATGAGTGTTATAGAGTGCGGCTACGGTATTTTGTCAAAATCCTTTTTGGATCACCTAATTTAATTGAAAGTAACACTGAAGCTTTGGACACAAGATTCTTATTGTTGTTCTATACAAAATTAAAATTTTCTGGTCTTATCTTGTTATACACGAGTTACTTAATGGTAGGACTGAGTCTTATTGCAGGATATGGAGCAAAATTACAGATTTTATTATGGTTACTTTTCCCTTTAAAGTTAATTTTCTGGAAAACCATGAATTGATAACAGATGTTATGACATAAAGTTTGGTACTTGTGATCAAAGAGACAATTTTAGCAGATCATAAGCAAACAAGATACCAAGTTCTATAAAGATTGTGTTGTCCATATTATACCCCATCTTAGTATTTTCTAGATTGGTGCATTTGTTTTCATCAATTGTTCAAACTGTGTATGATTCATTTAATCTCAGGCCAGAATATTTGTAGAGATTATCAAAATATCTAAAGCAACTTTTACTGAATTTAAGTCAGACAAGAAAAGTGTTTGTCATCTACAGGTTGACATAATTTGATTGCATATTTATTAAAACATATAAAAACTAACCAACCAAATCTTCATCTTCTAGCCAAAGATGATGCACAGTGTGGCTTTTAAACTAGCTGATTAATACAATAAAATGATCTATTTTTCCAATTTTGAGTGTATGTTTAGAGAATCTAACAGTTCTGTTATCAATGAGGATTTTTGAAGATCAATGATTTCCTGTTAGAAGCGAGTTGAACTCAAGTTGAACTCGAGTAAATGAATAAAATTAACAATAAAACTAGACTAAGGACGCATCTGTGGCCAGATGCTGGATGTATCCACCGACAAAGGCCAACTAACATAGTTTAGAAGATAAACAGCATTTTTCATTAATAAGCAAGCTGAAAGCACTTTTAAGTTTGGCTACCCTTATTTGACCCTGTAGCAGGGGCCCAAGGTGAAGTCTGACCACATCAAAAGATTCGCAGCCCATGATTTCCTATAAGTCGTTTTCACATTGCAAACCTCTAGGACCAATAATAAGCAGGAGGGGCCCAAGGTCAAATCTGACCACATGAAAAGATTTGCAGCCCATGACTTCCTATAAGTTGTTTTCATATTAATGAGTTATTTGAGAAATACTGGCTATCTGCAATACTTCTAGAGATAATTTGCATTTACTCATTTTGAGTAGGTGAATAATTAGCTACGGGTCTGAAACTTCACCAAGTGAAAGCTCTCTCAAAAGTAGGCGAATAAGTTATTTGAGAAAAATTGGCTATGTACAATACTTTTAGAGATAATTCGAATTTACTGATTTTCAGTAGGTGAGTAATTACCTACGGGTCTGGAACTTCACCATGTGAAAGCTCTCCCAAAAGTAGATGAATGAGTTATTTGATAAGAATTGGATATCTGCAATACTTTTAGAGATAATTAGCATTTACTCATTTTGAGTAGGTGAATAATTAGCTACAGGTCTGAAACTTCACCAAGTGAAAGGTCTCCCAAAAGTAGGTGAAGGAGTTATTTGACAAAAATTGGCTATCTGGAATACTTTTAGAGATAATTTGCATTTACTCATTTTGAGTAGGTGAGTAATTACCTACGGGTCTGAAACTTCACCAAGTGAAAGCTCTCCCAGAAGTAGGTGAAGGAGTTATTTGACAAAAATTGGCTATCTGCAATACTTTTAGAGATAATTTGCATTTACTCATTTTGAGTAGGTGAGTAATTACCTACGGGTCTGAAACTTCACCAAGTGAAAGCTCTCCCAAAAGTAGGTGAATGAGTTATATGAGAAAAATTGGCTATCCGCAATACTTTTAGAGATAATTCGCATTTACTCATTTTGAGTAGGTGAGTAATTACCTACAGGTCTGGAACTTCAGCATGTGAAAGCTCTCCCAAAAGTAGGTGAATGAGTTATTTAAGAAAATTTGCTATCTGCAATACTTTTAGAGAAAATTGTAAATTTTAATTACTTAAATGTAGCTTTTATAAGCTACAAGCTTACCATGTGGGACTTAATGCTGTTCTCGGGTTGCCACACCCGGGGCCAACGTCTTAGAAAAAAAGACAGTTCTTGTTAGCCACCGGATACACTGCTAGTTGTCGTCACGTGATAACCTCTGACCTCTCGCCCTACTTTCTCGTTGAAATTTTCTAAAACCTACCCCTCAGCTGTAAACAGCGGGGAGGCAGGGTGGGACTCTTCTAAGTCCCACATGGTAAGCTTGTAGCTTATAAAAGCTACATTTAAGTAATTAAAATTTACAATTTTATTACGCTACAATAGCTTACCATGTGGGACTTAATGCTGAATTCAACCGCCCGGTGGCGGGATTACAGCTGAGACTGGAAGATATGTCATTTTTTCTAAGATTTTGAATTAATATGTATAGAATAGTGCCAGAAATACCAGTCTGAGTCCCATTTACAGTGCCCCAATCCCGAAGACCGGGCCTGTAACGAGCCAAAAACCTAAATAAAATGAGAGACAGTGCTGAAACTGTCTAGATGTTTGATTGTAGGACGGAAGTGCAGCAGTGCTCACTTCGAGGTCTAAGGGTCCCTGAGGGCCCATCACTAGTGACTGACCAACCCATGGTTGGACATCTCATAAATTTTTACAACCTGAATATGAGATTAATGACAACTAAATAAGTCCTTAATAGAAGTTACTTGATAACTGAAAAACAAAAATGACCTTACCCGTAACATCTTGAAGGTAAAGGAATACCTAGATCCTGGGAGAGACTCCTGAAGACTTGGTTGTAGCGGATGTGCCCCCCCCCCCTTTTTCTTTCCGAGGACAACTGATCTGAGGGGAAGGATCTAGGACTTGTTGTGCCGCCACTACGGGTCCCAGATACATATCGTTGTCGGTGTCCGACCAAGTAAGGTCTTTTAGGTAAAAATTTGTAAATGTGTTGTGAGCTTTCCAGTGACAGGCTTGCATGATTTGGTCCACCGATACCCCACCGTAAAAGGCCTTAGAGGCCGCGAAGGCCCGGATGTCATGCGCTTTGACTTGGACCAAGACCAAGGGTTGTTGATCTGCTTGTTTGTAACAAAGTAGGATGGTTTGTTTCAACCATGAAGAGAGAGTAGCGGGTCTGATGTCTGAGGTATGTCCTTTCTTAAAGGAGATGAAAAGGAGAGAACGAGACCCTCTCAGGTCTTTTGTTCGGTCCAAATAAAACCTCAGGGCCCGCGCGGGACACAGGGTCCTGTCTTCTTTAGATTGTCTATCTACAATGGTAGTCAAAGCAGGAATAGTCACCGGAGATACACTTTGAGAACCTTCTCTTGCTAGGTGGTATTTGGCTATGAAATCAGAAGAAGGGAACAAGGCAACCTTTTCCCATCGGCCTAGATTAGATACTTGTTTGCGACCCAGGCATGGATTTCGCTGCGGCGGTTGCCGGAGGCCAAAGCTAGCAAGAAAGCAGTTTTAGAGTAAGATGTTTGAGGTCTGTGTCTTTCATGGGCTCAAATGGTGCTTTTGTGAGCTCGGTGAGGACAACAGAAAGGTTCCACTTGGGTAAATTTCTGGAACTTTTGGGACGATCCCTGTGAAAACTGGAGAGTAACCTATGAAGGTCTGCATTGTGTGCAACATGTTAGGCCGTTGGGCCCAAAGTGTTAACGATTGCTGTCCTGTAACCATCAAAGGTCGAGGGGCGCCTGTTTAGGTCTTGGTACAGGTACATGAAAAAATCTGAGATTTGTTTCACAGATGGAGTGGAGAAATCCACCGAATTTTCTCTGCACCATTTTTCAAATAGGGCCCACTTTGATTTGTAGATGGTCCTTGTTGAAGACCGCTGAGGGGCAGCAATTCTCTCTGCCACTTCCACAGAGAAGCCTTGTTCTTGGAGCTGTCCGCTCCTAGACACCAGGCGTGGAGGTTCAGGTGCTGGGGGTTGTTGTGGAACACATACCTGTGGGACTGTTTGAGTAGGGTCGTTGACACTGGGAGTTGTAGTGGGATCTCTGTTGAGAGCTGCACTAGGTCCCAAAACCAGGGCATCCCTGGCCAGCCTGGGGCTATTACGATGATCAGGCAATAACATTGCCTGATCTTTTGGATCACCTTGTGAAGGAGCCGTAGGAGGGTACGCATAGGCCGTGAGGTTGGTCCAGTTTATGTTTAGAGCATCTATGTCCCAGGCCCTTGGGTCTGGGATAGGAGACACGTACAGTGGGAGCTTGTGGTTCAGGTGAGTGGCAAATAAGTCTACATGAGGTGTGAACCACTTCTGGCAGATCTGTTTGAACACCTGTGGGTGCAGAGACCATTCTGTTGACTGCACTTGGTTGGACCTGGACAGTAGGTCGGCCATCACATTCAGGCACCCTAGAACGTGCCTGGCTTTCAATGTTATGAGGTAGTGATGGCCCCAGGTCATGATCTTCCACAGGAGAGCGCACATCTCTGCTGAGTGTGTTCCTCCTTGTTGTTGATGTAGGCTACCACTGTTGAGTTGTCCATCGCAACTAACACTGTTTGATTCTGGCACTGGTCCTTGAAGTCTCGAAGGGCCAGGGAGACCGCCTTCAATTCTAGGACATATATGTGTAGCCTTTTTTCCCGATCTGACCACAGACCTTTTGAGGAATTTTGGTCTAAGTGAGCGCCCCAACCTTCGTTTGAGGCGTCGGTAAAGAGTTGGATACTGTGGTCTTTGGGATGAAGGTCTGCGCCTTTCATCATGTTTGAGGGATTTTGCCACCAATCTAGGTGGGCTGCAATGGCTTCTGTCCAAGGAAGGAGGTTGTCCAGCGACTGAGGATATCTCCAGTGCTCCTTGAGATGAAACTGAAAGGGCCTCATGTGAAGGCGTCCCTCCGGGACCATTTTCTCCGTTGAGGCTAGCAACCCAATAGGCGACATCAAACATCTTGCAGTCAAAACACGTTTTGACTTGAGGAGTAGGATCAAATCCTGAAGTTGAGCCATCTCTCTTGAGTGGGTTTTACAAGGGCTGAATCTAGGTGGTATTCGTAGCCCAGAACGAAAAACACCTGAGTAGGTTTCAGTTCTGATTTTTCCTGATTAATTATCCACCCCAAGGACTGAGTTAGGTCTACCACTGCCTGTGTGTTCACTTGGGCTTCCTCCTGAGACTGGGACCTGATCAGCCCGTCGTCCCGGTATTGGTGAATTCTGAGTCCTCTTGAGAGGGCCATTAGTTTCACTTCCTTTACGATCATTATAAAGACCTGGGGGGCTGTGGCTAGTCCGAATGGGAGGGAGGTGAATTGGAACACCTGTGACTTGTAGCAAAACCTTAGGTATTTCCTTGAGTTTGGATGGATGGGGATGTGTAGGTAAGTGTCCGACAGATCTATCGACGATACCCACTCCCCTGGAATCAGGGAGGTCCTGATGGACCCTGGAGTTTCCATTTTGAACTTTTCTACGTGTAGAAAAGGGTTGAGCCTGTTTAGGTCTATGACTGGCCTCCACCTTAGGTGAGGCTTGGTACTAGGAACAGGCGACTGTAAAACCCGAGAGATTTTACATTTTCCACCCTTTCTATTGCGTTCTTTGACAGAAGAGACTGGATACAGAGGCCAGGACTTGGTCTTTGAAGGGCCTTGTATTCTGACCGGGTCAGGAGTCTGACTGGACTTGGATTGAAAAGAATGACAGGATTTGTTTGCCAGTCTTATCTGAAAGAACGGAGGAGAACTCCTACTGGTGGACTGAGTGAGGCTGGAGGAGTCATTGGGGGGGGAAGGGTTTTTATGCCCTCGTCCCCTGGAGTGGGTCGAATGACCTTGGAGCCTCGGCTACTCGATTTCCCCCCTACCTGGGGAAAACGATGGATACTGCTAGGGATGGAATGACCCCCATTGGGGTGGTTCCTGTAGGAGCCTCAGATGTGGGGAATTGGAAAGGGTTGATTAATAGGGCCTAAACCCTAATGTTATTACAGGTGCCTTGATGAGGGACTCCGGTCCCTCCTAAAGTAGTTGTGAATGGGGAACTTTAAGATCTAAAGATCCAGTATCTCACCTGAATTCACCATACCCCTCCTGACTACTTATATGCACCATGGAATTGAGTTTGACCTGTCTGGTAGTAGCCTTGCTACTGTCTTAACATATATATATATAACCAGGTTGTATTCAGAAAAAACCTAGTGAAGAGCAGCCTGAAGCTCAACTCTTGCTGACCAGAAGGGGAGGAGGGGCTTATCCAAGGAGGCCCCTAAGGAGATACAAATTTGAAAACTTGTTCCATTTTAAGGGAAATTAAACGGCCCAAGTACCTGTTGGCCTAGTAAATCATTCAGAGTCCAGACTGAGGAGGATCTAGGCATAAATTCCCTGGGGGCAGGGAGGTTCAAAAAACTGCCTAAGTTTCAATGTCCTCAAAAATTGGTTAGGGTGAAGTCAGGCAACCTACTTCCCTAAAATACAGAGCCAGGACTGAATGAAGGACCTTGTTTAGCAGGCCTCTTGGGCTTGAGGACTTGGACTTGAACTTGGACCCAAGCCTCCAATAGGTGATATTTACTGCCAGGCTGGTGAACTATTAGTCCAAGTTTTATTTATTTATTTATTTTTTTTTTTTTGTGTAAGGATTGTTAGTGTTCTGAAATGGAATCAACATCCGGACATCAGAGTAGATGATCCAATCATCCGAGGATCAGATCTACATACAATCCACCAAGCATTAGATTTCAGATGATCCGAGAGATGCAATGAAAACCGAGTATCAAATCATACTTGGGTGAATAGAAGTTGCGATTACTGCATCCGATTCTCGGATGCATTAAAATCTCGGATGAACTAAGATCTTATCTGAATTAAAGCAGGGATCTGATCCACCCTGGAGAAAGAAGTTGGATATTATAATTTCTATGTAAGCTTTCCTTAAGGTAAGCTTCCAAGGAAGCTTTGACTTTTCTTCTTTGAAGGAACTACACAACTAGATTTACGTAAGTAAATCAACTGTGACACAAGGTCACCTGTCCCACCCGCCTCACTGCAGGTAGGGCTAGTTGTGAGATAATGAAAGCAGAAATTACACAGAATTTTATTAAATAACATAGAATCTAAAAAACAAGTAATTATAATTTAAAACTTGGTTTTGTGGAGGCAAAACGCGGCGACCAACAAGAATATTTAAAAATTATTCTTGTTCGAGAGGTGAACCCCGTAGTTAGTGATAGGTGTGCATGCGCACAACACATTGTTGGTTGGACTTTAGCGAGAGATCCTCATTTAATTTTTGGTCCCCTATGAAAACAAACTTGTGAGGGGAGGAAGGGTGGGTCTGTCCTTGTGAGGATAAGGTAAGTATTTAACTTACAAAAAGTTAAATTACAATAAAATTTGTTACATTTTATTGCGTAAAATAGCCTTACCTTATCCTCACAAATGCTTGATTCCAACCCTAACATGAGGAGGGGTTTGTTTTGAAACCTCCCTGTTAATAGACTATGGGGTTCACCATAAAAGCATTTGAAGGAGAGGATAAGATAAGCTTAAAAACGCTACACTAAGATTACTCATTACTGTGAAAATCTGTGAAGATAAGTAATGAATGCTAACCTCATGAATATTCATGATGCACTGTTGTTGTTGACACTTGATTCAATTGGTATGTGCCATCTTACAGCTACCCATCACCGATTAACTGAATGGTCGGGGATGGCTTCCTGGGTCCCTCGAGCAAGATGCTGTCATCCACCAGAAAGGCACCCCCAAACTGACTTCTATGGCTCCTTAAATACAGTCATGGGGCCATCTGAAAAAAGAAGACAAATGTCAGTACAAGCTACTGGTATGGCTGAAGACATGTAAGTATGTAGAACATATGAAAAAACATGGAAAACATACTCAAAAATTCACCACATGTTGAGCAGAAACCACTGGGCCTAACTTGAAATCTGATTGGTCGGTGGACTGCCAAGCTACATCCTTCAAATAAAAAGTGGTAAAAGTGTTGTGGCTCTTCCAAAAACAAGAGCCTAGAACTTGTTCTAATGAGACCCCACCCTTAAAGGCCAAAGAGGCTGACATGGATCTTATGTCATGAGCCTTTACATGAACATTGTCGGACATAGAATCCGAAGATTGATAGGCTAAAGCAACAGTTTGTTTGATCCAAGATGAAATAGTGGATCTTTGAATATCTTTGTCAAAGCCCTCCTTAAAGGAGATGAACAAAAGATTTTTGCCCTTTCTTAGAGTAGAAGTCCTATCCAAATAGTACCGAAGAGCTCTAATAGGACACAGAGTCATATCATCAGACAGATCGGAGCTCAAAAATGGTTTTAGAGCTGGAATGACTATAGGTCTGATCAAATCTGGACCCTCAGAAGCTAACTGGTTCTTAGCCAAGAAGGCAGGAGAAGGAGAGATAGTGACCTCCCTCCAGTGAGGCTTATGTCTGAGGGAAGAGAATGTCCAAGCGTGCACCTCCCCCCTCCTTTTGCCAGATGCCAAAGCCATCAAGAAAACAGTCTTGAAAGTCAAAACCTTAAGACTTGCATCCTTCAAAGGTTCAAAAGGAGCCTTAGTCAAAGCCATAAGAACCAAAGATAGGTCCCAAGAGGGAATACCTCTATTGAGAATAGGTTTGTCCCTATAAAAGCTCGCAAGAAGTCTATTCAAGTGTATGCTCTTGCCCACTTCCAGACCAAAAGGTCCTAAATGGTCAGAAATTGCAGTTCTGTAGCCAGCAATTGTGGCAGGCTTCAAATTTTTGACAGTAAACAGATGGTTCAAAAATTCTGCTATGTCTGAGATAGAAGGCTCTGCGCTGACCTCCTTATTCTGTTGGCACCAGAGTTCAAAAATGGACCACCTTGACTCATATAATCTTCTAGATGAGGGTCTTTGAGGTGCCTTAATTCGATCTGCCACCTGCTCAGAGAATGATTCAAGTGATTCTGAGTGGTGTCTAGGTGCCAAACATGAAGATTCAGATACATGAGATTCTGATGGAACTTCTGACTGAAAGGTTGTTTTAGCAGATGAGGCCAATGAGGAAGTTGTAATGGGGGCTTGGTTGACAGATTGACTAGATCCCAAAACCAATGCATTCTGGGCCACCCTGGTGCTACTACTATCATTCTGCACCTGTAGGTGTTCATTTTCTGTATGACCTTTGGTATGAGAGCTACAGGACAAAAGGCATAGCCGTCCAGACCCTCCCAGGAGATGTTCAATGCATCTATGTTCATAGCATTTGCATCTGGGACCGGTGAGACATAGATTGGTAGCTTGTGATTCAAATTGGTGGCAAACATGTCTACCATTGGTTTGTGCCAAATTTGGCAAATTAAGGTGAATATTTGAGGATGAAGTGACCACTCTGTCTGAATTATTTTGTCCTTCCTGGAGAGACTGTCGGCTATGACATTGAGGCAACCCTGAATGTGTCTGGCTCTTATGAGTATGTTTCGAGGATTGCAGTAGGCCATGATGCGCCAAACCAGGAGACACATGTCCCATGAGTGTGTTCCCCCTTGTTTGTTCAGATAACTGACTACAGTGGCGTTGTCTGTTGCTATAAGAACCCTCTTGTCTAGGATACTGTTTTGAAAGCTTTTTAAGGCCAGAAACACCGCCTTTAACTCTAGGACATTGATATGAAGCAATTTTTCCTGATCTGTCCAATTGCCACTGACTGTCAGATTTTCTAAATGAGCTCCCCAACCCTGGTTTGACGCATCTGTGAAAATAAGGGTATTGTGTTCCTGAGGATGTAAAGGACAACCCTTTTCTAGATTTTTGGGATTTTTCCACCACTGAAGATAACTTTTCAGAAGATTTGAAACCGGAACCTTCAGGTCTAGAGACTGGGGATATTGCCAATGTGTCTTCAGGTACCACTGAAACGGACGCATGTGGAGCCTGCCCATTGGTATTGTCTTTTCTAGGGATGCTAGTACACCTATCAGGGACATAAGCGACCTTGGGGTTGTTTGTGATACGACCTCCATGTCCTGAACAGCTTTTTCTAGAATTTTCAACTTCTTTTCGGTTGGAAAGACTTTTCCCTGAATCAAATCGAAATTGTAGCCCAGAAAGTCGATTTTTTGTGTAGGTTCGAGCTCTGACTTTTCGAAGTTTATCACAAAGCCGAGATCTTGTACCACCTGAATGAGTTCTTTTGTCTGTGAACGACATTGGTGGCTGGTATTTGCTCTTAACAACCAGTCGTCTAGATACTGGTGAATACGAATTCCGCGAGACTGAAGAACAAGCTTTACTTCTTGTACGATTCGCGTGAACTCTAGAGGTGCTGTGGCTAGCCCGAATGGCAGAGCTTTGAACTGGTACGTTCGCTTGTCTACATGGAAGCGAAGCAAATGATGAGAGGCCGGGTGTATGGGAACGTGAAAGTACGCATCTTTGAGATCTATGGACACCAGCCATTCCCCTTTTGTAAGCGAATTTCGGATGATCTCTGCAGTCTCCATCTTGAAAGTCGGAACCTGCAGAAAGCTGTTCAGTACACTTAAGTCTATTACTGGGCGCCATTTTTTCCCGGGTTTTGGTACAAGAAACAATCTGCTGCAAAAACCTAGAGTTGTGCATACCTTGAGAGGGTAAATAACCCCTTTTTTGAGCATATCTTCTACGCAATCTGTGAGAAAGCGATGCTTTTCCGGTGTGCTGTAACCACTGCGAATTGTGGGAAGCACTGACTTGGGCGGATTCGATTGAGGAAATATTTGATAACCGAATCTCAAGATCTGCACAACTCTTGGATGACAATGAAGGTGTTGCCATACCTGCCAATATCTTTGCAAACGGCCTCCATGTAATAGAAGTGGGTAGTCACTTGCGTCTATTGCCTCCTCGTCTTGAAGACGATTGGTAGGGCTTCTTATTGTATCTATCTGGTTGGCCACGAAAAAATTTTGAACCAGAGGAGTAAGAGGCAGAAGAACGCCTGTCATCAGAGCGACTGTTCGACTGGAAAGACTGGCGGTTATCAGTCTTCAACCTTTTGGGGGATCTGTCCTGTTTCTTCTGTATTTGATCCAATGTAGTGGGACAAAATAAGTCTGCAGATTTGAACCCTGTTCTTCGTAATTTGTTGAAGTCGTGTTCCTGCAAGTGTGAAGCACAGACTTTCAGGATGGAATCTCTTCTGGCCAACTGTAAATTACAGGCCAATGCAATAGAGAGATCAGTGACAGACTCCAAAGCCTTATCAAGTGAACTAAGGCAGGCTGACTGCATTTGCAGGTGAGATAAAAGCTTATCAGAGTCCCTGAAAACATCTGAACCACTCTGTTGAAGCAACTCCTCCATAGAAGATGAAGTTTTGCCAATAGCCCTCATGAACCAATTGACATAAGATAAAATTTGCACACATTCTCTAGATACAGTCTCCATACTTGTATGCTGCTTGATAGGTACATGAACTGAAGATGGAATCGCCTTTGGGAAGAGAGATCTGAAGGCATCTTGACATTTGGGTGCAGAGTTCGAGAATTCTACCGTGGACGACCTGTAGATCTTCATGGGAGGCCTGTTATATTGTAAAAAATTGTCAGTGTTAACAGGACTGCACTGCAACCTCTCAGGCTCACCTTTCTTTGGGTTACCAGAAGCTTTGGCTTCATAAAAATCCCAACGCTCAACTATGGCTTCCAAAGGTGGCATGACCATGGGAAGAACTTGTTTTTTCTTTGATTCCTTGCTCTTGGAACCAAAAATTTTGGTAGGTTGGTCAGAGGATTCTTCTGGAACTTCAACCTGTAGTAAAGCTCTGACCGCAGCCAGAGTTTCCCTGTAAGTGGGATCTTCTTCAACCTCCTCATGAGGAGATGGAGATCTAAGCCTCTTGCGTGAGGAAATACTCGTAGATTCATGGACCGAGCTGACATCAGAGAACGCATCTTCACCAGATTCCAAAGCTCTAGGGCGAGGCTGGTGGGGTGTCGGCAAAGAAGATGAGGAAGACGAATTCGTCTTCAAGGAAGTAATTTGTGACTGCATATCTTCTAACCTCTGTAGAATTTTTAGCAAGGAGTCCTCTGCTACAGGCTGAGATTTCTCAGCTGTAGGGGAACGAATAGGGTCAGATTCCTGCCCTAACAAGGAGTCTTCAACCTCTTTGGACACAATAATATCTTTAGATTTCTTTTTGGACTTGGAACGAAGCTTTTTCTTCTGTTCAGAAGTGAACTGTAAACAGTTGAAGCAATTTGGAAAATTTAATAGTAATTTAAATTTTTATTAGAAATACTTACCATTTCCTAACAGTAGCTATTTGTTGGAGCCATCCAACCCAATGGCCAACGCAGAGATGCGATTTTAAGGTTATATAACCACCTTAATAAAGCCATTGGGTTACAGTAGTCCGTCCTCCCGCCAATTAGGTCACCTGACCTCCTTTGTTTACCTCATTATTTTTGTTGCAGGTAAAAGAATGACTTGCGGGGAGGCGGGAGGGAAATCCATGTGTTAGGAAATGGTAAGTATTTCTAATAAAAATTTAAATTACTATTAAATTTTCCAATTTTATAGCGAAATACCCTTACCATTTCCTAACAGTAGCTGAATGCAGCCTTGCAGGAAGGAGGGAATTCTTTTATTAAAACTTCCACCTACCAACAACAAGAAACAACATTGTGAGAACCAACAGTAAACATGACAATAGTGAAATGTACATGCAAACAGCAACACATACAATCCAACATACAACATTCAACACAACAACATACCTTTTAAATGAAGGCAGTATGCAGTTGAACACTCTCACAATGCTCTGAATCCAATAAATGCACTTGTTGAACAACATCTACTTTACAAACTGAAGTAACATCAGGTCGAACCCCACTTGGTACCACTATCAGCTGACGCGTCATAAACACCAAGTACGGTCCAAGCTACACAAACTGTACAATATATACAGGTCGACGCCGTCTATCCTGTAAAATACAGACAGATTAATAAATAATTGTACCCATCACAAAGTAAATACAAGCAGATTGGTTAATAATTGTATCCAACCCAAAGTATCAACTATTCACATATTCAAACACATAAAGTATTATACAGTTATAAAACCTACTCATAAGTTTATAACATGCTGAGCAGATACTATTGGACCCAATTTCAAGATCTGACCATTATGCCAACAGAGGTCCTTAAGGTAGAAATTGGTAAACGTATTGTGGGACTTCCAAAAGCATGCTTCAAGAATCTCACTTAAGGAAACTCCTCCTTTAAAAGCCAAAGAAGCCGCCATAGAACGAACATCATGAGCTTTGACTTGACACAACTGCTGCGTTTCAGAATCCGACTCCTCATAAGCCAAAAGTATAGTCTGTTTTAGCCAAGAAGAGATTGTTGCCCTTGAAATATCTCTGGTAAAACCCTCCTTAATAGCTACAAACAAAAGATTCTTATTCTTCCTTAAATCCTTTGTTCTGTCCAAATAGTATTTCAAGGCCCTCACAGGACAAAGAGATCTATCTTGAGTCAAACTGCTGTCCAAATGAGGTTTGAGAGCTGGAATGACTACAGGTTTAATGACAGTAGGCCCATCTGACGCCAACTGGTTCTTTGCCAAAAAGGCGGTTGATGGAGCAATAGTTACTTGTGACCAATTTTCTTTGTAACTAAGAGAAGAGAAAGTCCAAGCATGAATTTCACCTCTTCTTTTGCCTGATGCCAAAGTCAAAAGGAAAACTGTCTTGAAGGTAAGCAACTTCAATGAAGCCTTCCCCAAAGGTTCAAAAGGTCGTTTAGTAAGAGCCTGCAAAACCAAGGCCAAATCCCAAGAAGGTATGGATCTATTAACCACTGGTTTGTCTCTGTAAAAACTTGACAATAACCTATTCAACTCAAGACTTTTTGACACATCTTCACCTTTCAAACCCAATCCATCAGCAATTGCTGTCCTGTAACCAGCAATAGTCGATGGCTTGAGAGCCTTCTCCTTAAACAAATAATTAAGGAAGTTTGCTATGTTTGGAATAGTGGGATCTGAGATGTCCACCTGATTCTCCTGACACCACTTCCCAAATATGGACCACCTTGATTCATAGATTCTCCTCGAGGAGTGTCGCTGAGGCTCCTTAATTCGCTTCGCCACCTCCTCTGAGAATCCTCTTGAACCTTCAGGACTGACTCCAGATGCCAAGCATGAAGGTTCAAATAAGCCAGATTGCTGTGAAGTCTGTTGCTGAACGGTTGAGTCAACAGATTCACCCACAAAGGAAGCCTTAGAGGGAGTTTCGTGGACAGATCCACCAGATCCCAAAACCAAGACATCCCTGGCCACCCTGGGGCAATCATGATTATCTTGCACCTGTAGGTGGTCATCTTTTGAATCACCTGCGGTATGAGAGCCACTGGACAAAACACATAGGCGTCCAGACCCTCCCAAGAGATGTTCAATGCATCTGTTTCCCAAGCCCGACCGTCGGGGACAGGAGACACATACATTGGTAGCTTGTGATTCAACTTTGT
Organism: Sabellastarte sp. h YS-2021; assembly: GCA_964017235.1. NCBI lineage: Eukaryota > Metazoa > Annelida > Polychaeta > Sabellida > Sabellidae > Sabellastarte > Sabellastarte sp. h YS-2021. Next base: position 78,680,593 of record OZ024934.1, on the reverse strand, counting down.
TGCAAACAAATCTACCATTGGTTGATGCCAGCAATGGCAAATTTGATTGAACACTCGATGATTCAAAGCCCATTCGGTCTGAATCACCTTGTCTTTTCTTGACAGAGAATCTGCCAAGACATTGAGATTCCCTGGAATGTGTTTTGCCCGAATCTGGATCCCCCTGGCATTTGTCCAAGCCATGATTCTCCAGATTAAGGCACACATTTCTTGAGAGTGGGTGCCTCCCTGTTTGTTCAGATAGGCAACCACTGAAGAGTTGTCTGTGGAAATCAGCAGATTTTGATTCAGAAGCTGATTTTCGAATGATTTTAAAGCTAGAAATACTGCTTTTAGCTCTAGAATGTTTATGTGAAGTCTTGACTCCACCTGATTCCACAGACCACTGGCTGTGTGATGCTCTAAATGAGCCCCCCAGCCTTTTAGGGAAGCATCTGTGAATAGAAGGAGATTGCACTCCTTCTGATGAAGTGGGGAACCCCTCAACAGGTTCGAGAGATTGGTCCACCACTGAAGATGCTGTTTTAGAACCTGAGACACTGGTACTGGGATATCCAGAGACTGAGGATACCTCCAGTGTGTCTTGAGGTACCATTGTAGAGGCCTCATATGCAGAAGACCCAATGGTACAGTCTTCTCCATTGAAGCCATGCTCCCAATCAGTGACATGAGCTCCCTTGGAGATGTTTGAGTAGCTTTCAACATGGAAACTATCTTTTCTAGAAGGCGATCGATTTTCTTTTGAGTTGGAAATACAAGACCCACCCTGAGGTTGAATTTGTAACCCAAAAACTCGATTTCCTGAGTTGGAATTAAATCTGATTTTTCGAAATTTATTATCCAACCCAAGCTTTGAACAAGACGAATCAACCTGTGGGTATTCTCTTGGCATTGTTGCTTTGTTTTCGCTCTCATTAACCAATCGTCTATGTACTGATGAATCCTGATGCCTTCTGCAAGAGCCATCAGTTTCACCTCTTTTGCTACCATGGTGAACTCGAGTGGAGCCGTAGCGATTCCGAAGGGTAAGGCTGTGAATTGGTATGATCTGTCGCCTACATTGAAGCGAAGATACTTCTGAAACCGTGGGTGTATTGGTATGTGAAAGTATGCATCTGTAAGGTCGAGTGAGGTTACCCACTCGCCTTCTTGCAGCGAATCTCGAATATTTTCGGCAGTTTCCATTTTGAAAGTGGGTACATGTAAATAACTGTTTACCACACTTAAATCTATTACTGGACGCCACCTTTTTCCTGGTTTTGGTACAAGAAACAAACGACTGTAAAATCCCAGGGAAGTGACCTTTTGAACTGGAGTTATCGCTCTTTTGTCGATCATTTGATAAACCGCCTTTATCAAAAACTGCTGTTTCTCCCGGTTCAAATATTTGCTCCTTATTACAGGAATCTTTGTCAATGGAGGTTTTAGCCTGAAATTTAGACAATAACCCTCCTTCAAAATGGTCACTACCCTTGGATGTGCCTTCCTGGCTTCCCATACCTGCCAAAATGTGGATAAACGGCCTCCTGGCACCAAGCAGTCACTTCCTTCTCCCACCCCTGCCCCTGAAGGGTCTGGATGAGAAGGATCCTCTACCTCTGTTACTAGTTGTGGAACTAGCTGCTGAGGAGCTGGTGGCAGAACTGTCATGATAGGGACGAAAAGACCTGTTTTGTGGCTTAGTGTCCCTCCTATCCTCATGTCTAGTAGAGTGCTCCTTTCTAGGTTTGTAAGACTCTCTGTTAACATGAGCCCACTGAATAAAATTCCTCTGGACTTCTGACAAAGTTTCTACTGGAAAAACCTCATTAGGTGTGAATGAAGAATTCCTCAACTTGGAAATATCATCCTCTGTAACATCCTTTGAGCAATGTTTGAGGTAGTTATCTCTCCTATTTAGCAATAAATTGGAGGACATAGTCATGGAACTCCCTAACAAAGACTCCAAAGACTTCCCCAATGACTGATTTATTGTGGCTTGGAGCTGCAAACACTCCTGAACATATTCCATGGCATTATTGAAATCACCCTCAGACTGTGCAGATTTAATAATGCTGAATTGTTTCTCCATTTCCTCAGTAGACTTCATATTTGCAGAGTTGAACCAGAAAATATGATTCAACACGTTAATATTCTCCCTGTTCACTGATTCCCATAAAGTATATTGCTTCAAGGGAGTTGAGACTGTAGTGGGAGCCTGAAACTGAGAGGAAGTTATATTCCTAAAGGCATCCTGTAGTTTAGGAGCTCCCAAAGCATGAGGTTGAGGAGTCATGTTGTACCATTTCATAATGGGCCTGTCAAAGTTCAAAAATTGACCCCTGGCTAGAGGATTTTTCCTGGAAGATTTATTCTTCATGTTATCTAGACCTTTGGAGATTCCAGAAGCCTCATACTCCTTGAAATCCCAAAGATTCACCATGTTCTCTGCTGGAGGTAAAGCAAGTGAAACCTGTGCAGACTTCTTGATTTTATGAGCTTGGGAGAAAACAGACGGAGCAATGATAGCATCAGTGTCAGTAATGTCAATGTCTAACCATTTTTTTACAGTTAACAAAGTGTCTGAATAGGAAGGACCTGGCTGTTTTTCCTCTTGAGATGAATCATATTCCCCATCTGAAATCTCGATTCTGCACCTTTTTGTAGGTACAGAAACTCGATTGTCATTACAGGGGTTTTCCTCCGCTGAACGTTTCGACTGGACCTCGACGGAAGCGTTTTCCGAAGAGATAGTCTTTTCTCTGCAATCGGAACTTCCCCTTGGAGACGCTTCCACAATGTCTGCTTGCATAGGGGAATCCCTCTTCTCTACCGCTGAAAGCCTGTTCGAAATAGTTGTCAGTTGTGATAAGATTGCCGCCAATGCCTGGTTGTTAGAAGTCGAAGGCTGAGCCACATTTGTGACAGACGAATTGTCATCTTCATCCAAGATGGAATCGTCTATCTTAGGTTTTTCAACAGGAATTTCTTTTACAGATTTCTTCCCTTTTGAAAGTTTGGAACTAAGCTTACGCTTCTGATCTTCAGAGAAAGATGCACAAAGCAAACAGTCTTTCTTCAAAGCACATAAATCGTCTCCCTTACCAGATTCTCGACATTTAAAGCAATATCTATGGTTGTCAAAACCAGGCATAAGATGACCACAAGACGAAGATTTCTTCGCCTTATTGTCAGAAGAATCAGTATTATTAGCCATATTGAAGAATAAACCTCAATAAAAAAGCAAAAGTCCCTGAAACTTTACCACTTCCAAAACACGTCCTACTGTTGATGGCCAACAAAAATAATGAGGTAAACAAAGGAGGTCAGGTGACCTAATTGGCGGGAGGACGGACTACTGTAACCCAATGGCTTTATTAAGGTGGTTATATAACCTTAAAATCGCATCTCTGCGTTGGCCATTGGGTTGGATGGCTCCAACAAATAGCTACTGTTAGGAAATGGTAAGGGTATTTCGCTATAAAACTTCTTCTTTAGAAGTGACACAGACGTCCTGACCCTTGCCCTTGTCTCTGCAAGGATAACAGAAAAGGTGTGTGTCCCAATCGTACAGTGGGTGACCACAACCAGAAGCACGTTTCGTAGATTTTAACTGTGACTCCGCCATGATGACCTTCCAAAGAAAAACGCGCAGCCTCCACGACGACCAAAAATTGAATGAGGATCTCTCGCTAAAGTCCAACCGACAATGTGTTGTGCGCATGCGCACCTATCACTAACTACGGGGTTCACCTCTCGAACAAGAATAATTTTTAAATATTCTTGTTGGTCGCCGCGTTTTGCCTCCACAAAACCAAGTAAGCATTTGTGAGGATAAGGTAAGGCTATTTTACGCAATAAAATGGACCAATAGAATCGCAGAACGGGGATAAACCCTTGCAAAATTTATTTTATTTTATTTCAACAGGCATATATTCCTGTATATAAACTACCTAGACGAGACGTGCATATTGCAAGAATTGCTGTCTCGACAAAAAAACGGAAGTTGTTTCCGATGATTTCACTCGACCAGGACTCGTTTGTGTTACATTTATATATATATAAACCCTAAAAAGGTCCAATAATGAAGCAGATAGGGGTTAAATATTTTATTTTATTTTATTTTACTGACAGGCATATATATATATATATCCTGTATAGAAACCACATAAACGAGTCGCTGTGATTTACAACGAGAACCCGGAAGTGGACTTCAGTTGTAAAATAAAGTAAAGATACTTATCTGAACTATGAAAAGACATCGAATTGTGATTCTATGCAATAAAATAAGGAAACTGGTGTAGTTTCCAGATCCAACGACAAGTATATCCTTGTAAAAATGAAATAATATTCCTTGTAAAATAAAGCATTGTTAATTCGCGTGGCCAACGAGAAAGTAGGGCGAGAGGTCAGAGGTTATCACGTGATGACAACTAGCAGTGTATCCGGTGGCTAACAAGAACTGTCTTTTTTCTAAGACGTTGGCCCCGGGTGTGGCAACCCGAGAACAGCATTAAGTCCCACATGGTAAGCTATTGTAGCGTAATAAAATGCAGAATTACTCATTTTTAGTAGGCAAGTAATTTAGCCACAGGCCTAATTTAGACATAAAGCCTACCAATAGAATACTGTGGTGCACCCTCTAATATACCTTGCAAACTTGAGAAGGCTAGCTATAATATTTTTTTCGTTAGAGCGGTAATGGTGAAATCTCTCTACACACTGCGGCTATCCAGTGGATACAATGATTTACTCAACAGTGAGAACCTGAAAGTAGATATTGGTAAGCTTTGCCATGACATAGAGGTCTGCAATTTCACTCTGTTATAGCTGACCAAAAATTATGTGAATAACATATTTAAACAAAATACTGTAAATGTAATAGTTTTCACGTTATAACTGATTTACTCAACAGTGATAACCTCAAAGTAGCTATTACTCAGCTATGCAATGAGCTACATGTCTGAATTGTTTCTATGTTATAGCTGACCCAAAATTAGGTGAACAACATATTTAAGCAAAATACTGTAAATGCAATAGTTTTCAAGTTACAACTGATTTACTCAATAGTGAGAACCTGAAAATAGCTATTGCTCAGCTATGCCATGAGCTATAAGTCTGTAATTTCACGATGTTATAGCTGACCCAAAAGTAGGTGAACAACATATTTTAACAAAATACTCCAAATGCAATATTTTTCAAGTTACAAGTCATTTACTCAACAGTCATTACCTGAATATAGCTATTGCTCAGTTGTGCCATGAGCTACAGGTCTGTAATTTCACTATGTTATAGCTGACCCAAAAGTAGCTGAATAACATATTTACACAAATTTCTGTAAATGCAATAGTTTTCCAACTACAACTGATTTACTCAACAGTGTGAACTTCAAAGTAGCTATTACTCAGCTATGCAATGAGCCACAGGTCTGGAACTTCACTATGTTATAGCTGACTCCGAAATAGGTGAATAACATATTGAAACAAAATACTCTAACTGTAATACTTTTGAAGTTATAAGTAATTTACTCAACAGTGATAACCTAAAAGTAGCTATTACTCAGCTATGCCATGAGCTACAGGTCTGAAATTTTACTATGTTATAGCTGACCCAAAAGTAGCTGAATAACATATTTATACAAAATTGTGTAAATACAATAGTTTTCAAGTTACAAGTGATTTTACTCATGATGGAAGTTACTGAAAAGCCCAAAAGTAGCTATTACTCACTTAGCTATTGAGACAGACACCCAAGTTACTCACCATGTTGTAGCTATGAAAAAAGTATCTGAATAACATATTTTAACAAAATGCTCTAAATGCAACACTTTTCAAGTTATAAGTGATTTAGTGCATGATTTCATGACTTTTAATGCATTTTAGACATTTTTGTCTACCACAGGCCTAATTTAGACATAAAGCCTACCAAAAAGATAGGGTGGCGAGTCCTCTAGCATACCAAGCCACCTGCCAAATATGAAAGAAATCTGGAAAGAAATGTGGACTGTAGGTCGCTAACAAGCAATATTCCACATTTTAGACATTTTTGTCTACCACAGGCCTAATTTAGACATAAAGCCTACCAAAAAGATAGGGTGGCGAGTCCTCTACCATATCAAGCCACCTGCCAAATATGAAAGAAATCCGGGAAGAAATGTGGACTGTAGGTCGCTAACAAGAAATCTCTGCGGACGAGGGCGCAGACGACAACGATGATGAATCCATAGTATCCCCGCTTCGCGTCGGGGATACAATAATGCTCAAATGTTACCACTAGCTGTGTTAAGCGCTATTTTACTGCAAGGAAATATATGTGTATGCTGGTAAAATTGTACAACCATGTAAATTATGTAAATCAATGTGATCACCTAATGTCACCCACCAAGTTACGCCTAAAGTTATGGTCAACTCGCCACAGTGCTGTTGAACAGTCTACAAATTTCTTCTATAATCAAAAACAAAATACACTTTCGTCCACAGCACAGGTCTTTGTTTGGTAATTTATGCATACCTGATAAAGGGTGCGTGCTGAGGCCTGACAAACACAAAGAAACAGACTCCCACCAGTTGTGTGGATGTTAGCAAGACATACTTATGTTCTCTACTCAGATGTTTCTGCAAGTAGGCTCCCCATTCCCTCTGGTTTGTCGTGCTGAATGTAAATACAGTGATGCAAGTTTAACCATTTCACTATACTGCAGAACCTAGTATTAAAATATTGTGTATTTTTTCCATTAGGGACGTCACGACTAGCCAACTAATCGTCAGCGATTAGAATAGGGTTATATATCAGTATCATATTTTAAAGGACAAGTAATCGCTTAATGTAGTAAAAGTTAGCAAAAGGTCTGATTCCATCATATACTTGCATATTGTCACCTACACTAAGTTAATATCCAACTACAGCCATGTTTTCAGTATTGTTTAGGCATTCACGTAAAAGAGAGAGTTCCTTATACCTCTTATATCACCCACTTCCTGTTTGAAATAAATGAACCAGAAATCACAGGTAAAATTTATTCAATTTCACAGATTACGGACACATTTTTTTCATTTTATTTCGCATATTTATCATTTTCATTGCCCTTTAGATTTTGAAGCTTATAATATTTGGTAGGTTTATTAATTCAACAGTTATTCGGTACCGACATGAATACCAATTAACGTTTAGCCGACATGAAATATTCGAAGTCATGACGTCCCTAATTTCCATAAATAATATGGATGTTACTTGGTACTCAGTCAGTTTAGGCAGATAAATCTGTCCACTTGGCAATATATATGCGTATATGATACATTATTTTAAAAAATATTATTTTCCTTATTTTCACAGATATTCTTTCACTGTAATAAATTCATTTTATCAGTTGTCATATTTGTATTACTGCAACTACTAGAACCTCTACAATTAGTTTTGAGACATTTACTGAAAAAAAAAGATGGACAACTGGCCCTATTTTTTTTTGACTCAGGTAACACCCCTACAATAAAGAAAACTGGATTACCTGGCACTGACAATGTTGCTTGCATTGAGATCAACCATTTCTTCAAAGCCAAGAGCAAAGATGTCCACAGGATCATTGAAATCAACTGCAGGGTTAATCAGTTCTGTACAAGAGAAAAAAAATTTAAAAAATATAGAGTCTAAGAAGTGACTGTATTATTGAAGAGTAAACTGTAAAGAGAACTCAAAAATGAATACAGTGATGAATTGTGCGGAGTGTAAAATTGTGCATGCCTATTGTCAAATAACGTTTCAATGAAAATCTTGCAAATTCTGGCTATTTTTACACAAAAAGAATTCTGAAGAGCAATGGAAGATTAACGAGTACAAGAGTGTACAGATTCATTCAAGCCTAGGAAATTTGGGATTATGCAAGTAAACATTTTGGTCATGTATCCTAATTCACATTTACAAAACCAAATTGCCCACAACAATAACTGTATTTAGATGCTATTTCTTTTACTACAGGACTCAAAACACTATTGGACCCTTCCCGATAATTACAGCTCAGGGCTTTAGTAACAGATATTCTCCGAACTGAAATATAGAGTCTCAAGGATATCCATTTGTCTATGTCCTAGAGGGTTTAGCTTGCCACTGAGATAGGAATGAATGATGTAGGATCATCATTTTAAGTCCAAGCCAGTATGTGCATAGGCTAATTTTTCCAACAAAATGCAGACTGACTGTCCTGATTGTATATGGAATTTTTATGCATGTTTAACTTCATAAAAAAGTGCCTAATTTTAACCATATTACAAAAATGTAAATAACCACACGATAAAAATTCCATATTCAAGTTTGAGAAGTTTCAAGAATTTTGATGGACTGAGAATAAATGTGGCCGGTACAATGCATTTGACTGGTTGTCTATTCCTGATGTCATGAAGTTATCTTACAAAGTCAAATCTTGAAATTTCAAAATTGAATACATTATTAGGTAACAATTTGCAAATTTAATACGTAAATTAAATTTTTATAAGTTAATACCCTATCCAATGGACATTTGCTAATCCGGTCGGCGCAGACCGGCCCGCCAAACGCCAGAAAAAGACGTCCTGTGTTTCCACCGGCCGGCCGGTCCGTAGTACTAGTGCACTCGCCAGATGGCGTGTCGTACTTCCTTCCTGTCTAGACAGTGTGACGTCATAGCATCTTTTTTCGTTGTCTAAACCTATTAGGCCCCTAGTAAGCTGATAGCGGGGTCGGTGGGAGGGTCTTGTGTGTCCATTGGATAGGGTATTAACTTATAAAAATTTAATTTAGTTATTAAATTTGCAATTTTATTGCGTTAATACATCCTATCTAGTGTTCTCAATATTTCCAGTTATGTGGGACCGGGTGGGTAGTAATTTTAACGGGCGGGTACCCGGGTACTCGTTCCGATGGGCGATAATAGGTATTCGAACATAAATCTCCACATTTACAAACCTTAAACTCACATAAAGCACGGGATCCAACCCATTTGCTTTATTCCTTGCATCTGTCAAGCTTTTTATTTAATAAATGACAAAATAATCATGTATATTAGGACAATATGGTTTTTTGCTTCACTCGTTGGTGCATTCAAAACACCAGGAGACGGAAGAAATGTTCATAAAAGACTTTTGTAGATTCAAAACACAGTTGTTTATGCCATAAAATGGAGTCACATGACCAAAAAGTCAAACATTAAACAAAGCTCGAATGTAGTTTCGGAATCGCAACTTTTATTTTTTTCTAAGAGCAATAAGTTAATTTTACTGATTAAAAGTTCTAAAATACTGTGTGAAAACACTGAAGTTTTATTTATTGAAGTAGAACATGTCACTATATGGACAATATACAGCAATTTATGTTGTCGGAATTAGATAATTGTTTTAACATGCTGACGAATTTCAAAGCGTTCCTGCATTTAGCAATGTATAAACAACCAAAATAAAAGATAAATGACACTATAAATGGTGTAAAAGGTGAGAAAACAATATTATTGTACAAATTAACTGAACAGTTTCCTTTTGAAGTGACTTTATGTAGATAGTTGGGACATATCGGGACTCGGTCGGCCACCATGGGCGATATTGGAAGCACTTAAGCTTAGATGAGGGTACTCGGGTATGTGATTTCGGATTCGGGTAGATATTCAAAGTTCGGGTACCCGGATATCCGGATACCCGTTGAGATCACTAATCCTATCCAATGGACAAATGCTGAATAACTACCGCTTGGTCGGCGGGTAAGTTACTAGGGATTTAGATGAACTCATAAACAGAACTCAACAAATTTCCTTCCAGGCCTGGGTAGACCTTGAGGTCAGGAACCCTTAAGGCCATAGTCGGTTAGCAGAACCCGTCACCCGGTCCAACCGACATTGCTCCCCCCCCCCTTTTGAACAGACCTGCTCTGAGGTAGGGGAAGAGAGGGATGAGTTTAGTCCCAAGAAGAAATAAACCTCCCGAAGGAAGCACAACACAGTCTTTTTTTTGTTTTTTTTATAATTTATTACATATATACACTATTTACATATGTACAGAATCTCCTCTATGTCTGGGCTATTTGTGGATCTGCTGAGCAGCCACTACCGGTCCCAGGTGGTAGAGCTCTGCGTCAGCCCATGCCACATCCTTCAGATAAAATTGTGTGAAGGTATTATGTGACTTCCAGTGGCAGGCTGACAAGATCTGCTCTAAGGAGACTCCCGACTGGAAGGCCTTGGAAGCAGCAAAGGCTCTGACATCATGGGCTTTGACCTGATGTAAGGTGTGGGTTTCTTGGTCTGAAAGCTCATAACATAGGATCACAGTCTGTTTGATCCATGAGGAGATAGTGGCAGGTGAGATGTCCTTGTCGAAACCTTTCTTGAAGGAGACAAAAACCAAATCCTTATTCTGCCTGAGATCTGAGGTCCTGTCCAAATAGTAGCGCAATGCTCTGACCGGACAGAGGGACCTATCAGACTTGAGGGATCTATCCAGAGTCGGAGCCAGGGCTGGAATAACCACTGGGGCCACACTGTCTGGACCCTCTTTGGCCAGCTGATTCTTGGAGAGAAAGCTGGGTGATGGGTACAGGGACACCTTTGACCAGTCCAATTGGTGTCTGATATTTCTGTTTTGCCACGCATGAATCTCACTTCTGCGTTTGCCTGAACCCAGAGCTAAGAGGAAAACTGTCTTGAAGGTTAAGTGCTTCAAGGACGCCTCCTTGATTGGCTCAAAGGGGGACTTTGTCAGCTGGTATAAAACCAGAGATAGGTTCCAGGAAGGGATGCCCCTTCTACCCTTGGGTCTGTCCCTATGGAAACTATCCAAGAGACGGGTGAGATTTTCATCTTTGCTGATATTGAGGGTTGAATTTCCCAGTTTATCAGCAATGGCTGATCTGTAACCATCAATGGTGCTGGGCTGTAACTTCCTGTCCTCGAAAAGATACATAAGGAAGTCAGCAACTGACTTTACAGGGGGTGCCCTGAAGTCCACCTGATAAGTGACACACCACTTTGTAAAAATGGTCCACTTTGCCTCATAGACTGCTCTGGTTGATCCCCTCTGAGGAGCCTCGATCCCTGCTGCCACTGTGTTAGAGAAGCCCTGCTCCTTGATTGCTGTGGTTCTAGGAGCCATGCATGAAGATTTAGATTTGTCAAATTTCTGTGAGGGGTCTGATTGAACAGCTGTGGGCAGGTTGGGCAGGCTCAGCGGGATCTGGCTGGACATGGTCACTAGATCCCAAAACCAAGGCATGTTGGGCCACCCCGGAGCAATCAGAATGATTCTCCTGCAAGGGGAGTCTTGCAACTTCTCCACCACTTTGCCCAAGATGGCTGCTGGTGGAAATGCGTATGCATCCAGGTCCTCCCATGGTATACTGAGCGCATACACTGCTGCTGCCAAAGAGTCCGGTACTGGTGACACGAACTGGGGGAACTTGTTGTTGAACCTCGTGGCAAAAAGATCTATCTGAGGTTGGTGCCACCTGCTGCATAGAGCCTGAAAAACCACTTGAAGGAGAGACCATTCTGTTTGAATGGTCTGGCCCAGACGGGATAGCTTGTCTGCTACCACGTTCAACCGGCCCGGAATATGTCGGGCTGTTAGAGTTACTTGATGCCTGGTACACCAGGTCAAGATCCTCCATAGTAGGGCACAGAGTGTGCCTGACCTCATGCCTCCTTCCTTGTTTATGTATGACACTACTGTAGTGTTGTTGGTTGCCACAAGTACAATCCTGCCGGCACAAGGACCTTGAAACTCTTTTAAGGCTAGAAAAACTGCCTTTAGTTCCAATTAGTTTATATGCAGCTTGCTTTCTGGCAGTGACCAATTCCCTCTGGCAATGCGTTCGTCTAAGTGACCGCCCCACCCTTCTTTTGAGGCGTCTGTAAACATTTGCAGAGCATGCCTTATTGGATGTAAAGGTTGGCCTGTGAGAACGTTGTTTTCCTGTAGCCACCATTGTAAGTGAGGGTGCAGGGACCTGGGAATGTGAATGATTTTTTCTAGTGACTCGGGTATTCTCCAGTGGTTTTTGAAATGCCACTGTATGGGCCGCATGTGCAGCCTGCCAAGGTGAACTTGCTTTTCCGTGGCTGTCAGTAAGCCTATCAGGGACATGAACTGCCGGACCGGACAGGCCGGTAGAGACAGTATCTCCAATATTTTGTCCTGAAGGCTCTGCCACCGGTCTGGGGTCGGTCGGACTCGACCGGCCTTGAGGTCGAACTGGTAACCTACAAAATCGAAGATCTGCTTGGGATCCAGTTCCGACTTGTCCAAATTCACCAGCCAGCCTAACTTTTGGCATATTTCCACTAGGACTTGGGTGTGCTGGAGGCAGGCCTGGTAGGATCTGGCTCTCACAAACCAGTCGTCTAGGTACTGGTGGATTCTTATACCCTTGTGTATGGCCATCAGTTTCACCTCTTTTGCTATTACAGTGAACTCCAAGGGTGCTGTGGACAGACCGAAGTGCAGTGCCTTGAATTGGTATGTCTGACCCTGGATATGGAATCTCAGGTATTTTCTGGACTGTTCCTGTATGGGGATATGGAAGTAAGCGTCCTTGAAATCTATTGAGGTAACCCATTCCCCCTGTTGGAGGGACGTTCTGATGGTTTCCGGTGTCTCCATTTTGAATTTCTCCGCCTTGAGGAAAAGATTCAATTTGCTTAAATCTAGTATGGTTCTCCACTTGTTGTTGGGCTTTGGGACTAAAAAAAGGTGGTTGAAAAACCCCAGAGATGTTTGATGATTTACCCGTTCTACAGCATTTTTGGCCATAAGCTGGTGCAATGCCTCCAGCAGGTAGCTGTTCCTGTGGGGATTGACATACGAGCTTATGACCGTGGGAGACCTTGTGAGTTTTGGCCGGATCCGAAAGGGGAGGGTATAACCCTCTTTCAGGATTTGAACAACTTTCGGCCCGGCACCCAGATCCAACCTCGTTTTCCAAAAGTTTTGAAGTCTGGCCCCTACAGGCAGATTTTGTGCAGCAAATTTGACATTTGTTACAGGTTTTACATAAGACAAGTGAATGACAGAAGAAACACCTTTGACATATTTTAATTGACAATCTCTGAAATTTACATCTGTCAATCCGGGACTTAGACCTTTCCTTTGTGGAGGCCCGGTTGCAGAAAGTACATGAGAGACAATTGGAAAGTTTACATGTCTTTGAGATAATGTCTTTCTTGGTGGGCTCCCGGCCAGCAGTCGTACCTGTAACATGTCTGAACAGTGATTGTCATTTATATGACTGCTGGCCCTTGGCTGGTCGGGATGAAAAGTTGAAGTTCTTGCCTTTCCCTCGTCTGTTCTGTCTCTTACCAATGTTCTTCCATGCCTGTCTGTCGGGTCTGGAGTCCGACCGACCTTCCGACTTTTGCTCTGATCTTTCATATGGGTGGAATCGACCCTTCCCTTTGGCTATTGACGCAGATTGCCCTTTGCTATCAAAGTACGCAATTTCCTCTTCACCCTTCTTAATTGCAGAGTCTGGAAACAGAGTGCCAAACTGCAGAGGAGCCGTACGCAGAGCTGCTAAGGTGTCATGCTTGATGCCATTCTTGACATGGGATAGGTAGGCATCACGCCGGACCAGAGTCAAATTACCCATTGTCACAAAAACAAAATCCGTCAAATGCTCCATGGCTTTGGCTGCCGACTGCGTAATACTGGAATTGAATTCCATCAAATGTTGCAGTTCATCCAAAGCCTCAGAAGATCTAGTGGAACCTTTCCCTTTTCCTTCCAGACGCACTGCTTTCAGCTGGGAGTTCATGTCCTGTTGCACTCTGAACATACAGCGATTGAAGCTAACCGCCTGATTACATATAACTGTGGCTTCTCTGGCTGTCTGCTCCCACCTTCGGAGGGTGTCTTGGGAGATTCTACGAGAAGCAGGTGGAGTAGAAGCTATACCAGCCTTCCGGGCAATTCTGGAGTAGCTGCTGTTCAACTTGGATGCAGTAACGCTCCAACCAGCCACTGTCTGTGAATCACTGTCACTTTTCTGTCCGGGGCAGATCCCATACCACCTTGCTTGAGACTTGGCCGGTCTCACAAATTGATCAAGCAACAAGCCACCGGCTTCTAATGTTCGGGAGGGGTAGCCCTCGACCAACGTGATATTCAGCTTAGATAGCTTTCTGCAAAGCCACTCCTCAGTGGGCATTTGGACAGACACTTTGCTGGGTGCTGGAGCTTTGGGCCCGGCAAAAGGGTTGTCATCAGAAGGGTTAGAACTATCAACATCAGGCACATGAGACCATCCCATGTAGGAACATATTCCTCGCATGGTTTCACGGTAAGTCTGTTCCCCTGATACATTTTGTTCCAATTCCAACTCAGGATTGTCCGACAAATCTCCTTCGTCCACAAAAAGCTCCACTGGTGGTTGGTCGGAGAGCTCACTCTCTGTAGCTGACTCAACACTGGAGATACTGTCGCGTCTAGCTGACTGGTGGAGAGTTGGAGATGACGAGCCAGTGAGAGAGGAAGGCCTAGGTCGGAGAGAAGGGTCGGTTGAAGGCTTGCCAGTCGACTGCTGTCTGGGAACAAGCTTGTCTGGACCAGAGCGCCCTGTAGTTGAATGATGTGGCTTACCGGCCGACTGGTGCTTTTCAGCAACCTTACTGTCTGGGCCAGTGCGCCTTGAAGAACCACTTCCCCGAGGCTGAAGATCTGAGGGTAGCTTACCGGCCGACTGGAGCTTTTCAGCGTCCTTAATGTCTGGGCCAGTGCGCTTAGAACCCGTATCCTTATACAAAAGCTTACTAGCCGACAACTGTTTTTCAACAGGAATGTCTGGGCCGGTGCGCTCAACATGAGTACTAGAAGTTGTTGGTTGAAAAAAGGGTTCCGTATCCTTATCCACGTTAGGAGGTGGGGAATAAGAAGGTGTCACTCTGACGTCTGATGAGAAAGATGGTGGAAAAGACTTGGCCATAAGCAAGGCTTCTAAGCGGTTGAACCTTTCAGACCACTTGAGGTCTAAATCCGCGATCTTACCATCAGTAGACGTAGAAGAGGCAGCCTTCTAAGGTTTGTCCTTCTTGGGTTTCTTCTCTGGGGGAAGAGAAGGTGATTTAACGGTGCCCGAACCTTCCACAGGGCCAATAACAGAAACGGCTGACGGGTCCACTAGGGACTCAGTGTCTTGGTGTACAGTATCCGTTTCAAGTTTCTTTGCTTCCCTCTTTTCTTTTTTGAGTTTATGAGACGCGGTAGCTAACTGTGCCCGTTGTTCGGGGGTCAGAGCATTACAATGAACACAATCCAAAGAATTCTTACTTTCCACACACGTGTCCTTGCCCTTGCCTTTATCCCTGCATCGGGCACAATGAAGATGGCTATCAAAGCTGGCCATGGCATGGCCGCAAGAACCCCTTTTTTGTCCTGGGGATGACATTTTGTGCTCTGACATGTTAGAAACAAGGGTAAAGTGGTTAGCTTTCTGCCAACCACAGAGTCGAATCTTAGGGCAGGACTGGGTGTTGAAATCTGTAAACTCTGTATTATCGCCCGCATTTGCAAACCGCTTCCAGAGAAGTTTTCAGATTTGTGTAGCGAGATGGGTATTTGTAGTGACGTGGTGTGAAAGGTTTACAAATATAAAGGGTCTGTAGATGCGAAGGTTTACAAGGCTGGTTTAAGATGAAAACCACCAGCACCTCTCCACGGACTTGCCTCATTAATATTAATGAGCAAATATGCGCAGTCACGGCAGTTCTTTGGGGGGGGGTTTCCTGACAACATTTTACAAGGCTGGTTTAAGGTGAAAACTACCAGCATATTTCCTGTCCACGGACTTGCCTCATTAATATTAATGAGCAAATATGCGCACTCACGGCAGTTCTTTGAGGGGGTTTCCTGACAATATTTTACAAGGCTGGATTAAGATGAAAACTACCAGCATATTTCCTGTTCACGGACTTGCCTCATTAATATTAATGAGCAAATATGCGCACGGCCGTTCTATGTCTTCCAAATTGTTTTATATTTACAAAATAAACCAGTTCGTCAGTAAAAGATCTACGTACTATACAAAATATTGTCAGGAAATACCAGGGGAAATCCGTGACCTCATATCTTCTCACGAATATTGACTTGGGTGCTATCGCCGGGAGTTCTGTAGCTTAAAGTATTTGATCTTTGTTGAAACGTCCATTTTATAAAATATTGTCAGGAAATAAGATTAGCGAACTGGTTTATTTTGTAAATATACTGTAAAATAATTTGGAAGACAACGTCTTCCAAAATAAGAAACAGATTTTTTGACAGAAAAATGAAATCACGTGATAACTTCTAGGACATACAAAAGCACCTTCGAGTGGTTGAATGTAGAACTACGAAGTTTGAATATTTTCATTGTCGATTCTGATTGGCTGAACGACAAAGCTGTAGTACTACCGTGACGTCACTTCATTCATTAATTTCTTTGCGGTTTATTTGTTTGACAAATGGGGAGATGCGCAGACAACTATTTTACATTAACAGTGACTGTGTGATACACCAGCAGACAAATAAATTATTGGGGTTTCCACGTCTAGAAACCAGCAGACGAAACGGTTAAAAAAGACTCGTTCGAGTAGGCCATAACAATGGGTAAAACAATAGTTTCTAGGACATCCGGGACTTTACAGAAAGCCAGATGTAGTGCTAGACAAGCTTTTTACTTAATAAAATATAACTGAATAAAAGCATTAAAAATATTCATAATGGCAGAGTGTATACTATACACCTTAATGTACACATATGTGAAGAAAATATTATGCAGAATTGATATTTAAGGGCTTAAACGGCCAATTTAAAATCGTGGCTGCAACTCAGTACATAACTCGAATCAAAGATTCGACTAGTAAAATACTAGCAATATAACTTCCAAATTCTGTCGAAAACCAATAAACTGGCAATCAGAAAATTTTCCGTGTGCACTAGCTCGCGCCAAACGAAAAAAGATGCTATGACGTCACGCTGTCTAGACAGGAAGGAAGTACGACACGCCATCTGGCGAGTGCACTAGTACTACGGACCGGCCGGCCGGTGGAAACACAGGACGTCTTTTTCTGGCGTTTGGCGGGCCGGTCTGCGCCGACCGGATTAGCAATTGTCCATTGGATAGGATGTATTAACGCAATAAAAGTTTGGTGTGATGTTCAATGTTTGTGTCTCAGTGGACCATTCACACCTTTCCTTAAAGTTGTGTTTGTATGCATTTACTTCCTACTGGCTCCTGAAAGAGACCCTCATATTTAGATATCACATGTTTAAGAAGGAATGGCCTTGAATATGTAGAACCCCTCTCACCCCCAGGTCACCACTCCAGTGCATATATTTTAATAAAGCCCATGAAGGTTCGTACAAGGTTATTCAAACATTTCAAAACAGCTGTCCCAAACACAAAATATTTTACCAGGTTGACATGTGTCGAATTTAAGACCTAGCAAAATAGGATGTAGATCAAACCAGAAATAAAGTAGATGAGCCAGTTAGGTTGTAGCTCGTGACTCCATCAGGAAAAAGAGTAAAATAGGTATTATCACCCTGGCGACACTATCACAAACAATTTCAGAAAGTTACACTACTTATAAAAGGTTCAATTAATTCTCTGGTAATTTCAGACTTACTTTCTATTGGTGTAACAGTAAATAAAGATGACTCTAAAAGGTGGGGGGAGGGGCAAAATTACAGAGGGATTGTTTATTACACAATATATGGTATCATTTCAACCACTTCTGGAAGGATGAATACTGCAATGTACGTATAGACAGAAAATACTAGGGGTGTCACGACTAACCAACAACGGTTAGAATAGTGCTATGTACCGGTTTCGTTTTTTAAAGTAAGAATAATCGGTTAATGTAGTAAAAGATGGCAGAAGGTCTAAATCCATAAAATATATCCACATTGTCACATAAAATAGCTAAAATCCCAAAACAGCCACGTTTTCTGTACTGCTTATGTATTCACGTAAAACCGGAAGTGCCGTATACCTCTTATATCGCCCACTTCCTGTCTGAAATAAACGAAGCAGAAGTCGCAGGAAAACAGCAAATTTATTAATTTTTGCAGGTTATATACATATATTTTCATTTTATTTCACATATTTATCGTTTTCATTGCTTTTCACAATATGAAACTTAAGATTTTTGGTTGTTTTATAAACTCGACGGTTATTCGGTGTCGGCACGAATAGTACTTACCGATTAGTCGACATGAAATATTTGGAGTTGTGACGTCCCTAGAAAATACAGACTAGTTACCTGGAGTATTCTCTGCAGTGTGCTTGGGCATGTCGAGTAGCCAATCAGTAATGTGTTCATGTTTGAATGCAATGCTTCTGAAGTGCTTTCCACCGTTGACGTTCCAGGTGCCCACAGACACTCGTATGGACTCTGTATACGTGTACTCTGGATGCCTAAGTATCATCTCTTTCATGATGTCGGGGGATGCTAGAGAAAAAAATACAGTACCATAGTAAAAGAAATGTAATATTCACTGTTGAAGATCCCATTAGTTGTAACTAGATTATAAGAATTTCTTACCCACTAACTGGTGATATATTTGACAACTGTTGAATGTGAACTGGTTCTCACTATGTAATGGTAAAAGGTTCTTTTTCCAAAATATTAAACCACAAGCCACAGAATGGGTAAAGATGACAAAATAACTGACTTTACATTATATACAAAAAGCAAGCCTTAGCAAAGCATAAATCCCAGCTCACAGGTAAAAAGAAATGGGCAACAACACAGTGACTGAGATTTTGGAAAATAATGGAACAATTCCAAATGTAACAAGTATACAGAACCCACAAGATCAAATTGTAGATTTTAAAAGTAGTTTTAACTGTAGATCTTAAAAGTTTGGTGAAAAGTTGGTACAAAATTATGCACGTGTTCAGGCTATGGAACATATACAAAGTTTAAGTCCAAAACATTTTAAAAGCAGTGCCACAGTAGCAGTCCATCAAACCTAATCAGCTCTAGATCCTATTGGATTAAACATATCCACAAGTTTTGATAATAATCCAAGTCTGGGTTTAGGCTGAGGAACATCCACAATCTTTATGCCTGCCACCACCACCGTCCGGACAGCACAAGGAACAGCTATAACCCCAGCATTTATGGGCTCGGGTTAATAAACTCTGTTTCAAATAGAAAATTTGATTGTCAAGACCACACATACCAAAGAGGCAGAGATGAAGAAGAGTAGTGCAGTTACTTTTTTGATATTCTTTGATTAAAATACATCAAATATGTGTTAAAACTTTCCAAATGGACAGAAAATATTTGCTATTAAATCCTGTTATATTAGTAATAAAGATATATATAAAGTTGCCAAGGCTTTCTCAGAACAAAGATACTTGACAACATAAACTCCAATCAATCAATATTAACAAAAATAGGGGAACTTTGGAGATGTCTATTTAGTTAGATTATCATTAATATAAAAACATGAATGAATCTGTATGTATGTTTGTACAGCCTACATATATGTTGGTGGAAAATTCTTGTCAATTTCACAAAATCAGCAACCTTCATAGATTGGGCGACATATATATGTCACAGGCAAAATTAAAATCCAGGCAGATTTTAAATCCGCCTAGGCGAAATCAAAATTGTAATCTTGCCTAGGCGAAATTAAAATTGTGATCTCGCCTAGGCGGATTTAAAATCCGTCTAGACCCAATTAAAATTTTTATTTTGCCTAGGCGAGATTAAAATTGTATAAGCTAATTTTTATCCAATTTTAATTTCGCCTAGGAAAGATCAAAATTTTAATTTGGTCTAGGCAAAATTAAAATTTTATTTGTATTGTTTATGGTGGATTTCAAAATTTGATTTAGTTGAAATGTAAATTAATATAATGAGGTTAAACAATTATGGTTTATAAATGGGGTATTTGAAATAGACTCTGACTGAATTTTACACATTTAATGATACACTGGTGGACTTTAAAAACTTGGATTTGTCTCAAGGTAAGTATATATCCTATGGTCAGTTAAACAGGTTTTTTACTAGGTTAATGTGAAACTGATTTAGCAATGTCATCATTTTAATCAATTTGTTTACAGTCAATGATATAATTTAAGTTTTAGTTATTTTAAATATTGAAACATATTAACATGACTAATCTGGCTTTAAACAAGTTTATTTATTATTATACCCCCTTTCATTAGTATTATTAATTCAAGAACAATTAACAGTTACCTTTGTTTTAATCCCCCCCCCCTATATTGCCCCACCACACTGATAGCTGGGTACAGTAATTGCAATTGCCATTGGTCTACTGCACATGTTTTGGATAATAGGCCTTCTGTAATAGGGTAGCCTCTTACTTTTAAATGATAGTGTTTGAAATATGCTCAGGAGTGAGTAAGAAGCATTTACATTTAATCTTCAAAGATTTTTGTGAGGTGTACTTTCTCTTTTATTTATGCTCAGGAGCCATTCAGTAGCTTTTACATATAATCCTCAAAGGTTTTCTACAGGGATTCTTTTCCTTTTATTTGTGCTCAGGACTGAGTTGTTTGTTTTTATATCTATATTTTACTGAAACATTAAAGGGACATTTATAACTGTGGAAATTTGATCAAACGAGACAGTGTTGCTTTCATGTCAGCCACATAAAGAGTATAAAAGCTGGTCAAAACTCTGAGAAGTTATTATTCAAATCTTGCATCCAAGCCAGCAGGGAGAATGGGAGGTGGACAGCAGCACCAAGTGGATCGGTTTGCTGGTGTAAGGGAAGCTGTATTACCAACAGGTGCAGATGCAAGAAGGCTCAGTTAAAGTGCTCCACAAAGTGTCACACTTCTGTAGTTGGACTATGCCAAAACAAGTTTTGAACTTTGATTTACTGTTCCAGTAATCTCTCCTCAAGATGTAAATTAACCAGTGTTAGTAAAATCATGGAAATGTAATGTTTGAATATACGATTTAATTCACAAGTTATCGCTTTAGTGTGTAGCTTTAAAAACTAGTTGTTTCTTCTTAAACTTTACCTGTTTAAATCCACCTAGGCAAATTTTAAATCCGCCTAGGGGAGATCACAATTGTAATTTCGCCTAGGCGAGATTACAATTTTGATTTCGCCTACGCGGATTTAAAATCCGCCTGGATTTTAATTTTGCCTGTATATATATATATATATTATGGGTATTGTATATAATTTTCATCTCTCTTTTGGTGGCTCTTGTTTGCTAGACAAATGTCATAATACCCTGGTATTACTCGGTTGTCAATAAAAGATGGGGAAAAAAAAACTTTTTCAACATTTTCTGAAACTTTCATCAAAATCTATCCATATTCCACAACCTGAGTTACTTTGCAAACAGACAGATAAATGCACACCATCAAAAACACAACCTCCTTGGTGGAGGTAATAATAAAATTTACTTCAGCATGCCATCTTACAGTCTGCAGTTCACAGATACTAACGGGTTTTACCCCTATAACAGTCATATAAGAGTAAGAATTCAGAAATATAGAAAACAAGTGTAAGAAACCAAAAGTAGGCTTTGCACAAAATTAACAGGGAAATAACATACTTGATACACAAAAAAGAAGTTTATAACTTTTTGGGTGTTTGCTGACATTTATGTATCAGTGCATATCTATATAAGCCCTTCCTATTTCACTTTTACAATTTTATGTCATAGTGCATAATAATATACAATTATTGTACCAGTTCAGTATAGACCAACAATCTGAAATATGTGATACCCCTGTTCCACCAAAGGACTAAGCCCCAATCCTGTCTGGGACCCTTAATCGTGGACAGTCAGTGAAAAAAAAGGTAAAATGGGCGGGAAAACTGGATCGGTGTCAAAGTCTGGGATTAAGGTCAGATCGGCCTCAGGGGGCTCGAGGAGGCCCCAGGCTGCCCTACAGAGTCCCCGACTGGTGTGGGACTAAGAACCAACTAAGCCATTTTTTCTGGTCGGTTTGATCCAAGATCTGGTTGTAGACATACCGACTGGGTCCCAGGACTAAGCCCCAACTAACCCTGACTAAGTCCCGGTGTCGTCAGGCCTTCTCAGGCGTACCCAGTCTTCCCCAGGCCGAGATTGCTGATTTTTGTTTTGCAATGGGACTAAGGGTCGCAGGAGGACTGGGACTAAGGCACTAAGGGTCTAGGACAAAGGGTCGGGGACTAAGAGTCGCAGGAGGCCTGGGACAACATAGGACTGTGCAAATGTGGTCTGAGCAGGCCTGGGGAAGCCTGGGACTGGACATATTGTTGGGTCGGGAGAAATATCAAGCATGTTTGATTTTTCACACGGCCCCAACCAACCCTAAGCAAATTTTTCAAACCGACCCTCAAAAACCCTTAATCGGGAGCCTTAGTTGTGTGGTGGAACACCCACATAAGCAAGACAAAGGTAGGATTATAACAAGGATATTAAATATGATATGAATGACACAATATGCTGACATTAAAACTCGTGAGGGATGGGTAATTTATTCACAATACCAAAATTTCTGTAACTAGAGATTGCGTCTCGACCCAGTGTATCCCCGGACGGGACATAGTTAAGGCGTAAATGTGTCGGGCTCGAGCCTGTTTCCTGGAGCACCAGGTCAGGATTCTCCATAGTACCAAATTACTCCCAAAAGCTGATCACTAGTTCTTTCACTTATATCTGTCTTTAAAAATTACATTTCATGGATCCAGAAGATCCATATAGTGATCCGCATCACTTCCAAAATCCAATCATTTCATCCTTTTACCTTTTCAGACATATTCTAAAAATTTCATCAAAATCCGTCCATAAGTTTTTGAGTTATCTTGTACACAAACACAGCTGGCAGCCTGGATCCACATGATACAGACAGTGATCCAGATTACTCCCAAAAACTAATCACTTGTTCTTTGTCCCATTTAAGACATTTCCTGAAAATTTCATAAAAATCCATCCATGGCACTTTGAGCTATTTGTCCTTAAAATTTGCATTTCATGGATCCAGAAGATCCAGATAGTGGTCCAGATCACTCGCAAAATTGAATCATTTCTTCCTTTTACCACTTCTTCCTTTTACCATTTCTAACATATCCTAAAAATATCAAAATCCATCCCAAGATTATGTGGCAGCCTGGATCCAGATGATCCAGACAGTGATCCAGATCACTCCCAAAATCTAATCACTTGTTCCTTGTACCATTTAGGCCATTTGCTGAAACAATCCATCCATAACTGTTTGAGGTATCTGTCTTTAAAAATTACATTTCATGGATCCAGAAGATCCATATAGTGATCTGGATCACTTCCAAAATTCAGCCATTTTATCATTTTACCTTTTCAGACATATCCTGAAAATTTCATCAAAATCCGTCAATAAGTTTTTGAGCTACATTGTACACAAACACATCTGGCAGCCTGGATCCAGATGATCCAGACAGTGATCAAGATCGCTCCCAAAATCTAATCACTTGTTCCTAGCACCATTTAGGCCATTTGCTGAAAATGTCATCACAATCCATCCATAACTTTTTGAGGTATCTGTCTTTAAAAATTACATTACATGGATCCAGAAGATCCATATAGTGATCCTGATCACTTCCAAAATTCAATCATTTCATCATTTTACCTTTTCAGACATATCCTGAAAATTTCATCAAAATCCGTCCATAAGTTTTTGAGCTATATTATACACAAACACATCTGGCAGCCTGTAACTTTGGTGGTCAGTGGATGACCTTCAATGAAGATCTGTAACCGGTAAGCCTGGATGCTGGTAATCCATCATGTACTCAACCTCCAAAGCCATTTTCAATAGTTTCCATGCAATGTAGTCAGCATTAAGTGTGAAAATATCTCCAAATATGCCAAAAATGACCCTTGGTCAGGTACTTTGGCGGTCAGTGGATGACCTTAAATGAAGATCTGTAACCAGTAAGCCTGGATGGTAGCGGTCCATCATGTACTCAACCTCCAAAGCCATTTTCAATAGTTTCCATGAAATATAGTCAGCGTTAAGTGTGAAAATATCTCCAAAAAGGCCAAAAATGACACTCGGTCAGGTACTTTGGTGGTCAGTGGATGACCTTCAATGAAGAGCTTCAAGGTCAAATTTCTGCATGTTTACAGAGGACATATATATGTATTATATATACCAGCCACAGGATGATCTAACTTTCTGTACGTGAGAACTGGGCCAAAATGTGAAAAAAATGGCCAAAATCTGACCTTTAAGAGGCCACCAGTGACCTTGAGATTGAAGGTCAAGGTCACAAAACAATAGCGTTTGTGGCATTGTCCATATATACCCACATACCAAATTTGAAAGTTCTAACTCAAATATTTTTTAAGTTATCGCGTCCAAAAGGAAATCTCTGCGGCGGTGGCGGCGGCGGCGTGACCATACTGAATCCTAAGTATCCCCGACTTTCATCCGGGGATACAATAATCACTCGGGCGAAACTTTTCTGCAAAATGGGAGCATTTATAACAATAACATATCACAGCTCACGTCTTTTCTGCACTAAAGTTATAGTCAAAGTTTATGTTTTATATTCCGTGCATTAACCACCACAGTCCTATTCATATTGGGATAGGTACGTAGCATTACCACTTGTGTGAGTACATCAAAATTAAAGGAATACCTTACAATATTCTCTCATATCATTCAGAGGTCCTTAGTGGCCTCGTGGTCAGGTTGTCACCTCTGTGTGGGTTCGAGTCCCAAAAGTAGTAATACTGAGGGTCTGTCCCAATATGACCCTGGCTGTTGAAAAGGATATAAAGACCCTTAAACAAATAAAACACGGGTGACGTGGTTGGCCTTCACCCAACCACAGAGTCGAATCTTAGGACAGCACTGGGTGTCGAAAGCTATAAACTCTGTATTATCGCCCGCATTTGGAAACCGCTTTCAGGTAGTTTTCAGATTTGTGTCCCGAGATGGGTATTTGTAGTGACGTATTGTGAAAGGTTTATAAATATAAAGGGTCTGTAGATGCGCAGTTTTACAAGCTGGTTTAAGATGAAAACCACCAGCATATTTCCTGTCCACGGACTTGCCTCATTAATATTAATGAGCAAATATGCGCAGTCACGGCAGTTCTTTGTGGGGATTTCCTGACAATATTCTACAAGGCTGGTTTAAGATGAAAACTACCAGCATATTTCCTGTTCATGGACTTGCCTCATTAATATTAATGAGCAAATATGCGCAGTCACGGCAGTTCTTTGTGGGAAATCGTGACAATATTTTACAAGGCTGGTTTAAGATGAAAACTACCAGCATATTATATACCACAATATTATCCTTCACCACAATGAGCGAAAATAGGGAACCACAGATTATGCTGTATTTACTGAAGAATTTCGTCGAAATGACGTGATAACTTCTAGGACATGCAAAAGCGCCTTTGAGTGGTTGAAGGTAAAACTACGGAGTTTGAATATTTTCATTGTCTCTGCCAGAGGTTTCCTCGATTTTGATTGGCTAAACGAAAAATGTATAGTACTACCGTGACGTCACTTCATTCATTAATTTCTTTGCGGTTTATTTGTTTGACAAATGAGTAATAGACTGTAGATGCGCAGACAACAGTTTTATATTAACAGCAAGAAAATTGAAGTGTTATAATGTCACTCAAGTAAATGTTCACAATAGATATTGTAGAAGTGCCTTACACAATATCTTTTAAACTATAGGTATTATGTTTCGAAAGCTATATTTTATTGAACTTTCTCATCAGAGGCTGGAGAATATGGGCTAAAGTCTCCCCTGAAGTACTTTTTGGGATGTGCAATTGAACCTGTTTTTTGCACCTGTGCACCGCTAGGCGGTGCATTGCACCTGTGCACCTTTTTTGAGGTGGTTGTTTATTCTGTAGGATTTCAGGTGAGTATATATTTTTCTAAGGTTGGAAATATAATATAATTATATTAAATATTATAATTATACTATTTATAAATTTTTAGGTTGTTATATCCTAGAATTATATTCTATATATAGAAAATTCATATTCTTTTTATATATAATCCACATTAATAAGCCCAGGTAGAGTGTATCCTGAAAATGTTGTATGATCATAAGGGTGGATTTATATGTTAATGTTTGAGTCACATTTTAAGTAATAATTGTGCTTATGATAATTCAGGGTAATTCCTGTTCACAATGTAAAAGGTGGGAGGCACCCTATTATTTAATGTTGGTGCAATCCTATAACTGAGGCAGAAATGGTCTGTGGTTATATCCTGTTTGCATTGGGCAGTTTTAGTAATGGCATATGCACTACAATACATCTTATTAGTTTCAATACATTTTTCGATGTATTGATTGTATTGGATAGATGTATTTATGCATGAACATGTTATTTATTTATATATATTTTATTATATTTATAATTTATGTCATCATATATACAAATAAATTTATCACACCAATATAATATGGTTATTTTATTTATAACTTATTATATATAAATAAGATCTTTATTAGAAAATATTTCATAGGTGGGTATGTAAATAATGCCTAGATATAAAATATAATTTATGCTATTTATTAATTTTAGGACAAATTATATTTAGAATTGAAAAGATTAATAACATCTAAAACATATTATTTTCAGACTGTCAAAAATAATAATGTCCGTGAAACATTTATTATTTCTAGATGAGATCTGGTTTAATTATTGTCTTTTCTGTATTGGACCAGATGTGTCAATAACTTCTGTCTTTTCTGAGGGGGGATGAAAAGACTAGGTCGAGTTGGCTTTCTTGAGCACATCTCTTCTAGGGTGGGTGTTTTGCTGATGTCTGAAATGTGTGCATCAGTGATGGGTATATCCATCTGTGTGGTTGTGCTTGTGTCTTCACTAGATGGGTCGATTGTGTGAGCTGCATCTGGTCGAGTTGGGGGTGCTGAGACCATTGATGTTGGGTTCAAATCCCATTGAGGCATGGATAGTGGTTGATGTTGGTCAATTATTTTGGATGACTCATCTTTGGTTTCATCCCTTGTTTGGCTACCTCTATTAGCAGTGGGTTGGGCCGCTAGGAGTCCAATTTGGGTGGTTGGGCTCTTACTTCTGGCTAAGTTAGGTTTGCAGAACACTATATCTGAGTTCAGTGTATCCACAAAAATCTTGAGACCTTTATCAAAAGTTAGTAGTGAAAGTTTCTCTCCTAACTCCAGGACCTCGTCCGGTGAAATAACTATTAGAGGCTCTGTTTGGGTTGACTTTTCCTGAGTACTGACATTACTGATGTCAGTGTTCACCTGTCTGGAGACAGTGTTTTGTATCAACTTGCCCTCCAGTTTGTCAGCCATCTTCTGTAACTCTTCATCTTCTTCTGAGTCACTAACTGTCAAGTCCTGTATGACTCTGGTCAGGGCCTCTGATGGGGCGTTTGGCATGGGTGCATTGCTAGTAGATGGGATTACAGTTGGTGTCTGATTTTCATCCAGCCCCTTATTAAGACTATTTTTGAGGCAAATTTTTGAATGTTTGATCATGTCTTCACGCCTTTTGTATGTCTTGGGACAGGTCAAACAATTGTATCTGGTGCTAAGGTGTACAATTGTTTTATGCCTTTTAAGGCTACTGTTCTTAGTGAAGGCTTTTTGGCAAATGCCACATATGAAGTTGGCACGCACATCCATAGTGGAAATGTCACTAAACTCGCACAAATACTTTTGTATATATACTAGATAATATTTATTATCCTTATATGGTTAATTTATATATGTGAATAAAATATTTAACTAGAGGATCGCTCGCAAAAAAAAAAGATAATGTTTTTGCATAGCAAAAACAAAGCGTCCCGAAAAGGATATAAAGGTGAGTGCTAAAGTATTAAGAAAATGCTTCGTTTCTAGCCTTATACTGTTGTGACAACCAAAGTCAGCGCAGTCTGCTCTATCTAGCACGGTTTTCAAGATATAAGCATTTTTGTGTTTTGCAAAAAATAAAAAAATTAAAAATGTCCGCTATATTTGGCGAGACAAAAATATTTTGAAAATTGGCATGGCTACTCTGCAGAGATACCCAGCAGGTCCAAAATTTTGTTGAGTTCGCTCCATATAGCACGGTTTTCGAGATATAAGCATTTTTGTGTTTTGCAAAAACTTTGAAAATTCAAAATGGCCACCATTTTTGGGGAGACAAAAATTTTTGTCAAGACCACTGCCGTGGTGTGTATGTCCCGCCGAGCATTAAAGCAGAAGAAATAGCTTTTCCGAGATATTCACAATTTTTCATTTTCGTGTGTGAAAGGTCTTCCAAAAGTAGGTGAATGAGTTATTTGAGAAAAATTGGCTATCTGCAATACTATTAAGAGATAATTCACATTTACTCATTTTGAGTAGGTGAATAATTATCTATGGGTCTGAAACTTCACCAAGTGAAAGCTCTCCCAAAAGGAGGTGAATGAGTTATTTGAGAAAAATTGGCTATCTGCAATACTTTTAGAGATAATTCGCATTTACTCATTTTGAGTAGGTGAGTAATTAGCTATGGGTCTGAAACTTCACCATGTGAAAGCTCTCCCACAAGTAGATGAATGAGTATTTGATAAAAATTGGGTATCCGCAATACTTTTACAGATAATTAGCATTTACTCATTTTGAGTAGGTGAATAAATAGCTATGGGTCTGAAACTTCACAGAGTGAAAGCTCTCCCAAAAGTAGGTGAATGAGTTATTTGAGAAAAATTGGCTATCTGCAATACTTTTAGAGATAATTCACATTTACTCATTTTGAGTAGGTGAATAATTAGCTATGGGTCTGAAACTTCACCAAGTGAAAGCTCTGCCAAAAGTAGGTGAATGATTTATTTGAGAAAAATTGCCTATCTGCAATACTTTTAGAGATAATTCGCATTTACTCATTTTGAGTAGGTGAGTAATTAGCTATGGGTCTGAAACTTCACGGAGTGAAAGCTCTCCCAAAAGTAGGTGAATGAGTTATTTGAGAAAAATTGGCTATCTGCAATACTTTTAGAGATAATTCGCATTTACTCATTTTGAGTAGACGAGTAATTAGCTATGGGTCTGAATCTTCACCAAGTGAAAGCTCTCCCAAAAGTAGGTGAATGATTAATTTGAGAAAAATTGGCTATCTGCAATACTTTTAGAGATAATTCGCATTTACTCATTTTGAGTAGGTGAGTAATTAGCTATGGGTCTGAAACTTCACAGAGTGAAAGCTCTCCCAAAAGTAGGTGAATGAGTTATTTGAGAAAAATTGGCTATCTGCAATACTTTTAGAGATAATTCGCATTTACTCATTTTGAGTAGGTGAGTAATTAGCTATGGGTCTGAAACTTCACAGAGTGAAAGCTCTGCCAAAAGTAGGTGAATGAGTTATTTGAGAAAAATTGGCTATCTGCAATACTTTTAGAGATAATTCGCATTTACTCATTTTGAGTAGGTGAGTAATTAGCTATGGGCCTGAAACTTCACCAAGTGAAAGCTCTCCCAAAAGTAGGTGAATGAGTTATTTGAGAAAAATTGGCTATCTGCAATACTTTTAGAGATAATTCACATTTACTCATTTTCAGTAGGTGAGGAATTAGCTATGGGTCTGAAACTTCACAGAGTGAAAGCTCTGCCAAAAGTAGGTGAATGAGTTATTTGAGAAAAATTGGCTATCTGCAATACTTTTAGAGATAATTCGCATTTACTCATTTTGAGTAGGTGAGTAATTAGCTATGGGCCTGAAACTTCAGCAAGTGAAAGCTCTCCCAAAAGTAGGTGAATGATTTATTTGAGAAAAATTGGCTATCTGCAATACTTTTAGAGATAATTCGCATTTACTCATTTTGAGTAGGTGAGTAATTAGCTATGGGTCTGAAACTTTACAGAGTGAAAGCTCTCCCAAAAGTAGGTGAATGAGTTATTTGAGAAAAATTGGCTATCTGCAATACTTTTAGAGATAATTCGCATTTACTCATTTTGAGTAGGTGAGTAATTAGCTATGGGTCTGAAACTTCACAGAGTGAAAGCTCTGCCAAAAGTAGGTGAATGAGTTATTTGAGAAAAATTGGCTATCTGCAATACTTTTAGAGATAATTCGCATTTACTCATTTTGAGTAGGTGAGTAATTAGCTATGGGCCTGAAACTTCACCAAGTGAAAGCTCTCCCAAAAGTAGGTGAATGAGTTATTTGAGAAAAATTGGCTATCTGCAATACTTTTAGAGATAATTCACATTTACTCATTTTCAGTAGGTGAGTAATTAGCTATGGGTCTGAAACTTCACAGAGTGAAAGCTCTGCCAAAAGTAGGTGAATGAGTTATTTGAGAAAAATTGGCTATCTGCAATACTTTTAGAGATAATTCGCATTTACTCATTTTGAGTAGGTGAGTAATTAGCTATGGGCCTGAAACTTCACCAAGTGAAAGCTCTCCCAAAAGTAGGTGAATGAGTTATTTGAGAAAAATTGGCTATCTGCAATACTTTTAGAGATAATTCACATTTACTCATTTTCAGTAGGTGAGTAATTAGCTATGGGTCTGAAACTTCACAGAGTGAAAGCTCTGCCAAAAGTAGGTGAATGAGTTATTTGAGAAAAATTGGCTATCCGCAATACTTTTAGAGATAATTCGCATTTACTCATTTTGAGTAGGTGAGTAATTAGCTATGGGTCTGAAACTTTACAGAGTGAAAGCTCTCCCAAAAGTAGGTGAATGAGTTATTTGAGAAAAATTGGCTATCCGCAATACTTTTAGAGATAATTCGCATTTACTCATTTTGAGTAGGTGAGTAATTAGCTATGGGCCTGAAACTTCACCAAATGAAAGCTCTCCCAAAAGTAGGTGAATGATTAATTTGACAAAAATTGGCTATCTGCAATACTTTTAGAGATAATTCGCATTTACTCATTTTGAGTAGGTGAGTAATTAGCTATGGGTCTGAAACTTCACCAAGTGAAAGCTCTCCCAAAAGTAGGTGAATGAGTTATTTGACAAAAATTGGCTATCTGCAATACTTTTAGAGATAATTCGCATTTACTCATTTTGAGTAGGTGAGTAATTAGCTATGGGTCTGAAACTTCAGCAAGTGAAAGCTCTCCCAAAAGTAGGTGAATGAGTTATTTGAGAAAAATTGGCTATCCGCAATACTTTTAGAGATAATTCGCATTTACTCATTTTGAGTAGGTGAGTAATTAGCTATGGGTCTGAAACTTCACCATGTGAAAGCTCTCCCACAAGTAGATGAATGAGTTATTTGACAAAAATTGGGTATCCGCAATACTTTTACAGATAATTAGCATTTACTCATTTTGAGTAGGTAAATAATTAGCTATGGGTCTGAAACTTCACCATGTGAAAGCTCTCCCAAAAGTAGGTGAATGAGTTATTTGAGAAAAAATTGGCTATCTGCAATACTTTTAGAGATAATTCGCATTTACTCATTTTGAGTAGGTGAGTAATTGGCTATGAGTAGGTGAGTAATTGGCTATGGGTCTGAAACTTCACCATGTGAAAGCTCTTCCAAAAGTAGGTGAATGAGTTATTTGAGAAAAATTGGCCATCTGCAATACTTTTAGAGGTAATTCGCATTTACTCATTTTGAGTAGGTGAGCAATTAGCTATGGGTCTGAAACTTCACCAAGTGAAAGCTCTTTGGGATAGCTGCTCTGCAGAGATACCCTGAAGATAAAAAATTTCGTTGAAATCGCTCTATGTAGCACGGTTTTCGAAATATTAGCATTTTTGTGTTGTGCAATTTTTGCGCAAAAATTCGAAAATTCAAAATGGCCGCCATTTTTGGCAAGACAAAATTTTTTTAAAAATTGGCATGGCTACTCTTCATAGATACCCTGTGGGTCAAAAATTTCGTCGAAATCGCTCTATCTAGCACGGTTTTCGAGATATAAGCATTTTTGTGTTTTGCAATTTTGCGAAAAATTCGAAAATTCAAAATGGCCGCCATTTTTTGCGAGAAATTTTTTGTTTGAAAATTGGCAGCTACTCTGTAGGGATACGCTGCGGGTCAAAAATTTCGTCGAAATCGCTCTATCTAGCAGGGTTTTCGAGATATAAGCATTATTATGTTTTGCAATTTTTGCGAAAAATTCGAAAATTCAAAATGGCCGCCATTTTTGGCGAGACAAAAATTTTTTCAAAATTGGAATAACTACTCTGCAGAGATACCCTGTGGGTCAAAAATTTTGTCGAAATCGCTCTATCTAGCACGGTTTTCGAGATATAAGCATTTTTGTGTTTTGCAATTTTTGCGAAAATTTCGAAAATTCAAAATGGCCGCCATTTTTGGCGAGACAAAAATTTTTTGAAAATTGGGAAAAGTACTCCGCAGAGATATCCTGAGGGTCAAAAATTTTGTCGAAATTGCTCTATCTAGCACAGTTTTTGAGATATAAGCATTTTTGTGTTTTGCAATTTTTGCGAAAAATTCGAAAATTCAAAATGGCCGCCATTTTTGGCGAGACAAAAATTTTTTCAAAATTGGGATAACTACTCTGAAGAGATACCCTGTGGGTCAAAAATTTCGTCGAAATCGCTCTATCTAGCACGGTTTTCGAGATATAAGCATTTTTGTGTTTTGCAATTTTTGCGAAAATTTCGAAAATTCAAAATGGCCGCCATTTTTGGCGAGACAAAAATTTTTTGAAAATTGGGAAAAGTACTCTGCAGAGATATCCTGCGGGTCAAAAATTTTGTCGAAATTGCTCTATCTAGCACGGTTTTTGAGATATAAGCATTTTTGTGTTTTGCAATTTTTGCGAAAATTTCGAAAATTCAAAATGGCCGCCATTTTGGGCGAGAGAAAAATTTTTTGAAAATTGGGAAAACTACTCCGCAGAGATACCCTGCGGGTCAAAAATTTCGTCGAAATCGCTCTATCTAGCACGGTTTTCGAGATATAAGCATTTTTGTGTTTTCCTTATTTGGAAAATTCGTAATGATTAATTAATCATTAATTACTCGGCCATTTCTTGACCAATCAATGCCAAAATCTAATGATTTCCAGATTTTAATAGAATGAATGTATTTGCCAAGTTTCAGGTGAATTGATAAAATTCCTTTCAAGTTATCATCCGGACAAGCTTCCCCATCGAAAAAAGACATTTTTGGTCATGTGACCTCTCTGATTGGTTGAAATGTCACTGCAGCATATTCAAAAAAATTCCCCAAGGCTACTGCCTAAACCTGCCAAATTTGAAAAGAATCCGCCTAACGGTTACAGAGTTATAAGGAAAACAAAATGCGGAGCCGGCGGAGCCGGCGGAGCCGGCGGAGCCGCCGGAGCCGGCGGAGCCGGCGGAGCCAGAAGCTCTCCCATACACAAACAAGCGTCCCTTGCGGGACGCTTAATTATTTTTTAATATTTTTTATTCTTTGTTTATTCATCACCAGTTAACTGTTGGCAAAATGAACTAGTTACATGTTTTGTGATGTAATTTGACGTGACGAAATGTGTAAAGTGACGTCATATGATTATTACATCACAAACTACATATAATATTTGGTATGTCAATATAAGGTATATTGGTATTTATATGATCAGTATAAGATAGATTTAAATTTATTTATTTTATACTGTATACCCTGGTCATTTGAATTATTGTGCATATAATAATAAAGCAAACAAAGGGGGTTTTGGTCTCCATGAGCGTGAATTAAAGACCAGAAATGCATAATATTCAAATGAATTGATTTATGCCTGTTGGGTGGACAGCTCCAATATTCCACATCCACCACTGCTCACGCCTTCTTCTGTGGGCTGTTGATGGTGTGTTGTATTTGGGAGTGCACCACTCTAGGATTGAGAACTGCATATCCTTAATAGAGTGACTTTTTCCAGTGAAATGTTTGGAAACTGGTGTCACTCTATTATCCTTAGGTTTGTTTACTGAGAGTCTGTGTTCATATATTCTCTGTCTGAACGCCCTCCCTGTTTCTCCAACATAATATTTACCACATTTTTTGCATGTGATTAAATATACAATATCACTGAGTTCACATGAGATTAGTTTTGGGAGGTTTTTAGGTTGGTATTTATCTCCACTGATGTTACAGGTAATTTCACTTATTTTAGTGATTAGAGGGCAGTAAGTGCATTTACCCAGCCGGGTGCAATGGGTGGGTATTAGTTTTGTCCTTACCATTTCTTTTGGTGGGTATGAAATGGAGGCTTTAGTAAGCATATCTCTTAGGTTAGGTAACCTCTTGAAGCCAATGATAGGTTTATCTGGGAATGTACTTGAGCAGTCATTACTGTGCTGGATAATGTTCCAGTTGTCATGAATGAAGCCCTTTATGTCAGGGTTCTGGGGGTTAAAGGTAGTGGTCATGACAGGGGTGGTCGTAACTTCTTTTGTTTTAACCTCTAGTAAATCATCTTGTGTGTATCTACTAGCTCTTAGCATATGTTTTTTGAGGGTTTTGAATGGGTATCCTCTTTTCATGTAATGCTCAATCATTTTCATTCCATTATCAATGAAATCTTTGTTCTTAGTACATATTCTTCGTATTCTGAGGAATTGACCAAATGGCCCTTTCTGATGGCATGGTTTATGGTGAGCAGATTGGTAATGTAAATACAGGTGTGTGTCTGTAGGTTTTTCATACAGTGTTGTGTATATGGATCTGTCAGCGTCAACCTTGACTGTGGTGTCCAGAAAGTTAACATGTGTGTCATTAATCTCAGATGTGAATTTAATTTTGGGATGTATACTGTTCAGGTAATTGATGAATTTATTGAGTTCATCTCGCCCATGTGTCCAGATCATAAATATATCATCTATGAACCTGAGCCATAACAGTGGTTTAAGGTGCCACTTTTCTAGGGCTTTTGTCTCAAAACGGTCCATGAATAGATTGGCGTAATTAGGGGCTACTGCAGTGCCCATTGCAGTGCCTCCTACTTGCAAGTAATGTTCTTCATTAAATGTGAAGTTCATACTGTGCAATACTAGTTCTAGTAATTTGAGGAGGAACGGGGTGATAGGATCCTTTGTTCTGTCACGCCTTAGGTGGGCTGCCACTGCTAATATCCCTTCCCTATTTGGTATGTTAGTGTAGAGAGAGGATACATCTAATGTGACTAATAGTGCACCTTCAGGCAGTTTATCTAGAGTTTTGAGTCTGCTAATAAAATGTTGTGTGTCCCTAACATATGATGCTGTCTTGGGTACATAGTCTTTGATATGTGCATCAATAAACTTGGAGATGTTACATGTTGGATGACCAATCGAGCTGCATATTGGTCTCCCTGGTATACCTTTTTTATGTATTTTGGGTAGTAAGTAAAATCTACCTGATTTTGGATTGTCTATGTTTAGATAATTGAAGTTCTTTTCAGTGATCAAGTTAACATTTTTCATATCTGTGAGTACTTGGCATATCTTTTTGGATATGTCAATAGTAGGATCATCTTTGAGTTTGGTGTAGAAGTTACCATCGCTAAGTTGCCTGTAACCTTCCCTTAGATAATCTGTGGTGTTCATTATCACTACTGCTGAACCTTTGTCAGCTTTTTTGATGACTATGTGGAGATTGTTCTGTAAATCCCTCATACCTGCTCTTTCATCCTTTGTTATATTTTGTAGTGGATTTTTGTTGAACTTACATTCTAATAAGTTCATCTTGAATGCTCTTTTGAAAGTATCCAGTGTTTTGTTAGGTGGATTTGGTTTCCAGCTTGATTTATTTTTGAATTTTTGGTGGATTTCATTGTAAGGGTTATTGACTGTTATGTCCTCATATTCGTCCTCAGCATTTTTGTTCATAAAATCAATAATGCTTTGTGTGATTTCAAGGTCAATATTTTCATTTGTTGGTTTGAAAAACTGTGCTAATTCCAACCTTCTGTGGAATTCCTTGAAGTCATTCCAGATTTCTGACTTGTCTGGTCTAGGCGGTGTAGGGCAGAAAGTCAGTCCTTTTTCCAACACTTTAAGTTGGTGTTCATTGAGTTCATAATTAGAGATATTGATGACATTGTGACCTATATAACTTTCAAATTTAGTATTAGGTGGTAGAATGCCTGGTGGGGCATTCATGGCTGCTAGTTCTAAGTCTGCCTTAGATTGAGCCATGGTGACAAATCAGGTTAGTAGGGGTTGTGCGGTGTCCCCTAAGGTACTAAATGAGATGTGCAAATGCGCCTGTTTCATAACATATAGCATTTATTTTATCAATAAAGTATATAAGGTTAAGGTGCAATTAATGAGTTGACACAGGTGGAAATGTGGAATGTGTAATGTTATTACACATTCCACATTTCCACCTGTGTCAACTCATTAATTGCACCTTAACCTTATATACTTTATTGATAAAATAAATGCTATATGTTATGAAACAGGCGCATTTGCACATCTCATTTAGTACCTTAGGGGACACCGCACAACCCCTACTAACCTGATTTGTCACCATGGCTCAATCTAAGGCAGACTTAGAACTAGCAGCCATGAATGCCCCACCAGGCATTCTACCACCTAATACTAAATTTGAAAGTTATATAGGTCACAATGTCATCAATATCTCTAATTATGAACTCAATGAACACCAACTTAAAGTGTTGGAAAAAGGACTGACTTTCTGCCCTACACCGCCTAGACCAGACAAGTCAGAAATCTGGAATGACTTCAAGGAATTCCACAGAAGGTTGGAATTAGCACAGTTTTTCAAACCAACAAATGAAAATATTGACCTTGAAATCACACAAAGCATTATTGATTTTATGAACAAAAATGCTGAGGACGAATATGAGGACATAACAGTCAATAACCCTTACAATGAAATCCACCAAAAATTCAAAAATAAATCAAGCTGGAAACCAAATCCACCTAACAAAACACTGGATACTTTCAAAAGAGCATTCAAGATGAACTTATTAGAATGTAAGTTCAACAAAAATCCACTACAAAATATAACAAAGGATGAAAGAGCAGGTATGAGGGATTTACAGAACAATCCCCACATAGTCATCAAAAAAGCTGACAAAGGTTCAGCAGTAGTGATAATGAACACCACAGATTATCTAAGGGAAGGTTACAGGCAACTTAGCGATGGTAACTTCTACACCAAACTCAAAGATGATCCTACTATTGACATATCCAAAAAGATATGCCAAGTACTCACAGATATGAAAAATGTTAACTTGAACACTGAAAAGAACTTCAATTATCTAAACATAGACAATCCAAAATCAGGTAGATTTTACTTACTACCCAAAATACATAAAAAAGGTATACCAGGGAGACCAATATGCAGCTCGATTGGTCATCCAACATGTAACATCTCCAAGTTTATTGATGCACATATCAAAGACTATGTACCCAAGACAGCATCATATGTTAGGGACAAACAACATTTTATTAGCAGACTCAAAACTCTAGATAAACTGCCTGAAGGTGCACTATTAGTCACATTAGATGTATCCTCTCTCTACACTAACATACCAAATAGGGAAGGGATATTAGCAGTGGCAGCCCACCTAAGGCGTGACAGAACAAAGGATCCTATCACCCCGTTCCTCCTCAAATTACTAGAACTAGTATTGCACAGTATGAACTTCACATTTAATGAAGAACATTACTTGCAAGTAGGAGGCACTGCAATGGGCACAGCAGTAGCCCCTAATTACGCCAATCTATTCATGGACCGTTTTGAGACAAAAGCCCTAGAAAAGTGGCACCTTAAACCACTGTTATGGCTCAGGTTCATAGATGATATATTTATGATCTGGACACATGGGCGAGATGAACTCAATAAATTCATCAATTACCTGAACAGTATACATCCCAAAATTAAATTCACATCTGAGATTAATGACACACATGTTAACTTTCTGGACACCACAGTCAAGGTTGACGCTGACAGATCCATATACACAACACTGTATGAAAAACCTACAGACACACACCTGTATTTACATTACCAATCTGCTCACCATAAACCATGCCATCAGAAAGGGCCATTTGGTCAATTCCTCAGAATACGAAGAATATGTA
The DNA here is from genome assembly GCA_964017235.1 of Sabellastarte sp. h YS-2021. Lineage (NCBI taxonomy): Eukaryota > Metazoa > Annelida > Polychaeta > Sabellida > Sabellidae > Sabellastarte > Sabellastarte sp. h YS-2021. Next base: position 78,642,692 of record OZ024934.1, on the reverse strand, counting down.
CTAAGAACAAAGATTTCATTGATAATGGAATGAAAATGATTGAGCATTACATGAAAAGAGGATACCCATTCAAAACCCTCAAAAAACATATGCTAAGAGCTAGTAGATACACACAAGATGATTTACTAGAGGTTAAAACAAAAGAAGTTACGACCACCCCTGTCATGACCACTACCTTTAACCCCCAGAACCCTGACATAAAGGGCTTCATTCATGACAACTGGAACATTATCCAGCACAGTAATGACTGCTCAAGTACATTCCCAGATAAACCTATCATTGGCTTCAAGAGGTTACCTAACCTAAGAGATATGCTTACTAAAGCCTCCATTTCATACCCACCAAAAGAAATGGTAAGGACAAAACTAATACCCACCCATTGCACCCGGCTGGGTAAATGCACTTACTGCCCTCTAATCACTAAAATAAGTGAAATTACCTGTAACATCAGTGGAGATAAATACCAACCTAAAAACCTCCCAAAACTAATCTCATGTGAACTCAGTGATATTGTATATTTAATCACATGCAAAAAATGTGGTAAATATTATGTTGGAGAAACAGGGAGGGCGTTCAGACAGAGAATATATGAACACAGACTCTCAGTAAACAAACCTAAGGATAATAGAGTGACACCAGTTTCCAAACATTTCACTGGAAAAAGTCACTCTATTAAGGATATGCAGTTCTCAATCCTAGAGTGGTGCACTCCCAAATACAACACACCATCAACAGCCCACAGAAGAAGGCGTGAGCAGTGGTGGATGTGGAATATTGGAGCTGTCCACCCAACAGGCATAAATCAATTCATTTGAATATTATGCATTTCTGGTCTTTAATTCACGCTCATGGAGACCAAAACCCCCTTTGTTAACAGTTTTATATTAACAGTGACTGCGTGATAAACCAGCAGACCAATAAATTAATTGGGTTTCCACGTCTAGAAACCAGCAGACGAAACCGTTAAAAAAGACTCGTTCGAGTAGGCCATCACAATGGGGAAAACAATAGTTTCTAGGACATACGGGTTCTTTGAGAAAGCCAGACGAAGTGCTAGACATGCTTTTTACTTCATAAAATATAACTTAATAAAGGCATTAAAAATCTTCAAAATGGCAGAGTGTATAATATACACCTTAGTGTACAGATATGTGAAGAAATATTATGCAGAATTTGATATTTAAGGGCTTAAACGGCCAATTTAAAATCGTGGCCGCAACTCAGTACATAACTCGAATCAAAGATTCGACTAACAAGCAGTCCCTCAGAACAGACAAACCCTCGCCCACAGGTAGTACTGAAAATAACACAAAAAAAATCTGGAGACTCCATCCAGATCTAGATCCTTTGAGAAGGACCAAGCCACTTGTAGTACCTCATTGTGTGAAAATATGGCCCAGATCCAATGTATAGTTTTCAAGTTATGTACACACTGTCAGACAGACATATAACCAAATAAAGGGTCACCCAATTACAATAGCCACATACCCAATTTGGGCCCCAAAGGGGAAGGACAAGGATAAATATAGCCAGCCTGGGCAGGCAACAACCCCAGCTCGCAGGTACACATAAATTGGCAACAACATTGAGAATTGGGAAAATCTTAGGAACAACTTCAGTTGTAAGAAGTATACAGAATCCATAAACTGTTGTCAGATGTAACATCCACAGGCCATGGTTTCTTACAAGTTGTTTTCAAATTTTGAAGCCCTTGAACCAATTTAAGGGAGATATAAGGCCTCTTTTGCATGATGACACTTGCAAAGTATGTGCAGACCACGATTTCCAAGAAGTTGTTTTCTCATTTCAAACCCCTAGGACCAATGATAAGGGAGATATTAGGATCTTTTGCAATGACCCCCATTTGACATTAATATGGTGGCCATTTTGTTTTCAACGATAAGGGAGATATTAGGACTTTTTGACATGCCCCCCCCCCCCCCCCCCCCCCCCCCCCCCATTTTACATTAAAAATGTGATATGGCAGCCATTTTGTTTTCAAAACGCCCCTGCCAAAAGTCAACCATGGTTGACCATGGTTACCATGGTTGGCCACTGTCAACCATGGTTAACCAAGGGAGAAACCATGGTTAAACCATTGCCGGACAATATTTGGAAATGGTTAGAATTATGACCATGGTTAACCATGGTTAGCCATGATTTCAAACACTGAGTAACCATGGATGATCATGCTTTCAAGTTATGGTTGAAAGCAAAACCATGGTTAAGTTTTAATAACCATGATTAAACCTAAATTAACCTTGGTTTGAATGTAGTTAATGGTGGCTTATTATATTATAAATTATAAGGTTACAAGTACATTAAAAATCCTATGACAGAACTATACAGTTAAAATTAGGTCCATAATTTTTTAGTTTGTACTGAATTTGTACTTTATTGCATGCTGTCTTATATAAATAATACATTTAATAACCAAATATATAATATACTGAATAGATTACTTTTTAATTAAATGAATTATCTGCATGATAGTGAATATATGCAAAACAGCAAATATGCACTAAATACAGAACTCTAGTATGATCACATAAGACACAAAATTAATGCAACAAGACTGATTAATTCATTACCAAAGAAATTGACAAGGGATACTCTGTTATACTAGGTCCAGTTCCTCAATAGACCTTGTATATATAACACCCCACATGCAAACAAAATAGCCACAGGGTATTTGTTTAGGTTAGCACATCATCCCTCACACAGACTGAATCTATGAATAGATGTGTGGGAGATGCTCTTTATTTATCACATAAACAACAGATACAGTGAAAGAGAAGATTAGTTGAGTCATCTTTGTATCTTGCATTTTGATTGGCCAGGCCATGGGAAGTTTTTATAGAATGGAGGGAATTTCAAACACAAAAGAAAAAGTGAACAAGAAGTTGCATTATAAAGCTGTTGTTTCTTTTTGCTTTATATAGTGCTCACTTTATTTGGATAGAATGAAACAAGTATTATATTGACATGAACAATGCAAGTGGTTTGTTAATAAAGAAGAAACTAGATATATAATACTTACAAAATAGGCATATAAGTTGATGTCAGATAATAATAGAAGGAATGCATGTACATACTCATCAATGGAATAACAGGATATATAATCTAAAGGGTTACATTCTTACTTCTCTCCAGAAGGCTTTTAAGATGAAGCCAAATATCAATAGAAAGATCAAATACCCTTGTGATTGTGGGAATATTGAGATAATTACATATTGCAGTTACAAGATTTATATTTTAAATGTTACATGAAATTACTGGTCATGTCTTTCAGTAAAATAAAGTATATTTAAAAATTGCAGCAACCATCTGGAGTTTATGTGTAAGTATTTAAGATGACATATATTATTGATATCACTTTGTTGAATAACACATTTAATTCAAGTTTATTATTGTGTTAGACCATTGTAACAACCATAGTTTATAACCATGGTGAACCACAGTCAACCATGGTGTATTACGGTAACCATGGTTAACAACCATGGGTGACTATGGTTACTAACCATGGTGAACCACTGTCACAAACTAAGGTTATTTGAAGCAACCATGGTTAGCAATGGTGCGATTTGTCAAAAATGTTAAATTTTTACCGTGGTAGACCATGGTATACCATAGTTAACCATGGTCTATAATCGTCGTCTGTAACCATGGTCGCCCATGGTTAATAACCATGGTAGACCATTGTCACAAACCATGGTTACTTAAAACCATGGTTTGCAACCATGGTTGGTAATGGTGCAATTTGTCAAAAATGTTAAATTTTAACCATGGTTGACCAAGGTAGGCCATGGTCAACCATGGGATAAACCAAGGTTATACTACCATGGTTAACCGTGGTTAACCTTGCTTTAACAATGGTTAACCATGGTTATTACTGGACAATTTGGCAGGGGCAAGGCCAAAATTACCCTCAGGCAAGCTTTCCTAGCCATTTACATTTTGTGCAAATCTGACACAGCTAGCTGCAATATTTTTAATTTTAGAACATACCAATGATTTTCGAGGAATCGGCTATGGCAACCCTGTTGCTTTTTAAAATGAATACCATACTTTTTTACAGACATGTTTTCACAACCATAAACATTCTCTGCAAATTTGTTGAAGATATCTTCATAAGCTTGATTTAAAAAGATAACAAACGGAAGGTGTTTCATAATCTTAATAATTAAAATGCAACTGTAGCAACATTGGTTTAATAGCGCCCTTTTTTCAATTAAGAAATAGAAGATTGAAAAGTATTTAAAGCATTGCTATGGCAACAGGTGTTGTCAGATTACCTCCCAAACCTACTGAGTTGTAGATCCTGTTTCAATTAACATTTCCAAAAAAATTGGTTTAGGCTGTGGAAATGTTAAAACCAAAAAATATTCAAAGCATTGCCATGGCAACAGTTGTTGCCAATTATCCCCTACAAACTAATCAGCTCTAGATCCTCTTGGGGTAAACATACTCTGAAAATTTGGTCAAAATCCATGCATGAATTTAGGCTGTGGAACACCCATAAACTTTAAGACCTAAAAATCTTAAGTGTTGCCATGGAAACAATTGTTACTAGATACCCCCTAAAATCTAATTAGCTCTAGATCCTCTCGGGCTAAACATACACGGAAAATTTGGTGAAACTCCGGGGATGGGTTTAGGCTGTGGAATACCCACAAACTTTAAGACTCAAAAATCTTAAAAGTGTTGTAATGGCAACAGTTGCTGCCATATTTCATATAAATTACAGTAAATTAAAAGAAGCCTTCCCTTTTGTGTTATGTAACTAATCAGAGAGTGGAGGCATTTTAAGAATAGGTACATCCTGTTAATAATACATTAATAAATACTCAATTCTACATTTATACAAATAGCTGTGGAAATTTTGCTTCTGTTTTGCTTTCACAATAGATCAGGAGATTTTACAGTTTGTTCTCTACAGTACATTTAAATGCAAACTAGTGTGGGTGGCATTACCACTTTGGTTGAATTTGTGTGTTTATTAGCATAAATTGTCAAGCAAACTACATTATATAGGATATATTGATAGAAAATAAGAACTCATTCAGTGCTTCAGTTAATGTGGAAATTCAGTGATATGGCTGCTAAAATAATAGCATATTATACTTCTGTCATTTTATTATTCTATTGGTGGATTGATACTTATGCAAATTCTGCTGCTCTAGTTATAATCCATTTTGAAATGCAATATCATTGCGCAGAATATTATACACATGAATGGTGTTTAATACCACACAGAAACAATGTTTTGAAAGCTACTATTAAGCTGTCATGTTCTGAAACAGACCAATTTGTGGATGTTACAAACATAAGTTACTCCCTTTCTTTGAATTATAATGACTGGTGCATATATAACTCAACAGAAAAATGTATTACAAATTTGGAAAATCTGTCAGAACCTGAAGACTGCACCACCAAGACTGGCTTAAAACACTGTAGAACAACTTGTAAGAGACCAAAAGAACTATGTGAGCAGACTCAGGAAAATCTTGACATGTACAGACAAGACTGTAAAGCAAAGAATGAGTGCACAATAACAATAGAGCCAAAGAATCTGTTTAATTATTGTAAAGATGATGTAAAATATTATGATAAAACAGATGACACTCTTTACTGGTCCAAATGGGCAACACTAAACTACAGGTGCTTAAGTAATGCAGGTAAGACTTGTTACTTTCAAATTTGAAAGCACAAAAAATAAGCATAAATCTATGACTCAAAATATGTTTCATTATTTTTCAAGCACATTTATAAGCAGTACACTCTGTATAAGCGGAACCTGTGTTAAATTGTGTTGTAATTACAAGTGCAACAATCATTAAACTTCTGATGTCACCAATAGCTATATTTTTGTGTAAGCAGAAGTAAGTCATAACCAGAATCAAATTAAACAAACTACTACATCAGCGGTTATCTTCCGTTTTAGGATCATTAATAATGGAGAAATAACGGAGATATAAAGCCTTTGTAGTAAGATGACCCCTCTATAATGGCATTGAAGAAGGGGCCAAAGGTCAAAGTGAGCAATTGGAAAAGAATCTCAGGCCATGACTTCCTGTAACTTGTTTTCACATTCCGAACCCCTAGGAGCAATGGTAAGGGAAATAAAAGGCCTTTTTAATAAGATAACCCCATTTGACAATAAACATGTGATATGGTGGCCATTTTGTTTTTCAAAATAAGGCCAAAATTTAACACAGACAAGTTTTCATAGCCATAAACATTCCCTGCAAATGAAGATACCTTTATAAACTAGACCTAGCGCATCGGAGAACCGATGCAAATTGCATCCACCACAAAGAAAACTCACCAAAGCCATTCTGATATCGCTTCACCTTGAAGGAGAAGCCCAAGGTGAAATCTGACCATATCAAAAGATTTCCATGATTTCCTATAGGTTAGTGTGACACTGCAAACCTCTAGGAATATGAATAAGCAAGATACAAACACTGTTAATTTTGGCAATCCTCATTTGACCTTGAAAGAGGGGCCAAAGGTCAAATCCAACCACACCAAAAGATTCCCAGCACATGATTTCCTATATGTTGGTTTACCATACCAAACCTTTAGGGCCAATAATAAGCGAGTTATAAGCACTTTTAAGTTTGGCAATCCTCGTTTGACCTCGATGGAGGTTCCAAGGTCTAATCCGACCACAGCAATAGATTCCTTGTCCATGTTTTGTGTAGGTTTGTTTTACCATCCCAAACCTTTAGGATCAATAATGAGCGAGTTATAAGCACTTTTAAGTTTGATTATCCTCGTTTGACCTTGAAGGAGGGGTCCAAGGTCATATCCAACCACACCAAAAGAATCCCAGCACATGATTTCCTATATGTTGGTTTACCATCCCAAACCTCTAGGACCAATAATAAGTGAGTTATAAGCGCTTTTAAGTTTGGCTATCCTCGTTTGACCTTGAAGGAGGGGTCCAAAGTCAAATCCGACCACACCAAAAGATTCCCAGCTGATGATTTCCTATAGGTTGGTTTACCATCCCAAACCTCTAGGACCAATAATAAGCGAGTTATGAGCACTTTTAAGTTTGGCTATCCTCGTTTGACCTTGAAGGAGGGGTCCAAGATCAAATCCGACCACACCAAAAGATTCCCAGCCCATGATTTCCTATAGGTTGGTTTACCATCCCAAACCTCTAGGACCAATAATAAGCGAGTTATAAGCACTTTTAAGTTTGGCTATCCTCGTTTGACCTTGAAGAAGGGGGCCAAGGTCAAATCCCACCACACCAAAAGATTCCCAGCCAATGATTTCCTATAGGTTGGTTTACCATTCCAAACCTCTAGGACCAATAATAAGCGAGCTATAAGCACTTTTAAGTTTGGCTATCCTCGTTTGACCTTGAAGGAGGGGTCCAAGGTCAAATCCGATCACACCAAAAGATTCCCAGCCCATGATTTCCTATAGGTTGGTTTACCATCCCAAACCTCTAGGACCAATAATAAGCGAGTTATAAGCACTTTTAAGTTTGGCTATGCTCGTTTGACCTTGAAGGAGGGGTCCAAGGTCAAATCCCACCACACCAAAAGATTCCCAGCACATGATTTCCTGTATGTTGGTTTACCATCCCAAACCTCTAGGACCAATAATAAGCGAGTTATAAGCGCTTTTAAGTTTGGCTATCCTCGTTTGACCTTGAAGGAGGGGTCCAAGGTCAAATCCGACCACACCAAAAGATTCCCAGCACATGATTTCCTATATGTTGGTTTACCATACCAAACCTCTAGGACCAATAATAAGCGAGTTATAAGCACTTTTAAGTTTGGCTATGCTTGTTTGACCTTGACGGTGGGGTCCAAGGTCAAATCTGACCACACCAAAAGATTCCCAGGCCCTGATTTCCTATAGGTTGGTTTACCATCCCAAACCTCTAGGACCAATAATAAGGGAGATATAAGCACTTTTCATGACTTCAAAGAAACGCCTGTGGCGGCCATCTTGTATTTCAAAATGAGGCCAAAAATATTCCCAGTCAAGATTTTATTATGAGGAACATATCCTGCGAATTTGAGATCTCTACCTATAATACCCTTTGCTCTAGAGGGCCACCAAAAGTCCTTATTTAAAGTCGAAAAACGGCCGTGGCAGCCATCTTGTTTTTCAAAATGAGGGCAAAAATATTCCCAGACAAGATATTATGGTTATGAATATATCCTGCAAATTTGAGAAGGCTAGCTATAATATTTTTTTAGTTAGAGCGGTAACGGTGAAATCTCTCTACACACTGCGGCGGCGGCGGCGTAGGCATAACGAAGTCAAATCCATAGTATCCACCGGATGCTATCCGGTGGATACAATGAATGAGATATTTAGGTTTATGAAAAAACGTGGCAAACGGACGGACGCACGGAAGATGTTTTATAATCTCACGACCAAGGCCTTCAGTCACTGGTGGGAGTTAATGCATATTGGAGGTTCTAGTTATACAGAGTATAATGTATATTAAGGGATACTGAAGTCCTTCTCTTAAATTATAAAAGCGTACAATGTATATTAAGGGATACTGAATTCCTTCTCTTAAATTATAAAAAGAGTTTGTAGAATCATCTTCCACAGTTTCTATATTGACAAATTGATTAACAATGAATTGGCAATAAGTTGCTTGATTATAAACTTAATTGATGATGTAAGGTTGTAATCAGTTTATTACTTACAGTGGACTTAGACTTTGATTTGTGTTATTAAATACAGTTAAACATTGTTACATAAAACTGTAATAAGTAGAATTACCTTGAAGTAGGAAACATTGAGTTTGACCTTTTGAAGGCTTTTTCTACAGACATTTACTCAGTCATGTTGAAATCCCAGTTAAGTAGAAATATTTTATGTATCCCCTGAAATATGTGCCAGGCTAGCATCATACAATATGTACCTTCATTTAAAACTAGATGAATGCTTTTGCTAACAAAAGTGAAGCGTCCCTGAGAGTTTAAAATGCCTTGTGGTCCAAAAAAGATGGTTGCCAAAAATGGCGAGACCTTTTTTTTTTTTTGGTAAAAACGTAAATGTCCAATGGGTCGAAAATTTGAGAGAATTTCTCAGTTTCTTACCGTTTGCAAGATAAATGTGCATTTTACACAGACGTTGAATATGGTCAGAAAAAATGGGAGAATGATTTTGGAAAAAAAATGATGATTTTTGGGAAGCTGTATAAATTTATATGACAATGCTACAGCCCTCTGGGCCAAAATTTAACTAAAATTTCATGACATATCTTACACTGTCTGCGAGATATTAGGAACTTTTAACTTTAAACACTCCTTATCTCACATCCTTTACCCTGTAGGAACTGGTAATGTTGACATCTAATTAATAGGTAGTGAGAAAATAGTCAATACAGACTGCAATTTTCAGTACAATAGTGACTACAAAATATGCTAAAAATACATTTTTAAAAAGCAAATGTAGTATGGTATTGTGGTAAAACAATTTCTGAAAAATCCCTTCTCATGGTTGGGAGTAAATGGCCAAAACATGTTTCACCAAAAACTTAAGTGGACCTCACTTTGAAATATTGTTACAAAATGATCTGGATACCACTGTGAGAGCTACATGAACAAGCCAATCAGATAAAATCATCAACATGTCCCTAGCTGTTGTTGCTTCACCAAGAATCAATGAGGTGTAAGTGGACATTACATTACCATGCCAACAGAAGTCAATAACTTAGTCAGCTCACATAAAGTACATACTATATAAAACATAACGCAATTTATATAAGCAGGTCATTGCATTCAGCTGAGGCAAACAAAAACTTAAAATTATTCTCACAAATATTAACTTCCTATAATGACACAAACTTTTGCACTTACAGCTTTTTATGTACCCCACAAGCCTACAATTAGCCTTGTCTAAAGCTCGAGTGGTTAGTTCAGTTCACAAGAATTTGTTTCTTCTAAGACTTGTAGATAGCAAAAATAAATGTCAAAAATTAAATTTAAGCAGATTTTTGTTCCAGGTGTAGCACCAGATTTTACATCCAACATAACATACATGGGGGGGGTGTAATATATGGCAAGTTCACTTACCATATTTTACTCTCCTTGCCATATATAACACCAGCTCCCATATTTTACACCCCCTTAATCCCCATTTTTAGCGGTGTAAAATATGATTGCCACCACCTAAACAATCAAAGAAAGGGTGTAAAATATGGCAGGAGTGTAAAATATATGGCATTACACTGAGACACAAACTAAATTCCCCCTTTAAAACAGGAATCTCAGCTAACTGGGTAGACATCAATAAAAGAATCCTGTAAAGGAATGGGGGGGGGGCAGTTTCATGAAGCCTCCTTAATAGAAAGTCACCTTAAATTCAAGGATTCCCTTGATTTTGTCCCTGCTTTAAAAATCTCAGTTTCACAAAGCCTCCTTCCTTAAATGACACCTTGAAAAATCCCTTAAATTTCACGGAAGTTAAGGACTTACCATAAATTTAAGGAAGTGTCCTTCAAGAAATGTTTAATAACTTTAAAAAAACATTTGCTCCCTCCTTAAGTTTTAAAGAAGACCTTTGGTAGGGAGAGTTAAAGGAGGCTTTGTGATACTGAATTTAAAGGTAGCATTCCCAAAGGAAAAAAGATGGCCTTCCTTTCCTAAAGGAGGCCCTTTCTAAAGGCGACTTCGTTGAACCAGCCACAGGATCCCTATTCACTGAAATTCCTATTCTAAAAATGTTCAAGAAAATGGAAATATTATGACAAAAAAATCTATAAATAAGAACAATTTCTTATGATAGGAATTTTTTTTAAAATGCCATAAAACAGTACTTTGTAACACAGTTTTTGTAACACATGCTTGACAGGCTGACAGCTACTAAGATATCTAACATTCTAAGGAATTTAAAAATTCAAAGAATCTTTCCTAGAATACTCTAAGCGTAATACTTAAAGAATATTTGTGAAAATGGACTGTGACAGTTGAAGGATAATTTTATGGGTGTTCTAATGCTAAACTAGCCTTGCTTAAGGCTTTGAGTTTCTTCGTAATTCAGAAAAAAAAATCAGATTACAAAATAAAGTCTTGGTTTTTTTATAATGTACTCTTCTTGCTTTTACTTCACCAAACTGTTCAGATGAGCATATAATTCCAAACATGCAGGAGTGCTTTATGAATACAAGCTTTCTTATATGTCCCTGAAAACACTTTTGGTACAAATTTGAAGGCTTATGTTGAACTTTCGGTTATTTACAGTGTCTGCCACCCCGCCACAAGACCTGACTTCACCAGATCGTGAAGTTGACCTGGGCAAAGGGAATCTTTCTCTGCCCATTGGTGTTGCTTTTGCAGTGGTTTTTCCACTCATCTGTGTGGTTATAGCCATCTTCATTTGCTGCAGGTAAGGTTCAAATTATGTGGCTGTATACTAGTTGCTGAGCAATTTATATCTGAAGTCGTCACTGGTTAAAATATCAGCCATCAGAGTTCTTAATGTAATCTTAGTTCAAAAGAACTTACTCTCTTGTACCTAAATTTCAATCCCCTGCCATATTTTACACTCCTTGGTGGAATTCGTTACAGTTGCTATATTATGAAATAAGTGAAGTTCAACAGCTATAAACATCCACAAATTAAGCATTAAAACTCAAAGACAATAATTCCTTTGCTTACAAATTGATAAATATTTTTAAAATATTTGATGGCCCATTTAAATTATAGATCTACATTTTTAAAATATTTGATTGCCCATCTAAATAATAATAGCTAATTATTATCCAGTGACTTTTCAGTTAATTCACTAATGTCTAAGATTAATAAACCAAATGAAATAAAATATATTTTGTGTTAATACAGTGGGACAAAATCATTTCTATATATCTCCCTTTGATATGAGAGGCCAAACCATTGTTGTTGACTTGTATTCACTAGGCTAGTCCCTAATTGAAATTATCCCTATTGTTGTCTCAAATCACCACAGCTGGTTGATTAGAATCTTGCCAATAGACCTGCAACTATGTGCAAGGCTTTAAGCTAACTGTGGCTTCTCACCTGGGGTTCTTGTTTTGTGTACTGTTAGTGCTTTCATTTATTGACTTCAAAGAGACTAACATTGCTAGGTAAGACATAAGTTATTGTTTCATGACTAGTGAGTGATTAGTTTATTAGATAATCTATGCATTGTCTCTTTTGGTTGGATTTATATCACATAATGAACTAAATGGGTCCATTGACCAACTTAGCTGTGGCTTCTAATCTAGAAGCTAGAAATTAGATAGGATTTCTTACTTATCATCCTATTTGGATACAGCTTCTTCTTCTGTGTTAGTAGTAGTATTTAATGTGTTGAAAATTTCATTTTAGCTGTGGGTTCTCCTTAGTTATGTTACCAGGATTACCAGATGGGACATGAACAAGCAAAAATGACATATGTACATAAATTGATTGAACTGTTGTAATATATGATTAATTCCCATGAATATTGAAATGTATTTTATGATATCTGAGCACATTGAATGTTACTGTATGTCACAGTATTTTATTAACAATGGTATTTTACAATTTTCTATGTAATAATAATAGTATAATAAAATGCTTCAAGAATGTCTTTAACTCTAAATAATATAAACCATAAAAGCTTGTGTAAATGAAAGGAATTTATGTAACATTATCATGGAGGAGTTGTATCTCCCAAAAACAGCTTAAAAGGGTTTTTCAACAATACCCATTAATCCTGTTAGCTTGGCTGGTCACTTAACCACAAGTTCAAAAGAATGCTAAAACAAAAGGCAAATCTAAGACTAATCCATTTACCAAGTCAAATATACATAGCCAAACAAATCAACTTAAGAGTCAATAGACAATAGACATATCATAATCTAATCCAGTATCTGTCACACCCCAAAAGTAAAACAAATCAAGTTCTAAGCAGCGGTTAGACAATAGGCAATTTCCAAACTCAATTGCAATCTAACCAAGAAAGGGTTTGATCCTAATCCCCCATTGATTTGCTCTGTATGGACTGATAGGGGGTGTAACTTTTGGTGGGGGTGTAAAATATGGCAGCTATATTTTACACCCCCTTAATCCCCCACTGTTAGGGGTGTAAAATATGATTGCCATATAAAGCACCCCCTAAAAGATCAAAGAAAGGGTGTAAAATATGGCAGGGGTGTAAAATATGGCGTTACACCGGTATTATATACAGGAAGTCTTTTTCTGGCATGTGGCGGGACCAGTTGCGCTGACTTAAAGCAATTGTCCATTGGATAGGATGTATTAACACAAAAAATGGTTATATTAATCTAAACTATCTATCATCATGAAGGCACAATATCTTAACTAAAATCTCTTAAGTAGAAATCTTACTGAACTAGAAAAGCACTCGGAGAGAACAGTCCTTCTAAGAGGCCCAGTACCATTATAATGATACTGATCTGAAACACTTTCAAAATTTAACTATTATGCCAATTTGTCAACATTTCCTGAAAATTTCATCAAAATCCATCCACAGCTTTTTGAGTTATTTTGTAAATAAACAAATGCCAGTAGTTAGATATACCTTGGCGACAGTTTCCAGGTCCACTGTAAGTAAATATGGAAGTTATGTATAAATAGAACCAAATGCTGGGGATATTGAGCTGAGGTTCTAGTTACACAGAGACAAGTGCATTCAAATAATTTTGACTGAACATTAATTTTTCTGTATTGAAAATAGTGAAGCAGTGAAGACTTCACAGAGAAAACTTCTGAATGGGTTTATCTATAAAACAGCTACTCACTTATTTCTAAGACTTAATGAATGTGTCTTTAATTCTTTTTTACAGGAAAAAAAGAAAGAGATTAGGTGTCAAAAAGCAACAGTCACAAACTGAGAGACTTATGACAGGAGAGAACACATACTACTTGGAGCAGGAAAGCCGAAACTCAACCAATCCAACAGGCCATTATTCTTATGAATTAGTGCAAAAACCAACCAATCAGATTCAGACAAATACAACAGATCATTATTCGCTTGAGTCAGGGCCAAATTCTACCAATCACATGGCTGCAAGCACAAAGAATCAACAGTACAAGCTCAAAGAAGTGCAACATTCAACCAATGAAACTGACCGAAGTGAAGATCAAAGTAGACATGTTTTAGAGGCATCAGTTCAGATCACACCTTCAAAACCTAAAGGAAATAGCCAAGGTACTGAACCATTAATAATATGTCAAAGTCAAGATAAAGATAAGACCCACGATGGTTTCACTCCTCTATTATGTGGTGATACAGATTATGATGAAATAGATATCAGTCCCCCAGTCTCGCCTTCTAGTGATAAAAGCATTGTTCATAAACAGAATATGGATCCTACAGTTCTGGATTCCAAGAACATGAAACCTTTTGGAAGCCGTTTTACTACTCATACTGGAAAGGAGGAAACAGGCGATCAACAATATCATCATTCACCAACATCACAGAATCTTCGTGTTTCTTTGTCAAAAGGTGACACTCCAAACAAAGAAAACAACAGTGGAAGACATAGTGTTACTGGTATGACAGACAACAGTGTGTATGAAACAACTGATATGCAACAAGAATATGATGAGATTTTGTTGGTTGCAAACCCTACAGAACAAGACAAACAAAATTATTATGCAGGACAAAAACATGTGTCTGTTGGACATAACGCTGATCATGACACTGATCATCCACCAACACCACAGAATCTTTGTGTGTCTTTGTCAAAAGGAGACACTCTCAACAGAGAAAAGAACAGTGGACGACATAGTGTTACCGATATGACAGACAACAGTGTTTATGAACCAACTGTTATACCACAAGAATGTAATGAAATTTGGTTGGCTGCACAAGAAGAGAAACAAGGAAGTCATTCTGAACAGCGACCAGATGCTTCTGATAATCACGACACTGATCAAGACAGTCATAATCTAACACCACTGAATTTTTGTGTTTCTTTGTCAAAAGGTGACACTCCAAACAGAGAAAACAACCATGGAAGACATAGCGTTATGGGTATGACAGACAACAGTGTGTATGAAACAACTGATACGCAACAAGAATATGATGAGATTTTAGTGGCTACAAACCATACAGAACAAGAAAAACAAATTTTTTCTGCAGAACAAACAGATGTCTCAGTTAGTCAGGGCACTCATCATCCACCAACACCACAGAATCTTTGTGTTTCTTTGTCAAAAGGGGACACTCTGGACACAGTAAAGAACAATGAAAGACATAGTATTACAGATATGACAGACAATAGTGTGTACGAACAAAGTAATATGCAACAAGAATGTAATGAAAATTTGTTGTCTGCTAACCCTGCAAAACAAGGAAATTATTCAGCAGGACAAACAGATGTTCCTTTTGATCAAGACACTGAAGATTATGAAGACATATATTCACCAAATCAAATAAGGCCTTCTTCAGTGCAGCTTTCAAAAGGATTACTTTCAAAATGGGAAACCAAAGCTGGAGGCATGGCCAAAAGTCCAAACAACAATGACACAATTACTGAGATTGAAGAACTATACAATCCTCAGCCTGTTCATTTGAGCAATATAGAAGGTAAATACAAGAGATCACCAGACACATTCACAAAGATGAACAATAAGGCTGACAAAGAAAATACACAAGCAGACAAGTCTGGTGCTTCACTGGTGTATGAGGTGGAGTCAGACTATGAGGGTTATAACTTTGACAACCTGTCAGCAACCCAGAAGGAGGGGATAACACACTCACCCCCATGTGTAATGAAGATATAGACATGGTAGACAACGCTATATATGGAGATAATGCAGATGTGACTGATACCAGATGCTCAACTGAAGTACAGGCAGAAGATGGTACAAGTCAAAAGGAAAATGAAAGCCAAATTTATAAAAGCAATGGAGACATGCATGATGAAGGACCAATTGATATTATAGATAAAGAAAAGGATTATTCTTATGTCTACGCGCACTTTCCTGATGAAGGAAGGGAAAGACCAATAGAACTTGTGAAGAAGACCAATTTGGGAAACACCAAAACTGATACTTTACACTGAGATATGTGCTCTCTTTTGGTCCGAAACAATGGTGAAAGAATAAAATTTTAAATCGGTTCAGAAATAAGTAAGCTATGCTCACTTTAAAAAGGATTATATGTTACTTGCTGAAAATGCCTACTGAGCTGACAGAATTTTTCAAAAGAAAAACTGTTTCACATTGCATGGTGCCAGCATCGCTGTGAATAGGCAAAGTACATCATAGGCGTTTCAACTTGATTTCCCTGACTGTTTGTTTGAGGGGCCATAGTGACTCATACTTGCCTCCAACCTGTTAGATCACAGTTTGATTCCCAGCCCAACATCAAGTGGGAAAGCTGGAGTCATCTGATCATCATCTGCATACAAAAAAAAATCCGGATTTTCCAAATTACTTATTATTGTGTGCTGTGGCAGTTGCATGCGCTCTCTGAATGTTCTTGTTATTAAGTTTTGATGTCATGAAATACACCAAAGTTTCTTTGGGTTTTTTTTCATACATTGTATATTGTGAGTAAAAAGGTTTTCAGTTATAAAGATTGGCAATAAATTTCAACTAATCGGTTGTCAATCTGATGAAAATCATCCTTTTATGTTAGTACTAGTAGTATATTGTCAAAATGGCAAAACATCTTGATGTCATAAGCACTAACATTATGGGAATATATTTAGTGTGAACATCAACTTTCTTAACTTATTCTGCTCCATCTTCTCCTCTGCTAATTGTGGTAAAGTGTAACATGTTCCTGGCCATTTCAAAACAGTCATTGGCCATTTCGAAATTGCCAAGTAAATGATCTTGCCATTTTCTTGTTTTTTTTTAACAGCCACATCAATTCAAAACGTACACAGTCAGAGTATAGTTGATATTTTTGACAATGGGGGGGGGGGGGGGGGGGGGGGGGAGGTTATTATACTAGGTGTTTTTTTTTAGTTCATGACACTTTTTCGACTCTGATTTACTTCCCCTCTAGGGGAGTTATTAAGTAACTGGATCAGACTACAATTCATCTATTGTTTTAAGACTCTTTTATGTTGATCTGTTTGACTCTGTGTGCTACTTGTTTTACCAAATTCATCCGATTACCTTGCTTACTTTAATGACATTTCCCAGTTATTTATGGAATTCAAACAAGTAATTTGCATTTTAACCAACAACATGGTTCCTTAAATGAATTACAATTGTTGTAATTTACCCCACAGCTATACTGGCATTTATAAGTAAATATATTCTTTGTGACTACTGGAGAATGATGAGAAAGGGTCTCAAAACTATGAAAGTCAATCCTTTGATGTTGATTTGTCAATCACTGTATAAGCAAACCTCACCTTGGTTTTGAAACAGCCATCAGATATATTTGGCCATTTTGAAATGGCTACCCAGGTTTCAAAATGACTAGTAACATTATATAGATAGAGGGAGAAGTTGGTGAAAAGTTTTTTTATGATCATTTTTAAAATCTTTTTGATTAGGCTTGTGTAGATTTGTGTCTATTTTCCTTATTCTAGTTAAATATTTAACTTAACCCTTTCGCTACCATCTATGATGACTAGCAGTCGACGTCAATATATATTATAAGGTACCATGTCTGTCGACAGAGAGTCAACGACAATAATATTGATTTCTTCTTTCCCTTAAGTATACTGCAATAGGTTTTTGTTGGTGTATCAGTATTAAAACGATATGGAAGTTATGTTATAGTTTAATAAATTTTACCATTTTCACCTATTTTAAATGGTTTCTGTACATATTGCCGTATTTATGCAGTGAACGTGGACACGTCTTTTGTGCAATTCAGAAATCGCGAATATAGAACGGTAAATAAAGCACGCTGTTGAAATCTCGTACATCGTCCCTTCGCGTACAAATGTAAACAAACAACTCCCGGTAGAATTAGTGGTTAAAATATTCATAAAATTGTTATTTCTTGCTTGATTTTAACAATTAACATATCGTTTTAAAGCTTACAACAAAATAAAATCATCTACAATGACAATCTGTCAATATTTCATAACAACTTCTGTGAAAATAGAGTAACACAAAATACTTGTTTTTTACCCTAGATATCACCATGTATGTTGCATTGATGGAACAGCCAACATGGCGTTGGATTTATTTAGATTTTTGCGTAAAATTTACCCCTTATTTTGACTAAAATAATTTGTAACCATTTTAGAATAGGAATAAAAGACAAATTCTCGTGCTTTATGATGGTTTTAAACTATCGATCTGCTGTATTAAAGCACTCAGCCCTTCCGGCTTCGTGGCTTTAATACAGCCGATCGATAGTTTAAAACCATCATAAAGCACTTGAATATGTCTTTTATTCCTATAATAAAATATGCCGAAAAATACCGCAAATGACGTTTATACGGTCGTGAGTTAATATCTTACTTTATACGCATTTCTGACGTGATATGACGTCATATCGCTACAGTCCAGCAGAATAATGTTCCTTCAGTAGCGAAAGGGTTAAACCTGCTGAAACTAATAAATGTATGAGTTGTTAATGTACGTCTCATAACCAAATGATAACTGTTTGATTTTTACACCTCAGTACAGTATTATTATAAGTGAGGCAGATGGTACTATACTGATAATTTAAAACTTATAATATATATGTATATGTTACAATTACTTCCACCAGGGCCCAGTTTCACAAAGGTCTACTAAATATAGAAGAAAGTATGCTATTAAATCTAGATCTTAGTAGGCCCTTAGTAGCCACTACAAAAGTGTTCCACTGAGCTGATATTTGGGATCTAACAAGTTCCAGAGATAGCAGGGCTTCTAGTGAGGACAGCCTACTAATTACCACAGTAAAGAATTATCTCAGTGAAGCAGATAGTACAGGCTTGTAGACTATTAGCACTTAGCAGCCTACTAATTAGATAGTAGGCTTTTGTGAAACTGGGCCCAGGATGTTATGTTTGATACTTTAATTTGTCTGCTGATTTGTTTGTCTGTATTCACAATAACTCCAATAGTAATCAACAGATTTTACTGAAATTTTGTAGGGGAAAGAATGAGTAAACTTTATGCAACATCGGGATCACAATGGACACAAAAAAATTGTGAATTTTTCAGAAGGTCAAATGACTTTGGCTATCTGGTTGACCTTTTGAAATTTTTATGTGGGTAAGGCCTGTCCAAAGGAAGGAGTGATTACATTTAGAGTAACAAATCTAAAATTCGTCAGGAATCTAAAATTCGCCACCTCTAAAACCTTGGTTAATTTTATGAAGAAAATGATGTTTTTGTCTAAAAATTGGTATTTTTCAATTCAAAAAGCCTTAATTTACTATACAGTCAACAAATCTCACCACAATTCATTTATTTTATCAGTATTTTCACATGTGGCGAATTTCAGATATGTGGAGAATTTTAGATTTCTTACTCTAACAAAACAAGCAGATCATCTTCTGGATAAAAAAAATCCAGAATTTTCAGAAATGCCCACCCAGGGTGGAGGTCCATGCTCTGTGAGTGCTTTCTAGTTATCTTATGCAATCTGCAATTTGCTATAAAATAACAAGACAGTGAAATGATGTATTCAATATTTATCACAACACACTGTGTAGTACCGTAAATTTCCAAAATAATGCCCAGGTTCAAATAAATGCCTGGTACCAAGCACACTGTTTACAATTTATTACACTGTTTTTGTATTTCAAAAGAACGCCTGGTTCAATTTAACGCCTGGTCTGATGCCATTTGAAAATAATTAACGCCCAGGCCATATTTTGGAAAATTACGGTATTTTGACTATCAGCATTTGGAGTAAACAAGGCCAAAAAGGGGTTTCAGTCTACTAGCATGAGCCACAAAGTCATCAGAGACAGCAGTAGTGCACTGAGGCAGTCACCCATCCAAGTACTAATGTAGCCCACTGATGCTTAACTTCAGTGAAGAGACAGGCACTCATCATGCCATGCCACAATTCATGAATGTCCAGAGAAAATAAAAACGAAAAAAAAAAAGTGATTTCTATAAGCCAAGCCTCGCTAGAGCTTGTGCTTAAAAATGTGACATTTCTCACAGTTCATGTAATTGTCCCACTTCTGAACACACCTTAACAAGTAAGACAAATTAATCAAAATTCGGACCACGTTTGCATCAAGTTTGAATTAAAAATGCCAAGAATTAAAACAATTTACTGCGGGTAAACAGATCAGCAAGGAGTTTTCCCACTGGCAAATATCATAAAATTTTACCCTATATTTTTTCTGCATCTAGAAGTTAAGCTAAACCCCAAAATTGAGAGGTCAAAGGGCATTCAAAATCATTCATTCCTCTCAAATATGAGCCAAAGGTGAAAGCTGGGCTTTTAATTAACTGGTTCAATATCATACTAACACTGTATAAGGAGTCAGTTTGGACTTCTATAAACTAAAATGGATATTTTCTAAACATATATCTCTATAAAATAGGTTACCAGTGAAGGCTTCCTTAAATAGAGCCTATGTGTGTACTTCAGAGTATTTAACTTGAAGTTCCTGTCCTAGCTTATCTAAAGTGTTTTCATAGTTTACCACAAATTACCAAAGTAATCAAATAAGCTGTATGTTTTAGTCTTTTTTTGCAGAGAGTGCCTGCTCATGGTATATTGATAAAAATATACCCACTTTATCAACTAAATTTATCTCTTTGAACAAGTCTTTGACAATTGGTATCAGGTATCCTTGTGCTTATTCTCCAAACTGGCAGATTCTAAGACACACCATCCAAATCGTAATACACAAAACAAAAAGTCATAAAACAAGGTTGTGTCATCACCAAGTGGACCATCTGTGTTTGGTAATCAGAAAAACTTTGGAGGGAAAGACTTATGAAACTGATAGATTTTCAGTCATCTTTTGAAACATGAAAGTGTAGGGGCAGTTCAAATTTCCATCATTCCATAGTTTTGGAGGATCATATGAGAAGCATTTGTTGAAATGAACTTTAAATTTATCCACTGAGGAGCTGTAGAAAGGAACCTTGACAAACTTCTTTTCTGGATTGCTATGTCTTGTTTTAACAGCAGACATATACAAAGACAACTACGGGGCAAAATATTTTTGCTTGCCAGTGGTAAGGTACTTGTATTCCTTGCAAAGAAAAAATATTTTTTTGAATATAAAGGGAGTTTGAATTAAATCAAACTAATAAAAAAGTATGGAAAACAGGAACTTAAGCCAGAATCAACAGGCAATGGTTTATGAATTGTTTTATTTTTAACAGTTGAGCAAGTATGGCATTTATTTATGCTATTCCCCCCTCCCTGTTCCAGGCAGCTATTTCAAAATAAACACAATTTCAAACTCCACATGGAATTTTCATTAAAAAAAAAAACAAATGCATACAGTGAATCATAATCATTTTACATAGACATGATTTCAAAGGGCCTATTTATAGAGTGGCAAAATATACAATACCAAAAGTAAAAGTTATTAAGGTGACAGAGTATTTTTGTCCACGTTTGGGACACATGACATCATTTTTTTATGTTATCTCTTGTGTAGTACAGTTATTTCAATATAAACATGTTTTTAAATTTAAGGCTCATGCCAAAAAACTGCAAACAGTGAGTCAGCGATCTTATAAAAACTCACACATCCTATTAAAGTAGCATGACTTATCGAAAGTAAAACTTCTAACTCTGTTCTGTCTAGTAAAAAAAATATGAATGTCACCACATCATGTGAATTTAATCATTTAAAAAATTCCCTTATTTCAGGAAATTCTTTCAAAATTTAATCAAACCAGAAATAGGACATCCTGTTGGTAGTAGCTGCGACATAGGAATAGAAAGAGGATAGCATAGAAGAACACACATTATCATGTGTAATGTCCGCCCCATGAACCTTTTGCCAAAATTGTACAGTAGTCTTACAAGACGCTGTTTCATTTGTGAAATATATCAACGATGGTTAAATATTTATTAGTGTACATGTAAATTATTTCAGCTTCATGCCTTTTTGCATTGGTTGGGTCGAAAATTTTGACGAAATCACTCTATCTTGCACGGTTAAGAAGATAGAAGCAAATTTCTGTTTTTCTATTTTTGGCAAAAATTTGAAAATTCAAAATGGCCGCCATTTTTGGGAAGAGGAAAATTTTTTGAAAATTGCCAAGAGTACATTTCTTAGATACCCTATGGGTCAAAAATTTCACCGAAATAACTCTATTTTGCACGGTTAAGGCAAATTTGTGTTTTTCCATTTTGGGCAAAAATTCGAAAATTCAAAATGGCCACCATATGTGGGGAGGGGAAAATTTATTGAAAATTGCCAAGAGTACATTGCTCAGATACCCTGTGGGTCGAAAATTTTGACGAAATCCCTCTATCTCACACGGTTAAGGAGATAGAAGCAATTTTGTATTTTGCCATTTTTGGGAAAAATTAGAAAATTCAAGAAGACCGCCATTTTTGGGGAGGGGAAAATTTTTTGAAAATTACCAACAGTACATTGCTCAGATACCCTGTTGCTTGATAATTTCGACGAAATTGCTCTATCTCGCACGGTTAAGGAGATAGAAGCAAATTCGTGTATTGCCATTTTTGGCAAAAAATTCGAAAATTCAAAATGGTCGCCATTTTTGGGGAGGGGAAATTTTTTGGAAAATTGCTGAGAGTACATTTCTGAGATAACCTGTGGGTCGAAAATTTCGACGAAATCGCTCTATCTCGCACGGTTAAGGAGATAGAAGCAAATTTGTGTTTTGCCATTTTTGGCAAAAATTCGAAAATTCAAAATGGCCACCATTTTTGGGGAGGGGAAATTTTTTTGAAAATTGCAAAGATTACATTCCTTAGATACCCTGTGGATCGAAAATTTCGACGAAATCGCTCTATCTCACACGATTAAGGAGATAGAAGCAAATTTGTGTTTTGCCATTTTTGGCAAAAATTCGAAAATTCAAAATGGCCGCCATTTTTGGGGAGGGGAAATTTTTTTGAAAATTGCAAAGATTACATTCCTTAGATACCCTGTGGATCGAAATTTTCGACGCAATTACCCCCAAAAGCAATCCCATACAAGCTATTAACCCAATGAACCTCCATACCAAATTTCAGAAAGCTAGGCTTAATAGCATTCCTTAAAATGTCTGGAAACCAAAGAGATACTCAAAAGTAGCAAAGTAGCTATTACTCACTCTAGCTATAGAGCTATCACCACCAAAAGCAATCCCATACAAGCTATTAACCCAATAAACCTGCATGCCAAATTTGGTAAAGATAGGATAAGAACTGTTGCCTAAAATGTCTGGAAACCAAGTGGGACGCCGGACGGCGGAAAAAGCAAAAATAATATGTCCACCCCCAAGTGGGTGGACATAATTCTGAAATAATTTTATCATACCTTTATAGTACTGAGTCATTGTACTGGCAGATTCTAAGTACAGCTGTGACTGGTTACCTATCCGCAGTTAAGTAGCACAACCAACGATATTTTGCTCTGGTAAAAATATGGTAAGCTTGTAGCTTATAAAAACTACATTAAAGATATTAAAATTATTTTCAATTTTATTTTACTATAATAGCTTACCATGTGGAACTCAGTGCTAAATCCAACCGCTAGGCAGAGGGGTTACAGCTGAGATAGGAAATATTGAGCAAATGTTGTGTATGTTTGCCTCAAATCAAGATCTTAAGTTTGTGCCAGGACAGTCTCGAGATGTTCCCGATCACGAGTTGAGGCCTAACAGAAATACTGCATGAATGTTTCTTGTAAATTTGTATAAACATTAGATTATACCAGTCTGAGTCCCAATTACAGTGAACACGTTAAAAACAAGTACTGTAAAAAGCCAAAAACCCTCACTTGCACACTTGCAGTTTTTGGTTGCCCAAACGGCTTCCCTATCTATGAATACAAGCCCAAGAATTAGGAAATCCCTTATAATATGAATTGTCACTCATGATTAGATATGAAACTAAAATTAATTAAAAATGACATTTCATGGATCCAGAAGATCCATATAGTGATCCGGATCACTTCCAAAATTCAATCATTTCATCCTTTTACCTTTTCAGACATATTCTAAAAATTTCGTCAAAATCCGTCCATAAGTTTTTTAGTTATCTTGTACACAAACACATCTGGCAGCCTGGATCCACATGATCCAGACAGTGATCCAGATTACTCCCAAAAACTAATCACTTGATCTTTGTCCCATTTAAGACATTTCCTGAAAATTTCATAAAAATCCATCCATGACTTTTTGAGCTATTTGTCTTTAAAAATTACATTTCTTGGATCCAGAAGATCCAGATAGTGGTCCAGATCACTCGCAAAATTCAATCATTTCTGAATTTTACCACTTCTTCCTTTTACCATTTGTAACATATCCTAAAAATATCAAAGTCCATCCCAAGATTATGTGGCAGCCTGGATCCAGATAATCCAGACAGTGATCCAGATCACTCCAAAAATTTAATCACTTGTTCCTTGTACCATTTAGGCCATTTGCTGAAACAATCCATCCATACCTTTTTGCGGTATGTGTCTTTAACAAGAGGAGAGTGCCCGTGAACGGGCACTGTGTCAGCTGACTGAATGTTTTTGATTTGTGATGGTGATAATGAGAGGAAAGCATAATTATCAGGGAAAGGGCTGTACAGAAATACAGTAAATGGTAACTGAACAGCATGTTCGAAAGATATTCCGAAGCTGACAGAAGAAAAGGACAAAAAAGTTGTGCCCTGCAAATGGTATTATGAAATAAAGTAACAAGGTAATTGTTTAAGTGTAAAAAGTAGGTTAAAAATATTTAAAGAAATACTATAAATGCAATATCCTCGTTCGACCATGAAGAAGGGGTCCAAAGGTCAAATCTGACCATACCAAAAGATTCCCAGCCAAAGAATTTAGGATGGTTTACCATCCCAAACCTCTCGGACCAATAATAAGTGAGTCATAGGCACTTTTTAAGTTTGGCTATCCTTGTTTGACCTTGAAGGAGGGGGTCCAAGGTCAAATCCGACCACACAAAAAAATTCCCAGCCCATGATTTCCTGTAGCTTGTTTACCATCCCAAACTTGTAGGACCAATAATAAGCGAGTTCTAAGCAATTGTAAGTTTGGCTATCCTCAATTGACCTTGAAGGAGGGGTCCCAGGTCAAATCTGACCACACCAAAAGAATCCCAGCCCATGATTTCCTATATGTTGGTTTACCATCCCAAACCTCCAAGACCAATAATATGCGAGTTATAAGCACTTTAAGTTTGGCTATCTTCGTTTGACCTGGAAGGAGGGGTCTAAGGTCAAATCCGACCACACCAAAAGATTCCCAGCCCATGATTTTCTATAGGTTGGTTTTCCATTCGAAACCTCTAGGACCAATAATAAGTGAGTTATAAGCACTTTTAAGTTTGGCTATCCTCATTTGACCTTGAAGGAGGGGTCCAAGGCGAAATCCGACCACACCAAAAAATTCCCAGCTCATGATTTTCTATAGGTTGGTTTTCATTCCAACCTCTAGGACCAATAATAAGCGAGTTATAAGCACTTTTATGTTTGGCTATCCTCATTTGACCTTGAAGGAGGGTTCCAAGGTCAAATCGGACCATATTAATAGATTCCCAGCCCATGATTTCCTACAGGTTGGATACAATGATTTACTCAACAGTGAGAACCTGAAAGAAGCTATTGCTCAGCTATGCCATGACATAGAGGTCTGCAATTTCACTATGTTATAGCTGACCAAAAATTATGTGAATAACATATTTAAACAAAATACTCTAAATGTAATAATTTTCAAGTTACAACTGATTTACTCAAGAGTGAGAACCTCAAAGTAACTATTACTCAGCTATGCAATGAGCTACATGTCTGAATTTTTTCTATGTTATAGCTGACCTAAAAGTAGGTGAACAACATATTTAAGCAAAATACTGTAAATGCAATAGTTTTCAAGTTACAACTGATTTACTCAATAGTGAGAACCTGAAAATAGCTATTGCTCCACTATGCCATGAGCTATAGGTCTGTAATTTCACTATGTTATAGCTAACCCCAAAGTAGGTGAACAATGTATTTTAACAAAATACTCCAAATGCAATATTTTTCAAGTTATAGCTGATTTACTCAACAGTCAGTGCCTGAGAATAGCTATTGCTCAGTTGTGCCATGAGCTACAGGTCTGTAATTTCACTATGTTATAGCTGACCCAAAAGTAGCTGAATAACATATTTGCACAAATTTCTGTAAAGGCAATAGTTTTCCAATTACAACTGATTTACTCAACAGTGAGAACTTCAAAGTAGCTATTACTCAGCTATGCAATGAGTCACAGGTCTGGAACTTCACTATGTTATAGCTGACCCCAAAATAGGTGAATAACATATTGCAACAAAATACTCTAAATGCAATAGTTTTCAAGTTATAAGTGATTTACTCAACAGTGATAACCTAAAAGTAGCTATTACTCAGCTATGCCATGAGCTACAGGTCTGAAATTTTACTATGTTATAGCTGACCCAAAAGTAGCTGAATAACATATTTATACTAAATTCTCTAAATGCAATAGTTTTCAAATTACAAGTGATTTACTCAACATTGAGAACTTCAAAGTAGCTATTACTCAGCTATGCAATGAGTCACAGGTCTGGAACTTCACTATGTTATAGCTGACCCCAAAATAGGTGAATAACATATTGAAACAAAATACTCTAAATGCAATAATTTCCAAGTTATAAGCGATTTACTCAACAGTGATAACCTAAAAGTAGCTATTACTCAGCTATGCCATGAGCTACAGGTCTGAAATTTTACTATGTTATATGCTGACCCAAAAGTAGGTGAACAACATATTTAAGCAAAATACTGTAAATGCAATAGTTTTCAAGTTACAACTGATTTACTCAATAGTGATGACCTAAAAGTAGCTATTACTCAGCTATGCCATGAGCTACAGGTCTGAAATTTTACTATGTTATAGCTGACCCAAAAGTAGCTGAATAACATATTTATACTAAATTCTCTAAATGCAATAGTTTTGCAATTACAACTGATTTACTCAATAGTGAGAACCTCAAAGTAGTTATTACTCAGCTATGCAATGAGCTACAGGTCTGAAATTTTACTATGTTATAGCTGACCCAAAATTAGGTGAACAACATATTTAAGCAAAATACTGTAAATGCAATAGTTTTCAAGTTACAACTGATTTACTCAATAGTGATGACCTAAAAGTAGCTATTACTCAGCTATGCCATGAGCTACAGGTCTGAAATTTTACTATGTTATAGCTGACCCAAAAGTAGCTGAATAACATATTTATACGAAATTCTCTAAATGCAATAGTTTTCCAATTACAACCGATTTACTCAATAGTGAGAACTTCAAAGTAGCTATTACTCAGCTATGCAATGAGCCACAGATCTGAAACTTCACTATGTTATAGCTGATCCCAAAATAGGTGAATAACATATTGAAACAAAATACTCTAAATGCAATAGTTTCCAAGTTATAAGCGATTTACTCAACAGTGATAACCTAAAAGTAGCTATTACTCAGCTATGCCATGAGCTACAGGTCTGAAATTTTACTATGTTATAGCTGACCCAAAAGTAGCTGAATAACATATTTATACGAAATTCTCTAAATGCAATAGTTTTGAAGTTATAAGCGATTTACTCAACAGTGATAACCTAAAAGTAGCTATTACTCAGCTATGCCATGAGCTACAGGTCTAAAATTTTACTATGTTATAGCTGACCCAAAAGTAGCTGAATAACATATTTATACGAAATTCTCTAAATGCAATAGTTTTTAAGTTACAAGTGATTCTACTCATGATGGAAGTTACTGAAAAGCCCAAAAGTAGCTATTACTCACTTAGCTATTGAGACAGGCACCCAACTTACTCACCATATTGTAGCTATGAAAAAAGTAGCTGAATAACATATTTTAACAAAATGCTCTAGATGCAACAGTTTTCAAGTTATAAATGATTTTGTGCATGATTTCATGAATTTTAATGCATTAAAAATTATTAAAAAAAATTATTAAAAAAAAAGTAAGACAGATCCAGGTCTCATACTCACACAAGAGAATCTACCTCTGGCCTAGTACATATATGCAAGATATGAGAGAAATCCCTGCAATAGTCACTGAGAAAATTGTGATTAAGTGTTGAAATTTTCACACTTTTGGTGGGGGTACCCCCCTTGTAATGTCTCTAGCAAACAGACGAACAGACAGATTTGCATGCCTTGAACAATTTTTCATCCTCGATAGATAAGGTATCTTTTAAAAAAAACAGCACGTCTCTAGGCCTTGTAGTTTTGGAGGAGAAGTTGTTCACGCGTACGCGTACGCCCACGCCGCAGAGTGACGACATAATGTCAGCTGACTGACAAGTCAGCTGACATAAAAATTACATTTCATGGATCCAGAAGATCCATATAGTGATCCGGATCACTTCCAAAATTCAATCATTTCATCCTTTTACCTTTTCAGACATATCCTGAAAATTTCATCAAAATCTGTCCATAAGTTTTTGATTTATCTTGTACATAAACACATCCGGCAGACTGGATCCAGATGATCCAGATCACTCCCAAAATCTAACTAGAGGATCGCTCGCAAAAAAAAAAAGATAATGTTTTTGCATAGCAAAAACAAAGTGTCCCGAAAAGGATATAAAGGTGAGTGCTAAAGTATTAAGAAAATGCTTCGTTTCTAGCCTTATACTGTTGTGGCAACCAAAGTCAGCGCAGTCTGCTCTATCTAGCACGGTTTTCAAGATATAAGCATTTTTGTGTTTTGCAAAAAATAAAAAAATTAAAAATGTCCGCTATATTTGGCGAGACAAAAATATTTTGAAAATTGGCATGGCTACTCTGCAGAGATACCCAGCAGGTCCAAAATTTTGTTGAGTTCGCTCCATATAGAACAGTTTTCGAGATATAAGCATTTTTGTGTTTTGCAAAAACTTTGAAAATTCAAAATGGCCACCATTTTTGGGGAGACAAAAATTTTTGTCAAGACCACTGCCGTGGTGTGTATCTCCCGCCGAGCATTAAAGCAGAAGAAATAGCTTTTCGGAGATATTCACAATTTTTCATTTTCGTGTGTGAAAGGTCTTCCAAAAGTAGGTGAATGAGTTATTTGAGAAAAATTGGCTATCTGCAATACTATTAAGAGATAATTCACATTTACTCATTTTGAGTAGGTGAATAATTATCTATGGGTCTGAAACTTCACCAAGTGAAAGCTCTCCCAAAAGTAGGTGAATGAGTTATTTGAGAAAAAGTGGCTATCTGCAATACTTTTAGAGATAATTCGCATTTACTCATTTTGAGTAGGTGAGTAATTAGCTATGGGTCTGAAACTTCACCATGTGAAAGCTCTCCCACAAGTAGATGAATGAGTATTTGATAAAAATTGGGTATCCGCAATACTTTTACAGATAATTAGCATTTACTCATTTTGAGTAGGTGAATAAATAGCTATGGGTCTGAAACTTCACCAAGTGAAAGCTCTCCCAAAAGTAGGTGAATGAGTTATTTGAGAAAAATTGGCTATCTGCAATACTTTTAGAGATAATTCACATTTACTCACTTTGAGTAGGTGAATAATTAGCTATGGGTCTGAAACTTCACCAAGTGAAAGCTCTGCCAAAAGTAGGTGAATGAGTTATTTGAGAAAAATTGGCTATCTGCAATACTTTTAGAGATAATTCGCATTTACTCATTTTGAGTAGGTGAGTAATTAGCTATGGGTCTGAAACTTCACCAAGTGAAAGCTCTCCCAAAAGTAGGTGAATGAGTTATTTGAGAAAAATTGGCTATCTGCAATACTTTTAGAGATAATTCGCATTTACTCATTTTGAGTAGACGAATAATTAGCTATGGGTCTGAAACTTCACCAAGTGAAAGCTCTCCCAAAAGTAGGTGAATGATTAATTTGAGAAAAATTGGCTATCTGCAATAATTTTAGAGATAATTCGCATTTACTCATTTTGAGTAGGTGAGTAATTAGCTATGGGTCTGAAACTTCACCAAGTGAAAGCTCTCCCAAAAGTAGGTGAATGAGTTATTTGAGAAAAATTGGCTATCTGCAATACTTTTAGAGATAACTAGAAATTGGCCGCCCTGTTGATAGTAGATGCGAATAGAAACAGGATAGCATAGAAGAACACACATTATCATGTGTAATGTCCACCCATGAACCTTTTGCCCAAATTGTACAGTAGTCTTACAAGACCCTGTTTCATTTGTAAAATATATCAATGATGCTTAAATATTTGTTAGTGTAGATGTAAATTATTTCAGCTTCATGCCTTTTTGCATTGGTTGGGTTGAAAATTTTGACGAAATCACTCTATCTGGCACGGTTAAGAAGATAGAAGCAAATTCCTGTTTTTCTATTTTTGGCAAAAATTTGAAAATTCAAAATGGCCGCCATTTTTGGGAAAAGGAAATTTTTTTGAAAATTGCCAAGAGTACATTTTTTAGATACCCTATGGGTCGAAAATTTCAACGAAATAACTCTATTTTGCACGGTTAAGGCCAGTTTGTGTTTTTCCATTTTGGGCAAAAATTCGAAAATTCAAAATGGCTGCCATTTTTGGGGAGGGGAAAATTTTTTGAAAATTGCAAAGATTACATTCCTTAGATACCCTGTGGGTTGAAAATTTCGACGAAATCGCTCTATCTCGCATGGTTAAGGAGATAGAAGCAAATTTGTGTTTTGCCATTTTTGACAAAAATTTGAAAATTCAAAATGGCCGCCATTTTAGGGGACGGGAAATTTTTTTTTAAATTGCCAAGAATACAATGCTGAAATACCTGTGGGTCGAAAATTTTGATGAAATCGATCTATCTCGCACGGTTAAGGAGATAGAAGCAAATTTGTGTTTTGCCATTTTTGGCAAAAATTCGAAAATTCAAAATGGCCGCCATTTTTGGGGAGGGGAAAATTTTTCGGAAAATTGCAAAGATTGCATTTCTTCGATACCCTGTGGGTCGAAAATTTCGACGAAATCGCTCTATCTCGCACGGTTAAGGAGATAGAAGCAAATTTGTGTTTTGCCATTTTTGGCAAAAATTCGAAAATTCAAAATGGCTGCCATTTTTGGGGAGGGGAAAATTTTTTGGAAAATTGCAAAGATTGCATTCCTTAAATACCCTGTGGGTCGAAAATTTCGACGAAATCGCTCTATCTCGCACGGTTAAGGAGATAGAAGCAAATTTGTGTTTTGCCATTTTTGGCAAAAATTCGAAAATTCAAAATGGCTGCCATTTTTGGGGAGGGGAAAATTTGTTGGAAAATTGCAAAGATTGCATTCCTTAGATACCCTGTGGGTCGAAAATTTCGACGAAATCGCTCTATCTCGCACGGTTAAGGAGATAGAAGCAAATTTGTGTTTTACCATTTTTGGCAAAAATTCGAAAATTCAAAATGGCCGCCATTTTTGGGGAGGGGAAAATTTTTGGAAAATTGCAAAGATTGCATTCCTTAGATACCCTGTGGGTCGAAAATTTCGACGAAATCACTCTATCTCGCACGGTTAAGGAGATAGAAGCAAATTAGTGTTTTGCCATTTTTGGCAACAATTCGAAAATTCAAATGGCCGCCATTTTTGGGGAGGGGAAAATTTTTTAAAAATTACCAAGAGTACAATGCTCAGATACCCTGTGGGTCGAAAATTTTGACGAAATCGCTCTATCTGGCACGGTTAAGGAGATAGGAGGAAATTTGTGTTTTGCCATTTTTGGCAAAAATTCGAAAATTCAAAATGGCCGCCATTTTTGGGGAGGGGAAAATTTTTTTTAAATTACCAAGAGTACAATGCTCAGATACCCTGTGAGTCGAAAATTTTGACGAAATCGCTCTATCTGGCACGGTTAAGGAGATAGAAGCAAATTTGTGTTTTGCCATTTTTGGCAAAAATTCGAAAATTCAAAATGGCCGCCATTTTTGGGGAGGGGAAAATTTTTGGAAAATTGCAAAGATTGCATTCCTTAGATACCCTGTGGGTCGAAAATTTCGACGAAATCGCTCTATCTCGCACGGTTAAGGAGATAGAAGCAAATTAGTGTTTTGCCATTTTTGGCAAAAATTCGAAAATTCAAAATGGCCGCCATTTTTGGGGAGGGGAAAATTTTTGGAAAATTACCAAGAGCACAATGCTCAGATACCCTGTGGGTCGAAAATTTCGACGAAATCGCTCTATCTCGCACGGTTAAGGAGATAGAAGCAAATTAGTGTTTTGTCATTTTTGGCAAAAATTCGAAAATTCAAAATGGCCGCCATTTTTGGGGAGGGGAAAATTTTGTAAAAATTACCAAGAGCACAATGCTCAGATACCCTGTGGGTCGAAAATTTTGACGAAATCGCTCTATCTGGCACGGTTAAGGAGATAGGAGGAAATTTGTGTTTTGCCATTTTTGGCAAAAATTCAAAATGGCCGCCATTTTTGGGGAGGGGAAAATTTTTTAAAAATTACCAAGAGTACAATGCTCAGATGCCCTGTGGGTCGAAAATTTTGACGAAATCGCTCTATCTCGCACGGTTAAGGAGATAGAAGCAGATTGGTGTTTTGCCATTTTTGGCAAAAATTCGAAAATTCAAAATGGCCGCCATTTTTGGGGAGGGGAAAATTTTTTGAAAATTGCAAAGATTGCATTCCTTAGATACCCTGTGGGTCGAAAATTTCGACGAAATCGCTCTATCTCGCACGGTTAAGGAGATAGAAGGAAATTTGTGTTTTGCCATTTTTGGCAAAAATTCGAAAATTCAAAATAGCCGCCATTTTTGGGGAGGGGAAAATTTTTGGAAAATTGCAAAGATTGCATTCCTTAGATACCCTGTGGGTCGAAAATTTCGACGAAATCACTCTATCTCGCACGGTTAAGGAGATAGAAGCAAATTAGTGTTTTGCCATTTTTGGCAAAAATTCGAAAATTCAAAATGGCCGCCATATTTGGGGAGGGGAAATTTTTTTAAAAATTGCCAAGAGTACAATGCTCAGATACCCTGTGGGTCGAAAATTTTGACGAAATCGCTCTATCTCGCACGGTTAAGGAGATAGAAGGAAATTTGTGTTTTGCCATTTTTGGCAAAAATTTGAAAATTCAAAATGGCCGCCATTTTTGGGGAGGGGAAAATTTTTGGAAAATTGCAAAGATTGCATTCCTTAGTTACCCTGTGGGTCGAAAATTTCGACGAAATCGCTCTATCTCGCACGGTTAAGGAGATAGAAGCAAATTAGTGTTTTGCCATTTTTGGCAAAAATTCGAAAATTCAAAATGGCCGCCATTTTTGGGGAGGGGAAAATTTTTGGAAAATTGCAAAGAGTACAATGCTCAGATACCCTGTGGGTCGAAAATTTTGACGAAATCGCTCTATCTGGCACGGTTAAGGAGATAGGAGGAAATTTGTGTTTTGCCATTTTTGGCAAAAATTCGAAAATTCAAAATGGCCGCCATTTTTGGGGAGGGGAAAATTTTTGGAAAATTGCAAAGATTGCATTCCTTAGATACCCTGTGGGTCGAAAATTTTGACGAAATCGCTCTATCTGGCACGGTTAAGGAGATAGAAGCAAATTTGTGTTTTGCCATTTTTGGCAAAAATTCAAAAATTCAAAATGGCCGCCATTTTTGGGGTGGGGAAAATTTTTTTTAAATTACCAAGAGTACAATGCTCAGATACCCTGTGGGTCGAAAATTTTGACGAAATCGCTCTATCTGGCACGGTTAAGGAGATAGAAGCAAATTTGTGTTTTGCCATTTTTGGCAAAAATTCGAAAATTCAAAATGGCCGCCATTTTTGGGGAGGGGAAAATTTTTGGAAAATTGCAAAGATTGCATTCCTTAGATACCCTGTGGGTCGAAAATTTCGACGAAATCGCTCTATCTCGCACGGTTAAGGAGATAGAAGCAAATTAGTGTTTTGCCATTTTTGGCAAAAATTCGAAAATTCAAAATGGCCGCCATTTTTGGGGAGGGGAAAATTTTTGGAAAATTACCAAGAGCACAATGCTCAGATACCCTGTGGGTCGAAAATTTCGACGAAATCGCTCTATCTCGCACGGTTAAGGAGATAGAAGCAAATTAGTGTTTTGTCATTTTTGGCAAAAATTCGAAAATTCAAAATGGCCGCCATTTTTGGGGAGGGGAAAATTTTGTAAAAATTACCAAGAGCACAATGCTCAGATACCCTGTGGGTCGAAAATTTTGACGAAATCGCTCTATCTGGCACGGTTAAGGAGATAGAAGCAAATTTGTGTTTTGCCATTTTTGGCAAAAATTCGAAAATTCAAAATGGCCGCCATTTTTGGGGAGGGGAAAATTTTTTTAAAATTACCAAGAGTACAATGCTCAGATACCCTGTGGGTCGAAAATTTTGACGAAATCGCTCTATCTCGCACGGTTAAGGAGATAGAAGCAGATTGGTGTTTTGCCATTTTTGGCAAAAATTCGAAAATTCAAAATGGCCGCCATTTTTGGGGAGGGGAAAATTTTTTTGAAAATTGCAAAGATTGCATTCCTTAGATACCCTGTGGGTCGAAAATTTCGACGAAATCGCTCTATCTCGCACGGTTAAGGAGATAGAAGCAAATTTGTGTTTTGCCATTTTTGGCAAAAATTCGAAAATTCAAAATGGCCGCCATTTTTTGGGGAGGGGAAAATTTTTGGAAAATTGCAAAGATTGCATTCCTTAGTTACCCTGTGGGTCGAAAATTTCGACGAAATCGCTCTATCTCGCACGGTTAAGGAGATAGAAGCAAATTAGTGTTTTGCCATTTTTGGCAAAAATTCGAAAATTCAAAATGGCCGCCATTTTTGGGGAGGGGAAAATTTTTGGAAAATTGCAAAGAGTACAATGCTCAGATACCCTGTGGGTCGAAAATTTTGACGAAATCGCTCTATCTGGCACGGTTAAGGAGATAGGAGGAAATTTGTGTTTTGCCATTTTTGGCAAAAATTCGAAAATTCAAAATGGCCGCCATTTTTGGGGAGGGGAAAATTTTTGGAAAATTGCAAAGATTGCATTCCTTAGATACCTTGTGGGTCGAAAATTTTGACGAAATCGCTCTATCTGGCACGGTTAAGGAGATAGAAGCAAATTTGTGTTTTGCCATTTTTGGCAAAAATTCAAAAATTCAAAATGGCCGCCATTTTTGGGGTGGGGAAAATTTTTTTTAAATTACCAAGAGTACAATGCTCAGATACCCTGTGGGTCGAAAATTTTGACGAAATCGCTCTATCTGGCACGGTTAAGGAGATAGAAGGAAATTTGTGTTTTGCCATTTTTGGCAAAAATTCGAAAATTCAAAATGGCCGCCATTTTTGGGGAGGGGAAAATTTTTGGAAAATTGCAAAGATTGCATTCCTTAGATACCCTGTGGGTCGAAAATTTCGACGAAATCGCTCTATCTCGCACGGTTAAGGAGATAGAAGCAAATTAGTGTTTTGCCATTTTTGGCAAAAATTCGAAAATTCAAAATGGCCGCCATTTTTGGGGAGGGGAAAATTTTTGGAAAATTACCAAGAGCACAATGCTCAGATACCCTGTGGGTCGAAAATTTCGACGAAATCGCTCTATCTCGCACGGTTAAGGAGATAGAAGCAAATTAGTGTTTTGTCATTTTTGGCAAAAATTCGAAAATTCAAAATGGCCGCCATTTTTGGGGAGGGGAAAATTTTGTAAAAATTACCAAGAGCACAATGCTCAGATACCCTGTGGGTCGAAAATTTTGACGAAATCGCTCTATCTGGCACGGTTAAGGAGATAGAAGCAAATTTGTGTTTTGCCATTTTTGGCAAAAATTCGAAAATTCAAAATGGCCGCCATTTTTGGGGAGGGGAAAATTTTTTTAAAATTACCAAGAGTACAATGCTCAGATACCCTGTGGGTCGAAAATTTTGACGAAATCGCTCTATCTCGCACGGTTAAGGAGATAGAAGCAGATTGGTGTTTTGCCATTTTTGGCAAAAATTCGAAAATTCAAAATGGCCGCCATTTTTGGGGAGGGGAAAATTTTTTTGAAAATTGCAAAGATTGCATTCCTTAGATACCCTGTGGGTCGAAAATTTCGACGAAATCGCTCTATCTCGCACGGTTAAGGAGATAGAAGCAAATTTGTGTTTTGCCATTTTTGGCAAAAATTCGAAAATTCAAAATGGCCGCCATTTTTGGGGAGGGGAAAATTTTTTGAAAATTGCAAATATTACATTCCTTAAATACCCTGTGGGTCGAAAATTTCGACGAAATCGCTCTATCTCACACGGTTTCTGAGATATTAGCAAATTACTCAAAAGTAGTACTGAAAATACACAATGAAGTACCTAAATGGCTATTACTCATGTACTGACAAAGCTATCAGTCCCAAATGCAATACCAAGCGAGCTATGGACATAACAATCTTGTATTCAAAATTGTAGTAAAATATCTTTAATTATTTTGGCTTAAATGCACGGAAACCAATGGGTACTGAAAATAGCTGTACTTAAGTATTACTCAGTAAGCAAAAGAGGTACAACAGCCAAAAGCAATCCCAAGCAAGCTACTGACCCAATAAGCCTGCATACCAAATTTGGTGACAATAGCTCTAATACTTTTCCTTTAAATGAGCGGAAACCATGCGTGACGCCGGACATCGGACGCCGGACGCCGGACGCCGGACATCGGACATCGGACGGCGAAAAAAGCAAAAATAATATATCCACCCCCCAGGGGGGTGGACATAATTCGCATTTACTCATTTTGAGTAGGTGAGTAATTAGCTATGGGTCTGAAACTTCACAGAGTGAAAGCTCTCCCAAAAGTAGGTGAATGAGTTATTTGAGAAAAATTGGCTATCTGCAATACTTTTAGAGATAATTCGCATTTACTCATTTTGAGTAGGTGAGTAATTAGCTATGGGTCTGAAACTTCACCAAGTGAAAGCTCTCCCAAAAGTAGGTGAATGATTAATTTGACAAAAATTGGCTATCTGCAATACTTTATGAGATAATTCGCATTTACTCATTTTGAGTAGGTGAGTAATTAGCTATGGGTCTGAAACTTCACCAAGTGAAAGCTCTCCCAAAAGTAGGTGAATGAGTTATTTGAGAAAAATTGGCTATCTGCAATACTTTTAGAGATAATTCGCATTTACTCATTTTGAGTAGGTGAGTAATTAGCTATGGGTCTGAAACTTCACAGAGTGAAAGCTCTCCCAAAAGTAGGTGAATGAGTTATTTGAGAAAAATTGGCTATCTGCAATACTTTTAGAGATAATTCGCATTTACTCATTTTGAGTAGGTGACTAATTAGCTATGGGTCTGAAACTTCACAGAGTGAAAGTTCTCCCAAAAGTAGGTGAATGAGTTATTTGAGAAAAATTGGCTATCTGCAATACTTTTAGAGATAATTCGCATTTACTCATTTTGAGTAGGTGAGTAATTAGCTATGGGTCTGAAACTTCACCAAGTGAAAGCTCTCCCAAAAGTAGGTGAATGATTAATTTGACAAAAATTGGCTATCTGCAATACTTTTAGAGATAATTCGCATTTACTCATTTTGAGTAGGTGAGTAATTAGCTATGGGTCTGAAACTTCACCAAGTGAAAGCTCTCTCAAAAGTAGGTGAATGAGTTATTTGAGAAAAATTGGCTATCTGCAATGCTTTTAGAGATAATTCGCATTTACTCATTTTGAGTAGGTGAGTAATTAGCTATGGGTCTGAAACTTCACCAAGTGAAAGCTCTTTGGGATAGCTGCTCTGCAGAGATACCCTGAAGATAAAAAATTTCGTCGAAATCGCTCTATGTAGCACGGTTTTGGAAATATAAGCATTTTTGTGTTTTGCAATTTTTGCGCAAAAATTCGAAAATTCAAAATGGCCGCCATTTTTGGCAAGACAAAATTTTTTTGAAAATTGGCACGGCTACTCTGCAGAGATACCCTGTGGGTCAAAAATTTCGTCGAAATCGCTCTATCTAGCACGGTTTTCGAGATATAAGCATTTTTGTGTTTTGCAATTTTGCGAAAAATTTGAAAATTCAAAATGGCCGCCATTTTTTGCGAGAAATTTTTTTTTGAAAATTGGCATGGCTACTCTGCAGAGATACCCTGCGGGTCAAAAATTTCGTCGAAATCTCTCTATCTAGCAGGGTTTTTGAGATATAAGCATTTTTATGTTTTGCAATTTTTGCGAAAAATTCGAAAATTCAAAATGGCCGCCATTTTTGGCGAGACAAATTTTTTTTGAAAATTGGCATGGCTACTCTGCAGATATACCCTGTGGGTCAAAAATTTCGTCGAAATCGCTCTATCTAGCAGGGTTTTCGAGATATAACCATTTTTATGTTTTGCAATTTTTGCGAAAAATTCGAAAATTCAAAATGGCCGCCATTTTTGGCGAGACAAAAATTTTTTCAAAATTGGGATAACTACTCTGCAGAGATACCCTGAGGGTCAAAAATTTCGTCGAAATCGCTCTATCTAGCACGGTTTTTGAGATATAACCATTTTTGTGTTTTGCAATTTTTGCGAAAATTTCGAAAATTCAAAATGGCCGCCATTTTTGGCGAGACAAATTTTTTGAAAATTGGGAAAAGTACTCTGCAGAGATATCCTGCGGGTCAAAAATTTTGTCGAAATTGCTCTATCTAGCACAGTTTTTGAGATATAAGCATTTTTGTGTTTTGCAATTTTTGCGAAAATTTCGAAAATTCAAAATGGCCGCCATTTTGGGCGAGAGAAAAATTTTTTGAAAATTGGGAAAACTACTCCGCAGAGATACCCTGCGGGTCAAAAATTTCGTCGAAATCGCTCTATCTAGCACGGTTTTCGAGATATAAGCATTTTTGTGTTTTCCTTATTTGGAAAATTCGTAATGATTAATTAATCATTAATTACTCGGCCATTTCTTGACCAATCAATGCCAAAATCTAATGATTTCCAGATTTTAATAGAATGAATGTATTTGCCAAGTTTCAGGTGAATTGATAAAATTCCTTTCAAGTTATCATCCGGACAAGCTTCCCCATCGAAAAAAGACATTTTTGGTCATGTGACCTCTCTGATTGGTTGAAATGTCACTGCAGCATATTCAAAAAAATTCCCCAGGGCTACTGCCTAAACCTGCCAAATTTGAAAAGAATCCGCCTAACGGTTACAGAGTTATAAGGAAAACAAAATGCGGAGCCGGCGGAGCCGGCGGAGCCGCAGGAGCCGGCGGAGCCGGCGGAGCCGGAAGCTCTCCCATACACAAACAAGCGTCCCTTGCGGGACGCTTAATTACTTGTTTCTTGTCCCATTTAGGACATTTCCTGAAAATTTCATAAAAATCCACCCATGACTTTTTGAGCTATTTGTCTTTAAAATTATATTTCATGGATCCAGAAGATCCAGATAGTGGTCCAGATCACTCGCAAAATTGAATCATTTCTTCCTTTTACCACTTCTTCCTTTTACCATTTCTAACATATCCTAAAAATATCATCAAAATTCATCCTAAAATTATGTTGCAGCCTGGATCCAGATGATCCAGATCACTCCAAAAAAATGTAATCACTTGTTCCTTGTACCATTTAGGTCATTTGTTGAAAATGTCATCACAATCCATCCATAACTTTTTGAGGTATCTGTCTTTAAAAATTACATTTCATGGATCCAGAAGATCCATATAGTGATCCTGATCACTTCCAAAATTCAGCCATTTCATTGTTTTACCTTTTCAGACATATCCCGAAAATTTCATCAAAATCCGTCCATAAGTTTTTCAGCTACATTGTACACAAACACATCTGGCAGCCTGGATCCAGATGATCCAGACAGTGATCCAGATCACTCCCAAAATCTAATCACTTGTTCCTCGCACCATTTAGATCATTTGCTGAAAATGTCATCACGATCCATCCATAACTTTTTGAGGTATCTGTCTTTAAAAATTACATTTCATGGATCCAGAAGATCCATATAGTGATCCGGATCACTTCCAAAATTCAATCATTTCATCCTTTTACCTTTTCAGACATATCCTGAAAATTTCATCAAAATCCGTCCATAAGTTTTTGATTTATCTTGTACACAAACACATCTGGGAGCCTGGATCCAGATGATCCAGATCACTCCCAAAATCTAATCACTTGTTCCTTGTCCCATTTAGGACATTTCCTGAAAATTTCATCAAAATCCACCCATGACTTTTTGAGCTATTTGTCTTTAAAAATTATATTTCATGGATCCAGAAGATCCAGATAGTGGTCCAGATCACTCGCAAAATTGAACCATTTCTTCCTTTTACCACTTCTTCCTTTTACCATTTGTAATATATCCTAAAAATATCATCAAAATTCATCCTAAAACTAGACTAAGGACGCATCTGTGGCCAGATGCTGGATGTATCCACCGACAAAGGCCAACTAACATAGTTTAGAAGATAAACAGCATTTTTCGTTAATAAGCAAGCTGAAAGCACTTTTAAGTTTGGTTACCCTTATTTGACCCTGTAGCAGGGGCCCAAGGTGAAGTCTGACCTGATCAAAAGATTCGCAGCCCATGATTTCCTATAAGTCGTTTTCACATTGCAAACCTCTAGGACCAATAATAAGCAGGAGGGGCCCAAGGTCAAATCTGACCACATGAAAAGATTTGCAGCCCATGACTTCCTATAAGTTGTTTTTATATTAATGAGTTATTTGAGAAATACTGGCTATCTGCAATACTTCTCGAGATAATTCGCATTTATTCATTTTGAGTAGGTGAATAATTAGCTACGGGTCTGAAACTTCACCAAGTGAAAGCTCTCTCAAAAGTAGGCGAATGAGTTATTTGAGAAAAATTGGCTACCTACAATACTTTTAGAGATAATTCGAATTTACTCATTTTCAGTAGGTGAGTAATTACCTACGGGTCTGGAACTTCACCATGTGAAAGCTGTCCCAAAAGTAGATGAATGAGTTATTTGATAAAAATTGGATATCTGCAATACTTTTAGAGATAATTAGTATTTACTCATTTTGAGTAGGCGAATAATTAGCTACAGGTCTGAAACTTCACCAAGTGAAAGGTCTCCCAAAAGTAGGTGAAGGAGTTATTTGACAAAAATTGGCTATCTGGAATACTTTTAGAGATAATTTGCATTTACTCATTTTTAGTAGGTGAGTAATTACCTACGGGTCTGAAACTTCACCAAGTGAAAGCTCTCCCAAAAGTAGGTGAATGAGTTATTTGAGAAAAATTGGCTATCTGCAATACTTTTAGAGATAATTCGCATTTACTCATTTTGAGTAGGTGAATAATTAGCTACAGGTCTGAAACTTCACCAAGTGAAAGGTCTCCACAGAGTAGGTGAAGGAGTTATTTGACAAAAATTGGCTATCTGGAATACTTTTAGAGATAATTTGCATTTACTCATTTTGAGTAGGTGAATAATTAGCTATGGGTCTGAAACTTCACCATGTGAAAGTTCTCCCAAAAGTAGATGAATGAGTTATTTGATAAAAATTGGATATCTGCAATACTTTTAGAAATAATTAGCATTTACTCATTTTGAGTAGGTGAATAATTAGCTACAGGTCTGAAACTTCACCAAGTGAAAGGTCTCCCAAAAGTAGGTGAAGGAGTTATTTGACAAAAATTGGCTATCTGGAATACTTTTAGAGATAATTTGCATTTACTCATTTTCAGTAGGTGAGTAATTACCTATGGGTCTGAAACTTCACCAAGTGAAAGCTCTCCCAAAAGTAGGTGAATGAGTTATTTGAGAAAAATTGGCTATCTGCAATACTTTTAGAGATAATTCGCATTTACTCATTTTGAGTAGGTGAGTAATTACCTACAGGTCTGGAACTTCAGCATGTAAAAGCTCTCCCAAAAGTAGGTGAATGAGTTATTTAAGAAAAATTTGCTATCTGCAATACTTTTAGAGAAAATGCAGAATTACTCATTTTTAGTAGGCAAGTAATTTAGCCACAGGCCTAATTTAGACATAAAGCCTACCAATAGAATACTGTGGTGCACCCTCTAATATACCTTGCAAACTTGAGAAGGCTAGCTATAATATTTTTTTCGTTAGAGAGGTAAATGTTGAAATCTCTCTACACACTGCGGCTATCCAGTGGATACAATGATTTACTCAACAGTGAGAACCTGAAAGTAGATATTGGTAAGCTATGCCATGACATAGAGGTCTGCAATTTCACTCTGTTATAGCTGACCAAAAATTATATGAATAACATATTTAAACAAAATACTGTAAATGTAATAGTTTTCACATTATAACTTATTTACTCAACAGTGATAACCTCAAAGTAGTTATTACTCAGCTATGCAATGAGCTACATGTCTGAATTTTTTCTATGTTATAGCTGACCCAAAATTAGGTGAACAACATATTTAAGC
The DNA here is from genome assembly GCA_964017235.1 of Sabellastarte sp. h YS-2021. Classification (NCBI taxonomy): domain Eukaryota; kingdom Metazoa; phylum Annelida; class Polychaeta; order Sabellida; family Sabellidae; genus Sabellastarte; species Sabellastarte sp. h YS-2021. The sequence continues at coordinate 78,600,351 of OZ024934.1, read as the reverse complement.
AAAATACTGTAAATGCAATAGTTTTCAAGTTACAACTGATTTACTCAATAGTGAGAACCTGAAAATAGCTATTGCTCAGCTATGCCATGAGCTATAAGTCTGTAATTTCACGACGTTATAGCTGACCCAAAAGTAGGTGAACAACATATTTTAACAAAATACTCCAAATGCAATATTTTTCAAGTTACAAGTCATTTACTCAACAGTCAGTACCTGAAAATAGCTATTGCTCAGTTGTGCCATGAGCTACAGGTCTATAATTTCACTATGTTATAGCTGACCCAAAAGTAGCTGAATAACATATTTACACAAATTTCTGTAAATGCAATAGTTTTCCAATTACAACTGATTTACTCAACAGTGTGAACTTCAAAGTAGCTATTACTCAGCTATGCAATGAGCCACAGGTCTGGAACTTCACTATGTTATAGCTGACTCCGAAATAGGTGAATAACATATTGAAACAAAATACTCTAAATGTAATACTTTTGAAGTTATAAGCAATTTACTCAACAGTGATAACCTAAAAGTAGCTATTACTCAGCTATGCCATGAGCTACAGGTCTGAAATTTTACTATGTTATAGCTGACCCAAAAATAGCTGAATAACATATTGAAACAAAATACTCTAAATGCAATAGTTTTCAAGTTACAAGTGATTTTACTCACGATGGAAGTTACTGAAAAGCCCAAAAGTAGCTATTACTCACTTAGCTATTGAGACAGACACCCAAGTTACTCACCATGTTGTAGCTATGAAAAAAGTATCTGAATAACATAGTTTAACAAAATGCTCTAAATGCAACACTTTTCAAGTTACAAGTGATTTAGTGCATGATTTCATGAATTTTAATGCATTTTAGACATTTTTGTCTACCAGAGGCCTAATTTAGACATAAAGCCTACCAAAAAGATAGGGTGGCGAGTCCTCTAGCATACCAAGCCACCTGCCAAATATGAAAGAAATCTGGAAAGAAATGTGGACTGTAGGTCGCTAACAAGCAATATTCCACATTTTAGACATTTTTGTCTACCACAGGCCTAATTTAGACATAAAGCCTACCAAAAAGATAGGGTGGCGAGTCCTCTACCATATCAAGCCACCGGCCAAATATGAAAGAAATGCGGAAAGAAATGTGGACTGTAGGTCGCTAACAAGAAATCTCTGCGGACGCGGACGAGGGCGCGGACGACGACGATGAATCCATAGTATCCCCGTTTCGCGTCGGGGATACAATTATGTTGCAGCCTGGATCCAGATGATCCAGACAGTGATCCAGATCACTCCAAAAATGTAATCACTTGTTCCTTGTACCATTTAGGTCATTTGCTGAAAATGTCATCACAATCCATCCATAACTTTTTGAGGTATCTGTCTTTAAAAATTACATTTCATGGATCCAGAAGATCCATATAGTGATCCGGATCACTTCCAAAATTCAACCATTTCATCCTTTTACCTTTTCAGACATATCCTGAAAATTTCATCAAAATCCATCCATAAGTTTTTGAGCTATGTTGTACACAAATATGATCCAGACAGTGATCCAGATCACTCCCAAAATGTAATCACTTGTTCCTCGTCCCATTAAGGACATTTCCTGAAAATTTCATCAAAATGCACCCATAAGTTTTTGAGTTATCTGTCTTTAAAAATAAAATTTCATGGATCCAGAATATCCAGACAGTGATCCGGATCACTCCCAAAATTTAATCATATCTTCCTTTTACCATTTTGGACATATCCTGAAAATTTTATCAAAATCCATCTGTCAGTTTTTGAGTTATCTTGTTCACAAACAAACAAACAAATAGAGGGCCAAAAATGACCCTCGGTCAGGTACTTTGGCGGTCAGTGGATGACCTTAAATGAAGATCTGTAACCGGTAAGCCTGGATGCTGGTACTCCATCATGTACTCAACCTCCAAAGCCATTTTCAATAGTTTCCATGCAATGTAGTCAGCATTAAGTGTGAAAATATCTCCAAATTTGCCAAAAATGACCCTTGGTCAGGTACTTTGGCAGTCAGTGGATGACCTTAAATGAAGATCTGTACCCAGTAAGCCTGGATGGTAGAAGTCCATCATGTACTCAACCTCCAAAGCCATTTTCAATAGTTTCCATGCAATATAGTCAGCATTAAGTGTGAAAATATCTCCAAATTTGCCAAAAATGACCCTTGGTCAGGTACTTTGGCAGTCAGTGGATGACCTTAAATGAAGATCTGTACCCAGTAAGCCTGGATGGTAGAAGTCCATCATGTACTCAACCTCCAAAGCCATTTTCAATAGTTTCCATGCAATATAGTCAGCATTAAGTGTGAAAATATCTCCAAAAAGGCCAAAAATGACCCTCGGTCAGGTACTTTGGCGGTCAGTGGATGACCTTCAATGAATAGCTTCAAGGTCAAATTTCTGCATGCTTACAGAGGACATATATATGTATTATATATACCAGCCATAGGATGATCTGACTTTCTGTATAGGAGAACTGGGCCAAAAAGTGAAAAAATGGCCAAAATCTGACCTTTAAGAGGCCACCAGTGACCTTGAGATTGAAGGTCAAGGTCACAAGACAATAGCGTTCGTGGCATTGCCCATATTCAATTCCAATTCCAATTCCAATTCCAACTTTTATAGCGCTTAATCTCTGCCGAAGTGACAGACTCTAAGGCGCAACATCATAAGCATAGTTACAAAAATCATTGTCCTTGTCCATTGCTATGGTCGACATCACGGAGAACGCCATATGAGGTGGAAAATACTAAGGAGGATAAGCTTGGCAGAATAGGTATGCCTTAAGTTTTTTTCTGAAGGAAGCAATGAAGTGGCAGATCGTACATTATCAGGGAGTTCATTCCATATTTTGGGAGCATCATATGCAAAGCTTAGACCAAACTGCTTTGTGGATTTGTAAATAGATGGTTGGTATTGAGGAACATGTAGAATTATACCATCAGATTGACTCAACCGAGTATTATAGGCACATTGTCTAACTTTGAGAAATGGGCTGAAATATTTTTGACTGTTAGTATGTAGGTATTTATATACCAACAAGGCAGTCTTGAAGATGCAACGGTGCCTTCTGGGTAGCCAATGAAGGGCTTTTCTTAGTGGAGTGGTGTGAGAAAGACATGTGGTTCTGCAAACAATTCTGGCGAGACTGTTTTGAATGCATTGTAGCTTGCGTAGGTTAGCATCAGATAGACCCCTAAACAAGGAGTTACAGTAGTCAAGCCTACTGCCCACAAGTGCGTTTGCAGCCGTAAGAGCAGCATCACGAGTCAAGTACTTTCGAATTTGTCTAAGATCCCTCATCTGGATGAAACATAGTTTACATACATTTTTAACATGTTTGGTGAAGGAAAAGTCTGAGTCAAACCAGACACCCAAATTCTTAACGGCATCTGAAGGTATCAGTGATTCGCCCAATATATTTACTGGAAAGAATGGGTTAAACTTTTCTTGTTGAGACTTGGCACCAAATATAATACAGTCAATCTTATCAGCATTCAGCTTTAGTTTATTTGCACACAGCCATAGTTTGACATCTTCGAGGCACTTTCCTAGCCGATCGAAGGCAATTTTTGCATTTTTGTGTTTGAGGTGAATAAACAGCTGTGTGTCATCTGCATAAAAGTGAAATTTGACATCTGGATGTTTAGAGATTACTTTGCTCAAAGGTGTGGTATACAACAAAAAAAGAATAGGACTAAGAACTGAACCTTGTGGTACACCAAACTTAAGCTTTCTAGCCTCAGACAGAACAGAACCAATCTTGATGCATTGGGTGCGATCAGAAAGGTATGATTTGAACCAGTCAAGGCATCTACCCCCGACACCGAACCATTTTCTTAAGCAATCAAGGAGTTTGTCATGATCAATGGTGTCAAACGCTGCAGATTGATCAAGCAGCACCACAGCTGTGGCCTCACCTCTGGCTAGAGATAGGTGAATCTGATTCTTTATAGACAAAAGAGCTGTTTCAGTTGAATGGCCACGTCTATAGGCAGATTGATACTCGTTTTCCAACCCATGGAGAGAGACATGTCTACTGAGTTGTGAGGCAACTACACGTTCTACGAGTTTTGAGATAAAGCTCAACCCAGACACAGGGAGATAGTTTTTTAGTTCATCCTTTGATAAAGAAGATTTCTTTATCAGTGGAGTGACAACAGCACTTTTGAAGCCATCTGGGACAGCACCTTCCAACAAAGAACAATTCACAAGTTTTGTGATAGAAGGAAGCAGTATATCAAGGCAATCCTTAACTAGGAAAGTGGGCCAAGGATCCAGGAGACAGGATTTTGTAGGTGAATTTTTGATTACCTTCGCAATATCGTCAGGTGAGGCATCATCAAATTTGACAAGTCCTGGCGGATTCACTGGAGATGGCAAGGAAAAAGATGAAAAACTGGAAAAAGACTCTCGGATTTTAGCAATCTTATTGGTGAAAAAAGCGGCAAACTGTTCAGCCAATTTTTTTGTGAACTATTTGATGGAAGAACCTTGTCAAGGATACGGTGCAAGGCAGAACGCAGAACTTGCCATAGTTTTTTAGGGTCATCACCGTTTTCATTAACAAAAGCTCTGTAATATGTGGCTTTGTCTTTATTGGCAAGTGAATTACACCTGGCAATTTGTTTGCGCAGCTTTGCACGGTTAAGAGGAGTTTTCTTTTTACGCCAGATGCGTTCAAACTGTCGTCGAATAGATTTGGCATTTTTGTAGGTATCTGATATCCACTTTGCTGGCTCCTTGGCAAGACAGCGAGTAACCTCTGGAGCATGTTTGTCCAGAAGGTTGGAAAGATCATTAGTGTATTGATCATACAATTTTTTCGCAGTGTCACCCGGACAAGCAACAAAGGAGCAATTGCTCAAGTCATTACGTAGAGTGTCCATGTTTATTTTATGATATCTCCTGTAAGTCACTCTGTTAGCTTGTGATTTAGCAGTTGTTGGAGTTTCAACTTGACATTTGATCATTGCATGGTTGGAGATGTAGTCACTGACAACCACATTTGAAACCAGAGAACTATCAGAAGTAAGGATGAGATCTAGGGTATGGCCATGAAGATGGGTAGCAGAGTGAACATGTTGAGTAATATTGCAGGAGTCAAGAGTATTAAGGAAATTAACACTATCTCTTGATGTTGTGTCAATATGAACATTAAAGTCGCCACAAATGATGAAGGAGGAATTCATAGATGAGAGGAACTCAACCAACCTGTAAAACTCATCATAAAAAGGATTGGAACATGAACCTGGAGAACGATAAACACAAGCAACCAGTGTAGAATGAGCATTCGATCCAATACTGACTACCAGACATTCAAAGTAGGTGAAAGTGGGATGATCCACAATTCTATGAGACAGGCTGCTATTTATGAGAAAGCCAACTCCTCCACCCGAGCCATGTGCACGAGGTCTTTGACACAATTTATAAGATGGTGGTGTGATGGATTGAAGCAGCCAATCGGTATCAGTCGGGCGAATATGAGTTTCGACCAGTGATAATATGTCCAGTGAGTGATTGAACACAACGTCAGAAATCATTGGAGCCTTGTTTCTTACAGACCGACAGTTAGCAACCCCCATCACAATAGGTCCAGGATTTAGGGATATATCCCCACATAAAAGCAAGAGAACACAGAGGGATCGTGATTTCACTGATGAGGGAAAGCATCTTGCATTTGTAACAGAACTAGCCAGTCTGAAAGATCGAGGTAGTACGGAGCCCACAAAACAACCCTTGACCTGTACTTTATGGTCGGACATACTGATGAGGAAAAGACTGATGAATACCAGACAGCATACAAGGTACATTTTTCATACTCCCGAGCCTTAACACACAAAAGGACTGTGGGGAGTCTAAAATAAAAATGACCTTATAGCTAGTGTCCACTAAGCTTTACAGTCGGTTCAGTAATTTACACTCAAGTCAATCTTCATCCTGTGGGCGTTTCACAGGCACCCTAACTACCCCACTGGAGCCACTGCAAAGAAAATAAAAAATAAAAACCTTAGAGGGGCCTGAAAAACATAGGAAAGCCTTATTGGGACCTAAAATAGATGGAAATTCTGGAGTATGGTGTTGTGTAAGTAATTTGTTGTGAAAGGAAAGTAGAAACACAATGTGACAGAACTTGGATGTAGAACGATAATTCCCGGTAGTGGGCGATAATACCCGCAAATATCAATACAAGGAAATATTATTGTAAATCAACATAGATAAACTCCCAGCAACAACTTTATGAAATAATATCAGTAAAAAGACAGATAACCATCAATAATATATGAAATATATGTGTATAGTGACGATCAGAAACGAAAATAAAATAGCTGTTAAATTTTCGGCGTCTCCGTGATGGGTCCGTACAAGGTCACATATATACCCACATACCAAATTTGAAAGTGCTAACTAAAATATTTTTTAAGTTATCGGGTCCAAAAGGAAATCTCTGCGGCGGCGGCAATGTGACCGTACTGAATCCTAAGTATCCCCGACTTTCGTCCGGGGATACAATAATGGGATTTTGTGGGTTACCTCGGGAGACAAATAATAATATTAAATAAGTTATACACTTTAAAGAAGGAAAACTGACCTTACCAGATATCCTGAGGAGGTAACTGTTGTACCTGATGTTCCTGAGAGTTAGACTCTGAAAGACTTGGCTGTAGTGGCTGTGCCCTTCTTCGCCCCCGCCCCCCCCCCCCCCTTTCTTTTTTTGACTGAGAATGACCAGTCTGAGGGGAAGAGCCTGAACTTGTTCAGCGGCCAATAGTGGCCCCAAGTACATATTGAAATATTGTTGTCAATGTCTGACCAAGTCAGGTCTTTTAGGTAAAAATTTGTGAAAGTATTGTGGGCCTTCCAGTGACAAGCTTGCATGATTTGGTCCACCAAAACCCCACTGTGCAAATGCTTAGAGGCTGCAAAGGCATTAATATCATGAGCTTTTACCTGGACCAGGTCCAAGGCTTGATGATCCCTTGTTTATAATATAATAGGATAGTTTGTCTTAACCAAGAAGAGAGAATAGTGTGTCGATTATCTGAGTTATGTCCTTTCTTAAAGAAAATTAAGAGTAGGGATTGAGAACTTCTCAGGTCTTTGGTGCATTCCAGATAGTACCTCAAGGCCCATACTGGACACAGGTGAGAGTGTGAGAACCTCTCTTACCAGTTGGTTTTTGGCTATGAAATCTGAAGAGGGGAAAAGAGCTACCTTTTTCCATTGGCCTTAATTTGACACTTTGTTTGCAACCCAAGCGTAGACTTTGCTGCAACACTTGCTAAAGGGCAAAGCTAGCAATGAAACAGTTTTAAGGGTAAGATGTTTGAGGTCTGTGTCTTTCATAGGCTCAAAGGGTGCTTTCGTGATTTCACTAAGAACAATGGAAAGGTTCCACTTTGGTAAGTTTCTGGAACACTTAGATCAATCTGTGAAAGCTGGAAAGCAACCTGTTAAGATCCGAGCATTGAGAGACAGGGGCCCCACTGGGCCTAAGGAGTCAACAATTGCAGTCCTATAGCCATCAATGGTTGATGGGCACCTATTTAAGTCTTGGTACAGGTACATGAAAAAGTTTGAGACTTGTTTCACAGGAGAAATCTACCGAAATTTCTCTGCCCCACTTTTCAAATAGGGCCCACTTTGACTTGTAGACGGTCCTTGTCGATGACCTTTCAGGGGCAGTAATTCTCTCTGCCACTTCCACAGAGAAGCCCTGTTCTTTGAGTAGTATACTCATAGACACCAGGCATGGAGGATCAGATGTTGTGGGTTGTTGTGAAACACTTTGTTGTGGGACTGTTTGAGAACTGTAGTTGACACTGGTACTTGGTGTGGGATCTCTGTGAGAGCTGCACTAATTAAGTCCAAAAACCAAGGCATCCCTGACCAGCCTGCGGCTTCTAGTGTGATGAGGCAATTGCACTGCCATATTTTTTGGATCACCCTGAGGAGAGCCGTAAGAGGGTAAGCATAGGCAATGAGACCCAACCACTTTATTTTCAGAGCATCTATTTCTCATACATTTTGGTCTGGGACTGGAGATACAAATAGTGGGAGCTTGTGGTTCAGACGAGTGGAAAATAGGTCTTCATGAGGAGTGAACCAACTTTGACAGATCTGTTTGGACATCTGAAGTGACCATTCTGTTGATTGGTTTGAGCTATCTGTCTCATCTGGGTTTTACAAGGGCCGAATCTAGGTAGTATTTATAATCCATGAACGAAAACACCTGAGTGGGTTGAGTTTGGACTTCTCTTGATTTACTATCCACCCTAAGGACTGGGTTAGGTCCACCATGATCTGTGTGTTTAGTTGTGCCTCTTCCTGAGACTGGCCCCTGATAAGCCAATCGTCCAGATATTGGTGAAGTCTGATCCCTCTGATGACAGCCATAAGCTTCTATTCCTTCACTATCATACTATGTGGGGCGGTGGCTAGGCTGAAAAAAAGAGAGGTATATTCATTCTGGTAAATTTGAGACCAGCGGTTGAACCGAGGCTTTGGAACTAGAAACAGGTGACTATAAAAACCAAGAGACCTTACATTTTCTACCCTTTCGATTGCACTCCTGCTCAGGAGAGACTGGATACAAGAGGCGAGAGATGGGGCTTTCTGATGGGCCTTGTATCCTGCAAGAATCAAGGGATGTCTGACCAATTTTGCTTTTGTGATGAATGGTAGAATGTAACTATTTGTAATAATGCTTAACGTGTTGTTTGAGCACTTTTCTTTTAGACAGTCTCTCCTGAAAGAACAGAGGCGACCACCCACTGGTGGACTGTCTGAGGATAGGTAGTCATTGGTAAGAGGGGTTTCCATGCCCTCTGCCCCTTAGGTTGAAAACGGCCTTTGTTACCTCTGTTGGTTGAATTCCCCCTGCCTGAGGAAAATGATAGGTTACTGCTTGGAGTGGATTGGAGCTGAATATGGATCCTCTTATCTAGGATATCAAAATAGTCACAGTTCTTCCATAACCATTTCTAGCTGCCATTTCAGGATTGGCACCTTCTTGGATTTGAGTTTTGATCTGTTTGGAAGTAACCTTGATGGTTTCCCTGTGGCTTTCCATAACCAGGTTGCACTCAGAAATGACCTGATTAAAGGCAACCAAAAAATTGAGGGTATAGAGGTTTTGCCTGGTCTGATGTTCCAACCCATAGGAGTACCAGAGGGTTTAGGAGAGATACAAATGTTTGTTCAATCTGTGTTGAATACTGCTGATTTTACTGCAACTTTTCTTCAAGATAGGAAAGACCAACTTATACCACTTTGCAGTGGAGGTGGCTTAATGAATTTCCATTCAGGAAGATTCGCATCTTTAAGTTCTTGTTCAAATTTTTCTAGGGCCCCTTTGTGAGTGGGACTAGCTGGGAGCATAGCTGACGGACCTTTAGGTCTGAGTTCCTATTGCTGAGCCACTTTGTTTAGACCCACACTGAGGCAGAGGAATCTGGCATGCTGTCCTTGGGGTCAGGGATATTGATGACCTGTCTAAAAGTTTCAATATCCTTAGTGTACTGTTAGGGCAAGTCAGACACATCTGAGACCTACCCTCGGACAAGACAAGGTGGAAGGGGATGTCCAACAACTTCCACTTCCATTGACTACCTCGGACCGTGATAAATCTGAGTTCTGAAGGGTCCTGAAGGGATTTTTGTTGTTCTGACAATTAATTGAAGGCTTGGAAGCCTGAAAAATCCCCATTTCTAACTGCATTTTAGTGCCAAAGGATTTCTCAATTCTTTTTTGTAAAGCAGTGCCCGGAATAGGTGAAACCGGCTGGGAAGATTGTAATGACAAAACCTCCAAACCTAGCTGTAGGGGCTTGAGAGTGCCAGAACGAACATTATATGGTTTAGGAGGAGAATTATAGTAAAGCTCTGCTGATTCCTCAAGTTGTTGAGCCAACGAGCAATAATACCGAAGTTTGCAAACATCGTCCCAGCATTAACCATTACAACCCAATAATAGCTGTAATTTGATAGTATCCATTTTCAACAAAATCTTCCTTATTTTAGCTGTTGTTTCACATTTCACTTCGGAGAGATTACTTTACATCAAGTGCACTTTACTTCCAGTTGGTGTACACTAAAACATGAGTGAATACCCGACTGGTTTTCATTGTCATAAATGCCATTCCCCAACTTTTGAATATATTTGGTTACATTACCCATATACGCTTCAGAGTTTTACTTGTAGATTACCAGCAGTCTGTGCTTGAAAAGGTGATTCCTAAGTACCAGCTGGAATTTGTGCTTAATTTCATAGGTGGACTGTCATATATTCTTCTAAGCAAGGCAGATTACTGGAAACATCTTTTAAGTGATTATTTTATAAACTAAGGGTGTACTAGTGGGTGGACGATTAGATGTGTGCTCGATTAATCATTGGTGACAGTATACAATCGCGGTTGGTCATTAACGTTTTCTAATGATCGACTATGCAGCTTAAATCTTACCTTTCCCAGTTTATCTCAAGATCCACATATTTTTCATATATCTTATGCATTTTTACTTAATAAATTAACACAATTGTCCTGACTTTCGAGTTTATGTCTACCGCCATATTCACAGGGAGTGGGTCTTTTTGGTAGATTCTAAATATGGGAACACCGTTATTTTTACCCTATGGGCCTGTACTTTATCCCGGAAAGTGTTTTTTAATTAATGGCCAACAATGAAGTAAAATAATCGATTGGGGTCGATCATCGTTCAGAAAAATGACGAATAATCGACCCTGAAAGTTGGAGGCGAGTTCCAACACTAGGGTGTACAGCAATATATTTAACACTTTTTGTGGTCTTTTCATCTCTTTACATCAGCCACCATATTGTCTTTTCAAGATTTCTGCCGAGTCAATTATATGTACCACTTAAATTTTTAAATTAATAGATTAAAACGTTTATGTGTAAAAAGTATTGAAGGTGTAAATATAATATTCATACATTTATAAAGATAACTGATAGTATTTTGAAACTATTTTTATACATAGGTGTAAAATGCAAGCATTCTGAAGAACAAGTTCTTCATAATCTTTACTGATTTTTGTTTGTTTCTCCCTTTACCAAACTAAAACCTGAATTCTATTCTATACTTTTATGGTGCTTACTCTCTGCCAAGGCAGTCTATAAGGCGAAACACCATATCCAGTTCAGTAATCATCATTTAAAACACATGTATGCTAGGGTGGAAAAGTCTTAGTGAAGCAATAAGATTTTAGCTTTTTTCTGAAACAGGCAAGAGCTGAAGCAAAACGACAATATCATCAGGTAAATCATTCAAAACTGTGGGGAGCATCAAAAGCAAAACTGTGACCGAAGTGTTTTTTTGATTTGTGTACAGATGGGTAGTATTGAGTAACCCCCAGTGACCTTTTTATTTGGACAGTTATTTTTGAATACTGGCATTTCATTAACAACACTGCAATACATTGGATGTATTGGATATACAGAGTATATTTTCAATGTGACAAAAAGTGCAGAATGAATAATAACATACCATAGAGTCCAACCTGTGACAGCAGCGCCCTGGCCTTATCTGCCCACTCACTGCGAGCACCTGGTCCCACGGCAAGCATGTCAATGGCTTCCTGTTTACTGTTGTCAAGGAAGTTGTTTTGGATAGTCCTAGCAGCTGATCTGGTGGCATCACCAGCCTACAGTAAAGATACGGATGTAGTAATAAATACCTCATGCTCGGGCGTTTATTACAGGATATACGCCCGGCAAAAATTCCTTAATAATGCCCTCGCGCCTAACGGCGCTCTGGCATTATTTGGAATTTTGCCGGGCATATATCCTGTAACAAACGCCCGAGCATGAGGTATTTATTACTATTATAAAGACCGGCCTACCTGGTTGAAAGAAATATCTATTTATTTTTACGAGGTGACACGAACAAGGACGCCGCCATATTGTTTTGAATGCATGATCGCTCTCGTAAAAGCAGACAATTTTACTATCGACATACAATCGAGCAATTGAAACAGCACTTCCGTTTCTCAGCGGGCCGTTATTGGAGGTTTTACTCTGTGCTGATTCTATGCGCACAGACGGGTATTCGTTCACTGCGCATTTCCGGTCTTTATAATGAATGGAAGGTTTCAAACAGAACAACTAATTTTGTTCAAACAATTTCATCTTCACATTGCAAATAAAAGACCATAATTCATATTTGTATTATTATTATTATTATTAGCCTTGATGCTTTTATACACGAACAAATTTGATAAACATGTTCAGATGACCTAGAATGTATAATATACATTTACACAAGAGCACCTTCTATTTTACATATATATCTTCCACTTGACCTTGGGCACTAACCTTTGACCTCCCACCACCTAGTGCCCCTGTACCAGCATAGATACGAGCTATGTGGTCCCCGTTGAGATGCCACATCTGTTTGTAGACCTCAGAGAATCTGGACATCATCTGCTGTTTATTTGCAAGTCCAAGTAATTCAAGCTGATAGTGTAAAATCTAAGGGAAAAAAAGAAATAAATTTTGTGATGAAATGGACACAGTATGTTTATTGGTATAATAGTTTAATATAGTAACAATCAGTATTGGTCATATTTGGGGGTGATTAATTGTACAGTTTTCCAATCAATGAGCAACCTACAGTCAATTTGTTTTGCTGTATTTTGTTGTTTTGTTAATTGGTATAGCATATAGCAGTTATACAAGTCAAACATGAAATACATATCGATCTGGAAAAATTCTGACAATCCAATCATTTGGCTTTTACGACCATCTTAGAAGATACTTCTTGTAAATATAATGTTCACATCAACAAATGATGTTTTAAAAATAACACAAAGAAGGGCTCTCCATGTTTTTATTGACTTCAGCTGAAAGCAAATAGGAATATCATTACTTGTATATTTGGTTATGATCTTTACTGAATATTCAAATACTTAATATTTGTTTAAAAGTCAATGCAACTTAGCTGGCTTCCTATACAAAACCATACAGTTTTGCAAATTTAATAAGTAAATTAAATGTTTATAAGTTAATACCCTATCCAATGGACAATTGCTTTACCGGTCGGCGTGACCAGTCCCGCCAAACGTCAGAAAAAGACGTCCTGTATATACTACCGGCAGAACCGGTCACAGAGTGTGCATTCGCCAGGTGGCGCAAGGTACTTCATTTCCTGTTTACCTATTGACGTCATAGCATCTTTTTCGTGTCTAATCCTAGTAAGACCCCTAGTAAGCTGATAGCGGGGCCGGTTGGGTGGGCCTTGCCTGTCCATTGGATGCCACTAACTCACCGGTTAACCGGGAGCCTACCGACGTTGCCCCCCCCCCTTTTTCTTTCCTTCCAGAGATGGTCTGAGGAGGGAAAGACAGAGAGAGAGGGGCTGAGTTCAGTCCCAGAAGAAATAAACTTCCCAAAGGAAGCAAGTCACAGTTTTTTTTTTTTTGTTTTTTTTTGAAAATATATGTACACTCAACATATTTACATTATGTACATATCTAACATATTTACAATATGTACATATTTACATATATACAACATCCCCTCACTTCTGGGCCTGGTGGTGCACCTGCTGGGCAGCCACTACAGGTCCCAGGTGGAAAAGCTCTGAGTCAGCCCAGGCAACATCCTTCAAATAGAATTGGGTGAAGGTGTTGTGAGATTTCCAGTGGCAGGCTGACAAGATCTGATCTAAGGAGATCCCTGATTGGAAGGCCTTAGAAGCAGCAAAGGCCCTAACATCATGGGCTTTAACCTGATGTAAGGTGAGGGCCTCCTGGTCAGAGAGCTCATAGCACAGAACCACAGTCTGTTTGATCCATGAGGAGATGGTGGCAGGTGAGATGTCTTTATCAAAACCCTTCTTGAAGGAGACAAAGACTAAATAACTCCTTATTCTGCCTGAGGTCTGCAGTCCTGTCCAAGTAGTAGCGCAGGGCTCTAACTGGACATAGGGACCTGTCACCCTTGAGTGACCTATCCAGAGATGGTGCCAGGGCTGGGATGACCACTGGCGCCACACTATCTGGACCTTCCTTAGCCAGCTGGTCCTTGGATAGGAAGCTGGGTGAGGGGTACAAAGACACCTTAGACCAGTCTGACTGGTGTCTGATGTTCTTATGTAACCAAGCATGGATCTCACTCCTGCGTTTACCTGAACCCAAGGCCAGCAAGAAAACAGTCTTGAAAGTCAAATGTTTCTTTCAGGGGTTCAAAAGGAGCCTTTGTGAGCTGATGTAAAACCAGTAAAAGGTTCCAGGAGGGGATGCCCCTCCTGCCTTTAGGTCTGTCTCTATGGAAACTATCCAGGAGACGAGTGAGATTCTCATCTTTGCTGACATTAATGGTGGAATTGCCCAGTTTGTCAGCAAAGGCGGATCTGTAGCCATCAATAGTGCCTGGTTGTAACTTCTTGTCCTGAAACAAGTGCAGGAGGAAGTCAGCAATGGCTTTCAGAGGTGGTGCCCTGAAGTCCACCTGATTACTGAGGCACCACTTTGTAAAAATGGTCCACTTTGCCTCATAGACAGATCTGGTTGATCTTCTTTGAGGAGCCTCAATTCGTGCTGCCACTGCCTCAGAGAAGCCTTGCTCCTTGATTGCTGAGGCTCTAGGAGCCAGGCATGTAGGTTCAGATTCGACAGGTTCCTGTGAAGGACCTGGTTGAATGGCTGAGACACTAGGTTGGGTAGGTTGGGCAGACACAGTGGGATCTGGCTTGACATTGCTACCAGGTCCCAAAACCAGGGCATGTTGGGCCACCCTGGGGCAATCAGAATTATTCTGTTGCAGGGGTAGTCCTGGAGCTTCTCCACCACTTTGCCCAAGATGGTTGCCGGTGGGAAGGCGTATGGGTCCAGGTCCTCCCAGGAGAGACTGAGTGCATCCACTGCCCAAGCCTGGGGGTCTGGCACCGGTGACACAAACTGAGGCAGTTTGTTGTTGAACCTGGTGGCAAACAGGTCCACTTGTGGCTGGTGCCACCTTGCGCATACAGCTTGAAATACTGCTGGATGAAGTGACCACTCTGTTTGAATGGTCTGGCCAAGTCTGGATAGCTTGTCTGCTATCACGTTCAGCTGGCCGGGGATGTGACGTGCCCTGAGGGTTACCTGCTGTCTGGTGCACCAGGACAGGATTCTCCACAGTAGGGCACACAGTGACCCTGACTTCATCCCCCCTTCTTTGTTGATATAGGCAACCACTGTTGTGTTGTCTGTAGCTATCAACACAGTCTTGTTGCAGACCAGGGTTCGAAACTCCTTTAGAGCTAGAAAAACTGCTTTTAGCTCTAAGTGGTTTATGTGCAACTTGCTTTCTGGAAGGGACCAAGTTCCCCTTGCAGTGTGGTCGTCCAAGTGAGCGCCCCACCCTTCGTTTGATGCGTCTGTAAAGATCTGCAGAGCATGTTTTAGAGGGTGTAATGGTTGACCTAGTAGCACATTGCTTTCCTCCAGCCACCACCTTAGATGAGGGTGGAGGGACTTGGGGACCGGGATCACCTTTTCCAGTGACTCTGGGACCCTCCAATTGTTTTTCAAGTGCCACTGTATGGGTCTCATGTGGAGTCGCCCTAAGTGGACTTGTTTTTCTGTTGCTGTGAGGAGACCTATGAGGGACATGAATTTCCGGACCGGACATACCGGATCCGACATCATTGATCTGATCTTGTCTGTCAAGGCCTGCCAACGTTCTTCTGTTGGTCTGACCTTGCCCTCTTTCAGGTCGAACTGGTAACCTACGAAGTTGAAGACCTGTTTGGGTGCCAGTTCTGACTTTTCTTTGTTCACCAGCCACCCTAGCTCCTGACAAAGTGTGACCAGGGTTTGAGTATGCTGGAGACAGGTATGGAGGGTAGAGGCTCTCACCAGCCAGTCGTCTAGGTACTGGTGGATCCTTATACCCTTCTGAAGGGCCATGAGTTTGACCTCTTTGGCCACCACTGTGAACTCCATGGGAGCCGTGGAAAGGCCAAAGGGAAGGGCTTTGAACTGATAGGACCGACCCTGGAGGTGAAAACGCATGTACTTCCTGGACTGACTGTGAATAGGTATATGGAAGTATGCATCTTTGAAATCTATGGATGTGACCCACTCCCCTACTTGGAAGGAGGTTCTTATGGTCTCTGGGGTCTCCATCTTGAACGACCCTGTGTTTAAAAAGGTGTTCAAGGTGCTCAGGTCTAGGATGGGTCTCCACCGGTTGCTGGGTTTGGGTACCAAAAATAGCCGGTTGTAAAACCCCAATGAATTTGGATTGTCCACCAGTTCGACTGCATTTTTGTTTATCAGCTGATACAGTGCCTCTATAAGGAAGGACTGTTTGGTTGGATTGTGGTAGTTGCTTATTACAGTCGGTGACCTTGTCAAGTGGGGTCTGAACCGGAAGGGGAGAGTGTAACCCTCCCTCAGTATGTTTACCACTTTTGGACTTGAACCCAGGGTTTCCCATTTCTGCCAACACTGGTTTAACCTCGCCCCTACAGGGGGATCTAAAACAGCATGTTGGGCATTGGTGACAAGCTTTACAGAAGGTAATTGACCTACACAAGAAACATCTTTCACATATTTTATTTCTGTGTACAATTGACATATATTGGGATTTACACCTTTCCTTTGTGGCAACCCGGTGACAATATGAGCATTTGCAACATGAGAGTCTACATTTAAAGTCAATTGGCTGTTCTTCTGATCTGTCACTGGTGGTGGGTTCAAACCCTCCATCTTGTCGGATACAATTACAGAGTCCTTCAATCCGACCACATTTGAAACACAATAATTGTCATTTATGCTTCTTAAACCCTTTGGCCGGCTTCTGGTTAAAGTTTGAGGCTTTACCCCCACCTTTCTGACCAGTTTGCCGGTCTCTGATTTGTTTCCAAGCCGGTGTAGTGGGTTTCCGGTCCGGCTGGTGTGAAGGTTTAGTACTGGAGGGAACGTACGGATGAAAACGTCCGGGTTTCCTCTGTGTGTTACCCATAGAACGCCTCTCCTCACTACGGGAAATCTCATCTTCTGCCTTGACCAGTAAGCTGTCTGGGAACAGTGAGAGTAAGTGGACTGGAGATGTACGCAAGGCAGCTAAGGTGTCAGGTTTAACTCCACCACGGATAAACTCCAGATAGCTATCCCGACGTGCCAGAGTGAGGTTGGCCATGCTGATGAAAACTCCCTCTGAGAGATCCTGCATGGTGCGTTGCATAGCTTGAGAGATTGACCGGTTAAAGGTCACCAGATATTCAAGTTCTTCAACAGCTTGCTGTGTTCTCTCAGCACTCTTGCCCTTTGATGAATCTGACCGGAGAGACTTCCGCTGGGTAACCATTGAATCCTGCACTTTAGTAAGGCATCTAGATAAACCAGCAGCGTGATTACACATCACGGATTGTTCCCTGAATGCCTTCCCCCACCTTCTAAGGGTATCTTGGCTGAATGTACGGGAAGCTGGAGCAGAAGGTAAACTTCTTCTTGCGACCCTAGAGAACATGCTGTTCAGCTTTGCCGGTTCCGGAGACCAGTGGGATACAGCCTGGGTAGACGCGTCGCCCTTCTTAACTGCTTGCATTTCGTACCACTTGGAAGAACGTGGAGTCTTTACAAACTGGTCACGTAGCAGTCCACTGGTTTCAGAATTTCTAGCTGGATAACCTTCAGCAATAGTTACATTCAGTTTCTCCAGTTTTTTGCAAAGCCATTCATCAACCGGCAATTTAACTGACACTTTACTGGTAGTCTTCACTCTAGAACCGGCAAAGGGATTATCATCCATAGAGGCAGCTGAGTTGTCATAATCTGGGATGTGATGCCAGTTCATGAAACTTCTAACCCCTCTAATAGTTTCCCTGTAATTGGCGTCTTCAGAGAGGTCCTGATCTGTAGCTGTGTCCGGTAAATCACCCTGGCAGTGAATACTAGCCGGAGATGACGGTTCCCCATCCAACTCAGCCTCACTATCAGATTGCCTAGCAACGTCAGATTCCTGGCCAATGGGAGGCGACTGGTTATGCAGTGTAGTTTCAACACCGGCAGGTAGAATCTCAGGACCCGCACCAGGAGCCTGTGAAGGCTGGGTGGCCGTCCCTGCACCGGGAACCAGTAAAGGTTGGGTGGCTAACACTGTAGAGGTACCGGGGCCCTGAACAGGGTGGGTAGCACTCTCAACACCATCTCTCTCAGCCTCAGTACCGGGAACCCCCAGCGGAGGTTGGGTAGCCGTCAACTGCGTAGCAACGTCACCAGTGCCCTCAGAAGACATAACACTAGTTGAAGCACCCGGATCAAAGAAAGGGTGTTCTCTGGGCACCACAGAGGCAGAGGTCACCGGTCTCACCGGAACAGCAAAGGATTGGTTAATCAGCATAGCTTCTAGACATGAAAATCTCTCACTCCACTTGTCATCAAGGGACTTGAGGTCGTCTGAAGTAGGTTTGCTGCTATGCTTCCGTTTACTCGACCTTGGGGAGCCATCAGAACGCTTCTTCTTCTTTGGAGTAGAATCAACAGGGGAGGACTTGTCACAGCTAACCCGTCCCAACAGTGTAACTTCTGAAGGGTCCACGAGAGTGGGGGTCGTGCTTGCATTACCTTCAGCCCTCTTCTGCTCAGAACGTTCTTTCCTTTCCTTGTAGGTCGGAGTTGCTAACTGGTGGATCTGCGCAGGCGTAAAAGACTTACAGATCTGGCAATCCAGCTTTTTTACACAGGGGTCGTCTCCCACCCCCTTGTCACGACAACGCGCGCATTTCTGGTGGTTGTCGAAAAGGGCCATAACGTGCCCGCAAGAACCTCGTTTCTGTCCAGGAGACGACATTATGATCAGAAACGTTGTAGAATTACTCCGTACTAATAAACAAGAGGAGAGTGCCTGTGAACGGGCACTGTGTCAGCTGACTGAATGTTTTTGATTTGTGATGGTGATAATGAGAGGAAAGCATAATTATCAGGGAAAGGGCTGTACAGAAATACAGTAAATGGTAACTGAACAGCATGTTCAAAAGATATTCCGAAGCTGACAGAAAAAAAGGACAAAAAAGTTGTGCCCTGCAAATGGTATTATGAAATAAAGTAACAAGGTAATTGTTTAAGTGTAAAAAGTAGGTTAAAAATATTTAAAGAAATACTATAAATGCAATATCCTCGTTCGACCTTGAAGAAGGGGTCCAAAGGTCAAATCTGACCATACCAAAAGATTCCCAGCCAAAGAATTTAGGATGGTTTACCATCCCAAACCTCTCGGACCAATAATAAGTGAGTCATAGGCACTTTTTAAGTTTGGCTATCCTTGTTTGACCTTGACGGAGGGGTCCAAGGTCAAATCCGACCACACAAAAAAATTCCCAGCCCATGATTTCCTGTAGCTTGTTTACCATCCCAAACCTGTAGGACCAATAATAAGCGAGTTCTAAGCAATTGTAAGTTTGGCTATCCTCAATTGACCTTGAAGGAGGGGTCCCAGGTCAAATCTGACCACACCAAAAGAATCCCAGCCCATGATTTCCTATATGTTGGTTTACCATCCCAAACCTCCAAGACCAATAATACGCGAGTTATAAGCACTTTAAGTTTGGCTATCTTCGTTTGACCTGGAAGGAGGGGTCTAAGGTGAAATCTGACCACACCAAAAGATTCCCAGCCCATGATTTTCTATAGGTTGGTTTTCCATTCCAAACCTCTAGGACCAATAATAAGCGAGTTATAAGCACTTTTAAGTTTGGCTATCCTCATTTGACCTTGAAGGAGGGGTCCAAGGTGAAATCCGACCACACCAAAAAATTCCCAGCTCATGATTTTCTATAGGTTGGTTTTCATTCCAAACCTCTAGGACCAATAATAAGCGAGTTATAAGCACTTTTATGTTTGGCTATCCTCATTTGACCTTGAAGGAGGGTTCCAAGGTCAAATCGGACCATATTAACAGATTCCCAGCCCATGATTTCCTACAGGTTGGATACAATGATTTACTCAACAGTGAGAACCTGAAAGAAGCTATTGCTCAGCTATGCCATGACATAGAGGTCTGCAATTTCACTATGTTATAGCTGACCAAAACGTCTGTGAATAACATATTTAACAAAATACTCTAAATGTAATAGTTTTCAAGTTACTACTGATTTACTCAAGAGTGAGAACCTCAAAGTAACTATTACTCAGCTATGCAATGAGCTACATGTCTGAATTTTTGCTCTGTTATAGCTGACCTAAAAGTAGGTGAACAACATATTTAAGCAAAATACTGTAAATGCAATAGTTTTCAAGTTACAACTGATTTACTCAATAGTGCGAACCTGAAAATAGCTATTACTCCGCTATGCCATGAGCTATAGGTCTGTAATTTCACTATGTTATAGCTAACCCAAAAGTAGGTGAACAATATATTTTAACAAAATACTCCAAATGCAATATTTTTCAAGTTATAGCCGATTTACTCAACAGTCAGTGCCTGAGAATAGCTATTGCTCAGTTGTGCCATGAGCTACAGGTCTGTAATTTCACTATGTTATAGCTGACCCAAAAGTAGCTGAATAACATATTTGCACAAATTTCTGTAAAGGCAATAGTTTTCCAATTACAACTGATTTACTCAACAGTGAGAACTTCAAAGTAGCTATTACTCAGCTATGCAATGAGCCACAGGTCTGGAACTTCACTATGTTATAGCTGACTCCGAAATAGGTGAATAACATATTGCAACAAAATACTCTAAATGCAATAGTTTCCAAGTTATAAGTGATTTACTCAACAGTGATAACCTAAAAGTAGCTATTACTCAGCTATGCCATGAGCTACAGGTCTGAAATTTTACTATGTTATAGCTGACCCAAAAGTAGCTGAATAACATATTTATACTAAATTCTCTAAATGCAATAGTTTTCAAATTATAAGTGATTTGCTCAAAATTGAGAACTTCAAAGTAGCTATTACTCAGCTATGCAATGAGTCACAGGTCTGGAACTTCACTATGTTATAGCTGACCCCAAAATAGGTGAATAACATATTGAAACAAAATACTCTAAATGCAATAATTTCCAAGTTATAAGCGATTTACTCAACAGTGATAACCTCAAAGTAGCTATTACTCAGCTATGCCATGAGCTACATGTCTGAAATTTTACTATGTTATAGCTGACCCAAAAGTAGGTGAACAACATATTTAAGCAAAATACTGTACATGCAATAGTTTTCAAGTTACAACTGATTTACTCAATAGTGATGACCTAAAAGTAGCTATTACTCAGCTATGCCATGAGCTACAGGTCTGAAATTTTACTATGTTATAGCTGACCCAAAAGTAGCTGAATAACATATTTATACGAAATTCTGTAAATGCAATACTTTTCCAATTACAACTGATTTACTCAATAGTGAGAACCTCAAAGTAGTTATTACTCAGCTATGCAATGAGCTACAGGTCTGAAATTTTACTATGTTATAGCTGACCCAAAAGTAGGTGAACAACATATTTAAGCAAAATACTGTAAATGCAATAGTTTTGAAGTTACAACTGATTTACTCAATAGTGATGACCTAAAAGTAGCTATTACTCAGCTATGCCATGAGCTACAGGTCTGAAATTTTACTATGTTATAGCTGACCCAAAAGTAGCTGAATAACATATTTATACGAAATTCTGTAAATGCAATAGTTTTCCAATTACAACTGATTTACTCAATAGTGAGAACTTCAAAGTAGCTATTACTCAGCTGTGCCATGACCTACAGATCTGAAATTTCACTATGTTATAGCTGGCCCAAAAGAAGCTGAATAACATATTTATACGAAATTCTCTAAATGCAATAGTTTTGCAATTACAACTGATTTACTCAATAGTGAGAACCTCAAAGTAGTTATTACTCAGCTATGCAATGAGCTACAGGTCTGAAATTTTACTATGTTATAGTTGACCCAAAAGTAGGTGAACAACATATTTAAGCAAAATACTGTAAATGCAATAGTTTTCAAGTTACAACTGATTTACTCAATAGTGATGACCTAAAAGTAGCTATTACTCAGCTATGCCATGAGCTACAGGTCTGAAATTTTACTATGTTATAGCTGACCCAAAAGTAGCTGAATAACATATTTATACGAAATACTCTAAATGCAATAGTTTTCCAATTACAACTGATTTACTAAATAGTGAGAACTTTAAAGTAGCTATTACTCAGCTATGCCATCACCTACAGATCTGAAATTTCACTATGTTATAGCTGGCCCAAAAGTAGCTGAATAACATATTTATACGAAATTCTCTAAATGCAATAGGTTTTAAGTTACAAGTGATTTACTCAATAGTGAGAACTTCAAAGTAGCTATTACTCAGCTATGCAATGAGGCACAGATCTGAAACTTCACTATGTTATAGCTGATCCCAAAATAGGTGAATAACATATTGAAACAAAATACTCTAAATGCAATAGTTTCCAAGTTATAAGCGATTTACTCAACAGTGATAACCTCAAAGTAGCTATTACTCAGCTATGCCATGAGCTACAGGTCTAAAATGTTACTATGTTATAGCTGACCCAAAAGTAGCTGAATAACATATTTATACGAAATTCTCTAAATGCAATAGTTTTTAAGTTACAAGTGATTTTACTCATGACGGAAGTTACTGAAAAGCCCAAAAGTAGCTATTACTCACTTAGCTATTGAGACAGGCACCCAACTTACTCACCATATTGTAGCTATGAAAAAAGTAGCTGAATAACATATTTTAACAAAATGCTCTAAATGCAACACTTTTCAAGTTATAAATGATTTTGTGCATGATTTCATGAATTTTAATGCATTAAAAATTATTTAAAAAATTTATTTAAAAAAATGTAAGACAGATCCAGGTCTCATACTCACACAAGAGAATCTACCTCTGGCCTAGTACATATATGCAAGATATGAGAGAAATCCCTGCAATAATCACTGAGAAAATTGTGATTAAGTGTTGAAATTTTCACACTTTTGGTGGGGGTACCCCCCTTGTAATGTCTCTAGCAAACAGACGAACAGACAGATTTGCATGCCTTGAACAATTTTTCATCCTCGATAGATAAGGTATCTTTTAAAAAAAACAGCACGTCTCTAGGCCTTGTAGTTTTGGAGGAGAAGTTGTTCACGCGTACGCCCACGCCGCAGAGTGACGACATAATGTCAGCTGACTGACAAGTCAGCTGACATAAAAACAAGAAACTTGGAAGAGTTCGTTGTAAAACTTCAAAAACGTATCTCTGAAGAAAAACTTCTGCACACTCTTTCGCGCCAAACGAAAAAGATGCTATGACGTCAATAGGTAAACAGGAAATGAAGTACCTTGCGCCACCTGGCGAATGCACACTCTGTGACCGGTCCTGCCGGTAGTATATACAGGACGTCTTTTTCTGACGTTTGGCGGGACCGGTCGCGTCGACCGGTAAAGCGATTGTCCATTGGATAGGATGTATTAACGCAATAAAATTATATTTTGACATATTTTTATATCTACATGAACATTAGTATGAACACTAAAAGAAAGGAAAGTTGGTATCTTACTTTTGACATTTTTATAAGGAAAATTTTTTCATTACAATAGAAAACAAGTTATTTTCACTACACTACTACTTTTGAAGTAGGAATTTTATATGTTTTTAAAATTTGTCATAGTTTGCAAGCAAATAAACAAATATCTGGTATTATTCTTTCAGCCTTTATATATCCATAGTTTGTTTCCAGTATACTTACAATGTTCTAATATAGTACTGGAACAAGCCTACAAATTTGCAGGTTTTAATCCAGAAAAAGAAAGAAAGGCCCTTTAGCTGCATGGTTTTCAATCAATCACTGATCTATACCAGACTTGCAAACAGAGTAATAGAAAAGTAATAGATTGGAGTCAAGTCTGATGCAATGATAATGATTCTATACTCAATTTTTTGGTGTATTTTATTGTTTGGTTGCTTACTATACTAAGCATCACACAAGCCCAGGATAAAACATATTTTGGTGCGGTGAAAATTTGTACTACCTTACCTCTTATAAATACCGGGGGGGGGGGGGGGGGGGGGGTCACGTTGGTGAACAGGACATCCATAGCGAACGGCAATCTACCATAACATTAAAAATAGCATCAGAGATGCCCGTACCCCCACAGCCTAGGGAAATATTTTCAACACCATGAGATACAGAAGTACTGTATCAGTACAAACTTCAGGATACTTTCAGAGCACTGTCAGTTATATAAAGGTCCAAACAATGTTTAAATGGAGAAATAATGTTTAAAAGAAAGATCATGCATATAAAGATGAAGCATTAAAACAAGATAATTCAATAACAAGATGACAGCATTAATCAGCAAACTAAAATTCAACCCTCTTTATCTACATCTGCAAGGCCCGAATTATGGTTTAGATGGTTTGAATATTACCATGCATACAGAAGTGGTAATACATTTAATGAATGCTTATGTGTGGTGTTGGAGCAAAATCTGTGGCTCACTTGATGAAATTCTATCTCTTACAATGGGAAGTTATGAAAGTAAAATTCTTAATAAATTCTAATATGACTTTAACAGTGCTTAATCTGCATCAAAAGAGAGACCCAAAGGTGCAACAAGATTTTATAGGTCAAGGTCACTACGACAAGGTCAAAGGTCAAATTAAGGTGACACCATAATAATACACACCTATAGCCCCTAACCAATGTCCCTAGCAAGTATCAACTTCCTCGACCTTACGGTTTCCGAGATATAGCCCGGACAAGATTTTTGAACTCATGGTCACTATGGCAAGGTCAAAGGTCAAATCCTGGTCAGACCATGACGTTGTACACCTACACATCCTAACCAATGTCCCTACCAAGTACCAACTTCCTACACCTTATGGTTTCCGAGATATAGCCCGGACAACATTTTATAGGTCAAGGTCACTACGGCAAGGTCAAACTAGAAATAGGCCGCCCTGTTGATAGTAGATGCGAATAGAAACAGGATAGCATAGAAGAACACACATTATCATGTGTAATGTCCACCCATGAACCTTTTGCCCAAATTGTACAGTAGTCTTACAAGACCCTGTTTCATTTGTAAAATATATCAATGATGCTTAAATATTTGTTAGTGTAGATGTAAATTATTTCAGCTTCATGCCTTTTTGCATTGGTTGGGTTGAAAATTTTGACGAAATCACTCTATCTTGCACGGTTAAGAAGATAGAAGCAAATTCCTGTTTTTCTATTTTTGGCAAAAATTTGAAAATTCAAAATGGCCGCCATTTTTGGAAAAAGGAAATTTTTTTGAAAATTGCCAAGAGTACATTTCTTAGATACCCTATGGGTCGAAAATTTCAACAAAATAACTCTATTTTGCACGGTTAAGGCCAGTTTGTGTTTTTCCATTTTGGGCAAAAATTCGAAAATTCAAAATGGCTGCCATTTTTGGGGAGGGGAAAATTTTTTGAAAATTGCAAAGATTACATTCCTTAGATACCCTGTGGGTTGAAAAATTTCGACGAAATCGCTCTATCTCGCATGGTTAAGGAGATAGAAGCAAATTTGTGTTTTGCCATTTTTGGCAAAAATTTGAAAATTCAAAATGGCCGCCATTTTAGGGGAGGGGAAATTTTTTTTTAAATTGCCAAGAATACAATGCTCAAATACCTGTGGGTCGAAAATTTTGACGAAATCGCTCTATCTCGCATGGTTAAGGAGATAGAAGGAAATTTGTGTTTTGCCATTTTTGGCAAAACTTCGAAAATTCAAAATGGCCGCCATTTTTGGGGAGGGGAAATTTTTTTGAAAATTGCAAAGATTGCATTGCTTAGATACCCTGTGGGTCAAAAATTTTGACGAAATCGCTCTATCTCGCACGGTTAAGGAGATAGAAGCAAATTTGTGTTTTGCCATTTTTGGCAAAAATTCGAAAATTCAAAATGGCCGCCATTTTTGGGGAGGGGAAAATTTTTTGAAAATTGCAAAGATTGCATTCCTTAGATACCCTGTGGGTCGAAAATTTCGACGAAATCGCTCTATCTCGCACGGTTAAGGAGATAGAAGCAAATTAGTGTTTTGCCATTTCTGGCAAAAATTCGAAAATTCAAAATGGCCGCCATTTTTGGGGAGGGGAAAATTTTTTGAAAATTGCAAAGAGTACACTCCTCAGATACCCTGTGGGTCGAAAATTTCCACGAAATCGCTCTATCTCGCACGGTTAAGGAGATAGAAGCAAATTAGTGTTTTGCCATTTTTGGCAAAAATTCGAAAATTCAAAATGGCCGCCATTTTTGGGGAGGGGAAAATTGTTTGAAAATTCCAAAGAGTACACTCCTGAGATACCCTGTGGGTCGAAAATTTCGACGAAATCGCTCTATCTCGCACGGTTAAGGAGATAGAAGCAAATTTGTGTTTTGCCATTTTTGGCAAAAATTCGAAAATTTAAAATGGCCGCCATTTTTGGGGAGGGGAAAATTTTTTGAAAATTGCAAATATTACACTCCTTAGATACCCTGTGGGTCGAAAATTTCGACGAAATCGCTCTATCTCGCACGGTTAAGGAGATAGAAGCAAATTTGTGTTTTGCCATTTTTGGCAAAAATTCGAAAATTCAAAATGGCCGCCATTTTTGGGGAGGGGAAAATTTTTTGAAAATTGCAAATATTACATTCCTTAGATACCCTGTGGGTCGAAAATTTCGACGAAATCGCTCTATCTCGCACGGTTAAGGAGATAGAAGCAAATTTGTGTTTTGCCATTTTTGGCAAAAATTCTAAAATTCAAAATGGCCGCCATTTTTGGGGAGGGGAAAATTTTTTGAAAATTGCAAAGAGTACACTCCTTAGATACCCTGTGGGTTGAAAATTTCGACGAAATCGCTCTATCTCGCACGGTTAAGGAGATAGAAGGAAATTTGTGTTTTGCCATTTTTGGCAAAAATTCGAAAATTCAAAATGGCCGCCATTTTTGGGGAGGGGAAAATTGTTTGAAAATTGCAAAGATTGCATTCCTCAGATACCCTGTGGATCGAAAATTTTGCCGAAATCGCTCTATCTCGCACGGTTAAGGAGATAGAAGCAAATTTGTGTTTTGCCATTTTTGGCAAAAATTCGAAAATTCAAAATGGCCGCCATTTTTGGGGAGGGGAAAATTTTTTGAAAATTGCAAAGAGTACACTCCTCAGATACCCTGCGGGTCGAAAATTTTGCCGAAATCGCTCTATCTCGCACGGTTAAGGAGATAGAAGTAAATTACTCAAAAGTAGTACTGAAAATACACAATGAAGTACCTAAATGGCTATTACTCATGTACTGACAAAGCTATCAGTCCCAAATGCAATACCAAGCGAGCTATGGACATAACAATCTTGTATTCAAAATTGTAGTAAAATATCTTTAATTATTTTGGCTTAAATGCACGGAAACCAATGGGTACTGAAAATAGCTGTACTTAAGTATTACTCAGTAAGCAAAAGAGGTACAACAGCCAAAAGCAATCCCAAGCAAGCTACTGACCCAATAAGCCTGCATACCAAATTTGGTGACAATAGCTCTAATACTTTTCCTTTAAATGAGCGGAAACCATGCGTGACGCCGGACATCGGACGCCGGACGCCGGACATCGGACATCGGACGGCGAAAAAAGCAAAAATAATATATCCACCCCCCAGGGGGGTGGACATAATCAAGGTCAGACCAGGACATTGCACACCTACACCCCCTAACCAATATCCCTACCAAGTATCAACTTCCTACACCTTACGGTTTCTGAGATATAGCCGGGACAAGATTTTATAGGTTAAGGCCACTACGACAAGGTCAAAGGTCAAATAAAAGTCAGACCATGACACTGCACACCTACACCCCCTAGCAAATGTCCCTACCAAATATCAACTTCCTACACCTTACAGTTTCCGAGATATAGCCTGGACAAGATTTTATAGGTCAAGGTCACTACGGCAAGGTCAAAGGTCAAATCAAGGTCAGACCATGACGTTGCACACCTACACCCCCTAACCAATATCCCTACCAAGTATCAACTTCCTACACCTTACGGTTTCTGAGATATAGCCCGGACAAGATTTTATAGGTCGAGATCACTACGCCAAGGTCAAAGGTCAAATCAAGGTCAGACCATGACGTTGCACACCTACACCCCCTAACCAATGTCCCTACCAAGTATCAACTTCCTACACCTTACGGTTTCCGAGATACAGCCCGGACAAGATTTTCAAACTCAAGGTCACTACGGCAAGGTCAAAGGTCAAATCAAGGCCAGACCATGACGTTCCACACCTACACCCCCTAACCAATATCCCTACCAAGTATCAACTTCCTACACCTTACGGTTTCTGAGATATAGCCCGGACAAGATTTTAAAGGTCGAGATCACTACGCCAAGGTCAAAGGTCAAATCAAGGTCAGACCATGACGTTGCACACCTACACCCCCTAACCTTCCTACACCTTACGGTTTCCGAGATACAGCCCGGACAAGATTTTCAAACTCAAGGTCACTACGGCAAGGTCAAAGGTCAAATCAAGGCCAGACCATGACGTTCCACACCTACACCCCCTAACCAATGTCCCTACCAAGTATCAACTTCCTACACCTTACGGTTTCTGAGATACAGCCCGGACAAACTATTTCCCGCCGCCCGCCCGCCCACCTGGACGCCCGCCCGCCCGCCCATCCGGAAACCATGGGTGAAAACAATACCCCGACAGCCCTTAAGGGCTGTGGGGTAAAAAACTAGACAGCAGTGGCACAGGGTTCCAACACCCCACTTATTTTAATATATGAATAAATAAATGATCATCTAACCACTGGTGAACCCTATACCCCGGCTGTCTATTATTTTAAATGTCACAGTAGACTGACGTTTGCTATGGATGTCCTGTTCACTAACGCGACCCCACCCCCCCTGTAGTGGTTCACAACTTCACATCAATAAAAGATAAAATGTGAAATAACATGCACATACTTTACTTCTGCATATTCTGCATATTCTCATAATTCATGGGAAAGTTGGTAGTTGCTTACCAATGGTCAGAAGTTTACAACAGAGAACCTTTACCAACAGTATGCACTGGTTTTCTCTGCACGCAAAACTACCTGTCGTGATATGACCTGTACAGTGTTGAAAGCGACGCAAAACCCAAAATAAAATAAATATAGCTAATGAGCTTGGAAAGTGACAATTAATTCCAAGTGATATTTTAAACCTGTACTAATATCTCAAGTAAAAAATAGCCATTAGTGAAAATTAATTCTAGTGAATTTCTTCAAACTGAAAAATTAGTGAACTGTTCTTCCAGCTAAAATTTCTAATTATACAGAATATACATAGAGAGAGAGAGACAGGATGCAGCCATATTCAAGCATACATATATATATTTATGCATTCAACTTGTCATGACAAAAAAGCAAATAAGCATAAACTTGTACTCTTGTATCCCTTCACTTACAGGGAGCCTTCTATATAACATTTACTTTATGTAAATAAAAAAAACATGTTTAAACAGGAACTAGGGAAACTGGTTGCATTGCAAATACACCAAGCCTTGTATTTGGAAACAGAACTAGCATCCCTATTGCTTGCATTGGAAGCAAGGTTTATTTAAAATGCTTTACAAATTAAAATGACATGCCTTGGAAATTTTTCTTTAGTGGCAATTTGTACTTAGTGGTTTCACATTGATGGAGTCATACATATATAGGACTGAATGCCACTGATATGGTGAAAATTAACCACAAATGTACATGAGCTATAATTTAAAACAGGCGCTGTATTCGCAATATATTAATAAACTTCATTTACAATGGATATAAAGTAAAAATGTGAGATCTTTCCTCAAGTTTAGATATTTTTTCATTGTTTTAACAAACTATTAATCAGTAGAAAGCCTAAAATAATGACCTTTTCAATAACCAGTTTTAAAATATTCTTTGTGGATTTCTTCATTTCTACCTAAAAATGAAAAATGTTATAACGTTCAAACAACTGCCACATGAACATCAAATATTGCCCCACACTGGCAATAATAACAGTTCTTTATGTGACACTTGTATTATTCCATCTTACCTCAAGTCCCAGTAAGGTCTGTACAGAGTTGGTCCTGTCCAAACAATCCACACAATTGGTTCTCACTGTGCCAGACTGCTGCCTGTAATTAGAAAGACTTTTCTTACGATAATTGGTGTGAAATTAGTCAAAGATTCTGCAGAGAGCTTATTAACCTCCTCCAGGACAATATAATTAATTGACAGCATGCATTTGTATGTACAAAATTGAACAGAAACATTTACATAGCGCAAAATTGATACAACATCTAATATGCTTGAGGTCAAAAAAGGGAAGTCCAGGGGCATGTCAGGTCACGATTCAAATTAGCGACCACCAGGGGAGATATACTATGGTGGAGGGTATGCTAGTCTAAACAAGTAGGTTTTAAACCAGCTTCGGAAACCTGTTAGTGAGTGCTGTTTGTATGTAAAATAACTCTAAAAGTTGAGGACAGATTTTGATGAAATTTTCAGGAACAAAGGTAAATAGAAGAGTAATAGTAAAAGAAACAAATGATAAAACTTTGATGGTGATCTGGCTCACTGTCTGGTCCCAGATATTTTTTTTAAAGTATTTTTCTATCATTACATTCAAAAGCAATATTGGAGACATTGGGCCTTGGAGAAGGTCAGCTCTCTCTCTTTCAGTGGCTTTCTTGGTTTTCTCAGCAATTGCTAGTTTTTATAAGTTGAAAACAGCAGGGTCTCAACTGCTGATTTATTACATAATTTGGTATGAACTTTTTTTTAGTTTTAGTTTTACGTTGTGTTCAACAGCAAGGGTCATATTGTACCAGGTAGTTTATGGGTGGAGAAACCAATGCATACTAGTTGGTCAACATTCTGCACTGTAAACCACCGGGCATCGGTAAGTAACTACCAACTTTCCAACATGAAGCGTAAGGGCCGAGATTCGAACCAGCAACCTCAGAAGTTTAAGACGAGTACTATAACCGCTACACCACCGAACCACCTAATTTGGTATCAAATCAACTCACTCTCACCACAATGGTTGTTGGATACAAATTTTGATCATGACAACATGAGGGATGCGCTTAGGGCCGCCACTTCGTTTGTTAACACATACAATTGAAGGAGAACTTAAATATTTGAAAGAGACCTTATATTTGAAGAAATTATAAGCGGTTTCCCATATTTTTGTGCATCTGCAGACTTTTATAGTGATTTTGTTCAGAAGAATTGTTATGACATTTTACAACCTACAACTGGCTTGTCAACACAACTCTACTTGAAAACTTAAAATGTTGGAAACACACCAGAAATCTAAAGAAACTGCACACTTTTATCCCACTGTATATTTGGAGATTATATTGCATTTTCTGTTGAGAGGAAATATCCATTGTATTGTATTGTATTGTGTATTTATACTCAGCGCAATATCTCCATATACTACAGGACTCAAAGCGCTAGTTAACCAATCCAACTGCACAGGTACAGCCCCAACTCACAAGTAACTGACATTCCCCTAACTGGAAGATAGAGGCTCAAAGATGACCATTTATCAACGTCCTTGAGGTTCTTTAGCCTGCCACTGGGGATAGGACCCAATGACAGAGGACCGCCATTTTAAGTGGTCATCCGAGCCACTATGTATCTGCCTGTACCTGGGTTTGAACCCACGTCCTCTGAGTTCCTAGACAAGTGTGTTACCCGCTAGGCCACAGTGGCAGATCCATGTTTTGGTTTCACAAATTTAGCTTCCTGTCAGTGACCTGTTTTGACTGGGGTGTACTAAACTGCGAGTTTCCTGGAATCAGGATGGTTTCGCGGTGGCAAACCACCAAATCTACACATATTTGATACTGACCCATCTTTCTTTATAACTAACTTCCACTTAAACACACAAAAATACAGTAAATTTCTAGTGTTGAGGTCTCAATACTAGTTTGACTGGCATCTAATTTTTACTTCTACTTGTTCAACCAATACAAACTTTACTGTATGACACTAAGAAAGGCCATTGGTAGGCGAGGTTTTGCAATGGTTTCCCCCACTGAATTGAACAGACTCCCACAATCACTTTGATCACAGCACACACTAACAGCTTTCCGAAGCCAGCTAAAAACCTATTTATTTAGACTAGGATATTCCCCACCATAGTATGTCTCCCCAGTGGGCGCTAATTTGGATTTCCACCCGATACTTCCCTTTTTGATATCGAGTGACATCAGAGGATGTTGTATCAATTTTGCACTATATCAATGTTTCTATTCTATAAGCTGCTGAAGAGGGCATAATGACAAAATTAAACGAGGCCGAAAAGTCTTTTGATCTACAGGTATGAGCTGCAAAGCCATCAGTAGGGTACTACAGTAGTATGTAATTGATGAAAATTTGAAGACAAAAAAAATCACAAGGCCAAATACTCTTTCAATCTACAGGTTTGAGTCACAAAGCCATCGGCAGGTCACTGACTTTAAGAGCTTGGAAGCCATCAGAGACAAGAGTAGTGCACTAGAATTTGTGATAGTTTGGCAACAAAAACCAATTCTGAGTCAGATATATCCATATCTGTCCTAGAACTCAGACGGTCACCCATCCAAGTAATAACATAGCCCACTGTGGCTTACCTTCAGTGGTGAGACAATGCTATGTCAACAATCATGAAAGTTGGGTGACGGGAGAAAACAAACAAAAAAAAAATAGTGACCGTTAGAAGATCCTTGCTAGAGCTCATGCTTAAAAAAAAGGGTGAAATGTAAAATGTCCATTACAAAAGCCTTCTCCTCTTACTTATCAATCTGTTTCCCACCCTGCCGTGCATGGAAGAATTCAAATCTGTCAGTGCTTGGTTTGATCCTTTGATAGAGTCTGGCCAGGTTTTTGAGATTTCCCCCTCGACATTCTGAGTGGTAATCAAATGCAATATGAGGAACATCTGCTTTGTGGGAGGAAGCTTTATGGTGCTCCTGAAAAAAAATCCATATCAAGAAAGAAAATATAATATTAATGACCATGGTATTGGAAATTGATTAAAGTCTGGGTCTTGCACCAAACCTAAATTCAATTTATCATTCATTTGTAATTCTGGAATTGTAAGAACATAGGATTCCACAAAAATGACCCAGAATTTGAAATAAGAACTGGATCCAGGGGGATATTTTAAAGTTTGTTAATAACACTTTTTTACTGAAAATATTATCACTTTGAGACACTTGATTAAATATATAGGGTTCTTTATTGTTTTTATAAATACTAGTTTTTTTGGAGCATTTTCCAAACACTGGTTTCTTCCTACTAAATACAATGCAGTTTTCGCTTGATCTACCACCACCAGCACACAAATAGCAGAATAAATAGTGAGTGTGAGGGCATTTATTACACTATTTATTGGATTACTGTTTTTAATGCATGATTGCGCCCTCGTAAAAGCAAACAATTTTACTACCATCATACAATCAAGCAATTCGAAACAGCACTTCCGGCTTCAAGCAAGCATTTGTTCTTCTATTTAGGCCTGGTAACTGTCTGTGCACAACAGTGTTTTCATTTACTGCGCACTTTTGGTCTTTTTAATATCCTATTGACACTAATTCCTGCACATCTTACTTCATCCATCTTAATTTTGAGGGGATAGAGTACTTTCACTGCCAATTTTTATCACTATTCTTATATTTTGTATAGGTACAAGGTTTACATTAAGTCCTAACCACTTGGTTTAGTATTCATAGAAATCTCAAGACTGATTCTCCATCTCAAACTGAATGTCAGTCTCTCAACAGTATAAATTCAAATTAAATTTCATTTTGTGAAATCCTACCTAAACTCAAACTTAATTTTAAACTAAAATACTTACATTAATTGCAAAAGTCTGTCCATCCTTCAATCTTAAGCCCTGGCTTTGGTCCCTGCCATAAACAGGAGCTAGGAAGGAGTGTTTTAAGCTGGTTGCATATAAATATTAAATTATTGGTGAGTATATTTGACACTGAGCAGAACGGTTTCATCTCATTGCCACTAACCTGATACTGCTGACTCAGCATGTGTTCTCCCTCCTTTATTCCCAATAAGTTGACTATGACTTGCTCTCCATACCTCTGCTTTAATAAGGACAAATGACGGTCAAAAGCAGGGGCAGAAGTTTCATATCCACGTGACATCTTGATCTTATGAGAGCCCATCTGAATGTAACAAAGATTGAATGTTTAAAAACAAAGAGGTATACTTTAAGGATCAACTTAAGAATGGTTTACTGAATAACAGACAGATAGTGAATTTAACGAAATCAGGTCTACTTTGAGGACACCATCTTGATTTTATGAGAGCTCATTTATATATACAAGGTTACATAAAAAGATGAATGGTAATAACTGAAATGTTTGTACATTGTGCTAGTCTGACTGGTTGCCCAAGTATTCGAAGATGAGGTTGCAATGTTGGGAAACAGAATGAAAATAAGTGAAAACCAGGTACTGGCAAAATTATTAATAGATTGTTTATAATCCATATCTTGTCTGCTAATTTATTTGGTTACCCGCTTCACCACTTTGTACTCAGTTTCTCAAAGAAACTACTAAGTTTCTCACACTATTTTCGGGTAACCTATCACAACCTCATTTTAAAGCCATAAATATAACTTGCCTGAAATCCCGGCTGCTCCCAAAACAGAGGAACTGAGCCTCTGGTCTGCACAAAGGATGACACCTCATCATCCATGTAAATAACCTACAGGACACAGAACATAGTTGTGTCAACAGATGAACTTGGGTATACCACTGCTTTAAACACTCTACACAGGAAACATTAGAATGAATAGGTGAGAAGGTGGAGGAAATCAGTGCCGACTGGTTTGTCAATGTATTGTACTGAGAATCATTTAGCACCAGCAAGCAACTACTACTTCAGGTCTGAGCCAGGATTAAAATCTAAAACCAAAGAGGTGGGAGGAAAGACTGTGTTGACAACATTTAATTTATCTTATATCAGGGGCCGAATTCATTATTCACAACAATACTTTCACCACTCCTAACTTAATTTGAAGTATTACTTAGATTTCAAGTAAGAAATTATGAAACTATAGTCACCATCATTCCTAAATCTAAGGTGACATTAGTGACATGTAAACAAGCAGTCAACAACAACAACAATTATTTATTTACAAAAAAAAACAAAAAAAAAAACCGATGTGTATCAGATTTTTGTTCCATTAATTTCTAAACAAACAAATATACCTTACTTATTAGGAGAGGTTTTACCTTACTTAAAATCTAAGATGATCTATTTTATTAACACTGATTCCAAGAAAAACTTACTGAAAAATCTTTCCTTACTTAGATGTACAATAACTGTGGAAGTCAAGCCAAACCTGCTCAGTCTCCACAAAGTTGGCTACATTTCCATCGTCATTGACGCCACGGGTATTGAAGCGAGTGCCAGCCCTCTCACTACTGAGTCTAGAGATGAGACATGCCTTGCCCTGCCTCTGTGCAGCATATATGGTCCTGATCTCAACCCCTCCACACATCACCTTCAAAAGCCAGTCAGAGGTCTCAATGTCAAATCTCTGTAAGTGCAGGTGTAACGTGCGGTTCCTACAATATACATAATTGCTGCACGTTATATTTATATTATCTGCCACTGTGGCGTGCTCGGTAACACACATGCCCAGGAACATAGAGGACCTGAGTTTGATCCTGCTTACAGGCAGATACATTGTGGCTAGAATGATCAGTTAAAATGACAGTCATCTGTCCAGATGTAGGGGAAAGAGCCTAGGGGGATACTGATAAACAGTCATCCCTTGGTCTCTGTCTTTGGTCAGGGAAAAAGTCAGTTAATAATATACTTTTGCAAGATTGGTCAAATAGCTCAAGTTATGAAGCAAAGGAGATATTGTGCCAAGTGTGGATACAACAAAATGTTACACATTTAGTTGAATATTTAACAAATCTTTAACAAAGTGCAGTTCATAAAAGATACAGAGCCATAGATATACACTATGATACAGGCCAGTGAGTGTCTGGAGGCAGGTACTCGTGAAATCATTAAAATATTGTGTATTTCCCTGAATAACATGGGTGAAAACCTTATTACCAGTCAAATATCTTTATCTTTATTTCTGGCAGAATTGCCCTTATATTCACTAAAACCTGAACATTTTCCATAAGTTTGAATATTGACATCAGACACCCTTTTTGATTAATGAAACTTCAAGTTGTATCACAACTAAAACAGATACCCTATCCCGTTTTTGGCCGTGTCACATTACTAGACTGGGTGGCAGCCTTAGTATCTCAAAATAAATTCTGCTTTTCCGCTTAAAATATCCTCATTTAAGTCATACATGCCATTAAAGAGTACATAATGTAAACTGGCTTTCTTTCCAGAGGTAAGACCTGATAATGTTTGCAGCCACAGTCTAAAGAATAATCCTAAACTACTTTTTAGATAGCTGGTAAATGTGAACTGGTTGTAATTGTGATGATAAAGGGCTTTTTTCCAAAATAAAAAAAGCTATAGAATGCGTAAAGATGCCAAAATAACTGAATTTTCATAACATACAAAAATAGGCAGCCTCGGCAGGGAGGAAATCCAGCCCACAGGTACAACTAATGGGCAACAACATTGAGATTTGGGAAAATGTATGGAACAACTTCAAGTGTATCAAGTATACAGAACCCACAAGATGCTGTCAAATGTAAAAAGTTGAAGACGGGGAAAAACGTACACATTTTATTTGTTCTGGGAATAAATAAGCATTCATTGCACAGTTGTTGATTGCTCTTGTGAAGTCTTCAAGTTGCCAAATAGAAATAATATGTTAATGCCAGCACCTTATGCAGGGGATGATGATAACATTAAACATGATGAAATTTTTGATGAAAAATAAAACAGCTTATCACTGGAGCACCTGAATTAATTACAAGCACCAAATTTACAGGAGAAGCTCAGCAAGAAAAATGTCAATATTTTTATTGATGAAAGCCATCAACCTGTGGCAATGCAAAAGCCTTAATAATGCCCACACAGAGTGTTCAAGTATATTTATAAAAATGATTTGGAACAATTATGACAAGAAAATTTACTCAACTATGAGAGAATCTGGAGCCTTTGTCAAGGATGTAGCCCCAACTACATTATATTATTTATTGCAGAGTAAGAAAAGTAAAATTTGCCACACATTTGAAATTTGCCACATGTGGAAACACAAATAAAATAAATGAATTGAGGTTTGATTTGTTGAATGTATAGTAGATTAAGGCTTTTTGAACTAAAAAATACTAAGTTTAAAACAAAACATTTCTTTTCTCAGAATTAAGTAAGGTTTTAAGAGGTGGCGAAATTAGATTTCTGGCGAATTTTAGATCCCTTACTCTAGTAAATGCAATTTGGGACGGATTTCTCTAAATGAGAACTTAAGACAAAACACAAGACCACATGCTATAGTAAGTCATTTCTGGTCAGGTTTGTCATTGATTTTTAGAATTTTACCCAAATCTATGTTTATTTTTGACATCCCTATGCCCCTTTTTCCATGGCTTTGGTTTAAAATCTTACATACAGATGAAAATGAATGATGAATGAAAATCTGTTTGTGTGCAGTTATAGCATCTGGTTCCAAAAAATACAAAATTATAGGTGTTCTATTGTTACCTGAACTTAAAATTTAGACCATTCATATCATCTATAGCAGCCAAGCAGATGTATTAGATAGGTCTGAATGATCAGTACACATATGTACTCAATAACTCCTTCATCAGTGTGTGGAAGTGTACCAGAAAATTTTCCTACAACTCAAAAATGTTATAGGTCCATATTAAAATTTGTACCTCTGTATTTCAATGTAGGTTAATCAATAATGAGTTTCAAAATTGACCAAGTGGCAAAGTGCTAAAGCATAAATGGTTTAATGTTATTTCCCCATGGTGGCAAAATGCCTATTCTGATGGCCCTAGATGGCGAAGTAAAAATCTCATAAATTTCGGCAATTAAAAAAAACTAGAAGAATGTTTTTGCTGACAAAAACGAAGTGGCCTGATGAAAAAGAAGTCACCCATAAAAGATGTCAACATATGCATCATAAGCAATAGAAACTGTGAACTTTATTGCATTGTGTATGTTACTTGTCCATATTTTCATCTTTAATAAGTGTGCACAATTAAAGTGAGGTCAGCTGAACAATATAATAGCTGGAGATTAAAAACTCCATAATTTCACTGTAAGGTGGCCATAACTTCATTCATATTGGGACTTTAAGGTGACCATAAAATATGAATGTCCCTTTTCTCATCCTTTATAAGTGCATAAAGTTTAGCTCATGTCAGTTGAACAATAAGATAGGTTAAGGCTGAAACTTCCTTTTTCACTGTAAGGTGACCATAACTTCATTCATATTGTGACTTTAAGGTGACCATAATATGAGAATGTCCCTTCAATATCAATATATGTTAGATATGGAAAAAGAAAAGAGCCAGACGGCTTTATTCAAATGTTATGACTTTAGGGGGGCCAAAATGATATTAACAGTTTAAGGTCACCTTAAAGTCAGGGTAATTCTTTGGTTTGCCATCCTTTATAGGTGTGCAAAGTTTAACTGAGGTCAGTCGAACAATAAGATACTTGGAGGCTGAAAACCCCCTTATTTCACTTTAAGGTGGCTACAACTCCATTCATACTGAGAGTTTAAGGTGACCATAAGTATTATTTTTATCTACTTTAATACCAGTGATAATTTCAATATAAAAAATGGAAAAAGAAAGGAGCCAGAGGATTTTACTCCAATTTGATGACTTTAAGCAATCCATATGTCCATTAACATTTTGAGTTTAAGGTCACCATAAAGTCAGGATATTCCTTTGGCAAATCTTAATATATGTGCCAAGTTTAGTTGAAAAAAGTGAAAAACTAAGTGAACTGGAGGGCTAAAACCCACCTTTTTTGACATTAAGGTGACCTTAAGATTGCAGATACAGGGCTAAAACTTCGGCATGTGAAAGATTATCAAAAAGTAGCTGAATAAGTTATCCAACGAAACGCCGAAATCCTAACTGTTTTGGAGATACAGACCAAGTACCCATTTTTAAAAAATTTACAAAAATAAAACGCCTCCCATTCAGGTATCTATGGTGCGATTGATGAGAAAATCCTTTCCGACCTTGGAAATTTGGTCTAGAATGTACTAGATAAATGTTATAGCACAGGTGTGTGTGGTTTTTTCCGAAACACGATGACAGGGTGTTTTGGAGTTATGCTTAAGGTTACCTCAATTAAAGCTTAAGGTCTGCGCAAAGTATCCCCAAAATTTTTTCCGCCCCTATATTTTTAAAGAAAGATAAGAAGGAAAGAAAAATTTGAAAGGCTAAGATGTTTTTCAAGGAAGACCATAATCGGGCACCGGCGGCGGTGATCAGTCGAACTTCGGTGAAAACAAATAAGCGTCCCTGACGGGCCGCTTAATTACATGAACAGTGTTCTTAAATAACAGGACATAGAGGCCTGTAACTCTAGAAAGATATAGGTCCATGATAAGTCACTTGTCTCCGACATGGAGGTAGGCGTTAACTTGGAACACTGCCATATGCTACTTTTTGACAAGTACTATTTTTAACATACAATAACCAAATTTCCATCAGAAGATTCACAAAATGCCTAATAATTTCAGGTCAATTTTGTGGGAAATATTGCAAGATTTAAATCCCCCCCGAAATGACAAAATTAAACCAATTTGGTGGGAAAATTGTAACAAACCAGCTTTCAATCTTTCCTTCTATTGTAGTAGAAATACAAAATCCACAAAGAATATTTTCAAGATCCAGTGGCTGTTATTGACAATATCATTAATTTAGGCTTTCTAATCACTGATTATCCAATTTATCATCGTACCAAAAGAATCTGTTGTCGGTATCATGAGCCTGTAGGCTTCTCTGGGCACACAAACTCAGGTCAAAATATGCGCCTTTTGAGGACCAGGCAAAGTAGAATGTTCCAGAATTTAGCAGTTTCTTGACTTCCTGTATCCTGTCCTCATCTTGCTTGACATTGCGGAGAGACAGGAAGGAGGTACTGGTAATGCGGAAGATGTCACTTTCACCAATCTTACCCACAGATATACAACCTGTTACAAGGACCAAGTATAAAATGGACTCGTCACCTGAAAAACAAATAACCTTTTGTTGATTATTTATTACTTCAATATTCTTTACGACCATGTTGACCATAATAGATAACAAGAGGAGAGTGCCCGTGAACGGGCACTGTGTCAGCTGACTGAATGTTTTTGATTTGTGATGGTGATAATTAGAGGAAAGCATAATTATCAGGGAAAGGGCTGTACAGAAATACAGTAAATGGTAACTGAACAGCATGTTCGAAAGATATTCCGAAGCTGACAGAAAAAAAGGACAAAAAAGTTGTGCCCTGCAAATGGTATTATGAAATAAAGTAACAAGGTAATTGTTTAAGTGTAAAAAGTAGGTTAAAAATATTTAAAGAAATACTATAAATGCAATATCCTCGTTCGACCATGAAGAAGGGGTCCAAAGGTCAAATCTGACCATACCAAAAGATTCCCAGCCAAAGAATTTAGGATGGTTTACCATCCCAAACCTCTCGGACCAATAATAAGTGAGTCATAGGCACTTTTTAAGTTTGGCTATCCTTGTTTGACCTTGACGGAGGGGTCCAAGGTCAAATCCGACCACACAAAAAAATTCCCAGCCCATGATTTCCTGTAGCTTGTTTACCATCCCAAACCTGTAGGACCAATAATAAGCGAGTTCTAAGCAATTGTAAGTTTGGCTATCCTCAATTGACCTTGAAGGAGGGGTCCCAGGTCAAATCTGACCACACCAAAAGAATCCCAGCCCATGATTTCCTATATGTTGGTTTACCATCCCAAACCTCCAAGACCAATAATACGCGAGTTATAAGCACTTTAAGTTTGGCTATCTTCGTTTGACCTGGAAGGAGGGGTCTAAGGTGAAATCTGACCACACCAAAAGATTCCCAGCCCATGATTTTCTATAGGTTGGTTTTCCATTCCAAACCTCTAGGACCAATAATAAGCGAGTTATAAGCACTTTTAAGTTTGGCTATCCTCATTTGACCTTGAAGGAGGGTCCAAGGTCAAATCCGACCACACCAAAAAATTCCCAGCTCATGATTTTCTATAGGTTGGTTTTCATTCCAAACCTCTAGGACCAATAATAAGCGAGTTATAAGCACTTTTATGTTTGGCTATCCTCATTTGACCTTGAAGGAGGGTTCCAAGGTCAAATCGGACCATATTAACAGATTCCCAGCCCATGATTTCCTACAGGTTGGATACAATGATTTACTCAACAGTGAGAACCTGAAAGAAGCTATTGATCAGCTATGCCATGACATAGAGGTCTGCAATTTCACTATGTTATAGCTGACCAAAACGTCTGTGAATAACATATTTAACAAAATACTCTAAATGTAATAGTTTTCAAGTTACTACTGATTTACTCAAGAGTGAGAACCTCAAAGTAACTATAACTCAGCTATGCAATGAGCTACATGTCTGAATTTTTGCTCTGTTATAGCTGACCTAAAAGTAGGTGAACAACATATTTAAGCAAAATACTGTAAATGCAATAGTTTTCAAGTTACAACTGATTTACTCAATAGTGAGAACCTGAAAATAGCTATTGCTCCGCTATGCCATGAGCTATAGGTCTGTAATTTCACTATGTTATAGCTAACCCAAAAGTAGGTGAACAATATATTTTAACAAAATACTCCAAATGCAATAGTTTTCCAATTACAACTGATTTACTCAATAGTGAGAACTTTAAAGTAGCTATTACTCAGCTATGCCATGACCTACAGATCTGAAATTTCACTATGTTATAGCTGGCCCAAAAGTAGCTGAATAACATGTTTATACGAAATTCTCTAAATGCAATAGGTTTTAAGTTACAAGTGATTTACTCAATAGTGAGAACTTCAAAGTAGCTATTACTCAGCTATGCAATGAGCCACAGATCTGAAACTTCACTATCTTATAGCTGATCCCAAAATAGGTGAATAACATATTGAAACAAAATACTGTAAATGCAATAGTTTCCAAGTTATAAGCGATTTACTCAACAGTGATAACCTAAAAGTAGCTATTACTTAGCTATGCCATGAGCTACAGGTCTGAAATTTTACTATGTTATAGCTGACCCAAAAGTAGCTGAATAACATATTTATACGAAATTCTGTAAATGCAATAGTTTTCCAATTACAACTGATTTACTCAATAGTGAGAACTTCAAAGTAGCTATTACTCAGCTGTGCCATGACCTACAGATCTGAAATTTCACTATGTTATAGCTGGCCCAAAAGTAGCTGAATAACATATTTATACGAAATTCTCTAAATGCAATAGTTTTGCAATTACAACTGATTTACTCAATAGTGAGAACCTCAAAGTAGTTATTACTCAGCTATGCAATGAGCTACAGGTCTGAAATTTTACTATGTTATAGCTGACCCAAAAG
Source organism: Sabellastarte sp. h YS-2021 (assembly GCA_964017235.1). Taxonomy (NCBI): domain Eukaryota; kingdom Metazoa; phylum Annelida; class Polychaeta; order Sabellida; family Sabellidae; genus Sabellastarte; species Sabellastarte sp. h YS-2021. Next base: position 78,557,861 of record OZ024934.1, on the reverse strand, counting down.
TAGGTGAACAACATATTTAAGCAAAATACTGTAAATGCAATAGTTTTCAAGTTACAACTGATTTACTCAATAGTGATGACCTAAAAGTAGCTATTACTCAGCTATGCCATGAGCTACAGGTCTAAAATTTTACTATGTTATAGCTGACCCAAAAGTAGCTGAATAACATATTTATACGAAATTCTCTAAATGCAATAGTTTTTAAGTTACAAGTGATTTTACTCATGATGGAAGTTACTGAAAAGCCCAAAAGTAGCTATTACTCACTTAGCTATTGAGACAGGCACCCAACTTACTCACCATATTGTAGCTATGAAAAAAGTAGCTGAACAACATATTTTAACAAAATGCTCTAAATGCAACACTTTTCAAGTTATAAATGATTTTGTGCATGATTTCATGAATTTTAATGCATTAAAAATTATTAAAAAAATTTATTAAAAAAAAAGTAAGACAGATCCAGGTCTCATACTCACACAAGAGAATCTACCTCTGGCCTAGTACATATATGCAAGATATGAGAGAAATCCCTGCAATAGTCACTGAGAAAATTGTGATTAAGTGTTGAAATTTTCACACTTTTGGTGGGGGTACCCCCCTTGTAATGTCTCTAGCAAACAGACGAACAGACAGATTTGCATGCCTTGAACAATTTTTCATCCTCGATAGATAAGGTATCTTTTAAAAAAAACAGCACGTCTCTAGGCCTTGTAGTTTTGGAGGAGAAGTTGTTCACGCGGACGCGTACGCGGACGCCCACGCCGCAGAGTGACGACATAATGTCAGCTGACTGACAAGTCAGCTGACATAAAAATGAATACACATATAAGTAGTATATATTAGGGATGGATCGGCAGGCCTGGTTTTTCGGTATCGAGACCATTTTACTGAAATACCGTGATGGGATTTTACAACCGCCACTTCGCTTGTTAACACATTTTATGGAAGGAAAAGTGAAAATATTAGAAACATACCCAAAATCTGAAGAAATTACAAGCTTTTATCCCCAATTTTCATGCATTTGCAGACTTTTTACAGTACTAGTGATTCTGTAGAGCAGAACTGCCATGTTTTGGTTACAACAATTTATAACCTTAATCTCACTTGTCAGCTCATATAATTGAAGGAAAACTTAAAATATTGGGAACAGACATAAAATCTGAAGAAATTTTAAGCTTTTATCTCATATTTTGTGCATTTGGCCATTTTTACTGCAATGTCCATGTTGTTAGGGGGGTAACAAAAGGCGGAGTTCTGGATTCGGTACGGTTTTGCATTGGCGACCTCCAGATATACACATTTTTGGTACTAACCCATTCCTAGTATATATTAATACCAAATATTTCTTATAAAATATACCCAGGCCCTGTTGGACTTATATGTCAGTTTTCACATTATAAAGAAATATGTGTGAATGGTTAATACCCCATTCACTCTACAGGCAGTATCACCCCGGTAGGCCGTGTTGGGGGAAACGTTCCTGTCTGTGGATCACCGTCTGAAGTCTGTGTGTGACCTTGCGAGTCAGTGGCAAACCGTCCACTACATTGCGAGTCCTACGGGAGGTTTAAACTGTTTAAAATTTTTGCCTCTGACTTCGATACCACGAGCATGCACAGACGATATCATGCATATGAATTTCTAACTATGGTAACCGAAGGTGTGGTCCACAGTGTACATAAGGTTGTGATTCGATCGTCTTTCGGTGCAATACGGCAACATAAGGTGAGTTAAGGTATTGGACATTTCGCTGAAGGTGAGTTAGGGTTAATGGAGGTCACTTCATGGTGACCAATGCTTTTAGCATTGTCATCCAACTGTTACTGACGGTTAAAACACTGTGTACAATCAGAGGTCGTCTGCCTGTAGTGTGAGCAACTCAGACGAAAAGGGGCGACCTGGGAGGCAGTTCCATCGCAGAGAAAAACTTCTAACTGCGGGACAACTGCCTGAGTGTGAATGGGGCATTACTTACACAAATAAAAAAATAGCATCAGAGATGCCTGTACCCCACAGCCTGGGCAAATTGTTTTCAACACCATGGGATAAAGAAGTAGTGAAACAGTACAAAGATCAGGATACTTTCAGAGCAGTTTCAGTTATATAAAGGTCCAAATAATGTTTAAGTAGTGAAAATAATGTCTAAGAGAAAGAAAATGTATGTAAAGATGAAGTATTAAAACAAGACAATTCAATAGCAAGATTGCAGCATTAATCAGTAAACTAAAAATAGCCAGCCTTGGCAGGCAAAAACCCTAGCCCGCAGGTACAGCTAAATGGCCAACATTGAGATTTGGGAAAATCTTAGGAACAACTTCTGTTGAAAGAAGTATAGAGAACCCACAAGATGTTCTACAAAAGATTCACAGGCCATGATTACTTACAAGTAGTTTTCATATTTTGAAGCCCAAGAAACAATAATAAGGGAGATATGGCGGCCATTTTGCTTCCAAAACAAAGCTTTCCAATCCATTTACATTTTGTGCAAATCTGATGAAGCTAGCTGCAATATTTTAGGTTACAGAAAACATTAAAGATTTTAGAACAAACTTTAAGACCTGAAAATCGTAAAAGTGTTGCCATGGCAACAGTGGTAGCCGGATACCTCCAAAACCTAATCAGCTCTAGATCCTATTGGGCTAAACATATCCTGAAAATTTGGTGAAAATCCATGCAGGGGTTTAGGCTGTGGAACACCCACAAACTTTAAGACCCGAAAATCTAAAAGTGTTGCCATGACAGCAGTTGTTATTGGATACCCCCCACAACCTAACCAGCTCCAGATCTTGGGGTAAACATACCCTGAAAATTTGGTGAAAATCTGTGCAGGGCTTTAGTCTGTAGAACACCCACAAACTTTAAGACCCGAAAATCTTAAAAGTGTTGCCACGGCAACAGTTGTTACCAGATACCCCCTAAAACCTAATCAGCTCTAGAATCCTTGGGGTAAACATATCCTGAAAATTAGGTGAAAATCCATTCAGGGGTTTAGGCTATGGAACACCCACAAAGTTTAAGACCCAAATATCTTTAAAGTGTTGCCATAGCAACAGTTGTAATTGGATACCCCCCAAAACCTAATCAGCTCTAGATCCTCTCGGGGTAAACATATCCCGAAAATTTGTTGAAAATCTGTGCAGGGGTTTAGGCTGTGGAACACCCACAAGCTTTATGCCCGCCGCCGCCGCCCGGACGGCACAGGGGACGACTATAACCCCAGCCTTTATGCGTTGAGGTTAAAAATTATGACACTGTAAATTTAATACATGTAATAGGAGAACATATGTCAATGAAAATAGCATGATTATGTGAAAGTACATGTAATACTTAGTTGCAGCAATCCATATATCTTTGTCATAAGAGAAACATGTCTCAAATATGGCAGGTGAACACACTTTGGCAGAGCCAAAGCTAAAGGTCACACCTACACCCCCCCAACCAATGTCCTTACCAAGTTTCCACCTTCTACACCTTACGAAATTCAAGAGCCCGGACAAGATTTTAAAACTCATGGTCACTACAACAAGGTCAAAGGTCAAATTAAGCTCACACCATGATGTTGCACACTGACAACCACCATCTGATGTCCTTACCAAGTGTCAAGTTCCTGCACCTTACGGCTATTAAGAGGTCACTATGGAAAAGTCAAAGGTCAAATCAAGGTCAGACCATTATACACATACAACGCCCCACCAATGTCCTGACCAAGTAACAACTTCCTGATTTTATAGGTCAAGGTCACTAAGGCAAGGTCAAAGGTCAAATCAAGACCACACCATGATGTTGCACACATACAACCCCTAAGCAATGCCCCTACCAAGTATCAACTTCCTACAATTTACGGTTTGCAAAATATAGCCCGGACAAGATTTTATAGGTCAAGGTCACTATGGCAAGGCCAAATGTCAAATCAAGGTCACACCATGACGTTGCACACTTACACCCCCTAACCAATGTCCCTACCAAGTATCAACTTCCTATATCTTACGATGTCTGAGATATAGTCCGGACAAGATTCTATTGGTCAAGGTCACTACGACAAGGTCAAAGGTCAAACCAAGGGTACACGACTATGTTCAACACCCAAAACACCCAAGTCCCAACCAATGTCCTTGCCAAGTATGAACTTCCTACACCTTACGGTTTCCAAGATATAGCCCAGACAAGATTTTATAGGTCAAGGTCACTATGGCAAGGTCAAAGATCAAATTAAGCTCACACCATGATGTGGCACATCTACCACCCCAAACCAATGTCCCTACCAAGTGTCAACTTCCTACACCTTACGGCTATCGAAATATAGTGCAGACAAGATATTATAGGTCAGGGTCACTATGGCAAGGTCAAAGCTCAAATCAGGGTCACACAATAACATTGTACACAGACAATGCCCCACCAATGTCCCGACCAAGTAACAACTTCCTGCTCCTTACAGTTTCCGAGATATGACCCGGATAAGATTTTATAGGTCAAGGTCACCACGGCAAGGTCAAATCAAAATCACACAATGATGTTGCACACTTACAACCCCTAAGCGATGTCCCGACCAAGTATCAACTTCCTACACTTTATGGTTTGCAAAACATTTTTTTGTATGATTATTTTATTTAAGCTACAAATATCGTATTTATACTGTTTGAAAGAAAAATACCACCCACCCGGACACCATGGGTGAAAACAATACCCCGACAATTAAATTATGAGAGTACAACACAAGTCTTTTAAACTTACTTTTAATTTATTATTACACACAGATCATTTGATTTATTCAGTAATCGCTATTATCTACCACAATAAAATACTATTTAGTAATAGTCTAGCCATAATCTACCACTACATAAAATTTGATTTTTAACCAAAGTAAAATGAAGTAACATTTATAAAATCTTTTATTTATTTATTTATATACAAAAATGTTTCGTTTACCTTTACTTAAGTCAAGAACACCTAAGCAACCATAAGCATCTGATACTTTTATGTATTGTTTCTTTATGGTTTCCACCTCCACAATCGCTGAAAAAAACATGACAGATGCTCATTCATCTTATAAAATTCTGATAAACTATAAAACTACAAGAACAAAATTAAAACAAAAAGATGATAATGATAGCATGATAACGGATATGTCACAATGGCAATTGTAATGGCATGAAATATTTTATTATTAGTACTAACAAATCAAGAAAAGTGGGGTTATAGCCCCCAAAAGATGGGCTACGCAACTGCTATCTGGAACTGGGTCTGGCAGCAAAGATGTCATCGAAACAGAATTTCCAGATGGCCATAGTGATTTTCAAAATGGCACTAATTTTGAATAGTGTCCTGCCACCCTGTTAAGTTTCAAATTGATCGGCAGAAGTGTCTTCCGGTTAGAGTCCAGAAACCTAAATGTTAACTGATGCATGGACAAATGGATGCACTGACAGGCACCATTTTCAAAAGCAACGTACCCCAGGTGCAATTCTACCAAACTGTCAAATTTCAAAAGGATCAGCAGAGAGTGTCTTCCAGTTAGATTCCAAGAACCAAAATGTTAACAGATACACAGACAGGCCAAGGCACTAACTGACACCAATTTTGAAAGCAACCTTGCCTAGGTCTTCAAGTTAGAGTCTGGAAACCGAAATACTGATGACAGCTATCAAATACATCATTCTGATTGGCGGGTTGGTTGAGTACAACCAGCACAAAAACTAAGCTTTTCTATTTTGGTACAGTCAAACTCCTTTAAGCTGAAATCTGTTGCAATGCACATTAAAAATTTGACAATTCAGACCTCATATATATGTGAATCTTTACTGAAAACTGCCTTTTTAAAATTGTATCATAATTAGCTATGTAAAAGCTGTAAAAATGACAACTGGTTTTCCAGGGAGCTTAAAACAAAGAAAATGTTTTTTTTTGTTTGGTTTTTTAAAAATTTTTAAAATTGTATCATAATTAGCTATGTAAAAGCTGTACAAATGAAAACTGGTTTTCCAGGGAGCTTAAAACAAAGAAAATGGTTTTTTTTGGTTGTTTTTTTTTTCAAAAAACTCCATCTGAAGTTAAAATGGGAGATATTTAACCATATTTACTGGTTTTGTATCCTTTTAGTAAATGTTTAGTTAATTTATTTACTTACATTATATTTAGTGTTGTATGCCATGCCTGGTACCTTATCAGTTTTATTGTGACTGATAGTTGGATGGTCACAGGAAACCAGTACATACAGTTGGTCAAGGTTCTGTACTGTAAACTGCTGCCCAATGATAAGCAACCACTAGCTTTCCCACATGAGGTCAGGATTTGAACTCTGAACTCAGAGGCAGGAGGCAAGCATGTTATCACCACCTTTACTAAAATAGGAGACTTAATGCATTGCTTACTGTGATTTTACACTATAATTTCATGCTCAGCTGAATATAATTCAATGTAGTTCAGTTTTTACTGGGCCTTGCATTCAAATCTTATACTGGTGGTACTCTGATTACAGAGCTTTAAAATAAGCTTTAAAATCAAATAAGAATAAAAATTAAAATGAATAAAGTATAGAAACTAATTTTGCTATTAAGATAGGTACGCAGACTCCTTTCAGTGCCCAAGGGGTCATTCCAGTGTTTGTGTCATTGGAGTGTTACCTAGACTCAAATTAAATGCTTTGTTGTTTGGTGTGGCTTCAGAACAGTCACTGATGGATCAGAAAACAATCACTTTCAGAAGTGCTAATGAAAACGGTCATAAACTGTCATAAACAAAACGACCTTCACCTTGATGTTGTTACAAAATAAAATATGGTTATCAACTTATCATTCACAATGCTCATTAATTTCCATAAAATGTCCAAATTTGATCACCTTGAAATAAAGTAATTAAATATTTTTTAAAAGACAGAAAGATTTGCAACATTCATTTAAAAATATAAAACACCATACGTTTTGATCTTTCCTTTAGTGGTGGTGGACCAACTCATGCTCATGTACCTGTTCATGCCCACACATAAACTAATTAAAGACACTGACAGTTACACATTAAATTAACAATGTATATGATCAATTTTATAACTAGAGGATCGCTCACAAAAAAAAGATAATGTTTTTGCATAGCAAAAACAAAGCGTCCCGAAAAGGATATAAAGGTGAGTGCTAAAGTATTAAGAAAATGTTCCGTTTCTAGCCTTATACTGTTGTGGCAACCAAAGTCAGCGCAGTCTGCTCTATCTAGCACGGTTTTCAAGATATAAGCATTTTTGTGTTTTGCAATTTTTGCAAAAAATTCAAAAATTCAAAATGGCCGCTATATTTGGCGAGACAAAAATATTTTGAAAATTGGCATGGGTACTCTGCAGAGATATCCAGCAGGTCAAAAATTTTCTTGAATTCGCTCCATTTAGCACAGTTTTCGAGATATAAGCATTTTTGTGTTTTGCAAAAACTTCGAAAATTCAAAATCGCCACCATTTTTGGTGAGACAAAAATTTTTGAAAACAAGACCACTGCCGCGGTGTGTATCTCCCGCCGAGCATTAAAGGAGAAGAAATAGCTTTTCCGAGATATACACAATTTTTCATTTTCGTGTGTGAAAGCTCTTCCAAAAGTAGATGAATGAGTTATTTGATAAAAACTGGGTATCCGCAATACTTTTACAGATAATTAGCATTTACTCATTTTGAGTAGGTGAATAATTAGCTATGGGTCTGAAACTTCACCAAGTGAAAGCTCTCCCAAAAGTAGGTGAATGAGTTATTTGAGAAAAATTGGCTATCTGCAATACTTTTAGATATAATTCGCATTTATTCATTTTGAGTAGGTGAGTAATTATCTACAGGTCTGAAACTTCACCATGTGAAAGCTCTCCCACAAGTAGATGAATGAGTTATTTGATAAAAATTGGGTATCTGCAATACTTTTAGAGATAATTAGCATTTACTCATTTTGAGTAGGTGAGTAATTAGCTATGGGTCTGAAACTTCACCATGTGAAACCTCTTCCAAAAGTAGGTGAATGAGTTATTTGAGAAAAACTGGCTATGTGCAATACTTTTAAGAGATAATTAGCATTTACTCATTTTGAGTAGGTGAGTAATTATCTACGGGTCTGAAACTTCACCATGTGAAAGCTCTTCCAAAAGTAGATGAATGAGTTATTTGATAAAAATTGGGTATCCGCAATACTTTTACAGATAATTAGCATTTACTCATTTTGAGTAGGTGAATAATTAGCTATGGGTCTGAAACTTCACCAAGTGAAAGCTCTCCCAAAAGTAGGTGAATGAGTTATTTGAGAAAAATTGGCTATCTGCAATACTTTTAGAGATAATTAGCATTTACTCATTTTGAGTAGGTGAGTAATTATCTACAGGTCTGAAACTTCACCATGTGAAAGCTCTCCCACAAGTAGATGAATGAGTTATTTGATAAAAATTGGGTATCTGCAATACTTTTAGAGATAATTAGCATTTACTCATTTTGAGTAGGTGAGTAATTAGCTATGGGTCTGAAACTTCACCATGTGAAACCTCTTCCAAAAGTAGGTGAATGAGTTATTTGAGAAAAACTGGCTATGTGCAATACTTTTAAGAGATAATTAGCATTTACTCATTTTGAGTAGGTGAGTAATTATCTACGGGTCTGAAACTTCACCATGTGAAAGCTCTTCCAAAAGTAGATGAATGAGTTATTTGATAAAAATTGGGTATCCGCAATAGTTTTAGAGATAATTAGCATTTATTCATTTTGAGTAGGTGAATAATTAGCTACAGGTCTGAAACTTCACCGAGTGAAAGCTCTCCCAAAAGTAGGTGAATGAGTTATTTGAGAAAAATTGGCTATCTGCTATACTTTTAGAGGTAATTCGCATTTACTCATTTTGAGTTGGTGAGTAATTAGCTATGGGCCTGAAACTTCACCATGTGAAAGCTCTCCCAAAAGTAGATGAATGAGTTATTTGAGAGAAATTGGCTATCTGCAATACTTCTAGAGATAATTAGCATTTACTCATTTTGAGTAGGTGAATAATAACCTACGGGTCTGGAACTTCACCATGTGAAAGCTCTCCCAAAAGTAGATGAATAAGTTATTTGAGAAAAATTGGCTATCTGCAATACTTTTAGAGATAATTCGCATTTATTCATTTTGAGTAGGTGAGTAATTAGCTATGGGTCTGAAACTTCACCATGTGAAAGCTCTCCCAAAAGTAGATGAATGAGTTATTTGAGAGAAATTGGCTATCTGCAATACTTCTAGAGATAATTCGCATTTACTCATTTTGAGTAGGCGAGTAATTACCTACGGGTCTGGAACTTCACCATGTGAAAGCTCTCCCACAAGTAGATGAATGAGTTATTTGATAAAAATTGGGTATCTGCAATACTTTTAGAGGTAATTAGCATTTACTCATTTTGAGTAGGTGAATAATTAGCTACGGGTCTGAAACTTCACCAAGTGAAAGCTCTCCCAAAAGTAGATGAATGAGTTATTTGAGAAAAATTGGCTATCTGCAATACTTTTAGAGATAATTCGCATTTACTCATTTTGAGTAGGTGAGTAATTACCAACGGGTCTGAAACTTCACCATGTGAAAGCTCTCCCAAAAGTAGATGAATCAGTTATTTGATAAAAATTGGGTATCCGCAATACTTTTACAGATAATTAGCATTTACTCATTTTGAGTAGGTGAATAATTAGCTACAGGTCTGAAACTTCACCAAGTGAAAGCTCTCCCAAAAGTAGATGAATGAGTTATTTGAGAAAAATTGGGTATCTGCAATACTTTTAGAGATAATTCACATTTACTCATTTTGAGTAGGTGAGTAATTAGCTATAGGTCTGAAACTTCACCATGTGAAAGCTCTTGCAAAAGTAGGTGAATGAATTATTTGAGAAAAATTGGCTATCTGCAATACTTTTAAGAGATAATTTGCCATCTAGCACAGTTTTCGAGGTATTAGCATTTTTGTGTTTTGCAATTTTTGCGTAAAATTCGAAAATTCAAAATGGCCGTCATTTTTGGCGAGTAAAATTTTTTTTGAAAATTGGCATGGCCACTATGCAAAAATTTCGTTGAAAACGCTCTATCTAGCATGGTTTTCGAGATATAAGCATTTTTATGTTTTGCAATTTTTGCGAAAAATTCGAAAATTCAAAATGGCCGCCATTTTTGGCGAGATAAAATTTTTTTCAAAATTGGGATAGCTACTCTGCAGAGATACCCTGTAGGTCAAAAATTTTGTCGAAATCGCTCTATCTAGTACGGTTTTCGAGTTATAAGCATTTTTGTGTTTTCCTTATTTGGAAAATTCATAATGATTAATTAATCATTAATTACTCGGCCATTTCTTAACCAATCAATGCCAAAACCTAATGATTTCCAGATTTTAATAGAATGAATGTATTTGCCAAGTTTCAGGTGAATTGATAAAGTCCCTTTCAAGTTATCATCCGGACAAGCTTCCCCATCGAAAAAAGACATTTATGGTCATGTGACCTCTCTGATTGGTTGAAATGTCACTGCAGCATATTCAAGAAAATTCCCCAAGGCTACTGCATAAACCTGCCAAATTTGAAAAGAATCCGCCTAACAGTTAAAGAGTTATAAGGAAAACAAAATGCGGAGCCTGAAGGTCTCCCATACACAAAGAAGCATCCCTTGCGGGACGCTTAATTATGTATTACATAGAAATCATATTGTTTATGAAAAATAGCATCAGAGATGCCCGTACCCCACAGCCTAGGGAAATATTTTTAACACCATGAGATATAGAAGTACTGTATCAGTACAAAGATCAGGATACTTTCAGAGCACTGTCAGTTATATAAAGGTCCAAACAACGTTTAAACAGTAAAAAAATGTCTAAGAGAAAGATAATGCATGTACTCTTTATCTACATCTGGCATGGCCGAATTAAGGTTTAGATGTTTTGAATATTACCATGCATACAGAAGTGGTAATACATTCAATGAATGCTTATGTGTGGTGTTGGAGCAAAGTCTGTGGCTCACTTGATGAAATTCCATCTGTTACAATGGGAAGTTGTAAAAGTAAAATTCTTAATGAATTCTAATATGACATTAACAGTGGTTAATCTGCATCAAAAGACAGACCCAAGGGTGCAACAAGATTTTAAAGGTCAAGGTCACTACGACAAGGTCAAATCAAGGTCATACCATGATGCTGCACACCTACAACCCCTACCCAATGTCCCTACCAAGCATCAACTTCCTACACCTTACAGTTTCCGAGATATAGCCCGGACAAGATTTTAGAGGTCAAGGTCACTACGGCAAGGTCAAAGGTCAAATCAAGGTCACACCATGATGTTGCACACCTACACATCCTAACCAATGTCCCTACTAAGTATCAACTTCCTATACCTTGCACCGGTTCTATAGGTTGTTATATATACATGAGCAGTCAACCCTGGGAATTGGGATCGAATTTTCGTGAAATTAGCTTCGCTTGACGAGTGTCGACTGCTCCTAATCTATGATATGGTAAACATGTTTTGCATGAAAAAGTACAAATCTTTGAAAAAATTGAGGGTGGGCATGAATAGGTACATGGGCGTGAATTGGTCCACCACCACTACATTCACGTTTAGTATGATGATCCATGGGGTTTTCATGCTATTAAAAATGTCTGAGTTCTGTTAGCATTCTTACAAATTAATTTCAAATATATAACATATTTAATGAATAGAAATTTGTATATATTTCGTAGGTACAGAATAGAAATAAATATTTGTAATTTTAAAACATATTTTAAAGCCAAAAATATTGTCAGAATAATTGACAGATAAAAATATTTACTGTGGAGTTTTCGTGTTACATGCTAATTAGTCAATTTGCAGGTGCTCTGGATTGTAATTTTCAAAAAAAATGCTTATCAAAATGTAATTTACATAGATTAATATACAGACTTGTAATCTATTACAGCCAATCTATTACTATTACATTTGAAAATATTCAATCTATTACTATTACTATTACATTTTAAAATTTTAAATCTATTACTATTACTATTACATTGGCATCTATTACTTTCTATTACATTCTATTACAATTTGGCGCAAACTTGTGAGGTAATTTTAACACAGAAATAAAACTGACAGGATACTTTATACATCTAATTTTATTGAAAATGCTTCAGATTATGCCATACAAGGATAAAATATCACAAATATATCACTTGGTATATTTACAATTAAATAAATAGATCCCGTATTTATTCTTCAAAATGATTCAAGAGTGACATTTATGTTTGAAAATAATAGCTCCGGTAATTTTATGTAAATCAGTGAAACAGCTAAGACATGCCACAATGCTGCCCTTATTATACACAATTATTTTTGTGACCTGTGTGATTGCCTTTCATGTGTCACAGTTTCTCCTTACTCGGGAACATTTAGTTAATCCTTCCAAAGGTTAAATTGGCCTCTTTAAGCCTTTAATAATACCACCTCAAAGACAGTTGTTTCAGAACATTCAATCAAAGAGGGACAATTAAAGGTCCCTTGATATTTCAAAGTTATTTATTTTAACATTTGTGTGTTATATTTAGTATTCTTTGATGACAAGTTGATTATTTGAAAAGTTTATGTATGAAAGTTTAAAATGAATTTGACTACAAAATCAATTCATTATTGTTTTGAAGTTTATTTAAAGTGATGATTTTATGACAATTAATTCATTATTGTATCAAAGTCCATTTAAAGTATTAATTTATATGAAAACTAATTCATTACAGAATTAAAGTCCATGTTAAGTGATCATTTTTCTACAACCTCCTTCTGAAAAATAGCAAAGGGTAAATTGTAATAGAAAAATAATAGAAAGTAATAGATGTAATAGATAGAATTTCAATCTATTACTATTACATTTGAAAAATTTTAATCTATTACTATTACTATTACATCGAAGTTGACTCCAATCTATTACTTTTCTATTACTTCTATTACTTTGTTTACAAGTCTGTTATTATACCATGCGAATGGCATGGAATCATGTGACAATAGCATAAACAAAAAGTTTCTTATTTAAGTTAAAGCACCCCTTAATCACATGAAAGTCAATGTGTCAAGCAGCACTTGTCTGTAAAATCGTTTTTCCGTGACATTTTTTAGTAAAAAACCCATTTTCAATAATGAAAATATAAATACAAGCAAAATTTCAGAATATTACAGTATATTTTACATTCAAACCCATGAAAAACGGGATGCACGAAAACACCATTGACACGAAAATACCACAGATGACAATAATAGTAAAAAATTTAAGGACACAATGACCCGGACATAATTGTGACCACCCACGTACCCATAGCATAGCAAGGTCAGTCTGGTCGGGTGAAATATATGTCACAACACATGGTCATGTTATGGGGGCATAATGGTTTGGTGGTGTTTTGACTATTTCGATCTCTGCTTTCACTTTCATATTTGGAAAACACATATTTTGCAAAAGCTCAATGCATAAACAAAATATATACTGCTCAGCCAGTGAATTTCGTCACCCCAGTGTTCGCTCTCGAGCGCGATTTCGCGAGTTTGTACACACTCTGGGGCGAGTTGTCGCAAAACCAACTCACCAACGCGTCTGTGCTGTCGCTACCAGGCGAAACACTCAAAACTGACGGAAGAAATTCGTCTATTATTGGAAGCGACGACCTACATATTTCCTCATAGAAATGGGTGAGAAAGGCATGAAAAGCAGTTTATTTTATTTTATATATCCAGCTAATAGTAATTCACGTGAGAATTCGGGTATTCTCGCGAGATTTCCGTGCTTTTTGTTGATTTTTAAACTTGTCTTCTGCTTATATGTAGTGTCACAGGCGAAACAGTCAAAACTACTGACCAAAGAAATTCGTCTATTATCGGAAGCGACGACGTACATATTTCCCCATAGAAATAGGTGAGAAAGACATGAAAGAGAGTTTATTTTATTTTATACACCCAGCTAACAATAATTCACGCGAGAATTCGGGTATTCTCACGAGATTTCCATGCTTTATGTCTAATTTTTAACTCGTCTTCTGCATATTGTGTCACAGGCGAAACAGTCGAAACAACTACTGACCAAAGAATTTTGTCTATTGTTGGAAGAGACAAAATATATATTTCTTCAAAGAAAAGAGAAGAAATGCAATTTATTTATTTATTTGATGAATCCAGATAGTAAAATAAATAAAAAATTAAAATTAAAGAAACCACCCAATAGCACCCAGCCATTAAGATGTGGTTTAAAAGTGAAATTTAAAAAAAAATAAAAGACAAATAAAAACAGCATTAAATAGTTTATTTATTTGAACTTTTAGTTTAGCATCTATTTCTTATAATTTAAATAAAGAAGATTTTATGCAGTCCCAAATTGGAACTAAATATTTTAAAATATCTTGACGCAAAACATGTCTCACATTTTTTCACAGTTGTCTCGCCTTTTCAAGTGAAGGGAGACAGTCTGTCTCGCATTCATTTTTGACGAGAGCGAACACTGTCACCCCAGTGAAGTTCGTCACCTGCTATAAAACCATTCAAGGACTAGTGGTGGTGGACCAATTCACGCCCACCCTCAATTTTCTTGAAGATTTATAATTTTTCATAGACATGGTGTTTGCCACATCATAGATAATCATCAAATTGATCATATACATTTGTGATTTATTGTTTAACTGTGATTGTTTTGGATAAATTTAGGGGTGGGCATGAATTGGTACCCGCGCGTGAATTGGTCCACCACCACTAGCAATATCCACATTTTAAAAAGTGGAATACTTGCCTTGGAGAGCAAGGTATAATTGTTCGAAGTGACTCCTGTCACGGCATCGTGGTTTGAAGTTTCTGTCTAAAGCCACGGCATCACATTAAAAATCAATGAATTTCGACAACTCAGTTACTTTACTAGTGTTACATTTCCTTGACAATTGTGTAGAATATATATACACGAGGTCACGGAATTCCGTGGGGTTTCCCAACACTGTATGTAAAAATACCACTGTATGTAAAAATACCTTACTTGATCAATATTCACGGACAATATATTAATATTCATGAGGTCACGGATTTCCATGGTGGTTTCTTAACAATATTTTCTGCTTTAAGATCAAATACTAGATAGACTATACAGTTCATAAATATTTATACAGTATATGTGTAGGAAGCATTCGATGATTCCATGGCATTTACTTTACTTGAAGTAAAAAATTTGTAGACTACGTATTAATATTCATGATGTCAAGATACTCTGTGGGGTTTCCTAACATATTTTATTTGTGCGAATTGATGGCATTATTTGCGATGCCGTGACCACTTTAGGCGAAAACTTCAAAGTTCAAACCACGATACCGTGACAGGAGTCACTTTGATAATTGTTTGCAGGAAGATCATAGTAAAGAAGTTTTAATACCGTCATAAAATACGAGTGACGAACTTCACTGGGGTGACGAAATTCACTGGCTGAGCAGTACATATAGTGGTGGTGGACCAGTTCACGCCCGGGTACCAATTCACGCCCACCCCTAAATTTATCCAAAACAATCACAGTTAAACAATAAATTACAAATGTATATGATCAATTTGATGATTATCTATGAAGTGGTAAACATCTTCTCTATGAAAACTTACAAATCTTCAAGAAAATTGAGGGTGGGCGTGAATTGGTACCCGGGCGTGAACTGGTCCACCACCACTATATTAATATACATGTGTGAACAAAACGGATAATAGGGATGATGACAAGCGTTATGTGTGCGGTGTAAAGGAAGGGACAGTCCCGACTTTCGATGCACTCCTCCCACCCTATCCAGTAAAACAGACATGGCCGGTCTGTACATACAAAGCGCTGCAACAGCGTTTGATTCAAACATGAGTGATTCATCCTTTCCTCTGTCTTCCAACAATACACTGTATGGTGGGTCTAATTTGTGATATATCCTAAAATTTTTGCTCATAGCCATTATTTGTTGTCGACCAAAAAATACACAACGCCTGTTATTTCCGCAATTACCAATAAGTACGAAACATTTTATTGTCGACGTATAGTTTGTTGGCTTCACTTTAAGTTTCCAGAGCTATTAAAAACCTCAAAAACAACAAGAGCCATGGAATTAACGTGATTTGTAATGAGTTTATCAAAACCACAAAATCCCAGCTGCTTGACTCTATAACTCTTCTTTTTAACATAATCCTGGAAAGTGGCCAGTATCCACTAGAATGGTCATCTGGAATAATCAGCCCTATTTACAAAAATAAAGGTGATATAAATAACCCAGATAACTATAGAGGTATCACAGTGTTAAGCTGTCTCAGCAAAGTGTTTACTTGTATGTTAAATAACAGACTCACAGACTATCTTGACTCATTATCGATAATTAACGAATCCCAAGCCGGTTTTCGTAAAGGGTATTCTACAATCGATCATATCTTTACTTTAAGGTGTTTGTTAGATCTTTTCAAAAATAGTAATAAAAAACTTCATTGTGCCTTCGTCGATTATAAAAAGGCCTTTGATAGTATTAACAGAACTTCCCTATGGCTAAAACTACTATCTTATAATATCAATGGGAAAGTACTCCAAATAATCAGAAATATATATGTATCACGATGCTAAATCTTGCGTAAGAACCAATAGTGGCTTAACAGAATTCTTCAGCTGTGATGTTGTTGTAAGACAAGGAGACAACTTCTCGCCCCTACTATTCACTTTGTATCTAAATGACCTTGAAGAATATATTAGTGTAGAGTACAAGGGCTTGTCTCATATAACTGATCTAGTTCATAAGTTCTTGGATTCTGATGACACCAATACTTTCCTACGCCTTTATTTACTCCTCTATGCAGACGATACTGTTATATTTGCAGAGTCAGCTCTGGACCTCCAGAAAGCCCTTGACAAATTACATGATTATTGTCTTCTATTGGACTTATCAGTAAACGCAGAGAAAATTAAAGTGGTTATCTTTAGCAAAGGTAAAATTCGTAACAAACCCAAACTAATGTTGAATAACAAGGAATTAGAAATAGTTTCTTGCTACAGATACCTAGGGATTGAATTTAACTATAATGGGAAGTTCACAGTAGCTATTAAACACCTCTGTGACCAGGCGAGAAAAGCTATGTTTCTGCTAATTAGCAAAATCCGCAAACTTAATCTACCGATCGATATACAAATTCATTTGTTTGATAGCACCATAAAGCCAATTCTTCTATATGGATGTGAAATATGGGGGATGTGTAATACCAAGATTGCTGAAACATTTTACTTGAAATTCCTGAAGAACACCCTCAAACTAAGGAAGAATACCCCTTCAATTATGGTCTATGGCGAAGTTGGGAGGACCCCGCTTGAAGTTGATATCAAGACAAGACTACTTAACTTTTGGGGTAGAATTATAACCGCAAACCAGAACAAACTATCATACTTGATGTATAATCTAATATACCAAATGCACCTATCAGAGGCTTTCCACTCAGACTGGATCATATATGTAAAAAATGCACTGATTGAAATTGGGGAACCTTCCATATGGCATAACCAAATGATTGGTGAATATACAAAACATTTAAAGATAATACCTACAGAAGAGTGGTCGACTTATATATTCAAAAGTGGTACACCCAGGTCAATGAATATAGTAGTACTAACTATAGAATATTGAAGAATGAATTCGGTTTTGAAAAATACCTGACAAGCTTATGTAGTTGTAAACTTAAATATGACCTCTGCAAATTTCGCACAGGTTCCTCAAAGGCAAACTTATATGACAGCCACGGACTCATCGACACCTGTCCTATGTGTAATGAAAATATAAATGCTGACGAATTCCATATCTGTTTGAATGTGAAAGTTTTGAGACCCCCAGAAAAAATGTACTCCCGAAATACTTCTGCAAGGACCCGAATATAATTAAAGCCAACCAACTGTTCAAATTAAAAGGTAAAAGGCTCCTGAACCTAGCCAAATTCTGCTCAACTATCCTAAATAGCCTCAAACATTGAAGTAACTAAGATATTCAGTTAGTTTCCCATATATCAACTGTGTAATAAGCTGCACTCAAGCATATCCAAAGATTAACCAACCCAAATAAACCAACCCAAATAAATTATGCTATCTAATTGAAATCTAATTGAAATATATGTTAATACTATGCTATCTATGCACCAATGCTACCTTTGCCTTACTCACGCTATGAAATACTTGCTACGCTATGTTATGCTATCTAATTGAAACACACGACTGTACATGACAGTAATTTGTACAATGTTATGAATTGAAATACTGATTGTAGTGAAGTATTATCAAGACTTGTTCTTATCTTCTGTCAAGGTTATCTTATTTAAGCCGCTAGTTAAGTTTGTTTTTGTAACATTGTATTCTAATACCCTTTCATAGGGTCTTGAATTACCAATAAATCTAAAAAATCTAAATCTAAAGACCTTTTTACGGAGCCCCTAATAGGACATGGTAAAATAAAAATTACACCATGTATTAAGCCGTGCGCACAAGATGATCTCATGATAACGAGAAAATAAGTCATGATAATGAGATGATCTCATTATAATGAGATAATAAGTCATGATAACAAGATCATCTCATGATATCAAGATGATCTGGTGATAATGAGATCATCTTGTGATATCAAGATCATCTTGAGACAACAAGATCATCTCGTTATCACAAGTTATTTTCTTGTGATAATGAGATCATCTCGTTATCACAAGTTATTTTCTTGTGATAATGAGATCATCTCATTAGCACCACTTGTTTTCTTGATATCACAAGATCATCTGGTGCTCACCAGATGATCTTGTGCTCACTAGATAAAGTGGTGATCACCAGATAAAGTAGTTATCACGACATAATATCACGACTAGTTTATGTGGTGATCACCACTTATTATGTTGTTATCACCAGATGAAGTAGTGAGCACTACATTATCTGGTGCTAACCAGATCATTCTATTATCACTAGTTCATCTCGTGCTCACCACTTCATCTAGTGATCACCAGATGATGTGGTGGTCACTACTTATTTTCTTGTTATCACCAGATGATGTGGTGAGCATGAGATGATCTGGTTATAACTAAATGATGTGGTGATCACTACTTTATCTGGTGTTAACAACATAGCCTCCCCATCACATCTGTGTCTCCTTGGTACGACCTGGCTATGTCCCTTGATTAACACTAACTGCCTTGCTTTATGTTTAGATGCGCCTTAGAGTCCATCAGTGATGGAGATTAATCGCTATAAAATTCCATATTAGATTAGATAAAAATATAACATGGATTTACTGTATAGCATTTTCCTTATGTGCATAGACAGACAAAGAGACAGACAAGTGCACAAATGTGCATAATTATATAAAGCTTTCATTCACGAAGTTTTTACTATAGATATTAACACTTATAGCAATAAATTCTATTAATGTATAATATTGCGAGCCTACTTTTAAGATGTGCTGTTTTGCTCCCTTTATGGACAAAAAAATAAAGTTCTGCCAGTGTGAGCCATTTTGTGGGAGAGCAAACAAGTGAGTTAATTCTGAATTATTTAGCATGTAAGGTGACCTTACCCTACAGGTCTTCTTCAGGACTTTTCATATATACAATAAAAACAGAAAAAAGTGTTGCAATGGCAACACTTGGTGTCAGATGTTGCCGAAAAGTTAATCAGCTCCAGTTCTATTTGGAACTAACATATCCTGACAATTTGGTTTATATCAATGACAGGTTTTGAATATAAATCATGCACATACAGCAAAACTGACAATAAATTATACTTCATGCATATGTTTCATTTTGTTTGATTAGTTACACACTTCTAATAAACACGACTAAGTGATGCTCAACCATCTCAAAGCTGGGAAAAGTTTGTTTCTTGTTTGTTTAGTTTATAGCACTATATTCTTCATCTGTATACTGCTGATACATTCTATGTTCTAGTGGCATCAAAAATTAGCCTTTTGCAATATCTATATTTTCTTATTTTCATGTAAAATATATACATTTTAACAACAAATATAAAACTACATATTGTAATCTCATTCTGATCTTCATTTATATATCCAAACATGATTAACAAACAAAATTTAGATTAATTCTCTCTTTCAGAACTTTTCAATGTCTTCATTATAATTTCTTTGAATTCGTAGATTCAAAAAATATGCAATAGAGATTCTGGCTTCGGGCAAAAGTTTAGATGTGTTGTTAAGCATCTACTGTTAAACTGATAACATGTTTAAAGGTCAATAAAAGATGTAATCCTCTGTTTGAATATCAAATCCCCATTGGCATTGTTTCAGGTTGACAATGGAAGGGACTCATGCACAGCTATAACCTTAAACATGTACAATACTCTTGCGAGTAGACCTTCTGCAAAGTCCTTCCTTAGTGCATTATGATTCTCTGAGAGCATTTCCCTCCAGAGGGAAGGACCTTGATCACTCAACTGGAAGTAACTAGAGCCACCTATGAAGGAAATTAGAACTTTTGTATACCCTTAGGATTTTCAACAGCCATATAACTCAAACTTTCCCTACAACATTTATATGGCAACAGTATGGCTCTCCAGGACTCACCCAAAGTTAAAAGGGCATATCTGCTTCATTCACATAGTGGCTAAGTTTAATCTTGTTGAGCTGTGTGAGAGCTTTGTTTGTGGTCTGTTGTCATTCCCCATAAAGTTTATATTGCAAGAGTTTTCAGCAGGACTAACCAAAGTCAAAAGGGTTTATTTGCAAGACTTACACATTGCCTGAATGTGCTGTTATTGAACTGTGTGAGCAATGCCATAGATAAGATGTTAAATGTAGTTTTGTGTTGTGATATGGATAGACCTTTCCACGGTGTCAATCAAAATACCGCAAATCGGCAAATATCCTGTTTACTACAATAGCAACAACCAATCATTTCCTTCGATTTTCATTGGCACCATTTTGAATTACAAAAACGTGGGCATTTTTAGGGACATATTTGTAAATATTATTGCTTTCTGATAATGGAACAAATTGAAACCAAAGTATAATTTGATAAAAAAATTTATATCATCAATCCTACCTACTTTAAAATGTCTGAAATGTATATATATGTCCCCAAGCTGCCATTGTTTACATTTTACTGCAATGCACAAGGATTTGTTTTGATCATTAAATTGTTTATTTATTTATTTTATAATTTTGTCACAATAAAACACATATACTTTATTATATAATTTCTTATTCTATGCTCAATACAATCATTTATAATACGTGCTATTTCTCGTATATCTTGAAATACTCAATGTTTACGTTTGATTTCCCGCCATTTTCGCCATTTGTTTGTCAGACAAGGCCTGATATGGAGACAACTAAAATACCGTAAACCAGGAAGTGGGCGTGGCCTATGGAAAGGTCTATTCAGCTGTGTTTTCAAACCTCTATCTTTTAGTTTGGTGTACATATTTGGTGTACATATTTTTCATTCTTAGTTCAAATGAAGAGATAGAAATGGATGAAATAAATATTGCCATAAAACTTTTAAATCTCAAGTTTGAATTAAAACCTTTTCAAATTGAAACCTTGCTTATAACTTGCTAGATAATAAAGACATGTTTTGTTTGTCTCCAACTGGAAGTAAAAAATCTATAATTTATGATTGTAAAAACAACATTGACATGGAAAAATTTTACTCAAATGTTGTTATTATCGAGTCTCTAGAGGCCTTAATGGAGGAGAATGTGTCTCACTTGAAGTAAAAAAACCTAAGTTGTGTTTATCTGGGAGAAAATGATCAAAATTTGTAAGATGACCTTTTGTCTGGAAAAAGATTTGATTATATTTTTACATCACCTGAATCTGTGACTGGAGATGGAGTTTTTGCTGACATTTTTCATAACAGTGCACTTGTGAATAAAGTAAAACTTCTTGTTGTTGACGAAAGTCACTGTATTAAAAAGTGGTAAGTTATAATTAAATATTATTTATACTTTTATTTGCCTTTATATATATTTATACAATTACATTTACAGATATTTCATGCTATCCTATGGAGAACTGACAAAGTAAGGTTATCTTATTTTAACAAAACAAACATAATATATGAAAAGTTACAGTTACTATACAATTTCAAACCCTTTGTCAAGTATACAGAATCAGTTTAATATTTATTATTTACATCAAATCCCAGTAACTTGTAAAAATTATCAGTAAACCAAAGTAAATCACCAAATCACAGTAAATCATAGAAATTATAATCAAACCTTTTATATTTATATTTAACAGGGATAAACTTTCCTGCTTATTATAAAACTTACAAGTTATAAATATATAGTTAAATAAGCCAAGGTGTTAGTGTTTTGTATAATTGTTTTCTCAATATACTTAAATCTTACTTTTACTCACAGGTTTTTATGGAGCCCATGATAGGACATATATAATTTATATTTATGCATGCACAAAGTAGTACACATAAGAGCATCTTGTGTACAAAATATCATCACTTGCATATGACTTCTATGGTGATCACCATATAAAGTAGTGATCACCAGATGATCATGACATTATAAGTGGTGATCACCAGATAATGTGGTGATCAAAACTTATTTTCTGATGATCACTGATGATGTGGCGACCACTAATTCATTGTTCACCAGGTCATCTAATTAGCACTATATTATCCTGGGATCCTGACACATTAAGTAGTGATCAAAAGATGATGTGGTGCTGATCAGATAAAGTTTGATCAGCAGATAATGCAATAAGCACTAGATGATGTAGTGGAAATTAGATCATTTGGTGATCATGGCAAAAGAAGTTGTAATCACTTCATCATTTTGGTTCTCCAGTTTTTATGTTGTGATCACCAGATGATCTGATTATTGCAACATCTAGTGAGCACCATAATGACCAGGAAGTGGTGATAACTACTTATTACCAGACGAGCACACTATCACATCATCTCATATTCAACACATCATTTGGTATGCAGCAGATCATCCAGTGATAATGGTGATCATGAAAATGTAAGTCTGGAGCACAACATCATCTGATAATCACTACTGATAATTAAGTCATGATCACAAGATATTTTGTGCTCACTAGCTCTTATGGTATTACCACATAATAAGTGGTGCTCACAAGATGTTCTCCTGAGCACATTTAAAAAAAATTTTTTTAATCACAATGACCTAATAGGGGCGCCATAAGTTTTAAATTATATATTATATCCAACTTTTGTACATTAGATTTAGGGGTATGGAAAGCCAAGGCAGAGATTGTGAGGTTTTCAGAAAAGTTACGGTGACATAGAAATGATTCGGTCAAGTCTTGGATGCAGTTTTTTGTGTCTGGCAATGACAATGACAAATGTGAAAATTTTGGCATGTTTGAACCCAGGCTTATCTTGACCGATGTTAATAACCCAAATATCAGGTACTTAGTGCTAAAGGTTGATGACAATCATGCACACAAAAAACTTTAAATGGCTAGTTGATGAAGTAGCCTCACAAGGCATCAACACAGAGAGTCACATTATTTTTTGCCACAGATCACACGTTACAGGATTGTTTCGTCTTTTTTCTGCCTGTCTTGGAGATAAACAGTATGTATCTATGACTAACAATCTGCCAAATTATTGCAATTGATTGTTCACAATACATGTGTATATGGAAATCATTTGGTACTATTGATGGAGTCGTCAGAGTGCTGTTTTGCACAATTGCTTTTGGTATGGGGGTTGATGTCAAGGGGATTCATAATGTCATGCATGCAACATGGACTTGCAAGGGATATAAATGATTACCTCCAAGACTCTGGCAGAGGTGGCTGCAATCCAGATGTTCAAAGCAATGCCTTACTTTTAAATGTTAAACGGAGTGCCAGAGGATCACATATCATCACCAGGATGCATCAATACATAAAGGATAACACAAAATGTAAAAGATTGCAACTACTAGATGAATTTCAAGAAAATCTGAGACACTTTGCAGTTCTTCATAATTGCTGCAGTTTTTGTGCCAATAAATATAGTCACCTTTGTGCTTCTATAACTGTTTGTTCTTGTAGCCCATACAAGAAAAATCAGTCTAGCCAAAAATGAAAATAACACACCCTTATAACAGATGGGAGTTTGACAGTGATGAGGAAGATGGACCACTTTCTCAGTTGGATATTTTTAAAGATTTTGAGACTGCTTCAACTGCTTCAAGTGACTCAGATCAAGATCTCTATACAATAAAACCTGTCCTGTTTTCTTCCAGTTCAGATGAGAAATATTCAAAATATAAGTTGAAATACAAAAAAATGAACAAAAACTAAATTTTTTTGTGTTTAAAAATGTAAAAGCATCTATCAAACATTGCTGCTTCTTAAATAGCCACTTTCTGAAGTGCCCATGGGCAATGTGACCAGAATGCAACCAAAAGTTGGGGATGGGTGTTTACGGCAATGAAAACTAGTGCAAGGGGCATTTTGAAAAAAATTACCCAAATTTGGGGAAACAGCATTTTAATGCACGCTAACTGGTATTAAAATATGCAGTTAGTAAACAAATCTCTGCAAAATAACATGTTAAATAACATAAACAAAATGGACTGATCAGGGTGTTTTAATGTAGCAAGTTTACATCGAAATGATATATTAGAAATTTAGGAGCGAGGGATCTTTGGAAATCATGGGCGACACAGAGTGTGGGGCCAGTATAACTAAATGTGTATTTAGCTTAATTAATTTGTGTATTGCTTGAATGTAGATGAGAAGTGTATGAACAAAATACAAATTAGAGGCACAGAAATGTTTTCAATTCTGGAAGACCATACACAACTTGACTTAGTGCCTTGGACAACCAATGCATATCTGTACCGAAAGGAAAAATAAAGAACCCTAGCTAGGAGCATGGTAGGTAGATAATATCAAGATAAAGGCACTTTTAATTTGGAAACCCCTTTTGACCTTCAGCTAGGGGCCCTAGGTGCCTATGATTTCCTACAGGTTTATATGACCAATAGAACATGGATTATAAGCAATTTGACTAGTTTGGCTACCCATGTTTGTCCTTTAAGAAAGTGGCCTGAGATGAAATCTGAATATGTCCAAGGAATCCCAGACACTATGTTCTGTATTTTTCCTACATCCAAAATCTCTGTCACCAATAAGTCTGTTATTAGCACTTTTATGTTTAAATAACAAGTTGACTGTGCAGACACTTTTTGTGAGACAATAGAATAAGAAAATCTCTTCACAGACTATTGCATTTTGGAAATGTGACAAAGCATAATCCAATTTATCTACCAGGTACAATTAATAAGGAGGATATAATCAAAATGAGAATCATTTACAAATCACAACATTTGCACTAGGGCATGTTTTCTGATGTGTAACATACCTTATACCACATTTTATAGGTCATATCATATCTGATAGTTGTATTCGTCAACCCAAAAGCTGTCACATATATGAGGAAGTAGTATTTGCTAAATTATCTGCTAGATTTGTACCTGATTCAAACTCACAACCTTGTAAGTGACAGGCAGGCACAACCATGATATTTAAACTGACATGAAGCTTGTATGCAAAAATAAATATCTCCACATTGTGGAAAACCCCTCAAATAATTTTTGGGCATTGGAAGAAGCCCTCATCCCAAAATCTTCATAATCAAGATGCTTTTATTTAAATACTATTTACTGTTAAGGTAAATTTAACTGTTTTCCATATTTAGTAGTAACACAATGCACAGTGTAGTGGGGGATTGTGATTGCATTCCTGGGCACTTTTGTGGTGCTCAAATGTTAAGTAATCTCCCTCGCTGGTCATTCTGGAGAGGGAGGAGCCATGTGGGGCTTTCTTTGACACATATTTATGAATATCTTAAACATTATCCTGCATTTCATCCAGCTTATTTTCATTTTGTGAATAAGCCCAAGATGATTTTTTTTTAGTTTTCTTCTTAATGCCTTCTCTGTTCTCATGAGCTATGTATGGAAGCAAAACCTCCTTCATCCATGAAAAAGCAAGGAGATGTTCTGCCCAGGTTTGACCAACATGAACTACACATTCATCTTTAAATATCTCTGTATCTCTGTCGATGGTACAAACTGATGAAGGGTGAATTCTCTGGAGTCATGTAAGGGTGATATATCACAGAGATGGTCTCCACTTATTCGAGTTTCGTAGGCAATAATGTTCTACATGTGATGGTATAGATACATTTGTACTCATATAGAGTCTCACAGTGTATGGGGGGCTCGGTGGTATAGAAGTTAGAGTGCTCCCCTTCAACCTCTGAGGTCACTGGTTTGAATCTCGGCCCAGGCACTTCAGTGCAGAATCTTGACCAACTAGTATGCACTGGTTCCTCCACCCATAAACTACCAGTTGCAATATGACCCTGGATGTTGAACGCGATGTAAAACAAAAAATGAATCTAAATCAGAGTGTATGAGATTATTAATTTACCTGGATGCATATTCCTTTGGTGGTTTTGTAGGTGTTTTGTTGAGAACTGGTGACAGTGGATTATCATGCAGACACTCTTCAACAGAATGAATGTTACACTGCATTGCTGCTTCTGTTTCTAATTAGTCTCTTTCTACTGATGCTCTTCTACCGACACACTGTATTGTTTTCACCCAACAATTCCAGGATGGGGCTTGTGGTTGTATATGGCATGGTATCATAGGTTGCACACAGTCTCACAAAAATGACTTTCTTGAGTCCGCCTTTCTTGGCTATCACACTGTTGATGTATCTTAAAGCAGACATGTCATCACTAAATATGGAAACTAGTTTACAACCAGCAGAGCACATAGCTGCTCTTATCTGAGCACTATCTTTCACTTTGTTGGTAAGTACAGATGGATTTGTAATTTTGTAGGAGTGTAGCTGAGTGTAGAAATTGTAGAAATCTGGGACATTTTTTCTTGAAAGTCGTCATAAACAGCATCCCATATAAATGTTAAAAATTCTTCCTTTGACTTTTTGGTCAAGATGAAATTTATATTGATTGAACATAAATTATGAAGTTCTTTTGTCAGCTAACAGCAACATTCACCAAATACTGCATCATTTAGATGAAGTGTGCCCAGAATAACTTTTGCCATATGATTATAGTTCTGAACTTGGGAAGCATGCCCAATTGCTATTGTCAACGCAACCAGTTCTGGCACAACAGGCAATTTCCCGGTTCCACGTTTACTATAGGTTACAATTACCTGGGAAAAAAAGTAAATTTCTGTTTATTCTAAGCAACGTCGGTTTCTATAGCTGAGATTCATATATAAATCTGGATCAGTTAAAATACACAAACCAGATAATTTATGTTTCAGAGCTGTCTGTGAACTTTTCTATATGATAATCTAATGGGACAGTTACACACCCATGATTGCATTATACAAGAATTCAGAAGAATTGTACTGTGTCACCAGCTTTGGTTAAAGACTGAAGCGGATCAAATTGAAAAGGACAAAAATTATGCTGGACATAACTAGTTGGCTGACTGGCAGTATTTTCTGGCAGATCCAGAACATCCTTGAGAAGTACTGAGCCATGGTGAGGCTCCAACATGTTGAAAAATATAACCTAGATCCAATGTACAGGATATGACAAATGGACACAGGCAGACAGAGAGGCAAACACATGAAGTTATCACTTACTAAGTTTTACTAGATGTCGGCACTAAGCAGGAACTTCAATGAAGTATCACTTGGGTAACCTTCTATTAAACTGCTAGTCATATGCCCATATAAGTTAATGTACTGTGCAACATGGTTCCTGTTTTGTCTGCCTCCTCTGTTCACGGAGGAAAGAAGGAACTACTTATATTTGTCAGCTATTTTGTGGGACAGCAAACAAGCCAGATCATTGTCTAATCTTGTGGAGTGAAAGGTCACTTAACCCTACAGATATTCTTCAGGACTGTTTATATCCACAAACTAAAACCAGAAAAAAAAAGTGTTGCAATGGCAATAGTTGCCATGCATGTACTGCCGAAAATCTAATCTGCTCCAATCTGTGCAGGGGTATGGAATGCATAGAACCCATAAAAATATTTGTAAGTTCATGAAACAGAAAGAAAGTGATGCAGTGGCAACACTTGTTGCAAGTTATTACCGAAAACTAATCAGTTCCAATCTGTGCAGGGGTATGGAATGCAAAGAACCCATCAAATTATTTATAAGTTCAAGGAACAAAAGAGAGTGTTGCCATGGCAACACTTGTTGCCAGTTATTGCCGAAAAACTAATCAGCTCCAATCTGTGCAGGGTCATGGAATGCAAAGAACCCATAAAATTATTTATAAGTCCAAGAAACAGAAGAAAAGTGTTGCCATGGCAGCACTTGTTGCCAGGTATAGTGTCGAAAAACTAGTCACCCTCAAGCAGTGCAGGGGTTTGGAATGCAAACATCCCACGAAAAGAATTTTAAACCAAAGAAACATGAGAAAGAGTTGCCAAGTACCCACAAAATCACAATTTGAAAAACAATACAGAAAAAGTATTGCCATGGCAATAGCTATTTCCAAAATCTTGCAAAAAAGCATCATCACTACTCTTGTAGTTCCCCTTGCAAGAAATATATCCTGAAAATACTGGTTAAAATCTTTCCATGGGTTTTATTTATAAAGATCCCACCGATTTAAAAGTGAAAAACAACAGGAAAAGTGTTGCCATGGCAACAGCTGTTGGCAAATGTTGCCTAAAACCAAATCACAAATTCCTCTCGTAATGAACATATTTTGAAAGTTTTGAGTAATGTTAAATGCCCACAAAATAAAAGACCAAGAAACAGGAAAAGTGTTGCCATGAAAACACTTGTTGCAGAAATTGCCAAGAAAGCAATCACATTCAAGTTCTCATGCCATTAAACCTCCACAGTTATATATACATGTAAAATTTTAATGAAATTTCTCAAGTTATCTTCAGTATACTCTATACCAAACTATATACTAAATAAAAACTGAAACTCAACATAATTCTTTTATATATGGGAGTTTAAGGTCATCTTAAAACAGGACACACCTTGAATACCAGTTACAACCACATGCCAAATCTGAATTGAATCCATCAACCCATTTTTGAGATACTGTCTGGAAAGGAAGTGTGACGACACTGACAATGTGTTATTACTGGGAGTTTAAGGTCACCTTAACATATGGCACTTACCTATGGCCAGTTATATATACTTGCAAAGTTTAAATGAAATTTCTCAAGATATCTTCAGTATACTCTATTGAAAAATAAAAAACTGAAACTCAACATAAATCTTTTATACATGGGAGTTTAAGGCCACCTTAAAATATGACACACCTTGAATACCATTTACCATCACATGCCAAATGGGAATTGAATACGTCAACCCATTTTTGGGATACTGTGTGGAAACAGAAAACTTAAAATCAATATAAATATGTTACTAGTTAAAAATACCGTCAGAGATGCTAGTACCCTACAGCCTGGGGAAAAAGTTTTCAACACCATGTGATATAGAAGTAGTACAAAGATCAGGAAACTTTCAGA
Organism: Sabellastarte sp. h YS-2021; assembly: GCA_964017235.1. Taxonomy (NCBI): domain Eukaryota; kingdom Metazoa; phylum Annelida; class Polychaeta; order Sabellida; family Sabellidae; genus Sabellastarte; species Sabellastarte sp. h YS-2021. The sequence goes on along the minus strand of OZ024934.1, from coordinate 78,528,398 downwards.
GCAATGTCAATTGTATAAAGGTTCAAATAATGTTTAAGTAGAGAAAATAACATCTAAGAGAAAGAAAATGTATTTGAAGATGAAGTATTAAACAAGACCATTCAAGAGCAAGATGATAGCATTAATTCGTATATTAAAAATTATGATGCACAATTGATGAAAAAATTATGATCTACAACCGCTAAGCAATGTCCCTACCAAACATCACCTTCCTACACTTTACAATTTCAGACATATTGCCTGGACAAAATTTTAAGGTCATAGTTACTAGGGCAAGATCAAAGGTCAATCCATGTCACACCATGACATTGTACACCTACACCTCCTAACCAATGTCCCTATACCAAGCATCAACTTGCTACACCTTATAGTTTCCGAGATATAGCCCATACAAGCTTTTATAGGTTAATGTCACTACAGCAAGGTCAAAGGTCAAATAAAGGTCACACCATGAAGTAGCACAACTACACCCCTAACCAATGTCCCTGCCAAGTATCAACTTTCTACACCTTATGGCTCCTGAGATATAGCCCAGACAAGATTTTCAAACTCAAGGTCACTACAGCAAGGTCAAAGATCAAATCAAGGTCACACCATGACGTTGCACACCTATATCTCCTAAGCAATGTCTATACCAAGTATCAACTCCCTACACCTTACGGTTTCTGAGATCCAGCCCGGAAACACAGTCCGGATGGGCCTGCCCACCCATCCGGACACCATGTGTGAAAATAATACCCCGACAGGGGTAAAAACGATAAAGAACTTTTATATCAACTTATATTATCATTTGGAAGCACATTAAAATAAAAGTTATAGTTAGATACCCAAAATCTAGTGACAGAACCCAAATATTTAAAACTTTTCAACAGTGAAAGGTTTTACATTCCCATTTATTGGTGAGGCTCATAGGGGACATAACATACATCGAAACTCAAAACCCTTAGGTGAAAGGCAAAATGTTACTTGGAATATCTAGCAGTCCTTAATGGTGGCATATCTGGTTTGTTAACTTTTTTTACACATTTAAGTTTGAAATTTTTTGCAATATGAACAACAAATAATACAATTTCATTTTGTAAAACAGTGTCACATGGAAAACTGAGAACAGAAATCATCATTGACTTTTTTCTATGTAAATATCTATCGAATTAGTTTGAATATTGATCAAATATTTTTAGTATAATGCAGTAATTTAAAAGTATACAGGCACTGCCAAACAAAATACAAGACAACAATTTATACAAGAAGACTTTTATTGCTACACTAAAGAGAGTCACGAGTGTTTATGCAAGTAAATGTGAGTAGAGTCAGTATTTAATTGTGACTGGAATAGTTAGAATGGGGGAATATGAAATACTATCAAAGCAGTTTCCACTGGCCATTAATGCACCACCAAACACATCACAAAAATAGTGTTGAAAAGATGCGTTTTCATCCTGCTTGGAAATCTTGGCACCTGGCCAGCAAAGCTACACTGAAAATTATTAATTTGTCAAAATGGTGCCTAAAACGACAAGTTTCTTAAATGACAAAATCAAATGAGATTTTCTTGTTGAATGATAGTCAAATGTTGATAACTTATAGGTCAAATTATTAGAAAACTTATGACAAGAAAATTATTGCCCTTAAAATTAATTTCACAGGAATGTCACCAATAACAGATGCCTAAAATGACTAATTAATTGGACTGCCGGGCTTATTTTCTTGTCATAAGTTTGTCAGTTAATTTGTCAAACAAGAAAATGACAAGTTTTAATTTGTCAATTTGGAAGTTTGTCGTTTTAGGCACCATTTTGACAAATAAATGACAAATTAATATTTGTCAGAGGTTTTCAGTGTAGAGGGGTCTCTGGCACAAGTCTTTACTTCCAGTGACAGTGTAAAATGCAGACTGTTATAAAATGCACTCATTCAATGTCTCAAAAAAACAAAAGTAAAGACTTGTGAGCAAGTCTATCTTGCTAGGTGAGCAAACACACATGATTGAAGTTATTTAATTCATGCCTCCCACCATCTGTTACCTCTGAATAAGACTTTTGTATAACATATTAAACATAATTTTGATATACCTTGCTTTCTCCAACTTGTATTTCTATCTATTTAAAAATTCTTTGCATTTTTATCAATTTTGTAATTACTGTCCCTAAAAATAAAGTTGGTTTTCAGGATATATGTATGCATTAAAGCAGTTCAAAATTTGTAAAATTCATAAAATTAATAACCAACAGTTTGGGGGGAGACATTTTACATTCGAATCTTCAAATCTGATCAAATACTCTCATAAAACAACTAGTCTTGTAATGATCATTCATCAATATTTCACCACTATGAATATAACCTTCTTTATAAGCATGCCCCAGTCATGAAGAAGGGCATACCAAATCATCCCCACACTGGTTTGATGAATGTTGACACCCTTGCTGCCAAATGTTTCAAGAGGATATATGAAACAGCATGCATGTGGCATAAAACTAAGCCATAAATCACAGTAGATACTGTGCTGCTGTTAATCATTGCAATTTACTTCTTGAACAGGCTAAAAGCAGTTATTTTTCAAGAATGATACCTCAAAATGAAGGAAAACTGAAATCACTGCATGTGGAACAGCTTCAAAAAGATCCTGTATACCTGCTTATTTTAAAACCATAAATTTCCTCTGACCCTTCATCTCTGATGACATCTAGTAGTCTGAGAGGTGGGTACAGACCATCATTTTCTTTAGTCCATCCCAAAAGGCCATAGACAATGTGGTTTTGCTACGGCTGTACCAGAGGAATGGAACAGGCTCCCACACAGCGTCAGATCACAACAGAACACTTCAGGCTTAAGAAGCCATCTCAAGACTTACCTTTTTAGACTAGCCTACCCGACATCATAGTTATCCTCCCATTGTGGCCGTTTACTAGGTTTGAGGACTCCCTCTTTGGATTCCACCCATTAGATGATCTTCATCAATTTTACGCTGTACAAATGTTTCCATTGCGTAGTATCATTAGTTTTCTTAATTTTTCAAAACAGCTAATCGGCAATATAACTTATTAAGCTCTAGCAATAAATACAGATACAACTTTTAACATTTGACAAGAAAGGAGGTAAATATCAAATACCATACTGATTTTCTTATGTGCGACGTTTTATTGGTCGGTGTGTTGGGTGTTTATTCTGGAAATGGTCTCATTTCTTCCGGTTTTATGACGTAAATAAACAAACTGTGGTGTGCTGGTAGGCGTTCTGACAAATGGTATATTTGGTTATTTTGCCACCACTAACCTGTAGTATCGAATGTAAAAAGTATTTATAGAAGAAGTCCAACGAGAAAAGTCAAGTAGAAAAATAAAAAAGTTTGATTTCTTTGTACTCTTGGCTTTTGCCGCATCAATATTGATCTGCAGTACACCCCGGTCACTACTGTAGTACACGGGTGTCATTTATGTTACTGTACTGTAGGCGTTATTAATGTTAGATAAGTTGTCAGTGTCTGGTTTTATGTTATTTCCTTAAATTATTAAGAAATGGAATAAGTGAACCCTGGTTTATATGCATCAGTGTATGATACAGTGGTATACGAGCATCTCGTGACCACGGCAGCTCGTGACCAACTACTCGTACCCACAACTCGTTCCCAAGATATCTTTTTAAATATTGCAGGAAACCCCACCGACTTCTGTCTGCTCACGTTTTTTTTTTCAATTTTGTATACACATATTTTATTTTAAAATATTGCAGGAAAATCCACGGACTTCTGTTTCCTCGCGTTTTTTAAAATTTTATAATACTTCTAGGAAGACCTCTGGGAATTCCATGACCTCACGTTTTCTAATTTACATATTTTATCTCATAATATTGCTAGGCAACCCCCACGGAAGTACGAGAATTTGAAGTATTTGATCTCTAACTGAACAGACGTTCTTACATAAAATACTCACTCTTCAAGCAGCATTTCTATTTATTAAATATAAAATATTGTTAGAAAACCCCATGTTATTGGGTGATCTCATATTTCTTCATAAATATTATGAGCTGCATATACAAGTATTTATTCTTATAAAATGTTTGTGTATGAGTTGTGGGTACGAGTTGTTGGTCACGAGATGCCGTGGTCACGAGTTGCATGTAAATCAATACAGTATGTAGGTTCGTATATGTATCACATAAAATGTATTAAGCTGTCTATTTTATATCACCGTCTAACATTAATGACACCCGTGTAATGTTAGATGACATTAATATGTTGGACAATGATATAGAACAGGTAGCTGTATATATTGATACATATAGACTGGGGTTCACGTATTGCATTTCTTAATACAAACAGCTTCAATCCAGGCATCGTGGATTTAAAATTTATTATATTTACACGGCATTGTGAAATTAATGACACGCTTAAATGCACGGCCCCAGCTATTTTGTACAAAAATATACAATTCTAACATGACACAATGCTGCTCCATAAAAAGAAAACTTGAAGTAACAGCCTGGCTTCTTTTCATTAAATAGACAAATAATGGTAAATACGATATTCAAGGATTGTTACATTTGAACATAGAATATACTGATATAAATGTGCTGAAGTTTAAAATAGAACTCATAAGGTTATGCGGGGTTTTACAGAGTATTTTTTTATTTATTATCCAATCAGAATCGCGGACACAGCCGTGTCATGTTATGCAGCGTTCTTACCGGCCGTAAACACGACCTCACAGCCTGTAAATTTGTCAAGAACGGTCTCACGATACGACTACGTATATACGACTTGTGAGTTGGGTGCCTCCAGAGACTTTCCAAACTTTGACCTTCACTCGGGATTTTGATAAATAACCTCAGAAAACGTATAACAAATGAAATATATACTAGCATCGTTTGCATAGTGGATAGCGAAATATTGTGATTTCTTTTATTTCTTTCTCTTTGTGATTAAATGCAACATTAGAATTGGATATACATATCGTGGATTTAATGTTTACACTTTGTGCACGAGGCCGTGGAAGTAAGGTAAATATTAGAGTCACGGCGCCGTGTATCTAAGCTCTTCGTTCTAAATATCTTAAGAAAATTACCTAAACTCAGACAATATAACAACAACTTGTCTAACATTAGTGACATTGGTGTACTAGTAGTAACACCCATTGGCATTGACTGCATTAACAGTTGGCTTGGCAATTTGGCACACACATGAAATTGGCATTTTAATGTAAGCAAAAACCAATCTGTGTCAGTGACACCAATAGCATTGGCCACATAACTTGAGGCATGAAGTCAGTATTGGGGTGACAACAATTTCAAGTCTGTAGAAAGATTTATGTGTCTCTCACACCCACTATGAGCCCAGTGTTATCCCGGATTGCGCATTAATTCGCCCGCAAACGTGGATTTTATTGAAGTCTGCGGCGATCAAATTATACGAGAACGCGTAGTTCGCAAGGCGATGCGGGAAATATATAAAGCGAAAAGACGATAGATCTAGAAAATCTAAACACTGCCCGGATCGAGAGTTTGTCAAGGTTATGATTTTTCTGTCGAAACGTGTTTTGAATGACGCTTGTTGACAAGGTGGTTTCGTTATAGTTTGCATGTTTGAAATATTTCATATACATTATGTGCTACAGACAATATTTAGGTATATTTTACAAAAAAAACATAAAAATAAGCATACAATGGATGGTTACATCAAAAATGGAGGCAGTATTCTGGATTGGGATTGTCACATCCACAATACTTCCTTATTTGGTATACGATAGAACTAGGTATGCGAAAGTGATTACTGATGGCAATCTTATAACAATAAATATTCTTTCTTCTGTTTTGTGCCAAAATAACGTTTGTGCCATAATATGGCGCAAAGCAGTACACATGTACAGTGTACTGGCAATCTACCAGTAAATACCCAAAATCAATATTTTGATTTTAAATTCTATTTTTATAGTGGCTTTCTACCAGTAAACAGCCATGCTTTAGAAAATATTTAAAATTTATTATTGTCAGCTTTGTGTCTTCTGGGGCCACGGTAACACTTGCCTCCCACCTCTGAGGTCAGCGGTTCAAATCCCAGACCTTATGTGGGAAAGTTGGTAGTTGATTACCAATGGTCGGCCGTTTAAAGCACAGAACCTTAACCAAATGTATGTAATGGTTTCCTCTGCCCACAAAACTACCCATCATGATATAATCTCTACAGCGTTGAAAGTGAAAAAACCCTAAATAAATAAATTTATGTCTTCTCCTTCAAAAAAAAAATATTAAAAGGACATACAGTACAATTAATTAATGCTGTTCAAACTTTTTTGAAAGTGTTATATTTTGGTAATAAATCGGTATTATAGGATGCTTTTACAACAAACTAGAAATACCTGAGAACGCCCATTTTATAGACCTATAGAAGCATTTCTCCTTCACCTCTAAGAAAGAAATATAAGGCAGGCGTTCACTGGTAGATGGGCGTTGACTGATAGCCAATAGGCTTGGGTTTTACTTTTATTTGGCCAGACTATGAAGTCACATTTACTTTTGTAAATAGCTGATTAGCCAAGTGGCCTTGACCAATAACAGATGTCCACTGTTAAAAATGGCTAAATAAACTGGTAAAGTATTTTCCATTAGTTTAAAGTTTATTATGAAATCATCCCTCACAATTTTTAGCCCCCCCCCCCCCCCCCCCCCCCCCCCCACAATTTTAGTAGTGGTGGGGGATCGCCCCCACTTTTGGAAATTCCTAGAATCAACACTGTGAGTCACCAATACACCACTAACTTGCACCCGCAAATTGCACCCATTTTTTATTGCCTAACACCAGTGAGAGAGGCATCCCAGATGGTCAGTATGCCTTTCCATATAGCTGCATCGAAATTGGCCACAACCTTCATGACAGCAGGCCTGAGCAGGGGTGGGGGAATGGATTGACAGCAAATTCTATATCTTTTTTTATCACCTTCCTGTAGTCTGTTTTCCTCTTACCCACTAGTTCTTTGTATTTATAATCGCCTTCCAGTGGTCTGTTTTCCTCTTACCAGACACGATTTCCCACTTCCCACCCCACTGAGTGACAACTAGTTGCCGTACAGTTAATGGTTTTGTTGTCATGATAGTTGTTGTAATATCTTATTATAAAAGGTCATGTTTTAATTATGGCAGCAAGTTAGCAGTAGCGATTACAAGTGGGTGCAATATGCGTGCATCCCTGTAAAAATTATTTACAAGGTGGATACAGATCTGACATTTCTTGGAACTCTACTTAGTGTGTTGCAGATCTGAGTGTTATTCGACTAACATTTTGTCATTTATTTTTTAATTTGACCATTATTTGATGTCAATCATTTGCTAATAGGTTACAAGCAAAACTCATGAATCTTTTTTCAGTTTTCTGAATTTGGTGGTTTCCTAACTATTTTACAAGTAGAAATTCTGTTTGAAGATCACATACTTTTCCATTAGTTGATGCTGTTTGTTTACAAATAGCTTACAAGAACAACTCCTAAATATTTATGTATATATGTAAATATATATATATTTTTTAAGATCAAGCACTTCAGATTTGCACACTTGCATATAAGGATGGGTCAGGAGGTCTGGTGTCCCAGTATCGAGAGCATTTTACTGAAAAACCGTGTTAAGATTTTAAAACTGCAACTTCACTTGCCAACACATGTAATGGGATGAAATGTCTCTGTGATATATACCTCACATTTCACCCTGACAGCTTACCCCCTATGCATATCAAACAGGCATGCATTGTAACATCAGGGTGTAATTAGTGTCAAGTGAAAATTTCTAAATAACTTTTTGAATTGTATCTTTTTCAGCTACAGGAGTGCGTTAAATGTAAATCAACAATTGTTTTTAGAAGGAGTACGAACTTGGTAGTCAAGATTCAAACATTTTGACAAACTTAAATACTTTTATTATTTTCTGAGATATAAATGAAAAGACATTTGTGAAGTAATTGTACTAATATGATTGCTTCAATGTTTATCCTTTATTGTGGCCAATTATTATATTGTGACATGTATGTAAAATGAGCATTAATGAGATGTGACAGTTATTTGTTGTTTTGCAAGATGGCCAGTGCAACAGAATATACTGCAGTGGAAGGTAAATCTATGTATTAGGTACATGTATTTACGATGTGTGTCAGTAAAGTGTTTATGTTCTGTTCCATTGTTGATTTTTGGACACATTTTATTTTGTAGAAACCTTTCATTCCTGTATTGTCTTTATTCTTATCCATTAAAAGTTCCAGCTATTGGGGCAAGGACTTCTGTAAAAATAAAAAAAATGTACTCAAAATTTGTATATTATATTTTTTTCTTTTGCACATTTAGAAGTAATGAATTGTTATATATTGTAATAATGTTCACTGATTATCCTCAAAGTAGTCCAAATTTGTTTACCAAAGATATATCAATTTGTTAGTAATTGTAATCTCTCATTTTAATTTAAGAAAATTTGCCTTTATCTGTTGTATGTTTATATTTTGTTGTAGCTCCAAAATTTAGTAGTGAATGAAGGATGTTTTATTTGAATTATTTTAATCATTTTTGAGTATATCAAGAATGGTCAGTGTGTCCAATCTGTGCATAATCGAAAGAGTAAGATACTTGTTGATTTTTTGGCATTGCTGAAAAGCATGAAATAGGTCTTTTGAATAAATTTTATTTCCACCTCAGAAATTTTTTGTTGTCGGTAAACCTTCTACCCCATGAGTTGCTGTTTCAATCACAAGACATGTGTATGCCAAAGTTGGTGCTAGGCTTAAATGTCTGTAGTTTAGAGTTAATAAATTTTTGACTAATTATTCCAGATGTGATTTTCTCCCTGAAACTGTCTATTGTAATATGACATAAGGCAGAAAACCAAATACTAGTTAAGTAGTTATTATATCCCCAGACGAAAGTCGGGGATATATTGGATTCAGGTCCGTCGCGCCGCCGCCGCCGCCGCCGCCGCCGCCGCCGCCGCCGTAGAAATTTCCTTGTGGACGCGATAACTCAAAAACAAATTAATATTTTTTTTTCAAACTTGGTACACATGTTAAGGGTGCCCAAAGGAAGATCCCTATTTTAAGGTGACCTTAAACTCCCAGTAAAAAAGAACTTATGGCCACCTTAAGGTCAGAAATTGCACTTTTGGCCACTTAGAGCCCTGTAGGTCACAAACTATGATGCTCAGCTGGCTGAAATTTTACCTGACAACACATTAATATGTTCTTAGTACATGTGCCGAAAATCATGACTTTAAGTTGAGGAGAAAATTGTGTTTGAGGCCCATAAATACCCCCACTTAGGGATTTTTTGCTATACTTTACACATATTTTGCCCTATAATTTGGAAGTGATAATTCTGATGAGTCTCAAACTGCGCTAGGTATAACTTTGATATGTAATCCTTGTCTGTAGAAAATTTTAGGGCTGTAGGTTTACCCAAAGGGGTCGACTTAAGGTCTCAAAAGTGCCCACAGAGACCCAATTTATGCACTTTTTGCCACTTTCAAGCACTGTAGCTTTCAAACTATGTCTCTCATCTAAGTTAAATATCATCTGGGAATATATCTATGTGTTTTCTTATATGTGCCCCAACATTTAGGCCTTTAATAGACAGTTAACCTGTGTATCAGGACCATAAACACCCACCCGAGTGACCCTTATAAGACATTTTTCACATCTTTTTCACTGTAACTTGGAAATGGTAAGTCTGAGAAGTTTCAAACTGTATTAGATATATATTCTGTGTGTAATCTTAGTATGTAACAGATTTTAAGTCTGAAGCTTTAATTTTGAAGGTCAAATTGAGGTCTCTAAAAGGCTCCCAAAGACCCAATATTTGGACTTTTTGCTACTTTTAAGCCCCGTGACTGTCAAACTATGTGACTGATAGAGCTCAAATCCTATCTGAGAAGATATTAGTATGTTATTTTTATATGTGCCAAAAATTAAGGCTTTAAGAAGACATTTAACCTGTGTATGAGGACCATAAATCCCCACCCGAGTGACCATTTTTAGACATTTTTCACATATTTTTCCCTGTAACTTGGAAATGGTAAGTCTAAGAAGTTTCAAACTGTATTAGATGCATATTCTATGTGTAATCTTAGTATGTGACAAATTTTAAGTCTGAAGCTTTAATTTGAAGGCTACATTTAGGTCTCTAGAAGGCCCCATAAAGACCCAGTATTTGGACTTTTTGCCAATTTTAAGGCCTGTGACTGTTAAACTATGTGACTGATAGAGCTGAAATCTCATCTGGGAATACATTATTATGTTCTTTTTACATGTGCCAAAAATCAAGGCTTCAAGTAGACATTTAACCTGTGTATGAGGACCTTAAACACCCACCTGAGTGACCCTTTTAAGACATTTTTCACATATTTTGCTCTGTAACTTGGAAATGGTAAGTCTGAGAAGTTTCAAACTTTATTAGATACATATTCTATGTGTAATCTTAGTATGTAACAAATTTTAAGTCTGAAGCTTTAATTTGAAAGCCACATCGATATCTCTAAAAGGCCGACAATGACCCAATATTTGGACTTTTTACCACCTTTAAGCCCTGTAACTGTTAAACTATGTGATTGATGGAGCTGAAATCCCATCTGGGAATGCATTATTATGTCCTTTTTACATATGCCGAAAATCAAGGTTTTTAGTAGACATTTAACCTGTGTATGAGGGCCATAGACACTCGCCCAAGTGCCTTTTTTCACATTTTTTTCCATATTTTGCCCTGTTATTTGGAAATGCTTAGTGTGACAAGTCTTAAACTGTATTATATATAATTTTTGTTTGTTATGTATGTCCCCCAAAAAGTTTCAGATCTGTAGTTTAATTGCTAAGGTCTCTTTAACAATTGTAAAATGCCCACAGAAACCCAATTTATGGATATTATGCCACTTTAAAGCCCAGTAACTGTCAAACTATGTGGGTTATAGAGCTGAAATCTTTGAATTTTTAAAAGGAAATGCCTGTCTACTTAAATTTTGAATATTAATAATGTTATGGCTATCTTAGTCTTTTAAGAACTTATTTTTGTGTGTTATACCTCTGCTTGCTGAGTTTTTCACTTTTTAAAATGAAACTGGTTAAACATATTCAAGTAGACAAAATGGACACTTTAAGTGAGCTTGAAGTCCCAATATTAATGAAATTATATCCTTATGTAGTAAAACTAGGGGATTTTTAACCCTCAACTAGCCCAGTTTTATTCAACTTGCCTCAGTTAATTTTGGCACAGCTCCTACAGTTATGAACTCATTTCAGTTGATAATCACATACTTAAAATTCTCAATTCTTTTTGTATTTGAGTACCCCTTTTATATAGATTGTTTGTTTACCATTTATGCTCAACCCACATCCCCCACCCGGATTCCCCCCACCCACCTCTGGGACCTCCAGCTATATTGAGTGACACTAAATAAACAAAGGTATTTAATGATATCAGATGAGAAACAAAGAACTCAATGGGGTTGCAGATCTTGTGTAATAGTGAGAGAGGTGTGGAGAAGGGGAGAGGGGTGGGGGTGGGAGGTGGTGGGCTTCATTACATATAACACAAAGGGGAGTCAGAACTGAGATTGTGTCACATATTTAGGTTGCATATATATGGACCACATATATAGGTATAGAGGAAATGAATAACTGAAAACAATTTGCAAATTCTAAAAATAATATAATAAAATAATAATATAAATAATTTTTTTTTAAATAATATTTTATTTGTGAACAAATATAGAAACAGATATGCGCTTTTGGGATTATGAATTTTAGAATGGACATTGAATCATCAATCATTTAAATACTTTGAAGGAAGATTGAAAAATATGATGAGTTGAGTTAAAAATAATATTTTATTTGTCAACAAATATAGAAACAGATATGCTCTTTTGGGATTATTATTTTAGAATGGACATTCAATCATCAATCATTTAAATACTTTGAAAATAGGTTTAGAGTTATCATTGCAGGAAGATTGAAAATATAATTTGAGTTATGTATTCGGCGTCTGGGGATACACCATCTTCCTTGGGGAGATATAAACAGAGTAGATTGATGTGCTGAAGTTCATATAATAATGGGTAATTATGTTTTAAAAAATTCCCGATCAAAACCTGTGGCGTGAGTGATGACCTGTCTGGGGATATGTTGGCGCCGAGTTGGCCCAATCTAGTTCATTATTTGTTTGCAAGCAGTACTGTTTGAATATCATTTGACAATAACAAATATTTGGTAAGTTTTATTTTCTTGAAAAATTCCCATATCAAAGTTGTTTTGGTTCAAATGTTTCTTTAAAAAAGTAAATTTTGTCCTCAAAATAATTTCTTGGAGACTAAATATTCCCTGCCACTCGTTTCCTGGCTAACATTAATCGCAAGTAAAAGTGAGGATGAGCTCTTATTCATGCAGATACTGAAATGTGTAACAAATTTTTGTATTTTTTTAAAATTATATAGGTACTGGTCTGGAAGAAAGTACATGTGTTTTGGGGGGCCACCAAAAAAAACAGCTTCTGTTTTCAACCATTTAAACATTTTGTCCATTTGGTCTTTTCTGAAGGCACAGTATTATTGTGCCCATTGTCATAATAATGCTATATAATGTCAATACTGTCATTATCAGTAGTTTTACATGAAAAGAATAATTACCACATTTTTTTCCCACAAATTTTTCTCATCAAATAGTAACAGCAAAAGAATACTAGTCATGACAGACCTGCAATTTTCATTGTATTTTAAATAGTTTTGATGTGTGGGCTGGTCGATATGTCTGATTAAGTATCATATTTTTATGTCAGCTGACTTGTCAGTCAGCTGACATTATGTCATCACTCTGCGGCGTGGGCGTACGCGTACGCGTACGCGTCCGCGTGAACAACTTCTTCTCCAAAACTACAAGGCCTAGAGACATGCTGTTTTTTTTAAAAGATACCTTATCTATCGAGGATGAAAAATTGTTCAAGGCATGCAAATCTGTCTGTTCGTCTGTTTGCTAGAGACATTACAAGGGGGGTACCCCCACCAAAAGTGTGAAAATTTCAACTTTTTATCACAATTTTCTCAGTGACTATTGCAGGGATTTCTCTCATATCTTGCATATATGTACTAGGCCAGAGATACATTCTCTTGTGTGAGTATGAGACCTGGATCTGTCTTACTTTTTTTTAAATAAATTTTTTTAATAATTTTTAATGCATTAAAATTCATGAAATCATGCACTAAATCACTTATAACTTCAAAAGTGTTGCATTTACAGCATTTTGTGAAAATATGTTGTTCAGCTACTTTTTTCATAGCTACAATATGGTGAGTAAGTTGGGTGTCTGTCTCAATAGCTAAGTGAGTAATAGCTACTTTTGGGCTTTTCAGTAACTTCCATTATGAGTAAAATCACTTGTAACTTAAAAACTATTGCATTTAGAGAATTTGGTATAAATATGTTATTCAGCTACTTTTGGGCCAGCTATAACATAGTGAAATTTCAGACCTGTAGCTCATGGCATAGCTGAGTAATAGCTACTTTTAGGTTATCACTGTTGAGTAAATCGCTTATAACTTGAAAACTATTGCATTTAGAGAATTTCGTATAAATATGTTATTCAGCTACTTTTGGGTCAGCTATAACATAGTAAAATTTCAGACCTGTAGCTCATGGCATAGCTGAGTAATAGCTACTTTTAGGTTATCACTGTTGAGTAAATCACTTATAACTTGAAAAGTGTTGCATTTAGAGCATTTTGTTAAAATATGTTATTCAGCTACTTTTTTCATAGCTACAATATGGTGAGTAAGTTGGGTGTCTGTCTCAATAGCTAAGTGAGTAATAGCTACTTTTGGGCTTTTCAGTAACTTCCATCATGAGTAAAATCACTTGTAACTTAAAAACTATTGCATTTAGACAATTTCGTATAAATATGTTATTCAGCTACTTTTGGGCCAGCTATAACATAGTAAAATTTCAGACCTGTAGCTCATGGCATAGCTGAGTAATAGCTACTTTTAGGTTATCACTGTTGAGTAAATCACTTATAACTTGAAAACTATTGCATTTAGAGTATTTTGTTTCAATATGTTATTCACCTATTTTGGGGTCAGCTATAACATAGTGAAGTTTCAGACCTGTGGCTCATTTCATAGCTGAGTAATAGCTACTTTGAAGTTCTCACTGTTGAGTAAATCAGTTATAATTGGAAAACTATTGCATTTACAGAAATTTGTGCAAATATGTTATTCAGCTACTTTTGGGCCAGCTATAACATAGTAAAATTTCAGACCTGTAGCTCATGGCATAGCTGAGTAATAGCTACTTTTAGGTTATCACTGTTGAGTAAATCGCTTATAACTTGAAAACTATTGCATTTAGAGAATTTCGTATAAATATCTTATTCAGCTACTTTTGGGTCAGCTATAACATAGTAAAATTTCAGACCTGTAGCTCATGGCATAGCTGAGTAATAGCTACTTTTAGGTTATCACTGTTGAGTAAATCACTTATAACTTGAAAAGTGTTGCATTTAGAGCATTTTGTTAAAATATGTTATTCAGCTACTTTTTTCATAGCTACAATATGGTGAGTAAGTTGGGTGTCTGTCTCAATAGCTAAGTGAGTAATAGCTACTTTTGGGCTTTTCAGTAACTTCCATCATGAGTAAAATCACTTGTAACTTAAAAACTATTGCATTTAGAGAATTTCGTATAAATATGTTATTCAGCTACTTTTGGGCCAGCTATAACATAGTAAAATTTCAGACCTGTAGCTCATGGCATAGCTGAGTAATAGCTACTTTTAGGTTATCACTGTTGAGTAAATCACTTATAACTTGAAAACTATTGCATTTAGAGTATTTTGTTTCATATGTTATTCACCTATTTTGGGCTCAGCTATAACATAGTGAAGTTTCAGACCTGTGGCTCATTTCATAGCTGAGTAATAGCTACTTTGAAGTTCTCACTGTTGAGTAAATCAGTTATAATTGGAAAACTATTGCATTTACAGAAATTTGTGCAAATATGTTATTCAGCTACTTTTGGGCCAGCTATAACATAGTGAAATTTCAGACCTGTAGCTCATGGCATAGCTGAGTAATAGCTACTTTTAGGTTATCACTGTTGAGTAAATCGCTTATAACTTGAAAACTATTGCATTTAGAGAATTTCGTATAAATATGTTATTCAGCTACTTTTGGGTCAGCTATAACATAGTAAAATTTCAGACCTGTAGCTCATGGCATAGCTGAGTAATAGCTACTTTTAGGTTATCTCTGTTGAGTAAATCACTTATAACTTGAAAAGTGTTGCATTTAGAGCATTTTGTTAAAATATGTTATTCAGCTACTTTTGGGCCAGCTATAACATAGTAAAATTTCAGACCTGTAGCTCATGGCATAGCTGAGTAATAGCTACTTTTAGGTTATCACTGTTGAGTAAATCACTTATAACTTGAAAACTATTGCATTTAGAGTATTTTGTTTCAATATGTTATTCACCTATTTTGGGGTCAGCTATAACATAGTGAAGTTTCAGACCTGTGGCTCATTTCATAGCTGAGTAATAGCTACTTTGAAGTTCTCACTGTTGAGTAAATCAGTTATAATTGGAAAACTATTGCATTTACAGAAATTTGTGCAAATATGTTATTCAGCTACTTTTGGGCCAGCTATAACATAGTGAAATTTCAGACCTGTAGCTCATGGCATAGCTGAGTAATAGCTACTTTTAGGTTATCACTGTTGAGTAAATCGCTTATAACTTGAAAACTATTGCATTTAGAGAATTTCGTATAAATATGTTATTCAGCTACCTTTGGGTTAGCTATAACATAGTAAAATTTCAGACCTGTAGCTCATGGCATAGCTGAGTAATAGCTACTTTTAGGTTATCACTGTTGAGTAAATCACTTATAACTTGAAAAGTGTTGCATTTAGAGCATTTTGTTAAAATATGTTATTCAGCTACTTTTTTCATAGCTACAATATGGTGAGTAAGTTGGGTGTCTGTCTCAATAGCTAAGTGAGTAATAGCTACTTTTGGGCTTTTCAGTAACTTCCATTATGAGTAAAATCACTTGTAACTTAAAAACTATTGCATTTACAGAAATTTGTGCAAATATGTTATTCAGCTACTTTTGGGCCAGCTATAACATAGTGAAATTTCAGACCTGTAGCTCATGGCATAGCTGAGTAATAGCTACTTTTAGGTTATCACTGTTGAGTAAATCGCTTATAACTTGAAAACTATTGCATTTAGAGAATTTCGTATAAATATGTTATTCAGCTACTTTTGGGTTAGCTATAACATAGTAAAATTTCAGACCTGTAGCTCATGGCATAGCTGAGTAATAGCTACTTTTAGGTTATCACTGTTGAGTAAATCACTTATAACTTGAAAAGTGTTGAATTTAGAGCATTTTGTTAAAATATGTTATTCAGCTACTTTTTTCATAGCTACAATATGGTGAGTAAGTTGGGTGTCTGTCTCAATAGCTAAGTGAGTAATAGCTACTTTTGGGCTTTTCAGTAACTTCCATCATGAGTAAAATCACTTGTAACTTAAAAACTATTGCATTTAGAGAATTTCGTATAAATATGTTATTCAGCTACTTTTGGGCCAGCTATAACATAGTAAAATTTCAGACCTGTAGCTCATGGCATAGCTGAGTAATAGCTACTTTTAGGTTATCACTGTTGAGTAAATCACTTATAACTTGAAAACTATTGCATTTAGAGTATTTTGTTTCAATATGTTATTCACCTATTTTGGGGTCAGCTATAACATAGTGAAGTTTCAGACCTGTGGCTCATTTCATAGCTGAGTAATAGCTACTTTGAAGTTCTCACTGTTGAGTAAATCAGTTATAATTGGAAAACTATTGCATTTACAGAAATTTGTGCAAATATGTTATTCAGCTACTTTTGGGCCAGCTATAACATAGTAAAATTTCAGACCTGTAGCTCATGGCATAGCTGAGTAATAGCTACTTTTAGGTTATCACTGTTGAGTAAATCGCTTATAACTTGAAAACTATTGCATTTAGAGAATTTCGTATAAATATCTTATTCAGCTACTTTTGGGTCAGCTATAACATAGTAAAATTTCAGACCTGTAGCTCATGGCATAGCTGAGTAATAGCTACTTTTAGGTTATCACTGTTGAGTAAATCACTTATAACTTGAAAAGTGTTGCATTTAGAGCATTTTGTTAAAATATGTTATTCAGCTACTTTTTTCATAGCTACAATATGGTGAGTAAGTTGGGTGTCTGTCTCAATAGCTAAGTGAGTAATAGCTACTTTTGGGCTTTTCAGTAACTTCCATCATGAGTAAAATCACTTGTAACTTAAAAACTATTGCATTTAGAGAATTTCGTATAAATATGTTATTCAGCTACTTTTGGGCCAGCTATAACATAGTAAAATTTCAGACCTGTAGCTCATGGCATAGCTGAGTAATAGCTACTTTTAGGTTATCACTGTTGAGTAAATCACTTATAACTTGAAAACTATTGCATTTAGAGTATTTTGTTTCATATGTTATTCACCTATTTTGGGCTCAGCTATAACATAGTGAAGTTTCAGACCTGTGGCTCATTTCATAGCTGAGTAATAGCTACTTTGAAGTTCTCACTGTTGAGTAAATCAGTTATAATTGGAAAACTATTGCATTTACAGAAATTTGTGCAAATATGTTATTCAGCTACTTTTGGGCCAGCTATAACATAGTGAAATTTCAGACCTGTAGCTCATGGCATAGCTGAGTAATAGCTACTTTTAGGTTATCACTGTTGAGTAAATCGCTTATAACTTGAAAACTATTGCATTTAGAGAATTTCGTATAAATATGTTATTCAGCTACTTTTGGGTCAGCTATAACATAGTAAAATTTCAGACCTGTAGCTCATGGCATAGCTGAGTAATAGCTACTTTTAGGTTATCTCTGTTGAGTAAATCACTTATAACTTGAAAAGTGTTGCATTTAGAGCATTTTGTTAAAATATGTTATTCAGCTACTTTTGGGCCAGCTATAACATAGTAAAATTTCAGACCTGTAGCTCATGGCATAGCTGAGTAATAGCTACTTTTAGGTTATCACTGTTGAGTAAATCACTTATAACTTGAAAACTATTGCATTTAGAGTATTTTGTTTCAATATGTTATTCACCTATTTTGGGGTCAGCTATAACATAGTGAAGTTTCAGACCTGTGGCTCATTTCATAGCTGAGTAATAGCTACTTTGAAGTTCTCACTGTTGAGTAAATCAGTTATAATTGGAAAACTATTGCATTTACAGAAATTTGTGCAAATATGTTATTCAGCTACTTTTGGGCCAGCTATAACATAGTGAAATTTCAGACCTGTAGCTCATGGCATAGCTGAGTAATAGCTACTTTTAGGTTATCACTGTTGAGTAAATCGCTTATAACTTGAAAACTATTGCATTTAGAGAATTTCGTATAAATATGTTATTCAGCTACCTTTGGGTTAGCTATAACATAGTAAAATTTCAGACCTGTAGCTCATGGCATAGCTGAGTAATAGCTACTTTTAGGTTATCACTGTTGAGTAAATCACTTATAACTTGAAAAGTGTTGCATTTAGAGCATTTTGTTAAAATATGTTATTCAGCTACTTTTTTCATAGCTACAATATGGTGAGTAAGTTGGGTGTCTGTCTCAATAGCTAAGTGAGTAATAGCTACTTTTGGGCTTTTCAGTAACTTCCATTATGAGTAAAATCACTTGTAACTTAAAAACTATTGCATTTACAGAAATTTGTGCAAATATGTTATTCAGCTACTTTTGGGCCAGCTATAACATAGTGAAATTTCAGACCTGTAGCTCATGGCATAGCTGAGTAATAGCTACTTTTAGGTTATCACTGTTGAGTAAATCGCTTATAACTTGAAAACTATTGCATTTAGAGAATTTCGTATAAATATGTTATTCAGCTACTTTTGGGTTAGCTATAACATAGTAAAATTTCAGACCTGTAGCTCATGGCATAGCTGAGTAATAGCTACTTTTAGGTTATCACTGTTGAGTAAATCACTTATAACTTGAAAAGTGTTGAATTTAGAGCATTTTGTTAAAATATGTTATTCAGCTACTTTTTTCATAGCTACAATATGGTGAGTAAGTTGGGTGTCTGTCTCAATAGCTAAGTGAGTAATAGCTACTTTTGGGCTTTTCAGTAACTTCCATCATGAGTAAAATCACTTGTAACTTAAAAACTATTGCATTTAGAGAATTTCGTATAAATATGTTATTCAGCTACTTTTGGGCCAGCTATAACATAGTAAAATTTCAGACCTGTAGCTCATGGCATAGCTGAGTAATAGCTACTTTTAGGTTATCACTGTTGAGTAAATCACTTATAACTTGAAAACTATTGCATTTAGAGTATTTTGTTTCAATATGTTATTCACCTATTTTGGGGTCAGCTATAACATAGTGAAGTTTCAGACCTGTGGCTCATTTCATAGCTGAGTAATAGCTACTTTGAAGTTCTCACTGTTGAGTAAATCAGTTATAATTGGAAAACTATTGCATTTACAGAAATTTGTGCAAATATGTTATTCAGCTACTTTTGGGCCAGCTATAACATAGTAAAATTTCAGACCTGTAGCTCATGGCATAGCTGAGTAATAGCTACTTTTAGGTTATCACTGTTGAGTAAATCGCTTATAACTTGAAAACTATTGCATTTAGAGAATTTCGTATAAATATGTTATTCAGCTACTTTTGGGTCAGCTATAACATAGTAAAATTTCAGACCTGTAGCTCATGGCATAGCTGAGTAATAGCTACTTTTAGGTTATCACTGTTGAGTAAATCACTTATAACTTGAAAAGTGTTGCATTTAGAGCATTTTGTTAAAATATGTTATTCAGCTACTTTTTTCATAGCTACAATATGGTGAGTAAGTTGGGTGTCTGTCTCAATAGCTAAGTGAGTAATAGCTACTTTTGGGCTTTTCAGTAACTTCCGTCATGAGTAAAATCACTTGTAACTTAAAAACTATTGCATTTAGACAATTTCGTATAAATATGTTATTCAGCTACTTTTGGGCCAGCTATAACATAGTAAAATTTCAGACCTGTAGCTCATGGCATAGCTGAGTAATAGCTACTTTTAGGTTATCACTGTTGAGTAAATCACTTATAACTTGAAAACTATTGCATTTAGAGTATTTTGTTTCAATATGTTATTCACCTATTTTGGGGTCAGCTATAACATAGTGAAGTTTCAGACCTGTGGCTCATTTCATAGCTGAGTAATAGCTACTTTGAAGTTCTCACTGTTGAGTAAATCAGTTATTGGAAAACTATTGCATTTACAGAAATTTGTGCAAATATGTTATTCAGCTACTTTTGGGCCAGCTATAACATAGTGAAATTTCAGACCTGTAGCTCATGGCATAGCTGAGTAATAGCTACTTTTAGGTTATCACTGTTGAGTAAATCGCTTATAACTTGAAAACTATTGCATTTAGAGAATTTCGTATAAATATGTTATTCAGCTACTTTTGGGTCAGCTATAACATAGTAAAATTTCAGACCTGTAGCTCATGGCATAGCTGAGTAATAGCTACTTTTAGGTTATCACTGTTGAGTAAATCACTTATAACTTGAAAAGTGTTGCATTTAGAGCATTTTGTTAAAATATGTTATTCAGCTACTTTTTTCATAGCTACAATATGGTGAGTAAGTTGGGTGTCTGTCTCAATAGCTAAGTGAGTAATAGCTACTTTTGGGCTTTTCAGTAACTTCCATTATGAGTAAAATCACTTGTAACTTAAAAACTATTGCATTTAGAAAATTTGGTATAAATATGTTATTCAGCTACTTTTGGGTCAGCTATAACATAGTGAAATTATAGACCTATAGCTCATGGCACAACTGAGCAATAGCTATTCTCAGGTACTGACTGTTGAGTAAATCAGCTATAACTTGAAAAATATTGCATTTGGAGTATTTTGTTAAAATATATTGTTCACCTACTTTTGGGTCAGCTATAACATAGTGAAATTACAGACCTATAGCTCATGGCATAGCGGAGCAATAGCTATTTTCAGGTTCTCACTATTGAGTAAATCAGTTGTAGCTTGAAAACTATTGCATTTACAGTAGTTTGCTTAAATATGTTGTTCACCTACTTTTGGGTTAGCTATAACATAGTAAAATTTCAGACATGTAGCTCATTGCATAGCTGAGTAATAGTTCCTTTGAGGATCTCACTGTTGAGTAAATCAGTTGTAACTTGAAAACTATTACATTTAGAGTAATTTGTTAAATATGTTATTCACAGAATTTTTGGTCAGCTATAACATAGTGAAATTGCAGACCTCTATGTCATGGCATAGCTGAGCAATAGCTACTTTCAAGTTCTCACTGTTGAGTAAATCATTGTATCCACTGGATAGCCGCAGTGTGTAGAGAGAGATTTCACCATTACTGCTCTGATGAAAAAAAATATTATAGCTAGCTTTCTTAAGTTTGCAGTATATATTAATAACCATAAAATGTTGTCTGGGAATATTTTTGGCCTCATTTTGAGAAACAAGATGGCCGCCACAGGTGTTTTTTGTCAGTCATGAAAAGTGCTTATATCTCCCTTATTATTGATCCTAGAGGTTTGGGATGATAAACCAACCTGTAGGAAATCATGGGGTGGGAATCTTTTGGTGTGGTCAGATTTGACCTTCAATGACCCCTCCTTCAAGGTCAAACAAGGATAGCCAAACTTAAAAGTGCTTATAACTCGCTTATTATTGGTCCCAGAGGTTTGGGATGGTAAACAGACAGGAAATCATGGGCTGTGAATCTGTTGATATGGTCCGATTTGACCTTGGAACCCTCCTTCAAGGTCAAATGAGGATAGCGAAAATTGAAAGTGCCTACAACTCGCTTATTATTGGTGACAGAGATTTGGGATGGTAAACCATCCCATAGGAAATCATTGGCTCGGAATCTTTTGGTATGGTCAGATTTGACCTTTGGACCCCTCCTTCAAGGTCAAATGAGGACAGCCAAGCTTAAAAGTGCTTATAACTCATTTATAATTGGTCCTAGAGGTTTGGAATGGTAAACCATAGGAAATCATGGGCTGGGAATGTATTTGTGTGGTTAGATTTGACCTTGGACCCCTTCTTCAAGGTCGAACGAGGATATTGCATTTGTAGTATTTCTTTAAATATGTTTTAACCTATTTTTTACACTTAAACAATTACCTTGTTATTTTCCTTCATAATACCATTTACAGGGCACAACTTTTTTATCCTTTTCTTCTGTCAGCTTCGGAATTTCTTTCGAACTTGCTGTTCAGTTACCATTTACTGTATTTCTGTACAGCCCTTTTCCTGATAATTATTCTGTCCTCTAATCACCTTCACAAATCAAAAACACTCAGTCAGCTGACACAGTGCCCGTTCACGGGCACTCTCCTCTTGTTTTATTTATGTTGTTGGTGAAGGTGTTTATACATTATTAATTTATTATTAGATATTTTTTTTTTTGGGGGGGGGGCAATTTTGTTCTGTACACATGGCAATGAGGGGCCCTGCCACAGTTTTTAGCTTGGTGAAGAGTGAAGACAGCTGTGTTCAACCTGGAATTTTTTTTTATCTCTTTGCTTCTACTGTCTCAGTTTTAATGGATTTCTTAGGAGATGTATGGTATTGGTATGGCATAAGAAAGAAAAATGTGTTTCATAAATTATGTCTTTTATGTAGCAAATAACTATTTGGTGGATGTTACCTTGTCATTCTTGGATAAAATGGATCCTAGACAAGAGTAGGGTAATACAAATATAAAATTTCATTGGATAGGAAATCACCTTTTATTTCCTTGTCTTGAGGAAAATTTTTATGGACTAACAGCTCTGTTATAAAAGAATAGGGACTATTAGGGAGTACACAAAATCAGAAATTTTGTGGCATGAAAAAAACTTATCTTAGAAAAATTTTAATGTGTCAAAGAAAGTCACTACTCAAACTCTTTTCTTTTAGAATTAATTGAAACATTATGTATTTGAGTGTTAATTGCTGTCCAAATACATGTATTTACATACAGGAAAAAGAGATTGAGTCAATCTTTGTATCTTTTGATAAGGGAACTATTGTCAAACAACAACTGATACATAAACATAAGTAAAAAGAAATTTTGCTTCAGCAAAAGTCTCTGTCACCGTGCTAATGTTAAAAGGAGAGAGTTATGTCTGGTTTTACCTACTGTTATATTTTTGTCTACCTCATTTTTACCTGTATTAGAATCTAAGTAGGGTCAACCTTGTATCCTTCGTCAGCCTTGCTAAGAGCAGCCTTTTAAATTACATATATATTACTTACTACTGTGATTATAATCCCTTCACTGGATGGACTTAATGCAGAATTCAGTTGAAATTACAGTTTAGTAAACAAAGAAAAGCCTAAGCTGCTAGTCAGACAATTATTTTGGATCAAGTCCAACCAGAGATGGATTTTTATCAATACCGTAAATTTCCAAAATAACGCCCAGGTTCAAATAAACGCCTGGTTCAAATTAACGCCTGGGTACCAAGCACACTGTTTACAATTTATGACACTGTTTTTATACTTCAAAAGAACGCCTGGTTCAATTTAACGCCTGATCTGATAACCACTTGAAAATAATTAACGCCCGGGCCATATTTTGGAAAAATACAGTATTATAAATTGCTTCTGCTCTGTTAACTGACTCAGGGTTTTTTTTTTTTTTTTTTTTTTTTTTTTTTTTTTGGTGATTTTTATGAACAGGTGAGCTTCAGCCTGAAGTTCACCAGACAGCAACCATGATGGAAGAGGTACACCTTGACACTGGAGATGAGAACTACGACAGCTATGATGATGATGACAATTACCGGCCACCTACAGAGAGGTGGGCACCACTTGGTGCTGCAGCCCCTCCCCCAGAACCCAAACAGGGACAGTGTTCATATGAAGAGATCAGGTTAGCATTAAAAGTGCCTGTAAGCATAATACATATTGTAAATTGGAGATTAATATCCACTTTGGATATCCACACATTATTGTAGTGATCATTGTGTCACAAGCGGACTAGTATCTCAGGGTTTTTGTAAAACAGTAAATTACCTGTCATTGAAAAGAAATAAGTACATATTCCACACAAGATAAAGACTGAGAAAAGTCTGTTGAACACAGCTCCACCAAGTCATAACAGTGTCCCTGTATCAGATTTCAAACAGTAGCATAGGCAAGAAATATAAATAATAAAAATTAATACTTTGTTATACTTTGGTTATTTTATAAAAATGCAGCATTCATTTGAAAAGAATTTATTAATTACAGTCTAGCTTGTGTAAAATATTAAAAAATGGTAGTTTTTGAGATTTATTGTATCCACCGGAAGCATCCGGTGGATACTTTGGTTTAGCGTTCGCTACGCCGCCGCCGCGCGTAGAGAGATTTTCAGCGTTAACGCTCTAAGAGGAAAACAACAGTAGCTAGGTTCACCAAATTTGCAGGATATCTTCATTGGGGGGTAAGCTTCTCTGGGAAGGAAAATAGCCTCATTCTGAAAAACAAGATGGCCGCCACGGGCATTTCTTTGAAAATAATCTACATTTTTCTACTGGCTGTTCCTCGTAGGTAGAAGGTTGAATCTCTTCATAGGTGATATGTATGACACATATACATGTCCTCTACAACCTTGCACACATTTGACCTTGAAGCTCCTAACTCAAGGTCATCCACAGAGTGCCGAAGTAACCCACATAGAGGACTTTAAAAGTGCCTATATCTCCCTTATTATTGGTCCTAGAGGTTTGCAATGTGAAGCCAACCTATAGGAAATCATGTGCTGTGAATCTTCTGATGTGGTCAGATTTGACCTTGGACCCCTCCTTCAAGGTCAAGTGAGGATAGCCAAACTTAAAAGTGCTTATAACTCGCTTATTATCGATCCTAGAGGTTTGGGATGGTAAACCAACATATAGGAAATCATGTGCTGCGAATCTTCTGATGTGGTCAGATTTGACTTTGGACCCCCTCCTTCAAGGTCAAACGAGGATAGCCAAACTTAAAAGTGCTTATAACTCGCTTATTATCGATCCTAGAGGTTTGGGATGGTAAACCAACATATAGGAAATCATGGGCTGGGAATCTTCTGGCGTGGTCAGATTTGACCTTGGGCCCCTCCTTCAAGGTCAAATGAGTACAGCCAAACTTAAAAGTGCTTATAACTTGCTTATTATTGGTCCTAGAGGTTTGGGATGGTAAACCAGCATATAGGAAATCATGGGCTGGGAATCTTCTGGTTTGGTCGGATTTGACCTTGGGCCCCTCCTTCAAGGTCAAACGAGGATACCCAAAGGTAAAAGTGCCTATAACTCACTTATTATTGGTCCTAGAGGTTTGGGATGGTAAACCAACATATAGGAAATCATGGGCTGGGAATCTTCTGGTGTGGTCGGATTTGACCTTGGGCCCCTCCTTGAAGGTCAAATGAGGACAGCCAAACTTAAAAGTGCTCATAACTTGCTTATTATTGGTCCTAGAGGTTTTGGTGCATTGTCTTTACGGTGGATACAATTTGCATCGGTTTTCCGATGCGCTAGGTCTAGTTTTCTTATGCTGTTATTTGTAGAATAATCATACTGCGTTAAGATTGATATTGTAAGGCTAAAATCCTGATGGGGGGTTTGCCATCCTCGCCCCTCGAGGAGAGAAGGAGTTTAGTTTTTTGTAAAACAAGGGTGAATAAAAATTTCTTGAAACTAAAACAAAAAAAAAATTAGTACTTTGATGTCTTCACCAAATTTTCTTGCACAGTCAAAGAAGATAAAACGCTCTACATGTAAGCAGTTAAAATAATTTTCTATAAATAGGGAGGTTCTTCATTGTCCAAAAGTTAACATATTTTTTGGTGTTCTTTATTTTATATAGTCACTTAAGTGAACCTGAGAAGTTACGACTTTTAGAAGAAGAGCAGGAGCAGCTGAATTCTTCCCTTTTGGCCTTGACCTCTCATTTTGCACAAGTTCAGTTCCGTCTCAAGCAGATTGTGGATGCTCCCACCCTAGAGAAAGAGGTAGGTCACAGTGTGGTTTTATGTCAGTAAAAAATCAAAGCATATGATGTTATAGGCTTGTAGCCCTTTCACTACTTTTTTTTTTTTTTTTTTTTTTTTTTTTTTTGTGGATTTGAAGCCAAGACCAAAGAGGTGAGAAATATGTGATTATTTGCAATATAGGGAAAACCATTATCTTACTGAGCTCTCAGTCTTATCAGATAAAGGGTACACCCACTGAAGAAAAAGGTGTGATTAAATTTTCTAAAAAAATTCACAGCTAACCTCAGGATATACACTGGTTGTCTATTGAACAATATTCCTTTTTACCCCACACCTTTTAATGGCTGAGCGGATATTGTTTTCAACCATGAAGTCCGGATGGGCGGGAGGGTGAGCGGCAGGAAGAAGTTTGTCTGGGCTATATCTCGGAAACCATAAGGTGTAGGAAGTTGAAACTCGGTAGGGACACTGGACCGGGGTGTATGTGTGCAACATCATGGTTTGACCTTGATTTGACCTGGCTGTAGTGATTAGTACTGTCATTCGCCCGGCCAAGTGCAGACATCTGTCGACTTCATAAACTCACCTCAAGACGAAACCATTCAATTAAAATGTACAACAGTATTGTTTTCTTACCTCTGTACAGCACCTTTCGTGTCCTATTTGTCTTTTTTACTTCAGTTGTTTGTGCATTGACAAATACATGAACCCTTTGAACCTCAAATAAAACTACAATGTTTTCTCACATTGTTTGAAAGCTTTACTTCGTTAAAACTGACTTACCAACTTGAAAAATATAGATGTGCAATTCTGAAACTACATTCGTGCACTGGTTTAATGCCTTTGTAATAGGTCATGTGACTTGTAGGGAAGGGGTTGGCAACAGGCCAATAATATATTTTAAAATGCTGAATAAGCCTTCACTTTTAAAAGGTATTCTATCATTTTTATTTAAATATGCCAATATCTTTGTAATCTTGTAATGTTTGATTTAAAAAAATGCATCTGATTATTGCTCATAATAGATATAGCAAATGATAGTTTTGGAAATAGAGTGTTTTGCGACAGCTGTAGCAGTGACCTCAAGCTTTAAAATCTTGTCTGGGTTATATCTCAGAAACCATAAGATGTAGGAAGTTGAAACGTGGTAGGGACATTGGTCACGGGTGTAGGTGTGCAACGTCATAGTGTGACCTTGATTTGACCTTGCCGTAGTAACCTTGTGTTTGAAAATGTTGCTGGGTTATTTCTCAGAAACCATGAGGTGTAGGAAGTTGATACTTTGTGCCTTTTGTGGTGGCATTTGTTGTTGGTTGTTGATGTGTAACCTGATGATGTGACCTTGAAATTCTACCTTACTGTAGTGACCTTGAACTGTAAAATCTTCTCCGGGCTATATCTCAGGAGCCATTAGGTGCAGGAAATTGATACTTGGTAGGGACATTGGTTAGATGGTGTATTTATCCACAATGCACAGCTCACATTGCGTAACAAAATAAGAAATTATTGTAATATTATTAAATATTTAATTAAATACGTTCATCATGGTTCAATCGGATGTCTTTTAGCTTTTAAATTAGTCACATCCTGTTTTGCATTTACAGTACGTACAGCTACATTTTGTACCAGGGCAAATACTAAACCAAGCGAAATATTAGATTTTTTTAGGACCAAGAAACGAGTTTTTGTATATGCAAATGATAGTACCACTAATAAAAGCCCAATTGATCATTTTTAAGTATGTTGCAGCAGTAGAATGTTGAATCTTTAAGAAAAGTTGTTTAAATGGTAAATTGTGATGAACAGTTTCTGTACCAAGTACAGAATATAGCAACTTTGGTAAAATGAATCATAGTTTCAAGATTTCAAGCAATGTAATGGAGTTTATTTGCTTCATTAGATCACACATTGAAATCAATACTTGTGTAAAAACACTTCCTTTGTACAGCTGGAAAAAAGTTGTGATGAAAAAAATTATCATTTCAAATTTCAGAGAAAAATTATTGATTATTTGTCCAGCAGACAAAAGTTTCAATACCCTTGGCATTGTTAAGTTGGCTATAAATGATTTTGAAACATTAGACTGCAGAACAATAAAATCAATGTGATATCAATGTTTTCTTTGTCTAAAAGGTTGAATAAAAGTAATTTTTAATCCAAAGTATTGCTACTAATATCCTGTGAAATGTAACCATCAAATGTCTTGTGTTTACAATGTGGCTCATTTTGTAAAAAGTTCAGGGATTGACTGCAACTGTCTCTTAAAAGGATATAGATCTTATTGTGACAATGATGACTATATCATCTGTGGATATATTGAATTATATTCAGATATGTTTGGGACTCAAAATGAAATTAGCCATGATTTTCAAAAAGTTTATAGAACCAAAAGGAGCTTTAGTTTCATTCATGTTTCCATATATTGCATTCTTGTCAGTGAACTTGGTAGTGTGGCGGATATATCTTAAAACAGTTGCTTATTGATATTTTTATTTAATTTACAAATACCTCCTGTTTTTGTAAATACAAGTGATCAATGATGATGAAAAATCATGTTCACTTAACTGCTTTTGTATATGGTAAATATTACAATAAAATGTATACAATAAATTCAGTTGACAGTAAGGGGTCATTTTGTGTTTGGTGTATCAACTCTATATGTCTGACATTATCAGACCAATAACAATTGGAGTATCATATTAACTAATGACTACCCACCTCAAACACAGTTACTCCTGTTGCTGTGGGTAGAAGTGATTGAATTTGAGACTTGGACACAATTGCCCTACACATTTCAATAGTGACAAAAAAAGTCTTAACTACATGTATATGGGTGGATATTGCCATAAAATGTATAGCATGCAGTACTGAACCCATGTCACATTGATGTATATTTTTGTATTGTTTATGTCACATCTATTTATCTGACAATATCACACCTGCCACAATTGGAGTTTAATATTTGACAACAAGGACTAGCTACTACTCACCTCGTACACATACTACTTACAGGACATAAGGGGCTTATATCTCTCTGATGTATATAGAAAAGGCCTGATTTTTTTTTCCTAAAAAAAAGGCCAGTTGCTTGAAGTTCAAGTGGAAAAGGTTATTGCGAAAAAAAGACAAGACAAACTGGGAAAAATAGAAACAAATAGGAAAAACAGAACGTCATAAAATGTTTTATTTATTACCCAAATATTCAGTTCTTTTACTAATAAAGTTAACTTTTTTATTGAAGTGATGGGGAGTACTGCGTTGGATATGTCAGATCTGTTTGAGACTTATATGGAATTGTCTGGCACTTTTCAGACCCTGTTGAAAGAGCTCGAAGAATTTGCTTTCAAAGGGATTCCTGATGTGCGAGGCTGCAAGTCACAGGATGCACAGATGCTGGAGGAAATGGTCAGTACATAGTAGTTAATATATATGAAACAAAGTCATTGATCTATGTATAGATTCATTAGATCACAAAATTTCCAGATGCCGAAGAAAAAGTGTGAGTACAGAGTATTGAATTAGCCAATTGACTGATTTATTTACGGATTATATTAATTAAGTAATAATTAAAAATAAATTATAGCACTTCAGATTTGTACTTTACTATTTGACAGTATGGGTCAATATTACTAAGTAAGTGTAAGTACCAAGTTAGTGTACCCACCTGTGTAAAAAAATATGTCAAATTTAGCTGCAAGTAGAATCAAATTTAACAGTATTCTGTATAGTGTGTACATGTTGTGTTGAAAATAAGGCTGCGACTGGGTGGTCAGTATTCACGATTGGGATCGACTTGGAAAGATCTTGAGTGCTTTCTGGCCCCCTCGATGGTTGTTAACTACTACAATATATTATATTGTCACCCACTTGGTCCCGTTTTTGAGTATGACAAACCATGACCATACAGCAAAACATCAGAATCCATTTTATATTTGGATGTTTCATGCAATCTTTGTAATTTTATAACAATACAATAAGTGTTGTCTCCCTTCACAACTATATCAATGCAAGGATGTTGTTTCTAGAAATCACCTTATTATTTTATCAAGAAAAAAAATAATGCATAGTTGCATACTAAACAATGCTAAGGCTGCTATGAAACAAATTTGGGTAGCTCTGTTCCCAGGGTGGACTTTTATTAGCACTCGACTTGTCACAGCCGTAGTTGAGGTCCTTAGTGGCCTAGTGGTTAGCAAGTTTGGCATCTAATCATAGGCTGTCACCTCTGTGTGGGTTTGAGTCCCGCAAGTAGCAATGCTGAGGACCTGTCTCAATATGACTCTGGCTGTTAAACGGGACGTAAAACCCAAAACTTCGACTTTGACTTTCACAGCCATAGTTAAAACTTGAAAGGAATGCTGAAGCTCAGATATTTGAAACCTGTTTTAACAGAGTGAAAGTGAGGTGAGCAGTAAAATAGCAGAACAACGACAGAAGCAGTCAGAACTCATACTGCAGCTGAAAACACAGCTAGAAGACCTAGAAACATATGCATATGAGGTATGGAATGACAGGCTCCATTAATATTACTGTATTTATCTCCATAGTTGTATAATTTGCTTGAAAGACGGTCACTCTGATATTATCAAGTGATTATAAAAAAGACACCAACACAACTGTGTAATGTGTATTATGGATGAAGTTTTAACAGGCAAAATACCTGTAGATCTCCTTATAACCATCATGTATATGTTACAGTAAAGTTGTAGAAAGTTGTAATAATTCAATTTTCAACTTCCTGTGATCTCTAGTAGTGATCTTAAAACTTAATGTTTGGATAAAAAATAATTTTATTTGTAGAGATAAACAATATTTCAATTATTTTATGAAGATTTCATTTGCCATTTTTTAGTCAGGTTATTTTTGTGTCAGTTAGGGGCCTGACTTGGGTAAGAAAAGGGAGACATTTGTTCATTTTACAATCTAGGTTTCTGGGCATCTTCATTTTTTTTCATAAACCTTTGGGTCAGTTATAACATAATGAATTTGCAGACCTGTATATCATGACATAGCTGAGCAATAGCTACTTTCAGGTTTTCTCACTGTTAAGTAAATCAGATGTAACTGGAAAACTATTGCATTTAGAGTATTCTGTTTAAATATGTTGTTCACATACTTATGGGTCAGCTATAACATAGTGAAATTGTAAACCTGTAGCTTATGGCATGGCTGAGCAATAGCTACTTTTAGATTTTCACTGTTCAGTTAATCAGTTGTAACTTGAAAACTATTTCATTTACAGTATATTGTTTAATTTTATTAACCTACTTTTAGGTCAACTAAAAAATAGTATAATTGCAGACCTGTAGCTCCTTGCATAGCTGAGTAATAGCTACTTTCAGGTTCTCACTGTTGAGTAAATCAGTTGTAACTCGAAAACTATTGCATTTGCAGTATTTTCTTTAAATATGTTTTAAACCTACTTTCTACACCTTAACAGTTACCTTGTTATTTTCCTTCTGAATACCATTTCCAGGGCACAACTTTTGTGTCCTTTCCTTCTGTCACTTCTTTTCTGAAACTCAAAACACACAGTCAGCTGACACAGTGCCCATTCACGGGCACTGATTGCTTGTTTTGCATAAACCAACTGCATCAGGTAAAGGAAGTAAGGGTATATGGCAGTTGGCAAAAAAAAAGACATATTTTCTCAACAACAAAATTTTAAATTTCTTTCTAAAAAAGGAAAACTATGAAATAATTAAAATTTGTTAGATAAATGAGATATAAAAAAATCTAGTTTCCCTCATGTTATTGATGGGTATAAAAATATATATCAGTAGTTTGTTACCCGTTTTCTAAATTCTGTTCATTTTCTCAACAAAGTGTGACAAAAACAACAGATGACAGTTATGTTAATGTTAGTGGCATTCTTAAAAGTTTATTTTCTTCATTTTAAAACTGGTTATGACTTTAAAAATGACTGGAAGTGGTCATAAGTATTTAAGACCGGTGTTAAATTTAACCACTGCACTTAGTTTTTTCTCCACAATATAGGCTTTGCATTATATGAAAGTTAATAATGCTGTATTTTGTTCCAAAATGTTTTCAACAAACTGAACTTGTGTGTCAACTTTTTGGTCTTTAATAATCTCAACTAATATTTCTCTATTTATATTAGTGTTGTTAAAGCAATACAGGTTTACCATATTTCGTTTTGCTTGGGACTGAAATAGTTACAACTGTTATCAAGTGTTGAGGACCAGTTTTTCAAAAAATCTTTTTATTTATCCACAATACATGGCTCATATTGCTTGACAATATAAGATATGTTGGTAACATTACCAAATATTTAATAAAATAGCTTCATAATAGTTAAATATGATGCCTTTTAGCTTTCGAATGTTTCAAGTTCTCTTTTGCATTTACAGTAACTGTTACGTGTCCCCTCTTTCCTGGGCCCAGGGTACTGAATTTAATTGACTGATTGTACTGTTGTGACTGGGAGTCCCATTTCTAAGTGCCATAAAAGTCCAATTCTAACATGACATGGATGTGTCCACGAATCTGCTTTGCTTTGGTAGTCTGATATCGGTCAGAGGGAGTGGTAATATTGTCCACTAAAAAGTCTGAATCCATGATACTGAAAAAAGGTTTTGTTCTAGCGTATTCCAATAGAAATGAAAACTGTCCAACAGCATGGCAGTTCTAATAAAAAAAACACATTAAAAACTGCAAAAATAAGAGATAAATGTGTAGAATTTTGTCATATTTCATGTTCATCTCAAATATTTACATTGTAGGTTTATAGTTGTCTATAAAATGCCAGTATTGACATACATCTTTCCACATAATTATCGGCAACCCTGTCCCAAAGCAATACATATAGCCAGTATTGATGAACAGTATAAGCACTAGTTCCCCTTATTGCCAAATTTCACACAGACACATACTGTATGTTGCAAATTACACATTTGTTAATGTAAGTCAAATGCTTTGCATCCAACCAAGTCAAAAGTAAATGAGTGATTTACCAGATGTTTTATTAATCTTATGATATAAGTAGGGTGACTAGCACCTCCCCCCCCCCCCCCCCCCCCCCCACCCCCCTAAATGTGTTACAGTGCGATATCATGGGACAAATATAGGGTAAAATGACATACTGTCCATATCTTCTGTGCTTTATTTATTCAGTAGGCTCCAACTTTATTCAGTGAATAACATATGTCACTACATACAGTATTTTTCCAAAATATGGCTCAGGTGTTGAGTATTCTCGAGCACTGTACTTAATTAGACCATTGCCCATGTTGCATGACATTCTTAAAATACTCTTATCCTAAAAATGTTATCAAAAGTAAGGATTTTTAAGGAACAATTCTGACATAATAAAAAAAGAATTTTTCTGAAATTGCTAGATAAGAGGATATTCTATGTATTTTGACATAGATGATATCCGTATGTTTCTCACCAGTTAAGTATGCTAACTCTATTTTTTTTTTTTTTTTTTTTTTTATTGTTGGTGGGGGGGGGGGGTAGGGTGTCCGAGAATGCCTATAAAAATATGAACATTTTGATATAGGATTACTGCAAGACTATTTAAAAAATGAAAATTTTAGTGAATAGATACCCTGGAATTAATGTTTATTAGTTTTTCATTAAACAAGAAAAGTTTGCTCGAAAAATATATTTCCAGGTGATCTCCTTCAGACATTTATTTTAACCAAGCACTTATTTGATACTAGGCAATATTTTAGAAATTTATGACTGTAACAAAATCTAGCTTGCTTTATGTTATTGATTTTCCAAAATGTAAGTCCTCATATGTTTTGCAAAGTCAAACCATCTGTTATTTCTTAGGTTATTATTTTTAAAATATTTATCTTGTGCTTTGAAATTTGAAAACTTATGATCTTTTCAATTAATAAAAATTATTATGAATACAGCCCTTCACTCATTAACAATAAAATTTGAGATGAAAGTGTCTTGAGAAAGGTAAATGAAAATCATTCCGTAAACCAAATTATTTTCTGAAACGAGAATATTGAATCTGAGAAATTGATTTCTCTTTGGCACATGCCAACAAGCAAGTAAAAAAAAAATAAAAAAAAAAATAAAAGACTACTGTATATTGTATTCAGTTTAGGTGACCTCTTTTATCCTAACCGGTGGAAACATTCTTTGCACAAGCTGATTGGCCTTGAGTATTTGCTGCATCAAGATGCAGTGTCTAGTTACAACATGAAAACAGCCAACTAGTTTTAAAAGTTTATCACTAGTTTTTGGATTTCATGACAAACCCAACATGAACCAATTTTCAATTTACAACCTTAGGTATAGCTATACACTACATGTAAGATTGATTTGTACATGACATATATATCTATTCCTGCAAGAAGGCTTTATAATAATCTTTTTGATTTTGCCTAATTGCATTAATAAAATATTGTTTGAAAAGATTGATTTGAAGTTGATTATTTTGAGGTATACATAAGGTCGACATAGTCACTTCCATTGAACGGTGTTTTCTTAATATTTTTCAGACTGGGAATTCCGATCTGCCCACCAGTCAAATGATAGAAAAACAAGGTGCCATCATTGATCAGCTGAAGAACAAATTGGACATGGACCTGGCAAACTTTGACAATCTCACGTGTGTTTTAGCTTTGTGACATAGTTATGGTGTGGCATCCCAGTCATAATAAATAATTTAGTAATAGTTTATGTTATTTAGTGTTTACTTCACACGTTATTACCTTTGTATCAGTAAAATTTTGACACATCGTCAGAACGGTGGAGGAAGCCAACACATACAGTTGGTCAAGGTTCTGTATTGTAAACCAGCAGGAAGCAACTACTAGCTTTCTCACTTGAGTTCAGGCTGGGATTTGAACTCCAACCTCAGAGGTTGAAGGCAAGTATGTTAACACTGCACCACGTTAGCCCACGAGTAATTATATAAGGGTAATAATATATGGATCAGATTTGTGATACCATTGGAGTCAGTGACTCACACTTTCTATCAGTTGAGTATGGTGAAGATACCTCTATACTTTGAAATGCATCATTGTTCTTATTTTACATCATTTTACAGTTTTGGATAAGTGCAAGCAAGTCATTCATAGGATTGAGGCACTCCTAACAGTTTGCAAATATAGTGGCTGATGTAAGGAAATGTATTGAAAATAATTGTCCACTATCTGTGACAATAAGGTAAATTATGTTTTTAAAAGTGTTGGGCGGACAAATCTATCTAGAAATTAGGTCTCATCCATGTTATTTTTTTTAATAGAAATAAACAATGTGGTAAAAACTATTAGGAGTACCTATGTCTTGCTAGTGGAACACCCTGTTCAACTTCAATTTAAATCCATTAAATAAAAAAGAGGTATAGTTGCAATAAATTTTAGTTGTGTTTAATAGAGCGGGCATGTTTGTGTGTGTACAGGCCAGAAGATCTGAGGAAAGCAGTGGATCATGCTATTGGTAGAATTGTGAACCCGGTCAAGGTCAAAGAAAAGATGGTGGAACAACTAAAAACTCAAATCACTGACCTAGAGAGGTTTATCGAGTTTTTACAAGGTATTTACTTGTTGGGATGTTGTTTGTGGAACTTGGATAGTTCGCTCATTGACTGCCCCAAAAATTGAATTTTTGTTTTAATGTCTGAAATTTGAGCTTCCACAAAATGTTTAGAAATCAATGACCAATTCCAAACTATTCCATTTTTCTAGTGTACAGGAAATACATGTATTGTGCCAACAAATTATATGGGCCAACTAAATGAGTTTAACAGGTAAAATCAGAATTCTCAATTTACTTAAATATCTGTAAACACATTTAAACTTGTTCTACTGTTTTGAACACTTAAAAAACCGGGTCTCCTACGTAAATTTAATTTACACTGTTTCTTCTCTTTTAAAAGGAGTAGTTGTAACTTGAACAGTGCTAGAGTTCTAACAACACAAATTTCTGTTTCAGGTGAAGCCCAGTCACCTGGCCCTTTGGGAGACAAACACTGCTCATGTAGAATTCATCAGGTAAGAAGACACATTATATTTGTGTAACAGACATAAGGTAAAAGTGAGTCAATTTAACACAGTATGTGTAACTCCCCACTGTGGTACCTATGTTATTGTCTCCACCCAAATATTGAAATGGGAAATAATGAACTATAGCCAGTGATGCAACACACTTGTTCATAGACAGTTATTCCAGAACCGCTTTGTGGATTTATTTCATAGTTCGTAGGTGTACTTAGACCTGAGGAGAATTTCTTTCATCATGGTTACCTTTTTAAACAATATTTTCAGTAGAGTGACCTCAGATTACTACAACAGGTTACTATATGAAGTTACCGATATCAAGTAATTAGATTACGTTCATATTAGGTATGTTGACATAACTAGACCCCAAACCCTGGGATACCACGTAGTTTAAGGTGGACTTTAAACTTCCAACAAGACTTGACAAAAGCTTCATTTAAATTAGGGCTGTCACCTGAATACTCATTAAAGAGTCACAAAATTAAGAAAAAATGTGTTGAAATATTCACATAAATCTGTTCATTTACAGGGGAAAAAATGACACAATTTTTATGTCATCACTCTGCGGCGTGGGCGTACGCGTCCACGTGAACAACTTCTTCTCCAAAACTACAAGGCCTAGAGACATGCTGTTTTTTTTTAAAAGATACCTTATCTATCGAGGATGAAAAATTGTTCAAGGCATGCAAATCTGTCTGTTCGTCTGTTTGCTAGAGACATTACAAGGGGGGTACCCCCACCAAAAGTGTGAAAATTTCAACTTTTTATCACAATTTTCTCAGTGACTATTGCAGGGATTTCTCTCATATCTTGCATATATGTACTAGGCCAGAGGTAGATTCTCTTGTGTGAGTATGAGACCTGGATCTGTCTTACTTTTTTTTTAATAAATTTTTTTAATAATTTTTAATGCATTAAAATTCATGAAATCATGCACTAAATCACTTATAACTTCAAAAGTGTTGCATTTACAGCATTTTGTGAAAATATGTTGTTCAGCTACTTTTTTCATAGCTACAATATGGTAAGTTGGGTGTCTGTCTCAATAGCTAAGTGAGTAATAGCTACTTTTGGGCTTTTCAGTAACTTCCATTATGAGTAAAATCACTTGTAACTTAAAAACTATTGCATTTAGAGAATTTCGTATAAATATGTTATTCAGCTACTTTTGGGCCAGCTATAACATAGTGAAATTTCAGACCTGTAGCTCATGGCATAGCTGAGTAATAGCTACTTTTAGGTTATCACTGTTGAGTAAATCGCTTATAACTTGAAAACTATTGCATTTAGAGAATTTCGTATAAATATGTTATTCAGCTACTTTTGGGTCAGCTATAACATAGTAAAATTTCAGACCTGTAGCTCATGGCATAGCTGAGTAATAGCTACTTTTAGGTTATCACTGTTGAGTAAATCACTTATAAGTTGAAAAGTGTTGGATTTAGAGCATTTTGTTAAAATATGTTATTCAGCTACTTTTTTCATAGCTACAATATGGTGAGTAAGTTGGGTGTCTGTCTCAATAGCTAAGTGAGTAATAGCTACTTTTGGGCTTTTCAGTAACTTCCATTATGAGTAAAATCACTTGTAACTTAAAAACTATTGCATTTAGAGAATTTCGTATAAATATGTTATTCAGCTACTTTTGGGCCAGCTATAACATAGTGAAATTTCAGACCTGTAGCTCATGGCATAGCTGAGTAATAGCTACTTTTAGGTTATCACTGTTGAGTAAATCGCTTATAACTTGAAAACTATTGCATTTAGAGTATTTTGTTTCATATGTTATTCACCTATTTTGGGGTCAGCTATAACATAGTGAAGTTTCAGACCTGTGGCTCATTTCATAGCTGAGTAATAGCTACTTTGAAGTTCTCACTGTTGAGTAAATCAGTTATAATTGGAAAACTATTGCATTTACAGAAATTTGTGCAAATATGTTATTCAGCTACTTTTGGGTCAGCTATAACATAGTGAAATTATAGACCTATAGCTCATGGCACAACTGAGCAATAGCTATTCTCAGGTACTGACTGTTGAGTAAATCAGCTATAACTTGAAAAATATTGCATTTGGAGTATTTTGTTAAAATATATTGTTCACCTACTTTTGGGTCAGCTATAACATAGTGAAATTACAGACCTATAGCTCATGGCATAGCGGAGCAATAGCTATTTTCAGGTTCTCACTATTGAGTAAATCAGTTGTAGCTTGAAAACTATTGCATTTACAGTAGTTTGCTTAAATATGTTGTTCACCTACTTTTGGGTTAACTATAACATAGTAAAATTTCAGACATGTAGCTCATTGCATAGCTGAGTAATAGTTCCTTTGAGGTTCTCACTGTTGAGTAAATCAGTTGTAACTTGAAAACTATTACATTTAGAGTAATTTGTTAAATATGTTATTCACAGAATTTTTGGTCAGCTATAACATAGTGAAATTGCAGACCTCTATGTCATGGCATAGCTGAGCAATAGCTACTTTCAGGTTCTCACTGTTGAGTAAATCATTGGATCCACTGGATAGCCGCAGTGTGTAGAGAGAGATTTCACCATTACTGCTCTGATGAAAAAAAATATTATAGCTAGCTTTCTTAAGTTTGCATTATATATTAATAACCATAAAATGTTGTCTGGGAATATTTTTGGCCTCATTTTGAGAAACAAGATGGCCGCCGCAGGTGTTTTTTGTCAGTCATGAAAAGTGCTTATATCTCCCTTATTATTGATCCTAGAGGTTTGGGATGATAAACCAACCTGTAGGAAATCATGGGGTGGGAATCTTTTGGTGTGGTCAGATTTGACCTTCAATGACCCCTCCTTCAAGGTCAAACAAGGATAGCCAAACTTAAAAGTGCTTATAACTCGCTTATTATTGGTCCCAGAGGTTTGGGATGGTAAACAGACAGGAAATCATGGGCTGTGAATCTGTTGATATGGTCCGATTTGACCTTGGAACCCTCCTTCAAGGTCAAATGAGGATAGCGAAAATTGAAAGTGCCTACAACTCGCTTATTATTGGTGACAGAGGAAATCATTGGCTCGGAATCTTTTGGTATGGTCAGATTTGACCTTTGGACCCCTCCTTCAAGGTCAAATGAGGACAGCCAAGCTTAAAAGTGCTTATAACTCATTTATAATTGGTCCTAGAGGTTTGGAATGGTAAACCATAGGAAATCATGGGCTGGGAATGTATTTGTGTGGTTAGATTTGACCTTGGACCCCTTCTTCAAGGTCGAACGAGGATATTGCATTTGTAGTATTTCTTTAAATATGTTTTAACCTATTTTTTACACTTAAACAATTACCTTGTTATTTTCCTTCATAATACATTTACAGGGCACAACTTTTTTATCCTTTTCTTCTGTCAGCTTCGGAATTTCTTTCGAACTTGCTGTTCAGTTACCATTTACTGTATTTCTGTACAGCCCTTTTCCTGATAATTATTCTGTCCTCTAATCACCTTCACAAATCAAAAACACTCAGTCAGCTGACACAGTGCCCGTTCACGGGCACTCTCCTCTTGTTTTTTATTTATCACTGAAAAGGGTACTGGTGAAAGGGTAGAGTCAATGGTGAAAAAGTACTCTAGAACAAAACTTACATTACATTAGATTGATGTGTCTGACGTCTGTCTGTCCGTCCATATTTTCGTTTCCGGACTCTAACTTGAAAACGCTTTGTCCAATCGTATTCAAACTTCACAGGGAGATAGATCACCATAGCTAGGTTGCTTTAAAAATTGGTGTAATTCTGTCCGTTTGTTTGTCTGTTTTTTGTCCATTTGTCTGTCCGTAAACATTTTCGTTTCCGGACTCTAACTCAAAAGGTTTTGTCCAATCAAATTCATACTTGACAGGGAGATAGATCACCATCATAGCTTGGTTGCTTTCGAAATTGGTGTAATTCTGTGTGTTCGTTTGTCCATTTTTTGGCCGCTTATCCGTCAACATTTTCGTTTCCAGACTGTAACTCGAAAATGCTTTGTCCAATTGAATTCAAACTTGACAGGGAGATAGATCACCATCATAGCTAGGTTTCTTTCGAAATTGGTGTTATTCTATATGTTTGTTTGTCCATTTTTTGTTCATTTGTCTGTCCATCCACATTTTTGTTTCTGGACTCTAACTCAAAAATGCTTTGTCCAATCAAATTCAAACTTGACAGGGGGATAGATCACCATCATAGCTAAGTTCCTTTGAAATATGTGTAATTCTGTCCGTTCGTTTGTCCGTTTTTTGTCCGTTTGTCTGTCGGTCAACATTTTTGTTTCCGGACTCTAACTCGAAAATGCTTTGTCCAATCGAATTCAAACATGACAGGGAGATAGATTACCATCATAGCTAGGTTTCTTTCGAAATTGGTGTTATTCTGTGTGTTCGTTTGTCCGTTTTTTGTCCATTTGTCTGTCCATCAACATTTCCGTTTCCGAACTCTAAGTTAAACTCGAAAACGCTTTATCCAAACGAATTCAAACTTGACAGGGAGATAGATCACCATCATAGCTAAGTCGCTTTTGAAATTGGTGTATTTCCGTCTGTTTGTTTGTCCGTTTATAGTGTAGATACAATTATGTAACATAGATTACAAGTTTTACATTTCTTAGCGCGTCTAATACATTCACCTAAACTGGGTAACCTAACATTTCTTTCCTTTTTCTAAATTTAATTACAGCAGTCGCTAACCTTATTGCTGCCTGTGCAACCCACCTATTGTGGCATTTCTGACCCTCTTGTTTATTGTATCCACCAGAGACATCTGGTGGATACTTTGGTTTAGCGTTCGCTACGCCCCCGCCGCAGCACGTAGAGAGATTTTCGGCGTTAACACTCTCAGGGGAAAACTACATCAGCTAGGTTCACCAAATTTGCAGGATATCTTCATTGGGGGGTAAGCTTCTCTGGGAAGGAAATTATCCTCATTCTGAAAAACAAGATGGCCGTTGTGGGCGTTTCTTTGAAAATTATCTACATTTTTCTTCTGACTGTTTCTCATAGGTAGAAGGTTGAATCTCTTCATAGGTGATATGTATAACAGATATATATGTCCTCTACAACCTTGCAGACATTTGACCTTGAAGTTCTTAATTCAAGGTCATCCACGCAGTGCCAAAGTAACCCACATAGCGGACTTTAAAAGTGCTTATATCTCCTTTATTATTGGTCCTAGAGGTTTGCAATGTGAAACCAACCTATAGGAAATCATGTGCTGCAAATCCTTTGATGTGGTCAGCCTATAGGAAATCATAAGCTGGGAATCTTTTGATGTGGTCAGATTTGACCTTGGACCCCTCCTTCAAGGTCATACGAGGATAGCTAAATGTAAAAGTGCTCATAACTTGCTTATTATTGGTCCTAGAGGTTTGCAATGTGTAACCACTTTATAGGAAATCATGGGCTGGGAATCTTCTGATGTGGTCAGGTTTGACCCTGAGCCCCTCTTTCAAGGTCAGACGAGGACAGCCAAATGTAAAAGAGCTTATGACTCGTTCATTATTGATCCTAGAGGTTTGCAATGTGAAATCAACTTGCAGGATATTGTGGGCTGGGAATCTTCTGATGTCAGATTTGACCTTTGGCCCCTCCTTCAAGGTCATACGATGGTTCACTGGCTTGGGTGAGTTGTCTTTCCATTGGATACAGATTTGCATCGGTTCTCTGATGCGTAGGTCTAGTTTATTATTGTATCCTCAATTTGCAAAATATATTCTGATGAATGTGTTGCGTTTTTTTCACCAATCAGGATGGGCGAGCCGTTCGGAATGGAAATCCACGCACCAGGACAGATTCTGAGTCACATAAGGTGAGAAGAAATTGAATAACATATTCTTTTTTTTTTTAAGAGCGAGCTCTAGTGCGGCTCTCGCTTCTAAAAAGCACTTATAGTGTACTACTCGTGTCTCTGATGGCTTTGCGGCCCCGCATGGGGACCAAAAGTCTTTTCAGCCTTGCATGTTAAACTTTTTATTGTTATTATCAATGTGGATGTTGCAGTTTCAAATTAAGTAGAGTTTACTCTGCACAGTACATGTACTTGTTTTTGTGTATATTATCAATGATCTTTTTCCACCATGTTTCACTTTTCTCAGACATTTCGGGAACAGACACTTGACATGATGAAGAAGACCCTGACAGTCTTGCAGATCTTTGCAATCTCACAGTTTGGATGTGGAGGCCGAGAATTTCAGAAAAATGTACTCAAAAGAACCACTAAAGGAAACCACTGGGGGTTAGTGCACTGTGACTTCCAATTTCATATAATAACAATAGTATAAAATCTAATAAATGTACCTTTCCATGTATGTCACTCTCAGACCACCATTTTGTAAACTACAGATTATCCCATAATTTTGAAAGAATAAAAAAATTTTTTTGAGTTTCCTTTGATTTCCTTTTGCGACTACATTAGGCATGTATTCAGCCATAATGCAAAATTTGCACAAATTTTAATTGGCAGTAACAAATTTTAAAAATCTGAGCCAAATTTCAAAAACTTTGGCAAATTACACAATTCCTACTCTATATTAATGCATAATATCTTTCAGAGACTTAAGTTTCCATGTTTTCTGTATTTATCTCTGTTGTGCATTTCAGAGACCTGCGTGCAAAGTTAGAGGTTCACATTGATAATGTG
The DNA here is from genome assembly GCA_964017235.1 of Sabellastarte sp. h YS-2021. Classification (NCBI taxonomy): domain Eukaryota; kingdom Metazoa; phylum Annelida; class Polychaeta; order Sabellida; family Sabellidae; genus Sabellastarte; species Sabellastarte sp. h YS-2021. The sequence goes on along the minus strand of OZ024934.1, from coordinate 78,485,755 downwards.
ATCAGGTTACAGAAGGAGGCCGCTGAGCAGGGAGTACCCGAAGACAGCGACTATACCAGCGACTCTGAAGATGTAAGTGTGTTTCCATTACTGTCCCCCTGTTGGATTTTCTATTTATATCTAAGTTGCAGATGAAGCTCATTTCAACTAAGGTTCAGTCACATATATTAAGTAGTGACAATAGGCAACATCTAATATACTGCTTGGCAGGTGCATTATCTTTCCCACAAGGGGAAACTCAGTCTGCAAATTTTGCAAAGGAATTAACAAAAGGGATAGTCAAAGCATGATCTAGGTCAGTAATCCAGGGTCATTAGTGAACCGAGAAAGGAATACTAATTGGGAAAGCTTGAGTTGAAAAAGTAAGCTGAAGATTTTTCCACAATTATGTACTGAGGGGCTAGTACTTCTGTAGAAAGGAATAGTGCTCCGGAAGGTCGGTGCATAATGGCTGAAGTATTGGAAAAATGTTTGTGTGAGTCAAAAGAGGGAACCTGAAGGATCCTAAATTTAGGTCAGGCACGTTTAGTATTTCTGGATGAAGTGTATGGAAGGACTTTTTGACTGAGGTATGCTGGGTGGCTATGCTTTAGATTTCACAAGTATCCTTTTAATATGGGATTTGAATAGTTATGTAGATCTACCAAATAAGTGTCGCACATTCTATGAAAAATTGTCACAAATTCAGAAAATTACAACAGAATAGTAATGAAAATTACCCGTACAGATGTCAGAATTTTTTTCAATGAAAGTCAAACCAATCCAAGTCAAACTCTGGGGCAGCATTTACAAAGGAGGATCAATCTGAGGCCAAAAATTAGATTAAATCTTATCAAAAATGGCTGAGCTAACCTATGACTTAAATTGGCATTCACAAAGTTAAGCTGATATTTTGGATGAAGTCATAAGATTTAACCATATTAAATCCAAAATTTAAACCACCTTACAGGCTAGATCAAAGTTAATCCAAAAATTGAGCCAAATGTTGGCTTAGCTTCTTTGTCAAAAGTTGAGCCAAATCTTAGCTTAGCTTCTTTGTCAAAAGTTGAGCCAAATGTTAGCTTAGCTTCTTTATCAAAAGTTGAGCCAAATGTTAGCTTAGCTTCTTACCAAAAGTTGAGCCAAATGTTAGCTTCGTTATCAATACAGACATCATCCTGATCCATTTTTAGTTCAAGTTGAGGTAACATTTGGCTCATCTTGAGATGTATCCCTTTTGTAAATACACAGTCCCTGATAAACAGAATTGTCTTTTAACCCTTGTAGTGCTAAACACAGATAGATCCCACTTTTAAAGATGTGTCTCTGAAACTCAAAGTAGGATATATGCATCCTTGAACTGCTATTATCTGAAGTCAAAGGAAATATTTTAAAACTTGACAGGTGGAACAATAAACTGTTACTCCTTAAACAGCGCTTGTTACTCTGTTAAATTTGCTGCATTGTATGTCAGTATTGCGTAAAAATTGTTTCCAGTCCCTATAGATTCACCTTCAAGGGGAAAATTTCTTTTTGATATAAAAATCCTGTTAAATTCCACTTTTGGTTTGAAAGAGGTGTTATCTTCCAGAGTAAACAACTTGACAGTGAAACTTTATGTAAGTCTACAAAGGTATATATACTTAAAATATACATTAACATATATGGTACTAGACATGATCTCCAAGGATATTTACTGTAGAACCACATTTAAGAGATAAATGAGCGATTTCATTATCCCTTTAAACCATCAGCTTTAAGAGGGTCTTGTATTTATAAAACATTCCTTTTTTCAGGCGCCCGTTTTCCAGTGTAATCAGGAACTTACCACAGCTGTGAGAAAAGAGCTTGCAGTCACTCTCAAAGACTTGTTACAGCACGGCCTCATGGAAGTAGGCCAAAGTTCTAGCCTGGTGCCCTTTGGCTGCTTCCCAACACGCTCCCACAGCCACAGAAGTAGTCCCAAAATGATGCACATGTGGGATTTGTTCCTCAAGTATTACGAGATGAAGGTGCGCATGTTTTTGCTTCCATTTATATGAAGCAATAATAGAGGGGTAAACGATACAGACAAAATATAATGCACCAAAAATATACGTAAAAAATATTTATAATAATATAATAATATTAAACCAGTTTTTATAACAGAAATAAAGTCCTCAGGTAAGTACTTTATTACCTCTATGAAAGAACAGAACTTCCATAATAATAATAATAATGGAGTCCTGCTACAATGCTTGCCATTATCCGCCGGAAGTACCATCCTTTTATAAAGGTCATAAAGTACCTGTCCCAGTACTTTATTTCTACATTGGAGGATATTTATCCATTTTGCACTATACAAATGATTCTGTATATGCCTGCATTATATTGTTAGTGTTTCACTTTTATGGATTCAGCTTCACATTATTTAATGCAGTAGTTGATTTCATTATTGTTTGAATAATTTATAGTACTTTATTTTATGTTAGAGTAAGAAATCTAAAATTCGCCAGGAATCTAAAATTCGCCACCTCTAAAACCTTAGTTAATTTTATGAAGAAAATGATGTTTTTGTCTAAAAATTGGTATTTTTCAGTTCAAAAAACCCTAATTTACTATACATTCAACAAATCTCACCACAATTCATTTATTTTATTAGTATTTTCACATGTGGCGAATTTCAGATATATGGCGAATTTTAGATTTCTTACTCTATACTGTGTGTATTTTTTTCCAGCATGGTAAGGAGTACAATGAAATGCCAGCCAGAAAACTCTCCCAGTCTTTCAGTTTAGAAATGGTGGGAGGTAAAGCCATAACTGTCAAACAGGTATGTGATATCACTTAACACTGTACTGTATTTCTACAAAACATTGACAGTTGTCAAAACTCTGTGTAGTTTACTTTGGAGGTCTCTTGATTTAAGTAAGTAAATAAGTAAGTACCGAAATTGATGTGAACATCCTAAGGTGCTGATGTCCAAAAAGAAGTAGTCCAGATCCAAAAAGGAGGTCAGTGTCCATATTAGCGCCCGATAGGAGAGACAGGCTATGATGGAGGATAGGCTATCTGAAAAGATACGTTTTCAACTGTTTTCTGAATCCAGAGATACATTCCACAGTTCTAATGGGTTGAGGGAGCTTGTTGCACTATGTGGATGTAGTTGTGGGGGCATCACTGTCAAACAGGTTTTGTGAGTCATTAATGCAGTATAAGTACTTTATATTTGAAAAAAGTTAAGGCTGAGTAATACCCATATACCAGTTACTTTATACCTGAAAAAAAAATCACATTAGTTGGTACTGTATACCATTGACTTTGGGCTGTTGTCACAAAAATTGTTGAAATTATTGTTAGTTTTAGAAAAAAATTTTCATTTAAAGACCAATTCAAATCATGTTCCAAACAGTTAATTTTCTGAAAATACATGTGCATTTACTAAAACTGAAACAGAACATTTAAATGGCATTTTGAACCCTCAGACATTTATTTGTTTTGTGACAATATTTTAGAAATTTTTAAATGCTTCTTGGAATTCCAGATATGATACAAAGAAACCTTTGACATGCATCTGTCAAATAGTTTATTAAAAACTTTTCCGATTTGTTTACTAACAAATATAAACACTGTATGATGACCCAGATATTGGCTGTCAGGTGTCTATTAAAAAGAGTTATAATTAAGAAATCTAATATTCGCCACATATCTGAAATTCGCCACATGTGAAAATACTAATAAATGAAATGAATTGTGGTGAGATTTGTTGAATGTATAGTAAATTAAGGCTTTTTATTGCGTTAATACATCCTATCCAATGGACAAATGCTTATCCGGTCGGCACGGACCGGCCCGCCAAACGTCAGAAAAAGACGTCCTGTGTCTCCACCGGCCAAGCCGGTCCAGTACTGTGCACTCGCCAGGTGGCGTGTAGTACTTCCTTCCTGTCTAGACAGAGTGACGTCATAGCATCTTTTTCGTTTGGCGCATGTGCTGTGTACACGAATTTTTTTTTTTCAGTGAACTTATTTCTATTTTGTTCATCAATATTATTCAGAGTGTGTTTTTATAACTTTGTAATTTTGTGCAAGAGGTATTATAGATCATTTTGGTGTAAATTTCAATTCGGATCATCATGTCTTCGCCCAGTCAGAAGCATGGAAGTTGTGGACACATAATGGCTAGCTTTGATAGCCATAATTTCTGCGCACGTTGCAGGGAGAAGGGTAAGGGCACAGATCCGTGTATTAATAAAAATGACTGTAACTCTTGCAATTTGCTCACGGAAGAACAACGTTTACAGTTGTCTACGCCTTCGTATAGGCTCAAAAAGGAAAAGAGGGATCTTAAGAAATCTGATACACCCAAACAGGACTCATCCAGTTCCTCTCTCATAGACCCGTACTCTGTTACGGTAGTGGGAGCTGTGGACGCCCAAGGGATCTTACAGTCCCCTGGTTCGAGTTCAGGAAAAGCACAGAAAACTGATTCCTCATCAAAACCAAAGGATTTAAAACCTAAAGCAGAAACGCCTTCTAAATCGACTTCTAAGTCTCACAAGTCTTCAGTTGATTCCAAGATCGACGACCTGGACCAAAAGTGGGCCGACAGATTTAATAGATTAGAAGCTCTGCTTTTAGCCAAGACTCTGGATAAACCAGACCCAGCTTTTACCTCTGTCAAGGTCGCTCCTACACACTCGCCTCCGGCTAGCTCAGCCATATCAGATAAACCCTTCATTAGACCTTCCGGTTCTGCTTCAGGGACAGATGCTTCAGGTACCGACCTCGCTTCTCAGAGTCAGGTTACCGACCAGTCTGTCAGACCGGACACACTTCAACACACTTCAGATTTGACTGGTTCCTTACAGACTGTTTCCAAGTCGACCAGCAAGTCGCAAAAGAGTAGATCTTCTACCGACCGACTAGCAGATCAGGCTGGTACTGCATCCCCAACTCCTCAGCAAGTACCTAGCAGGTCATCATCGGTTCCGGCCAGAAGACTCAGCACTTCCTCTATGGATACTGACACCGACACCGACCTTTCTGATCGCCCCCCTGTGGACATTTTTGTCGAAGAGGGAGAACTATCAGATCAGGAACTTGAAGCCGCTTCTGCCGACCCCGACCAAACCCTCTCCGAAGAGCAAACATACAGGGAGACCATGAGTGGTATTAGGTCTTTCATGGGGTGGACCCACATTCCTGAAGTGGATACGGCAGCGTCAACCGCGGATGACAACCCCTTTGCGGGTCCCAAATCACAGCCTTCAGGGAAGGTCTCAGTTTCAATGCCAACCGACGAGTGGCTCTGTAGTAAGATGGGTAAACTTAATCTGACTCTTACGGAGGGTTACCCGTCGCGAAGTTCAGAGGCTGGGGGTCTTCTCAAGGACCAATTTGTGCGTCCGCCCAGATCACAAGCTAAGTGGTATAGCTTTACACCAAATCAAGAGAAGCCCGGACAGGATACCGGCAAGACTGTTTCCACTTGGTCTACTGACGCTTCCAAGATAAACAGTACCTACAGCCGCATAGCCAAGGCAGCTGGCATTGCATCTACTCCACCAGCCTCACATCAAATCTCTCAAGATAACCTACGCAGGTGGGAGAAGTCTGCCCGCGAAGCCTCTACCATTTGCAACCAAGCGGCAGCCTTCAACCGGTGTCTTTACAAAGTTCAAGACTCTATGCAAGCTCAACTGAAAGTGATTAAAACAGACTTTAGTAAAGGAAAGTCGTCCTCAAAAGTTTCACAGGCTGCTGATGAGTTACAGTTCCTGATGAACTTCAACTCTAGCATTACCCAGTCTATGGCCAAGACGTTAGAGCACCTCACGGACTTTGTTTTTGTTACTGTTGCTAATACCACCCTGGCCAGACGAGATTCTTATCTGTCTCACCTCAAGTTGGGAATCAAACCGGACACCTTTGCTGCCCTGCGTACAGGACCACTTCATATTCCTACACTGTTCCCAGATTCAGCACTTAAGCAGGCAGAACAAGATATCGCCAACTTCGAAAGCAAGGGACAACCCCAGTCTGGGAAGAAAGGTCGCTTTCACCCTTATGAGCGTCAGGACAAGCGTTCAGATTTCAGAAAGCCAGACCGCCCTGCTTGGAAGAATATTGGGAACAGGGGACAGCACAAGAGGGGTAAGGCCAAAGCCTCCTACTACTCATCGCGACCAGCCAAGGGCCAGCAGTCCTATAAATGACAATCATTGTGTAAAGGGCTTACAGGAAGGACTGCTGGCCGGGAGCAAGACTGTGTCACAGGAACTGTTAACAGACTCTGTAAATTATGGTGTTGTAAAAGCTGTACATTCTGCGCCCGGGCCTTCACAAAAGAAAGAAGTAAGCCCCGGGTTGGCAGCCTGTCAAAAATCAAAGAGTCACAAATTAAAGTATGTGAACAGTGCTTCTTGTGTCATTTCATTCTCTTGTGTTCAGTCTGTAACAAATGTCCCAAATGCTGTGCAAAATCCACCTGTAGGGGCCCGTCTCCAAAACTTTTGGCAAACTTGGCTAGGTCTAGGGGCCAGTCCGGCAGTGGTTCAAATCTTGAGGGAGGGTTACACCCTCCCCTTCCGGACCCGACCAAATCTCACAAGGTTCCCTACAGTCGTAAGCTGTTATGTCAATCCCCACAGGAACAGCTACCTGTTGGAGGCATTACATCAGCTTATGGCCAAACATGCAATAGAACTGGTCCGCAACCAAACATCCCTGGGGTTTTTCAACCGACTCTTCCTAGTCCCAAAACCCAACAACAAATGGAGGCCAATACTGGATCTGAGCAAACTAAATATTTTCCTCAAGGTGGGAAAATTCAAAATGGAGACACCAGAAACCATCAGAACATCCCTCCAAAAACGGGAGTGGGTCACCTCGGTGGACTTCAAGGACGCCTACTTCCACATACCAATACAGGAACAATCCAGGAAGTACCTCCGTTTTCATATTCAGGGCCGGACTTACCAATTCAAAGCTCTGCCTTTTGGTCTGTCCACAGCGCCCATGGAGTTCACTGTGTTAGCAAAGGAAGTGAAACTGATGGCTATGCACAAGGGTATAAGGATCCACCAGTACCTAGACGACTGGTTGGTGAGAGCCGGATCCCAACAAGTTTGTCTCCACCACACCCAGACTCTAGTCAAAATGTGCCACGAACTCGGCTGGCTGGTAAATATGGAGAAATCAGAACTGGAACCCAAACAGATTTTCGATTTCGTAGGTTACCAGTTCGACCTCCGAACCGGCCGGGTCAGACCGACCATGGACCGGTGGCAAAACCTTCAGGTCAAAATACAAGCACTATTGCTGCTGCCGGCCTGTCCGGTCCGTCAGTTTATGTCACTGATAGGTTTACTAACAGCCACAGAAAAACAGGTTCACCTCGGCCGACTACACATGAGACCCATACAGTGGCATCTCAAAAACAACTGGAGGGTCCCAGAATCTTTAGAAAAGATCATCCCTCTACCCAGGTCCCTGCACCCTCATCTGCAATGGTGGTTAGACGAAAGCAATGTGCTACAAGGCCAACCATTACACCCAGTAGAACATGCTCTACAGATCTTTACAGACGCATCAAAAGAAGGGTGGGGCGCTCACTTAAACGAGCTCACTGCAAGGGGCTCTTGGTCGGTTCCGGAAAGCAAACTGCACATAAACTATCTAGAGTTAAAAGCAGTCTTTCTAGCTCTCAAAGAGTTCCAAGAACTATGTACAAGCAAGATAGTTCTAGTGGCATCCGACAACACTACGGTAGTGGCTTATATAAACAAAGAAGGAGGTATGAGGTCGGGCCCTCTATGTGCCCTACTGTGGAGGATCCTGACCTGGTGTTCCCAGAAACAAGTGACGTTAAAAGCCCGTCACATTCCGGGCCATCTGAATGTGATAGCAGACAAGCTATCCAGACTAGGTCAGACCATACAGACAGAGTGGTCCCTCCTCCTGGAGGTATTTTTAAGCATATGCAAGAAGTGGCACCAGCCTCAAGTAGATCTGTTTGCCACAAGATTCAACCACAAACTTCCTCAGTTTGTCTCTCCAGTCCCGGACCCCCTGGCTGTAGCAGTGGATGCTCTCACTCTGCCATGGGAGGACCTGGATGCATATGCCTTTCCACCGACCTCCATCTTGGGCAAAGTAGTGGAGAAGCTACTGGACTCCCGGTACCAGAGAGTTATTCTGATTGCCCCCGGGTGGCCCAACATGCCCTGGTTCTGGGACTTGGTGGCCATGTCCAGTCAAATTCCCCTCAGCCTACCAAACCTGCCCAATCTCTTGACACAGCCGTTCAACCAGATCCCTCACAGGAATCTGACAAACCTGAATCTCCATGCATGGCTCCTAGAGCCACAGCAATCAAGGAACAGGGTTTCTCTAAGGCAGTGGCAGCAAGAATTGAGGCTCCTCAAAGAAAATCAACCAGATCAGTCTATGAGGCAAAGTGGACCATTTTTACAAAGTGGTGCATCACTAATCAGGTGGACTTCGGGTCACCACCTATAAAGTCAGTGGCTGACTTCCTTCTATACCTCTTTGAGGTCAAGAAACTTCAGCCCAGCACCATTGATGGATACAGGTCTGCCATTGCTGATAAACTGGGTAACACCACAGTCAATATCAGCAAAGATGATAATCTCACCCGTCTCTTAGATAGTTTTCACAGAGACAGACCCAAAGGGCGGAGGGGTATACCCTCCTGGAACCTTTCTCTGGTCTTACACCAGTTAACAAAGGCTCCCTTTGAACCTCTTAAGGAAGCTTCAATGAAACATCTGACCTTCAAAACTGTCTTCCTTTTGGCCCTGGGTTCTGGCAAGAAAAGAAGTGAGATACATGCATGGCAGCATAAGAACATCAGACACCAGTCGGACTGGTCTAAGGTGTCCCTGTTTCCGTCCCCCAGCTTTCTTTCCAAGAACCAGCTGGCCAAAGAGGGCCCGGAGAGTGTAGCCCCAGTGGTCATACCAGCCCTGGCTCCTACTCTGGATAGATCCCTCAAGTCTGACAGAACTCTTTGTCCGGTTCGAGCCTTGCGCTACTATTTGGACAGGACTTCAGACTTTAGGCAGGGCAAGGAGTTAGTTTTTGTCTCCTTCAAGAAAGGTTTCGACAAGGACATCTCACCTGCCACTATCTCCTCATGGATCAAACAGACTGTGATCCTATGCTATGAGCTCTCCGACCAACAGGCCCACACCCTACATCAAGTCAAGGCTCATGATGTAAGGGCCTTTGCTGCTTCTAAGGCCTTCCAGTCGGGAGTTTCCTTGGAGCAGATCCTAGCAGCCTGCCACTGGAAATCTCATAATACCTTCACTCAATTCTATCTGAAGGATGTGGCCTGGGCTGATTCAGAGCTCTACCATCTCGGTCCAGTTGTGGCTGCTCAGCAGATCCACCAAGGGACTAGTACCTAGAGGAGACCTGTACATTTGTAATTAGTAGTACATTTTTGTATATATTGCACATATAGTTATTAAAAAAAAAAAAAAAAAATCTGGATGTACTTCCTTCGGGAGAATTTCTCTATGGGACTGAACTCATCCCTCTCTTCCCCTACCTCAGAGCAGGTCTGTTAAAAAAGGGGGAGGGGGGGGCAAGGTCGACTGACGGTTCAATACCTGGTAACCGGATGATGATATTCGACCTTAGCCTTAAGGGTTATCGACCTCAGGTCTTCCCAGGCTTTAAAGGAGACTGATCATTATTTTTGCTATGAGTTCGAACCTAGTCCCTAGTAACTTACCCGCCGACCAAGCGGTAGTTATTCAGCATTTGTCCATTGGATAGGATGTATTAACGCAATACAATTGCAAATTTAATAGGTAAATTAAATTTTTATAAGTTAATACCCTATCCAATGGACACACAAGACCCTCCCACCGACCCCGCTATCAGTCTACTAGGGGTCTACTAGGTTTAGACACGAAAAAGATGCTATGACGTCACTCTGTCTAGACAGGAAGGAAGTACTACACGCCACCTGGCGAGTGCACAGTACTGGACCGGCTTGGCCGGTGGAGACACAGGACGTCTTTTTCTGACGTTTGGCGGGCCGGTCCGCGCCGACCGGATAAGCATTTGTCCATTGGATAGGGTATTAACTTATAAAAATTTAATTTACCTATTAAATTTGCAATTTTGAACTGAAAAATACCAATTTTTAGACAAAAACATCATTTTCTTCATAAAATTAACTAAGGTTTTAGAGGTGGCGAATTTTAGATTCCTGGCGAATTTTAGATTTCTTACTCTAATGCTTTTCAGACACTGCTGAGTGCAATAGAAGAGGTCACCAGTTCTCATGTGCCACTGAAGAGAAGTGAAGACTCCCAGTTCAAAGCTTTTGTGTGTCTGGCTTTAAAGTAAGTCTGATTTACTCTGATAATCCCAGTTTTATTACGTTAATACATCCTATCCAATGGACAATTGCTATACCGGTCGGCATTATATACAGGACGTCTTTTTCTGGCGTTTGGCGGGACCGGTCGTGCCGACCGGTATAGCAATTGTCCATTGGATAGGGTATTAACTTATAAAAATTTAATTTACTTATTAAATTTGCAATATTATACAGTTTAATCACTTCATGTAGAAATCTTTTTACTAGAATTGCACACCAGGGGTTCTGTACACAAAAGGAATTGGCAAAAAGATAAATGAAAAATTGGGTTAAGTAAAGATTTTTACAGTAAACATTGTTTATGTGAGTCTGTATTTTGATGTGCAAAGAATGTCTGTTGTTTGGGGTGTTTAAAGTGCAGCATTTTGATAGCTAGTAGATTGGACACTGATTGGACAGGGTTTGTCACCATCAATGACAGTTGCACAACAGGTCTACAAGCATTGGTCACCGGGAAGCAACCTCCATTAATATACCTGGGGGCAACCCCACAAAATAAAAATGAAAAGATGTAAAACAACAATGAAATTCATGTTATCTCCTAGCACATTCTTGTACCAGTAATATAGAACTAGCCCAAAAATTGTTAAAAGTTGTAAAATATTTTCATTGTACATACATTATTATCTTATATATTTATACCTCTGATTCGGACACTTCAGTTATAATTAACTGTACCAGATGAAGACTATTCCGGTCATGGTCTCATGTTGCTCATTTGGTATGGTATTGGACTCATAATCCAAGGATTGTGGGTTCAATCCCCACTGATGCCAACTGTTTCATGTGGGATAACATCCTTGGGTAAGTTGTTAACCTGGACTGTGCCTCTCTCCACCCAGGGGAAAATAGGAGTACCCAGCCTCAAGGGATACTGGCTTCTGCACCTTTCATGGCAGCAATAGGGATGGTTACCAAGGCTAGCTATTCTTGCTGGGGGTAATACTGTATAAAGCGCTTTGAGCTAATGATAGAGAAGGCGCTATGTAAGAGCCCAGTATTGTTATATATTGTTATTATCATCTCTATTTTTATAGTTAACTTTACCAGATGAAGACTTTTCTGGTCATATTTTCAGTAAGAATTGTCTGGTCAAGTGGCTGAGGGTGATTCTGAGAACGTCCAACCTGGTGGAATATTACTACCAGCCCTGGAGTTATGTGGTTAAAACTGGTAAGTTTATATGTCCAATATAAGTCTTATTCTCTTCTCACATTTTTTTCCATTTACTTAGGATTTTAAGAATTTAGAAGAAAAAAAATAAATAAAAAAGTTATGATATTCGATGAAATATCTGTTATGAAAACAGGTTGTATTACTATTTGAGCTGTTAAAAAAATCAAAAAATACACTTTAATAGCACTTGTGAAATATTCTTAGAAGTTTTTCTTAAAGAATCCATATTTTTTGTTTATTTTTGTAGGATTTGATGATGCTCTCATCTCACTCGACCGACTCACAAAACTGGACTTCACCTTGCCAGTTGACATGGCTGTCCGACCCTTCACAAACATCAAAGATGCTTTCTAAGAATTTTAAGATGTACACAGTAGATTCTGTATCTGTAGAACTAGGGTTGTGACAGGGGCCCTGGTAGGGATGGATCGGTGTCAAAAATATGTAGATCAGGAGGTTTCCAATGTAAAACCATTACGATTCTGAGACTCCGCATTTTAGTACACCCCTAATCCATGAGAGGAAGTGAAACTCATGAAACCAAAACATGGTTGTTTCCTGTCAACGAATCGCAATAAAAATCTTCAAATGCACAAAAATATGTGATTGAAGTGTGTAATTTCTTCAGATTTGGGGTTATTTTTCCAATATTTTAAGTTTTTCGTCCATTATATATGTGTAAAATGTTTATAAAGTGTGGTCATTTATTTACCAAAACGTGGCAGTTCTGCTCAACGACTTCAGTATAAAAGGCTGCAACTGGAACAAAATATGGGTTAAGAGCTAGCAGTTTTGTCTGATTTTGGTTTGTTTCCAGTTTTCCTTCATTTATATGTGTTGACAAGCGAAGTAGCGGTTGTAAAATCTCATCACAGTATTTCAATGAAGTGCTCTTGATACTTAGACATCGGGGCTACTTAGCCATCTCTAGTCCATGGGTACCCATGCTGTCGGTGCTGATAAACCGAGTTCAGACTAGCCTACTGATTACCTGTAAAACTATTAAAATATTTCTTATTACCATGAGTCACATGGGTGAAATCCAATAGTTACTGAGATTTATCTACCCATTATTTTCTTTTTAACACAGCTTTCTTTAAATACTTGACTGTATTCTAGATAAACTGGTTACAACTAATACACAAGTAACCTGATTCGGGTCTGTTCTTTTGCAACACATACCTGTCCTCATTTTTTTACCCAAGTGACATCCATAAGTAGAAGCAGTCACATGTAGGTACAAGTGTAACCAGTTTTCACATCTTGACAATATGTACTTAGCAACAACAGAAACACACGATCTATCATGATTTATTATCTACCACAAGCTGTGTTTGACCCATATAAGATAAACAATGGGGCATCCGTACCATGGATAATTAATCAATAACTTCTGGTTTTTCACAAATACCTCGGAAACTATTTAACCTACAAATATGTATTGTATATCGTCTTAAAGGTCTCTTTCCAGCACTTCTGCTCATTTTTGTTGCATAAAATCCATGCAGAAATGGCTGTGAAATCGCAAGTTAAAGAAAAAGATTTTTTAATTTTAACTGGTGACCATGTTAACAGCGCTTTTCACATTCTCTCTTTAAATATTGATTTATTCAGCCCATAAATCATACAAAATGGTGTATAATAAAAGGAAAACATCCCTCGTTAGACATATACAGAAAAATATATCACTCATAAAGATTAACAATATAATACTCTTGCTACGCACTCTTATAATATTGTTATCTTCTTGTGATATATTTTTTCTATATATGTCATTCGGGAAGTTTTCTGATTTTATTCTTAATAAAACTTGCTTGTCTGTTTGGTTTGAAGTATATATGCAGTAAGATGTGTAGGTATGGAAGTTAACCATAACTGCAACCAAATCCTGTAGGTGTTTGAGGTTCTACTTCTACAGAATCTGCTGTGTTACAAGTGTCATGTAATTGAGGTATTTATTTAGACTGAAATCACTCCATTGAATACCTATAGGTGGGGTTTGTTTTTAGCCTGCCCTTATTAGCTTCGGCTTACCGAGGTTTACAGCATAATTTCATGTAGCTATTATTTAATGATTATATTGGTTAATTGGTCAAGTTGTAGGAGGTATGATGGTAACTCTATTTGAGTTAAAGTAAGATGTGAAAATTGCCACATCAAAAGTAAAGCAAAATCATCTCAATTTGTGCCGATTTTTACAGTAGGGGAGAGATCAGAGCTGTAATCAGAAACTGGTCAACTCGGCCCAAGCCAACTCAGACCCATATGTGCAAACTTGGCAACATTCTTTTAGAAATTTAACTTGACATAAAATCTTTATTTATGGATGGATTTTTATGTCAGCTGACTTGTCAGTCAGCTGACATTATGTCGTCACTCTGCGGCGTGGGCGTACGCGTCCGCGTGAACAACTTCTCCTCCAAAACTACAAGGCCTAGAGACGTGCTGTTTTTTTTAAAAGATACCTTATCTATCGAGGATGAAAAATTGTTCAAGGCATGCAAATCTGTCTGTTCGTCTGTTTGCTAGAGACATTACAAGGGGGGTACCCCCACCAAAAGTGTGAAAATTTCAACACTTAATCACAATTTTCTCAGTGACTATTGCAGGGATTTCTCTCATATCTTGCATATATGTACTAGGCCACAGGTAGATTCTCTTGTGTGAGTATGAGACCTGGATCTGTCTTACTTTTTTTTAAATAAATTTTTTTAATAATTTTTAATGCATTAAAATGCATGAAATCATGCACAAAATCATTTATAACTTGAAAAGTGTTGCATTTAGAGCATTTTGTTAAAATATGTTATTCAGCTACTTTTTTCATAGCTACAATATGGTGAGTAAGTTGGGTGCCTGTCTCAATAGCTAAGTGAGTAATAGCTACTTTTGGGCTTTTCAGTAACTTCCATCATGAGTAAAATCACTTGTAACTTAAAAACTATTGCATTTAGAGAATTTCGTATAAATATGTTATTCAGCTACTTTTGGGTCAGCTATAACATAGTAAAATTTTAGACCTGTAGCTCATGGCATAGCTGAGTAAAAGCTACTTTTAGGTTATCACTGTTGAGTAAATCGCTTATAACTTGGAAACTATTGCATTTAGAGAATTTTGTATAAATATGTTATTCAGCTACTTTTGGGTCAGCTATAACATAGTAAAATTTCAGACCTGTAGATCATGGCATAGCTGAGTAATAGCTACTTTTAGGTTATCACTGTTGAGTAAATCGCTTATAACTTGGAAACTATTGCATTTACAGTATTTTGTTGCAATATATTATTCACCTATTTTGGGATCAGCTATAACATAGTGAAGTTTCAGATCTGTGGCTCATTGCATAGCTGAGTAATAGCTACTTTGAAGTTCTCACGATTGAGTAAATCACTTGTAACTTAAAACCTATTGCATTTAGAGAATTTAGTATAAATATGTTATTCAGCTACTTTTGGGCCAGCTATAACATAGTGAAATTTCAGACCTGTAGCTCATTGCATAGCTGAGTAATAACTACTTTGAGGTTCTCACTATTGAGTAAATCAGTTGTAATTGCAAAACTATTGCATTTAGAGAATTTAGTATAAATATGTTATTCAGCTACTTTTGGGTCAGCTATAACATAGTAAAATTTCAGACCTGTAGCTCATGGCATAGCTGAGTAATAGCTACTTTTAGGTCATCACTATTGAGTAAATCAGTTGTAACTTGAAAACTATTGCATGTACAGTATTTTGCTTAAATATGTTGTTCACCTACTTTTGGGTCAGCTATAACATAGTAAAATTTCAGACCTGTAGCTCATGGCATAGCTGAGTAATAGCTACTTTGAGGTTATCACTGTTGAGTAAATTGCTTATAACTTGGAAATTATTGCATTTAGAGTATTTTGTTTCAATATGTTATTCACCTATTTTGGGGTCAGCTATAACATAGTGAAGTTCCAGACCTGTGACTCATTGCATAGCTGAGTAATAGCTACTTTGAAGTTCTCAATGTTGAGTAAATCACTTATAATTTGAAAACTATTGCATTTAGAGAATTTAGTATAAATATGTTATTCAGCTACTTTTGGGTCAGCTATAACATAGTAAAATTTCAGACCTGTAGCTCATGGCATAGCTGAGTAATAGCTACTTTTAGGTCATCACTGTTGAGTAAATCAGTTGTAACTTGAAAACTATTGCATGTACAGTATTTTGCTTAAATATGTTGTTCACCTACTTTTGGGTCAGCTATAACATAGTAAAATTTCAGACCTGTAGCTCATGGCATAGCTGAGTAATAGCTACTTTGAGGTTATCACTGTTGAGTAAATCGCTTATAACTTGGAAATTATTGCATTTAGAGTATTTTGTTTCAATATGTTATTCACCTATTTTGGGGTCAGCTATAACATAGTGAAGTTCCAGACCTGTGACTCATTGCATAGCTCAGTAATAGCTACTTTGAAGTTCTCAATGTTGAGTAAATCACTTATAATTTGAAAACTATTGCATTTAGAGAATTTAGTATAAATATGTTATTCAGCTACTTTTGGGTCAGCTATAACATAGTAAAATTTCAGACCTGTAGCTCATGGCATAGCTGAGTAATAGCTACTTTTAGGTTATCACTGTTGAGTAAATCACTTATAACTTGCAAACTATTGCATTTAGAGTATTTTGTTGCAATATGTTATTCACCTATTTTGGGGTCAGCTATAGCATAGTGAAGTTCCAGACCTGCGGCTCATTGCATAGCTGAGTAATAGCTACTTTGAAGTTCTCACTGTTGAGTAAATCAGTTGTAATTGGAAAACTATTGCCTTTACAGAAATTTGTGCAAATATGTTATTCAGCTACTTTTGGGTCAGCTATAACATAGTAAAATTAAAGACCTGTAGCTCATGGCACAACTGAGCAATAGCTATTCTCAGGCACTGACTGTTGAGTAAATCGGCTATAACTTGAAAAATATTGCATTTGGAGTATTTTGTTAAAATATATTGTTCACCTACTTTTGGGTTAGCTATAACATAGTGAAATTACAGACCTATAACTCGTGGCATAGCGGAGCAATAGCTATTTTCAGGTTCTCACTATTGAGTAAATCAGTTGTAACTTGAAAACTATTGCATTTACAGTATTTTGCTTAAATATGTTGTTCACCTACTTTTAGGTCAGCTATAACAGAGCAAAAATTCAGACATGTAGCTCATTGCATAGCTGAGTAATAGTTACTTTGAGGTTCTCACTCTTGAGTAAATCAGTTGTAACTTGAAAACTATTACATTTAGAGTATTTTGTTAAATATGTTATTCACAGACGTTTTGGTCAGCTATAACATAGTGAAATTGCAGACCTCTATGTCATGGCATAGCTGAGCAAAGCTTCTTTCAGGTTCTCACTGTTGAGTAAATCATTGTATCCAACCTGTAGGAAATCATGGGCTGGGAATCTGTTAATATGGTCCGATTTGACCTTGGAACCCTCCTTCAAGGTCAAATGAGGATAGCCAAACATAAAAGTGCTTATAACTCGCTTATTATTGGTCCTAGAGGTTTGGAATGAAAACCAACCTATAGAAAATCATGAGCTGGGAATTTTTTGGTGTTGTCGGATTTCACCTTGGACCCCTCCTTCAAGGTCAAATGAGGATAGCCAAACTTAAAAGTGCTTATAACTCGCTTATTATTGGTCCTAGAGGTTTGGAATGGAAAACCAACCTATAGAAAATCATGGGCTGGGAATCTTTTGGTGTGGTCGGATTTCACCTTAGACCCCTCCTTCCAGGTCAAACAAAGATAGCCAAACTTAAAGTGCTTATAACTCGCGTATTATTGGTCTTGGAGGTTTGGGATGGTAAACCAACATATAGGAAATCATGGGCTGGGATTCTTTTGGTGTGGTCAGATTTGACCTGGAACCCCTCCTTCAAGGTCAATTGAGGATAGCCAAACTTACAATTGCTTATAACTCGCTTATTATTGGTCCTACAGGTTTGGGATGGTAAACAAGCTACAGGAAATCAAGGGCTGGGAATTTTTTTGTGTGGTTGGATTTGACCTTAAACCCCTCCGTCAAGGTCAAACAAGGATAGCCAAACTTAAAAAGTGCCTATGACTCACTTATTATTGGTCCGACAGGTTTGGGATGGTAAACCATCCTAAATTCTTTGGCTGGGAATCTTTTGGTATGGTCAGATTTGACCTTTGGATCCCTTCTTCATGGTCGAACGAGGATATTGCATTTATAGTATTTCTTTAAATATTTTTAACCTACTTTTTACACTTAAACAATTACCTTGTTACTTTATTTCATAATACCATTTGCAGGGCACAACTTCTTTGTCCTTTTCTTCTGTCAGCTTCGGAATATCTTTCGAACATGCTGTTCAGTTACCATTTACTGTATTTCTGTACAGCCCTTTTCCTGATAATTATGCTTTCCTCTCATTATCACCATCACAAATCAAAAACATTCAGTCAGCTGACACAGTGCCCGTTCACGGGCACTCTCCTCTTGTAATAATCTAGGTATCATTGTTCACAGTTTTTAGCCGTGGATATTATTGTGTGGTATAACCTTGAATCAGGCTTACATAGATAAATATGCACAAGAGTGTTTTGTATCAAATCCATTGGTAACGGCTTTAATAATGTAGCCATCGTTTGTAAAATACTACACAGGTGGTCACAAAGATAAAAGGTCATACAGATAAAAGGTCTTCAAACCATTCTAATTTAAGTAGTGTAAATCCCCAAGTCGCTCGAACGAAAGAACAACATATACTTAAACAATGCCTACCATAGCAAGTGGTTTGTGTTATATTGTTGTTGTTGTTGTTGTTGTGTCATAATTTCTGAAGACTGTTTATCTCTATGACCGTTTATCTCAGTGACCACCCGTGTACCTTCTAACAATCGTTGCCATGCAAATTTGTCTCTTAAAACACATAATACATTATTAATGTGATGCATACATAAATAATAGAAATGAAAAAAGGGTCAACGTGGTTCGGATGACGTATAGAAGAGGCTGAGTTTGCATCATAATGGGTCCGAGTTGGCAAGGGTCGAGTTGGCAACTGTCTGAGTTTTCCATGATTTGTATAATCTACTCCCAAAAAGCACAAAATGTATAAAGAATTTCTCACAAGTCAAGGAACTAGCAGCATGACTTTTATCACGGACAAGAGTCAGATTTCTCACACTATGTTATAGTACTGTGAAATCAGTTAGAATTTTGGGTTTGTATGTTTTGTATCCCTGGCAAACTTTGATCTTGTTCAATCATGAAACCAATTGTTTCAAACTGGTTAAAAGAAAGAAATCTATCATAAAATATCACTTTGTTCAAGTATTGTTAAAAGCATAAAATTCATAGATATTTTTGGAAAAATTCACCATAATCTCAGTAAAATGCAAGTTTTAAAGATGGTTCAAATTGGCATCCTTTTTGATGTTGGGGATTTCTAAACATTTTGCAGAGTCCAAATGTCAGACATTTCAACCGAACTCCATTTTTGGGGGGCAGTCAATGGGTGAACTGTTGAACTTCTCTAAACATTGTCCCAGCACTACCCGATTTATCATTTGACTATTGTTTGACCAGAGTGTAGCTGAAGCCAAAGAGTTGGTCTAAAACCAGCTTTTTTGTTCAAATTTCCAGTGCATTGTCCAGGATTAAATTGACACAAGTACTTTATTTCAAATTATTGCCCGATGCAATAATTATTATTACATGGTGAGGTAAACAAATGTTTCAGGAGATGGTACCCTAGTCATCGGAGTCATATATTTGAATTTTAAAAAAAAAACAAAAAAAAACAAAACATTTCAGATGTATAGGGGCACCAACTATACATTAAGCGGAATATTATTACTCAAATTGATTAGTGCTTATTTAATTAATGGCTGGGACATTCCAGATCAAGTACAATTATTTGGCTCTATGCCTCTATTGGTATTCTAACTTTAATATATAGCCCAACCAATCAGCTACACTGATTCTCAAATGTTTCTGAGAATGTACTGTAAGAGTATTTCTAACCATAAGAGTGCCCAAATGAGTGCAACATAACAGTAGACTGTGAGCCTATAATTTATTGGCAGTAGTATCTCTTGGCTAGACTTATAGACAAAGTGGTGCCCATTAGTAAGACTATAAAAAAAGTGTCTTGTGCATACGTCATAAGCTTCTTGCCTTGTGCAAGACACTTTATATTCTTTTACGGAATTAAAAAAAACCTTGTATATACCAAGTGAGATGATATTAATGCAAGAAGTTCTTTTTGTGATGATGAAAGAATTACAGTAAAACAAATATACATGTATATATATGTATATATTTGTACATTCTCAAAACAAAAATTTTGTGAAAATTTATAAATATACTAAATTTTTTTTGTGTACTAAAACATGGTCAACTTTTGAATTAAGGTTATGTTAGTTGTATGTTACATAGATAAAAGTATATAAAAAAAAAAGTTATTTTTGTCAGGATTTGGTCTCCAGAAATGTGCTTTTACAGTCTTGACATTCCAGCCAAATTTAATTGTGTTCATTAAATGCCAAAAAAATGTAAATTTTGTCAGTGCATTCCTATATTATTAGCCCATTGTAGAAGACTCAGTTATGTTTTTGTTTATAATAGATGCTATCTATGCATGTAACATATAATGTACATCAGTATGTATCGTCGTTACACATGTGTATCTTTCTTCTCTGTTTTTACCATAAAGTTTCTTTGTTGATACTCTTTGGTCACGCACATTCCAGTTAAATTCTGTAATATGTAGTTACATTTAGACTAGGGAGAAGATTATAGCCTATATTCCATATCCGTATCCGTCAATGAAAAGTCATTCTGGGATACCGAAGTTGTCTTCTGAATTGAATAGGTGTTGTAAAAGGAACAGGAAATTATTGAAAATAAAAACATGCTCATTGAGTCACAATAAAACTGTAAAATATGCAAAAAATGTAGGAGAAAGGGTTTAGACTTGCTTCAGATTTATTCTCTTTTATATTTTAAGTTCGTGACCATTTTAGGAGCTGGTAATCAATATGCCAGTTGTAATATTTTGGCTTAGCCATACAATAGGTTTGTGTCAGTGGAATTAACATACATGCACAGTGTAGGTCTGGGTTCTTGAGATGTGATATCAATGTACATAAACCTCTTATTCATGTGTACTTAACGTAGCAATGCAAACTTTATTCATCTTTTAACAGATTTTTTTTTTTTGTCACTCTAGAAAATGCAATTTTGATTATGTTTTGATTCTTACGGACTGTGCTTCTGTTGCTTTCCAGTTTATTTTTCTTTTTGAAAAAGTTTTACTCATAACTATGAAATTAAGTTAACTAATGTGACATGAATGAAAAGTAGATTACTGATTTACAGTTCAAATCACTATGTAAGATGGTTGCATTTAGCAAGTTTACGCAGTTGTGGCCCAGAGCTTTATTTATCAGCTTATTAGCTTCAAATATGTTGATACAGATTTATTCTAATTATATATGTATATTGTATGTGTACATATGTGTGTAGAAGCAAAAGATTGTTTGATAGATTTAAGCTTTCTAAGTGTAATAGAGGCTTGACGTCTTACGTTTGGGCAATAATATTGTATACATTCTTATACTTGACTTTTGACTTATAGATTACAAAACTTACACACAGAAAAAATCCAAAACTTGAAAGAATTTGTACATATTTCTAAGATGTCTTCTTTTCCACTTTACTTTAGTGAAAGATATCAGAGAAACGTATATATTTGTATAAAAAACATGTTCAAGGCTGCTTGAAGAAGTTGTAATGTGTAGCTTTTACAAGTATTAACAAAGAACTTACAAAGAGCTAATTTGCATGAAATCCATTAAAAGTAACAATGTAATTATGTACATTTTTGAAGATGTTATTTTTCTTTTGTTTTAAAAAGATTAAGGATTTGATTATGTTATGACAGATTTGTTATATTTATTGAATGATTTTCAACATTCCATTGAATTTTGCTGAGTAGCTCAAGTGATATTCCTGCTTCATTGAAATATTTGTTTACGGAATGGTTACACCACTATAACAATATCGAGATTATAGTTCTGTATTTCAATATCGACAATGCAAATTTCAGCATATTTCCAAGAAAATAGACAGCAAATATCTGGACATAGTTTTTGTGATTTGTAACTACCGCAGTTTTTAAAATATATTTCATGCATGATATATTGTAATTTAATATATCAAAAATTAAATATGCTTAATGAAGAATATGATTAATTTTGAACAAAATTATATAAAATCAGTCGGTATATTAAGCATGAGTTTAGTTTTGAAGTAATGCATTTTACTGTGAGAAATGCTATTTTAATATCAGTCTATATGGAAAACCATATTGAACTTTGATATCATTGTTGAAATTTCAGCTCAGTACGAGCACTAGTATTAACTTATGTCAACTGTGAATAGATTATTAAATATTCTATACAAGTGGAAAGTTTCACTAGGTGTTAGTTTTAGCTATTTTAGCTAATGAACTTGGATAGTGAAATTAATTCCAAGTGAAATTTTAAATCTGTATTTGTTACTTAAGGAGAAACTGTTATTAATTCTAGTGAATATTGTAATATTTGGAAATTACTGAAAATCTTCTTCTTGCTAATATTTCTACTTAAACACTAATCAGGACTTATTACAATAGTCTGCTTGAGGAGAAAATCTGTCTGAACCTGCTTAATATTTGTAATACCAAGGGTTATTCATAGTAAATATGCTATAGCAATTTGTTTACTTGACATCATTTTATTATAAAAGTGTTCTTCATGTGTATGTTTTATCTTATTTATTTCAATTACTGGCAGAAATCTGTGTAGTAAGTTTCTTGCGTGAAAATTTTAGCTATTATTTTTCCGATAGTTATAGATTGGTTTCTCCTTGTTTTGTTTATTTAATTCATATTAGACTTAATTAGTTCCCAGATGTGTTCCATTTTGTCATTTGTGTAATTATTTTTGCCGTGATGTAATTTTACTCGTTAACTTGTATGATTGATATGTTGTGTATATAATGTAAATAAATATTCATAATATACAAATTATTAGGCATGACTGACACAGTGTAAATTCAGGGGCTAGATTCAAGTAACATCTCAAATCATAAATCTCAATTCTTTTTCCTAAACAGATTTGTCCAATACTTGAGATGTGTTTTCTCCATGAATCCAATAAATTTCTCAGACTGAATATTGGCCTGAGAACATAACTAGTGTGATGATGTTTGTTTTAGTGATTATTTGAAAACTGCGCATGTTTTATGAAAGGTGAAGTCTCAGCCGAGTTATTTTTTTTTGTATTTTGACTGTTTGAGCTTTAAATTTTATGAATCTCAACTTGAGCAGAAACCTGACTGAGAAAACAATCT
Source organism: Sabellastarte sp. h YS-2021 (assembly GCA_964017235.1). Classification (NCBI taxonomy): domain Eukaryota; kingdom Metazoa; phylum Annelida; class Polychaeta; order Sabellida; family Sabellidae; genus Sabellastarte; species Sabellastarte sp. h YS-2021. The sequence continues at coordinate 78,462,793 of OZ024934.1, read as the reverse complement.
CAGATCTGAGAATTGAGACTTTAAATGTTTCTAGTCCCAGTTTGTCCTTAACCCTATGGGTTTTAGGCTTGTTAACCATAATTGACGTTCAGCTAACTCATAGAAAGTATTAGGGATATATTTGTTGCTTGAATACTTCTTTTATTTGTGAAGGTTTAAATATTTCTCTATAATTTGTGTTATAAAGATTTAACAAATTTGAAGGAAAATGCCGATATATTTAGGAGTTATATTTTCAGCCACTTTATTTTTCTTGATAAATCATCAGAGTTATATTATTTGGTTTATGTGTGACATATTTTTATTGTTTTTCAATTGTATGCAATTCACAGCTTTTGTTTCTGTATATGAAGTGTTTATTTCATTAATTAATTAGTCAGTCTTATTTTACCTTTGTAATGGAATACAGTAAAATCTTTGACCATTCCAAAATGGACAGTTATATTGTATGAGTACAGGGTATGCTTTCCCTGTGATGGATGTGTTCTATTTACATCTATGTAAAGAGTGTAAGTCCCTAATTGTTATTATTGCAGTTTTGATCAGGGGTTGTCAGAAACGCAGAAGAAATTGTTTGGAGTTAAAATTGAATACAGACCTAGAAACATATAGAATATAACATATAGGCAACCTTATTTGACAACTTATGTTTTACTAGTCTGCTGATTACAGTTTTGCAATCATTGTAGTTCTAAATGCTGCTTATGGCAGAAATTTAGAGTGATATATTTCAGTATAATTATGTCCACCCCCCTGGGGGGTGGATATATTATTTTTGCTTTTTTCGCCGTCCGATGTCCGGCGTCCGGCGTCCGATGTCCGGCGTCACGCATGGTTTCCGCTCATTTAAAGGAAAAGTATTAGAGCTATTGTCACCAAATTTGGTATGCAGGCTTATTGGGTCAGTAGCTTGCTTGGGATTGCTTTTGGCTGTTGTACCTCTTTTGCTTACTGAGTAATACTTAAGTACAGCTATTTTCAGTACCCATTGGTTTCCGTGCATTTAAGCCAAAATAATTAAAGATATTTTACTACAATTTTGAATACAAGATTGTTATGTCCATAGCTCGCTTGGTATTGCATTTGGGACTGATAGCTTTGTCAGTACATGAGTAATAGCCATTTAGGTACTTCATTGTGTATTTTCAGTACTACTTTTGAGTAATTTGCTAATATCTCAGAAACCGTAAGAGATAGAGCGATTTCGTCGAAATTTTCGACCCACAGGGTATCTAAGGAATGTAATATTTGCAATTTTCAAAAAATTTTCCCCTCCCCAAAAATGGCGGCCATTTTGAATTTTCGAATTTTTGCCAAAAATGGCAAAACACAAATTTGCTTCTATCTCCTTAACCGTGTGAGATAGAGCGATTTCGTCGAAATTTTCGACCCACAGGGTATTTAAGGAATGCAATCTACAATTTTCCAAAAATTTTCCCCTCCCCAAAAATGGCGGCCATTTTGAATTTTCGAATTTTTGCCAAAAATGGCAAAACACTAATTTGCTTCTATCTCCTTAACCGTGCGAGATAGAGTGATTTCGTCGAAATTTTCGACCCACAGGGTATCTAAGGAATGCAATCTTTGCAATTTTCCAAAAATTTTCCCCTCCCCAAAAATGGCGGCCATTTTGAATTTTCGCCAAAAATGGCAAAACACAAATTTGCTTCTATCTCCTTAACCGTGCCAGATAGAGCGATTTCGTCAAAATTTTCGACCCACTGGGTATCTGAGCATTGTACTCTTGGTAATTTTTAAAAAATTTTCCCCTCCCCAAAAATGGCGGCCATTTTGAATTTTCGAATTTTTGCCAAAAATGGCAAAACACTAATTTGCTTCTATCTCCTTAACCGTGCGAGATAGAGCGATTTCGTCGAAATTTTCGACCCACAGGGTATCTAAGGAATGTAATATTTGCAATTTTCAAAAAATTTTCCCCTCCCCAAAAATGGCGGCCATTTTGAATTTTCGAATTTTTGCCAAAAATGGCAAAACACAAATTTGCTTCTATCTCCTTAACCGTGCGAGATAGAGCGATTTCGTCGAAATTTTCGACCCACAGGGTATCTAAGGAATGCAATCTTTGCAATTTTCAAAAAATTTTCCCCTCCCCAAAAATGGCGGCCATTTTGAATTTTCGAATTTTTGCCAAAAATGGCAAAACACCAATTTGCTTCTATCTCCTTAACCGTGCCAGATAGAGCGATTTCGTCAAAATTTTCGACCCACAGGGTATCTGAGCATTGTGCTCTTGGTAATTTTTCCAAAAATTTTCCCCTCCCCAAAAATGGCGGCCATTTTGAATTTTCGAATTTTTGCCAAAAATGGCAAAACACTAATTTGCTTCTATCTCCTTAACCGTGCGAGATAGAGCGATTTCGTCGAAATTTTCGACCCACAGGGTATCTAAGGAATGTAATCTTTGCAATTTTCCAAAAATTTTCCCCTCCCCAAAAATGGCGGCCATTTTGAATTTTCGAATTTTTGCCAAAAATGGCAAAACACAAATTTCCTTCTATCTCCTTAACCGTGCGAGATAGAGCGATTTCGTCGAAATTTTTGACCCACAGGGTATCTAAGGAATGCAATCTTTGCAATTTTCCAAAAATTTTCCCCTCCCCCAAAATGGCGGCCATTTTGAATTTTCGAATTTTTGCCAAAAATGGCAAAACACAAATTTCCTTCTATCTCCTTAACCGTGCCAGATAGAGTGATTTCGTCAAAATTTTCGACCCACAGGGTATCTGAGCATTGTACTCTTGGTAATTTTTAAAAAATTTTCCCCTCCCCAAAAATGGCGGCCATTTTGAATTTTCGAATTTTTGCCAAAAATGGCAAAACACTAATTTGCTTCTATCTCCTTAACCGTGCGAGATAGAGTGATTTCGTCGAAATTTTCGACCCACAGGGTATCTAAGGAATGCAATCTTTGCAATTTTCAAAAAATTTTCCCCTCCCCAAAAATGGCGGCCATTTTGAATTTTCGAATTTTTGCCAAAAATGGCAAAACACAAATTTGCTTCTATCTCCTTAACCGTGCCAGATAGAGCGATTTCGTCAAAATTTTCGACCCACAGGGTATCTGAGCATTGTGCTCTTGGTAATTTTAACAAAATTTTCCCCTCCCCAAAAATGGCGGCCATTTTGAATTTTCGAATTTTTGCCAAAAATGGCAAAACACAAATTTGCTTCTATCTCCATAACCGTGCCAGATAGAGCGATTTCGTCAAAATTTTCGACCCACAGGGTATCTGAGCATTGTGCTCTTGGTAATTTTAACAAAATTTTCCCCTCCCCAAAAATGGCGGCCATTTTGAATTTTCGAATTTTTGCCAAAAATGGCAAAACACTAATTTGCTTCTATCTCCTTAACCGTGCGAGATAGAGCGATTTCGTCGAAATTTTCGACCCACAGGGTATCTAAGGAATGTAATATTTGCAATTTTCAAAAAATTTTCCCCTCCCCAAAAATGGCGGCCATTTTGAATTTTCGAATTTTTGCCAAAAATGGCAAAACACAAATTTGCTTCTATCTCCTTAACCGTGCGAGATAGAGCGATTTCGTCGAAATTTTCGACCCACAGGGTATCTAAGGAATGCAATCTTTGCAATTCTCAAAAAATTTTCCCCTCCCCAAAAATGGCGGCCATTTTGAATTTTCGAATTTTTGCCAAAAATGGCAAAACACCAATTTGCTTCTATCTCCTTAACCGTGCCAGATAGAGCGATTTCGTCAAAATTTTCGACCCACTGGGTATCTGAGCATTGTACTCTTGGTAATTTTTAAAAAATTTTCCCCTCCCCAAAAATGGCGGCCATTTTGAATTTTCGAATTTTTGCCAAAAATGGCAAAACACTAATTTGCTTCTATCTCCTTAACCGTGCGAGATAGAGCGATTTCGTCGAAATTTTCGACCCACAGGGTATCTAAGGAATGCAATCTTTGCAATTTTCAAAAAATTTTCCCCTCCCCAAAAATGGCGGCCATTTTGAATTTTCGAATTTTTCCCAAAAATGGCAAAACACCAATTTGCTTCTATCTCCTTAACCGTGCCAGATAGAGCGATTTCGTCAAAATTTTCGACCCACAGGGTATCTGAGCATTGTGCTCTTGGTAATTTTTCCAAAAATTTTCCCCTCCCCAAAAATGGCGGCCATTTTGAATTTTCGAATTTTTGCCAAAAATGGCAAAACACTAATTTGCTTCTATCTCCTTAACCGTGCGAGATAGAGCGATTTCGTCGAAATTTTCGACCCACAGGGTATCTAAGGAATGTAATCTTTGCAATTTTCCAAAAATTTTCCCCTCCCCAAAAATGGCGGCCATTTCGAATTTTTGCCAAAAATGGCAAAACACAAATTTCCTTCTATCTCCTTAACCGTGCGAGATAGAGCGATTTCGTCGAAATTTTCGACCCACAGGGTATCTAAGGAATGCAATCTTTGCAATTTTCCAAAAATTTTCCCCTCCCCCAAAATGGCGGCCATTTTGAATTTTCGAATTTTTGCCAAAAATGGCAAAACACAAATTTCCTTCTATCTCCTTAACCGTGCCAGATAGAGTGATTTCGTCAAAATTTTCGACCCACAGGGTATCTGAGCATTGTACTCTTGGTAATTTTTAAAAAATTTTCCCCTCCCCAAAAATGGCGGCCATTTTGAATTTTCGAATTTTTGCCAAAAATGGCAAAACACTAATTTGCTTCTATCTCCTTAACCGTGCGAGATAGAGTGATTTCGTCGAAATTTTCGACCCACAGGGTATCTAAGGAATGCAATCTTTGCAATTTTCCAAAAATTTTCCCCTCCCCAAAAATGGCGGCCATTTTGAATTTTCGAATTTTTCCCAAAAATGGCAAAACACAAATTTGCTTCTATCTCCTTAACCGTGCGAGATAGAGCGATTTCGTCGAAATTTTCGACCCACAGGGTATCTAAGGAATGCAATCTTTGCAATTTTCCAAAAAATTTTCCCCTCCCCAAAAATGGTGGCCATTTTGAATTTTCGAATTTTTGCCAAAAATGGCAAAACACAAATTTGCTTCTATCTCCTTAACCGTGCGAGATAGAGCGATTTCGTCAAAATTTTCGACCCACAGGTATTTCAGCATTGTATTCTTGGCAATTTAAAAAAAAATTTCCCGTCCCCTAAAATGGCGGCCATTTTGAATTTTCAAATTTTTGTCAAAAATGGCAAAACACAAATTTGCTTCTATCTCCTTAACCATGCGAGATAGAGCGATTTCGTCGAAATTTTCAACCCACGGGGTATCTAAGGAATGTAATCTTTGCAATTTTCAAAAAATTTTCCCCTCCCCAAAAATGGCAGCCATTTTGAATTTTCGAATTTTTGCCCAAAATGGAAAAACACAAACTGGCCTTAACCGTGCCAAATAGAGTTATTTCGTTGAAATTTTCGACCCATAGGGTATCTAGAAAATGTACTCTTGGCAATTTTCAAAAAAATTTCCTTTTCCCAAAAATGGCGGCCATTTTGAATTTTCAAATTTTTGCCAAAAATAGAAAAACAGGAATTTGCTTCTATCTTCTTAACCATGCCGGATAGAGTGATTTCGTCAAAATTTTCAACCCAACCAATGCAAAAAGGCATGAAGCTGAAATAATTTACATCTACACTAACAAATATTTAAGCATCATTGATATATTTTACAAATGAAACAGGGTCTTGTAAGACTACTGTACAATTTGGGCAAAAGGTTCATGGGTGGACATTACACATGATAATGTGTGTTCTTCTATGCTATCCTGTTTCTATTCGCATCTACTATCAACAGGGCGGCCGATTTCTAGTTTCCTTAGACCATTGTCAAATGCTATAAGGGTTCTTGTTTTCACTTACAAGTAAATAAATATTTTGTTCAAATACAGTGCAAATAATTGTCTAGTCAAGAAAGCTGATCTTTGGCTTAATTGTTCTGTTTTATGTCCATAAAAATTGTTAAAACTGTTATTGTATATTATGTTTATTGAGTAAACACACAAAAGTTATCTGTTATAGTAACTCCAGTTCACAAGAAGTGTTAAGTTTATGCCAGGAATAATTTTTGTGCAATGATTGAACTTTGAAAAATTACATTCTAATTTTGAATCATAGAAAAATTTAATGGAGTAATCCTAGTATAAATGATTTAACAATGTTTGTATTTTGAACTTTCTTTTTTGAATGAATAGCATTGATATTTTATTGATGAAGATGAACTGTAAATGTGTAAATTTATTACGCAGTTATGTTGGAAATAAACTTCACTGTCAATATTTTCCATTGTTCCTGAAACTATTACATTTCCTTCACTTTAGGGCCCCAGTAAAAACATCGTGGGCCACCTTGGGCTTTATTTTTTGCTCCACATGGTGTGTATGAATTGGATGAAAACACATGACCACAGGTGAGAGCCACACAATTATTTTACCCAACTTGATGACCACTGAGGCCCTTGGTTCAAATTTGAATAAAAAATTTGTAATTAAAATTTCAATTTTTATTGTGTAAAATAGCCTTACCTTATCCCCACAAATGCTTATTTGGTTTTGTGGAGGCAAAACACATTGACCAACAAGAATATTTTTTTTTAAATTATTCTTGTATGAGAGGTGACTCTATATGTTTGTGTTTGCCTGCGCAAGTGCGCACATGCGCAAAGCTCATTGTTGGCTGGACTTCATCGAGAGATCCTCATTCAATTTTTGGTCGTCGAAGAGGCAAAACGTGAAATCTTTTTTAACATTCCGCCCATTTCTAAGATGGATGATGCATTCTTCAAGAAGTCATTTTTATTGCGTTAATATATCTTACCTAGTGGACAGATGCATTTGTCCGGCGCACAGCCGGTCCCGCCAAACGTTAGAGAAAAACGCCTCGAGCTGGGCTCTGGCCCGGACCGGTAGTGTCCTGTTTACTCGCCAGGTGGCTGTATAGCCTCCCTGCCGGTGCACTGCGCGTGCGCGCGCATGCGTACTTCCTCCTTTTGTTTGGCGCGAAGACGAGAGGTCGTCTGTTTTTTGGAGAAACTTTTATTTTGATTTATATCTGTTACAGGATATATTTTGATAAATTCTTTGTGTAGAAGTGTTGTTTAATAACTATGGATTCACCAGGACAAAGGCGGGGATCGTGCGGCCATAAGATGGCTGGATTTGATATGCATGAGAAGTGTGCTCGTTGTCGAGACAAAGGTCTGGGTAAAGATCCCTGCATTGTGGGAGGTGCGATATGCAAGATTTGTGACAATTTTACAGCAATTCAACGTGATATGCTGGCCACTCCACAGTATCAAATTCGCAAGGACAAGAAAGCGGGTTTGCTAGTGTCACCACGAGATGTAACTGTGCTGTCTCCAGTTAATTCTTCTCAACAGCCAGCTAGTACTGCGCATGCTCAGCAGACGATTTCTGAAGATGACAGTGCGCATGCGCAGGACCTCCCTGGGGGTAGCGATAATGAGTTCTTCAGATTTTGTTTCCAAAAAAGATTTTGACAAATTAAGTGACCAGCTAGATGAGAAATTCTCTCGTTTTGAAGCACTCTTATCAAGAGGCAATATATTTGCTACCCCCAAAGTACCGGTTCAGGTTTCAAACCCACCGGTTTCTGATCAGCCATTCATAGATCCTGCCTCTGCCCGAACCACCGGTCCGGTGCGGTTTCCGGCAGTACAGGCTAGTACAGGATCAGATGGCAAGAAAGATTCAAAGAAGAAGCACAAGTCTTCTCATCATAAATCTTCCAAAGCAAAACCGGTTCCGGTTGAGGAAAATACCGGTCCGGTACAGAAAAAGCCCTCTGACACTGCACTTCAACAATCTAAACCGGTACCGGTCGGGGAGATGACCGGTCCGGTCAGGGCATACCAAACTGACACCTTTGTACCCAAGGAACCGGTTCCGGTTGTGGATGGATCTTTTACCGGTCCGGAACCGGCTGCACCGGCTGGGGAGCCGTTTATTAGAAACCTTGCTTCTGCTGGTGGCTCAGATGATATGTCCAATGTTGAACACCCCTTAACAGATGTCTTGCCTGTGGCTTCAGACGAACCACTCTTTGGGGATCATACATCAACAGATGTTGTGGATAGGGATCATACATCACCGGATGTTTTGGATAGCGAGGATGGTGAACTTTCTGAATCAGACACTGATAAACCAGAAAAGAATGAAGAAATGAGTTACAGGGAAACAGTTCGTTCCATCAGGGCCTTTATGGGCTGGAACTTTATCCCAGACTTTGAGTTTGAGTACAGTGACCCGGATAAGTCCAACAATCCGTGGCGTGGAAAAAATCCGAAGACAAGTTCAAAGGTGTCAGTAGCCATGCCAGCAGACGATTGGCTCTGTCAGAAGCTGGAGAGGATTAATCTGACTGTAGCTGAGGGTTACCCTTCCCGAAGTCAAGAAGCTGGTGGTTTGCGTACTGACCAATTCATACGCACCCCTAAACCACAGGATAAATGGTATCCCATGCATAAGTTAAAGACAGATGGTCCCCAGCGACCAGGTAGAAAGCTGTTCAACTGGCATGGTTCTGAGGCGAAACTAAATGCTCAATTCTCAAGAATTGTCAAACCAGCTGCATATCTCGCAACAGGTCCCGTGTCTCGTCCCATATCGCAAGAAGTACTACGCAGATGGGAAAGGTGCGCCCGAGAGGGTACTTACACAGTGAACCATGCAGCTGGTTTCAGCAGATGCACTAGCGAGATTCAAGATCAGATGGCACATCACATAACTTTCCTACAGACTCATCTCAGTAAGGGCAAGTCAGCCAAGGAGGTGTCTGAAGCACTTAAGGAGTTAAGGGATTTATGTGCTTTCCACCAGAATGTATCTGTCTCTCTTGGGACAGCTCTACAGCACCTGGCTGATAGCCTTTTTGTGCAGCTGGGGAACTTCATTCTGATGCGTCGGGACTCTTATTTAGATCATGTTCGTCCCGGTATGAAGATGGACACTTGGAATGAACTGAGGAATGCTGCTCTTTTTGGATATGGGTTATTTCCCGACGCGGCCTTGAATGTCGCGGAACAAGATATCAACAAGTTTGAGACACAACATGTGTCGGTCCAGTCTCGAGTTGGTCCCCAGCACCAACAGAAGACCAAGTATCGCTATAAACCGTATGAGAAGAAGGAGGCTAAGACCATGGTTCAGCCGTCATCTGCTCCTCAACAACCTTGGCGACAGTTTGGGTCACGAGGTCGTGGCCGTGGGCGTGGTTCTACTAACCACCGTTTTTCCAAGTATGCCCGGGGTGGCAAAAATTATAAATGACAATCATTGTACAAACCCACACAACCAAATAATTCCAAAGATAGTGGGTCAAAACATCAGCCCTCAAAACTTTTCAAAGACTGTATACTCAAGAACTGCTGTAATTCCTGTTCCTATTGTTGTCGGTCCCGGGCAGCCGCAAAAGAAAGGCCTAAGTCCCGATCTTTGTCAGACAGAAATAAAACATGTCAAAAGTGCTTCTTTTGTCTCTCCTTGTCGTTCTGTCCCTCATGTACCAAATGTCCACAATGTTGCAGAAAATCCTCCTGTAGGATGCAGGTTGCACAGGTTCTGGGAAACGTGGCTCAGCCTGGGTTCAAATCCTCGGGTAGTCTCCATCTTGAAGGACGGTTACAACCTCCCTTTCAAGATGAGGCCCCCATTGACCAGGTGTCCTCTGATAATCAGCGGATACGCCAACCCTCGCAGAAACAAGTTTTTGAAGGAGGCGTTGCAGTCCCTGATTACAAAACAGGCCGTAGAAAAAGTAGTGGTTCGGGCTTCTCTGGCCTTTTACAACCGGCTGTTCATAGTTCCCAAACCAAACAACAAATGGCGTCCAATCTTGGATTTGAGCAAACTCAATCTTTTCCTCCACTCGGAAACCTTCAAAATGGAAACTCCGGAGACCATCCGGCTATCCCTTCAAAAAGGCGAATGGGTCACATCGCTGGATTTCAGCGATGCCTATTTCCACATTCCCATCAACCCAAGGTCGAGGAAGTATCTCCGGTTTCACCTGCACGGTCAAACCTTCCAGTTCAGGGCTCTGCCGTTCGGCCTAGCGACGGCTCCTTTGGAATTCACAAAGATGGTGAAGGAGGTGAAATTGATGGCCCAGTCCAGGGGTATAAGGATCCACCAGTACCTAGACGACTGGTTGCTTCGAGCGCCCTTTCGGGAGGCTTGTGTGAACCAAATGCAGACCCTGATGGCTCTGTGTCAGCAGTTGGGATGGTTAGTCAATTTGCAAAAGTCGGAACTTGTTCCCCAACAGGAGTTCAACTTTGTCGGTTATCATTTCGACCTCTCCAAGGGTCTAGTGAAGCCGACTCAGGAGAGGTGGCAAACCCTAACTCAAAAAATAAAGATGCTAATGAACAGAGACCATTGTTCGGTCCGAGAGTTCATGTCTCTCATAGGTTTGTTGACAGCCACAGAGAAACAGGTGGTTTCGGGGCGCCTTCACATGAGACCGATTCAGTGGCACTTGAAGAATCACTGGCACGTGCCAGAGGTACTAGAGAAGGAGATTCCTCTTCCCAGATCTCTGTACCCTCATCTGCAGTGGTGGCTGGACGAAAACAATGTGCTCAGCGGCCAACCTCTTCATCCTCTACAACATGCTCTGCAGTTGTTTACCGACGCCTCAAACGAAGGTTGGGGCGCGCACTTAGGAGACCACACGGCAAAAGGAGTTTGGTCGGACTCAGAAAGCCAGTTGCACATAAACTTTCTCGAGCTAAAGGCGGTCCTTCTGGCCCTCAAGAAGTTCGAGCAACAGTGTTGGGGCCAGATCATTTTGATAGCCACGGACAACACAACGGTTGTCTCATACATCAACAAGGAGGGGGGTATGAGATCAGGCTCACTTTGTGCCCTCCTCTGGAGACTGCTTTCCTGGTGCAATCGCAGACAGATAGTTCTAAGGGCTAGGCACATTCCGGGAAGGCTGAATGTGATAGCAGACAAATTGTCCAGGAGCACTCAGGTTATTCAGACAGAATGGTCCCTCCTGCAGGAAGTCTTCGACCACTTATGTGCCAGGTGGCACACTCCCCGAGTGGATCTCTTTGCAACAAGGTACAATCACAAACTACCCAAGTTTGTGTCCCCAGTACCCGATCCACAGGCATGGAGAGTAGATGCTCTCAGCCTGAATTGGGAGAATATGGATGCCTACGCGTTCCCTCCTGTGTCTCTTTTGGGCAAGGTGGTGTCCAAGATCCTAGATCAGGGAGTTCACAGGTTGGTTCTGATTGCTCCAGGGTGGCCCAACATGCCTTGGTTCTGGGATCTAGTCAGCATGTCTGTTCAGATTCCTCTCTCCCTTCCAAACGTGGAGAACCTGCTGACCCAACCGTTCAATCAGTGTCCCCACAGAGATCTCCTAGGGCTCAACCTCCACGCCTGGCTCCTAGAGCCTCTAGCATACAGGCACAAGGATTCTCTAATGAAGTGGCAACGCGAATTGAGGCTCCTCAAAGACAATCAACCAGAGCCATCTATGAATCGAAGTGGTCCATATTTGTCAAATGGTGCGAGTCACACAAGGTGGACTTCGGGTCACCTTCTTTAACTCAGGTAGCGGAATTTCTCCTATTCCTTTTCAAGGAGAAAAATCTTCAACCTAGCACCATAGATGGCTATAGAACTGCTATAGCCGACAAAATTGGTTGTGACAAGGTTAATTTTGGTAAAGACGAAAACCTTACCCGCTTGCTAGACAGTTTCCATAGAGATAAACCCAAGGGTCTTCGAGGAGTCCCTAGCTGGAATCTGTCTCTGGTCTTGCATCAATTAACCCAGTCCCCCTTTGAACCCCTTCGAAAGGCGTCTCTGAAACATCTTACCTTCAAAACGGTGTTTCTCCTGGCTTTGGGCTCGGGCAAAAGAAGGAGTGAGATTCATGCCTGGGTACACAGGAACATTAGACATCAGGAAGATTGGGCTAATGTTTCTTTATTCCCTTCTCCTTGTTTCTTGTCCAAGAATCAGTTGGCTAAAGAAGGGCCTTCTTCAGTAGCTCCGGTAATTATTCCGGCCTTGGCCCCTACGTTGGATAAGTCTCTCAAGGAGGATAGAACCTTATGTCCAGTTCAGGCTTTGCGTTATTACCTGGACAAGACCAAAGACCTCCGTTCCGGCAAACAGTTGGTCTTTGTGTCTTTCAAGAAGAACTTCAATAAGGACATCGCTCCTGCTACGATTTCTTCTTGGATTAAACAAACCATCTTGTTGTGCTATCAATTGTCCAATGAGGATGCACAACAATTACATCAGGTCAGAGCCCATGATGTGCGGGCCTTTGCAGCTTCTAAGGCTTTTCAAGGAGGTGTGTCCTTGGACCAGATCCTCTCAGCCTGCCACTGGAAGTCGCACAATACCTTCACCCAATTTTATTTGAAGGATGTAGCATGGGCTGATGCTGACCTGTACCATTTAGGACCAGTGGTCGCAGCCCAGCACATACGCGAGTAACTGGTATCCTTGAAAGGATAACTTGTATATAGTGTAAAGCGTTTAGAAGGAGTAGTGGGTTGTTTTAGTTGGCTCCTTCTTTTTTAGTTATCTTGTTTTGTAACCCCAGCGCGCAGTTCTCAACCGGAAGGGCTGGTGTGGGGTATGAGTTATTTCTAGTTTATCCTGTTCTGCTTCCTTCGGAATCCTTGGGACTGAACTCTTACCTCCTCTCTCCTATAGTCCTAGCCCAGGTGGCTCGGTAGACGGCAAAAAAAGAGGGGGGGGGAACCAACTATGGTGTAGGGTATGGGAAGGATCCCTAACCCTTGGGCCGGAGGCCCAGAGTTCTGACAAGAGTCCCTGTTGAGTTTAGCTGCCCTCCATCCAATGGGTAGTTATTCTGCATCTGTCCACTAGGTAAGATATATTAACGCAATAAAATGGAAAATTTAATAAGTAAATTAAATTTTTATAAGTTAATATCTTACCTAGTGGACAGAGGGATTCCCACCCTGCCTTCCCCGCAACAAACATTCCCAGGGGACTCAAACAGGGTGCAAACAAAAGGAGGAAGTACGCATGCGCGCGCACGCGCAGTGCACCGGCAGGGAGGCTATACAGCCACCTGGCGAGTAAACAGGACACTACCGGTCCGGGCCAGAGCCCAGCTCGAGGCGTTTTTCTCTAACGTTTGGCGGGACCGGCTGTGCGCCGGACAAATGCATCTGTCCACTAGGTAAGATATTAACTTATAAAAATTTAATTTACTTATTAAATTTTCCAATTTCTTTAATTCTTTAAGAGTTCAAGCCAAGAAGAAAGAAGCTTAAGACTTCCTGTTCTCCAGAAGTACAATATTACATGCTGGGGGTTGAGTAATCCCTTAACAGCATTCTTAGATCTCACTTGGCTGTAAAACAGCTTTTGGCAGAAGATCTACTACAGAAGATTCTTCAATTTTTTCATTCAAGCTACCTCTTCATTTATGAGGGAAATTCAACAGAAGCCTTGAACTGGCCACAATTTCCTGAAAATGGCAGCATTAAAGAGGTCTCCTGCGACTGAAAAACAGTCTGCAGTAGAACATCTACTAAGAGGTTTGTTCTACAACACCAGATGGCATTTAGATATGATAGCTGGGCAGATTAAATTTCGTTTTGTGGGGTCAGTAATTAAACTTCCAGAAAGCTAGTAGAAAGCTACCAGTACTTATCTTTATATTAGATATTACACAGTAATGGATAACTATTATGTGGTGTGCATAAGCTTATCTTATCCTCTCAAAACAAATTCTTACATGGTGAGCCCATATTTACTTTAACAGGCAGGTTGCAAAACAAACCCCTCCTGTTATGGCTGGATTCAAGCATTTGAGAGGATAAGGTAAGGCTATTTTATTGTGCTACAATAGCTTACCATGTGGGACTGAATGCTGTTCTCGGATGGCTGTAAGGCATCAGGCCAACGTCTAAGAAAAATAGACATTTATAGTTGGCCGTAGCCTCAAGTTGTCGTCACGTGATAACCTTTGACCTCTCGACCTACTTTCTTGTTGGCTGTGTGGATATGTAGCGTCTGTCACTTACAGATATTTTCATCTATTTCTCAGCATATACGTATTGTTGGATGTTAATTTTTGGTTATTTCATTCATTATATATCATAGATTAATCTGTAGAATTTTTGTTTTGACAGGATAAGTATTTTCCTTTATTTTCGCATTTTTTGAGTTTTCCTCGGTTCAGGTTTTTACATCTACGTCTTTTATTGTGTTTCAAAATGTCTACCCACCAAACGAATAAAGACAAACCGAGATCTGGCAAGTGTAGGCATTTTTGCTTTCCATTTGACACCCATAATTACTGCCCTACCTGTAGTGAATCTGCCAAGGATGATGACCCCTGTGTCACGTTTGAAAGTCCGTGTCAGATATGTGGTTCTTTTACTGAAGAACAAATGCTGAAAATATCTCAAAGGAAACGATATATTAAAAAGCAAAAAGCCCTCACTTCCACTTCAAAAATCGATGAATTAGATCTTCTAGGGGATGATGTGGATTCTTTTACGGGCTCCAATGCAGACCTTGAGAGTGCTGCTGATAACTTATTTACATCACCCCCGCGTCCACAGCCACTACCCTTTAGTTCATTGTCTCTCAAAACGCCAGCAAAGACTGTCCCACCCACCCCAGGTACTGCCTTACAGCAGAAAATTGAAGCTAAATTAGAAAAATCCCTGGGTGATTTTACAGCAGCAAATGGGTTCCTTTCAGGCTTCAATGTTAGAAGCTTTCCAGTCTCTCTGAGAAGAACTAACTGCAAAAAAGCAAGTCGAGGTAGATCAGACCTCGGCTTTAGCTTCTAAGCCTGGATCTTCTCAAGCTGCTGTAAATCTGGACCTACCCCCTCCGAGTCAACCTCGGGCTGCCTCAAATTTTGAGCAAATGGAAGTGGACTATGGTCCTGCACTTCCACCTCATCTCGGTGCTGATCATCATTTGACATGGGATCAGCCGTCTAGTCCAGCCGAGGAGCCTTCTAAGAAGGCTTCGGTTAGACCTAAAACACACTGTCACAAAAAGCATGTTGTTGACCCGAGGTCTTCCATGGATCAACTAACTGATGAGTCCAATGGACCTCGGATTGCATCTTCTAAATCCAAATCCAAAAAACATGCTGACAAGAGTAAACACAAGGGAGGTCCAGATACGTGAGGAGGATCAGTCCTCTGTAGTCAGACACAGGTCTTTAAAGCCCTCTGGGGCTGTCTCTGATCAAGACCAACCTTAGCATGATCCAGACCCCCCCCCCCCCCCCTATTATAGGGAAGTAGCTCTGTCTGCCGTTCCCTCCCAATACGCTGAAGAGGTGGACACTTTCAGGCATATCCTTTCCCTCCCTGACCCCAGGGAGCCTATGCCGAAGTCCTCAACCTCAGTTATGGGTCTGGACGATTAAAAAAGCCATCAAGAGCTCAGACCTAGAGGTCCTTCCTCTATGCTTCCACTCAGCTCAGTTATCAAAGATGTCTTTGATAAGTTTGAACATGATTTTCAGGCCGCGAATTTACCTGAGGGTAAATACATCAAACCTCCTCCTTCCACTACAAAGTGGTACAAAGTGCGACAGCCTTGTTATGAGGAGAAAATATAGGAGTTGAATACAGATTTTGCAAAGGTCTGTATTACTCCTAAACCCCCTGGGGCTTCTATGGGCAAGGTTCCCCTACTAGTTCTTAAGGAATTGGAACACCAAGCTAGGCAAAACATTTCCACACTAAATTTTACTGTTGCCTTTGCTAAGACTTCTTCCTCCTGCAATGAATCTCTGGAGAAGTGCCAACATAGTCTGAAGTCAACCTTCTAGAGGGTTAAGTCTTCAGGTGCCAATCCTGAAAAAGCAGCAAAACGTAGATATGAGCAAGCCTGTGAGTACTTAGACTTTTGGAATAAGACTGTTCTTATTCAACACAGGGCACTCACATGCCTCAGCAAATCCCTAGCCCATATACTCCAGAGGGAGTTATATACTGTGGGTAACACTGGCTTGCTTAGGCGCGAAGCCGAAATGACCCTTTTGCAACCACATTTAGGGGAAACGAGACGCCAAGAACTCAGGAACTCAGCCTTTTGGGACTCCTTGTTCAATCGTTTTCCTCAGGTAAGGGAAAACCGAACTTCAGAAACCCCTCTCCACAATGACTCCTTAAAAGCCTCCCTCAGTCCACCAGTAGGAGGTCGCCTCCGTTCTTTCAGAAGAGACTGGCAAACAAACAAATGTTCATCAAACGTGTTAAATATTATCACCAATGGCTACGTACTGCCATTCCTTTCAAAACCAAGTTTGGTCAGATTCCCTCTGATTCAGTCAGAATACAAGGCCCGTCAAAAAGACCAAGCTCTGGCCTCTTGTATCCAGTCTCTTCTGTCAAAGAACGCAATCGAAAGGATGGAAAATGTAAAATCTCTCGGGTTTTATAGTCGCCTGTTTCTAGTACCCAAGCCTCACCAAAGGTGAAGGCCGTTCATAGACTTAAGCAGCCGCAACACTTTTCTACACATAGAAAAGTTCAAAATGGAAACTCCAGGGCCCATCAGAACCTCCCTGATTCCAGGGGAATGGGTATCGTTGATAGACCTATCAGATGCTTACCTTCACATCCCCATCCATCCAAACTCAAGGAAATGCCTAAGGTTTTGCTACAGGTCCCAGGTGTTCCAGTTCACCTCCCTCCCTTTTGGATTGTAAAGGAAGTGAAGCTAATGGCCCTCTCCAGAGGACTCAGACTTCACCAATACCTGGACGACTGGCTGATCAGGTCCCAGTCTCAGGAGGAAGCCCAAGTGAACACTCAGGCAGTGGTAGACCTAACCCAGTCCTTAGGTTTGATAATAAATCAGGAAAAATCAGAACTGAAACCTACTCAGGTGTTTTCGTTCGTGGGCAACCACATTTAGGGGAAACGATGGCTCAAACTCCAGGATTTGATCCTACGACTCAAGTGCAAGATGTGTGATGTCGCTAATTGGTTGCTTGGCTCAACGGAGAAAATGGTCCTGGAGGGACGCCTTCACATGAGACCCTTTCAGTTTCATCCCAAGGAGCACTGGAGATATCCTCAGTCGCTGGACAGCCTCCTTCCTTGGACAAAAACCATTTCAGCACACCTAGATTCATGGCAAAATCCCTCAAACTTGATGAGAGGTGCAGACCTTCATCCCAAAGACCACAGTATCCAACTTCGGCTAGATTATGATCTAGTTTTAGACTCTTTACATACGCCTCAAACGAAGGTTGGGGCGCTCACTTAGATCAAAGTTCTACAAAGGGTCTGTGGTCAGATCGGGAAAAAAGGCTACACATAAACGTCCTAGAATTGAAGGCGGTCTCCCTGGCCCTTCAAAGCTTCAAGGACCAGTGCCAGAACCAAACAGTGCTAGTTGCAATGGACAACTCAACAGTGGTAGCCTACATAAACAAACAAGGAGGAACTCACTCAGCAGAGATGTGTGCTGTCCTGTGGAAGATCACGACATGGTGCCATCACTATCACATAACATTGAAAGCCAGACACATTCCAGGGTGTCTGAATGTGATGGCCAACCTTTTGTCCAGGTCGAACCAAGTGCAGTCAACAGAATGGTCACTGTATCCAGGGATGCCCTGGTTTTGGAACCTAGTGCAGCTCTCAACAGAGATCCCACTACAACTTCCAGTGTCAACAACTCTCTTCCACAACTATGTGTTCCACAGCAATCCACAGCACCTCAACCTCCACGCCTGGTGTCTAGGAGTGGACAACTCCAAGAACAAGGCTTCCCTGTGGAGGTGGCAGAGAGAATTGCTGCCCCTCAGAGGTCATCAACAAGGACCATCTACAAGTCAAAGTGGGCCAGAGAAATGGTGTAGAGAAAATTCGGTGGATTTCTCCACTCGATCTGTGAAACATTTCAGATTTTTTCATGTACCTGTACCAAGATCTAAACAGGCGCCCCTCAACCATTGATGGTGACAGGACGGCCATTGTTGACATTTTGGGCCCAATGGGCCACCATATTACACAAAATTCAGACCTTCATAGGTTACTCTCCAGTTTTCACAGGGATCGTCCTAAAAGTTCCAGGAATCTTCCTAAATGGAACCTTTCTGTTGTTCTCAATGAGCTCACAAAAGCGCCCTTTGAGCCTATGAAAGACACAGACCTCAAACATCTTACTCTCAAAACTGCTTTCTTGCTAGCTTTGGCCTCCGGCAAGCGCTGCAGCGAAATCCATGCCTGGGTTGCAAACAAAGTATTTAAACTGGGCCAATGGGAAAATGTTGCCTTGTTCCCTTCTTATGACTTCATAGCCAATAACCAACTAGCAAGAGAAGGTTCTCAAAGTGTGTCTCCGATGACTATTCCTACTTTAACTGCCATTGTAGATAGACAATTCAAAGAAGACAGGACCTTGTGTCCGGTGCAGGCCCTGAGGTACTATCTGGATCGAACCAAAGATCTGAGAGGGTCTCGATCTCTGCTTTTCATTTCCTTCAAGAAAGGACACACCTCAGACATCAGACCTGCTACTCTCTCTTCTTGGTTGAAACAAACCATTCTACTTTGTTATAAACAAGCAGACCAACAAGCCTTGGACTTGGTCCACGTTAAAGTGCCTGACATTCGGGCCTTCGCGGCCTCTAAGGCCTTTTACAGTGGGGTATCGGTGGACCAAATCATGCAAGCCTGTCACTGGAAAGGCTCACAACACATTTACAAATTTTTACCTAAAAGACCTTACTTGGTCAGACAACGACAACAATATGTATCTGGGACCAGTGGTGGCGGCACAACAAGTCCTAGATCCTTCCCCTCAGACAAGGTATCCTCGGAAAGAAAAGAAGGGGAGGGGGGCACATCCGCTACAACCAAGTCTTCAGGAGTCTAATCCAAGGATCTAGGTATAGGTTTACCTCTCAAGATGTTATGGGTAAGGTCATTTTTTATTTTTAGTTATCAAGTATATATGTATTAAGGAATTAGCAAGTTCTCATATTCGGTGGCAAAAATTTATGAGAATTCCATCCATTGGGCTGGTTTTTCAATCGTGATATATACCCTAAGGGCTCTTACACCTCTAAGTGAGCATGGCTGCACTTCTCTCCTACTATCAAAACATCTTGACAGTTTTTAGCACTGTCATTCATTCCATTCAGGTTTTTGGCTCCTTACAGACCCACTCTTCGGGATTGGGGCACTGTAAACGGGACTCAGTTATTTCTAACATTCATTCTAATCTATTACTTCAAAATCTAAGAAAACTTGACATATCTTCCAGTCTCAGCTGTAATCCTGCCACCGGGCGATTGGATTCAGCATTCAGTCCCACATGGTAAGCTATTGTAGTGCAATAAAATTGAAAATTTTGATTACTTAAATGTAGCTTTTATAAGCTACAAGCTAAATAAAATTTCTAAATATCTAAAAAATAAGGTACACAAAGTTCGATGAAATGTGATATCAGGGAACATTGATACGACAAAAGAAAATTCTGAAGAAAGTAAGGTTAAGGATAACAGAAAAAGTAAGACTTAAGTTACATTCTCAAGAAGAATGGAAAGAAAAACTCCTGGTAACTGAATAAGATGCAGGAATTTAGGGAACAGCAGGTAAAAGAAGATTTACATATAAATAAAAAGAAAGTGACCTTAAAGGGATGAATACCCTGCTCTATGGTGTCAGAGGGTTCTGCACTCCCCGTCATAAGTGGAAGGAGCCCTCTGTTTGGTCTTGTCCTGCAAGATCTCTGAGGTAGAACTTGGTAAAGGTGTTGTGTGATTTCCAATGGCAGGCTTGCATAATTTGATCCATGGAAACTACCCCATAAAAGGCCTTGGAAGCTGCAAGCCCTAGCATCATGGGCCTTTACCCTTATAAGGTCC
This sequence comes from Sabellastarte sp. h YS-2021, assembly GCA_964017235.1. Classification (NCBI taxonomy): domain Eukaryota; kingdom Metazoa; phylum Annelida; class Polychaeta; order Sabellida; family Sabellidae; genus Sabellastarte; species Sabellastarte sp. h YS-2021. The sequence continues at coordinate 78,442,905 of OZ024934.1, read as the reverse complement.
AGGTCTGCATCGTCTACCTTGGAGTAGCAAAATTTTATAGTGTTTTTAATCCAAGACGAGATATTAGAACACTGAATATCCTTGGTATGGTCCATTTTGTAAAAGATAAACAATAACTGTCTACCCACTCTGGAGTCCTTGGTTTGGTCCAAATAACACTGACAGGGCAAAGTAGGATATCTGAGTCCTGAGAGTATTGACTACACTACACTAACCACTGGAAAAATGGATTGCTGTCCTTCCTTTGCTAATTGGTTTTTGGCAATGAAGGAGGGAGAGGGGGATAACTGGATCTGATCCCAATCGCCCAGGCATAAAAGTCCATCTAGAGTCCAGACATGAATCTCACTACGCCTCTTCCCAGAGGCTAAGGCTACTGTCTTCCATGTTAGGAACTTTAGAGCTGCTTCCTCTTGCGGTTCAAAAGGAGGCTGACCTCGAGCTCATAGGTTTATCACTGTGAAAATTAGCGATTAGTCTGGCAATCTCTGTATTTGTACTGGAGTTCCCAAGGGTATCTGCAATGGCTGTTCTATTACCTTCAATGGTAGAAGGGCATCTATTTAAATCATTAAATAAATACCAGAAGAAGTTGCAGATGTCCCTTATAGAGGGATTCCTGAAGTGCACCTGTTTTTCTGTGCACCAACGTTGGAAAACGGTCCACTTGGATATGTAGATGAATCTTGTTGAGAGTAGCAATGCTGAGCAGCAATTCTTTCTGCCACTTCTGCAGTGAAACCGTGGTGTTCTTGGAGTGCTGAACTCCTAGATACTGGACATGGAGGTTCAGGGATATTGGGTTGGCGTGGTAATGGTTGTTCAGTGGTTGTTTGAGCAGAGTGTGTATGGGTGGTAGTTGTCTTGGAATGTCCAGAGACATCTCCACTAGGTCCCAAAACCACGGATTTATCAGCCAGGCAGGGGCAATCAGAATTATCCTGCACGTTTGAGATTGAAGTTTTTGTACAACCTTGGGCAGCAGGACGGTGGGAGGGAATACGTATGCAACCAGGATTTCCCATGGTATGTTGAGGGCATCCACTACCCAAGCCTGAGGGTCTGGAATCGGCGAGATGTAGAGAGGAAGTTTCTTGTTCAGGCTGGTTGTGAATAGGTCTACTTGGGGACGCTCCCAAAGTTTGGAAATTTATTTGAAGATCTGTGGAGAAAGGGACCACTCTGTTGATTGGATCTGGTTCCTCCTTGAGAGGCCATCCACTATCACATTGAGTGAGCCCAGTACATGTCTTGCTCTGAGTGTAACATTGTTTTGGTCACACTAAGTGAGGATTCTCCACATTAGAGCACAGAGTTCTGCTGACTTTGTGTCGCCCTGTTTGTTAATATAAGCCAACATTGAGGTATTGTCTGAGGCAATGAGGACTTGATTGTTCTTGCATTTTGTCTCGAAGAATTGCAGAGCCAAAAGAACCGACTTCATCTCTAAAAGGTTGATGTGAATGTGCTTTTCCAAATGAGACCAGAGCCCTCTTGTAGATATTTGGCCTAAGTGAGCTCCCAAAAATGCGTTTGAGGCATTTGTAAAGATCAGTTTTTCGTGTTCCCTGGGGTGGAGATATTCTCCTTGTAGCACATTTTGAGGGTCTAACCACCATTTCCCGTGTCGTATCATCTTCTGATTTCAAGGGATTAGTGTGTCCAGAGGCATCAGATATTTCCATTGTAAAGGTCTCATATGCACCCTGTTCAGTTTTACAGTCTTCTCCATTGATGCAAGCAATCCAATGGTCCACATAAGAGTCCTTGCATTGATAACAGACTTCATGGAGAGCTCATGGAACATTTCCTGAAGTTTTGTCCACCTCTCTTGCATGGGCTTCACAAGAGCCAAATCTAGTAAAAATTGGTATCCCGGGAAGTCGAACCTCCGTGAGGGTGGAGTTCTGACTTCTTGAGGTTTACTATAAAGTTTATAGTATAAACCCAAATCCTTCACCACCTTTAGTAACTTTTGTGTCTGTTCCTTGCACTCCTGTTCTGAGGGGGCACATATCAACCTGTCATCCAGGTATTGGTGAAGTCTGATTCCTGATTGTAAGGCCATCAGTTTTATTTCCTTGACTATACTGGTGAAAATTAGGGGTACCGTTGCAAGCCCAAAGGGTAGGCTGGTGAACTGGTAAGTGATGCTTTTGAAATGAAATCTGAGGTACTTTTGAGACTGGGTGTGAATACGTACATGGAGGTAGGCCTCTGTGAGATCTATGCATGTAACCCATTCCCCTTTCTTGCGGGAAGCACATATAGATTCTGGGGTCTCCATCTTGAATTTTGATATGGCCAGGAATTTGTTTAGTGAGCTTAAGTCTATTACTGGCATCCAGCGGTTGCCTGGTTTTGGTACCAGGAAGAGACGGCTGTAGAATCCCAGACCATCTGGGGTGTGCATGACTTTGATGGCGCCTTTCTGCAGCAGGCCTTGAATAGAGTTACACAAGGCATTTTGTTTGTCGAAGCCTGCATAACTGCTGTTTATGCAGGGTACCGTGGAGAGTTTCCCCTGGAGGGCATTCCCTGAAGGGCAACTTGTATCCGTCTTTTATGAGCCCTATGATCAACCGGTGGAACCCTTGTTTTTCCCACTCTGGAAGGAACTGCCTTAGCCTGCCCCCCACTGGCAGGTTTTTAAAATTTTTCTTGAATACATACATTTTCAAACTGAACTTGGTTGGATATATCCTGTGATTGTGCACACAGTTTTCTCCCTCTCTGTTGGGGATTGTACACATGGGGTCTTCCCCCCCCCCCCCCGGTGGGGACTGTACACCACCTTGGGGTGGAGGTTGAAAGTAGGGCTGCTGCACCACATATTGTGGAGCCAGCATGGGTTGACAGTATACCCCTTGTGGAGCTTATTGACGTCCACCCCTACCCTTCTTATTTTTCTTGTATGGGTAGAAGTGTTGCTCCTTCTTGCATCCAGGCTTTACTCCAAGGCCTATCAAGTGCTGTTTATACTCTTACATGACATTTCTCTCAAAGTGGTCACCACCTGAGATCGGGACAGCACAAAGTTGCATAGCGTGAACGCATCCAGGTTGGGGTGAGCATGACATAGGCATCACATCTGATTAACACCAGGTTTGTGAGTTTGAAGACAACGTTGGACACCAAGTCTGCATAGGCCCTTGACATACTCCTACTGATATCCTGCATAAACTGCATCTGATTAGATTCTTGTTGTGTCATGGTGACCAGTTGTAACATGATCTGCTCTCGGGTGGGCCCATCCGTGGTGTCACGGAATTGATCAAACAACCTTTCTCTCTGGTCCCTTGAAGGTCGAAGGTTATTGAGGCATGACTCGCTAGCCATACTGAAGGTGGAGAGGAAGTTTGCAATACTGATGTTCTCCCGAGTCATGTAGTCCAGCTTGACTAAATCCTTCTGTTGGACTGAAGCTGGGGGTCCACTCCTATAACCAGGCTTTGCAATGTTGCTGAGGCTGAGGGACCACCTGTGGTGTCCGAGTAAATTTATTGTCCACTACACTATACCAACTTTCCTTATGTAGTGGAATGCCAGGAAATTTGCCTATCTCGAGAGTGTTGGACCTGCTGGGTTTGACTGATTTGTCCTGTGCCATCTGTGGTCGTGATGGGTCTGCCACCATAGGGAGCTTCATAGATGGTGGTCTATCCAACTTTTCCTGTTGAAGGAGAAGGGGATCACTGCCTATAGGTTGTATACTGCTATAAAGGGTGATATATGACTTTTTGACCAAAGAGTTTGTTGAGAAACAGATTTGGACAAATAGGGGATACTGACTAAAACTTTTATTGAACCACAAAGGGCTATGTAAAATATCCAAATCTACTTCCACTGGACATTCTTGTGATATATATAGCCAAGCATTTAATACATCTTTCCAAAAAGGGTTATCAATCTTTGATTTTTCACACCAAGCTGGACCTGGACCAAATGAAAACAATTTCTTTGATAAGTTCAACTGGCTGTTAATTAGGTTTGTCCAAGGTGACTCAAGATCCCTTACTAAGTGTTTGATCCAGGTTAATTTTAGTGATTTTATGAATTTTTCAAGGTCAAGCATTTTGAGTCCTCCATGAAAATAATCTTTACATATCTGATGTCTATTAACCTTATCTGGTTTGTCATCCCATATAAATTTATACATTATATCAGATATTGATTTTACAGTTTCTGGAGATGGGTTAGGTAATGCTATAAAGAGGTGATTAAATTTCGAGATAATGAAAGTCTTAATGACTGTTATTTTGCCAAAGGGTGTAAGATTACGTTTCTTCCAATTTGTGAGTATTTGCTTTGACTGTCCAATGGCGTCCAAGTAATTCTTTGGCACCCAATGGCGTCCAAGTAATTCCCCAAAATTCCAGTACATTGTAAAGAAACTTCCATGAGATGGAATCAAACGCTTTCTCAAAGTCAATCAGCATGAGAAGACCATCTTTCTGTTTTTTTTCTGAAAAATACATGATGCCATAAACTAGACGTGTAGAATGACCAATATACCTCCCTGCAATAAATCCAGTTTGACTTTTATCAACTAAGTGATTTAAAAATAATTTTAACCTGTTTGCTATTGAGGCTGAAGCTATTTTGTATAAAACTGGAAGAAGTGAAATCGGCCGCCAATTTTTCAAAATTGTGCGATCTTTGTTTCCTTTAGGCAGACATGATATTATACACTGTCGCAATGTAAGAGGTAGTTCGCTATTGTCATAACTTGAATTTATGGCTCTTTGTATTATGAATTTCAATTTTGACCAGAAGACTTCATAAAATTCTGCAGGAAACCCATCAATACCTGGTGTTTTTCCATTTTTCATATTTTTCAATGCTTGTCCCATTTCGGAAACTGTTAATTTGCCTTCCAGTAGATTTGACTGTGTGTCTGTTAGTTTAATTATCTTGTAATTTTGAAAGAATTTTTCTAAATTAATATTTTGAAGAACAGAATCTTGTGTATCAAACAAGGTTTTATAGAAAGTTTTAATTTCATCTAGTATTTGACTTTAATCTGTTATTACCGAGCCATCCTCTTTTTAAACAGACTTTACTGTTTTTTCTGTGAAATCTTTGTTTTCTAGCGAACAAAATAATTTGCTGGGTTTCTCACCATGCTGTAACCATTTAGCCCGGGATCGGACTAAATGACCTTTCATTTTAACCTGCCTTAATTGTTCCAATTCGTCTTTTTTGTCATGTAGTAAATCTAGTACAGCAAATATGTTTTTACTTTTTTCAAGGTCAATTATCTCTTTTATTAGCTGTTTCTCTTTAGCATTCTGATTTTTTTTTAAATTTTTAATTTTTCGTACTTAATAGTCTTTAAGTTTACATCTGTTTTGCATGCTGCACTACTATTCTGTATACTCTTCCATATCTAGTCCCACTGAAGCCCTAGCTGTCACATTTTTTGAGTTTTAAATTGTTCAATGAGAGGTATAACCATCATCTTTTTACCTTGTCTTATATAGTTAAAAAGTATTCAGGGTGAGGATACATCCTGTTGAGAGAATAAGACAGAATGTGCAGATGTGCTTCTATGTGATAAAAAACCTTTGGTCAATGTTGGTTTGATTGATGTTTTTTAGAAGCCTCTGTGTGGAACTGAGCTAATGCTGTTTCTCTTTCTGTTGCATTCCTGACTTTTTGTTGCTTGTTTCAGATCAGTCCAAGACATCATACCATCGTCCATTTTTGACACTACTTGGTCATCTTTTGTTGTAACACACAGTCACATACACTTTGAAAAAGCTTTGTAAGATATTCCATTATATTGTGCTTAATCAGCGGATTAGCTTCTGCCTTAAAAGGTCTTAAAACCTAGCACAAACTGAATTTGCATTAACTGTTCATAATTGACCATACTTCTAAGGTTTACTATGAAAGCAGAGTCATGTGGCCAAATTACTTCTACCTTTTCTTTTTTTTCACTTTTGTGTGTTTTCAAACTAGAGTCAATCAGAATTGGTGAATTGCCTGAGGCCTGTGGAATGGCTTGTGGCAGTTCTTGTAGCCATTCATGCACTAATTCTCGAGTAACTGCTGTCAACATCAATCCTGCCAGCGATGATTTAAGTGTCGATTATTGTGTCTGTTTATGAGCTATGAGATTTCTTTGCAAATAGTTGGTCTGCTGGTCTTCGTTACTACTCTGAAAATAGAGTCTTATGATTATCTGTGTTAACATCGCTAGTATAGATGGAATGTCAGTTGTAGATGGCCCATTCATCCGATTTCTCATGATTTGATCACTCTCTCTTGAGGTATTGTAAAGCCCCGAGCTATGATTTACAATGGTTGCTAACTCATGTGTTGTCCTGTTGTCTCTGGAACTATTATCATTGCCCCTGCATTGTCGTATTCAGCAATGTTTCGAAAAGACCATGTTGCTGTGGGATACCTGATGCAACAATAAAAGCTCTGTTACCAAAATTTCATACAGAGTCTGTACTCTTGCATGCAGGCCTGTGATAGAGGCATTGATATTCTCACAGAAAGAAATAATAACTAGTGTACATGTCTGTCTGTGATGCAGTACATCAACCGCTCCATATTGTGTCAACTTGAGGGTGATCACCTACATGATGTGCATGTTCTGATCATTGTTGCTGTGTGTGACTGTTCTGGGATGTGCATTATCTCCTGAATCGACATTAAGATATGTTCTTACTTGCTTCAGTTTCTATTACATATCACTGTCATAATGTCCACATTTGGCTGGCAAGAGGGTACATCAGTTATAGATGTGTCTGTATGCAACACTGAAACTTTGGATAGTATATAAGACCCTTCTTAGTGTATCTCCTACCAACTATGTAAATGGTTTGTTTTACATCCTGTGCAGTATATATTCTTACTAGTCACAGACCAAACATTTTACTTAGGTAATGCAAGACCCAGTTCTAAATCTTAAAACTATGAAACCTTGGTTAATAGTAAAAAGATTCAAGACCATAATTAAATAACATGAATATTTTTTCCTTGTTCTTACCTTGCATATTGATTTCAAAGTCAACATTTGAACCCCAGTTACGTGACCAGCCCAAGTGGACAGAGAGGCAATTTCTAGTTAGTGGTGTTTTGGTCTGATATCCACAGCCCCTGAAGGCTGTGAGAATACTATTAGTGAAGTGTCTTGATGCGTACAGCTACAGCTTTTCAGATGCCAAAACTGTCTCTCTCTTAAGTGTTAGTGAATGGTTTACTGAATGCAGATACATGAAGAGTGCCTCAACCCACCCTGTTCTAAAGTTACTTTTGTAAAGACAGGTGAACCACTGATCGAACAAATAACAAAGACTTGTGAACTTTCAGAGCATGTATGACCCAAACCAAATTTAAAAAGGTCACTTCTGAACATGATGCATTTGGTGGATCTTCTACTGTTGTATTGCTGTGACAGTACTTTCTCATCACTCAGAGACACTCCTGATTTAGTAATTAAGGTTTTGTCTGAAACAGCTTAGTTTGTGAATTCGAAATTTGAAACATTTCTTTATGTGTAATAACCGTTAGGTCACATTGTCTCAGCCTTTCCAATACTCAAAGAAGAGATTTTTTCAGTTTTTTTCACTTTTGCCATAGTAATGAGATTTTCAACTATATTTTGGTTCTGGAAAGTTTTTTGGTTTCTTAGAAATTTTATGGTACTTTTCTGGGGCTGACATTGTTCCAGACAACAGTCTTTTGTACCCTGTTTAAACCTCCGTGTTTTATCCGGGTTTTTGTGAATTTCAACCTGTGTTTGAGAATGGTATTTCTTGTTGTTTTGTCCCGCCATCTCAAATATTGGTTCTGTAGAACAATAAAACAGTATCTTTTATATTACAAGATGTCATCATAATAAATTTTGTAATTACGCTGTGTGTGAGATTTTGTTAGTCTTGTGTGTTCCTTGAGGTTGAATTCAAAACCAAACAGGTGCGGTTTGGTGTTAAAATATTCTTGAGCGATAATATGTGCAAATGCATAGCGGTGTTCTACTGTATTGTACTGCTACCCTGCATAAGTTGGCCGCAGGCATAAGTTGGCCGCCCTTACCACACCTTCACAGGGCTTTACATGAGTGGTCTACTATGCTCTGAAATCATGTATTATTGTTAAACTTATTACATATATGCAACAGTTTTCATTGGTGTACAAAAACCTATTTGTCTTTCTGGAGCCTGTAGATGAGCCGCGGCCAACTTATGCTTGTGGCCAATTTATGCAGGGTAGCAGTACTGAGCTAATGTTGAGCAAGTTCTCTGTTAGACGTGGTTACCTCGGCTCTACTTTACTTGCGGGTAGACCCGTTGCACAACCCCACATAGAACTGGAGATTTGCATAGAACACAAATATCATACAAACCTGTACACATAACTGTTCCCACAACTATTTTGTTTCATTTTCTTCAACATTCAATCAACATGCAAACATGTTTGACAAAAAATAAATGACATTTCCTGATTTTCCAGGGGCCGGTTTCATGAAAAGTCTCAAACTGAGCCAGACTCAAGGCTGAGTCAGGGTCTCAAATCTGAGACTTTTGTCTCGGTTGAGTTTTTGGCTCAAATGGATTTCACAAAGGGTGGATCAGCTGAGACCAGTCTCAAGTTATGGTCTCAACTTTTTAATCTCGTTTCATATATTTAGTGGGCTTATTTTTAGTTTAAAAATTTATATTTCATGATTATTATCATTTTAAATATCTTTAATACTCATAATACAAAGAAATTATATGATAATATATTATTCTAAGTGATCCATAAGATTGAGACTCAGCTGAGGTTGAGTCTGGCTTTGAGTCCACCCTTGAGGCCTGTCACTTGATAATAGCCTATAAAGCATGTCAATTCTATTGACTTTTGTTATTAGTAAATATTGAATATGTGGCTGTAATTACAAAATAAAATGAAAATAGAAGATTTCAAGATTTATCAATTTCATTTTGGAACAAATTGTATTGCTTTATGTATGTGTTTTTTGGCATCAAAGCTTGGACTCAAATTTGAGACACCTTCATGGGCTCAAATTTGAGCCTGTGACTGAGCCAGGGGCGGATTTCATGAAAGGTCTCAGACTTAGCCCAGTCTCAGGCTGAGCCACTGGCTCAAATCCGAGCCTTTTGGCTCAGCTAAGTCTTTGTCTCAAATGGTTTTCACAGAAGGGGTCTCAGTTGAGACCAAGCTTATCAAATAACCACACTGGTTTTCTGTGTCATGTGACCATTTTTTGTAGTCAAAATATTCTGCTGATGACATATATGTTCCTTGTTTGACACATAATATCTCTGGTCAAATACCATTTTGCAATGGAAAACCTTGTAAACATGTAAAAACACCCAAAGACTACTTCAGGGGGTTGTTTTATATACTTGTACCCTATTTTCAGCCATTTCCAATTTTGAAGTGAAGAAAGAATTATGGCGGCCATATTTGAGCCTTTGTTTACAAAACTTAAGCCCACTTTCTACCAGTCTCAACACTTGAGCCAGTGGCTCAGCCAAGGCTGAGACTGAGACCTTTTGTGAAATCCACTAAGGCTGAGCCCATGGGCTCAAGTAAAATATTCCAATAATTTGAGACAAAAGTCTCAAGTTTGAGTCTGAGTCTCAACTTTTGAGTCTGACTCAAGGCTTAAGTCTGTTCATGAAACCGGCCCCTGGGTTTTTGGACCATTTCTCCAAAAATTTGAAAATGTTCTTTTATTATAAAATCTGTGTTAAATAGGATATATTTTGTACAAGTATTGTATCTGGTGTGTCCTTGGCTAAATATCAACTGGTTCTAATTATATTAAACCATTTTCTGTCATTTTTTTCAAGTTTTATTCAATAGAAAAATACTTTTTGCAAATCTCCAGTTCTATGTGGGGTCGTGCCACGGCTCTACACACAATTAAAGTAGAGCTGAGGTAACCACGTCTAGTTCTCTGTGAAATGGATTCTGAAAAAGATACCAGTACACGGATTGAAATTATCACTTTTTTGTTGCAACAGTAAATTATTGTTTTGCTATCCAAGTTCGTCATTTTCCCTAAAAACTGAAAAGGATGAGCAATATTGATACAGTTAGCATGAAGTGGGTCGATTCATTAAGTGGGTCGATTTTTCAAGAATTTCTGCCAAAATAAAAGAATGCCATATTTCTGTGTCATGAAATTTTTGGAAAAGTTTCACAGTACATACCCAGATAACAGTCTGCTGGTGGGCCAACGGTGGGCCACCATTGGTAAATCCGTTGGCCCACCGGAGGTTGCCACCGGTGGGCCACCGTCTTTTTGTCCATTGGGCCAACATTGGCCCAGCAGTGGCAATACGCTGGTTGAAATTCTGTAATAGAATCAGCCAATCAGATTGCAGCCTATAGTCATATGGCCATTTGGTGAAGTTATTTTTCAAAGATTTTGTGCAATTTTACAATTGAAAGATTGAAAGAAGCAAGTTATGAACAAATTGTTACATAATGTTGCTGCCATCAATTGCTTCAGTATATCTGGCAAATCTAGTAAACCTAGCTAATTTACTTTTCACACAGCACTAAAAAAACCTGGAAAATGTTAGTGGTACTTTACCAGTAATCGCCCATGCTGAAGTTTGTATTTTGACTTTAAATTATATTGTCAGCTTCATATTTTATTCTTCTACAATCAGATTATCAAATGATGTATGTCACAATTATTAACTGAGGTACATTTTTGTCATGGTGATCCATGGGTTTTCGTGGTAGTAAACATTTTATATACTTGTAATTTCTGACAACTTTGTACATCAATTTTACTTTAATTTACACTCAAATATGAATTAAAATTACATTGAAAGCAATTCTTTATAAAAAATATAACATTCCGGCAGTGTTAGTGTTAAATCATAGGTTAAATAAAGAAGTAAAAAGTATCAGTAATAACACTATTGTACGTAAAGGACAAATTGAAAAAATCGATCCAAACCTTAACAGAGATTACATCTAATGTAATGTGGACTTTTATAGCGCTTAATCTCCATCACTGATGGACTCTAAGGCGCATCTAAACATAAAGCAAGGCAGTTAGCGTTAATCAAGGGACATAGCCAGGTCGTACCAAGGAGACACAGATGTGACGGGAGAGGCTATGGTGGGTAGGCTTTTGCAAACAGGTAAGTTTTAAGCTTCTTTCTGAAGGAGATTACATACCGGTGTCCCTGACATGCATTGTAACATTAGACATGTGGTTCCTGATATTTATTGCTAACTTGGATGTTGGGTAGATTTGAAACATTTACTAACACAAAGTACATTAGGGGGTGCAACAAATCAAAATATTGTGAACCAAATTGATCCGCGAATCAATCATTGCAAACCAAATCGATTCACGAATCAATTTGACATAATTTAACTTGCCTGTGCAGTAGTCATTTGATGCTTTAAATGCAGCTTTTGTATAAGTTTCACATATTTTATAGATATTTTGATGCAAACATAAGCGCAAACGAAATTCGCGAACTTTTGTTTGCCACCAAGCGGTTCGCGGATCTCTCTTCCACTGAAAATGACCGAATATACCGATCTATTGTTGCAGTACTAAAGTACATGTGCAACACACAAGGTAATGCAAGACTTGAAAAATTTATTGGCACTAAGTACTAGTGGTGTAAGTCGTCAAGAAATACTAGAGTCGATGCGTTGGAACTAATAGATGACGGTGAACCGACAAAAGTCGCACTAATGTACGTAAGGACTTCAGAAGTAATATATTTTATTAATTAGCCGGTTTAAATAAAAAAACGAATTTTTGTAGTTTGCTCTTTGACCCTATCCAATAAAGTACTGATTCTCGTGAGAATTATGTCCACCCCCCTGGGGGGTGGATATATTATTTTTGCTTTTTTCGCCGTCCGATGTCCGGCGTCCGGCGTCCGATGTCCGGCGTCACGCATGGTTTCCGCTCATTTAAAGGAAAAGTATTAGAGCTATTGTCACCAAATTTGGTATGCAGGCTTATTGGGTCAGTAGCTTGCTTGGGATTGCTTTTGGCTGTTGTACCTCTTTTGCTTACTGAGTAATACTTAAGTACAGCTATTTTCAGTACCCATTGGTTTCCGTGCATTTAAGCCAAAATAATTAAAGATATTTTACTACAATTTTGAATACAAGATTGTTATGTCCATAGCTCGCTTGGTATTGCATTTGGGACTGATAGCTTTGTCAGTACATGAGTAATAGCCATTTAGGTACTTCATTGTGTATTTTCAGTACTACTTTTGAGTAATTTGCTAATATCTCAGAAACCGTAAGAGATAGAGCGATTTCGTCGAAATTTTCGACCCACAGGGTATCTAAGGAATGTAATATTTGCAATTTTCAAAAAATTTTCCCCTCCCCAAAAATGGCGGCCATTTTGAATTTTCGAATTTTTGCCAAAAATGGCAAAACACAAATTTGCTTCTATCTCCTTAACCGTGTGAGATAGAGCGATTTCGTCGAAATTTTCGACCCACAGGGTATTTAAGGAATGCAATCTACAATTTTCCAAAAATTTTCCCCTCCCAAAAATGGCGGCCATTTTGAATTTTCGAATTTTTGCCAAAAATGGCAAAACACTAATTTGCTTCTATCTCCTTAACCGTGCGAGATAGAGTGATTTCGTCGAAATTTTCGACCCACAGGGTATCTAAGGAATGCAATCTTTGCAATTTTCCAAAAATTTTCCCCTCCCCAAAAATGGCGGCCATTTTGAATTTTCGCCAAAAATGGCAAAACACAAATTTGCTTCTATCTCCTTAACCGTGCCAGATAGAGCGATTTCGTCAAAATTTTCGACCCACTGGGTATCTGAGCATTGTACTCTTGGTAATTTTTAAAAAATTTTCCCCTCCCCAAAAATGGCGGCCATTTTGAATTTTCGAATTTTTGCCAAAAATGGCAAAACACTAATTTGCTTCTATCTCCTTAACCGTGCGAGATAGAGCGATTTCGTCAAAATTTTCGACCCACAGGGTATCTGAGCATTGTGCTCTTGGTAATTTTTCCAAAAATTTTCCCCTCCCCAAAAATGGCGGCCATTTTGAATTTTCGAATTTTTGCCAAAAATGGCAAAACACTAATTTGCTTCTATCTCCTTAACCGTGCGAGATAGAGCGATTTCGTCGAAATTTTCGACCCACAGGGTATCTAAGGAATGTAATCTTTGCAATTTTCCAAAAATTTTCCCCTCCCCAAAAATGGCGGCCATTTTGAATTTTCGAATTTTTGCCAAAAATGGCAAAACACAAATTTCCTTCTATCTCCTTAACCGTGCGAGATAGAGCGATTTCGTCGAAATTTTCGACCCACAGGGTATCTAAGGAATGCAATCTTTGCAATTTTCCAAAAATTTTCCCCTCCCCCAAAATGGCGGCCATTTTGAATTTTCGAATTTTTGCCAAAAATGGCAAAACACAAATTTCCTTCTATCTCCTTAACCGTGCCAGATAGAGTGATTTCGTCAAAATTTTCGACCCACAGGGTATCTGAGCATTGTACTCTTGGTAATTTTTAAAAAATTTTCCCCTCCCCAAAAATGGCGGCCATTTTGAATTTTCGAATTTTTGCCAAAAATGGCAAAACACTAATTTGCTTCTATCTCCTTAACCGTGCGAGATAGAGTGATTTCGTCGAAATTTTCGACCCACAGGGTATCTAAGGAATGCAATCTTTGCAATTTTCCAAAAATTTTCCCCTCCCCAAAAATGGCGGCCATTTTGAATTTTCGAATTTTTCCCAAAAATGGCAAAACACAAATTTGCTTCTATCTCCTTAACCGTGCGAGATAGAGCGATTTCGTCGAAATTTTCGACCCACAGGGTATCTAAGGAATGCAATCTTTGCAATTTTCCAAAAAATTTTCCCCTCCCCAAAAATGGCGGCCATTTTGAATTTTCGAATTTTTGCCAAAAATGGCAAAACACAAATTTGCTTCTATCTCCTTAACCGTGCGAGATAGAGCGATTTCGTCAAAATTTTCGACCCACAGGTATTTCAGCATTGTATTCTTGGCAATTTAAAAAAAAATTTCCCGTCCCCTAAAATGGCGGCCATTTTGAATTTTCAAATTTTTGTCAAAAATGGCAAAACACAATTTTATTGCGTTAATACATCTTACCTAGTGGACAGATGCATTTGTCCGGCGCCTTGCCGGTCACGCCAAACGTTAGAAAAAAACGTCCTGAGCTGGGCTCTGGCCGGGACCGGTAGTGTCCTGTTCATTCGCCAGGTGGCTGTATAGCCAACCTGCTGGTATACTGCGCATGCTCGCGCATGCGCTCTTCCTCTTTTTGTTTGGCGCGTCCATTTTGTTAACGCTTGAAGTTTAAGAGAAACTTTTTTAATTTTTACTAGTGTTAGATTGGATATTTGTTTAAAGTGTGTTAGTAGTTTTGTGCTATACATATCATGGATTCACCAGGGGAAAAGAAAGGACAAAGGCGGGGGTCTTGTGGCCACGTTATGGCCGCCTTTGATTTGCACAAGAAATGCGTGCGTTGTCGCGATAAAGGCATTGGGGATGACCCTTGTGTTAAAGACAAACAGTGTAGTGTGTGCGATTCCTTCTCTGATGAACAAAAGGAGTTGATTTCTACCCCTTCTTACAGAATCAGAAAAGACCGTAAAGCAGGTATTTTAGTTTCCCCTAAAGAAGTTGAAGTCATTGCTTCCGTGGATTCTTCTGCGGAGCCAACTTTTACTGCCCCTCCTCAGAGTACATCTCATCCTGCCACTTTTGTTACAGCAGAACAGTTTTCTCTGATGAATGATAAATGGGCAGAGCAATTTGCACGTGTAGAAGCCTTGTTGAGTAGAGGCAATGTTTTCTCCACCCCCAAGATGGCGGTGAACCCTTCAAGTTCAAAAGCTGTGCCTTCTGAATCCCCCTTTATTGCCCCGGCTGCCCGGCCCACCGGTCCGGTGAAGTCCCCGGCAGTGCAGGAGGCCGTTGTTAAATCTGGGGAGGATAAACCTAAGAAAACTAAAGACAAAAAACATAAGAAGTCAGTCAAGATAGCTGATAAACCGGTTCCCTTGGATAAGCCGGTCCCTGCTTTGGGCACCTCCGGTCCGGAGAGTGTAACAAAAAAAAACACAAATTTGCTTCTATCTCCTTAACCGTGCGAGATAGAGCGATTTCGTCGAAATTTTCGACCCACAGGGTATCTAAGGAATGCAATCTTTGCAATTTTCCAAAAAATTTTCCCCTCCCCAAAAATGGCGGCCATTTTGAATTTTCGAATTTTTGCCAAAAATGGCAAAACACAAATTTGCTTCTATCTCCTTAACCGTGCGAGATAGAGCGATTTCGTCAAAATTTTCGACCCACAGGTATTTCAGCATTGTATTCTTGGCAATTTAAAAAAAAATTTCCCGTCCCCTAAAATGGCGGCCATTTTGAATTTTCAAATTTTTGTCAAAAATGGCAAAACACAAATTTGCTTCTATCTCCTTAACCATGCGAGATAGAGCGATTTCGTCGAAATTTTCAACCCACGGGGTATCTAAGGAATGTAATCTTTGCAATTTTCAAAAAATTTTCCCCTCCCCAAAAATGGCAGCCATTTTGAATTTTCGAATTTTTGCCCAAAATGGAAAAACACAAACTGGCCTTAACCGTGCCAAATAGAGTTATTTCGTTGAAATTTTCGACCCATAGGGTATCTAGAAAATGTACTCTTGGCAATTTTCAAAAAAATTTCCTTTTCCCAAAAATGGCGGCCATTTTGAATTTTCAAATTTTTGCCAAAAATAGAAAAACAGGAATTTGCTTCTATCTTCTTAACCATGCCAGATAGAGTGATTTCGTCAAAATTTTCAACCCAACCAATGCAAAAAGGCATGAAGCTGAAATAATTTACATCTACACTAACAAATATTTAAGCATCATTGATATATTTTACAAATGAAACAGGGTCTTGTAAGACTACTGTACAATTTGGGCAAAAGGTTCATGGGTGGACATTACACATGATAATGTGTGTTCTTCTATGCTATCCTGTTTCTATTCGCATCTACTATCAACAGGGCGGCCGATTTCTAGTTTATATTTGCGGTTAAAAAATTGAGGGAAGCAGCCATTGTTGTTTCCATTTAAAAGCTGTGACAACTTAAAAATGTGATTGTTTTCTTTAAAAATGCTAATTATCTTAAGATTTTATTAGCTAAGTAATATTTTGGTGTATTATAAAAGTTTTGATGAGAAATCAATCTTTATAATGCACGAACTGACACGTCGTAATTTCAACACTCATATACGACTATGACTAAGTCAAGCCACCTTGTTACTGCACTACTAAGTACACATACAACACACAAATTAATAGAAGAGTATACAGTAACAACATTTATTATCAAAATTATCACTTTTACGTGAGGTACAGTTCTAATACTTGCTTTTGGGTGTAGTTTTGAGTTGTGCAGATTGAAAAGAAAACCAATTAAGGCAACTTGTACACCATACAGACTGATCATTGTCCAGATTCTGCTTACAGGATTGACATTTCGATGGATGTGACGTCAAACTGCTATACATAGCATACAAAGCTGTGTATCCATCTTCTGTGAGAAAATATTTCACCAAGGCAATATCAACACTGGTATCAGTAACACAACTCATCTGGATTGCTTTCAACATCAGTTTCATCCAGTAGCTCACCCCTCTCTACCTTAAGTATGCCCTTGTCAGATATGAAGATTTGTATTATAGATATTAATTTGTCTTATTGTAGTCGGCCTCCTGAAGTATGAAACTGTCTTCATCACCCTTTTGTTTTTGGCAAACCAATTGCTGTTGTTGTTCAACCATTTGGTCTTTCACTCTTCCTCAATTTAACCACAAATGTAGCTGTTTCCGGTATTTCTGTATGCACCGGCTCCTCTTCTGGCATCTCGGGATGAGCTGCCTCTTCTGCAGGTATCTCCTCATGAAATGTAACTTGCTCTTCCAGCATCTCAGGATGAACTACCTCTACTGGCATTGTGTCACTATAGTGAAGTGCTACAGTGGCAAAAGCTTGCTCTGATTCAGTGTGTTGCTTGGCCTCATCCAATGGAGCAAGTGTTGTTTCAAACACTTCCATCCCACATTGTGACAGCATGGAGGCTATACACTGAAGGAGCATGGATGCCTTCCTGTATTTCTCAGTCTGAGTCAACACTTTCTTTTTTCTTGGAAGTCACTTTGTGAGGGTTTGTTATATGAT
Organism: Sabellastarte sp. h YS-2021; assembly: GCA_964017235.1. NCBI lineage: Eukaryota > Metazoa > Annelida > Polychaeta > Sabellida > Sabellidae > Sabellastarte > Sabellastarte sp. h YS-2021. The sequence continues at coordinate 78,425,704 of OZ024934.1, read as the reverse complement.
TTTGTCCACTGGGGCAGCCCAGATGATGGGTAGAATTGGAAGGCACCTTTGCTTTTAAGCACAGCAAGCAATGTAAGCGGGGACAGTGGATGTCATGACTGTATTTTCATTTATAATGTGTAAATCTTCACTCTTCTTAAGTTGCTGTCTGACATGTTTGAATATAAAAAAGGGTGATGAATGAGAAATACACACTTTCAGTATCATGGAAAGGGTGATGAATGAGAAATACTCACTTTCAGTATCATGGATTGCTGGAAGAGTTGTGCTTGAATCTTCTCTCTATTCTCTGGGATGCAATGAGGGCTAGAACACTTTCAGTGAATTTACGGATTGAGAGTCTTGTAGTGACACAGCTTTTAAGTTTCTGAAAGAAGGATAATTCAAGGATTCCAGGTTATTGTTTGTACTGTTGTTGAAGTTTATTTGTTTTCAAGCCCTCTAACCACTCCTCTTTGATAGAGTGCCAATTCTTGTGGAAATATTCAGTTACTAAATTATTTGGGAAAAGTACACAGATATCTTCATATTTCTCTCGATAGACAGTCTCTAATCTGGCATAGGTTAGTTCCTGAGGTTAAACTAAAATTGTGTGTCATTCACTTGGTGTAAGACCTAATTTCTTAGTTACACTCTCTCTGCATAATTTGCGCAGAACATGATATAAACATATTTCAGATCAATATTTGGCATTTCTGATTTGAAGACATTTCTCTCGGTCTTTGATGTTCTGCTGGATGTAGGATTGTTTCTTTTGAATATACTTACCATTTTTCGCAGGGTACATTCATCTTCCGATCACAATAAAAGGAGCTATCACATGGCTCTCTCCGTTTCCATTGAGGGCATATCATGCTCATTGGTTTTGTGTGTTGAGTCTGCCAATATCATGCTGGGAATTTCTCAAAGATTGACTTCATTATCGAGTCTTGAGTGAAAAAGATTCCCTTGACAGCTTCACTTAATGACTGAAAGGAAATGGTGATCCACAGTTGGATGCTGTCTTTAACCAGGTTGCAACATCCTTCACATCTGTGTTCACATCTGGGGTTGGCAAAGTGGAAGACCTTCTTTTGACAGATGGCACAACACTGGATGCCATGTTCCTAAGATAGTTTTCCTAATTTCTCAGAGAAGTGCTGCTGGATAAGCTTCCAGTTAAATGTAAATGTTATGGTTTATAGTTTAGTATCAGTATATATATATATACTATCACTCGACTTTACATTTACACCCTGGCCTGGGTTTCAGAACTTTTTCACGCAGGTTATCTGTCTCAGTTCCCTCAGGGAACATACTAGGGTGCTGTCACAATACAGTGCGCACACTAAGAACCCACTAGCAGCCAGGTACCCATTGCTCCTGGGTGGAGAGAGGCACAGTCCAGGTTAACATCTTGCCCAAGGATGTTATCCCACATGAAACAGTCGGCATCCCCGGGGATCGAACCCACAACCCTTGGATTATGAGTCCAACACCCTACCAACTGAGCCAGATGAGACATGACATGAGCTTCCAGTTAGCATTCATCTTAACCATTCCTCTTATTTCTTCTTTGGTGCCATTATCCAGTCTCTGACTGGACAGAAGGTTTTCATTAGATATTCAACACGGGACACCCCATGATTATGATCTGTGACAAATAATGTGATCATAAGGTCTTGACAATCAGCAGTAGCCCTCAGTTTCAACACAAATGGAGAACAAATCCTTGATGTTTTTGATTGGGTCTAACACCAGTTTTAGTATTTGGTTTATATTTTCCATTATGAATGCAAGCAAAAGCTACTTCTGAATATTTTGTTTTATTGCATTAATACATTTTACCCAATGGACTATTGCTAGTCCGGTCGGCGCAGACCGGCCTGCCAAACGACAGAAAAAGCCGTCCTATGTTTCCACTGGCTGGACCAGTCTAGTATTGTGCATTCGCCAGGTGGCGCATCATACTTCCTTCCTGTCTAGACAGTGTGACGTCATAGCATCTTTTTTGTTTGGTGTGTGTACTGTGCAGACAGATTTTGAGAAGCTCTCAGAAATTGAAGTTTGAACTTTTTTGTGGGAATACTGTAAATTGTTAACTTTATTTCATATTCACCAGAAACGGTTATTGTTTTGATTCACCATGGCATCACCAGGACAGAAGAGGGGAGGCTGTGGCCATCCTATGGCGGCATTTGATAATTACAACTATTGTGCCAGATGCCATGAGAAGGGTTAAGGGCAGTGACCCCTGTTTGACAAAACAAAGCTGTAGTTTGTGTAATGTACTAACAATGTACGACCAACGTGCTCAGATAGCTACTCCCAGTTATAAGGTTAAGAAAGAGAAGCGAGATTTAAAAGAAAAATCTGACAAATCTCACACTTTAGACACTAGTTCCTCCCTTGTGGACCAGGCCCTGGTGTAGGTAGTTGAGGTTGTGGACGGCCAGGACACTATTAAGTCCCCTGGCAAGAGTGTTACAAAAGAGAAGAAGAAAGTCACTTCTCCAGATAGAAATACCAAGTCTTCTGCTAGTAAACTGGCCAAGTTGTCTACAGACAAGCCTACCAAGTCCTCTGGTGATAGCAGGTCAGCCAAGTCTTCTGCAGACAGCAAGATTGAAGCTCTGGGCCAGAAATGGTCAGAAAGGTTTAATTGAATAGAAGCTCTGTTGTTGGCCAGAACTTTGAAAGAAATCACAGCCGGAACTGACTTTTCAGATTGTTAAGGTGGTACAAAAGCTATCCCCTCCAGTTGGTGCAGTCAAGTTGACTGAACCCTTCATTCAGCCGGTTGGCCAACCTCAGTCTGCTTTACGACTTCCTGTCGATGTACCAGTGGACCGACGTCAGAGTGTGGACCGACCTAGAGCTGCTGACCTTAATAGCACAAACCCTCCTGTTTTGCAGCGACCGGTTGAACCGAACTGAGTATTATTGTTGAGGAAGTTGAAGTGTCCAACCATGATCAGGACACTACTGCAGCAGACCCAGACCAGACCCTCTCGGAAGAACAGATTTATCGAGAGACAATGAGGGTCATCAGGTTATTTATGGGTTAGTCACATATCCCTGCCATGGATACTGCTACCTCAACCTCAGATGACAACCCCTTTGCCGTGCTGAAACTACAACCAGCCGGGAAGGTGTCTGCTAGTGCTGAGAGATCACCATGATTTCACCTGTCGATGTTTGTATCAGAAATTTGTGAACACACTTCTAACATTGCCTATCATGGAGTTGAAAGTATAAGCCAGACAGAAAATCCAATAATAAATTATAACAAGTAAAATACACACAAATCACAACAAATATAACCAAAAATGTAGCCGAGAAGCCATTCACAGACGTCTCCGTCACTAACAGACCATGCTTGATGTACCTTCACTTGTGATTGGCTAATTTTGTGATTACCTTGACAACAGTTGGAAAACCCCAAGGACTTTCTATTTACTTTATTATATTTGGCATTTATGGCTAGTTTTGATCTTAACTGATGTATGTTTCAATTCAAAAGTTAAGCAGGTACACAATTTCTCGCAAAGGTGTTGTTCATTTTTTGTGAACTATAACATAGTAAAGTTTCAGACAGGTTGCTCAATGCATGAATGAGTAATAGGTACTAACTCACTTTTCAGCAGTTTTAATAATGAAAAAATGTCCTTTATCTCCTTTATTATTGATGCTATAGGTTTGGGATTTGAAGACCATTTATAGGAAATAATGTGGCTTGCATATTTTGGTGGGATTGGATATGAACTTTAACTCTTCCTTCAAGGTCAAATGGGGTAGTTGATGCTTTTGAAATCCTGTATCTCCTTTATTATTGCTTCTACAAGTTTGGGATTTGAAGACAGCTCATAGGAAATCATAAGCCCTGAATCTTTTATTGGGTCTGATTTGACCTTGACCCTTCCTTTAAAGGTGATTTTAGCGTTCGCCAGGGGAGATGTGGTTTTTATGTCAGCTGACTTGTCAGTCAGCTGACATTATGTCGTCACTCTGCGGCGTGGGCGTACGCGTCCGTGTACGCGTCCGCGTGAACAACTTCTTCTCCAAAACTACAAGGCCTAGAGACGTGCTGTTTTTTTTAAAAGATACCTTATCTATCGAGGATGAAAATTGTTCAAGGCATGCAAATCTGTCTGTTCGTCTGTTTGCTAGAGACATTACAAGGGGGGTACCCCCACCAAAAGTGTGAAAATTTCAACACTTAATCACAATTTTCTCAGTGACTATTGCAGGGATTTCTCTCATATCTTGCATATATGTACTAGGCCAGAGGTAGATTCTCTTGTGTGAGTATGAGACCTGGATCTGTCTTACTTTTTTTTTAATAAATTTTTTTAATAATTTTTAATGCATTAAAATTCATGAAATCATGCACAAAATCATTTATAACTTCAAAAGTGTTGCATTTAGAGCATTTTGTTAAAATATGTTATTCAGCTACTTTTTTCATAGCTACAATATGGTGAGTAAGTTGGGTGCCTGTCTCAATAGCTAAGTGAGTAATAGCTACTTTTGGGCTTTTCAGTAACTTCCATCATGAGTAAAATCACTTGTAACTTAAAAACTATTGCATTTACAGAATTTCGTATAAATATGTTATTCAGCTACTTTTGGGTCAGCTATAACATAGTAAAATTTTAGACCTGTAGCTCATGGCATAGCTGAGTAATAGCTACTTTTAGGTTATCACTGTTGAGTAAATCGCTTATAACTTCAAAACTATTGCATTTAGAGAATTTCGTATAAATATGTTATTCAGCTACTTTTGGGTCAGCTATAACATAGTAAAATTTCAGACCTGTAGCTCATGGCATAGCTGAGTAATAGCTACTTTTAGGTTATCCCTGTTGAGTAAATCGCTTATAACTTGGAAACTATTGCATTTACAGTATTTTGTTTCAATATGTTATTCACCTATTTTGGGATCAGCTATAACATAGTGAAGTTTCAGATCTGTGGCTCATTGCATAGCTGAGTAATAGCTACTTTGAAGTTCTCACTATTGGGTAAATCACTTGTAACTTAAAACCTATTGCATTTAGAGAATTTAATCTAAATATGTTATTCAGCTACTTTTGGGTCAGCTATAACATAGTAAAATTTCAGACCTGTAGCTCATGGCATAGCTGAGTAACAGCTACTTTTAGGTCATCACTATTGAGTAAATCAGTTGTTACTTGAAAACTATTGCATGTACAGTATTTTGCTTAAATATGTTGTTCACCTACTTTTGGGTCAGCTATAACATAGTAAAATTTCAGACCTGTAGCTCATGGCATAGCTGAGTAATAGCTACTTTGAGGTTATCACTGTTGAGTAAATCGCTTATAACTTGGAAATTATTGCATTTAGAGTATTTTGTTTCAATATGTAATTCACCTATTTTGGGGTCAGCTATAACATAGTGAAGTTCCAGACCTGTGACTCATTGCATAGCTGAGTAATAGCTACTTTGAAGTTCTCAATGTTGAGTAAATCACTTATAATTTGAAAACTATTGCATTTAGAGAATTCAGTATAAATATGTTATTCAGCTACTTTTGTGTCAGCTATAACATAGTAAAATTTCAGACCTGTAGCTCATGGCATAGCTGAGTAATAGCTACTTTGAGGTTATCACTGTTGAGTAAATCACTTATAACTTGGAAACTATTGCATTTAGAGTATTTTGTTGCAATATGTTATTCACCTATTTTGGGGTCAGCTATAACATAGTGAAGTTCCAGACCTGTGGCTCATTGCATAGCTGAGTAATAGCTACTTTGAAGTTCTCACTGTTGAGTAAATCAGTTGTAATTGGAAAACTATTGCCTTTACAGAAATTTGTGCAAATATGTTATTCAGCTACTTTTGGGTCAGCTATAACATAGTGAAATTACAGACCTGTAGGTCATGGCACAACTGAGCAATAGCTATTCTCAGGCACTGACTGTTGAGTAAATCAGCTGTAACTTGAAAAATATTGCATTTGGAGTATTTTGTTAAAATATATTGTTCACCTACTTTTGGGTTAGCTTTTGGGTTAGCTATAATATTACAGACCTATAGCTCATGGCATAGCGGAGCAATAGCTATTTTCAGGTTCTCACTATTGAGTAAATCAGTTGTAACTTGAAAACTATTGCATTTACAGTATTTTGCTTAAATATGTTGTTCACCTACTTTTAGGTCAGCTATAACAGAGCAAAAATTCAGACATGTAGCTCATTGCATAGTTACTTTGAGGTTCTCACTCTTGAGTAAATCAGTTGTAACTTTAAAACTATTACATTTAGAGTATTTTGTTAAATATGTTATTCACAGACGTTTTGGTCAGCTATAACATAGTGAAATTGCAGACCTCTATGTCATGGCATAGCTGAGCAATAGCTTCTTTCAGGTTCTCACTGTTGAGTAAATCATTCTATCCAACCTGTAGGAAATCATGGGCTGGGAATCTGTTAATATGGTCCGATTTGACCTTGGAACCCTCCTTCAAGGTCAAATGAGGATAGCCAAACATAAAAGTGCTTATAACTCGCTTATTATTGGTCCTAGAGGTTTGGAATGAAAACCAACCTATAGAAAATCATGAGCTGGGAATTTTTTGGTGTGGTCGGATTTCACCTTGGACCCCTCCTTCAAGGTCAAATGAGGATAACCAAACTTAAAAGTGCTTATAACTCGCTTATTATTGGTGCTAGAGGTTTGGAATGGAAAACCAACCTATAGAAAATCATGGGCTGGGAATCTTTTGGTGTGGTCGGATTTCACCTTAGACCCCTCCTTCCAGGTCAAACGAAGATAGTCAAACTTAAAGTGCTTATAACTCGCGTATTATTGGTCTTGGAGGTTTGGGATGGTAAACCAACATATAGGAAATCATGGGCTGGGATTCTTTTGGTGTGGTCAGATTTGACCTGGGACCCCTCCTTCAAGGTCAATTGAGGATAGCCAAACTTACAATTGCTTATAACTCGCTTATTATTGGTCCTACAGGTTTGGGATGGTAAACAAGCTACAGGAAATCATGGGCTGGGAATTTTTTGTGTGGTCGGATTTGACCTTAGACCCGTCCGTCAAGGTCAAACAAGGATAGCCAAACTTAAAAAGTGCCTATGACTCACTTATTATTGGTCCGAGAGGTTTGGGATGGTAAACCATCCTAAATTCTTTGGCTGGGAATCTTTTGGTATGGTCAGATTTGACCTTTGGATCCCTTCTTCATGGTCGAATGAGGATATTGCATTTATAGTATTTCTTTAAATATTTTTAACCTACTTTTTACACTTAAACAATTACCTTGTTACTTTATTTCATAATACCATTTGCAGGGCACAGCTTTTTTGTCCTTTTCTTCTGTCAGCTTCGGAATATCTTTCGAATAACTGTATTTCTGTACAGCCCTTTCCCTGATAATTATGCTTTCCTCTCATTATCACCATCACAAATCAAAAACATTCAGTCAGCTGACACAGTGCCCGTTCACGGGCACTCTCCTCTTGTTATTATTTTTGATTAAAAATTTTAATTCCATCATAGTTAAAATACAGTAGTGACGTCACTCTATTGTTAAAACAGTAGATTCCTACAACAGAATGTGCTGTTTTTTCTACTGTTTTTGTAAAGGGACCCAAGGTACAAAGCTTGACCATTTACAGTTTAGCCTTCAATTAACACTACATTTTAAATTCCTGTATCAGTATTTTACATTCTTTAAAAATGCATTCAAGATAGACTATTTTGTGTGTAATATTCGTATTTTTATGTAATACAAGTTGGGATTTAAGAAGTATGTAAAAATGTTAACATTTACCTACATTTGTTTTTTGTAGTGCAAAACTTTAAAGAGAAAATATTAAATATAGCAACATTTCAAGGCATTATGTTTTGCAAGACTATGTGTAATATGTATACTCAGATCTATTTGGCATTCTAATTTATACAGTTTAAGTATTTAAGATCTTAGTTAGGCTGAAATGTTTATGAGTTGACATATTTACAACCAGTAATGATGATGTGATTATTTTGGAAAGTAACTAAAAATATTTCCATGCTATGAGAAATGTCTATTAAAATGTGGAATTAACTTGAAACCAAAAAACTACTATCATTATTAAACAGTATTTTAAGTCAGAGAAAGCACTTGGAACAGTAGATTCGTAGTACAAATGTAACTTTTGTTTTTGGTGCTGTGTTGCTGTAAAAGAAAGTTGTGTACGAAAAAAAGGTAGGTGCAGCTATTTCCTAATTGTATCCCCGACGCGAAGCGGGGATACTATGGATTCGTTGTCGTCCGCGTCCGCAGAGATTTCTTGTTAGCGACCTACAGTCCACATTTCTTTCTGGATTTCTTTCATATTTGGCAGGTGGCTTGATATGGTAGAGGACTCGCCACCCTATCTTTTTGGTAGGCTTTATGTCAAAATTAGGCCTGTGGTAGACAAAAATGTCTAAAATGTGGAATATTGCTTGTTAGCGACCTACAGTCCACATTTCTTTCCAGATTTCTTTCATATTTGGCAGGTGGCTTGGTATGCTAGAGGACTCGCCACCCTATCTTTTTGGTAGACTTTATGTCTAAATTAGGCCTGTGGTAGACAAAAATGTCTAAAATGCATTAAAAGTCATGAAATCATGCACTAAATCACTTATAACTTGAAAAGTGTTGCATTTAGAGCATTTTGTTAAAATATGTTATTCAGCTACTTTTTTCATAGCTACAACATGGTGAGTAACTTGGGTGTCTGTCTCAATAGCTAAGTGAGTAATAGCTACTTTTGGGCTTTTTAGTAACTTCCATCATGAGTAAAATCACTTGTAACTTGAAAACTATTGCATTTACACAATTTTGTATAAATATGTTATTCAGCTACTTTTGGGTCAGCTATAACATAGTAAAATTTCAGACCTGTAGCTCATGGCATAGCTGAGTAATAGCTACTTTTAGGTTATTACTATTGAGTAAATTACTTATAACTTCAAAAGTATTACATTTAGAGTATTTTGTTTCAATATATTATTCACCTATTTCGGAGTCAGCTATAACATAGTGAAGTTCCAGACCTGTGGCTCATTGCATAGCTGAGTAATAGCTACTTTGAAGTTCACACTGTTGAGTAAATCAGTTGTAATTGGAAAACTATTGCATTTAGAGAATTTCGTATAAATATGTTATTCAGCTACTTTTGGGTCAGCTATAACATAGTGAAATTACAGACCTGTAGCTCATGGCACAACTGAGCAATAGCTATTTTCAGGTACTGACTGTTGAGTAAATGACTTGTAACTTGAAAAATATTGCATTTGGAGTATTTTGTTAAAATATGTTGTTCACCTACTTTTGGGTCAGCTATAACATCGCAAAATTACAGACTTATAGCTCATGGCATAGCTGAGCAATAGCTTTTTTCAGGTTCTCACTATTGAGTAAATCAGTTGTAACTTGAAAACTATTGCATTTACAGTATTTTGCTTAAATATGTTGTTCACCTAATTTTGGGTCAGCTATAACATAGAAAAAATTCAGACATGTAGCTTATGGCATAGCTGAGTAATAGCTACTTTGAGGTTATCACTGTTGAGTAAATCAGTTATAACGTGAAAACTATTACATTTACAGTATTTTGTTTAAATATGTTATTCACATAATTTTTGGTCAGCTATAACAGAGTGAAATTGCAGACCTCTATGTCATGGCATAATTTACCAATATCTACTTTCAGGTTCTCACTGTTGAGTAAATCATTGTATCCACTGGATAGCCGCAGTGTGTAGAGAGATTTCACCATTACCGCTCTAACGAAAAAAAATATTATAGCTAGCCCTCTCAAGTTTGCAAGGTATATTAGAGGGTGCACCACAGTATTCTATTGGTAGGCCTTATGTCTAAATTAGGCCTGTGGCTAAATTACTTGCCTACTAAAAATGAGTAATTCTGCATTTTCTGTAAAAGTATTGCAGATAGCAAATTTTTCTTTAATAACTCATTCACCTACTTTTGGGAGAGCTTTCACATGCTGAAGTTCCAGACCTGTAGGTAATTACTCACCTACTCAAAATGAGTAAATGCGAATTATCTCTAAAAGTATTGCAGATAGCCAATTTTTCTCAAATAACTCCTTCACCTACTTTTGGGAGAGCTTTCACTTGGTGAAGTTTCAGACCTGTAGCTAATTATTCACCTACTCAAAATGAGTAAATGCTAATTATCTCTAAAAGTATTGCAGATATCCAATTCTTATCAAATAACTCATTCATCTACTTTTGGGAGAGCTTTCACTTGGTGAATTTTCAGACCCGTAGGTAATTACTCACCTACTCAAAATGAGTAAATGCAAATTATCTCTAAAAGTATTGTAGATAGCCAATTTTTCTCAAATAACTCATTTGCCTACTTTTGGGAGAGCTTTCACTTGGTGAAGTTTCAGACCCGTAGGTAATTACTCACCTACTGAAAATGAGTAAATGCAAATTATCTCTAAAAGTATTCCCGATAGCCAATTTTTGTCAAATAACTCCTTCACCTACTTTTGGGAGACCTTTCACTTGGTGAAGTTTCAGACCTGTAGCTAATTATTCACCTACTCAAAATGAGTAAATGCTAATTATCTCTAAAAGTATTGCATATATCCTATTCTTATCAAATAACTCATTCATCTACTTTTGGGAGAGCTTTCACTTGGTGAATTTTCAGACCCGTAGGTAATTACTCACCTCAAAATGAGTAAATGTGAATTATCTCTAGAAGTATTGCAGATAGCCAGTATTTCTCAAATAACTCATTAATATGAAAACAACTTATAGGAAGTCATGGGCTGCAAATCTTTTCATGTGGTCAGATTTGACCTTGGGCCCCTCCTGCTTATTATTGGTCCTAGAGGTTTGCAATGTGAAAACGACTTATAGGAAATCATGGGCTGCGACTCTTTCGATGTGGTCAGACTTCACCTTGGGCCCCTGCTACAGGGTCAAATAAGGTTAGCCAAACTTAAAAGTGCTTTCAGCTTGCTTATTAACGAAAAATGCTGTTTATCTTCCAAACTATGTTAGTTGGCCTTTGTCGGAGGATACATCCAGCATCTGGCCACAGATGCGTCCTTGGTCTAGTTTTAATTTTGGTTTTCCATTGGTCATGCATTGCTCTTTTTGGTTCGTTTTTTCATCTTGTTGACTGCTCAGTCAACAGCCCCCATCAACGAAAATAGATTGCCATCACCAAAAATTATTCACCCAAGTTAATTATAATCTTTGGACAGTTGCAACATTGCTTTTGTTGCCCTGCAGGCCCACTGTCGTCAAGTGACGTGCTGTTTCAGAAATGTCAACCCTTGGTGGTCCATCATCTTTATTCTCTCCGGTGACATTAGCCTGAACCCAGATCCATCGGTCAGAAATATCAAAGCCTGCCTGCTGAATGCTTGGTCATTGCGAAACAAAACATCGGCCTTTAGTGATTTTGTTTTGTCTAATGACCTTGACATCATTGGTGTCACTGACCTGGCTGGGGCCGTCGGACACGGGGCTTAGTGGATGAGATAACTCCTGAAGGTTTCCAGCTTCACCATCGTCCCATGCAGGAACAAGAAAGGAGGAGGAGTTGCTGTCTTTGTCAGGAATGACGTTGATAGTGTGCTGATCAGCGGGACACTTTTGAACACATTATTGTCAAAGTATCAGAGCGTCAGCGACCTTGGACCTCTCCTTCAAGGTCAAACGAGGATAGCCAAACTTAAAAGTGCTTATAACTTGCTTATTATTGTATCCCCGACGCGAAGCGGGGATACTATGGATTCATCATCGTCGTCGTCCGCGAGATTTCTTGTTAGCGACCTACAGTCCACATTTCTTTCCGGATTTCTTTCATATTTGGCAGGTGGCTTGATATGGTAGAGGACTCGCCACCCTATCTTTTTGGTAGGCTTTATGTCTAAATTAGGCCTGTGGTAGACAAAAATGTCTAAAATGTGGAATATTGCTTGTTAGCGACCTACAGTCCACATTTCTTTCCAGATTTCTTTCATATTTGGCAGGTGGCTTGGTATGCTAGAGGACTCGCCACCCTATCTTTTTGGTAGGCTTTATGTCTAAATTAGGCCTGTGGTAGACAAAAATGTCTAAAATGTGGAATATTGCTTGTTAGCGACCTACAGTCCACATTTCTTTCCAGATTTCTTTCATATTTGGCAGGTGGCTTGGTATGCTAGAGGACTCGCCACCCTATCTTTTTGGTAGGCTTTATGTCTAAATTAGGCCTCTGGTACATAAAAATGTCTAAAATGCATTAAAATTCATGAAACCATGCACTAAATCGCTTGTAACTTGAAAAGTGTTGCATTTAGAGCATTTTGTTAAAATATGTTATTCAGATACTTTTTTCATAGCTACAACATGGTGAGTAACTTGGGTGTCTGTCTCAATAGCTAAGTGAGTAATAGCTACTTTTGGGCTTTTCAGTAACTTCCATCGTGAGTAAAATCACTTGTAACTTGAAAACTATTGCATTTAGAGTATTTTGTTTCAATATGTTATTCAGCTATTTTTGGGTCAGCTATAACATAGTAAAATTTCAGACCTGTAGCTCATGGCATAGCTGAGTAATAGCTACTTTTAAGTTATCACTGTTGAGTAAATTACTTATAACTTCAAAAGTATTACATTTAGAGTATTTTGTTTCAATATGTTATTCACCTATTTCGGAGTCAGCTATAACATAGTGAAGTTCCAGACCTGTGGCTCATTGCATAGCTGAGTAATAGCTACTTTGAAGTTCACACTGTTGAGTAAATCAGTTGTAATTGGAAAACTATTGCATTTACAGAAATTTGTGTAAATATGTTATTCAGCTACTTTTGGGTCAGCTATAACATAGTGAAATTACAGACCTGTAGCTCATGGCACAACTGAGCAATAGCTATTTTCAGGTACTGACTGTTGAGTAAATGACTTGTAACTTGAAAAATATTGCATTTGGAGTATTTTGTTAAAATATGTTGTTCACCTACTTTTGGGTCAGCTATAACGTCGTGAAATTACAGACTTATAGCTCATGGCATAGCTGAGCAATAGCTATTTTCAGGTTCTCACTATTGAGTAAATCAGTTGTAACTTGAAAACTATTGCATTTACAGTATTTTGCTTAAATATGTTGTTCACCTAATTTTGGGTCAGCTATAACATAGAAAAAATTCAGACATGTAGCTTATGGCATAGCTGAGTAATAGCTACCTTGAGGTTATCACTGTTGAGTAAATCAGTTATAACGTGAAAACTATTACATTTACAGTATTTTGTTTAAATATGTTATTCACATAATTTTTGGTCAGCTATAACAGAGTGAAATTGCAGACCTCTATGTCATGGCATAGCTTACCAATATCTACTTTCAGGTTCTCACTGTTGAGTAAATCATTGTATCCACTGGATAGCCGCAGTGTGTACAGAGATTTCACCATTACCGCTCTAACGAAAAAAATATTATAGCTAGCCTTCTCAAGTTTGCAAGGTATATTAGAGGGTGCACCACAGTATTCTATTGGTAGGCTTTATGTCTAAATTAGGCCTGTGGCTAAATTACTTGCCTACTAAAAATGAGTAATTCTGCATTTTCTCTAAAAGTATTGCAGATAGCAAATTTTTCTTAAATAACTCATTCACCTACTTTTGGGAGAGCTTTCACATGCTGAAGTTCCAGACCTGTAGCTAATTACTCACCTACTCAAAATGAGTAAATGCGAATTATCTCTAAAAGTATTGCAGATAGCCAATTTTTCTCAAATAACTCATTCACCTACTTTTGGGAGAGCTTTCACTTGGTGAAGTTTCAGACCCGTAGGTAATTACTCACCTACTGAAAATGAGTAAATGCAAATTATCTCTAAAAGTATTCCAGATAGCCAATTTTTGTCAAATAACTCCTTCACCTACTTTTGGGAGAGCTTTCACTTGCTAAAGTTTCAGACCTGTAGCTAATTATTCACCTACTCAAAATGAGTAAATGCTAATTATCTCTAAAAGTATTGCAGATATCCAATTTTTATCAAATAACTCATTCATCTACTTTTGGGAGAGCTTTCACATGGTGAAGTTTCAGACCCATAGCTAATTATTCACCTACTCAAAATGAGTAAATGCAAATTATCTCTAAAAGTATTCCAGATAGCCAATTTTTGTCAAATAACTCCTTCACCTACTTTGGGGAGACCTTTCACTTGGTGAAGTTTCAGACCTGTAGCTAATTATTCACCTACTCAAAATGAGTAAATGCGAATTATCTCTAAAAGTATTGCAGATAGCCAATTTTTCTCAAATAACTCATTCACCTACTTTTGGGAGAGCTTTCACTTGGTGAAGTTTCAGACCCGTAGGTAATTACTCACCTACTGAAAATGAGTAAATGCAAATTATCTCTAAAAGTATTCCAGATAGCCAATTTTTGTCAAATAACTCCTTCACCTACTTTTGGGAGACCTTTCACTTGGTGAAGTTTCAGACCAGTAGCTAATTATTCACCTACTCAAAATGAGTAAATACTAATTATCTCTAAAAGTATTGCAGATATCCAATTTTTATCAAATAACTCATTCATCTACTTTTGGGACAGCTTTCACATGGTGAAGTTCCACACCCGTAGGTAATTACTCACCTACTGAAAATGAGTATATTCGAATTATCTCTAAAAGTATTGTAGGTAGCCAATTTTTCTCAAATAACTCATTCGCCTACTTTTGAGAGAGCTTTCACTTGGTGAAGTTTCAGACCCATAGCTAATTATTCACCTACTCAAAATGAGTAAATGCGAATTATCTCTACAAGTATTGCAGATAGCCAGTATTTCTCAAATAACTCATTAATATGAAAACAACTTATAGGAAGTCATGGGCTGCAAATCTTTTCATGTGGTCAGATTTGACCTTGGGCCCCTCCTGCTTATTATTGGTCCTAGAGGTTTGCAATGTGAAAACGACTTATAGGAAATCATGGGCTGCGAATCTTTTGATGTGGTCAGACTTCACCTTGGGCCCCTGGTACAGGGTCAAATAAGGGTAGCCAAACTTAAAAGTGCTTTCAGCTTGCTTATTAACGAAAAATGCTTTTTATCTTCTAAACTATGTTAGTTGGCCTTTGTCGGTGGATACATCCAGCATCTGGCCACAGATGCGTCCTTTTTCTAGTTTATCATACAGGTTTGAGATGGTAAACCAACCTATAGGAAATCATTGGGAATCTTTTGGTGTGGTCAGATTTGACCTTGGAACCCTCCTCCAAGGTCAAACGAGGATAGCCAAACTTAAAAGTGCTTATAACTTGCTTATTATTGGTCCTAGAGGTTTGCAATATGAAACCAACTTACAGGAGGTCATGGGCTGGGAATCTTCTGATGTTTTCAGATTTGACCTTGGGCCCCTCTCAAGATCAAACGATGGTTCACTGGCTTTGGTGAGTTGCCTTTTCGGTGGATACAAATTTGCATCAGTTCTCTGATACGTAGATCTAGTTGGTCTTAGAGATTTGGAATTTGAAGACAGCCTCTAGAAAATCATGTGCCATATGTGAATCTTTTTGCGGGTTCAGATTTGACCTTTGGCCCTCCGTTCAAGGTCAAGGTCCTTATTACTTTTAATCCCTTTCCTTTCACTTGTACTGTTAAGCTCAAAACACAAAGTCAGCTGACACAGAGCCCATTCATAGGCACTGATAGCTTGTTTTTTTTTCTTCTTTTTTTTTTTTGCAGCAGTATTGGTATTTGTGGAAACTTGGTTGATCATCACCAGCCATGTCTGATACTAAGAGGAAAATGCAACCAAAAGGTGGCCCACCAGGCACCAAAAAACAGAGGTATGACACATTGGTAGAACCAAAAGGGACATAATCATTGTACCAACATCATAGTGTTAAAGATGGCAAACCAGATGATTAGTTTCAATTCATATAACTCCAAACAAAATCCAGTTAGAGACATTCAGAAGTGGTAATAGGAAACCAGGGCCTGGGATTCCAAAATATGCCATCAAATTTGACTTGTATTTATGTTATCAATTACTACGGACAACCCTATTCACGTATTTTACAAGCCTTTATCGTTACAATTTTTTTTATCATTATTCACTTTCTTTGTGGTGGGACACTTGTTTTATGCCCCAGTAAAAACCTTTTTCTAGTTAATATTTTGCACTTATATATTTATACACTCCCACCTCTGTGGTCCCTGGTTCAAATCTAGGTTATCTAACTCATGACAAAATGGGATTCACAGAGGATCTGATCTAAACTGATTCTTAACTTTTGAATAAGATGAAAACCTTGTGTTAGATTTGGCAAATGAGAGTTATGTGACTGGCAAACCAGTATTGCGCTATTCATTTTTGTGTGGTAGAAATTACAAATTTCAATTTATTGAAAATGTTATTATTTAAGGCTTTCAAGTAGCTGATATTTTGAGAAAAACAATAAAGAAAACATACAGAATGATGAACTTATCCTGTTTTTAATTGTAACTCCATTCATACAAGTGTATAAAACATGTTGTTTGGTTTCAAAGTCACGGAAAATAACTTTGGTTTTCATTAACAGCCTCTAGGAAATAAACTCTGTTGTGTGTACAGGACAGATTGGGATGATGACGATGAAAAGATGGGCTTTGAGGCAGAACTTGCCATGTTGGACAGTGCGGAATCAGAAATGCAGTGCCAAGTTGATTCTCAAGACGTCGTAGGTCAGTGAACATTTTCAGATTGTATTAAAATATGTTGTTTTATTTTGTAAAACATCGATCATCTTCAAATTTGCACAAAGTGAAGACATAATGCAGCACTCCTTGATTTTAATTTTTTAGTGATGAGACTATTTTACTGAGATACCTAAACAGAATATAAATTTGACATGTCGATTGTCCATGCATGGTTGGGAAAACATGAAATATTTCAAACGTACAATAAATCTGAAGAATTTTTAACATTTGATGCAATATTTGTTTTTGCCAATTTGAAGGTTTTGTAGCGATTTTGATCAACCTGTTTTGCTTTGACCAACTCCATTTACTGTTAACAGCTGGTTCGAATGGGGAAACACTAAAACACAATTTTGGTGTCCTGGAATTGCAACAGTTTTGCCTTGATATACCAATAAGAAATGTGCTACGATCCCCTCCCTAATTTTTTAGCACACCTTACCCACTTTAATGTCAGGTGTACTGTACATTAAAGATATGTTATAACTGAGCAGATTTTATCAGAGAAGTTCTGATTATCACACAAGAAGATTACATCAGTTAGACTCGTAAACAGTGGGTCCTTAACTCATTCTCAATCTGAACTAGGAATTGGGATGATATGCCATAAACTTGCTTTGTTAAAAAATTGCAATATTTTTTTTTTTTCCAATTTAAAAAAAAATTGATTTCCTCCAGTTGTTACCTTTGTATTTCATAGAATATAAAATGGGGTTTTCATCAGTGGCAAATGTGAATAGTGTTTCAATATACAGTAGCAAGTTTTGCTTTTCTTCCTTTGTAGAATTAGTTCTGTGACTGAGTAATTCACAATTGATAAATGAGCCAAATTTCATGAAAATTCAATCCCAAGTTTTTAAGCTCGAGAGCTCAGGTGTATATAAACTACCATTGAAGTGGTTACATTTTCCCTTAGTAAAACATAATGACGTACCTTATGTACATTAAATTGCTTATTACACCATTTTGGACATAATAATCAGTATTGTATATGGTGACATCAGGTAATTCAAATATTCAAGACATTTATCTTTACATATTTTTTGGTTTACCAGTGCTGCCATATTGGCTATTGTTTCCCGTCAATGTGTATACTAAACTTTGCGAAGGCTCAACGTCGAGTCCGAATTTCATCTGCGAGCAGTCGACCCTATTTATTCATCATCATCACTAGTGCTGTAACGAGTTGACCGAAACTCGAGTCGTAACTCGATGGGCGATATTTGGGGATAACATCGGTTTATGCAATTTAAACTTGAGTTTTTAAGAAATAAATAATGATATACTAATCTTGTTACAAACTAGCACTTTTGCAATTTATTTAACCATAAAGATGTAAAAATCAATGAGCAATGGTCGGTTTTTATTTCCCTGATTTACGTGGCTGTTCCATAAAGTGCTCATACATATCTGTACAAATTTAATTGGCAACAAAATATATTTCCTTGCAATAAAATGGTACTAAACACAATTACGTAATGGCGGATGCCTTAATGACAATATTTGGACAATGTTATTTTATTTATATTTGTGCCATTTACTTGAGTTCAACTCAAGTTCAACTCGCATCTAACAGGCGATCCTCGATCTACAGAAATCATTAATGATTACAGCCCTAATCATCACAACTCTATGTAGAATGTAGTATTCTTATCTATTCTGTTCCAGGTGAAGGACCAGAAGCTCTGAAAACCAGTGTAAAATGGAGCAGACCAGATGTACCACCCATTAACCAAGCCACTGACAATCTGGTCTTTCAACAACTTGATGTCGATCATTTCATTGGTAAGAATAACCAAAGTTATATTACAGAATCAGCATTGCAATATAACCAAATGTTTCAAGAGGTTGCACAAGGATATAACAATTGAAACATCGATATTATTTTACTGTAATGAGTATTAACTAAAAGTACATTTTATTTGCTATTTTGACCAAACTTTATAGTCAAAGGATATAATATTTGCCTAAAATAGGTAGTAGTGTATCATCTCCACCAAGAGACTATGTTTTAGGGTGCATTTGTCTGAGTTTGTGATAACTCCAAAAGTAATAAACCGAAATGACATGAAAAACATGAAATTCTTATGTGGGTAGGGCCTGGCCATAGAAAGATATGCTTACATTTTGAGAAAGATCCAATCATATTGTGGATACAAAAATATCCTGAATTTTTGGAGATATGCCTGTTATTCAGTGCTTCCTAGAAACTCATTAAATGACCAAAGCTTATTTAAAGTATGTTGTGATGAACTTGATGGTGTCATGAGTGATGACTGGTAGGAATACACTTTGATTATTGCAAAACACCAGCAGAAGATGGTACAGTAGAACCTCTATTATCCAGTGTTCTGTTATCAGAATTTTCAGTTATCCAACTCAAACCTACTCTCCAAACTCCTTTTAAGTCTATTATTTTAACCTTTCTTTTGTGCAATCTTCATGTTATCCGGCTTTATGGTTACTCTCCAAAGAAGATTGGATAATCGAGGTTGTACTGTATGCCCTGTATTTTACTGTGCAGAATTTTAGCCAATTAGTTTGCACTACTTTCTTGTATCCTGTAAATTATCTGTTCTAAAGGTTGTAAATTGCATTTTGTTTGCCTTGTTTCCGTTGGTTTTGTCACAAAAATCAATAGCAAGTTCTAAACTTATACAACTAGTTTTGGCTTTTAGTTGCCCATAATACATATATCTGAGGAAAGTTTCTGTCAAGTTTTCAGTTAAATATTGTTACAAGTTGTTTTTGTCTTTGGCAGAAATGACCATATGATTTCAGCAATTTGATGAGGATCCATGTTTTTTTTAACCGATGACTGGCTAAGCCAATTCTACCCATTGAGACTTATTCTTTGTGCCACAAAATTAGGTTAAACCATAGTAATGAATCATATTTATTATCATATTTTGATGATGCCAGGCCAACTGTCACCACATAGATCTGGTTCTGTTCATTGTTTGTCTTTTAATGTCACCAGGACAACCGTTGCTGGGTATGTCTGGATCACAAGTTGGTCCTGTACCAATCATCAGAATGTATGGAGTGACAAATGATGGAAACAGTGTCTTGGCTTATATCCATGGTTATGCTCCATATTTTTATGTTCCTGCCCCTCCAGATTTCAAGCCTCAGGACTGCGGCACTTTCAGGGTAAGAAAAGAATAAATTTTTAAGCGCGAACACTAGTGAGACTCGCGCTTCTGGGAATCACTTTTTTTTTGTCTAGACTTTCATGGATTGTGGTGTAGTGTGATGAGTATATGTCTTTCCACTGAAGTTAAGCGACAATGGGCTACGTTAGTCCTAGGATGGGTGACTGCTGCAGGAGGTAAGGCCGATCTGATAAGCACATAAATTGGTGACAGAAAGGTGCTCATATTAGCTGGCCACTAATCAGTTAACTATTTCCAATGTATTGTATCTTTGGAGAGAGAGAGGAAATACTCAAAAGGTCAGATGCTCATTCGCCACAGATGTAAACATTGCAAACAATATAGGAGATTTCGGAGTACTAGAAAATTTTTAAAAAGGCCATCCTGACCACCAAAGAATGTTTTAATGAAAGCTGCCCCCAACTGATATGCAATGGTAAAGAATGACAAACACTCCAGAAGTGATCCTTTGATGTTTGACTGATTTTTAACAATCAGGTGCAGGCCCGAGGTATTTGTATTCATATTCATAAGTATTTGAATGCACCTTTATATGTACTTATATTGAGTACCTTTATTGAAAATGCAAGCTATTTGTATTTGTGTTACATTTCATAACTACATTCACAATGTTTTACTTCTCTCAAACTTTGTCTTAATCTTGTATTTCTGATTACCTTCTAGTTAATTAAGCATTCTAACATGACACGGATGTGTCCGTCGTTCTGATTGGTCGAGAGCGATTTCTAAGCCGTCTAAAATTCAGCATCAACAGTACGGCTGTTAACATGGCGGCGATAATTGGATAATTTTGTAAGGTTACAAGTGTTTCAAGTATTTTATTTTCAACAGTCATGTTAGAATAGGAATATGGCATTCAAAAGCCGTCTAAACGTAGAGTTTTAGACGGGTTGACATGATCTAAGCACTCACGCTTCGCCTTCGTGCTCATACCACGCCAACCCGTCTAAAATTCAGCGTTTAGACGGCTTTTTCATGCTATATTCCTATAGTAAATAAAGCCATTGTGTTTAGAATCACTCCCTATTTTTTATTAGATTATTTTTACATCAGAAGCAGAGATATTGGATCATGCCAGTGTGCTTACTATGTTGCTGGTTCCTTTGGATCCTCTTTGAGTGTTTGGATTTATTGCAGGTTACATAGTTTCGGACAATGTTCTATAAATATTTTAGTGTGCACTCAAACTTCTTTCAGTAGGATTCTGATAAGAAGATGTCCATTAGTGGCATATTCCACTGAAAATTACATATCTGGGGTTATATTGGAATCTGACACTTTCTGTAGAATTGTTTTTAAATGGTAAATAAAACCTAAGCTTGATGAAATAGTTTCCTTCAAAATTTCTTTGTGGAAATAATCTATATTTAGGTCTTGTTTAATTTAGGGATGTGTCAGAGGCCCCAGTGTCTTGGTATCGAGAACATTTTACTGAAATACTGTGATGAAATTTTAGAGCCACCATCTCACTTAAGACATATAATGGATGAAAACCTGTGGAAACAAATCCCAAATCTGAAGAAAGGGCACATTTTTCTCCCATATTTCTGGACTTTTATGGGGTCGTTCCATTGGAGCCGACCGGTCGGTAACTAGGTATTTTTGGAGAGTCGGGACCAATGTTTACAAGCTCGGTTAGGGTCGGTAATATTTTCCCGGCCTGTCGGGGAGAGTTGGTGAAATATCAAACATGTTTGATATTTCTACGACCGTTGCCGACCCTTGTAACAGACCCTAAATTCATCCACCTAGCAACAGGCCTGTCGGTTAACTAAAGGGCCTGTCGGTTACACTTCAAGGCTTGTCTGTAACCCTTCCAGGCTTGTCGTTATCACTTGCAGGCCTGTCGTAATATGAAGTCGGCTTGTCTTTTGTAACTTAGGTACTGCTCAGTTGCAGTCCATTTCCAGCATGATGTGAGGTAAAAATATGATCAAAAATTATGTCAAGAATGACAAAGAAACAGTGCAAGTGATCATAATTTCAAAGTTAAAGAGATAGAAAAGGTCCACATGTATGCTGTAAATACTTGAGAAACCTGAACAAGTGTTTTATGTGGTGACATAATAATCAAATTCTCAGCCTATTTCACCAGAGCAATTTAAATAAAAGTTAACAAACTATTTGGATTCAATCACAAGATATTTCTTCTCTGTAAAAACCCATTAGCAATTTTTGGGAAAAAAGAGGATCAAGTGTCGATCAATCAACAAATCTTAAACTAGGTCACTGGTAAATATTTGGATCCCATCACGTGACCAGAACTACAGCAAGTTTATTACCTTCACGATAATAGGGTCTTTCCCAGAAGCTCGAAATTGGAGTATAAAAGGCAGCAACAAGCAGCAGGTTTTCATTGTCACAAGAGAGATTGTTAGAAGCACATCTCTCTCTGCTTCTTTCAATAGGATACAACATTTTTAATGAAAATTTTATATTTTAAATGACTTTTTCATTCATAAGCTGAAGCAGACATACATTGATTTTATTTTTTATGTATATTAAAGCAAAAACTTGGAAACTGTAATTAAAATAACAAAAAAACAAAATTAATAAATAAATTTGGACATTTTGGTCATGTGATGGGATCCAAATATTCAGCCTTGACCTAGTTTAAGAATTGTTTATTGGTCGACACTTGATCCTCTTTTTTTCCCAGAAATTCATCAAAAACTGTAATGACAATACCGACTGTAAGTGTGGTCGTGGGCTTCTGTATGTTTCTCCAGGCCTGTCTTTTTATTGCGTAAAATAGCCTTACCTTATCCTCACAAGTGCTTGTTTGGTTTTGTGGAGCAAAACGTATCGACCAACAAGAATTTTTTAAGGAATATTCTTGTCACGAGAGGTGACCCCTTGTCTGCGCATGTCCGCGCTTGCGCAGTAGTCGTCGTCGACAGATGAATGTTGAGAGTTCTTCATTTATATTTTTGGTCGATATGGGAGCAACACGTATTTTTATGTCAGCTGACTTGTCAGTCAGCTGGCATTATGGCATCACTCTGCGGCGTGTACGTACGCGTACGCGTGAGCGACTTCTCCTCCGAAACTACAATGCCCAGAGACATGCTGTTTTTTTAAAAGATAGCTTATCTACCTAGCATGAAAATTTGTTCAAGGCATGCAGATCTGTTTGTTCGTCTGTTTGCTAGAGCCATTATAAGGGAGGTACCCCCCACCCCAAGTATGAAAATGTTAACACTTTATCACAATTTTCTCAGTGACTATTGCAGGGATTTCTCTGATATTTTGCACATATGTACTAGGTCATAAGTAGATTCCCTTGTGTGAATGTCAGACCTGGATCTTTCTTAATTATTTTTTTATTAATTTTTAAAATAATTTTTAACACTTTAAAATTAATGAAATCATGCACGAAATCAATTATAACTTGAAAAGTATTGCATTTAGAGCATTTTGTTAAAATATGTTATTCAGCTACTTTTTCCATAGCTACAACATGGTGAGTAACTTGGGTGTCTATCTCAATAGCTAAGTGAGTAATAGCTACTTTTGGACTTTTCAGTAACTTCCATCATGAGTAAAATCACCTGTAACTTAAAAACTATTGCATTTAGAGAATTTTGTGTAAACATGTTATTCAGCTACTTTTGGGTCAGCTATAACATAGTAAAATTTCAGACCTGTAGCTCATGGCATAGCCGAGTAATAGCTACTCTTAGGTTATCATTGTTGAGTAAATCACTTATAACTTCAAAACTATTGCATTTAGAGTATTTAGTTTCCGATGTTATTCACCTATTTTAGGGTCAGCTATAACATAGTCAAATTCCAGACCTGTGGCTCATTGCATAGCTGAGTAATAGCTACTTTGAGGTTCTTACTCAACACTAAATCATTTATAACTTGAAAAGTATTGCATTTAGAGCATTTTGTTAAAATATGTTATTCAGCTACTTTTTCCATAGCTACAGCATGGTGAGTAACTTGGGTGTCTATCTCAATAGCTAAGTGAGTAATAGCTACTTTTGGTCTTTTCAGTAACTTCCATCATGAGTAAAATCTCCTGTAACTTAAAAACTATTGCATTTAGAGAATTTTGTGTAAATATGTTATTCAGTACTTTTGGGTCAGCTATAACATAGTAAGATTTCAGACCTGTAGCTCATGGCATAGCTGAGTAATAGCTACTTTTAGGTTATCACTGTTGAGTAAATCACTTACAACTTGAAAAGTATTGCATGTAGAGTATTTAGTTTCTTATGTTATTCACCTATTTTAGGGTCAGCTATAACATAGTCAAATTCCAGACCTGTTGCTCATTGCATAGCTGAGTAATAGCTACTTTGAGGTTCTTACTCAACACTAAATCATTTATAACTTGAAAAGTATTGCATTTAGAGCGTTTTGTTAAAATATGTTATTCAGCTACTTTTTCCATAGCTACAACATGGTGAGTAACTTGGGTGTCTATCTCAATAGCTAAGTGAGTAATAGCTACTTTTGGACTTTTCAGTAACTTCCATCATGAGTAAAATCACCTGTAACTTAAAAACTATTGCATTTAGAGAATTTTGTGTAAACATGTTATTCAACTACTTTTGGGTTAGCTATAACATAGTAAAATTTCAGACCTGTAGCTCATGGCATAGCTGAGTAATAGCTACTTTTAGGTTATCACTGTTGAGTAAATCACTTATAACTTCAAAACTATTGCATTTAGAGTGTTTAGTTTCTGATGTTATTCACCTATTTTAGGGTCAGCTATAATATAGTCAAATTTCAGACCTGTGGCTCATTGCATAGCTGAGTAATAGCTACTTTGAGGTTCTTACTCAATACTAAATCATTTATAACTTAAAAACTATTGCATTTAGAGCATTTTGGTAAAATATGTTATTCAGCTACTTTTTCCATAGCTACAACATGGTGAGTAACTTGGATGTCTATCTCAATAGCTAAGTGAGTAATAGGTACTTTGTCAGTTTTTAATGATAACCATAATGAGTAAAAGGCTTGTATCTTCAAAAGTATTGCAGCTACACAATTTCTCTCAAATATATTGTTCGTCTACTTTTTGTGAACTGTAATATATTTAAATTTTCACAACTGTTGCTCAATATACAAGTGAGTAATCGCTATTTTATTGCTACTTGAAAATGTGAAAAATCACAAATATATCGAAAACTGTAAGAGATAGAGCGATTTCGAGCGAATTTTCGACCCGCAGGGTATTGCTAGAGTGTCCCATGCAAAGGGGAAAAATTTCAATTTTCGCCACTTTTGGCGGCCATCTTGGATTTTTGCGGAAAATGAAAAAGTGTGAATATCTTGAAAACCGTAAGAGATAGAGCGATTTCGAGCGAATTTTCGACCCGCAGGGTATTGCAAGAGTGTCCCATGCAAAGGGCAAAAATTTCAATTTTCGCCACTTTTGGCGGCCATCTTGGATTTTTGCGGAAAATGAAAAAGTGTGAATATCTCGAAAACCGTAAGAGATAGAGCGATTTCGAGCGAATTTTCGACCCACAGGGTATTGCTAGAGTGTCCCATGCAAAGGGGAAAAATTTCAATTTCGCCACTTTTGGCGGCCATCTTGGATTTTTGCAGAAAATGAAGAAGTGTGAATATCTCGAAAACCGTAAGAGATAGAGCGATTTCGAGCGAATTTTCGACCCACAGGGTATTACAAGAGTGTCCCATGCAAAGGGGAAAAATTTCAATTTTCGCCACTTTTGGCGGCCATCTTGGGTTTTTGTGGAAAATGAAAAAGTGTGAATATCTCGAAAACCGTAAGAAATAGAGCGATTTCGAGCGAATTTTCAACCCACAGGGTATTGCAAGAGTGTCCCATGCAAAGGGCAAAAATTTCAATTATCGCCACTTTTGGCGGCCATCTTGGATTTTTGCGGAAAATGAAAAAGTGTGAATATCTCGAAAAACGTGAGAGAGAGCTATTTCGCGCGGATGTTTGACCCGCAGGGTAGTTTAACTTACTTTTTACACTTTAACAGTTACCTTCTTACTTTCCTTGTGAACACCATTTCCAGGGCACAACTTTTGTGTCTTTTTCTTCTGTCACTTCTACTCTGAAACTAAAAACACACAGTCAGCTGACACAGAGCCCGTTCACGGGCACTGATTGCTTGTTTCTTATTATCGTCCATTCACAGATGAAAATCTATGAAGTTTTGAAGCGTGCAAGCCTGCACCTAGCTGTAGTTATCCATTATTGGACTGGTACTACCACTAATTCTGCTTCCCTTGTCCTGAAAAGGGTCAGAATGAGAGGTTTATAGTCTTCAGTGGAAGACGGTGATAGATTTGTTTCCGGCTGTGTTCATCTTTTATTCGATTGGAACTACTTCCTTGTCGAGGAAAGGGATGCAGAGAAGAGCTGCCGTAAAGTTTTCAGTGGAAAACTGCTTTAAAAGGGTCAGAATAAGATGTGCAAGAAGATTTTGCTGTAAAGTTTTCAGTGGAAAACTGTTCTATTGTCCCTTATTTGATGGCACAGCATGAGTATTAGCTTGTGCTGGAAAACAAAGAAGAAAGAATGCAGTTGTCTTGGCAACGGAGGTCGTAGATTCTTTACTGTGGGTGGAGTGCCACTCTGGTACAGTAACAGGTCTTCCTCCAAAAGAACGACTACAGGAGCATATCTACTTATCCTAATAGGGACAGATTACCTTCCTTTGCTGTAGATTTAGATGAAGATCCAACAGACATCTTTGGGGCAGTATGTGCACTGCTTGTCTTTTCAACCCTGTTAAATTACAATAACTATCTTCTAGATAATAAAACCTTCCTATGACCATGTCTTCAATGGAAGGAATACTGTGACTTTTGAGTGAATTCTTCTGCAAACTCAACGAAGATCAAACAATGCCTAAGAACTGGAACTGGCTGAGATATGGTGTTGAAGTCCTTGCTTCCAACCTTCACGAGTGTATTTTGCATGGTTTATACAGGACAGGGGCTATGTCCAGTAATTATTTGTCCTACTAACTACAAAATATCATCGTACCACTCTTCCTAGTTTACCAGGAGAGAGGGATACAGAAGAACGTGGCTACATTAATGCAAGTCACCATGGAGGCTCTTCTTGCAGTGTTACTGGCAGTGATGGGAGATTTTCATTGCCATCCCAGAGTTGTGCGTATCTTGAGATGGAGTTGTTGAATTACTCCCCAATCGAATTCGCCAATGCCTGTACTACCCACAATGCAACGAGATGACGTCAGACAGGAAAACATGGCTACAATAAATACCGCTAAAATTCTTCTGGCTAATGCTTCAAGAGCGATTTATCCACTCAAGAATTGCAGAACTCCAGGTTTCTATGCTAGTTTATTTCTTGTAAAGAAACCCGGCTAATGACGACCTGTGATAGATATCAGTGTCCTCAATTGACTTCTAACTACGACTGCAACGGTCGCTGTCCACGAGTGAAGTTCGTCTACTATGTCAATAAATACCTGCTTGTCCCATCATTTAAATAGGAGACAGCAGAGATTATTAGAAATTCTAATACAGAAGATGCGTTCTTCTATGTACCGATTCACAAGATTTTCAACATCTACTTCAGGTTAATGTACACGGTCAAACCAATCAGTTCAAAGCAATATGAAATTCGGGTTAGCGACCCCTCTACAGTATCATGCGAGTAGTAAAGAAGCAAACTCTTTCTTCAGTCTCACGGAATAGGCGTTCACCATATACCTAGTCCACTGGTTGTTTAGTGTAAGTAAAAGACACCAGTATTGGGTTCAAACCAAAGAACTCATCCAATTATTCATCAACTGGGCTTCGTGATATCAATTTCCTAGGTTACCACTGCATTTTGGTACAAGGAAATTTCTTTCTACCACAAATAAATTAAACACCTGCGAATCTATTCAAGACATGGAGATCTCATCACAATCAACCCCAAGGTTGCTTATATCCCAGGTAGGGATACTAGCATCTTTGGAAAAGACTATACCAATGGGTCAGTTATGTATGTGTGCCTTTCAGTGGTATCTAGTAAAAACTGGCAATATCTCCAGTCACTAGTTGTGAGAATTCCTGTTTCAAATCCTTCTGAAAAAGCATATTCAGTGGTGGAAAATGCCAAAAAATGGGAAATAGGATGCCTTTTCTTTACACAGGGGCACAATTCCCTTATTTTCGTAGATGCATTAAACCAGGGTTGATGATCCCATCTAAAAGCATCACAGTCAGTGACTTTTGGACAGTTAAAATGTATATATTACATTTCAATGTCATACAACTGAAGGCAGTGTGTTCAGCCCTTAAAAGCCTTCAAGACAAATTCTACACAAAAGAATTCTGATAGCATCAGACAACACCACTGTGTTCGGTTATCTGAACAAACAAAAGAGGGGGGGGGGGGGCACATGTACCTCCTAGTTTGGCGCATCTTGGCCTACTGCAGTCCTTGAAATATAATCAAAAGAGACACACATATTCTTGGTTGCTTAAATGTCATGGCCAACATCATCTCCAGAAGGGATAAAGGTTTGGTGCATCCTGTCCTACTACAATCCTTGAAATATACTCATAAGAGATAGACATTTTGTGGGTTGCTTGAATGTCATAGTCAATAACCTCTACAGAAGGGACAGAGTAATCCGTACAGAATGGTTCTTACTTCCTTTCTGGTTCAAGACAATGTGCAAGTTTGGCACAAATCAACAATAGGTTTTTTAATGCAGGTATGCTGCATCTTGGCCTACTGCAATCCTTGAGATACTCTTATATGAACCAGAGATATTCAGGGTTGTCTAAATGTCATGACAGTCAGCCTCTCCAGAAAGGACAAAATAATACAGACAGGGTGGTCTCTTCATCTTAAAATGTTTCCATTTGATTTGCATAGTTTGGCAAATACCAATGGTAGAGATGTTTGCCACCAATATGAATCACAAACTTCCATTCTATGTGGCCAGTCCTGGATGCAAATGCTCTGAACATAGATGCATTAAACATCTTGTTGGAGGGTCTGGACTGCTAGGCCTCTTGTCCTGTACCACTCATTCTAAAAAGTCATTGAACAAGTGAACACCAGGTGCAAAATGATTGTAGTGGCCCCTTGGTGGCCCATGATGTATTGGTTTTGGGATCTGGTGAATCAATCAACCACACCTCCATTATAGCTACTTCACTGGTCTCAGAAACAGCCATTCAGTCAGAAATACCATCAGAATCTGTTGCATTGGCACCTTCATGCTTGGCACCTTAACACCACTCAGAATCTCTTATATCATTCTCTGAGCAAGGGGTAGAGAGATTTAGGGCATCTCAAGGACCCTCATCTTGGAAATGTATGAGTCATGATGGGCCATTTTGATCTCTGGTACCAACAGAATAAGGTGGCCATCTCAGAGTCTACTGTCTCAAATATACCAGATTTTTTGATCCATTTACTTGCAAAAATCTGAAACCTGTCACTATTGCTGGCTTTGCCAGCAGCCAAAGCTGATCATTTATATTTTTTGTGCAGGAGTTGAGCAAAAGCCTGGATCTTTATAGGCCTATTGCAAGTGTTTATAGAGAGAAGCTCACTGCTAACAGAGGTGTAGCATCAAGGGATTTGCCTTTGCTTCTGTTGGTTTTCACAAAAGGCTCCTTATTAACCTTTAAAGGAGGTCAGTCTAAAAAAGTTTGACTTGCAAGACTGTTGCAATGGCATTGGCATCTGGCAAAAACAAGGTAAGTGTATTCTGGGACTTTGGCTCCTTCAGACACAAGCCTCATAGGAAGGAGGTTACAGTTTCTCCCTCCTACCTACCTTTTCAGCAAGGACCTATTAGCCTCAATTGGTCTAGATTGGCTCCAGTGGTCACTTCAGCTCTAGATCATTCCTGAACTCAAATTGCCTGGACACATGATTCGTTGTCCTCTTACAGCACTTACATCCTTCTTGGACAGGACTACTGCTTGGAGAAAAGGGAAAGTCTCCTTCTCCTGCCTTTTAGCAAGGATCAGTTGGCTTCTGATGCCCCAGATGGCTCAAACCAGTGGTCATTCCAGCTCACAAACCTTTCTTGAGCTGATGTTGTGACACTCTGCCCTCTTACAGTACTTAGTTACTATCAAGACAGTACAAGTACTTCAAGTAGGGGAAGAATCTCTTGCTCATATCTTTTAAGGAAGGCTTGATGGAGATATCTTGAGTTCTGCTATCTCTTCCTGGATCAATCTGGATGCATGATTAGATTGCCAGTCCTTTAATTCTGATTCTCAGAATCTATACATTGAGACACATATTACATCCATGGCTGCCTCTTTAGTTTTCAAGAGTGGGGTCTTACCTGAGCAGATATCAAACTCTTGTTATTGGAAGACCCACAATTCTTTACTACATTCTACTCAAAGATGTAGCTTGGCAATCCCATGACCAGTCTATGAACAAATTGGGTCTTGTGGATTCACCTCAGCATGTAGTCAATTTTTTGTGTATTTATACATGTTATTCATATGACTCGCATATTTATGTTCTCTCCAGTTATACAAGTGTTGTGTCACTGACATATGTCTTTCTTAACGTACATACGGCCCCATATCTGCAGTTTATGCAGTTCAGTTTGCCTGCTTGGAGATATTCTCATTGTCAAATGATGACATCTTGTTTGGGGATTCATGCAGACATCTCCGGCCAATACTGGGTGATGGTTAATACTGCTATATGATTTGTTGTAAAATTGTCTACAACAGCAACAGCAGCAACAATGACGACCACATCATGGATCTCTTGTTGAGGTTAGCAAATTACTTATCTGTGATGAAGAAGTAATATATAACCTAAGATGTGGCGTATGGAAGCTTATCTTATCCTCTTATCAAGTGCTTTATTTGGTGACCCCTTGTCTGACAATCATCTAACAGTGCGGCCAAAACAAATACCCTCCACATGTTATGGTTGTATTCAAGCACTTGTGAGGATAAGGTAAGGCTATTTTACGCAATAAAATGTAACAAATTTTATTGTAATTTAACTTTTTACAAGTTAAATACTTACCTTATCCTCACAAGGATAAACCCACCCTACCTCCCCGCATAATTTGTTTTCTGGGGACCAAAAGTACAATGAAGAACTCTCGACATTCGTCTGTCGACAACGACTACTGCGCAAGCACGGACATGCGCAGAGAAGGGGTCACCTCTCGTGACAAGAATATTCCTTAAAAAATTCTTGTCGGTCGATACGTTTTGCTCCACAAAACCAAACAAGCACTTGTGAGGATAAGGTAAGTATTTAACTTGTAAAAAGTTAAATTACAATAAAATTTGTTACAGTTTATCAGTACGGCTTGTTGGGACCTGCTACAGCTTGTCTGTTATGGGTTTATGGCTTGTCTGTTGGGGCTTTAGGGCCTGTCCTGGTAGTTTCCAGACCAGTCTATACAAAACATCCCGACCCCACGGCAGGTCAGCCTCTAGATCCAGTCAAGCCTGGTATGTATCACGTCCTGTCGAGGAGTTAAAGCCGACCCAAAAATTTCCCGCCTTTTTTTGTGGATTTTTGTCCCCGACCCCCTGACTTTTGCAACTGACCTTATATATATATACAGATTCATAGGGTCAGCCTCCAGTGGAACGGCCCCATTATTTTGATTTTGTTGCGAGTAAACCGTCATGTTTTGGTTTTATGAGTTTCACTTCCTGTCAGTCGCCTATTTGATTGATGAGGTAATAAAAACGCAGAACCCTGGAGTCAGAATGGTTTTGCATTGGTAGCCTCTCGTTCTACACATTTTTGATACTGACCCGTCCCTGGTTTGGTTATTTTCGTATAATGAGTTAATATCCAATTATCCAAATCCAACACCTGCTGTGTATCCAGTTATCAGGAAATTCCGGTTTAATAGAAAGATTTTTGTGGTTTCTTGAGATTCTAATTGACTGAGTTCAGTTGTATTTTTATTTTCTTTTGTTGCGTTACAGGATGCCTTAAATACCGCTGTATTAAAGGACATGAGATCAAATAAAGACAACATAACACAGGCTATACTTGCCATGGATGTGGAGATCAAAGAAAGTAAGCTACTTAAAGTGTTCAGCATGGAAAGTAGACTAATGGTTATCCATTTGTTTAACATTAGTACAAACATAAACTGGTGACCATGGTTTTCAACCAGTTTTCAATAAAAAATGTCATGTTTTAACACTAAAATGTGGTGTGCAGACATGAAAGACTATATGTAAAGACTAGATTTAATCCAAATGTAAATGTTCTCTCTCACAAATTTTTGGAGGTTTATGGGGAAAAAAACCTCTACCAAATTTCCATGTGCCTGTATGTCCCAAGTATAAGTATTTGACAGCTAGGTTTAAATAAAATACACGAGCTAGATTTCAGTTGGATTTCCAGTAAAATTTCCTTGTCCAGTGAGCAGTCAAAACGTCTGTATACATGCATCTATTAATTAACAGCAGAAATGTTTTGAATGGTTGTCATAATGAGTGATAATAAAAGCTAGCAATGTAAGGTGAATACTGGACAAGAAAGGAGAGTTTTATTTTATTTTGTTCAAAATTAATGAGTTCTACATTTTGTAAATTATGCAATTTTACTAGTTGGGCAAAAATAGGGGCTTAAATTGGAGCGATTCCATGTGGTTACACTCAATATATCGAAGGTGATGCCACCATTGATCAATGCATCCAATACACCACTAATCGTCCCAGCACTAGTGACTTGTTTACTGGTTTCAGTGTGTAGGTGATGCCAAGAGTTTGGACAAGAAGTAATTAAGTTGGAAAAGTAAATTTTTTGCTCAAAAAATATTGAATATCAAAACACATCAAAACGAATATAAATCAAAGAAATGTCTATTGTTTGCAGTTATTTAGAGATGCCTATTTTTCCTTTAAAGGTATCTATGGTTTCCATGGTAACAGAAAAATGCCCTTTGTCAAGGTCACAGTTGCAGTACCAAGGTTGATCGCACCTTGTAAAAGAATCCTTGAGGGTGGCTTTAATTTCCACGGTTACCCAACTCATGCTTATCAAGTTTATGAAAGTAACATTGACTTTGAAATCAGGTGAGAAGTTTGCTATAATATCAAAAAGTAACACTGTTTTTACAAATGAATACGCAAATGAAATGTGGGGAACTGTTGGTTAGAGAAGATATATGATAAATGGATCTGTGTTAGAACAAAGAACACACTGACAGGAGAATAGTTTGACTCATCAGTATTAAAATATGTATTGAAAGTCTATGTTTATATCTCCATGTCTATCCTCACAGTACCGCATTAATATTGTAAAACAAATTGTGACAAAGTGAACATTTTAAAATGAAAATTGCATCAGTTAATTTTAAAGACATTGAAATAAACCACCCGGCATGTCTGTGGTATGAGCCTAGCTCTATATAGGGAATAGCGATTTATCAATTTGTTTATGCCTTAGAGTCTGCCTTAGCAGAGGTATAGCATTATAAAACGTTAGAATAGATTAACAGTAAGGTAACTGCAACAGAAACACTCGTATACAGATATAGATTTCCTTGGTATGATTCTTTCCTATTGAAGTCAACTCATGTAGTGGTATGTCAGACAGTGTAAACAGCAGAAGGTTCATCATTATGTAGCCCTTCTAAAGGCTCAACTTTGTACCAAAGCATTTTCTTTGCCCGACAAGTAACTACTGATAGTTTTTCACGTAATTTTCCTTAATTATACAGATATTTAACATTATTTTTTCACAACATTTTTTTTTACATCATCTGCCATGTTTGCTTCTCTGCTACTTCCACTGGGTGACAACTAAAAGACGGTTACCCGAATTCGGATTGGGTCTTGCCAGACGAATACCCAGTGTCATTTTTCTAACAAAGTCACAGCCTTATCTATGTCTACACAAATGAGTAGTAATGCAACTGCGACAGAAACACAATGGACAAATATAGATTCCCTTGTTCTGACTGTCTTTTCCATTGATGTCAGGTGATATGTCAGGAAAAAGCTCAAAACTTACCTGTTTGCAAAAGCTTATCAGCCATAACCTCTCTGTCACCCCTGTGTCTCTTTGGTTAGATCCAGCTAAGTTATTGGACGGTTATTCACATTGGTTTTTTTTTCAGTTGCTCCTTGGAGTCTGTATAGTTATGGAGATTAAGCACTATGAAAGTCCACATTAGATTTGATTAGAAATGGTATGTCAGACACTAAATCACAGGAAGATAAAAAATATAACACTTTTAAAATTTCCCCTTTACTAAAAATGAGTAACAGGTATTCTGTTGAGATTTACCGTGTTATCTCTAGTTGCTCAAAATCGCCCAACTGATCGATATTTATAACCTTCCTTTTACACAGATTTATGACAGACTGCGAGGTGGTGGGCTGTAACTGGGTGGAGATGCCGGCTGGTAAATATCAAATCCGCAGCAAAGAAGCGAGTGCAAAGGACAGCAAGCGCCCTCCACCAAAATCCCGTGCTCAGATTGAGATAGACATTGGTTGGGAAGATGTGATATCTCACCCAGCAGCAGGAGAATGGATGAAGATTGCGCCAATGAGAATCCTCAGCTTTGATATAGAATGTGCAGGGAGGAAAGGTGAATATTTTGAATATTTAAATATTGATATAGAATGTGTGGGGAAGAAAGGTCAACATTTTTACCCCACAGCCCTTAAGGGCTGTTGGGGTATTGTTTTCACCCATGGTGTCCGGATGGGCGGGTGGGCCGGCGGCGGGAAATAGTTTTTCCGGGCTGTATCTCAGAAACTGTAAGGTGTAGGAAGTTCATACTTGGCAGGGACATTGGTTGGGGGGTGTAGGTGTGCACCGTCATGGTCTGACCGTGATTTGACCTTGCCGTAGTGACCTTGAGTTTGAAAATATTGTCCAGGCTATATCTCGGCAACCATAAGGTGTAGGAAGTTGATACTTGGCAGGGACATTAGTTAGGGGTTGTAGGTGTGCAACGTCATTGTCTGACCTTGATTTGACCTTTGACCTTGCTGTAGTGACCATGACCTTTAAAATCTTGTCCGGGCTATATCTCGGAAACCGTAAGGTGTAGGAAGTTGATACTTGGTATGGACATTGGTTAGGGGGTGTAGGTGTGCAACGTCATGGTCTGACCTTGATTTGACCTTTGACCTTGTCGTAGTGACCTTGACCTATAAAATCTTGACCGGGCTATATCTCGGAAACCGTGAGGTGTAGGAAGTTGATACTTGGTAGGAACATTGGTTGGGAGTTGTAGGTGTGCAACGTCATAGTGTGACCTTGATTTGACCTTTGACCTTGCCGTAGTGACCTTGACCTAAAAAACCTTGCCGGGGTATATCTCAGCAACTGTAAGGTGTAGGAAGTTGATACTTGGTAGGGACATTGGTTAGGGGGTGTAGATGTGCAACATCATGGTGTGACCTTGATTTGACCTTTGACCTTGCTGTAGTGAACTTGACCTATAAAACCTGGTCCGGGCTATATCTTGGAAACCGTAAGGTATAGGAAGTTGATACTTCGTAGGGACATTGGTTAGGGGTTTTAGGTGTGCTATGTCATAGTGTGACCTTGATTTGACCTTTGACCTTGCTGTAGTGACCTTGACCTATAAAATCTTGTCCAGGCTATATCTCAGAGACTGTAAGGTGTATGAAGTCTATACTTGGTAGGGACATTGGTTGAGGGTTTTAGGTGTGCCGCGTCATGGTGTGACACTGATTGACCTTTGACCTTGCTGTATTGACCTTTAAAATCTTGTTGCACCTTTGGGTCTGTCTGTTGATGCAGATTAAGCACTGTTAAAGTCATATTAGAATTCTTTAAGAATTTCCTTTTGCAAGTTCCCATTGTAACAGATGGAATTTCATCAAGTGAGCCACAGGCTTTTCTCCAACACCACACATAAGCATTCATTGAATGTATTGCCACTTCTGTATGCATGGGTAATATTCAAAACATCCAAACCATAATTCGGCCATTTTTGGTTTACTGATAAGTGCTGTCATTTTATTATTGAATTGTTTTGTTTTAATACTTCATCTTTACATACATTTCTTTTCCTTAGATATTATTTTCTCTACTTAAGCATTATTTGGACCTTAATATAACTGACACTGCTCTGAAAGTATCTTGAACTTTGTACTGTTATACTACTTCTATATCTCATGGTGTTGAAAAATATTTCCCCAGGCTGTGGGGTACGGGCATCTCTGATGCTATTTTAACTCTTGTAGCTCTGACTTGCTGGTGTATTTGAACCGAATCACACTGTCTCAACCTGCTCAAGTAATGGAGGTTTTACTTAAAATAAAAAACCTCAGGATGCTCAGATAGCAATTAAATGTTAGGAGTTTAATACTCTGTGTTGTGAAGTTCACCACGATATGTGAAATGTCAAGGAGGCAGCATTCTTTGAAAGGTGGACAAAGTCATCAAAATTTATCCAAATGTTGCACCTCGAAGGATCAACGGGTTAATGCAGTCTCAAAAAACATAAGTGTCAAGACTTTTAGATGAGTCCAGGGAATACGAAGAAATTTTCATCAGTGTCACATTTCTCACTATAAACTGAACTAAATTCACTCTAAATCAGCTGTGATGTTATATTAAATCAGGAATCTTCCCAGAGCCAGAAAAGGACCCAGTGATTCAGATTGCAAATATGGTGATCAGACAAGGAGACAAGGAGCCCTTCATACGTAACGTCTTCACACTCAATATGTGTGCACCGATTGTTGGAGCAGAAGTCAAGTCCTTTGGAAAGGAGGCCGATCTTCTATCAGTAAGTGGAGTGCTTTATATTTCTGAGAACAAGAAACAAGTTTTTTTTTTTTTTTTGCATAAAGTTTAAAAAAATTTCACACTTTCTTGTCACATCATTACATTTCACCATTAGGTCCTCAATATCTATTCCACCAGCTTTGTCACCCTCCCGTCTCTTCATCCTACTCCTCTTTGCCGGTGATATTAACCCAAACCCAGGACCACCCAAGTGTCTGAATATCACCTACGCAAACATCAGATCAATCAACAATAAATACCCGGCCATTGCAAAATTTATATGTGACAATGATACTGATCTCTTTGCCATGTCGGAGACCTGGATAAGACCTGACATCACAAGTGCCAACTTGTCGGAAATCACCCCAACAGGCTACAGTCTGTATCAACAGCCACGAGCGGCCCGCCGTGGTGGAGGACTTCGTTAAAGAGGAGGTTCTTCGTTAAAGACGGACTAGATGCATCTGTTCTTTCTACAAAGACCTATACCACCTTCGAAAACTTCCTCATCAAGATATCCACGAACAAGGAATCTTTTTACTTTCTGAACATATACAGACCACCTTCCTCAAGTACTCCTGCCTTTTTTACCCCACAGCCCTTAAGGGCTGTCGGGGTATTGTTTTCACCCATGGTGTCCGGATGGGCGGGCGGCGGGAAATAGTTTGTCCGGGCTGTATCTCAGAAACCGTAAGGTGTAGGAAGTTCATACTTGGCAGGGACATTGGTTGGGGGGTGTAGGTGTGCAACGTCATGGTCTGACCTTGATTTGACCTTTGACCTTGCCGTAGTGACCTTGACTTTAAAATCTTGTCCGGGTCCTAGAGGTTTGGAATGTGTAACCAACCTGCAAGAATTCATGTGCTGGGAATCTTTTGCTGTGGTCAGATTTGACCTTGGACTCCTCGTTCAAGGTCAAACTGCTGTGGCCAAACTTAAAAGTGCCCATATCTCGCTTATTATTGGTCCTAGAGGAAAACATGTGCTGGGAATCTTTTGATGTGGTCAGATTTGACCTTGGACCCCTCGTTCAAGGTCAAACGATGATGCCTATATCTCGCTTATTATTGGTCTTACTATTGGTCAAACGAGGATGGCCAAGCTTAAAAGTGCCTATATCTAGCTTATTATTGCTTCCAGAGGTTTGGGATGTAAAACTCACTTTAAACAGCACATTTTTGCTCCCTGGCGGGAGATCATACCACTGCAGTGGTCTTGTCTTTATTTTTATTTAAAAAAATAAATCAGAGTCCTAAAAATGGCTTGAGTAGTTGTATATTTTTCCAAATATTTCAGAAATGGGCTGCATTTGTGCGTGAGGTCGACCCAGATATCATCACCGGTTACAACATCCAGAACTTTGATCTTGCCTACCTCATTAACAGGGCAAACACGCTTAAAGTCAATGTAAGTTAAAGCTCATTTAGTGTTTAAGAAATAACTGGTAAGTTAAGGCTCATTTAGTGTTTAAGAAATAACTGGTAAGTTAAATATCATTTAGGGTTTAAAAAATAACTGGGATCTTTAGTGTTTAAGAAATAACTGGTAAGTTAAAGATCATTTAGTGTTTAAGAAATAACTGGTAAGTTAAAGATCATTTAGGATTTAGGAAATAACTGGTAAGTTAAAGCTCATTTAGTGTTTAAGAAATAACTGGTAAGTTAAAGATCATTTAGTGTTTAAGATATAACTGGTAAGTTAAAGATCATTTAGGGTTTAAGAAATAACTAGTAAGTTAAATAACTAGTAAATTAAAAGGACGGTACTTCCGGCGGATAATGGACGAGCGCTCCGCGCTCGTCCATTATGCTGGAAGTTCTGTCCTTTTATAGAGGTCATAAAGTACGAACCTGAGGACTTCATTTCTATTATAAAGACCGGTTTTATTTATTAATCCAAGAATATTATTGTATCCACCGGAAGCATCCGGTGGATACTTTGGTTTAGCGTCCGCTACGCCGCCGCCGCGCGTAGAGAGATTTTCGGCGTTAACGCTCTAAGAGGAAAACAACAGCAGCTAGGTTCACCAAATTTGCAGGATATCTTCATTGGGGGGTAAGCTTCTCTGGGAAGGAAAATAGCCTCATTCTGAAAAACAAGATGGCCGCCACGGGCATTTCTTTGAAAATAATCTACATTTTTCTACTGGCTGTTCCTCATAGGTAGAAGGTTGAATCTCTTCATAGGTGATATGTATGACACATATACATGTCCTCTATAACCTTGCACACATTTGACCTTGAAGCTCCTAATTGAAGGTCATCCACGGAGTGCCGAAGTAACCCACATAGCGGACTTTAAAAGTGCCTATATCTCCCTTATTATTGGTCCTAGAGGTTTGCAATGTGAAGCCAACCTATAGGAAATCATGTGCTGCGAATCTTCTGATGTGGTCACATTTGACCTTGGGCCCCTCCTTCAAGGTCAAACGAGGACAGCCAAACTTAAAAGTGCTTATAACTCGCTTATTATTGGTCCTAGAGGTTTGGGATGGTAAACCAACCTATAGGAAATCATGGGCTGGGAATCTTTTGGTGTGGTCGGATTTGACCTTGGGCCCCTCCTTCAAGGTCAAACGAGGATAGCCAAAGATAAAAGTGCCTATAACTCGCTTATTATTGGTCCTAGAGGTTTGGGACAGTAAACCAACATATAGAAAATCATGGGCTGGGAATCTTGTGGTGAGGTCGGACTTGACCTTGGGCCCCTCCTTCAAGGTCAAACGATGATAGCCAAAGGTAAAAGTGCCTATAACTCGCTTATTATTGGTCGTAGAGGTTTGGGATGGTAAACCAACATATAGAAAATCATGGCCTGGGAATCTTTTGGTGAGGTCGGATTTGACCTTGGGCCCCTCCTTCAAGGTCAAACGAGGACAGCCAAACTTAAAAGTGCCTATAACTCGCTTATTATTGGTCCTAGAGGTTTGGGACGGTAAACCAACATATAGAAAATCATGGCCTGGGAATCTTTTGGTGAGGTCGGATTTGACCTTGGGCCCCTCCTTCAAGGTCAAACGAGGACAGCCAAATTTAAAAGTGCTTATAACTCGCTTATTATTGGTCCTAGAGGTTTGGGATGGTAAACCAGCATATAGAAAATCATGGGCTGGGAATCTTCTGGTGTGGTCGGATTTGACCTTGGGCCCCTCATTCAAGATCAAACGAGGACAGCCAAACTTAAAAGTGCTTATAACTCGCTTATTATTGGTCCTAGAGGTTTGGGATGGTAAACCAACATATAGAAAATCATGGGCTGGGAATCTTCTGGTGTGGTCGGATTTGACCTTAAACCCCTCCTTCAAGGTCAAATGAGGACAGCCAAACCTAAAAGTGCTTATAACTCGCTTATTATTGGTCCTAGAGGTTTGGGATGGTAAACCAACATATAGAAAATCATGGGCTGGGAATCTTCTGGTGTGGTCGGATTTGACCTTGGGCCCCTCCTTCAAGGTCAAATGAGGATAGGCAAAGGTAAAAGTGCTTATAACTTGCTGATTATTGGTCCTAGAGGTTTGGGATGGTAAACCAACCTATAGGAAATCATGGGCTGGGAATCTTCTGGTGTTGTCAGATTTGACCTTGGGCCCCTCCCTCAAGGTCAAATGAGGACAGCCAAACTTAAAAGTGCTTATAACTCGCTTATTATTGGTCCTAGAGGTTTGGGATGGTAAACCAGCATATAGAAAATCATGGCCTGGGAATCTTCTGGTGTGGTCGGATTTGACCTTGGGCCCCTCCTTCAAGGTCAAACGAGGATAGCCAAAGGTAAAAGTGCCTATAACTCGCTTATTATTGGTCATAGAGGTTTGGGATGGTAAACCAACATATAGAAAATCATGGGCTGGGAATCTTCTGGTGAGGTCGGATTTGACCTTGGGCCCCTCATTCAAGGTCAAACGAGGACAGCCAAACTTAAAAGTGCTTATAACTCGCTTATTATTGGTCCTAGAGGTTTGGGATGGTAAACCAACCTATAGGAAATCATGGGCTGGGAATCTTCTGGTGTGGTCGGATTTGACCTTGGGCCCCTCCTTCAAGGTCAAACGAGGATAGCCAAAGATAAAAGTGCCTATAACTCGCTTATTATTGGTCCTAGAGGTTTGGGACAGTAAACCAACATATAGAAAATCATGGGCTGGGAATCTTGTGGTGAGGTCGGATTTGACCTTGGGCCCCTCCTTCAAGGTCAAACGATGATAGCCAAAGGTGAAAGTGCCTATAACTCGCTTATTATTGGTCCTAGAGGTTTGGGACGGTAAACCAACATATAGAAAATCATGGGCTGGGAATCTTTTGGTGAGGTCGGATTTGACATTGGGCCCCTCATTCAAGGTCAAACGAGGACAGCCAAATTTAAAAGTGCTTATAACTCGCTTATTATTGGTCCTAGAGGTTTGGGATGGTAAACCAACATACAGAAAATCATGGGCTGGGAATCTTCTGGTGTGGTCGGATTTGACCTTAAACCCCTCCTTCAAGGTCAAATGAGGACAGCCAAACCTAAAAGTGCTTATAACTCGCTTATTATTGGTCCTAGAGGTTTGGGATGGTAAACCAGCATATAGAAAATCATGGGCTGGGAATCTTTTGGTGTGGTCGGATTTGACCTTGGGCCCCTCCTTCAAGGTCAAATGAGGATAGGCAAAGGTAAAAGTGCTTATAACTTGCTTATTATTGGTCCTAGAGGTTTGGGATGGTAAACCAACCTATAGGAAATCATGGGCTGGGAATCTTCTGGTGTTGTCGGATTTGACCTTGGGCCCCTCCCTCAAGGTCAAACGAGGACAGCCAAACTTAAAAGTGCTTATAACTCGCTTATTATTGGTCCTGGAGGTTTGGGATGGTAAACCATATATAGAAAATCATGGCCTGGGAATCTTCTGGTGTGGTCGGATTTGACCTTGGGCCCCTCCTTCAAGGTCAAACGAGGATAGCCAAAGGTAAAAGTGCCTATAACTCGCTTATTATTGGTCCTGGAGGTTTGGGATGGTAAACCAGCATATAGAAAATCATGGCCTGGGAATCTCCTGGTGTAGTCGGATTTGACCTTGGGCCCCTCCTTCAAGGTCAAACGAGGACAGCCAAAGGTAAAAGTGCCTAAAACTCGCTTATTATTGGTCGTAGAGGTTTGGGATGGTAAACCAACATATAGAAAATCATGGGCTGGGAATCTTCTGGTGTGGTCGGATTTGACCTTGGGCCCCTCATTCAAGGTCAAACGAGGACAGCCAAACTTAAAACTGCTTATAACTCACTTATTATTGGTCCTAGAGGTTTGGGATGGTAAACCAGCATATAGAAAATCATGGGCTGGGAATCTTCTGGTGTGGTCGGATTTGACCTTAAACCCCTCCTTCAAGGTCAAATGAGGACAGCCAAACGTAAAAGTGCTTATAACTCGCTTATTATTGGTCCTAGAGGTTTGGGATGGTAAACCAACTTGTAGGAAATCATCTGCTGGGAATCTGCTGGGAATCTTCTGGTGTGGTCGGATTTGACCTTGGGCCCCACGGTCAAGGTCAAATGAGGACAGCCAAACTAAAAAGTGCTTATAACTCTCTTATTTTTGGTCCTAGATGTTTGGGATGGTAAACCAACATATAGGAAATCATGCACTGGGAATCTTCTGGTGTGGTCGGATTTGACCTTGGGCCCCCCCTTCAAGGTCAAATGAGGATAGCCAAACTTTAAAGTGCTTATAACTCGCTTGTTATTGGTACTAGAGGTTTTGGTGCATTGTCTTTACGGTGGATACAATTTGCATCGGTTCTCCGATGCGCTAGGTCTAGTTGTAAATATGTTTCTATACACACCTACTTGTCGCACTATATTTTGTCTGTATCATTTGGTTCTCTATTATCGGCGATCGTACATTTATTGCCTCAGATAAATGTACGCAAAAATATGCGCACTGCATTGTTTTGTGTAGTCTGCGCACTTCCGGTCTTTATAATAGTATTTCTAAAATAACAGTCATCACAATGTTTCATCAGCTAAGGAACACTTGGTGAAACTGAATTTGTATCAGTTTTTAGAAATGTTGAATATTTACAAGCATTTTGGTTTGAGTGATAATTCTACTCTTGAGTACTTCTATTCATCTCAAGCGAGAAGTCTTTTCAGCATTGAAATATTA
The DNA here is from genome assembly GCA_964017235.1 of Sabellastarte sp. h YS-2021. Lineage (NCBI taxonomy): Eukaryota > Metazoa > Annelida > Polychaeta > Sabellida > Sabellidae > Sabellastarte > Sabellastarte sp. h YS-2021. The sequence continues at coordinate 78,382,971 of OZ024934.1, read as the reverse complement.
CTGTGACTTTGGGTCCCTTGTTCCAGATCAAATTGTGTTGGCCATATTGAATAGTGCCAAACTGTCGCGTCTTATTGAGCCTATAAGAAAGCATGTACTAGAAATCCTAACAAACATTTTGAGCTGCTTCCCAGAAATGTCAGCTGATACAGTGCCCTTTGGTGGCTGTAATCTCATTTATGTATGTGTAGGATTTCCACTACCTGGGCAGAATTAAAGATATCAAATCTGTGATAAGGGAGAAGATCCTTCAGTCTAAACAAATGGGAAAGCGCGAGAACAAAGACATCAACATAGAGGGACGAGTGCAGTTTGATCTCCTACTGGTGAGTCATGCAAATAGAGTCAAAACTCCTATAACAGATTCTCTCATTAGAATTCCCTGCAGATAAAAAAAAAATCATTGGAGGCCCCTTTTTTAGACCATCCAAATATACCCTTTGATAAAATGATGCTTCAAATGTCTTAACTTTCGTGTACATGTAACATAAAATTGCATCTAAAATAACATCTTTATTTGTAAAACAAATCTGTTAAACAAAGGGTAAAATTCATACTTTTATTGCGAAAAAGACACTTTCAATTTCCTGACCATAGCTATATGTTGGTGCCATCCAACTCACTCCCCAACATTGAGAAACGTTTTTTAAGGTACCTTAAGAAGCCAGTGAGGGAGTGTGGACTAGGAATCTCCCCCATGGTCATATGACCATGCCAATAGGTGCCATTCGTTGTTTTTGTTGGCCATCTTAGAGTGTGGATGCGTATATTTAATTTCGGATATTTCTTTAGAGTTTTTCTTTTGAATTATTGTGTTACTTGAGTTTTGTGGTGAGGCATCTATGGTGACAATGTCTTCTCAGGACAAAATTAAAAAGGGACAAAGGAAAAGTGCTTTTTGTGACCATTTTATGGTGGATTGGGATGACCACCATTTTTGTCCCAAGTTGCGTGATGACAAATGTATTGGATACAATGGTTTTTCAGTTTTGCACTATTTTTGCAGGTGTTGTTACGAGACCACAAGTTGAGGTCGTACACTCTGAACGCAGTGTCTTTCCATTTCCTGCAAGAACAGAAAGAAGATGTCCACCACTCGGTCATTACAGATCTGCAGGTATTGTGCACTGAATGACTTGTGTTTAATGTAGTGGGTATATTGTTTATCGATATTAGTGATATTTATTGTTTTGGCACAGGGTTGCGGATATTGATGGCCAAAGATGTATATCAATATCGCCATTTTAAGTAAAAATCTCAACTTACACTACAAATATTGAAATAAAGCCTAAATATGAGGAAATTGTACATTTTCATCTTGCATTTTTATAGTTGTCAATGCATTATTGATGAAAACTGCCATGTTTTGTGTTGGTATGTTTCACTTCCTGTTAGCGGCTAGGAATATGCTAACACAAACAAGTGTAAGATATCCCCGGAAAATGAATTTTGGAAGTTATCATCTATAGGTGTTGGAAAAAAATTTTGACAGGTATGAATTTGACCTGTAAGTCACATGATCAAAAACATTGTTTTCTAGTTTAACCTTCATGTCATTGGATCACATCTTGGATAATCAGTGCACTAGATGACTGTCATATCAATGTGAAGCTGTGAAAATCATTTAGTACAATAATCCTGCAATGAAAAGAGAATAAACACTTAATTTTAAACTCCTGGCCACTTTAAATTATTTCTCAATAAGCAAAATTTTGACATTTTTGATAACCTTAGGCAGAAAGAGAATCGTTAGAAGTTGAAACCATTATATATTTTATAGCAAATAATTACCTTGCCGGCTTTCTAAAAATTGCAACTTTATTAGCGAATGCAGACATATGAAGTTACAACTATCAGCATCCTAGCTTCCTTGGCAAGCGCAAAACTGGGTAATGTTACCACACTTGTTCACTTCGTTATTTATTGGCCATTAATGAGAACATATGTTGGAATTTTTCAAATATACTTGATTGATTATCATTTTTCTACAAGAATGGCAATGACCAAACCCGTCGTAGACTCGCAGTATACTGTCTGAAGGATGCATACCTGCCATTGCGTTTGCTGGACAAGCTGATGAGCATCATCAATTACATGGAGATGGCCAGAGTGACGGGAGTCCCATTGTCATATCTACTCACCAGGGGGCAGCAGATCAAGGTCATCTCACAGCTACTGAGGAAGGTGAGAAAATGTGCTTATTTGTTGTGTTTAAAACAGTAGTGTTAAAGGTGGTAAGCCATATATATATATATATATATATATATATATATATATATATATATATATATATATATATACTTTCTGTTCAATTCATGCATATGTAAACAAATCAGGTCACAGGTGTAAAGAATTTGTATCCATTTACATGCAAATGCAAACTGAGGTTGCTGTGTATTTTCAACACTCCATATTTTGTGTTTTGAAGAACAACATGAAAGTGCTTACTTTTGAATTAAGTTTTTTAAAAATTAATTTGAATAACTTAAAAAAGCAAGGACTGAAACCTTTTGGCTAAATTTTTTCTTTCAAAAAAAAAATTCTGGTGTCTGCATTTACTTTGGTTTTGATTCTAAGCACTGACTTGTATCAATCAAAAAATTTTTATAAGATATAAAATTTTGCATACATTGTCATATTTACACAAATGCAAGCCAAGCTTCATTTCCACCTGCGATGCCACAGTGCCTTTCGTCAGTTCAGAATTTGTATGTAACGTAAAAACTAAAATAAAGGCATTTGATTGCAAATGTAAATTTTTACACACAATGAAATTTACCAAATCCTTGTCGCTGTCAAATGATATTCAGATAGTAGTGGGGAATGAACAACTCATATTTAACTTATTTTCCCCTCCGCCTTATAAGTAAATTAATCATTCTGCAGATTTCAGTATAATCTGACACCTAACTGTCTATGTAGGCCAAAGAGCAGGACCTCTTGATTCCCACAGTGAAAACAGAAGTGGGAGATGAATACACAGGAGCCACAGTAATAGAACCTGTGAGAGGGTGAGTGATGAAAAACCACTATTATCTGAGTACTTAAAGAAAATACCAAAGGTCAGGGTGTATCCAGTCATGGAAAACCTTGAAAAGTCATGGAATTCCATTATTTTTTCCAGGTCTGGAAAAGTCATGGAAATTGACTCAAGGTTTTGGATAATTCATAAAAAGACATGGAATTTAAAAGGCATTTTTTGTGAAACGGCATTGTTCCTTTCTTTCATCTTGCATTTCAATAAAAGGATACAGTTATGTAATCAGATCAAATATTGGTGTCTTCCACATCTTCCTGTACTGTAACTGGAACCTTGTGAGTGGTTCTCGAAGGAAAAAACTGGCGGGAGCTCGTGGCCTCAGTACATGTCTCTTTCATGCCACGAAGCATGTAAATGGTCCTTAATTTTAAAGCTTTGGTCATGGAAAAGTCATGGAAAAAATATTGAAATTTAGTGGATACACCCTGAAAGTTTAAAGTTTGGGTTTTATGTCATGCTCAATACCCAGGGTCATATTGGAACAGGTCCTCAGCATTTTCAGTTGTGGTAGTCCTACCCATACAGAGGTGACAGCCTGTGATTAGGATGCTAAATCTGCTACCCCACTTGGCCACTGAGTAGCACATTCAAGAAGAAAAGAAATTGTTATGATAATGAAAAGAAGAGACCAAAAAAATGGCTGTCCCTTTGCTATGGCATTATGGGTAACACTCACCTAGGAACACAAATGAGAAATGACCTGGGTTTTATCCCAGGTATAGGCAAATGTGTTGTTGCTCAGATAACCACTTAAAATGGTGGTCTTGTTGTCATTGGACCCTATTCCCAGTGGCAGGGTAACGAATCTCAGGGATGTTGATAAATGGTCATCGCTGATACTCTGTCTTTCAGTTAGCCGAATGTCTGTCTTTATAGCTTGTGTTGTAATTGTACAGTCTGGATACGTCATATAATGAATTGGATATGTTGTTAGGGAAATATTGCCCTTAGCATAAATACCAACAGCAATAACTTTGCCTAAAGAATAATTCAATCAGCTGTGTATTTCTATCAAATTTGAAGGAAAAGTGTTTCCACAAGTTAGCTAGTGCCGAGAAGACACTGACAGTGAAAGCTATTGCCATGGCAACTGTTTGAATTTTGTGACCATCAGTGAAAAGTTAAACTTGAGTCACCAAATATGGCAGAAATTACAAAGAGCTTCAGTTCAGCAGGGTTTGGGATGGATCTCATAAATTTGTGAAATTCAGGTCTTTTTTGCATTATTCACTGTTTTGCATTGTTTCACTGCTAAATGGGATATCAGGTTGTAAAACAAATGTTAGTTTTAAAAAGGAAACAGAAGAAAGCACCGGAACATTCCTGTTGTGGTCTGTGGTATTTGTAATATGTAAATAACCTATCTGAAGCAAATTTGTCCCGATGAAACACTTGACTGTTATCATATTTGTAAATTACTATTGAGATACATTTACCAGTTTTAATCACAATATACATGCTGTAAAGTAGAGCAGAGTCAGTAACACTGGTATCTCGGTATTGAGACCAATTCACTTGAACACCGTGATGACACTTTACTACTTCTGAATGTCAGTATATAATACTGTGAGAAAGTGAAAAAAAACATTGGAAACAAACCTCAAATCCGAAGATATTATAAACTTTTGTTTCATATTTCTTTATATTTTTGCACTTCTATAGCAGTTTCTGTTGGGAAAAACTACTGTGTTTTGTTTTCATGAATTTTACGTCCTGTTAGTAGGCCTATTCGATTGGGGATATGCTAGAATGCATTTTTTTTTTTGGTGTCCCAGAATCAGTACAGTCTCACACTGGAGGGATACCGAAATGGAAAATCTACTAATAACCCTGCCCTACTGTAAAGTACCATTAATAAAGTAATCAGGCTGTGATTTTCACATTTTTCTGAATTTTGTTTTGTGTTTCAGTTATTATGACTCCCCCATTGCAACACTAGATTTCTCCTCCCTGTATCCTTCCATCATGATGGCTCACAACTTGTGTTACACCTCACTGCTCAGCCAGAGTGCCATTCAAAAAGAAGGGTAGGTGCAGCTGTATGTTTTTCTGAAATTTGATATTTCTTATAGTATATAGTATATTTCTGTCGTGTTTACTGTTATAATTTAATATTAACCTAAAAGTGGCTGCACTGTGTATGTATAAAGAAAGCAGCAACATTTGAGAATGCACATATACCGTAAATGACCTATTTAAAGCATCCGCCCTTGTAACCGCACCCTACCTCTTTTTCCCAGCAATATCGTTGATGACAGTGCACAATATCCACATATTTTTTATATATTGTACATATTTTTACTTAATAAATTGAATTTTTTGTCACGACTTAAGAGTTTGTTTTCATCTACCGCCATATTTACAGGAAGTGGGTATTTCTAAATGTCGAAACACCGTTTTTCTACCGGATTGACCTATACTTCATCCCGGAAAGTGTTTCATGATGCGTGCGCTAAAAGGGGAAATTTTTTCCATCAAATATTGAATAAAAATGGTCTTTCCTTAGCGCACTGTGCGCTAAATAGGTAATTTACGGTATATATAATATATATATATATATAGAATAGTGGTGTGAACGGTAAACCGGTATACCGCATTTCGTTTCGTTTAGGTAGAAATGACGAAATCTGCAAAGAATATTTAAGTACCGGTTATTGAAAACGTCATCATATTAGGCTTTCTACTGATTAATATTTCGTCAAAACAATAAAGAGCATATACATTTGAGGAAAAACTTACATTTTCACTTTATATTCATGGTAAATGAAGTTTACAAACTTCAAAATATCTAGCGAATCCATATTTCCTATTGAGAATCTATCTCATGTACGCTCGCGTAAAACTTATCATTATATCTCTGTAAACTTTCGAAATCCCGGATTTCGTTCGGTTTCAAAGCCCCAAAAACCGGTTTTTATTTTCAGGACCGGTCCGACCACAAATATATAACACAATGTATTAATAGTGACATTGAACCCAAATCAATCAATGAACAATCACATTATTTTGTGTTTGAATCATGATTGTTTTAAACATTTTAACTACTGCGTTCCTTACTAGTGAATACAAATTCTCTGTCTGCTCTCTTCACAGCCTGACTCCTGAGCAGTTCATCAAGACTCCATCAAACAACTATTTTGTAAAGAAAGAACTGAGGAGAGGTCTGCTTCCTGAGATTCTGGAAAATTTACTGACTGCCAGGAAAAAGTAAGTACACTGGTTACCTGTCCTGGATCTTTTAGAACATTAATGATGTTGTCCATAAGTAGTGTAAACATTCAACTGCATTTCTGAGGAATGTGTGGCAAGGTAAGTTCTTTCTAACTGGTTTTGTTTATGGAATAACAATATTCCACTTTTCATTTGGTTTTGTTAGAAATCAGCAAAAACCCCTTTGCATTTTGAAGAGCCGGTTTTTCAATATGTCTACATTTTTTTGCCCTTTATATTGCTGATAGTGTTCTTCAAAATAATCTAAGTTTACTCATATAACTTAATGTATTTATTCTGAGTCCCAATAGAATTTGATGATTCTTATATGAGGAGCTATGTAGGCAGCTTTAGTAACCAATAAGAACTTGATTATGCAAAAGAGTAGAGCTGCTAAGTCACGTCTAAGTTGCAGGTGAAATATCACAGCAAAAATCTCCAAAGGGTAATTTAGTGGTTACAAAATTAAAAACTTGATTGCTGATGCTTTGAAATGAACAAAATCTGGTATTTCATATGCTTCTCACTGATATGGTGTAATTTAAATACCCACATACATGAACTATAATTTACCATTGGAAGTTTCTTTTGTAAGATAATATCAATTGAGTAAATGTTATTTTTAACCCAGTATAAAGTGACATATTTTACCAAGTGTGAACATTTGTTGTTGTTTCAATGAAGTGTCGCCTGTTTTGAATAACCGCTATCCAAATATTCTTTGCTGATTTTGTTGTTTCTGCGACAATGAAACACAAAAACTGACATCGGTTTGCTCTTCACATCACTAGTTTAGTGCAATGTCTATTTTGCTAGTTTTTATGCCACTAATTGTGTAAAAGCATAAACATACAGTTCAAAATTAAACATATACAAACCTTTATTATCTGACCCTCTTGGAGAAGTTACAATTAGGTCAGATAATTGAAAGGTTGGATAATAGAAAGGCTAAAATAACAGCTTTAAATGAAGTTGGGAGAGTGGGTTTGAGGTCGGGTAATTGAAAATTCTGATAATAGAGGTTCTACTGTATTTTGTTTCACTGCATCCTTTTCAATCAAATGCAAGATATAAACAGTAGAATGTGCACCTGTTTATAAACAAGGTTATGTGAGCATATAAGGTATATAAATAATCCATTCGAAACAGTAACATGAGAATAGCATGATACAAAATCCAGTTTAGTAACCACAACTTATCTTTAAGTAATACTTCACAATGTCTTTGAAAGAGACATTAAAAAATTCAATTGAATCTTTTCAAATTTCTGTTTAGAGCTAAAAAGGAACTGAAGGAAGAGACGGATCCCTTTAAGAAGAAGGTTTTAGATGGCAGACAGCTCGCCCTGAAGATCAGTGCCAACTCTGTGTACGGTTTTACGGGTGCTCAAGTAGGAAAGTTACCCTGCCTGGAAATATCACAGGTAAAAGTTTAGACTAGGTTCTATCCTGTTGAGCAAATCTGCAATGGTAGTTACCTATTATGTAGTGGGTACATTGTGTATCGATATTGATGACATTTATTGTTTTGGGATAGGGTTGCCGATATCAGTGTCTAAAGACAGATATCAATATCACCGTTTTAAGTAAAATTGTAAACTTACGCTGCAAATATCTGAAATAAAGATTAAATCTGAAGAAATTTACACTTTATCTCATGCTTTGCAGTTTTCAATGTGTTTTTAATCAAAACTGGCATTGTTTTGATATATTTCTCTTCCTGTTAGCGGTTGGGGATATTCTAGAATAAAACATTGTCAGTATCCCAGATTCAGACTATTTGGTAGACAATGTCACACCTGATATTGGCTGATATTGAAATATTTTTATATTCAATATCAATATGCACACAAACGATTTACCCACTACTATTGTGTTACCTCCTATGGAAATATTACAGATGAAGGTTGTAGACTGGATACCATAATGAGCAAAACTTGCATAATGTTTCATTGACTAGAAATATTACAGGTAAGCATGCAGACCAGCTACCATCTTGATTAAAAGAATTAAATATACTTTTCTTTATCATAAAAGAATATTAATTGTTAATTTTTGTATCAACTGAATATTAGACTTCACTGACAGTGTTGAACTCTCTCTATCAGTTTCCTGCTATTCACACCCACTCTTCGATTTTATCAGTGTCTTTATTAAAGTCCTAATTAAAAGCTAAAGTCTTGATAGAAGGCTTAAGTCGTCATTAAACTCCACTTTCTAGCATTCTTAGATAGTAAAATTTCACTGTTATCTTTTATATTGAATTCAGTGGTGTTTCTTCAGGTTATTATGTTTATGATATAATCATAGTTGAAAATAAAAATGTGAAATATTACATGACATCATACTCAAAGCCAAGTGCCCATGGATATCACCCCAATCTAGGGCCGAGACCACCCTGGATTCTCACAGCAGGGAACCATTTTACAGAGACAGGGCAGATTCTAAACGTGTTGGGATTTATTTCATTGATCCCAATTTTAGTGCACAGACTGGCCTAAAAACACCTTGTCTGATGCCAGATGCATGGCAAAGCACAAATTGGCCCATGTGAACCTTCAAGGATGACCCAAGACGGGGAAAATTGGTGTTGCTCCTCTTCTGTCTTGACAGTGGAACAGCTGTGTTAGAGAAATTTGTGTACTAACATGTATCTAGAATTCTTGCTTTCCAAGTGAAAATACTTTTCTTATCCCATTATGTAATAATAGTATTTAATAGAGTGGTTCTTTGTATATAGCATGTATATCTTTGTCTTTTTATCTGCCACTGGCCTAGTGGGTAACACACTCGCCTAGGAACACAGAGGACATGGCGGTCCTCTGTCATTGGGTCCTATCCGCAGTGGCAGGTTAAAGAACCTCAAGGACATTGTTAAGTGATCGTCCTTGAGCCTCTGTTTTTCAATTAGGAGAATGTCAGTAATTTGAGAGTTGGACTGTACTTGTACAGTCGGATGGGTCATATAGAGCTTTGAGTCCTGTAGTACATGGAGATATTGTGCTGAGTATAAATACAAAAATACAAAAAAAAGTGCAATACAATATCCATTGTGTGAAAAGAACATCCACAAGTAGAGCAATCTTGTGTATTCTATTTACAGAGTGTGACAGCTTTTGGAAGGATGATGATAGAACAGACAAAGAATCTTGTGGAGCAGAAATATACGATAGCAAATGGATACAAGCATGATGCAAAGGTTAGTCGTAATCATAACACATGTCAGACAAGTACTGAATATTGTGTGTTAATTCAGTCCAGTGGCACTGTGGTAATACACTCACCTCCCACCTCTGAGATCAGAGTTTGAATCCTCGTCTGTCCTCATATGGGAAAGCTGGTAGTTGCTTGCCGTTTGTTGGCAGTTTACAGTACAGAACCTTGACCAACTGTATATACTGGTTTCCTCTGCCCATCAAACTCCCCGTCACAATATAACTGATAAGGTGCTAGGTATGACGTAAACACTAAATAAATTGAAATCAGTCCAATTAAAGGTATCCCCCTTTGAAAAACTACATGGACCAGTACTACATGTAAAACACTGTTGGTCACTCTGTGGTCACTTTGAGGTCACTGTTTTTGATGACTAATCTTTGGAGATAACAGATGTGTACTAAGTGACAATTCTTGATACTTAAAACTTGGGATGACCAATTTGATCGGGTTTGGTCATTATATTCATTTTATGGTCAATTTATGGTCACTTTGTGATCACCTAAGTTAACTTTGTAGAAAAAATAGGGGGGTTGGGTGGGCAACTGGGATGTTTGTACATTCAGAGGAACATGAAACTCATACAATTGATGCCAGCTTGATTGAGCATGGGTCATGACCAAAAGTTACAGTGAGCTCTGTGTCCAATTTTTCATCACTTTATAGTCACCTGAAGTCTTTATGGTCACTCCATCCTCACATTATGATTAGATGAGAATCACTTTGTTAGTTGTATTTTGACAGGTCATTTATGGAGACACTGATTCCGTCATGTGTAAGTTTGGCGTGGATACAGTTGCCGAGGCGATGGAGTTGGGGAAGGAAGCAGCAGAATACATCAGCTCTACATTTATTAGCCCCATCAAACTAGAGTTTGAAAAGGTTAGAAAAATCTAGGGCTGCCTTGAGTAGTAATATTTCTATTTGTGAACTTTTTCACCATTGCTTTATTGTTTATTGTTTAACGACTACTCATTTTTATGTTAAAAAGTGTCCAAATAATACCATTTACATCCATATTTCAGTTGTAGTTTCTGTTTCCAATTTAGATTTAAAACTTTTATACTATAAAACTTCTTCACATGTTTACCTTTTGCTGTGTTTTAAGTTTATTTCAATTCCCTAACCATTACATACAGAAACACAATATTGAATTTGCTTCCAGGTGTATTTTCCATATCTACTCATCAACAAGAAGAGATATGCAGGTTTGTACTTCACACGTCCAGATGTGCATGACAAGATGGACTGTAAAGGTATTGAAACTGTTCGCAGAGACAACTGCCCTATGGTGGCTCATCTGATTAACACCTGTCTACAAAAAATACTCATTGACAGGTGAGCAAAAATGAGCTGCTCCTAATGTAGGGATTGAAATACAATTTCAATATCGATACCAAATTCTAAATTGGGTTAGCATATCCATTGATATTGAAAGTTTAAAGATCAACAGCCAGGATCATATTGGGACAGGTCCTTGGCATTGTTACTAATGGGAGTTGAACCTATGTAGTGGTGTCAGCCTACGATTAGATACCAAACTTGCTGACCACTAGACTACTGGGGACCCGATTTGATATTAATAAAATTAAAATTAGCTGTAAAATTTCTAACTAGATTAGATTAATAAAAGTGACTTAAGTATCAGTCATGATATCATCAGACTCCCACCTCTGAGGCCGGGGTTCAGTTCCCGGCACGGCCTCAAGTGGGAAAGCTGGCAGTTGCTTGCTGTTGGTCGGCAGTTTACAGTACAGAACCCTGACCAACTGTATGTACTGGTTTCCTCTGCCCTTCCAACTACCCATTTTGATATGACCTGTACAGTGTTGAAAGCGACGTAAAACCCCAAATAAATAAATAAATGATATCATCAGAGGATACTAGATATCCTGATATCAGTATTCTATTTTTAAAAAAGTTGTATCATGGATACCCAAAATATTCCATATTTTAGGGAGATATTGTACCCAATAAATAAGTAGACATTAAAACACGGACCAAATGGCTTTCTGTACATTCATACAGAGATCCAGCAGGAGCGGCTGAACATGCAAAGCAGACCATCTCAGACCTGCTGTGTAACAGAATAGACATATCTCTCCTCATTATCACCAAAGAACTCACCAAGTCTGAGAACGAGTATTCTGCAAAACAGGCGCACATGGAGCTAGCAAACAGGTGACAATATTGTGTTTCATTCCCCTGTATAGGTGACAATATTGGGTTTTATTTTTATCTCCGTAGACAAAGTGCACTTTTTATAACATGTTGATGTAAATAGTAAATAATACTGATTAACTGTTTGAACAAGAAATTTTAAAAAAGCATCTATAGTAATATCTATGTGTGATTTTTTGTAAAATATGTATGTTGTATCAAAACTGGGGTTTTATATCCGTTTCAAAAGCTGATGTCATATCAATACATAATAATGAATCTCACATGTTAAGAAATGGACTTGAACCTATGACCACAGAAATCAGAGACAAGTGATAAAATTTCAAATTTAAATAACCACTTTGCAACAAATACGGTACATTCAACAGATTTGTCCCCAAATAAATTAATAAACATTGATAAGAATTTATGGTAATTAGAGTAAAAGAAAGGGGGTTTCAATAGAGAGAAATCAAAGACTGTTCACCTAAAATCAGGATGAGAAAGCGAGATCCAGGAAATGCTCCGAAGCTAGGTGACCGAGTGCCCTACGTTATCATTGCAGCAGCCAAGGGGACTGCAGCTTACATGAAGTCAGAGGTAAGTGAAATCATTGTCCCAATGCATCATATGCAAATCATTATTTTTATGCTGCATGTTATTATAGGAATATATCACGAAAAAACCTTCCAAATGCAGAATTTTATCACAGGTGGCGTTGTCAAAGCACTCAGGTGAAGACTGTTTAAAATAAAATACCCTAAAACACAAATTAACAAAATTATCCAAGTGAACACAATAGGGCGCCGCCATGTTGGCTGTTCTATCAAGTGAATAGGGGTAATTTTTTTTTCCAAAAATATACTGTAAACTTTTTCTGAATCAAGGTACAAGCAAACAATTAAAAAATGCACAACTTTATACACTATCTCATAGTATTTTAAATATAATTATGAAAACAAACTTATAGACTATTGTTTTTCAGCCAATAATTATGCATGGGGAAGTTGATAACAGCCGTAATGTTGATGCAGAATTTTAGACGGTTTAGAAATCACTCTCGACCATTCAGAATGACGGACACATCCGTGTCATGTTGGAATAGCAGACAATATTAAAGTTGGGGTTTTATGACCCATTCAGTTTAAGTCAGGGTCATATTAGGACAGGTCCTCAGCATTGTCACTTATGGTAGTCAAACCCACACCGAGGTGACATCCTGTGATTAGATGCCAAACTTGCAAACCCTCAAGGCCACCATGGACCTAATACGATCAGTAGAAAAAGTTGATATACACAAGCTAAAATTTTAATTACTAAATTGCAGAATTGTCAGATCGCTAGTCATTAGTAGGCTATGTCCCAATGTGCTTGCGGGCATGCGTTTGTCATTATTTGAGGTGGATAGTTATTCGTGGGAGTTGAGCACCACACGGAGGTGACAGCCTGTGATCAGGCGCCAAACCAGATGTCCCTCTGTTACATCCTTTAGGAAACATATTAAGACACTCCTTTTTAACTCAAGTTTTCCCACTTAGCACTTTGCCTCCGGTCGCACCCACTAGATCGTCTCCCACTTCCCCTTCAAACACTAATTTTGTTAATCTAGCACACTGAGCTCCCCATTACGGGCAAGATTTTTAACTGCAAAGCAGTAGATTAGATTAGGCCACGGAGACCTCATATTATTGGCAGAGATGGGTAATAAATTTAATTACAAAAGTGAAGAATTATTGCTTGTCATTAGTAGGCTGTGCCCCACTCTACTTGCGATATGCATTTGTCATTTTCTGATCTGGACAGTTATTACAATACTACATGGTGGATTTATATGAATTGTTTATGGCGACTTTAAGTCTACTGCTGTAATTCCTGATAGTCTAGAAGTGCAGGATAGATTTCATTTATATTTCCTGGATTTGAACCTATTGAATACTCTGTGAACAATGAGTGTTGCAAAAAGGATCAGAAGGTGGAGAAAAAGACTGAAAACTATGCAGTTGTGTAAAACTTGTCCACCAAATCTCAACAACTGCATTGTTTATTGAAGGCTTTTGCAAATTCGGAGAAGAAAAAGGAGATATCCAGTTTAACAAAGTGGACCCAAGTAGTAACTAATGGTGACAGCAGACTGTATTAGTCATGCATCTAACATCCCCAAGTTAATTTATACATGTCATAAAAATGCAGTAATTTTACATATTCTAGACCTCGAAACTCATTCCACTTATGCTGAATTAAGCGTCCCTTGTGGGACGCATGTTTGTATGTGGGAGGAAATCAGGCTCTGCCGGCTCCGCATTTTGTTTTCCTTATAACTCTGTGACTGTTGGGCGGATTCTTTTCAAATTTGGCAGGTGTATGCAGTGGCCCTTGGGAATTTTTTCGATGAGTAAGCTTGTCCAAATGATAACTTGAAAGATAAAGAAATTGATTGGTGAAGAAATGGCCAAGTAATTAATGATTAATTAATCATTACGAATTTTCCAAATAAGGAAAACACAAAAATGCTTATGTTTGAAAACTGTGCAAGATAGAGTGATTTCGACAAAAATTTTGACCTGCAGGTATCTCTGCAGATCAACTAGTACATTTTTCCCAAAAATGGCGGCCATTTTGAATTTTCGAATTTTTTGCAAAAATAGACAAAAAAGAATGCTTGTGTCTCAAAAAAACGTGCTAGATAGAGCAAATTCAATGAAATGTTTGACCTGCTGGATATCTGTGCAGAGCAATTGCAAAACACACAAATGCTTATACCTCAAAAACTGTTCTAGATTATTACAGAAATTAGTGTTTATACTTACTTTAAAATATTCACGATTTACAGTGTTATTAAACAGTACACAAATTGGGATACTTTCGGAGCACTGCATGTAAAGATTAAGTATTAAAACAAGACAATTCAGTAAACTAAAAGTTATGAAGCTGTAAAATTTCTTAACTAGAGAATAGGTCTCAATGAAACTATCACAATTATTACGGTTTCACTACTGTATCTCATGGTGTTGAAAAATATTTCCCCAGGCTATGAGGTATGGGCATCTCTGATGCTATTTTGGTGATTGGTCAATATCTAATAAACTGCGCAGACTTTGGTTGCCAGAACAGTATAAGGCTATAAGCAGAGCATTTTCTTAATACATTAGCACTCACCTTTATGTCCTTTTTGGGACGCTTTGTATTTGCTGAAAATATTATATTTTTTTGCAAGCGATCCTCTAGTTTTAACTTGACGTGTACTAATTATGGGAATCTATAGTCAATGTTTTGAATCTATAAGTCAATGTTTTAAGTTTTGAATTATCAGATACAACTTTTTATGCATATTGAAAATATCAACACTATAAAATCATGTGAATGATCAACTGAAAAAAAAACAAACTGGTAAAATCACCCAGATATTTTTACATTGTCTATTTTCAGGACCCTATTTATGTGCTGGAGAACAATATCCCCATAGATACACAATATTACCTTGACAACCAGATCTCCAAGCCTTTACTGAGAATATTTGAACCTATCCTTGGGGAAAAGAAAGCTGAAAGTGAATTGCTAAGTAAGTTTGACTGAGAGTAAGAAGTAAGAGTATGTGAAATTAGTGGGCGAGGAAACCCCTTACTCCTTTTATTTCCTTGATTTTGGAGGAGAATTTGTTTCAAAATTGACATTTTTGACTCAATGTGCTAGCAAGATAATATAGTAGATCCTTGTATTCAAACATGTTAGGAGAGTGATATTTGAATTGTTCAATAGATGGTCTGCAAAATGGAGTATGCATTTTTTTGTTGTGTATAAAATTGTTGGAAAAATGGACGAAAGCATTTTTTTCAATCGAACTTTTCTACCTTGCTCTACTTAACTGCTCAGTGATTAATGATAATGATCGACTCACATTCGTCGAGTTTAAAGTCAGTTTTGACAGATGAGGTCATATTATGAAATGCCATCGGTAGGGATGGGTCAGTAGGCTCGGTATCGAGAACATTTTACTGAATTTGCGAGATGAGATTTTAGAAACGCCACTTCGCTTATCAGCACATATAATGGAAGAAAGGCTTAAATTTTTGGAACATAAATTTTAGAAATTATAAGCTTTTATGAAATGTTTTTGTGCATTTATATACTTTTATAACAATTACTTTGAGCAGAACTGCCATGTTTTGGTTACAACATTTATAACATCAATCTTGCTTCTCAACAGATATAATCAAAGGAAAACTTAAAATATTGAAAAAAAATCACAAATCTGAAGAAATTTCACACTTTTATCTAATATTTTATGCATTTGAAGACTTTTATTGCGATTTCATTGACAAGAAAAGTCCATGTTTTATTGGGGTGTACTAAAATGTGGAGTCCCAGAATCGGTACGGTTCTGCATTGGTGGCCTCCCGATCTACACATTTTTCATACAGACCCATCCCTAGCCATCAGTGAATCTCACATGTTGCCATGATCTAGATTTGGACCAGTTACTACACAAATGAGCGTTTAGTTAATAAATACAAGAACTGTTCTTTCACAAATAACACTTGGGGGTGGCCATATTATAAGGCAGGTTGTGTGTAACCAACCCGCCTATTAGATTGATGTGTCCGACGTCTGTCCGTCAACATTTTTGTTTCCGGACTGTAAATCGAAAACGCTTTGTCCTATCGAATTCAAACTAGACAGGGAGATAGATTACCATCATAGCTAGGGTGCTTTCGAAATTTGGTATAATTCCATCTGTTCGTTGGTCCGTTTTTTTGTCCATTTGTCCGTCAACATTTTTGTTTCCTGATTCTAACTCGAAAACGCTTTGTCCAATCGAATTCAGACTTGACAGGGAGATAGATCACCATCAAAGCTAGGTTGCTTTCGAAATTGGTGCAATTCCGTCCGTTTGTTTGTCCATCAATATTTTTGTTTCCGGACTCTAACTCGGAAATGCTTTGTCCAAACAAATTCAAACTTGACAGGGAGATAGTTCACCATCAAAGCTAGGTTGCTTTCGAAATTGGTGTAATTCCATCTGTTCATTTTTCCGTTTGCCTGTCAACATTTTCGTTTCCGGACTCTAACTCAAAAATGCTTTGTCTAGTCGAATTCAAACTTGACAGGGAGATAGACCACCATCATAGCTAGGTTGCTTTCGAAATTGGTGTAATTCCGTCCGTTTGTCCATCAACATTTTTGTTTCCGGACTCTAACTCGGAAATGCTTTGTCTAATTGAATTCAAACTCGACAGGGAGTTAGACCACCATCATAGCTAAGTTGCTTTCGAAATTGGTGTAATTCCAGCTGTTCGTTTGTCCGTTTTATGTCCATTTGTCTGTTCGTCAACATTTCCGTTTCCGGACTCTAACTCAAAAATGCTTCGTCTAATCGAATTCAAACTTGACAGGGAGATAGACCACCATCATAGCTAAGTTGCTTTCGAAATTGGTAAGATTCCGTCCGTTCTCTAAAAATGATGAACATATTTTGGTATGTTCATGACCACTATCACCACCTTCTTCTGCATACATCTACCATACATCGATCCTGCAGATATAGTAATACTATGTCGTACTTTAATAAATTATCTTTTATGATGAGGTGCCATGCAATATTATATTATGTTACATTAATGCTCTACACTTACTTAGTTTCAGCCCTATATTCAGTATAACATAGATACAATAATGTAACCTAGATTACAAGTTTTACATTCCTTAGCTCGTCTAACACATTTACCTTAACTGGGTGACCTAACATTTCTTTCCTTGTTTCTAAATGTAATTACAGCAGTCGCTAACCTTATTGCTGCCTGCACAACCCACCTTTTGGCGCATTTCTGACCCTCTTGTTTTTGACTTTTTGTTCGACCATCTGGTGTCAAACTTCGTTTCCATGTATTTTATGTATCAGTATTTTACATATGTCAGATGCCACATGCAAACATTTTTGGTGTTGCATTGGCCAAATTTTCAATAATTACCCAGCACATTATTTTATCTCGTTCAAAGGAAGAGAATGTTTGCATTTTCAGATAAAGTTGGCATGAAGTCTGGGATTCAAATTTTTCCTATGCTCCAGCTACTTAGAGTAAGAAATCTAAAATTTGCCATATATTTGAAATTCGCCGCAAGTAGAAATACTAATAAAATAAATGAAGTGAGGTGAGATTTGTTGAATGCATAGTAGATTAAGGCTTTTTGAACTGAAAAATACCAAGTTTTAGACAAAACATCATTTTTTCATAGAATTAAGTAAGGTTTCAGAGGTGGCGAATTTTCGATTTCTGGCGAATTTAAATACCTTACTCTAGCTACTTTAAACAGTGTGTACTATCTCTTCCTTCTCTTTCTTGTGTATGTTATATCAGAGGGGGAGCACACTAGAACTAAGACAGTGGTAAGGTCTAAGATTGGAGGGCTGGCGGCTTTCACAAAGAAGAAGGAAACCTGTATTGGCTGCAAAACTCCACTGGACAAAGATGGTGAGTTGATTTAATTTTTATTACATTGCAAAATTTTTTCAAAGTATATTACTCAGTCTGTTTGCTGTTTGTTTAGAAGTTTCTTTGTTCACAGCATAGCTCAAGAACTACTGCACAGATGTTAATGAAATTGGTAGAGAGCATAACAAATGTTACAAGGAAGAGCTGTTCTAAATTTGGGCATGATCGGGTCAATATCCTTGATTCTGGAGCAATTTTTTACCGAAATCGTCCACTTAGCACCCATGGGCCCTAATGCGAGCATGGGGTGAAATTCCATTCAGTCAGTTAATGCCCTCTGCAAAATTTTGCAAAGTCTGCACTTGGTTCTCCCCTCTGAGTGCTCTTGTATTATCTTTCATTTCGCTTGGAAAAACTTTTGTGATAATTAAGTGGCACGGACAAGTGTTTCTATGATCAAGATCAATTGACCAGTTTTGGATGCCTTTGGGATACTAGTGGTTAGCTTTTGTTGTGCTGAAACGTGTACAGATTTCGTAATGTGGAGACCAGCTAGTTTTATCAACATTCAGCATATCTGCAATGGTGTATAGTAGGTTTGTCTGCAGCTTTATTAGCTTCATTGTAGAAAACAAGATGGTCAGATTTGACCTTGGGCCCCATCTTCATGGTCAAATGAGGGTAGACAAACTTCTAACCTCAAAGTGCTTCTAACTCATTCATTACTGGTCCAAGAGGTTTGGAATGTGAAACCAACCAATAGAAAATTACGGGCAGGGAGTCTTTGGATAAGGTAACATTTGAGCATCGGTCACTGTGTAATGGAATGTGTACTTTATACCACTTGGTCTCAATCATATAGACTCTAAGGTGCTGGAACCATCACGAGAGAAAAAGAGAATTCAGAATCCAAATACATAACCAGGCTGACACCACAGACTCTCGGGAGATGTGGGTGCAATGGAGGAGAAGCTTTGTTGTTGAGTTATGTGTTCAGTTTGCGCCTGAAAGATTCCAACAAAGCCACAGTTTATATGTCGTCTGAGAGCCCTTTCTACAAAGTTAGAGCAACATATGTATGAAGGATAGATCAAATGAGGGATAAACCAAATGAGGAATAAAGCAAATGAGGAATATATCAAATGAGGGATATATCAGATTAGGGATAAACAGCATACACCAAATGGGGAATATATCAAATGAGGGATAAACCAAATGAGGAATATAACAGATTAGGAATAAACAGCATACACCAAATGGGCAATATATCAAATGAGGGATATATCAGATTAGGGATAAACAGCATACACCAAATGGGGAATATATCAAATGAGGGATAAACCAAATGAGGAATATAACAGATTAGGAATAAACAGCATACACCAAATGGGGAATATATCAAATGAGGGATATATCAGATTAGGGATAAACAGCATACACCAAATGGGGAATATATCAAATGAGGGATAAACCAAATGAGGAATATATCAGATTAGGAATAAACAGCATACACCAAATGAGGAATATATCAAATGAGGGATAAAGCAAATTTTGGTTTATTGATTTCGTGTTTCTTCTTCCTCTATATTTCCCAGGTATTGCCGTGTGTAAACACTGCCAAAGTCAGGAGTCAGAACTCTTCCAGAAGGAGATTTTAAAGATCAACATGTTAGAGGAGCGATTCTCGCGTCTTTGGACGCAGTGTCAGCGATGTCAGGGCAGCTTACACGAAGATGTGTTGTGTACCAGGTACTTCTTATGCATGCATATTATCTTGTACATCAGGAAGGGTACTATATGTATTATCGATCACCTATATGGATTGCTGCACTGCTTTGTATATGTACTTTTACCTAATTTTGCTATCTGCATTGACAGCTGTGCTTCCGCTCTTAAATAGATTGATTGATAATTCCCAGGCTATATCTCAGATACTCTAAGGTGTAGGAAGTTGATACTTGGTAGGGACATTGTTTGGGGGTTGTAGGTGTGCATCATCATGGTGTAGTCTTGCTTTGACCTATGACCTAGTTATAGGGACATTGGTTAGGGGGTGTAGGTGTGCATCATGATGTGGCCTTAAACTTTGGCTCTGCCAAAGTGTGTTCACCTGCAAGATTTGAGACGTGTTTCTCTTATGACAGAGATATATAGATTGCTGCAACTGATTAGCTTATGTACTTTTGTATAATTGTGCTATTTCTATCAACAGCTATACTCCAATTAATAAAATTTACAGCTTTGTAATTTTTAGTTTACTGATAAATGCTGTCATCTTGCTATTGAAATGTCTTGATTTAATACTTTATCTTTACATACATTTTCTTTCTTTTAGATGTTATTTTCTCTACTTAAACATTACTTGGGCCTTTATATAACTGACACTGCTCTGAAAGTATCCTGATCTTTATACTGTTTCTCTGCTTCTATATTTCATGGTGTTGAAAACTATTTCCCCAGGCTGTGCGATACGGGCTTCTCAGATGCTATTTTCTATGTCTCGATTAATATTTCACCTGAACCTTTTATAACTTACAGTCTCTTCTGAAAGACTCATAATTGTCATACTTTGTCACCTTTTCTGTATATTATGGTGTCCAATGCTATTTCCCCTGCCTGTAAGGTCTGGCCATCCCTGCTGTATTGATTGTATTCGTTATTAATTTTGTTAAAAGACAAAATTGCTTACAAGTAAAAATAATACAAGGTATATTTTGGAATAGTCGGTGGAATCTACATGTAGTCTTTTTGTAGGTTTAAGTTGAACAACATCTTATGAATATTAGAAATTCTACTTGTAGAGAGTCCACTCTATGTGATCCTGTTTAAAATGTTGAAGAGAAGGAAGTGTGAAATTCACAAGAGTATGTCAAATTTCTCTTTGAAAAGATCTAAATCTCTTTGGTTGACTTTTTGAAAATTCTGTTACACATTTGTGATTTGTGTGACTATGTAAGCCTTCTGATCTCCATTGATAGAAAACTGTCACATATTTTGTCTCGCTTGAAAAGGATCCCCCCCAGTTGCGAAATGTACGTTTTTGTCTCTTCTGAATAAAAAAACTTAAATGAATTATTGTATTTTCTCCACAGTCGAGACTGCCCTATTTTCTACATGAGGAAGAAGGTTCAGAAAGATTTGGAGGAACAAGATAAAGTGATCCGGAGGTTTGGAAATCCAGCCTGGTGAAATCTGCACTGATAGATCTGTATTAAAAACTTCTCCTTGGAAAAACTGAACTAAAGCAAATGGAGAGTTAGGATTAAAAAAATATATCTTTCAGGATTTGCAAAATACCTTATCCTGGAAAGCTCTTCACTCACTGGATGGAGCTGTTCTAATTGTTTTAACAGACCTCAAAAGACACTTGGTTCTACCATATACAGTGGACCGTCTATTATCCGCATTTTCAATTATCCAACCTCCAATCCACTCTCCCAACTCCATTTAAGCCTGTTATTTTAGGCTTTCTATTATCGGACCTTCCTCTTATCTGACCTAATTGGTACTCTTCCATAAGGGTCGGATAATAGAGGTTCTACTGTATAACAGGTTGCGAACATTTTTGAAGTCCATATCTGGTTTCTCTGTTACACATCTGCGATTGTTGAGTATTGTACATCAACAGTGTCAACTGTACGCAATTTACATAGAAAATGACTTTGTCACATAAACTCCTGCCACAGTGTAGTTTTATGATGTGATTTTGTGTTACAATTTTAATGAAATGTTGTTTCCAATCCCTCAGTTGTTTGAAATTACACAGGGGCTATTGTAGCCCCTAAGTTATGGTAGTTATGTGCATTTTCTGCAAAATAAAATGGAGAAGATGTACTAATGTATACTTTTATTGCGTTAATACATCCTATCCAATGGACAATTGCTAATCCGGTCGGCGCAGACCGGCCCGCCAAACGCCAGAAAAAGACGTCCTGTGTTTCCACCGGCTGGCCGGTCCCAGTACTGTGCATTCGCCAGGTGGCGCATGGTATTTACTTCCTGTCTAGACAACATGACGTCATAGCATCTTTTTCGTTTGGCGCGTGTACTGTGCGAACGTGTTTTCAACAATCTCCAGATATTTTAAGGAAAAGTGTGCATTATAACGGATTTTTAACCTTATATATGGATATGTTCAGTGTAGAAGTGTTACCTACTGATCAAGCACGGATATACATTTAGAAATCTGCTGGAAACGCTCCCTAGTTGAATCAATTTAGTGTTGAGGATAGGGCAGTGATCGACGAGAAATATGAAGGCAGCCTTTTTTGCTGGTTTCCTCCCTTTAACCTTTGGGTTATTAGGGGCAGATCGACAATTTTTAAAGAAATAATGGATATTCTACTTACAAGGTATTTTTATCTGTGTCTTTTTGTTTGAATGTACCTTCAGCTTCAATCACCATAGAAACGTCTTCTCTAGTACTACAAATGGAAATCACGGAAAACTTCGTTCTATGTAGTATTTAACTCTGTAAATAGAAGGAATTCCGCATACGAAAGGTGCATTCTTCAGAGCGCACTGGTAAAGACTTCTCTGCTGTATAGCATCAGTCACACCAGCCTAGCTCGAGTATTGGTGTTTTTTCATCAGAAGCAAGAGGTGAATTCTTCAGATTTCTTCAGAGCGCACTGGTCCAGACATCTTTGCTTTAAAGCATTAGTCGACCGGTAAGCTTATATATATGTACATCAGCAGCAAGAGATGCATTCTTCAGTTTTCTTCAGAGCGCACTGGTCCAGACATCTTTGCTTGTAAAGCATTAGTCGACCGGCAAGCTCCAGTTCTTCCAACCTCACAATAGAAGGTGATATCAGTCCCTCCCTTGCAGACCCGGCTTTGTTGTCGGTAGTGGGGGTTGTGGATGGCCAGTTCACTGGTTTTATCACGAAAGAGAGAAGGAATTTCATCTACACATCTACAGAGCGCACTGGTCCAGGCTTCTCTGCTTTCAAAGCATCAGCCGGCCGGCCAGCTCAAAAGAACGCGACCTCTGACGTCATATCCAGTCAGCCAATCGCGTGTCTTTCCGACCAATCACGAAGCAGGTCACGTGTTTTCACCGACCAGGAAGGTCGGAAGTGCGTTCTTCTGAACTCACGTCTACTGTGACTACAGTCCCTGCTTTACAGACCTGACCTTGTTGTCGGTAGTGGGTTTTGTGGACTGTAAAGTTGCCAGTAAAGCATCGCACAAAGAACGCGAATACTGATGTCATCTCCAGTTAGCCAATCGCGTGTGCTTCCGACCAAATCACGAAGCTGGTCACGTGGTTTCACCGACCAGGAAGGTCGGAACTGCGTTTTTCACAACTTACATCTACTGCAATACCAGTCCTTCTCTCATGAACCGACCTTCGTTGTCGGTAGTGGGGTTTGTGGATGAGCAGTATACTGCGCATTTGCATGTTTAATTATCACAAAAGAACGCGGCAACTGACGAACTCCAATCAGCCAATCGCGTGTCTTTCCGACCAGCAGGCTGGTCACGTGACACTCCGAACACCAAATGTTTCTAAAAATAGATTACAAGGGCTTTCCCAGCAACTGTCAAATCTTCAAACAAGACGTGCGATTTAAGAAATACTTCAATGAATGGAGGAAACCCACAGCAAGCTGAATTCAACACAGAAGATAGTTGTTAAATTGTTTTCAACAACTGGTTACAGAGTGTACGGCTGGTACTGGCTACACAGCCTTGTACACTTGCTTCAACAACTAGGTACAGAGTGTACCCGCTGGTACTGGCTACACAGCCTTGTACACTTACTTCAACAACTAGGTACAGAGTGTACCCGCTGGTACTGGGTACACAGCCCTGTACACTTGTTTCAACAACTGGTTACAGAGTGTACCGGTCGGTACTGCCTACACAGCCTTCTTCAACAACTGTTTACAGAGTGTACCAACTGGTACTGGCTACACAGCCCTGTACACTTGCTTCAACCACTGGTTACAGAGTGTACCGCTGGTACTGGCTACACAGCCTTCTTCAACAACTACTTACAGAGTGTACTGACTGGTACTGGCTACACAGCTTTGTACACTTGCTTCAACTACTGGTTACAGAGTGTGCCGGCTGGTACTAGCTACACAGCCTTGTGCACTTGCTTCAACCTACCGGTTACAAAGTATACTAACAGGGTGCTGGCTACCCAGCCTGCCAGTTTTTTGCCGGTTACGGAGAATTACTGGTTACAGTAAAGTACCGGATATGGAGTCCTGGTACCGGACAGAGTTGCCTAAGGTAAATTTGGTTACAGAGAATTCCTAGACCAGTCAGTGGGCTTGGTGATATGACAGTGATATGACAGTGTCCCAAGCTACTGCCAGGCAACCTTCCCTTATCACACCTCTCAAAAAAAAAAAAAAAAAAAAAAAAAAAAAAAACCTGTTATCGGTGCTGGACTTGACTGGAGAGATAATAAATTTTGTCATCATGTCCGGCCAGGGGTCAGACATCTCACAAATGACAATTGCTCTGTAAATGCTGCACCTTGTAGGCTGCCGGCCCGGGGCGAAGTCTATTAATGTGAAAAGTTGTGTCAGCCCCACCAGACCACAATAAGAACAGAGAGACTGTTAATCTGGATCATTGTCACCAGACCGGACCAGTGTCCGGAGGGACAGAAAATGTTTGTCAGAATACCCAAATGTCCCAAATGTGGCACACAAGGAAGCCTTGGGGACTGGACCCTAGGTAGTACAAATGTTGAAGGAGGGACACCTACGTCCATATACCTATACAAGAACAATCCAGGAAATGCCTGAGATTTCACTTCCAAGGTCGGGCATACCAGTTCAAGGCCCTGCCATTCGGTTTGTCCACAGCACCTTTGGAGTTCACCGTGATACCAAAGCAGGTGAAATTGATGGCCATACACAAGGATTTAAGAAGCCACCAGTACCTAGACGACTGGTTGGTGAGAGCCAGCTCCCACCAGGCTTGTCTCCAACATTCACAGGACCTAGTAAATAATGTGTCAGCAACTAGGTTGGCTGGTGAACTTAGAGAAATCAGAGCTGGAGCCCAAACAAGACTTCGATTTTGTAGGCTACCAGTTCGACTTCAGGTCTGATCGGTTCCGACCGACTCTGGACTGGTGACAGAACCTTCAAGAGACTGTTAAAACTGCTATCCCTACCGGCTTGCCCGGTCCGGGAATTCATGTCCTTGATAGGTTACTAACATCTACAGAAAAGTATGTTAATCTAGGCAGACTTCATATGAGACCCATACAGTGGCATCTCAAAAACAACTGGAGGGTATCCAGAATCACTGCAAAAGGTGATCCAAGTCCCCAGGTCCCTGCACCCCCATTTACAATGGCGGCTGAAGGAAGACAATGCACTTACAGGCCAACCATTACACCCAATAAAACATGCTCTGCAAATATTTACAGACGCATCAATAGAAGGGTGGGGCGCTCTCTTAGATGAGCAGAGCAACCGGGTCCCCTCCGGGAAGCCAGTTGTATATAAACTATCTAGAACTTAAAGCAGCCTTTCTGGTTTTAAAAGAGTTCCACGACCTTTGCTCAACAAGATAGTACTTGTAGCAACTGACAACACCACAGTAGTGTCACGCATAAAGGAAGGAGGAGGTCGGGCCCACTTTGTGCCCTACTATGGAGAATCTTGACCTGGTGTACCAGGAAACAAGTGACTCTAAAGCACGACACATTCCAGGCCGGCCTAATATGGTAGCAGACAGGCTGTCCAGGCTAGGCCAGACCATCCCAACAGGGGTTTTCTCCTTCCAGAGGTCTTCCACTCTATGCAGTAGGTGGCACCGGCCCAAAATAAACTTATTTGCCACGAGGTTCAACAACAAGTCGCCTCTGTTTTGTGTCACCGGTACCGGATCCCCTGGCCACAGCAGTGGATGTGCTCAGTCGGCCATGGTAGGATCTAAAAGCATACACCTACTCACCATCAGCCATATTGGGCAAAGTGGTGGAGAAGTTGCAAGACTCCCCATGTAAGAGAATCATTCTGATTGCTCCGGGGTGGCCCAACATGCCTTGGTTTTGGGATCTAGGGGCCATGTCCAGCCACATCCCACTGAGCCTGCCCAATCTGTCCAGCCTGTTCACAGCCATTCGATCAGATCCCTCACAGAAATCTGACAAATCTTAATCTCGATGCAGGGCTCCTAGAGCCTCAGCAATCGAGGAGCAGGACTTGTCTGAGGCAGTGGCAGCAAGATTTGAGGCTCCTCAAAGGGGGGTCAATCAGATCAGTCTATGAGGCAAATGGGTCATTTTTTACCAAGTGATGTTTCATTCATCAGGTAGACTTCGGGCACCACCTGTAAAGTCAGTTGTTTACTTCCTTAGGTACCTGTTTCAGGACAGGAAGTTGCAGCCCAGTACCATTGATGGTTACAGGTCAGCCATTGCTGATAGTCTAGAATTTGCCCATCAATGTTAGTAAGGATGAAAATCTCACTCGTCTCCTGGATAGCTTCCACTGAGACAGACCCAAAGGCCGGAGGGGAACCCCCTCCTGGAACCTTTCCCTGGTTTTTGCACCAGCTGACAAGGTTCATTTTCAACCAATTAAAGGCCTCCTTGAAGCATTTGACCTTCAAGGCAGTTTTGCTCTTGGCCCTGGGTTCGGGCAAGCGTAGAAGTGAGATACATGCTTGGCAAACAGCCCAGCACCATTGATGGTTATAGGTCACCCATTGTTGATAAACTGGAAATTCACCCTTCAACATCAGTAAGGACGAAAATCTCGCTCGTCTCCTGGATAGTTTCCTCAGAGACAGACCCAGAGGCAGGAGTGGCATACCCTCCTGGAACTTCTTACTGGCCGTGCACCAGCTAAGAATCCATTTGATCCAATCAAGGAGGCCCCCCTTGAAGCATTTGACCTTCAAGACGGTATTCCTCTTGGCCCTTGGGTCGGGCAAGTGCAAAAGTGAGATTCATGCCTGGCAAAACTGATATATTGGACACCAATCCGATTGGTCAAAGGTGTCCCTGTATCCATCACCCAGCTTTCTATCCTAGAATCAGCTGGCCATAGAGTGTCCAGTGTGGCCCCTGGGGTTATAACAGCCCTGGCCCCGACTCTGGATAGATCCCTCAAGTCTGACAGGTCCCTCTGTCCGGTCAGAGCATTGTGCTACTATTTGGACAGGACCTCAGACATCAGGCAGAATAAGGAGGTGGTTTTTGCCTCCTTTAAGAAAGGTTTCAACAAAAGACATCTCACCTGCCACTATCTCCTCTTGGATCAAGCAGACTGTGATCCTATGTTATGAGCTCTCTGACCAGGAGGCCCACATTTAACATCAGGTTAAAGCCCATGATGTCAGGGCCTTTGCTGCTTCTAAGGTCTTCCAGTCGGGAGTCTCCTTAGATCCAATCTTGTCAGCCTGCCACTGAAGTCACAATACCTTCACACAGTTCTATATGAAGGGCGGGGCTTGGGCTGATTCAGAGCTTTACCAATTGGGCTCGGTAGTGGCTGCTCAGCAGATCCACAAGTGGCCCTTAGATTGAGGAGATTTGTATATGTACATAACAGTTCTTCATGTACATAAGAATTAAGTGTGGCGTGCTTCCTGTGGGAGGTTTATTTGCATTCTGGGACTGAACTCATCCCTCTCTTCCCCTACCTCAGAGCAGGTCTGTCAAAAAAAAAAAAAAAGGGGGGGGGGGGGGGGGGGCGACGGCGGTATAGCCCCGGGTAACCGGCTGCTGGCAACCGACCATGGCCTTGCAGGGTTTCCTGACCTTAAAGTCAACCCAGGCCTGGACCTATAGGTCTCCTGACGAAGTCAGCCTAGACCGTAGGTTAAAATTTGCTATTACTTGTGAGTTCACATAAGTCCCTAGTAACTTACCCGCCGACCAAGCGGTAGTTATTCAGCAATTGTCCATTGGATAGGATGTATTAACGCAATAAAATTGCAAATTTAATAAGTAAATTAAATTTTTATAAGTTAATACCCTATCCAATGGACACACAAGACCCTCCCACCGACCCCGCTATCAGCTTACTAGGGGTCTAATAGTTTTAGACAACGAAAAAGATGCTATGACGTCATGTTGTCTAGACAGGAAGTAAATACCATGCGCCACCTGGCGAATGCACAGTACTGGGACCGGCCAGCCGGTGGAAACACAGGACGTCTTTTTCTGGCGTTTGGCGGGCCGGTCTGCGCCGACCGGATTAGCAATTGTCCATTGGATAGGGTATTAACTTATAAAAATTTAATTTACTTATTAAATTTGCAATTCTCAATTGAAATATATTCAGCTTTGTGGAAATGTCCGATTTATTCTGTAACCAAAGAGTGCTTAGTTTCTAAAAGAATACCACATAATTAATTTTATCATTCTTAAAGTTTATAAATATACTGTATGTGTTCATATATGATTTGCTTTTGCTGTGTTCTTTATCACTGTTAATATGCATTTACTAGGTATTTAATACATTTATAAACAGTTATAGATAGTGGAAAATTGATTTAAAAGAACTATTCCACAGTCTAAACTTATAAATAAAGTATGTTCAACTATCTTTACTTGCTTGAAAAATTACTTTTGGGGGTATAACTGTTTCTGTGATGCAGGTCTTGATATGACCACCTGGCTGCATGAAATTCTTAGGTCTGCTTTGATTGACGGAGCAATCATTCTTTTGGATTCTTACTGATTGCTACAATTCTTTGACTCCTCTATAACAGTAGACTTGTTCTACCAAAAAACTAGTTAATCTTCCGTATTACTGTGATGAGATCTGTTAAGTAAAAACTTATATCAAGTTACAGGGTACAATATTTTGACAGTGTCAGATTTCACCTTTGACCCTTCTTCAAGGTCAAACAGAATTGTGGAACCTTCAAATTGTTACATCATGTTGTCATCCTAGGCTGAAAGAGTATTCACCCACTGTTCATCTTGCACGTTGTAATAATCTTCATTCAAATGTATGAAATGATAGTCAAATGATTAAATGCTCAACTTGCTAAAGCCAATATATTTCTGGTTTAACGTTTCAAACCTTTTTAAATTTCAAGTGAAACAGAAAATATAATATTCCTTTGAAGTTAGTCGTTTTATTACGCTACAATAGCTTACCATGTGGGACTTAATGCTGTTCTCGGGTTGCCACACCCGGGGCCAACGTCTTAGAAAAAAAGATCGTTCTTGTTAGCCACCGGATATACTGGTAGTTGTCGTCACGTGATAACTTCTGACCAATCGCCCTACTTTCTCGTTGGCCACTGGTAGCAGTTTGTAAATATACAGACATTTTTATTTATTTCTCAGCTTTTACTTATTGTTGGAGGCTCATATTTGCATATTTCTTTATATATATATGCCATAGATCATTCTGTAAAATTTTAATTTTCACAGCTTAAGTATTTCTTTGATTTTCGCGTGTTTTGAGTTTTCCTCGGTTCAGGCAATTATATTGTACGTCTTTTTATTGCGTATAAAATGTCGATTCACCAAGCAAATAAAGACAAACCGAGAGCTCAGAAATGCCGCCACTTTTGCTTCAGTTTTGATATACATAATTACTGCCCTACCTGTAGGGAGGCTGGCAAGGGAGACGACCCCTGTGTCACCTTTGAAACTCCCTGTCAAATCTGCACGTCTTTCACAGATGAGCAGTTACAGAAAATTCAAAACAGGAAGCGTTATTTAAAAAAGCAAAAAGCGGCAACTAGTTCCAAAGATGATGAACTAGATCTTTTGGGTGAAGGCGACGGGGATTCCTTTACTGGATCCAATGCAGACCTCGAGTGTGCTGCTGATAACCTTTTCACCTCACCCCCCCGTCCTCAACCTCTTGCCTTCAGCTCCCTGTCCTTGAAAACCCCAGCCAAGACTGTTCCACCCACCCCAGGTACTGCTTTGCAAAATAAAATCCAGAAAAACCTTGAGAAATCCCTGGGTGATTCCTTAAATATACATATACAGCAGCAAATGGGTTCCTTCCAGGCATCCATGTTGGAAGCTTTTCAGTCACTCCGAGAGGAGTTGGCTACACAAAAGAAAGTCGAGGTAGAGTCCTCGCTTCTTGCTTCCAAACCTGGCTCGTCCAGTAACAATGCTGCCCCTCTGGATTTACCCCCTCCGAGATCTGGTACTAACCTTCCAAGCGAGGCTATGGATGTGGACCACGGTCCAGCACTCCCTCCTCGTCTAGTACCCACTCAAGATTCCTCGGAACAGTACGTTGCCCCCTCTGAAGGTCATCCCGAAGAGGTCTCGTACTCTCACAAAAAGCAAAGCCATAGGCAGCCAGTTGACCCGAGCTCTGCCTCGGACCAACTAAATGAGGATTCCGACGAACCTCGGATCCCTTCTTCTAGATCCAAAAAACACTCTGACAAGAGCAAACATAAATCAAGATCTAGATACGTGTCATTCTCCTCAGAGGAAGATCAATCCCCTGTAGCCAGACACAGGTCTTCTAAGCCCTCTAGGGCTCAGCCCTCAGGAGTAGCTTCTGATCAAGACCTCCCACAACATGATCCAGACCCCCCTTATTATAGGGAAGTAGCTTTGTCTGACATGCCCTCACAATACTCTGAAGAAGTAGACACCTTCAGGCGTATTCTCTCTCTCCCTGACCCCAGGGAATCTATGCCCAGGTCGTCCACGTCAGTATTAGGTCTGGATGATGAAAAAGGCCGTCAAGAGCTCAGACCTAGAGGTCCTTCCTCTATCCTTCCACTTAGCTCAGTTATCAAGGACGCCTTTGATAAATTCCAACATGACTTTAAGGCTGCCAATTTATCTGAGGGAAAATATGTCAAGCATCCTCCTTCCACTTCAAAGTGGTACAAGGTGGGACAGCCCACTTTTCAGGACAAAATTCAGTTGAATACGGACTTTGCTAAGATCTGTATTACTCCTAGACCTTCTGGGGCCCCAGTAGCCAGAGTTTCCCTGCCAGTTCTCAAGGAGCTGGAACTTCAGGCTAGACAAAATATCTCGACCCTCAACTTCACCGCTGCATTTGCCAAAACCTCCTCTTCTTGCAATGCTTCATTGGAAAAATGCCAACATAGCATTAAGTCTACGGTCAGGAAGATTAAATCTCAGATTCAGAAAGGTGCCAATCCTGAGAAAGCGGCAAAGCGCGGATATGAGGAAGTAGCTGACTACTTAGATTTTTGGAACAAGACAGTACTTGTCCAACACAGGGCCCTCACTTGTCTCAGCAAATCTCTAGCCCATATTTTGCAGAGGGAATTATACTCTATGGCTAATACCGG
The DNA here is from genome assembly GCA_964017235.1 of Sabellastarte sp. h YS-2021. Classification (NCBI taxonomy): domain Eukaryota; kingdom Metazoa; phylum Annelida; class Polychaeta; order Sabellida; family Sabellidae; genus Sabellastarte; species Sabellastarte sp. h YS-2021. The sequence goes on along the minus strand of OZ024934.1, from coordinate 78,351,670 downwards.
CTTGCTCAGGCGCGAAGCCGAGATGACTCTATTACATCCACAATTAGGAGAAACGAGACGTCAAGAACTCAGGAACTCATCCTATTGGGGCCCTTCCTTGTTCGAGTCTCAATTAGTGAAGGAAGGTGAGGACTTCCTTCTCAAAAAAGGCACCTCAAAAGATTCTCAGGGTTTTGCACCCTACCAGAATAAGCCCTTTCGTGGTCCCCACAAGAAAAGAGGCTCCTACAGAAAACGCCCTTGGGGGCAATACCTCTCAAAGCAGTAACCAGTCCTTTCCCTCGGGAAGAGGAAAATCCAACTTCAGAGGCTCTAGGGGTCGTTTTCGACCCCACAATAGAGGAAGGGGGCGTGGAAACCCCCCTTCCCAATGACTCCTCCAAAGCCTCACTCAGTCCACCAGTAGGAGGTCGCCTCCGTTCTTTCAGGAGAGACTGGCTCACAAACAAATGTTCTCAAAACGTGTTGAACATTATCACCAATGGCTACGTTCTGCCATTCCGTTCAAAGCCAAACTTGATCAGATTTCCTCTGATTCTGTCAGAGTACAAGGTCCAACAAAAAGACCAAGCCGTGGCCACTTGTATCCAGTCTCTCTTGTCAAAGAACGCCATCGAAAGGGTGGAAAACGTAAAATCTCTCGGGTTTTACAGTCGCCTGTTCCTAGTACCCAAGCCTCACCAAAGGTGGAGGCCAGTCATAGACTTAAGGAGGCTCAACACTTTTCTACACGTAGAAAAGTTCAAAATGGAAACTCCAGAGTCCATCAGGACCTCCCTGATTCCAGGGGAGTGGGTATCATCGATAGATCTGTCGGATGCTTACCTGCACATCCCCATCCACCCAAGCTCAAGGAAATACCTAAGGTTTTGCTACAAGGCTCAGGTGTTCCAGTTCACCTACCTCCCGTTCGGGCTGGCCACAGCCCCCCAGGTCTTTACAATGATCGTAAAGGAAGTGAAACTAATGGCCCTCTCAAGAGGACTCAGAATTCACCAATACCTGGACGACTGGCTGATCAGGTCCCAGTCTCAGGAGGAAGCCCAAGTGAACACTCAGGCAGTGGTAGACCTAACTCAGTCCTTGGGGTGGATAATAAATCAGGAAAAATCAGAACTGAAACCTACTCAGGTGTTTTCATTCGTGGGCTACGAATACCACCTAGATTCAGCCCTTGTAAAACCCACTCAAGAGAGATGGCTCAAACTTCAGGATTTGATCCTACGACTCAAGTCAAAACGTGTTTTGACTGCAAGATGTTTGATGTCTCTAATTGGGTTGCTAGCCTCAACGGAGAAAATGGTCCCGGAGGGACGCCTTCACATGAGGCCCTTTCAGTTTCACCTCAAGGAGCACTGGAGATATCCTCAGTCGCTGGACAACCTCCTTCCCTGGACAGAAGCCATTGCAGCCCACCTAGCCTAGATTGGTGGCAAAATCCCTCCAATGTGATGAAAGGTGCAGACCTTCATCCCAAAGACCACAGTATCCAACTCTTTACCGACGCCTCAAACGAAGGTTGGGGCGCTCACTTAGACCAAAATTCTACAAAGGGTCTGTGGTCAGATCGGGAAAAAAGGCTACACATAAATGTCCTAGAATTGAAGGCGGTCTCCCTGGCCCTTCGAGACTTCAAGGACCAGTGCCAGAATCAAACAGTGTTGGTTGCGACGGACAACTCAACAGTGGTAGCCTACATCAACAAACAAGGAGGAACACACTCGGCAGAGATGTGTGCTCTCCTGTGGAAGATCATGACCTGGTGCCATCACTACCACATAACATTGAAAGCCAGGCACATTCCAGGGTGCCTGAATGTGATGGCCGACCTACTATCCAGGTCCAACCAAGTGCAGTCAACAGAATGGTCTCTGCACCCACAGGTGTTCAAACAGATCTGCCAGAAGTGGTTCACACCTCATGTAGACTTATTTGCCACTCACCTGAACCACAAACTCCCTCTATACGTGTCTCCTATCCCAGACCCAAGGGTGTGGGACATAGATGCTCTGAACATAAACTGGACCAACCTCACGGCCTATGCGTACCCTCCTACGGCCCTCCTTCACAAGGTGATCCAAAAGATCAGGCAATGTCATTGCCTGATCATCGTAATACCCCCAGGCTGGCCAGGGATGCCCTGGTTTTGGGACCTAGTGCAGCTCTCAACAGAGATCCCACTGCAACTCCCAGTGTCAACGACCCTACTCAAACAGTCCCACAAGTTGGTGTTCCACAACAACCCCCAGCACCTGAACCTCCACGCCTGGTGTCTAGGAGCGGACAACTCCAAGAACAAGGCTTCTCTGTGGAGGTGGCAGAGAGAATTGCTGCCCCTCAGCGGTCATCAACAAGGACCATCTACAAGTCAAAGTGGGCCCCATTTGAAAAATGGTGCAGAGAAAATTCGGTGGATTTCTCCACTCCATCTGTGAAACAAATCTCAGATTTTTTCATGTACCTGTACCAAGACTTAAACAGGCGCCCCTCGACCATTGATGGTTACAGGACTGCAATCGTTGACACTTTGGGCCCAACGGCCCAACATATTGCACACAATGCAGACCTTCATAGGTTACTCTCCAGTTTTCACAGGGATCGTCCTAAAAGTTCCAGAAATTTACCCAAGTGGAACCTTTCTGTTGTCCTTAACGAGCTCACCAAAGCACCATTTGAGCCCATGAAAGACACAGACCTCAAACATCTTACTCTAAAAACTGCTTTCTTGCTAGCCTTGGCCTCCGGCAAGCGCCGCAGCGAAATCCATGCCTGGGTCGCAAACAAAGTATCTAATCTAGGCCAATGGCAAAAGGTTGCCTTGTTCCCTTCTTCTGATTTCATAGCCAAAAACCAACTAGCAAGAGAAGGTTCTGAAAGTGTGTCACCAGTGACTATCCCTGCTTTGACTACCATTGTAGATAGACAGTTTAAAGAAGACAGGGCCCTGAGGTTTTATTTGGACCGAACTAAAGACCTGAGAGGGTCTCGTTCTCTCCTTTTCATCTCCTTTAAGAAAGGACATACCTCAGACATCAGACCCGCTACACTCTCTTCATGGTTGAAACAAACCATCCTACTTTGTTACAAACAAGCAGATCAACAAGCCTTGGACTTGGTCCAAGTCAAAGCGCATGACATCCGGGCCTTCGCGGCCTCTAAGGCCTTTTACGGTGGGGTATCGGTGGACCAAATCACGCAAGCCTGTCACTGGAAAGCTCACAACACATTTACAAATTTTTACCTAAAAGACCTTACTTGGTCGGACACCGACAACATGTATCTGGGACCCGTGGTGGCGGCACAACAAGTCCTAGATCCTTCCCCTCAGACCAGTTGTCCTCGGAAAGAAAAAAGGGGGGGGGGGGGGGGGGGGCACATCCGCTACAACCAAGTCTTCAGGAGTCTTTCCCAGGGGGGGGGGGCACATCCGCTACAACCAAGTCTTCAGGAGTCTTTCCCAGGATCTAGGTATTCCTTTACCTTCAAGATGTTACGGGTAAGGTCATTTTATCCTTTAATTATCAAGTAATTTCTATTAAGGACTTATTTAGTTGTCATTAATCTCATATTCAGGTTTTAAAAATTTTATGAGATGCCCAACCACTGGGTTGGTCAGTCACACGTGAAGGGCCCTTTGGGACCCTTAGACCTCGACGTGAGCACTGCTGCACTTCCATCCTACAATCAAACATCTAGACAGTTTTAGCACTGTCTCCCATTTACTTAGGTTTTTGGCTCGTTACAGGCCCGGCTTTCGGGATCGGGGCACTGTATTGGGACTCAGACTGGTATTTCTGGCACTATTCTATACTTTTAATTCAAAATCTTAGAAAAAAATTACATATCTTCCAGTCTCAGCTGTAATCCCGCCACCGGGCGGTTGAATTCAGCATTAAGTCCCACATGGTAAGCTATTGTAGCGTAATAAAATTGAAAATTTTAATTACTTAAATGTAGCTTTTATAAGCTACAAGCTTACCATGTGGGACTTAGGAGAGTCCCACCCTGCCTCCCCGCTGTTTACAGCTGAGGGGTAGGTTTAAAAAATTTCAACGAGAAAGTAGGGCGATTGGTCAGAAGTTATCACGTGACGACAACTACCAGTATATCCGGTGGCTAACAAGAACGATCTTTTTTTCTAAGACGTTGGCCCCGGGTGTGGCAACCCGAGAACAGCATTAAGTCCCACATGGTAAGCTTGTAGCTTATAAAAGCTACATTTAAGTAATTAAAATTTTCAAATTTATTACAATCCATACTATATTACTATAAATACACAGTACAAAAACATGCCTCGTCTCCTCTGAAACCACAGAAGATTTTACACAAATTCACAATCACAATTTTGAGTTTGGATTTGAAACTCTTTAGTTTGTATAAAGTTAATATGTTGTACACTTCAGTAGAATTGATATAATAGCATCTATGCATTGGGCAATGAGTTGGTTGGTTCTGTACAACTAGCAAATGGTAGCACCAATGTCAAATTTCAATTTGGCCAAAAATATGGATATTAAATAAACGAACAATTTTTCAACTAAACTTGTGCTTAATTTACCAATATGTTATGATACCGCTTGTAATACATTAAAAAATTTTAATAGCTTTCACACATGATTGCAGTAAAGCTTTAAAATGTTAAAACTACAGATATATCTGCAAAATACATCTAGATGATAGAAGCTATAAGAAAAGTGGGGGAAAGCTAGAAAAAGCTTTTTGAAAACAAAAACAGACCATCCCAATAAGCTTAAAAAATCAAAGTGTCAAAGCTTAAAGGAGGGGAGAAAGGAAATAGTATGTTAAAAATGTCTCCTACAGAAATAATCGTCACAAAAACACATTGGTGAAGTTATTAATTATTAAAGAGTGTGGAACAGTATATGGTTTCCATGTACCTTGCAGTACATACAAAAGCTCTAAAAGCAATAACAAAGGATATCAAAGCAAAAAAAAATAGCATCAGAGATGCACGTATCCCACAGCCTAGGGAAATATTTTCAACACCACGAGATATAGAAGTACTGTATGAGTACAAAGTTCAGGATACTTTCTGAGCACTGTCAGTTATATAAAGGTCTAAACAATGTTTAAATAGAGAAAATAATGTCTAACAGAAAGATAATGCACGTACCCTTTATCCACATCTGGCATGGCCGAATTATGGTTTAGATGTTTTGAATATTACCATGCATACAGAAGTGATAATGCATTCAGTGAATGCTTATGTGTGGTGTTGGAGCAAAATCTGGGGCTCACTTGATGAAATTCTATCTGTTACAATGGGAAGTTGTAAAAGTAAAATTCTTAATGAATTCTAATATGACTTTAACAGTGCTTAATCTGCATCAAAAGACACACCCAAAGGTGCAACAAGATTGTAAAGGTCAAGGTCACTATGGCAAGGTCAAATCCTGGTCAGACCATGACGTTGCACACCTACACCCCCTAACCAATGTCCCTACCAAGTATCAACTTCCTACACCTTATGGTTTCCGAGGTACAGCCCGGACAAGATTTTATAGGTCAAGGTCACTACGGCAAGGTCAAATCAAGGTCAGACCATAACGTTGCACACCTACACCCCCTAACCAATGTCCCTACCAAGTATCAAGTTCCTACACCTTACGGTTTCGGAGATATAGCCCGGACAAGATTTTATAGGTCAAGGTCACTACGGCAAGGTCAAATCAAGGTCAGACCATAACGTTGCACACCTACACCCCCTAACCAATGTCCCTACCAAGTATCAACTTCCTACACCTTACGGTTTCTGAGATATAGCCTGGACAAGGTTTTATAGGTCAAGGTCACTACGGCAAAGTCAAATCAAGGTAACACCATGACCTTGTACACCCACAACCCCCAAGCAAAGTCCCTACCAAGTAACAACTTCCTACACCTTACGGTTTCCAAGATATAACCCGGACAAGATTATAGGTCAAGGTCACTACCGCAAGGTCAAAGGTCAAATCAAGGTCACATGAGAATGTTGCACACCTACAACCCCCAACCAATGTCCCTACCAATAATCAACTTCCCACACCTTATGGTTTCCAAGATATAGCCTGGACAAGATTTTGTAGGTCTAGGTCACTACAAAAAGGTCAAAGGTGAAATGAAGATCACACCATCACGCTGCATACCTACACCCCCTAACCAATGTCCCTACCAATTATCAACTTCCTACACCTTACGGTTTCCAAGAAACAGCCCGGACAAACTTTTTCCTGTTGCCCAACTGCCAGGCCATTTGGGCACCATGGGTGAAAACAATACCCATACATCCCTTAAGGGCTGTGGGGTAAAATCACATGACCCCAGTTTGACCCAAAAGGGAAGGCCAGGTGTAAATCTGACCAGCTTTCTAGACTCCCCAAATATATGGATTCCTATTAACTCGAAATAAGGATAAAAGCCAAAAAACACAAAATCTGTGATTTTATGACCCAGTTTGACCTATAAGGGGGACCGGGGGTAAATCTGAGCAGTTTTTCGGATTCTATATGGTTTCCTATTACCTCCCAATGCATTTAATGATTCTAAGTGCAACAGATAATGAGAAAAGTGGGGTTTCTGATGAATCTAAGCTTTCTGATTACTACCTGGAATAAAAACACTCGTAAATCAATTATGGTCCAATCGCTCCCAAAATCTAATCAGCAGATTTTGATAGTATTGACGTATGTATAACGTAACACCCTCCTACCGTAAGTAGTTTTGGCTAAGCAGCAATAACGAGCAGATACCCCCGAAAAAGCTTATTTTTAATCATGTCACCTTCATAAAGGTCACAAATAAGCATGTGGAAAAATTTTTTCCCACGCCTAAGGTATACAATGGCCAAAAATGGTTAGAATCCACCGACTAATATGGGAGATACTCACAGCAGACGATAATGTGGTGGCGATGGGGAAACTCAATGTGAAAACAAATAAGTCCCCTTTTCAAGGGATGCTTAACTAGGTATGTTCCCATGTTAACATGCAATAAGTACCAATCAAGTACAATAGGAAGGGTATGTACAATATGTTGCAATTTATTTTAGGCTTTTTGTGATTCACTGTTGAACTGTGCACATCTCAAGTATCTGATCATATTGGCATTTCGTTTGGTAAAATAAGATGTGAATCTGCCATAAGTTTTCTGCAGGGTAAAAATCAGATTTTCATCGGCTCTTCCTCCAAAATCTGAGATCAAAAAGGTAGATGTAAAATATGAGGCCAAAATTTGCTTATCCATAAAGAGATTACTTGCTTGACTTACTTTGAAAACACTGAACAAAAAGAATCTATTACAAGTTGAAATATATTGAATACATTATTCACTCATTGCAAGATATATAGCAGCAAAGCTTTATGGAAGAATACACATCTTGATAGCAAAATCTGTAGTATCTTTAAAATGTTAAGAAAAACACATGAACAACTCTTTGGCATAAAAACGTGTAACCATTAAAGTGATGTTGCAAGAGATAACACAACACTAAGTGAACCACCCCTTTTATTAGGCAAGCACTAATATATATTGATAATATTTGACACGACAGATAAATGCCATTCTATATGTCAACTGAATGTCAAAATATTTCACAGGAAACCTTCCGAAGGAATTGACACGGAGCAATTTGTAAAATAGATCTCAAAAATATAACAGATATTTTCGTCATAATAATAACAAATAACATATGTCACTAAGCATGCTTTTTTGATAATATTTGTTTTTAGGACCTCAACATTTCCTTTCAGGATTCACTTGATTTCATCTCTGAGCAAAAATCAAATTTACCCTACTGGACATATTCGCTGATCGGGATTACTTTCAAATAGAGTTTACTCTGTCTTCAACACAAAAAACAAAGTCACCTTGGTGTCACTTGGTGTCTGAATATATAGTTAAATACCCCTGACATATGGATCCTCTCTATTGGGAGTGACAAGTTTTTAATACAATCTGAACCATATACGAACAAATTAATATGTGTAGCACTTTTAGATATTTTTTTTTTGTCAAATGCACATTTGTTCACTTTATGAAATTATAACTACCATGAGAAGTAATTTTGGTACTCTAGTACTCTTTTCACCATGGTTATGCACTGGCAAGATATCAAAATGTTAAATACGTCACTGACCCATCGCTACAAATGGTTCAATATAAGAGCACCTTTTGTCTCACTTTTTTTTACCCCAAACAATCTGTGTTTCTACTCTCCGAAAAGTAGTGCGGGTCACTTTCACAGTGCTACTCTAAACCTACAAATTTGATATCATTTTAACTTCAATGCTGGTTCCATCTTTACAATGATTTAAACTTGTACTGATATTTCAACAAGATATGTCAGTAGTGAGATCAAGAATATAGTATTAAATACATGTACTTAAATAATATTACCAGTACAGATTACAAAGACCAGTAAATACTACAAGAAACCTCCAATACAGTAACAAATAATGATAATAATACAACAGTAACAAGTATTTAAGTAGCAATAATTACTAACAATAATTCAATGACAAATTCAAAGCAATGTGACTTGACATTTCAAAATGCCTTTTCCATTGCATGGAAATGAACGCACAAATTTAACTGAATCTCCAATTCTGAGAGTATCCAGTTTGCTTGGCACTTATTTTCTTTGCTCATTTACAAGTAAATGGCCACCCTGCCACAGCCACATACGGTACCATATACTGTAGACTGTGTATAACTGGTGCCTCCAATAACTACAGCTTTGGTTCTAGTTATAGCTCTTATCCCACTTACACCTACAATATTACAGCATTTTCCAAGGTTGGTACCTCAAAATTGGTTCCAATTATACCTGAATTTGACTTATACAAGTTCTATTCATAGATATTGTATTAAATACATTTCGAGGCCTTCTCACCTATACCCAGAATTTCTTTCATACCTTCAACTGTCCCTATACTCAACCAGATCTACTGCACCTATCTATTGTTCAATCCCTACAGGTGATGCATCAACCTTTGTAGCTCCTATCATGTGTAATATGTAATCACTCAACCATAAAGGAAGAATCGGCAGAACATATATACAAAACCATGCTCCTCGACCCACCCCATATTTTGCCAGGGGGCGCTTTGATAATAATGCACTCTTCATGGCTCGAATTACAGGGGTAATATCACTTGGCGTTTTTTCGAAGTTTGCTTTAAAACAAGCATACATCTGATCATAGTATTTACGACCATATAAGGTTCTGGCATCTTCACTCATTTCGGTCCACACTTCAGCTTTGCGGCTTTCCAGTAGCTCTTCTTCCAAAGAAGCTGAAAAATTATTTAAGTTTATTTTTAGTTCTATAAAGACATAAATGTACACGTATTGCCCAAGTGTCACTACCCTTTTTACTAGATGTAGACAGTTTTGAAAAGGTCATGTGTAATATTGCTTGTCACTGCTTTGGTTTAACATAAATGTGAGCGTACACAAGCCATAATTTGAAATGGAAAATATCTTTGCAATATACAATAAAATGAAGTCTATTTTTAGTAATTTTTTACTTAACCTAAAGTTAAAATGTGAGATATCAACCAAATTTAGGGTTTTCTGTTATCAGCTGTATAAAGGTATAAATATACACATATTCATTCCTTGGACTTTGACCAGATGCCGCGGCCTTCCAAGATAGCATTCAGTTCCACATGGTAAGCTATTGTAGCGCAATAAAAATACACATATTCAAGAACTGATTATCCCCAATGCTGTTGGTCAACAGTTTACAGTACAGAATCTTGACCAACTGTATGTACATGTTTCCCCTGCCTGTAAAACTACTTGTTGTGATATGACCTATACAGTGTTGAAAGTGACGTTAAAATCCAAATAAATAAAGGCCAATACAAAGCACATTTTGTACTTAGCATGTCCATGCACAAAGATTAGACAACAACAAGTACAGATTTGTTTTATTAGTTTTAGCATCATTTTCAACAAATTGTCATCTGCTTATCTAATCTAATATAGACTTTTATGGCACTTAATCTCCATCAATTGACAGACTCTAAGGCGCAGCTAACCAAAAAGACAAATTGAATGGTACCTATGTGGGGTAGCTTGACCAGTTCCTGTCTGATCACTGAAGATAAGCAGCATTGGTCTTGGCTGGTACTTTGATGAGTGACCGTCTCAGCTCTGGGCAAGGTATGGGCAAATACATAGTGCCTTGGATGACCACTTAAATGGCGGTCTCGTAACATACCAAAACAAGGTTTTAGTCATGGCATTAAATCAAACTGTCTAGGTTACATTACAATGGGCAGTTATAGGGCATGGACAAACATACTAGTTGGTTTCATTTGCATACTTTCATAGTATAGGTACAGACAAAGAATGACAAACTACCCCACTATGAGATTTGAACCCCTAATCATAATTTGAGCCACTTGAGGAAACGGTTTGTGACTTTTGACAAATACAGACCCGTTTTAAATCCAACTGGTTGAATGGTGGACACCCTCACACCAAATTTCTTCATTTCCATTCTAAGAACATCAGAGAACCTCTCAATGGCTGCTTTACTCATACAATAGACACCCAGTCCCTCGAACCACGCTGTACCTGCAAAAATGAAATGTCAAAGTATACCCACTTTGTCAAAAGTGCCACCATTGCTGATCATATGTCATCGTAAGACACCTGAGCTCTTGATTCAAATTTCAAAATTGCAACTGCAAAATTGTGATATCATGGCAACACAGAATATTACATATTTTTGGAGAAATATTGTATCCAGTATGTAGACACTTAAAACTTTAACAAAATGGCCATTCTAGTGACATATTTCGTCAAAATAGCATCAGAGATCTCCGTACCCAACAGCCTGGGGAAATAGTTTTCAACATCATGAGATATAGAAGTAGTGAAACAGTACAAAGATTGGGATACTTTCACAGCAGTGTCAGTTATATAAAGCTCCAAATAATGTTTAAGTGGATAAAATAACTTCTAAGAGAAAGAAAATGTATGCAAAGTATTAAAGCAAGACAATTCAATAGCCAGATGACAGTATTAATCAGTATATTAATAATAATGAAGTTGTAAAATTTATTATCTGTAGAAAAACTGTCAATGAAAATAGCACAATTATGTAAAAGTTCATATAATAATCAGAAAAGAATTACTGGTATTTCAGAAGTGTAGATAAGTTACAGCTGAAGGTCACTTTTTGGTAACTCAGATGTGTTATTTGCCCTATACTGTCAGTGATTACTCTTCACTACTGTATTTCGATAGTGCAAAATAATCTATCTCATCAGAAGCTGGAGAGTGTATGTAACCTGACCCCCTGAAGTACAAATCAAGGTCACACCATGACGTTGCATACCTACACCCCAGCCAATGTCTCTATCAAGTATCAAGTTCCTACACCTTACAGCTTCTGAGATACAGCCCGGAACAAACTTTTTCCCACTCGCCCGCCTATCTGGACACCATGGATGAAAATAATACCTCGACAGTTCTTTGAAAGTATTGCACATAGTGACCTTCTTTGAATACATTATTTATAGTGTAGGGATTGATGCTCGATCTTTCAATATCGATTGATCATCCCACCAAACTGCCGATATCGACACATCCTACCAGCATTTCAATATCGAAACTACATATAAAAAACAGACAAACATCCAATAAAAAGAGTAATTTTACTGCTTAAATAAACATTTATTGTATAAACGCCTTAAAAGAAACATTTACAACCAAAATAAACTGGATCAAGTCTGGCGCCATCTTTGTTTACATTGTCAGTGACAACTTTCGGTTTCACGGAAGAGAAACAAAATCTGACAGCTAGTACACAAGAAAGCATGAAAACTCTTATTTGATTGGATATTTGTTCATTTTATTTTATTTTATATTGCAGAAATATATTTTTGGTGCACAAATAGTATGTTTTGATAATTTCGTGAATTAATATGTGCATGTTTTCAAAGAACTTGTATTATTGCCCACGGGTTACATTAACGGTCCCGATATTGAAATATCGATCGATCTACCACCCTAAATTTTCATTCGATATCGATCCTCAACATGGGAGTCGATCCCTATACTAATTATTTACCTATGTTGGGGTAAGTAATGACATAATGAAGTTGCAGACCTGTAGCTCATTCCATAGCTGAGCAATAGCTACTTTAAGGTTCTCACTGTTGAGTAAATCACTTGTAACTTGAAAACTATAGCATTTAGAGTATTTTGTTGAAATATGTTATTCACCTACTTTTGGGTCAGCTGTAAAATTGTCAAACTAGACCTACACATCGGAGAACTGATGCAAATTTGTATCCATCAAAAAGACAACTCACCAAAGCCAGTGAACCATCGTTTGACCTTGAAGGAGGGGCCCAAGGTCAAATCTGAAAACATCAGAAGATTCCCAGTCCATGACCTCCTACAAGTTGGTTTCATATTGCAAACCTCTAGGACCAATAATAAACAAGTTATCAGCACTTTTAAGTTTGGGTATCCTCGTTTGACCTTGAAGGAGGGGCCCAAGGTCAAATCTGAGCACATCAAAAGATTCCTAGCCCATGATTTCCTATAGGTTGGTTTCACTTTGCAAACCTCTAGGACCAATAATAAGCAAGTTATAAGCACTTTTAGGTTTGGATATCCTCATTTGACCTTGAAGGAGGTGTCCTAGGTCAAATCCGACCACACTAAAATATTCCCAGCCCATGATTTCCTATAGGTTGGTTTACCATCCCAAACCTCTAGGACCAATAATAAGCGAGCTATAAGCACTTTTAAGTTGGGCTATCCTCGTTTGACCTTGAAGGAGGGGTCCAAGGTCAAATCTAACCACACCAGAAGGTTCCCAGCCCATGATTTCCTATAGGTTGGTTTACCATCCCAAACCTGTATGACCAGTAATAAGCAAGTTATTACCACTTTTAAGTTTAGCTATCCTCGTTTGACCTTGAAAGAGGGGTCCAAGGTTAAATATGACCACACCAAAAGATTCCCAGCCCATGATTTCCTATAGGTTGGTTTACCATCCCAAACCTCTAGGACCAAAAATAAGCAGGTTATATGCACTTTTAAGTTTGGCTATCCTCGCTTGACCTTGAAGGAGGGGTCCAAGGTCAAATCTAACCACACCAAAAGATTCCCAGCCTATGATTTCCTATAGGTTGGTTTACCATCACAAACCTGTAGGACCAATAATAAGCAAGTTATAAGCACTTTTAAGTTTGGATATCCTCATTTTACCTTGAAGGAGGGGTCCAAGGTCAAATCTGACCACACCAAAAGATTCCCAGCCCATGATTTCCTATAGGTTGGTTTACCATCCCAAACCTCTAGGACCAAAAATAAGCAGGTTATATGCACTTTTAAGTTTGGCTATCCTCGCTTGACCTTGAAGGAGGGGTCCAAGGTCAAATCTAATCACACCAAAAGATTCCCAGCCTATGATTTCCTATAGGTTAGTTTACCATCACAAACCTGTAGGACCAATAATAAGCAAGTTATAAGCACTTTTAAGTTTGGATATCCTCATTTTACCTTGAAGGAGGGGTCCAAGGTCAAATCTGACCACACCAAAAGATTCCCAGCCCATGATTTCCTATAGGTTGGTTTACCATCCCAAACCTGTATGACCAGTAATAAGCAAGTTATTACCACTTTTAAGTTTAGCTATCCTCGTTTGACCTTGAAGGAGGGGTCCAAGGTTAAATATGACCACACCAAAAGATTCCCAGCCCATGATTTCCTATAGGTTGGCGTACCATCTAAAACCTCTTGGACCAATAATAAGCCAGTTATAAGCACTTTTAAGTTTGGCTATCCTCAATTGACCTTGAAGGAGGGGTTTAAGGTCAAATCTGACCACACCAGAAGATTCCCAGCCTATGATTTCCTATAAGTTGATTTACCATCCCAAACCTGTACGACCAATAATAAGTGAGGTATAAGCACTTTAAGTTTGGCTATCCCCGTTTGACCTTGAAGGAGGGGTCCAAGGTCAAATATGACCACACCAAAAGACTCCCAGCCCATTATTTCCTGTAGGTTGGTTTACCATCCCAAACCTCTAGGACCAATAATAAGCGAGTTATAAGCACTTTTAAGTTTGGCTATCCTCGTTTGACCTTGAAGGAGAGGTCCACAATCAAAAGATTCCCAGCCCATGATTTCCTATATGTTGGTTTACCATCCCAAACCTCTAGGACCAATAATAAGCAAGTTATAAGCACTTTTAAGTTTGGCTATCCTCGTTTGATCTTGAAGGAGGGGTACAAGGTCAAATCTGACCACACCAAAAGATTCCCAGCCCATGATTTCCTATAGGTTGGTTTACCATCCCAAAACTCTAGGACCAATAATAAGGGAGATGTAAGCACTTTTCACGACTGACAAAGAAATGCCCGTGGCGGCCATCTTGTTTTTCAAAATGAGGCCAAAAATATTCCCAGTCAAGATTTTGTAATGAGGAACATACCCTGCAAATTTGAGATCTCTACCTATAATACCCTTTGCTCTAGAAGGCCACCAAAAGTCCTTGCTGAAAGTCGAAAAAACGCCCATGGCGGCAATCTGGTTTTTCAAAATTAGGCCAAAAATATTCCCAGGCAAGTAACGGTGAAATCTCTCTACACACTGCGGCGGCGTAATGTAGCGAAATCCATAGTATCCACCGGATGCTATGCGGTGGATACAATTATAGACCTGTTGATCATTGCATAACTAAGCATTAGCTACTGTGAGGTTCTCACTGTTGAGTAAATCACTTGAAACTTGAAAACTATTTAGAGTAGTGATCTCAACCGGTATCCGAATATCCGGGTACTCAACTGCTGAATATCTACTCGAATTCAAAATCACATTCCCGAGTACCCCCATCTAAGCACAAGAGCTTCCAATATAGCCCATGTTGGCCGACAGAGTACCGACATGCCCCGACTTCATAAGATCACTTCAAAAGGAAACTATTCAGTTAAAATGTACAACAATATTGTTTTCTCACCTTTATACACCATTTATCGTATTATATTTGTCTTCTGTTGTGGTTGTTTATACATTGTCAAATGAGGAACCCCTTGAAAATCGTCTATTATAACAATTACCTTATTCCGACAACATAAAATGCCGTATATTGGCTACATAAACCTTAAATAAATAAATAAAAGAATAAAAGTACAATGTTTTCAACACAGTACTTGATGACTTTGCATCAGTAAAATTGTTTTACCTAGCTGAAAAAAAAGTTCAATTACGGATCTACATTCGATCAATGGTTTAATGCTTTCCCGATCGGTGATGTAACTCCATTTTTAAGGACAATGCTTGTTTGTCAACAACCGGGTTTTGAATGTATGGTGTTCTACTGTTTGAATGAAAAACGGTGGCAGATAAGAAATAAAGCAAATTGCTAGACTTCGTGATTTGTTTGAGTTTTAATTCTGTAAATGTAGAGATTTTTGTAGCATCACCTATTTTTGCCCATTGTAACTTTTCCTTTTATTCTTGATTTTATATAAGTTTTGAATGACATGTTTTGTAAACTAAACATGATATGTATATATCCAAATTAATTTAGCAGTAAAAACTACTTTTTGGTGCTTTTGTAAACTAACTTAACTAAGCGTCCCAAACATCTATGCACACTCAAAAAGATAAATGGAGTCATGTGGTAACGTTTAGGATCACTTGAATAAGTTTACGAATGAAGGGATATAACTGGAGTACTACAGATTGGTCATTTGACACCAGTGTTCACTGAAAATATGCACAGTTCAAGGCTGATGAATCTCTTCTTTTATGACAGTTACTGTCATATTACTGTCGAAGCAAGGAAGTCTGCTTCTAACACCTTTTTAGCTTTTGTAAAATAAGGGTATCCATCAATACATTTAACACTTTTTTGATCATCCCTCGTGCTTTTTGTGGCTGCTATTTTACCTTTCCCTCAAGGCTTCTGTTGAGCAATTGTGCATTTATGTAAGTTATGAAATCCTAAGCATTGGAGAGACATAGCTCTACACTGAAACTTTTGAAACTGCATAAATCTAACATTTACATCTGAAAGTACTGAAGCAACAAACATGATCTTAATATCACTTTAATGTAGAAAAGATATTGTTAAAGGAAACAAATAGAAGTAATAGAGATCTATATACGAAATGGGGTCCTCTTCTTGATTATTTGTGCAATTAAAATCATTGACAATTTATCCTAATATTATATCACTGTATATGTTTTCTTCCTTTGAGTATCATTTGTGCTTATAGTAGGTTTTTTTTTTGTTTTTTTTTTTTGGCTGGGATGGCTTCCTACCAGGCATTATACCCCTACCCTTTTTGTAAATTGGTAGGTTTCATCACTTTTGAGGGAGAATAAAATATTAAAGAGAAAAAAAATATGATCTTACCATCAACTGAAAGGCATTTTAATATAGTTTGTAACTGTTCTTATTTGAAGAAAATTAGTTTTAAATCTGTGTATATATTTAAAGAAGTGATCCACCAGTGGCTATATAAGCATCCTCTTTTCAAAGGACACTCAATTAAATTTTGCTGAATATTAACATTTGGAAAAAATGTTTCAAAGAAAAACTATAACTGTAACTTTATTTACCTGTAATACTTGACACGTTGACCACTCTCCCCTTTGCTTTCCTCACCAGTGGAACAAATTTCTTAGTAACTGTCACAGTACCAAAGACATTCACTTCAAAGGTTCTCCTCAAAAGTTTCTTCGATGTCATTTCAATCTCAGACAGATAATACAAGCCAGCATTGTTCACAAGACCCCATAAACCTGTAAGAAACGAGAGGTCTTGCATAATCTCCTGGTCTAACATACAAAACAAGATGGAGAATTGGTAGGCATGTTTTAGCACAAAATAAAATTAAGGTAGAGGATACATTTTTAAGTATGAGCTCTAGCAAGATTCCTGCTTCTAGAGATCAATTTTTTTTCCTTTCTTTTTTTGCCTCCAGACTTTCATGAATTGTGGCATAGCGGGATTACTACCAGTCTCATCACTGAAGTTAAGCAGCAATGGGCTATGTTAATACTTGGATGGGTGACCGCCTCAGGGCACTACCTGTGTCTCTGATGGATTTGCAGCTCACGCTATTACCGACACCCCTTTTGGCCTTGTTCATACTGAAAATGTATTAACATAGTTCTTTTTTTCTTTTTTTTTGTTCTTTTACTAAAGTACAAAAAAAAATATATATATATATATGTAGAATTGGCATGCATATTTTTCCAAAAAATTGGATGAAGGTATAGGACCCCATAAACCTGGAAGAAATAACAGGCATTTTGTAATTTTCTGCTCTGTGGCTAGCAGGAGATAACAAGTTGAATATGGGCATAATTCTGTTTTAAATATACCAAATATGAAAAGTACAGTGAAAATGTATTAAAATTGTTCATTTATTTCTTCTTTAACTAACAAACAAAAAATATGGAGAATTGGTAAGCATGTTTTAGCAAAGAAATAAAATCAAGGTAGATGACATATTTTTCATTTGTCCTCCTTAATAATGGTATTATCTAGGGCTGCGAACGAGTACTTGAGCCTCGGTGTAGGAGGCGGTCTTGGCTTGTACTCGAGTCCATTTTAAGTACTCGGTTACTCACGAGGTATTGTATTATCGCCCACGTAATGAAACGTTTGTGTAAAATATGCTGCACTTCAGCATTTCTGTTACATAATATCAATTAAAGTTGTTGTTTTCGCTTGAAAACCTATAATTTACTCCATAATCTATAATATCTGGTTAAATGGGAGACGTTTTTCTTCAAAAGTTTCATTTCCGGAATCGACTATTTGTTTACAGAAGACTTCTAATGGTGGAAACTAAATCTCGCGGTTACTCGAATTCGGGCCGGTTTTCAGAGGGCGAGTACTCGATGCCGTTTTTTTGTACCCGTCACAGCCCTAGTATTATCAAATCCTTGAAATTTAAATTCAAAATCACTATGAAAGAAACCAATAAACCTGTCTCTTGAACTTGTTGTGAAATGTATTCATATGTTTCATGCACCTGCTTCTCATCTGTCACATCAAGTTGAACAACCTGTAGCCTGAAAGAAAATAAATCCAATTGTTGTCCCAGAAAGGTTACGTACATATATTTAGAAAACAAACTTCAACCACTAAAACAGCGTCAGGATTACGGGTTCATGAATTATCATGGTATTTATCATGCAACACAGCAATTATAATGTTTGAAGAAAAGGAGAAACAATTTTATGGTGGGAGGTAAAATTATTAGACAACCGGTTCCATTCCAGAAACGCATGAAATTCACTGTGTACCAAATGAATTAAAAGACATGTTTCCTACCAAAGATTAAAATCAATCCTCAATACCAAAGGTTAAAATGAATAGTTATTGGTATTCAAGAAAGGAATACTAGAGTTCAGTTGGTATACAAACTTACCTGTCTGAAGAAGTGTTTTTCAAACTGACAGCACCTGGACCATTTTGATAAAGACATCCAGCAAACACTTTCATGCCACTGCTATCAAGCTTTCTGGCCAAGGCATTTCCGAAACCAGTATCACAACCTTTAAAAAAAGAACACTTAAAATTATTTTGCAAATGATAATTAAAAAAATTCTTAGTGTAGTAACTGTTGTAAAAATATTTTAGTATATGATTTTTTTTTGTAAATTTAAATATAAGTGGAGAATTTTTGCCTTAAATTTAATTAAAAAATTGATATTTTATCCAAATTGAAAGGATTCTGACTGGTTGTGGCTTTTGTTAATTTAGGTTGCAGCACATAGACTAAGTATATAAGAGACCACACAGTATAGTGGTGAAATGGTATTTCAATGTATTTAGATGTTTAAAAATGATCACATTATGAGGCACATTTTGCAGTAAAAATAGACAAAAGTGTCTAAAATAAAGTTACACAACAGACAGCTCATTTTAATTGTGACAGACACCTTAAAACTATGTGAAATAACAGGAAGACATAGAACTCACGACCATGGTAACTAGCTACCACATCTCGCAACCTATTATTCATTAATACATGTCCTTGCATTGCCTGTTTCGATGACCTTATATATTTCAATCCATTTTCATTTGTTGTATCAATCTGTTGTGTATTTTAAACTTAAAATTAAACAAAATCTTTTGCTTATGTCAGAAGAATAATATGTATGATAAATGGTTTAAGTTATGTTATTTTTTTAAATTCGAATCAAGTCTTAGACTTCCATAGCTCATTAATAATCATGTGATACCATGAAATTCAGTTTCCTAACCATGCATATTCTACCTATAAAATAAATGTTCTACTTTTCTATATGCCATATACCGTAAATTTCCAAAATAACACCCAGGTTCAAATAAACGCCTGGTTCAAATTAACGCCTGGGTACCAAGCACACTGTTTACAATTTATGACACTGTTTTTATACTTCAAAAGAACGCCTCGTTCAATTTAACGCCTGGTCTGATAACCATTTGAAAATAATTAACGCCCGGGCCATATTTTGGAAAAATACGGTACCGATATTTGTTGATATTTCGATAGATCCACCACATTCATTAAGAAATATAATATACATGTACATTAATTTATTCATAGCAAGATGTGGCAGAGTCACTGCATATTAGCGAGATGCCGTGGTCACAAGTTAAATGTAAATCAAATAACACTGGATTGAACAGTGTCAAATTAATATGTGTCAAAACAACATATAAACAAACCTATGCAACATGAATTTGGCCTTGCATGTCTTGTGCATGTGCAAATTCCGTATTCTGAGATGAGAAGACACACAGCTTGGAATATCGTCTTGCATTAATGTAAACAAACGGCAATGAGGGAAACATTCAGTTTCAGTTTGTGCAATAATTAATGTGAAATAATAAAAATATTTTTTGGTGTTCTTTTCTTTTCTGTGGTACTAAAAATAATAAACATTACAAAAAACCCAGTATTGATATTGGTGCTGTAACCGCTTTGTTTACACTGCCATCTTGAACTTTCGAATGCACGTACCAGCCAGTAGTCGAGATTACTCGGTTCGGATAAATTTTGTGTTCCCGTGAAAGAATTCAGAGTCGTTAGGCCTCACTTCTACATTTCTACATGCACCGACACATTCAACGTACAAAGCCAAACTCCCTCAAAACTTATTGACACAAACCTGTAATTAAAACAGCCTTATTTTCTCCAGAATAATGACTTGCCGGCAAAATTGAATAAACTATCAAACATCCTATTCCAAAGATGAAAACGCCAGATGGACCTTTGACAAATATATGACATAATGGTTCCCCAATGAATAACAACCCCAAACTTAAAATAGATCTAAATCCAAATCTGAATTCATTTGTCAGAAATTTTGACAAGACTGCCATTGCAAACAGAACTGTAATCGAACTGTATAGAAGAGAATAAAAGACGAAATCATCTTCTCCTAAGTCTAAATTATCTTCCATGATAAGATGAATGAATTAACTTGATTGTGTGAGGCCACAATAACCCACTGTTTAATAAATTAAAAACAACATGAACCACACCACTTGTTTTGTTGTTTTTGACAGAGAAGTAATTTTGTAACCCCTGCTGTGATTGGTGGGTTTACTTAATAAAAATACTGTCAATCCTATTTCTTTCCACTAATTACGTGCGTTGGCATGATGTGAGGCGATTTTTCATCTTTTTCAGTTGTGTGCAAAACGAAATTATTTAGGAATATGATATTAGGCAGACATCTATAAAAAGTAATAGCAGTTACACCATGTAACATATTTAAAAATATGACACTTCACCTTCAGGGTTTATAACCTCAAACCATGGTAATATTCTGCGTATACCATTTTTTTTTTGGACAGGGTTATTCCTGTATTCACAAAGTGGCCCAGTATAGACAGTTCCTGTTACTAGGCATCCACTATTTTCCCATTGTATACAATATAGTGAAAAATATACATCACTCACCGAGAGTGCATTTTAATATCCCCCCTCGATTTCATTGTAGACAAATTTTGGAGGAGCCATACCTGCAGTCAACCAAACCAAATCAATACTTGCCTGTGTCTTTACCTCCTTCTCCAGCAAAGCAACAGCACATAAACACTTAATATTTCTATCAAGGTTTTGCTCTACTAGCAAAGTCATCAGAGACACAAGTAGTCCACTAAGGCATGCAGTCACCCATGCAAGTACTAACATAGCTCATTGCTGCTTAACTTCAGTGATGAAACAGGTACTCATCACACTATGCCACAATTCATGAAAGTCTGAAGACAAAAAAAAATGAAAAAGTGATCTCTAGAAGGTGCCATGGCAATACTTGTTGCCATATATTGACAAGAAAGTGATCATGTACAAGTTATCATGCCATTAAACCTCCACACCAAATTCAGCTGAGACACACACACAAAACAGTATCTGTAAATGAGAAGCAATGAAGGGTGGTTCAGAGGGAAAGGCAAAATAATCTTTAAGCCTAGCAGGATGGGTATAATAATTAAAAATGTAATGTAATGTGTATTTATACTCAGCGCAATATCTCCATATACTACAGGACTCAAAGCACTATTAAACCCATCCGACTGCACAGGTACAGGCACAACTCACAAGTAACTGACATTCCCCTAACTGGAAGATAGAGGCTCAAGGATGACCATTTATCAACGTCCTTGAGGTTCTTTAGCCTGCCACTGGGGATAGGACCCAATGACAGAGGACCGCCATTTTAAGTGGTCATCCGAGCCACTATGTATCTGCCTGTACCTGGGTTTGAACCCACGTCCTCTGAGTTCCTAGACAAGTGTGCTACCCGCTAGGCCACAGTGGCAGATAAAGGTTGTAACCTTAAACTCATTTCTTTAACCATCAGGTCTTTATGGTATCATTACAATAAAGATCTTGTTTGGGTCTAGACATGTGTAAATGTTTAATTAAAATGAAAACTCTCTAGTATCACTTTAATATTGCCCAAATATTATAAAAATTTGTCCAACTTTAACCCGAATGTAAGTCAATGCAAAAGTTCAGACATTAAGGTCACGTTAAACATGTAAGCTCTGTTCAATTTTAGTTATATCCAAAATTTAAATATGCTTGAAATTTATTGCACATAATTTAAGATATTATCCAAAATTTTAAAAGAAAAGTAATTATAACTATGGCATTAGTGGGAGTTTAGGGTCACCTCAATGTAGTCGTAGATGTTACATGTATAGGTACTGTGCCAATACATTGTCTGACCTAAGGGAAAGAGTAGTGTATGTATTGCCATATAAGGTTATGCAGTTGTTGATTTATAAAACTTGTATTGTTAACACTAGACATATGTACATATTATTGTATGTACTATTGAAAGCATCTCAATTAACTGTAATCATTAATTTAAATTGCTAAATAAATTTGTTAAGTAAAACTTTTTGTCCTTTCCTGTTGCAATTTAAAAGGAACTTGTAACTACTACCGCGCTTGCCATGTGACCGTAAAAGTAGGGCATTTGTATAACACCAGTTACATCTACCTGCAAAATATATATCATATATGTTATGCCATTTTCGGTATACTCTGCAGAAACATAGACCTTTTTTTTGGTCTAGATATATGTAGATGATGAATATCAATGAAAAACATCTTAATTACCAAATAAAATATATATTCCAAACAACAAAAAAAGTGCCCAAACTCAAACTCAATGTTAGCTTGCAGCTGTGAGAAAGTTTAAGATAATCTTTTAATGAAGTTTCTGTTCAAGGTTGGTTACATCTACAACTTAAACATGCCTACAATTGCATGGTATTTAAAATACTGTTCAAAAAATGCCAAACTTAAGGTGAATATAATTCTGTTATTACTGGGAGTTTAAGGTCACCTTAATGTATGACCATTAATCTATGGCAAGTTATATCTACATGCAAAATTTGAATGAAATTTCTCAAGTTATTTTCAATATAATTTATAGAAAAATAAAAAGCTTAACTCAAGAAAAAAAGTTTAAGGTCACCTTAAAATAGAGCACACCATGAAAATTAATTACAATTACATACCAAATCTGAATTAAATCGTCACCCCATTTTTGAAATACTGTTCAGAAATGAAAAAAAACCGTTAACTCAGTATAAGTATGTTACTACTGGGAATTTACAATCACTTTACAATAGGGCACACTTTGAAGACCAGTTACATCCACATGCCAAATTTGAACTTAATCTGTTAAGACAATGAAGATGCTGACGCCACAGTAGAGAGGAGAAAGTGATCCCTATATGGCACACAGCATAAATTCTGGTGACACAAAAATGAACTTTTCTAATTTTTGCCAAAGAGCTTTTCTCTTAGTACATTCTGTAAACAAATGTATTACATTTTGTATTTCATCATTGCATAGGTTACAGACAGATTTGTTAGACAAACCTAACTTCCAAAGACACTTTTTAACTCCAAGTATTGTGTTAAAAAATTTCATCTGGAACCATATTAACACATTTTCATGTAAAAGTATTAAAGCAAATACTGAAGGTGGTTTTTAAGGTCAATTAATCAATGCTTACATTTAAATCTCTATTTCATTTTGTTTAATTGTGTGTGTGTATTTTTATATGTAACTAATATATGCTATATACAGAGCTCCCTTGCCCCTCTTTTTGATTTAAACAATATCTTAACATGGTTTAGAATAAGGGGTCTATCACATTGACTCATACTGAAATTGTGGTTTGATAAAGCATTAAATTTTGAGCTAAGTATATTTTAAGTTTAAGTTTATTTGAGTTTTAACATTGCTTTCAACACTGTATAGGTCAAATCATGGCGAGTATAGTTTTATGGGCATTAGAAACCACTACATACAGTTGGTTAAGGTTCTGTATTGTAAACTTCTGACCGTCTGTAAGATACTGGTATCTTTACCACCTATAGGGTTTGAGGTGCACTTAACAAAGAGGTAATTTAGAAAATTGGTATGTCTAACACCACAGAACATCGTTATTGCATTTTTGTCAGAAAGTTACCTGTACTATCTTGACAGTCAGAGATTGTTTGTATTCCTTTGTTTTACCAATCTGTAAGGAATATATCTTCTGAGATTAGATGATTGTACCAAATTGGGCTTGTTAAAATGGTATAATTTCCAGAAATATGTTGATATTTCAGAATTTTATAAGCTGAATTGAAAACGTCTATCTAAAATTTATTAGACATTTCCTTTTTGCACAGAAGTATGAAATGCGGACCCAATGTTAAAACTTTTGTAAAACTGTGTGTCAGAGTAGCATTGAAAAGGTTGGACAAAGGGGTTTGTGATTGCTGATAGAAATGTCTGAGCCAGCTTGGTTTAATGTCCTCAAAATTATAAACAGAGCAACATTTATCATCTGTAATCCTGATTGCTTTTAGGTAAAGTCATAGTGATTCTGTTAATTTTACTAGGCTTATTTGACCAAATAAAGTTAAAAAGTACGCTCTCTAATTTTTCAATCCATGAGTTGTCTGGGTCAGACAAGCTTAGAGACATATGATTTTAGTTTAGGTATAATTCTAATTCTAATTGGACTTTTATAGCGCTTAATCTCTGTCATAAAGACAGACTCTAAGGCGCATCACAGAAAAAACATTGTTCAATATTCATAAACCAGAGACATTGCAGGGGTCAGCACCTTTTATAACATGGCAAGAGAATGAGAAATCTGAATCAAACCAGACACCAAGGTTCCTAACTGCATCTACTGGTGATATAAAATTACCGAGTATATTGACTGGGAAGGAGTGATTAAGTTTTTCACGCTGAGACTTAGAGCCAAACACAATGAATTCGGTCTTATCAGGATTTAGCTTAAGCTTATTTGTAGAGAGCCATCTCTTAACGTCTTCAAGGCAGCGTGACAGTTTATCAAGGGCTGAGGCAGCATTTTTATGTGTGAGATGCACATACAATTGTGTGTCGTCAGCATAGAACTGGAAATTAATACCAAGATTATTCTGTATGACTTTACTCAGCGGAGTGGTATAGAGTGAAAAAAGGATTGGCCCCAGAACAGAGCCTTGAGGCACACCATACAATAACTTTTTGGCATCAGATAAAATTGACCCTATCTGAATACACTGCACACGGTCTGAGAGATAAGACTTGAACCAGTCGAGGACAACCCCGCTGACACCGAACCAGGAGCTGAGAGAATCAAGAAGCGTATCATGATCAATAGTATCAAACGCTGCTGATTGATCCAAGAGAACGACAGCAGTAGCCTCACCTTTAGCAAAAGCCAGATGAACATCATTCTTAATTGAAAGCAATGCAGATTCAGTTGAGTGACCTAGTTTATAGGCAGACTGCCTGACATTCTCTAGTCCGTTCACACTAACATGGTCATTCAATTGAGAAGCAACAACACGTTCAACAAGTTTCGATATGAAGCCCAGCCCTGAAACAGGCCTGTAGTTTTTTAAGTCATTTGGTGGTAGTGAAGACTTTTTAATCAATGGGGTTACAATAGCCTTCTTAAACTCATCAGGTACAACACCTTCTGACAATGAGCAGTTAACAAGCCTGGTAATAGAGGGCAGTAAAATATCTATACATTCTTTAACAAGAAATGTGGGCCATGGGTCTAATAAACAAGATTTAGAGGGTGACTTCATAATAATTTTTCTAATTTCCTCCTGAGAAACTTGTTTAAAGCAGCTGAAATTAGGCACATCGGGTGGAGGAGGAAGGGAGAATAAGTCACTAGAGGAAAATGAGTTTCTGCTAATTTTTAGCTAATTTGTCACTGAAAAAAGTGACAAACCTGTCAGCAAGACCTTTCTTAGATTCATGAGAAGTGAGTACTGCTTCAGGACCAGAGTGCAGTGCAGAACGCAAGGCCTGCCATAGCTTCTTGGAGTCGTTAGCATTTTCTCTGACCAGGTTTCTGAAGTAACTTGCCTTATCATTGTTGACCAGTGAATTGCACCGAGCAATCTGTTTTCGAAGTCTAGATCGATTGTAGGCAGATTTATCCTTACGCCAGATTCGTTCCAGTTGTCGTCTGATGTTTTTTGCCAGTCGGTAGGAATCAGATAGCCAACCAGTAGCTTGTTTAGTAGAAGTTCGAGTAACCAATGGTGCATGCTTATCAAGCAATCTGCTCAAGTCACCTAGGTATTGTTCACACAGAACACTGACTGTATTACCCGGGCGTCTTACGAATGAGCAATTTCCCAAATCCTTACACAAACTGTCCAAGTCAATTTTATGATACCTCCTGTAGGTGACCACTTTTTCCTTATTTGAAGGAGGATTAACTCAATCAAGCTGAGCAAGGACAAGAGCATGATCGGAGATAAATTCAGCAACTCGTACATTGGAAAAGCTACTGGCATCAGTGGGAGTGAGAACAAGGTCTAGAATATGACCATGAAGATGGGTAGCCGTTTGAACATTTTGTGTAATATTGCATGATTCTAAACAGTTCTGGAATTTAATACTTTCATTTGAACAAGTATCCACATGAATATTAAAATCACCACAAATTAGGAATGAGGGAGAAACTGAGGATAAGTATTATAAAAGATTGAGAAATTGGTCCAGGAAACTGTCGGAGCATGAGCCAGGTGGACCATAAACACAAGTTAACACAAGCGGTTGAGCCACGGACCCAATTGCAATGCTAATATTTTCAAAGGAACTGAATGTAGGAGTATCCACTGATCTAAACTGTATAGCTTTGTTGATAAAAAATCAAACACCACCGCCCCGGCCATGAATACGGGGTTTGTGGCAGAATTTGAAACCTGTTGGGGTGATGGAATGTAGAAGACTGTCCGTATCCTCCAGGCGAATATGTGTTTCAGTGACAGCAAGAATGTCGACAGAATGTGCGGATACAGTATCATTGATGCACGGTCCCTTGTTTCTTACAGACTTTACAGATTTACTGCCCCAAAAGAGATTGGTCCAGGATTAAACGAGATATCACCGCAAAGCAACAGTAGGGTCGCAAGACCATGACGCTTAGCCACACAAGGGAAATGATGTGTATTCAGGACATAGCTATGGAGTCTGTAGGGGCATGGTAATGAAGTAAGACCATGAGCAGACAACGGAATAAACACTTTGGAATCACTGTATCCTGACTTTCTCCAAAACAACAGTAAGAGAAACACCCAGCGGATGATAGACATTGCACTCGAGTTCCCTAAACTAAGAACCAGACCATGAGGAGTAACACCAGTATGCCTTAATACTAAGTTATTTTCTATGTGACACAGTTTATCCACTGTAATTCCGTCCCGTGGGCGACTCACGGGCACCCTACACTCCTCACTGAGCCTCTAGAATAAAAATTTCCCTAAAGTGAATCAAAAAGAGGATGGCCTTAGGCTACAGGAAGTATTGGAGTGACTAGAAACTGCATTAGATAATGATATTCAGAAGATATTGACAGCCACAACAGTGAAAAACAACAATGGACTAAATAAAAATAATATAAAATAAAAGTTAAATACAATAAATTTGGGCCGATAATTCCCGCCAAATGGGCGATAATACCCGTACTATCAATAAGCATGCAAATACAACCCACAACATTGGTAAAAAGCCAGATTACACAGATGCTTTGGATATTATTTAGTTTTCCATACAAAAAATGTTGAAAACGGTTAATAATCGAGCAGAATTATACTCCAAACAGGGTTTTAAGGTTTGTTTACAAAAAAGACGTCTCCGCGGTGCGTACTAAAATGTGTATGCTGGAATTGAGTATTGTAGAATATAAGGAGTGTTTTGACCACTGTTACTTTTTTCAAATACAGTAAGTCAGCGGTTATGCTATTTATTAATTGTATCATTTGTTTCTCTCATTTTTAACTGGAAAGTAAGATTGCCTATTTCTTCCAAGTTCAGTGACAAATTCAAACCTTAAAGATGAATGTGATTACTGTCCCAGTGAAACCCTTTCATAAGTTTTTCTGTTGGAAAGCGTTTTTTACCTGTCCACATCATTTTTGTTTTATCTTTATTTTTCTTCAGTCCAGACATTGAGCCAAAGAGCCATGTCTAAATATAGTTCTCAATGCTGGAGCAAGAAATTTCCATAAATTTACCAAGCATTGAGTTATATATATCACAAGTAAAGTTTAAACACACCACTTCCTGAAAACTATTTGCTTATTTAAAAATATATATGCATGTGTATATATTTAAGTAATTGTTTTATATTACTACACCTAAGTTACTAAAAAGTATTGTTAAAAGTTGGCTGAAAAAGGGCATGCCTGTCTATCATGACAAAAAATCAATACTAAATTTCTATGAATAAAGACATATAGTCTCACATGACACATGTCCGCAATTCGGATTGGCTAATCGAAGGAATATTTCATGGGTAAAATCAGCATACTGTGATAAGGGGTGTTCACCATCCACATCCTTTTGGATTTTTAACTGTATCACAGTAGTAGAAATAATGTTACATATTGTCTGTCATATTACACTCTATACATGCTGAAGAATCTCTTACACCCCCACATGATTAATTTATAATTGCGGTTGAAAATCCTATGCAATATTTTCTGTTGTAAACTCAAATTCAAGTCTTCACAATTTTGTTTGGAGTAAATAAATGTATTTTTCCAGTTAAGCTGCTCCAAAAAAGGGTAATACTGAATCCATTTATTCTGGCTGGTTGGAAATCGATATAAATAAATTATATCAATTGTTGTCGGTTAAAATATTGACGAAGTTATTGTTGGCAGTCAAAAAAAAAAAAACAAGAAAAAAAAAGTACTTTAGTACTAAAGCGCAATGTATGATTGGAAAGGACTTTTACGCCACATGTTGGTGTTTTGTTTCTTGTTTTGCATAATAATTGTAAGTTTTTGCACAGAAATATGCACTACAGTAACACCAAAAGTGAAATGTCAGAAAAGCTTTCATTATCGCCCACCGAAAATCAAGGAAAATGAGCCAAAAATATCCCTAGTTTCTTACCAACTAGTGCCAGAGCTCCTTTGCCTTTTAATTTCTTTATTTTATTAAAAAAGAATCAAGTTTACAAAAACTGGTCAGCTCGGCCCCCTCTGCCACTCCATTCGTTAACTACCAATTGAAATTGAGATCATTTTTCTTTATTTTTCATACTGCCTTGCTACCTATTATCGCCGGCTACCAATTATCGCCACCAGAAAATAAAACGTTCATATTTCAGTAATGGTTAGATATTTTGAAAGCTTTTTGATGTGTATTTGTTCCATTCACTTTGGAAATAGTTTTACCTTATTTGCTAGACTTGGGATGCTATTTTGGCGAAGTTATATCTATTTGAATTCTGTCTGGCGATAATTGGTAGCCGGCGATAATTGGTAGCAAGGCAGTATGTATTGTAGGAGCCTTGCGAATATTACTAATACAATTTACTTGAACAAATTACCAAAGAAACTTTGGAATAAATATCAAACTTTATTGATTAGAACAGTTAACTCTCTTCAATAGAATTAATCATATTTACTAAGGCTGCAACGATTCTTCAGTTACTCGGAAACAAAACGATTCAGTCTAATACTCGAGTCAAGAAAAGTGAACCAGGTCTTCGAAAACAACTAAAAATAGATGTAAAATCTACTACAAAATTAGATTTTTCTTTAAAAATATGAACATATTTTACTAATATAAGGTGTTTCCGTTTTCTGTTTTTATATTTTAAGCATTTGCAAACTTTAAATTTTCGCGTAACAATGTTTCTATAAGATGGCATTTTAATATAACATATTTCGAAGATGCCTCAAATCTCGCAATATTAAAATGCTTAGTGACACTAAACGTTCCTGTTTTTTTGCATTCTTTCCTGTTGTGTGCATTTTAATAATTTTATAAGGCGTGATATGTCAAATATGAATCAGTTTATTTTGTGGGCGATAATCAAGCGATTAACCGAGTCCGAGTCAAAGAGGATTACAGTTCATGCCAAATTCCCTTGTGTGAGTATCAGGTCTGGATCTTTCATAATTTTTTTTAAAACAATTTTTCATGCATTAAAATTCATGAGTTCATGCAGTAAATCACTTATAAGCTGAAAAATATTACATTTAGAACATTTTGTTTAATATGTTTTGCACCTATTTTTCTTTCAGCTATAGCATATTAAAATTTCAGACTTGTAGCTGATTGCATAATTATGTAATAGCTGCATATAAAACTATACATTTGCTGATCTGTTCAGAATCTGCATCAGAGAAAAGAATTGCTTGTGTGTGCATGTTTTGTTTCTCCCTTCAGTGTTCAAATTGAAGTGGAGAGGGGTGGAGGGATGGGTGGGAAAGATTTACATTATATGTGAAGCTATTTCTGTAGTCTTGTATGTTTCAGGACTATTTCCTCTGCTTTTAAAAGATACCTTATCTATCGAGGATTATATCGATTATATCTGTTTGCCAGAGCCATTAAAAAGTGAGGTACCCCCACCCAAAGTGTGAAAATTTCAACACTTTATCCCAATTTTCTCATTGACTATTGGAGGGATTTCTCTCTTGTCTTGCATATATGTACTAGGCCATAAGTAAATTCCCTTGTATGAGTATCAGGCCTGGATCTTTTTTATTTTTTTATGAATTTTTAAAATAATTTTTAATGCATTAAAATTCCTGAAATCATGCACTAAATCACTTATAACTTGAAAAGTATTGCATTTAGGGCATTTTGTTAAAATATGTTATTCAGCTACTTTTTTCCATAGCTACAAGGTGAGTAACTTGGGAGTCTATCCCAATAGCTAAGTGAGTAATAGCTACTTTCTGACTTTTCAGTAACTTCCATAATGAGTAAAATCACTTGTAACTTGAAAACTATTGCATATAAAGAATTTTGTATAAATATGTTATTCAGCTAGTTTTTAGTTAGCTATAACATAGTAAACTTGTAGACCCGTACCTCATTGCATAGCTGAGTAATAGCTACTTTGAGGGTCTCACTGATGAGTAAATCAGTTGGAACTTGAAAACTATTGCATTTACAGTGTTTTGTTTGAATATGTTATTCATCTACTTTGGGGTTAGCTATAACATACTAAAATTGTAGCTCATTGCATAGCTGAGCAATGGCTACTTTGAGATTCTCACTGTTGACTAAATCAGTTGCAACTTGAAAACTATTGCATTTACAGTATTTTGTTTGAATATGTTATTCATCTACTTTTGAGTCAGCTATAACATAGTATAATTTCAGTCCTGTAGCTCATAAAAGGTACTTTCAGTTTCTCACTGTTGAGTAAATCAGTTATAACTTGAAAACCATTGCATTTAGAGCTTTTTGTTTGAATATGTTATTCACCTACTTTTCGGTCAGCCATAACATACCGGTAGTGAAATTGCAGACCTGTAGCTCATTGCATAGCTGAGCAAAAGCTACTTTGAGGTTCTCACTGTTGAGTAAATTGCTTATAACTTGAAAACTATTGCATTTAGAGAATTTTGTCTAAATATGTTATTCACCTACTTATGGGTCAGCTATAACAATAGTGAAATTATAGACCTGTAGCTCATAACATAGCTTAGCAATAGCTACTTTCAGATTTTCACTGTTGCGTAAATTAGTTGCAACCATTGCATTTACAGTAATTTCTTTAAATATGTTATTCGCCTACTTTTCAGTCCTCTGTAACATAGTGAAATTGCAGACCTGTAGCTCATCGCATAGCTGACTAATAGCTACTTTGAGGTTATCACTTGAGTAAATCAGTTGTCACTTTAAAACTATTGCATTTACAGTAATTTCTTTAAATATGTTATTCACCGTCTTTTGAATAGCTCATTGCATAGATGAACAATAGCTACTTGTAGCTCATTGCATAGATGAACAATAGCTATTTTTAGGTTCTCACTGTTGAGTAAATCAGTTGTAACTTGAAAACTATTGCATTTACAGTTATTTTTGTGTCTTTTCTGTAAATATTTTATTCACCTACTTTTCAGTCTTCTATAACATAGTGAAATTGCAGACCTGTAACTTATTGCTTAGCTGAGCAAAAGGTACTTTCAGGTTATCACTGTTGAGTAAATCAGTTGTAACTTAAAAACTATTGTATGTACAGTATTTTGTTTGAATTTCTTATTCAGATACTTTTGGGTCAGCTATACCATAGTAAAATTGCAGGCCTGTAGGTCATTGCATAGCTGGGTAACGGCTACTTTGAGCTTATCACTGTTGAATAAATCAGTTATAACTTGAAAACTATTGCAGTTACAGTATTTTGTTTAAATATGTTGTTAGCCTATTTTTTGGTCAGCTATACCATAGTAAAATGGCAGACCTGTAGCTCATTGCATAGCTGAGAAAAACCTACTTAGACATTTTCACTGTTGAGTAAACCTGTTGCAACTCGAAAACTATTATATTTACGGTATTTTCTTTAAATGTGTTTTCCATGAACTTTTAACTTCTCGGCAGTTAACTTGGTACTTCACTGGTGAATACCATTTGCAGGGCGCGATGTTTGTGTCCTTTCCTTTTTATGTCAGCTGACTTGTCAGTCAGCTGACATTATGTCGTCACTCTGCGGCGTGGGCGTCCGCGTCCGCGTGAACAACTTCTTCTCCAAAACTACAAGGCCTAGAGACATGCTGTTTTTTTTAAAAGATATCTTATCTATCGAGGATGAAAAATTGTTCAAGGCATGCAAATCTGTCTGTTCGTCTGTTTGCTAGAGACGTTACAAGGGAGGTACCCCCACCAAAAGTGTGAAAATTTCGACACTTTATCACAATTTTCTCAGTGACTATTGCAGGGATTTCTCTCATATCTTGCATATATGTACTAGGCCAGAGGTAGATTCTCTTGTGTGAGTATGAGACCTGGATCTGTCTTAGTTTTTTTAAAATAAATTTATTTAATAATTTTTAATGCATTAAAATTCATGAAATCATGCACTAAATCACTTATAACTTGAAAAGTGTTGCATTTAGAGCATTTTGTTAAAATATGTTATTCAGCTACTTTTTTCATAGCTGCAACGTGGTGAGTAATTTGGCTGTCTGTCTCAATAGCTAAGTGAGTAATAGCTACTTTTGGGCTTTTCAGTAACTACCATCTTGAGTAAAATCACTTGTAACATGAAAACTATTACATTTAGAGAATTTCTTATAAATATGTTGTTCAGCTACTTTTGGGTCAGCTATAACATAGTAAAATTTCAGATCTATAGCTCATGGCATAGCTGAGTAATAGCTACTTTGAGGTTATCACTGTTGAGTAAATCACTTATAACTTGAAAACTATTGCATTTACAGAAATTTGTGTAAATATGTTATTCAGCTACTTTTGGGTCAGCTATAACATAGTGAAATTACAGACCTGTAGCTCATGGCACAACTGAGCAATAGGTATTTTCAGGTACTGTATGTTGAGTAAATCAGTTGTAACTTGAAAAATATTGCATTTGGAGTATTTTGTTAAAATATGTTGTTCACCTACTTTTGGGTCAGCTATAACATAGTGAAATTACAGACCTATAGCTCATGGCATAGCTGAGCAATAGCTATTTTCAGGTTCTCACTACTGAGTAAATCAGTTGTAACTTGAAAACTATTGCATTTACAGTATTTTGCTTAAATATGTTGTTCACCTACTTTTGGGTCAGCTATAACAGTAAAATTTCAGACATGTAGCTCATGGCATATCTGAGTAATAGCTACTTTGAGGTTATCACTATTGAGTAAATCACTTATAACTTGAAAACTATTGCATTTAGACTTTAGAGTATTTCGTTTCAATAAGTTATTCACCTATTTTGGGGTCAGCTATAACATAGTAAAATTTCAGACCTGTAGCTCATGGCATAGCTGAGTAATAGCTACTTTGAGGTTATCACTGTTGAGTAAATCACTGATAACTTGAAAACAATTGCATTTACAGAAATTTGTGTAGATACGTTATTCAGCTACTTTTGGGTCAGCTATAACATAGTGAAATTACAGACCTGTAGCTCATGGCACAACTGAGCAATAGCTATTTTCAAGTACTGTATGTTGAGTAAATCAGTTGTAACTTGAAAAATATTGCATTTGGAGTTTTTTGTTAAAATATGTTGTTCATCTACTTTTGGGTCAGCTATAACATAGTGAAATTACAGACCTGTAGCTCATGGCATAGCTGAATAATAGCTACTTTTAGGTTATCACTGTTGAGTAAATCACTTATAACTTGAAAAGTATTGCATTTAGAGTATTTTGTTTCAATACGTTATTCAGCTACTTTTGGGTCAGCTATAACATAGTGAAATTACAGACCTGTAGCTCATGGCACAACTGAGCAATAGCTATTTTCAGGTACTGACTGTTGAGTAAATCAATTGTAACTTGAAAAATATTGCATTTACAGTATTTTGCTGAAATATGTTGTTCACCTACTTTTGGGTCAGCTATAACATAGTAAAATTTCAGACATGTAGCTCATGGCATAGCTGAGTAATAGCTACTTTTAGGTTATCACTGTTGAGTAAATCACTTATAACTTGAAAACTATTGCATTTAGAGTATTTTGTTTCAATATGTTATTCACCTATTTTGGGGTCAGCTATAACATAGTAAAATTTCAGACCTGTAGCTCATGGCATAGCTGAGTAATAGCTACTTTGAGGTTATCACTGTTGAGTAAATCACTTATAACTTTAAAACTATTGTATTTACAGAAATTTGTGTAAATTCGTTATTCAGCTACTTTTGGGTCAGCTATAACATAGTGAAATTACAGACCTATAGCTCATGGCATAGCTGAGTAATAGCTACTTTTAGGTTATCACTGTTGAGTAAATCACTTATAACTTGAAAACTATTGCATTTGGAGTATTTTGTTTCAATATGTTATTCACCTATTTTGGGGTCAGCTATAACATAGTAAAATTTCAGACCTGAAGCTTATGGCATAGCTGAGTAATAGCTACTTTTAGGTTATCACTGTTGAGTAAATCACTTATAACTTGAAAACTATTGCACTTACAGTATTTTGTTTCAATATGTTATTTACATATTTTGGGGTCAGCTATAACATAGTAAAATTTCAGATCTGTAGCTCATGGCATAGCTGAGTAATAGCTACTTTGAAGTTATCACTGTTGAGTAAATCATTTATAACTTGAAAACTATTGCATTTACAGAAATTTGTGTAAATATGTTATTCAGCTACTTTTGGGTCAGCTATAACATAGTGAAATTACAGACCTGTAGCTCATGGCACAACTGAGCAATAGCTATTTTCAGGTAATGACTGTTGAGTAAATCAATTGTAACTTGAAAAATATTGCATTTGGAGTATTTTGTTAAAATCAGTTGTAACTTGAAAACTATTACATTTAGAGTATTTTGTTTAAATATGTTATTCACATAATTTTTGGTCAGTTATATCATAGGGAAATTGCAGACCTCTATGTCATGCTATAGCTGAGCAATAGCTACTTTCAGGTTCTCACTATTGAGTAAATCATTGTATCCACTGGATAGCCGCAGTGTGTAGAGAGATTTCACCATTACCGCTCTAATGAAAAAA
Source organism: Sabellastarte sp. h YS-2021 (assembly GCA_964017235.1). Taxonomy (NCBI): domain Eukaryota; kingdom Metazoa; phylum Annelida; class Polychaeta; order Sabellida; family Sabellidae; genus Sabellastarte; species Sabellastarte sp. h YS-2021. The sequence continues at coordinate 78,316,180 of OZ024934.1, read as the reverse complement.
ATATTATAGCTAGCCTTCTCAAGTTTGCAGAATATATTAATAACCATAAAATGTTGCCTGGGAATATTTTTGAAAAACAAGATGGCTGCCAGGGACATTTATTCGACTTTAAACAAGGCCTTTTGTTGGCCCTCTAGAGGAAAGGGTATTATAGGTAGAGATCTCAAATTCGCAGGATATGTTCCTCATTATAAAATCTTGACTGGGAATATTTTTGGCCTCATTTTGAAACACAAGATGGCCGCCACAGGTGCTTCTTTGTCAGTCATGAAAAGTGCTTATATCTCCCTTATTATTGGTCCTAGAGGTTGGGGATGGTAAACCAACCTGTAGGAAATCATGGGCTGGGAATCTTTTGGTGTTTTCAGATTTGACCTTTGACCCCTCCTTCAAGGTCAAATGAGGATAGCCAAACTTAAAAGTGCTTATAACTCACTTATTATTGGGCCTAGAGGTTTGGGATGGTAAACAGACATATAGGAAATCATGGGCTGGGAATCTGTTGATGTGGTCCGATTTCACCTTGGACCTCTTCTTCAAGGTCAAACGAGGATAGCCAAACTTAAAATTGCTTATAACTCGCTTGCTATTGGTCCTACAGGTTTGGGATGGTAAACCAACCTACAGGAAATCATGGGCTGGGAATCATTTGGTGTGGTCAGATTTGACCTTGGACCCCTCCTTCAAGGTCAAACAAAGATAGCCAAACTTAAAAGTGCCTATAAATCGCTTATCATTAGTTCTAGAGGTTTGGGATGGTAAAGCATCCTATAGGAAATCATGGGCTGGGAATCTTTTGGTGTGGTCAGATTTGACCTTTGGACCCCTCCTTCAAGGTCAAATAAGGACAGCCAAACTTAAAAGTGCTTATAACTCGCTTATTATTGGTCCTAGAGGTTTGGGATGGTAAACCAACCTATAGGAAATCATGGGCTGGGAATGTTTTTGTGTGGTTGCATTTGACCGTGGACCCCTTCTTCAAGGTCGTACGAGGATACTGCATTTGCAGTATTTCTTTAAATATGTTTTAACCTACTCTTTACACTTAAACAGTTACCTTGTTACTTTCCTTCACAATACCATTTGCAGGGCAAAACTTTTTTGTCCTTTTCTTCTGTCAGGTTCAGAATTTCTTTTGAACATGCTGTTCAATTACCATTTACTGTACTTCTGTACAGCACTTTCCCTGATAATTATGCTTCCCTCTCATTATTACCTTCACAAATCAAAAACACTCAGTCAGCTGACACAGTGCCCGTTCATGGGCACTCTCCTCTTGTTTTCACTTCTGCTCTGAAACTCAAAACACACAGTCAGCTGACACAGAGTCCATTCACGGGCACTGATTGCTTGTTTTTTGTTAGTGTTGCCTCTCATTTTCACAGGAAGCACAAGATGATGAAGATGATGAGTTTTTGGATGATTCTCATGGGTCTTCTGTTCTGGTGGTAGAACATTCTTTTCAGCAAGGTACTGTGGTTTTTCCATTTTCACCCCAGAGCCCTTAGGGGCTGTTGTGGTATTGTTTTCACCCATGGTGTCCGGGTGGGTGGTAGTGAAAAGTTCGTCCGGGCTGTATCTCAGAAATCATAAAGTGTAGGAAGTTGATACTTGGTAGGGACATTGGTTAGGAGGTGTATGTGTGTAACATGATAGTATGACCTTGATTTGACCTTTGATCTTGCCGTAGTGACCTTGACTTTAAAAATCTTGTCCTGGATGTATCTTGAAAGCCGTAAGGTGTTGGAAGTTGATACTTTCTAGGGATATTGGTTAGGGGATGTAGGTGTGCAACATCTTGGAGTGACCGTGATTTGACCTTGGACCTTGCCATGGTGACCTTGACCTATAAAATCTTGTCTGGGCTATATCTCAGAAACCGTAAGGTGTAGGAAGTTGATACTTGATAGGGACATTGGTTGGGGGTTGTAGGGTGCAACGTCATGGTGTGACCTTAATTTAACCTTTGACATTGTCCTAGTGACCTAGATCTATAAAATTCTTATCCAGGCTATATCACAGAAACTGGTGTAGGAACTTGATATTTGGTAGGGACATTGGTTTCGGGTTGTAAGTGTACAACGTCATGGTGTGACCTTGATTTGACCTTTCACCTTGCTGTAGTGACCTGGTCCTACAAAATCTTGTCCATGCTATATCTCGGGAACCATAAGATGCAAGAAGTTGAAACTTGGTAGGGAAATTGGTTGGGGATTGTAGGTATGCAGTGTCATGTTGTGACCTTGATTTGACCTTTGACCCTGCTGTAGTGACCTTGGCCTATAAAATCTTGTCTGGGCTATATCTCGGCTACCATAATTAAGGTGTAGGAAGTTGATACTATGTAGGGACATTGGTTGGGGGTTGTAGGTGTGCAACATCATGCTGTGACCTTGGTTTGACCTTTTGATGTTGCCGTAGTGACCTTGACCTTTAAAATTTTGTCCAGACAATATCTCTGAAGCCGTAAAGTGCAAGAAGTTGCTACTTGGTAGGAACATTGCTTGGGAGCTGTAGGTGAGCATCATCATGGTGCGATCTTGATTTGACGTTTGAGGTTGTCGTAGTGACCATGAGTTTTAAAATCTTGTCCGGGCTGTTTCTGGGATTCAGTAAGGTGTCGGTTGGTTGAGGTGTAGATATGCATCATGGTGTGACCTTTAACTTTGGCTCCGGCATAGTGTGTTCTGCCATGTTTGAGACATCTTTCTCTTATGACAAAGATATATGGATTGCTGCAACTAATTATTACATGACTTTTACATAATTGTGCTATTTCCATTGACAGCTGTTCTACAATTAATAAATTTTACAGCTTCATAATTATTAGTTTATGATTAATGCTGTAATCTTGCTGTTAAAATGTCTCCCCAGGTTGTGGGGTACGGGCATCTCTGAGGCTATTTTTTGCAAACTGAAACATTCTTTTCATAAATTGGGCTTTGATAGCTCTTTTATGTTGGACCATAAAATAATACCACAATTTTTTTTAAATAGTGGGCAGCTTCATAATTGAAAAGTTCCTTGTGCACAAACATCATGAAACACTTCTTTCCAACAGAATTTTTGAATCCGTTAATACATCCTACCCAATGGGCAGTTGCTAACTTGCTATACCAGTCGGCATGATCAAACAACAGAAAAAGCCGTCCTGTGATATCTACCGGCAAGACTGGTCATGTGTGCATTCGCTAGGTGGTGCATCATACTTCCTGTCTAGACAGCGTGATGTCATAGTATCTTTTTTGTTTGGCACGTGGAGTGTGCAGACGTGTTTTTGAAGAGCTCTAGAAGAGTGAAGATTTTTGAGGATAGTCACAAACTTTGAACTTTATTTTATATCAAAGTTATATATTGGTTTTCCTGGACATATGGCCTCCCCTGGACAGATAAGTGGCACTTGTGGCCATATTATGCCATTATTAAGCATCCCACGAGGGATGCTTGTTTGTATATGGGAGAAGCGACTCTGCCGGATCCGCATTTTCTTTTTGCAATAGCTTTGCAGCCACAAGGCGGATTCTCTTCATATTTGGCAGGTGTATGCAGTAGCTCTGGAAAAAATGTCTGAATATGATGTCATGACATTTCAACCAATCAGAAAAGACACATGACCAAAAACATGTTTTTCTAAAGGGTGTGCTTGTCTGGATGATAACTTAAAAAACGCTTCACCTATTTACATAAAATTTGGCAAGTAGGTTTGTTATATAGATGTCTGTAAATCATTAACTTTTTGAAGTGATCCAATACAAAATGGCCGACTTATTAACGATTTACTAAATGTCACAATTTTTCTTAACGCTGAAAACGCAAAAAACGCATTTATCTTGGAAACGGACCGAGATAGAGCAATTTCGAAGAAATTTTGACCCACAGGGTATCTCCAGCGTCTACTGGCAACTTTTCGCTAAAATCGTTTTCCTGCCATTTTTGGCTTCCATCTTGAATTTCAGCGTTAAACGCAAAAACACGTTTATCTCGGAAACGGAGCGAGAATGAGCGCTTTCGATGAAATTTTTGACCTGCAGGGTATCTGCAAAGTCTACTGGCTACTCTTCATAAAAATCATTTTCCCGCCATTTTTGGCGGCCATCTTGAATTTCTGCGTTAAATGCAAAAACATGTTTATCTCGGAAACAGAGCGAAATAGAGCTCTTTCGATGAAATTTTTGACCCACAGGTAATCTGCAAAGTCTACTGGCTACTCTTCACAAAAATCATTTTCCCGCCACTTTTGGCGGCCATCTTGAATTTCTGTGTTAAACGCAAAAACATGTTTATCTCGGAAACGGAACGAGTTAGAGCGCTTTCGATGAAATTTTTTACCCACAGGGTATCCGCTAGTGGGGGGAATCCGACTTGAAAATCCGAATCGATTAATCGGAAAAGTCCAGAGACGATTAATCGAGTCGAATCGATTTTTGAGTCATACAGGGAATTTTACAAAATTCCTTCCATAAAAAATACAGTCTGGACTACTGTCAGTGACGGATTTACAATAATGATCTTGGTTTCCAGTAGAAATAACTGTCAGTAATTAAGCGTCCCTGAAAGGGCGCTTATTTGTTTTCGCCTCAGTTTCCTCGCCGCCGCCGCCGCATTATGGTCTCCCTTGAATATCTCCCTTATTATTAGAAGGTTTCAAACCATATTTGGCAGTTATATACCTTAGGCGTGGGAAAATTTTTCTGCATGCTTAAATTTGACCTTTGACCTTTATGAAGGTCACATGATCAAAAACTATTTTTTGAAGTACACTCCCCCGTCATCACAGTTCAGGAAAAACTACTTGCTACAGAGCCTTATAATTTGACACACCTGTTCATACTATCGAAAACGCGAGCTGATTAGATTTTGGGAGCAATCCCTTGAAAAATGTCTCATTTATGAGTGATTTCTTGACACCTTCCAATCTGAAAGCCTTAAATTTAGGCCAACCCCCCTATTATCTTCTTAAGTATTGCATTTAGAGCTATAAAATGTACTGGGAGGTAATAGGAAACCATATGTGGAGAGTCTAAATAGCCGGTCAGTTTTACCCCACGGCCCCCCCCTTATGGGTCAAACTGGGGTCATAAAATAGCTGATTTTGAGTTTTTGCCTTATATCTCCTTTATTGTTGCTTTTATAGCTTCAGAATGTATTAAGAGGTATTGGGAAAGCATATATGGAGAGTCTAAATAGCCGGTCAGTTTTAACCCCCGACCCCCCCTTATGGGTCAAACTGGGGTCATAAAATAGCCGATTTTGAGTTTTTGCCTTTATCTCCTTTATTGTTGCTTTTATAGCTTCAGAATATATTAAGAGGTATTGGGAAAGCATATGTGGAGAGTCTAAATAGCCGGTGATTTTTACCCCCTGGCCCCCCCTTATGGGTCAAACTGGGGTCATAAAATAGCTGATTTTGAGTTTTTGCCTTATATCTCCTTTATTGTTGCTTTTATAGCTTCAGAATGTATTAAGAGGTATTGGGAAAGCATATATGGAGAGTCTAAATAGCCGGTCAGTTTTACCCCCGACCCCCCCTTATGGGTCAAACTGGGGTCATAAAATAGCCTATTTTGAGTTTTTGCCTTTATCTCCTTTATTGTTGCTTTTATAGCTTCAGAATATATTAAGAGGTATTGGGAAAGCATATGTGGAGAGTCTAAATAGCCGGTCAGTTTTACCCCCCGACCCCCCCCTTATGGGTCAAACTGGGGTCATAAATAGCTGCTTTGGAGTTTTTGCCTTATATCTCCTTTATTGTTGCTTTTATAGCTTCAGAATGTATTAAGAGTTATTGGGAAAGTATATGTGGAGAATCTAAGTAGCCGGTCAGTTTTATCCCCCAACTCCCCCTTATGGGTCAAACTGGGGTCATAAAATAGTTGCTTTGGAGTTTTGCCTTATATCTCCTTTATTGTTGCTTTTATACCTTCAAAATGTATTAAGAGGTATTGGGAAAGCATATGTGGAGAGTCTAAATAGCCGGTCAGTTTTACCCCCCGCCCCCCCCCCCCCCCCCCCCCCTTATGGGTCAAACTGGGGTCATAAAATAGCTGATTTTGAGTTTTTGCCTTATATCTCCTTTATTGTTGCTTTTATAGCTTCAGAATGTATTAAGAGGTATTGAGAAAGAATATGTGGAGAGTCTAAATAGCCAGTCAGTTTTACCCCCCGACCCCCCCCTTATGGGCCAAACTGGGCTTATAAATAGCTGCTTTGGAGTTTTTGCCTTATATCTCCTTTATCGTTGCTTTTATAGCTTCAGAATGTATTAAGAGGTATTGGGAAAGCTTATGTGGAGAATCTAAATAGCCGGTCAGTTTTTTTATCCCCCGACCCCCCTTTATGGGTCAAACTGGGGTCATAAAATAGTTGCTTTGGAGTTTTGCCTTATATCTCCTTTATTGTTGCTTTTAGACCTTCAGAATGTATTAAGAGGTATTGGGAAAGCATATGTGGAGAGTCTAAATAGCCGGTGAGTTTTACCCCCCGACCCTCCCTTATGCGCCAAACTGGGGTCATAAATAGCTGCTTTGGAGTTTTTGCCTTATATCTCCTTTATTGTTGCTTTTATAGCTTCAGAATGTATTAAGAGGTATTGGGAAAGCATACGGTGCAGCTTTGTGCCTTCTTAGCTTTACAGCATGCTTATTAAAACCACAAAGCATTTTAAACTTTAAGGGACGCTTCGCTTTTGTTAGCAAAAGCATTCCTCTAGTTATCTTTGAAATCTATCAATCGTTCCTGATATTTTAATGATATATATGTTGTACTGTGGGTCTATGTTATCTTTAACTTATTTACAATAATAGTTATTATAATATATATTATAATAATAGTTATTTCCTGGAATAAAGTGGATGTAAGTTCTGTCACTTTATTGTCAAGAAGTTTCACAACTTGCAGTTAAGTTTCATAGATGATAATTAACATGTAAACTTCTAAATAGTGACAAATGTGTTGAAATAACATAAAATATCCTCAGTGTGACAGAATACAGCTAATTAAACTGAACACAATGGTGAAAAAATTATAAAAATTGGACAAGAAATAAGGAAGTTATGGCTATTTAAACATACATTAAACATAAAAACGGAGTACCGCGATCGCATATATTCCCGATTATCGCCCATTTAAAACCACTTTAGTTACCTCTGACGTTTCTGAGACTGTATCTTGTAGCCAGTTAGTTCGCCTTCATGTTAATAATATCGCTATTCGTTGTAAAACCATGCTAGTTGTGTGTTATTCCTTCATTGTAGCCAGTATTTCTATTATCGTCCACTCAAAACGTCTTCCGTGGTTTCGTGTTTTTTTTCCGTCGCCGACGTTTCCAATAGGGATCGATGTAGATGCTAAAACGCGGACTCGAGTTTGGAAATCGAGTTCTCGGCGAATCGTTCCACCACTAGTATCCGCAAAGTCTACTGGTTACTCTTCGCAAAATCATTTTCCCGCCACTTTTGGTGGCCATCTTGAATTTCTGCGTTAAACGCAAAAACGTGTTTATCTTGGAAACTGAGTGAGATAGAGCGCTTTCAATGAAATTTTTGACCCACAGGGTACATGCAGAGTCTACTGGCGACTTTTTGCAAAAATTGTTTTCCCGCCACTTTTGGCGGCCATATTGAATTTCTGCTTTAAACGCAAAAACCCGCTTATTTCAGAAACGGAGCGACATAGAGTGATTTCGACGAAATTTTTGACCCTCAGGGTAGCTGCAGAGTCTACTGGCAACTTTTCTCAAAAAAATGTTTTCTCGCCACTTTTGGCGCAAAAAAAAAACAATAAATAAAAAAAGTAAACAAACCAGATTCATCTAGGAAACCTTGCATTTTGTCATAAATGGAAAAACATCTACAAACTGATTAATACTCATTGGGACGCTTTGTTTTTGCTGTACAAAAACAATTTCTTTTTCTCTTGCGAAGTCTGATGCTCATTCTAAGTGCACGAGGTGTCGAGAGAAAGGGTTAGGTATTGTATTGTGTATTTATACTCAGTGCAATATCTCTATATACTACAGGACTCAAAGCGCTATTTAACCAATCCGACTGCACAGGTACAGCCCCAACTCACAAGTAACTGGCATTCCCCTAACTGGAAGATAGAGTCTTGAGGATGACCATTTGTCAACGTCCTTGAGGTTCTTTAGCCTGCCACTGGGGATAGGACCCAATGACAGAGGACCGCCATTTTAAGTGGTCATCCGAGCCACTATGTATCTGCCTGTACCTGGGTTTGAACCCACGTCCCCTGAGTCCCTAGACAAGTGTGTTACTCGCTAGGCCACAGTGACCTTTGATGTTGCCGTCAATTGCAGCAATCCATATATCTTTGTCATAAGAGAAAGGTGTCTCAAATATGCCAGGTGAACACACTTTAGTACAGACGATTGTGTACAGAACAAGGACTGTAAATTTTATAGCAAGAACCAGTTGGCCACCCCAACCTACAGAGCATGAAAAGAACAGCAAAAGAGGGCAAGCTCTATAACTGTTTTGGCGCAGGTCGAGAGTGGGAAGGATGACAGAAGTGATAAAGGTGAAGACATGCCTTCTAAGAAGAAAAATCCTCTCACAAGTCCCGTAAGAAGACTTCCAAAGCCTGCAAGTCAACAGACCTCAAGGAAGACATGAAGAGTTTAGATGTCAAGTGGTCAGAATGATTTGACCACCTAGAAGCCATGTTCCTGGCCAAGAGCTTCACAGTACTGGTTGAACTAGTCCAGAAGAATGATGCAGTTGTCAATGGCAGACCTTTCATCCCTCCAGTGCAGAAGATTACTGGTGCTACCGGTAAGATGAAAGCCACCCAGCCTGATGAGGCTCCCAGTGTGACTACAGTGATGAACCCCACTGGCCAGGATGTTAGTTTGCTGCTGATAGACCAGAGGTTCAGCCCCCAGGACCAGCTAGCCAGATTCTGCCCAGTGCCAGTGGGAGATCAGAGGTGCAACCCCCAGATCCCACTGGCCAGCCTATTGTTGTTAAGAAGAACTGGCTCATGTCTCTCACTGGTACTGCTGCCCCATCAGATGAACCAGACTCAGATGGTGAACATTTTAGTGCCATGCCTACCCTATCCACATAGATGAAGACGGTGTGGTCTCTGACCTGGAGTCTGCCGGTCCAGATCGTGAAGAGCTAGTAGATGTGGATCAAGAACTGAGTGCTGAGCAGACATACAAAGAGACAATATGTGGTGTGAGATTGTTTATGGGATTGCACCAGGTCCCTGAATTTGACTCGTCTCCATCATCCCTGGATGACAACCCCTTTGCCAATACCAGGACACAGCACTGTGGTAAAGTTTCTGTGAAGGTTCCGGTGGATGAGTGGCTTTGCCCGAAGATGGAAAAGCTGAATGTGACTGTACAGGAAGTGTACCCTTCCTGTTCTTTAGAAACTGCCGGATCTGAGTAGAGACCAGTTTGACAAACCACCAAAGACATTAAAGTGGTATGAGATGTACAGTGAGAAGAAAGACTTTTCTCGTTCCAAGATGCATTCATGGACAAATGAACTGGTAAGACTGAGCAGTAGTTTCCCCAGAATTACAAGCCACTCACTACCTTCAGCACCCGCCTCCTGGCAAGCTTCACAGGATACTCTGAAAGGATAGGAGCAGGCTGCACGTGATCAGAGCTACATGTGCAACCAGGCTTAGCTGCTGCCTTACTAAAGTCCAAGAATCCATGGTGTCACAGCTCAAGGTGATTGAAGGTGATAAGTGCAAAGGCAAGTCTTCAAGTAAAGTTCACCAGACAGCAGAAGAGTTGGACTATCTGATCACATTCAACTGGAACATCATACAAGCAACAGGAATCTGACCGGAAGTCCGGTCCACCTGCCTGGAAACAGTTGAAAAGACGTGGACAGAATAGGACAGATAGAGGTAATCCCTCGGCAACTATCAACAAGGTCTGGCCAAGGGGCAGAAACCTTATAAATGACAATTACTGTGTAATTTGTGTGGCTGGCAAGAAGAGCTGTGTACATGTGACCGTCAAGTTAAACAGTTTGAAGGTAGAGTCACAGATAGCCAGACAGAAGGACTGCTTGTTTGTGACCGGCAAGAGGGAGACAGTAAATTTTTTAGCTGTAGACTCATGTTGTAACTCATGTTCCTCTTGCAGAAGGGTTGCCACAAAAGAAAGGTGTAAATCCCGACATTGTTCATCATCCAGAAAAAAAATATGTGAACAATGTTTCCTGTGTAGATCACATGAGTTCTGTAACAAATATCACAAATGTTCCAATTGTTGCTCTGGATCCACCTGTCGGGGCAAGATTGCACCAGTTTTGGGAAAAGTGGACAGCACTGGGGGTCAGTCCAAAAGTTATAACAGTCCTCAAGTAAGGCTACACTCTCTCCTTCTGGTTCTGGCTAAATTTGACAAAATCACCCACCGTCATAAGCTGCTATGCCAATCCCCACAGGAAGCTCTACACAGGAAGCTCTACCTGTCGGAGGCATTGCATCAGCTTATGAACAAAAATGCAGTAGAACCAGTCGCAACTCAGACATTTCTAGGGTTTTACTATAAACTTTTTCTGGTTCCCAAACCCAACAACCAATGGAGATCAATACTAGACCTCAGCACCCTGAACAAATTTTTAAAGACAGAGTCATTCCAATTGGAGACCCCAGAGACAATAAGGACCTCCCTACAGGTAGGAGAGTGGGTTACCTCCATAGATTTCAAAGATACTTCCAAATACTGATTCAAAGTCAGTCCACGTCCAGGGTCAGTTCTGCCAATTCAAAGCTCTCCAATTTGGTCTTTCCACAGCACCCACAGAGTTCACGGTAGTGGCATAGGAGGTCAAACTGATTACACTACTAAAGGATATAAGGATCCACCAGTACCTAGACGACTGGTTGGTCCGAGTCAGATCCCAGATATGTCTCCAGCATACACAAACTCTGGTAGCTCCGTGTCATGAGTTAGGTTGGTTGGTCAACATGGAGAAATCATAACTAGATCCAAATAAAGCTTTCAACTTCGTAGGACTGGTTCGATCTGAAAAAAGGCAAGGTCAAACCCACCCCAGAGCATTAGCAGACCTTAAATACCAAAATCAAGAAACTTCTGACCAGACCCACGTGTCCCTGACAGAGTTACTTACAGCCACAGTGAAGCAAGTTCACCTAGGCTGGCTCCACGTGAGACCAATACAGTGGCACTTGAAAAACAATTGGAGGGTACCAGAATCACTAGAAAAGGTGATCTGTATCCCCAGGTCGATCCACCCCCATCTGAAATGGTGGCTGGAGGATGGCAATGTTCTACAAGGTCAACCTTTTACACCCACTAAAACATGCTCTGGAAATCTTTACAGATGCATCAAAAGAACGGTGGGACTCACTTAAACGAGCACACTTCAAGGGGAACCTGGTCCCTTCCAGAAAGCAAACTACACATAAACTATGTGGAACTAAAGGCGGCCTTTCTGGGTCTAAAAGAGTTTCAGTACCTCTGCTTGAACAACATAGTTCTTATAGCTACAGACAACACCACAGGAGGGGGGTGAAGTGTGCCTTTCTCTGGAGAATTCTGACCTGGTGTTTCAGAAAACAGATTACTCTCAAAGGTCGACACATTGCCGGCTGGCTGAATGTGATAGCAGACAAACTATCCAGACTAGGCAAGACCATCCAAACAGAATGGTCCCTCCTTCCAGAGGTCTTCCTGGCAATATGGCCCCTATGGTACCAGCCTCAGGTAGGCCTGTTTGCCACCAGGTTCAACAACTAACTGCCACAATTTGTTTCACCATTCCAGACCCCCTTGCCTTGGCAGTGGATGCACTCAGCCTGCCCTGGGATGATCTGGACTCATGCCTTGCCACCGGTAGCCATCTTGGGCAAAGTGATGGAGAAGTTGCAGAAAACTACCTGTGCAGCAGAGTCATTCTGATTGCTCCAGGTTGGCCCAACAGGCCTTGGTTTTAAGACCTAGTCGCCATGTCCAGCCAGATGCTATTGTGCCTGCCCAATCTGGTGACTCAGCCGTTCAGCCAGATCCTTCACAGGAATCTGTCAAACCTGAATCTTCATGCCTGACTCCTAAAGCCTCAGCTATCAAGGAGCAGGGCTTCTCTGAGGCAGTGGCAGCACGAATTGAGGCTCCTCAGAGAGTCTCAACCAGATCAGTCTATGAGGCAAAGTGGACCATTTTTACAAAGTGATGCCTCAGTAATCAGGTGGACTTCGGGGCACCATCTATAAAGTCCACAACCAACTTCCTGCTGTATCTGTCCAGGACAGGAAGTTGCACCCATTTACCATAGATGACTAAAGATCAGTCATTGCAGACAAACAGGGAAATTCCCCCATTAATGTCAGTAAAGATGAGAATCTCACTCATCTCTTGGATAGCTTTCACAGAGACAGACCCAAAGGTTGGAGGGGCATCCCCTCTTGGAACATTTCCCTGGTGCTGCACCAGCCAACAAAGGCTCCCTTTGAACCCCTTAAGGAGGCTTCTATGAAGCACTTGACATTAAAGACTATCTTCCTCTTAGCTTTGAGTTCAGGTAAACACAGGAGTGAGATCCATGCTTGGCTAATTAAGAACATCAGACACCAGTCAGACTGGTCCAAGGTGTCTCTTTACCCCTCACCCAGCTTTCTATCCAAGAATCAGCTGGCCAAAGAGGACCCAGACAGTGTGGCCCAGGTGGTAATTCCAGCCCTGGCCCCAACTCAGGATAAGTCCTGACATAGGTCCCTATGTCAAGTCAGAGCCCTGTGCTACTGTTTGGACAAGACCTCAGACCTCGGGCATCTCCCCTGCCACTATCTCCTCATGGATCAAGCAGACTGTGATCCTATGTTATGAGCTCTCTGATCAGGAGTCCCTCACCTTACATCAGGTTGAAGACCATGATGTGAGGGCCTTTGCTGATTCTAAGGCCTTCCAGTCAGAAATCTCTTTAGAGCAGATCCTATCAGCCTGTCATTGGAAGTCGCACAAAACCTTCACACAGTTCTATTTGAAGGATGGGTTTAGGCTGATTCAGAGCTTTTCCATTTGGGGCCAGTAGTGGCTGCTCAGCAGATCCATCACTAGCCACAAGAATGAGGTGATGTGTATATGTGTACATATTGTATATATTTTGTTAGAAAACCAAAAAACACTGTGACATGCTTTCTTTGGGAGGTTTATTTTTCCCTCCTGGACTGAACTCGTACCTCTCTTCCCCTAGCTCAGAGCAGGTCAGTGAAAAAAGGGGGGGGGGGAACGTTGGTACAGTGGCGGCGACCGGGTCACCTGTAACTGACCTTAGGACTTTTGGTGTAGTGGTGTGGGTCAATTTGACCTTTAAGTTTGAGTTCACTTTAAGTGACTTTCCTGCCTACCAAGCAATAGTTATTCAGCAATTGTCCATTGGGTAGGATGTGTTTACGCAATAAAATTGTAAGTTTGATAAGTAAATTGGTTAAAATAAGTTAATAACCTATCCAATGAACAGGCAAGGCCCTCCCAACCTACCCCGCTATCAGATTACTAGGGATCTAAATAGGTTTAGACAGCGAAAAGGATGCTATGATGTCACGCTGTCTAGACAGGAAGGAAGTATGATGCGCCACCTAGCATATTTACACTACATGACTGGTCCTGCCATCCGGTATAGCAATTGCCCATTCAGTAGGGTATTAACTTATTAAATTTACAAGCAAATATATAAATGATGTCCACATTTTTGTATAAAATGTATTTGAATGTATACACAAAATTTGGGAGATTTGCAGTCCAGTTGAACTATGTCACATTCTTTTGTCATTGCCCTCTGTAATAATATATAGACATTCAATTTTTAGAAATGCTTTAATATCAGGACAGTACTTTAGAACTGATTGTAATAATTATTTACAAAGGCATAGACCCTGAATTCAAGAAGAGGGGAAGTGTTCACATCAGATCAATTACTTCTGGCAATGCTCATTTCAAAGAGGATGGGGAAGGGCTCAAAGATGAAGATATACAGGAGCTTAAGGTTGGTTTTATGTCATTAAACTATGGATTTCATCACATATGCATATAAATCTGAAATTCATTGAAATTCATCTGTGGTTCAGTTATGAGTTTACCTTTTCTAAAATATTATTTGCAGTTCAGAAATAGGTTACCATTAAATTGAAATAAAGTATATTTTAACCTGCTCTGCAAAATTTTTTTCATTGTAATTAAGCGGCCCGTTAGGGGCACTTCTTTGTTTTCATGTAGGTTCGACTGATAACTACTAATTTTCCTGTCAGATTATGAGCTCCCTCAAGATTAACTTGTTTGGCTTTAGAAGTTTTTGCTGTCCTATCTTTCTTTCAGAATATAGGGGAGAGTAATTTTGGTGATTTCGTGAGGAGACTTTAAACTTCACTTAAGGTAACCTTTTTCAAAAACACCCCGTCATCATGTTTCAGAAAAAGCACCTGCACAAACACTATAAAATTTTGCAGGTACATTCTAGAGCTAAATCTGCAGGGCTTGGATTGCATAGCCTATATTGACAATTTGACATCCCACATTCTTCATTATAAAGTAACTTCATCCTCTGTTTAAAGTAGGCCTAATCAAAGTGAAGCTAGCAAGTATGAGTTTTGCTTCATTCAGGTCAGTACTTGGGCGAGTAGGACCTTTATCTGCCTTTTCAGGTAATCTTACAGACATATAGAAGCAATCAAACACCCCACACTATCAGCATGTGCTACTACACTTCAAAGTATACTTGTAGTATTTGAAAATTATTTACATAAAATGTTAAAGGAAACCTTATTTTCCTTCAATAACTACTAGAATAATTTCAAATGTTGTATATAAATTTATATATTTTTTTTTTCTGTCTGGATAAGATGACAAGGCTAGCTGAATAAGTGATACTTGTAAAATTTGGTGTGCGGAAAATTGCCGTTTGTGATTAGGATTTTCTATAACATATTTTTTACCTGTGTGTGTTTTAGAAAGCAGCCAAAAATGACGGTGTTTATCGAGTTAGAGTGAGAAGTAAGAAGGGCACTTATGTGTCATCTTTCCTGAAAGCGGTAGGTTTTTCCCCCAACAGTTCCTACAGTATTGTTCCAGAGAACAGGATATGTGATATTTTGCAAGTTTTAGTAATCACCTATATTTTGGTATATTCATGCATTTAGTATTATGCCTGATTCATCTGAATTTCTCAAAATATGTTTCACAAATTTAAGATGACTGCTTTTAAATTGATGGTTGATGGAATTAGCTTTTTACCCCACAGCCCTTAAGGGCTGTCGGGGTATTGTTTTCACCCATGGTGTCAGGATGGGCGGGCAGCGGGAAAAAGTTTGTCCGGGCTGTATCTCAGAAACCGTAAGGTGTAGGAAGTTGATACTTGGTAGGGACATTGGTTAGGGGTTGTAGGTGTGCAACGTCATGGTCTGACCTTGAATTGACCTTTGACCTTGCTGTAGTGACCTTGACCTATAAAATCTTGTCCGGGCTATATCTCGGAAACCGTAAGGTGTAGGAAGTTGATACTTGGTAGCGATATTGGTTAGGGGTTGTAGGTGTGCAACATCATGGTGTGACCTTGATTTGACCTTGCTGTAGTGACCTTGACCTATAAAATCTTGTCCGGGCTATATCTCGGAAACCGTGAGGTGTAGGAAGTTGATACTTGGTAGGGACATTGGTTAGGGAGTGTAGGTGTGCAACGTCATGGTGTGACCTTGATTTAACCTTTGACCTTGCTGTAGTGACCTTTCCTATAAAATCTTGTCCGGGCTATATCTTGGAAACCGTAAGGTGTAGGAAGTTGATACTTGGTAGGGATATTGGTTAGGGGTTGTAGGTGTGCAACATCATGGTGTGACCTTGATTTGACCTTTGACCTTGCTGTAGTGACCTTGATCTATAAAATTTTGTCCGGGCTATATTTCGGAAACCGTAAGGTGTAGGAAGTTGATACTTGGTAGGGACATTGGTTGTAGGTGTGCAACATCATGGTGTGACCTTGATTTGACCTTTGACCTTGTTGTAGTGATCTTGACCTTTAAAATCTTGGTGCACCTTTGGGTCTGTCTTTTGATGCAGATTAGGCACTGTCAAAGTCATATTAGAATTCATTAAGAATTTTACTTTTACAACTTCCCATTGTAACAGATGGAATTTCATCAAGTGAGCCACAGATTTTGCTCCCAACACCACACATAAGCATTCATTGAATGTATTACCACTTCTATATGCATGGTAATATTCAAACCATCTAAACCATAATTCGGCCATGCCAGATGTAAATAAAAGTACATGCATTATCTTTCTCTTAGACATTATTTTCTCTATTTAAACATTGTTTGGACCTTTATATTACTGACAGTTCTCTGAAAGTGTCCTGAACTTTGTACTGATACAGTACTTCTATACTTCATGGTGTTAAAAATATTTCCCTAGGCTGTGGGGTTGGGCATCTCTGATGCTATTTTTCTGGTTTAATATTCTCTCAGAAATCTGTAATAATATATAGAAATATTTCATCACTGGTCTAGGATCCATGTCATTTATTGATGTTTTGTTCTTTGTGGGGACTTCAAATACCAAAAACTATAGACCAGGGCACCAATGTTTTTTCTTCTTGCAAGTGTCCATATATTTTTTTCTTTATTTTAAACAGTGTTCTCTTGTGGAAGCTAAGCTAGAAGATACATTGGTTCTCAACATGGATTCATCAGGCAATGTTATTGGTAAGATTTATATAACATGCGCTCATGTATACTGTGAGCCTTTGTTGTTCAAGTTAAATTGTTTAACTCTAGTCCATAAAGGCTGGGGTTATAGTCGTTCCTACTATCGCAATCCAGGTGGTTTTCGGCACAGGCTTTGTGAGTGTTCCACAGCCTAAGCCCATGCATATGTTTAGCCTAGAGGATCTAGAGCTAATTAGTTTTTTTTGGGTTTCTGGCAACAACTGTTGCCAAGGCAACCCTTGTAAGATTTTTGGATCTTAATCTTTGAGGGTGTTTCACATGCATGGATTTATACCAAATTTTCAGGATATATTTACCCAAATGGGATCTCAAGCTGATTAGCTTTTGGGTGTATCTGGCAACAAACATTTTTGGGTCTTACACTTTGTGGGTGTTTCACATCCTAAACCTATTCATGGATTTTAACCTAATTTCAGGATATGTTAAACCAAAGAGGATCCACAGCTGATTAGTTTTTATCGGGTATCTGGTAAAAGCTTTAGCCATGGCAATGCTTTTAAGATTTTTGGGGCCTTAAACTTTGTGGATGTTCCACAGCCTAAACCCATGCATGGATTTTTTTACCCAATTTTTAGGATATTTTTACACCAACAGAATCTAGAGCTGATTAGATTTTGTAAGGTAACTGGCAATAGCTGAATCCATGGCAATGCTTTAAATACTTTTCAATCTTAAACTTCTCAACTAACAAGGCCGAAATGGGTTATGGTCCCCTAGCGTGAGCTCAAAACCATCAGAAACATGAGTTGTGCACTGAAGCGGTAACCCATCCCAGTATTAATGTAGTCCATCGCCGTTTAACTTCTGTTAAACACAGCCATTGTGGCTATGTCACGACTTCTGTTAAAGACAGACAGTCATTGTGGCTGTGCCACAATTCATAAAAGTTCGGAGACAAAAAAAAAAAACGAAAAAAAGCGAGGCTCACGCCTTAAAAAGGGGGCACTATTAAACTCATGTGACTACAGTTGCATTTGTATATGTGTATGTATGCTAGAGGAACTATTGCTTTATAATAGGCTTCAATCTAAATTGACAGAAACCTTCTTGTCATTAAAAGAAAACATCAAATCATGAACAAATACAGTATCTTAAGTTTTCCCAATTCTCCAACTAGATGAAAGTTCCTGCATCAGACAGCATCTTTTGGGTTCTATTTACCGTAGTTGCGCTCTGTAGCCCTCATGCTTTTGAAAGCGCCCATCCACAATCTTATGTTATCGCTCGTAAATTACTAATATGTTGTTTCAAGGTAAACTTTCTTCATATAAACCCAATAATCGGTGAAATGTGATTAATTTATATCCATTTTCAATGAAATTTTCCTTATTTTAGGAGTTATGTCACCTTTTATTGCGACAAGATTTGGTTACCAACCGCATATTTCCTTCCAGTCGGTGTGTGCTAAAATGCGGTTTCCCCAAATTCGGGTTATTTTTTTCTAAACGCCCGGCTGGTTTTCATTGTTGTAAACGCCCATCCCCAACTTTTGCAAATATTTGGTCACATTGCCCATGGGCGTTACAGAGCGTGGCACCGGTACTTTACTTCTTACAACTAAAGTTGTTCCTTAGATTTTCAAAAATCTCAATGTTGTTTTGCCAGTTTAGTTGTACCTGCTGGCTGTGGTTCTTGCCTGCCGAGGCCGCCTTTTGTCAAATATGCTTTAAAGTAGCTTCTCCGCATTCTTTTTATCATTCAAGATCCAAGGATTTAGTTTATCTTTTTAACTTTGTTGTATCCCCAAAAAGCGGGGATACTAGGGATCATGCACGGTCATCAGTATAACTCTGGATTGAATATACACGTCTGCAGAGATTTCTTGTGTTCAACATACAAGCCACATTTCTTTTAAACTTGGCAAATGGCTTGCTATGGCAGAGATCTGGCGACCCTATACTTTTGGTAGCCCAGGAGTCAAAGTTATGCGCTGGGGAGTCAAAAACATCAAAAATTTTGATTTGCTTATGTCCAAGCTAAAGGGCACAGTTTCTGTCAGATTTATTTTATATTTAGTGCATGAATTGGTGGGTATTATGTAGTGTTGGTATCAAATAATAATATGCATATCGATATCAAACCATAATTGTGCCTTCCGTATCGATCGATATTGAAATATCCGGGCACGAGATGCTTTCCTTTGGGAGACCTTGTAAACTCTTTTGCGAGGTTTAGTATTTCCCAAAACGTAAACAAATATGGAGTTTCTGCTTTAGCGGTAAGTGAAAGTTGACAAAAATAACATGAAAACCAATGTATTCTTCAAATGTTGTCCTTTATTTGCATGAAAAACCCCATATTTGTACCTGTAATATATTTCGATATTGATATGGCACTCTACATTATTGATATCAGAAAACTTAGTGTGAATTATGTCCACCCCCCTGGGGGGTGGATATATTATTTTTGCTTTTTTCGCCGTCCGATGTCCGGCGACCGATGTCCGATGTCCGGCGTCCGATGTCCGGCGTCACGCATGGTTTCCGCTCATTTAAAGGAAAAGTATTAGAGCTATTGTCACCAAATTTGGTATGCAGGCTTATTGGGTCAGTAGCTTGCTTGGGATTGCTTTTGGCTGTTGTACCTCTTTTGCTTACTGAGTAATACTTAAGTACAGCTATTTTCAGTACCCATTGGTTTCCGTGCATTTAAGCCAAGATAATTAAAGATATTTTACTACAATTTTGAATACAAGATTGTTATGTCCATAGCTCGCTTGGTATTGCATTTGGGACTGATAGCTTTGTCAGTACATGAGTAATAGCCATTTAGGTACTTCATTGTGTATTTTCAGTACTACTTTTGAGTAATTTGCTAATATCTCAGAAACCGTAAGAGATAGAGCGATTTCGACAGAATTTTTGACTCACAGGGTAGTAGAAGAGTATTCTGTACAAAATTGAAAATTTTCAATTTTCGCCACTTTTGGCGGCCATCTTGAATTTTTGCGAAAAACGAAAAAATCTTAATATCTCAGAAACCGTAAGAGATAGAGCGATTTGGACAGAATTTTTGACTCACAGGGTATCTAAGGAATGTACTCTTTGCAATTTTCCAAAAATTTTCCCCTCCCCAAAAATGGCGGCCATTTTGAATTTTCGAATTTTTGCCAAAAATGGCAAAACACAAATTTGCTTCTATCTCCTTAACCGTGCGAGATAGAGCGATTTCGGCAAAATTTTCGACCCACAGGGTATCTAAGGAGTGTACTCTTTGCAATTTTCCAAAAATTTTCCCCTCCCCAAAAATGGTGGCCATTTTGAATTTTCGAATTTTTGCCAAAAATGGCAAAACACAAATTTGCTTCTATCTCCTTAACCGTGCGAGATAGAGCGATTTCGGCAAAATTTTCGACCCACAGGGTATCTGAGAATTCTACTCTTGCCAATTTTTAAAAAATTTTCCCCTCCCCAAAGATGGCGGCCATTTTGAATTTTCGAATTTTTGCCAAAAATGGCAAAACACAAATTTCCTTCTATCTCCTTAACTGTGTGAGATAGAGCGATTTCGTTGAAATTTTCAACCCACAGGGTATCTAAGGAGTGTACTCTTTGCAATTTTCAAAAAATTTTCCCCTCCCCAAAAATGGCGGCCATTTTGAATTTTTGCCAAAAATGGCAAAACACAAATTTGCTTCTATCTCCTTAACCGTGCGAGATAGAGCGATTTCGTCGAAATTTTCGACCCACAGGGTATGTAAGGAATGTAATCTTTACAATTTTCAAAAAATTTTCCCCTCCCCAAAAATGGCGGCCATTTTGAATTTTCGAATTTTTGCCAAAAATGGCAAAACACAAATTTCCTTCTATCTCCTTAACCGTGCGAGATAGAGCGATTTCGTCGAAATTTTCGACCCACAGGGTATTTAAGGAATGTAATCTTTACAATTTTCCAAAAATTTTCCCCTCCCCAAAAATGGCGGCCATTTTGAATTTTAGAATTTTTGCCAAAAATGGCAAAACACAAATTTGCTTCTATCTCCTTAACCGTGCGAGATAGAGCGATTTCGGCAAAATTTTCGACCCACAGGGTATCTAACGAGTGTACTCTTTGCAATTTTCCAAAAATTTTCCCCTCCCCAAAAATGGCGGCCATTTTGAATTTTCGAATTTTTGCCAAAAATGGCAAAACACAAATTTCCTTCTATCTCCTTAACCGTGCGAGATAGAGCGATTTCGTCAAAATTTTCGACCCACAGGGTATGTAAGGAATGTAATCTTTACAATTTTCAAAAAATTTTCCCCTCCCCAAAAATGGCGGCCATTTTGAATTTTCGAATTTTTGCCAAAAATGGCAAAACACAAATTTCCTTCTATCTCCTTAACCGTGCGAGATAGAGCGATTTCGTCGAAATTTTCGACCCACAGGGTATTTAAGGAATGTAATCTTTACAATTTTCCAAAAATTTTCCCCTCCCCAAAAATGGCGGCCATTTTGAATTTTAGAATTTTTGCCAAAAATGGCAAAACACAAATTTGCTTCTATCTCCTTAACCGTGCGAGATAGAGCGATTTCGGCAAAATTTTCGACCCACAGGGTATCTAACGAGTGTACTCTTTGCAATTTTCCAAAAATTTTCCCCTCCCCAAAAATGGCGGCCATTTTGAATTTTCGAATTTTTGCCAAAAATGGCAAAACACAAATTTCCTTCTATCTCCTTAACCGTGCGAGATAGAGCGATTTCGTCGAAATTTTCGACCCACAGGGTATGTAAGGAATGTAATCTTTACAATTTTCAAAAAATTTTCCCCTCCCCAAAAATGGCGGCCATTTTGAATTTTCGAATTTTTGCCAAAAATGGCAAAACACAAATTTCCTTCTATCTCCTTAACCGTGCGAGATAGAGCGATTTCGTCGAAATTTTCGACCCACAGGGTATTTAAGGAATGTAATCTTTACAATTTTCCCAAAATTTTCCCCTCCCCAAAAATGGCGGCCATTTTGAATTTTAGAATTTTTGCCAAAAATGGCAAAACACAAATTTGCTTCTATCTCCTTAACCGTGCGAGATAGAGCGATTTCGTCGAAATTTTCGACCCACAGGGTATGTAAGGAATGTAATCTTTACAATTTTCAAAAAATTTTCCCCTCCCCAAAAATGGCGGCCATTTTGAATTTTAGAATTTTTGCCAAAAATGGCAAAACACAAATTTCCTTCTATCTCCTTAACTGTGCGAGATAGAGCGATTTCGTCGAAATTTTCGATCCACAGGGTATTTAAGGAATGTAATCTTTACAATTTTCCAAAAATTTTCCCCTCCCCAAAAATGGCGGCCATTTTGAATTTTAGAATTTTTGCCAAAAATGGCAAAACACAAATTTGCTTCTATCTCCTTAACCGTGCGAGATAGAGCGATTTCGGCAAAATTTTCGACCCACAGGGTATCTAACGAGTGTACTCTTTGCAATTTTCCAAAAATTTTCCCCTCCCCAAAAATGGCGGCCATTTTGAATTTTCGAATTTTTGCCAAAAATGACAAAACACAAATTTGCTTCTATCTCCTTAACTGTGTGAGATAGAGCGATTTAGTCAAAAATTTCGACCCACAGGGTATCTGAGCATTGTACTCTTGGTAATTTTTAAAAAATTTGCCCCTCCCCAAAAATGGCGGCCATTTTGAATTTTAGAGTTTTTGCCAAAAATGGCAAAACACTAATTTGCTTCTATCTCCTTAACCGTGCGAGATAGAGCGATTTCGGCAAAATTTTCAACCCACAGGGTATCTAAGGAGTGTACTCTTTGCAATTTTCCAAAAATTTTCCCCTCCCCAAAAATGGCGGCCATTTTGAATTTTTGCCAAAAATGGCAAAACACAAATTTGCTTCTATCTCCTTAACCGTGCGAGATAGAGCGATTTCGTCGAAATTTTCGACCCACAGGGTATTTAAGGAATGTAATCTTTACAATTTTCAAAAAATTTTCCCCTCCCCAAAAATGGCAGCCATTTTGAATTTTAGAATTTTTGCCAAAAATGGCAAAACACGAATTTGCTTCTATCTCCTTAACCGTGCGAGATAGAGCGATTTCGTCGAAATTTTCGACCCACAGGGTATCTAAGGAATGTAATCTTTACAATTTTCCAAAAATTTTCCCCTCCCCAATAATGGCGGCCATTTTGAATTTTCGAATTTTTGCCAAAAATGGTAAAACACAAATTTGCTTCTATCTCCTTAACCATGCGAGATAGAGCGATTTCGGCAAAATTTTCGACCCACAGGCTATCTGAGCATTGTACTCTTGGTAATTTTTAAAAAATTTTCCCCTCCCCAAAAATGGCGGCCATTTTGAATTTTCGAATTTTTGCCAAAAATGGCAA
Organism: Sabellastarte sp. h YS-2021; assembly: GCA_964017235.1. Taxonomy (NCBI): domain Eukaryota; kingdom Metazoa; phylum Annelida; class Polychaeta; order Sabellida; family Sabellidae; genus Sabellastarte; species Sabellastarte sp. h YS-2021. The sequence continues at coordinate 78,293,129 of OZ024934.1, read as the reverse complement.
AACACAAATTTGCTTCTATCTCCTTAACCATGCGAGATAGAGCGATTTCGTCGAAATTTTCGACCCACAGGGTATCTAAGGAGTGTACTCTTTGCAATTTTCCCCAAAATTTTCCCCTCCCCAAAAATGGCGGCCATTTTGAATTTTTGCCAAAAATGGCAAAACACAAATTTGCTTCTATCTCCTTAACCGTGCGAAATAGAGCGATTTCGTCGAAATTTTCGACCCACAGGGTATCTAAGGAATGTAATCTTTGCAATTTTCAAAAAATTTTCCCCTCCCCAATAATGGCGGCCATTTTGAATTTTCGAATTTTTGCCAAAAATGGCAAAACACAAATTTCCTTCTATCTTCTTAACCGTGCGAGATAGAGCGATTTCATCAAAAATTTCGACCCACAGGGTATCTGAGCATTGTACTCTTGGTAATTTTTAAAAAATTTTCCCCTCCCCAAAAATGGCGGCCATTTTGAATTTTAGAATTTTTGCCAAAAATGGCAAAACACAAATTTGCTTCTATCTCCTTAACTGTGTGAGATAGAGCGATTTCGTCGAAATTTTCAACCCACAGGGTATCTACGGAGTGTACTCTTTGCAATTTTCCAAAAATTTTCCCCTCCCCAAAAATGGCGGCCATTTTGAATTTTTGCCAAAAATGGCAAAACACAAATTTGCTTCTATCTCCTTAACCGTGCGAAATAGAGCGATTTCGTCGAAATTTTCGACCCACAGGGTATTTAAGGAATGTAATCTTTACAATTTTCAAAAAAAATTTCCCCTCCCCAAAAATGGCGGCCATTTTGAATTTTCGAATTTTTGCCAAAAATGGCAAAACACAAATTTGCTTCTATCTCCTTAACCGTGCGAGATAGAGCGATTTCGTCAAAAATTTCGACCCACAGGGTATCTGAGCATTGTACTCTTGGAATTTTTAAAAAATTTGCCCCTCCCCAAAAATGGCAGCCATTTTGAATTTTAGAATTTTTGTCAAAAATGGCAAAACACTAATTTGCTTCTATCTCCTTAACCGTGCGAGATAGAGCGATTTCGGCAAAATTTTCAACCCACAGGGTATCTAAGGAGTGTACTCTTTGCAATTTTCCAAAAATTTTCCCCTCCCCAAAAATGGCGGCCATTTTGAATTTTTGCCAAAAATGGCAAAACACAAATTTCCTTCTATCTCCTTAACCGTGCGAGATAGAGCGATTTCGTCGAAATTTTCGACCCACAGGGTATTTAAGGAATGTAATCTTTACAATTTTCAAAAAAAATTTCCCCTCCCCAAAAATGGCGGCCATTTTGAATTTTCGAATTTTTGCCAAAAATGACAAAACACAAATTTGCTTCTATCTCCTTAACTGTGTGAGATAGAGCGATTTAGTCAAAAATTTCGACCCACAGGGTATCTGAGCATTGTACTCTTGGTAATTTTTAAAAAATTTGCCCCTCCCCAAAAATGGCGGCCATTTTGAATTTTAGAGTTTTTGCCAAAAATGGCAAAACACTAATTTGCTTCTATCTCCTTAACCGTGCGAGATAGAGCGATTTCGGCAAAATTTTCAACCCACAGGGTATCTAAGGAGTGTACTCTTTGCAATTTTCCAAAAATTTTCCCCTCCCCAAAAATGGCGGCCATTTTGAATTTTTGCCAAAAATGGCAAAACACAAATTTCCTTCTATCTCCTTAACCGTGCGAGATAGAGCGATTTCGTCGAAATTTTCGACCCACAGGGTATTTAAGGAATGTAATCTTTACAATTTTCTAAAAAATTTTCCCCTCCCCAAAAATGGCGGCCATTTTGAATTTTCGAATTTTTGCCAAAAATGGCAAAACACAAATTTGCTTCTATCTCCTTAACTGTGTGAGATAGAGCGATTTCGTCGAAATTTTCGACCGACAGGGTATCTAAGGAGTGTACTCTTTGCAATTTTCAAAAAATTTTCCCCTCCCCAAAAATGGCAGCCATTTTGAATTTTCGAATTTTTGCCAAAAATGGCAAAACACAAATTTGCTTCTATCTCCTTAACCGTGTGAGATAGAGCGATTTCGTCGAAATTTTCGACCCACAGGGTATTTAAGGAATGTAATCTTTACAATTTTCAAAAAATTTTCCCCTCCCCAAAAATGGCGGCCATTTTGAATTTTAGAATTTTTGCCAAAAATGGCAAAACACGAATTTGCTTCTATCTCCTTAACCGTGCGAGATAGAGCGATTTCGTCGAAATTTTCGACCCACAGGGTATCTAAGGAATGTAATCTTTGCAATTTTCAAAAAATTTTCCCCTCCCCAAAAATGGCGGCCATTTTGAATTTTCGAATTTTTGCCAAAAATGGTAAAACACAAATTTGCTTCTATCTCCTTAACCATGCGAGATAGAGCGATTTCGTCAAAATTTTCGACCCACGGGGTATCTAAGGAATGTAATCTTTGCAATTTTCAAAAAATTTTCCCCTCCCCAAAAATGGCGGCCATTTTGAATTTTCGAATTTTTGCCAAAAATGGTAAAACACAAATTTGCTTCTATCTCCTTAACCATGCGAGATAGAGCGATTTCGTCAAAATTTTCGACCCACAGGGTATCTAAGGAATGTAATCTTTGCAATTTTCAAAAAATTTTTTACCTCCCCAAAAATGGCGGCCATTTTGAATTTCGAATTTTTACCAACAATGGCAAAACACAAATTTGCTTCTATCTCCTTAACCGTGTGAGATAGAGCGATTTCGGCGAAATTTTCGACCCAAGGGGTATCTAAGAAATGTACTCTTTGCAATTTTCCAAAAATTTTCCCCTCCCCACATATGGCGGCCATTTTGAAATTTCGAATTTTTGCCAAAAATGGAAAAACACAAACTGGCCTTAACCGTGCAAAATAGAGTTATTTCGTTGAAATTTTCGACCCATAGGCTATCTAAGAAATGTACTCTTGGCAATTTTCAAAAAATTTTCCTTTTCCCAAAATTGGCGGCCATTTTGAATTTTCGAATTTTTGCCAAAAATAGATAAACAGTAATTTGCTTCTATCTTCTTAACAAAAGGTTGATAGGGTGGACATTACACATGATAATGTGTGTTCTTCTATGCTATCCTGTTTCTATTCATATGTCGCAGCTACAAGCAACAGGGCGTCCTATTTCTAGTTGATAAATATTTCAATATCGATAAACAATACCAGCACTAGTATGATGTCTGGCCACCCTATCTTTTTTGTAGGCCTGGGATCAAAATCAAGCGAGTAATAGCTATTTTAAGACCAGGAGTCAAAATTATGCTTTGGGGAGTCAAAAACATAACAAATTTTGAAAACTATTGGATTTAGAAAATTTTGTTTAAAGTTATTCAGCTACTTTTGGGTCAGCTATAACATAGAAAAATTGCAGACCTCTAGCTCATTGCATAGTTGAGTAATAGCTACTTTGAAGTTCTCACTGTTAAGTAAATCAGTTGTAATTTGAAAACTATTGCAAAAGTGCTTCTAACTCGCATATTATTGGTCCTAGAGGTTTGCAATGTGAAACCAACCTTAAAGAAATCATTGGTTAGGAATCTTCTGATGTGGTCAGATTTGACCTTGGGCCCCTCCTTCAAGGTCAAACGAGGATAGCCAAATTTAAAAGTGCTTGTAACTCGCTTATTATTGGTCCTAGAGGTTTGCAGTGTGAAACCAACCTACAGGAAATCATGGGCTAGGAATCATGGTCAAACGAGGATAGTCAAATTTGAAAGTGCTTGTAACTCGCTTATTAACGTATAGGAAATCATGGGTTAGGAATCTTCTGATGTAGTCAGATTTGATCTTGGATCTCTCCTTCAAGGTCAAACGAGGATAGCCAAATTTAAAAGTGATTGTAACTCCTTTTTATGTCAGCTGACTTGTCAGTCAGCTGACATTATGTCGTCACTCTGCGGCGTGGGCGTACGCGCACGCGTCCGCGTGAACAACTTCTCCTCCAAAACTAAAAGGCCTAGAGACGTGCTGTTTTTTTAAAAGATACCTTATCTATCGAGGATGAAAAATTGTTCAAGGCATGCAAATCTGTCTGTTCGTCTGTTTGCTAGAGACATTACAAGGGGGGTACCCCCACCAAAAGTGTGAAAATTTCAACACTTAATCACAATTTTCTCAGTGACTATTGCAGGGATTTCTCTCATATCTTGCATATATGTACTAGGCCAGAGGTAGATTCTCTTGTGTGAGTATGAGACCTGGATCTGTCTTACTTTTTTTTAATAAATTTTTTTAATAATTTTTAATGCATTAAAATTCATGAAATCATGCACAAAATCATTTATAACTTGAAAACTGTTGCATCTAGAGCATTTTGTTAAAATATGTTATTCAGCTACTTTTTTCATAGCTACAATATGGTGAGTAAGTTGGGTGCCTGTCTCAATAGCTAAGTGAGTAATAGCTACTTTTGGGCTTTTCAGTAACTTCCATCATGAGTAGAATCATTTGTAACTTAAAAACTATTGCATTTAGAGAATTTCGTATAAATATGTTATTCAGCTACTTTTGGGTCAGCTATAACATAGTAAAATTTTAGACCTGTAGCTCATGGCATAGCTGAGTAATAGCTACTTTTAGATTATCACTGTTGAGTAAATCGCTTATAACTTCAAAACTATTGCATTTAGAGAATTTCGTATATATATGTTATTCAGCTACTTTTGGGTCAGCTATAACATAGTAAAATTTCAGACCTGTAGCTCATGGCATAGCTGAGTAATAGCTCCTTTTAGGTTATCACTGTTGAGTAAATCGCTTATAACTTGGAAACTATTGCATTTAGAGTATTTTGTTTCAATATGTTATTCACCTATTTTGGGATCAGCTATAACATAGTGAAGTTTCAGATCTGTGGCTCATTGCATAGCTGAGTAATAGCTACTTTGAAGTTCTCACTATTGAGTAAATCAGTTGTAATTGGAAAACTATTGCATTTAGAGAATTTCGTATAAATATGTTATTCAGCTACTTTTGGGTCAGCTATAACATAGTAAAATTTCAGACCTGTAGCTCATGGCATAGCTGAATAATAGCTACTTTTAGGTCATCACTATTGAGTAAATCAGTTGTAACTTGAAAACTATTGCATTTACAGTATTTTGCTTAAATATGTTGTTCACCTACTTTTGGGTCAGCTATAACATAGTAAAATTTCAGACCTGTAGCTCATTGCATAGCTGAGTAATAACTACTTTGAGGTTCTCACTATTGAGTAAATCAGTTGTAATTGCAAAACTATTGCATTTAGACAATTTAGTATAAATATGTTATTCAGCTACTTTTGGGTCAGCTATAACATAGTAAAATTTCAGACCTGTAGCTCATGGCATAGCTGAGTAATAGCTACTTTTAGGTCATCACTATTGAGTAAATCAGTTGTAACTTGAAAACTATTGCATTTACAGTATTTTGCTTAAATATGTTGTTCACCTACTTTTGGGTCAGCTATAACATAGTAAAATTTCAGACCTGTAGCTCATGGCATAGCTGAGTAATAGCTACTTTTAGGTTATCACTGTTGAGTAAATCGCTTATAACTTGGAAATTATTGCATTTAGAGTATTTTGTTTCAATATGTTATTCACCTATTTTGGGGTCAGCTATAACATAGTGAAGTTCCAGACCTGTGACTCATTGCATAGCTGAGTAATAGCTACTTTGAAGTTCTCAATGTTGAGTAAATCACTTGTAATTTGAAAACTATTGCATTTAGAGAATTTAGTATAAATATGTTATTCAGCTACTTTTGGGTCAGCTATAACATAGTAAAATTTCAGACCTGTAGCTCATGGCATAGCTGAGTAATAGCTACTTTTAGGTTATCACTGTTGAGTAAATCACTTATAACTTGAAAACTATTGCATTTACAGTATTTTGTTGCAATATGTTATTCACCTATTTTGGGGTCAGCTATAACATAGTGAAGTTCCAGACCTGTGGCTCATTGCATAGCTGAGTAATAGCTACTTTGAAGTTCTCACTGTTGAGTAAATCAGTTGTAATTGGAAAACTATTGCCTTTACAGAAATTTGTGCAAATATGTTATTCAGCTACTTTTGGGTCAGCTATAACATAGTGAAATTACAGACCTGTAGCTCATGGCACAACTGAGCAATAGCTATTCTCAGGCACTGACTGTTGAGTAAATCAGCTATAACTTGAAAAATATTGCATTTGGAGTATTTTGTTAAAATATATTGTTCACCTACTTTTGGGTTAGCTATAACATAGTGAAATTACAGACCTATAGCTCATGGCATAGCGGAGCAATAGCTATTTTCAGGTTCTCACTATTGAGTAAATCAGTTGTAACTTGAAAACTATTGCATTTACAGTATTTTGCTTAAATATGTTGTTCACCTACTTTTAAGTCAGCTATAACAGAGCAAAAATTCAGACATGTAGCTCATTGCATAGCTGAGTAATAGTTACTTTGAGGTTCTCACTCTTGAGTAAATCAGTTATAACTTGAAAATTATTACATTTAGAGTATTTTGTTAAATATGTTATTCACAGACGTTTTGGTCAGCTATAACATAGTGAAATTTCAGACCTCTATGTCATGGCATAGCTGAGCAATAGCTTCTTTCAGGTTCTCACTGTTGAATAAATCATTGTATCCAACCTGTAGGAAATCATGGGCTGGGAATCTGTTAATATGGTCCGATTTGACCTTGGAACCCTCCTTCAAGGTCAAATGAGGATAGCCAAACATAAAAGTGCTTATAACTCGCTTATTATTGGTCCTAGAGGTTGGAATGAAAACCAACCTATAGAAAATCATGAGCTGGGAATTTTTTGGTGTGGTCGGATTTCACCTTGGACCCCTCCTTCAAGGTCAAATGAGGATAGCCAAACTTAAAAGTGCTTATAACTCACTTATTATTGGTCCTAGAGGTTTCGAATGGAAAACCAACCTATAGAAAATCATGGGCTGGGAATCTTTTGGTGTGGTCGGATTTGACCTTAGACCCCTCCTTCCAGGTCAAACGAAGATAGCCAAACTTAAAGTGCTTATAACTCGCGTATTATTGGTCTTGCAGGTTTGGGATGGTAAACCAACATATAGGAAATCATGGGCTGGGATTCTTTTGGTGTGGTCAGATTTGACCTGGGACCCCTCCTTCAAGGTCAATTGAGGATAGCCAAGCTTACAATTGCTTAGAACTCGCTTATTATTAGTCCTAAGTTTGGGATGGTAAACAAGCTCCTTCAAGGTCAATTGAGGATAGCCAAACTTACAATTGCTTAGAACTCGCTTATTATTGGTCCTAAGTTTGGGATGGTAAACAAGCTACAGGAAACCATGGGCTGGGAATTTTTTTGTGTGGTCGGATTTGACCTTGGACCCCCTCCTTCAAGGTCAAACAAGGATAGCCAAACTTAAAAAGTGCCTATGACTCACTTATTATTGGTCGGAGAGGTTTGGGATGGTAAACCATCCTAAATTCTTTGGCTGGGAATCTTTTGGTATGGTCAGATTTGACCTTTGGACCCCTTCTTCATGGTCGAACGAGGATATTGCATTTATAGTATTTCTTTAAATATTTTTAACCTACTTTTTACACTTAAACAATTACCTTGTTACTTTATTTCAGAATACCATTTGCAGGGCACAACTTTTTTGTCCTTTTCTTCTGTCAGCTTTGGAATATCTTTCGAACATGCTGTTCAGTTACCATTTACTGTATTTCTGTACAGCCCTTTCCCTGATAATTATGCTTTCCTCTCATTATCACCATCACAAATCAAAAATATTCAGTCAGCTGACACAGTGCCCGTTCACGGGCACTCTCCTCTTGTTTATTGGTCCTAGAGGTTTGCAATGTGAAACCACTCTACAGTAAATCATGGAATAAGAATCTTCTGATGTGGTCATATAATCATATTTGACCTTGAGCCCCTTCTTCAAGGTTAAACGAGGACAGCCAACATAAAAGTGCTTATAACTCGCTTATTATTGGTCCTAGAAACCAATGTGAAACCAACTCATAGGAAATCATGGGCTGGGAATCTTCTGATGTGTTCAGATTTTACTTTGGCCCCTCCTTCAAGGTCAGACGAGGATAGTCAAACTTAAAAGTAGGTGAAACCAACCTATAGAAAATCATGGGCTAGGAATCTTCAGCCTCAGTCTTTTTTATTATTGCTTCAGCAGGGATACACCGCAGGCTCGCAATAAAGTGAGCAGCATAATTCTGGTATAATATCTGAATTCCATATACCCAGCCTATCATAAGACCAAGCTGATAATGAACCCAAGGGCTTGTTAACACTTATCACTGTCAAGAATGGTGGAATTGTATTAGTTTCCAATTAAATTCATTTTGCATTACAATCAGATGACAAGAGTGAACAAGATAGGTCATATGAACACAAAGATATATCAAGCACCCGCTCTGTAAGGCTCGCATGGGTGCTGTTGGGAGGAAAATCTCACATACTAGTACAACAATTTTCAGGCCTATTTGAAACCTGGCCCAGTCGATGATAACTCTCAAGAGAGGTCATAAGACCAGCAAGAGTGGTCAGGAGGGAACGTCACGACAGTGAAACTGGGGTTTTGACTTATTTAAGGTTTTATTATAACTTTTCTCAATCACAATAGTAGACATAAATTCCTTGGGGTTTTCTCACTGTTGCTAAGGTGATCACATGGCATCACCAATCATTTGTAAGCAGAGGTAAAATACAGCTTTAATGTGTTTTACTTGTTTTGGTAATATTTGTGTAGATTTTAATATATATTTAACTTCAATTTGAGTCTGAGTACATATAGGGGTTTGCTCTTTTTAAATGTCAGTATCAGTTTGTGTTTGTAAAACCTAAAAGTTGAGTACCATAATAATTAACTGTTTCACCCTTATTAACTTTGTTTTCAGGAATATCACTGAGAACTAGGGTTCCATATTGTCTACATACGGACGTTTCAGAGCGAAACCTCAGACATTTTCATACCGAGGTTGATCTTAGAACTGCAGTACAGGGTCCTACGTAAGTTAGAAGTATTTTTCTATCAATACAGGGCATGTTATCTATGTCACATTGTGGTTAGGATGGGTCTGGGGTCCAGTCTTTGAATAAGGCATGGAAATCGTACCATTGGACAAGGTACTTTACACACATTTCCCTGTTTGAGCAGTACAAATGGCAATCATCCCTAGTTGTGAAGGTAAACTGGTGACAGATCCTGTAAAGGGGAGTAAAAAATACTTTGAGTCACTTCATGCCCCTACAAAAGAAGAATGGAAATAAGCACCGGCCACATACTGGGCCACTGGTCTCAAAGAATGATTTTGCCTTTTTATAGGGCTCCTCAGTAAGTTTTGTGTGCCATTTAATCAATAATTTTCAGAGCATTTTGTTATTGACAAATTATCTGCTCACATTCATGACCTTTTGGTATAAAATTTAACTGGTTTAAACTTGCATACTCATTTAATATGTCAAAAATAAGGTCAAGTGCAACTATAATTTTAGGAGGTTTTCATCCTGGGATAAAAATCCCCATAAGTTACAGTTTCTTGTATTTTAGGTCATATGTTTAATCATGAAGTCCTGTACAAGTGATTTTGAGAGCAGTATCACTACTTCGATATGTGTTTAAATTATGTGCTATTTACCATATCAGTGTTAACATGTTTATACTTTGGCATCATATTTGATAAAGGAATGGGGGGATTGTAAATTCTCTTTGACCTTTTAACTTTGTTTTTAAGTTCTTTAATTATCACACTAGCATTATTTCAGGCTTTCTTTTTATATTCTTTTCTTTTTATCATCGACAGACCGCAGGTTGATATGTACATTAAGAAGGTTGAACAAGAGAGAAAAGAGAAAGCAAAAGGCCAACAAGCAGATAATCGCAGTTTTCTCCAGAAATATGTAAGTTATTGAATTATTTTTCAATAATTAAGTGGCCCGTCAGGGACGCTTATTTGTTTTCACCGAAGTTCGACTGATCACTGCCGCCGGATTATAGTCTCCCTTGAATAACTTCTTGGGCTTTCAAATTTTTCTTTCTTTCTTATCTTTAAAACTATAGGGGCGGAAAAATTTTTGGGATACTTTGCGCAGATCTTAAGCTTTACTTAAGGTAACCTTAAGCATTTTTTCAAAAACACCCCGTCATCGCCCCTGTGCTATAAAATTTATTCATTTTAGACCAAATTTCGAAGGTTGGAAAGGATGTTCTCATCAATCAGACCATAGATGCCTGAATGGGAGGGGTTTTATTTTCGTAAATTGTTTAAAAATGGGTACTTGCCCTGTATCTCAAAAACGGTCAGGATTTCGGCGTTTTGTTGGAATAACTTATTCAGCTACTTTTTGATAATCGTTCACAAGCTGAAGTTTTAGCCCTGTATCTGCAATCTTAAAGTCACCTTAATGTTTAAAAAGGGGGTTTTAGCCCTCCAGTTCACTTAGTTTTTCACTTTTTTCAACCAAACTTGGCACATATATTAAGATTTGCCAAAGGAATATCGTGACTTTATGGTGACCTTAAACTCAAAATGTTACTGGACCTATGGCCTGCTTAAAGACATCGAATTGGAATAAAATCCTCTGGCTCCTTTCTTTTTCCCTTTTTTATATCTAATTTATCACTGGTATTAAAATAGATAAAAATAATACTTATGGTCACCTTAAACTCTCTATATGAATGGAGTGGTAGCCACCTTAAAGTGAAATAAGGGGGTTTTCAGCCTCCATCTATCTTATTGTTCAACCGACCTCGGTTAAACTACTGCCTAAACCTGCCAAATTTGAAAAGAATCCGCCTAACGGTTACAGAGTTATAAGGAAAACAAAATGCGGAGCCGGCAGAGCCGGCGGAGCCTGAAGCTCTCCCATACACAAAAAGCACAAAGCTCTTTTTCCCTTTTTTTATATCTAATTTATCACTGGTATTAAAATAGATAAAAATAATACTTATGGTCACCTTAAACTCTCTATATGAATGGAGTGGTAGCCACCTTAAAGTGAAATAAGGGGGTTTTCAGCCTCCATCTATCTTATTGTTCAACCGACCTCGGTTAAACTTCGCACACCTATAAAGGATGGCAAAAGGGACATTCTTATTTTCTGTCCACCTTGAAGTCCACCTATAGCCATCTTACAATAAAAAATGGGTTTTCAGCCCCCAACTTACTGTTCAACTAACATTAGTTAAACTTGACATATTGATTAGGCTTACTCACAGCAAGGTTTCTTTAGAATTAAGCGTCCCTTGCGGGACGCTTGTTTGTGTATGGGAGAGCTTCAGGCTCCGCCGGCTCTGCCGGCTCCGCATTTTGTTTTCCTTATAACTCTGTAACCGTTAGGCGGATTCTTTTCAAATTTGGCAGGTTTAGGCAGTAGCCTTGGGGAATTTTTATGTCAGCTGACTTATCAGTCAGCTGACATTATGTCATCACTCTGCGGCGTGGGCGTGCGGACGCGTACGCGTGAACAACTTCTTCTCCAAAACTACAAGGCCTAGAGACATGCTGTTTTTTTTAAAAGATACCTTATCTATCGAGGATGAAAAATTGTTCAAGGCATGCAAATCTGTCTGTTCGTCTGTTTGCTAGAGACATTACAAGGGGGGTACCCCCACCAAAAGTGTGAAAATTTCAACTTTTTATCACAATTTTCTCAGTGACTATTGTAGGGATTTCTCTCATATCTTGCATATATGTACTAGGCCAGAGGTAGATTCTCTTGTGTGAGTATGAGACCTGGATCTGTCTTACTTTTTTTTAAATAAATTTTTTTAATAATTTTTAATGCATTAAAATTCATGAAATCATGCACTAAATCACTTATAACTTCAAAAGTGTTGCATTTACAGCATTTTGTGAAAATATGTTGTTCAGCTACTTTTTTCATAGCTACAATATGGTGAGTAAGTTGGGTGTCTGTCTCAATAGCTAAGTGAGTAATAGCTACTTTTGGGCTTTTCAGTAACTTCCATTATGAGTAAAATCACTTGTAACTTAAAACTATTGCATTTAGAGAATTCCGTATAAATATGTTATTCAGCTACTTTTGGGCCAGCTATAACATAGTGAATTTTCAGACCTGTAGCTCATGGCATAGCTGAGTAATAGCTACTTTTAGGTTATCACTGTTGAGTAAATCGCTTATAACTTGAAAACTATTGCATTTAGAGAATTTCGTATAAATATGTTATTCAGCTACTTTTGGGTCAGCTATAACATAGTAAAATTTCAGACCTGTAGCTCATGGTATAGCTGAGTAATAGCTTCTTTTAGGTTATCACTGTTGAGTAAATCACTTATAACTTGAAAAGTGTTGCATTTAGAGCATTTTGTTAAAATATGTTATTCAGCTACTTTTTTCATAGCTACAATATGGTAAGTTGGGTGTCTGTCTCAATAGCTAAGTGAGTAATAGCTACTTTTGGGCTTTTCAGTAACTTCCATCATAAGTAAAATCACTTGTAACTTAAAAACTATTGCATTTAGAGAATTTCGTATAAATATGTTATTCAGCTACTTTTGGGTCAGCTATAACATAGTAAAATTTCAGACCTGTAGCTCATGGCATAGCTGAGTAATAGCTTCTTTTAGGTTATCACTGTTGAGTAAATCACTTATAACTTGAAAAGTGTTGCATTTAGAGCATTTTGTTAAAATATGTTATTCAGCTACTTTTTTCATAGCTACAATATGGTGAGTAAGTTGGGTGTCTGTCTCAATAGCTAAGTGAGTAATAGCTACTTTTGGCCTTTTCAGTAACTTCCATCATAAGTAAAATCACTTGTAACTTAAAAACTATTGCATTTAGAGAATTTCGTATAAATATGTTATTCAGCTACTTTTGGGCCAGCTATAACATAGTGAAATTTCAGACCTGTAGCTCATGGCATAGCTGAGTAATAGCTACTTTTAGGTTATCACTGTTGAGTAAATCGCTTATAACTTGAAAACTATTGCATTTAGAGAATTTCGTATAAATATGTTATTCAGCTACTTTTGGGTCAGCTATAACATAGTAAAATTTCAGACCTGTAGCTCATGGTATAGCTGAGTAATAGCTTCTTTTAGGTTATCACTGTTGAGTAAATCACTTATAACTTGAAAAGTGTTGCATTTAGAGCATTTTGTTAAAATATGTTATTCAGCTACTTTTTTCATAGCTACAATATGGTAAGTTGGGTGTCTGTCTCAATAGCTAAGTGAGTAATAGCTACTTTTGGGCTTTTCAGTAACTTCCATCATAAGTAAAATCACTTGTAACTTAAAAACTATTGCATTTAGAGAATTTCGTATAAATATGTTATTCAGCTACTTTTGGGCCAGCTATAACATAGTAAAATTTCAGACCTCTAGCTCATGGCATAGCCGAGTAATAGCTACTTTTAGGTTATCACTGTTGAGTAAATCGCTTATAACTTGAAAACTATTGCATTTAGAGAATTTCGTATAAATATGTTATTCAGCTACTTTTGGGTCAGCTATAACATAGTAAAATTTCAGACCTGTAGCTCATGGCATAGCTGAATAATAGCTTCTTTTAGGTTATCACTGTTGAGTAAATCACTTATAACTTGAAAAGTGTTGCATTTAGAGCATTTTGTTAAAATATGTTATTCAGCTACTTTTTTCATAGCTACAATATGGTGAGTAAGTTGGGTGTCTGTCTCAATAGCTAAGTGAGTAATAGCTACTTTTGGCCTTTTCAGTAACTTCCATCATAAGTAAAATCACTTGTAACTTAAAAACTATTGCATTTAGAGAATTTCGTATAAATATGTTATTCAGCTACTTTTGGGCCAGCTATAACATAGTAAAATTTCAGACCTGTAGCTCATGGCATAGCTGAGTAATAGCTACTTTTAGGTTATCACTGTTGAGTAAATCACTTATAACTTGAAAACTATTGCATTTAGAGTATTTTGTTTCAATATGTTATTCACCTATTTTGGGGTCAGCTATAACATAGTGAAGTTTCAGACCTGTGGCTCATTTCATAGCTGAGTAATAGCTACTTTGAAGTTCTCACTGTTGAGTAAATCAGTTATAATTGGAAAACTATTGCATTTACAGAAATTTGTGCAAATATGTTATTCAGCTACTTTTGGGTCAGCTATAACATAGTGAAATTATAGACCTATAGCTCATGGCACAACTGAGCAATAGCTATTCTCAGGTACTGACTGTTGAGTAAATCAGCTATAACTTGAAAAATATTGCATTTGGAGTATTTTGTTAAAATATATTGTTCACCTACTTTTGGGTCAGCTATAACATAGTGAAATTACAGACCTATAGCTCATGGCATAGCGGAGCAATAGCTATTTTCAGGTTCTCACTATTGAGTAAATCAGTTGTAGCTTGAAAACTATTGCATTTACAGTAGTTTGCTTAAATATGTTGTTCACCTACTTTTGGGTTAGCTATAACATTGTAAAATTTCAGACATGTAGCTCATTGCATAGCTGAATAATAGTTCCTTTGAGGTTCTCACTGTTGAGTAAATCAGTTGTAACTTGAAAACTATTACATTTAGAGTAATTTGTTAAATATGTTATTCACAGAATTTTTGGTCAGCTATAACATAGTGAAATTGCAGACCTCTATGTCATGGCATAGCTGAGCAATAGCTACTTTCAGGTTCTCACTGTTGAGTAAATCATTGTATCCACTGGATAGCCGCAGTGTGTAGAGAGAGATTTCACCATTACTGCTCTGATGAAAAAAAATATTATAGCTAGCTTTCTTAAGTTTGCAGTATATATTAATAACCATAAAATGTTGTCTGGGAATATTTTTGGCCTCATTTTGAGAAACAAGATGGCCGCCACAGGTGTTTTTTGTCAGTCATGAAAAGTGCTTATATCTCCCTTATTATTGATCCTAGAGGTTTGGGATGATAAACCAACCTGTAGGAAATCATGGGGTGGGAATCTTTTGGTGTGGTCAGATTTGACCTTCAATGACCCCTCCTTCAAGGTCAAACAAGGATAGCCAAACTTAAAAGTGCTTATAACTCGCTTATTATTGGTCCCAGAGGTTTGGGATGGTAAACAGACAGGAAATCATGGGCTGTGAATCTGTTGATATGGTCCGATTTGACCTTGGAACCCTCCTTCAAGGTCAAATGAGGATAGCGAAAATTGAAAGTGCCTACAACTCGCTTATTATTGGTGACAGAGATTTGGGATGGTAAACCATCCCATAGGAAATCATTGGCTCGGAATCTTTTGGTATGGTCAGATTTGACCTTTGGACCCCTCCTTCAAGGTCAAATGAGGACAGCCAAGCTTAAAAGTGCTTATAACTCATTTATAATTGGTCCTAGAGGTTTGGAATGGTAAACCATAGGAAATCATGGGCTGGGAATGTATTTGTGTGGTTAGATTTGACCTTGGACCCCTTCTTCAAGGTCGAACGAGGATATTGCATTTGTAGTATTTCTTTAAATATGTTTTAACCTATTTTTTACACTTAAACAATTACCTTGTTATTTTCCTTCATAATACCATTTACAGGGCACAACTTTTTTATCCTTTTCTTCTGTCAGCTTCGGAATTTCTTTCGAACTTGCTGTTCAGTTACCATTTACTGTATTTCTGTACAGCCCTTTTCCTGATAATTATTCTGTCCTCTAATCACCTTCACAAATCAAAAACACTCAGTCAGCTGACACAGTGCCCGTTCACGGGCACTCTCCTCTTGTTTTGAATATGCTGCAGTGACATTTCAACCAGAGAGGTCACATGACCAAAAATGTCTTTTTTCGATGGGGAAGCTTGTCCGGATGATAACTTGAAAGGAATTTTATCAATTCACCTGAAACTTGGCAAATACATTCATTCTATTAAAATCTGGAAATCATTAGATTTTGGCATTGATTGGTCAAGAAATGGCCGAGTAATTAATGATTAATTAATCATTACGAATTTTCCAAATAAGGAAAACACAAAAATGCTTATATCTCGAAAACCGTGCTAGATAGAGCGATTTCGACGAAATTTTTGACGCGCAGGATATCTCTGCGGAGTACTTTTCCCAATTTTCAAAAAATTTTTGTCTCGCCAAAAATGGCGGCCATTTTGAATTTTCGCAAAAATTGCAAAACACAAAAATACTTATATCTCGAAAACCGTGCTAGATAGAGCGATTTCGACGAAATTTTTGACCCGTAGGGTATCTCTGCAGAGTAGTTATCCCAATTTTGAAAAAATTTGTGTCTCACCAAAAATGGCGGCCATTTTGAATTTTCGAATTTTTCGCAAAAATTGCAAAACATAAAAATGCTTATATCTCGAAAACCCTGCTAGATAGAGCGATTTCGACGAAATTTTTGACCCGCAGGGTATCTCTGCAGAGTAGCCATGCCAATTTTCAAACAAAAAATTTCTCGCAAAAAATGGCGGCCATTTTGAATTTTCGAATTTTTCGCAAAATTGCAAAACATAAAAATACTTCCATCTCGAAAACCGTGCTAGATAGAGCGATTTCGACGAAATTTTTGACCCACAGGGTATCTATGCAGAGTAGCCATGCCAATTTTCAAAAAAATTTTATCTTGCCAAAAATGGCGGCCATTTTGAATTTTCGAATTTTTGCGCAAAAATTGCAAAACACAAAAATGCTAATATTTCGAAAACCGTGCTACATAGAGCGATTTCAACGAAATTTTTTATCTTCAGGGTATCTCTGCAGAGCAGCTATCCCAAAGAGCTTTCACTTGGTGAAGTTTCAGACCCATAGCTAATTGCTCACCTACTCAAAAAGAGTAAATGCGAATTACCTCTAAAAGTATTGCAGATGGCCAATTTTTCTCAAATAACTCATTCACCTACTTTTGGAAGAGCTTTCACATGGTGAAGTTTCAGACCCATAGCCAATTACTCACCTACTCAAAATGAGTAAATACAAATTATCTCTAAAAGTATTGCAGATAGCCAATTTTTCTCAAATAACTCATTCACCTACTTTTGGGACAGCTTTCACATGGTGAAGTTTCAGACCCATAGCTAATTATTTACCTACTCAAAATGAGTAAATGCTAATTATCTGTAAAAGTATTGCGGATACCCAATTTTTATCAAATAACTCATTCATCTACTTGTGGGAGAGCTTTCACATGGTAAAGTTTCAGACCCATAGCTAATTACTCACCTACTCAAAATGAGTAAATGCGAATTATCTCTAAAAGTATTGCAGATAGCCAATTTTTCTCAAATAACTCATTCACCTACTTTTGGGAGAGCTTTCACTCTGTGAAGTTTCAGACCCATAGCTAATTACTCACCTACTCAAAATGAGTAAATGCGAATTATCTCTAAAAGTATTGCAGATAGCCAATTTTTCTCAAATAACTCATTCACCTACTTTTGGGAGAGCTTTCACTTGGTGAAGTTTCAGACCCCTAGCTAATTACTCACCTACTCAAAATGAGTAAATGCGAATTATCTCTAAAAGTATTGCAGATAGCCAATTTTTCTCAAATTAATCATTCACCTACTTTTCGGAGAGCTTTCACTTGGTGAAGTTTCAGACCCATAGCTAATTACTCACCTACTCAAAATGAGTAAATGCGAATTATCTCTAAAAGTATTGCAGATAGCCAATTTTTTTCAAATAACTCATTCACCTACTTTTGGGAGAGCTTTCACTCTGTGAAGTTTCAGACCCATAGCTAATTACTCACCTACTCAAAATGAGTAAATGCGAATTATCTCTAAAAGTATTGCAGATAGCCAATTTTTCTCAAATAACTCATTCACCTACTTTTGGCAGAGCTTTCACTTGGTGAAGTTTCAGACCCATAGCTAATTACTCGCCTACTGAAAATGAGTAAATGTGAATTATCTCTAAAAGTATTGCAGATAGCCAATTTTTCTCAAATAACTCATTCACCTACTTTTGGGAGAGCTTTCACTTGGTGAAGTTTCAGACCCATAGCTAATTACTCACCTACTCAAAATGAGTAAATGCGAATTATCTCTAAAAGTATTGCAGATAGACAATTTTTCTCAAATAACTCATTCACCTACTTTTGGGACAGCTTTCACTCTGTGAAGTTTCAGACCCATAGCTGATTACTCACCTACTCAAAATGAGTAAATGCGAATTATCTCTAAAAGTATTGCAGATAGCCAATTTTTCTCAAATTAATCATTCACCTACTTTTGGGAGAGCTTTCACTTGGTGAAGTTTCAGACCCATAGCTAATTACTCACCTACTCAAAATGAGTAAATGCGAATTATCTCTAAAAGTATTGCAGATAGCCAATTTTTCTCAAATAAATCATTCACCTACTTTTGGGAGAGCTTTCACTTGGTGAAGTTTCAGACCCATAGCTAATTACTCACCTACTCAAAATGAGTAAATGCGAATTATCTCTAAAAGTATTGCAGATAGCCAATTTTTCTCAAATAACTCATTCACCTACTTTTGGGAGAGCTTTCACTTGGTGAAGTTTCAGACCCATAGCTAATTACTCACCTACTCAAAATGAGTAAATGCAAATTATCTTTAAAAGTATTGCAGATAGCCAATTTTTCTCAAATTAATCATTCACCTACTTTTGGGAGAGCTTTCACTTTGTGAAGTTTCAGACCCATAGCTAATTACTCGTCTACTCAAAATGAGTAAATGCTTATTATCTCTAAAAGTATTGCAGATAGCCCATTTTTCTCAAATAACTCATTCACCTACTTTTGGGAGAGCTTTCACTTGGTGAAGTTTCAGACCCATAGCTAATTACTCACCTACTCAAAATGAGTAAATGCGAATTATCTCTAAAAGTATTACAGATAGCCAATTTTTCTCAAATAAATCATTCACCTACTTTTGGCAGAGCTTTCACTTGGTGAAGTTTCAGACCCATAGCTAATTATTCACCTACTCAAAATGAGTAAATGTAAATTATCTCTAAAAGTATTGCAGATAGCCAATTTTTCTCAAATAACTCATTCACCTACTTTTGGGAGAGCTTTCATTCTGTGAAGTTTCAGACCCATAGCTATTTATTCACCTACTCAAAATGAGTAAATGCTAATTATCTCTAAAAGTATTGCGGATACCCAATTTTTATCAAATACTCATTCATCTACTTGTGGGAGAGCTTTCACATGGTGAAGTTTCAGACCCATAGCTAATTACTCACCTACTCAAAATGAGTAAATGCGAATTATCTCTAAAAGTATTGCAGATAGCCAATTTTTCTCAAATAACTCATTCACCTACTTTTGGGAGAGCTTTCACTTGGTGAAGTTTCAGACCCATAGATAATTATTCACCTACTCAAAATGAGTAAATGTGAATTATCTCTTAATAGTATTGCAGATAGCCAATTTTTCTCAAATAACTCATTCACCTACTTTTGGAAGACCTTTCACACACGAAAATGAAAAATTGTGAATATCTCGGAAAAGCTATTTCTTCTGCTTTAATGCTCGGCGGGAGATACACACCACGGCAGTGGTCTTGACAAAATTTTTTGTCTCCCCAAAAATGGTGGCCATTTTGAATTTTCAAAGTTTTTGCAAAACACAAAAATGCTTATATCTCGAAAACCGTACTATATGGAGCGAACTCAACAAAATTTTGGACCTGCTGGGTATCTCTGCAGAGTAGCTATGCCAATTTTCAAAATATTTTTGTCTCGCCAAATATAGCGGACATTTTTAATTTTTTATTTTTTGCAAAACACAAAAATGCTTATATCTTGAAAACCGTGCTAGATAGAGCAGACTGCGCTGACTTTGGTTGCCACAACAGTATAAGGCTAGAAACGAAGCATTTTCTTAATACTTTAGCACTCACCTTTATATCCTTTTCGGGATGCTTTGTTTTTGCTATGCAAAAACATTATCTTTTTTTTTTGCGAGCGATCCTCTAGTTAATTTACCATTCATACAGTTATAAGCATAACCAACATATTGCATATGTTGACATCTTTCATGGATTACTTCGCACTTTTTCATCAGGGCCGCTTCATTTTTGTCAGCAAAAAACTTTTTCTAGTTAACCTTGTGTGTGCCTTTAGTAATGGCTTGTGTTAGGTAGCAAAAAAGCAGGCAAGTACCATCAATTGTTTGAAAAATTCAAAGGAATTTAAACAGCAGCATCATTTTAACCAAGGATAAAAAATGCCAACAGCATTATCACCAGAACGTTGTTGATAAATTGTGAAATAGTATCTGCCAAATGAAAAATATGTTTCATTGTATATTTATATGCAAAGCCTGCATAAATAAAAGTTTTTGAGCTTGAATGTTTGTTTCAAGATGTAGATTTCGATCTCCAATCCAATACAATCTTGGTCTTAGACTGGTTGGCTATTCACAAAATAGTCGAGACTAAATAGTCTCACAGTTGGGCCACAAACTTCAAACAGGAATATTGTTATCTTAATTTTGTTGAAATGTCTTTCACCACTGTTTCACATTAGTTTATGAATTATCATAAGATCAAGCATATTTTAAATTTTTGGACCTGGTGTAATTGTTCCTATCAAAATTGGGCAGAAAATCTAAGTTACCAATTAAACTTGCAAATTTTAATTAGTAAATTAAATTTTTATTAGTTAATACCTTACCTAACAGACTATAGCTATTGTCCGGCGCCAGCTGGTCCTGCCAAACGCCAGAAAAAGACGTCCTGAGTTTCACCTCCTGCCGGACAAGTACACTCCAATCCACTCGCCAGGTGGCCTAGTTCCTGCTTCATTCGCCAGAGGGACGTGACGTCATAGCATCTTTTTCGTCCTAATTTAGATTAATAGAAGCTGAAAAGCGGGGAAGGCCGGGTGGGAATCTCTCGTCTGTTAGGTAAGGTATTAAGTAATAAAAATTTAATTTACTAATTAAAATTTGCAATTTCATACATCTTACCCAACAGACGATAGCTAGAATAACTACCCAGTGGAAGGAGGGCAGCTTCCTCAGGACTAGAAGGAACTCTATAAATAGGCACGTAATCTCTGGCCTGGTCAACAAGGAAGCCAAAACTGCTCCTAAGGTTCCACCACCACCACCACCACCCCCCCCCACCCCCCCCCCCCCACCCCCCCCCCCCCACCCCCCGTTTTCTTTCTGCTCTGAGAGGAGGAAGAGTTCAGTCCTAGAGATTCCATTTTCCCTTTAGAGTGGAATAACAGTCTTATACTCTGCACCTCGGGCACTTAAGTGAAAAACTTTAAAAGAAAATGTTTTAACTATTATGTACACTATTTTACAGAATAGGAGCCAAGAAGGTTTATTGGTGGATTTGCCGGGCAGCCACCACCGGACCTAAATGAAAAAGCTCCGAATCTGCCCAAGCAACATCTTTAAGGTAGAATTGAGTAAAGGTGTTGTGGGACTTCCAGTGGCATGCAGCTAAAATCTGGTCTAGCGAGATGCCACCCTGAAAGGCTTTGGAAGCCGCGAAGGCTCTAACGTCATGTGCTTTTACCTGGTGAAGGGTTAGAGCCTCCTGATCTGATAGTTCATAACAAAGGATAACTGTCTGCTTAATCCAAGACAAGATTGTAGCAGGAGAGATATCCTTCGTGAAACCTTTTTTGAAGGAGACAAAGACCAGTTCTTTGCCTTGTCTGAGGTCTTGTGTTTTGTCCAGATAGTAGCGTAAAGCTCGAACTGCACAGAGTGACCTATCCTCCTTTAGGGATTTTTCCAGAGTAGGAGCCAGAGCCGGGATGACCACTGGAGCCACCCACTCTGGACCCTCTTTTGCCAAGTGGTTCTTAGCCAAGAAACTTGGCGACGGTTAAAGGGATACTTTTGACCAGTCAGCTTGGTGTCTAATATTTTTGTTCGACCATGCATGTATTTCACTCCTACGCTTTCCAGAACCAAGAGCTAGGAGAAAAACTGTTTTAAAGGTCAGATGTTTTAATGAGGCCTTCCTGAGAGGCTCAAATGGTGGTTTGGTGAGCTGATGCAATACCAAAGAGAGGATCCACAAAGGAATTCCTCGTCGACCCTTAGGTCTATCTCTATGAAAACTGTCCAAAAGGCGAGTTAGGTTTTCATCTTTGCTGACATTTAAGGAGGAATTGCCTAATTTGTCCGCGATGGCTGATCTGTAACCATCAATGGTACTGGGCTGGAGATTCTTCTGGAAAAGATGTAGGAGAAAATCTACTATTTCAATTTGTTTGACAGATGGAGACCTGAAGTCCACCTGACTTGTCTCACACCATCGGACCAAAACGGACCATTTTGCCTCATAGACTGTTCTGGTTGAACTTCTTTGAGGAGCCTCAATTCGTGACGCCACTGGACTAGAGAAACCCTGCTCCTTGATTGCCTCGGCTCTAGGAGCCAGGCGTGAAGGTTTAGGTTGGTCAGATTCCTGTGACGAGCCTTGTTGAATGGCTGTGTCACTAGGTCGGGATGAATGGGTAGGCAAAGAGGAATCTGGGACGACAGTTCCACCAGATCCCAGAACCATGGCATGTTCGGCCAACCCGGGGCTATTAGGATCACTCTCTTGTAAAGATGGTCCGATAGTTTGCTGACCACCTTGCCCAGTAACGACACTGGGGGAAAGGTATACATGTCCAGGTTCTCCCAAGAGACTTAGAGCGTCCACTGCCCACGCATTGGGATCCGGCACTGGAGACACGTATTGGGCTAGTTTGCAATTGTACTTTGTTGCAAACATGTCCACTTGGGGCCGGTGCCAGGTCTGAATCAGAAGGTTGAAAAGGCACTTCTACAATATCTATTGTGAACATTTACTTGAGTGACATAATAACACTTCAATTTTCTTGTTGTTAAGGTTGAAAACCTCCTGATGAAGGGACCATTCTGTCTGAATGATTTGGCCTTGACGAGACAACTTGTCTGCAATCACATTTAGACGACCAGGGATGTGCCTGGCCTTTAGAACAACCTGTCTCAGGTTGCACCATCACAGTAGTCGCCATAGAAGGGCACAACGTGAGCCTGACCTCACACTTCCCTCCTTGTTGATGTATGCCACAACTGTGGTGTTGTCCGTGGCAACTAGAACGACTTTTCCTTGTACTAGGTGCTGGAATCTTTTCAGGGCTAGTAAGACAGAAGTCTTCAGAAGTGTTCAGAAATTCAATGCTCTAAATTCAACCCCTGTCTCAAGACACTTCACTCAACCAAAGCATAGTGTCAAAAATATGGAGTTCAGCATTGTGCAATGGATGGGGTGGGGGTGGACAACAAACCCAGATTCCTCCACTAAACGTAAAAGACAGGAACTATTTTATATCTGGGCCTTCCCCACCCTTCACTCAATGGGCATCAACATATTTGTGCGAGTTTATGCCCTCTTACTGCATCCCTAACCCAGGTGCCTACCTGTTATGTTTACTATTGAATTACCTTGTTTTGATCATTTGTCTCCTGACCTGTATACTATTTCATCTATTCTATATTTCATTGTTCAATACTTTTTCACCAGGCTGTGGGGTATAGTCATCTGTCATATGTTCGAGATCTCGTGATGTCCAACGCAATTTCCACAGGGGGGTGGGGGTAAAAGTATCTGTCATTTTATCTTTTAAACTTGATTCTGTACTAAAATTGGATTTAATGATCCGTCGTCATGGTTTCAAATCCAACTGGTTCCAAGGGCTGTCAAAACTGTTGTCGAAAAAAAACAAAAAAAAACAACAATGACCTTTGCTGTTTTTCAGTGGATGTACATCATTCCTGTGGTGATCTTCATGATGTTTACACAGACAGCAGATCAGGGGCAAGGAGGAGGAGGAGGCAGATGAGAAAAATAAATGAATTTAAATATTAAATAAATTTATTAAAACTAGTTAAAAAAATTTAAGAAGTTAATTGAACCTTATTACATACACATACTGTGAATCACTTTTATCTAGCTTACTCCAATTTTTTAAACTTGAAAGCTCAACAGCTATCAGTCATACATTTTTTGTAGTCCTTAGGCAACAGAGGATTGTTTCAAATCTGGCTGTTATGGTTATCATTTTAAAAAATTGCTTGCTGTAAATCTTTGAGGTGACCTTTGAATCACCTTGGGGTAATATTGCAAGAATCAGATGCACACTATTCTGGGTTATCCCTTACAGATTTTTCTGTTACTAAGAAGGGCTGCTTTGTATGGGTCCCAAGTGTGTTCTTATATACTCAGTGCAGAGGAAGATTATCCATCGAGATATGCTGATTTTACCGATGAAATATTTTCTCAATTAGCCAGTGAGAATCGTCAACACAGCCATGCCATATTGGAATGTGAAGTAGTCCATTTTTGTTACTTTGTGTAGAAAGAGTATTTGTTAATGGTAATAGAAAACTTGAGTACAGAACTACTTGTGGCTGCCATATTTTTAACAGGGGTATCTGTTCAATTGTACCAACAGTAAAATAGTTTTCCAATGGCATGTACTTGATAATTTTCAATGGCACTAAGAATTATTTTTTATATTGGAAATCATTGTTAGTTTAAAAATTGGAAGATAGTTTGAGAGATTGTTCTATTCAGGCTCTAAGTGTTATGTTGTTGATCATTGTAGACTTCTTATAGAAGACATGTTCTTGTACAAGTCTTTAATGTATGTGTAATTATGTTTGCTTCCTTCGATGTCATCATTTGTAACCACTTCCATAATTTTGCAATAAATACCTTTAAAACCCTTGTGTGTTCTTTTATTGAAACATTATTTGCAAACTATAATGTAAAGTCATTGTTCGGTGCTTAAATGTAGTTTTTGTGGCAATGAAACAACTGGAGTATTTCTACTGTCCAGAACAAGATGTCAGCATTTCACATGTGTTACCACACAACTGGTGTTGGTGTGATAAAAAGTATGTTAATGTTTCTTGTTGAAGAGTACAGTCTCCATGACCTGGCCCAAGACTGAACCACAGACCTTCCACTCTGAAGTTGAACCCCTTCAACACAAGGCCAAAGATACCACACACAAATTACAAGGCAATGCAAGTAATAAATTTTTCATGGTTGGCTTATCTATTGGAAAACATGTTTTATGCATCAGTCTTATCAGATAGTACTTTCTATCATATTGAGCACTGTTTCTATTGTGATGGTACAACTTGCAAAAGTATAGACTTATCTGTTTTCCTGTCCTGCTCGAATGGAGACGTTTTAGGAATGGATTCGTTTGTGTGCAAACGTGGCCACAATAAGTACCATGAATTAAGTTCATCACAACTCCATCAGGACAATATCACAAGGAGGAATTTTATTTCATGTTATCAACAAAAGCTAAATGCATAAATCTAAGGAACATTGTCTTGGGTTATTTTTTGTTGTCAGATGCAAGTCGCGTTACTATATTTTCTTGTTATTCACCACAAAAGTGAGTCCATAATGCAATGGAAGCCAATTCATTGAGTTTAAGATAAGTATTTGACTGAAAGCTAGTGTCATGGCGACAATGTGAGTAACACTTACCTCCCACTTCTGGGGTTATGTATTTCAATCTGGACCCCGAGCTGAAGTGGGAGAGTTAGTTAGTGCTTGTCTGTGCCTAATGGTTTTCAATGCAAGTGTTTTACTTCTTTCCTTCATCCCCTCTACTATCCTTTGTGGTGTAACCCATCCAGTGTGTTGAAAGCAATGTTAAGCCTGAAGTATTGATTGAATCAATTTAACTGACAGACTGGAATATACTTTCATAGTTCATTTCACAATGTTTCAACATTTTAATACATTATTTTCAATCAAACCAGTGTAGTCAAACTTACATTGCTTATCTAACCTCTGTAAAAATATAATGCCACCAATTATTTGATATCAATTTTTATCACTAAAATGAATTATTTCAATTCAAAAGTTGCAGACAAACAAAATTTCAACCTTAACTAAAAATTGTTTAAGAATTATTCTTTCGTCACAGTAGTGTACATTTCAGTAATATTTAAAAACCATGGCAAGAAGAATTCAATGAAAAAAAAAAGAAGAAGACAATACGAGCAAACACAAGATGTTCCTTTTTCCATATCTTGTATGCATAGAACAATTAAACTACTGACCATGAAACAAAAATCAATTGTTAAGAAAAGTTCAAGAATTTCCATGTTAAAACAGCATTGTCTGCAGAGACTTTCTCATATTTGCCATTTCCTGGTGTTGCTGAAAATATATATGTATATAAAAAAAGAATGTTATAAAGATGCCAGAGCTGTAAGGAGGGGGCGGGAAGTAATTATTGTAGTATGACTACTTTATTCACGAATTACTGTACTCTTCAATGACTACTTTTTCATGCAATAAAAGAAACATTTGGTGTCGATTACAAATTGAGCCATTTTTGCGTCAATGTTATGGGCACAGCCTGACCGCGCTTTCTCATTTTCCCACCAGAAGTATTAGTCTTGAACTACCAACAAAGTACATGCTCAGAAACTTTGTTTTAGAAAAATACCTTTACACCAATTTTACGAATAAAGATTTTTCAACACTTTCTGCAATATCAAATGTCTGATCTATGCTACCCATCCACAAGTATAGTATCACACAAATGTTCCTGCACTTCTGTAGATTTATGGTTTTTTTCTCTCCAATATTTCAAGTTTTCATTCCATTGTTGCTGTTGATAAGCAAGATGTAGGTCATAAGTTATCATCACCTATTTACCAAAACATGACAGTTCTGCTCAACAAAATTGCTGTAACAGGCTGCAAATGCACAAAAATATGTTACAAAAGCCCATAAATTTTTTAGTTTTCTGGTTTGTTTCTGCTATTTTAAGTTTTCCTTCAATTCTGTGGGTTTACAAGGGAGGTGGCAGTTGTAAAATCTCATCATTGTAAAATGCTCTCAATACTGAGACACTGGCTACTGACCTATTCCTAAATTTAACCTGTGATTTAGAATTCCTGTTTAGATACAAGTATTTCAGTTTGCTCTCCCATGTGATAGAGCGTGATAAGGTTCAACAGCTACATTTTACTACACTAAACTTACACTGTCCATGAGAATCTTTTTCTGTAGTAGTGACATTTCTTTCTTCAGTTCAGACTGGACTGAGGTCTGCTGATCTACGTGACACTTTTCCAGTTCTTCAATACCCTGAAAAAGTCAAAATACAAACTCATGTTTTGTTTAGTTGAAAATACCAATTATTTGCAGCAAATTACAACTTGCTGAATTAACTGGTACTCCACAAAGGAAACAGAAATGAATACCATGTAGAAAGAGAATTTTTCTGCTGTCTTGTAGGGAAAAGTTAATGTAAATAGAAATATCACGGGACTTGTAATCAAAATGGTGTCTGATAAAAAACTGAAATATCTTTGAAACACACAATATTGCAAATTTAATAAGTAAATTAAATTTTTATAAGTTAATACCCTATCCAATGGACAATTTGCTAAACCGGGTGGCGCAGACCGGCCCGCCAAACGTCAGAAAAAGACGCCCTGTGTTTCCACCGGCTGGCCGGTCCGTAGTACTGTGCACTCCCCAGATGGTGCCTCGTACCTCCTTCCTGTCTAGACAAACTGACGTCAGCATCTTTTTCGTTGTCTAAACCTCTTACACCCGTAGTAAGCTGATAGCGGGGTCAGTGGGAGGGTCTTGTGTGTCCATTGGATAGGGAATTAACTTATAAAAATTTAATTTACTTATTAAATTTGCAATTTTATTGCGTTAATACACCCTATCCAATGGACAATTTGCTGAATAACTACCGCTTGGTCGGCGGGTAAGTTACTAGGGACTTATGTGAACTCACAAATGATAATAAATTTTAACCTACGGTCTAGGCAGACTTTGTCAGGAGACCTATAGGCCCAGGCCTGGGTTGACCTTAAGGTCAGGAAACCCTATAAGGCCTTGGTCGGTTGCCAACAGCTGGTTACCCGGGGCTATACCGACGTCGCCCCCCCCCCCCCCCCCTTTTTAACAGACCTGCTCTGAGGTAGGGGGAAGAGAGGGATGAGTTCAGTCCCAGAATGTCAATAAACCTCACATTTTTACTATGTACATTTAGAAAATGTTTATACTATGTACATATACACAAATCTCCTCAATCTAAGGGCCACCTGTGGATCTGCTGAGCAGCCACTACCGAGCCCAATTGATAAAGCTCTGAGTCAGCCCAAGCCACACCCCTCAGATAGAACTGTGTGAGGGTATTATGTGACTTCAGTGGCAGGCTGACAAGATTGGATCTAAGGAGACTCCCGACTGGAAGACCTTAGGAGCAGCAAAGGCCCTGACATCATGGGTTTTAGCCTGATGTAAAGAGTGGGCCTCCTGGTCAGAGAGCTCATAACATAGGATCACAGTCTGCTTGATCTAAGAGGAGATAGAGGCAGATGTCTTGTCGGAACCTTTCTTAAAGGAGATAAAACAACCACCTCCTTATTCTACTTGAGGTCTGAGGTCCTGTCCAAATAGTAGCGCAATGCTCTAACCGGAAAAAAGGGGACCAGTCAGACTTGAGGGATCTATCCAGAGAAGGGGGGCCAGGGTTGGTATAACCACTGAGGCCACACTGTCTGGACCCTCCTGACCTGCTGATTCTTGGATAGAAAGCTGGGTAATGGATACAGGGACACCGTTGACCAATTGGATTCATGGATTGGTGTCTAATATTTTGTTTTGTCAAGCATGAATCTCACTTCTGCGTTTGCCCGACCAAGGGCCAAGAAGAATACCATCTTGAAGGTCAAAAGCTTCAAGGAGGTCTCCTTGATTGGTTCAAACGGAGCCTTATTCAGTTGGTGCAAAACCAGTGAGAGGTTCCAGGAGGGTATGCCCCTCCTGCCTTTGGGTCTGTCTCTGTGGAAACAATCCAGGAGACGAGCCAGATTTTTGTCCTTGCTGATGTTGAAGGGGGAATTTCCCAGTTTATCAGCAATGGCTGAACTGTAACCATCAATGGTGCTGGGCTGTATCTTCCTGTCCTTATAAGGTACATAAGGAAGTCAGCAACTGACTTTACAGGGGTACCCTGAGGTCCACCTGATTAGTGACGCACCACTTGTAACAATGGTCCACTTGCCTCATAGACGGATCTGGTTGATCCCTTTTGAGGAGCCTCAATTCTTGCTGCCACCGCCTCAGCGAAGCCCTGCTCCTCGAATGCTGAGGCTCCAGGAGCCGAGCATCGAGATTAAGATTTGTCAGATTTCTGTGAGGGATCTGATTGAATGGTTGGATCAACAGGTTGGGCAGATTGGGCAGGCTCAGTGGAATTTGGCTGGACATGGCCACTGGATCCCAAAACCAAGGCATGATGGGCCACCCCGGAGCAATCAGAATGATTCTCTTGTATGGGGAGTCCTGTAACATGACCGCTTTGCCCAATATGGCTGACAGTGGGAAGGTGTATGCTTCCTGATCCTACCCTGGCAAACTGAGCGCATTCATTGCTGTAACCAGGGGATCTGGTACCGGTGACACAAACAAGGGCAACTTGTTGTTGAACCTCGTGGCAAATAGGTCTAGTTGAGGCCGGTGCCACCTGTTGCATATTGCTTGGAAGACCTCCTGAAGGAGAGACCACTCTGTTTGGGTGGTCTGGTCTAGCCTGGATAGCTTGTCTGCAACCACACTCAGCCAGCCTGTGTCGGGCTTTTAGAGTTACTTGATTTCTGGCGCACCAGGTCAAGATTCTCCATAGTAAAGCACAAAGTGGGCCCGACCTCATGCCTCCTTCCCTGTTTATGTATGACACCACTGTGGTGTTGTCTGTCTCTACAAGTACTATCTTGTGTATGCAGAGGTCTTGGAACTCTTGTAAGGCTAGAAAGACTGCCTTGAGTTCTAGGTAATTGATATGCAACTTGCTTTCCAGAAGGGACTAGGTGCCTCCTGCAGTGTGTTCGTTTAAGTGAGCACCCCACCCTGCTTTTGATGAATCTGTAAAATTTGCAGATCATGTTTTATTTGGGTGAAATGGTTGGCCTGCAAGGACATTGTCCCTTGTAAATGTGGGTGCAATAACCTTGGTATTGGAATCACCTTTTCTAGTGACTGTGGTACCCTCCAGTTGTTTTTGAGATGCCACTGTATGGGTCTCCTATGAAGTTGGCCTAGGTGAAATTGCTTTCCTGTGGCTGTTAGTAAACCTATCAGACATGAACTGCTGGACCGGACAAACCGGTAGTGACAGTATTTCTAGTATTTGTCCTGAAGGTTCTGCCAATGGTCCGGTATAGGTAGGACCCGACCGGCCATGAGGTCGAACTGGTAACCTAAACTTTGGCATATTTTCACTAGATCTAGTGTATGCCGGAGACAACCCCGGTGGGATGTGGCTTTTACCAACCAGTCGTCTAAGTACTGGTGGATTATTATACCCTTGTGTATGGCCATCAGTTTCAACTCCTTTGCTACTACAGTGAGCTCCATGGGTGCAGTGGGCAGACCGAAAGACCGTGCTTTGAACTGGTATGTCCGACCCTGGACATGACATTTGATATGTCCTGGACTGTTCCTGTATAGGTATATGGAAGTAGGCGTCCTTGAAATCTATTGAGGTAACCCACTCCCATTGTTGGAGGGTGGTCCTGATGGTCTCCGAAAGGTTTGGTTTGCTCAGACCTAGAATAGGTCTCCAATGGTTGTGTGGTTTTGGAACCAAGCAAGGTTGAAGAAGCCCAGAGATTTTGAACTGGCTCGACTGCACCATTCCTTGTCCATGAGCTGATGTAATGCTCCTTGTCAAGCTTGGTCTTGACTGGAAAGGGAGAGTGTAGCCCTCCTTCAAGATTTGTACTTCCTAAGTCCCGAAACGGGGTTAGTCTGGACCCTACAGGCAGATGTGTGCCACATTCGGGACATTTGAGAAAACAGTCTCTCTGTTCTTGCTGTGGTCCGGTCCGGTGGGGCTGACACAACTTTTCACATTTAAAAGACTCTTGCCCCAGGCCAGCATCCTGCAAGGTGCAGCATTTACAAGAAATTGAGATGGCTGACCCTTGGGCGGACATGATGAAGAACTTGTCTGACTATCGACCACTTTTTTTTTTTTTTTTTTTTGTGATTAAGGCCTATTTCCTTTCATGCTGGTTATTCAGGTCTGTGTTTGTCAAGGTGAAATCTGTTATCTCTCCAGTCGAGTCCAGCACCGATAACAGGCTGTTGAGAGGTGTGATAAGGGAAGGTTGCCTGGCAGTAGCTGGGGACACTGTCATATCACTAAGGCCACTGATTGGTCTAAGAATTTTCTGTAACCAAATCTACCAAGGCAATTTGTCCCGTACCAAGACTCCATAACCGGTAATTCACTGTAAACAGTTAAGTCTCTGTAACTGGCACATAAAAAACTGGCAGGCTGGGGTCACCAATGAATTTAGACAGTTACAGGTCTATATTTAGCCAGCTTTTTCTATGTAACCAGTTGGGGTGAAGCCCTGTACAGTAAGGACTGGGTAGCCAGCACCCTGTTTGTAGACTTGTAACCGGTAGGTTGAAGCAAGTGTACAAGGCTGTGTAGCCAGTACCAGCCAGTACACTCTGTAACCAGTTGTTGAAGCAAGTGTACAAGGCTGTGTAGCAAGTACCAGCCGGTACAATCTGTAACCAGTAGTTGAAGCAAGTGTACAAGGCTGTGTAGCCAGCACCAGCCGGTACACTCTGTAGCCAGTTATTGAAGCAAGTGTACAGGGCTGTGTAGTCGGTACCTGTCAGTACACTCTGAAACCAGTTGTTGCAGCAAGTGTACAGGGCTGTGTTGCCGGTACACTGTAACCAGTTGTTAAAGCTACTGTATAAGGCTGTGTAGCCGGTCGGTGCACTGTAACCAGTTGTTGAAGTAACTGTACAAGGCTGTTTAGCCGGTAGTCGGTCGGTACATTCTGTAACCAGTTGTTGAAGTAATGTACTTACAACTATCTTGTGTTGAAATCAGCTGGCTGTAGGTTTCGCCATTAATAAAAGTATTCCTTTTGAACGCACGTCTTATTGTAGATTTGACAGTTGCTGGGAAAGCCCTTATGATCTATATTTAGAAACAATTGTTGGTCGGTGTGTCACATGACCAGTTTGCTGGTCGGAGGGACAACGTGATTGGCTGATTGGAGATGACGATCAGCTTCGTGACCTGGTCGGTGAATCACGTGACCAACTTCGGGGAAATGCCCTCACTGGACGCGTTCTCTCTTTATATCACAGTAAACGTGAGCTGACTGGTCGACTGATGCCTGGATCAGAGAAGTCTGTACCAGTGTGCTGGAGGTGAATTTCAGGAACTAAAAACTGGAGTCACAGTAGACGTGAGGGCAAATAATGCACTTCCGATCTTCTTGTTCGGTGAATCACGTGATTAACTTCGTGACCTAGTCGGTGCATCACGTGATCAGCTTCGTGATTTGGTAGAAAGGACATGCGATTGGCTGACTGGATATGACGTCAGAGGTCGCGTTCTTTTGTGCTGGCCGGTCGGCTGATGCTTTAAAATCAGAGAAGCCTGGACCGGTGCGCACGGTAGATGCATAGATGAAATTCCTTCTTCTCTTGTGATAAAACGAGTGAACTGGCCATCCACAACCCCCACTACCGACAACAAAGCCGGGTCTGCAAGGGGGGGGACTGATATCACCTATTGTGAAGTCGGTTGAACTGGAGCTTGCCGGTCCACTGATGCTTTACAGCAAAGATGTCTGGACCAGTGCTCTCTGAAGAAATCTGAAGAATGCATCTCTTGCTTCTGATGAAAAACACTGATTATACTCGAGCTAGGCTGGTGTGACTGATGCTATACAGCAGAGAAGTCGGTACCAGTGCGCTCTGAAGATGAAGAATGCATCTTGCTTGGGGAATTCCTTCTTTACAGTGTTCAAAACTACGTAGACTGAACTTTCCCGTGATTAACGCACGACGATAGGAGAGGGTTATTGTAATCAGTTTGTTTCTGTCTGTCTGTCTGTGCACCGTTTTGCCCTTATAACTCAAAAACTATAACATCAATCGAGCTCAAATTTGGTGGGTAGATATTTCATGGGGTACAGACGGAATCTTCCAAATTTGGTGTAATTTGTTTGAAAATTAAAGTCAGGAGACAGGTTTTTAAATTTTTAATTGGGCATACACAGTGAAACCTACTTGTCTTCAAAAATCAATATCATGATAGGATTTCCTCCTCATGAATTCTTGCCTCATCAGGTATCCTCTGTGGCTGTGAGTGTAATGTGTAGAACTTGTAATCTCATGGTTGGGGTTCAATACCAGTCAATTCTAAATTTTTTTTAATTTTTTTTTTAATTTTTTTTTTAGCTTTTTTTAGCAATTTTTTTAAAGGTCTTTTAAAAAGAAAAGAAATAAAACCACAGCATCTAAAATTTTGCTGTTCAAAAAAAAACTTTAACCAAGATAAAGTGTTCAACTTGATGGACAATAATTTTCAATTGGGCATATACAGAGAAATCTGATTTTCTTTATTGCAGAAGTAAAAAAATCAATATTTTGCTGTCTGATGATGTCATTACTTAATGATGTCACAATGCAATTGTCATTGTGAGGTCACAAAACCTAGCTTGTGATACTTGTGATATATTTCGTCTCATTAAATTTATGTTTTGAAATTGACATAAATACAATTGAGAGGGAAGTGGTGTATTTGTCATGTTTATTTATTTCTGTTTTTTTTTTTTGTTGTTTTTGTTTGTTTGTTTCAATTTCTTGACAGTCCATCACAAAAATTTACCCCGAGTAATTTTGACCAAGAAGTGGCTTTTAACCAATATTTTTACCTCTACCAGGAGTTTATGTTTGTTGTGTGCTTTTTTGTCTATTTGTCTGCCTGTTTTTGGTGTTTAGATTACTCCAGAACTAATGAACAGATCTTTATAAAAAATTTGTGAGTAGGACCTGGTGAAAGGAAGAAATTACTAATTTTTGGGAAAGACGTGGATCATATTTTGGATACAAAAAAATCATGAATTTTCATAGGTCCCATTTCAATGTATTTTAATGATTTTCGCTTTCTACTTCATATTTCTTCAAAAGTAATTAATAAATTTTGATGTCAAATTTGAAGTAGGAAGGGACTAGCCATGGGAAGGAGTGATTACAGTTTAGGAAAGATCCAGTTAATATTTTGGATACCAAGAAGCCTCCAGAATTTCTGAAAATGCCACCATGGTGGATGTGTGTTATACTTTATAACACTTGTGAGACTGGTCACATAGAGTCGAGCGTTTTGCTCTCTCTGAGTGCATCTTGTTTCTATTTGTAGTACTAGAAAAGACGTGATTGTAGCTGGAAGGTTACAGCAGGTACATTCAAACAAAAAACACTGATAAAAATACCTTGTAAGTAGAATATCCATTATATTTCTAAATATTGTCGATCTGCCCCTAACAACACAATTGTTGAATGGGAGGAAACTAGAATATGGCTGCCTTCATATTTCTCGTAGATTACTGCCCTATCATCAACACTAAATTGAGTCAACTAGGGAGTGTTTCCAGCAGATTTCTTGATGTATATCCGTGCTTGATATGTAGGTAACACTTTTACAATAAAATATTTGCAAATAAGGTGTAAAATCCGTCATAATGCACAATTTTTCTTAAAATATCTGGAGATTGTTGAAAACACATCTGCACAGTACACGCGCCAAACGAAAAAGATGCTATGACGTCAGTTTGTCTAGACAGGAAGGAGGTACGAGGCGCCATCTGGGGAGTGCACAGTACTACGGACCGGCCAGCCGGTGGAAACACAGGGCCTCTTTTTCTGACGTTTGGCGGGCCGGTCTGCGCCGACCGGTTTAGCAAATTGTCTATTGGATGGGATGTATTAACAGATGTAGGAACCTGGAAAAGCTGAATGTAACTGTTACTGAAGGTTACCCTTCTAGAAACAATGAAAATAGTGGTTTACAACGTGACCAGTTTGTGAAGACTCCACTTTCTTTGAAGTGGTACGACATGCACATTGTTAAGAAGAATGCGGCTCCCAATACTGTGTCTGACTGGTCTCCAGAACCGGCAAAACTGAACAGTACGTTTTCTAGAGTGGCCAAAAGAAGTTTACCTTCTGCTCCAGCTTCCCGTACATTTAGCCAGGACACCTTGAGAAGGTGGGAGAAGGCGTTCAGGGAACAATCTGTGATGTGTAATCACGCTGCTGGTCTATCTAGGTGCCTTACAAAGGTACAGGACTCCATGGTTACACAGCTGAAGTCACTCCGGGTAGATTCAACTAAGGGCAAGACAGCAGAGAGAACGCAGCAAGCAGTAGAAGAGCTCGAGTATTTGGTGACTTTCAACAGGTCCATGTCACAAGCTATGCAGCTTACAATGCAGGATCTATCAGAGGGAGTATTTATCAACATGGCTAACCTCACTCTGGCACGTAGGGACAGCTATTTAGAGTTTATACATGGTGGAGTTAAACCTGATACCCTTACTGCCTTGCGTACATCTCCAGTCCATCTATACTCACTGTTTCCAGACAGTTTATTGGTCAAGGCTGAAGATGAAATCTCACATAGTGAGGAGAGGCGTTCTGCTGGTAGCACACACAGGACACCCGGACGTTTTCATCCGTACGTTTCCTCCACGTCATCACATCAACTGGACCGGAAGCCCACTACACCGGCCTGGAAACAAATTAGACCGGCAAACTGGACAGAAAGGTGGTGGTAAAGCCACAAACTTCACCCAAAAGCCAGCCAAGAGATTTAAGAAGCATAAATGACAATTACTGTGTTTCAAATGTAGTCGGATTGAGGAACTCTGTAAATGTATCCGACAAGATGGAGGATTTGAATCCATCACCAGTGACAAGCAAGAACGAGACTATAATTTTACATGTAAACTCTTCTGTTGCAAATGTTCATTCTGTCACAGGGTTGCCACAAAAGAAAGGTGTAAATCCCAATTATTGTCACTCTATCACAGAAATAAAGCATGTGAACAGTGTTTCCTGGGGAGGTCACTTGAGTTCTGTAAATACTGTCATAAATGTCCCAACTGTTGTCACAAATCTACCTGTAGGGGCCAGACTACAGCAGTGTTGGCAGAAATAGGAAGCTCTGGGTTCGAGTCCAAAGGTAGTCAGAATACTGAGAGAAGGCTACACCCTTCCCTTCCGGTTCAGACCCAACCTAACCAGGTCACCAACGGTCATAAGCAACTATGTCAACCCACAAAGGCAGTCCTACCTTTTGGAGGCACTGTATCAGCTGACAAACAAAAATGCAGTCGAACCGGTAACAAACCAAAATTCACTGGGGTTTTACAACCAGCTATTTTTGGTACCCAAACCCAACAACCGGTGGAGACCTATCCTGGACCTGAGCACTTTGAACACCTTCCTAAACACAGAGTCGTTCAAAATGGAGACCCCAGAGACAATAAGGACCTCCCTTCAGATAGGGGAGTGGGTCACATCCATAGACTTCAAGGACGCATACTTCCACATACCATTTCACAGTCAGTCCAGGAAGTACATGCATTTTCACATCCAGGGTTAGTCCTACCAGTTCAAAGCCCTACCCTTTGGTCTGTCCACAGCACCTATGGAGTTCACAGTGGTGGCCAAAGAGGTCAAACTGATGGCCTTACAGAGGGGTATAAGAATCCACCAGTACCTAGACGACTGGTTGGTGAGAGCCACATCCCTCCAAACTTGTCTCCAGCATACACAGACCTTGGTAGCTCTCTGTCGAGAACTAGGATGGCTGGTGAATGAGGATAAGTCAGAACTGGGCCCAACACAGGTCTTCAACTTCGTAGGTTACCAGTTCGACCTCAGGGAGGGCAAGGTCAGACCCACACCAGAACGTTGGCAGACCTTAACAGACAAGATATTGTCAATCCTGTCCGGTCCGGTGTGTCCGGTCCGACTGTTTATGTCCCTCATAGGACTTCTGACAGCCACAGAAAACAAGTCCACCCAGGTCGACTTCACATGAGACCCATACAGTGGCACTTGAAAAACAACTGGAGGGTACCAGAATCACTAGAAAAGGTGATACCTGTTCCCAGGTCGCTCCACCCTCACTTAAAGTGGTGGCTGGAGGAAAGCAATGTTCTTCCAGGTCAACCATTACACCTACTAAAACATGCTCTGCAGATATTTACAGACACATCAAAAGAAGGATGGGGCGCTCACTTAAACGAACGCACTGCAGGGGGGCACATAAATCACTTTCCAAGTTCCGAGTTCCAAGACCTCTGTTCAAACAACATAGTCCTGGTAGCCACAGACAACACAACAGTGGTTACCTATATCAACAAAGGGGGGGGGGGGGGATGAAATCCGGCTCCCTGTGTGCCCTACTGTGGAGAATCCTGTCCTGGTGCACCAGGAAGCAGGTAACCTTCAAGGCACGTCACATCCCCGGCCGGCTGAACGTGATAGCAGACAAGCTATCCAGACTTGGCCTGACCAACAGAATGGTCCCTTCACCCAGAAGTGTTCCAAGCTATATGCTCCCGGTGGCACCAGCCACAAGTGGACCTGTTTGCCACCAGATTCAACAACAAACTACCACAGTTTGTGTCACCGGTACCAGACCCACAGGCATGGGCAGTGGATGCACTCAGCCTGTCCTGGGAAAATCTGGACCCATATGCCTTCCCACCAGCAGCCATCTTGGGCAAAGAAGTGGAGAAGTTACAGGACTACCCATGCAACAGGATCATTCTGATCGCCCCAGGATGGCCCAACATGCCCTGGTTTTGGGATCTAGTGTCAATGTCCAGTCAGATTCTCCTGTGTCTGCCCAGCCTGCCCAATCTGGTGACTCAGCCATTCAACCAGACCCTGCACAGGAACTTGTCAAACCTGAACCTACATGCCTGGCTCCTCGAGCCACAGCAATCAACGAGCAGGGCTTCTCTGAGGCAGTGGCAGCAAGAATTGAGGCTCCTCAAAGAGGATCAACCAGATCAGTCTATGAGGCAAAGTGGACCATTTTTACAAAGTGGTGCCTCAGTAATCGGGTGGACTTCAGGGCACCACCTCTGAAAGCCATAGCTGACTTCCTGTTACACTTGTTTCAGGACAGGAATTTACAGCCAAGTACCATTAATGGGTACAGATCAGCCATTGCTGACAAGTTGGGAAACTCCACCATTAATGTCAGCAAAGATGAGAATCTCACCCGTCTCTTGGACAGTTTCCATAGAGACAGGCCCAAGGGCAGGAGAGGTATACCCTCCTGAAACCTATCCCTGGTATTACACCAGCTGAGTAAGGCTCCTTTTGAACCCTTAAAAGATGCTTCACTAAAACACTTCACCTTCAAGACTGTTTTTCTGTTGGCCCTGGGTTCTGGTAAATGCAGGAGTGAGATCCATGCTTGGCTTCACAAGAATGTCAGACACCAGTCAGACTGGTCGAAGGTGTCCCTGTACCCTTCACCCAGCTTTCTATCCAAGAATCAGCTGGCTAAGGAGGGTCCAGATAGTGTGCTCCAGTGGTCATACCAGCCCTGGCCCCCACTCTGGATAAGTCGCTCACGGGTGACAGGTCCTTGGACAGGACCTCAGATCTTAGGCAGAACAAGGAGTTGGTCTGTGTCTCCTTCAAGAAAGGTTTTGATAAGGACATCTCACCTGCTACCATCTCCTCATGGATCAAACAAATGGTGATCCTTTGTTATGAGCTCTCTGACCAGGAGGCCCTCACACTACATCAGGTCAAATCACATGATGTCAGGGCCTTTGCTGCTTCTAAGGCCTTCCAGTCTGGGGTCTCCTTAGAGCAGATTCTGTCAGCTTGTCATTGGAAATCCCACAACACCTTTACACAGTTTTATTTGAAGGATGTAGCTTGGGCTGACACTGAGCTTTTCCATTTAGGCCCAGTGGTGGCTGCCCAACAGGTCCACCACCACACCCAAAAAGGAGGAGATATGTAGATATGTATATAGCTTGTACAATTTAAAAAAAAAACAACAAAAAAACCCTGTGACTTGCTTCCTTTGGGAAGTTTATTCCTTATGGGACTGAACTCAACCCTCTCTTCCTATTCTCAGAGCAGGTCTGAGAAAAAAAAAAGGGGGGGGGGGCAACCTTGGACTTCCGGTTATCCGGTTAGTCTTAGCCGACCTTGACCTCTGAGGTCATCTGACCCTGGGTCAAAATGTGCCTTAGTAATTTTGTTCTTGTATGAGTTCATACATGTCCCTAGCAGCTTACCCGCCTTCCAAGCACTAGTTATTCAGCAATTGTCCATTGGATAGGATGTATTAATGCAATAAAGTTGTAAATTTAATAAGTAAATTAAATTTTTATAAGTTAATACCCTATCCAATGGACAGGCAAGGCCTACCCATCCGGCCCCGCTATCAGCTTACTAGGGGTCTTGCTAGGATTAAACATGAAAAAGATGCTTTG
The DNA here is from genome assembly GCA_964017235.1 of Sabellastarte sp. h YS-2021. NCBI lineage: Eukaryota > Metazoa > Annelida > Polychaeta > Sabellida > Sabellidae > Sabellastarte > Sabellastarte sp. h YS-2021. The sequence continues at coordinate 78,253,869 of OZ024934.1, read as the reverse complement.
ACGTCACAAGGTGTAAACAGGAAATGAAGTACGATGTGCCACCTGGCGAATGCACACTCTGTGACCGGTCCTGCCGGTATTATATACAGGACGTCTTTTTCTGACGTTTGGCGGGACCAGTCGCACCGACCGGTAAAGCAATTGTCCATTGGATAGGGTATTAACTTATAAAATTACAAATTTAATAAGTAAATTAAATTTTTATAAGTTAATACCCTATCCAATGGACAAATGCTAATCCGGTCGGCGCGGACCGGCCCGCCATACGTCAGAAAAAGACGTCCTGTGTCTCCACCGGACAGGCCGGCCCAGTACTGTGCACTCGCCAGGTGACGTGTCGTACTTCCTTCCTGTCTAGACAGTGTGACATCATGGCATCTTTTTCGTTGTCTAAACCTATTAGACCCCTAGTAAGCTGATAGCGGGGTCAGTGGGAGGGTCTTGTGTGTCCATTGGATAGGGTATTAACTTATAAAAATTTATTTTACTTATTAAATTTGCAATTTTATTGTGTTAATACATCCTATCCAATGGACACATGCTGAATAACTACCGCTTGGTCGGCGGGTAAGTTACAAGGGACTTAGATGAACTCAGAAAAGAAGTAACAACATTTCCTTCAAGCCTGGGTCGCTCTTGAGATTGGTAAGGAAACCCTAAGGCTATAGTCGGTCTACAGAAACCGGTTAACCGGTCCAAACCGACTCGCCTACCCCCCCCCCCTCTTTTTTACAGACCTGCTCTGAGGTAGGGGAAGAGAGGGATGAGTTCAGTCCCATATAAGAAATAAACCTCCCGAAGGAAGCACGTCACAGTTTTTTTGTTTTATCTGTACAACTATTTACATATTTACAATCTCCTCTAGGTCCCGGGCTATTGGTGGATCTGCTGAGCAGCCACTACGGGACCCATATGGTATATCTCTGAATCGGCCCAAGCCACATCCTTCAAATAGAACTGTGTGAAGATATTATGACTGGAAGGCCTTAGAGGCAGCAAAGGCCCTGACATCATGGCCTTTAACCTGATGTAGGGTGTGGGCTTGATGATCAGAGAGCTCATAACACAGGATCACAGTTTGTTTGATCCATGAGGAGATGGTGGCAGGGGAGATATCCTTGTCAAATCCTTTCTTGAAGGAGACAAAGACCAGCTCCTTGTTCTGCCTGAGGTCTGAAGTCCTGTCCAAATAGTAGCGCAAGGCTCTAACTGGACACAGGGATCTGTCAGACTTGAGGGATTTATCCAGAGTCGGAGCCAGGGCTGCTATGACCACTGGGGCTACACTTTCCGGACCCTCTTTGGCCAGCTGATTATTGGAAAGAAAGCTGGGAGATGGGTACAGTGATACCTTAGACCAGTCTGACTGGTGTCTGATGTTCTTATGCTGCCAGGCATGGATCTCACTCCTTCGTTTGCCCGACCCAAGAGCTAAAAGGAAGACAGTCTTGAAGGTCAAATGCTTCAAGGATACCTCCTTCATTGGTTCAAAGGGAGCCTTTGTCAGCTGGTGCAGCACCAGGGACAGGTTCCAGGAGGGAATGCCCCTCCTTCCCTTGGGTCTGTCTCTATGGAAACTATCCAGGAGACGAGTGAGATTATCATTCTTGCTGATATTGAATGTTGTATTTCCTAACTTATCAGCAATGGCACCTGTAACCATCAATGGTGCTGGGCTGTAACTTCCTGTCCTCAAACAGGTACAGTAGGAAGTCAGCAACTGACTTTACAGGGGGAGACCTGAAGTCCACCTGATTAGTGATGCACCACTTTGTAAAAACGGTCCACTTTGCCTATAGACTGATCTGGTTAATCCTCTCTGAGGAGCCTCAATTCTTGCTGCCACTGCCGCAGAGAAGCCTTGTTAAGCGTCCCTGAAATGGCGCTTATTTGTTTTCGCCTAAGTTTCCTCGCCGCCGCCACATTATGGTCTCCCTTGAATATCTCCCTTAGTATTAGAAGTAGTGTTCTCAAAATACCCTTTTTGGTGGGACCGGGTAGGTATGGATTTCAGCGGGCGGGTACCCGGGTACTCGCGCCGATGGGCGATAATAAGTGATTCTACAAAAACCTCCACAGTTACAAACTTAAAACTTACAGAAATAATGGGATCCAACCATTTGCTTTATATCTCGTCGGCCACCATTTTTGCATTCAAAACAGTACGACACAGAAGAAATGTTAACCAAGAAAAGATTTCTGTACATTCAAAACACGGTTGAGCTGGGCTCTGGCCGGGACCGGTAGTGTCCTGTTCATTCGCCAGGTGGCTGTGTAGCCAACCTGCCGGTGTACTGCGCATGCTCGCGCATGCGCTCTTCCTCTTTTTGTTGTCTACCTTAGAAATTCCCCTATGACTTAGATTAGCGGGGAAGGTAGGGTGGGAATCCCCTTGTCCACTAGGTAAGGTATTAACTTATAAAAATTTAATTTACTATTAAATTTTCCATTTTATTGCGTTAATACATCTTACCTAGTGGACAGATGCAGAATCACTACCCAATGGATGGAGGGTAGTCCATAAAGTGGAATTCCAGAGAGCTCTAAAACATATAGGGTGATTCCGGCAATGGTTAAATAAACCAGCCCATAGGAACCCCCCCCCCCCCCCCCCCCCCCCCCCCCTTGTTTTTGCAAATTTCCTTGTACCAACTCGGGGCGAGGGTACAGCGGGAAAGAGAGGGATGAGCTCGTCACCTAGCGAGGAAGCAGAACAGGAACTGAAGAAACCTAACCACCCCCGGAACCACTTAGGATCATGGTAATCCAGGGGTACACATTTTTTTTTTTTTTTTTTACAATATGTACATAGAATTAGACTTATTTACAATCATCCTGGACCTGCTGAGCAGCGACAATGGGCCCCAAATGGTACAGTTCAGAATCTGCCCAAGCTAGGTTCTTCAGATAGAACTGTGTGAAAGTATTATGGGCCTTCCAATGACAGGCTGAGAGAATTTGATCCAAGGACACTCCTTGAAAGGCCTTGGAAGCCGCAAAAGCCCTGACATCATGTGCCTTGACCTGAAGCAAACTCTGCGTATCCTCATCCGACAGCTGATAACACAGGAGAACTGTCTGTTTAATCCACGACGAGATAGTGGCAGGGACTATATCTTTCTGGAAACTCTTTCGAAAGGATACAAATACTAGCTCTTTCCCCTTTGGTTCTATCCAGATAGTAACGCAAAGCCCTGATTGGGCACAGAGATCGATCTTCTTTAAGGTCTCTGTCCAAAGAAGGGGCCAAGGCAGGGATCACTACCGGAGCCACAGATGTTGGGCCCTCCCTAGCCAACTGGTTTTTGGAAATGAACATGGGAGAAGGGTATAAGGAAACCTGACTCCAGTTTTCTGATGACGAATATTTCTGAACAACCAAGCATGAATCTCACTTCTCCGCTTGCCTGATCCCAGGGCTAACAGAAAAACCGTCTTAAAGGTCAGATGCTTAAGCGAAGCCTTTCTCATAGGCTCAAAGGGAGCTTTAGTCAATTGGTGAAGTACCAGGGAGAGATTCCAGGAAGGGACCCCACGTCTGCCCTTAGGTTTATCTCTATGAAAACTGTCTAACAGACGGGTCAAATTTTCATCCTTACTGATGTTTACCTCCTGGTTTCCTACTATGTCAGCAATAGCTGTCCTATATCCATCAATGGTGCTAGGCTGCAGTTTCCTCTCCTTGAAGAGATAGAGGAGAAAATCAGCAATTTGGTTCACAGAGGGCAACCGGAAGTCCACCTTATGTGAGTCACACCATTTGACAAAAATGGCCCACTTCGATTTATAAACGGCTCTGGTTGAACTTCTCTGAGGAGCCTCAATTCTTGCTGCCACTTCATCAGTGAATCCTTGCTCCTGAATGACCGAGGCTCGAGGAGCCACGCATGCAGGTTTAGATTGGTGAGATTCCTGTGTAGGAGGCCGTTGACAGGCTGAGTCACCAGATCCTTGAGAAGTGGAAGCTGGAAAGGGATTTGCACGGACAGAGTCACCAGATCCCAAAACCAAGCCATGTTGGGCCAACCCGGTGCAATCAGCACCATTCTGCGGCACCCCTGGTCCATGACTTTCGAAACCACTTGATTGAGCAAGGCAACTGGGGGAAAGGCGTACACATCCAGATATGCTGAGGGCGTCTACAGCCCAGGCTGTCGGATCCGGAACCGGTGACACAAACCTGGGAAGTTTGTGATTGAACCAGGTGGCAAAGAGGTCGATTTGTGGGAGAGCCCAGCTGGAAAACAAGAGACGAAACACTTGTGGAGACAGGGACCATTCTGTCTGGATCACCTGGTTGTGCCTGGACAGTTTGTCCGCTATCGCATTTAAGCGACCCGGAATGTGCCTTGCCCTCAGGACTATTTCCCTGGGATGGCACCAGGACAGAAGTCTCCACAAGAGGGCACAAAGAGAGCCTGATCTCATACCTCCTTCCTTGTTGATGTAGGAGACCACAGTTGTGTTGTCCATGGCTACTAGGACAATCTGACCCCTGCAGAGATGCTCGAAACTCTTGAGAGCCAGGAACACGGCTTTTAGTTCCAAAAAATTTATATGGAGGTGACTTTCTGGCTCTGACCAAACGCCTCTTGCTATGTAGTCTCCTAAGTGAGCGCCCCAACCTTCGTTTGATGCGTCTGTAAAAACTTGTAGCGCATGACGCAGAGGATGCAAAGGTTGGCCGCGAAGGACATTCTTTTCCTCCAACCACCAATCCAGGTGAGGATGGAGAGCAGGGGGAACCGGGATCTCCTTGTCCAAAACCTCCGGTACATGCCAATGCCTCTTGAGGTGCCATTGGATCGGTCTCATGTGTAGACGACCTAACCATACCTGTTTCTCCGTTGCTGTCAATAGACCTATGAGGGACATTAACTGTCTGACCGTGCAAAGGTCCTTGTTCTTGATAAAGAGAAGTTTTGCCCTCAAGGCCTCCCAACGCTCTACAGTGGGTAATACCCGTCCGGTTAGGAGATCGAACCGGTAACCTACAAAATGGAAAATTTAAGAATTAAATTAAATTTTTATAAGATAATATCTTACCTAGTGGACCGGTGCAATAGTCCGGCGCCTAGCCGGTCCCGCCAAACATTAGAAAAAAATGTCCTGAGCTGGGCTCTGGCCTGGACCGGTAGTGTAGTATTCACTCGCCAGGTGTCACCGGACACCCAGCTCCCCTACTGCGCGTGTGCGCGCATGCGCACTTCCTCTTTTTGTTGCCTACCAAGTAAAGTCCCCTTGATTTAAGCGGGGAAGGTAGGGTGGGACTCTCCTTGTCCACTAGGTAAGATATTATCTTATAAAAATTTAATTTAATTCTTAAATTTTCCATTTTATTGCGTTAATATATCTTACCTAGTGGACCGGTGCAGAATAACTACCCATTGGATGGCGGGTAGATCAATCCAAAATTCAGGGGACTCACTATGGGGGATAACCCCCAAAACTCATATAGACCGAGGAAACAAACCTAGACCGGTTCCTAAACCTCTGGTTATATTACATTACCCCCCCCCCCCCCTTTTCAGAAATCTGACACTCATGAAGAGGGGAGGAGAGAAGAGTCCCAATGAGTCCTGAGGAAGCAATAGGGGAAATTCCATTTGGTCCCTCATCTATCCTGGTAAGGTAGACTGCAGAGACATTTTTTTTTTTTTTTTTTTTATGTACATATCTACAAAGACTCCAACTTAATCTCTAATCTGTTGAGCTGCTACCACCGGACCCAGGTGGTATAGCTCAGAGTCTGCCCAGGCTACATCCTTTAGGTAGAACTGGGTGAAAGTGTTATGAGACTTCCAATGGCAGGCTGATAGAATTTGATCCAAGGGTACGCCCCCTTGAAAAGCTTTGGAAGCCGCGAAAGCCCGGACATCATGAGCCCGAACTTGATGCAAATTTTGAGACTGTTCATCCGAGAGTTGGTAACCTAAACCAATCGTTTGTTTGATCCAGGAAGAGACAGTGGTTGGCACAATGTCCTTCGTGAAGCTCTTCCTAAAAGAGATGAAAACCAACTCCTTGTCTGACCGAAGGTCCTTGGTTTTGTCTAGATAGTAACGCAAGGATCTCACCGGACACAAGGTCCTGTCCTCCTTAAGAGACTTGTCCAAGGTCGGAGCAAGAGCCGGGATTATAACCGGAGCCACACAACCTGGACCTTCCTTAGCCAGGTGGTTCTTGGAGATGAAGCTTGGGGAAGGGTACAGGGAGACATTCGACTAATCCTCCTGATGCCTAATGTTCCTATGTACCCAGGCATGAATCTCGCTTCTTCTTTTGCCCGAACCTAAGGCAAGAAGGAAGACCGTCTTAAAGGTAAGGTGTTTAAGGGAAGCCTTCCTAAGAGGTTCAAATGGAGGTTTCGTGAGCTGATGAAGAACCAAGGAAAGGTTCCAGGAAGGAACACCCCTCCTACCCTTAGGCTTGTCCCTATGGAAACTGTCCAACAGTCTGGTAAGATTCTCATCCTTGCCAATGTTTACCCGGCCATTTCCTATCTTGTCAGATATAGCGGTCCTATAGCCATCTATGGTGCTAGGCTGCAGATGTTTCTCCTGAAATAGGTACAGCAGGAAGTCAGAGATCTGCTTTATAGAAGGAGACCTGAAGTCCACCTTATGTTCCTCACACCATCTGACAAAAACGGAGCACTTTGATTCGTAGATGGCTCTGGTTGAACGCCTCTGAGGAGCTTCAATTCGTGTTGCCACTTCTTCAGAGAAGCCTGCCTGTTGGATGGCAAAGGCTCTAGGAGCCATGCATGCAGGTTCAGACTGTGAAGGTCCCTGTGAGGACACTGATTGAAGGGTTGAGTCAACAGGTTCCCTACTCTCGGAAGACTTAGGGGAATCTGTACTGACATGCTGACCAGATCCCAAAACCATGACATGTTGGGCCACCCTGGTGCAATGAGAATGACTCTGTGGAATCCTTGATCCATCAACTTGGAGACCACCTTCCCCAGGAGGGCCACCGGGGGAAAAACATAGGCATCCAGACCTCGCCAGGGAACGCTGAGGGCATCCACTTTCCAGGCTAGCGGATCCGGAACCGGGGACACAAACCTGGGAAGTTTGTGATTGAACTTGGTCGCAAATAGGTCCACCTCCGGCTTGTGCCATCTTCTGCAAATCTGGTCGAAGACTTCTTGCAGGAGGGACCATTCCGTTTGTATCACCTGACCGTGCCGGGACAACTTGTCCGCAATGACATTGAGGTGACCCGGAATATGTCTTGCCCTTAATACGATTTGCCTCTGGTTGCACCACATCAGCAGCCTCCAGAGGAGAGCACAGAGAGAGCCGGATTTCATACCGCCCTCCTTGTTTATGTACGAGACCACTGTTGTGTTGTCGGAACACACCAGAATGGTCTGGTTCCAACACAATCGCTCGAACTGTTTTAGAGCTAGTAAGACAGCCTTGAGTTCCAGCAAGTTTATATGAAAGGCGCTTTCTTGTATGGACCAAAGGCCTCTTGCTGTGAAGTCGCCTAAGTGAGCACCCCAACCTTCGTTTGAGGCGTCGGTAAACAGCTGAAGAGCGTGCTGAAGTGGGTGTAAAGGCTGACCTTTTAGGACATTTTTGGGGCTCAACCACCACCTCAGGTGTGTATGAAGGGCCTGAGGCAGAGGGATAATCTTTTCCAATGATTCCGGGACATGCCAATGTCTCTTCAGATGCCACTGGATGGGTCGCATGTGAAGCCGCCCCGCTACTACCTGTTTCTCTGTGGCTGTTAGCAGTCCTATCAGGGACATGAACTGTCGGACCGAACACACCTGTCGATTGAGAAGGTCGTTGATCTTTTGGGACAGAGCCACCCACCTCTCCTGGGTCGGTTTGACCAGCCCCTGAGAGAGGTCGAAACGGTAACCTACAAAGTTGAAGACTTGCTGAGGCACCAACTCCGACTTGGTCATATTGACTACCCACCCTAACCTGTGGCATAGGTCCAAGAGGGTCCGGGTATGAAGTAGGCACGTTTCCGGGCACGGGGCTCTCAGCAACCAGTCGTCGAGGTACTGGTGGATCCTGATACCCCGAGCCTGTGCCATTAACTTGACTTCCTTGGCCACCTTGGTGAACTCCAACGGAGCCGTTGAGAGGCCAAAGGGGAGGGCTGTGAACTGATAAGCTTGACTGTGGAGGAAGAACCTGAGGAATTTCCGCGACCTTTGTCCTATTGGGATATGGAAATAAGCGTCGCTGAAATCCAGAGAAGTCACCCACTCCCCTTTTTGAAGGGAGAGTCGGATGGTCTCTGGTGTCTCCATCTTGAAAGATGAAGTTGCTAGGTAACAGTTCAGATGGCTTAAATCTAGGATGGGCCTCCATTTCCTGTTGGGTTTTGGAACAAGAAACAAGCGGTTGTAAAAGGCCAGGGAGGATGGAGTTGTCACCTTTTCTACCGCCTGTTTCTGAATGAGTGCTTGTAAAGAGTCCTTTATGTGTCTGCTTTTGACCGGATTTGCGTATCCACTGATAATGACCGGTGACCTTGTCAGAGGAGGTTTCTCCTTGAAGGGTAGGTTGTACCCTTCCTGAAGAATTGAAACTACTCTTGGGTTTGCACCCAGGGAGTGCCAGACCTGCCAAAACCTTTGCAGACGGGCCCCCACAGGTGGATTTTCTACAACAGGAGATACATTTTGAACAGTTGGGGCACAAAGACAAGGATTTACACAGCAAACAGGTTTCACACACTTTATTTTCATTGGAACCTGAGAGGGACTTAAGTCTTTGTTTTCTGACTGCCCTGTTACATAAGGTACATGACCGACAACAGGCAAGTTTACAGTCTTGTTTACATTTTTGTTTAAGTTCTGGCAAAACGGATCCTCCACACTTAAGTCTACCTGAGGATCTACTAAGCAATAATTGTCATTTATAGGATTGTTGACGGGACGATTTGGAGAAATAACTGGTATTGTTGCCTCCACGTCCGCGACCGCGGCCCCTCCCTCTATGAGAGAACTGACGCCAAGCCTGGCTAGACTGGGAGGAGGAATGGCCTGAGTGTCTGTTATCTTTCTTGTCGTACGGCTTGTACCGGTACGATTGGTGTTTTCGACCAGAGTGCTGCCCTGTGCCCGGACCGGGACCATGAGCACCTGATGTAGATTCAAATTTTGCTATATCCTGTTCTGCTGTGGCAAGGATGTCATCTGGAAACAGTGAGGAACTAAACAATGGTGCATTGCGCAACCTGTTCCAAGTGTCCGGCTTCAGTCCGGGTTTAGCAAAGTCAAGATATGAATCCCTGCGTAGCAATATAAAGTTGGCAAGCTGAATGAACAAACTGTCGGCTAGGTGTTGGAGTGAAGTTCCTAGAGCCACTGATACGCTTGCATGGAAGGAGGATAAATCTTTGAGATCCCTGATAGCCTCTACAACCTCCTTGGGAGCCTTTCCCTTGACAATAACGTCATTAAGCAGACCAATGTGAGCGTTCATCTTGTCCTGGATTTCACTGGTGCACCTATTAAAGGCTGCTGCATGATTTGTAATGTATGTTCCTTCACGGGCACATTTCTCCCACCGGCGTAGGGTGTCCTGAGGTATCGGTCGGGAAGGGGGACCAGATTGAGGGTAGGATGAAACTTTAGCTACCCTAGAGTACTGAGCGTTGAGGCGGGTCTCAGAGTCGGACCAGCTGAAAATGGTTCTGCCTGGTCTACTGGTTGAATCCTGCCTAATTCTATGTTGCTTGTACCATTTAGCTTGACTCTTAGGAGTGCGAATATACTGGTCTACTTTCAACCCAGCCGATTCCTGGGAACGAGAAGGGTAACCTTCAGCGACCCGGCAGTTCAGTTTCTCCATCTTGTGGCAAAGCCAGTCATCCGGGGGTAACTCTACTGACACTTTGCCGGTTTTTCTTGGGTGTTTTCCCTTCCACGGGTTGTCTGACCTATCCCCGTCTGATACAGAGAGCTCAAAGTCTGGGATATGAGTCCATCCAAGAAAGGCCCTAACTGACCTGCACGTTTCCCGGTAGTTCATTTCTTCGTTTTGTTCTGTTGTCTCTGAGTCTGAGATCTCACCCTCGTCAGATGCCTTATCAGACCGGTCAAGATTAGAGTCCACATCAGACACGTCCTGTTCAGCAGAGAAGGATTGACCGGTACCGGAAACACCGGTAGTAGTGTGAGGCACTGAACTGAAAAATGAAGTTTCTGGCTTGGATGTAGATTTCGCACCGGGTAAAAGAGACGGGGCAGGGCCCGGAACGGGAGCATCCATCTTAACCAGTTCTTCATGTCTTTGAGCAGGAAGAGATTCACTAACAGTCTGGTCCTTCACCGGAGCCGGTGCCTCGGACACAACTGTAGCAGTAGGGGCCACTTTAGTCTTTTTAACTTTCTTGCCCGTGCCCTTATTTTTCTTTTCTTTAACCTGCGGATTCTGCCCATCTGTAGCCGGAGGCCTCACCGGACCGGTGGCTCCAGGCTCAGAGGGATTGAAGAAGGGCTGTTCAGAAGTAGTAATAGAAACAGCGGAAACTGGGGCTTTTGGTGTAGAAAAAATGTTAGTCCTGCTGAGTAGAGCCTCAAAACGGGCGAATTTCTCCTCTAGTTGATTACTGAGTGTGTCAAAATCTCGCTTAGAGACGAAGTCCTCAGGAGTATGATGGGAGACAGCAAATTGTGGCTCACCGGAACCGGAAGCAAGGACCGGAACACTATCCAACTCTTCATCATCCTGTTCTCCACGCAAGTCCTCTTGATTAGCAACACCAACGACGGTGACTTTTGAGGGAGAGACTAAAAGTCCGGATTTCTTATCCTTGCGGATTTTATACTGAGGGGTGGAGAGCATAGAACGCTGCTGATCCGAAAATGCATTACAAATGGAGCAAACTAAGTCCTTCACACACGGATCATCTCCTAACTTCTTTTCCCTACACCTAGCACATTTTTTATGTCCATCGAATCCTGCCATGATGTGCCCGCAGTTTCCTCTACGTTGGCCTGGTGATGCCATGATATATATATGAACTAATAATCCAAGTTTAATCAACAACCAAACAATATGTCACTTGTAAAATAATAAAAAGTTTCTCTTATAACTTTCACGATTTCAAACACAATGGCGCCAAACAAAAAGAGGAAGTGCGCATGCGCGCACACGCGCAGTAGGGGAGCTGGGTGTCCGGTGACACCTGGCGAGTGAATACTACACTACCGGTCCAGGCCAGAGCCCAGCTCAGGACATTTTTTTCTAATGTTTGGCGGGACCGGCTAGGCGCCGGACTATTGCACCGGTCCACTAGGTAAGATATATTAACGCAATAAAATTGAAAATTTGTTGAGGCACCAGTTCGGATTTCTTCATGTTTACCACCCAACCCAATTCGCGGCACAGGTCCAAGAGGGTCTGGGTATTTTGTTGGCAAGTTCCCGGGTCCGGGGCTCTGAGCAACCAGTCGTCTAGGTACTGGTGGATTCTTATACCCCTGGCCTGAGCCATCAATTTCACCTCCTTGATCACCTTTGTAAATTCCAGAGGGGCAGTGGCCAGTCCGAAAGGAAGGGCTGTGAACTGATATGCCTTGCTGTTCAAAAAGAACCTGAGGTATTTTCTGGATCTGGGGTGAATGGGAATATGAAAGTAGGCGTCGCTGAAGTCCAGCGACGTGACCCACTCCCCTTTGTGTAAAGATACCCTTATGGTTTCTGGGGTCTCCATCTTGAAAGAGTTTGTTTTGAGAAAAAGATTGAGCTGACTGAGATCCAAGATTGGACGCCACTTATTGCCGGGCTTTGGGACCAGGAACAGGCGGTTGTAAAAGGACAGGGAGGTCTGCACCACCACCTTTTCGACCACCAATTTTTCTACAAAGGCAACTAGAGCCTGTGAGAGGGCTCGACTTTTTGCCAGATTTGCATAACCACTTGTGATGAGAGGAAATCTGGTCAGTGGGGGTCTCATCTTGAATGGAAGTGTATAGCCTTCCCGCAAGATTCCCCTTGGATTCGCTCCCAGTGTTTCCCACTTCGGCCAGAACTTTTGAAGCCTGCCCCCTACACCCAGCTCTGTGACAACATTGGGGACATTTGGACCAGATTTGGCAGAAAGACAATGATTTACAAGAGAAACACCTTTGACATACTTTATTTCTGCTTTTGCTACATCGGGTCTTACACCTTTCTTTTGTGGAAGCCCTTTTGAAATTGCATATTGAACAGGATTTACAACATGACAAAATACAGTCTGGTTTGAATGTTTCTGAGTAGAGTTTAAACTTGGAACCTTGACTATATTCCGACAACTTAGACTGTCTTGAACTAGAAGTTGCACAGCTTGATCTGACTTTTCCTCCACTAACACTTGACAAGGATTTGGAGGAGTTATGCAATAATTGTCATTTATAGGACTTGTAACCTTTTGAACGAGAGAAACGAGGATTTGCGCCTCTACCCCGTCCATGTCCTCTGCCTCTAGACCTGCTAAACTGACGCCATGGCTGGTGCTCTTGGTCCATAGCAGTAGACCTGTTATCTTTCCTGTCATAAGGACGATACCTGTTGGCTGTCCTCCAACCGGCCTGCTGTGAAGCACCCGGTCTGGGTCTCAGAGCAGTGCCGGTAGCCTCATGTTTAATGATGTCCTGTTCTGCAGTCGCAAGGACTGCGTCGGGGAAGAGGCCGTAGCCAAACATAGGGGCATTCCTGAGGTGTAATCATGTGTCTTGCTTGATGCCTGGCTTAACGTGCTCGAGATCAGCATCACGGCGAATCAAAATGAGGTTGGACAATTGAACAAATAAACTGTCCGCTAAATGTTGCAAAGCAGTCCCCATAGAAACCGAGACGTTTTGATGAAATGCCATCAAGTCCTTCAAATCGTTCAGGGCACTGGTAACTTCCTTAGGGGCCTTGCCCTTACTGAAACGTGAGTACAACATGGCCACATTCCTAGACATTTTCTCCTGCAGTTTGCTAGTGCACCTGTTGAAGCCAGCTGCGCTGTTGATGATATAGGAGTTCTCCCTAGCGCACTTTTCCCACCTCCTCAGGTATTCCTGTGATATTGGCCTAGAAGGCGGTCCAGCAGCAGGATAGGCCGAAGCCTTAGTAATTCTCGGGAATTGAGAGTTTAACTTTGCTTCTGTGTTATGCCAACTGAAAAGTTTCTTTCCGGGCTGGTGAGGACCATCCTGTTTGATGGTATACATTTGATACCACCTGGCCTGTCACTTCGGTACTTTAATGAATTGATCTCTTTTTAGTCCTGCTGAATCTTGTGCCCTGGAAGGATATCCTTCAGCAACAACAGTGTTAAGTCTTTCTAATTTTCGGCAAAGCCAGTCATCTGGAGGCATGTCCACGGAGATACGAGCTGGCCTTTTGGGGTTCTTACCCTTCCATGGGTTATTTGACTTATCGGGTTCATTCAAATCACTCTCAAAATCAGGTATGTGCGTCCAGCCCATGAATGACCGGATGGATCTCACAGTTTCCCTATAGTTCATTTCTTCTGTTTGATCAGAACGTTCCACAGTATCTGAAGATATTTCGCTTTCATCATAGTCAGAATGATCTGTTGAGACATCCGAACTGGCAAGAGGGTCATCAAAGTCTATTTCATCCGGTTCCGGTGGTAGATTGAAGGTACTGGTGAAGGACTCTGCCATGATTGAAGATGAAGGTTTAGTCACAGCACTATCACCAAGAGGACCGGCTTGAAGATCTTCCGGTGGGACAGAGACTGATGGTGGAACAACTTTCTTGTGTACCGGAACCTGCCCTACACCCTCCGGACCGGAGGAGCTCACAGCAGGGACCAGTTTATCAACATGAACCGGTTTATCAGACTGGACTGGTTTTTTCTGTTTCTTGTCTTTGGATTTCTTAACTTTAGTAACAGCTTCCTGCACTGCCGGGGTCTCCACCGGACCGGTGGGCCGGAGCGATGAATGGAGAATCAGAGACAATCACTTTAGAACTTGCAGGATTCACTGCAGCTTTGGGGGTGGAGAAGACATTGCCCCTGCTTAATAAGGCCTCAAAACGTGCAAATTGTTCAGCCCATTTATCATTCATTAAGGAGAATTGTTCTGCAGTAACAAAATTAGAAGTAGAAGGCTGAGAAGGTCCTTGGGGCGGGGCAGAGAAAGTTGGTTCAGCAGTGGCAGAAGAATCCACTGGAGCAATAACCTCCACTTCCTTGGGGGGAAACTAAAACACCTGCTTTCCTGTCTTTTCTGATCCTATAAGAAGGGGTAGAAATTAGTTCCTTCTGTTCATCCGAAAATGAATCGCACACACTACATTGTTTGTCTTTAACACAAGGGTCATCCCCAATGCCTTTATGGCGACAGCGCGCGCATTTCTTGTGTAAATCAAAGGCGGCCATTATGTGGCCACATGACCCCCGCCTTTGTCCTTTCTTTTCTCCTGGTGAATCCATGATATTAGAAGAGTAACACTACCAAACAACTTCAACTAAATATCCAGTATAACACTTGTAAAAAATAAAAAAGTTGCTCTTAAACTTCAAGCGTTTACAATATGGACGCGCCAAACAAAAAGAAGAAGAGCGCATGCGCGAGCATGCGCAGTACACCGGCAGGACAAATGCATCTGTCCACTAGGTAAGATGTATTAACGCAATAAAATAGCTGCTTTGGAGTTTTTGCCTTATATCTCCTTTATCGTTGCTTTTATAGCTTCAGAATGTATTAAGAGGTATTGGGAAAGCATATGTGGAAAATCTAAATAGCCGGTCAGTTTTATCCCCCAACCCCCCTTATGGGTCAAACTGGGGTCATAAAATAGTTGCTTTGGAGTTTTGCCTTATATCTCCTTTATTGTTGCTTTTATAGCTTCAGAATGTATTAAGAGGTATTGGGAAAGCATATGTGGAGAGTCTAAATAGCCGGTCACTTTTACCCCCCGACCCTCCCTTATGGGCCAAACTGGGGCCATAAATAGCTGCTTTGGAGTTTTGGCCTTATATCTCCTTTATCGTTGCTTTTATAGCTTCAGAATGTATTAAGAGGTATTGGGAAAGCATATGTGGAGAATCTAAATAGCCGGTCAGTTTTCTTCATGATTGAAGATGAAGGTTTAGTCACAGCACTATCACCAAGTGGATCGGCTTGAAGATCTTCCGGTGGGACAGACTGACGAAGCCGGTGGAACAACTTTCCTGTGTACCGGAACCTGCCCTACACCCTCCGGACCGGAGGAGCTCACAGCAGGGACCGGTTTATCAACATGAACCGGTTTATCAGACTGGACCGGTTTTTTCTGTTTCTTGTCTTTGGATTTCTTAACTTTAGTAACAGCTTCCTGCACTGCCCGGGTCTCCACCGGACCGGTGGGCCGGAGCGATGAATGGAGAATCAGAGACAATCACTTTAGAACTTGCAGGATTCACCGCAGCTTTGGGGGTGGAGAAGACATTGCCCCTGCTTAATAAGGCCTCAAAACGTGCAAATTGTTCAGCCCATTTATCATTCATTAAGGAGAATTGTTCTGCAGTAACAAAATTAGAAGTAGAAGGCTGAGAAGGTCCTTGAGGCGGGGCAGAGAAAGTTGGTTCAGCAGTGGCAGAAGAATCCACTGGAGCAATAACCTCCACTTCCTTGGGGGAAACTAAAATACCTGCTTTCCTGTCTTTTCTGATCCTATAAGAAGGGGTAGAAATTAGTTCCTTCTGTTCATCCGAAAATGAATCGCACACACTACATTGTTTGTCTTTAACACAAGGGTCATCCCCAATGCCTTTATGGCGACAGCGCGCGCATTTCTTGTGTAAATCAAAGGCGGCCATTATGTGGCCACATGACCCCCGCCTTTGTCCTTTCTTTTCTCCTGGTGAATCCATGATATTAGAAGAGTAACACTACCAAACAACTTCAACTAAATATCCAGTATAACACTAGTAAAATATCAAAAAGTTGCTCTTAAACTTCAAGCGTTTACAATATGGACGCGCCAAACAAAAAGAAGAAGAGCGCATGCGCGAGCATGCGCAGTACACCGGCAGGACAAATGCATCTGTCCACTAGGTAAGATGTATTAACGCAATAAAATAGCTGCTTTGGAGTTTTTGCCTTATATCTCCTTTATCGTTGCTTTTATAGCTTCAGAATGTATTAAGAGGTATTGGGAAAGCATATGTGGAAAATCTAAATAGCCGGTCAGTTTTATCCCCCAACCCCCCTTATGGGTCAAACTGGGGTCATAAAATAGTTGCTTTGGAGTTTTGCCTTATATCTCCTTTATTGTTGCTTTTATAGCTTCAGAATGTATTAAGAGGTATTGGGAAAGCATATGTGGAGAGTCACTTTTACCCCCTGACCCTCCCTTATGGGCCAAACTGGGGCCATAAATAGCTGCTTTGGAGTTTTGGCCTTATATCTCCTTTATCGTTGCTTTTATAGCTTCAGAATGTATTAAGAGGTATTGGGAAAGCATATGTGGAGAATCTAAATAGCCGGTCAGTTTTCTTCATGATTGAAGATGAAGGTTTAGTCACAGCACTATCACCAAGAGGATCGGCTTGAAGATCTTCCGGTGGGACAGACTGACGAAGCCGGTGGAACAACTTTCCTGTGTACCGGAACCTGCCCTACACCCTCCGGACCGGAGGAGCTCACAGCAGGGACCGGTTTATCAACATGAACCGGTTTATCAGACTGGACCGGTTTTTTCTGTTTCTTGTCTTTGGATTTCTTAACTTTAGTAACAGCTTCCTGCACTGCCCGGGTCTCCACCGGACCGGTGGGCCGGAGCGATGAATGGAGAATCAGAGACAATCACTTTAGAACTTGCAGGATTCACCGCAGCTTTGGGGGTGGAGAAGACATTGCCCCTGCTTAATAAGGCCTCAAAACGTGCAAATTGTTCAGCCCATTTATCATTCATTAAGGAGAATTGTTCTGCAGTAACAAAATTAGAAGTAGAAGGCTGAGAAGGTCCTTGAGGCGGGGCAGAGAAAGTTGGTTCAGCAGTGGCAGAAGAATCCACTGGAGCAATAACCTCCACTTCCTTGGGGGAAACTAAAATACCTGCTTTCCTGTCTTTTCTGATCCTATAAGAAGGGGTAGAAATTAGTTCCTTCTGTTCATCCGAAAATGAATCACACACACTACATTGTTTGTCTTTAACACAAGGGTCATCCCCAATGAGCCAAACTGGGGTCATAAATAGCTGCTTTGGAGTTTTTGCCTTATATCTCCTTTATTGTTGCTTTTACAGCTTCAGAATGTATTAAGAGGTATTGGGAAAGCATATGTGGAGAATCTAAATAGCCGGTCAGTTTTATCCCCCGACCCCCCTTTATGGGTCAAACTGGGGTCATAAAATAGTTGCTTTGGAGTTTTGCCTTATATCTCCTTTATTGTTGCTTTTAGACCTTCAGAATGTATTAAGAGGTATTGGGAAAGCATATGTGGAGAGTCTAAATAGCCGGTCACTTTTACCCCCCGACCCTCCCTTATGGGCCAAACTGGGGCCATAAATAGCTGCTTTGGAGTTTTGGCCTTATATCTCCTTTATCGTTGCTTTTATAGCTTCAGAATGTATTAAGAGGTATTGGGAAAGCATACGGTGCAGCTTTGTGCATTCTTAGCTTTACAGCATGCTTATTAAAACCACAAAGCATTTTAAACTTTAAGGGACGCTTCGCTATTGTTAGCAAAAGCATTCCTCTAGTTCTTTAATTGCTGTGGTTCGAGGAGCCATGCATGGAGATTCAGGCTTGTAAGGTTTCTGTGTGGAACCTGACTGAAGGGTTGTGTCAACAGATTGGGCAGGTTGGGCAGACTGACGGGGACCTGACTGGACATGGTCACTAAGTCCCAAAACCAAGGCATGTTGGGCCACCCCAGCAATCAGTATGATTCTCTTGCAAGGGGAGTCCTGCAGCTTCTACACCACTTTGCCCAAGATGGCGGTCGGTGGGAAGGCGTATGCATCCAGATCTTCCCATGGTAGAGTTAGTGCATCCACTGCTACAGCCATGGGGTCCGGTACTGGAGAGACAAACCGAGGCAGTTTGTGGTTGAATCTTGTCGCGAAAAGGTCTATCTGAGGTCGGTGCCATTTGTGACATACGGTCTGGAAGACCTCCGGAAGGAGAGACCATTCTGTCTGAACGATCTGACCCAGCCGGGATAACTTGTCCGCTATTACATTTAGTTGGCCTGGGATATGACGGGCTTTTAGGGTTACTTGACGCCGAGTACACCAGGTCAAGATCCTCCACAGCAAGGCACACAGAGGGCCCGACCTCATGCCTCCCTCCTTGTTTATGTAGGACACAACTGTGGTGTTGTCCGTTGCTACTAGAACTATCTGTCCGGCACAAATGTCTTGGAACTCTTTAGGGCTAGAAATACTGCTTTTAGTTCCAAAAAGTTTATGTGCAGTTTGCTTTCCGGAACCGACCAGGAACCTCTGGCAGTGTGCTCGTTTAAGTGAGCGCCCCACCCTTCTTTTGATGCGTCTGTAAAGATTCGCAGAGCATGTTTTATAGGGTGTAGTGGTTGGCCTGTAAGGACGTTTTCCTCCTGTAGCCACCATTGTAAATGGGGATGTAAGGTCCTGGGGACCAGAATCACCTTTTCTAAAGATTCGGGTACCCTCCAGTTGTTTTTGAGATGCCACTGTATGGGCCTCATGTGAAGTCGCCCTAAGTGGACTTGTTTCTCTGTGGCAGTCAACAACCCTATCAGAGACATGAATTGCCGGACCGGACAGGCCGGTAGCAACAGAAGATCCCTTATTTTGTCCTGAAGGTTCTGCCACCGGTCTGGTGTCGGTCGGACACGACCGGACTGGAGGTCGAACTGGTAGCCGACGAAATCGAAGACTTGTTTGGGCTCCAGTTCTGATTTTTCCAGGTTCACCAGCCAACCGAGCCTTTGACATATTTCTACTAGCTGGAGTATGCTGGAGACAAACCTGGTGGGATCTGGCCCTCACTAACCAGTCGTCTAGGTACTGGTGGATTCTTATACCCCTCTAAGTGGCCATCAGTTTCACCTCTTTTGCTACCACAGTGAACTCCAAGGGTGCCGTGGACAGACCGAAAGGCAGTGCTTTGAATTGGTAAGTCCGACCCTGAACATGGAACCTGAGATATTTTCTGGACTGCTCCTGTATAGGTATGTGGAAGTAGGTGTCTTTGAAATCTATGGATGTGACCCACTCCCCTTGTTGGAGGGATGTCCTGATGGTTTCGGGGGTCTCCATTTTGAATTTTCCGACCTTGAAGAATAGATTTAGATTGCTGAGGTCCAGTATGGGTCTCCACTTGTTGTTGGGTTTGGGAACCAGAAAAAGACGGTTGAAAAACCCCAAGGAAGTTTGATTTCTTACTAGCTCTACAGCATGTTTGTCTATAAGCTGATGTAATGCCTCTAACAGGTAGCTGTTCCTGCGAGGATTGACATAACAGCTTACGACCGTGGGATACCTTGTAAGCTTCGGTCAGATCCGAAAGGGGAGGGTGTAGCCCTCTTTCAAGATTTGGACCGGAACCCAGATCCAGCCAAGCCTGCCAAAAGTTTTGAAGTCTAGCCCCTACAGGAAGATTTGAGACAACATTTCCTGCACTTGTTACAGAAGGGACACAAGACAACTGAGTGACACAAGAAGCACCTTTCACATATTTTAATGAGTGAAACCTTTGCACATAACAATCTACTGGCCCGGGACTTAGATCTTTCCTTTGCGAATGCCCGGGCACAGTAGGTACAGGAGTTACACATTTAAGTGTACATTGCCAAGAAAACAAGTGTCTATTGTCTTTTCCCTGGAGGTGCTCCCGGCCAGCAGCCCTGTCTGAAACTGAGTTACACAGTGATTGTCATTTGTATGGCTGCTGGCCCTTGGCTGGTCGGGAAGAGTAGTTAGAGGCCTTCCCTCTGGGTTTCCTCAAACTTTCCTGTACCGACCCTTTCCTATGCTCTTCCATGCCGGTTTATCCCCTTTCTTATCCTGATGCCTGTCTGATTTCTTGTCAGGTCGGTCGTATGGATGGAACCGGGCTTTACTACGGGAACTACTGGACTGCCCTCGTGACTCGAAGTGAGAGATATCCTCCTCAGCCCTCTTAATAACTGAATCAGGGAAGAGGGTGGGGATATGAAGGGGAGCTGTTCTCAAAGCGGCTATAGTGTCCGGTTTAATCCCTGACTTCACATGGGTGAGGTATGCATCCCGCCTAGCCAAAGTCAGGTTCCCCATTGAGATAAAGACGAATTCACTCATGTGCTCCATGGTCTTGGCAGCAGCTTGTGTTATGCTAGAGTTAAAGTCCATGAGATATTTAAGTTCGTCCATGGTGTTTGAACTCTTTGAGGAACCTTTACCCTTGCAGTCCGACCTGAGATTTCTGAGTTGGTTCTGCATGTCCTTCTGTACACGAAACAGGCACCGATTGAAAGTAGCGGCCTGATTACATATGACCAACGCCTCTCTTGCTGATTTCTCCCACCTTCTCAAGGATTCCTGGGAGATACGTCTAGAGGCAGGTGGGGTAGAAGTCAACCCGGACTGACGGGATATCCGACTGAAACAACTATTAAGCTTTGAAGATTCCATGCTCCAGCCTGAGACAGCAGCAGGGTCAGCTTTGTGGTCGGTGGCAAGACCGTACCATCTGGATTGCGACTTCGCTGTCCTCAGAAACTGATCCATCAACAGGCCACCGGCCTCAGAACTACGGCAGGGATAGCCCTCAACCAGAGTTAAGTTCAACTTTCCTATCTTCTTGCAAAGCCAATCTTCAGTCGGCATCTGGATGGATACTTTGCCTGGTGTCACAGCTTTGGGCCCAGAAAACGGATTGTCGTCCGAAGCAGTGTTAGCACTGTCCTGTTCAGGGATGTCGGACCAGCCCATATACTCCCAGATACCCTTCATAGTTTCTCTATACATTTGCTCTTCGGAGGGTATAAGTTCAGGTTCGGTAGTCAAATCCGGATCGTCAGATAGTTCTCCTTCCTCAGTGTAAAGGTCGACTGTTGGTCTATCCGACAAGTCACTCACAGACCCAGAGTTATCACTAGAAACACTGTCCTTCCAGTGCCTATGAATAGGAGAGCCGGTGTCGGTGACAGTAGCTGACACTGGTCGGTCGGAATGCTGCTTGCTGTGAGACCTTCCGGTAGATTTATGTCTGGGATGAGGGTCGGTACTAGTATGCCCAGAAGGACGGTCCCGTCCGGTGGCTGGCTGGTCGGTGGGTTGGTGCTGTGAAGCAGAGGAACCCTTGTCAGAGTCCAAACCAGTGTGCCTGTGAGGAGATCTTGACGAAGGTCGGTCGGTGACAAGCTGGCTGGCCGGTTGATGCTGTGAGGCAGAGAAACCCTTGCCAGTGCGCTTTGAAGAAACTGATGGAATTTCCTGCATGTCGGATGTGAGCTGGCTGGCCGGTTGATGCAGTGAAGCAGAGGAACCCTTGCCAGTGCGCTCTGTAGTGACAGACTGAGAGTCCGACTCTGGCTGGCTGGCTGCCTGATGCGTATCTGCAGAGAAGGCTTTGCCAGTGCGTCCTATAGGTTGAAAAAATGGCTCAGAGTCCCTGGGTATGTTTGTCGGTGGAGAGTGAGATGGTGTTAGCTTAACTTCTGAAGAAAAGGTCGGTTGGAAACTCTTAGAAAGCAGAAGTGCCTCTAACCTGTTAAAGCGTTCGGACCACTTACTGTCCAGATCTGCTATCTTAGCGTCAGTCGAAGATGAGTCCGACAATTTCTTGGGTTTTGAAGAGACCTTTTCTTTCTCAGCCCTTTTCTCTGGAGGCATAGAGGAAGAAGGTGGAGATTTAACAGGATCAGATTGCTGTGTAGAAACTTCCTGGCCAACAACCCCAATGACAGACACAGATGCAGGGTCGACAAGTTCAGAAGATTCCTTCGTGGGGGTGGCCGTAACAGACTTCCTTGCCTCACGCTTCTCCTTTTTTATCTTATAAGAGGGAGTCGAAATCTAGGCTAACTGTTCTGGAGTAAAAGCTGAACAAAACTTACAGGAAGTAGTGTCTTTACTCTCCACACAAGGGTCCTTGCCTTTGTTCTTCTCGCGACAACGCGCACAGTAGGAATGTTGGTCAAAAATCGCCATAGCATGGCCACAAGCCCCTCTTCTTTGACCCGGGGAAGACATTCTGAGCTATATATCCTACATATCACTTTGGTATAACCAAACAACAAAATAACAGAGTATTTCCAAAGAATTTCAAACACTGAAATAATTCGCTTGCACAGATCTCGCGCCAAACGAAAAAGATGCCATGACGTCACTCTGTCTAGACAGGAAGGAAGTACGACACGCCACCTGGCGAGTGCACAGTACTGGGCCAGCCTGTCCGGTGGAGACACAGGACGTCTTTTTCTGACGTTTGGCGGGCCGGTCCGCGCCGACCGGATTAGCATTTGTCCATTGGATAGGATGTATTAACGCAATAAAAATTTAATTTACTTATTAAAGTTGCAATTTTGTTCTGAAACCAGGATTCCTACTTCTTGGGCATCAGCAAGATTGAGGATACAGCTGAAACAATAAGTTAACTAAAGCACTGGGCAGAGACCTTAGCAGTTACTCAGTGACCAAATCAAAGTCAAATTAAAGTAACTGTTACAGCCTTAATAGAGCATGTTTTCAAATATTTACTTAATAGCAAATTAAAGTAGTCCTTTCAGCCTTAACATTCAATGTTTTTAAATAATTAGCTCTTTATCAAAGCTTTTACTTTCCCCCCAACTTCTGTCATAGTCAGTAGTTTGCACCCAGCACATTGAAATGTAGGGTTAAGTGAAGTCTTAGCTGTTGAAACATGAAGGTGACCTCATACGTTAAACTCGAACTGTGTTTACAATTCAGCAAATGAATGTGTGACTGAGAATGCTGCTTACAAATAATACAAACCTTGGCATACTGTTCATGTAACTGCCTGATGGTTTTCAGTCTCTGTGATTGTACAACGCGAGTCTGCTGGAATAACTTCTGCTGTTGTTGGAAAAAGCTCTGAAGGAAGAGAGATCAAATTAAACTAGTGAATTTTGTTTGGGCGTTCAAATGTACAGGTTAATGGGGTTATTAGCATAGATCCAAGGCAAAGATGTTGTATAGAAAAATATTGTGCTCTAAGAAACAGAAATCTGTGTTGGGAATTGCTCCCATTTTCATTGGGTAGATTAATTGTCCATTCTGCAAAATGGTGATCAAGCCAGAATTGATTATTCACATATTCTGCTACTTTGTCAATATATTGTTAAACACATTAAAGGATGAAGTATATTTCAATCTGGTAAAAATTTTGGTAGCTTGGTTGTTGACATAAAATGCCTACCAAAAATAATCGCTTCACATAACTAGAAAAGCACTTGGAGAGCACAAATCTCCACTAAGCAGTTCACTTCCACTGTCTCATATTTTTTAGTGGTTCTGGATCATAGTAGTTTGAATTTTATTAAGATCCAGCTCAAACTGAGATATATACAGAGACAAAACTAGGAATGTCCCTTTTTTGCCAAGCAATTTAATATGGAGGTATATACACACATATATTATACTGTAAACGGTTATAACACAATGATAAAGATCCTTTCAAAAAATACCTGGATCCAGATGGTGAACCAAAATTGAATCGTGTGCTCCTTATCAAATTGCAAATTTAATTTACCCAATGGACAATTGCTTTACCGGTCGGCGCGACCGGTCCCGCCAAACGTCAGAAAAAGACATCCTGTAAAACTACCGGCAGGACCGGTCACATAGTGTGCATTCGCTAGGTGGCGCATGGTACTTCATTTCCTGTCTCGTCATCATGACGTCATGGCATCTTTTTCATGTCTAGTCCTATTAAGACCCCTAGTAAGCTGATAACGGGACCGGATGGGTGGGCCTTGCCTGTCCATTGGATAGGGTATTAACGTATAGAAATTTACTAGTAATTTACTTATTAAATTTGCAATTTTATTGCGTTAATACATCCTATCCAATGGACAATTGCTGAATAACTACCGCTTGGCAGGCAGGTAAGCTGCTAGGGACATACATGAACTCATAAAATAACAAAACTGAAGAGGCCCATACTGACCTTGGGTCGGATGACCTCAAAGGTCAAGGTCAGATGAGACTAACCGGTTACCCGGAAGTCCAAGGTTCCCCCCCCCCCTCTTTTCTCAGACCTGCTCTGAGAATAGGAAGAGAGGGTTGAGTTTAGTCCCATTAAAAATAAACTTCCCAAGGGAATTTTTTTTTTTTATACAGGTGTACAAGTTATGTACATATTTACATATCCCCTCATATTTGGGCTTGGTGGTGGACCTGTTGGTTAACCACCACTGGCCCCAAATGAAGAAGCTCTGTATCAGCCCAAGCTACATCCTTCAGATAGAATTGTGTGAAGGTGTTGTGGGATTTCCAGTGACGGGCTGACAAAATCTGCTCTAAGGAGATCCCCGACTGGAAGGCCTTAGAAGCAGCAAAGGCCCTGACATCATGGGCTTTGACCTGATGCAGTGTGAGGGCCTCCTGGTCAGAGAGCACATAACATAACAGTTTGTTTGATCCATGAGGAGATGGTGGCAGGTGAGATGTCTTTATCAAAACCTTTCTTAAAGGAGACAAAGACCAACTCCTTGTTCTGCCTCAGATCTGAGGTCCTGTCCAAGTAATATCAAAGAGCTCTGACTGGACACAAAGATCTGTCACCCTTGAGTGACTTATCCAAAGTGGGGGCCAGGGCTGGAATGACCACTGGAGCCACACTATCTGGGCCTTCCTGCTTAGCCAGCTGATTCTTGGATAGAAAGCTGGGTGAAGGGTATAAGGACACCTTAGACCAGTCTGACTGGTGTCTGATATTCTTGTGAAGCCAAGCATGGATCTCACTCCTACGTTTACCAGAACCCAGGGCCAGCAGAAAAACAGTCTTGAAGTTCAAGTGTTTTAGTGAGGCCTCTTTCAAGGGTTCAAAAGGAGCCTTAGTCAGCTGGTGTAACACCAGGGACAGATTCCAGGAGAGTATACCTCTCCTGCCCTTGGGCCTGTCTCTATGGAAACTATCCAAGAGACGGGTGAGATTCTCATCTTTGCTGACATTAATGGTGGAGTTGCCCAACTTGTCAGCAATGGCTGATCTGTAACCATTAACGGTACTTGGCTGTAACTTCCTGTCCTGAAATAAGTGCAGCAGGAAGTCAGCTATGGCTTTTAGAGGTGGTGCCCTGAAGTCCACCTGTTTATTGAGGCACCACTTTGTAAAAATGGTCCACTTTGCCTCATAGACGGATCTGGTTGATCCTCTTTGAGGAGCCTCAATTCGTGCTGCCACTGCCTCAGAGAATCCCTGCTCCTTGATTGCTGTGGCTCTAGGAGCCAGGCATGTAGGTTAAGGTTTGACAAGTTCCTGTGCAGGGTCTGGCTGAATGGTTGAGACACCAGTTTGGGCAGGCTAGGCAGACACAGGGGGATCTGACTGGACACTGACACTAGATCCCAAAACCAGGGCATGTTGGGCCACCCTGGGGCAATCAGAATGATCCTGTTGCAAGGGTAGTCCTGCAACTTCTCCACCACTTTGCCCAAGACGGCTGCTGGTGGGAAGGCATATGGGTCCAGATTTTCCCAAGACAGGCTGAGTGCATCCACTGCCCATGCCTGGGGGTCTGGAACCAGTGATACAAACTATGGTAGTTTGTTGTTGAATTTGGTGGCAAACAGGTCCACCTGTGGCTGGTGCCACCGGGAGCATATAGTCTTGAACACCTCTGGGTGAAGGGACCATTCCGTCTGAATGGTCTGGCCTAGTCTGGATAGCCTGTCTGCTATCACATTCAGCCGGCCGGGGATGTGACATGCTCTGAGGGTTACCTGTTTCCTGGTACACCAGGACAGGATTCTCCACAGTAGGGCACACAGGGAGCCCGACTTCATCCCCCGCTCTTTGTTGATATAGGCAACCACTGTTGTGTTGTCTGTGGCTATCAGGACTATATTGTTTGAACAGAGGTCTTGGAACTCTTTGAAGGCCAGAAAGACCGCCTTTAGTTCCAAGTGATTTATGTGCAACTTGCTTTCTGGAACTGACCAGGTTCCCCTTGCAGTGCATTCGTTTAATTGAGTGCCCCACCCTTCTTTTGATGCGTCTGTAAATATCTGCAGAGCATGTTTTAGTGGGTGTAATGGTTGACCTGGAAGAACATTGCTTTTTTCCAGTGGTGGGTGGATCGACCTGGGAACGTGTAAGTGAGGGTGGATCGACCTGGGAACGGGTATCACCTTTTCTAGTGATTCTGGTACCCTCCAGTTGTTTTTCAAGTGCCACTGTATGGGTCTCACGTGAAGTCCACCTAGGTGGACTTGTTTTTCTGTGGCTGTCAGAAGCCCTATGAGGGACATGAACTGTCGGACCGGACACACCGGACCGGATTGACAATATCTTGTCTGTTAAGGTCTGCCAACATTCTGGTGTGGGTCTAACCTTTCCCTCCCCGAGGTCGAACTGGTAACCTACGAAGTTGAAGACCTGTTTTGGATCCAGTCCTGACTTTTCCTCGTTCACCAACCACCCTAGTTCTCGACAGAGAGCTACCAAGGTCTGTGTATGCTGAAGACAAGGTTGGTGGGATGTGGCTCTCACCAACCAGTCGTCTAGGTACTGGTGGATTCTTATACCCCTCTGCAAGGCCATCAGTTTGACCTCTTTGGCCACCACTGTGAACTCCATAGGTGCTGTGGAAAGACCAAAGGGTAAGGCTTTGAACTGGTAGGACTGACCCTGGATATGAAAACGCATGTACTTCCTGGACTGACTGTGAATTGGTATGTGGAAGTATGCGTCCTTGAAGTCTATGGATGTGACCCACTCCCCTGTCTGAAGGCAGGTCCATATTGTGTCGGGGGTCTTCATTTTGAACGACTCTGTGTTTAGGAAGGTGTTCAAAGTGCTCAGGTCCAGGATAGGTCTCCAACCAGATAGCCGGTTGTAAAAACCCAGTGAGTTTTGGTTTGCTACCGGTTCGACTGCATTTTTGTTTGTCAGCTGAGACAGTGCCTCCAGAAGGTGGGACTGCCTCTGTGGGTTGACATAGTTGCTTATGACAGTTGGTGATCTGGTTAGATTTGGTCTGAACCGGAAGGGGAGAGTGTAACCTTCTCTCAGTATGGTGACTACCTTTGGACTTGAACCCAGAGCCTCCCACTTCTCCCAAAACTGATGCAACCTTGCCCCTACAGGTGGATGTAGAGCAGTTGGGACATTTGTGACAATATTTCCAGAACTCAAGTGACCTACACAGGGAACACCTTTCACATATTTTATTTCTGTTTGACTGTAACAATAATTGGGATTTACACCTTTCTTTTGTGGCAACCCGGTGACAGAATGAACATTTGCAACAAAAGAGTTTACATGTAAAAATACAATCTCACTCTTGTTAGACAAAGCCCTGTGTTTCTCCATCACTGGTGAAGGGTTCAAATTGCTTTGACCAGGTACACAAGCAAAGTCTTTCAGCCTGGTCACACTCTGCACACAGTAATTGTCATTTATGTTGCTTTGAGCCCTTGGCTGGTTTCTGTGAGAAAGAGGTAGGCTTGCCACGACCTTTCTTTCCCTGCTGGCGTTCGTGAATTTGCTTCCAAGCTGGGAAGGACGACTTCCGGTCCGGTTGTTGTGAAACTCTGTCATTGGAAGCATAAGGGTGAAAACGTCCCGGTTTCCGGTTGAAGCAGCTAGAAGAACGCCTCTCTTCAGATCTGGGCCGGGATTCACAAAGATTCTTAAGTAAGAATTCTTACTTAGGCACAACATTTGTAGTTAAAATTAAGTAAGAATTCTTACTTAAGTACAACATTTGTGGTTCCACTTCCAACCAAAACTCACTTAAGAATCTTTGTGAATCCGGCCCCTGGTCATTTCTTCCTCAGCTTTGATGAGAAGCCGGTCCGGGAACAGTGACTGCAAGTGAATGGGAGCAGTACGTAAAGCAGTAGCTGTGTCCTGTTTTACTCCCGCGTGTAAATATTCCAAATAACTGTCACGTCGTGCAAGAGTGAAGTTTGCGACCCAAATAAACACACCTTCTGACAAATCCTGCATTGTCCTGGCCATAGCTTGTGTAACTGAACAGTTGAAAGTCGTTAAATACTCCAACTCGTCCACAGCCTGTTGCGTTCTTTCTGATGACTTGCCCTTTGCAGTGACAGAATGTAAGTTCTTGAGTTGTACAAACATCTCATCCTGTACCTTTGTCAGACAACATGACAACCCAGCAGCCTGATTACACATAATAGACTGTTCCCTGGCAGCCCTCTCCCAACGTCTCAAAATGTCCTGGCTAATTTAGGCCCGGGAATGTGGAGTAGTAGGTAAACTTCTTCTGGCCACCCTACTGAACGCTTTGTTCAGTTTTGCCGGTTCCGGAGACCAGTGATGCACAGCAGAACCATCAGAGTCTTTCTTATCAGCCTACATGTCGTACCATCTGGACGACCTGGGTGTTTTGACAAACTGATCCCAGAGCAGTCCAGCAGTTTGGGTATTCTTAGAGGGATAACCTTCAGCAACAGTGAGGTTTAGCTTCTCCATCTTTCTACATAGCCAATCATCCACCGGTAACTTGACAGAGACTTTCCCGGTGGGCTTGGCTCAGGAACCGGCAAAAGGGTTGTCAATGTCAAATTCAGGGATGTGATGCCAGCCCATAAACGACCTCACGCTTCTGATAGTCTCCCTGTAAGTAGACTCTTCAGACAGATCCTGGTCCGTAGATTCATCTCTGGTGAGGTCTGGGGAACCGTCCCGGATGTTTCCATCAACGGGAGATCCTGGTTCACTCTGGGGCTCTTCCTCACTGTCTGAACCGGGAAATTCAACATGTAGAGCAGCACTACCGGTACTGGTTGGCAGAACATCAGGACCTGCACCGGGAGCCTCAACAGGCTGGGTGGCATTCTTCTGCTTCACATCAGTACCGGAACCCTCAACAGGGCGGGTAGCACTCTTGTTGACAGCTTCCCTCATCACAGCAGCCTCACCGGTGGTCTGACCAAGACTGGAACCGGTGTCCCCAACAGTCACACCAGAGGCCAAGCCACTGGTGGAGGTTCCAGGATCAAAAACGGGCTGAACCCTGGTAACCACTGAAGGGGAATTCTGTACAGGATTCGCAGGAACAGTAAACATCTTGGAAACCAGCATAGCCTCTACATAAAGAACCATTCACTCTATTTCTCATCCAGGTCTTTGATATCATCAGACCTTGCCTTGCTGCTGCTGGATTTCTTCTTATTGCCAGCCTTGGGGGTAGGAGAATGGTCAGCCCTCTTCTTCTTGCTGGCAGCAGGTGAACTACCATCAGATTCCTTGTGTACCCGTCCCAGCACACTGACGTCAGCTGGGTCCACAAGAGTGGGGGTAACACTAGCAGGGGAATCTGAAGACGACTTCTTCAATTCACGTTCCTTCCTGGACTGGTAGGTGGGGGTGGATAATTGCTTCAACTGCGCAGGCATGAAAGCTTGGCAAATCTTACATTCCTGCTTCTTAACACATGGATTGGAAGCATAAGGGTGAAAACGTCCCGGTTTCCAGTTGAAGTGGCTAGAAGAACGCCTCTCTTCAGATCTGGTCCCTTCTTCCTCAGCTTTGATGAGAAGCCGATCCGGGAACAGTGACTGCAAGTGAATGGGAGCAGTACGTAAAGCAGTAGTTGTGTCCTGTTTTACTCCCATAGCTTGTGTAACTGAATGGTTGAAAGTCGTTAAATACTCCAACTTGTCCACAGCCTGCTGCGTTCTTGGGATCGTCACCCACTCCCTTGTCTCTACAACGCGCGCATTTCCTGTGGTTATCAAACCCAGCCATAACGTGCCCGCAAGATCCTCCCTTTTGTCCAGGAGATGACATGATGATCAGTGAACTGCTAGCAATACGTCTCAATACTTAAAAATATATAACTTGAAAGAGTTCGTTGTAAAACTTCAAAAACGTTTCTCTGTAGAAAACACGTCTGTACACTCTCCGCGCCAAACGAAAAAGATGCCATGACGTCACAATGATGAGACAGGAAATGAAGTACCATGCGCCACCTAGCGAATGCACACTCTGGTCGGTAGTTTTACAGAACGTCTTTTTCTGACGTTTGGCGGGATCTGTGTCGCGCCGATCGGTAAAGCAATTGTCTATTGGATAGGATGTATTAACGCAATAAAATCAACATTTCCTGAAAATTTCATCAGAATCTCTTTGTATGTTTTTGAGTTATTTTACAAAGAAACACATGCCACCAATAATATAGCCTCCTTGGCGGACGTAGATATGGTGATAAATGTAAGCAAAACTTTTTTAACTCAAACTCAAAAGTTTGTGAAAAATCTATGAAATTTACATTATGTAACAATAACTGCAGAAAATAAGTTCTAAGCACACAAATAGTCTGTTATATATGTATGTGGAAACGTAATAATCAATCATTTACTATCAAATGTCAATGAATGACCACAACGGTACACTGTCATAGATGATGAATCAACCACACCTTTAATCATCCCATCACAAATAGAAACTGACATAAAAAAGTCTTATGAAACATTTCTTAATGATATACAGTAGACCCCGATTATCCGGCCTTCTATTATCTGAATCTCCGGATTAACCAAACCGAAATCATGTCTCCCTACATATAATGCACGGTCAAGCGTGAGCGATAATACAAGATTTTACACAGTCTCGGAAACGATGAATTGCAGTGCTTTGTAAAACTTACCATTCACAGAGACGCCTAACTTCTTTCATCTTTATCACCACTGTTACAATAGGGGAGGGATTAATTCAATTACACAACCCCGCCACACAACTTCTTTGATAATGCGCCAATCAATGAAAGTGTGTTCGATTGGGTTTCGCAAATTTATAATCTCCCGGAGTAGGTTCACAGACTGACAATGTGTAGAAAAGAAAAGACGTCAACAATGCATTACCAATCAAACACACGTCACTGAAGGCGTGTTCGCTTGGGGTTTTACAATAAATAATCTCTTGGAGTTTTTCAATTGACAAAATGTGGGATGATGTTAATCAAAAATTAAAATGTCAACAATGCAAGTACCAACCGAACACAACCAGCTCAAGTCCGCGTAATATTTTAAATAAAAATAATAATAATATCCATGGATATGGAGCAAATAAACGATAATTGAAGGGTCACTTTACACAAATATATTAAATTATTTTTTTAACGACCACCAACGTCTATGTTTATTGCATAAAAACGACAATTCTTCAATTATCGCCCACTCGGTAACCCATGGACCGTGAATTTCGGTTTCCTTCATCTATCTGAACCCCTCGATTATCCGGCCGGATTGTATGTCTCCAATGGGGTTCAGATAATTGAGGTTCTACTGTAGTTAAATTCTGACATATTAGGTGACACTAAAGTAGGGACTGAAATGCAATATCAATATCACACTTTTTATTAAGATTTTGTGTTGATCGATACTGAAATATTGGTTAATGACATAAACAAAATAACAGCTCTGAATGACCATATTGAGCAGTGTTGCATTTACAATGTTTATTGTTCAAAACCATCAACAAATCAAATAAGATAAGTCTCGACTTAAAAATAAAATAAAATTTACAAAGGTACAATACATAAAACATATTAACCTTTTCGAAAAAATGTGCATGCATATAAAAGGCTTAATAGAATCGTGTCTAAACAGAATTGTATTTTTTATTGAAAACTACCTGATGTATTTTTCTCTTTTGATGCTGGAACAAAAATACATTCAACATAATAAAAGGAGACCTTTTACATGTATTCTGCATTAAATAATGTCCAAAACATGAAAAATGAGTTGAAATCTTGTCATATTGTTTTTATTTTTTGGATTTCAACACTAAATAATTATTTCCGCTTCTTTTGTGTATCAATTGCTAATTTACTACAATCATTATGTACATTGACCTAAGCAGACATCATAAATATGCTTTAATGAATGAACTATAATTCTAATTGGAATTTTATAGCATTTAATCTCCCCTTTATAAGGGAATTCTAAGGTGCAACATAAGCAAAAACGGTCAACCAATATAATAGAGCTGAAAGAGAAGACAAAAATCGTGGTCGAATGTCCGCATCCCGGAATTCGGAAATTTTCGAATATTCGTTTGGTGTGTTTTAGCACTGTCCATTTATTTTGCCGAAATACCCAAATGCGGTTGTTGGTACAACCGCATGAAAGTTGTCATAAAAACTTAAGTAAACGAGGTATATTTTCCTTAATTTTAATGATTTATTATGTTATTGGACAAAATTCATACTTAATTGTGCTATTTTGCGTTTTGATGCCCAATTATTATACATATACCGAATATTTGTTTGCTCATGATGAAAGTCGAATATGGAAAATGCAGAGTGGAGAACGAATAATGCGAATATCCCTTTCAGCTCTACAACATAAGTATCCAGGGACAGAAAGAGATCAAGTACCACAAAGAACTATACCCTCCTGAAAAACTTTATGGGGAACAAATTGCAAATTTAATAAGTAAATTAAATTTTTATAAGTTAATACCCTACCCAATGGACAATAGTTGTAACGGTCGGCACGACCAGCCCTGCCAAATGACAGACCGGAAGGACCAGTCATGTGGTGTGCATTCGCTAGGTGGTGCATCGTACCTCCTTCCTGTCTAGATGTGACATTATAGCATCTTTTTTTGTCGTCTACACCTATTTAGACCCCAGTAAGCTGATAGCGGGGTCGACTGGGTAGGATATTAACTTATAAAAATTTAATTTACTTAATAAATTTTCAATTTTATTGTGTAAATACATCCTACCCAATGGACAATAGCTGAATAACTATCGCTTGGTAGGCAGGTAAGTTACTAGGGACTTGAAGTGAACTCAAATTTTAAGATCAAATGACCCCCAACCAGGACTCCAGAAGGTCCTAAAGGTTGGTTACCGGTGACCCGGTCACCGGCAGAGCACTGAAGTTGCCCCCGACTTTTTTTCACAGACCTGCTCTGAGATAGGGGAAGAGAGGTATAAGTTAAGTCCCCGAGGGAAAAATAAACCTCCCGAAGGAAGCAAGTCAAACTTTATTATTATTATTATTATTTTTTTTTTTTTTTTGTGAATTTATATGCAAAAATATATACACTATGTACATATATCCAAATCTCCCCAGTCATGAGGGCTATTGGTCGATCTGCTGAACAGTCACCACTGGCCCTAAATGAAAAAGTTCTGAATCAGCCCAAGCCACATCCTTCAGATAGAACTGTGTGAAGGTACTATGTGACTTCCAGTTGCAGGCTGATTCCAGACTGGAATGCCTTAGAAGTAGCAAAGGCCCTAATATCATGGACTTTAACCTGTTGTAAGGCGAGGGCCTCCTGATCAGAGAGCTCATAACATAGGATCTCAGTTTGCTCGATCCATGAGGAGATAGTGGCGGGGGAGATATCCTTTTCGAAACCTTTCTTGATGGAGACCAGCTCCTTGTTCTGCCTGAGGTCTGAGGTCCTGTCCAAATCATAGCCTTGTGCTCTGACTGGGGACCAGTCACCTTTGAGTGACTTATCCAGAGTTGGGGCCAGGGCTGGAATTACCACCAGGGCCAGACTGTCTGGATCCTTCTTGGCCAGCTGGTTCTTGGACACTGAAGGCGTGTTCGCTTGGGGTTTTACAATAAATAATCTCTTGGAGTTTTTCAATTGACAAAATGTGGGATGATGTTAATCAAAAATTAAAACGTCAACAATGCAAGTACCAACCGAACACAACCAGCTCGAGTCCGCGTAATATTTTAAATAAAAATAATAATAATATCCATGGATATGGAGCAAATAAACGATAATTGAAGGGTCACTTTACACAAATATATTAAATTATTTTTTTAACGACCACCAACGTCTATGTTTATTGCATAAAAACGACAATTCTTCAATTATCGCCCACTCGGTAACCCATGGACTGTGAATTTCGGTTTCCTTCATCTATCTGAACCCCTCGATTATCCGGCCGGATTGTATGTCTCCAATGGGGTTCAGATAATTGAGGTTCTACTGTAGTTAAATTCTGACATATTAGGTGACACTAAAGTAGGGACTGAAATGCAATATCAATATCACACTTTTTATTAAGATTTTGTGTTGATCGATACTGAAATATTGGTTAATGACATAAACAAAATAACAGCTCTGAATGACCATATTGAGCAGTGTTGCATTTACAATGTTTATTGTTCAAAGCCATCAACAAATCAACTAAGATAAGTCTCGACTTAAAAATAAAATAAAATTTACAAAGGTACAATATATAAAACATATTAACCTTTTAGAAAAAATGTGCATGCATATAAAAGGCTTAATAGAATCGTGTCTAAACAGAATTGCAAATTTTAATTAGTAAATTAAATTTTTATTAGTTAATACCTTACCTACCAGACGATAGCTATAGCCTGGCGCCAGCCGGTCCCGCCAAACGAAAGAAAAGACGTCCTGGGTTTCACCCCCGGCAGGACCGGTACACTACACTCCACTCGCCAGGTGGCCTAGTTCCTGCTTCACTCGCCAGAGGGACGTGACGTCATAGCATCTTTTTCGTCCCTAAGGTTGAATTGTAAGGCTGAAAGCGGGGAAGGCTGGGTGGGAATTTCCCGTCTGGTAGGTAAGGTATTAACTAATAAAAATTTAATTTACTAATTAAAATTTGCAATTTCATTGCGTTAATACATCTTACCTACCAGACGATAGCTAGAATAACTACCCAGTGGAAGGAGGGCAGCCTTCTGAGGATTGGAGAGAACTCTTATATTATGCCTAGGTGTGAGGTTCTAGCCCTTTGAGGAGACATGTTAGTCTCGAGGGTAACTAGACCCACCTGCCCCCCCCCCCCCCCCCCCCCCCCCCCTTTTTGACTGCTCTGAGGGGAGGAAGAGAGTAAGAGTTCAAGGCAATGATTCCCACGGTTAACCTGGAAGAGTGGGGAAAGTCCTATACCCAGAGGATTATTCTGAAGTAAACGACTTTGAGAAGCCAAGGCCTAGGCTAAAGGTGAGCCTACACCTAAAACTAACTAGTATGTACACTATATATAATTATATACAAAGAAGCTTAGGGGACTAGTGGTGGATCTGCTGGGCAGCCACCACAGGACCCAAGTGAAAAAGCTCCTTATCGGCCCAGGCAACATCCTTAAGGTAAAATTGTGTAAAGGTGTTGTGGGACTTCCAGTGGCATGCTGCTAGAATCTGGTCCAGAGATATGCCACCTTGAAAGGCTTTGGAGGCCGCAAATGCCCTAACATCATGGGCCTTAACCTGATGTAAGGTCAAGGTATCTTGGTCAGAAAGATCATAACACAACACTACTGTTTGTTTGATCCAGGATGAGATAGTGGCAGGAGAGATGTCCTTGTTAAAACCATGTTTGAAAGAAACAAAAACTAACTCCTTTCCCGTCCTTAGGTCCTGGGTTTTGTCCAGGTAGTAGCGAAGAGCCCTAACGGGGCAAAGGGATCTGTCTTCTTTCAACGACTTATCCAGAATGGGGGCTAAAGCCGGGATGACCACCGGGGCCACGCACTCTGGTCCCTCTTTTGCCAAGTGATTTTTCGCCAAGAAGCTTGGTGAAGGGTAGAGGGAAACTTTGGACCAGTCAGCTTGGTGTCTGATATTTTTGTTTAACCAAGCGTGAATCTCACTCCTGCGTTTTCCCGAAGCCAGGGCTAGGAGAAAAACAGTTTTGAAAGTAAGGTGCTTCAGAGAAGCCTTTCTGAGTGGTTCAAAAGGCGCCTTTGTAAGCTGGTGTAAAACCAGGGAGAGGTTCCAAGCAGGAACCCCCCGGCGCCCTTTGGGTCTATCTCTGTGAAAACTGTCTAACAGTCTAGTCAAATTGTCATCCTTGCCAACATTAACCGAGGCATTTCCCAGTTTGTCTGCAATGGCTGACCTGTAACCATCAATAGTGCTGGGCTGGAGATTCTTCTCCTGGAAAAGATGCAGGAGGAAATCTGCTATTTGTTTTATAGATGGGTTCCTGAAGTCCACCTGACTTGTTTCGCACCATCTAACAAAAAGGGCCCACTTTGCTTCGTAGACTGCTCTGGTTGAATGTCTTTGAGGCGCCTCAATTCTTGCCGCCACTGGGCTAGAGAACCCTTGCTCCTTGATGGTCTGGGCTCTAGGAGCCAGGCATGGAGATTTAGGCTTGTCAGATCCCTGTGACGTGCCTTGTTGAAAGGTTGGGTCACTAGATCTGGATGGTGTGGAAGACAAAGAGGAACCATGGCCGACAGCTCCACTAGGTCCCAAAACCAAGGCATGTTTGGCCATCCCGGAGCAATCAGGATTGCTCTGTGATACCAATGGTCTGACAGCTTGCTGACCACCTTCCCCATCAGAGACACTGGGGGGAAGAGGTACATGTCCAGGTTTTCCCAGGACAGCGTCAGAGCGTCCACTGACCAGGCCTTTGGGTCTGGAATTGGGGACACAAACCGGACTAGTTTGCAGTTGTACCTTGTTGCAAACATGTCCACTTGGGGATAATGCCAAGTTCGACAAAGGGTGTCGAAGATCTCCTGATGGAGGGACCACTCTGTCTGAATGACCTGTCCCTGGCGAGACAACTTGTCTGCAATTACATTCAGACGGCCCGGAATATGTCTGGCCTTCAGTACTGTTTGTCTGAGATTGCACCAACATAGGAGCCGCCAAAGAAGGGCACAAAGTGAACCTGACCTCATACCTCCCTCCTTGTTGATGTATGCCACAACTGTGGTGTTGTCTGTGGCAATCAGGACGACCTTTCCTTGCACTAATTGTTGGAATCTTTTTAGTGCTAACAACACGGCTTTTAGCTCTAAGAAGTTTATGTGCAACTTGCTTTCGGGCACTGACCAAGTACCGCTTGCTGTGAAGTCGCCTAAGTGAGCACCCCAGCCTTCTTTTGAGGCGTCTGTAAAGATTTGTATCGCGTGTTGTAGGGGGTGTAAGGGTTGACCCTTTAGGACATTTTTCTCCTGGGTCCACCACTGCAGGTGCTGATGGAGAGACCTCGGAATTGGGATCTCCTTTTCCAGAGATTCCGGGACTCTCCAGTGTTTCTTGAGGTGCCACTGAATAGGTCTCATGTGCAGTCTGCCTAGGGGCACCTGTTTCTCTGTCGCAGTGAGTAGACCTATAAGAGACATGAAGGTTCTCACTCGGCAAGATCTCCTCTGTAATAGCCCTGTTATTTTTTGTTGAAGGGCTTCCCAACGGTTTTGAGTAGGTCTGACCAGTCCGTTGAGCAGGTCGTACTGGTAGCCTACAAAATCGAAGATTTGTTGGGGTTCCAGTTCTGATTTTTGCATGTTTACCATCCAGCCCAACTCCTGGCAAAGGGCTAGGAGGGACTGGGTTCCCTGGTGGCAAGATTCTTTGGTAGGGGCTCGAATCAACCAGTCGTCTAGGTACTGGTGGATTCTTATACCCTGTGACTGAGCCATTAACTTGACCTCTTTGACCACAGCAGTGAACTCCATGGGAGCTGTTGAAAGGCCAAAGGGAAGAGCCCGAAACTGGTACGACTGGTTCTGGAAGTGGAACCTGAGGAATTTTCGGGATGTGAAGTGGATTGGAATGTGGAAGTAGGCGTCGCTGAAATCTATCGATGACACCCACTCCCCTTGTTGTAGAGAGGTCCGGATTGTCTCTGGAGTCTCCATTTTGAATGTTTTTACGCATAAAAACTGATTTAGAGTACTGAGATCCAAGATTGGCCGCCACTTTTGGTTCGGCTTTGGGACAATGAACAATCTGTTGAAAAAGGCTAGTGAGGTTCGAACCCTGACCCTCTCTACTGCCTTTTTCTTGATCAGAGCTTGCACTGCTTCTTGTAAGTGGGAGTCTCTGGTGGGGTTTGCATAGCCGCTTACTATCAGGGGTTCCCTTATTAAGGGAGGCCTGACCTTGAAGGGAAGCACATAGCCCTCTTTCAAGATGGATACTACCTTCGGGTTTGCACCCTTGAGAGCCCATATTTTCCAAAAATTTTGTAGGCGTCCCCCTACTGATTGGACATTTGCAACACTGAGGACATTTGACACACTTGGGGCAAAGACACAGTGATTTACAAAAGAAGCACTTTTCACATACTTTATTGTATTTTGTGAGTTTAAGATTGGACTTATGCCTTTCTTTTGCGGCTGCCTGATGTTTTTTACAGAAAGTACATGATGAGCAACATTGTGACAATTTACAGAGTCTTTCACAAGAACAGGAAGACTTGTCTTTGTTACATCCACAACACCAAACTCCGGACAGGATGTTACTTCCGGAGGAACTTTGCAGTGATTGTCATTTATACGCCTTAGCATCCTTGGCAGGGCGCGAACCGCGACCGGGTTGACCTCCCCTGCCTCTGCCACGGGCTCTCCCGCGATTGCCAAATGTCTTCCATGCAGGCATCTCTTTGCCGGGAGCCCCGGAGTTTCCAGAATCCTCCTGTTTCCATGTTGAATATGGCTGGTAACGGTGTTGCTTCTTTTGAGTACCGGCGAACCCACCACGGCCCGGACCGGGCTGGTTGGTACGCTTGTGTGACTCAAATGCTGCTATTTCATCTTCCGCCCTCCGGATAATGTCGTCCGGAAACAAAGCCTTGGTCTGTAGAGGACAGTTCCTGAGGGAGGAAAAGGTATCTGGCTTGACGCCAGCTTTCAGGTGCTCAAGATAAGAATCCCTCCTGACCAGAGTTAAATTAGCCATTTGTATAAAAGTAAAATCTGAGAGGTGTTGGAGGGATCTGCCAACCGCGAAACTCACATTTTGATTGAATGCAGACAGGAAATGTAACTCATCAAGTGCACCCTGAGCTTTCGTGGAAGATTTTCCTTTTCCCAACTCTGTCTGAAGAATTTGTAACTGTTCTTGTACAGAGTCTTGTATTTTGGTGATGCACCTATTGAAACCAGCGGACTGGTTACAAATATAACTGGTCTCTTTTGCTGCTTTCTCCCACTTCCGGAGCGTATCCTGAGCAATAGGGCGGGAGGTGGGTTGGGATGAAGCAAGAGCAGGTTTACCAATTCGGGCAAAGGAACTGTTCAACTTCGCAGCGTCATTGGGCCAAGTAGTTACATATTTGCCCGGCCTAGTGATGTCTTTATTTTCAGCGGGATGAATCCCGTACCACCTTGCCTGAGACTTGGGAGGGCGGAGATACTAATCAACATGAAGTCCACCCGGTTCCGTAGACTTGGACGGGTACCCTTCTATGAGGACGAGGTTTAAATTTTCAAGTTTTTTACAAAGCCAGTCCTCTGGTGGTAAGTCGATAGAGACCTTGCCTACAGGTTGTGCCCGGTGGCCAATCCAGGGATTGTCTGACCTGGAACTTGGTGTATATTCAAGATCTGGGATATGTGACCAGCCCATGAATGCACGTACTCCCCTAACAGTCTCTCTGTAGTTTTGATCTTCGCTCAATGTCTTATCCAAGTCCGGAGATTCTTGATCAGGATGGTCAGTGACGTCTTCTTGGTCAGATACCTCACCTTCCTCAAAGTGCTCCGGAGCTGACTTGAACAAGCTGGATTGCGGAGGAGGTTGAGGAAACGCAGAGGCCACCGGGCCGGAAGAACTCTGTTGAGAGAATACCGGTTCCGGGTCCTGTTCAGAATAAAGGCCTTCTAGAGGAGACGTCCTAGCTATTGAGCTGGTAGTGACAGTGGCACTAGGTTTTATCCTATCCGGGCCAGAAGCCGGGCCGGCTTGGCCGGAAGGGACAGATGATAAGAGAAAAGGTGCCTGAGAGAGAGCTCCCGCGGGAGCTTGATGCGGTACCGGTGCCTTGACCGGTGAGAAGGAAGGTTGAGGTGAAGGACGCTGCCCCAAAGTAATGAGTGCTTCCAGATGGGCCATACGTACTGACCACTTTTCGTCCAACTCTTTTAACTCTTGGCGGAACATAGGTGGAGGTAAAGAGAGATCTTGCTCAGCAACATGGGGTGGAGAAGTTGAAGCAACTTCCTGAGATTCCACCTGCGACACGATAGAGACAGTGGACGGATCCACAAGGGCTTCTTTGCTTTTAGATTTCTCCTTCCGCAGTTTGTACGTAGGGGTTGAAAGCTGGAGCAATTGCTCAGGGGTTAAATTGTCACACAATTCACACTGCAACTTTAAAACACACGGGTCTTGGCCCAACCCTTTATCTCTGCATCTGGCACAACGAGAATGAGGGTCAAAAATAGCCATGATATGCCCGCAGGCTCCTTTCCTTTGTCCTGGAGATGCCATGGTAGTTTATCCAACTAACTGACAAATCGTAGCACAAAACACAATATATAACTTAAGAAATACTCAAAATAAAAAGAGTTTACAGAATTCAAACTTTGAATATCGCGCCAAACGAAAAAGATGCTATGACGTCACGTCCCTCTGGCGAGTGAAGCAGGAACTAGGCCACCTGGCGAGTGGAGTGTAGTGTACCGGTCCTGCCGGGGGTGAAACCCAGGACGTCTTTTCTTTCGTTTGGCGGGACCGGCTGGCGCCGGGCTATAGCTATCGTCTGGTAGGTAAGATGTATTAACGCAATGAAATTGTATTTTTTATTGAAAACTACCTGATGTATTTTTCTCTTTTGATGCTGGAACAAAAATACATTCAACATAATAAAAGGAGACCTTTTACATGTATTCTGCATTAAATAATGTCCAAAACATGAAAAATGAGTTGAAATCTTGTCATTTTGGTTTTATTTTTTGGATTTCAACACTAAATAATTATTTCCGCTTCTTTTGTGTATCAATTGCTAATTTACTACAATCATTATGTACATTGACTTAAGCAGACATCATAAATATGCTTTAATGAATGAACTATAATTCTAATTGGAATTTTATAGCATTTAATCTCCCCTTTATAAGGGAATTCTAAGGTGCAACATAAGCAAAAACGGTCAACCAATATAATAGAGCTGAAAGAGAAGACAAAAATCGTGGTCGAATGTCCGCATCCCGGAAGTCGGAAATTTTCGAATATTCGTTTGGTGTGTTTTAGCACTGTCCATTTATTTTGCCGAAATACCCAAATGCGGTTGTTGGTACAACCGCATGAAAGTTGTCATAAAAACTTAAGTAAACGAGGTATATTTTCCTTAATTTTAATGATTTATTATGTTATTGGACAAAAATCATACTTAATTGTGCTATTTTGCGTTTTGATGCCCAATTATTATACATATACCGAATATTTGTTTGCTCATGATGAAAGTCGAATATGGAAAATGCAGAGCGGAGAACGAATAATGCGAATATCCCTTTCAGCTCTACAATATAAGTATCCAGGGACAGAAAGGGATCAAGTACCACAAAGAACTATACCCTCCTGAAAAACTTTATGGGGAACAAATTGCAAATTTAATAAGTAAATTAAATTTTTATAAGTTAATACCCTACCCAATGGACAATAGTTATAAC
This sequence comes from Sabellastarte sp. h YS-2021, assembly GCA_964017235.1. Taxonomy (NCBI): domain Eukaryota; kingdom Metazoa; phylum Annelida; class Polychaeta; order Sabellida; family Sabellidae; genus Sabellastarte; species Sabellastarte sp. h YS-2021. The sequence goes on along the minus strand of OZ024934.1, from coordinate 78,212,406 downwards.
GGTCGTCGCGACCAGCCCTGCCAAATGACAGACCGGAAGGACCAGTCATGTGGTGTGCATTCGCTAGGTGGTGCATCGTACCTCCTTCCTGTCTAGATGTGACATTATAGCATCTTTTTTTGTCATCTACACCTATTTAGACCCCAGTAAGCTGATAGCGGGGTCGACTGGGTAGGATATTAACTTATAAAAATTTAATTTACTTAATAAATTTTCAATTTTATTGCGTAAATACATCCTACCCAATGGACAATAGCTGAATAACTATCGCTTGGTAGGCAGGTAAGTTACTAGGGACTTGAAGTGAACTCAAATTTTAAGGTCAAATGACCCCCAACCAGGACTCCAGAAGGTCCTAAAGGTTGGTTACCGGTGACCCGGTCACCGGCAGAGCACTGAAGTTGCCCCCGACTTTTTTCACAGACCTGCTCTGAGATAGGGGAAGAGAGGTATAAGTTAAGTCCCCGAGGGAAAAATAAACCTCCCGAAGGAAGCAAGTCAAACTTTATTATTATTATTATTATTATTTTTTTTTGTGAATTTATATGCAAAAATATATACACTATGTACATATATCCAAATCTCCCCAGTCATGAGGGCTATTGGTCGATCTGCTGAACAGTCACCACTGGCCCTAAATGAAAAAGTTCTGAATCAGCCCAAGCCACATCCTTCAGATAGAACTGTGTGAAGGTATTATGTGACTTCCAGTTGCAGGCTGATTCCAGACTGGAATGCCTTAGAAGTAGCAAAGGCCCTAATATCATGGACTTTAACCTGTTGTAAGGCGAGGGCCTCCTGATCAGAGAGCTCATAACATAGGATCTCAGTTTGCTCGATCCATGAGGAGATAGTGGCGGGGGAGATATCCTTTTCGAAACCTTTCTTGATGGAGACCAGCTCCTTGTTCTGCCTAAGGTCTGAGGTCCTGTCCAAATCATAGCCTTGTGCTCTGACTGGGGACCAGTCACCTTTGAGTGACTTATCCAGAGTTGGGGCCAGGGCTGGAATTACCACCAGGGCCAGACTGTCTGGATCCTTCTTGGCCAGCTGGTTCTTGGACAGAAAGCTGGGTGAGAGGTAAAGAGACACCTTTGTTCTTACTTAGTCAAGCATGGATTTCACTCCTACATTTACCTGAACCCAAGTCCAAGAGGAAGATGGTTTTGAAAGTCAAGTGTTTCTAGGAAGCGTCCTTAAGGGGTTCAAAGGGAGCCTTTGTCCGCTTGTGAAGCACCAGGGAAAGGTTCCAAGAGGGGATGCCCCTCCAACCCTTCGGTTTGTTTCTGTGGAAGCTATCCAACAGAGGAGTGAGATTCTCATCTTTGCTGACATTAATGGGTGAATTTCCCAGTTTGTCTGCAATGGCTGACCTGTAGCCATCATTGGTATTTGGCTGTAACTTCCTGTCCTGGAACAAGTACAGCAGGAAGTCATCGATAGACTTTATAGGTGGTGCCCTGAAGGCCACCTGATTACTGAGGCATCACTTTGTAAAAATGGTCCATTTAGCCTCATAGACTGATCTAGTTAAGACTCTCTGAGGAGCCTCATATCATGCTGCCACTGCCTCAGAGAAACCCTGCTCCTTGATAGCTGAGGCTCTTGGAGCCAGGCGTGAAGATTCAGGATTGACAGATTATTGTGAAGGATCTGGTTGAACGGCTGAGTTACCCAAAATGGCTACCGATGGGAAGGCATAAAGGTACAGATCATCCCTTGGCAGGCTGACTGCATCCACTGCCCAGGCAAGGGGGTCTGTGTCAAATTGTGTCAGTTTGTTGTGGAACTTGGTGGCAAACAGGTCCACTAGATGCTTGTGCCACCAAGAGCATATTGTTTGAAAGAACTCAGGATGGAGGGACCATTCTGTCTGAATGTTCTGGCCCAGCCTGGATAGTTTGTTTGCTATCATATTCAGCCGGCCGGGAATGTGTCGAGCTGAGAGTGACCTTTTTCCTGGAGCACCATGTCAGGATTCTCCACAGAGGGCCTGACTTGACCCCCCCCCCCCCCCCCTCCTTGTTTATATAGGCAATCAATGTGGTGTTGTCTGCGGTGTTATGTAGCTATGAGGACTATGTTGTTTTTGCAGAGGTTCTGGAACTCTTCTAGGGCCAAAAAGACCGCCTTCAGTTCCAGATAGTTTGTGTCCCTTTCTGGACTAGGGACTAGGTTCCCCTTACAGTGTGCTAGTTTAATTGAGCACCCCACCCTTCTTTTGATGCATCTGTAAAAATTTGCAGAGCATGTTTTAGTGGGTGTAATGGTTGACATTGAAACACATTTTCTTCCCCCAGCCACCATTTAGATGGGGATGCAGTAACCTGGGGATAGGGATCACCTTTTCTTGTGACTCTGGTACCCTCCAATTCTTTTTCCAAGTGCCACTGTATGGGTCTGATGTGGAGTCGATCTAGGTGGACTTGCTTCTCTGTGGCTGTAAATAACACTATCAGGGACATCAGCTGCCGGACTGGGCAGGTCAGTCTGGTCATCATATCTTGTACCTTTGCATTTAATGTCTGCCAACACTCTAAGGTTGGTCTGACCTTGCCCTCTTTCAGACTGAACTGATAACCCACAAAGATGGAGACTTATTTGGGGTCCAGTTCTGATTTCTCCATGTTGACCAACCAACCTAACTCCTGACATATAGCTACTAGAGTTTGTGTATGCTGGAGACAAGTTGGGATCTGACTCTGACCAACCAGTCATCTAGGTACTGTTTGATCCTTATACCCTTGTGTAGTGCAATAAGTTTGACTCCTTTGCTACTATCGTGAACTCTATGGGTGCTGTGGACAGACCAAATGGGAGTGCTTAGAACTGGTAGACTGACCCTGGATGTGACAACTTCCTGTACTTCCTGGACTGACTTTGAATCAGTATGTGGAAGTATGTGTCTTTGAAATCTATGAAGGTAACATACTCCCCTGTTTGTAGGGAGGTTCTTATTGTCTCCAGTGTCTCCCTTTTGAATGACTCTGTCTTTAAAAACTTGTTTAGGGTACTGAGGTCTAGCATAGTTCTCCACCGATTGTTGTTTTTGGGAACCAGAAATTTGCAAATTTAATAAGTAAATTAAATTTTTATAAGTTAATACCCTATCCAATGGACAATTGCTTTACCGGTCGGCGCGACCGGTCCCGCCAAACGCCAGAAAAAAGACGTCCTGTATATAATACTGGCAGGACCGGTCAGTAGTGTGCATTCGCTAGGTGGCGCATCATACTTGCTTCCTGTCCAGACAGAGTGACGTCAGTTCATCTTTTTCGTTGTCTAAAACGATTTAGACCCCTAGTAAGCTGGTAGCGGGGTCGGTTGGGAGGGCCTTGCCTGTCCATTGGATAGGGTATTAACTTATAAAAATTTAATTTACTTACTAAATTTGCAATTTTATTGCGTTAATACATCCTATCCAATGGACAATTGCTGAATAACTACCGCTTGGTAGGCGGGTAAGCAGCTAGGGACTTCTGTGAACTCATAACAAAACAAAATTGTACAGGCCCATTTGACCTAGGGTCAGAGAACCCTGACAGGTCAAGGTCGGCCACTAACTCACTGGTTAACCGGGAGTCTACCGACGTTGCCCCCCCCCCCCCCCCCCTTTTTCTTTCCTTCCAGAGTCGGTTTGAGAAGGGAAAGATAGAGAGAGAGGGGCTGAGTTCAGTCCCAGAAGAAATAAACTTCCCAAGGGAAGCAAGTCACAGTTTGTTTTTTTTTGTTTTTTTTTTTACAATATGTACATATTTACATATATACAACATCCCCTCATTTCTGGGCATGGTGGTGCACCTGCTGGGCAGCCACTACAGGTCCCAGGTGGAAAAGCTCAGAGTCAGCCCAGGCAACATCCTTCAAATAGAATTGGGTGAAGGTGTTGTGAGATTTCCAGTGGCAGGCTGACAAGATCTGATCTAAGGAAATCCCTGATTGGAAAGCCTTAGAGGCAGCAAAGGCCCTAACATCATGGGCTTTAACCTGATGTGAGGTGAGGGCCTCCTGGTCAGAGAGCTCATAGCACAGAACCACAGTCTGTTTGATCCATGAGGAGATGGTGGCAGGTGAGATGTCTTTATCAAAACCCTTCTTGAAGGAGACAAAGACTAACTCCTTATTCTGCCTGAGGTCTGCAGTCCTGTCCAAGTAGTAGCGCAGGGCTCTAACTGGACATAGGGACCTGTCACCCTTGAGTGACCTATCCAGAGATGGTGCCAGGGCTGGGATGACCACTGGTGCCACACTATCTGGACCTTCCTTAGCCAGCTGGTTCTTGGATAGGAAACTGAGTGAGGGGTACAAAAACACCTTAGACCAGTCCGACTGGTGTCTGATGTTCTTATGTAACCAAGCATGGATCTCACTCCTGCGTTTACCTGAACCCAAAGCCAGCAAGAAAACAGTCTTGAAAGTTAGATGTTTCAAGGAGGCCTCTTTCAGGGAATCAAAGGGAGCCTTTGTGAGCTGATGTAAAACCAGTGAAAGGTTCCAGGAGGGGATGCCCCTCCTGCCCTTAGGTCTGTCTCTATGGAAACTATCCAGGAGACGAGAGAGATTCTCATCTTTGCTGACATTAATGGTGGAATTGCCCAGTTTGTCAGCAATGGCGGATCTGTAGCCATCAATAGTGCTTGGTTGTAACTTCTTCTCCTGAAATAAGTGCAGGAGGAAGTCAGCAATGGCTTTCAGAGGTGGTGCCCTGAAGTCCACCTGATTACTGAGGCACCACTTTGAAAAAATGGTCCACTTTGGCTCATAGACAGATCTGGTTGACCTTCTTTGAGGAGCCTCAATTCGTGCTGCCACTGCCTCAGAGAAGCCTTGCTCCTTGATTGCTGAGGCTCTAGGAGCCAGGCATGTAGGTTCAGATTCGACAGGTTCCTGTGAAGGACCTGGTTGAATGGCTGAGACACTAGGTTGGGTATGCTGGGCAGACACAGTGGGATCTGGCTTGACATTGCTACCAGGTCCCAAAAACAGGGCATGTTGGGCCACCCTGGAGCAATCAGAATTATTCTGTTGCAGGGGTAGTCCTGGAGCTTCTCCACCACTTTGCCCAAGATGGCTGCCGGTGGGAAGGCGTATGGGTCCAGGTCCTCCCAGGACAGGCCGAGTGCATCCACTGCCCAAGCCTGGGGGTCTGGTACCGGTGATACAAACTGTGGTAGTTTGTTGTTGAACCTGGTGGCAAACAGGTCCACTTGTGGCTGATGCCACCTTGAACATACAGCTTGGAACACTGCTTGATGAAGTGACCACTCTGTTTGAATGGTCTGGCCAAGCCTGGATAGCTTGTCTGCTATCACGTTCAGCCGGCCGGGGATGTGACGTGCCCTGAGGGTTACTTGCTGCCTGGTGCACTAGGACAGAATTCTCCACAGTAGGGCACACAGAGAGCCCGATTTCATCCCCCCTTTTTTGTTGATATAGGCAACCACTGTTGTGTTGTCTGTAGCTACCAACACTGTCTTGTTGAAGACTAGGGTTTGAAACTCTTTTAGAGCTAGAAATACTGCTTTCAGCTCCAAGTGGTTTATGTGTAACTTGCTCTCGGGTAGGGACCACTGTCCCCTTGCAGTGTGCTCGTCTAAGTGAGCGCCCCACCCTTCTTTTGATGCGTCTGTAAAGATTTGTAGAGCATGTTTTAGAGGGTGTAATGGTTGACCTAGAAGCACATTGCTTTCCTCCAGCCACCACCTTAGATGGGGGTGGAGGGATTTGGGGACCGAGATCACCTTTTCCAGTGACTCTGGGACCCTCCAGTTGTTTTTCAAGTGCCACTGTATGGGTCTCATGTTAGTCGCCCTAAGTGGACTTGCTTTTCTGTTGCTGTGAGTAGACCTATGAGGGACATGAATTGTCGGACCGGGCAAAGCGGATCCGACAATATTGATCTGATCTTGTGTGTCAAGGCCTGCCAACGTTCTTCTGTTGGTCTGACCTTGCCCTCTTTCAGGGCGAACTGGTAACCTACGAAGTTGAAGACCTGTTTGGGAACCAGCTCTGACTTTTCCTTGTTCACCAGCCACCCTAATTCCTGACAAAGTGTGACTAGGGTTTGAGTATGCTGGAGACAGGTGTGGTGGGTAGAGGCTCTCACCAGCCAGTCGTCTAGGTACTGGTGGATCCTTATACCCTTCTGAAAAGCCACGAGTTTGACCTCTTTGGCCACCACTGTGAACTCCATGGGAGCTGTGGACAGGCCAAAGGGAAGGGTTTGAACTGGTAGGACCGACCCTGGAGGTGAAAGCGCATGTACTTCCTGGACTGACTGTGAGTTGGTATGTGGAAGTATGCTTCTTTGAAATCTATGGATGTGACCCACTCCCCTGCTTGGAGGGAGGTTCTTATTGTCTCTGGGGTTTCCATCTTGAACGTCCCTGTGTTCAAAAAGGTGCTCAAGGTGCTCAGGTCTAGGATCGGTCTCCACCGGTTGTTGGGTTTGGGTACCAAAAAGCCGGTTGTAAAACCCCAGTGAGTTTTGATTTTCCACCGGTTCGACTGCATTCTTGTTTATCAGCCGATACAGTGCCTCTAAAAGGAAGGACTGTTTGGTTGGATTGTGGTAGTTGCTTATTACAGTCGGTGACCTCGTCAAGTGGGGTCTGAACCGGAAGGGGAGAGTGTAACCCTCCCTCAATCTCTAGCCACTGTCTGACCAGCTGGGACCCGAAAGGGTAGGCTGGCTGACTGGTCAGGTAGCTTGACAGGCATTTCACCGGGACCAGTGACTGATCAAAAAATTCCTCTGGAACTGGTTTGTAACCAGTTCCTTAGGCTGCCACTGGTTGGCCTAAACAGCTGTTTTGGCCTTTAAGAACTTCTGCCGGTCTGTCAGTCAGTCCTGGAGACCTGCCCAGTACCAGGCCTTAAACGGTTATACGCGAGGCAATGCTCTGTAACCGGTTCCTGGTGGCTCCACAGTTCTGCATAAACTCACCGGAGTTGGCAGAACTGGGTGAACTACTTCTTAGCAAGGATAGGCTCATATGAAGTTGCCTTCTTCCTGTCCACAGTGGTGGTTCAGCAGCTTTTCTCTGCAATCAAACAGGCTCTGTAACCGGTCAAACCGGTAGGCTCTGAGAGAAGGCTAACTGTTGAACCTGTTCTCAGCACTGAATTTGAAGCTGGTTCCTTGCCAGTAAGGATGGGAACAGCAGATTTCTTGTAACCAGCAGCACTACCGTTCCGGAACCAGCAACACTCCGGAACCGGCAATTCTCTGTAACCGGCAAACCTGTTGTCAGCACTGGATTTGGAGCTGGTTTCTTGCCCTTAAGGATGGGTACAGATTCCTCTGTAACCGGCAAGACTCCGGAACCGGCAACACTCAGGAGCCGGTAATTCTCTGAACCAGTAGCCCTGCTGTATGTCACCAGCAACTCTGTGTAACCGGTAATCCTGTTTAACCGGTAGCCCTTGCTGGATTTCTGTGACCACAACCGGCAGTCTGAACAGAACTGGTGCCGGTATCCCTCATCACTGGCTGGCTAGTGACCCTACCGGTAGCCTGAACAGGACCGGTACCGGTCCAAAATTCTGCACAGGGAAGATAAGGGTCTCAATGGTCACCGCGACTTCTGGTAGGTGAACCCTCTGAGCAGCCGCACCGGTGGTCTGAACAAGACTGGAACCGGTACCCCCAACAGTCACACCAGTGGAAAGGCCTCTGGTGGAGGTTCCAGTATCAAAACAGGGCTGATCACTGGTAACCACTGAAGGGGGGTTCCTTGACAGCTTCACAGGAACATGACTGGAACCGGTACCCCAACAGTCCCACCAGTGGGGAGGCCTCTGGTGGAGGTTCCAGGATCAAAAAGGGGTGATCACTGGCAACCACTGAAGGGGTTTCTTCACAGGAACAGCACCCACCGGTAGTCTGTACAGACCGGAACCGGTACCCCCAACAGTCCCACCAGTGGAAAGGCCTCTGGTGAAGGTTCCAGTATCAACACAGGGCTGATCACTGGAAACACTGAAGGGGGGTTTCTTGACAGCTTCACAGGAACATGACCCACCGGTAGTCTGTACAGACCGGAACCGGTACCCCCAACAGTCCCACCAGTGGAAAGGCCTCTGGTGAAGGTTCCAGTATCAACACAGGGCTGATCACTGGAACCACTGAAGGGGGGTTTCTTGACAGCTTCACAGGAACATGACCCACCGGTAGTCTGTACAGACTGGAACCGGTAAAACTCATCACTAGTGCTCCCCACCGGTAGTCTGACCAGAATTGGTACCGGTAAAACTCATCACTTCTTGTCAGCTGAACCAGTCACGCTTGGGGATTTGCTTGCCGGTAGTTGTGTTGAGATGTGTGAAGTCACATGACCGGCACCGGCAAAATTTGCAGAGTTCAAAGACTATTTGACATCCAACTTCTTCAGGTCAACAGACGAGTTGCTGGATTTCTTCTTGCCAGTTAAAAAGTGGGTGTAGAGCAATAAATACTCGTCTTTCCTTCTAAAACTTCTGTTGAAAACACGATTCCTCCATTGTAAATGCGTATCACGTGACCTCCATTGTTGAATGCGTATCACGTGACCAGGTCCATGTCACGTGACAAGCATAAGCTAGAAGTGATGACGTCAGACGATGCATTCTTCTTTCCTTCTAATTTCTTCTCGTCGACATACACGCAGTGTTACTCGACAATGTAGAATTAAATGGAGGGTGAATCGTGGTTATACACGCTTCTGATTAGAAGAAGGAATGCTGCAGGGACGACACACGACCTCTCACCCACGATTCCTCTCGACGACAAGTACACAGAAATTCTTCAAAACTGGCTATAAAACGCTGGATAATGCCTCGTTTAAGTCCTGGAGAGGCCATTAAATGTATGTAACACAATAAATATATTTTCAGATGAAAATAAGCTTTAAATTCGTAGAATAAACCGCGTTTTCTTCAAACTTGGAGATAAATTCAAAACGCGTCTGCACACTACACGCGCCATACGAAAAAGATGAACTGACGTCACTCTGTCTGGACAGGAAGCAAGTATGATGCGCCACCTAGCGAATGCACACTACTGACCGGTCCTGCCAGTATTATATACAGGACGTCTTTTTTCTGGCGTTTGGCGGGACCGGTCGCGCCGACCGGTAAAGCAATTGTCCATTGGATAGGATGTATTAACGCAATAAAAAGGCTGTTGCTAAAGTTTTCTGAGTTGTGACAAGTTCTCTGCATTTTTGTTCATACACTAATGCAATACCTCCATCAAGTAGAGATTCCTGTGGGGATTTACATAGCAGCTTAAATAATGATGGTGGGTGACCTGGTCAAATTTGTCCAGAACCGTAAGGGGAGAGTGTAGCCTTCCTGGAGAACTGTTACAACATTTTTCCCAAAACTAGTGCAACCTGCCCCTACAGGTAGATTTGGAGCAATAATTGGGACATTTGTGACATTTTTTTACAGAACTCAAGTGATCTACACAGGAAGCATTGTTCACAATTTTTTTCTTGACAATGGACAATGTCAGACTTTAAGCCTTTCTTTTGCGGCAACCATCCTGCAAAAGGAACATTGTATTGTATTGTGTATTTATACTCAGCGCAATATTTCCATATACTACAGGACTCAAAGTGCTAGTTAACCAATCTGACTGCACAGGTACAGCCCCAACTCACAAGTAACTGACATTCACCTAACTGGAAGACAGAGGCTCAAGGATGACCATTTATCAACGTCCTTGAGGTTCTGTAGCCTGCCACTGGGGATAGGACCCAATGACAGAGGACCACCATTTTAGTGGTCATCCGAGCCACTATGTATTTGCCTGTACCTGGGCTTGAACCCACGTCCTCTGAGCTCTTAGACAAGAGTGTTACACGCTAGGCCACAGTGGCAGATAACAGGCAACATGAGTTACAACACAAGATTTTACAGGTAAAAAATCTACTGTCTTTCTCATGACAGTCACAAGGAAACAGTCCTTCAGTCCAGCTATCTCTGTCTCTACATTCAAACTGTTCAACTTGCCGGTCACATGTACACAGTTCTTGTACACAGATACACAATTTACACATTGTCATTTATAATTCTTCTGCCCCTTGGCTGGACATTGTTGATAACTTAAAGCCTTGCCTCTACCTGTCCTGTTCTCACAACGTTTCTTCAACTGTTTCCAGGTAGGTGGACCGGACTTCTGGTCAAATTCCTGTTGCTATCTACTAGATTGACGGTAAGGGTAAAAAGGTTGAGATTTCTTGTGGCTAGGCCTGGCAGAACGTTTGTCCTCGTGTTGGCATATGTCCTCTGTCTTGGAGATCAGATGGTCTAGGAACAAAGCACTCATAATGAGGGTCGTAGTTCTGAGGACACTGGGGGTATCCTGTTTAATGCCGGCTTGCAGGTAATCCATATAGCTGTCCCAGCCAGCAAGTGAGAGGTTTGCTGCATTGATGAAAACACTCTCAGATAAGTCCTGCATGGTCTGGGACATTGCCGGTGTGATGCTCCAGTTGAAAGTGATCAGATAGTCCACCTCTTCTGCTGCTTGGTGTACCTTGTCTGAAGACTTGTCTTTGGATTTGTCACCTTGAATCACTTTAAGATGTGACACCATGGATTCTTAGACTTTAGTAAGACACCAGGCTAAGTCCAGCAGCCTGGTTGCACATGTGGCTCTAATCGCGTGCAGCCCACTCCCATCTTCTCACAGTGTTCTGTGAAACTGGCTGGGAGGCAGGTGCTGAAGGCAGTGAATGGCTTGCGATCCTCGGGAAACTACTTTTCTGTCCAGGGGAGGCCAGGATACTTCAGGAAAACCAAAATATAACTTTAAAATAAAACAAAGTTCAAAGTTCATATATATCTTCAAAAATCTTCACTCTTCTTGAGCTCTTCAAAAACACGTCTGCACACTCCAGGTGCGAAACGAAAAAGATGCCCTGACATCTCGCTGTCTAGACAGGACGGGGGTACATTGCGCCACCTTGCGAATGCACACTACATTACCGTTCCTGCCGGTGTATCACAAAGGACAGCTTTTTCTGTCGTTTGGGGGGGGGGGGGGGCGCGGTTGTGCTGACCGGTAAAGCTATTGTCCATTGTGCAGGATATATTAATGCAATAATAAGTACGAATTCCAAATAAAATTGGTGCAATAAATCAGGGCAAAACCGCTCAATTTGTAATTCATAAAGTCAAAGTTAAAATTAGAGTTTTATGTCCTGTGTATGCTGATTCACTGCCCATGCCAAGCATTATGAAATGTACAAATTAATTGAGAAAAAATCATCATGATGAACAAAACCTGTAATTTCTCCTCTTGTTCTTTGGCTTTACTAAGATCAGTTTCCCATTGAGTGAAAACACCCTTCAACTGTTTACTGAACTCTTGGGTTAGCTTCAACCTGTGAATAAAAAGTTTTACAGATATTGCTTCAAGACTCAAATGGCCCATCTAATTTTGTTGCCAGCTACACAATGTAATCATTTAAAAACTCCGGTTATTTACCAAATAACCATCAAATCATTATAACTGCTAAATAACTTGTCTGAATCATGTTGGTCACAATATAGAAAAATTCATATATTCACCAGTTAAAAAATCACAAAAAACAAAGGAAAAAAAAAAAAAAAAAAGTGGGTGGGGTTGTGTTCATAAATGTGCTGATCTAAGAAATGACAATAAAGAAGGACAAAAAGTTAATTAAGAAAAAGTATTAAAACAAGACTATTCAATGGCAAGATTACAGAATTCATTGGTAAACTACAAGTTATAAAGCTATAAATTTATTAATTTATCTATTTATTAAAGTATATAGTTGTCAATGGAGATAGTCCAATTGGGTAAAACCACACATGATTATCAGTTGCAGCAATTCATGAGAAAATAGGAGAAATCCATAGAAAAACATCTCAAAATGAGGCAGTAGGAAATAGTTAAGAATCTATCTGAAAATCAGAATCAATTAATATGCGTTAATTCTTACCATTATGATTGTTTTCTGCTTGTTTAACACAATATGTACTTGTAGCAAGTACCAGTTATGTGACTTCAAATCAAATGAATTGATGCAAATTTAGCATTTATTAGTAAACAAATATTTAGATAATATAAATTTCTGAATTTATACTAACAAAATTACCTTTACCAAATTATCGCGGATAATGTAGAAAATGACAAAACAACCGAATCGGACAAAAAAAAAAAAAAAAAAAAAAAAAGCATCTGGGCTGTATCTCAGAAACCAAACGGTGCAGCAAGTTGGTAGGGACATTGGTTGGGGGTGTAGGTGTGTAACATCATGGTGTGACCTTGATTTGACCTCTGACCTTGTCAAAGATGGCAGATGATGCAAACAAATATTTCAAAAATAAAATATAATAGGAAAACTTCCCAAATGACATGTGCAAAAAAATATATCATGAATAAAGATAATAATGTTATACGAGTGCATAGCACGAGTATTATATTGTTAATCTTCATGCGTGATATATTTTTCTGTACATGTCTAATGAGGGATGTTTTACTTTTATTATCCAAAATTTTGTATGTTTTATGATATTTAAAGAGAGAATGTCAGAAAGGCGGTCAAAACATGGGCAACAGTGAATATGAAATCTTCAATCTTTAACTTGCAATATCTCAGTCACTTTTACATGGATTTTTATGCAACACTAGCAGAAGCACTGTGAAAAGATCTTGCTAATAATATATAATACATACTTGTAGGTTATACAATTATTGAGGCATTAGTGAGAAAGTGGAAGTTATCAACACTTATTTCCATGGTACAGATGCGCCGTTGTATACAAAAAAATATATCCCGCTCTGCATATCCCCTATACGGGTCAGATACAATGTATAGTGGACAATAAATATCTGTAAAACTAAGGAAATTAGGTTACTTTTTCAATCAATTCTCAACTCGTGGAATAGATTTTAGACATCAAACAATTAAAAAGACATCATATTGATTTTCTGTCAAATCATGATGTAGCACATTTTTACCTCTGACCAAGATACCTACCAAGTACCAACATATACATTACAGTTTCCAAACTATAGATTTTTAAGGTCAAAATGTCAAATGTCAATCAAAGGTCACAGCATGATCCTGCATACCTTCACCTCCAATTAAGATCCCTGCCAAATATGAACTTCTTATAATATTGCTATTACTGGTAGGTGATCATAAAAACTAGACAATCACAGGTGAGCAGGTGAAATACAAAATGCAGTCAGGGAGAAAAAGCTTTTATTTGTTTGAAGCTATTTTGGGTTATGTGTGTGTAGATGCTTTGAGTGTAATATTTGATCTGAATCTGTTGTATAGGAGTTCTTGAAGCAGTTAACCAGTTATGAAATGTTGGCATTAGTTTTCATTTGTAAAACCTAAAACCAGAATAATACACTAAATCCTTTAAGCCTTATTTTAATCAAACATCCACACAACCCTTGGCCAGTGATATATTTGATCTGAATCAATGTTAACATAAAAACTGCAGCATAAAAATAAGCAGTTGATGAGTGTATATCTCTGCCAAGGCCCAACACCTCCAAAATTACTTGAGTGCAATGATAAAAAAAAAAAAAATCCTTTAAAAAATTCCTGGATCCAGACAATGATCCAAATCACCACCAAAATCAAATAATCTGTTCCTTGTACCATTATCAACATTTTCTGAAAATTTATAAAATCTGTTAACAACTTTTTGAGTTATTTTGCAAAACCAACAGTCAGACAGATGCATTTCGCTAAGAACATAACCATCTTGGTTATGGTAATAAAGGCAGCACAGTTTATTAGCAAATAAATCTGTTATTTACCTTTCATTTTGTTGGAGTTTCCATATTTCCTCCACTTTCTTGTTACTACTCTTGATGGTGCTCTGTGTGTATGTCTCAAGACGCTTGCGTTTGGCAGACAAAGTCTTAGTTATGTCACCTATAACAGCAAATTTGCTTTTTCTATTTTTCCATATTAAAGATTGAATATAAATTTTAAAATATATATTATAAGGGGAATATTATCTTTATAAATGGAAAACACATAAGGTGCTTAATTGAAAAAAAAAAAAAATTATAGCTGCAGAAGCCTTTTCTATGTTATAGAATTCCCAAAAGTCTAGATTTAGTGCATCAGAGAATCAATGCATAATTCACACCAACATCCTAGCTTGCAAGGATTTTACCTAACTGAAGGTTAAATCTGACTACATCAACAGACTTCAAGCACATGAGTTTGTATAGGTTGGTTTTACATCTCAAACCTCTCAGACCAAGAAACCAAATATAGGTACTTTAAGAGGGCTGTCCCACTACTGTGATTTGATGGTAAAGTTAACCTAGTTTGTGAGTGGAAATAATGAAAACATTAAAGATCCATGGGTGTAGCTTTATTTTATATTTAAGATACTTCCCTGATATTTTCCCTGATAGCTTTCTGACTGACATTGCCATTGGTTCAAGAAGTTTTCCAAAAGGTTTCTGATAGATATGTGATTGGTTTACAAACCTTAAAGACTGACTTAAGATGCAAAAGATAGGTTTAAGATCACTGTAAGATCCAAAAGATGACTTTTTAAATGGTAAGATAAGTTTAAGATGACAAGTATCTGATAAGGATCGGGAGCAGTTTGCAATAATTTCAAACAGTTTAATATTGTCATAAACTGCTCCGGATTATGACTCACTAATGTATCCAATCAGTGTTTCCGGTTTATGCACAAATATGCATAAATTAACTTCGAAATGTAGCAATTTATTGACGTCGCAATAAAAGCTTATAAATGCACAAGATATGCGATAAAAATGTGTAATATCTACATATTTCTGTATGAGTTGACAAGCAAAATTGCGGTTATAAAGTGTCATAACCAAAACATGGCAGTTCTGCTCAATGTATCGCTTATAAAAGTCTGCAAATGGATGAAAATGTGGAATAAAAGCTTATAATTTCTTCAGATTTGGGGTATGTTTCTAATATTTTAACTCTTCCTTCCATTATATGTGTTGTCAAGCGAAGTTCACTAAAATGTGTTCACTTATATGTGTTGTCAAGCGTAGTTCACTAAAATGCTTTCGATACCGAGATACAGGGCCTACCGACCCATCCCTAACTTGCACAGGATCAACAAGAATTCAGAATTGTACTCTGTCACCAGCTATGGTTAAAGACTGAAGCAGATGAAATTCAAAAGGACAAAAATTATTATCAGCCATTTAAAACCACCTTAGTTACCGCTGACATTTCTGAGACTGTATACCTTGTAGCCAGTTAGTTCACCTTCATGTTACTAATATCGCTATTCGTCGTAAAACCATGCTAGTTGTGTGTTATTCCTTCATTGTAGCCAGTATTTCTATTATCGTCCACTCAAAACATCTTCCGTACGTGGTTTCATTTTTTTTTCGTCGCCGACGTTTCCAATAGGGATCAATGTAGATGCTAAAACGCGGACTCGAGTTTGGAAATCGAGTTCTCGTCGAATCGTTCCACCACTAGTTCCAATCTGTGCAGGGTTATGGAATGCAAATAACCCACAAAAATGTTTATATATAGGTCCAAGAAAAAGATAAAGTGTTGCCATGGGGTTTGGAATGCAAAGAACCCACAAAAAGATTTTTAAACCCAAGAAACATGAGAAAGTGTTGCCAAATACCCACAAAATCACAATTTGAAAAACAATACTGTAAATAATAACAGAAAAAGCATTGCCATGGCAACAGCTGTTACAAAAAACTTGCAAAAAAGCATCATCATTACTCTTGTAGTTCCCCTTGCAAGAAATATATCCGGAAAATACTGGTTAAAATCTTTGCATGGGTTTTATTTATATTATAAAGATCCCACCAATTTAAAAGTGAAAAACAACAACAGGAAAAGTGTTGCCATGGCAACAGCTATTGGCAAATCTTGCCTAAAACCAAATCACAAGTTCCTCTTGTAATGAACATATTTTGAAAGTTTTGAATAATGTTAAATGCCCACAAAATAAAAGACAAGGACACAGAAAAGTGTTACCATGAAAACACTTATTGCAGAAATTGCCAAGAAATCCAGTCAACTCAATATAAGAATCTTACTACTGTGAGTTTAAGGTCACCTTAAATAGGGCACACCTTGAGGAACAGTTACATCAACATGCCAAATTGGAATTTAATTCATCAAGCCATTTTTGAGATACTGTCTGGAAAGTAAGTTGACGATGACACTGACCATGTATGTTTTCCATCATAGTTGCTAGTGACACAAACTAATGCAACCTTAAACTCATAAGTTTATAAAATATCAGCAATTTACTGTAACTATACAAAATTGCAAATTTAATAAGTAAATTAAATTTTTATAAGTTAATACCCTATCCAATGGACAATTGCTTTACCGGTCGGCGCGACCGGTCCCGCCAAACGCCAGAAAAAGACGTCCTGTATATACTACCGGCAGGACCGGTCACAGAGTGTGCATTCGCCAGGTGGCGCATCGTACTTCATTTCCTGTTTACCTCTTGACGTCATAGCATCTTTTTCGTGTCTAATCCTAGTAAGACCCCTAGTAAGCTGATAGCGGGGCCGGTTGGGTGGGCCTTGTCTGTCCATTGGATAGGGTATTAACTTATAAAAATTTAATTTACTTATTAAATTTGCAATTTTATTGCGTTAATACATCCTATCCAATGGACAATTGCTGAATAACTACCGCTTGGTAGGCGGGTAAGCAGCTAGGGACTCATGTGAACTCATAACAACAAATTTTAACCAATCCATTTGACCTGGGGTCAGAGAACCCTGAAAGGTCAGGGTCGGTCACTAACTCACCGGTTAACCGGGAGCCCACCGACTTTGCCCCCCCCCCCCTTTTTCTTTCCTTCAGAGTTGATCTGAGTTGGAAAGATAGAGAGAGAGAGAGAGGGGCTGAGTTCAGTCCCAGAAGAAATAAACTTCCCAAAGGAAGCAAGTCACAGTTTTTTTTTTTTTTTTTTTTTTTTTTAACATATATGTACATTTCCCATATTTACATTATGTACATATCTAACATATTTACAATATGTACATATTTACATATATACAATATCTCCTCACTTCTGGGCCTGGTGGTGCACCTGCTGGGCAGCCACTACAGGTCCCAGGTGGAAAAGCTCTGAGTCAGCCCAGGCAACATCCTTCAAATAGAATTGGGTGAAGGTGTTGTGAGATTTCCAGTGGCAGGCTGACAAGATCTGATCTAAGGAGATCCCTGATTGGAAAGCCTTAGAAGCAGCAAAGGCCCTAACATCATGGGCTTTAACCTGATGTAAGGTGAGGGCCTCCTGGTCAGAGAGCTCATAGCACAGAACCACCGTCTGTTTGATCCATGAGGAGATGGTGGCAGGCGAGATGTCTTTATCAAAACCCTTTTTGAAGGAGACAAAGACTAACTCCTTATTCTGCCTGAGGTCTGCAGTCCTGTCCAAGTAGTAACGCAGGGCTCTAACTGGACATAGGGACCTGTCACCCTTGAGTGACCTATCCAGAGATGGTGCCAGGGCTGGGATGACCACTGGTGCCACACTATCTGGACCTTCCTTAGCCAGCTGATTCTTGGATAGGAAGCTGGGTGAGGGGTACAAGGACACCTTAGACCAGTCTGACTGGTGTCTGATGTTCTTATGTAACCAAGCATGGATCTCACTCCTGCGTTTACCTGAACCCAAAGCCAGCAGGAAAACCGTCTTGAAAGTTAAATGTTTCAAGGAGGACTCTTTCAGGGGTTCAAAAGGAGCCTTTGTGAGCTGATGTAAAACCAGTGAAAGGTTCCAGGAGGGGATACCCCTCCTGCCCTTAGGTCTGTCTCTATGGAAACTATCCAGGAGACGAGTGAGATTCTCATCTTTGCTGACATTAATGGTGGAGTTGCCCAGTTTGTCAGCAATGGCTGATCTGTAGCCATCAATAGTGCCTGGTTGTAACTTCTTGTCCTGGAACAAGTGCAGGAGGAAGTCAGCAATGGCCTTCAGAGGTGGTGCCCTGAAGTCCACCTGATTACTGAGGCACCACTTTGTAAAAATGGTCCACTTTGCCTCATAGACAGATCTGGTTGATCTTCTTTGAGGAGCCTCAATTCGTGCTGCCACTGCCTCAGAGAAGCCTTGCTCCTTGATTGCTGAGGCTCTAGGAGCCAGGCATGTAGGTTCAGATTCGACAGGTTCCTGTGAAGGACCTGGTTGAATGGCTGAGACACCAGGTTTGGTATGCTGGGCAGACAGAGTGGGATCTGGCTTGACATGGCTACCAGGTCCCAAAACCAGGGCATGTTGGGCCACCCTGGGGCAATCAGGATTATTCTGTTGCAGGGGTAGTCCTGGAGCTTCTCCACCACTTTGCCCAAGATGGCTGCCGGTGGGAAGGCGTATGGGTCCAGGTACTCCCAGGAGAGACTGAGTGCATCCACTGCCCAAGCCTGGGGGTCTGGCACCGGTGACACAAACTGGGGTAGTTTGTTGTTGAACCTGGTGGCAAACAGGTCCACTCTTGGCTGGTGCCACCTTTTGCATACAGCTTGGAATACTGCTGGATGAAGTGACCACTCTGTTTGAATGGTCTGGCCAAGTCTGGATAGCTTGTCTGCTATCACGTTCAGCCGGCCGGGGATGTGACGTGCCCTGAGGGTTACCTGTTGTCTGGTGCACCAGGACAGGATTCTCCACAGTAGGGCACACAGTGACCCCGACTTCATCCCCCCCTCTTTGTTGATATAGGCAACCACTGTTGTGTTGTCTGTAGCTATCAACACAGTCTTGTTGCAGACCAGGGTTCGAAACTCCTTTAGAGCTAGAAAAACTGCTTTTAGCTCTAAGTGGTTTATGTGCAACTTGCTTTCTGGAAGGGACCAAGTTCCCCTTGCAGTATGGTCGTCCAAATGAGCGCCCCACCCTTCGTTTGATGCGTCTGTAAAGATCTGCAGAGCATGTTTTAGAGGGTGTAATGGTTGACCTAATAGCACATTGCTTTCCTCCAGCCACCACCTTAGATGAGGGTGGAGGGACTTGGGGACCGATATCACCTTTTCCAGTGACTCTGGGACCCTCCAATTGTTTTTCAAATGCCACTGTATGGGTCTCATGTGGAGTCGCCCTAAGTGGACTTGTTTTTCTGTTGCTGTGAGGAGACCTATGAGGGACATGAATTTCCGGACCGGACAAACCGGATCCGACATCATTGATCTGATCTTGTCTGTCAAGGCCTGCCAACGTTCCTCTGTTGGTCTGACCTTGCCCTCTTTCAGGTCGAACTGGTAACCTACGAAGTTGAAGACCTGTTTGGGTGCCAGTTCTGACTTTTCCTTGTTCACCAGCCACCCTAGTTCCTGACAAAGTGTGACCAGGGTTTGAGTATGCTGGAGACAGGTGTGGAGGGTAGAGGCCCTCACCAGCCAGTCGTCTAGGTACTGGTGGATTCTTATACCTTGTCGTAAGGCCATGAGCTTGACCTCTTTGGCCACCACTGTGAACTCCATGGGTGCTGTGGAAAGACCAAAGGGCAGGGCCTTGAACTGGTAGGATTGGCCCTGAATGTGAAAACGCATGTACTTCCTTGACTGACTGTGAATTGGTATGTGGAAGTAAGCGTCTTTGAAATCTATGGATGTGACCCACTCCCCTGCCTGTAGGGAGGTTCTTATTGTCTCTGGGGTCTCCATCTTGAAGGACTCTGTGTTTAAAAAGGTGTTCAAGGTGCTCAGATCCAAGATAGGTCTCCACCGGTTGTTGGGTTTGGGAACCAAAAATAGCCGGTTGTAAAACCCTAGGGAGGTCTGATTTGTTACCGGTTCTACTGCATTCTTGTTTGTCAGCTGAGTCAGTGCCTCCAAAAGGAAGGACTGTCTTTGGGGGTTTACATATTTGCTGATGACCATTGGTGACCTGGTTAGGTTGGGTCTGAACCGGAAGGGAAGGGTGTAGCCCTCTCTCAGTATTCTGATAACTTTGGGACTGGCACCCAGAGTTTCCCACTTTTCCCAAAACTGCTGAAGTCTTGCCCCTACAGGAAGATTTGAGACAACAGTTGGGACATTTGTGACAATTTTTACAAAACTCAAGTGATCTACACAGGAAACATCTTTCACATGGTTTATTTCTCTGATAGATTGACAATAAACGGGATTTACACCTTTCTTTTGCGGTGACCCTCTGGCAATAGGAACACTTGCAACAAAAGAGTTTACATGTGGAAACACAGTCTCGCTCTTGTTTGTCACTGGTTTTGGTGGGTTCAAGCCCTCCATCTTGTCGGATACATTTACAGAGTTCACCAATCCGACCACATTTGCAAAACAGTGATTGTCATTTATACTTTTTAAATCCCCTGGCCGGCTTCTGGATGAAGTTGGAGGCTTTCCCACCACGTTGCTGAACAGTTTGCCGGTCTCTAATCTGCTTCCATGCCGGAGTAGTGGGCTTCCGGTCCGGCTGGTGAGGTGTTCGATTGGAGGAGACGTATGGATGAAAACGTCCAGGTTTCCTCGGTGTGGAACCAGCAGAACGCCTCTCTTCACTACGTAAGATCTCCTCTTCAGCCTTGACCAGTAAGCTGTCCGGGAAGAGTGATAGTTGGTGAACTGGAGACGTACGTAAAGCAGACAAGGTGTCCGGTTTGACCCCACCCCTTATGAACTCTAAATAACTGTCCCGTCGGGCCAGGGTGAGATTAGCCATGCTGATGAAGACACCATCTGATAAATCCTGCATGGTACGCTGCATAGCCTGTGAAATGGACCGGTTAAAGGTAACCAGATATTCCAGTTCTTCAACAGCTTGTTGTTGTTTCTCAGCACTTTTGCCCTTTGAGGAATCGAACCTGAGGGACTTTAACTGGGTGACCATGGAGTCCTGTACTTTGGTGAGGCATCTAGAGAGGCCAGCAGCGTGATTACACATCACTGATTGTTCTCTGAATGACCTCTCCCACCTTCTAAGGGTGTCCTGGCTGAAAGTCCTGGAAGCTGGAGCAGAAGGTAAACTGCGTCTTGCAACTCTAGAAAACATACTGTTAAGCTTTGCCGGTTCCGGAGACCAGTCACCAACAGCCTGGGTAGACGCATCCTTCTTAACAGCTTGCATGTCGTACCACTTTGAAGTACGGGGTGTCTTGACAAATTGGTCACGCAGCAAACCACTGGTTTCTGTATTCCTGGCTGGATAACCTTGAGCAATGGTTATATTTAGTTTCTCCAGCTTTTTACAAAGCCATTCATCCACCGGCAATTTAACTGACACTTTACCGGTAGCCTTCACTCTAGAACCGGCAAAGGGATTGTCATCCATAGATGCAGCTGAGGTGTCATAATCCGGAATTTGATGCCAGCCCATGAAACTCCTCACCCCTCTCAAGGTTTCCCGGTAATTTGCATCTTCAGATAGCTCCTGGTCAGTGCTAGTTTCCGGTGCATCACCCTGGTAGTGAACACTAGCCGGTGAAACCGGTTCCGCATCCACCTCAGCCTCACTATCAGATTCCCTGGCAACCTCAGAATTCTGACCAATGGGAGGCGACTGGTTAGACAGCGTAGTTTCATAACCGGAAGGAAGAACCTCAGGACCTGCACCGGGAGCCTGTGGAGGCTGGGTGGCAGTCCCTGCACCGGGAACCAGTAAAGGTTGGGTGGCAACAGTCTCAGAGGTACCGGGGCCCTGAACAGGGTGGGTAGCACTCTTAGTAACTTCCTTCACAGCTTGTGTACCGGGAACCCCCAGCGGAGGTTGGGTAGCCGTCAACTGCGTAGCAACGTCACTAGTGCCCTCAGCAAACATAACACTTGTAGAAGCACCCGGATCAAAGAAGGGGTGTTCTCTGGGCACCACAGAAGCAGAATTCACCGGTCTCACAGGGACAGCAAATGACTGGTTAATCAGCATTGCTTCCAGACGGGAAAATCTCTCACTCCACTTGTCATCAAGGGACTTGAGGTCGTCTGAAGAAGGCTTACTACTGTGCTTCCGTTTACTAGACCTTGGGGAACCATCAGAACGCTTCTTCTTGTGCTTGGGAGAAGAATCAACAGGAGACTGCGTCCCTGAATTGACCGGACCCAGCAGTGAAACCTCAGACGGATCAACAAGCTTGGGAGACGCACTAGATAATTCTTCAGATTTCTTCTGGCTAGAGCGTTCTTTCCGTTCCTTGTAGGTGGGGGTTGCCAACTGGTGGATCTGAGCAGGCGTAAACGCCTTACAGATACTACAATCCAACTTCTTCACACACGGGTCGTCTCCCACCCCCTTGTCACGACAACGCGCGCATTTCTTGTGGTTGTCGAAAAGGGCCATAACGTGCCCGCAAGAACCTCGTTTCTGTCCAGGAGACGACATAATGATCAGTAACGTTGTAGAAATACTTCGTACTAATAAAAAACAAGAAACTTGGAAGAGTTCGTTGTAAAAATTCAAAAACGTATGTCTGAAGAAATTCTTCTGCACACTCTTTCGCGCCAAACGAAAAAAGATGCTATGACGTCAAGAGGTAAACAGGAAATGAAGTACGATGCGCCACCTGGCGAATGCACACTCTGTGACCGGTCCTGCCGGTAGTATATACAGGACGTCTTTTTCTGGCGTTTGGCGGGACCGGTCGCGCCGACCGGTAAAGCAATTGTCCATTGGATAGGATGTATTAACGCAATAAAAGAGACCATTTTTGGAGGAGATATATGTACATGATGAATATCAATATGAACAGTCCTAATTAGCATATAAAATATCTTCCAAACACCAGAAATATTGTTCCAACCTTAAACTCAAAGTTTGTTTGCACTGCTGTATACTGTAGTGAGTTTAAGGTAATCTTTTTCTGAAGGTTCTGTTCAAGGTTTGTTACATCCACAACTTAAATATGCCTGAATTGCACAATATTTGAAATACTGTTCAAAAATTACCAAACTTAAAGTGAATATAATTCTGTTATTACATGGAGTTTAAGGTCACCTTACTGTATGGCACTTACCTATGGCCAGTTACATATACATGCAAAAGTTGAATGAAATTTCTGAAGTTATTTTCAGTATACTCCATGGAGAAAGAAAAAACGTAAACTGGACATAAGTTTTTTATACGTGGGAGTTTAAGGTCACCTTAAAATAGGGCACACCTTTAAAACTAGTTACAACCACATGCCAAATTTGAATTGAATCCATTACGCCATTTTTGAGATACTGTCCGGAGACGAAAAAAACTTAAATTGAGTTTAAGTATCTTACTAGTGGGAGTTTAAGGTCACCAAACTATACAGCACACCCTCAGGACCAGTTACATCCACATGCGAAATTTGAATTAAATATGACAACCATTTTTGAGATACTGTCCGGAATAGAAAGTGTGACGACGACAGACGCCGACGATGATGGCGCCGACACCATAAAATTGGATGACAAAGCAATACTAATTACTAAATACTAATACTAAATATTAATTATAGTTAAACTTTGAAACTCATATGACATTGAATGAAGAGCTTCTAGGTAAAATGTCTGCATGCTTGTACAGCACATATATATCTGCTATACAGAAGACCAATGAAGATTCACTGTGCATGCGCAAAATAGTTGTTGGGGTCAATACACTAGAAATGGAGCAACAAAAGTTTGCTCCTGATTTGCTAGAAGACGTACTCCATGTGCAATTAAATCAAATAAACTCTACATGTGATTATCTAATTTAATCTACTGCTTTGCAAGCGCAATATCTTCCCCACAAAGGGGAACTCAGTGTGCTAATTAAACACTGAGAGTCGAGGGCAGTCAAGGTCAGTAATCTAGGATTGTGGGTGTGACCAGGGGGGAAGAAAACTAATGTGGGTGTTCCACCACACGACTAAGGCTCCCGATTAAGGGTTTTTGAGGGTCGGTTTGAAATATTTGCTTAGTCCCAGACCTTCTGTAAGGGTCGGTTGTTGTCGGTTGGGGCCGTGGGAAAAATCAAACATGTTTGATATTTCTCACGACTACAACAGATTCATATTTCCCGCCGTCAACAAAATGTCCAGTCCCAGGCGTCCTCAGGCTCCTCAGACCCAAATTTACACAGTCGTGTGTTGTCCCAGGCCGCCTGTGACCCTTAGTCCCAGACCTCCGTAGCTTAGTCCCAGGAGGCCGGTTGTTAATCCCAGACTCAAATATGATGCGTATGAATTTCATGCGTGTGAAAGTGGGTCGATTGCATTAGTCCCCGGAAGCCTCAGACTGTCTGCGGTGTCCTGGGACCCAAAAATCTAGGTCTGGGACTAAGAACCAACTAAGGGTAACCGACCCTAACCGATCCAAACCGGCCTCCCCAGGACGCCTGGGACCACGCATTTTCAGTCTGCGGCGGCCTGAGGACGCCCCAGGAGGCCTGGGACTAACAACCGATTAAGAACCGACTCTTTTCCGCGCGTCTGAAATGAAATCGAGGCAATGAGGGGGTCTGGGACTATATAAGCGACCGCGCACACATTCTCGTTGTTACTGACTGTTTGGCTACTGAGAGACGTGTGTCACTGATTTGTAGGGGTTTTCAGTTTTTATTTTATATATATTTTACTTGAGCTTAAGGCAAATTTCACAGTTAGGAGACACATTTTACTATTTTTTTATTATTTTGTCGACTGGATTATGAGGAAAGAGAAAGGAGGGAAGAGATGAAGGAAAAAGATGGATGAGAGGGAGAAGGAAAGTCAAGTAGAGGAGAGGAGTGAAGTTATTACAGAAGAAGGAACTGAGAGGAGAGAGGAGGAGGAGATTCAGGAAGATCCAGCTATTGGGGAAGCTGTGGCAGAAGAAGAAGAGAGGTGTGAAGAAGATCCGGAGTGCCATTCTTCAGCCAAGAGAGCCAGGGTGTGTGCCACTTTTACAGACAGCCAGGAAGTTTCCATTGTGGAATTTGTAAAGCTGCACCCTGAACTGTATGACAAGGAACATTCACGTTTCCACGACAGGACCAGAAGAGAGGCTCTCTGGGCAGAAATATCTGCAGAACTCAAGCTCCAGCCCTTTGATGTGAGACGTTGGTTTGAGTCCCAGCGAACCCATTATGGGAAGCTGTCCAAGCTCCAATCTGGCCAAGCCCCGAGGGAGATGACCAAGAGACAGTCCTGGGTCTACCAACAGATGGGTTTTCTTAAAACCCACATCAGAAGAAAGGGGGCCAATAGAAGTTCAGGTTTTGAGGCCAGTCCAAATACCAGCAGGCAGGACGAATCACGTGGCTCAACTACTGATACAGAACACCTCGAGTCCAGTGTCCTGAGGGAGAGCAG
The DNA here is from genome assembly GCA_964017235.1 of Sabellastarte sp. h YS-2021. Lineage (NCBI taxonomy): Eukaryota > Metazoa > Annelida > Polychaeta > Sabellida > Sabellidae > Sabellastarte > Sabellastarte sp. h YS-2021. The sequence goes on along the minus strand of OZ024934.1, from coordinate 78,187,172 downwards.
TCAGTCCATCATTACATCAACACCCGTTTCAACTACAGACTCCAAGATTCTCGAACACTTTGAGCAGATGAGGACACTTATCTCAGGTTTTCTGCATCAGAAGTCAGACAGGCAGCCCTTCTTTGACTACGTGGCATCAGAGGCCGAAAAGATGACTCAAGAAGAATTTGAAGAATTAAAGGGCAAGATATTTAGAGACATCGAAACTATTAAGAGTAACCGCAGACGTCAGCCATTGCCCAGAAGATCAGCCACTGTTACCACGGAGTCCCAGAGGGTCGGCCTACTGCCAACAACCACTCCACAGGCGTCTAGTTCCACTCAAGCAGCAGCTAGCAGCAGTTTTGTGTACTATACACCAAGCCCCATCGGCTTCAGCAACCCTACATCTGTCCTAACTGTACAGGACGAAGGGAGCAGACACAATCTGAGTGGAATCTTAAGCCAGCTACCAGATCTGACATCAACACAGATCGTCGAGCAGCCTCAGCAGCAGCAGCAACAACCGCAGCAGCAGCTCTTTACTATCACCACTTCAGCACCGCCTCAACAGCAGCAGCAGCCTCCTCAGTAGCCATCCAGTCAGGGCGGGTCTTTGACCTGCCAGGCCCTTTTCAGGGCCACCAAATCTTCCAAAAACAATTATTCAGCTACATGTTATTCCAATTCCCCTCCCAAAACAAAAAAGTTCAGTACAAATACTTATCACAAGAAAAAAAAAAGTTCAAGTCCAACACCTACACCACCCCAAACATGAAACAAATAACCCATGGTACCACACATAACAAAAAAGGCCACATAAAATTTTTTTTAAAAAACTCCCAATATGGCCATTAATCAGCCCATTTTTAGATTAACATCCATGGGATAGTTTAAAATCTGTAATTGAAAAGTCCAACACTTACACCTTCCCTAGAGTTACAAGGCATTATTACATACTTGCCAACCCACAAACAAACCCAATACCAAACATAACCCCCAAATAACAAACCCAGTAAGAAAGCCAACATCCAACTACCAATAATAAACCCAACCCCAGTAACCACCAACCAAGAAACACAAAAACCCAAAATTAAATAGAACCCATGCCAACGAACTGACAAACTATTTTGCAAACACAATCCCCCATTATTGAAAACAAAACTAGTTCCATGGTTATATTTTCCACATTTTTGTGATTAGAAGTGAAGATTTAAAATTGAAGATTTCCATAAAAACATTTCTGCTACAAATAAATTTCCAACCCATGAACAAAAAAAAATTGGTGAAATTAGGTGGATTTCCAGATATATAAAAAAATAATTCAATTTAGGATATTATGTGTGACTTTGTGTTTGGCTTTTGTTTAACACTGGCTTTGTATGATTGTTGGGTGAGTAACTTGAGTTTGTTATGTTTGGCATGGGGTTTGTCTGTTTGTCCGTCTGAACAAGTTATGTTTGGCATGGGGTTTGTCTGTTTGTCCATCTGAACAAGTTATGTTTGGCATGGGGTTTGTCTGTTTGTCCGTCTGAACAAGTTATGTTTGGCATGGGGTTTGTCTGTTTGTCCGTCTGAACAAGTTATGTTTGGCATGGGGTTTGTCTGTTTGTCTGTCTGTACAAGTTATGTTTGGCATGGGGTTTGTCTGTTTGTCTGTCTGTACAAGTTATGTTTGGCATGGGGTTTGTCCGTCTGTAGCAAGCATAGCTGATTAATTGTTTTTGGAATATTTGGTAGTCCTGAAAAGGACTGTTTGTTAGTCCTGAAAAGGACTGTTATAGTTAGTCCTGAAAAGGACTGTTTACTGCAGCAGGACTTATATTCTGCCATCTTGCCAGGCCACTGCTCCCTCATTATTGAAGTAGTCCTTCAGGTAATCCCTCTGTCTTTTGGCCTCTCTAGCAGGGTTTCTGTCTTGGCCACCACCAGCAGCACCACCAATCAATCCACAATCACCAGGCACATCATCATCATCATCCTCCCCAGGCTGCTGACCAGCAGGTTGACCTTGATACTGGCTTCTGAGTATGTTGTGCAGAACCACACAGGTCATGACCACTTCTCTAACTGTTTCTGGGGGTAGTTCAATGGTGGTCCTCATGACTCTAAATCTTGAGACCAGGATGCCAAAAGCGTTCTCCACAACTCTCCTGCCCCTCGATATTCTATAGTTGGCAATCCTTTCCTCCCTTGTTAACAGCCTTCTGCCATAGGGTTTCATGAGCCAGGTCTTCAGGGCAAAAGCATCGTCTGCCAGAATGAAGTAGGGGACATCTCTACCACCCTGTGTTATAGGAGCTGGGTCAGGGAAGCCTATCCTGCCATCCTCAATCCTCCTCTTCAGCTGAGAGGCATTAAATATCTGGGCATCTGAGCAAGATCCAGCTGTACCCACATCCACCCATCTGAACTTGTACTGTCCATCTACCAGGGCCAACATCACAATGGAAAAGAACCCCTTGTAGTTGTGGTAGAGGGCTCCAGTGCTCTTGGGTTTCTTCAGGGCCACATGCTTCCCATCCAGGGCTCCCAGGGCATGTGGAACATTCCACCTGATCCTGAATTCCCTCTCCAGTCCTTTCCACTCATCTGGGGTAGTAGGACATTTGAGGTACTCTCTGGTGAACTCATCCTGGATGGCCCTGCAGACCTCTGGTAGAAACTTGGAAATGGTGGATCTTCCAACCCTGAACTGACATGATAATGATGTGTATGACTCTCCAGTGGCCAGATATCTGATGGTGAGGGCTAACTTCTTCCCAACACTGATTGGTGCTCTGTAGTTGGTGGCCTGCCTGGCAAGGTGTGGTTCCAGTCTGGTCTTTATCATTTCAAAGAATTCTGGGGTCATCATCATGTAGTTGGTGAATCCTGGAATGTCTGTGGCATACAGATCAGCCATAATGTTGTGGTATGCCCCCCTCTCCTCTCTCTGCAGTAGCCATGGCCTGACCCACATGTTGTGCCTTCTTCTAGGTCTCTGTATGGGTGCTGGTGGTGCTGCTGGTGGTGGTTGCTGTGGTCGACATAAAAAATGGAAATACATGATTATTTGTAACTGAATAAAAACCAAAAAAGCCCTAAGTTGTTGTTGAATCTGTCTTCCATTAAAAGGTGGCATCCTGCTGTGTTCCTAGAAAAGCAATGGTGATTAGATCGCAAATTTTATATATATATACCCAGAAAATCCAGCAAGTTTGGAAAACAATAATCGGGGATCCTGGTCTGGGGAAGACTGAGGAGGCCTGAGGACGCCAGTAGTTAATCGTGGGTTAGTCGGCTCTTAGTCCCAGGAGGCCTGAGGTGTCCTGGGACCCAGTCGGTATGTGTACGACAGGATCGTGGTTGAAACCGACCTGAAAACTGGCTTAGTCGGTTCTTAGTCCCAGACCAGTCGGGGAGCTGTCTGGGGCCGCCTGAGGCGTCCTGGGGACGATCTGTTCTTAATCCCAGACTTCAGTACCGACCCAGTATTCCCGCCCATTTTTGTCTTTTTTCCACCGACTGTGCACGATTAAGGGTCCCAGACAGGACCGGGCCTTAATCTTTTGGTGGAACAGGGGCTTTAGATGGGAAACTAGAGCTGAAGAGGTGGGTTTTGAGGTGCTTCCTAAAAGATGCAGCAGAGGGACTGTTTCTTTCATGAAAGGGGAGAGAGTTCCAAAGGACTGGGGCATGATGACTGAAGGAATTAGAAAAGCTTTTGATTGATTTTTGATTTTTTTTTTTCCCACTTTTTTCAGACAGTGAATGACAGGAAAAATCTAGGAAATAGTTGATCAGTAAATATAAACATTGGCAGCTGTTATCATTCGCAGATTTAGTCTATAAAGAGAAAAAAAGGTGTATAGAATACAATGGACTACCATATTTGGATAGTAATTATGGATTTTAGGATGTATTAGACATTAAAGTTCAGGTGAGCAGTAATACCAGATTTTACCAGATCATGTGTGACAGGAAGTTGACATTTTAGATGGAGCTTAGTTGTCATTACCAGATTTAGTCTATAAAGAGAAAAAAGGTGTATAGAATACAATGGACTACTAAACTTGGATAGTAAATATGGATTTTAGGATGTATTAGGCATTAAAGTTCAGATGAGCAGTAATACCAGATTTTACCAGATCATATGTGACAGGAAGCTGACATTTTAGATGGAGCTTAGTTGTTGACTTTCTTACAAGACCATATGGAAAATAGAGGAAAATGAAAAATAAATAAAAGCTTTATAAATAGAGGGGGTTTGTGAAAAGTGTTTTGAGAACTTCACTGAAACCTTCTTGAAAGTGATAGTGACAATACAACTAACACTGTAAGTGTTCAGATCTCATCAGTATAAACACATAGTTCTGTCACCTTGATCACTGAAGTTTATGTAACAATAAAGTCAGAATGTCTGATCAGACTCCAGCCAAAAATGTTCGATCACATAGTGATGTGGAACCGGACACTCCCTCACCCTCCATTACACATCAGCCTAAATCAAGTAGACTTGGTTTAACTGGCACATGCGATAGCTCAGATTTACTGTACACAGGACAAACGATTCCGACTAGGGACATACTGGAAATGATAAAGGATGAAATGAGAAGCAATTTCAGATCGATACTGAAGGAAGAAATTGCAACAGGAAATAATATTCTGCTGTCAAAGTTGGAAATACTAAAAAATCAATTAGAAGCACAGGGCAAAGAAATTAAATTGTGCAAAGATGAGTTAAAGAGAGAGAGATAGCTGAGAAAAGATCTTGAACAGAAACTGTTGAATCAGGAGACCTACTCAAGAAGAGACAATTTGCTTTTCTCAGGAATAGCTGAAGAAAGAGGGGAGACCTATCAAGACTGTGAAAGTAAAGTAATCCAAGCATTGGCACATGCAGGACTAGGAAACCTCAATCCTCGAGCTGTGGTACGTGCACACAGAATTGGGAGACCACAGATCAAACCGGGAGGAAGACCAAGACCAATTTTGGTGAGGTTCTTACTATTCAAAGATAGACAGTATACCTTTGAAAACCGTAGTGTATTAAGACAGAACAACATATTTGTAAATGAAGACTTTCCAGAGGAAGTGGCAAAACGTAGGCAAGTGCTGACTCCTTTATACTGGGCAATGCACAACTACACGGTTGATGGTAAACAGTTCCCATACAGGCAGTCAGTGAAATTGGTGTCTGATAAACTCATTTTCAATGGACAGCTGTACACAACCGATACTGTACATAAACTACCATCAATGTTCCAACCAGAGACTGTTGCCTCACCTTCAAAACATGGGACGACAGCCTTCTTCACTTCTTCAAGTCCACTGTCCAATCATCACAGAAGCTTTTTCCAAGTTGGAAAAAAAAGTTATAACTGTGTAGAACAATATCTCATGTCTCATAAAGCCCTGCTATTTCAGGATGAGGAAACAGCTGAAAGAATAATGGCTTCTGAGGATCCAAAAGAACACAAGAGGTTGGGATATACAGTGAATGGTCTAAGGAAGGATGTGTGGGAAAGTAACCGGGACAGAATTATGAAAGTTGCATTAGAGGCAAAATTTGAGCAGTCTGAACCATGTAGAGCCTTTCTAAAGGGTACAAAGAAAACCAGACTAGTGGAAGCGAACCCAAAGGACAGATATTGGGGGGCTGGACTAGGGTTAAGAGACAGGGACATTTGGAATCACAACAAATGGAAGGGACAAAATAAACTAGGAGGTATGCTGATGGAAATTCGTGAGACACTGTAAAACTGTTAAACTACACATAGCATAATGTGAGGAATGAAAAAGTTTATTGAAAAGTTAGATAGTAACTTAGTCTTTACCTCAATCTAGGTTTCAGCCTTTTTGTTACAAAATGTGGTTTGTGATCAACTTTGATCATTTATTAAACTTTTTTCCCTATGCGTGCTTTCATGTGTTACTCTACATGTACATGGATGCTGTTGTCTATGTTGTCCAGTAAATGTACTCGGACAATTGTTGAGCAATAATGTATGCTTTGAAACGTATATCAAAATTTACTTACCTCCCCTATAATACTGTGTACACACTTTGTTAGTATGCTATCAGTACACCATACTTTAATAGTCGTACAATTGTAATTAATTTTGTTGAAACAATAAAAACTACAAGCCTAGCTAAAATACAACAGTTCATACTAGGATGCATTACTGAGTTAAAGAATGTAATATAGAACTTAATTACTCAGAGTTTATCATCACAGTCTCATAATTAACATATAATAATGTGTAATTGCTGGTTCTTATATTTACTTAATACTGGGTAAATGAGCTATACCTGCTGAAAGTAGTTACCACACAGTTTGATATAGTGGCCTGTATATCATTAAAGACACCTGATTAGTTTATTGAAACATTGTTGGTGAGGTGCTGCTGTTAAAAACACAAGAATTTTACATAATTACCTGTATATCATTAAGTCGGTAAAATATTCAACTTAAACCATCTTGATCTTGGACTGTAATGTTTAGTTTTTTAATACCAGATTTGTTTGGCAAAACTATAAAACATTATAAATACCTTTGAATAAAATACAACAGATCAGCAATTGATTTCATAACTTGTAACACTTAGCCTAATATAGAGTTCAATAAAGTTTATTCATAAATGTTTATTTAGAATAATGTATGTGTGTAGAATCAGTCTTACAGGTTGATGATATTCTTAATGAGTGGATGCTAGTAGGAAAAAAAAAAACATTCAAAGCCAGTGAAAGCAACATTATATTTCTAACAAACTTAAATGTCTCCTGTGAAAAGGGATTTATCATCCTAACGTTTTGATGGTAACACTTAGCCTAAAATAGATGTCAATAATGTTTATTCATAAGGTTTATTTGTAATAATGTATGTGTGTAGATCTAGAACCTGTTCAATTGTCCATTCATATTCTTTGTGTCAAATACTTGAAAAATACTTATAAATTTTATAGACTCAGCTATCCGGCTATGCTAAGGGACCCATGTTTTTTCATATTCTGTGTGTTTGGTGGTGTCTTAGAGCCTTAGACTGTCAAATGAATGAGATCAAGTACTATAATAGTATATTGATTCAAGTAGATTTTACAAAATCATGTTTTTTTTTAATGATCTTGCTAAATATGTTGTTGAGTGATACGGTTGTAACATTTAAATGTAGATGTCCATAGGCTGCTGAAATGAATATGTTGCTGTTCACCAAACAAAATATTTGAGATTAAGCACTATAAAAGTCAACAGTAGATTATATTAGATTTTACAAAATCATGTTTCTTGAAGGCTATTGCTAATTTTGTTAGTTGAATGATACAGATATAACATTTCAATGTAAGTGTCAATAGGTTGTGAAATGAAGATGTTGCTGCTCACCAGTCAACCAAAATAATTAATCTTAAATATGTTTTGCATTGGTATTTATGTTTATTGTGTTGTCTTGTTTGATGTCTCTGTATATATATGTTCGTGTTTTTATATTACTTCTGAAATAACTCCTTCGATGGAAAAACGTAACTGCAAGGATGTTGCTAAACCTATCTCAATAATGTCAGTCTTGGGCAAAGCATTCAAATTTATTGCAATGAAAGCATCAGTGACATTAAACCAAAATAGATATCGACCTCACTACATGTTGATTTCACTTGGATGAGTAATAAGTTTGACATAATAAAGTTTAACTCGTTCAACTGTAGGGGTCTGCGTGACAAAACTAAACGCAACCATATTTTTTCATGGCTAAGAAATTCTCATGCTGGAATTACACTCATACAGGAAACTCACTCAACTGTAAATGATGAAAAGATATGGCAAACAGAGTGGGGGAATGATATTATATTCTCACATGGGACATCCGTGAGTAGAGGAGTGGCTATACTCATTCCCAAAAATATCAAAACTGACCTTAACATTCTGTCAACCAAGAAAGATACACAGGGACGGATTCTCATAATAGAATGCAAGTTAGAAGAAAAAATATATATATTGGTAAATATATATGCTCCAACAAAGGACAAACTTAATGAACAGATTTCCTTTTTATCTAACCTTAGAGAAATGCTACAAAATTGCAATGGCAACCCTCTGATAATTGGAGGAGATTTCAATACTTGCTTAAATACAATGCAAGATAAAAAGGGTGGGACTTTTGAAAAAAATTCTGTTTATAGTGACAACATTAAGGGAATATGTGAGGATCTCTCATTAGTGGATATTTGGAGGGTTAGAAACAAAATAAATCCAGGTTTCACTAGAAGACAGAGAACTAGTGCCGGTCTGGTTCAATCACGCCTTGACTTTTGGCTGATTTCAATCCAGCTTGAATACTTGGTAAAAAATATATGGGTTTCACCAGGAAATATGTCAGATCATAGTGTAGTAACGATCGAGATAGAGCTAATAGGAAGCAGTAAGCGAGGTCGAGGGTTCTGGAAGTTCAATAATGACCTTTTGTCTGACCCAAACTATGTACAACTCACAAAAAATATTATAAAGAATGTAAAAGAAAACACCTTTTTCGAAAATAAGAATACTCTCTGGGATTACCTAAAATGTGAAATAAGGTCTCAAACAATGATTTATTCAAGTAAAAGAGCCAAAACTTTGAGGAATGAAGAAGCATATATAAAGAAGAAAGTGATAGAGCTAGAACAAAATATGGGGGATGAAAATAGTGATAGTTTTCAGGATTACTTACATTATAAGAATGAATGGGAAAAAATTTTGGAAAAACGACATAATGCTAGTATCTTAAGATCAAAAGTTAAATGGGTAGAGGATGGGGAAAAGAACACTAAATTCTTCTTGGACTTGGAAAAAAGAAATTATAACAACAAGTACATTAAAAAACTTATTACAAAAAACAACAAAGAAATAACAACTTTAGCAGACATAATTGAAGAAGAAAAGCATTTCTATAAAGAGCTCTATACATCTCAATCAGATAAGTCTCATATAGCTGATGATTTCCTAAAAATAGAAAATATCCCTCAGTTAAGTTATCACGATCGAATGTTATGTGATGAACCGCTAACAGTTGAAGAATGTACCAAAGCACTTAAACTTTTAGCAAACAATAAATCTCCTGGTTCTGATGGTTTCACCACCAATTTTTACAAATTTTTTTGGATTGATATAAAAGAGATCCTCTTTGAAAGTTATAAATATTCTTTAGACAGTCATAACCTAAGTGATGACCAAAAAAGAGGCATCTTAAATCTACTACCAAAGCAAAACAAAGACTTGCGCTATTTGGCAAACTGGAGACCTGTTAGTCTTCTACAGACTGACTACAAAATTCTGACAAAAGCCTTGGCATTAAGATTGCAAAACGTTTTGCCAAAAATTATCAGTTCGGATCAAGTAGGATATATAAAAGGTAGGTACATAGGAGAAAATGTCAGAACTCTGGAGGATTTAATAATTTATACTGAGAAATTTCAAATACCTGGATATCTTGTTCTTATTGATTTCAAGAAAGCTTTTGATTCTATAGAATGGGATTTCCTTTTTAATACACTACACAATTTTAACTTTGGGCCACAGTTTATCAAATGGATCAAAATTCTTTATACTGATATCTCCTCCTGTGTAGGGAACAATGGTTATTATTCAAGTTATTTCAAAATAACAAGGGGGATAAGACAAGGGTGTCCAATATCAGCATTACTTTTCCTGATTGTGGCAGAAATAATAGCCATTAAACTGAGACAATGCAATAACATAAAGGGTATAACCATATATGGGGAAACTTACAAAATAAAAATGTTGGCGGACGATACCAGTCTTATCCTAAAAGATATGGCCTCTATAGAACTTGCCATAAAAGAATTTCAAACATTTTCAAAGTTTTCAGGCTTACAACTCAATCTTGATAAGACTGAGATAATACCAATTGGCGTTAACACTAAGAAACATCACAAGAAGCCATCGTCGTTATCTGAAATCAAAATTAGAACTGGCTGCTTTAAAACCTTAGGTGTGTGGTTTTCAAAAAATGGTTCGTTTAAATTTTGAAGAACGGTTAGAAGACATGAGAAAAATATTGTGCATATGGAATGCCAGAAATCTCTCTTTAAAGGGGAGAATTACAATCATAAAGTCATTGGTTCTGCCTAAGGTAATTTTCTTACTGAGTTTGATTTATGTCCCAAAAGAAGTACTTGATAGAATAAATAAAATACTCATGGATTTCTTATGGAGACACAAAATGCCAAAGATTAAAAAAGAAACTATAACAGGTCTTATTGAGGATGGAGGACTAAAAATGGTAGATGTTCATAAAATGAATATTGCTGCCAAGTGCGGCTGGAAAAAACGTCTTGTTTGTAGTGAAAATTTGAATAGTAAATTTTTGTTTTTAAAAATGCTGTCTATCAATCAATTCATGTTGAACAAAAAACTAGGTCTTTCTTATGTAGAAAACTGCTTATCTCCCTTTCATCAACAGGTACTTGAAAGTTGGGATGATTTCTATGGCATGGAACCAGTGTCAAACTCTGAAATACTAAATGAATATGTACTATACAATAAAAATATTAAAATTGGCAAAAGACCAATCACCGCAAATCAATTCCCAAACAAATACGGCAACAATCTGAAAATATTAGATATACTAGATAATAATGGTTGCATATTGAAAAGGGACAATCTTAATGAAAAGCTAGAATCAGACATAAGTCAAATGTTTTACAATTGTATGTTGACCGCTATACCTGTAATTTGGAAGAAACAGGTAATGCATGAGAATTTGAATAATATAGAGCGCTGGTCAGATGATGTTATACTCTATATAAATAAGAAATTAACACCAATAGAAAAAGTCAGTAGTAAATTAGTGTACACTCATTTGATCAAAGAAAACACAAAACCACCTACAGCATTAAATGTATGGGTTGAATTATACCCCTTTTTGGAAAACTTTAACTGGAGTCATGTTTTCAGATTACCATATAAAATTATGAAAGAAAGTTATATTCAAAGTTTTCAATATAAAGTCTTGAACAGAATCTTAAATTGTAATTATAATTTACATAAATGGGGCATCAAGGATTCATCACTCTGTATTTACTGTAAAAAAATTGATACCATTCAGCATCACCTATATGAGTGTAAAGAAAGTATGAAGCTTTGGACCAAAATTGGGGATTGGATATATGAAAAATTACAAGTAAAATTTAAATTTACTGTTTGTGAAGTTATTTTTGGCTTACCATTAACAGAAGACCCATTGTTTGACGTGTTGAACTGTATTATCATGTATGTAAAACATTACATAAATGTTAACAGAAACAAAAATAAAAGTTTCTTGTTCATTGAACTCCTTGGTTTAATAAAAGAAAAAGTCAAAATATTAGTTCAGATCGAAGAAGGTGGATGCCCTGTTATAACAGACAGGGGCAAGATGAAAGTGGCCTTTTATAAATTGCTTTTGGTTTGAAACGGTTTTGTCAATCATTCTTCTGCCCAAGACTAATCCAATAATGCATATCATTTATTTACACCTGTTCTTGTATTTTGTTTTATTTGTATAATGTTTTACTTGTATGTATATACTTAATGTTCTTTGTGTAATAAACTATTATAAAGAAAAAAAAAATTTTTGAAATCTACGATCAAAAGTGGGGTTTGAAGGAACTTGAGTTTGGGGGTGGATTAATTCTCTCAGATAAACTGGTTGACCTTGGTTGAGAACTTTATATGTAATGAGGCTAATTTTAAATTGTACCCTGTATTTGACTGGTAGCCAATGGAGTTTTTTTAGTTGAGGGGAAATATGAGAGAATTTAGAGGAACGGGTGACAACCCTGTAGAGTGAGTTTTGGACTAACTGCAATCTCCTTAACTCAAAATCAGTGAGCGATAAGAAGAGTGAATTGCAATAATCCAACCTGCTGCTCACCAAAGCATTCGCTAACAGCACTGATGTATTAAGGTCTAGAAGGGGATGAAGGTCTAGATTATGAATTTGTGTCTTGCATCCCTCTAAATACAGACCCTGTAATTAAACTGAATTCTTATTGGATTATTCTTCATTTACGTTCAAACTCTGTTTCATGGTTAATTGGTTAAGGACTAAAGGGATTTGCTGTTAATGATTGGAATGAACTTAATAATGTTATAAAGGGTGTTACTTTATTCATCCATGTGATGCTGTATTCAAAGTTCACTAATCATTGACTTCAAAACAAGATATTGAGGATAGTGATAACTAGGGGTGCGACCAGGCAGCTGACACTCGCCGAGCGAGACAAATTTCACGAAAATTCGATCCCAATTTTAAGGGTCGACTACTCGTGTGCAACCTATTGAAGCAGTTACGTTTTTTAGGAAATAAAAAATAAATAACATACTTTGCTGGCATTAAATCACATAATCCACCATTTTTAACATAATATTAAGTATTATATTATATATGATGACATCAGCTAATTCAAGCGATTCAAAGCTTTTATCTTTATATTTTTGTTGTTTACGGGAGCCGCCATATTGGATGTTCCTTCCTGTAATGGTGGATACTAAAATTCGTGAGGGCTCGATGTCAAGTCGATTTTTTGTCCGCGAGCAATCGACCCAAATTATTTGTACTCGTCACACCCCTAGTAAAAAAATAGCATCAGGGATGCCCGTACCCCACAGCCTGGGGAAATAATTTTCAACACCCTGAGATACAGAAGCAGTGAAACAGTACAAAGATCGGGGACACTTTAAGAGTAGTGTCAGTTATATAAAGGTCCAACTAATGTTTAAGTAGAGAAAATTGCAAATTTAATAAGTAAATTAAATTTTTATAAGTTAATACCCTATCCAATGGACAATTGCTAAACCGGTCGGCGCAGACTGGCCCGCCAAACGCCAGAAAAAGACGTCCTGTGTTTCCACCGGCTGGCCGGTCCCAGTACTGTGCATTCGCAAGGTGGCGCATGGTATTTACTTCCTGTCTAGACAACATGACGTCATAGCATCTTTTTCGTTGTCTAAAACTATTAGACCCCTAGTAAGCTGATAGCGGGGTCGGTGGGAGGGTCTTGTGTGTCCATTGGATAGGGTATTAACTTATAAAAATTTAATTTACTTATTAAATTTGCAATTTTATTGCGTTAATACATCCTATCCAATGGACAATTGCTGAATAACTACCGCTTGGGGGGGGGGGGGGGGCGACGGCGGTATAGCCGGGTAAGTTACTAGGGACTTATGTGAACTCACAAGTAATAGCAAATTTTAACCTACGGTCTAGGCTGACTTCGTCAGGAGACCTATAGGTCCAGGCCTGGGTTGACTTTAAGGTCAGGAAACCCTGCAAGGCCATGGTCGGTTGCCAGCAGCCGGTTACCCGGGGCTATACCGCCGTCGCCCCCCCCCCCCCCCCCCCCCCCCCCCCCCCCCCTTTTGCAGACCTGCTCTGAGGTAGGGGAAGAGAGGGATGAGTTCAGTCCCAGAATGCAAATAAACCTCCCAAAGGAAGCACGCCACTCTTAATTCTTATGTACATGAAGAAACTGTTTATACATATATACAAATCTCCTCAATCTACGGGCCACTTGTGGATCTGCTGAGCAGCCACTACCGAGCCCAATTGGTAAGGCTCTGAATCAGCCCAAGCCCCGCCCTTCATATAGAACTGTGTGAAGGTATTGTGACTTCAGTGGCAGGCTGACAAGATTGGATCTAAGGAGACTCCCGACTGGAAGGCCTTAGAAGCAGCAAAGGCCCTGACATCATGGGCTTTAACCTGATGTTAAATGTGGGCCTCCTGGTCAGAGAGCTCATAACATAGGATCACAGTCTGCTTGATCCAAGAGGAGATAGTGGCAGGTGAGATGTCTTTGTTGAAACCTTTCTTAAAGGAGACAAAAGCCACCTCCTTATTCTGCCCGATGTCTGAGGTCCTGTCCAAATAGTAGCATAATGCTCTGACCGGACAGAGGGACCTGTCAGACTTGAGGGATCTATCCAGAGTCGAGGCCAGGGCTGTTATAACCCCAGGGGCCACACTGGACACTCTATGGCCAGCTGATTCTAGGATAGAAAGCTGGGTGATGGATACAGGGACACCTTTGACCAATCGGATTGGTGTCCAATATATCAGTTTTGCCAGGCATGAATCTCACTTTGCACTTGCCCGACCCAAGGGCCAAGAGGAATACCGTCTTGAAGGTCAAATGCTTCAAGGGGGCCTCCTTGATTGGATCAAAGGGAGTCTCAGCTGGTGCACGGCCAGTGAGAAGTTCCAGGAGGGTATGCCACTCCTGCCTCTGGGCCTGTCTCTCAGGAAACTATCCAGGAGACGAGCGAGATTTTCGTCCTTACTGATGTTAAAGGGTGAATTTCCCGTTTATCAACAATGAGTGACCTATAACCATCAATGGTGTTGGGCTGTTTGCCAAGCATGTATCTCACTTCTACGCTTGCCCGAACCCAGGGCCAAGAGGAAAACTGACTTGAAGGTCAAATGCTTCAAGGAGGCCTTTAATTGGTTCAAAATGAACCTTGTCAGCTGGTGCAAAAACCAGGGAGAGGTTCCAGGAAGGGGTTACCCTCCGGCCTTTGGGTCTGTCTCAGTGGAAGCTATCCAGGAGACGAGTGAGATTTCATCCTTACTAAAATTGATGGGCAAATTTCTAGACCATCAGCAATGGCTGACCTGTAACCATCAATGGTACTGGGCTGCAACTTCCTGTCCTGAAACAGGTACCTAAGGAAGTAAACAACTGACTTTACAGGTGGTGCCCGAAGTCCACCTGATGAATGATACATCACTTGGTAAAAATGACCCATTTGCCTCATAGACTGATCTGATTGACCCCCCTTTGAGGAGCCTCAATTCTTGCTGCCACTGCCTCAGACAAGTCCTGCTCCTCGATTGCTGAGGCTCTAGGAGCCCTGCATGGAGATTAAGATTTGTCAGATTTCTGTGAGGGATCTGATCGAATGGCTGTGAACAGGCTGGACAGATTGGGCAGGCTCAGCGGGATGTGGCTGGACATGGCCACTAGATCCCAAAACCAAGGCATGTTGGGCCACTCCGGAGCAATCAGAATGATTCTCTTACATGGGGAGTCTCGCAACTTCACCACTTTGCCCAATATGGCTGATGGTGAGGTGTATGCTTTTAGATCCTACCATGGCCGACTGAGTACATCCACTGCTGTGGCCAGGGGATCCGGTACCGGTGGCACAAAAACAGAGGCGACTTGTTGTTGAACCTCGTGGCAAATAAGTTTATTTGGGCCGGTGCCACCTACTGCATAGAGTGGAAGACCTCTGGAAGGAGAAACCACTGTTTGGATGGTCTGGCCTAGCCTGGACAGCCTGTCTGCTACCACATTAGGCCGGCTTGGAATGTGTCGTGCTTAGAGTCACTTGTTTCCTGGTACCCAGGTCAAGATTCTCCATAGTAGGGCACAAAGTGGGCCCGACCTCATTCCTCCTTCCTTTATGTATGACACTACTGTGGTGTTGTCAGTTGCTACAAGTACTATCTTGTTTAAGCAAAGGTCTTAGAACTCTTTAAAGTCAGAAAAACTGCTTAAAGTTCTAGATAGTTTATATATACAACTTGCTTCCCGGAGGGGACCAAGTTGCTCCTGCCAAGTGCTCATCTAAGTGAGCGCCCCACCCTTCTATTGATGCGTCTGTAAATATTTGCAGAGCATGTTTTATTGGGTGTAATGGTTGGCCTGTAAGTGCATTGTCTTCCTTCAGCCACCATTGTAAATGGGGGTGCAGGGACCTGGGGACTTGGATCACCTTTTCCAGTGATTCTGGTACCCTCCAGCTGTTTTTGAGATGCCCTGTATGGGTCTCATATGAAGTCTGCCTAGATTAACATGCTTTTCTGTAGATGTTAGTAACCTATCAAGGACATGAATTCCCGGACCGGGCAAGCCGGTAGGGATAGCAGTTTTAACAGTCTCTTGAAGGTTCTGTACCCAGTCCAGGGTCGGTCGGAACCGATCAGACCTGAAGTCGAAACTGGTAGCCTACAAAATCAAAGTCTTGATTGGGCTCCAGCTCTGATTTCTCTAAGTTCATTCGCCAACCCAGTTGCTGACACATTATTTACTAGTTCCTGTGTATTTTGGAGACAAGCCTGGTGGGATCTAGCACTCACCAACCAGCCGTCTAGGTACTGGTGGCCTCTTAAATCCTTGTGTATGGCCATCAATTTCACCTGCTTGGTATCACGGTGAACTCCACAGGTGCTGTGGACAACCCGAATGGCCGGGCCTTGAGTTGGTATGCCCGACCTTGGATGTGAAATCTCAGGCATTTCCTGGATTGTTCTTGTATAGGTATATGGACGTAGGTATCCCTCCTTCAACAGTTGTACTACCTAAAGTCCAGTCCCCAAGGCTTCCTAAGTTCCCAAAAAGAGGGCTTAGTCTGGACCTTATAGGCAGATTGTGTGCTACATTTGGGACATTTGGTATTCTGACAATATTTCCTGTCCCTCCGGACACTGGTCCGGTCTGGTGACAATGATCCAGGTTAACAGTCTCTCTGTTTTTATTGTAGTCTTATTTTCACATTAATAAACTCTTTGCTCTGGGCCAGCAGCCTGCAAGGTGCAGCATTTACAGAGCAATTGTAATATGTGAGATGTCAGTCCTCTGGCCGGACCTGATGACAAAATTGATTATTATCTCTGCAGTCAAGTCCAGCACCGATAACAGGTTGTTGAGAGGTGTGATAAGGGAAGGTTGCCTGGCAGTAGCTTGGGAGACTGTCCTATCATCAAGATCACTGACCAGTTTAAGAATTCTCTGTAACCCAATTAACCTTAGGCAACTCTGTCCGGTACCCGGACTCCATACCCGGTACTTTACTGTAACCAGTAATTCTTGTAACCGGCAAAAACTGGCAGGTTGGGGTCACCAACGAATTTCGACAGCTACTGATCTATATTTAGCCAGCTTTTTTTTTTTTTTTTTTTTTTTTTTTTTTTAAACCAGTTGGGTTGAAGTACTACAGTAAGGACTGTGTAGCCAACACCCTGTTAGTAGACTTGTAACCCATAGAATGAAGCAAGTGTACAAGGCTGTGTAGCCAGTACCAGTCGGTACACTCTGTAGCTAGTTGCTGAAGTGTACAAGGCTGTGTAGCCAGTACCAGCCGGTACACTCTGTAACCAGTTGTTGAAGCCAGTGTACAAGGCTGTGTAGCCGGTACACTGTAACTAGTTGAGGCTACTGTATAAGGCTGTGAAGCCGGTAGCCGGTCGGTACATACTGTAACCAGTTATTGAAGTAACTGTACAAGGCTGTTTAGCCGGTAGTCAGTCGGTACACTCTGTAACCAGTTGTTGAAGTAAGTGTACAAGGCTGTGTAGCCAGTATGTACACCCTGTAACCAGTTGCTGAATGAAGTTTACAACTATCTTGTGTTGAATTCAGTTTCCTCCATTAATTCCTCTGTAACCGGTTGTTGAAGCAAGTGTACAAGGCTGTATAGCCGGTACACTCTGTAACCAGTTGTTGAAAACAAGTGTACAAGGCTGTATAGTCGGTACTGGTCGATACACTCTGTAACCAGTTGTTGAAACAAAATTTCTCAACTATCTTTGAACGCACGTCTTATTTGTAGATTTTGACAGTTGCTGGGGAAGCCCTTGTGAGCTATATTTAGAAACAAATGTTGGTCGGTGTGTCACGTGACCAGCTTGCTGGTCGGAGGGACAACGTGATTGGCTGGTTGGAGATGACGATCAGCTTCGTGAACTGGTCGGAAAATCACGTGACCAACTTCGGGGACACGCCCTCACTAGAGGTGTTCTTTCCTTATATCACAGTAAACGTAAGCTTACTGGTCGACTGATGTCTGTAGCAGAGAAGTCTGTACCAGTACGTTGGAGGTGGATTACAGGAACTAAAAAACTGGAATCACAGTAGACGTGAGTGCAAAGAATGTACTTCCGACCTTCTTGTTCGGTGAATCACGTGATAAACTTCGTGACTGGTCGGTGAAAACACGTGACCAGCTTCGTGAAGACACGCGATTGGCTGACTGGGTATGACGTCAGAGGTCGCGTTCTTTTAGCTGGCCGGTCGGCTGATGCTTTAAAAGCAGAAAAGCCTGGACCAGTGCACTCTGTAGATGAAATTCCTGGCCGGTCTGAAGTCGGTTCTTCTTCTCAGCCGGTTGTACACTCAAACCAGTTTCCTGGCCATCCACTGCCCTTACTACCGACATAAGTGCCGGGTCCATAAGGGTGGGACTGAGAGTGACAAAAGTTCCTTCTATGTAGAAAATACTTGAGAGGTCGGTTGAAGAAATCTGAAGAATTCATCTCATGCTTCTGATTAAAAAGCACCAAATACTCGAGCTGGGCTGGTGTGACTGATGCTTTACAGCAGAGAAGTCGGTACCAGTGCGCTCTGAAGAATGCATCTGTGATGGGGAATTCCTTCCATTCACAGATTTCAAAACTACGTAGACTGAAGATCTCGTGTAGAGACGTTTCTATGGTGATTGTAGCTGGAAGGTTATAGATGAAAAATTCAAACAAAAGACACGGATAAAAATACCTGTTAGAAGTATATCCATAATTCCTCAATATTGTTGATCTGCCCCTAACAACACAAAGGTTGAATGGGAGGAAACTAGTAAAATGGCTGCCTTCATATATCTCGTCGATTACTGCCCTATCATCAATAATAAATTGAGCCAACTAGGGAGCGTTTCCAGCAGATTTCTAAATGTATATCCGTGCTTGACCAGCTGGTAACACTTTACAAAGAAACTCTCCACATATAAGGTTTAAAATCCGTCATAAAGCACACTTTTCCTTTAAATTTCTGGAGATGTTGAAAACACGTCTGCACAGTACACGCGCCAAACGAAAAAGATGCTATGACGTCATGTTGTCTAGACAGGAAGTAAATACCATGCGCCACCTTGCGAATGCACAGTACTGGGACCGGCCAGCCGGTGGAAACACAGGACGTCTTTTTCTGGCGTTTGGCGGGCCAGTCTGCGCCGACCGGTTTAGCAATTGTCCATTGGATAGGATGTATTAACGCAATAAAATAATGTTTAAGATAAAGAAAATGTATGTAAAGATGAAGTATTAAAACAAGACAATTCAATAACAACATTAATCAGTAAACTAAAAATTATGACGTTGCACAATTTATTAACTAGAGAAGAGATGTCAATGGAAAATAGCACAATTATGTTAAAGTACATGTAATAATCAATTGAAGCAATCCATGTATCTTTGTCAAAAGAGAAACATGTCTCAAATATGGCAGGTGAACACACTTTGGCAGAGCCAAAGCTAAAGATCACACCATGATGCACACCTACACAGGGTTCGAAATTAACAAAAATCTGCCAGTCCACAATCGACAGAAATACCTTCAGGTCAAAAACATTAAGAACCCACAAGTCTGCTTGTCCTGCAAACTGTTAATATACACACTAGTGCTGGGAGATCGCTTGGATTTTCCGTGTCGATGTTCGTATCGGACATTTGTAACCAAACTTCGAACATTGCCGATTATGGAGTCGAAGTGTTAAAAAGACAGATAAAATATTAATATTATATTATATGAAGCAAAATACACACAAATTACCACAAATATGACCAAAATATAATCTAAAAGCCATTCACAGACGTCTCCCTCACTAACAGACTATGCTTGATGTATCCTCACTTGTGATTGGCTGATTTTATTATTACCTTGACAACAGTTGGAAAACCCCAAGGTGTTTCTATTTACGTTATTTTTATTGCATTCACGGCTAGTTTTGTGATTTTAACTGATGGATATTTCAGATTTTTACAAAATATTATTAAGGTTAGCATTTTATTGTGACCAAAAGGCTGCAAAGAAATGGATTTAGCAAATATCGGTTTTACTTAAATTTTACCGATCATTGATTGGCAATGAGCCAGAGAGCGATAATACCGAAGTTTGCGAACATCGTCCCAGCACTAATACACACTATTTGATTTATTTGTTGTTTTGCGTCACATTCAACAGCCTGGGTCATATTGCGACGGGTAGTTTACAGGTGGAGGAAACCAGTGCATACTGCACTGTAAACCACCGGGCATCTGCAAGTAACTACCAACTTTCCAACATGAAGGCCCTGGCCCGAGATTCGAACCAGCGGCCTCAGAGGTTGGAGGCGAGAACTCTAACCGCTACACCACCGAGCCCCCCGTTAATATACACACATCTTGCACAGTGGAATTATGGTTGGGATGTTTTGAATATTGTCCAAAAATACAAAAGTGACCTAACACAAATAAACTAAGGCTGCAACGATTCTTCGGTTACTCGGAAACGAAACGATTCAGTTCAATACTCGAGTCAAGAAAAGTGAACCGGCTATTCGAAAACAACTAAAAATAGATGTAAAATCTACTACAAAATTTAATTTTTTCTTTAAATATATCAATATATTTATATATTTTACTAATATAAGGTGTTTCCGTTTCAGTTTTTTATATTTTAAGCATTTGCAAACTTTAATTGTATGTGTAACAATGTTTTTAATAGACGTCAATTTTATATAACGTATTTCGAAGACACCTCAAATCTCGCAATATAAAAATGGTTAAAATTTTCCTATATTTGGCATTACAAATGCGTCTTTTCCCCGAAATTCAATAAATTATCAAAATTCTTTTATGTTGTGTGCCTTTTAACCATTTTATAAGGCGTGGTATATGAAAATATGATGCAGTTTATTTCGTGAGCGATAATCAAGCGATTAACCGAGTCCGAGTCGGTTCTTCTAAAACGAGTAATCGAGGCGCATTTTCGGACTCGTTTGCAGCCCTAAAATAAACCTCTCCAATCTTTATAATGTTTGGATGGTCGAATTACGGTTTGAATTTTTTGAATATTACCCATACATACAGATGTGGCAATACAATGTCCCTACCAAGTATCAACTTAATATACCTAACGGTCTCTGAGATATAGCCCGGACAAGATTTCATAGGTCAAGGTCACTACAGCAAGGTCAAATCAAGGTCACACCATGATGTTGCACACCTACACCTCCTAACCAATGTCCCTACTAAGTATCAACTTCCTACACCTTTACAGTTTCAGAGATATAGCCCGGACAAGATATTCAAACTCAAGGTCACTGCGGCAGGGTCAAAGGTCAAATTAAGGTCACAACATGACGTTGCACACCTGCACTCCCCGACCAATGTCCCTACCAAGTATCAACTTCCTACACCTTATGGTTGCCGAGATATAGCCCGGACAAGATTTTATAGGTCAAGGTCACTACGGTAAGGTCAAATCAAGGTCACACCATGACGTTGCACACCTACACCACCTAACCAATGTCCCTACCAAGTTTCAACTTCTTACAACTTACAGTTTCTGAGATATAGCCTGGACAAGATTTTATAGGTCAAGTTCACTGCGGCAAGGTCCAAGGTCAAATCAAGGTCACACCATGAGTTGCACACCTACACCCCCTAACCAATGTTCCTACCAAGTATCAACCTTTTGACCTTGCCGCAGTGACCTTCAGTTTGAAAATCTTACCCAGGCTATATCTCGGGGAAAAGTAAGGTGTACTACCATGACGTTGCACTCCTACACCCCCTAACCAATGTCCCTACCAAGTATCAACTTCCTAAACCATACGGTTTCTGAGACACAGCCCGGACAAACTTTTTCCCGCTCCCCACCCGCTTGCCCGCCCATCCATACACCATGGGTGAAAACAATACCCTGACCGCCCTTAATGGCTGTGGGGTAAAAAGCACCAGTACAAGAACATCACCAATTTGAAAGTTAACTCTGTTATTTAAGTTTTTTTTTTTAAAGGGAAGTTGCCATTAATATTATTCATCCAAAGGCATCTTTTATAGCTTTAGGATGAGTAACATTTCTTCTTGGATGCCCTGACTGAAATTCTCCTTCCCATAGCATTCAAAAAAAATATATATATACATATGTATATATATGTGGAAAGATCAACTGGGTACTATTTTTATTTCTAATCGAAACAGAATTCTACATACTTCCAAAACAGTCCAGCATCTTTTGCATTTCACCAGCAAAATCCATGCCATCAGATTCTTCACAGCCTCGCTTCTTGGCACTTTTCAGTGAAGCTGTCTCCTCTAATAAAACCAAAAAACATATAAACATTTAACTTAAAGTTTGTACATTATTAAAAGTACCATTTTCTGCCACCCCCATAACAATATTGAGTTGTTGCTTGTGGAAAAATGGATCTTTATAACCTAGTTTCTCAGTCAAGTTTGTCAGTACTCCACTCTGAATGTTTGTCTGTTTCTCTGTTTGTTTTAGGGCAGGGTCAGTTGCAGATTTTCTATTTCAGTATCCCGCCAGTGTGAAACCATACTGATTCTGGGATACTGAAAAAAATTCAAAAAGGCCAGTGGCAGTTACCCCGGTGGTCCGAGTCCACGAATTTCATCTCAGGACCGAAAACGTTGTGCACAGCATCGGTCCTGATGTCCAGAAAGATGCCAGTACCCCACAGTCTGGGGAAATAGTTTTAACACAATGAGAGATATAGACATAGTGAAACAGTACAAAGAACAGGATACTTTCAGTGCAGTGTCACTTGTATAAAGGTCCAAATAATGTTCAGGTAGTGAAAATAACATCTACGAGAAAGAAAATGTATGTAAAGATAAAGTTCCAAAACAAGACAATTCAATAGCAAGATGACAGTATTAATCAGTAAACTAAAAAATATGAAGCTGTAAAATTTATTAATTGGAGAATAGCTGTCAATGGAAATAGCATAATTATGTAAAGGTGCATGTAATAATCAGTTGCAGCAATCCATATATCTTTGTTATAAGAGAAAGATGTCTCAAATATGGCAGCTGAACACACTTTGCCAGAGCAAAAAGGTCACACCATGATGCACACATACATTTACATACACCCCCTAACCTGAACGTCCCTACCAAGTGTCAACCTTCTACACCTTACTGAATCCAAGAAATAGCCCAGACAAGATTTTAAAACTCATGGTCACTATGACAAGGTCAAAGGTCAAATCAAGGTCACAGAATGATGTTACATACCTATAACCCATCACCAATATCCCTACCAAGTATCAACTTCATACACCTTACAGTTTCCAAGATATAGCCTGGACAAAATTTTAAAGATCAAGGTCATGATGGTAAGATTAAAAGTCAAATCAAGGTCAGACCATGACGTTGCACACCTACACATCCTAACCAATGTCCCTACCAAGTATCAACTTCCTACACCATACGGTTTCTGAGATACAGCCCGGACAAACTTTTTCCCGCCGCCTGCCCTCGCATCCGGACACCATGGGTGAAAACAATACCCCGACACCCCTTAAGGGCTGTGGGGTAAAAACCACAAATTTTTAAAAAGAATATACAAAAATATTAGATAAAACTCAGAAAAGGTTATAATTTTCATCATAGTTAGGATTTATTTCTAATATTTTACCTTTTCTAACAATGTTATGTACTGACATTCAAAATGCCGGTAGTAAAGTGTCTTCACGTTATTCAAGTGAATTTGTCTCGATACCGAAACACCAGCATTACCAACCTGCCCTAGTTTATTTTTCAACATCATGAGATATAGAAGAAGTGAAACAGTTCAAAAATCAGGAGAGTTTCTGAGCAAAGTTTATCAGCTATGTAAAAGTACAATTAATGTTTAAGTCATGAATATTACATTAAAGAGTGTGAAAATTTATGTAAAGATAAAATATTAAAACAAGACAATTCAATAACAAGATGACAGCATGACTCAGTAAACTAAAAATTATAGTTATATATCTGTCAATAAAAATAGCACAAATCGCAAATAACTAAACAGAAAATATAATAATCAGTTACAGCAATTCATGTATCTCTGTGATAAGAGAAATATGTCTCAAATATGGCAAGTGAACACTATCTGCACATGCCTTAAAGGCTGTGAAGTAAACAAGTTAGACTCATTCATATTTCACATTTATTTTATGTGTGTAATATTTTAAGTTTTGTCACATTGTTTATGTGTTAAAAATAGACATGCTGGTTACAATATTTTAATTTGATGTTTTAGTAAAACAGTTTCTGTGCCAGATAAGTGCTAATGTCTAATAACACAAGTTGAAAAGGCGTTAAATCTCTGTCACTTGAAATACCATGAACACTTGACAGTTGAGAATCAGGCTCATCATCATCAAATACATCTTCCTCATTAGTATGAACTTCTGGAGCCTTGGAGGCAGTAGGAGGATTCTGTTTCTTAGGTTTTGGCATATTTACTAAAAATGAAAATATTAAGAGAGGTTAAACACACTAGTTAAATCACACAAATCACAGCTACTTGATTCATACATGGTCTCAAGGAGTTTTTGATTCTCAAAATATAGGAATATAGGAAGTTACCTAACGAAAATATAGGAGATTTTGAGCAAAATATAGGAGATCTAATACCCTATTTCACTCATCAATCTGAAGAGAAATGCAGGGGCCCACTGTGGCAGAGTGATAACACTCTCCCGCCTCTGAGGCCGGGGTTCGATCCCTGCCACAGCCTCAGATATATAAAGGTCTAAATAATGTTGACATAGAGAAAATAATATCTAAGAGAAAGAAAATGTATCTAAGATGAAGTATTAAAACAAGACAATTCATTAGCAAGATGACAGCATTAATCAGTAAACTAAAAATAGCATCCGAGATGCCCTTACCCCGCAGCCTGGGGAAATTGTTTTCAACACCATGAGATATAGAAGTAGTGTAACAGTACAAAGATAGGGACACTTTCAGAGCAGTGTCAGCTACAAAAAGGTCCAAATGATGTTTACGTAGAGAAAATTGCAAATTTAATAAGTAAATTAAATTTTTATAAGTTAATACCCTATCCAATGGACAATTTGCTAAACCGGTCGGCGCAGACCGGCCCGCCAAATGCCAGAAAAAGACGTCCTGTGTTTCCACCGGCTGGCCAGTCCGTAGTATTGTGCACTCCCCAGATGGCGCCTCGTACTTCCTTCCTGTCTAGACAACCTGACGTCATAGCACCTTTTTCGTTGTCTAAACCTGTTAGACCCGGGGTTGGTGGGAGGGTCTTGTGTGTCCATTGGATAGGGTATTAACTTATAAAAATTTAATTTACTTATTAAATTTGCAATTTTATTGCGTTAATACATCCTATCCAATGGACAATTTGCTGAATAACTACCGCTTGGTTGGCGGGTAAGTTACTAGGGACATATGTGAACTCATAATAGCAAATTTTAACCTACGGTCTAGGCTGACTTTGTCAGGAGACCAATAGGCCCAGGCCTGGGTTGACCTTAAGGTCAGGAAACCCTGTAAGTTCATGGTCGGTTGCCAGCAGCAGGTTACCCGGGGTTATACCGACATTGCCCCCCCCCCTTTTAACAGACCTGCTCTGAGGTAGGGGGAAGAGAGGGATGAGTTCAGTCCCAGAATGTCAATAAACCTCCCAAAGGAAGCACATCACATTTTTTACTATGTACATGTAGAAACTGTTTATACTATGTACATATATACAAATCTCCTCAATCTAAGGGCCACTTGGGGATTCTGCTGCGCAGCCCATACCGAGCCCAATTGGTAAAGCTCCGAGTCAGCCCAAGCCACACCCTTCAGATAGAACTATGTGAGGGTATTATGTGACTTCTGTGGCAGGCTGACAAGATTAGATCTAAGGAGACTCCCGACTGGAAGACCTTAGGAGCAGCAAAGACCCTGACATCATGGGTTTTAACCTGATGTAAAGAGTGGGCCTCCTGGTCAGAGAGCTCATAACATAGGATCACAGTCTGTTTGATCCAAGAGGAGATAGAGGCAGATGTCTTTGTCGGAACCTTTCTTTAAGGAGACAAAAAACCACCTCCTTATTCTACTTGAGGTCTGAGGTCCTGTCCAAATAGTAGTGCATGCTCTAACCGGAGAAAGGGACCAGTCAGACTTGAGGGATCTATCCAGAGATGGGGGCCAGGGCTGTTATAACCACTGGGGCCACACTGTCTGGACCCTCTTGGCCAGCTGATTCTTGGATAGAAAGCTGGGTAATGGATACGGGGACACCATTGACCAATCGGATTGGTGTCTAATATTTTTGTTTTGCCAAGCATGAATCTCACTTCTGCGTTTGCCCAACCCAAGGGCCAAGAGGAATACCGTCTTGAAGGTCAAATGCTTCAAGGAGGCCTCCTTGATCGGTTCAAACGGAGCCTTATTCAGCTGGTGCAAGACCAGTGAGAGGTTCCAGGAGGGTACGCCCCTCCTGCCTTTGGGTTTGTCTCTGTGGAAACTATCCAGGAGAGGAGCGAGATTTTTGTCCTTGCTGATGTTGAAGGGTGAATTTCCCAGTTTATCAGCAATGGCTGAACTGTAACCATCGATGGTGCTGGGCTGTAGTTTCCTGTCCTCATAAGGTACATAAGGAAGTCAGCAACTGACTTTACCAGGGTACCCTGAGGTCCACCTGATTAGTGACGCACCACTTGTAACAATGGTCCACTTTGCCTCATAGACTGATCTGGTTGATCCTCTTTGAGGAGCCTCAATTCTTGCTGCTACTGCCTCAGAGAAGCCCTGCTCCTCGAATGCTGAGGCTGAGATTAAGATTTGTCAGATTTCTGTGAGGGATCTGACTGAATGGTTGTGTCAACAGGTTGGGCAGATTGGGCAGGCTCAGTGGGATTTTGCTGGACATGGCCACTGGATCCCAAAACCAAGGCATGATGGGACACCCCGGAGCAATCAGAATGATTCTCTTGCATGGGGACTCTTGCAACTTCTCCACCACTTTGTCCAATATGGCTGATAGTGGGAAGGTGTATGCTTTCAGATCCTACCATGGCCGACTGAGCGCATCCACTGCTGTGGCCAGGGGATCTGGCACCGGTGACACAAACAGAGGCAACTTGTTGTTGAACCTCATGGCAAATAAGTCTATTTTGGGCCGGTGCCACCTGCTCCATATTGAGTAGAAGACCTCTGGAAGGAGAAACCACTCTATTTGGATGGTCTGGCCTAGCCTGGATAGCTTGTCTGCTACCACGTTCAGCCGGCCTGGAATGTGTCGGGCTTTAGAGTCACTTGTTTCCTGGTACACCAGGTCAAGATTCTCCATAAAAGGGCACAAAGTGGGCCCGACCTCATGCCTCCTTCCTTGTTTATGTATGACACTACTGTGGTGTTGTTGGTTGCTACAAGTACTATCTTGTTTGAGCAAAGGTCTTGGAACTCTTTTAAAGGCATAAAGACTGCTTTAAGTTCTAGATAGGTTATATGCAGCTTGCTTCCCGGAAGGGACCCGGTTCCTTCTGCAGTGTGCTCGTTTAAGTGAGCGCCCCACCCCTCTATTGATGCGTCTGTAAATATTATAGTAAGAACATTGTCTTCCTTCAGCCACCATTGTAAATGGGGGTGCAGGGACCTGGGGACTTGGATCACCTTTTCTAGTGATTCTGGTACCCTCCAGTTGTTTTTGAGATGCCACTGTATGGGTCTCATATTAAGTCGGCCTAGATGAACTTGCTTTTCTGTAGCTGTTAGTAACCTATCAAGGACATGAATTCCCGGACCGGGCAAGCCGGTAGGGATAGCAGTTTTAGTATAGTCTCTTGAAGGTTCTGCCACCGGTCCGGAGTCAGTCGGAACCGATCAGACCTGAGGTCGAACTGGTAGCCTACAAAATCGAAGTCTTGTTTGGGCTCCAGCTCTGATTTCTCTAAGTTCATCAGCCAACCCAGTTGCTGACACATTATTTACTAGTTCCTGTGTATGTTGGAGACAAGCCTGGTGGGATCTGGCTCTCACCAACCAGTCGTCTAGGTACTGGTGGATTCTTAAGTCCTTGTATATGGCCATCAGTTTCACCTCCTTTGGGATCACGGTGAACTCCAAGGCTGCTGTGGACAAACCGAATGGCAGGGCCTTGAATTGGTATGCCCGACCTTGGATGTGAAATCTCAGGTATTTCCTGGATTGTTCCTGTATAGGTATATGGAAGTAGGTGTCCTTGAAATCTACTGAGGTAATCCACTCCCCTTGTTGGAGGGAGGTCCTGATGGTCTCCAAAAGGCTTGGTTTGTCCAGACCTAGAATAGGGCTCCAACTGCTGTGTAGTTTTGGAACCAAGAAAGGTCAGCTGAAGAAGCCCATGCAGAGATTTTGAACTGGCTCGACTGCATCTGGTCCATAAGCTGATGGATTTTTGGCGACCTTGTCAAGTTGGTCTTGGGTACAGCCCCCAAGGCTTCCAAGGTTCCCAAAAAGGATTTAGTCTAGATCCTACAGGCAGATTGTGTTCCACATTGGGACATTTGGAAGTCTGACAAACATTTCCGGTCCCTCCGGACACCAGTCCGGTCTGGTGACAATGATCCAAGTTAACAGTCTCTCTGTTCTTGTTGTGGTCCGGTCAACTTTTCACATTTTACACTCTTTGCCCCAGAACAGCTGCCTGCAAGGTGCAGCATTCACACAGTAATTGTTATTTGAAAAAAAGGCTGACCCCTGGCCAGACGTGATGAAAACTTGTTTGTAGACTACCTTTCCTCTTGCTGCTGAAAAGACCTATTTTTCCAGTCAAGTCCAGAAGCAATTACAGGGTGGTAAGAGGTGTGATAAGGCAAGGTTGCCTGGTAGTAGCTTTGGAAATTGCCATATCAAGACCACTGATTGGTCTAAGAATTTTCTGTAACCAAAATGACCTTGGGCAACTCTGTCAGGTACCAGGTCTCTGTAACCGGTAATTTCCTGTAACCAGTAATTCTCTGTAACCGGCAAAACTGGTAGGCTGGAGTCACCCATGAATTGACAGCTATACTGGTCTATATTTAGCTAGTCGGTTGAAGTAATTCTTGTAAATGCTTCCACATCTACCTGAAGAGTTGAATGGACTAGGTGGGTAGACTCTGTAACCGGTTTTGATGAAGCAAGGTTGTATAGCCGGTATCTTGTCGGCAGGCTCTGTAACCAGTGGTTGAGGTGATCACTCTGCACCGGTTTTGGTGAAAATAAGGCTGTATAGCCGGTAAACTGGTCTGGTGATTTTAATACTCTGTAACCAGTCAGTTGAAGCCATATTTGTAGATACTTGCTGTCTACCTGCCCCAGAATCAACACAGGGTTGAATGGACTGGGTCGGATGACTGTAACCAGTTCGGGTCGGATAAGCTGTACCAAGGCTGTGTAGCCGGTACCTGGTCGGTACACTCTGTAACCAGTTGTTGGAGCAAGTGTACAAGGCTGTGTAGCCAGTACCAGTCGGTACACTCTGTAACCAGTTGTTGAAGCAAGTGTACAAGGCTGTGTAGCCGGTACTGGTCGGTACACTCTGTAACCAATTGCTAAAGCAATTTTACAACTATCTTTATTGTTGAATTCAGCTTGCTGTATGTTTATTTCCTTTAATCGCACGTCTTACTTGTACATTTGACAGTTGCTGGGAAAGCCCTTGTGAGCTATATTTAGAAGCACTTGTTGTTCGGTGTGTCACGTGATCAGCTTGCTGGTCGGAAGGACACGCGATTGGCTGACTGGAGATGACGTCAGTTGTCGCGTTCTTAGCGTGATACTTAACCGGCAACTTTTCAGTCCACAAAACCCCACTACCGACAACAAGGCCGGGTCTGCAAAGCAGGGACTGGAATCACAGTAGACGTGAGTTCTGAAGAACACACTTCCGACCTTCCTGGTCGGTGAAAACACGTGACCAGCTTCATGATTTGGTCGGAAGGGCACGCGATTGGCTGACTGGATGTGACGTCAGAGGTCGTGTTCTTTTGAGCTGGCCGGTCGGTTGATGCTTTGAAAAAAACACCGAAGCCTGGACCAGTGTGCTCTGAAGATGAAAGTCCTGGTCGGTGCCGGTCTGAAGTCGGTTGCTCAGCTGGCTGTGCACTCAAACCAGTGTCCTGGCCATCCACTACCCTTATTACCGACACAAGTGCCGGGTCCACAAGGGTGGGACTGAGAGTGATTAAAGATGAAGTTCCTTCTATGTAATTACTAGGAGAGTTCGGCTGAACATGAGCTTGCCGGTCGACTAATGCTTTACAGCAAAGATGTCTGCTCTGAAGAAATCTGAAGAATTCATCTCTTGCTTCTGATGAAAAAGCACTAAATACTCGAGCTAGGCTGGTGTGACTGATGCTATACAGCAGAGAAGTCGGTACCAGTGCGCTCTGAAGAATGCATCTCTTGCTTGGGGAATTCCTTCTTTACAGTGTTAAAAACTACGTAGACTGAAGTTTCCCGTGATTTCAATATGTATTACTAGAAAAGACGTTTCTATGGTGACTGTAGCTGAAAGGTTACAGCAGGTACATTCAAACAAAAGACACAGATAAAAAATACCTTGTAAGTAGTATATCCATTATATTTCCTAATATTGTCGATCTGCCCCTAAGAACACAATTGTTGAAGGGAGGAAACTAGAAAATGGCTGCCTTTATATTTCTCGTAGATTACTTCCCTATCATCAACACTAAATTGAGTCAACTAGGGAGCGTTTCCAGCAGATTTCTTAATGTATATCCGTGCTTGATATGTAGATAACCCTTCTACTCTAAAATATTTGCAAATAAGGTTGAAAATCCGTCATAATGCACACTTTTCCTTAAAACTCTGGAGATGTTGAAAAAACACATCCGCACAGTACATGCGCCAAACGAAAAAGATGCTATGACGTCAGGTTGTCTAGACAGGAAGGAAGTAGGAGGCGCCATCTGGGGAGTGCACAGTACTACGGACCGGCCAGCCGGTGGAAACACAGAACATCTTTTTCTGGCGTTTGACGGGCCGGTCTGCGCCGACCGGTTTAGCAAATTGTCCATTGGATAGGATGTATTAATGCAATAAAATAACATCTACGTGAAAGAAAATGTATGTAAAGATAAAGTATTAAAACAAAACAATAGCAAGACGACAGCATTAATAATAATAGTAGGATTTATATAGTGCAAAATTGATACAAATCCTCTAATGCGCTTAGGTCCAAGAAGGGAGAGTCCAGGGACAGGCATGGGTTGACATCTAAAAAGCGCCCGCCAGGGTATAACTAAGGTGGGGGGTATGCCAGCCTAAACAAGTGTGTCTTTAGCTGGCTTCTGAAACAATCTATTGTTTGCTCAAATCTGACAGTTTGTGGCAGCTTGTTCCATTCAGCTGGTGCAGCTACTGCAAAGTCTCGCCTGCCTATGTGCTTCTTAGGGCGGGTTGAGGAGACAGATAGCCTGTTGCCGTGAGTGAGACTGCTCAATCTTATTAAAGCTGAGAGATATGGGGGTTGTGAAAGATTGATAGCCTTGAATACCAGGAGATTATACTTAAAAAGGATACGATTTTTTCAAAAAGGGTGTAACATGACTCATTTTGTCAAGTCTGAAGATGATGCGGCAAAGAGCATTCTGGACTCTCTGTAGTTTAGCTATGTTGGACTTGCTTACCCTATAAAGTAAAGAGTTACAGTAGTCCAGACGACTACTGACTATAGCATTAGCCAGAAGTATTGCAGTTTCATCACTAAGGAATTTGCGAATTCGTCGCAAATCGCAAAGATGATAGTAACATGCTCGGCAGACCTTGGCAACATGATTGTCAAAGGAGTTGTCTGAGTCAAAGATAACACCCAGATTCTTTACTTCCACCGACGGAGAGATATTGTTTTGGAGGAGTGGGACAGGGAAATTTGGTGCAAGCAACTCTCTGGTGGCTTTTTGACCTATGATGATAAATTCAGTTTTTTCTGGGTTTAGTTTTAGCTTAACACCAACCATCCACTCCTGTACTGACTTGAGACACTCGGTCAGCTCTTCCATGCTAGAATCAAAGTTCCTGGAGTCAACTGCTAAGTAGATCTGGGTGTCATCAGCATATAGGTGATGAGTAACATTGAATTTAGAAATAACTTGACTGAGGGGACTAGTGTAAAGGGTAAAAAGGAGAGGACCCAATACGGAGCCTTGGGGGACTCCGAAAGGGAGAATTACTCCCTCAGAGAAACTATCACCTATTTTAATTTTTTGTTTTCGGTTTGAAAGGTACGATTTGATCCACAACAAGACAGTACCATCTAGACCAAACCAGTCATGCAAGCAGTCATATAAAAGGGAATGATCAATCGTGTCAAACGCCGCTGACAGGTCTAATAATGTTAGGGCCACTGCCTTTCCTGAGTCCACTGAGAAAGCTATATCGTTTTGAATCTTCAACAATGCGGTTTCAGTGGAGTGGGAACTCTTATAAGCAGACTGGTTGACATTTAAGAGACCCTCGTGTGAAATGAATTCATTTAGCTGGTTTGCCACAACTTTCTCGATAAGCTTTGACATAAAACTAAGGTTTGACACTGGCCTATAGTTTTTGAGGCTATTTCTATCAAGGCTGGGCTTCTTATGGAGGGGGGTGACATGTGCCATCTTAAAACAGTTGGGAAAACTACCTTCTTTGATTGAATAATTTACAATTTTAGTGATGGGAGTGATGAGAATATCAGCACACTCCTTGACCAGTGACGTTGGGATTGGGTCCAGGCCACAAGATTTGGATGGTGAGGACTTTAGAATTTTAAGTAGGCTTTCCTCGGACACAGGTGTGAAAGAGGATAGTGTATTTTTAGTGGAGTTGGGTCTAGTGACTGAAGATGGTGTTGATGACTGCAGTGTGGATCTTATTTTAAGGATTTTATCAGAGAAAAACTTACAGAAGGTGTTCGCAAGGTCGGTTTTATTTGTACAGTCTGGTAGAACAGCAACAGAGGACCTGTGTAAAATCTTTTTGAAACAGTTCCACAAAGCCTTAGGATTTCCTTGATTTTCAGTCACAATGTTGGAATAATGGTTACATTTTGACTTCTCAAGAAGGAAGTTATAGTGATTGATCGCAGCCCGGTATCGACTACGATTACTGGCTGAGTTTTCAAGGCGACATGCCCTTTCATATTTCCTCTTGAGTCGTTTTGCCTTGAGGATGTCCGTTCATGAAACCAGTCTCGGCATGTCTCGGAATATTTTTCTTCTTCATTGGGGCGTGTTTATCAAGGAGGCTTCTCAAGGTATTAAAGTATTGATGACTCAGAAGACTGACAGTTTTATAGGGGCATCTAATGAGGTCAGATTTCAGGATATCTGCTCTGAAGTCTGGAACATTTATCTTGTGAATTTTACGGATGGAAATATGTTGAAACTTATAGGACTCTCTGACGGGGAAAATAAGGCTAAACATGATTGCCTGGTGGTCTGATAGTCCTCCAATAACTTTGGGACTAATGGCCCAGGAGAAAGAATCCCTCACACATAGAGCATCCAAAATGTGACCCTGAATATGTGTGGGTGTATTAACAAGTTGTGTAAAACTAAATTGCTCAAGGAGGTCATAAAATTTCAGTGTCCAGGTGTCGTGTTGATCCAGATGAAAATTAAGATCACCAAGGAGAATGTTTTCACAGCCTGACAAAGCAGCACCTTCAAGGAACATGCCAAATTCGTCTAGGGATTGCGACTTTGAAAGATTTGGGGGTCTGTAGAGCACATGAAATATAACATCTCTAGCACCCTCAGTGCTAAGCTGGATCGAGATACTTTCAAAAGCCTGACAATTGTTTTTTTGAAACTTGCTCAAAACTCAGGTCCTCCTTGATGAAAAAGTCAACTCCGCCCCCTTTCTTGACATTTCGAGGTACATGAGTGAACTTATAACCAAGAGGGGTGATACTAGAAATAAAACCTTCAGTATCCTCTGGCCTAAGCCATGTCTCAGTAGCAGCTATGAGATCAGCATAGTTATCTTTGACGAACTCTAGAAAGGAAGCTGATTAATCAGTAAACTAAAAATTATGATGCACACATACAAACCCTAAGCAATGTCCCTACCAACTATCAACTTCCTACAATTTACGGTTTCAGATATATAGCCTGGACAAAATTTTAAATGCCAAGGTCACTACAGCAAGGTCAAATCAAGGTCACACCATGTTGCACACCTATAACCCCCAACTAATGTATCAACCAAGTATCAACTTCCTATAGCTTATGATTTCCGAGATATAGTCCGGACAAGATTTTATAGGTCAAGGTCACTGCAGCAAGGTCAAATGTCAAATCAAGGTCACACCATGATGTTGCACACCTACAACACCCCATCAAGTATCAACTTCCTACACCTTATGCTTTCTGAGATATTGCCCAGACAAAATTTCATAGGTCAAGGTCACTACGGCAAGGTCAAATCAAGGATACACCATGACGTTACAGACCTACACCCCTAACCAATGTCCCTACCAAGTATCAACTTTCTACACCTTACGGTTTCCGAGATATAGCCCAGACAAGATTTTCAAACTCAAGGCAGGGTCAAAGGTCAAATCAAGGTCACACCATGACTTTGCACACCTACACCCCCTATCCAATGTTCCTACCAAGTATGAACACCCTACACCTTACAGTTTCTGAGATATGGCCCTGTCAAACTTTTTTTCCTGCCACCCGACCACCCATCCGGACACGGTTGTTTTACCTGGATGGTTTATTTCTGTATTGAGGTAATATTTAGTGTTTATTCCAGAGCGACTGCAGAATCCCCCTGACGGAAGTAGAAATACGCTAATTGATATTTAAGTTTAAAAATTAGAAAACAATTATGCAAATAATTTGTAATTTTAAAATTATTTAGGTTGCCAGGTAGACAAGTCGACAAAGTGGACATAAAGAAAGGAATGTATTTAAGTATATGAATAATGGGTCGACAGGTCGACAAAGTTGACAAATGAGATATCTGTTAAATATATGGTGTTGTTGAAGTTATCAGAGTAGGAAGGTCGACAAATTGGATATCTAATGAAAAGTAACCAAATATTTAACAGTTATCCAGTTTGTCGGCTTGTCGACCTTCTATTACCTGTCTATCATTGATTTCTTACTATTTGTATTTTGTCGACCTCTGTCTGCCTTACCAATATACATTTATTGTGTAATTTGTACCCGTGGATTATTTATCATAAATATTCATGAATGTTATTTCAACTAAAACTACCATATTTTAACTTCCATCAGGGGGATTCTGCAGTTCAGTCTTTATTCCAGAAAATATAAAAACTATACTGCTTCCCTGCATAAGTTGGCCGCAGTCATAAGTTGGCCGCCCTCGCCACAGCTTCACAGGGCTTTAACATGAGTGGCCTACTACACTCTGAAACCATGTATTATTATTAAACTTCTTTGTCAGCTGCACCAGTAATCATGCTACTTTATCAAAAATATCAATAAAGTATGTGATAAAACAAGTTTACACTAAGTTCTCCACAACTATAAAATACTTCAGGCATTATTTATGCTGAATTATGAAGAAAATATCTACTAAAATGCTGAAAAATATTTGTTGCATTCATTTAATTTTGAATGTCAAAGGTTATTCAGTTTTCATGCTATCTGTTGGCTATTTCATAAACTTTAAAATTACACAATTTTTGCACAATATTATACACAAAGACATAACTGTTGAACTCTACACAATAAACTTTCCAATGGTGTTTTAATTGTAAAAATTGGTTACGTATTGGCAGATTTACAAGCAATTAAAGATTACCAAATTTCACATTGCATTGATAAAAATTTATTGGCAAACAAACTATTGCATGAACCCAAAATAAGGATTAAAAGAGTTTAACAAGTGATATCCAAGTACCTGATTCAACTACAGAAATGATAAAAGTATAATTTTAAAGAAAAATACCAGTAGATTTTGTCAGTTTTTATTTGAAGAAATTTTGTTTTATATTGGCTGAGATATTGTTAAATATACTGCAAACACACGAAAACTAGTGCTAGCACGAAAACTGGACCATCGACCATATATGCAACAGTTTTCAATGGTGTACAATAACCTATTTGTCTTTCTGGAGCCTGTAGATGAGCCACGGCCAACTTATGACTGCGGCCAACTTATGTAGGGTAGCAGTAGCTGCTTGGAACACAATGGTTTTTTTTTTTAGAATATATTCAAGAAAAGGGTGAGTTTATTTGCAATTACAGAAAAAAACAGTTAAATACAAAAATTTATGAAATATTACACGTTGATAGCAGATTTATTGCTGGATAGGTTTCTTAAACAGAAACGCACGGTATTATGACATGCACGGAATTGTGACAACCCTTGTAATACACCCAAAATTTTCATCAAATCAATGAGGTTCTAATTGTACATTTTCGCAGCTACCCAATATGACCCTAGGACGGTATTCATAAAAATTGCCGAGACTATTTCTTGTCTCAGACTTCAGACCTCTTGAAGAATACGGTCCCAGGCGTCAAATCCCAGAGTTGAACCTCACTGGAGTAATAAGCAGAAGAATCAGAGCGTTTTCCTGGTTGTAGTTATGGACGCCATGTAAATGTCAAATACAAATTGTGACTATATTTGTGACACTTAACAAACTATCGCCATTCACCAAAATACCTTAAAAATAAAACTCTGTGGGCTACAACGCTAGCAGACGATGCACCAGCCGTAACAGGAAACTAAAATTTACGAAAGAAAATAAATTTATATTCGAATGAAAAACAAACTACCCGACATTAACTGATAATAAGACGGATACATCAGGGGTGGTATTCACTAACATGGATCAGCGAAGATCAGATCAAATTTGAACAAAAATGATCACTTTTTGATCAGATTTTTGGATCAGCTCAGATTGGTATTCATGAAACATTTGATCTGATATTTTGATCAAATTTTGGATTAACCATGCATGATCCATGCATGCTCTTTGATGGATTAACTTTTGGATCAAGACAGATCAAAAATAACTGATAGAAGATTTATTTTTCAGGGAAGATAAATGTTTTAATCATTTATTACAGAGGCAGACAGTATTCACAACTGGATAAACCTTTTAAAATTGTGTGAAATTCATACAAAATCAGATCAAATATTTCATCTTTTCAGTTCAAGTGATTCATGGTTTCTGAATAGCTATTTGATCCCATGGCTCACTTGAAACTTTTTTCTCAAATTTGATCTGATCTTGATCTGATCTTAATCCTTGTTAGTGAATACCGCCCCAGAAATATAAGAAAGACATTGCAGGAATATGAAAACGACAAAACTTGATAATTATATGCACCCCTTGTAATTTTTCCAGATTTAGTTTCATAAAAATGATTTGGTTGGAGTCTCTTAAGCATTGTGTGATAAATTCAAATGTTCAAATTGCATTTTTCATTAATCCTTGAGTAGACATATTTATTGCAGGGGTGTAGCTTATATATATATAAGCAAGTACGCCCAGATGAACCATTTTGTCCGTAGAATCATTAATGAGATATACGATACCCCATCCCCTAGCAAATATTGCATATATCCACAACTGTCTGAAAATCAGGGCATACCAAATAAAATATCTTAGCTTCTAGCTACCCTGTATTGACTGACTGACTTTGAGATGGATTAGCATAACCATGGCTTGTATGTGCTAGCCCTGATTCATTGTGTAATTTTTAATAAATATATTAATTCATACTGTAGGAATTGTGAATATTAATGCCAGAAATCTATAATGACTGATATGATAAAGCAGAAAAAATACCAAAATTATGAGTAGTATAAGCTCCCCGACATCCTTATATTTTTTATCTTTTTTGAGCGATCTGATTGGTCGAGACATCGTCATGGTAACCATGGCACCGGAAGTGACATCATGATTACCATGGCGACGGAAGTGACGTCATTGTGATTACCATGGCAACGAAAGTGACGTCATTTTTGAGTGATCTGATTGGTCGAGACATAGATGACATCATCACGGTTACCATGGCGACGGAATTGACATCATCATGCAGCGATCTGATTGGTCGAGACATAGGTGACGTCATCATGGTGATTGGCTAGCTAGTAATATATATCCCTATATATATCCCTAGCTAGCTATTAGCTAAGGTGTGCATGCGTGGGATAAAATTTAGAGTGTGCATCCGCACGCTAGATTTTTATTCGTGCATGCGCACGTTAGTGGTGTGTAGCAATCTGATTGGTAGATGACGCCATATCACGCAACCAAATGCTGCAATTTGATTGGTTGATGATGTCATATGACCCCACTGACATCAGAGTGATTGACAGGTGGTAAACAATAACAATCGGGAGGTAGATATGGTATCCAGGAATTATAATAATTATTATAATGATGCCAGATAACGAGGTACATAAGGGTGAATTTATAGTAAGAATAGTGTTTCTATGTATAAAATCGCAAAATAGTAGGTTAAAATTTGAGGGACCACTTAATTCTGAGTATTGGGTAAGCCATCTCAAGATATTTTTTGACAAAGTTCCATAAAATAAATAAGATACGAAGTATGTCCTGAGTGTGAGGGACACGGAAATGTACCAATAATTAAATAAATTGGTTAATGCCAATAGGGTGGATTGCCCCAATATTCCACATCCACCATTTCTCTCTCATCTTTCTGTGATTGGAATCTGGTTTATGGTATTTAAGGGAACACCACTCAAGCACTGAGAATTGCATGTCTTTTACTGAATGTCCCTTCTCTGTGAAGTGTTTAGAGACAGGGGTGATTCTGTTCTCCCTGGCTTGGCTCACTGAAAGTCTATGTTCATACATTCGTTTCTGCTCCTTGGGTGCCTCCTTCGAAAGCTTGCTGCTGGCTGCTATGAGGAGGTTAATAGTTTCATCTGAGATGTTATCCTGAGGGAGTGGGGTGTCTGATCTCGTGCTCTCCTTATGGTTGTGATCAATACCAAGTCTGGAGACTGCACTTACCAAGGTGCTGTTACTAGCACTTTCTGAGGCAACACTCATTGTGAAAAACAGAAATTTAAAACAGATTGTGTTAATAGTAACAGGAATGTTCACTAATAGCTGTTAGTGTGAATTTGCCTTATACTGTTCAGATTATAGCTACATTCACCAACAACATTCAAGTGTTTGTAGACACTCTGAACTCACAAATCCTAATGTCCAGACCAAACCTATCTACGCCACCAGAGCCATCAACTCAAGTTGGCCTATTAAAGATACAGCCCAGCGCCAGCAGAAGTGTGCAGACCAAGCTCACTGATAGCCAGAGCCAGGATGAGTTCCCAATGTGCCAGAGAATACCAACTAGACCCAGTTTAGTTGTGCCTGAATGGAGGAAAGCCAAACTTAGACTCCCAGGGAACCCAAGCACATCCAAACAGTGAAAAAGACACTATAAAAGTCAATTTCTCGATAAAAATAATAATAAATCAGTTTATTTTTATTCAATATGTTTATTAGCTATTATATATTTACACATATAGAAAAACATTTATTTGTGCAAAAAAACAAATAAACCAAATTAAATAGACTATGTATCTTCATATATTCACAAAAAATAATAAATATATATCCATGTACATAAATATTCGTAAATCATATGAGTATGATAAATTAATCGAATAAAACTCTATGACATTAATCATTAAAACCAATACAAAAAGCAGATGTGTGTTTTAATGAATTATAAAGCAACAAATATATTTTAAAAGTGCTTTACCCTATAACAAAACTTTATTCTAAAAAGTGTCAAAATATTCATGAAATAATGTCCAATATAAACAATAAATAATTAGTTTATATTTCATGAGATTTGACTATTCGTATAAATAAATCTATAAATAGACACCTGATAATTGACCAAATCCCCTACACAATTTGGGCACTTGGTAGAGTATAAAATATAATCCAAAATATATACTGGCAATTATCAAGTTATACTATTAATAGTCAACACCCAACTTTAGACCAGTTAAGAGTGTAAGTAACACTATGGTCACACACTTCAAATTTGGGACACAAGCACAGTTGACACATCTCTTAAGCAACCGGAAGTGAACACAATTTCCTATGATACCTAACCGTCCTAAGTCATTAGGAGGCAATGGGTCTGAATGTTATATGAATCACATATAGGAAATTATCCCCAGTTTATTGACCAGAAATCGATAAATAATGAAAAATACTTACAAAAAATCACTCCTTTGCACACT
Source organism: Sabellastarte sp. h YS-2021 (assembly GCA_964017235.1). Lineage (NCBI taxonomy): Eukaryota > Metazoa > Annelida > Polychaeta > Sabellida > Sabellidae > Sabellastarte > Sabellastarte sp. h YS-2021. The sequence continues at coordinate 78,147,184 of OZ024934.1, read as the reverse complement.
TTACCAAAAAGTGCAAAAAAGGTGCAGTGCACCGGTGCAATTGCACCTCTGAAAAAGTACTTCAGGGGGATAGGTTGCCCCTATGTCTCTAGCCTCTGATGAGAAATCACATACTTGATTTCGAAATACAGTTGGATCAATAAAATCTGAACAGTATAAGGCAAATTCACACTAACAGCTATTAGTGAACATTCCTGTTACTATTAACACAATCTGTTTTAAATTTCTAAAGTTCCATAAAATCCCCTATTATTGCTCACCACCATCTTGTATGACATCATGCATGATGTCATGTGGTGTGTAGCAAACTGGTTGATGATGTCACGTGACTAAATGAAGCAATCTGATTGGTTGAATCCGGTTGATGACATCATAGGATACTGCAATCTGATTGGTTGATGATGTCACATGACTAAATGGTGCAATCTGATTGGTTGATGACGTCATATCATGTGACCAAATGCTGCAATTTGATTGGTTGTTGATGTCAAGTGACAAAATGCTGGATTCTGATTGGTTGATGACGTCATATCACGTGACTAAATACTGCAATGTGATTGGTTGATGATGTCATATTGATTGGTTAATGGAGTGATGGTGATTGTTTATTAGGTAGCACTTGCGCATATTGTTGATTATAGTCTGGTACAGTATATATGTGTAATTTTATATTTTTAACCATAACTTCCTTATTTATGGATGGATTTTGATGAAATAAAGACCAATAGAAGCGTTGTGAAGTACAATTTCCAGCAATATATAGTTTTTTTATATATCTGTTATAGTTTTGAAGTTATTGATGACAAAGCAGAAAGTAAGTGTTGTGTAATATTCATAACTTCAAAACCATATTTAGACTCTGCAAGATGCAAATAAAGCCTGTGGTTAATAACAGGTGAAAAATGGGAATTTCCATTATTACCCCTGACCCTCCTAATATTACCCTTGATCCTGTAAATTTTAGAATGCACATGCACGAAATAAAATTTAGAGTGGTACAGAGTGCGCATGCGTGCGTTAAAAAAAAGTAGAGTTGAAGTTGAGAAGTTGCTTAAATTATTGCATTGGCATGTGAACTTAGAACATGTCAAAAATATTTAAGATTCAAGAAGATTTTTTTCGTTGCATCCACCATTTTATCCCAAAAAGATTGTAAGAGTTATGTTTGGAGAAGTTAAGTGACAAAGAAAAGAGAAAATTACCAGAGAGTGTAAAATACAATTGTTTAAGAGGGTCTATTTCTCGGGACGTACCCTATTTATCATTTAATACGACACACCCACCACCACCACCACATTCCACCACCACCACATTTTTATGAAAATTTCATATATTGTGCCACACCACTTTTTACTTGTACAGTAAAACAATAGTTAAGTTTTATACTATTTATTTGTGAAATAGCCATGGTAATTGTGATTAAACAGTTTGATGTCCTTTTCTTTGATAAAATCTCCCTCCATCTTTCAAGATGTTGGCCCTCAATCTCAAATATTCTGGCGTCTCTTGTTTCAAGTCCATAAAAAGATAACTGTACGGTCTCAGAGACATGACTCTGTCATAGACATCCACCAAATACAATGGATCTTGGGGGTATATCTGTCTGGCCAAATGTTGAATCTGACTGGCATCTCTGGGATTTTTAAACAACACCATATAATGGGTGTTCAAACTCATGGTGTGTTGGTATTTACTTTGGTGAAACATATTCTGCATCACTGCAATCACGGAAACATCTCTGTGGTGACTTCCTCTGATAAACACTTCTGCCACTTCACTCCCCAGTTGGCTCATTATATCGTCTAAAATAAGGAGACATGATTCTAAATCTTCTACCTCTGGCAATCCCTGATGAAAGTCAACTCCTTCCATGGAGGCATAAAGAGGCTGCCACTGAGTGTAGCACCATATCACTTTGGAGGGGGCATTGAAGATCTTGTCATCTTTGAGTTCTAATAGTTTCTTTAAAAATGTTGATTTCCCACAACCCGTAGGGCCAGCCACCAGACAAGTAAATGGGTGAATCATTTTTGGCAGAGCTATCACTGTGTAACCATCTTGGTCTTCCCTCGGGATTGGATAGAATTCTTGGTCTTTCAGGCGTTCACTTGTGCAGTCTTCGTTCTTTAGTACTATTTGACCCTTGCTATTTTCCACTGTGTAACCATGAATAGACTTGACATGTCTTTGGAGACTATCCTTTCTGGTAAAGGCCTTGGAGCACTCAGGACACACCTGCATCTTGACACATGGACATTCAGATGCAATATGAGCCTGTGTGGTGGAATGTGACCATATATATATATATATATATGAAGACCAAAAAAATAAAAATAAAAAGACTGAAAAAATGTAGTTTTTTTTATTTGAACAAAACTTAATTATGAACACTATATACAATATGTACATATACAATTTTAAGGCACAGTGTTTAAAGAGTGTTTAATTTTCTCAAAAAGATTCTTTCAATGTCTGCATCCATATAAAGTTCCAGTTTCCAAACAATCTGTTCCATACTGTATCCAGCAAACATATATTGACCACACAATAATGTCCACACACGGTAGAAAATGGTTCTTGCAACTGTACATCGTTGTACACATAGTTTTTGAGAAATTGTCTAAATTCACTGTACATTTGAGGCAGTCCATAAGCATCAAAGTACAGTCTTTCTCCTTTCCTGTTAATGCAGAGAACAACCCAGTGACTTCCAGGTTTGTGAGAACTGTCTGTGTTGCAGATATACAAACACTTTCTGTTTGGTGGTGGTTTAGGGATCTCATCTCTAGCAAACACACCCACCTTCCACGGTCTTGGAGAGGTTGCTGACAAGATATCTTGCAGTTCTGAAGTGTCATTTCAGTTTAAAGAGTGTAGTCACACAACACTTCTCGGAAACAGTCAATTTCAACCAGGTTGTCAAACTCTCCGTATACCACAATGTTGATGGCTTCGGTGGTGGCTGCCTTAAAGTGGACTTCCAGACTCACCACACCGTTTTTAATGAGATTTGTTTGCCCTCCTGCTTCTTCTAAGTCTGGTGTTAAATTAAACGCTACCAGAGAATACCAATTCTTATATTCTTCTCGACTGATAGCATTACCTTTATCCTGATGGAAGGTGTTCACCCCTGTAAATAGTGACAGGTAGCAGTTGATGAAATCTCCACTGGCAAAGTCGGTCTTTAATGGTTTCATGGGAACCTGTTTTCCATCTACAGTGAGTCCGATGTGTTACAGTCCAAAATGTTGAAACTGGAAAGGGTTTGCATTAAAAGCCCCATTCAGGGCATTGTTTGTGACAAATCCCACCACAATGCGCTTGGGTAGTTGCCCATTGTATAAGTTTCTGTAGCAAGGCTGAGTGCTCCAAGGCCTTTACCAGAAAGGATAGTCTCCAAAGACATGTCAAGTCTATTCATGGTTACACAGTGGAAAATAGCAAGGGTCAAATAGTACTAAAGAACGAAGACTGCACAAGTGAACGCCTGAAAGACCAAGAATTCTATCCAATCCCGAGGGAAGACCAAGATGGTTACACAGTGATAGCTCTGCCAAAAATGATTCACCCATTTACTTGTCTGGTGGCTGGCCCTACGGGTTGTGGGAAATCAACATTTTTAAAGAAACTATTAGAACTCAAAGATGACAAGATCTTCAATGCCCCCTCCAAAGTGATATGGTGCTACACTCAGTGGCAGCCTCTTTATGCCTCCATGGAAGGAGTCGACTTTTATCAGGGATTGCCAGAGGTAGAAGAGTTAGAATCATGTCTCCTTATTTTAGACGATATAATGAGCCAACTGGGGGAGTGAAGTGGCAGAAATGTTTACCAGAGGAAGTCACCACAGAGATGTGTCCATGATTGCAGTGATGCAGAATATGTTTCACCAAAGTAAATACCAACACACCATGAGTTTGAACACCCATTATATGGTGTTGTTTAAAAATCCCAGAGATGCCAGTCAGATTCAACATTTGGCCAGACAGATATACCCCCAAGATCCATTGTATTTGGTGGATGTCTATGACAGAGTCATGTCTCTGAGACCCTACAGTTATCTTTTTATGGACTTGAAACAAGAGACGCCAGAATATTTGAGATTGAGGGCCAACATCTTGAAAGATGGAGGGAGATTTTATCAAAGAAAAGGACATCAAACTGTTTAATCACAATTACCATGGCTATTTCACAAATAAATGGTATAAAACTTAACTATTGTTTTACTGTACAAGTAAAAAGTGGTGTGGCACAATATATGAAATTTTCATAAAAATGTGGTGGTGGTGGAATGTGGTGGTGGTGGTGGGTGTGTCGTATTAAATGATAAATAGGGTACGTCCCGAGAAATAGACCCTCTTAAACAATTGTATTTTACACTCTCTGGTAATTTTCTCTTTTCTTTGTCACTTAACTTCTCCAAACATAACTCTTACAATCTTTTTGGGATAAAATGGTGGATGCAATGAAAAAAATCCTCTTGAATCTTAAATATTTTGACATGTTCTAAGTTCACATGCCAACGCAATAATTTAAGCAACTTCTCAACTTCAACTCTACTTTTTTTTTTTAACGCGCGCATGCGCACTCTGCACCATTCTAAATTTTATTTCGCGCATGCGCATTCTAAAATTTACAGGATCAAGGGTAATATTAGGAGGGTCATAATGGAAATTCCCATTTTTCACCTGTTATTAACCACAGGCTTTATTTGCATCTTGCAGAGTCTAAATATGGTTTTGAAGTTCTGAATATTACACAACACTTACTTTCTGCTTTGTCATCAATAACTTCAAAACTATAACAGATACATATAAAAAAACTATATATATTGTTGGAAAGTGTACTTCACAACGTTTCTTTTGGTTTTTATTTCATCAAAATCCATCCATAAATAAGGAAGTTATGGTCAAACATATAAAATTACACATATATACTGTACCAGACTATAATCAACGATCTGCGCAAGCACGACCTAATAAACAATCACCATCACTCCATTAACCAATCAATATGACATCATTAACCAATCAGATGACTGCATCCTGGTTGATCTCATCAACCAATCAGATTGCAGCATTTAGTCATCAACCAATCACATTGCAGTATTTAGTCACGTGATATGACATCATCAACCAATCAGAATCCAGCATTTTGTCACTTGACATCAACAACCAATCAAATTGCAGCATTTGGTCACATGATATGACGTCACCAACCAATCAGATTGCACCATTTAGTCACGCGACATCATCAACCAATCAGATTGCAGTATCCTATGATGTCATCAACCAGATTCAACCAATCAGATTGCTCCATTTAGTCACGTGACATCATCAACCAGTCAGTTTGCTACACACATACAAGATGGCGGTGAGCAATAATAGGGGATTTTATGGAACTTTGTCAAAAAATATCTTGAGATGGCTTACCCAATACTCAGAATTAAGTGGTCCCTCAAATTTTAACCCACTATTTTGCGACTTTATACCTAGAAACACTATTCTTACTATAAATTCACCCTTATGTACCTCATTATCTGGCATCATGATAATAATTATTATTATTCCTGGATACCATATCTACCCCCCGATTGTTATTGTTTACCACCTGTCAATCACTCTGATGTCAATGGGGTCATGTGATGTCATCAACGAATCAAATTGCAGCATTTGGTTGCGTGATATGGCGTCATCTACCAATCAGATTGCTACACACCACTAACGTGCGCATGCACGAATAAAAATCTAGCGTGTAGATGCACACTCTAAATTTTATCCCACGCAGGCGCACCTTAGCTAGGTATATATATAGGGATATATAGCTAGGGATATATATAGGGATATTACTAGCTAGCTAGGGATATATATATACGCGTGTACCAGTACATATATTACTAGCTAGCCAATCACCATGATAACGTCACCTACGTCTCGACCAATCAGATTGCTGCATGATGATGTCAATTACGTCGCCATGGTAACCGTGATGTCACTTCCGGTGCCGTGGTTACCATGAGGACCTCTTGACCAATCAGATCGCTCAAAAAAGATAAAAAATATAAGGATGTCGGGGTCCTTATACTACTATTATGATTAAATTGTACAAATAAATTAAATTGTATAAAATATGCATTCACGATCCTGTCTCACACTTGATGAAATAAGTGGGGCTTGTGACCCTTAAAACAACTAAGCACTGAATGGTTTCGAAAAGCGTACCATCGAGTAATGTTTTTTTTGCGGATACCAGCTTATTCTAAGATCGGGAACTTCCATTGAAATCGAAACCAATACTTTGGGAAATTCCGCGAAATTCCCAATCATATGTTTACGTCAGCCGTGTCGTGTATATATACATATATACTTTGCCAGAATGAAATAGCAGTGGTGCACTATCTGTCTCAAACAATTTTGAGAGAATTATTCTCATTGTTATCAGAATATACTGCAACTCCGAAATGTAAGTGATATTTCTTGTATTATGATCTAGTTTGGATGTTAGATCAATTAGAAGTCTTCATGTGCAGTTAGACCGATTAATCTGTCTCTCAGCCAATTTTTAAAAGATGGATGTATTGGCGAGAGACAGATGGCATTAGTATGCAAAAAACATAAACGTCCTGAAGGGCAACAAGTAGACCGAGTTTTCTGTCCCAAAATATGCCTTTTTAAAACTGATGGATGGCATTTTGGGACAGAGTTCCTCGCAACACAAAAAACTTCAATATCTGAAAATTACTGTCGCTTTAAACTTTAAAATATCCACTTAAATGTATTAACAGTATAAAGCATTTAGATGTAGGAACACAATTTTCTGTGTTTGCAGTACTATAGATACTTTTTCTGCACTTCCTGTTTGTGTAAACAATGATGAAATTTTACAAGTGAAATAATTTTTGTTAAATATATCCATTAACTATGCAAAAAGTGTATTTCTTTTAACGCGGGGCACATACTTGATACTCAAGTTGGTAGCCCAGTACATATTTAATGTCAGGATGTGTGCCATTTGTTGCCCTTCATGCCGTTTGTGTTTTTTGCATACTAATGGCATCTGTCTCTCGCCGATACATACCGCTTATAAAAAATTGGCCGAGAGACAGATTAATCGGTCTAGGCAACAAGTGGCACACATTCTGACATTAAACCTGTACTAGGCTACCACCTTGAGTGTCAAGGATGTGCCCCGCATTAAAAGAAATAAACTTTTTGCATAGTTAATGGATATATTTACCAAAATTTATTTCACTTGCCAAATTTTATCATTGTTTATACAAACAGGAAGTGCAGAAAAAGTATCTATATTACTGCAAACACAGAAAATTGTGTTCCTGCATCTAAATGCTTTATACTCTTAATACATATAAGTGCATATTTTAAAGTTTAAAGGGACAGTAATTTTTAGATATTGAAGTTTTTTGTGTAGCAAGGAACTCTGTCCCAAAATGCCATCCATCAGTTTTAAAAAGGCATATTTTGGGACAGAAAACTCGGTCTATGTGCAGTAGGTACAGTACACGGGTGGTCACAAAGATAAACGGTCGCAGAGATAAACGGTCTTCAAATCTTTCATATTTAAACAGTGTTAAAAGCAAAATTGCAAAAACTAATAACAAAATAAACTTAAACAGTGCTTATCATGACATTTGGTTGTTTTAGATTATTGTTAAACCCTTTTAACCATTTTTAATGTGATCATTTCTGAAGACCGTTTATCTCTATGACCGTTTATCTTTGTGACCACTCGTGTACCAGTACATAACCTGTTGCAGAGAATTCATGTTTCATATAAACAGTTATGTGTTAATGATATACTTTAAACATAAAATTGAATATACTGTAGTAGTCTTGAGTTTCATTGAGCGAAAGAAGATGTATTAAATCTATTTTTGTCACATATACAATACAAATTTATATCTGGAATATGCATGATCTTTCCAAAAATTTAATAAATTTATTCCTGTGACAAGGCCTGACCCACATAATAAATTTTACAATGATCTGTGCATTAGCTTCGGCAAATTACAAACAGAAACAAAAAAAAAAAGATAAATATACATACACAAAACATAACCTCCATCCTGGCAGAGTTAATAGCATATCTAGTTCGAAGTATATATATAGTCCTAAGTAAGTGCTAAAGTATTTCTTAGCTTTGTTTGAAGTTTTCATATTTCTAGCAAGACCCTTTCTCATTTATTTGCAAAACAACAGTGGTTTGAAATTATAGTTATTGTTTACTTAGTTTTGTTTGTAGTTTTGAGAATGTATGGTCATCTGTGGTATTTTCATGTCATTTGAGTTTTCATGGTAGTGATTACTTCTATATTTAACCTAGAACTGCAGTGTTGGAATGATGTATTTTTATGAAATAATAATTTTTTTCAAGTAATTTCATTTCATATTTAAGTGTAAACTAAAATGAAATTGCTCTCCAGATTGTCAGAAATTACACGTATTTAAGATGTTTACTACCACAAAAAACCCATGGATCACCATGGTGTGAGACAAAATATAATATTGACAACCGGTTAGCCCTATCAGATTTTTAGTTTAAAATTACTGTGGTGTGTTGTGCTTCAATACAGGAAATTAAAAATGTTTTTTTTGTGTGTGTTTTGCATACTTCAGAAATACTTGATATAATGGCAACACTGCAGAAGAAGGGAAGAGTCAAAAGAGGCAAGTTACTAGTTAGAATTATAAAATGTATGTAGTGAGAAAATCAGTCAAAATCAGTCAAAACACACTGTTCTTTAATATATTCCATAAATCATTGGTTATCATTTGAAACAATGAGAGATAGTGAATCGGGAGTCATCAAAGGAATTTGATACTCTAGAGCTCTGCATAAGACTCAATTTACACATCACCAAAATTTAAATTTTTTTTGTGATTTTGCAACCTTTTAAGAATCAAGAATATCCCTGTCACAGTAGCAGATATACATACTTTGATGTCATTTTTAACTGAAGAGGATGCTTTGAATTTTTGGAATCGGAATTTGGTATCTGAAAAAAAAGTAGAGGACACAGCAATTTTGAGCCCATTTTCCATGAAAGAGTATACTCAAGTGTTATGGAACTCGGAATTTAATTTTTATGTCAGGTGATTGGTCAGTCAGCTGACATGGAATCACTCTGCTGTATCCGCGCCAGTGTGAACAAGTTCTCATCCAAAAGTACAAGCCCTAGAGACATGTTTCTTTCAAAAAATACTTTTTCTATTGATGATGAAAAATTAATTGTTCAAGGCATGCAGACCTGTTCGTTCGTCTGTTCACCAGAGCCATTAAAAGTGAGGCACCCCCACCCAAAGTGTGAAAATTTCAACACTTTATCTCAATTTTCTCATTGAGTATTGCAGGGACTTCTTTTTTATCTTGCATATATGTACTAGGCCACAAGTAGATTCCTTGGTGTGAGTATCAGGCCTGGATCTTTCTTAATTATGTTTGTTATGAATTTTTAAATAATTTTTAATGCATTAAAATTCCTGATATATGCTCTAAATTACTTATAACTTGAAAAGTATTGCATGTAAAGTATTTTCTTAAAATGTGTTATTTTGCTACTTTTTCCATAGCTACAACATGGTGAGTAACTTGGGAGTCTTTCCCAATATCTAAGTGAATAGTATTACAGTAGTTATTTTCTGACTTTTCTGTACCTTCCATGATGAGTAAAATCACTTGTAACTTGAAAACTGTTGCATTTAGAGAATTTTGTATAAATTATATTATTCAGCTACTTTTGGATCAGTCTTAACATAGTGAAATTGAAGACCTGTAGCTCATTGCATAGCTGAGCAATAGCTACTTTCAGGTTCTCACCACTGAGTAAATCACTTGTAACTTGAAAACCATTGCAGTTAGAATATTTTGTTGAAATATTTTATTCACCTACTTTTGAGTCAGCTATAACATAGTTAAATTACAGACCTGTAGCATTGCTTAGCTGAGCAATAGTTACTTTCAGGTTTTGACTGTTGAGTAAATCAGCTGTAACTTGAAAACTATTGCATTTAGAAAATTTTGTTTATTCATGGAAATTTTTAATACTGGTATCCTAAAACCATTAAAAATGGAGCTCATCTTTATTCCTAAGTCTACTTAAGAGTTTGAAGACTGAACATTGAAAGGGTTCAAGATGTATATTCTAAGTTTTTGCTCAAATCTCAAAGTTCACTCCGATGGATAATATTGCACATAAATAACTATTTTTACTTCCCAAAAAGCTTCCCATTTGAAAGCCATCTCGGTTTAATGTTGCTTCACAGCGTATTTTTGAAAATTGAAAAAAATCTCCGAGAAAGCAATAGATAAAGCACTTCTGAGCTGATTGTTGAACAAGGATTTTATTTTGGGTATAATTCTATCCATGCATTCAAATATTCCCCTCTCAGAAATAATTGCTGGTATGTTTTAGCTGTAAGTTGTAAAACATGATATGTTAGTATTTCATGCATGTACCAGATTAAGAGGTGGAGACTGTTGAAGTATGTATCTTGAGTGTATTCTTACTTGTTTATCTGCCTATTTTGGTACATTTCATTTACCGGTGTAACACCATATTTTACACCCATGCCATATTTTTCACGCTTTGTTTGATCTTTTAAGGGTTGTATTTTATGACAATCATATTTTACATCCCTAACAATGGGGGATTAAGGGGCTGTAAAATATGGCTGTCATATTTTACACCCCCCACCAAAAGTTACACCCCTACTGGGTCATACAGAGCAAATCAATAGGGGATTAAGAGCAAATCATTTATTGATTTGAATGCAATTGATTTTGGAAATTAGTAATCACTTTATTGAAACAGTAATCATTTTATTCATTTACATGTATTTTTCCATGGACCACATTATAACACGAATGTTAATATGCCAAACACATAATGATATTAGATATACTGATATTATATATGTTACTTGCCATTTTAAAACCTTTGGCTGTTTCAAAACAGCCAAGGCTGTTTCAAAAGGGAGAAATGATTTAGATGGCCATTTCAAAACCATTTCTTGTGTTTTCAGTACTGATTTTAATGTATGTAAGTGTTATAAATTTGTACCTACACTAATAAATAATTGTATCCCCGGCGTGAAGTGGGGATACTATGGATTCATCATCTTTGTTGTCCGCGTCCGCAGAGATTTCTTGTTAGCGACCTACAGTCCACATTTCTTTCCAGATTTCTTTCATATTTGGCAGGTGGCTTAATATGGGGGAGGACTCGCCACCCTATCTTTTTGGTAGGCTTTATGTCTAAATTAGGCCTGTGGTAGACAAAAATGTCTAAAATGTGGAATATTGCTTGTTAGCGACCTACAGTCCACATTTCTTTCCACATTTCTTTCATATTTGGCAGGTGGCTTGATATGGTGGGGGACTCACCACCCTATCTTTTTGGTAGGCTTTATGTCTAAATTAGGCCTGTGGTAGACAAAAATGTCTAAAATGTGGAATATTGCTTGTTAGCGACCTACAGCCCACATTTCTTTCCAGATTTCTTTCATATTTGACAGGTGGCTTGATATGGTGGAGGACTCACCACCCTATCTTTTTGGTAGGCTTTATGTCTAAATTAGGCCTGTGGTAGACAAAAATGTCTAGAATGTGGAATATTGCTTGTTAGCGACCTACAGTCCACATTTCTTTCCACATTTCTTTCATATTTGGCAGGTGGCTTATCGCTTAAAAGTATTGCAGATAGCCAATTTTTCTCAAATAACTCATTCATCTACTTTTGGGAGAGCTTTCACATGGTGAAGTTTCAGACCCGTACATAATTACTCACCTACTCAAAATGAGTAAATGCGAATTATCTCTTAAAAGTATTGCAGATAGCCAATTTTTGTCGAATAACTCACTCACCTACTTTTGGGAGAGCTTTCACATGGTGAAGTTTCAAACCCATAGCTAATTACTCACCTACTCAAAATGAGTAAATGCGAATTGTCTCTAAAAGTATTGCAGATAGCCAATTTTTGTCAAATAACTCATTCACCTACTTTTGGGAGAGCTTTTACTTGGTGAAGTTTCAGACCCCTAGCTAATTATTGACCTACTCAAAATGAGTAAATGCTAATTATCTCTAAAAGTATTGCGGATAGCCAATTTGTCTCAAATAACTCATTCATCTACTTTTGGGAGAGCTTTCACATGGTGAAGTTCCAGACCCGTAGGTAATTAAACACCTACTCAAAATGAGTAAATGCGAATTATCTCTAAAAGTATTGCGGATAGCCAATTTTTCCCAAATAACTCATTCAGATACATTTTGAAGAGCTTTCAATTAGTGAATTTTCAGATCCGTATCTACTTACTTATAACTTGAAAAGTATTGCATTGAGACCACTTTGTTAAAATATGTTATTCAGCTACTTTTTCCATAGCTACAACATGGTGAGTAACTTGGGCGTCTATCTCAATAGCTAAGTGAGTAATAGCTACTTTTAAATAACTCATTCATCTACTTTTGGGAGAGCTTTCACTTGGTGAAGTTTCAGACCCGTAGCAAATTATTCACCTACTCAAAATGAGTAAATGCCTATTATCACTGAAAGTATTGCAGATAGCCAGTATTTCTCAAATAACTCATTCACCTACATTTTGCTGAGCTTTCACATGCTAAAGTTTTTTAATGAATTTTTAAAATAATTTTTAATGCATTAAAATTAATGAAATCATGCACTAAATCAATTATAACTTGAAAAGTATTGCATTTAGAGCACTTTGTTAAAATATGTTATTCAGCCACTTTTTCCATAGCTACAACATAGTGAGTAACTTGAGTGTCTATCTCAATAGCTAAGTGAGTAATAGCTATTTTTGGACTTTTCACTAACTTCCATCATGAGTAAAATCACTTGTAACTTGAAAACTATTGCATTTAGAGAATTTTGTGCAAATCTGTTATTCACCTACTTTTGGGTCAGCTATAACATAGTAAAATTTCAGACCTCAAGCTCGTGGCATAGCTGAGTAACAGCTACTTTTGTCTTTGCCGGTGGATACATCTTGCATCTGGCCACAGATGCGTCCTTGGTCTAGTTACACTTATGCTTTTTGTAATCTCTACAATGAAAATTTAACATATAGCTTTCAGGTTTTAAAAACTATGCAATTGAAGCTGGAGAATTGGTTTATTTATGTTTCTCTATGCTTAATTGCATTAAGCATGCATATATTGCTGGTTTAAATATTTGTGTCAGTGGACATTTCAAGGCAGTTACGATTTTATTGCATTTATATAATTTTCCCCTTTACTAAATGTGTCACTATTAATCCGGTTGTTTAAAACAATTAGCATTTTAATAGCATTCTGAGTATCAAATCAATTTATTACAGTTGACAAGGGGCTGAGCCAGTCTGCATAAATGCATTAATTTATCAGGATTGAGGTTCACCCATTATAATTTTACCTAATTAAGCGTCCCTGAAAGGGCGCTTATTTGTTTTCACCTCAGTTTCCTTGCTGCCGCCGCCGCATTATGGTCTCCCTTGAATATCTCCCTTATTATTAGAAGGTTTCAAACCATATTTGGCAGTTATATACCTTAGGCGTGGGAAAATTTTTCTGCATGCTTAAATTTGACCTTTGACCTTTATGAAGGTCACATGATCAAAAACTATTTTTTGAAGTACACCCCCCCCCCCCCCATCATCACAGTTCAGGAAAAACTACTTGCTACAGAGCCTTATAATTTGACACACCTGTTCATAACCTTACCTCTCATAACAAGCTGTTCTGCAAAGGTCATGGTTAGCCTTTGTCTTTAGATATGGGCACATGCTAGTCACGCAGGCAATAGCTGACCATTGTAACCAACTCTTAACTTATGAGTTCTCACCTGCCCTTACCTTACCTCTCATAACAAGCTGTTCTGCAAAGGTCATGGTTAGCCTTTGTCTTTAGATATGGGCACATGCTAGTCACGCAGGCAATAGCTGACCAGCTCTTTGTTTAGCGGCTAACTAAACTAGCCTAATTCCACCAGGAGAGGTGCCTTCATAGTGTTTATAATTATGCCCACCCCCCTGGGAGGTGGATATATTATTTTTGCTTTTTCCGCTGTCCGATGTCCGATGTCCGTTGTCCGATGTCCGGCGTCCGGCGTCCGGCGTCCGATGTCCGGCGTCACGCATGGTTTCTGCTCATTTAAAGGAAAAGTATTAGAGATATTGTCACCAAATTTGGTATGCAGGCTTATTGGGTCAGTAGCTTGCTTGGGATTGCTTTTGGCTGTTGTACCTCTTTTGCTTACTGAGTAATACTTAAGTACAGCTATTTTCAGTACCCATTGGTTTCCGTGCATTTAAGCCAAAATAATTAAAGATATTTTACTACAATTTTGAATACAAGATTGTTATGTCCATAGCTCGCTTGGTATTGCATTTGGGACTGATAGCTTTGTCAGTACATGAGTAATAGCCATTTAGGTACTTCATTGTGTATTTTCAGTACTACTTTTGAGTAATTTGCTAATATCTCAGAAACCGTAAGAGATAGAGCGATTTCGACAGAATTTTTGACCCACAGGGTATCTAAGCAGTGTACTCTTTGCAATTTTCAAAAAATTTTCCCCTCCCCAAAAATGGCGGCCATTTTGAATTTTTGCCAAAAATGGCAAAACACAAATTTGCTTCTATCTCCTTAACCGTGCGAGATAGAGCGATTTCGTCGAAATTTTCGACCCACAGGGTATCTAAGGAATGTAATATTTGCAATTTTCAAAAAATTTCCCTTTTCCCAAAAAAGGCGGCCATTTAGAATTTTCGAATTTTTGCCAAAAATGGCAAAACACAAATTTGCTTCTATCTCCTTAACCGTGCGAGATAGAGCGATTTCGTCGAAATTTTCGACCCACAGGGTATCTAAGGAATGTAATATTTGCAATTTTCCAAAAATTTTCCCCTCCCCAAAAATGGTGGCCATTTTGAATTTTCGAATTTTTGCCAAAAATGGCAAAACACAAATTTGCTTCTATCTCCTTAACCGTGCGAGATAGAGTGATTTCGTCGAAATTTTCGACCCACAGGGTATCTAAGGAATGCAATGTTCGCAATTTTTCAAAAATTTTCCCCTCCCCAAAAATGGCAAAACACAAATTTGCTTCTATCTCCTTAACCGTGCCAGATAGAGCGATTTCGTCAAAATTTTCGACCCACAGGGTATCTGAGCATTGTACTCTTGGTAATTTTTAAAAAATTTTCCCCTCCCCAAAAATGGCGGCCATTTTGAATTTTCGAATTTTTGCCAAAAATGGCAAAACACTAATTTGCTTCTATCTCCTTAACCGTGCGAGATAGAGTGATTTCGTCGAAATTTTCAACCCACAGGGTATCTAAGCAATGCAATCTTTGCAATTTTCCAAAAATTTTCCCCTCCCCAAAAATGGCGGCCATTTTGAATTTTCGAATTTTTGCCAAAAATGGCAAAACACAAATTTGCTTCTATCTCCTTAACCGTGCGAGATAGAGTGATTTCGTCGAAATTTTCGACCCACAGGGTATCTAAGGAATGCAATGTTCGCAATTTTTCAAAAATTTTCCCCTCCCCAAAAATGGCAAAACACAAATTTGCTTCTATCTCCTTAACCGTGCCAGATAGAGCGATTTCGTCAAAATTTTCGACCCACAGGGTATCTGAGCATTGTACTCTTGGTAATTTTTAAAAAATTTTCCCCTCCCCAAAAATGGCGGCCATTTTGAATTTTCGAATTTTTGCCAAAAATGGCAAAACACTAATTTGCTTCTATCTCCTTAACCGTGCGAGATAGAGTGATTTCGTCGAAATTTTCAACCCACAGGGTATCTAAGCAATGCAATCTTTGCAATTTTCCAAAAATTTTCCCCTCCCCAAAAATGGCGGCCATTTTGAATTTTCGAATTTTTGCCAAAAATGGCAAAACACAAATTTGCTTCGATCTCCTTAACCGTGCGAGATAGAGCGATTTCGTCAAAATTTTCGACCCACAGGGTATCTGAGCATTGTACTCTTGGTAATTTTTAAAAAATTTTCCCCTCCCCAAAAATGGCGGCCATTTTGAATTTTCGAATTTTTGCCAAAAATGGCAAAACACTAATTTGCTTCTATCTCCTTAACCGTGCGAGATAGAGTGATTTCGTCGAAATTTTCAACCCACAGGGTATCTAAGCAATGCAATCTTTGCAATTTTCCAAAAATTTTCCCCTCCCCAAAAATGGCGGCCATTTTGAATTTTCGAATTTTTGCCAAAAATGGCAAAACACAAATTTGCTTCGATCTCCTTAACCGTGCGAGATAGAGCGATTTCGTCAAAATTTTCGACCCACAGGGTATCTGAGCAATGTACTCTTGGTAATTTTTAAAAAATTTTCCCCTCCCCAAAAATGGCGGCCATTTTGAATTTTCGAATTTTTGCCAAAAATGGCAAAACACAAATTTGCTTCTATCTCCTTAACCGTGCGAGATAGAGCGATTTCGTCGAAATTTTCGGCCCACAGGGTATCTAAGGAATGTAATCTTTGCAATTTTCAAAAAATTTTCCCCTCCCCAAAAATGGCGGCCATTTTGAATTTTAGAAATTTTGCCAAAAATGGCAAAACACAAATTTGCTTCTATCTCCTTAACCGTGCAAGATAGAGCGATTTCGTCGAAATTTTCGACCCAAAGGGTATCTAAGGAATGCAATCTTTGCAATTTTCCAAAAATTTTCCCCTCCCCTAAAATGGCGGCCATTTTGAATTTTCGAATTTTTGCCAAAAATGGCAAAACACAAATTTGCTTCTATCTCCTTAACCGTGCGAGATAGAGCGATTTCGTCAAAATTTTCAACCCACAGGGTATCTGAGCATTGTACTCTTGGTAATTTAAAAAAAATTTTCCCCTCCCCAAAAATGGCGGCCATTTTGAATTTTCGAATTTTGGCCAAAAATGGCAAAACACTAATTTGCTTCTATCTCCTTAACCGTGCGAGATAGAGCGATTTCGGCAAAATTTTCGACCCACAGGGTATCTGAGAATTCTACTCTTGCCAATTTTTAAAAAGTTTTCCCCTCCCCAAAAATGGCGGCCATTTTGAATTTTCGAATTTTTGCCAAAAATGGCAAAACACAAATTTCCTTCTATCTCCTTAACCGTGTGAGATAGAGCGATTTCGTCGAAATTTTCAACCCACAGGGTATCTAAAGAGTGTACTCTTTGCAATTTTCAAAAAATTTTCCCCTCCCCAAAAATGGCGGCCAATTTGAATTTTCGAATTTTTGCCAAAAATGGCAAAACACTAATTTGCTTCTATCTCCTTAACCGTGCGAGATAGAGCGATTTCGTCGAAATTTTCGACCCACAGGGTATCTAAGGAATGCAATCTTTGCAATTTTCAAAAAATTTTCCCCTCCCCAAAAATGGTGGCCATTTTGAATTTTCGAATTTTTGCCAAAAATGGCAAAACACAAATTTGCTTCTATCTCCTTAACCGTGCGAGATAGAGCGATTTCGTAGAAATTTTCGACCCACAGGGTATCTGAGCATTGTACTCTTGGTAATTTAAAAAAAATTTTCCCCTCCCCAAAAATGGCGGCCATTTTGAATTTTCGAATTTTTGCCAAAAATGGCAAAACACAAATTTGCTTCTATCTCCTTAACCGTGCCAGATAGAGCGATTTCGTCGAAATTTTCGACCCACAGGGTATGTGAGCATTGTACTCTTGGTAATTTTTAAAAAAATTTTCCCCTCCCCAAAAATGGCGGCCATTTTGAATTTTCGAATTTTTGCCAAAAATGGCAAAACACTATTTTATTACGCTACAATAGCTTACCATGTGGGACTTAATGCTGTTCTCGGGTTGCCACACCCGGGGCCAACGTCTTAGAAAAAAAGACAGTTCTTGTTAGCCACCGGATACACTGCTAGTTGTCGTCATGTGATAACCTCTGACCTCTCGCCCTACTTTCTCGTTGGCCACGCGAATTACAATGCTTTATTTTACAAGGAATATTATTTTCATTTTTACAAGGATATACTTATTGTTGGATATGGAAACTACACCAGTTTCTTTATTTTATTGCATAGAATCACAATTTGATGTCTTTTCATAGTTCAGATAAGTATCTTTACTATATTTTACAACGGAAGTCCACTTCCGGGTTCACGTTGTAAAGCAATGGCGACTCGTTTATGTGGTTTCTATACAGGATATATATATATGCCTGTCAGTAAAATAAAATAAAATATTTAAGCCCTATCTGCTTCATTATTGGACCCCTTTTAGGGTTTAAAAGTGTATAAATGTAACACAAACGAGTCCTGGTCGAGTAAAATCACCGGAAACAACTTCCGTTTTATTGTCGAGACAGCAATTTCTTGTAATGCACGTCTCGCGTTGGTAGTTTATTTGCAGGAATATATGCCTGTTGAAATCAAATTAAATAAATTTTGCAAGGGTTCATCTCCGTTCTTTACTCTATTGGTCCATTTTAAGGGTTAAAATATGATATAAAGCACGATTCTAACTGGGGGAATCCTCGGGGAAACCCCTGTGATGACGTCACGTCTAGACCGCATGTGCTGAGAGACGCGGGTTTCTTACAGTACGTCTATAAATATAAATAAAATAAAATTAAATAATATATTTTATCCCCCCTTTCCTGTATTATTGACCATTTATCAGGTTAATACTTAAATAAACAGGAATAGAATTCTTCATTAATCGTCTAGACATTACGTGTCTCTTTAGGCTATAAGGTAACCTTGGTTACCCATTATTTTAATTATATTTTAATTCATCCAGTTTTAAATTATAATTACTTGTTTTTTAGATTCTATGTTGTTTAATAAAATTCTGTGTAATTTCTGCTTTCATTATCTCACAACTAGCCCTACCTGCAGTGAGGCGGGTGGGGCAGGTGACCTTGTGTCACAGTTGATTTACTTACGTAAATCTAGTTGTGTAGTTCCTTCAAAGAAGGAAAGGCAAAGCTTCCTTGGAAGCTTACCTTAAGGAAAGCTTACATAGAAATTATAATATCCAACTTCTTTCTCCAGGGTGGATCAGATCCCTGCTTAAATTCAGATAAGATCTTAGTTCATCTGAGATTTTTAATGCATCCGAGAATCGGATGCAGTATCCCAAATATGATTTGATACTCGGATTTTCATTGCATCTAGACCCGATGCTCAGATATCAGATCCGAGGCTCGGATGTCTGCTTCTCCATCCTATGCTCGGATGGTCTGATGTCACACTAAGTTCCAATGCTCGGATGATCTAATCTAAAATCCGATGCTCGGATGATTGTATCTAGATCTAATCCTCGGATGATCAGATCTTAAATCTGATGTTCGGATGATGGTTCCAGATCAGAACTCTGAACAATTCTAACACACACTTGGACTAATAGTTCACCAGCCTGGCAGTAAATATCACCTATTGGAGGCTTGGGTCCAAGTTCAAGTCCAAGTCCTCAAGCCCAAGAGGCCTTCTAAACAAGGTCCTTCATTCAGTCCTGGCTCTGTATTTTAGGGAAGTAGGTTGCCTGACTTCACCCTAAACAATTTTTGAGGACATTGAAACTTAGGCAGTTTTTTGAACCTCCCTACCCCCAGGGAATTTATGCCTAGATCCTCCACAGTCTGGACTCTGAATGATTTACTAGGCCAACAGGAACTTGGGCCGTTCAATTTCCCTTAAAATGGAACAAGTTTTCAAATTTGTATCTCCTTAGAGGCCTCCTTGGGTAAGCCCCTCCTCCCCTTCTGGTCAGCAAGAGTTGAGCTTCAGGCTGCTCTTCACTAGGTTCTCCTCAATATAACCTGGTTATATATATATATGTTAAGACAGTAGCATGGCTACCTCCAGACAGGTCAAACTCAATTCCATGGTGCATATAAGCTCAGAAGGGGTATGGTGAATTCAGGTGAGATACTGGATCTTTAGATCTTAAAGTTCCCCATTCACAACTACTTTAGGAGGGACAGGAGTCCCTCATCAAGGCACATGTAATAACACTTAGGGTTTAGGCCCTATTAATCAACCCTTTCCAATTCCCCACATCTAGAGGCTCCTACAGGAACCACCCCAATGGGGGTCATTCCATCCCTAGCAGTATCCATCGTTTTCCCCAGGTAGGGGGAAATCGAGTAGCCGAGGCTCCAAGGTCTCTCGACCCACTCCAGGGGACGAGGGCATAAAAACCCTTCCCCCCCAATGACTCCTCCAGCCTCACTCAGTCCACCAGTAGGAGTTCTCCTCCGTTCTTTCAGATAAGACTGGCAAACAAATCCTGTCATTCTTTTCAATCCAAGTCCAGTCAGACTCCTGACCCGGTCAGAATACAAGGCCCTTCAAAGACCAAGTCCTGGCCTCTGTATCCAGTCTCTTCTGTCAAAGAACGCAATAGAAAGGGTGGAAAATGTAAAATCTCTCGGGTTTTACAGTCGCCTGTTCCTAGTACCCAGCCTCACCTAAGGTGGAGGCCAGTCATAGACCTAAACAGGCTCAACACTTTTCTACACGTAGAAAAGTTCAAATGGAAACTCCAGAGTCCATCAGGACCTCCCTGATTCCAGGGGAGTGGGTATCGTCGATAGACCTATCGGACACTTACCTACACATCCCCATCCATCCAAACTCAAGGAAATACCTAAGGTTTTGCTACAAGTCACAGGTGTTCCAATTCACCTCCCTCCCATTCGGACTAGCCACAGCCCCCCAGGTCTTTACAATGATCGTAAAGGAAGTGAAACTAATGGCCCTCTCAAGAGGACTCAGAATTCACCAATACCTGGACGACTGGCTGATCAGGTCCCAGTCTCAGGAGGAAGCCCAAGTGAACACATAGACAGTGGTAGACCTAACTCAGTCCTTGGGGTGGATAATAAATCAGGAAAAATCAGAACTGAAACCTACTCAGGTGTTTTTCGTTCATGGGCTACGAATACCACCTAGATTCAGCCCTTGTAAAACCCACTCAAGAGAGATGGCTCAAACTTCAGGATTTGATCCTACTACTCAAGTCAAAACGTGTTTTGACTGCAAGATGTTTGATGTCTCTAATTGGGTTGCTAGCCTCAATGGAGAAAATGGTCCTGGAGGGACGCCTTCACAGGAGGCCCTTTCAGTTTCATCTCAAGGAGCACTGGAGATATCCTCAGTCGCTGGACAACCTCCTTCCTTGGACAGAAGCCATTGCAGCCCACCTAGATTGGTGGCAAAATCCCTCAAACGTGATGAAAGGTGCAGACCTTCATCCCAAAGACCATAGTATCCATCTCTTTACCGACGCCTCACACGAAGGTTGGGGCGCTCACTTAGACCAAAAATTCCACAAAGGGTCTGTGGTCAGATCGGGAAAAAAGGCTACACATATATGTCCTAGAATTGAAGGCGGTCTCCCTGGCCCTTCGAGACTTCAAGGACCAGTGCCAGAATCAAACAGTGTTAGTTGCGATGGACAACTCAACAGTGGTAGCCTACATCAACAACAAGGAGAAACACACTCAGCAGAGATGTGCGCTCTCCTGTGGAAGATCACGACCTGGGGCCATCACTACCTCATAACATTGAAAGCCAGGCACGTTCTAGGGTGCCTGAATGTGATGGCCGACCTACTGTCCAGGTCCAACCAAGTACAGTCAACAGAATGGTCTCTTCACCCACAGGTGTTCAAACAGATCTGCCAGAAGTGGTTCACACCTCATGTAGACTTATTTGCCACTCACCTGAACCACAAGCTCCCACTGTACGTGTCTCCTATCCCAGACCCAAGGGCCTGGGACATAGATGCTCTGAACATAAACTGGACCAACCTCACGGCCTAGGCGTACCCTCCTACAGCTCCTTCACAAGGTGATCCAAAAGATCAGGCAATGTTATTGTCTGATCATCGTAATAGCCCCAGGCTGGCCAGGGATGCCCTGGTTTTGGGACCTAGTGCAGCTCTCAACAGAGATCCCACTACAACTCCCAGTGTCAACGACCCTACTCAACAGTCCTACAGGTATGTGTTCCACAACAACCCCCAGCACCTGAAACTCCATGCCTGGTGTCTAGGAGCGGACAACTCCAAGAACAAGGCTTCTCTGTGGAGGTGGCAGAGAGAATTGCTGCCCCTCAGCGGTCTTCAACAAGGACCATCTTCAAGTCAAGTGGGCCCTATTTAAAAAATGGTGCAGAGAAAATTCGGTGGATTTCTCCACTCCATCTGTGAAACAAATCTCAGATTTTTTCATGTACCTGTACCAAGACCTAAACAGGCGCCCCTCGACCTTTGATGGTTACAGGACTGCAATCGTTGACACTTTGGGCCCAACGGCCCAACATGTTGCACACAATGCAGACCTTCATAGGTTACTCTCCAGTTTTCACAGGGATCATCCCAAAAGTTCCAGAAATTTACCCAAGTGGAACCTTTCTGTTGTCCTCAACGAGCTCACAAAAGCACCATTTGAGCCCATGAAAGATACAGACCTCAAACATCTTACTCTAAAACTGCTTTCTTGCTAGCTTTGGCCTCCGGCGAGCGCCGCAGCGAAATCCATGCCTGGGTCGCAAACAAGTATCTAATCTAGGCCAATGGGAAAAGGTTGCCTTGTTCCCTTCTTCTGATTTCATAGCCAAAAACCAACTAGCAAGAGAAGGTTCTCAAAGTGTATCTCCGGTGACTATTCCTGCTTTGACTACCATTGTAGATAGACAATTTAAGGAAGACAGGACCCTGTGTCCCGTGCGGGCCCTGAGGTTTTATTTGGACCGAACAAAGACCTGAGAGGGTCTCGTTCTCTCCTTTTCATCTCCTTTAAGAAAGGACATACCTCAGACATCAGACCCGCTACTCTCTCTTCATGGTTGAAACAAACCATCCTACTTTGTTACAAACAAGCAGATCAACCAGCCTTGGACTTGGTCCAAGTCAAAACGCATGACATCCGGGCCTTCGCGGCCTCTAAGGCCTTTTACGGTGGGGTATCGGTGGACCAAATCATGCAAGCCTGTCACTGGAAAGCTCACAACACATTTACAAATTTTTACCTAAAAGACCTTACTTGGTCGGACACCGACAACAATATGTATCTGGGACCTGTAGTAGCGGCACAACAAGTCCTAGATCCTTCCCCTCAGACCAGTTGTCCTCGGAAAGAAAAAAGGGGGGGGGGGGGGGGGCACATCCGCTACAACCAAGTCTTCAGGAGTCTCTCCCAGGATCTAGGTATTCCTTTACCTTCAAGATATTACGGGTAAGGTCATTTTTGTTTTTCAGTTATCAAGTAACTTCTATTAAGGACTTATTTAGTTGTCATTAATCTCATATTCAGGTTGTAAAAAATTTATGAGATGTCCAACCATGGGTTGGTCAGTCACTAGTGAAGGGCCCTCAGGGACCCTTAGACCTCGAAGTGAGCACTGCTGCACTTCCGTCCTACAATCAAACATCTAGACAGTTTCAGCACTGTCTCTCATTTTATTTAGGTTTTTGGCTCATTACAGGCCCGGTCTTCGGGATCGGGGCACTGTAAATGGGACTCAGACTGGTATTTCTGGCACTATTCTATACATATTAATTCAAAATCTTAGAAAAAATGACATACCTTCCAGTCTCAGCTGTAATCCCGCCACCGGGCGGTTGAATTCAGCATTAAGTCCCACATGGTAAGCTATTGTAGCGTAATAAAATTGTAAATTTTAATTACTTAAATGTAGCTTTTATAAGCTACAAGCTTACCATGTGGGACTTAGAAGAGTCCCACCCTGCCTCCCCGCTGTTTACAGCTGAGGGGTAGGTTTTAGAAAATTTCAACGAGAAAGTAGGGTCAGAGGTTATCACGTCAGAGGTTATCACGTGACGACAACTAGCAGTGTATCCGGTGGCTAACAAGAACTGTCTTTTTTTCTAAGACGTTGGCCCCGGGTGTGGCAACCCGAGAACAGCATTAAGTCCCACATGGTAAGCTTGTAGCTTATAAAAGCTACATTTAAGTAATTAAAATTTACAAATTTGCTTCTATCTCCTTAACCGTGCCAGATAGAGTGATTTCGTCGAAATTTTCGACCCACAGGGTATCTAAGGAATGTAATATTTGCAATTTTCAAAAAATTTTCTCTTCCCCAAAAATGGCGGCCATTTTGAATTTTCGAATTTTTGCCAAAAATGGCAAAACACAAATTTGCTTCTATCTCCTTAACCGTGCGAGATAGAGCGATTTCGTCGAAATTTTCGACCCACAGGGCATCTAAGGAATGCAATCTTTGCAATTTTCAAAAAATTTTCCCCTCCCCAAAAATGGTGGCCATTTTGAATTTTCGAATTTTTGCCAAAAATGGCAAAACACAAATTTGCTTCTATCTCCTTAACCGTGCGAGATAGAGCGATTTCGTTAAAATTTTCGACCCACAGGGTATCTGAGCATTGTACTCTTGGTAATTTTTAAAAAATTTTCCCCTCCCCAAAAATGGCGGCCATTTTGAATTTTCGAATTTTTGCCAAAAATGGCAAAACACTAATTTGCTTCTATCTCCTTAACCGTGCGAGATAGAGCGATTTCGGCAAAATTTTCAACCCACAGGGTATCTAAGGAATGTAATCTTTGCAATTTTCAAAAAATTTTCCCCTCCCCAAAAATGGCAGCCATTTTGAATTTTCGAATTTTTGCCAACAATGGCAAAACACAAATTTGCTTCTATCTCCTTAACCATGCGAGATAGAGTGATTTCGTCGAAATTTTTGACCCACAGGGTATCTAAGGAATGTAATCTTTGCAATTTTCAAAAAATTTTCCTCTCCCCAAAAATGGCAGCCATTTTGAATTTTCGAATTTTTGCCCAAAATGGAAAAACACAAACTGGCCTTAACCGTGCAAAATAGAGTTATTTCGTTGAAAATTTCGACCCATAGGGTATCTAAGAAATGTACTCTTGGCAATTTTCAAAAAAATTTCCTTTTCCCAAAAATGGCGGCCATTTTGAATTTTCAAATTTTTGCCAAAAATAGAAAAACAGGAATTTGCTTCTATCTTCTTAACCGTGCAAGATAGAGTGATTTCATCAAAATTTTCAACCCAACCAATGCAAAAAGGCATGAAGCTGAAATAATTTACATCTACACTAACAAATATTTAAGCATCATTGATATATTTTACAAATGAAACAGGGTCTTGTAAGACTACTGTACAATTTGGGCAAAAGGTTCATGGGTGGACATTACACATGATAATGTGTGTTCTTCTATGCTATCCTGTTTCTATTCGCATCTACTATCAACAGGGCGGCCTATTTCTAGTTAATATTTATATATGACTACTTATTGCCAATTCTGATCCATAACTTAGCTGGCTGATTTTGTCCATTAAAAGGTTATAACTGTATTTGTAAAGATGTAGCCATATTATCCAGTACTGAATTTTGACTGTCTGCACTAAAATTTGCTGCATTTACTGGATTTGCCTGTTCTTCTGAATGTTCTTGCTGCTCCTGGTCACTATCTTTGGTCCCATGAAAATCCGTTCCATTTCGAGTGCCGAAAGTGTTTGTAGGTTCTGACATATTTGAAACATCATATCCACAGTGAAAGGTGTCACTTTTAATTTTTTTTAATTTTGTTTTAAAATTTTGCAACAAATGTCCGCACCGGTATCGAAAAAACATCTCCACCATTATGTCACCATATAAATATTGGTCTTGATGCATATAAGATGGTAAATCAAAAGGAGAAAAGACTTGATGTTATATTGATTTTATTCCATTTTGTTGCTGTTCATAATAAATTATACATGTTGTTACAATGATGGTGACTTCTCCTTTTTTCCCAATCTAACCAAACCTGCCCTGAGCTAGCTGCAGGGAATTCTGGGAATGGGAGAGCCCAATCTCAAGTTTTTGGCACACATAGGTAAAATAGCTTTTGTATAGAAATGTTTAAGATGTAAAAATTATGAAAATAAAGTTGTAAGAACTCAAAAGTGCCAGAAGGTAACACATGGAAGGTAATTAAACGACGAGTGTAAACAGGGTTGATCAGAATTGGCAATAAGTAGTCATATATAAATATTAATTATAAACACTATGAAGGCACCTCTCCTGGTGGAATTAGGCTAGTTTAGTTAGCCGCTAAACAAAGAGCTGGTCAGCTATTGCCTGCGTGACTAGCATGTGCCCATATCTAAAGACAAAGGCTAACCATGACCTTTGCAGAACAGCTTGTTATGAGAGGTAAGGTAAGGGCAGGTGAGAACTCATAAGTTAAGAGTTGGTTACAATACTATCGAAAACGCGAGCTGATTAGATTTTGGGAGCAATCCCTTGAAAAATGTCTCATTTATGAGTGATTTTCTTACACCTTCCAATCTGAATGCCTTAAATTTAGGCCAACCCCCCTATTATCTTCTTAAGTATTGCATTTAGAGCTATAAAATGTACTGGGAGGTAATAGGAAACCATATGTGGAGAGTCTAAATAGCCGGTCAGTTTTACCCCACGGCCCCCCCTTATGGGTCAAACTGGGGTCATAAAATAGCTGATTTTGAGTTTTTGCCTTATATCTCCTTTATTGTTGCTTTTATAGCTTCAGAATGTATTAAGAGGTATTGGGAAAGCATATATGGAGAGTCTAAATAGCTGGTCAGTTTTACCCCCCGACCCCCCCCTTATGGGTCAAACTGGGGTCATAAAATAGCCGATTTTGACTTTTTGCCTTTATCTTCTTTATTGTTGCTTTTATAGCTTCAGAATATATTAAGAGGTATTGGGAAAGCATATGTGGAAAGTCTAAATAGCTGGTCAGTTTTACCCCCTGGCCCCCCCTTATGGGTCAAACTGGGGTCATAAAATAGCTGATTTTGAGTTTTTGCCTTATATCTCCTTTATTGTTGCTTTTATAGCTTCAGAATGTATTAAGAGGTATTGGGAAAGCACATATGGAGAGTCTAAATAGCCGGTCAGTTTTACCCCCCGACCCCCCCCTTATGGGTCAAACTGGGGTCATAAAATAGCCCATTTTGAGTTTTTGCCTTTATCTCCATTATTGTTGCTTTTATAGCTTCAGAATATATTAAGAGGTATTGGGAAAGCATATGTGGAGAGTCTAAATAGCCGGTCAGTTTTACCCCCTGGCCCCCCCTTATGGGTCAAACTGGGGTCATAAAATAGCTGATTTTGAGTTTTTGCCTTATATCTCCTTTATTGTTGCTTTTATAGCTTCAGAATGTATTAAGAGGTATTGGGAAAGCATATATGGAGAGTCTAAATAGCCGGTCAGTTTTACCCCCCGACCCTCCCTTCTGGGTCAAACTGCGGTCATAAAATAGCCGATTTTGAGTTTTTGCCTGTATCTCCTTTATTGTTGTTTTTATAGCTTCAGAATATATTAAGAGGTATTGGGAAAGCATATGTGGAGAGTCTAAATAGCCGGTCAGTTTTACCCCCCGACCCCCACCCTCCCTTATGGGCCAAACTGGGGACATAAATAGCTGCTTTGGAGTTTTTGCCTTATATCTCCTTTATTGTTGCTTTTATAGCTTCAGAATGTATTAAGAGGTATTGGGAAAGCATACGGTGCAGCTTTGTGCATTCTTAGCTTTACAGCATGCTTATTAAAACCACGAAGCATTTTAAACTTTAAGGGACGCTTCGCTTTTGTTAGCAAAAGCATTCCTCTAGTTATAGCTAGTAATGGCACAAATTAACTACTACTTGGTGAAATTAACATCAAAGGAACATGATGGTCATTCCTTTAATAATGAATTATGTTCTAACATACATATACAATCTGTTGATTTCAGTTAACTGCCTTTGTACACTATTCATAAACTAATCAGGTTATTAGGAATACTGAAACAATAGGCATACATAAAGTTAAGAGATAAAAAAAAATTAAGGAATAACAAAAACCTAGGGTAAAGAAGTCACTATGAAAAAACAGCTTTATTTAATCTCTTCAGATAGGTTTTGAAGAGGACAGGCCGTTTCGAAACCAAGGGAGGTTTTGAAATGGCCAGACAAATTATGTGGCCATTTTGAAATGGCCAGAGTTGTGAAATGGCCAGGAACATATACACTAGTAAATTTATTTACTCTGTTCTAGTGATAATGCTGGAGCCCAACTTAGAATCTTAAATTTAAATACAAGTGTGATTTTAAAGCTAAAATTTAATATTAACCCATTAGATAGAATGTACATACCTTAGTTTAAGAAGAATTGACAGACATTAGCCTGCTTATTATGTCATAACCCATGGGTAGCTTAATCAATTGCTAGTTTATGTAAGTACTGAAAATTTCAATGAAACAGGTTATAATTGTGAAAAGATATTTAAGATTTTTGCACTTATTCCATCTACAGATTTGCAAAACTTAAAATTTACCCAATAGTTTTCATTGTTCAACCACTCCTGAGAACGTGACGTTTTTTATTTCTGGGGAGTGATTAAGCAACTGAATTAGATTATGATTTGTCTTTTAAGTTGATTTGTTTGGCTATGTGTGTGACTTGGTAAATGGATTAGCCTTTTGTTCTGGGATACTTTTGAACTTGATTGTTTCACTTGTGGTTGAGTGACTAACTAACCTACCAGGATTAATTGGTGTTAAAAACTCATATATGGTGTGTTTTGGAAATACAGATCTTCCATGATAATGTTACGTATTTTCTTTCTTTTACACATGCTTGTAGGGGGGCTCAGTGGTGTAGGAGTTAGAGTGCTTACCATCTCGGCCCGGGCACTTCATGTTGGAAAGTTGGTAGTTATTTGCCGATGCCCGGTGGTTTAGAGTGCAGAATCTTGAAAAAACTAGTATGCACTGGTTCCTCCACCCGTAAACTACCTGTCGCAATATGACCCAGGCTGTTGAACGTGACATAAAACAAAAAATAAATCTAAATCTACATAAATCTACATATGCTTGTAAATAGTTTGTATTATATTCAGAGTAAAAATCATTCTTGAAGAATTTTATTATCTTAAGGTGGGCTGATATGTTCTAGCCAATCTTAAGGTGGGCTGACTCATAAGTTGGGCTGTAACAAAAATATGAAAATGGACTTAATATTACATAGCAAATTATCACATACCACTGTTAATAAAATACTGTGACACGCAAATAGGACAATAGGTTACAAATACTATGTAGTTTAAGTTTCTAGATGAGAAGCCACAGCCAAGTTTGTCATGGGACATATGTAGTTTATTACATGATATAAATCTAATTACCAAAAGAGACAATGCATAGATTGTCTAATTACTAGACAACAACAAGGACAATTTCAATTAGGCAATAGCCTAGTGAATACAAATCAATAACAATGGATTGGCCTCGCCCTTCAAAGGAAAGTATACAAAAATGATTTTGCTGAGCGTCACTTATTTCATAAATATAGTAACCGTATAGAAATTCACCAAGAGGTGTAAAATATGGCAAGTGAACTTATGCTGTTTACGTGGGGTGTAAAATCTGGTGCAACACCGGCTTACCAAATTATTAAACTTTAAAGGATTAAACTTTACTTATTCTTTAAAAATTCACATTGTAAAATACACTTAGATTCTATCTGTTTCTGGGAGGTGAAAACTACAATCATTTCCCATTCCCTGGTGGACACTCTTTTCTTATATGTATCTACTAGACCATATCTGAAGACCATTACCTAAAATGGCATATAATTAAACAAAATTATTTGTAGAGCCTGGAAAAAATATGTTAGAAAGATAAGTCACAGGGTCACAATAGTATGCTTTTTATTACGCTACAATAGCTTACCATGTGGGACTTAATGCTGTTCTCGGGTTGCCACACCCGGGGCCAACGTCTTAGAAAAAAAGACAGTTCTTGTTAGCCACCGGATATACTGGTAGTTGTCGTCACGTGATAACTTCTGACCAATCGCCCTACTTTCTCGTTGGCCACTCGAATTACAATGCCTTATTTTGCAAGGAATATTATTTCATTTTTACAAGGATATACTTATTGTTGGATATGGAAACTACACCAGTTTCTTTATTTTATTGCATAGAATCACAATTCGATGTCTTTTCATAGTTCAGATAAGTATCTTTACTATATTTTACAACTGAAGTCCACTTCCGGGTTCACGTTGTAAAGCAATGGCGACTCGTTTATGTGGTTTCTAATACAATATGCCTGTCAGTAAAATAAAATAAAACAAAATATTTAAGCCCTATCTGCTTCATTATTGGACCCCTTTTAGGGTTTAAAAGTGTATAAATGTAACACAAACGAGTCCTGGCCGAGTAAAATCTCCGGAAACAACTTCCGTTTTTATTGTCGAGACAGCAATTTCTTGTAATGCGCGTCTCGCGTTGGTAGTTTTTATACAGGAATATATGCCTGTTGAAATCAAATTAAATAAATTTTGCAAGGGTTTACCCCCGTTCTTTTACTCTATTGGTCCATTTTAAGGGTTAAAATATGATATAAAGCACGATTCTAACTGGGGGAATCCTCGGGGAAACCCCTGTGATGACGTCACGTCTAGACCGCATGTGCTGAGAGACGCGGGTTTCTTACAGTACGTTTATAAATATAAATAAAATAAAATAATATATTTTATCCCTTCTTCCCTGTATTATTGACCATTTATAAGGTTAATACTTAAATAAACAGGAATAGAATTCTTCATTAATCGTCTAGACATTACGTGTCTCTTTAGGCTATAAGGTAACCTTGGTTACCCATTATTTTAATTATATTTTAATTCATCCAGTTTTAAATTATAATTACTTGTTTTTTAGATTCTATGTTATTTAATAAAATTCTGTGTAATTTTCTGCTTTCATTATCTCACAACTAGCCCTACCTGCAGTGAGGCGGGTGGGGCAGGTGACCTTGTGTCACAGTTGATTTACTTACGTAAATCTAGTTGTGTAGTTCCTTCAAAGAAGGAAAGGCAAAGCTTCCTTGGAAGCTTACCTTAAGGAAAGCTTACATAGAAATTATAATATCCAACTTCTTTCTCCAGGGTGGATCAGATCCCTGCTTAAATTCAGATAAGATCTTAGTTCATCCGAGATTTTTAATGCATCCGAGAATCGGATGCAGTATTCTCAACTTCTATTCAACCCAGTATGATTTGATACTCGGTTTTCATTGCATCTCTCGGATCATCTGAAATCTAATGCTTGGTGGATTGTATGTAGATCTGATCCTCGGATGATCGGATCATCTACTCTGATGTTCGGATGTTGATTCCAGATCAGAACACTAACAATCCTCACACACACACACAATTAAATAAATAATAAATAAATAAAACTTGGAGTAATAGTTCACCAGCCTGGCAGTAAATATCACCTATTGGAGGCTTGGGTCCAAGTTCAAAAGTCCAAGTCCTCAAGCCCAAGAGGCCTTCTAAACAAGGTCCTTCATTCAGTCCTGGCTCTGTATTTTAGGGAAGTAGGTTGCCTGACTTCACCCTAGCCAGTTTTTGAGGACATTGAAACTTAGGCAGTTTTTTGAACCTCCCTGCCCCCAGGGAATTTATGCCTAGATCCTCCACAGTCTGGACTCTGAATGATTTACTAGGCCAACAGGAACTTGGGCAGTTTAATTTCCCTTAAAATGGAACAAGTTTTCAAATTTGTATCTCCTTAGGGCCCTCCTTGGGTAGGCCCCTCCTCCCCTTCTGGTCAGCAAGAGTTGAGCTTCAGGCTGCTCTTCACTAGGTTTTTTTCTGAATACAACCTGGTTATATATATATGTTAAGACAGTAGCAAGGCTACTACCAGACAGGTCAAACTCAATTCCATGGTGCATATAAGTAGTCAGAAGGGGTATGGTGAATTCAGGTGAGATACTGGATCTTTAGATCTTAAAGTTCCCCATTCACACTACTTTAGGAGGGACAGGAGTCCCTCATCAAGGCACCTGTAATAACACTTAGGGTTTAGGCCCTATTAATCAACCCTTTCCAATTCCCCACATCTAGAGGCTCCTACAGGAACCACCCCAATGGGGGTCATTCCATCCCTAGCAGTATCCATCGTTTTCCCCAGGTAGGGGGAAATCGAGTAGCCGAGGCTCCAAGGTCTTTTGACCCACTCCAGGGGACGAGGGCATAAAAACCCTTCCCCCCAATGACTCCTCCAGCCTCACTCAGTCCACCAGTAGGAGTTCTCCGTTCTTTCAGATTAGACTGGCAAACAAATCCTGTCATTCTTTTTAATCCAAGTCCAGTCAGACTCCTGACCCGGTCAGAATACAAGGCCCTTCAAAGACCAAATCCTGGCCTCTGTATCCAGTCTCTTTTGTCAAAGAACGCAATAGAAAGGGTGGAAAATGTAAAATCTCTCGGGTTTTACAGTCGCCTGTTCCTAGTACCAAGCCTCACCTAAGGTGGAGGCCAGTCATAGACCTAAACAGGCTCAACACTTTTCTACACGTAGAAAAGTTCAAAATGGAAACTCCAGAGTTCATCCGGACCTCCCTGATTCCAGGGGAGTGGGTATCGTCGATAGATCTATCGGACACTTACCTACACATCCCCATCCATCCAAACTCAAGGAAATACCTAAGGTTTTGCTACAAGTCACAGGTGTTCCAATTCACCTGCCTCCCATTCGGACTAGCCACAGCCCCCCAGGTCTTTACAATGATCGTAAAGGAAGTGAAACTAATGGCCCTCTCAAGAGGACTCAGAATTCACCAATACCTGGACGACTGGCTGATCAGGTCCCAGTCTCAGGAGGAAGCCCAAGTGAACACATAGGCAGTGGTAGACCTAACTCTGTCCTTGGGGTGGATAATAAATCAGGAAAAATTAGAACTGAAACCTACTCAGGTGTTTTTCGTTCATGGGCTACGAATACCACCTAGATTCAGCCCTTGTAAAACCCACTCAAGAGAGATGGCTCAAACTTCAGGATTTGATCCTACTACTCAAGTCAAAACGTGTTTTGACTGCAAGATGTTTGATGTCTCTAATTGGGTTGCTAGCCTCAACGGAGAAAATGGTCCCGGAGGGACGCCTTCACAGGAGGCCCTTTCATTTTCATCTCAAGGAGCACTGGAGATATCCTCAGTCGCTGGACAACCTCCTTCCTTGGACAGAAGCCATTGCAGCCCACCTAGATTGGTGGCAAAATCCCTCAAACGTGATGAGAGGTGCAGACCTTCATCCCAAACACCACAGTATCCAACTCTTTACCGACGCCTCACACGAAGGTTGGGGCGCTCACTTAGACCAAAAATTCCACAAGGGTCTGTGGTCAGATCGGGAAAAAAGGCTACACATATATGTCCTAGAATTGAAGGCGGTCTCCCTGGCCCTTCGAGACTTCAAGGACCAGTGCCAGAATCAAACAGTGTTAGTTGCGATGTACAACTCAACAGTGGTAGCCTACATCAACAACAAGGAGGAACACACTCAGTAGAGATGTGCGCTCTCCTGTGGAAGATCACGACCTGGGGCCATCACTACCTCATAACATTGAAAGCCAGGCACGTTCTAGGGTGCCTGAATGTGATGGCCGACCTACTGTCCAGGTCCAACCAAGTGCAGTCAACAGAATGGTCTCTTCACCCCCAGGTGTTCAAACAGATCTACCAGAAGTGGTTCACACCTCATGTAGACTTATTTGCCACTCACCTGAACCACAAGCTCCCACTGTACGTGTCTCCTATCCCAGACCCAAGGGCCTGGGACATAGATGCTCTAAACATAAACTGGACCAACCTCACGGCCTAGGCGTACCCTCCTACGGCTCCTTCACAAGGTGATCCAAAAGATCAGGCAATGTTATTGTCTGATCATCGTAATAGCCCCAGGCTGGCCAGGCATGCCCTGGTTTTGGGACCTAGTGCAGCTCTCAACAGAGATCCCACTACAACTCCCAGTGTCAACGACCCTACTCAAACAGGCCCACAACTATGTGTTCCACAACTATCCACAACAGCTGAACCTCCACGTCTGGTGTCTTGGAGCGGACAACTCCAAGAACAAGGCTTCTCTGTGGAGGTGGCAGAGAGAATTGCTGCCCCTCAGCGGTCATCAACAAGGACCATCTACAGGTCAAAGTGGGCCCTATTTGAAAAATGGTGCAGAGAAAATTCGGTGGATTTCTCCACTCCATCTGTGAAACAAATCTCAGATTTTTTCATGTACCTGTACCAAGACTTAAACAGACGCCCCTCGACCATTGATGGTTACAGGACTGCAATCGTTGACACTTTGGGCCCAACGGCCCAACACATTGCACACAATGCAGACCTTCATAGGTTACTCTCCAGTTTTCACAGGGATCGTCCTAAGAGTTCCAGAAATTTACCCAAGTGGAACCTTTCTGTTGTCCTTAACGAGCTCACTAAAGCACCATTTGAGCCCATGAAAGACACAGACCTCAAACATCTTACTCTAAAACTGCTTTCTTGCTAGCTTTGGCCTCCGGCAATCGCCGCAGCGAAATCCATGCCTGGGTCGCAAACAAGTATCTAATCTAGGCCAATGGGAAAAGGTTGCCTTGTTCCCTTCTTCTGATTTCATAGCCAAAAACCAACTAGCAAGAGAAGGTTCTCAAAGTGTATCTCCGGTGACTATTCCTGCTTTGACTACCATTGTAGATAGACAATTTAAGGAAGACAGGACCCTGTGTCCCGTGCGGGCCCTGAGGTTTTATTTGGACCGAACAAAGACCTGAGAGGGTCTTGTTCTCTCCTTTACGAAAGGACATACCTCAGACATCAGACCCCCTACTCTCTCTTCATGGTTGAAACAAACCATCCTACTTTGTTACAACAAGCAGATCAACAAGCCTTGGACTTGGTCCAAGTCAAAGCGCATGACATCCGGGCCTTCGCGGCCTCTAAGGCCTTTTACGGTGGGGTATCGGTGGACCAAATCATGCAAGCCTGTCACTGGAAAGCTCACAACACATTTACAAATTTTTACCTAAAAGACCTTACTTGGTCGGACACCGACAACAATATGTATCTGGGACCCGTAGTGGCAGCACAACAAGTCCTAGATCCTTCCCCTCAGACCAGTTGTCCTCGGAAAGAAAAAAGGGGGGGGGCACATCCGCTACAACCAAGTCTTCAGGAGTCTCTCCCAGGATCTAGGTATTCCTTTACCTTCAAGATGTTACGGGTAAGGTCATTTTTGTTTTTCAGTTATCAAGTAACTTCTATTAAGGACTTATTTAGTTGTCATTAATCTCATATTCAGGTTGTAAAAAATTTATGAGATGTCCAACCATGGGTTGGTCAGTCACTAGTGAAGGGCCCTCAGGGACCCTTAGACCTCGAAGTGAGCACTGCTGCACTTCCGTCCTACAATCAAACATCTAGACAGTTTCAGCACTGTCTCTCATTTTATTTAGGTTTTTGGCTCATTACAGGCCCGGTCTTCGGGATCGGGGCACTGTAAATGGGATATTTCTGGCACTATTCTATACATATTAATTCAAAATCTTAGAAAAAATGACATACCTTCCAGTCTCAGCTGTAATCCCGCCACCGGGCGGTTGAATTCAGCATTAAGTCCCACATGGTAAGCTATTGTAGCGTAATAAAATTGTAAATTTTAATTACTTTCATGTAGCTTTTATAAGCTACAAGCTTACCATGTGGGACTTAGAAGAGTCCCACCCTGCCTCCCCGCTGTTTACAGCTGAGGGGTAGGTTTAAAAAATTTCAACGAGAAAGTAGGGCGATTGGTCAGAAGTTATCACGTGACGACAACTACCAGTATATCCGGTGGCTAACAAGAACTGTCTTTTTTTCTAAGACGTTGGCCCCGGGTGTGGCAACCCGAGAACAGCATTAAGTCCCACATGGTAAGCTTGTAGCTTATAAAAGCTACATTTAAGTAATTAAAATTTACAAATTAACAGGGTTCCCACATCCTTGAAAATCCTTGAAATTCCTTGAAAAAAATTGCTTCATTTTCAAGGCCTTGAAAGTCCTTGAATAAAATTGAATAAAATCCTTGAAAAGTCCTTGAATTTGTTATTGTCCAACTTCTGCATCTGCATCACCTAGTTTTTTTACGGCTATGGTCAGACTCAGCAAAGCAAGTATGATCTGAAAGAAAATTAAAGTGAATATCCTTGAATTATGTATGGTTTTTTCTATAATCTCTGACAAATAGCATTGCTGTAATGAGGTAATAAAATGTTAAAATCATCATCATATAACAATAAAGAATTGTGTGGAAGGATCGGATGGCTAGAAGGGGAGGTAAAGGAGGCCGTGCCTTAAAATATATCCTTGAAAATTGTTGTTGTTGACCTTGAAAATCCTTGAAAAGACCTTGAATCCAGTTATCAAAATTCTGTGGGAACCCTGTTAATTATTACTCATAAGGATTTGCAGATACAGTAAATTTCAATGGAATATGTCCTCTTAGGATCTGTTTACTTCTACATGATAAAGGGATTTCTATTAAAGTCAAACTATATTTGTAGGTCGCAGTGGGTTGGAGAAGACACTGGATGAGTTCAAAGATTGCACATGGATGAAATATAAAAAAATAAAAGAAGATCATTCTCATGAGATGAGAGAAAAATTAAAAACAACAATGGAAAGCTACAGAACAGACAAATTTTATAACCCAGAATTTCCTTCAGTCGGAAACATACTGTCCATCCTTTACTTGACAGAAGAAGATGCAGACCATGTGAAAAAGGCTGAAGAGACCAACAGGGAGGTACTGGAGAATTTCCCAGATAATATGAGTGCACTATTTGTCAAGGTTCAAATATTAATGTTTCGTGATGAATTTACTGAAGCAAATGTCTGCATAGAAAAGATGAAGGCTATTACAAGCAGCAGCCCAATGTTCCAATCTCCTACTGAAGAAATGAAGAAGCTGAAAGAGCATGAATGTTTCTCAAGAGCTGACCATGCATTTTATTTGATGCAGTTGGGGCCAAAGCATTATACTGAGGCCGTTCCAATGCTGAAAGATGCTATCAGTTTCTTTGACTGGCAGATGGATGACGCAACCCCGTGTAGGTATTCATTATATCTACTCAATGCATTGGGTGTATACTACCACACCACAGTGCGTAGAGTTCACCATTACCTAGGCATTTCAAATTTGCAGGATATGGTCATTGGTACAAAAGCATGCATGATAATATTTTTGGCCTCATTTTGAAAAACAAAATGGCCTCAACAGTAGTTTCTTTAAAGGGTCATTAAGCATTTTTACACAATCTAGGTTTGGTTCTCATTTGTGGAAGGTGGAGTCTTTTTATTGGGTGATATTTTTAATAAAGATATATGTCCTTTATAGCCTACACATATTTGACCTTGAAGTGTGTACTTTAAAGTCATCCATTGACGCCAAAAAATACCCCAGCGAGGCCATTTTTAAGTGATTTCGAAGAATTTCTTGCTTATAGATTTCCCTATGTGCTCTTAAGGTAAGTAATGTATTATTTAAACCTACTTGACCAGACCTTTATACTTGGTTCACACTTTATCAGTTTGTTATCTACGATGTAGTTACGACACAATTTATTGGGGCACAAAACAGGAAGGGGTCATATTCTTCCAAAAAATCAATGACCAGACATTTTACTGTATGTTCCAACTAATTAAGCATCCATTGAATAGGGGACACTTGTTGGTTTCACTCCCTGTTATCAGGCAGCCTGTGCTGCTGCCACAGTATTTTCTAACTTGAATATCTCCCTTAATAAAAGGTGTATGAAAATGATTTTAGGGGCTATAATCTATAGGCATAGGAATTTTTTTGACAGACAGGAATTTGACTGTTGACCTTCATCAGGTCACATGATAAAAAAAACCCCACTTTTTTCTTGATTTAAAAAAATCCCACTTTTTTCTTGATTATTGATTAGTAAAAAACCCTTGCTGAAAATGACCCTTGTGTATATCAGCTCACATTGAGAACCTCACACAGGTTCAATATGTTTTTAAAGCATGAAAATTGGCTTTATAGCTTCACAACTTAGATTCTTATGTTAAGGTTA
The DNA here is from genome assembly GCA_964017235.1 of Sabellastarte sp. h YS-2021. Lineage (NCBI taxonomy): Eukaryota > Metazoa > Annelida > Polychaeta > Sabellida > Sabellidae > Sabellastarte > Sabellastarte sp. h YS-2021. Next base: position 78,109,254 of record OZ024934.1, on the reverse strand, counting down.
CCTTAAAATCAGTTAAATCAGGTGTCTTTGATATATGAAGTATACTGACAGAAGAGATTTGTAAAATTCCAAATTTTGCTTATTTTTGGATTTAGAGCTTTGAAATGTATTGGGAGGTAATAGGAAACCATGGTCTGGCATTCCAAATATCATATGAAAAAATCGTTTGATATTTTCCCACCAAACACCCCCCCCCCCTCACCCTCGGTCAAACTGGGGTCATAAAGTTGAATTTCTTGTATTTTGCGCTTTATCTTCAAATATTGCCTAAAATCCTATGAAATTTAATTGAAATATTCTTCCTGACTATTCCAACCTAGTGATATGGCGTTTTACCCCCTTCTTACCTTTCAAGGTCCATTGTATGACCCTTTCGATTTTCACTTTTTGCTTAACTTTAGAACTTTAGAGTTATATATAGTATTCACAACCCATTCATATATTTTACAGGCCTTTATCTTTCCAATTTTGTTACCATTATTTACTTTCTACTTTGGAATGCATGTTTTTGACTTAGTAAAAACCTCTTTCTACTTGCTATTCACTTTGTGCATGATTTGCATGAGAGCGGCCATTTTTTACAAATGTACAGATGATATAAAACCATTGGCACCTATGTTGTATTAGGTCAGTATTAAAATGTAAAGCAGATGTCACATTTTGTATTCAATAAACCACTTTGTAACCATGCCCATAAACGCTATTTAGTAGTATTTACTACAGTATTTATTAACCGGAGACCTGGTGGATACTTTGGTTTAGCGTTCACTAGGCCGCTGCCACACATAGAGAGATTTTTGAGATTAACACTCTCAGATAAAATACACCAGCTAACTTCACCAAATTTGCAGGATATTTTCATTGGGAGGTAAGCTCCTGTGGGACTGAAATTAGCCTCATTCTAAAAAACAAGATGACCACCGCAGGCATTTCTTTGAAAATTATCTACCTTTTTCTACTGGCTGGTTCTCATAAGTAGAAGGTTGAATCTCTTCATAGGTGATATGTATAACATATATACATGTCCTCTACAACCCTGCAGACATTTGACCTTGAAGCTCCTCATTCAATGTCATCTACGGAATGCCAAAGTACCTCGTGTAGCAGACTTTAAAAGTGCCTATATCTTCCTTATTATTGCTCCTAGAGGTTTGGCATGTGAAACCAACCTATAGGAAATCATAGGCTGGGATTCTTTGGATGTGATCAGATTTAACCTTGGACCCCTCCTTCAAGGTCAAACAAGGAGAGCCAAACTTAAAAGTGCTTATAACTCACTTATTATTGGTCCTAGAGGTTTGCAATGTGAAACCAGCTTGTTGGAAAAACAAGATGGTAAGATGGTTAACCAACCTATAGGAAATCATGGGCTGGGAATCTTGTGGTGTGGTGGGATCTTCTGATGTGGTTAAATTTGACCTTGGGCCCCTCCTTCAAGGTCAAATGATGGTTCACTGGCTTTGAGTTGTCTTTCTGGTGGATACAAATTTGCATCGGTTCTCTGATGCATAGATCTAGTTTCAAATTTGACAGTGAAGCCATATTAAATGAAGCCATATTAAATGAAACTTTAAATAATTATCTAATCTAACTCTTAATGTAATAAGTTGATAAAAAATCTATGTAAGAAATTGATGGAACCTCCATTTATTGAATATTCAATTTTTAGAAAAATCTCTAGTTTGTCTGTTTTTAATTTTTTATATTCAAATGTCTTCTGTACTTCGTAAAATCTTTGTTACAAAGATGTGTAAAATTTATAATCTGGTGCTCTTTAGTCTTTTTGTTATTGATAAATTGACACACATTGAAAAGACACATACCCATGTATATGTTTGCTTTTTCAATTTGCAGCTTTATCAAGAAAGTATCACATAATTTGGAGTTTCCTGCTAATCAAGACGTACAACAGACTTATAAGTTCCAATTTACATGGTACATCACAGGATTTTACCCCAACAAAATGTTTTGATGAGCTTTGTCTACTCCTTCCACACATTTTAAGACCTCAATTCATTGAGACAGTGGAGTTCCAGTTATTGCCAGAGTGTCAAGGAATGATGTACATGGAGCTGTATGATGCATTTACCAAAATTCATAACAAGAGATACCCAGACTTCAATTATGTACGATCCATTAGGAAGGCCTTTAAACTAAAGGGTGGAAAGAAATTTGACAAGGAAGATTGGCTTTTAAAGGCTTATGAGTTGGCTCCAGATAATGGGCATGTTCTAGAAAGGTTGGGACGTCATTACAGAGCGATAGCAACTAATATGGATGAGTTCCAAGTAGCAGTAGACTTTTTATGCAAATGTGTGGAATTATACCCACAAAGACATGTTGCTCTACATCAGCTATCATCTTGCTATCGATCTATGTGGTATGAAGAGGAGAGTTTGGATGAAGCTTATGTGCATAACAATGAAATCCGATTGGGACTGAAGGACAAGAAGTATGGTAACAAAAAGAAGAGGTCCAAACAGGATAGAAATAGTAGGAATGACAGAAGCTATTCCCATGAGAAAGAAATGGGGAAGTTATGGCAGCATCAGTATCAAAGAAATAGGGCTCACATACCATCAAGGGCAGGGAATGTATTGCAACTGCAATGTTCAGGTTTGGTTAAGTCAGTTCACCAGCAAATACCATTTGAGAAACCAGATGAAATGGATATTGATGACGTGGATGATCATGACTCTGGACTTTATGAAGAAAGTGTGTGTACTGAAGATGGTGTTGATGCTGAATGTGATACTGGAAAAATAATGACATATCAAGATAAGGATGTCATGGAAGGCTGTCACCTGGAACCACAAGTCCATCCACAGTTGAAAGGCAGAGATATTGCACCAAACAAACCGGTCCCACCTGGGGAAATTATGAAACACTACAGCAAGCCAGACAGATTTGATGTTCTGAGAGCCAACAATCCAGTTACAGCAAGCACAATTTTACCTGACTATTTGGATAAAGCCATAAAATGTTTGGAAAAAGCAAATGAGGTTGTAAAAGGTACAGTCATGCGATATGTGGTAGATTTAGCAAGGTTATACTTGTGTGCTGGCTGTACTGAGGAATGTATAGAGAAGAAAAAGATTGACTTGGCTCGCTATGAAACATGTGATGAATGTGTATCACAAGAAGGGATGGCACAAGAATGCATGTGCAAAAATACCTTTGGTTTAAAGCAATGTGGTAGTGTGCACCCTGTTAAAATAGAACATGATGAAAAGTGCTACATTGATAAAGCAAAGAAAATATTTGAAGGCAAAGCTAAGAAGTGCCCTCCAATGTGTGTATCTGACCATGACAAAGCATACTATAAAGAACAGTATGCCTTGTTTTTAGAGAAGCAGCTTGCAGAAGGACCTCCTGATTGCCTTTCAGATGATGATTATCAGAATCGTTCAGAAAATATCAAACTCTTGTTTCAGCAGTCTGTGATATATTCCATTCAAGCAAGAGAAAAATCCCGCATTGCATTCTATCATCTGAGAGATATATTGAAAACAAAGGTTGAAACAGGTTCCCATGAGGATAGGTCAGTGGCAAAAGAAGAACTTGCCCTCTTAGAAATGTGGGGAGCAAATTTCAGCAGATGCAAAGATTTAATCAGTCAAGTCTTAAAGGAAAATCCTGAAGCTTATCATATACAATGGCAGCTTGTTTATTCATTTGCACGGAACAAGAAGTACCATATAGCTTACCAGTATATGAAACCGTTACTTGAAATGGATAAAATTCAACATGTGTTGCAATATCCCATGGAAGAAGACTGCCCAGATACTACCAATGGTATCAATTGTGATTTCTGCTTAACTGTGGCCTTTCGATCTGCTGAGATCTATATTAATTCAGGTCAGCCAGAAATTTGTCAAGAGATATACAGGTGTATCTTCAATGGTATACTAGCATTGAACAAGTATCAGTTGGATGAAGAAAACACATTTGCAGCAGATGAAGTGGAGATGGAACATATGGAAGTGGATGATGTGAGAGATATTTTGATTATTGCAGAAGAAGATGTCTTACCATTGGAGAAGTTGGAGAACTTGTTGAATAAATTTGCTGGTTTGCACATATTTACTGATAATGATATTCCACATGGTCACTCATCAGTTGTTGACTTAGGAAGTTGTAAAGCCAAAGCTATAATTATTCCAGTCTGTGTAGAACAAACACAGATGTGGCTGACAACTCTTGACAAGGTACTAGAAAATAAATGTCAACCAAAAGTGTACATTCGTACTGAGAGTGACATTGCAGAGGAACACTTCAAATGTTTACCAAAAGTGGACATGACAAATTTCAAGCATGATATGACAGACCATGAAAAAAACAGTCTCCTGGAGGCCATCTTCAGAGCAATGCTTGTTGAATACCATGATTTGGTTACCAAACAATGACAAGTTACATAGACAAAAACAAATTGGTTGATTTTGGAATATCAAGGATATCTAATGCGTTAAAAGTTTAGTTTTTTTTTTCTTTTCAACAATGTGTAAATCAGGCTTTAATTTTCGATTAATTTGAGTTATTAACTCCCAGCATGCCAGGCGGGAGATTATAATTTGCATCATGTGTGTATGTACGTGCGATGGGGTGTCCATGTGTGTGTGTGTGAGTGTGTCACACAGTTTTCTCTGAACCACTACAGTTACACATTTTTGGTAAATTACTTGTCCTAATGAATTTTTACGCCCTTCAATATTTTTTGGGTTTTGTAAACTGGCCTACTTTTGAGTGAGTAATAGCACTTTTACCTAATATAATTATATGACTTATAACTCTCAAACTATTGCATTCAGAGTATTTTGCTCAAATATGTTATTCAGGTACTTTCTCCACAGCCACAACGTGGTCAGTAGTTTGGAAGTGTATCTCCATAGCTAAGTGAGTAATAGCTACTTTGTCAATTTTTAATGGTATCCATAATGAGTAAATGGCTTGTATCTTCAAAAGTATTGCAGCTACACAATTTCTCTCAGATATGTTGTTCATCTACTTTTTTGTGAACTGTAACATATTGAAGTTTCACATTTGTTGGTCAATGTACAAACGAATAAAGGCTACTTTAGTGCTACTTTTAGTGATAATATAAAAAATCACAAATATCTCGAAAACTGTAAGAGATAGAGCGATTTCGAGTGGATTTTTGACCCATAGGGCAGTACAAGAGTATCCTGTGCAAAGGGGAAAAATTTCAATTTGGCGCCACTTTTGGCGGCCCTATTGGTCTTTGGCGCAAAATAAAAAATTGTAAATATCTCCGAAACCTTAAGAGATAGAGCAATTTTGAGCAAATTTTTTACTTGTAGCGTAGTACAAGTGTATTCTGTACAAAAGGGAAAAGTTTCAATTTTCACCACTTTTGGTGGCCATCTTGGATTTTAGTTTAAAATAAAAATTAGTAAATATCGAGATTGAGGGATTTTGAACGAATTTTTGACCTGTAGGGCAGTACAATGGTATCCTGCACAAAAAGGGAGAAATTTCAATTTTCGACACTTTTGGTGGTCATCCTGAATTTAAGCGGAAAATTAAAAATTGTAAATGTCTCGGAAACAAGATTTCGAGTGAAATTTTGACCCATAGGGTACTAAAAGAGTATCCCCTGCAAAGGGTTAGAATTTCAATTTTCGCCACTTTTGGCGGCCATAACAAAAAATTGTAAATATCTCAGAAACCGAAATAGATGGAGCGATTTCAAGTGAATTTTTTATCTGTAGGGTAGTACAATGGTATCCTGGAGCCAATTCACAAAGGGACTTAAGCCCAGACTAAGACTTAAACTTAAGATTTTGGTCTTAAATTTTGTCAACAGAATGCTAAGTCTGTGGTCTTAGACTAAGCGGATTTCACAAAGCAGCTAAGTCCATGCAATTGCTAAGTCAGTGGACTTAGCTTTAAGTCTGGTAGGTAGTGGGCTTAAATTTTGTAAAGAGGACTTGAGTATGGCTGCCATAAATTTTTCTTCACTTCAAATTTTGAAATGGCTGTGAATAAAGTATAATTATACAAAACACCTCACTAAAGTAGTGCTTGGGAAGTTTACAAGTGGTAACAAGGTTTACCGTTCCAAAACAGCACTTATTTCACTTAATTCATCAAATGAAGGATATAGATCACCAATATTATATTTTGAACAGAAATAAAAGGCCACATGACACAGAAAACCACTGTGGTTGTATGATAAGCTTGGACTTAGTTAAGTAACCCTTTGTAAAATCCATTTATCCCCCAGACCTAGCTTAGACCAAAGTCCTAGATTTAAGTCCCTGACTTAGCCAAAACTTGTCTAAGTCTAAGTCCCTTTGTGAAATCGGCCCTTGCACAAAAAGAAAAAATTCCATTTTTCACCACTTTTTGCGGCCATCTTGAATTAGAAAATAAGAAATTGTAAATATGCCGGAAACTGTAAGAGATAGAGTGATTTTGAGCGAATGTAAATATCTTGAGACTTGTACTCTGTATCATGGCTGGGTATTACACATGATAATGTGTTTTCCTGTGTGCTATCCACTTTAATTTCTCTATTCATCCAGCTACTTTTTTACAGGGCTTCAATATTTCTAGTATACATTTTCCTTTCTATTGGATTTTTTGCTCACAGTATTTCTTCCCCTTAATACTCGGCGGGTGATACACGCTGCGCCAGTGGTCATGTTTATATTTGAAATAAGATAATAGTGCCAAGAATTGTATTGAAAATGAGGATTTACGCCAGAGATTTTTCTGTGGCGGTTGTTTAAGTCAAAATTTGTTGTTCCTAAGTTTGTAATAATAAAGTCAACAGTGTACTTTAATTTTAATTTAACTTAGCAGATGAAATGTACTTTCTTGTACATGTCACTGTTAAAATTGTGCCAGGGTTTATGTTTTGGAACTATATCTATATTGTCAAAATAGGATGAATAAGTCTATCTTTAAGGTGACAAACCTTCTGTTTAATCTGTAAAATACTTTAGTGGGAATTTGATCAAGATTACATGTACTTGAAGTACACACCAGTTAGTTGTGAGTGGGTAACTTTGTTGTTATTGTTGGCGATAATAGGATATCTTTCACCGCGTAAATTAATTCTCGCGAAACAAGGCTTCTGTGTCAATTTGCGAACTTAAGTACCCGCGAAAATAACCACTTATACAGTATATTCCAGTATGACTTGATTAATCTGTGAATAATAGAAATTAATTGATGACTTATTTAAAATTTGTTATCTGTATAGAAAAATGTTTTACTTTAAAATTTGTAAATAATCTACATTCTTATAGCTGTGAGTTATGAAAATTCTGTTGAAGTATTTTATATTTGTTTTGTTATATATTTATATGATACGTGTACAAATATATTAAGCAGAAGTTAATTATGTCCACCCCACTGGGGGGGGTGGGGGGGGGTGGACATATTATTTTTGCTTTTTCCGGCGTCCGGCGTCCGAATGCTTGGTTTCCACTCATTTGAAGGAAAAGTATTTATCCTATCTTTACCAAATTTGGTATCAGTCTTTATTGGGTTAATAGCTTGCATGGGATTGCTTTTGGTGAAGATAGGTCTATAGCTAAATGAGTAATAGCTACTTAGCTACTTTTGTGTACTTCTTTGGTTTCCGGGCATTTTAAGGAAAAATATTTGACATATCTTTACCAAATTTAGTATGAGCATTACTTAGGTACATTGCAGGTACATTCTAAAACTAATTCTGCACATCGTAAAAGATTTTCTTGTCAATCAGACCATAGATGCGTGGATGGGAGGTGTTTAATTTTCATAAAGTTTTTAACAAATGAGTACTTTGTATCTCAAAAACTGTTAGGATTTTGGCGTTTTGGTGGAATAAGTTGTTCAGCTACTATTTGTTATAGGAATAAAAGACATATTCGAGTGCTTTATGATGGTTTTAAACTATCGAGCAGCTGTATATTAAAGTCACGAAGCCCGAAGGGCTGAGTGCTTTAATACAGCCGATCGATAGTTTAAAACCATCATAAAGCACGAGAATTTGTCTTTTATTCCTATTCTAAAATGGTTACACTAATATTTTGGTCAAAATAAGCAGTAAAACTTACGCAAAATTGAAAACAAATCCAACACCATGTTGGCTGTTACATTAACTAAACATGCATAGTGATGGATGTGCAAACAGCCTTTTGGTTTAAATATTGTTAGGAAATCCCCACAGAATTCGGTGATCTTATAAATATTTATGAGTAGTCGATCTTTTAATGAAATACTGATAAAATCCCCTACAGAATTATTTGACTTAGTATTTGCTGCATATAATTTAAGTTTTATTTCACCGCAACTTGTTTATTTACGTTTGTACGCGAAGGGATGATGTACGAGATTTCAACAGCGTGCTTTATTTACCGTTCTATATTCGCGGTTCAAGCATTGCGCAAAAGACGTGTCCACATTCACTGCGCAGCCTACCATTTTAGAATAATCTTTCACCTGCCAGCGTTTCAGCCCTGTATCTGCAACCCTAAGGTTACCTTCATGTTAAAAAAGAGAACCTCCAGTTCACTTATTTTTTCATTTTTTTTTCTTGACACATTTATTAAAATTTGCCAAAGGAATATCCTGATTTCCTGGTGACCTTAAACTGTAAATATTAATGGAGCTATGGCCTCCTTAAAGTCATAAAATTGGAATAAACCATCTGGTTCTTTTTTGACATTTTTAAACATCTAACTTATCACTGAAATTGAAGTACATTAAAAGAAGACTCTGGCTTACCTAATAATTTAAATATTAACAATTTTATGGTCCTCTTAAACTTGAAATGTAAGGTTTGTAGGCCAAGCCCTAAGCTCAGTTAGTGTAAAAATTTTAAAAGTGAAACTTGGCACATTCATAAAGGTTGGCAAAAAGGACATTTTATTTTATAGTTAAAGTCCAAATATGAATGAAGCTATGGCCACCTTCAGTGAAATAATGGGGTTTTCAGCCTCCAGCTATGTTATTATTCATCTGACCTCCATTAAACTTTGCACACTTATTAAGGATGATAACTTTTTTTAAATAACTTGCTTTCCATCAGTTACAAAACACAATAAAGCTTACATCTTGCTTACAGCCTGATACTGCAACTACTACAGGTTTTAATAATCCACGTCTCCATCAGGGCCACTTAATGTTTTTTAGCAAAAACCTTTTTCTGGATCCAAATATTTTTTGAAGGATCTTTTGTCATTGTGAGATAGGGCCATTTCATTATAAGTGTATACACCTCCATAATTAATCAACAGATTGATTGGCCATCAAAGACCTGGTTCTTAGCAAATTTCTAAACTCTGTGATCCAGAACAGGAATAAATAGGGGTAGGAATGAGCTGCTTAGTGGAGGTTTGTGCTCCCTGCATGCTTTTCCCATTTTGTCTTTACTTTTAAAGTATGAACTCTAGTGGCAAAGTAAGCAGTCAGTATAATGTCACTGAAAAGCAGTTTGAAATAATGCGTTTGTAATTGATATTTGCATGCTTTAAATAACTTGCACGTTTGCAGTTCTAGTGTTAGATGTATATATCCTAGGAAAAAAATTAACATTCATAATTACATGATTAAGAAGTGGTTGCATATATCCAAAAGTCTTTGTATTTTTATCTACCAAGCCTCATCTTTGATCTTCATACCTTAGGGGATTAGCGCCTTCATCAATTTGGCACTTTATAAATGCTTCCTACTACTTTTACTACTACTTTGTTTTCTTACCCTATTTGAACATTCTATTTTTACCCTACAGCCATCAAAGGCTGTGCGGGCATTGTTTTCATCCATGGCATCTAGGTGGTTAGTTGGAAAATTTTTGTCCTGTATCTCCTTAACCTTGAGGTATAGGAAGGTCATACATGATAGGAACATTGGTTAGAGGTATAGGTGTGCAGTATGTGTCATTTGACCTTGCCATACTGACCTTGATTTTTAAAATCTTTTCCAAGTTATATGAATTTTCGAAACTGTAAGGTGTAAGAGGTTGATACTTGGCAGAGATATTGGTTGGGGGTGTTTTTATGCAAACTCATAGTATGACCTTGATTTGACATTTAACCATGCTGAAGTAACCATAAGCATTAATATTTTGTCTGGGCTATATCTCAGAAACCGTAAGGTGTAGGAAGTTGACACTTGGCAGGGATTTAGCTGGGGGTGGCTGGGTGGGGGGGGGGGGTGTTTGTATGCAATGCCGTAGTATCGCATTGATTTGACCTTTGACCTGGTTATAGTGACCTTGACCTTTAAAATATTGTCTGGGCTATGCATATATCTTGGAAACCATTCTGTGTAGGAAATTGTTACATGGTAGGTATGTTGGTTCTAGGTTGTAGGCGTGCACTGTCATAGTGTGAGTTTGGTGTGACCTTTGATCTTGACTCTGCTAGAATGTTTTCTACTGCTATATACTGACACATTTCTCCTGTTACAAAGATATATGGATTTGATCCAGCTGATTAGTATTTGTACGTTTATCTTATTGTGCTATATGCATTAACAAATATACTTCAATTAATAATTTTATCAAATAAAAAATTTTGGTAGCTTAATAACTTTTAGTTCACAAATTAATGGTGTGATGGCGTTATTGAATTATCTTGTTTTGATACTGTTCTGAAAGACTCCTTATCTTTACACTTTTCATCTCTTCTGTAGCTCTTGACATCTAACGCTATTTCCTCAGGCTGTAAGGTATGGGCATCTCTGATGGTAGTTTATCCACTTATTCAAATTTTGTCATTTTCTGTTTTTCAAACATTCATTTTTAACAATTCATTGTCACTCACCCAGATTTCTTTTTCCTTATTCCTTTATTTCCTTAATCTTTTACACCATATTTTATTACACAAACCTTGGATTATATGACCAAATTAAGACAATCAAACTTTAAGACAGATGACCTTGTGCCTAATTTGAATGCTCCATTTGTGTGTTTTCTTGTGTATGTTATTGCGTATTCATTAATCCAGATTGAAGCAGACATAATGTCTTATGTCCGGTATTTAAAATTTTCATATTTGATCAGTATTATACAAGACATAAGTGATCAGAATTTTATATGCTATATATATTAGTATAAATAAACTATATATCTGTACCATTCTTTTTTGTCTTCTCTGTTCTTACCAGGAGATTATTTGCATCACAAAAAAAATCAAAATTAGCAAAAATGAAGTCTTATCCGTGAAAAGATAGGTCTTGACGTGGTTCAGACTGAAAAAAATCCAATTTGAGTACTCAGTTGAGAAAGGCTCACTGGCAAAGGTTCTTACAGATGTTCTATAAACAGGACAGAGGTCTAGAATCACCTTTATCATGCTTCCAATCTTCAAAAGTGTAAAGATAGGTTCTATGAGCAACAAGATTATCCTCCTGAGTATCTCTTTAAAGAGGCTTTCCAAATTTAGCATACACTCTATCTGGCATCTCCAAGGTACTGGACTTGGCAATGGCTATGGAATGATGATTTCTTTATTTAGATTTCGGCGACTTAGAGTCTGCCTGGCACAGATTAAGTGTCATAAAAGTACAGAATAGATTAGAATTAATGAAGCAGTTGGGAGGCAAACTCAGGAAAATGGAACAGGGGTATTATTTTTCCCTTTTATAAAATGCTACAGTTGTATTAAGTCTGAGGAAAGGTTCTGAAATCAAATCCTATGTTAAGCAGTTCTTAATTTCATAAAAATAACAAGGCCAAAAGTCTTCACTTTGACTTTGACATTCAGAGCACTGGGCAGAAATCACATTGCGTCAACACTAGGCTACGGCCATCGCAATGCTTTGTTTTAATTAGACAGTCGGATTCCCCTGGTCCGTACCAGTTCTAAGTTGGCCGTTAGATGCCAGGCAATTTACTCTTGGCAATTTTCAAAAAATTTTCCTCTTCCCAAAAATGGCGGCCATTTTGAATTTTCGAATTTTTGCCAAAAATGGCAAAACACAAATTTGCTTCTATCTCCTTAACCGTGCAAGATAGAGCGATTTCGTCGGAATTTTCGACCCACAGGGTATCTGAGAAATGTACTCTTGGTAATTTTCAAAAAATTTTCCCTTCCCCAAAAATGGCGGCCATTTTGAATTTTCGAATTTTTGCCAAAAATTGAAAAACATTAATTTGCTTCTATCTCCTTAACCGTGCAAAATAGAGCGATTTTGTCGAAATTTTTGACCTAACCAATGCAAAAAGGCATGAAGCTGAAATAATTTACATGTATACTAATAAATATTTAAGCATCATTGATATATTTTACAAATGAAACAGGGTCTTGTAAGACTACTGTACAATTTTGGCAAAAGGTTCATGGGGTGGACATTACACATGATAATGTGTGTTTTATGCTATCCTGTTTCTATTCATATGTCGCAGCTACTATCAACAGGGCGTCCTATTTCTAGTTGGCTGCTGCTGTTGTTGTATTGGCTGCTGCTACTGTTGTATGGGCTGCTGCTGCTTGTGTTAATGTCTGTGGCATCTGCTGCTGTGGGGCCTGCATCTGGGTGTGAGGCAATGGGTACTGGTTTGAGGCCTGGCTGTACACGGCGGTACTCGTGCCCATTCCGTGGTGGTACCTTTGCTGCTTGTCACTCCGTTTCAGTCTCACCAACAAGTTAAACGTCTCTTGTTGAAACTTGTCATAGGAGTCACTGGTTAGTTGTACCACCTCCACCTTTAGAAAGTCACAGAAGCCCAGTCGTGGGTTATCAGCCTTGTCATCAGTCAATTTCCTGGCCACAATGTCTTTCAACTCGGTTATCCCTCTCTGGGATTCCACGAGAGCTGATTGGAAGTCAGAATCTGCTAAGCTTGAAGTCATGCTGACCCCACGCGATCTAGGAGTAAGCGTATGTGTTTCGAGGTGCGACATGTCTGCTGGGTCATTTGTGGATTCTGGATGAGAAGTATCCTGGAACGGTTCCATGTGCACAGTTTCCCTTCTGGATGCTGAGTGCGCTGGCTCTGGAACCACTTTTGGCAGGCATCTTTTTCTAAGTTGTTCTCTTCACAAAACTTGTCTCACACAGCCTCCGTCTTGGACCTATCCTTGTAGTCCTTTAAATGCTTGTTGTAGAGAATTTCATTGTCATGCAAAAAGTCCACTAATTTCTGCTCATTCTCATCTCATTCTTATCATCCGTAAATTACATCCCTATTGTCCTTATACACGTCTGGGATTATCCGTGTATATCGGCAGACAAGTTTCATATCTGTTACCTTCTCCAAAGACCATCCCTATTGATCCCGGTGGTTTCCGGCAATGTCCGTAAACTTCCTTACAGCCGTTTGAACACACTCTGGGGATATCCGTATTAAGCTTCCGACTAATAATTGACACGGATGAGTCAAGGATGTCGCGGATGCCACAAGGAAACGTACGGGTGCCGTAAGGGATTACATATGGATCTGATACGGATATTAATTGTATCCACCGGAAGCATCCGGTGGATACTTTGGTTTAGCGTTCACTACGCCGCCGCCGCGTGTAGAGAGATTTTCGGCGTTAACGCTCTAAGAGGAAAACAACAGCAGCTAGGTTCACCAAATTTGCAGGATATCTTCATTGGGGGGTACGCTTCTCTGGGAAGGAAAATAGCCTCATTCTGAAAAACAAGATGGCCGCCACGGGTATTTCTTTGAAAATAATCGATATTTTTCTACTGGCTGTTTCTCATAGGTAGAAGGTTGAATCTCTTCATAGGTGATATGTATAACAGATATACATGTCCTCTACAACCTTGCACACATTTGACCTTGAAGCTCTTAATTCAAGGTTATCCATGGAGTGCCGAAGTAACCCACATAGCAGACTTTAAAAGTGCCTAAATCTCCCTTCTTATTGGTCCTAGAGGTTTGCAATGTGAAACCAACCTATAGGAAATCATGTACTGCCAATCTTCTGATGTTGTCAGAATTGACCTCGGACCCCTCCTTCAAGGTCAAACGAGAATAGCCAAACTTAAAAGTGCTTATAACTCACTTATTATTGGTCTTAGAGGTTTGGGATGATAAACCAGCATATAGGAAATCATTGGCTGGGAATCTTCTGGTGTGGACAGAATTGACCTTGGGCCCCTCCTTCAAGGTCAAATGAGGATAGCCAAAGTTAAAAGTGCTTATAACTCACTTATTATTGATCTTAGAAGTTTACAGTACGAAACCAACTCATACGAAATCTTGGGCTAGGAATTTTCTGATGTTAGATTTGACCTTGGGCCCCTCCTTCAAGGTCAAACAGTGGTTCACTGGCTTTGGTGAGTTGTCTTTTCGGTGGATACAAATTGGCATCGGTCTCCGATGCGAAGGTCTAGTTACACCTAGGATCTGCAAACCTTTTACGGAAAATTCAAGCAGTTTGATTTTTCCATGGCATCCCCATGGACACTCCACATCCGTGGTGGATGCCACAAGGATGTTACGGATGGTACGGACGTGTTCACGGATGAAAAATGTCTTCCGTAAACCACTCACAATTTTGCATATTTGGTAACCTGCCGCGATCTGGCGGTACATCTGGCCATGTGTAACTGGGGTCTAAAGTCTAAAGATAAGCGAGTTATAGCAATTTTAGCTACTTTGAGTAAAGGACTCATCACTGAAAAACTATTAAACTCTCAGTATGAATGGAGTTGTAGCCACCTTAAAGTGAAATAAGGGGGTTTTCAGCCTCCAAGTATCTTATTCTTCGACTGACCTCCATTAAACTTTGCACACTTATAAAGGATGGCAAACCAAAGGGTTATCCTGACTTTAAGGTGACCTTAAACTGTTAATATAATTTTGCCCCCCCCCCCCCCCAAAGTCATAACATTTGAATAAAGCCATCTGGCTCCTTTCTTTTTCCATATCTAACATATATTGATATTGAAGGGACATTCTCATATTATGGTCACCTTAAAGTCGCAATATGAATGAAGTTATGCTCACCTTACAGTGAAAAAGGAAGTTTCAGCCTCCAGCTATCTTATTGTTCAACTGACCTGAGCTAAACTTTATGCACTTATAAAGGATGAGAAAAGGGACATTCTTATTTTATGGTCACCTTAAAGTCCCCATATGAATGAAGTTATGGCCATCTTACAGCGAAATTATGGAGTTTTTAATCTCCAGCTATTGTATTGTTCAGCTGACCTCACTTTAATTGTGCGCACTCATTAAAGATGAAATTTTATGGGCGACTTCTTTTTCATCAGGGCCGCTTCGTTTTTGTCAGCAAAAACATTCTTCTAGTTTGTCCTTAGCTATAAGACGGTACATAGTTTGGGGTTCCATTGCATGTCACAAGTGAGTAATAGCTATTTTTTCATTTGTAGCAAAATAATAACAAATAAATGTCAAATATCTTCAAAAGTATTAAAGTTAAGCCAATCTTTTCAATACTTTATTCATGTACTTTGTCATAAGCTATCACATATTGAAGTTTTAGACCTGTAGCACATTGAATAGCTGAGTTATAGCTACTTTGAAGTTCTTACCGTTGAGTAAATCTATTGTAACTCCAAAACAACTGCAGTTAGAGTATTTTCCCAAAATATGTTGTTGAGCTACTTTGTCCTTACCTATAAGATGGTACATAGTTTGGGGTTCCATTGCACGTTATAAGTGAGTAATAGCTATTTTCTTATTTGTAGCAAAATAATAATAGAAATAAATATCAAATATCTTCAAAAGTATTAAAGTTAAGCAAAACTTTTCAGATATGTTAATCATCTAGTTTTTGATAGGCTATCACATAGTAAAGTTTCACACCTGTTGCACTTTGAATAGCTGAGTAATAGCTACTTTGAAATTCTTACTATCGAGTAAAGCTTTTTTAACTCCAAAACCATTGCAGTTAGAGTGTTTTCCTAAAATATATTGTTCAGCTACTTTGTCCTTAGCTATAAGATGGTATATAGTTCAGGGTTCCATTGCATGCCATAAGTGAGTAAAAGCTATTTTCTTATTTGTAGAAAAATAATGACAGAAGTAAATGTCAAATATCTAAGAAAGTATTATTAAGTTAGGCAAATCTTTTCAAATGTATTATTTATGTGGTTTTTGAAAAGCTATGACTTGATATATATTATTAGTTTCCCACCTGTTGCACATTTTATAGTTGTGTAATAACTACTTTGAAATTCTTACTGTTGAGTAAATCCATTGTAACTACACAACTATTGCAGTTAGAGTAGTTTCATAAGATATCTTGTTCAGCTACCTTGTTTTGAACTACAAGATGGCACATACTTTGGAGTTCCATTGCATATAATAATTGAGTAATAGCTATTTTCTCATGTGTAGCTAAATCATAGAAGAAGTAACTGTCAAATATCTTTAAAAGTTTTACAGTTAAGCCAATCTTTTCAAATATATAATTATTCATTCAGTTTTTGATAGCATATCTTATAATACTTTTACATTACTGTATCCACCTGAGCTATACTCATTTTGCCAATGAGTAACTCACTTGTAACTTGAAAATTATTCAATTTATAGACTTTTTAACAAATATGTTGTTCCGCTACTTTTTGATGTTCTGTGTCATGGCAAATTTTCAGAGCTATAGCCCCACAGCTAACCGAGTAATACTTGCTTTGCTATTTTGCTTATGAGTAAATCGCTTGTAACTTCAAAAGTATTAAATTTAGAGGGGTTTTTTATCAAATATATTGTTCATCTACTTTTTCATGTTCTGTGTCATAATGAATTGTCAGACCTGTAGCTGTAATGCTAACTGAGTAATGGCTACTTTGACATTTTTCCACTGAGTAAGTCACTTTTAAGTTCACGAGTATTCAGTTTATAGGTTTGCTATAAAATATATTATCCTTGGGGTACTGATGATTACTCCTCTAGGACATCTGAAAAATTTTGAGTTATCTGAATTTTGGCCATCATTTTGCATTTTGGCGGAAATGGAAAATATCATTTATCTCAAAAACAGTAAGAGATAAGAGCGATTTCGGGCAAATTTTGGACCCTGAGGGTACTAAGTTCTACTCCACTAGCACCTCTGAAAAATTTAGACTTTTCCAATTTTCAGCCATCTTGAATTTTGGTGGAAGTGGAAAATGTTGTTTATCTCGAAAACCGTAATAGATACAGCGATTTCAGGCTAATTTTGGACCCTTAGGGTACCAAGGACTACTCCTCTTCTACATCTGAAAAATTTTAACTTTCCTGAATTTCGGCCGCCATCTTGAATTTTGGCAGAAATGGAAAATATTCATCTCAAAAACCATAAGAGATAGAGCGATTTCAGCAAAATTTTGGGTACTAAAACTCCTCCTCTAGTCTCTAAAAGTATTGCAGATAGGCAATTTCTTCTAAATAAGTCTGTCACCTACTTTTGGTTGATCTACCACATAGTGAAGTTGCACAACTGTAGCTCTTTGCGTAGCTGAGTAATAGCTACTAAAATGAGTAAATACCTTAAAGTTTTTATCTTTAAAAATATTGCAGATAGGCAATTTCTTCTAAATAAGTCATTCAGCTGCTTTTGGTGATCTACCACATAGTGAAGTTGCAGAACTGTATCTCTTTGGATGGCAGACTAATAGCTACTAAAATGACGAAATGCCTTTTATCTTTAAAAGTATTGCAGTCAAACATTAAAGTGCCTCTTGCTTATTGTCACTTTTACATGTGCCTCCATCTCACAAGAAAATCTATGTTACACTATCTTTAGTACATCTAATTTATACGGCGGGAGATAATTGCATGCGTCAGAATGCTTGTTTATTTTTATTTATTATTTATTATAGTGACATATAACAATTACATTATTATACATGAAACAATAGTAATGAAACAGGTTAACCAGCCTTCTGATGAGCTTATAAGTCACTATGAATAAAATCATATGATTAGACGTTAGCTCTTCATAACTAGAGCTCAAGTGAACTTTTTCTTTTAAACCTAGTATTTTCAACATATTGTGCTACAATTGTATCATTTAATAACATTATATTTATGAATTTTTAATTTAGTGAGTAAGTACTAAAATCTGGACACCAAGTATTTATTTTGTTATACAAAAATTCACATTCCTGTTTGAAAATTTTACAAGTACAAAGAAAGTGAATCTCCTCTTCAATCAAAATTTCACTATATATTTTACAGAATCTTCTTTCCATTATGAAATCCTGTAGTATCTATCTGTTTCAATGGCCAACAGTAAATTGAAACAGTGCTTATATGTATTTTGCATTTGGTATAGTTTTCTCACTGCCACAACTGTCACATTATGGTCTCCCTTTACGTCTTTTTTTTTAATGTCACCAGTATGGATATGAATATTGGCAAGTATCTTTTTGGGTGTGGCAAAAATTTTTCACATGCATTAACTTTACGAGGCCAATCTCAGACTCTCACATGACCAAAGAAATTGTTTTTACTTCCACTTGCTTGTGACCACTCTTTTCCCTGAACCAACAAAATAGTTGTGCCAATTTCTGCACATTTAACAAACACATAAATATCCCCAGAAAACCAAATTTCAGATCAGTAAGGTCAATGACTGATCGATGATATTACCTGTCTTATATATAAAATGTATAAATTTATCATTAAAATGAAGTAATGCAATACTTAATTATGTTTTTAATTTTCATTGCAAAGTATTTGCACAATTGTCCTTCCACTTTGTCATATTTTATATGTTTTTTATTATTTTTATAAACCTTGAGCCCTCTACCATGGGAGATTTTGTATCCAAATTTAATGTTTATTTCAGAAAACTCACTCTATCCTCAAATTTCTTTTTGTTGGCAAATACATTCATCATGGATGCTACATTTTCTTGTAAATTGGACTCTTCTTCACTATCACTATCACCTGATAAGTGACCCTGTCCAGACTTAGTCTTTTTCTTCTTGTTGACCACATTATGCAATGCCCGTGCATGCACACAACTCACATGGTTATAATGCAGCTGCTGGTTTCTTGTTACTGCAATATCTCCCACTACTTTATTAAATTTCTGAAGTGAAGCTGGAGAAGCATACGGTTGTGTATTCTTTTGTCTGTTGGCAACCTCTGTTTCTTGTTCCTTTTCCTGGTAATACTGGGCCAAGCGAATAAGATGCTTAGGAGAAAGGAAGGCATAGGACTCGTCAGTTTGATGTATCTTCAGAAGGTCATCACGGAGACTTTTCCTTTCTGCCGTATGCTTTCTCTCATAGTATTTTTCTTTTCTGTTTAAAATATTTATGAAGTGTTAATTGTAATACATTTAATATTATATTGTATAAAGATAAGTAAAGTTTTAACAGTAAATAGCTTATATTGTATAAAGATAGGAAGAGTTTTAACCATAATTAGTACATTTCCCATTCCTTAATTAAGCTTGAACATATGATGCACAACAGTATGATCTAGTTGAGCCAATGACAAAAATATCCAATTTAAGTAGACAGTGTTGATGCAACATATCTGAGATAGTGAAAACAGACACACACAATACACAGAGAGTTACTCTATGTGAGGTACAATGGTTTCTAGTTGTGTTATTACCATCCAACGGTAATCTTGAATGAGGTACCGCAGGCCAGTTCTGACATTGCAAAATATTTTGCAACCCATGATTTCCTATAAGGTTTTTCACATTCCAAGCACTGCCATATTAGTTCAGTCCATTTAACCTTGAAGCAGGTCAAAGGTCAGATCTCACTGTGTGAAAAGATTTACAGCCCATGACTTGCTTTTAATTTTTTCAGATTCCAAGCACCAATAACAAAACAGATTAGCACCAATAATAAAACAGATAGATCAAATGTCACCCTGAAAATATTCACTGCCTTTTTTCTATCTGGAGATGAAAGGTCAGATTGGATCCCACAAAAAGGTTCACTGCCCATAATTTCAATTATGGAGTTTCATATTCCAAACTCCTAAAACAAAATGTGGATGATTGGGTGATGCACTCAGATTGAAGCAAACATGGCCACCTGACCTTGTGAAAGACTATAAGTTCTTTTTGTCATTTAAATTCCTCTGATAAAGTATTTAGTGAGATGTAAAATATTTTTGGTATGAAAGCCCTGTTTAACCTTGAAGATAGGGTCAGAGGTCAAATCTGACTCCATGAAAAGATCTGCTGTCCATGATTTTCTTTTAGTTATTTCAAAATTCCATACCCCTGGAACCAACTAGACAAAAGGTTTTTGTACCCAAAACAGAGTGTCCCTACAGTTTTCAATTTTATATGAAATGCTGAAGGACTTATGTGAATGGGTACATAAGGAGGGACCCAAGGTCAAATCTGACCACATCAGAAGACTCCCAGCCCATGATTACCTAAAAGTCTGTTTCACTTCCCAGAACTCTAGGACCAATAACAAGTGAGTTATAAGGACTTTTAAATTTGGCTATCATCGTTTCACCTTGAAGGAGGGGTCTAAGGTCAAATCTGACCACAGAAGACTCACAGCCCATGATTTTCTATAGGTTGGTCTCACATCCCAAACCTCTTGGACCAATAATAAGTGAGTTATAAGCACTTTAAAGTTTGGTCATCCTCGTTTGACCTTGAAGGAGGGGCCCAAGGTCAAATCTGACCACATTAGAAGACTCCCAGCCCATGATTACCTATAAGTCTGTTTCACTTCCCAAAACTCTAGGACTAATAACAAGTGAGTTATAAGGACTTTTAAATTAGGCTATCATCGTTTCACCTTGAAGGAGGGGTCTAAGGTCAAATCTGACCACAGAAGACTCACAGTCCATGATTTTCTATAGGTTGGTCTCACATCCCAAACCTCTAGGACCAATAATAAGTGAGTTATAAGCACTTTAAAGTTTGGTCATTCTCGTTTGACCTTGAAGGAGGGGCCCAAGGTCAAAACTGACCACATCAGAAGACTCTCAGCCCATGATTTCCTATAAGTTGGTTTCACATCCCAAATATCTAGGACCAGTAATAAGCATGTGATAAGCACTTTTAAGTTTGGCTATCCATGGTTGACTTTGAAGGAGGGGTCCAAGGTCAAATCTGACCCACATCAACAGATTTACAGCCCATGATTTCCCGTAGTTTGGTCTCACATCCCAAACCTCTAGGACCAATAATAAGTGAGTTATAAGCATTTTTAAGTTTGGCTATCCTTGTTTGACCGTGCAGGGGCTGGGGGGCCAAGGTCAAATCTGACAACATCAAAAGACTCCCAGCCCATGATTTCCTTTTGGTTGGTTTCACATCCCAAACCTCTAGGACCAATAATAAGTGAGTTATAAGTACTATTTTAGTATGTTTTTTATCAGCTGATAATTGCCCAACAATCAGTCAATTAAAGCCTGATTGATCTCAAAATCGACTGGCGCTGAGATTGTGATGTGAGGATATGCTTACCAAATTTGGTTGACCCACAGTCTGTACTTTCTTAGAAAATCTGGTGAGACAGAAGCACAAGAAAAAAAAATTGTTTTTGATCATGTGACCTTGATAAAAATGAAAGGTCAAATTTATGCCTGTCCAAAATTTTTTCCCATGCCTATAGAAGATAACTGCTAAATATCATTTGGATAGGCCTAATATCAAGGGAGATATTCATGGGAGATGATAATGCAGCAGCGGCAGCTGTCTGAAAACTGGGGGTGAAAACAATAAGCGTCCCCCCTTTCAAGGGATGCTTAATAAAAGGGGAGATGTAAGGCCTTCCAGGGAGATAAAAAACTTTTTGGTATGAAGAACCCATTTGATCTAAAAACAGAAAGAGTCATAGTCAATGATTTAGTGTAAGATTTTTCATGTTCAAGAACTCTGAGACCTATAACAAGGAGGATATAGGCCTTTTTAGAATAAAGACCTGGTTTGACCTTGAAGCAGGAGTCAAAGGCCGAATCAGACTCCACCTAAAATTTGTAGACCTTGAATTATTTTTACTTGTTTTAACATCCAAAAACCCTTGGACCAGTAATAAGTGAGGCATAGGCATATTGGATAAGTTAATCCTCTTTGACCATGAAGCAAGGTGCCAAAGGTCAGATGAGTCACATCATGTCTAGGTATTCTATAGTAATACTATTTTCAAGCTCTCTTACAGAAAATGGATGTGTACTTCCATAACTACAAATTAAAATATGCTAAAACATGGCTGAAAAAGGTCTCAGTGGGAGACATTTGCAGTCTCTGGATGATCTTCATTGAAGAGATTCAAGGTCAAATTTTTTCTGATGAATTGAGAAGATGTCTACCCTAGACACATGTAGATCTAATGCTAAGAACAGAAATCCTATGGTTTCACCATAAAATGCCTGGGTCCATAAGTCCAAGGTTCAATTCGATGGCTGATTGACTAATGATGGTTCAAGAATTTGGAACTACCTTATAAAAACATATCACTGGCTTCCATATTATCAGCCTTCAGGAGGCAACTAAGGGCACACCTGTTTCAGGATGTAAACACTCCAGAAATTAGCTAACCCCTTGTATATAATGCTAGTGTTACCAACTCATGTCTATCAATGGACTAGTGATTTATGGCCATGTTATTGCTGTTGTACCTTAGAATTCATGCTAACATGGAAATAAGTGCTGAAAAAGTTTGTATAGAATAATGATAATAATAATGACATATTCCTTGCTAAAATGTATGAGAAACAGGTGAAAGTGTGAAAAAATGGTAGAAACTCTATTGACATCACCATCAATAAAAAATGTTTTGGTCAATGTTCTGGCAATTAGAATATAGAATAAAAACAAGACAAATGCTGCAACCAATTAACATCACAAATAATGGAACCTTTGAAAATTCAAGATTTTTTTTGAATCCAGAATATGAATATGAAAAAAAATTAGTCAATTCTTCCTTTGGTCAGGCCATACCCATATAAAGATCTGTTAATTGCTATTAGAGTTATCACTAACACAAACAAATGAATGCACCCAAAAACATAACCTCCTAGTGAAGGTAATGAACATGCAAATAAATAAATACAATACCTTGTGAGGTGTGATATCTGAGACTCCAGTTTTTGATCCAGCAATGTATTGGTCACTTTAATCCTCATGATCCTTTGTTGGTGTCTGTGTTCTATCCTCTCTACCCGGCTCATAGGATATTTCACGAATGCAGGGTCTTCTATTTTCACCTTGATTTCATTCATCCTTGTAAATACTCTTAGTTTAATTTTCTGTATTTTTAAAACTTACGGATAGGTACACTAGTGTAGGTCTTACAGCTTTAATATTTCTTCTAATAGAGAATAAAAGGAATTTCAGATTTTGGGGTTTCCATATATTTTCCCCTTCATGTCATGTTTAAGTGAAAATACTCTCATCTTGATGTTTTCTATTGGAATTTTAAACGTTTAATGTACCTCAGTGTGATTTTAATTCCAAATCAAATTGAAAATCACAATTTAAGTATTACGTGTTATTTCAGATTTTAAAGTTTTTTATTTTCATGCATAACACCAACTACCTAGCAACAGAGGCTTCACAGATATTTATCAATGTCAAGGCAATTTTAAACAGCACTTCTGTAGCATAATAAAATGTGAAATTGTCCAGTATTGTGGATTTTCCACCAACTTCAGTCAGCCAGCTATAAAGGCCTTACAAATACCTAATTTCGTAAAAATAATACATTGCATTGAAAAGAAAAAAATAAAGCATACATTTTTTTGACAAATTATTTATATCTTGACAGTTTCATATTTTTAACATCAGAAATTTATCCCATCACATTTTTGTCATAGTTGAGAATGTCAATATAGATTTTTGTCAACTGAAGACTGAAATAAAGATTTTGTTCACTGATTTTAAAATCTAGCTGGAAATGTTTTCTCCACTTTAACACACATAGTTATACAGCAACAAAAATATTTGTACAACAGAGTAAGCACTTTAACATTCTCCTATTGTGACAATCACCCCTTTGAGACAAACATTTCTAAGCTGCTAAGAAATCAGTGAGATATTTTTGTCTGAAGCCTGTTAACAGAGACATCGGGGGCTCAACAGAAATCTCAGCAAAAGTAGCTTAGATATCAATAATTACAGTAAGGAGTAAAATTTACAATTTGTTACAAAGGTTTAATGACACTAGAAATTTCAAAATAACTCTGAATACACCAAAGGTAAAAACAAAAGAGACACAGCAGGCTAAACAAAATTGGCTTCATTTGGTTCTTATTATGGCTAATACCCCAGTTCCACATTTGTGACTTTGCCTCCTGACTGTCTCTAGTATGCCGTCTTGAGTGTTATCGTATTGTTGTGTAACTTGCTATTAATTTAAGACGGTATCGAGCATAATTGACTCAGAGGTGATTGTAAATGCTTGTTAGTAAGGCAGTAATGGCTTATTTCTATGGAAATGTGACTTACCTTAATGGTACTATGACTCATCTAGTGGATAATGCATTTGCCTAAGAACACAAAGGTTGTGAGTTCAAAGCCAGGTACAGGAAGATACATAGTGGCTCAGATGATCACTTAAAAAGGCAGTCCTCTGTCATTGGGTCCAATCCCCAGTGGCAGGTTAAAGAACCTCAAGGACGTTGATAAATGGTCATCCTTGAGCTTCTGTTTTTCAGTTAGGGGAATGTTGGTAATTTGAGAGCTTGGGCTGTCCTTGTGAAGTCAGATGGGTCAAATAGCACTTTTGGGTCCTGTAGTACATGGAGAAATTGCACTGAGTATAAATATACTTACAAAAATTAAAACAATTTCTGATGTTGCGATCTCCACAATGTTTCCACATAAACCTTATTTCAACTACCACCAGTTGTACTCTTATCCTTGTCTACTGTATAACGATATCTCCCTAAGTTTCAAGCACATGATGATCTTCACAAAATTGTTTGTGACCAAAATGTGACTTTTTTGTGTTGTGAAATTTCTCCCAATACTAAATTTTAAGTGTGTTGATCATACATAACATATAATGCACTTCTAATATTTAGAAGAACCTCTTATCACTTATGTGAAATACAACTTCAAGTGTCCCACTTACATCAAGTAATTACTTGTCTCTCACTCACTTGCCAAGTTTATCTGTATAAAATTGTAACAAATTAAACATATCTGTGATATGTAAGTGATCGACATTTATTACATTCATTTATTGCTTTATTTACAATAACACTTATCAAGTTTAGATTTGCTATCACACTTGAATAAGTTGTGTCTGGCCCATCAACCAATATATTCCACAACATAGAGACAGCTGTGTGCAGTTTAAAGTACATGATGCTTCTAATTGATAACTCTGTTAGGGGCTTGCCCCACTATTATGAATGGGTCAGGGGCACTCTCATGGAGGTTTCATGATTTTCTTTGCTTCTTTGTGGTCATTATGGAGCAAATTCATGGGATTCTTGTACGGGTGGACCATAACTACTCCCAACATCTTACTGAACAAAGATACAAAACACTGCCCCCCACAGGTAAGGAAACTGTCCATGAATGATCCAATATGGTTAAAGAAAGATGCAGAGTAGTCCTGAACATCATATATGTCCCAGAATATTCCTTAATGCATAGGAACAGCTCCAAAACCAGATAGAAATTTACATAAGTGCTCATAACTTGGTGTGGAAAGTTTTCTTCTTGAATGATTGCAGTTAGGAAGATGTTGTTAGACTTATATTTTTAGATGTTAGTTATTGTTTTGGCTGTAATGCAATAACAGTTTAACTGTTTATTCAGAAATCTTATAATAACCATGCCAATAGAACTGAGGTATATTTCATGTTCAATTTTGCTTGCACAGGTGTTATATTTTAGCCACTATAAAATTTCTTCATCTGGTTGAGCTCATCTAACCTGCCTTTTGAACAGTATATCCTTTTAAATCACAAATTCTGTTTTTTTTAAAGCCAACGATTAAAAGAGTCAATCTTTAGGTTCAGCCAGTGGCCTTACTGGTCAAAAAATAATCTTTCCATTCTCTCAACCTAAACACTAATAGCATCAAATAAGCAATCTCAACTTCCTAGTCATCCTCCTGATTGGAGGTTACTTAGTATTTTGGTTACAATCTGTTTTCCCTTTTGAGGGCATTTTTGCTAGTTTGGGGCTTTATGAATACTGCTATTATCATCTGGCTTGATTGCCAACACAATATGCATCTGTGTATAACAGGGCTGTTCTGCTGTCCTGAATGGGGTTCCGAAATGACAAACAAATGGAAAAATAAGACAGTATGGAGATACATGTGCAGAGCTCTTAGGCTACAGACAATCATATTTTTGTTGCCACAAGGAGTGAAATTAAAATCAGCATCAAAAATTGGGTCCAAGCAAACACTTCAAAACTCACTGAAAGGAATAGAATATGTGTTGGTTGTCAGAGGGGGAAAACATGCTTGTTGTGTAACTGAGATAGCAAAGATCACAATTTCTAAAAATATTTTATTTTCCAAAATATTGTCTTCTTGTATACAGCATGACTTTGCACAAAATATACATATACAGTGTCAAGTTTATATTCAGATCTGAAGACAAAAATGCAAAGCTTAACGAGCACTATACTTATGCAATAGTGTTCTTCATAGGAAACTACAATTTAAGGGTAATGTACAAAGTAAGAAATTTGCCAGTGCATGTAAAATTTAACAGTGTGGCTCCTTAAATGAGACAACAAATAACATTCACTGAAATTATGCAACAGATCTCGAAAATGACTCAAAATATTGAAAATTTACAAGCGTTATAGAAATATTCATCCAGTATTACATTTTCTTAATTATCCAGCCGAGGAGGTTATGTTTTGGGGTTCATTAATTTTTTGTCTATCTGTTTACAATTTCTCGAAAATTAATGCACACACATGTCAGGTGAAAGGAAGAAGTGATTAAATTTTGGGAAAGATCTACATCATGGATATGAAAAAAATCACAAACTTTCAATTAGGCCTATTTTTCAATGAGTTTGTTTTTGTTGTTATTGAGATTACTCCAAAATATTATGAATGGATCTTTCTGAAATTTTTGATGAGAGAAAGAATTCATCTAGAACATATTCTGTGTACTTGGCTTAATTGGTGGAGGTCTGTACTCTAGGAGTGTTTTCTAGCTAATTTTGCCTTTGTGTTCTTATTTTCTTAATAATTTTCTAAATTGAATATGTTGTGTCAATTGTAGGTGTTAATTTATGAGAGTAAAGTCTCCTGCTTCATGTCATTAGATACAGTTGCAGTTGTGTGTAATTTGTTTAAAACTAGTATAAATTGTAATGTGAAGTATAATTCTTATTGATTGAGAATATTGTTTGGCAATTTAAACATCATTTACCATGTACTGCTGCAGTGTCATTTATATGTATAATAGATCTACATTAGATCTACATATCGTCTACAAACCTGCACAAATTTGACTTTGGAGCTCTTTGTTCAAGGTCATCCACAGATCACAAATAAATATTACATCACACCCGATGCAATGATTCTTAGGATTTATTGTGGGGTTGAAACAAACATAAACAAAACAACAATCATACCAGGACAAGTGTGCATGTAATTAACATATTTTTATAACAAGCATTCTGACACATGCATTTATCTCCCGCCATATAAATTAGATGTACTAAAGATAGTGGAATATAAACTTTCTTGTGAGATGGAGGCACATGTAGAAGTGACAACAAGTTTAATGTTTGATTGCAACACTTTTAAAGACAAAAGGCATTTACTCACTTTTGTAGCTATTACTCTGCCATCCAAAGAGCTACAGTTCTGCAACTTTATTATGCAGTAGATCAACCCAAAGTAGGTAAGGACGTATTTAGAAGAAATTGCCTATCTGTAACACTTTTAGAGATAAAAGATATTTACTTATTTTAGTGGCTATTACTCTGCCATCCAAAGAGCTACAGTTCTACAACTTCACTATGTGGTAGATCACCCAAAAGTAGGTGAATGACTTATTTAGAAGAAATTGCCTACCTGTAATACTTTTAGAGATAAAAGACATTTACTCATTTTAGTAGCTATTACCCAGCTATCCAAAGAGCTCAGTTCTCCAACTTCACTATGTGGTAGATCACCCAAAAGTATGTGAATGACTTATTTAGAAGAAATTGCCTACCTGTAATACTTTTAGAGATAAAAGACATTTACTCATTTTAGTAGCTATTACTCAGCTATCCAAAGAGCTACAGTTCTGCAACTTTACTATGTGGTAGATCACCCAAAAGTAGGTGAATGACTTATTTAGAAGAAATTGCCTACCTGTAATACTTTTAGAGATAAAAGACATTTACTCATTTTAGTAGCTATTACTCAGCTATCCAAAGAGCTACAGTTCTGCAACTTCACTATGTGGTAGATCACCCAAAAGTACGTGAATGACTAATTTAGAAGAAATTGCCTACCTGTAATACTTTTACAGATAAAAGACATTTACTCATTTTAGTAGCTATTATTCAGCTATCCAAAGAGCTACAGTTCTGCAACTTCACTATGTGGTAGATCACCCAAAAGTAGGTGAATGACTTATTTAGAAGAAATTGCCTATCTGTAATACTTTTAGAGATAAAAGACATTTACTCATTTTAGTAGCTATTACTCAGCTATCCAAAGAGATACAGTTCTGTAACTTAACTATGTGGTAGATCACCCAAAAGTAGGTGAATGACTTATTTAGAAGAAATTGCCTACCTGTAATACTTTTAGAGATAAAAGACATTTACTCATTTTAGTAGCTATTACTCAGCTATCCAAAGAGATACAGTTCTGTAACTTAACTATGTGGTAGATCACCCAAAAGTAGGTGAATGACTTATTTAGAAGAAATTGCCTACCTGTAATACTTTTACAGATAAAAGACATTTACTCATTTTAGTAGCTATTATTCAGCTATCCAAAGAGCTACAGTTCTGCAACTTCACTATGTGGTAGATCACCCAAAAGTAGGTGAACGACTTATTTAGAAGAAATTGCCTACCTGTAATACTTTTAGAGATAAAAGACATTTACTCATTTTAGTAGCTATTACTCAGCTATCCAAAGAGATACAGTTCTGTAACTTAACTATGTGGTAGATCACCCAAAAGTACGTGAATGACTTATTTAGAAGAAATTGCCTACCTGTAATACTTTTAGAGATAAAAGACATTTACTCATTTTAGTAGCTATTACTCAGCTATCCAAAGAGATACAGTTCTGTAACTTAACTATGTGGTAGATCACCCAAAAGTAGGTGAATGACTTATTTAGAAGAAATTGCCTACCTGTAATACTTTTAGAGATAAAAGACATTTACTCATTTTAGTAGCTATTACTCAGTTATCCAAAGAGCTACAGTTCTGCAACTTCACTATGTGGTAGATCACCCAAAAGTAGGTGAATGACTTATTTAGAAGAAATTGCCTACCTGTAATACTTTTAGAGATAAAAGACATTTACTCATTTTAGTAGCTATTACTCAGCTATCCAAAGAGCTACAGTTCTGCAACTTCTCTATGTGGTAGACAAAGGTCAAAGTTGGGGTTTTACGTCCCGTTCAACAGCCAGGGTCATATTGGGACAGGTCCTCAGAATTGCCACTTGTGGGACTCGAACCCACAGAGGTGACAGCCTATGATTAGATGCCAAACTTGCTAACCACTAGGCCACTGAGGACCTCTCTATGTGGTAGATGACCCAAAAGTAGGTGAATGAGTTATTTAGAAGAAATTGTGTATCTGTAAAACTTTTAGAGGTAAAAGACATTTACTCATTTTAGTAGCTATTACTCACCTATCCAAAGAGCTACAGTTCTGCAACTTCACTATGTGGTAGATCACACAAAAGTAGGTGAATGACTTATTTAGAAGAAATTGCCTATGTGTAATATTTTTAGAGATAAAAGACATTTACTCATTTTGGTAGCTATTACTCAGCTATCCAAAGAGCTACAGTTGTGCAACTTCACTATGTGGTATTTCCATCATAACTTTGCTACAAATAAGAAAATAGCTATTGCTCACTTATGACATGCAATGGAACCCGAAACGATATGCCATGTTATAGTTAAGGAAAAAGTAGCTGAACAAATTATTTTAGGAAAATCCTGTAACTGCAGTAGTTTTTCAGTTACAATGGATTTACTCAACAGTCACAATTTCAAAGTAGCTATTACTCAGCTGTCCAGTGTGCAACAGGTTTGCTGCTTTACTATCTGATAGCTCATCAAAAACTAGATGAATAACATATTTGAAAATATTTCCCTAACTTGAATACTTTTGAAGATATTTGAAATTTACTCATGTTGTTATTTTGCTACAAATAAGAAAATAGCTATTACTCACTTATGGCATGCAACAGAACCCCGAACTATATGCCATCTTATAGTTAAGGAAAAAGTAGCTGAATAACATGTTTTAGGAAAACACTCTAACTGCAATAGTTTTGGAGTTACAATGGATTTACTCAACAGTCACAATTTCAAAGTAGCTATTACTCAGCTATCCAATGTGCAACAGGTCTGAAACTTTACTATGTGATAGCTTATCAAAAACTAGATGAATAACATATTTGAAAAGAATTCCCTAATTTTAATACTTTTGAAGATATTTGAAATTTACTCATGTCGTTATTTTGCTTCAAATAAGGAAATAGCTATTACTCACTTATGGCATGCAATAGAATCCCAAACTGTATGCCATCTTATAGTTAAGGACAAAGTAGCTGAATAACATATTTTAGGAAAATACTCTAACTGCAATAGTTTTGGAGTTACAATGGATTTACTCAACAGTCACAATTTCAAAGTAGCTATTACTCAGCTATCCAATGTGCAACAGGTCTGAAACTTTACTATGTGATAGCTTACCAAAAACTAGATGAATAACATATTTCAAAAGAATCCCCTAATTTTAATACTTTTGAAGATCTTTGAAATTTACTCATGTCGTTATTTTGCTTCAAATAAGGAAATAGCTATTACTCACTTATGGCACGCAATAGAATCTCAAACTGTATGCCATCTTATAGTTAAGGACAAAGTAGCTGAATAACTTATTTTAGGAAAATACTCTAACTGCAATAGTTTTGGGGTTACAATGGATTTACTCAACTGTAGAATTTCAAAGTAGCTATTACTCAGCTATCCAATGTGCAACAGATCTGAAACTTTACTATGTGATAGCTTATCAAAAAGTAGATGAATAACATATTTGAAAAGAATTCCCTAACTTTAATACTTTTGAAGATATTTGACATTTACTTATGTCATTATTTTGCTACAAATAAGAAAATAGCTATTACTCACTTATCGCATGCAATAGAACCCCAAACTATATACCATCTTATAGTTAAGGACAAAGTAGCTGAACAACATATTTTAGGAAAATACTCTAACTGCACTAGTTTTGGAGTTACAATGGATTTACTCAACTGTAGAATTTCAAAGTAGCTATTACTCAGCTATCCAATGTGCAACAGATCTGAAACTTTACTATGTGATAGCTTATCAAAAAGTATATGAACAACATATTTGAAAAGAATTCCCTAACTTTAATACTTTTGAAGATATTTGACATTTACTTATGTCATTATTTTGCTACAAATAAGAAAATAGCTATTACTCACTTATGGCATGCAATGGGACCCCAAACTATGTACCATCTTATAGCTAAGGACAAAGTAGCTGAACAACATATTTGAAGAAAAAGTTGTAACTGCAATAGTTTTTGAGTTATGAGCCCTTTACTCCAAGTAGCTAAGATTGCTATTACTCGCTTATCTTTAAGCCTAAGTCCATAAAACCAAAAAATTTTTCGAGGGCGTAAAAATTCATTGGGACAATTAATTTACAAAAAATCTGTAGCTGTAGTAGTTTTGGAGAAATCTGCGTGACTAACTAACGCACACACGCACGCACGCACACACAGGCATCATTTCATAATCTCCCTCCCGGGCTAAAGCCCGGCGGGAGATAACAAGCAATCAGTAACCGTGAATGGGCTCTGTGTCAGCTAGTGTTGGGAATCGCCTCCAATTTTCATGGTCGATTATTCGCCCATTTGTCCGAGCGATGATCGACCCATAATCGATTATTTTACTCCATTATTGTTTATTATTTAAGAAACACTTTCTGGGATAAAGTATTGGTCAATCCGGTAAGAATAACGGTGTTCCGACATTTGGAATCTACCGAAAGCACCCACTTCCTGTAAATATGGCGGTAGACATAAACAAACTTCAAATTCAAGACAAAACTGCCAGTTTATTAAGTAAAAATACCTAAAACATTTTTAAAATACGTGGATATTGATATAAATCAGGAAAGGTAAGATATAAGCTTTATAATCGATCATTAGAAAACGTCAGTGACCGACCGCGATTCTACACTGTCACCGACGATTAATCGAGCACACATCTAATCGTCCACCCACTAGTGTCAGCTGACTTTATGTTTTGAGTTTCAGAGTACAAGTGAAAGTAGAAAAGGACACAAAAGTTGTATGCTGCAAATGGTATTCAGACGTTCATGCATTCAGCAACCAGTCTGAAACATTACCATGTTCACAAAAATGTAAATGAACAACACCTTTGACAGAAATTATGTACCTGCAATACTTTAAAAGATTGAAGCCATTTATTCATAATGGTAACTGCTGAAAAGTGAAAAAGTAGCTATAACTCATTCAAACACTGAGCAACAACTTTGAAACTTAACTATGTTAGAGTTCACAAAAAAGTAGATGAGAAAACCTTTACAAGAAATTGCATGGCTGCAACACTTTTGAGGATATCAGCCATTTAGTCATTATGCTAACTGCTGAAAAATGAGAAAATTGCAAATTTAATAAGCAAATTAAATTTTTATAAGTTAATACCCTATCCAATGGACAATTGCTAATCCGGTTGGCGCAGACCGGCCCGCCAAACGCCAGAAAAAGACATCCTGTGTCTCCACCAGCCGGCTGGTCCCAGTACTGTGCACTTGCAAGGTGGCGCATCATACTTCCTTCCTGTCTAGACAGAGTGACGTCATAGCATCTTTTTTGTTGTCTAAACCTA
This sequence comes from Sabellastarte sp. h YS-2021, assembly GCA_964017235.1. NCBI lineage: Eukaryota > Metazoa > Annelida > Polychaeta > Sabellida > Sabellidae > Sabellastarte > Sabellastarte sp. h YS-2021. Next base: position 78,076,330 of record OZ024934.1, on the reverse strand, counting down.
TTAGACCCCTAGTAAGCTGATAGCGGGGTCGGTGGGATTATATTTATTGCGTTAATACTTCCTATCCAATGGACAATTGCTGAATAACTACCGCTTGGTCGGCGGGTAAGTTACTAGGGCCTTATGTGAACTCACAAGTAATAGCAAATTTTAGCCTATGGTCTTGGCTGACTTGGCCTGGGTTGACCTTAAGGTCAGGAAACCCTGTAAGGCCATGGTCGGTTGCCAAGCATGTATCTCCCTTCTACACTTGCCCGACCCCAGTGCCAAGAGGAAATCTGTCTTGAAGGTCAAATGCTTCAAGGAGGCCTCTTTAATTGGTTCAAAATGAACCTTGTCAGCTGGTGCAAAAACCAGGGAGAGGTTCCAGGAGGGGATTCCCCTCCGGCCTTTGGGTCTGTCTCAGTGGAAACTATCCAGGAGACGAGTGAGATTTCATCCTTACTGATATTGATGGGTGAATTTCCCAGTCTATCAGCAATGGCTGACCTGTAACCATCAGTGGTGCTGGGCTGCAACTTCCTGTCCTGAAACAGGTACATAAGGAAGTCAGCAACTGACTTAACAGGGGGTGCCCCGAAGTTCACCTGATAAATGATACATCACTTTGTAAAAATGGCCCACTTGCCTCATAGACTGATCTGATTGATCCCGCTTGAGGAGCCTCAATTCTTGCTGCCACTTCCTCAGACAAGCCCTGCTCCTCAATTGCTGAGGCTCTAGGAGCCATGCATGGAGATTCAGATTTCTGTAAGGGATCTGATTAAATGACTGTCAACAGGTTGGTCAGATTGGGCAGGCTCAGTGGGATTTGGCTGGACATGGCCACTAGATCCCAAAACCAAGGTATGTTGGGCCACCCCAGGGCAATCAGGATGATTCTCTTGCATGGGGAGTCTTGCAACTTCTCCACCACTTTTTCCAATATGGCTGATGGTGGGAAGGTGTATGCTTCCAGATCCTACCATGGCAGACTGAGCGCATCTACTGCTGTGGCCAGGGGATCCGGTACCGGTGACACAAACAGAGACAACTTGTTGTTGAACCTTGTGGCAAATAAGTCTATTTTGGGCCGGTGCCACCTGCTGCATATCGAGTGGAAGACCTCTGGAAGGAGAGACCACTCTGTTTAGATGGTCTGGCCTAGCCTGGATAGCTTGTCTGCTACCACGTTCTGCCGGCCTGGAATGTGTCGGGCTTTAGAGTCACTTGTTTCCTGGTACACCAGGTCAAGATTCTCCATAGTAGGGCACAAAGTGGGCCCGACCTTCCTTGTTTATGTATGACACTACTGTGTTGTCGGTTGCTACAAGTACTATCTTGTTTGAGCAAAGGTCTTGGAACTCTTTAAAGCCAGAAAGACTGCTTTTAGTTCAGGGACCAGGGGATTGGGATCACCTTTTCTACTGGTTCTGGTACCCTCCAGTTGTTTTTGAGATGCCACTGAATGGGTCTCATATGAAGTCAGCCTAGATGAACATACTTTCTGTAGCTGTTAGTAAACCAAGCAAGGACATGAATTCCCGGACCGGGCAAGCCGGTCGGGATAGCAGTTTCAGCATTTTCTCTTGAAGGTTCTGCCACCAGTCCGGAGTCAGTCGGACCCGACCAGACCTGAGGTAAAACTGGTAGCCTACAAAATCGAAGTTTTGTCTGGGCTCCAGCTCTGATTTCTGTAAGTTCACCAACCAACCCAGTTGCTGACACATTTTTACTAGTTCCACTGTATGTTGGAGACAAACCTGGTGGGATCTGGCTCTCACCAACCAGTCGTCTAGGTACTGGTGGATTCTTCACTCCTTGTGTATGGCCATCAGTTTAACCTCCTTTGGTATCCCAGTGAACTCCATGGGTGCTGTGGACAAACCGAATGGCAGGGCCTTGAACTGGTATGCCCGACCTTGGATGTAAAATCTGGTATTTCCTGGATTGTTCCTGTATAGGTATATGGAAGTAGGCGTCCTTGAAATCTATTGAGGTAACCCACTTCCCTTGTTGGAGGGAGGTCCTGATGGTCTCCGAAAGGTTTGGTTTGCTCAGATCTAGAATAGGTCTCAAACAGCTGTGTGGTTTTGGAACCAAGAAAGGCGAGTCGAGGAAGCCAAGAGATTTTGAACTGGCTTGACTGCATCTTTGTCCATAGGCTGATGTAATGCCTACTAACCAATATAGGTTCCTGTGAGAATATACATAGCAGTTGATGAGTTTTGGTGACCTTATCAAGTTTGGTCTTGACTAGAAAGGCAGTGTAGCCCTCCCTCAACATTTATACTACCTAGGGTACAGCCCCCAAGGCTTCCAAAGTTCCTAAAACGGATTTAGCCTGGATCCTACAGGCAGAATGTGCGTCACATTTGGGACATTTGGTAGTCTGACAAACAACCAAATGTCCCTCCGGACACTGGTCCGGTCTGGTGACAATGATCCAAGTTGTTGTGGTCTTTTGCCCCAGGCCAGCTGCCTGCAAGGTGCAGCATATACACAGTTTACAAAGATGGCTGACCCCTGGCCGGACGTGATGAAAACTTGTTTGACTGTAGACCACCTTTTCTCTTGCTGCTGAAATGACCTATTGGTTTTTCCTGTGTCTAACCGATTGATTGAAAGGTTGAAATCTATTATCTTTCCAGTCAAAACCAGCACCGATAACAGGCTGGTGAGAGGTGTGATAAGGGAAGGTTGCCTGGTAGTAGCTTGGGACATTGAAATATCAAGACCAACTGACTGGTCTAAGAATTCTCTGTAACCAAAATTACCTTAGGCAACTCTGTCCGGTACCAGGTCTCTGTAACCGGTAATTCACTGTAACCAGTAATTCTCTGTAACTGGCAAAACTGGTAGGCTGGAGTCACCAATGAATTTAGACAGCTACTGGTCCATAATAAGCTAGCTTTCCGAGTTTCTAAATAAGGACTGTGTAGACCAGCATCTGGTCAGTACACTCTGTAACCAGTCAGTCGAATTCTTGTAAATGCTTCCACATCTACCTGCCCCAGAATCAACACAGAGTTGAATGGACTAGGTGGGTAGACTCTGTAACCGGTTTTGGTGAAGCAAGGCTGTATAGCCAGTATCTTGTTGGTAGGCTCTGTAACCAGTGGTTGAAGTGATCACTCTGTAACCGGTTGTGGTGAAAATAAGGCTGTATAGCCGGTAAACTGGTCTGGTGATTTGAAGATTCTGTAACCAGCTGAAGCCATATTTGTAGATACTTGCTGTCTACCTGCCCCAGAATCAACACAGAGTTGAATGGACTGGGTCGGATGACTCTGTAACCAGTTTGGGTCGGGTAAGCTGCACAAAGGCTATGTAGCCGGTACCTGGTCGGTGCACTCTGTAAGCAGTTGTGGAAGCAACTGTACAAGGCTGTGTAGCTGGTACCCGGTCGGTACACTCTGTAACCAGTTGCTGAAGCAAGTTTACAACTATCTTTTGTGTTGAATTTGTGTTGAATTTTCTGTGCGTTTCCTCCATTAATTAAAGTATTTCTTTTAAACGCACGTCTTATTTGTAGATTTGACAGTTGCTGGGAAAGCCCCTGCGAGCTATTTTTAGAAGCAATTGTTGGTCGGCGTGTCACGTGACCAGCTTGCTGGTCGGAAGGACACGCGATTGGCTGATTGGAGGTGACGTCAGTGGTCGCGTTCTTTGTGATACTCAACAGGCAACTTAACAGTATTTTTACCGTCCACAAAAATCCCACTACCGACAACATAGTTGGCTGTGTGGTTGGCCAGAGCTGGCTGGTAGACTGATGCTTTACAGCAGAGAAGTCGGTACCAGTGCACTCTGAAGAAGGAAAAAACCTGGTCGGTCTGTAATTCTATTATGCTAGTCCACAAACCCCACTACCGACAACAAGACCGGGTCTGCAAGACTGGGACTGGAATCACAGTAGACATGAGTTCTGAAGAACGCACTTCCGACCTTCCTGGTCGGTGAATCACGTGATCAGCTTCGTGTAGATGACGTCAGAGGTCGCGTTCTTTTGAGCTGGCCGGTCAGCTGATGCTTTAAAAGCAGAGAAACCTGGACCAGTGCGCTCTGTAGATGTGTAGATGAAATTCTTTATTCCTTTCGTGATAAAACCAGTGAACTGGCCATCCACAACCCCCACTACCGACAACAAAGCCGGGTCTGCAACGGAGGGACTAATATCACCTTCTATTGAGAGGTAGGCTGAACTGGAGCTTGCCAGTCGACTAATGCTTTACAAGCAAAGACGTCTGGACCAGTGCGCTCTGAAGATTAAAATTCTGAAGAATCCATCTCTTGCTTCTGTTGAAAACACCAAATACTCGAGCTAGGCTGGTGTGGCTGATGCTTTACAGCAGAGAAGCCTGTACCAGTGCGCTCTGAAGAAATCTGAAGAATTCATCTCATGCTTCTGATGAAAAAACACTAAATACTCGAGCTGGCTGGTGTGACTGATGCTATACAGCAGAGAAGTCGGTACCAGTGCGCTCTGAAGAATGCACCTCTTTATATGGGAATTCCTTCTATTTGCAGTGTTCAAAACTACGTAGACTGAAGTTGTCCGTGATTTCTATTTGTACTACTAGAAAAGACGTTTCTATGGTGATTGTAACCGGAAGGTTACAGAAGGCACATTCAAACAAAAGACACGGATAAAAATACCTTGTAAGTAGTATCTCCATTATTTTCTTAATATTGTTGATCTGCCCCTAACAACACAATGGTTGAATGGGAGGAAACTAGAAAAAAGGCTGCCTTATATTTCTCGTCGATTACTGCCCTATCATCAACACCAAATTGAGTCAGTTACGGAGCGTTTCCAGCAGATTTCTAAATGTATATCCGTGCTTGATATGTAGATAACACTTTCACACCAAATAATTAGGTTGAAAATCCGTCATAAAGCACACTTTTTCCTTTAAGAACTCTGGAGATGTTGAAAAACATGTCTGCACAGTACATGCGCCAAACGAAAAAGATGCTATGACGTCACTCTGTCTAGACAGGAAGGAAGTACGATGCGCCACCTTGCGAGTGCACAGTACTGGGACCGGCCGGCCGGTGGAGACACAGGACGTCTTTTTCTGGCGTTTGGCGGGCCGGTCTGCGCCGACCGGATTAGCAATTGTCCATTGGATAGGAAGTATTAACGCAATAAAATGGTTGTTATTCACTCAGGTACTGCGATAGCCATTCCAAACAATGACCAACTCTTAACTAAAGAGAAAGTATCTGGAAAATCAATTTCATGAAAATGCTAAAATCTATTACTTTTCAAGATATATGCAATTTACTTAATATAACATCATAAAAGTAGCCATTACTCACTTATATATTGAGTAACAAGTTTAAAACTTCATATGCTATAGTTAACAGTTTCAAAAGAAATTGCACAGCTGCAATACTTTTGAAGACACAAGCCATTACTCATAATGTAACTGCTGAAACATGTGAAAGCAGACATAACTCACTCAGCTATGGAGATAGACTTACAAACTACAGACCATGTTTTAGCTATGGAAACAGTACCTGAGCAATATATGTCAACAAAATGTTTTGTATGCAACATTTTTCAAGCTATAAGTGATTTCATTATGGTCGGTACTGAAAAATTAGACAGTAGCTATTACTCACTTAGCTATTGGGATAAGCTCCCAAGTTACCATGTTGTAACTAGGCAAAAAGTAGCTGAGCAACATATTTTAACAAAATGCTCTAAATGCAATACTTTTCAAGTTACAAGTGATTCACTCAACAGTGAGAATCTCAAAATATCTATTGCTAAGCTATGCTATGAGGTACAGGTCTGCAATTTTACTATGTTTTAGCTGACTCAAAAGTAGGTAAATAACATGTATTAACAAAATACCCTAAATGCAATAGTTTTCAAGTTACAATCGATTTACTCAACAGTGAGTACCTGAAAGTAGCCTTTGCTCAGCTATGCAATGAGCTACAGGTCTACCATTTTACTGTTATACCTGACTCAAATGTAGGTGAATAACAAATATTTAACACAAATCTATAAATGCAAAACTTTATGTCTGCTTCATTATGGAAGGTACTGAAAAGTCAGAATGTAGCTATTACTCACTTAGCTGTTGAGATAGGCTCCCAAGCTAGCCACCATGTTGTGGCTATGCAAAAAGTAGCTGAGCAACATATTTTAACTAACTGCTTTAAATGCAATACTTTGCAAGTTATAAGTGATTTAGTGCATGATTTCATGAAATTTAATGCATTAAAACTTATTTTATAAATTCAAAAAAAAAAAAAAAAAAAATTAGAGTAAGAAATCTAAAATTCGCCAGGCATCTAAAATTTGCCACCTCTAAAACCTTAGTTAATTTTATGAAGAAAATGATGTTTTGTCTGAAAATTGGCATGTTTCAGTTCAAAAAGCCTTAACTTACTGTACATTCAACAAATCTCACCTAATTCATTTATTTTATTAGTATTTCCACATGTGGCGAATTTCAGATATGTGGCGAATTTTAGATTTCTTACTCTAAGAAAGATCCAAGACTGATACTCACACAAGGGAATCTGCTTGGCACTGAATACATATATGCAAGATCACAAACAAATCCCTTCAGTAGTCAATGAGGAACTTATGATAAAGTGTTGAAATTTTCACACTTTGGGTGGGGGTACCTCACTTGTAATGGATCTGTGGAAGAGACAAACACACAGATCTGCATGCCTTGAACATGTTTCCATTCTCAATAGATTAGGTATCTTTTAAAAGAAACAGAATGTCAGTGGGCCTTGAACTTTTGGAGGAGAAGTTGTTCATGCAGATGCCAACACATACACCGCAGAGTGATGCCATAATGTCAGCTGACATAAAAAGCAATGGATCAAGCTATTATATCAAAGGAAAGATTATTAACCATATGATCAATATGCATAGAAGATATTAAGGCAATGGACAACGTGGCCTAACTACAGACTAGACATAAATTTAAACAAGAGGAGAGTGCCCGTGAACGGGCACTGTGTCAGCTGACTGAGTGTTTTTGATTTGTGAAGGTAATAATGAGAGGAAAGCATAATTATCAAGGAAAGTGCTGTACAGAAGTAGAGTAAATGGTAATTGAACAGCATGTTCAAAAGAAATTCTGAACCTGACAGAAAAGTTTTGCCCTGCAAATGGTATTATGAAGGAATGTAACAAGGTAACTGTTTAAGTGTAAAGAGTAGGTTAAAACATATTTAAAGAAATACTGCAAATGCAGTATCCTCGTACGACCTTGAAAAAGGGGTCCATGGTCAAATCCAACCACACAAAAACGTTCCCAGCCCATGATTTCCTATAGGTTGGTTTACCATCCCAAACCTCTAGGACCAATAATAAGCGAGTTATAAGCACTTTTAAGTTTGGCTGTCCTTATTTGACCTTGAAGGAGGGGTCCAAAGGTCAAATCTGACCACACCAAAAGATTCCCAGCCCATGATTTCCTATAGGATGGTTTACCATCCCAAACCTCTAGAACCAATGATAAGCGATTTATAGGCACTTTTAAGTTTGGCTATCTTTGTTTGACCTTGAAGGAGGGGTCCAAGGTCAAATCTGACCACACCAAATGATTCCCAGCCCATGATTTCCTGTAGGTTGGTTTACCATCCCAAACCTGTAGGACCAATAACAAGCGAGTTATAAGCAATTTTAAGTTTGGCTATCCTCAACTGACCTTGAAGGAGGGGTCAATCGGACCACACCAAAATAATCCCAGCCCATGATTTCCTATATGTTGTTTTACCATCCCAAACCTCTAAGACCAATAATAAGCGAGTTATAAGCACTTTTAAGTTTGGCTATCCTCGTTTGACCTTGAAGAAGAGGTCCAAGGTGAAATCGGACCACATCAACAGATTCCCAGCCCATGATTTCCTATATGTCTGTTTACCATCCCAAACCTCTAGGACCAATAATAAGTGAGTTATAAGCACTTTTAAGTTTGGCTATCCTCATTTGACCTTGAAGGAGGGGTCAAAGGTCAAATCTGACCACACCAAAAGATTCCCAGCCCATGATTTCCTATAGGATGGTTTACCATCCCAAACCTTTAGGACCAATAATAAGGGAGATATAAACACTTTCATGACTGACAAAGAAGCACCTGTGGCGGCCATCTTGTTTTTCAAAATGAGGGCAAAAATATTCCCAGTCAAGATTTTATAAATTAGGAACATATCCTGCAAATTTGAGATCTCTACCTATAATACCCTTTCCTCTAGAGGGCCAACAAAAGTCCTTGCTTAAAGTCGAATAAACGTCCCTGGCGGCCATCTTGTTTTTCAAAAATATTCCCAGGCAACATTTTATGGTTATTAATATATTCTGCAAACTTGAGAAGGCTAGCTATAATATTTTTTTCATTAGAGCGGTAATGGTGAAATCTCTCTACACACTGCGGCTATCCAGTGGATACAATGATTTACTCAATAGTGAGAACCTGAAAGTAGCTATTGCTCAGCTATAGCATGACATAGAGGTCTGCAATTTCACTATGATATAACTGACCAAAAATTATGTGAATAACATATTTAAACAAAATACTCTAAATGTAATAGTTTTCAAGTTACAACTGATTTTAACAAAATACTCCAAATGCAATATTTTTCAAGTTACAATTGATTTACTCAACAGTCAGTACCTGAAAATAGCTATTGCTCAGTTGTGCCATGAGCTACAGGTCTGTAATTTCACTATGTTATAGCTGACCCAAAAGTAGCTGAATAACATATTTACACAAATTTCTGTAAATGCAATAGTTTTCAAGTTATAAATGATTTACTCAACAGTGATAACCTCAAAGTAGCTATTACTCAGCTATGCCATGAGCTACAGGTCTGAAATTTTACTATGTTATAGCTGACCCCAAAATAGGTGAATAACATATTGAAACAAAATACTGTAAGTGCAATAGTTTTCAAGTTATAAGTGATTTACTCAACAGTGATAACCTAAAAGTAGCTATTACTCAGCTATGCCATGAGCTTCAGGTCTGAAATTTTACTATGTTATAGTTGACCCCAAAATAGGTGAATAACATATTGAAACAAAATACTCCAAATGCAATAGTTTTCAAGTTATAAGTGATTTACTCAACAGTGATAACCTAAAAGTAGCTATTACTCAGCTATGCCATGAGCTATATGTCTGTAATTTCACTATGTTATAGCTGACAAAAAAGTAGGTGAACAACATATTTTAACAAAATACTCCAAATGCAATATTTTTCAAGTTACAACTGATTTACTCAACATACAGTACCTGAAAATAGCTATTGCTCAGTTGTGCCATGAGCTACAGGTCTGTAATTTCACTATGTTATAGCTGACCCAAAAGTAGCTGAATAACGTATCTACACAAATTTCTGTAAATGCAATTGTTTTCAAGTTATAAGTGATTTACTCAACAGTGATAACCTCAAAGTAGCTATTACTCAGCTATGCCATGAGCTACAGGTCTGAAATTTTACTATGTTATAGCTGACCCCAAAATAGGTGAATAACTTATTGAAACAAAATACTCTAAATGCAATAGTTTTCAAGTTATAAGTGATTTACTCAACAGTGATAACCTCAAAGTAGCTATTACTCAGCTATGCCATGAGCTACATGTCTGAAATTTTACTATGTTATAGCTGACCCAAAAGTAGGTGAACAACATATTTAAGCAAAATACTGTAAATGCAATAGTTTTCAAGTTACAACTGATTTACTCAGTAGTGAGAACCTGTAAATAGCTATTACTCAGCTATGCCATGAGCTCTAGGTCTGTAATTTCACTATGTTATAGCTGACCCAAAAGTAGGTGAACAACATATTTTAACAAAATACTCCAAATGCAATATTTTTCAAGTTACAACTGATTTACTCAACATACAGTACCTGAAAATAGCTATTGCTCAGTTGTGCCATGAGCTACAGGTCTGTAATTTCACTATGTTATAGCTGACCCAAAAGTAGCTGAATAACATATTTACACAAATTTCTGTAAATGCAATAGTTTTCAAGTTATAAGTGATTTACTCAACAGTGATAACCTCAAAGTAGCTATTACTCAGCTATGCCATGAGCTACAGATCTGAAATTTTACTATGTTATAGCTGACCCCAAAATAGGTGAATAACATATTGAAACAAAACTAGAGGATCGCTCGCAAAAAAAAAGATAATGTTTTTGCATAGCAAAAACAAAGCGTCCCGAAAAGGCTATAAAGGTGAGTGCTAAAGTATTAAGAAAATGCTTCGTTTCTAGCCTTATACTGTTGTGGCAACCAAAGTCAGCGCAGTCTGCTCTATCTAGCACGGTTTTCAAGATATAAGCATTTTTGTGTTTTGCAAAAAATAAAAAAATTGAAAATGTCCGCTATATTTGGCGAGACAAAAATATTTTGAAAATTGGCATGGCTACTCTGCAGAGATACCCAGCAGGTCAAAAATTTTGTTGAGTTCGCTCCATATAGCACGGTTTTCAAGATATAAGCATTTTTGTGTTTTGCAAAAACTTTGAAAATTCAAAATGGCCACCATTTTTGGGGAGACAAAAATTTTTGTCAAGACCACTGCCGCGGTGTGTATCTCCCGCCGAGCATTAAAGCAGAAGAAATAGCTTTTCCGAGATATTCACAATTTTTCATTTTCGTGTGTGAAAGCTCTTCCAAAAGTAGGTGAATGAGTTATTTGAGAAAAATTGGCTATCTGCAATACTATTAAGAGATAATTCACATTTACTCATTTTGAGTAGGTGAATAAATAGCTATGGGTCTGAAACTTCACAGAGTGAAAGCTCTCCCGAAAGTAGGTGAATGAGTTATTTGAGAAAAATTGGCTATCTGCAATACTTTTAGAGATAATTCACATTTACTCATTTTGAGTAGGTGAGTAATTAGCTATGGGTCTGAAACTTCACCAAGTGAAAGCTCTCCCAAAAGTAGGTGAATGAGTTATTTGAGAAAAATTGGCTATCTGCAATACTTTTAGAGATAATTCGCATTTACTCATTTTGAGTAGGTGAGTAATTAGCTATGGGTCTGAAACTTCACCAAGTGAAAGCTCTCCCAAAAGTAGGTGAATGAGTTATTTGAGAAAAATTGGCCATCTGCAATACTTTTAGAGATAATTCGCATTTACTCATTTTGAGTAGGTGAGTAATTAGCTATGGGTCTGAAACTTCACCAAGTGAAAGCTCTCCCAAAAGTAGGTGAATGATTAATTTGAGAAAAATTGGCTATCTGCAATACTTTTAGAGATAATTCGCATTTACTCATTTTGAGTAGGTGAGTAATTAGCTATGGGTCTGAAACTTCACAGAGTGAAAACTCTCCCAAAAGTAGGTGAATGAATTATTTGAGAAAAATTGGCTATCTGCAATACTTTTAGAGATAATTCGCATTTACTCATTTTGAGTAGGTGAGTAATTAGCTATGGGTCTGAAACTTCACAGAGTGAAAACTCTCCCAAAAGTAGGTGAATGATTTATTTGAGAAAAATTGGCTATCTGCAATACTTTTAGAGATAATTCGCATTTACTCATTTTGAGTAGGTGAGTAATTAGCTATGGGTCTGAAACTTCACCAAGTGAAAGCTCTCCCAAAAGTAGGTGAATGATATATTTGAGAAAAATTGGCTATCTGCAATACTTTTAGAGATAATTCGCATTTACTCATTTTGAGTAGGTGAGTAATTAGCTATGGGTCTGAAACTTCACCAAGTGAAAGCTCTCCCAAAAGTAGGTGAATGAGTTATTTGAGAAAAATTGGCTATCTGCAATACGTTTAGAGATAATTCGCATTTACTCATTTTGAGTAGGTGAGTAATTAGCTATGGGTCTGAAACTTCACCAAGTGAAAGCTCTCCCAAAAGTAAGTGAATGATTAATTTGAGAAAAATTGGCTATCTGCAATACTTTTAGAGATAATCCGCATTTACTCATTTTGAGTAGGTGAGTAATTAGCTATGGGTCTGAAACTTCACAGAGTGAAAACTCTCCCAAACGTAGGTGAATGAGTTATTTGAGAAAAATTGGCTATCTGCAATACTTTTAGAGATAATTCGCATTTACTCATTTTGAGTAGGTGAGTAATTAGCTATGGGTCTGAAACTTCACCAAGTGAAAGCTCTCCCAAAAGTAGGTGAATGAGTTATTTGAGAAAAATTGGCTATCTGCAATACTTTTAGAGATAATTCACATTTACTCATTTTGAGTAGGTGAGTAATTAGCTATGGGTCTGAAACTTCACCAAGTGAAAGCTCTGCCAAAAGTAGGTGAATGAGTTATTTGAGAAGAATTGGCTATCTGCAATACTTTTAGAGATAATTCGCATTTACTCATTTTGAGTAGGTGAGTAATTAGCTATGGGTCTGAAACTTCACAGAGTGAAAGCTCTCCCAAAAGTAGGTGAATGAGTTATTTGAGAAAAATTGGCTATCTGCAAAACTTTTAGAGATAATTCGCATTTACTCATTTTGAGTAGGTGAGTAATTAGCTATGGGTCTGAAACTTCACCAAGTGAAAGCTCTCCCAAAAGTAGGTGAATGAGTTATTTGAGAAAAATTGGCTATCTGCAATACGTTTAGAGATAATTCGCATTTACTCATTTTGAGTAGGTGAGTAATTAGCTATGGGTCTGAAACTTCACCAAGTGAAAGCTCTCCCAAAAGTAGGTGAATGAGTTATTTGAGAAGAATTGGCTATCTGCAATACTTTTAGAGATAATTCGCATTTACTCATTTTGAGTAGGTGAGTAATTAGCTATGGTTCTGAAACTTCACAGAGTGAAAGCTCTCCCAAAAGTAGGTGAATGAGTTATTTGAGAAAAATTGGCTATCTGCAATACTTTTAGAGATAATTCGCATTTACTCATTTTGAGTAGGTAAGTAATTAGCTATGGGTCTGAAACTTCACCAAGTGAAAGCTCTCCCAAAAGTAGGTGAATGATTAATTTGACAAAAATTAGCTATCTGCAATACTTTTAGAGATAATTCGCATTTACTCATTTTGAGTAGGTGAGTAATTAGCTATGGGTCTGAAACTTCACCAAGTGAAAGCTCTCCCAAAAGTAGGTGAATGAGTTATTTGAGAAAAATTGGCTGTCTGCAATACTTTTAGAGATAATTCGCATTTACTCATTTTGAGTAGGTGAGTAATTAGCTATGGGTCTGAAACTTCACCAAGTGAAAGCTCTCCCAAAAGTAGGTGAATGATTTATTTGAGAAAAATTGGCTATCTGCAATACTTTTAGAGATAATTCGCATTTACTCATTTTGAGTAGGTGAGTAATTAGCTATGGGTCTGAAAGTTCACCGTGTGAAAGCTCTCCCACAAGTAGATGAATGAGTTATTTGATAAAAATTGGGTATCCGCAATACTTTTAGAGATAATTAGCATTTACTCATTTTGAGTAGGTAAATAATTAGCTATTGGTCTGAAACTTCACCATGTGAAAGCTCTCCCAAAAGTAGGTGAATGAGTTATTTGAGAAAAATTGGCTATCTGCAATACTTTTAGAGATAATTCGCATTTACTCATTTTGAGTAGGTGAGTAATTAGCTATGGGTCTGAAACTTCACCATGTGAAAGCTCTTCCAAAAGTAGGTGAATGAGTTATTTGAGAAAAATTGGCTATCTGCAATACTTTTAAGAGATAATTCGCATTTACTCATTTTGAGTAGGTGAGTAATCATCTACGGGTCTGAAACTTCACCATGTGAAAGCTCTCCCAAAAGTACATGAATGAGTTATTTGATAAAAATTGGGTATCTGCAATAGTTTTTGAGATAATTAGCATTTACTCATTTTGAGTAGGTGAGTAATTAGCTACGGGTCTGAAACTTCACCAAGTGAAAGCTCTTCCAAAAGTAGGTGAATGAGTTATTTGAGAAAAATTGGCCATCTGCAATACTTTTAGAGGTAATTCGCATTTACTCTTTTTGAGTAGGTGAGCAATTAGCTATGGGTCTGAAACTTCACCAAGTGAAAGCTCTTTGGGATAGCTGCTCTGCAGAGATACCCTGAAGATCAAAAATTTCGTCAAAATCGCTCTATGTAGCACGGTTTTCGAAATATTAGCATTTTTGTGTTTTGCAATTTTTGCGCAAAAATTCGAAAATTCAAAATGGCCGCCATTTTTTGCGAGAAATTTTTTGTTTGAAAATTGGCATGGCTACTCTGCAGAGATACCCTACGGGTCAAAAATTTCATCGAAATCGCTCTATCTTGCAGGGTTTTCGAGATATAAGCATTTTTATGTTTTGCAATTTTTGCGAAAAATTCGAAAATTCAAAATGGCCGCCATTTTTGGCGAGACAAAAATTTTTTCAAAATTGGGATAACTATTCTGCAGAGATACCCTGCGGGTAAAAAATTTCGTCGAAATCGCTCTATCTAGCACGGTTTTCGAGATATAAGCATTTTTGTGTTTTGCAATTTTTGCGAAAATTTCGAAAATTCAAAATGGCCGCCATTTTTGGCGAGACAAAAATTTTTTGAAAATTGGAAAAAGTACTCCGCAGAGATATCCTGCGCGTCAAAAATTTTGTCGAAATTGCTCTATCTAGCACGGTTTTTGAGATATAAGCATTTTTGTGTTTTGCAATTTTTGCGAAAATTTCGAAAATTCAAAATGGCCGCCATTTTTGGCGAGACAAAATTTTTTTGAAAATTGGGAAAACTAATCTGCAGAGATACCCTGTGGGTCAAAAATTTCGTCGAAATCGCTCTATCTAGCACGGTTTTGTGAGATATAAGCATTTTTGTGTTTTGCAATTTTTGCGAAAATTTCGAAAATTCAAAATGGCCGCCATTTTTGGCGAGACAAAAATTTTTTGAAAATTGGGAAAACCAATCCGTAGAGATATCCTGCGGGTCAAAAATTTCGTCGAAATCGCTCTATCTAGCACGGTTTTCGAGATATAAGCATTTTTGTGTTTTCCTTATTTGGAAAATTCGTAATGATTAATTAATCATTAATTACTCGGCCATTTCTTGACCAATCAATGCCAAAATCTAATGATTTCCAGATTTTAATAGAATGAATGTATTTGCCAAGTTTCAGCTGAATTGATAAAATTCCTTTCAAGTTATCATCCGGACAAGCTTCCCCATCGAAAAAAGACATTTTTGGTCATGTGACCTCTCTGATTGGTTGAAATGTCACTGCAGCATATTCAAAAAAATTCCCCAAGGCTACTGCCTAAACCTGCCAAATTTGAAAAGAATCTGGCTAACGGTTACAGAGTTATAAGGAAAACAAAATGCGGAGCCGGCGGAGCCGGCGGAGCCTGAAGCTCTCCCATACACAAACAAGCGTCCCTTGCAGGACGCTTAATACTCCAAATGCAATAGTTTTCAAGTTATAAGTGATTTATTCAACAGTGATAACCTCAAAGTAGCTATTACTCAGCTATGCCATGAGCTACAGGTCTGAAATTTTACTATGTTATAGCTGACCCCAAAATAGGTGAATAACATATGAAACAAAATACTCTAAATGCAATACTTTCAAGTTATAAGTGATTTACTCAACAGTGATAACCTAAAAGTAGCTATTACTCAGCTATGCCATGAGCTACAGGTCTGAAATTTTACTATGTTATAGCTGACCCAAAAGTAGCTGAATAACATATTTATAAGAAATTCTCTAAATGCAATAGTTTTCAAGTTACAAGTGATTTTACTCAAGATAGTAGTTACTGAAAAGCCCAAAAGTAGCTATTACTCACTTAGCTATTGAGACAGACACCCAAGTTATTCACCATGTTGTAGCTATGAAAAAAGTAGCTGAATAACATATTTTAACAAAATTCTCTAAAGGCAACACTTTTCAAGTTATAAGTGATTTAGTGCATGATTTCATGAATTTTAATGCATTAAAAATTATTAAAAAAATTTATTTAAAAAAAACTAAGACAGATCCAGGTCTCATACTCACACAAGAGAATCTACCTCTGGCCTAGTACATATATGCAAGATATGAGAGAAATCCCTGCAATAGTCACTGAGAAAATTGTGATCAAGTGTTGAAATTTTCACACTTTTGGTGGGGGTACCTCCCTTGTAACGTCTCTAGCAAACAGACGAACAAACAGATTTGCATGCCTTGAACAATTTTTCATCCTTGATAGATAAGGTATCTTTTAAAAAAAACAGCATGTCTCTAGGCCTTGTAGTTTTGGAGAAGAAGTTGTTCACGCGGACGCATACGCCCACGCCGCAAAGTGACGACATAATGTCAGCTGACTGACAAGTCAGCTGACATAAAAAACTTCTTTAAAACTCACACTTTGCTTTTAAATTATAATCTTGTTGGACCAACATGAAAGGAATTACATCGATCTAAATAAAATTACAATTGCTATGGCTTTAAACGCTGCATAAAAGAAAAACAAACTGACTTATTCTAACAAGAAAGATAATGTACAACGTTGAATCAGAAACTATATGTATATTTACGATATGGTAACATTTCAAATATACAAATACTGCACATTGCAAAACGTGTTCATGATTACAAAAATTAGCTAACTGTTTAACTTTTATAGAAAAATGGCTTAGGTAATCTTTGAATTAAATTGGTATTTACAAATTAAACTAATTTTTGGATTACATCCAGCAGATTCAATAATATTTAATCCAAAATTTAATCCATTTTTACAAGTTGATTAAAGTTAAGCCAAAACTTAGCTTAACTTTTCTGTGAATACTAACCTTAAGCCTAACCCAATTTTTGAATCAGCTAATTTTTTGCTGATAGCTTAACTTTTCTGTGAATACTAACCTTAAGCCTAACCCAATTTTTGAATTGACTAATTTTTTGCTGATCTTTTGCTTATCCCTTTTGCGAATACCAGCACTGATACACATGATGAAGTAACAGTATATAAAACCCAGACCAGTGACCATGCTATTGTGTTAACTCTTCATTACTTTTGCATAATGGAGAGTCAACATTATATTATTCTCTAACAGTGAAATGTGGTTTAGTACAGTGGGCAGTCTGCAAAGAACAAAAGGGTGTTTGCCAGTTATCTTCAGCACACTACATTCAATATTGAATTGTTTTCACAACTTTTATATTAATTAGTTCTGAATCAGTGGGTACATTTCTAGCCTTTTGAATTATCTATGAAATTCAGAGTACATGGAAAAATACCTCATAGAAAAAAGCTACCTGGAAAAAATACCTAAAATAAAAAAAAAAACAAGTAATTTAATTTATAAAGTTGGACACTTTAAGTTTTTGGATTTTCTTTACAATAAGACTTTCCAATAACCCCATGTGTAAGAATTTTCTTACTCGTAGAATAAAATTCTATTCACAAAACAATTCTTTGATAAGAATAATTCTAAGAATAGAAGTTTTAAGAAATATGTGCACAAAGTAGAATTTTTTTAGACTAAGTTTGACTTTAAGAAAATTTTAAGAATCTTTGTGAATACAGATCTTGGCATATGTGAACAGAAAGTGAGAAATTTTAAACACGATATAAAAAGGCTGTATTTCGCTACAGTACACACAATGGACAACTTAGTATGTAACAATCTGTTCTGGATGTTGCTTGGCAATCAGGTGCTGCACTATATATATTGGCAATCAGGTGCTGCACTATAATCACCAAAGCAACCATTTTTCTTAAGTTAAGTAAGCTATGTACCAGTCTTAGATTTAAATCAAATTCTTAGAATATTCAAAGAAGAAGAGTTTTGTGAATAACAAATTCTTATTCTTAGAAGTACATGTATTCTAAGAATTAAAAACCAGAATATGTGATTCTAAGAATAAGAATCTTTGTGAATAGGAAAATTCTTATTCTTAGAATTTTTGTAAGAAAAACGGCAGTTCTAAGAAAAATTCTAACAATAAGAATCTTTGTGAATACAGGCACAGGTCCCAATTAAAGTCATGTGTTGTAATGCGTAGTGATCAATAAAAGACATCGGCTTTGGTGGCTTACAGTGTGCATTGTTAAAATCTATCCCAGGGTACTATATTGCAAGGAGTGGTTTTATGGGCTCAGAATGTACATTGTTACTAATTTACAATCCAAATTATGCCACATGAAAGATATTTTTTACTGAAGTCAAACGGAATACAAAAACGTAGTGCCATAATGCTGATATGCATAGTACTCGATTTACATTTGATTTAAATTCAAAATTCTTTAAATTCAAAACATGGATTTTAAATAATCTTGTAATATTTTGTTAATATATACTTTTCACATAATACACTCTTCATTGTGAAAATGAATTTTCTTTTTAAATGTTGTGGATTTACTTGTTAAGAGGCATTTCTGGAATGCAAAATATGGAGTATGCATTCTTTTTATGAGGCATTTTTTCCAGGAGAAATCTTTCTAGGAGGCATTTTTCCTTGAAAATTTAGAGACACAGAAAGACAAAAAAATATAAATCATATGAAATATGAAAACGTCAACACAAAAAAAAAAACCCAAGAAACTAATTTAACAGTTTATAGTACTTTCCATGCATGAAACCAAAAGTAAACACTTGCTGTCTTAAAATAAGCACAAGTCAGTACAGCAGTATAGTAACATGAAAAACTCACCACAACAAATTATCCACAGAATTAACCTTGTCATATGAACAATCTAAACTTTAATTTCTGGAAAGTGCTTTCTGTAATTCAAGGATTCCAATTTTCTCCACTATCCATGGTTAAAGTTTGTGGTTCAGATTTTGATCACAGTTTTCAAGGTCTATCCAAATTTAAATTTATTTCCCCAAAAAGGAAAACCAGTGATACATGTGGTAAAACAATATTGATTGTGTATTGAAATTAAAAAGAACACAGAACTAATTTAGTGAAAGCCCTATATGGTATTCACACCAAAGCAAACCTTGCAGAAATTGCATTGCTTGACCATTTAGTAAAAGGTGTAAAATTATTCCATTAATTAATTGATTTCAGTTCAAGGGGTTTTATAACCTATAACTGTCTTATGGGGTTTCTATCATATAAACTTAATGGCTGGATGCCACTTAATAATGTTGAACTTAAATTTTATAAAAGATTTTGGTTAGTATTCACAAAAAAATCTAAAAATAAAGCCGAAATTCAGACTCACAGTGTCAAACTGAAGCTCAGTCCTGAAGCATAAACTTATACTAAGTATTATCCAGTACAATCCTACACTAAGTACATTCGCAAACTTAAATTTTAAACACCAAGTTCTAGGGATTTATATCCGAGGTAGACTTGCGCAAAGTCACATACATGAAATTATTATGAATCCATTATGATGGGTGGGGAATTTACCATGGGATGAAACACTTTGTCAGCACCAAATGCTTGAAAAAAAAGTCATTCAGTCCTCATATAATATCTAAGACAAAAGTACTTGAGGAAAGTCTATATCTGAGGTTTGAGTTTAAGATTGAGTTAATGAATACAAGACCAGGTATTTTTTTATGAATGATTACATTTATGGTTACTGTCAGCACACTTTAAGAGTGTACAGTCGCCATTGTACCAGTAGAGGCAGTGTACGTTGAAATTACAATTAAGTGGAATTAAAATACAGTAGTGACGTCACTCCATTGTT
Organism: Sabellastarte sp. h YS-2021; assembly: GCA_964017235.1. Taxonomy (NCBI): domain Eukaryota; kingdom Metazoa; phylum Annelida; class Polychaeta; order Sabellida; family Sabellidae; genus Sabellastarte; species Sabellastarte sp. h YS-2021. Next base: position 78,056,777 of record OZ024934.1, on the reverse strand, counting down.
AAAACAGTAGATTGGGGCTCGGTGGTGTAGCGATTAGAGTGCTTCACTTCAACCTCTGAGGTCCCCGGTTCAAATCTCAGCCCAGGTGCTTCTTGTGAGAAAGCTGGTAGTTACTTGATGCCCAGTAGTTTACAGTGCAGAATCTTGACCTACTAGTATGCACTGGTTCCTCCAACCATAAACTACCCGTCGCAATATGACCCTGGCTGTTGAACACGACGTAAAACAAAAAATAAATCTAAATCTTTAAAACAGTAGATTCGTACAACAGAATGTTCTGTATTTTCTACTGTTTTTTCAAAGGGAACCAAAATTCAAAGCTTGATCATTTACAGTTTAGCCTTCAAATATTGCTACATTTTAAATTCCTGTTTCAGTGTTACATTCTTTAAAAATAGCATCAGAGATGCCCGTACCCCACAGCCTGGGAAAATAGTTTTCAACACCATAAGATATAGAAGTGGTAAAACAGTACACAGATTGGGATACTTTCAGAGCAGTGTCAGTGTCCAAACAATGTTTAAGTAGAGAAAATAACATCTAAGAGAAAGAAATTGCATGTAAAGAATAAGTATTACAACAAGACAATTCAGTAAACTAAAAATTATGAAGCTTTAAGATTTCTCCCATTTTGATTTTCATTTGTATGGTTGAATTATGGTTTGGATGTTTTGAATATTACCCATACATACAGATGTAGCAATACATGCTTTTATGTGGAATTGGGGCAAAACCTGTGGCTCACTTGATGCAATACCATCTGTTACAATGGGAAGTTGCAAAAGTAAAATGGTTAATGAATTCTAATATGACTTTAACAATGCTTAATCTACACCAAAAGACACCCAAACGTGCAACAACCAAGATTCAAGTAAAAAGATATAAGAGAGATATAAGAGAGATAAATAGTATCAGATATCCTCGTAGAGACATAAATAGCATCAGATATGCAAGATCAAAGGTCAAATCCAGGTCACACCATGATGTTGCACACATATAACCCTTGACCAATGTCCCTACCAAATATCAACTTCCAACACCTTATGGTTTCCAAAATATAGCCCAGACAAGGCATTATAGCTCAAGGTCACTACGGCAAGGTCAAAGGTCAAATCAAGGTCACACCATGACGTTTTACATCTACACACCCTAGCCAATGTCCCTACTCAGTATCAACTTCCTACACCTTACGGTTTCTGAGATATACCCTGGACAAGATTTTAGAGGTCAAGGCCACTAGGGCAAGGTCAAAGGTCAAATCAAGGTCAGACCATGACGTTGCACACCTACACCCCCTAACCAATGTCCCTACCAAGTATCAACTTCCTACACCTTACGGTTTCTGAGATACAGCCCGGACAAACTTTTTCAAAATAGACTGTTTTCTGTGTCATATTCTTAATGTAATACAAGTTGGGATTTAAGAACTATGTAAAAATGTGTTAACCTGCCTAACCCAATTTTTGAATTGACTAATTTTTTGCTGATCTTTTGCTTATCCCTTTTGCGAATACCAGCACTGATACACATGATGAAGTAACAGTATATAAAACCCAGACCAGTGACCATGCTATTGTGTTAACTCTTCATTACTTTTGCATAATGGAGAGTCAACATTATATTATTCTCTAACAGTGAAATGTGGTTTAGTACAGTGGGCAGTCTGCAAAGAACAAAAGGGTGTTTGCCAGTTATCTTCAGCACACTACATTCAATATTGAATTGTTTTCACAACTTTTATATTAATTAGTTCTGAATCAGTGGGTACATTTCTAGCCTTTTGAATTATCTATGAAATTCAGAGTACATGGAAAAATACCTCATAGAAAAAAGCTACCTGGAAAAAATACCTAAAATAAAAAAAAAAACAAGTAATTTAATTTATAAAGTTGGACACTTTAAGTTTTTGGATTTTCTTTACAATAAGACTTTCCAATAACCCCATGTGTAAGAATTTTCTTACTCGTAGAATAAAATTCTATTCACAAAACAATTCTTTGATAAGAATAATTCTAAGAATAGAAGTTTTAAGAAATATGTGCACAAAGTAGAATTTTTTTAGACTAAGTTTGACTTTAAGAAAATTTTAAGAATCTTTGTGAATACAGATCTTGGCATATGTGAACAGAAAGTGAGAAATTTTAAACACGATATAAAAAGGCTGTATTTCGCTACAGTACACACAATGGACAACTTAGTATGTAACAATCTGTTCTGGATGTTGCTTGGCAATCAGGTGCTGCACTATATATATTGGCAATCAGGTGCTGCACTATAATCACCAAAGCAACCATTTTTCTTAAGTTAAGTAAGCTATGTACCAGTCTTAGATTTAAATCAAATTCTTAGAATATTCAAAGAAGAAGAGTTTTGTGAATAACAAATTCTTATTCTTAGAAGTACATGTATTCTAAGAATTAAAAACCAGAATATGTGATTCTAAGAATAAGAATCTTTGTGAATAGGAAAATTCTTATTCTTAGAATTTTTGTAAGAAAAACGGCAGTTCTAAGAAAAATTCTAACAATAAGAATCTTTGTGAATACAGGCACAGGTCCCAATTAAAGTCATGTGTTGTAATGCGTAGTGATCAATAAAAGACATCGGCTTTGGTGGCTTACAGTGTGCATTGTTAAAATCTATCCCAGGGTACTATATTGCAAGGAGTGGTTTTATGGGCTCAGAATGTACATTGTTACTAATTTACAATCCAAATTATGCCACATGAAAGATATTTTTTACTGAAGTCAAACGGAATACAAAAACGTAGTGCCATAATGCTGATATGCATAGTACTCGATTTACATTTGATTTAAATTCAAAATTCTTTAAATTCAAAACATGGATTTTAAATAATCTTGTAATATTTTGTTAATATATACTTTTCACATAATACACTCTTCATTGTGAAAATGAATTTTCTTTTTAAATGTTGTGGATTTACTTGTTAAGAGGCATTTCTGGAATGCAAAATATGGAGTATGCATTCTTTTTATGAGGCATTTTTTCCAGGAGAAATCTTTCTAGGAGGCATTTTTCCTTGAAAATTTAGAGACACAGAAAGACAAAAAAATATAAATCATATGAAATATGAAAACGTCAACACAAAAAAAAAAACCCAAGAAACTAATTTAACAGTTTATAGTACTTTCCATGCATGAAACCAAAAGTAAACACTTGCTGTCTTAAAATAAGCACAAGTCAGTACAGCAGTATAGTAACATGAAAAACTCACCACAACAAATTATCCACAGAATTAACCTTGTCATATGAACAATCTAAACTTTAATTTCTGGAAAGTGCTTTCTGTAATTCAAGGATTCCAATTTTCTCCACTATCCATGGTTAAAGTTTGTGGTTCAGATTTTGATCACAGTTTTCAAGGTCTATCCAAATTTAAATTTATTTCCCCAAAAAGGAAAACCAGTGATACATGTGGTAAAACAATATTGATTGTGTATTGAAATTAAAAAGAACACAGAACTAATTTAGTGAAAGCCCTATATGGTATTCACACCAAAGCAAACCTTGCAGAAATTGCATTGCTTGACCATTTAGTAAAAGGTGTAAAATTATTCCATTAATTAATTGATTTCAGTTCAAGGGGTTTTATAACCTATAACTGTCTTATGGGGTTTCTATCATATAAACTTAATGGCTGGATGCCACTTAATAATGTTGAACTTAAATTTTATAAAAGATTTTGGTTAGTATTCACAAAAAAATCTAAAAATAAAGCCGAAATTCAGACTCACAGTGTCAAACTGAAGCTCAGTCCTGAAGCATAAACTTATACTAAGTATTATCCAGTACAATCCTACACTAAGTACATTCGCAAACTTAAATTTTAAACACCAAGTTCTAGGGATTTATATCCGAGGTAGACTTGCGCAAAGTCACATACATGAAATTATTATGAATCCATTATGATGGGTGGGGAATTTACCATGGGATGAAACACTTTGTCAGCACCAAATGCTTGAAAAAAAAGTCATTCAGTCCTCATATAATATCTAAGACAAAAGTACTTGAGGAAAGTCTATATCTGAGGTTTGAGTTTAAGATTGAGTTAATGAATACAAGACCAGGTATTTTTTTATGAATGATTACATTTATGGTTACTGTCAGCACACTTTAAGAGTGTACAGTCGCCATTGTACCAGTAGAGGCAGTGTACGTTGAAATTACAATTAAGTGGAATTAAAATACAGTAGTGACGTCACTCCATTGTTAAAACAGTAGATTGGGGCTCGGTGGTGTAGCGATTAGAGTGCTTCACTTCAACCTCTGAGGTCCCCGGTTCAAATCTCAGCCCAGGTGCTTCTTGTGAGAAAGCTGGTAGTTACTTGATGCCCAGTAGTTTACAGTGCAGAATCTTGACCTACTAGTATGCACTGGTTCCTCCAACCATAAACTACCCGTCGCAATATGACCCTGGCTGTTGAACACGACGTAAAACAAAAAATAAATCTAAATCTTTAAAACAGTAGATTCGTACAACAGAATGTTCTGTATTTTCTACTGTTTTTTCAAAGGGAACCAAAATTCAAAGCTTGATCATTTACAGTTTAGCCTTCAAATATTGCTACATTTTAAATTCCTGTTTCAGTGTTACATTCTTTAAAAATAGCATCAGAGATGCCCGTACCCCACAGCCTGGGAAAATAGTTTTCAACACCATAAGATATAGAAGTGGTAAAACAGTACACAGATTGGGATACTTTCAGAGCAGTGTCAGTGTCCAAACAATGTTTAAGTAGAGAAAATAACATCTAAGAGAAAGAAATTGCATGTAAAGAATAAGTATTACAACAAGACAATTCAGTAAACTAAAAATTATGAAGCTTTAAGATTTCTCCCATTTTGATTTTCATTTGTATGGTTGAATTATGGTTTGGATGTTTTGAATATTACCCATACATACAGATGTAGCAATACATGCTTTTATGTGGAATTGGGGCAAAACCTGTGGCTCACTTGATGCAATACCATCTGTTACAATGGGAAGTTGCAAAAGTAAAATGGTTAATGAATTCTAATATGACTTTAACAATGCTTAATCTACACCAAAAGACACCCAAACGTGCAACAACCAAGATTCAAGTAAAAAGATATAAGAGAGATATAAGAGAGATAAATAGTATCAGATATCCTCGTAGAGACATAAATAGCATCAGATATGCAAGATCAAAGGTCAAATCCAGGTCACACCATGATGTTGCACACATATAACCCTTGACCAATGTCCCTACCAAATATCAACTTCCAACACCTTATGGTTTCCAAAATATAGCCCAGACAAGGCATTATAGCTCAAGGTCACTACGGCAAGGTCAAAGGTCAAATCAAGGTCACACCATGACGTTTTACATCTACACACCCTAGCCAATGTCCCTACTCAGTATCAACTTCCTACACCTTACGGTTTCTGAGATATACCCTGGACAAGATTTTAGAGGTCAAGGCCACTAGGGCAAGGTCAAAGGTCAAATCAAGGTCAGACCATGACGTTGCACACCTACACCCCCTAACCAATGTCCCTACCAAGTATCAACTTCCTACACCTTACGGTTTCTGAGATACAGCCCGGACAAACTTTTTCAAAATAGACTGTTTTCTGTGTCATATTCTTAATGTAATACAAGTTGGGATTTAAGAACTATGTAAAAATGTGTTAACATTTACTTACATTAATTTTTTGTTGTGTAAAACTTTAAAGGGAAAATATTAAAGACACCAATATTTAAAGGTTTTACGTTTTGCAAGACTATGTGTAACATGTATACTCAGTCAAAGCCCAGATCTATTTGGCATTCTAATTTCTATAGTTTAAGTATTTAAGATTTTATTTAGGCTGAAATATTTATAATTTGACATATTTACAACAATTAATGGTAATACTTCCAAGTACAATCAAATGGGATGAAGCTATAATATGAATATTTAAAATTTTCTATATTTCGACTGATATACTAACAAAAAATGCCAAAACTGTTACTAGCATACTATTATACAGTATTTTAAGTCAGAGAAAGCACTTGGAACAGTAGATTCGTAGTACAATTGTAAACAGGCCTTCGGCCCTCATACATTCATATTTTCAAATCCATTCTTCTTTGTGCTTTCTCGTAGATGCATCAGAAAATGTATTTGTAGGTACAACTGGAATCTAAGCACAAGCCAGCACAAAGTCTTGGTTATTAAAGGAAGCTCTAGCAACACAGAGCATGTATGCTTATATGTAACTCAACAGCATAAAGTTAGATTTTTTCTGGACGTAATAATAGCTAACCATGATTTAATAGCATGTAATGTTTTATAAAATATTGGATGACAATCTTAACATGTATATGTTGCAGTAAATATGTGAAATCAGTAAATACGCGTATCTGCCACTATGGCCTAGCAGGCAACACACTTGTCTAGGAACTCAGAGGACGTGGGTTCAATCCCAGGTACAGGCAGATACATAGTGGCTCGGATGACCACTTAAAATGGCGATCCTCTGTCATTGGGTCCTATCCCCAGTGGCAGGTTAAAGAACCTCAAGGACGTTGATAAATGGTCATCCTTGAGCCTCTATCTTCCAGTTAGGGGAATGTCAGTTACTTGTGAGTTGGGGCTGTACCTGTACAGTCAGATTGGTTAAATAGCGCTTTGAGTCCTGTAGTATATGGAGATATTGCGCTGAGTATAAATACATAATAATAATAATGATAATTTACTGATATTTTCAGTAAATACGCATATTCCCTAAAATTTTCACTAAATATGCATATTCACTGATTTATGACCCGTGTTATTTCACAAGTTTACTGGTTTGACTTTGAATATTTAAATTTATAAACTAGTTGATTTACATTACAATTTATTTTATATGAAAAAAATAGAAGTTTGTATCACATATGACACGCAACTGCTTTTGAAATGATAAGTGATATAAAATAGTAATCCCAGTGTTGGATTGTAAATAAGTACCAAACTTTGAATATGACAAAGCCATTTAAAGTTTTAAAAAACTGTTAAGATGAAGACAGACCAGATAACACCCAACTATTGAAGCTATAAAGTCTTCATTATGATTTTAGTAAATACCCGTATTTACTGGACCAAAAAACCATAAATACGCGTATTTACTGAAATTTTCATGGAATACACGTATTTACTGACCAAATCAGTATTTACTGATTTCACATATTTACTGTAACATATATAACAAGGAAATTCTATAAGTACATAATATATAAATTTTTACTTAAGTCCTTCTACAAATAGTTAATGTGTAAAAAAAAAATTAAATGCAACAAGATTTTCAAAACTGGTCACTTCAAAAATGACTGATCTAAATAATGAAAAACAAATGCATAAGCACAAAAATGAACACAAACAGATCATTATATAATACTGTGATAAGGCCTGTACACTAGCGTGCAAGAGAACAGAACTTATTGACGAAAATTTTGACAAAAATACATACTTTGGTTGCTATCAATAATAATGATTCTAATACCACATGGTTGTGTCAGTGAATCTGATTGGTCGAGAGGAAAAAAATCTTTGGATTATAACTCTGCCTAAAAGTACGCCCAATTATTGCCCATATAAAAGTGATATTTAATAGCAGATTTAAACATAACTCTTATCATATTTGAATAGTAATAATCCATCATTGGTTGAATATTATGCAGCATTATCGTCCGTCTGACAAGTTAGAACCACCCAGGCTTCCCTTAATTGGTGTTAGTAAACTGCCAATTGGACTATTATAGTACAATAACATGATTTTGTAGGGTGATATAGGATTTTAGCAGCATGACATTAATCATTAACACCCCAAGGGCCGTTAGGCCCGAGGGCTGTAAATGATTAATAAATGCTGCTAAAACCCAAAAATGCCTGTACAAAATCATGTTATTGCTATTATTATTATAATATAATTCAATTACAATTTATTGCCACAATTTAAATTTGCTTCTCAAAAATGTATATATCAAAGCATCAGTTTAGTCTTAAATAATATTGTGACATCACATGGACAAATTGCCCTTTACTTCCTGCAGATGTTATTGTGACGTGTTAGTGACACAGTTACAAAGGTTATATGTGTCTACCAATTTCTGCAAATAATTTCCGTCTTTTTTACAGTAAATATTTTCAAAACTATTTAACCTACTAATATATCTGATGTATCATTAGAAAAAATATTTTTACACCCTCGCTTTTGTTTGATCAAAATCCATGCAGAAATAAGGGAGATATCGTTAGTTAAAACTTTCAAGTGCAAGTAGAATATTTGTAAACAAATACTTGATGAGGTCAGAGGCGAGCTGTTAATAGTGCAGCACTCTCATTAACAGCCCACCACTCAGTGAAGTGTAAACTATACTGTTTACCTTACACATAAGTGCTGTTAATGCGCTATTCAGGAGCCATGGTGGCGCAGTGGTAACACATTCGCCTCCCACCTCTGAGATCACAGTTCGAATCCCGGCCTGACCTCAAGTGGGACAAGCTTGTAATTGTTTGCCGTTGGTCAGCAGTTTACAGTACAGAACCTTGACCAACTGTATGTACTGGTTTCCTCTGCCCTTCCAACTACCCATCATGATATGACCTGTACAGTATTGAAAGCAATCCCGAAGTTAATGTGCTGGTATTGCACACCTACTGGTATCTAATAATGATTCTGCATAATGTCTGCCCACTGAGGGATTATTACTAAAATAATGTTATGAAACTAAACCACCATTGAATCAAAAACAATTACAATATAACCTCTGTCGCTGTATACTCATGTTAGAAGAGAAAGATTTTAATCAATAAATAGAAGTCATAAAATAGATTCTCACATGACATGGCTCTGTCAGTAAATCTGATTGGTTGAGAGCTATGGTATAATAATTTGTATTGGCTATTCTGGTATTAATCTCTGCAAAGTATAATCGATGAAAGAGTCTTGTTTTGCTGTAAAATTTGGGATAATTAAAGAAGTTTAAATAGTTTGTCATGTTAGAATAGGAATAATACATTGCCAATCATAACATGTGCAAAATTTTACCTCATGCTTCGCCTTTGTGGTTTATAACCTCAAACCATATTAAAATTCTGCTTATATGATGGTTTGTCAGGAGAGTGGAAAATGAGGTTTAAAAATGGAATATTTGGATAACAGAAGATCAGACATACAGATGCAACTGGAATTGTTTTATGATAAAGTGGATTGTTAATCTACAAACACTCTACAGTTGTACACCACAAAATGCTTACACCTAGTTGACACTCAATAATGGATTAATTATACAAGAATTTTTGTTCCATTTTTTTTGTAATTCCTCAAGTATTCTGACTGACTCTACCATATTTTCACTCTTACAAAAACAGATTCTTATCCAAAAAGGTTATTTTGTTCATCAGATCAATCCTCAGACAGCAACCAATAACAAAATCTGACAAGAAAACTTCTAAAATCTTTATAAAGCCATATCTGGGCCTATGTTTGTTGTAACCACCATCCCCATCCATTGCAGTGAAATCCTTCAACATTCTACCACACAATCTATTCTTGAACAGTAGCTTATAACAAACCTAACTGAAGAAAACTTTTTAGGTCTTTACACCGCTGGCTCAGCAGATCCTTCATAAACCTCAGCATAACCATATTGCAACACTGTCAACCAATAACAAAACCTGATACAATTTTGAATTTTTAAATCATCAAACAGCTGTATCAGCACCTCTGTTGCTACCATTACCACTACCAGCCGTGTTATTTTTGTTGCTCTTTTTCTTCTTATTCTTTCTACCAGGGAATCTGTTCTTCACCTTGAACAGGTCCTCATCAAATGTTGGCAGGAAAGGAATGTATTTTGTCCAGGTGAATTTCTTCAGATATGTGGACAAGGCCTGGATCTGATACACACTCGTTTGTGCCCAGTATGGATCATCCGGACCTCTCCTACTCTTCTTACGTTTGATGAGAGTCTGTCGCCATTTTGTCAAGCCTCGCTCTTCATCTGTGCCTGTTGGTACAGTTAAAAACATACTGGTATGTTTTGCTTTTATTATCAACACTGAGCAGTATTTGGCCTAAACGGGGGGAACATACAGACTGCAACACACTTTTTCTATCGAGGCTCACGCTTCTAGAGATCACTTTTTTGTTTTTTAAAAATATCACGCTTCTAGGGATCACTTTTTTTTTTGGTCTCCAGACTTTCATAAATCATGGCGTAGTGTGATGAGTGCCTGTCTCTTCACTGAAGTTAAGCAGGAATGGACTACGTTAGTAATGGGATGGGTGACTGCTTCAGTGCACTACTCGTGTCTCTGATGGCTTTGTACCTTGCACTAGTAGACTGAAACCCCTTTTGGCCTTGTTTTTTGTGTCTTCAGACTTTCATGAAATGTGGTGTATCGTGATGAGTACCTGTCACATCACTGAAGTTAAGCAGCAATGGGCTATGTTAGTATTGGGATGGGTGTCCGCTTCAGTGCACTACTTGTTTCTCTAATGGCTCTCTGGCTCGCACTAGTAGACTGAAACCCCTTTCGGCCTTGTTATAATCTAGTGCCACATATGTTTAATATAGGGTGGATGTACTGAATGGGATATATATTTTTTAGTATACAGCAGCGTCTCCTTAACATAGATCAGTGCCATGTACCAGTTTTTAACCCCAGTCCATAAAGGCTGGGGTTATAGTCGTCCCATACGCAGTCCGGGCGGCGGCGGGCATAAAGCTTGTGGGTATTCCACAGCCTAAACCCCTGCACGGATTTTCACCAAATTTTAAGGGGATGTTTATCCCAAGAGGATCTAGAGTTGATTAGGTTGTGGGGGGTATCCAGTAACAATTGTTGCCATGGCAACACTTTTAAGATTTTTGGGTCTTAAAGTTTGTGGGTGTTCCACAGCCTAAACTCCTGCACGGATTTTCACTAAATTATCAGGGTATGTTTACCTCAAGAGGATCTAGAGCTGATTAGGATTTGGGGGGTATCTGGTAACAACTGTTGCCACGGCAACACTTTTAAGATTTTCAGGTCTTAAAGATTGTAGGTGTTCCACAGACTAAACCCCTGCATGGATTTTCACCAAATTTTTAGGGCATGTTTACCCTAAGAGGATCTAGAGGTGATTAGGATTTGGGTGGTATCCAGTAACAACTGTTGCCATGGCAACACTTTTAAGATTTTCAGGTCTTAAAGTTTGTGTTTGTTCCACAGCCTTAACCCCTGCATGGATTTTCACCAAATTTTCAGGATATGTTTACCCGAAGAGAATCTAGAGCTGATTAGGTTTTTTGGGGTATCTGGCAGCAACTGCTGCCATGGCAACACTTTGGGGTCTTAAAGTTTGTTCTAAAATCTTTACTATTTTCTGTAACCTAAAATATTGCAGCTAGCTTCATCAGATTTGCACAAAATGTAAATGGACAGGAAAGCTTGTGTCAGAGTAATTGTGTCCTTGTTTTGGAAACAAAATGGCCGCCATATCACATCGTTAATGCCAAATAGGAGGGTGATCATGTCAAAAAGGCCTTATATCTCCCTTAAAATTGTTTCTATGGCTTCAAAATATGAAAACTACTTGTAAGAAATCATGGCCTGTGAATCTTTTGTAGAACATCTTGTGGGTCCTCTATACTTTTTACAATGGACGTTGTTCCTAAGATTTTCCCAAATCTCAATGTCATTGGCCATTTACCTGTACCTGTGGTCTGGGGTTCTTGCCTGCTGAGGCTGGCTATTTTTAGTTATTATTTTGGGAACTATGAAATCTACAAATATGTATATATCATCAGAAAGGTATTTTTACAGTGCTTCGTTTCATATTTATTGCATAAAATCCATACAGAAATGGCCTCGAAATCACAAGTTAAATATTGAGGTTTTTATATTGATAGGTGTTCCTGAAAAATGACAGAATTCTTTCACATTCTCTTTTTAAATCTGGGTTTATTTAACTCATTAATCATACAAAATGGTGGATAATAAAAGGAAAACATCCCTTTAGACATATACAGAAAAATATATCACTTGTGAAGACTAACAATATAATACTCATGCTACGTACTCGTATAATATTGACATCTTCATTGGTGATATATTTTCTGTATATGTCATTCGGGAAGTTTTCCTATTGCCAGCACTACTTCGTGTACTTAATTATCCTTACAAATTCATCAACTAGTGTGACTTTGTGAACTACAATAACAGAATAAAACACCTTTTTCTGGACAATCTTATGATTTATGAAGCCTGAGGGTGAGTGATATTGCTGAAGGGCTGATAGGCTATACTAACTTCATTCTTTGACTTCAGGGGAATTTGCATTTTGTGGAAGTTTTAACACATCCACACTTGCTGGTGTAATTCTTTCTGTTTGGTTTAATTACAAGGCCATGGAGCCATATTCACTGAACACCACCCATGCACCACAGGAGGGACTTAAATCTCATTTAGTAAAGTGACCTTAAAACACTTTTCATTTAGGGTCATGTATAGTGTCCTTTTACAATAACAAACAATTAAAGAAATCCTTCATTAAGCATCCCGCAAGGGACGCTTGTTTGTGTATGGGAGACCTTCAGGCTCCGCCGGCTCCGCATTTTGTTTTCCTTATAACTGTGTAACCGTTAGGCGGATTCTTTTCAAATTTGGCAGGTTTAGGCAGTAGCCTTGGGGAATTTTTTTGAATATGCTGCAGTGACATTTCAACCAATCAGAGAGGTCACATGACCAAAAATGTCTTTTTTCGATGGGGAAGCTTGTCCGGATGATAACTTGAAAGGAATTTTATCAATTCACCCGAAACTTGGCCAATACATTCATTCTATTAAAATCTGGAAATTATTAGATTTTGGCATTGATTGGTTAAGAAATGGCCGAGTAATTAATGATTAATTAATCATTATGAATTTTCCAAATAAGGAAAACACAAAAATGCTTACATCTCGAAAACCGTGCTAGATAGAGCGATTTCGACGAAATTTTTGACCCACAGGGTATCTCTGCAGAGTAGCCATGCCTATTTTCAAAAAAATTTTGTCTCACAAAAAATGGCGGCCATTTTGAATTTTCAATTTTTCGCAAAACTTGCAAAACATAAAAATGCTTATATCTCGAAAACCGTCCTAGATAGAGCGATTTCGACGAAATTTTTGACCCGCAGGGTATCTCTGGAGAGTAGCCATGGTAATTTTCAAAAAAATTTTGTGTCGCCAAAAATGGCGGCCATTTTGAATTTTCGAATTTTTCGCAAAAATTGCAAAACGCAAAAATGCTAATATCTTGAAAACCGTGCTACATAGAGCGATTTCGACGAAATTTTTGATCTTCAGGGTACCTCTGCAGAGCAGCTATCCCAAAGAGCTTTCACTCGGTGAAGTTTCAGACCCGTAGCTAATTACTCACCTACTCAAAATGAGTAAATGCTAATTATCTCTAAAACTATTGCGGATACCCAATTTTTATCAAATAACTCATTCATCTACTTTTGGGAGAGCTTTCACATGGTGAAGTTTCAGACCCGTAGATAATTACTCACCTACTCAAAATGAGTAAATGCGAATTATCTTTTAAAAGTATTGCAGATAGCCAATTTTTCTCAAATAACTCATTCATCTACTTTTGGAAGAGCTTTCACATGGTGAAGTTTCAGACCCATAGCTAATTACTCACCTACTCAAAATGAGTAAATGCGAATTACCTCTAAAAGTATTGCAGATAGCCAATTTTTCTGAAATAACTCATTCACCTACTTTTGGGAGAGCTTTCACTCCGTGAAGTTTCAGACCCGTAGCTAATTACTCACCTACTCAAAATGAGTAAATGCTAATTATCTGAAAAACTATTGCGGATACCCAATTTTTATCAAATAACTTATTCATGTACTTTTGGGACAGCTTTCACATGGTGAAGTTTCAGACCCGTAGATAATTACGTCACCTACTCAAAATGAGTAAATGTGAATTATCTCTTAAAAGTATTGCAGATAGCCAATTTTTCTCAAATAACTCATTCACCTACTTTTGGAAGAGCTTTCACTTGGTGAAGTTTCAGACCCATAGCTAATTACTCACCTACTCAAAATGAGTAAATGCGAATTATCTCTAAAAGTATTGCAGATAGCCAATTTTTCTCAAATAACTCATTCACCTACTTTTGGGAGAGCTTTCACTCCGTGAAGTTTCAGACCCATAGCTAATTATTCAGCTACTCAAAATGAGTAAATGCTAATTATCTGTAAAAGTATTGCGGATACCCAATTTGTATCAAATAACTCATTCATCTACTTGTGGGAGAGCTTTCACATGGTGAAGTTTCAGACCCATAGCTAATTACTCACCTACTCAAAATGAGTAAATGCGAATTATCTCTAAAAGTATTGCAGATAGCCAATTTTTCTCAAATAAATCATTCACCTACTTTTGGGAGAACTTTCACTTGGTGAAGTTTCAGACCCATAGCTAATTACTCACCTACTCAAAATGAGTAAATGCGAATTACCTCTAAAAGTATTGCAGATAGCCAATTTTTCTGAAATAACTCATTCACCTACTTTTGGGAGAGCTTTCACTCCGTGAAGTTTCAGACCCGTAGCTAATTACTCACCTACTCAAAATGAGTAAATGCTAATTATCTGAAAAACTATTGCGGATACCCAATTTTTATCAAATAACTCATTCATGTACTTTTGGGACAGCTTTCACATGGTGAAGTTTCAGACCCATAGCTAATTACTCACCTACTCAAAATGAGTAAATGCGAATTATCTCTAAAAGTATTGCAGATAGCCTATTTTTCTCAAATAACTCATTCACCTACTTTTGGGAGAGCTTTCACTTGGTGAAGTTTCAGACCCATAGCTAATTATTCACCTACTCAAAATGAGTAAATGTGAATTATCTCTAAAAGAAATGCGGATACCCAATTTTTCTCAAATAACTCATTCATCTACTTTTGGGAGAACTTTCACTTGGTGAAGTTCCAGACCCGTAGGTAATTACTCACCTACTCAAAAGGAGTAAATGTGAATTATCTCTTAATAGTATTGCAGAAGAGCTTTCACACACGAAAATGAAAAATTGTGAATATCTCGGAAAAGCTATTTCTTCTCCTTTAATGCTCGGCGGGAGATACCCACCGCGGCAGTGGTCTTGTCAAAAATTTTTGTCTCCCCAAAAATGGTGGCCATTTTGAATTTTCAAAGTTTTTGCAAAACACAAAAATGCTTATATCTCGAAAACTGTGCTACATGGAGCGAACTCAACAAAATTTTTGACCTGCTGGATATCTCTGCAGAGTAGCCATGCCAATTTTCAAAATATTTTTGTCTTGCCAAATATAGCGGACATTTTGAATTTTCGGATTTTTTGCAAAACACAAAAATGCTTATATCTTGAAAACCGTGCTAGATAGAGCAGACTGCGCTGACTTTGGTTGCCACAACAGTATAAGGCTAGAAACGAAGCATTTTCACTTTTAGCACTCACCTTTATATCCTTTTCGGGACACTTTGTTTTTGCTATGCAAAAACATTATCTTTTTTTTGCGAGCCATCCTCTAGTTATTTTTTACATTCACATAATTTATGTTTGCCATGTCTGTACAGATAAAAAAGGGGTTTAATTAATAAATTCTGATCTTTCTATTGCATTATTGCTTTTTAAATTGGCACATTTTTTATTTGCATAATAATAACAACAGGAAAATTCATATGTGCAATTTAAAAAACAAGGCCACTGCCGCAGCGGTTATCTCCCGCCTTAGAATCACTAATGATGGAGAACTAAAGGAGATATAAGGCATTTGTAGTAAGATAACCCCACTTGACAATGAAGAAGGGCTCAAAGGAAAAAGTCAGCAATTGTAAAATAGTCTCAGGCCTTGACTTCGTATCAGTTTTCACATTTGGAACCCCTAGTAACAATGATATGGGAGATATAAGGCCATTTTAATAGGATAATCCCATTTAACATGTGATATGACGGCCATTTTGTTTTTGAAACTAGGCTAAATTACTATCAGGCTAGCTTTCCTAGCCTTATATATTTTGCGCATATTTGAGCTGCAATATTTCAAGTTTTAGAGCATCTTAATGATTTTTAAACTAGATATAGGACGCCCTGTTGATAGTAGGTGCGAATAGAAACAGGATAGCATAGAAGAACACACATTATCATGTGTAATGTCCACCCCATGAACCTTTTTCCAAAATTGTACAGTAGTCTTACAAGACCCTGTTTCATTTGTAAAATATATCAATGATGCTTAAATATTTATTAGTGTAGATGTAAATTAATTCAACCTCATGCCTTTTTGCATTGGTTGGGTCGAAAATTTTGACGAAATCACTCTATCTTGCACGGTTAAGAAGATAGAAGCAAATTCCTGTTTTTCTATTTTTGGCAAAAATTTGAAAATTCAAAATGGCCGCCATTTTTGGGAAAAGGAAAGTTTTTTGAAAATTGCAAAGAGTACATTCCTTAGATACCCTGTGGGTTGAAAATTTTGACGAAATCGCTCTATTTCGCACGGTTAAGGAGATAGAAGCAAATTTGTGTTTTGCCATTTTTGGCAAAAATTTGAAAAATCAAAATGGCCGCCATTTTTGGGGAGGGGAAAATTTTTTGAAAATTGCCAAGAGTACATTCTTTAGATACCCTGTGGGTCGAAAATTTCGACGAAATCGCTTTATCTCGCACGGTTAAGGAGACAGAAGCAAATTTGTGTTTTGCCATTTTTGGCAAAAATTCGAAAAATCAAAATGGCCGCCATTTTTGGGGAGGGGAAAATTTTTTGAAAATTGCAAAGAGTACATTCCTTAGATACCCTTTGGGTCGAAAACTTTGACGAAATCGCTCTATCTCGCACGGTTAAGGAGATAGAAGCAAATTTGTGTTTTGCCATTTTTGGCAAAAATTCGAAAATTCAAAATGGCCGCCATTTTTGGGGAGGGGAAAATTTTTTTAAAAATTGCCAAGAGTACAATGCTCAGATACCCTGTGGGTCGAAAATTTTGACGAAATCGCTCTATCTCGCACGGTTAAGGAGATAGAAGCAAATTTGTGTTTTGCCATTTTTGGCAAAAATTCGAAAATTCAAAATGGCCGCCATTTTTGGGGAAGGGAAAATTTTTTGAAAATTGCAAAGATTACATTCCTTAGATACCCTTTGGGTCGAAAATTTCGACGAAATCGCTCTATCTCGCACGGTTTAGGAGATATGAGCACATTTACCTTTTTCAGTATTCAAAATAGCAAATTACTCATTTATTTAATTAATTACTCACTCATCTATGAAGCAATTCCCCCCAAAAGCAATCCCATACAAGCTATTAACCCAATGAACCTCCATACCAAATTTCAGAAAGCTAGGCTTAATAGCATAGAAGTTGATAAATAAATATACTACTTGGGATTTCACCCGAGTTTAAATTAAGGTTCTAATTTGGGCTTTTTCATCCCATTCAACAGCCATGGTCATACTGGGACAGGTCCTCAGCATTGTCACTTGTGGTAGTCGAATGCACACAGAGGTGACAGCCTGTGAATAGATGCCATACTTGCTAACCACTAGCCCACCATTAACCTGAAAGTACTAAACTTGAGTTTGTACTGAGTACTGAGGACTGAGTGTGAGTTTGAGATTGAGTATGGCACTTTTTTATGAATACCAGCACAGCCTTTAAGCAGAACAACTACTGTATTTATTATCTTACCTGGAATTGTATTATCCAGTACAAAGCCTGCAAGACCTCCCACAAACATACTGGTTCCCAGTAACACACTGATGATTTCATTAACAGCATCGTTCCCTGAAACAAGCAGTATCAAGGTATTTACTTTGTAATGTAAAAGAGAAACATTACTTGCACGATTGTGACACTAATCTGCGATCTTACATGCAATTTGTTGTGTAATGTACATCAATGCCATACAGGTATTGAAAAACTTCAGCCCAACTGAGAAAGTTCAAGTATGTATTGTGTACCTGCCCATTACCTCTCAGAATAAGGCCTTTGTAAGACAACAGAAGTTATTATACACTGAAAATTGATTACTATTAAACTGTCCTGAAGGAGTTAACTTTCTCAAAAAAATTAATGTTTGAGAAGAAGGTATCTTTGTGAATATAGTTTCACCAATCAAAAGTTACTTTAGTATCAGTGACTAAGACAAGAGGGTCAGAGGTGCCCCAAAAGGCGGGTTGCGCACGCAGGAAACAAGGTTAGCAACTGCTCTCATTAAATTTAGGAACAAGGAAAGAAATGTTAGGTTACCCACTTAAGGTAAATGTGTTCGACGTGCTAAGAAATGTAATACTTCTAATCTAAAAACGAACAAATGGACAGAAAAACAAGACAAATGAACAGACGGATTTACACCAATTTCGACAGGAACCTAGCTATGATGGTGATGTATGTCCCTGTGAAGTTTGAATTAGATTGGAGTAACCGTTTTCGAGTTAGAGTCCGGAAACAAAAATGTGGACGGACAGATGGATGGACAGAAAAACGGACAAAAACGAAGAAACGGACGGAAAAACGGACAAACAAACAGACGGAATTTCACCAATTTCGAAAGGAACCTAGCTATGATGGTGATCGATCTCCCTGTGAAGTTTGAATTTGATTGGTCAAACCGTTTTAAAGTTAGAGTCCGGAAACGAAAATGTGGACAAACAGATGGATGGACAGACAAACGGACGAAAAACGGACAAACGAACACACGGAATTTCACCAATTTCGAAAGGAACCTAGCTATGATGGTGATCTATCTCCCTGTGAAGTTTGAATTTGATTGGTCAAACCGTTTTAAAGTTAGAGTCCGGAAACGAAAATGTGGACAAACAGATGGATGGACACACAAACGGACGAAAAACGGACAAACGAACACACGGAATTTCACCAATTTTGAAAGGAACCTAGCTATGATGGTGATCTATCTCCCTGTGAAGTTTGAATTTGATTGGTCAAACCGTTTTAAAGTTAGAGTCCGGAAACGAAAAATGTGGACGGACAGACGGACAGACAGACAGACAGACGGACAGACGGACAGACGGACGTCGGACACATCAATCTAATAGGCGGGTTGGTTACATGCAACCCGCCTAATAATTAGTTATATAGGTTGAATGTTAATATTTTTATACCGATTAAGTGAATATGACATTCACATGACACTTGTTACCTTTTAATAAATAAATACAAATATGGTATGTGTGTTTAATGTCAGATAACGGCACATTTAGTACTGTCCAATAGTTTACAAACACTTTTATTTCAACAGACTTGTAGAGAATGATAAACTTAAATGAAAACAATGCAATAAGGAATCAACATTAACTTCCACATAAAATATAATTCCACATATTAAAACTTCTACTTAAAAAGGGTCCTGACTGTAAGTTAAACATGATTTACTTTACCTGTTTGTATTGCATTTGGATTATCTTGGATGTACTTTGGTAGACTGAGTCCAAAGAAGAAGGAGAAGCCGATGATGAAGAGATTACGTGAAGAATTCAAATCCACAAACTGAAGGTTTGAAATCCCAACCGCAGTGACCATACCTACATGGGAAAACAAAAATTAAATGATACTATTATTTTTGAAATTTTCAACGTGTATATTCATATTTTAAAATTGCTCTAATTTTACTTTCCCTGCATTGACAACTGTATATAAAACTGTTTTGTTTCAATTTTTCCCAAAATTTGGGCAAAAAATGTCGATGGCACCTGTGGTGTTGCCTATGTTTTGTCAAAACAACACACAAGAAGTAATAATTTTCATTCTGATTGAAGGGTTTATTTCACTGGCAAGCTTTGTTGTGATCACCTTTCTTGGTGGGTTCTTTATGTATTGTGTGAAAGTTGGAGGGCACCAATGTCATGTGATATGAATATAGTTAAACAACAAAAACAACATACATGTGTGTTGTTATTTAGTTAAAAGTCTTTATTTGAATATATGGTAGGGGGTCAGAGTGGTAACACTCTCGCCTCCCACCTCTGAGATCGGCGTTAGATTCCCAGCCCGACCTCAAGTGAGAAAGTTGGTAGTTGCTTGCCGTTGATCAGCAGTTTACAGTACAGAACCTTGACCAAGTGTTTGTACTGGTTTCCTCTGCCCATAAAACTACCCGTCTCAATATGACCTGTACAATGTGTTGAAAGCGACATTAAAACCCAAATAAATTAATAAATTGAACATATGGTAAGATTTGGAGAACTAAAAATATTATGAATATGTTGTTTGTGCATAAGTAATATCATTCTGAGTAAACTTTGTAATTTGTCCAAAAATTCTGAATATACACCTTTAATATCTTTGCCTCCACTGGAGAAGTATTCAACTGTGCGAAATGAATTCAAAGGGTTAAAATAGACAATTTACAGTGTACAGTGCAAAAACTGGCACCATAACTGTTCTTTGCCATTTATAAGGTGCTAATACAGATTATTCTAAATAATGGAATCCAATATTCAAGGGTTTTCATTACACAGTGCTGAAGGAAGGTAACTTAGTAATATAGCACATAAGCATCCAAACAATAGGAAATCTGATGGACTGGAACCAGCACATAGGCATCCTAGCAATAGGAAATCTGATGGACTAGATCCAGCATATAGGCTGAGAAGGGTTCAAATCAGTACCACAAACCTACCAAACATGACAATAAAGACTCCTCCAATGATTGGCTGAGGTATAGTGAGAAATACAGCTCCAATCTTGGTGAAGATGCCAAAGAAAATCATCATCACAGCACCAACTATGAACACCATTCGACTTGCCACCTGAAAATACAAAAGACTGAGGTTCACCTTTACACATTATTGTTTTTATGCCAAGGTTTGTTGATGAGAAATAAACACAGTCAATGCCTGTTCAAGTATAATTTTGGGTCAGTTTTCATGAACCAATGGGAGGTAAAAAAGTACAACTTGTTATGGCAGAAATATATACAGCAAATAAAACATGTTAAAAAATAGGCCAAGGCCTGCTGCTTACTGGCGACCCGCATGTTGTGGTTGTGCCACCCAAATACTTTTTTCATGCTATAAATGTGCAGCAATTAATATATGTTTTATACAACAATAAATGTAAAATAAAAAAGAACACATTTTGCCTGTAATTTTGTGTTTTTCCATTTCAGGCAAAAATTTGAAAATTCAAAATGGCCGCCATTTTTGGGGACAGGAAAATTTTTTGAAAATTGCCAAGAGTACATTCCTTTGATACCCTGTGGGTTGAAAATTTCGACGAAATCGCTCTATCTTGCACGGTTAAGGAGATAGAAGCAATTTTGTGTTTTTCCATTTTTGGTAAAAATTCGAAAATTCAAAATTGCTGCCATTTTTGGGAAGGGGAAATTTTTTTGAAAATTGGCAAGACTACATTCCTTAGATACCCTGTGGGTCGAAAATTTTGAGGAAATCGCTCTATCTCGCACGGTTAAGGAGATAGAAGCAATTTTGTGTTTTTCCATTTTTGGGGAGGGGAAAATTTTTTGAAAATTGCAAGAGTACATTCCTTAGATACTCTGTGGGTTGAATATTCCGACGAAATCGCTCTATCTCGCACGGTTTAGGAGATAGAAGCAATTTTGTGTTTTTCCATTTTTGGCAAAAATTCGAAAATTCAAAATGGCCGCCATTTTTGGGAAGGGGAAAATTTTTTGAAAATTGGCAAGACTACATTCCTTAGGCACCCTGTGGGTCGAAAATTTTGACGAAATCGCTCTATCTCGCACGGTTAAGGAGATAGAAGCAATTTTGTGTTTTGCCATTTTTGGCAAAAATTCAAAATGGCTGCCATTTTTGGGGAGGGGAAAATTTTTTGAAAATTGTCAAGAGTACATTCCTTAGATACCTTCTGGGTCGAAAATTTCGACGAAATCGCTCTATCTCGCACGGTTAAGGAGATACAAGCAATTTTGTGTTTTTCCATTTTTGGCAAAAAATCGAAAATTCAAAATGGCCGCCATTTTTGGGAGGGGAAAATTTTTTGAAAATTCCAAAGAGTACGCTCCTTAGAAACCCCGGGGGTCGAAAATTTCGACGAAATCGCTCTATCTCGCACTGTTTCTGAGATAAACACGTTTTTGTTTTTTCAGCGTTAAGAAAAATCGAGACATTTAGTAAATTATTAATAAGTCGGCCATTTTGTATTGGATCACTTCGAAAAGTTATTGATTTCCAGACATGTATATAACGAACCTACTTGCAAAATTTCATGTGAATAGGTGAAGCGCTTTTTAAGTTATCATCCAGACAAGCACACCCTTTTGAAAAACATGTTTTTGGTCATGTGACCTTCTCTGATTGGTTGAAAAACATGCAATGAGGAAAAATGATAGTCCTCTACCCAAGGAAGCTCCATACCAAATTTCAAAGAAATCGGTGCAGTAGTTTCTGAGGAGAAGAGGCTGGAAAAAATTGTTGACGACAACAACAACAACAACAACGAAGACGACGCCAGGCCATGCCATTAGCTTACGGCCGTTGGCCAGTAAGCTAAAAAGTGTGGTGAGATCACTGTACCCCTGTGGTGAAATGATCTGTGGTAAAATCATAGTAAATCGTAAAAAGAATCTATCATGGCTTCAGAGAGCCTTTATTTATTGAAATTTAGACACTGACTTAAAGCATTTATCTGGTAATTTAAGATATATTTTAACAGCATTAAAATGTATACAACCATGTTTATTTTTATATTGCCAACAGTCACAAGCACAACTAACAATAAATTGTAACAGTGTGTACACAACAAATACACCTGCAGCTTGTAAACATGTGTTTACTGTTTAACACTTGACATCACTGACTTTAATAATATGAAAAGTACTTGTTTATCTACTGTGAATGTGGGGCAACACATCTAATGTAACAGTTATACAACAAAAGAAAGATGTAACATCCCCTCACAGTTAGTTTTTCCATGTTTCTCTGATGTCTCTTGTTTACCATCCATACACTACACATCAAATGACTGAGTATATTTTGAATGATAATTCTGTTTTTCTTCACCTCCCAATATGCTAGTACCTGGGGCTGGGTGCATGAGCAATACTAAGGCCATTCCTAACTTATATGGTAAGTATAACTTAGACTGCAAGCAAGAAATTATGAAATTGTATTCATAAACATTCCTAACTCTAAGGTGACCTTAGAATCTCTACTGAGATTTTAAGTTAGGCTAGAAGCTACCTTGGTGAGATATGTAAACAAGCAGACAACAACAACAATAACTTTTTGTTGACATAATAGCCATATACGTTTTGTTCCATTCAAAATTTTATAAACAAATACATGAGTATATTTTCCTTAATTAAAATCTAAGGTGACCTCATCTGAGAACTGTTTTATGAATACAAATTCCAAGAAAAACTTATTCAAGTGAAAAATCTCCCCTTGCTGAGATCTAAGATCACCTTATCTATCATGAATATAGCCCCTTGATTACGCACTGTAAAAGTTAGTAGATTACCTGTACAATGATATTACATACACAGCTTAAATTGTAATAAAATAGAAAAAGCATGCCTTAAAATTCAAAGTGAAACCAGTGGGCATCCTTAAAAAATAATTTTGAAATTTGTTACTTTACCACAGAGACATACCTTGGTGATTCCTATAGCACCAATGTTTTCACTGTAGGATGTTGTTCCACTTCCTGTTCCAAAGGCGCCAGCCAGAACACAGCCGATCCCTTCAATACCAATCCCTACACATAGAAATATAGAACTAGTGCATTGTGTATACCTTTACACTTGTATATTATTTTTTAAATACAAGCTTTGTATTACTGGCCGGAGGCAGCACTTTTATATTTTGGCTTGTAATTGTCTGGTTTATCTCCACTATAAAAATGATAAAGCATAAGGAAATAACAAATGGATGTAATCTATAATAGGAAATAACTAATATGCTAATCCAAAGGAAACAAGCTAAAATTCTTACAAAAATATAAAAAAAATGTGTGTATATGATATCTCCATACTGAAGTCTATACTACTAGGCATAATTTCATATGCATTCTTATTCTAAGAATAAGATTTTTTTTCAAAATTATCATAAAGGATTACTAAAACAGTACATACCTCTGTTTATGGCATGCATGGGAGGTGGAGGCACTCTGGCTATCCGGGCACAGGCATAGTAGTCTCCTACTGACTCCAGCATGTTGGCAAGCACTCCTGCCAACATCCCAAATACTGATGGAGCACTAACTGTGGGACGACCCCATTGACCTGTAAAAACCATGAAGGAAATCTTACTGATCTTAACCCCTTAAAAGACCTTCTCTGTTGACTAACAGTTGACAACAAAGTGATCTCATCCATGTCCAGCTGGTTAGTAGTCAACTGCCATATATTCTGGTTTTTCACCTTCCTATGTTATTAAATCCCCTGGTATATTGGAATACATTGTAATGCTAGACCAAGGACACATCTTTGGCTAGATGCAAGATGTAGCCACCAGAAAAAGACAAGTAACATGGTTTTGAAGATAAACAACAATTTTCAACATGGCGACTGAAATTAAGAAAACTAAATTTGGCAAAGTCTCAATTTTTCAGAGATCATAGAGGAGTAGTCCTATATGTACCCTGTGGGCCCAAAATTTGCCCAAAATCGTTCTATCTCTTACAGTTTTCGAGATAAGAAACACTTTCCATTTCTGCCCAAATTCAAGATGGCAGCCGAAATTTGGAAAAGTCTAAATTTTTCAAAGGTCCTAGAGGAGTACTCCTTAATACCCTGTGGGTCCAAAATTTGCCCAAAATTGCTCTATCTCTTAATTTTCCAGATAAACAACATTTTCCATTTCCATAGTATTGTAGTTACAAGTGATTTAGTCAAAGCTGAACTATCAAAGTAGCTCTAACTTGGTTAGCTAAACACCCAAAAGTAACTGAACAACATGTTTAACCAAAACACTGTTACTTTTATGGTTACAAAGAAAAAAAGGGATTGATCGACAAGTGATTTACCCATTGGTAAAATGTCAAAGTAGCTATTACTCAGTTGCTATTATAGCTGCAGCTCTCAAACTTTGCCATGACACAGAACATCAAAAAGTAGCTGTATGACTCATTTGATGAAAAACCTCTTAATTAAATACTTTTGAAGTTACAAGCAACTTACTCATTGGCAAAATGTCAAAATAGCTATTACTCAACTGGTTGTGGAAATTTACCATGACACAGAACATCAAAAAGTAGTTGAACAAATTGTTTCACAAAAAATTAAGCACGAGGTCTAACGATGCTAGCGCTTCTAGAGATCACTTTTTTTTGTCTCCGGACTGTCATTAATTGTGGCCTAGCAAGATGCGTATCTCCGTACTGGGATGGGTGACCGCTTCAGTGCACTACTCGTGTCTCTGATGGCTTTGCGCTCATGCTAGTAGACCGAACAGCTTTTCGGCCTTCTTTAAAAACATTCCACTAGTGACACCGTGCCCTTCATTTTAGAATAACCTCATTGATTCACAAAATTAGAGGAAACCTGAAAAACTACAGCATGGTACAGCCAAAGTATGTTTATATTCTAACTAATCTCAGAAAGTTGTTTTTCAGATTTGCAGAAAGTGATAAAGCATGGTATGTCACAGAAAGGCCATTATAACATATTCAAATGAAAAACTGAGTATTTATGTTCATCTTAAAAGCTAGCTCTGGCTTGTTAGATATATGCAGATATGCAGTGGAGAAATCTTCATAAACAAACATATTTACTGCAGGTGTTCAATGTTCATAAAGTATTTACACTAAATACATGTAAATGAATTCCTAATCAGTTATGTAACCAAAACTAACAGCTATAGGCTGTATGTAAACAAATTAAGCTAAACCTGTCAGTCTGTTATGCAAATTAGCTACATCTTTGTTATATTCTTGGCATGAGTGTAATATAGATTCTTGCATCATTCTTTGGCAACTGAATACTGCAGAATATCAGCGAACAACAAAATTTGATTTCTTACATTCCTTTTAACAGATAGAATCATTCCACTATCACTATTTCCCGCACATTGTCATGACTTCAATTCAAACCTTAACCACAAGGGTCAGTGCCAAACTAGATTTGCTGAAGAGGATTGTTCTGGTAGCAGTGATTAACTGATAGAAATACATCCGACACTGACTTTCTCAAATGTGGAATAACATACAATGCCTATTGGCTGAAAAACTGTAAGAAATTATATAATCAGGATGCAAAGTTACTATGTGTACTATTTAAGACTGAGTGTGGGAAGTGGTTAATGTTTTTGGTGCAACATGTTTACTTGCCTTGTGGCTCTGTGTTATGTTATACAAATACAATAAAATGAAATGTTGCCAATGTGAAAACATATGAGTAAGGTGCAACAATTACCAAAGTTGATCATTGTCTGAATAAATAGCACTTACATTTTACATTGTCTGAACTCAAACAGAACCTGGAAAATGCATGGCTGTTTTGATATGATCAAATATTGCTACTAAAACAAGCAGTAAATTAAAAGAAAAGTCTTTTGGCTTTTGAAGATTTTTATAATCTGAGCATCATATTTGTACCTTACATAGTGGTGTATAAAATACATTTTGTCCTGTAATTATTTTGAAAAGCAAAATAAAAATTTGAAAAAAGGTATGTACTACAAATACAATCCAATAGTCACCCGTTTTGTTACACAAAAGTATGTTTTTTCAAGTCAACACCCAAATTCAACTGTTGTGAGTTTGCCTCCGGACCCATCGTATTATGTCTTCATGAGCAAAACCATGTCGGTTAAAGGACAAATTTTTTTCAATTTGACAGAAATTATCTAACATGTTTAATAATCTTTGCCAGTGAGCAGCACGGTCCCAATTACACACATCCAAGCTTGTCCAGTTACAAGGGTCTTACAACACACCTTTTCAGTTCTAGGACCTATTTTTTTCAGTTAGGATAAATCCCAAATGTTTGGGAGGATATTCCAGTTTTTTTGCCTTTCATCAGTATCAGTCTACGTGTATGTACACATGTATGCTGCTTACGACATATGACGGCCAATTTGCGACGGCGATTTTTTCAACCTCCCCAATATTTTGTTGACATACATCTAAATTTACTTGTCATCCAAATTTTGCTCTCCCAGAGCGAAAAAATCATCATCGCAAATCAGACGTCGGAAATCAGAGTCGGATACATGTCAACAACCATACATAAACTAGAAGGAGGGAAAAAAACACTGTCGCAAATCAGTTGTCGGGTGTCATAAGCTGCATACATGTGTACATACACTTAAAAGTATCCCTAGGTTAACATCAGCTAGGTCTGACAGCCAACTACAAATGTGGAACTGGGGTGTAAGCTGCAGCAATTTATTTCCAACAGATGTCTGTATATTCTCTCCTGTTTCCTTAGACTCTAATTCTAATAGTATTTTTATAGTACTCAATCTCCATCTATTGATAGACTCCAAGGCGCATAATACCAGAAAGCAGAGATCATTAATCATTAAGCCAGAAACATCGCAGGAGTCAGCGCCATGGAGAAAGACCGAGACAAGACCAGAAAACTAGGATGGGTATGCTTTTGTAAAGAGGCAGGTTTCAACTTCTTTCTGAATGATGAGAGATATGTGTAAGGCTGGAATTGGTTTAAAGAGCACTTTTTAAAAAAATAGACTGAATTATTATCAACATGATCATGTTGTTTTTCTTAACCTTAAAATACGGTGATGTCATGTTTGTTTCCATTGGTGTCTTATTTATTTATAATATGTTGTGTATTATACTGTGTAAAAAGTGAAAATTTAAAAAAAAGATGTTTCAAACGTGGCAATTTATTGTTTCTGACTCCGAAAATAGGTCTTGCCGGGTGCTCGACTGTGCATGAAATGACTTTGAATATGTCACAAGTCATATTGGTAACCAATATACAAAAGCTTGTTGGACCAATCAATTCAAAATAAATGGCAAATAGGCAACACTACGGATGGACAGTGATGTCACTGAGTTGGGTCCACTTAAAATGACGTCACTGATGATATCATTATGACATCAATATAAACTGGGTGGGGGATACTGGTGCAAGTGGGGCATGGTTTCACCAGAGAGGTTCATCAGAAGAGGCTCATTGTGTACTAGAGTGTGTCCGTTTTAAATAAATAGGCCATGAAAGGGGTGTATTTGTGGACCAGGGTATCAGTTTAATTGCCCAAGGCCTTCGGCTGGTGGGGCCTAGAGTCCAATGTAATTATTGGATTACAGGTCCACATGGCCTAGAATGGGCCTGCCCTGATGGCCATGGTGTGTGTACACCGGACAGATAACAAGCAAGATTATAAAAGGACAGTGGTCCCAGGGGGGTTGTATAGGTTACCTTCAGAACTGACTCAAGATGACTGAGTGTCTGGACTGCCTTATATCTATAAACTATTTTTTTGAATATTAAAAAACAACTTGAGAAAAAGGCCTACAGGCCTAGGGACGTCCTCCAGAGACATGCAGAAAAGTCAGTTTTCATCATTGCAACAGTCATATTTTTTAGTATGGCCTATATAGGATAAAAGATGTCAAAAAAAAACACAATGGGAACATTTCTGAGACATCTGAAGCAAGCCTTGTGGTACTTAGCATTGCATCGGTAAAATTGCATTTTACAAAATCGCCTCTGGCAGCCATTTTTTCATATCAATTTTGTCTAAAATAAATAGGCTTCTTCCCATTAGTAATATCAATTACTGTACAAAGTTTGAAGACAAACAAGCTTTAAAAATGGGTGGCGACCATCTTGGAAACAAGATGGCGGAAGTAAAAATTTTTTTTTCAAAAGTTGTCCCCTTGACCCTGAAACGAACACAGAAAACCTGAAGATGATATCATGAACCATTTTTGCTGTAATGAAGAAAGGCAGAAAGTGAAGGAAAACAAAGGAGAAAAAAAATTTTGATGAAACCATAAGGACATCCGATGTCACAAGATTGTCCTAATAAAGAACAATATATTATTGGATGATTATCAACTTTATAATTTTTTTTTATTCTTTCTTCATTTCTTTAGACATGTAGAAATTGGTAACAGAATGTAAAAGTTGCCAATATGGGCACAATTTAAAAGTTAGGTAAAATAAACATAATTTTGGTGGCAATTTTGCATCAGGGAAGATAAAAAGCCTGGTGTTGTCACAAAAATATCAGAACTGTGTGTAGGAAGGAAATAGAAGGGAGTTTCTTCACAAGTAAATTTAACATACTGCTGTGAATTTTACATCTTTTTTACTCTATAAAATATGAACAGATACCAAATACCTTATTTTTGTACTAAACTTCCTGTTGAGGCAAGACAACTAATTTTGAAGATTTTGTTTAGATAAGCCTCTATATTTTAAATTCTTGTGGAGCATATGGAGTTGCAGGAAGAAAAGAGAAACAAATCTAAATTAAAGAAAATACATTGTGATACATTTTTTTCATTATTAATGTCTCTCCTAGAACGATGAGTCAAAATCTGTAAAAAAAGTGACACTTTGAACATATCTCACCCAAACTGATCCTACGAAAACAGACTTTGGCCTTTGTAGTGTTTTCCTTTGTCAGATCAAAAATAAACAAGAGCACTTGGAGAGCGTATAACTCCGCCGAAGCAAATAATAAGTACCATAGGAAAATCCGCATTATCTTTTTTGTGTGCAGACAATGATCCAATTCACTCTCAAAATGTAATGGGATCTAAGTTGGACCAAGACCCATCTTCTGATTTTTATTCAGGAAGATCCAATCAGTAGTATTTGTGTAATCCTGCTAACAAACAAACAGACAAATGGACAGACATAAACATAACACCTCCTTGGTAGAGGTAAAAATGGTCATCAAAAGTAAAGTGGAGGTGTTGCTTTCTGCATTTCTTCCACTGGAAATGTCAGTTGATTGTATCTGACAGCCTGATTTTTTTGGCTTCAATTTAAAAACAGATGTTGATGTTGCCTGAAATCTTATTAGATTTGATGAAAATCTGACAAAAGGAAGCTTTTCAAAACTAACTGGTCAACAAGAATTGACTACAAGGAAATGTAGCCTAAGACTCTGTTGACATGTATGTGATTTGTGATCACTAATGCTAATTCTAACCATCTTTTATATAGCTTAGTCTCCTCTAACAAGGAAATTAAGGATTGATAAAGAGACCATTAGGGATATTCTTTGAGACAGAGCTAAGATGAAAATCTTTTTTTATGAAGCATGTAATAAAGGAATATCAGTAGGCAACTCATTCCACACTGTGGGTGCATCAAAAACAATACTCTAACTAAATTGTTTGCCTGATTAATAAATTGATAAGCAAAACTTCGGCACCACAAGAAGTCTTACAATTACCTTGACACTACTTAATTAGTATGGTACAGACCGATACAAGGAGACCCTTATGGAGTTTTAATTTATTATAAAGATCAGAAATACACACAGAACAAAACAGTCATCAATGTGCAATTCATCACTTGCCATCTATTGTGAGTCAACAAAGTAAATTGAGACGACAAAAAGTTGTTAATATCAGCAAGTAGGTGGTTATCTGACCTTAACTGGATATGCAAATCTGGCTCTACCTACAAATGGATAATCCATGACCCAAACTGTTTATAGAAATTCTAACCTCACCTGGACATGAATAATTTGATCCCAACTGGGTATCGAAATCTAACCATAACTGATCCTTACCTGGATATGGAATTCTAAACCAAGCAGATTCCTTTAACAGGTTCATCTGTACAGCTTCCTCTTGACCAAATCCCCACATGTCTGCACTGAACACCTTGGCTACAGTCAAGATCCACACTATAATCCAGGTGATGACCACGGCTAGAATTACCTGAATGGATTACAATAGGCAAACAACACAACTGGTGAATGGTATAGGATGTAATTTTATTATGTAATTTTAACATATAAGAAGAAGAAGAGTAGAAGAAATCTAGGATTTAATTACCTACATATATTACAATAGTAACACAATACAGGTGGTGAATAGTACCTAATTAAAGTTAAACCAATAACTTTATTATTAGAATGAATTGGAAAGGTTTGAAGATCTAAGGAGTAGCTCTTGTGGGTGGTGAAGTGGAGGTGGGTGAATAAACAGAGGAATAAATGGAAAATAAACCCATGGCAAGTGAAATTACCATTGGGGTCAAGACTCTCATTTATGGTCACCATTAAGTCTATTACATGTATTAGAATTAAATGCAACTCCATTTATAATTGGCTGAGATTACTTACAGGAAAGAGTCTGAAGAGTGGGAAGCTGATTCTAACCAGTCCACGGCCCCTCTCATATTTACAGCAGGGAATA
Source organism: Sabellastarte sp. h YS-2021 (assembly GCA_964017235.1). NCBI lineage: Eukaryota > Metazoa > Annelida > Polychaeta > Sabellida > Sabellidae > Sabellastarte > Sabellastarte sp. h YS-2021. The sequence goes on along the minus strand of OZ024934.1, from coordinate 78,025,444 downwards.
CCGATGTTCTTAGTGTACTGAGAAAACATGGCAATCAGTATCACGGTGACTAGAGTGATCCACCATTGTTTGGAGGCATAGCTACAAGTACATTGGACATAGTAAGCCATTTCAAATGTTAAATCTATCTTGGGGCCTAGTAACCAAAGTGGCCAGTACTTCATTATTTCTGCCTTTTTTGTGACATGAAGCAAATCAGAGTATTTCGGGAGAGGTCCTCAGCATTGTCACCACACGGACGTGACAGTCTGTGTTAGCCAAGGACTGACCATAATTATTCTTTATGCCAAAAAAGTTCCTTTGTTGGTTTTCATATAAAAAAATCTAATTTAACTTACTAATAAATTTCTCATATTGTCAGTGGTGAATTTCACATCTCTTACTTTAGCAACCAGGATGTAACAATTTTGCATTTAATGAGAGCCAAACAGAATATATAAATGAAATTAAGAAATACAAAACACTGCAAAAATGACATGAGCATTGCCTTCAGGTATTAAGAATGACCCAATGTTTTGTAACTTTATATGGGAAATTAATGTATATTTAAAAGCAAAAAGTCCAGAGCTTGGAGAACATTCAAAATCATTCATTCTTTAGTCGTATGTGATACTAAATTTATTTATTTGGGGTTTTACGTCGCTTTCAACACTGTACAGGTCATATCACGACGGGTAGTTGAAAGGGCAGAGGAAACCAGTACATACAGTTCGTCAGGGTTCTGTACTGTAAACTGCTGACCAACAGCAAGCAACTACCATCTTTCCCACTTGAGGCCATGCCAGGAACCGAACCCCAGTCTCAGAGGTGGGAGGCAAGAGTTCTACCAATCTGCCACCATGTGATACTAAAGTAAACATCCTAGCATATACATGGCAAGTGCCACAAAATTAATACACACATTAAAGCTGTAACAATGCTGTGAAATATACGTATTCTGTACATATCACTCCTGCAAATATAAGGGTTTATAGAGGATTTCACTGTCACACAGATTATGCAATACCTCCGTAGCCAGTTGGGTTTGTTTATTCTTGTAGATAACAGCTATAAATAAATATTCCAAGAGTAAAAAACTTTCCCCTTTACCCTACAGGTCTTCTTCAGGACCTGTCAGATCCACAATATAAATACTTAGAAAATAGCATCAGAGATGCCCGTACCCCACAGCCTAGGGAAATATTTTCAACACCATGAGATACAGAAGCACTATACCAGTACAAAGTTCAGGATACTTTCAGAGCACTGTCAGTTATATAAAGTTCCAAAAAATGTTTAAATGCAGAAGATAATGTTTAAAAGAAAGATAATGCATGTAAAGATGAAGTATTAAAACAAGTCAATTCAATAACAAGATGACAGCATTAATCAGTAAACTAAAATTCAACATTCTTTATCTGCATCTGCATGGCCGAATTATGGTTTAGATGTTTTGAATATTACCATGCATACAGAAGTGGTAATACATTTAATGAACGCTTATGTGTGGTGTTGGAGCAAAATCTGTGGCTCACTTGATGAAATTCTATCTCTTACAATGGGAAGTTATGAAAGTAAAATTCTTAATAAATTCTAATAGGAATTAACAGTGCTTAATCTGCATCACAAGACAGACCCAAAGATAAGTCATTTGAGTGAAAACATTAGCTTTACGACTTATTCCCTTATGGTTACAATTCATAAAGATAACTTGTAAACCCTGATAATTCTTATGCATGAATTGATGGAGTGGACTAATTTGAGTAATCCTCTCTTTCAAATAGATCACTCACCACTAGTTTTATAAAAAAGTGTACACAATTAGTCATAACATGATAAAGATATTATTAAGTTGTTACACCATTAAGATAAATTGTAGCTGCCTTAAGATTGAAAAGATTAGAGCAAGGAATCTAAAATTTGTCAGAAAGCTAAATTTTGCCACCTGTAAAGACCTTACTTGAGTCTATGAAAAAAGATGTTTTGTCTTAAACTTGGTATTTTTCAGTTCAAAAAGCCCTTAATTTACCATACATGCAACAAATCTTACCTCTATTCATTTATTTTATTGGTGTTTCCACATGTGGTGAATTTCAGATATGTGGTGAATTTTACATTTCTTACTCTAGTCATAAGTACTTGGGAGAAAAATGCTCACCCACAAAGGTTTTTAAAAAATTGAATGAGTGACTACAATTGACCTTTGTGAGCAAAATAGATAAGAAATACAAACAATAATTTTATATCAGGACTACAGTGTTGCATTAGACAGGAGGCAAAATAGTGAGACTGGAACTAGAGTAATAACAATTTAGGCACTCACACTTTAAATAGAACAGCTGTTTTCAATTTGAATCTCATTACAGTAGGAAACTGGGCCCGATTCTGAATTCCACATTGTATATTTTACAGGCAGCACATAAAGTAACACTTCACATAAATAAACCTCTCTTGTAATTTTTTTCTTGAGATGCACAACAGAATATCTTGATTCAAATTGCCTAGACAAACATATTGATTACATCTAATAGTATGTTCCTTTTTTGCTGTATCCATAACAAAGTTTCTTGTTCTGCTGTTTTGCATTCTTTTACGTATAAAAACACTACAATATTTGACAAAAATGAAGATTATCCTCTTGGAAGGGTTCAAGGGAAGATTACCCTCTTTAAAGGGTTCAAGGGAGGATTGTCCTCTTTAAAGGGTTCAAGGGAAGATTATCCTTATAAAGGGTTCAAGGATATTTGTGCTTAAACATTCCTTTTCAAATGTGATCCTGAAGAATATGTTTTTTCATGCACTTGCCTAGTAACTTTTTTATTTATTTACATATTTTATTTATACTGGTGACATGTATAATACAAAACAATAAAAACTTCATTTGAAATACACATCAAGATTTTATATCCAGTCTCTTGATTGGATGTCATTGTACTCATTTGAGTATGCAAACTTAAGTGGAATACTTTACGCATGCTCTAACAACATTTTTTTCTCTCTTGTACCAAAGAGTTTCAATAAAAATTGCAACACTTTTGCAACACTTCTGCATATACAAACTAGAAATAGGACGCCCTGTTGATAGTAGCTGCGACATATGAATAGAAACAGGATAGCATAGAAGAACACACATTATCATGTGTAATGTCCACCCTATGAACCTTTTGCAAAAATTGTACAGTAGTCTTACAAAACCCTGTTTCATTTGTAAAATATATCAATGATGCTTAAATATTTATTAGTATACATGTAAATTATTTCAGCTTCATGCCTTTTTGCATTGGTTGGGTCGAAATCGCTCTATCTTGCACGGTTAAGGAGATAGAAGCAAATTTCTGTTTTTCAATTTTTGGCAAAAATTCGAAAATTCAAAATGGCCGCCATTTTTGGGAAGAGGAAAATTTTTTGAAAATTGCCAAGAATACATTGCTTAGATACCCCATGGGTCGAAAATTTCCACGAAATGCTCTATCTCGCACAGTTAAGGAGATAAGCAAATTTGTGTTTTTCCATTTTTGGCAAAAATTCGAAAATTCAAAATGGCCGCCATATGTGGGAAGAGGAAAATTTTTTGAAAATTGCCAAGAATACACTGCTCAGATACCCTGTGGGTCTAAAATTTCGACGAAATCGCTCTATCTCACACAGTTAAGGAGATAGAAGCAAATTTGTGTTTTGCAATTTTTGGCAAAAATTTGAAAATTCAAAATGGCCGCTATTTTTGGGGAGGGGAAAATTTTTTGAAAATTGCCAAGAGTACATTTCTCAGATACCCTGTGGGTCGAAAATTTCAACGAAATTGCTCCATCTCGCACGGTTAAGGAGATAGAAGCAAATTTGTGTTTTTCCATTTTTGGCAAAGTAGGTATTACTCAGTCAGTTATATAGCTATTATCACTAAAAGCAATCCCAAACAAGCTATCAACCTAACTATTGGTCATACCAAATTTGGTAGATATGTCAAATATTTTTCCTTAAAATGCCCGGAAACAAAAGAAGTACACAAAAGTAGCTAAGTACCTATTACTCAGTTAACTATAGAGCTATCTTCACCAAAAGCAATCCCATGCAAGCTATTAACCCAATAAAGACCCATACCAAATTTGGTAAAGATAGGATAAATACTTTTCCTTTAAATGAGCGGAAACCAAGAGTCCGGACGGCGGACGACGGAAAAAGCAAAAATAATAAATAATTCTTCTGAAACAAACCTGGAGTGACCATATTGCGATTGTTTTTCTCTGTAAGAAAGCCTGATGCTCAAAATTATAAATTTCACAATTGCAAATAAAATGAAGTTAATCTTCAATGTTGCCTGTACAGTGTACTTTAAAATGGGCTTTTATAAAGATGGCCAGCTTCAATACTTAATGGGAGAATGCAGATATTTCATCATTTTCCATATGAAAGTGGAACAAGTTTTCCTCATCCTTGGTTTATGGAAATTAACAATTTTTGACTTGTCAATATTTATGGCCATTTGACACTTACAACGCCATCCATGTACACAAGATTACATCTTTTGCAAATCAATTTAATTTTGGATGTAATAATTATACAATATCATCTGCATATTAAAGTATACAGACATATAGGTCATTAACAGTGATTTCTAAATTCATTTGTTTTACATCTAAAGCCAAATGATTCCAACTAAAGTACCACATTGTTAGTGTGCATATCATAGTCACTATGGTACAAATACTGCTTTTGTGAATATAAAAGAATTTCTTGTCACACAGAAGACATACAATAACTCAGCAGCAACATCTAAAAGTATCAAAAGTAAAACGTTCCTATTTAAAGACACTTACTAGGATGCGGTATCGAACAAGGCCAGGCCTGCCAAAGCAATGGTTGGAGCAATAGCAAGAGGTCCAATCCACCTTAGTAAGAAACCTATGATGCCAGAGAAGCCTATCACCACTTGGAACACACTGGCCACCATAATGGCACCTTGGATCTGGAAAAAAAAACAATAGAGGATGAAAACTAACAATTGTGCAGATATATAGAGTAGAATTACCATTGTAACCATAAGGCTGTTTTTGAATGTAGGCAATCCGTGGTCAGTAATGTCTGAAGTTCTTAGAAATTAAAGAATACTGTGCTTTGGATGTTTCTGAAAAGTAATTATTCACATGGATCTACTTATAATATGTATAAGTCTGCAATTGTATAGTATCACACTGTATTATGTTTATGAATAAGTGTGCCATTGTATTATATTCTGTTTATGTATAAGTGTGCCAAATGTTAAAATGTTGATGTATAAGTGTTCTATTGCATTGTATTATGTTTATATCTAATTATGCCATTGTATTGTACTATATATGTTCATGTGTAAGTCTGTTACTGTCTCGTATTACATTTCTGTACAAGTGTGCTATTATGGTAATTTATATTTATCTATACGAGTACTATTGTATTGTGTTTATGTATAAATATGCCATTGCATTTTATTATGTTATGTACAAGAAGATGCCATTGTATTGTAAGTTATTGTGTTAGTTTCTGTGTGCACTGTGCAATTACAAAGAAAAAGACAGTACCCTAGAGAACAAAAATCCTTGCCCGGAAATCCAGAACAACATAGATTCAAAAAGTCTTTTAGAAAATTTTGGGTTCCTCACTTTTTGTGAAAACATGACACTAATCAAATGTATATATTTTTTTCAGAGTTAGAGTATGAAATCTAAAATTTCTCAGGAATCTAAAATTCGCCACCTCTAAAACCTTAGTTAATTTTATGAAGAAAATGATGTTTTTGTCTCAAAATTGGTATTTTTCAGTTCAAAAAGCCTTAATTTACTATACATTCAACAAATCTCACCACAATTCATTTATTTTATTAGTATTTTCACATGTGGCGAATTTCAGATATGTGGCGAATTTTACATTCTATACTCTATATGGGGCAAGGGCAAAAAGTATTTTACAAACCTTACCTCTCTTATTCTTGAGTACCAGATGGCTTCCTGTGGACCTCCTGTAACAGTTGAGTTGGTGACCATACTGTCAGTAACTGTTGAGTACATTGCAGCAGTAGTGTTCTCCATTGCACTGAGTACATTTATGGTGGTGCTTTCAGGCTCTGGACATTTCCACTTACTCAATGACAGGATGGCTATACTTGGCGTCACAAAGGTAAAAGTACCACCCTGTACAATGGGTAATCTGTATAAAATAGTATTACAGAATGTATAGAATATAAGGTTTGTATGTGAAATACAGAAGAAACTTCTATTATATAAATTTCTGTTTTTCAAATATTCAAATAATTTATATATAATCAAACAACGAATTAAGAGACAAAAAATATATCACTAGCTCCAATCAAGAAAATAAAATGCAATACATATTTTTGTCTTAAAAAGGACAGGAGAAGCATATTTAATGATATATTTATATTATTTAGTATGAATGCAAAACAAAGTATATTACATACAAGAAAAATAGCATCAGAGATGCCCGTACCCCACAGCCTAGGGAAATATTTTCAACACCATGAGATACAGAAGTACTGTATCAGTATAAACTTTAGGATACTTTCATAGCACTGTCAGTTATATAAAGGTCCAAATAATGTTTACAAGAAAGATCATGCATATAAAGATGAAGTATTAAAACAAGATAATTCAATAACAAGATGACAGCATTAATCAGCAAACTAAAATTCAACCCTCTTTATCTACATCTGCATGGCCAAATTATGGTTTAGATGGTTTAAATATTACCATGCATATAGAAGTGGTAATACATTTAATGAATGCTTATGTGTGGTGTTGGAGCAAAATCTGTGGCTCACTTGATGAAATTCTATCTCTTACAATGGGAAGTTATGAAAGTAAAATTCTTAATAAATTCTAATATGACTTTAACAGTGCTTAATCTGCATCAAAAGAGAGACCCAAAGGTGCAACAAGATTTTATAGGTCAAGGTCACTAGGACAAGGTCAAAGGTCAAATTAAGGTGACACCATGATAATACACACCTACAGCCCCTAACCAATGTCCCTAGCAAGTATCAACTTCCTCAACCCTACGGTTTCCAAGATATAGCCCGGACAAGATTTTATAGGTCAAGGTCACTACGCCAAGGTCAAAGGTCAAATCAAGGTCAGACCATGACGTTGCACAACTATATCCCCTAACCAATGTCCCTACCAAGTATCAACTTCCTACACCTTACGGTTTCCGAGATACAGCCCGGACAAGATTTTCAAACTCAAGGTCACTACGGCAAGGTCAAAGGTCAAATCAAGGTCAGACCATGACGTTGCACACCTACACCCCCTAACCAATGTCCCTACCAAGTATCAACTTCCTACACCTTACGGTTTCTGAGATACACTGACCTCACACCAAGAAGAGTCTGCATTAATGTGGACACTCCTGAGACGAAAAATATACTGCCCACGAGCTGACTTCTGGTCGTATAGTCATCAGCAGGAATACACATATGATCTGCCATAATTAGAGGGTTGGCTACAGTGGCTCCAAACATGATGAGAAAATGCTGGAATTGTAATAGAACAATAATTCAATTGGTAACATCAGAAATGTGAAATTCAAATTTACCAATTTGACAAAATCTTCTTCTGCAACAGATTCAATGATTGGATCATGTCCCTGTTCCACTCTTGTGAGCTGTTTGCCTCCTCATAGCCCTGACTTTGTGCTCAGAACAAAAATTGTGGCACTGACACGAATTATCTTAGCTTTCACTTCCAAAGGTCCGAAGCCTACAACTGGCAGTTATAGCCAGGCATAACAATTTTTCATGTTTGAAAATCTCCTGAAATAAGCTTTTCATTTAGGGTAAGTCATGAGACTTGTCTTTTTGGTCATACAACTAAGCTTTACATTCGGGACAAATCATTTGATTTTTTGGACAATTCTGTTTTCCTGCCTTTTTAACAGGATTTGTCTGTGCAGCCAACCAATTTATAAATCAGAGAGGTATTAAGATAGTCGCAAAAGTGGAAAGAGTATTATCATTGTCACAAAAACCCAACAAATTAGATATGTCCCATAATTTAAAGTAAAAAGAAGAAGCATCAAAATGATGAATTTAAGATTTTTATCTCTGACCAGGGGTCGAAGGCCGTGGTCTGGAGATTATAAAATGCCTTCCGTACATGAGAGAGTGTGTGCGTCTGTTCATCACGTTTTTACATAAACCTTAATATCCATTCATTTTAAAGATATCTTAAACAAAATTGCAGGGAATGTTTATGGCTATGACAACGTGTCTGTGCAAAATTTTGGCCTCATTTTGAAAAACAATTGTTTGAAGATCATAAAGGTGCTCTAAATCTTGAAATTTTGCACAAAAGCTATATGGCTGGAAAGGCTAGCCTGATAGTAATTTTGGCCCAGTTCAAAAAACAAAATGGCCGCCATATCACATGTTTAATGTCAAATGGGCTTATCCTATTAAAAACGCCTTGTATCTCCCCTAATATTGCTCTTTGAGGTTTGGAATGTGAAAACAACTTGTAGGAAGTCATGGTCTGGGCAATGTTTTCCAGGTGTTGAATTTGACCTTTGACCCCTGCCTCAAGGTTAAATGGGGTCATTACACTAAAATGTCCTTATTTCTACCTTATTATTGGCGCTTTGGCTTCAGAATGTAAAGACAGACCATGAAAAGTCCTGGCCTGCAAATGTTTTGCCTGTGAATGATTTTGGCCTTATTTTGAAAAACAAAATGGCCGTCATAGCCAATTATTTCAAAATCATTAAGATGCTCAAACTTTTGCAGCTAGGTTCATCAAATTTGCACAAAAGATAAAAGACTAGGGTAGTTAGCCCGGTAGTAATCTGGCCAAGTTTTGAAAAAAAATAGCCATCATGTCACATGCTTAATGTTAAATGGGATTATCCTATTAAAATGGACTTATATCACTCTTATCATTGCTACTATGGGTTCCAAATGCGAAAACAACTTATAATAAAAGGAAGTCATGGCCTGAGATTTTTCCAATTGCTGACTTTTACCTTTGACCCCTTCTTCAATGTCAAGTGGGGTTATCTTACTACAAAGACCTTATATCTCCTTTAGTTCTCCATTATTACTGATTCTAAGGAGGGAAATAACCACTGCGGCAGTGGCCTTGTTTTGCAAATGTTTTTGGTGTCATTAAAATTGGATGGCAATCAAATGAACAATTTGCATGTCATCTTTCTGAGCTGAAGACAACACACCCACACAGATGGCGATAGAAACAACATTAACTTGTACCAAAGGTGTGGAAGTTAGTTAGGACGATTTTAAATTCTGTGACAAAAGGACATGTGACAAATGGGACAGGCAAACAGCACTGCCACTTGTGTGAGTTGAAGCCACACAGAAGTGAAACCCTGGGGTTAGATGCCAAACTTTGTAACCACTAGGCCACTGGGGATATCCAGTAAAGCTTTGAGTAATCCTATACAATGATTAAATTTCAACTATAGTGCTTTTATAGATGTTTTAACAATTGATATTGAAATTTGTTACAATACACTGCCAATGTCAATTTTAAAGTTAAAACAAAGTTCCAAGGTCACATACAAGGCTGTTGTACATTTATGTCATTATTGTCTTCTACTGTGATTTTTACATGCTGTGATATGACACATACCTGAAATCCTAATGCCAAGCAGAGGTATGAGGGTGGTGTGTCTACCACTGAGTATTGCAAGTCATTCTCATCCTCTCTGTGTGAGTGAGTATGAGAAGTAGTCCCTCCTCCTCCTTGCCCAGGTGTTTGCCCAGCCTGTGCACTTCTGTTACTGCTATTAGCTGATCGGTTCTTCACTGTACCACTTGGTAAGGGAAGTCGCACTTGGTCATCTGGCTGTCCATTTAGTGGAAGCCTTACATCACTGTCCTTTCTGCCATTTCTAACTGGTTCTTCATTATCTTCCCTGTAATTAAAACGTTAAACTTGCTTTTTTTGTATTTTACTACCCCACAGCCATTAAAGGCAAGTATTGTTTTCACCAATGGCATGTGACTGGATGGGATGATGGCAAAAAAATCTTGTTCAGGCTGTATGTCAGTTATCATTAGGTATAGGAAGTTCATACTGGAGGGGCATTGGTTTGGGGGTGTCGGTGAGCAACTTCACCTTGATTTGTCCTTTGACCTTGCCATAGTGACCCCAATCCTTGAAATCTTGGTGGGTTATATCTGTGAAACTGTTGTGCATAGATAGTTGCCACTTGTAGGAATATTGGTTGGGGTGTAGGTGTTCATGGTTAAAGTGTAACCTCGATTTGATCTTTGATCTTGCTGAGAGACCTCAACATTTAAAATCTTGTCCTGGCTACATCTAAAAAGCCACTGGATGTAGAAAGATTATACTTGGCAGGATTAGTGGTTGGTGGCAGAGGTATGCAACATCATGGTGTGACTTTGATTTGATCTTTAACCTTGCTAAATAAACCTAACCTTTAAACTTTTGTCCAAGCTATACCTTAGGAACTGTAACATGTAGGAAGTTGATACTTGCCAGTGATATTGGTTTTTGGGATGTAGATGTGCAATCTCATGGTGTGATTTTACCTTGATTTTACCTTTGACCTTCTTGTAGTAACCTTGACCTTTAAAATGTTGTCCTGGGGTATGTCTTGGAAACCATAAGGCACAGGATGTTATTACTTAATAGGTTTATTGGTTGATGGTCATAGGTGTGCAACATCAGGTTTTGACCTGTGACCTTGGCTCCTGCCATAATATTTTAAACTGTGACATGCTATACTTCAATAACTAAATAGATCAATTAATACATTTTACAGCTCCACAAATTAATTCTGCTATTGTGTTATTAAACTGTCTTTTTTGATATTTTGTCTTTACATATATTTTCTCTATCTTAAGTGTTATTTCTCCACCGTCTTTACACAAGTAATAGACTTTCACCAAGTCCTTTTGACTTTTGTGAAATATATGGGTACTGTATGACTTTTGAAGAAACAGCCAGCCTATATATATGTATAATATATTATTTTTGTTAGAGCGGTAACGGTGAAATCTCTCTACATACTGCGGCGGCAGTGGCGTAACGAAGTAAAATCCATAGTATCCATAAAAATCCATAGTTTTCAGAAATGCCGCATCCAGTGGGCTTTGCACTCTACAAGTGATTTCTAGTCTCTTTTATATTTACAATATATCAGTATGTACAGCAAATACAATTCACCTCTGTACAAGTACACTGGTATAGTGTAAGTATCGTGTTTGTTTTGATAACACTTGGGGGCATGCATCAGTGTAATTTGAGCGACTTTATGAGGAACCTGAAATCCAGTCATTTTCCAGCACTTTTTCCCTGGACTGAGCCCTGAAAAAGTTTTTTCAGTGACTACCCACCTTACCCCAGAATGCTTTTGGTATAATGAACTCCTGTAAGTCTCTAATCTAAATTTAACTATTCAGGTACTGATGGATACAAATACAAAGATTTGGAGCAAGTCTACACAAGTAACAGTGTGTTCTGAAACAATTCCTATAATGCAATGTTTTACCTTTTTCGACTCTTCCTGTATCTCATAATATCCAGTGCTATTTCAATAGGATGTGGGATATCGGTATCTGTGATGAGCTTTGTTTGGGTCATTTGTTCATAAATTATTCACTTTGACTAAAATTGAACATAACCACATACAACTGTAATGATTATGTCCACTTCTCAAAGTCATATAACCACATACTCACGTAATGTCTATTTCCACATTTCCCCCTGGATCGGGTAGCGGGGGTTTGTGTGAGGGTTCAGTCTGTACTGGAGTCAAGTAACTATCAGGTCTGGAACTCGTGGGCTCATTGTAGTAATCATGTTGTGAGTTCTCAGCATCCTCATTGATATAAAATGGTTCAGTTTTGTTCTTTGGCTGGAGAACATAATCATAATAGACAAAGTTGGGTTAACAAAGTAGAATTCTTGGTAACCATGCAAGGAGGTTATGTCATTGGTGTTGTGCATTTGTCTCTGCTTTTATTTGCAAAATAACTTGAAAAGTTACAGACAGATTTTAATGAAATCTTCTGGAAGTGTTGACAATTGTACAAGGAATAGATGATTAGATCATAAGATTTTGTTGGTGATCCAGATCACTGTCTGAATCCAGATATTTTTTTTAAATGATTTTTTTATCACTGTACTCGTGAGCAACATTGGAGGTGCTTCAGCTTGGCAGAGGTATACACGCCCCAAGTACTCAAGTATTCACTAGATTTGTTTAATATGAAAAGATTCATTATAGCATATTATTATAGGTATTATTAGTCATTGTATATTTCTTAATGAGTATGTATATGCATTGAATTCAGATCTTGTATAGAGTATGTTACAGTTAATTTGTTTTAGTTTTAACACCATTTCCCTTAATGTCTCTCAAAGTCAGTGAATAAACTGAATTCCCTAGGAATGTTAGAGATTATGCATATTCATTAACAATTTCAGGGAATACATATTCCTTGATTACACATACCACTACATGTACTTGACAGTTGACACATACACAGATCACTATTGTCCTAGATTTTGCTATTACCTTGTTGTTTCATGTAAAGAGTATAATAGTTAATTAAACTGAACCTAAAATGGGCCTAACCCAGCAACATTTGTGTGACATATATGTAGAATTTCTATGTATAAACAGGTAGACAAAACATGAAAAAACTGAAAGTACATCTGACCATATGAAAATACAACTGTCACTTTCAAAGGTTTCTATCACCCTCACCACAATTACAAAATATTTATTTTCTTCTAAATTTTTAAATATAATATTCTAAGAATAAGACTCTTGATGAATATGGACCCGGGGAGGAGATTTGATCACAACCTTAGCAGCAGGAAGCAATAAAATTATCCACTCAACCTTCCTTTGATATTTGCCAAAGTTAATTTGTTTTTGAATGTACTAAAAACGAGCAGATCCCTTTTTTCCTACCACACTTACAACATATTTGGAAAAACAATAAAATATTCATAAAAAGTACTACTCAATTACAGTGACAATACAGTGACATGTCTGCATTAAGATAACACAGCTATTGTTTAATCACACATCATATTACTGTTTAAATTGGACCCAAGTTCTGATGAGGTGACATCTACCATGTAAGGTTATACCCGGAAATTACTCACAAGTGGATAGACATGAATTTGTAAAATAGGGTGAAATGTTATGAGATACCTCAGTAGATCATAATACTTCCTTGTTTTGGTTATGCTTTTAGATACTTTATTCTTTTCTTGTTTTTCATGTATTTTTGGAAATTTTTTCTACATTGTGTCAAACATTCCAAAAACACTTCCAAGATACTCTTTGGACTTGGACATCCAAGACTTTCTTGCTGTATTATAATTTATCATGGAAATGTCTGACATTGTTGTGATCATGCATGTGTGTTCCTCAAGATATTCATAGAAAGCTATTTTGTATGTTATGACCCAGTCACACTGCAGGTGGTATGTCCCATGGTTAGTGGTTTAAAGGGGAAATTTTTCAACCCGGAACCACCAAAATCTCCTCAAATTACAATGGTCATACATTTGAAGTTTTTATATAACAAATATCCACAAACACCACAGCTTACTGGGATATAACATATCACCTTTGACAACACTGATAAATTTTTCCTTCCAGACTAAAAGGGCAGAAGTCCTCAAGGAATTTTGTTACTTGATGCAGTTTTTTTACTGTTTTAAAGCACACAAACTTTATTTAAATTTTCAACAGCAGATTCCTACATAAGTCCTTCTGTACACAACAGTTGTTAATTATTTGAGATAGGAGGATATTACAATGCACTTGCCATGCAACACTAGTTTGTTTATTTTAGCATCACACTTGACAGAGGAATAAAGGTTCATAAATGCTCTTTGACTCCTCGACTTTGGGCTTTAACTCGATAGCAGCACTGCCCACAAGAGCACCACATGCCTTCCAAGATTTGTTGTTTCTATCACACTGCAGGGGGTCTAATTCACGGTTATAGGCATTGGGTGAAACACCCTTGTCCTTCCAACTACTGTGTGAGGTTCGTATGTGAAGTTATGACACAGTGGGAAAATGTTCAATACCTCAACTCACCTTATGTCACCGTGTTACACCGAACCATAACCGAGTCACAACCTAAAATATACCGTGGTCTACACCTTCAGTTACCGTAACAAGAAATGCATCCGTGCATGATCACATTTGTGCGCATATGCCCACGGTATGAAATTCAGAGGGCGGAAATTTTTTAAACATTTTAAAACGTCCACAGGATGCGCAAGGCAATGGACAGTTTGCCACTGTGTCACAAGGTTGCATAGGAACCTCTGATGGTAGTTGAAAGGACAGGGGCATTTCGTCAAATGTCTATAACCACGGGACGTACCACCAATAGTGTGACTGGGGTTTTATAATGACCTTTACTTCACAGAGTGATATGTTCTCTCATGCCTGAATAATACATAAAAAATCAATCTGAGTTTTAATGGCATAATGTGAAATAATTAGAAAAGCACTCAAAGACAACAAAACCTCCTCCAAGGACCAATACCTCCAACATAACTTATGAACGCATTGAGAAAAATCCTTTGAAAATTCCTTAATCCCTACAGTGAACTGGATCAGTACCCAAATTTAATCACCTGTTCCGTGTGCTTTTGTCGACATTTTCTAAAAATTTCATCAAAAACTTTAGGAATTATTTTGTGAACAAAACAAAAATTTCCTGAATCCAGATGGTGATCCGAATCACCTCCAACACTTGGTCATCAGTTCTTTGAGAAATTTTCAACATTTCTTGAAAATTTCATCAAAATCTAAATAAATACAAAAATCCGTTTCAAAAATTCCTGGACTCAGATGGTAAAATCCTTATAAATTCCTGGACCCAGATGGTGATCCCCATCACCACCAAAATTAAACCATCCTTGTGTCATTATCGACATTTCCCGGAAAAGTTCCATTCCTTGTGCCATTATCGACATTCCATTGAAAATTTCATCAAAATCAGTCCACAACCTTTTCAGTTAATTTGCAAACAAATGCACAAAGCCAATTACACATATTTTCTTGTCGGAGGTTAATAAAAGTAGAACACTTTTATACAATGTATTCCTATGTCCACTTAAACCAGTACAAAAAAAGTTGGAACTAGGATGATATCTTTGTACAAACACATCAAAAATAAGATGACACAAGCCTCTTATGAAACAAGGCCGAAAGGGGTTTCTGTCTACTAGTGTAAGCCGCAAAGCTATCAGAGACAAGAGTAGTGCACTGAGGCAGTCACCCATCCAAGTACTAATGTAGCCCATTGCTGCATAACTTCAGTGATGTGAAGGTACTCATCCTGCTATGCCACAATTCAAAAAAGTCTGGAGACAAAGGAAAAAAAAGATGAAAAGATAAGTGATGTCTAAAAGTGTGACCCTTGCTAGAGCTTGCTCTTAAATTTTATATTTTGACGAACTCTCCAACTTTTATCAGACTAGTATAGGTATCATCAGCATATAGTATCGACCTTCAGTTACAATGACTACAACTTGCTTATTTTTTATTGGACTTGAAATTATGATCGAATTGTATCTGAATACATTGTATCAATTTAGAGTGTACCAGCTCTTAGATTGGGTTGTTATTTGTAAGCTGAATATGTTGTGAATGATAACGTTTTGGGGGGGATGGGGGTGGAAGGGTAGAGTTGATTTCATAGAAGTTGTGTTATTGTTCATTTCATCACTGTGTGCCGTTTGACATAGGATCACTTGATGGTTACACCAATTCAGCTTTGGTGTTAAGATGGCTCAATCATTTCAACACTTAAAAATACTATAATCTAACTCTAGGGGCAGAAGAAGCCACGATTCTGCAATGTAAACTGAACTGCCAGGCATCAGTAATTACCAACTTTCTCACCTAGGGTACAGGGTTTGATTTGCAGACATCACAAGTGGGAGGTGAGTGTTACAACTATATCACTGATCATAGCCCCCCACTCAATTATATATGCATTTTAATCCTGTAGAACAAAAAATAAATATATATTTCATTTTAATACATATTTTGAAGCTGGATAAAAAACTTCAGCTGAATAAAAATATACTAGAGGGAGGCCAATTTTCCACCCTAACAAATTTAGAGGGAGGCCAATTTTGTACGAGTCTAGTTTTCCAGGAGGCTAATTTTCTGGAAAAATGACAGAGTGGGTTTAAATATATATATTTTTAAGAACATTTAGAGGTATGAGATATACTTACTTCTGGATAAACTGTTTCCCCGTCTGCATACAAGGCCACCACAGCATCAATACTTCCTTTAGTGTTGGACATGACTATGATAATTATGTATATCCAAATATTAAGTCCTTTTAAAGTGTTGCATAAAGTACTAGTATTAGCTATAGATACTGCAGAGTTACTTCTACACAAAGTTATCGAGTGTTCTTTACATATACCTCAAGTATCTCATTATCCTTTGCGTGCTTGCTTATAAAGTATCTTCCCTTATTTGATGCATAATATACATGTATACCTTATGCAGAAAATGTATAAGATATATCCTCTGTTTATGGACGTATGGACTCTGTTTATAGTCCCTGTTATGTTCTGATGTTAGTACCTACAGATATTTATGTTTATATATCAATGTTTGCTGTATAACACAGTTTGACAAAAGTTATTAGTCACCGTAAGCTTGCCAGTGATAAAAACTACTAATAGATGTTTTTATATCCTGCTTCCGCTGAAAACTGTTTTATAATTGTGTGTCTTTGTTTCCTCTGCTGTTGTATAAGTGTAATGTATAAAGTTGAGTGTGTAAAGAGTGTATAAACACAGGTCAACCAAAGACAGTACCTACGTGTTTATTGAAACAGCATATCTGGATACCTCATTTTATCTGTAGCTTGTCCAGAAAGGCCTGTCCCACTGTCACGTATGGATGGTTAGGATGGACTCCCAAATGTGCTTTTTTTCGGGTGTGATTTTGTGCTTATTCCTGACCATTCTTGGGTAAAAAAGTGGAATAGTATGCCCAATGGTTAGTAAGTTTGGCATTTAACTAAAGGCTGTAAACTCTGTGTGGGGTTCGACTCCCACCAGTGTCAATGCTGAGGGCCAGTCCTAATATGACCCTCACTGTTGAACGCAGCGTAAAACCCTAACTTTGATGTGGATCTCTCCAGCAAAATTGCAGGATTCTTGCAAATCTGGAGTACAAAATTCTCTTTCTAAAATACTACTCTCCGGGATGCGAGTTCCAATTCTGGCCCAACGTTAAGTGGGAAGGCTGGTAGATGCTAGCCTTTATTCGGTGGATCACAGTGTGAGAACATTGACCATCTGTATGTACTGGATTCCAGTCTAACTACCCATCACAATATAACCTATAAAAACTACTGATACCTAATACCCCTTTCTAACTACAGGTGGTATAGCCCGCAGTTATAGGTGTTAGACAAAACTCCCCTGTCCGTCAACTACTTGTGATACAGTGGCCTGCCATCCCATTCCTTGAGCTTCCTATAGAAGTTTTTAAATGTTTAAAATTTCCACCTCTGAATTTGTAACCGTGACCTACCACAGATGAATTTTTCATACAGTAACTGAATGTGTGGTCCACAGTTTTAAGATTGTGACTCAGTCATGTTTCGGTGTTAGACGTTAGTGCGGCGGCAACATAGGGTAAGTGGAGGTAAATGGAGGTTGTCTCTCCCCACTGCTATTTACTGTTACACGCCATGTCCAATCAGTGGCAATGCACATCATACCTTATGGATACACCAAATCTCCAAAATATGTGGCGTCCTGGAAGGTGGTTCAGCCGCCAAGTAAACCTTCCAACCGCGGGGTATACCGCCTGTAATGTGAATGAGGAGTAAGTAATTCTCTGATGTCCAGCAGTGATTCCCAACAATCCCAAGTAGTTTGACATTTAATTTGGAACCAAAGCCGCACCAAGGAACACCACAAAATGCCAGGGAATAATAAGGAACAGCTACTGATTATCATAGAATGATGAGGAGGGAGTAAAGCATGACTTTCGAGCCCACACTGAATGACTTACGAATGTCACTGGAATCAGATAACAGCCTCCATATTGGGCAACTGCTCCCGAAAAATACATCAGACTTTCAGGGACAAAGCCAGTTCATATCCTGAAGATCACAAATCCTCCAGGACACTTCTAAAAGCTCAGGAATAACTCTGGAAACGTGGCATAGTAGTTTGGTTGAACGGGGAAAAAAAAAATCCATTTCTATCCCAGTTCGGATGTCTGTTCGCAGAAGTGGAGCAGACTCATAACTTTCACTGATATGAAATGTAGCCACATTTGTTATCATGTGGGATTTTTTTATAAACTGAAGTAACATAAATCTAACCTGTTTGTAGGCTTATTATCTCATTTAAATGTCAAAGATCGGATTTTTGTGGCCCTTTCATTATCTAAATACGTATCAGAACAAGCGCTGAGAATATCCCAGATATGTTTGCATAAGCTGGGTTTAAAGACATAACCACAGGGGTAAGAGCCAAATAATTCAAATCCAATGCCTTGAGGCTCTACATGCATTTTGATACCCCAGGAAACGTTTTTCCTATTGCTTTTCCCAATCCATACCTGATATTAATATCTAGCAATCTAAATACCAAACATAAAATCTTTTAATGGATTTTACAAACTGTACAAAATTGAGACACTATACGTCTTAGATTTCTGCAACATTCCGAAATGCAGATTTTAAGTACCCGAACCTTAAACTAGACTTTCTCCAAGTATTTTGTTTCTGTGTAATATCTATGGGTACTGCATTCCCAAAAAACGATGCCCTTACTCCAGAATGCCTGCATGTGGTATAATGGACACCTGTGTTCAAATTAAATTTTATGAAGAATACAAATAACACAATGCCTTGTAGCAAGTCTAATATAAAAGTATGGTTAGCACTCTGAAGACAAACAACAAAACAAGGCTAGCACATCCCGTCATATCACAACATCTGATGAATGCTAGCCTTGCGTAAGGCTCAAATTTGTATATCTTTACAAATATGCACACAGATATTCAGTATTCATATAGCACTCAAACATGTAAGGGGGCATTTAAGCTTATCAGAGCGTCTCTCTTAGTTGTATGCTACTGTATAAGTCAGTACATGCATGAGTACATTATATAAACTGAAACTTTATTCTCTAACTGCAAAGAAACTTGAGCCTTTTGCAAGGCTAGATGAATGCTTGGTTATTCTCAAGTACACTTTGAAAAAAGTATCATTTTCCACAATATTAGCCTTTCTTGCAAGCTTGTGATAAATTTATGTCACATGTGTGATGGTAACAGGTGTGTTTGCACGAGAATAGCAACCACAGTGTATATATCCAGTGTGCATATTGCTTGACGTCGTAACTTGGCACATCCTATACGCTGGTACAAAATAGAATATATCAAATCAGTTTTTGGTTTTAGGGTAATCTACAATTTTCTCTCAGGCTTTTGTCAACACATATCTTAACGAGATATCTTAAACCTACTTCCCAATAGGATTAAAATGAAAACATTTGCGATCCATGGGTGTAGTTTAAAGATAGGTCCCCTAATATTTCCCGATAGTTTTCTGATAAATGCTTCAAGAAGTCTTCCGATAGGTTCCCAAAAAGTTTCCCAATCCATCCAATTGGTTTATATGAACCATTAAAAGATAGACTTAAGATGGAAAAGATTACTTTATGAATATACAGATAGGTTTAAGATTGTTGTAAGATAAAAAAATGACTTCAAGAATGGTAAAAAAAGTTTAAGATGGGTTTAAGATGGATTCTCGATTGCAGGATCTGATAAGGATCTGGAAAAATTTATGGTAATTTTGTTGTAATTGTTCCTTATGGACTGCTGAACGCAGCCAATCAGAATGCATTTGGGAAGCATGGGAACTTCTGTACATGATCATCCCAATTGTAGTTTGTGATAGCTTTAAGATTATTCTGATTGAAAAAAAAAATCGACCTCCCAAATGGTAAAAATGAAAGATCATATTCCATTCAGGAACATGATCGCAAAAATGGAACAGCTCTCTTAGTAAATGGGAAAATCCAGATTTTTTTCATGTCAGCTGACTGACATTATGGCATCACTCTGTGGCGTCCACATCTCCATCAGTGTGAACAACTTCTCCTCCAAAAGTACAAGGCCCAGAGGAATATCTTTTGTTGTAAAATATGCAATAGTGTTTTAATGTAATTATTTGTACCAAAGTCCAATCGAAAGTTCTGATGTCAGAAAGTCCAATTCTGTCATTTAATTAGAGAATTGCTCTGAGGTAAATTTCAAATTGTTATGGTTTGGACTTTCCGATACTGGAGAATCAGTGAGTCTAATCCATCAGAAAGTCTAATTGTGTTATTTTTTGCATAGGACTGCAAGTAATAGGATAAAGATAAAAGGCGATTTTTCAGTAAACTTTATTTAATGCACATCTGTTGATTCAATACAAAACAAACTTTATTTGTAACATGAAAACAGACTCATCAAAGGTGCATGGATTAATTGTTTTGATGAAAAGAAAATAGTGAAAAGGTATTCAAGCACATCAAACAAGGTTTCCCTACTCAGGAAAAACGTACACATAAAGTGAATCAAATTTCATTACTAATGAGGACTTCAATTTTAAGTCTTAATAACAGAACTTTGCACCTCAAATTTACTAATGTGGACTTCAATTTTAAATTTTACTAACAGAACTTTGTACCTCAATTTTGCACCTTAAAGAAATGCCTTTTCAAAGAAATATCAGAATTGGACTTTCTGATGGATTAGACTTTCTGATTCTCCAGTGTCAGAAAGTCTGATCTATCAGTATTTCAAATCTTGATAAAAGAACTTCAAATTTCGTACCTCAGAGAAATCTCATAATGAAGACAGAACAGAATTGAACTTTCTGAGGGATTTGACTTTCTGATACAGGGAATCAGAAAGTCCAGTCCATCAGAATTTCAAATCTTGATAACAGAACTTCAAATTTCGTACCTCAGAGTAATCTCATATATAATAAAGATAGAACAGAATTGGAGTTTCTGATGGATTAGACTTTCTGATACAGGGGAATCGGAAAGTCTAATCTATCAGAATTTCAAATCTTGTTAACAGAACTTCAAATTTCGTACCTCAGAGCAAACATAGAACAGAATTGGACTTTCTTTCCTTTGACCCTTCCTGCAAAGCCAAATGAGGATTTTCAATCCCAGATATCTCCTTTATTGTTGATCCTACTGGTTTGGTATGTGAATACAGCTTATAGGAAGTCATAGGAGGTCAAATGGGGTCAGTGATACTTGAATCATAAAGATTGAATCATAAAGATTCCATATATGCCAGATGTTATTAATATATGTACCAGATTATTTAGGTAAAATTTGAAATACAAAGACTGGGAGCAAGTCTACACTAAAAGGCTAGAATTGCTGAAGGTTCAAGTTTCTTTGCAATTAGAGGAAATTTTCAGTTCAGACAATGAAGTTTCAGTTCATATAATGTACTCATACATACACTGACTTTTACAGTAGCATACAACTAATGGAAAGAGTGTCTCTGTCTGATAAGCGTATAACTCCTAACATACATGATTGCTCTATGAATAGTGGATGTCTGTGTGCATATTTGAGAAAGATATTATGCAAATTTGAGCCTTATGTGGGTGTCCCACCACACGACTAAGGCTCCCGATTAAGGGTTTTGAGGGTCGGTTTCAAAAATTAGCTTAGTCCCAGGCGTCCTGTAAGGGTCGGTTGTGGTCGGTTGAGGCCGTGTGAAAAATCAAACATGTTTGATATTTCTCCCGACCCCAACCGATTATTTTTTCCCGCCATAAACAAAATGTCCAGTCTCAGGCTTCCTCAGGCCTCCTCAGACCAAATTTACTGAGACGTCCTGGGACCCAGTCGGTTTGTCTACGACAGGATGGTGGTTCAAACCGACCAGAAAAATGGCTTAGTCGGTTCTTAGTCCCAGACCAGTTAGGGACTGTCTGGGGCCGCCTGAGGCGTCTTGAGGCTTCCTGAGGACGATCTGTACTTAATCCCAGTCTTTGAAACCGATCCAGTTTTCCTGCCCATTTTTTTTTCACCGACTGTCCACGATTAAGGGTCGCTGACAGGATCGGGGCTTAATCCTTTGGTGGAACAAGGGCATTACGCAAGGCTACTAAAAGGCCTGACCTAGAAAGATCCCTGCACTGCAAGTTGTGTACTTTCAAACTAAGAATAGCTAACAATAGATTTGTTGCTGGACTTGCTTTAAAGCTGAAAATCACTTTGTATTTCGGGATTACATCTTCAGTTTGTATGATTTATGTTACATGTATTGGATTTTTTATCAAAATGTTTCTGTGATGGATGAACTAGCCATTGTGTGTACATGTTTATTCTGTACACAAGTCTGAGTCTTAAGCCAGGCTATACGAATATATGTTTATCAACATTCATAACTGACTTATTTATAAGCAGCCAGTACATGTCAGCTGCATCTTGGGATGTATAAATATGCCTTTTTTGTAGCCGTTGTACGTTTCTAACATTAAAAATAACTGTATTTTATGGGTAATCTCAGCTATAAAGACACCCTTGCACAGATTGTTACAAATCACAGTAAATTTGCTCATGTCTTAAAACTCTACTGGTTGCTTGTTGAGTACCACTATGTCGGTCTATAAATTTCTTCATACAGGTTCTCCAAGCTATTTGAGCCTTCCCTATCTCTTCCCAATTGTTCCTATTTTGGGTTTTTCACTATTGAGAGTTGTAGAGCAGTTTATCAGTAAATTGTTATTTTTCTATGTAAATACAAATTTGTGAGTAGTTGTGACTTATGAACAATGTTACTAAGTTTAGCATATATATTGTAATTAAAATTAATAGCTTCATATAAAACTGAAGTTCTCATTATATATTTCTTATGTACAACTGTCCAAAACAAATTGTTGTTTACAGTTAAGGAAAGGTCAGAAGTTTAGTGAAACGTTCTTGTTTACAGTTAAGGAAAGGTCAGAAGTTTAGTGAAACGTTCAATAGGCAACTAACATCTAACTAATCTGTTTTTGTTTATTAGTAAACATATAGAATTGATGAAAACAATATAGGTCAAGCAGATAAGCTCAAACCAACATCACTGCATAGGATCAGTTTAACATGCATGAGCTTGCTATCTTTATCTTGCCTCTATAGCCTTAGTTATGGCTTTGAATATCATATAAACATACACACATTTTAAACTAGTTATTGCTTCTCATTTGTATTTCAATTATTGTATTAGGAAACATCAGTGAGTATGTCATAAGAATAATTGGTATAGAGTACAATGTCACATAGATACATAGGAAAACATAATGAATTCAGTTGTTTATAGATAAATGTCCAAATACTATTATTTATGATTATAAAAGTAAGCCTTAACCTAGGCTACTCAGAGTACAATTGTTTTAGTATTTTTAAGGCCTCGTTTTCATATAGTAGAAGAGTAGTGTGTATTGTGTTTACTGTATATAAGCTCCTACATTTTTGTTGGGAGACAGGAAAAGTACAAATCAGATCAGATGAGTCTGTCAGTCAGTCATTTCAGTTAGTCTGAAAAATAAGAGAAGAGTCTACAACTTATGACAGTCAAAGTTCTAAGACAAGTGCTGAAATGGTCACATATACTTATGATGTTCTGAATGACTACAGGTGTTATAAGATGCAATAAATCAAGTTCTCAACACTCTCCTGATTGTCACTGCCAGTAGTAAAATGGCTTAACTTGCTACACCACCCCCAAGAAAGCCCTTTACTACATATGGTGGAGATAACTGGTTGCAGTCACTTCTTAGGAGACTGTCTGATCCAGGTTCCCAGAATTACCAGAAGAGGAGAGCATTTGGCAGTAAGAAAACAGCCAGAGATAACCAACAGTCTAACTTCGACATTTTAACCAGGAATGATGAAACCAGAGCACCTCATAACAAAATCAAAAGCATGTGGGAAGGCCACAAAGAAGGCAGATGAGGGCCTGCTGCTTCAAAAATGCGGTCACCCAGAGGGACAAGCCCAGGAGTGGGAAGCTGTATTGCCAGGAGCCATGTATGCAGAGGATGCCAAAGACCACTGTATTTTAAGCAATGGACACACATAAACAATGCCCAGGTAGGTCACATCCTAAATCTCTTTTGCAAGGCCATGGGAAAAGGTGCAATAAGTGTTACATTGAAATAGCTAAAGAAGTTTGTATTATACAAAACGTAAAATGTGTTGGAGTCTTTCTAAAAATACTAGGACCTTCAGATGTAAATATAACTCACCTAGGATGTTCAGATGTAAATGACAAACTCAACAATAGGGTATTGAATTTATACTTTGAAAGAAGTATTTGTTAGTGCTGAGAAATGAAAGTATATACTTCTGAAATTGAAACTAATTAATTCATACAGTATACATGAAAAAAATGTGCATAAAAATTATTACAATTAAGTTGCTCAGGACAGGAATAATCAAAATTTTAACCACACAAATTCACACAAGCAACAGAAACATATTATAAAGTTAAAATGTTCAGAAGTACTGGTTAAAAGTTTAATCCAGAGCTAACTTTGGTACCATGTTCAAAAGTGAAATGTGATGAAATGTAACAAATGCAAATGAAGATAGGCACATTTCTCAAAACCCAGAGAAAAGTTTCACCAAACAAAAAAAAAAAACAAAAAAAAAATTAAATAAATAAATAAAATTAAAAAAAAAAATAATAACAGTAAAAGAGAAAACTATATATACGGGACAGACCCTGTTGTCTGGCCAGAAAGATGAGTAATTGAAATTTCCTTATGCATTCCCTTGCAAAAAATGTGAGGTGTAGCTTCATCAAAAGACATGTCTACTGATTTATACTAACCACCATCTATCAGCACTGTTATAATCGAGTAATGCTAAGATGTAACATGTTACTGTAGTTCAGTCTAAATTCAAAAATAAATGTCGACGAATATTTTAAGTTATTTTTCATTATTACAGCACTAGGTTTCATTTTGCATTACAGACTTTATTATTAACTTACCCATACAAGATAAAAGTCGATATTTACAAGAAGGTATAATTTCTGTTATTGTGGATATGCAATCATGGAAGATATTACTTCCCATCTTGTGTCCTATGTTAGTTCAAAGCAAAGCAAATATTATTCTTGCTAAGACTAATTATAGTGTTGGCTTTCACAAGTTGGAGAATACAGCCAAGAAATTCTGGAAACATATGTTCCAGAATGAGCTGCAAAAAGCCAAGTCAGAAAGTTAAATGTCTGCCAGTGGACAGTTTAACTATTCTAAAATAAAAAGAGTGGAAAATCAAGTTATGTGTACACAAGTAGTGAAAATAATAAGGATTTCCACCAAAACATTGTAATAAACACTATGGACAAATGATTCATAGCACACTGGAACTGTTACCTACAAAACAATTTTCTCAGTAAGGAAATATAAAGCAGGGTAGGGTAACGAGAGTGATTCCCCCATGAGAAAGATGTCAAAATGCATACTGCACTGCTATAGAGCACGATGTAGAGGTTTTTAAGGAACCATATAAATCTACATATTGAAAAGGAAGTAATGTCAAGTGCTGAAAATGAAGCACAAGTTAGAACTTACATTCCTGCATGTCCTACAAGTAATTGCAATGAACCATGAAAACATTACTCAACTTTCCTGTCACAACAGTGGTAATTACCACAAAAATATACTTAATATTACTGAGTATTACAAGCTCACAAAAAAAAAACAAAAAAAAAACAACATTACCAATTGATAAATGAATACAAGTCAAAATCTTTTTATGTGTTCATGGATTCTATCAAGCCAACTTCATAAACGAGGAAATAAATTACAAAAAGCATTATGGATACTGAGAGAACAAAAAATTGTGTGAAAAGTTAAGCATTGATTCGGGTAAAACTGAATTATGGAATACACTGACTAAGGAAAAGTTTGACTTACCACAGAACACTAAGATTCCTTTAAGTAAGTATATCAAATTGAGGAATATTCTGTCAACTGAGTACAAGGTCAGAGTTGCTTTTAAAAGTACATGGACTTTATCAAGTAAACTTACATGAGAAACAGACAACTCACAGTGAAATCGAAAGTACAGAAAGTTGTGTTACAGAGGGTAATGCCACATCACTTTACCCGAACCTTAATTGCACAAGCACTGAATGGTAATAGCTATTTTATGTATTAAGTTGAGAGTGTTTACATTATTACTGTAAGGAATTGTTTCAAGATGATTTAAATGGCAATCATTCTTGATATAATCATGATTTGAGTGTCTCTATACTACGTGTAGTTTTTTAGTGAATTATTTAACCACCAAGTTAGATGTTTTACTCAAACTTTGTAGTATATAAATTGTGTATTTCACCTTAAAGTGTTGTTTTCTTATTGCACCAAGTTTCCTTGTATGGCAAGAAAAAAAAGAGGATGTGACCATAGAAATGACTTTTGCATATAAACATTTATTAAACAATGTGTTGAAGTGTTAAATATGTCAACTTTAATTCATATTTGTGTGACAACTGTTTAATATTAATACCTTTGTACAATGTATATATACCATTCTTTGTATTCTATCATTTTGTTTAGTTCATGTCATTTCATCAATGTCGTCACATGTATGTATGCTCATTATATTTTGCCAGTGAAAATGATTAAAACTTAATATAATTTAATTATAAGGTTGACGGAGCAACCTTTTCCCAGAGGGAGCATATGTTGTAGAGCAGTTTATCAGTAAATTGTTATTTTTCTATATAAATACAAATTTGTGAGTAGTTGTGACTTATGAACAATGTTACTAAGTTTAGCATATATATTGTAATTAAAATTAATAGCTTCATATAAAACTGAAGTTCTCATTATATATTTCTTATGTACAACTGTCCAAAACAAATTGTCGTTTACAGTTAAGGAAAGGTCAGAAGTTTAGTGAAACGTTCTTGTTTACAGTTAAGGAAGGGTCAGAAGTTTAGTGAAACGTTCAATAGGCAACTAATATCTAACTAATCTGTTTTTGTTTATTAGTAAACATATAAAATTGATGAAAACAATATAGGTCAAGCAGATAAGCTCAAACCAACATCACTGCATAGGATCAGTTTAACATGCATGAGCTTGCTATCTTTATCTTGCCTCTATCGCCTTAGTTATGGCTTTGAATATCATATAAACATACACACATTTTAAACTAGTTATTGCTTCTCATTTGTATTTCAATTATTGTATTAGGAAACATCAGTGAGTATGTCATAAGAATAATTGGTATAGAGTACAATGTCACATAGATACATAGGAAAACAACATAATGAATTCAGCTGTTTATAGATAAATGTCCAAATACTATTATTTATGATTATAAAAGTAAGCCTTAACCTAGGCTACTCAGAGTACAATTGTTTTAGTATTTTTAAGGCCTCGTTTTTCATATAGTAGAAGAGTAGTGTGCATTGTGTTTACTGTATATAAGCTCCTACATTTTTGTTGGGAGACAGGAAAAGTACAAATCAGATGAGATGAGTCTGTCAGTCAGTCATTTCAGTTAGTCTGAAAAATAAGAGAAGAGTCTACAACTTATGACAGTCAAAGTTCTAAGACAAGTGCTGAAATGGTCACATATACTTATGATGTTCTGAATGACTACAGGTGTTATAAGATGCAATAAATCAAGTTCTCAACACTCTGCTGATTGTCACTGCCAGTAGTAAAATGGCTTAACTTGCTACACCACCCCACAGAAGCCCTTTACTACAAAATGATTGGAAGGTTGATCTTTTCACTCGGGATGATCGTAAACCCATCATAAACTATAATTGGGATAATTGTATATGGAAGTTCCAGTACTTCACGATGGGTTCCAGATTGGATGCGTTTGTAAGTTCATCAGGAACAGTTTAAGACAATATTAAACTATTTGAAATTATCTCAAAACTGTTTCCAATCCTTAGTAGATCCTTATCATCTTACTATTCGTAAAGTCATCTTTTGATCTTATAGCTATCTTAAACCTATCTTTACAATCTAAATTCGATCCTTAAGGTTGGTAAACCAATTACATGTATCGGGAAACTATTGCAAATCTATTGGAAGCCTAATAGAAGACTTCCTGAAGTAATTGCATGTTCCATCGGAAAGCTATCAGGAAAAGTAGAATTGGGAACCTATCTTAAACTGATAACATTATTTCCATGTCTATTGCCTTGTTACAGTCACGGGACAAACACAGTAGCAATTACCGGTTGCTTTTAAGTTGCAACAGGAAAAGACAAAAAATAAAACCTAACAAAATTATTTAATAATTAAAATAATAATTACAGTAAACTAAAATACTCTTAACAGTATTACAATAATGAAACCAATCTTACCTGACCACAGTCCTTTCCAGGTAGTTAACAGTCAAACAAGTTTGTCTACTATGTATATCCAGCAATCTGTCCTGAGATCCCTTCAGTGTCCACTAACACACAAATATCTGTATCCTATGATCCCTTCAGCATGCAATAACACAAAATATGCATATCCTGTGATCCGTTCAGTGTCCACCAACACAAAATATTGATATCCAGATATTCAGAGTGTTTGCAGGACTACGCTGTTCACTCCAAAATGTAAGCACTAGCGGACCCAGGAGGGGGTTCAACCCACCCTTTGAAAAATAATGTAAAGGGGTTCAACCCAAGGTACAAAATTATTTCTTGAGATTGGTGTTAAATTTACAGGAAATGCACTATATTTTTACCAAAAATTAAGTTTTTCCTGCGGGGTGGCATGCCCCCCGACCCCCCTAGTTATGGTATGTCTGATGTGAACCCCCACCTTACTTAAAAACTGGATCAGCCCCTGGTGAATAACATCCAAAACACAGCAAAAACACACTCTGGTAGATCAACACACTATATACAGTTCACTCCAAAAGGTCACAAAGGTATTTTTCCACTTTATAAAATGATAAAGCCACAATTTAAATGTAGCAGTTCATAGGCTACCATAGCATAGGACACAAATAACTTTCATTGTAGCAAACAAAATCCATAATGATGTATGGTCAGACTTACAACACTTATATACGACTGGGGAAATGGCCAGAAGGTTATAGAACTAACTTGATAGTAAACACTATTACAAGAACCACTAAGGAGCTTCTAGAAACCAGTTTAGGGGGGTCCCCAAATCTATAAATAGATCACTGTAGCAGAGTGACAACACACACACATACAACACTTTCCTTGTGCAAAATCATACATTGGCACAGTGTCCATTTTTTAAACATATCTCTTTCAGAAACAAGCTAAAACCTTGTATGCAAAAGCCCATTCACCTTGATGACCCACCTGTTTGTGTCTTCTTGTATGACCCGGCTGTGTTTACAAATTCTTATTGAATTGGTCTTTGGAATTTCGTGGCTTAGATTCTTCTACATGAGCGAGATTAAGTACTATAAATTTAAATTACACCTGGCCGTTTTTCTTCTGTTAAAAGTGTCCAATATTTTTCGTTAATGGACAGTTTTTCCGCTCATTGATTATGACCAAATATGGAAGGACTTTTCACACATTTCCAAACAAGCTATTTTACCTTTTATTTTAGCTAAAATTATCATAAAACATACCAGAAATATAGAAATGAAAAGGGTTGATGCTTAATAGCATCTTAAAACTGCAATTATGTAGTAGTATTTGAAAATAATTGTTTATTCGGCCATAACCCATACATAAATTTATCTACCTTGATGTGTTTGAAACACCTCACTGGAATCTTGGCGTGGATATAAGCTTAACCCTCATACTCAGACACCATGACTGTAAAAATTCCATTTAAAATAGAACTTCTTAGAATTTTTTTTTTCGTATCCAGCATATCATGTGTTTTGTAGTTCAGGTAGTATCTACATATAAATTGTTAAGATATATTGATTACTTTGGGAGTACTGTTGAAAACAAAGGCAAAAGCATTTAAAATTATTACCGAATCCATGGGACCATCGAAAACTCTGAACTTCTTGTACCTAGATTTTAAGCTGGATCTTGCCCATTTTAATAAAAGAAGTGACCCTATATTTTCTATTATTCTTTATACTAATTCAGAGCAAAACTTAAAATAGATGTACTATTTACTTAAAATATTTCTTTCATATGAGTCCATCTTGTAATATGTATGGCACCCAAGATAAATTCATCCACCAATAATGATCTGAACAGTTTCTGCTCATTTCTCTAAAAATAACTGGATAAACACCAAAATAACTATCCATGACATAGAATATCATATTCCACAATTGCCTAAAGTACATTAGGCATGTTGTATAAAAATATGTTAAAATTTTAGGCATTTCGCAAAATGCCTAAGTGAATCAGGGATTTCGCGAAATGCCTGGAATCTTTAGGCATTTCACGAAATGCCTGATTACACAGTTTGCCTGTAACATATAAACCACTCATTCCTTTGGTCAAGCCCTACCCCCCCCCACACACATACACACACGCACAAATCATAAACATGGAGTCATTAGCTTTGAATTACTTGTGAGTACAGATAGACAAACACACATCCAAAAACATAACCTCCTTGACAGAGGTAACAAGACCCATTTAAAAGAAATATTAAAGATATAGATCCAGTGAATGGGAGGTATGTATATATTTCTTTTTAGAGCAAAATTCCTTATTTTTTTACTTTTTGTGCATTTGGAGGTGTAATCTACAATAATCAGTCCACCCAACTGGTTTGACAGATCATGTCAAACCTATGGTTCTTCAGGTTTAGTACATTACCAATAGACCTGGTATATGTATGGGTGCGTTATACCACCTTGGGCCTGTATGTGTCCTGGGGCAGTTATTGGAATGTGTATGTCGTGTTATTATGGTTACTATCTGGCCAAGGGCGTGGTTATGTAGGTTTTGTCTAACATAGTGTGTTGTATTCATAAATTTATATTATTTCCAATGCCTGGGTTTGGGGGGGGGGGTTATTGGGGGTTTCCCTGGGGGCTGAGTGATTGAGATACAGGTTAATCCTTCAACTTTGAACCCTTCAACTTTAAAGTAAGGTTGTAAAGTTTGGTACTTGGTGGAGACTTTGTTCTCTCTGAATACTCTTGTAAATAATCAGAAAATTCCTTAAAAGCGGAAATTTTCTTCAAGTGTTATAGTAAGCTCAAATATAAAGTGATTTATTGAATGAATAAAAAAAACGCAGAAAAAACATTAGTAGGATCTCTCTTTAAACCAAAAAAATATTATAGCCAGCGTATCCTTTTTTCAGGAAATAGAATTTAGTCCTGTTGTGGTGTTTGTATTTTAGGCATTTCGCAAAATGCCTAAGTGAATCAGGGATTTCGCGAAATGCCTGAAATCTTTAGGCATTTCGCGAAATGCCTGATTACACAGTTTGCCTGTAACATATAAACCTCTCTTTCCTTTGGTCAAGCCCTACCCCCCACACACACATACACACATGCACAAATCATAAACATGGAGTCATTAGCTTTGAATTACTTGTGAGTACAGATAGACAAACACACATCCAAAAACATAATCTCCTTGACAGAGGTAACAACACCCATTTAAAAGAAATATTAAAGATATAGATCCAGTGAATGGGAGGTATGTATATATTTCTTTTTAGAGCAAAATTCCTTATTTTTTACTTTTTGTGCATTTGGAGGTGTAATCTACAATAATCAGTCCACCCAACTGGTTTGACAGATCATGTCAAACCTATGGTTCTTCAGGTTTAGTACATTACCAATAGACCTGGTATATGTATGGGTGCGTTATGACACCTTGGGCCTGTATGTGTCCTGGGGCAGTTATTGGAATGTGTATGTTGTGTTATTATGGTTACTATCTGGCCAAGGGCATGGTTATGTAGGTTTTGTCTAACATAGTGTGTTGTATTCATAAATTTATATTATTTCCAATGCCTGGGTTTGGGGGGGGGGGGGGGGGGGGGGTTATTGGGGGTTTTCCTGGGGGCTGAGTGATTGAGATACAGGTTAACCCTTCAACTTTGAACCCTTCAACTTTAAAGTAAGGTTGTAAAATTTGGAACTTGGTGGAGACTTTGTTCTCTCTGAATACTCTTGTAAATAATCAGAAAATTCCTTAAAAGCGGAAATTTTTTTCAAGTGTTATAGTAAGCTCAAATATAAAGTTATTTATTGAATGAATAAAAAAAACGCAGAAAAAAACATTAGTAGGATCTCTCTTTAAACCAATAAAATATTATAGCCAGCGTATCCTTTTTTCAGGAAATAGAATTTAGTCCTGTTGTGGTGTTTGTTCAATAATATCACAGAGGTCATTTGCAATAAAAGGATGTGTATATCTGAATTTAGAGCCCAAAGTCTGGTGAAAAAAGGAGCAGTTAAAAACACTGATTCCTCTGTCTAATGTGTGAAGTGCGTCTAGAACGGTTAAACCAAGGTAAACACTTCTAGCCTATCTGGCATTTGGCAAGAGCATATCATACTCCAACACAAACTGTAAAAAAGGCTGGTAGAAAGGCCTGGTTCACTTGTCAGTCGAATTATTAGTTGTATGGAACCAAAAATTATTTATTGTACATTTTTTAACCAATGAAAAATCAAGTGTTAGTAATCTTTTAGTAATTTTAGTAATATTAACGTCTGTTTTTTTATAACTGGTCAAACCAGTATCATCATCCTTGGTAGTTAGTAATTGGTATTAGCATTGTAGTTAACTTAGTAATTTAGTAATGTATTAGTATCTGTGTTAGCTTTTAGTATGTGTGTTGTTGTACAGTGTGTTATTACTAATAAATATTTTTTATCGCAACCTGGCTTACTTCTTGGCTTGAGTTAAGTAATTAATAACTTGTTACAAGTGTTTGTTTACACAAGGAAATTCAAACGTGACTGCAAAAATGTTATGCAGCAGACACTCAAATATTGGCAGTACTTGGTTCTTAATATTGCTAATACTCCAGTCCCATCTCCTGACCACCCACAGAATGCAGTCTTTAGTGTAATCCTATTTATTGGTAGTCCAACTGAGCTTCTAATATTTGAAAGTAGGGAGCATTACCAAGGAAATCACAGATGCTTACAAGTAAGTCAGTAAGGCAGCAGTGACATCTCTTTTTGGTGCTAGAGTAAGAAATCTAAAATTCGCCAGGAATCTAAAATTAGCCACCTCTAAAACCTTAGTTAATTTTATGAAGAAAATGATGTTTTTGTCTAAAAATTGGTATTTTTCAGTTCAAAAAGCCTTAATTTACTATACAGTCAACAAATCTCACCACAATTCATTTATTTTATTAGTATTTTGACATGTGGCGAATTTCAGATATGTGGCGAATTTTAGATTTCTTACTCTATTACTTATCTTAATGACACAATGACTTTATGGTGTTATGTTACGCAATCTGTGAACCTTGTATTGCAGTTATTTTACGAGAAATGCTTGGAACTGTTCAGTTGTTACACGTTATGCCTGGTTACACAGATTGGTGGTTGTTAGCAAAGTTTAAGATGTAGTGGCTACTATATAAGTAGAGCCAGTGCAAGTTAGGTTTAGATTTAAGTTTAAACGTCAGAAAATATTAAAGAAATTTTTAGATATACATTCAAGTTTAGCATAAAGTTGAATCAAGTCTTGTTGATACTGCAGGGTCTAGACACAGAGAGTATACTTATATCTAACATGAACTTAGATTTTGTTTTGGATAAAATAATGGACCAATCATCATTTTATATCACACAGTTTTATAAAAGATTAGGGGGAAAATACTAATATGTAGAACAATGAAAATGTACAAATACAAACTCATAAATGTATATTGGTGTCCCTCTACAAATAGCTAATGTGAAAACACTTGATGCAAAAAGACTACAAAACAAGCCACTTTGAAAATGACTGGTCAAAAAGAAAAAAAAAAAACAAAAAAAACAAACAAGAGTATCAGCACGAAAAATAAACACAAATAGATGAGTATTAAATACTGTAATAAAAACCTATACACACATGTGCAAGGGAAAAGTGCACACTGATAAAAATATTGATGGAAATAAATGATAGTAATAACCATAATGTTACCCAATTACATCATCAACGAGGCATATTAATTACAACAAAATCTCTGTCAAGGTATTGTTTAACTATTTTGGAAGAGTTTGGTAGATCAAAATAGAATATTCATAAAATAGAATAAGCATGTTACCATAATGCAATAGGGGAGGAAATGAATTCCTAAATGGAATTATTAGATAAACAGAAAGAGAGACAATACTGGTGCCACTGCTTTATGATTAAGTGGACTGTTATTCTATACAAATATTCTACAGTTATACACAAAGAAAAAAACACTACATCTAGTTGAAACACATATTGGATTAATTCTGCAATAATTTTTTGTCTAAATCTAAAAACCCAACTATTTTCACTCTTGCACAAACAAATTCTTATCCATAACAACATGTTGATCATTTTTGACATCACATCAATCCTTAACCAGCAACCAATTAACCAGTCAACTTTCTACCACACAATATAATCTTGAGCAAAAGCCAATAACAAACCTGAATCAAGAAATTTTTAAAATAGTCATACAGCTGTCTCTGTAGACCCTTCTTAAACAACAGCATAAGCAAACTGGCCCTGGAGCAAAATATTGCAATATTGTCAACTTAAAGCAAAAACAAAACCTGATGCAATTTTGTATTTTTAAATCCTCAAACAGCTGTATCAATAACTCTGTTGTTACCATCACCACTACAAGTCGTGCTATTTTTGTTGCTTTTTTCCTTCTTATTCTTTCTACCAGGAAGTCTGTTCTTGACCTTGAACAGGTCTTCATCAAATGTTGGCAGGAAAGGGATGTACTTCGTCCAGGTGAATTTCTTCAGATATGTGGACAAGGCTGGGATCTGATACACACTCTTTTGTGCAGAGTATGGATCATCTGGACCTCTCCTACTCTTCTCATGCTTGATGAGAGTCTGTCGCCATCTTGTCAAGCCTCGCTCTTCATCTGTGCCTGTTGGTACAGTTACAGAATGATACAATATTTCTATTTTTGATTTTGAAACCACAATCTGTACTTGTACCAAATAAGGGGGTATACCTTTTGTATTCCTTGGCACCACTCACTAAACATAATTATAATTAAAAATTCATCAAAAATTGCTGATTTGTTGTAAACTATTTCTAATTTAATATTTCAATTTCAAAGATCAAAAAGACAGATAAGTGTAATAACTTTACTTAATATCCATCTCAATGGATGTATTTTGCTGATTTGAATAAACAGTTACAGTTTTGCCTCTAAAGCTGTGAAATTTACAAACATATTGTATATTTTATTTGAAAGGTATGATTATGGCAATTATTCTTAGCAGTACTTAAAATCTTTTTCAGAAATAATGGAAATATCTGAAGAAGAAGCGAAGTTTTTATATTCACTGGTGCCAATTACTGTGAATAAGCGTAATGGTAGTTGACAGATTTTTCTGCATTTTTAATGTAAATATGAATCTTTTTTCTGTAGAAACCAAGTCTGATGGTGAGTACTGTTATGACACATTTTCCACAAAATATTATTGTATTGGTTTACCTCTTATACAAGCGTATTTGGTACTTCGGTAGAATTGTTTGTTAATCAGAGAAAGCTATTATGGTCAAAGACTTTGAAATGAAAAGGTCATATTGATTTTCCCAGTAGTGTTCAATACAGCAGTGTCCACTAATAGCCATGTAATTGCTTCCACTCAAATCTGTTTCTTAGCAACCCTATTATGTATGAGCTTTACTAATGGGATAATGTGTTTCAGCAGTGTGGTTATACAGTGTGGTTATTATAAGCATGAGGTCATTGCTAGATTTAGATGCTACGTTGCAAAACGTACTCCTTTGTCCCAATTAATACTGCGCAATTTGTTTGGCTATAAAAGCTCATGCTTCTTTTGAAACTGACCAGAACGGCAGAAACAGCAAAGGATAAAGATGAAGAAAAAGAAGAAAAAATATGGATATCTCAGAGCAGAATATTTGGATATACTATGTAGGACTTAGACAAATTGTCAGCTCTGAGAACTTGGGTTATTTTGAATGAATTTGCTCTTAGCAAATTTATCAGTGTTTGGACTTATAATATTTCACAGCATTTGGACTTACAGTATTTCACAACACCTGGACTTGTATAATTCTACAGTGTTTAACATTTAGGAAAACAGGATTTTATATTGCCATAATATTGATTTAGTGTTCAACAATAGACACCAGTAACTGTTCTGTCATTTTCCTATTGGTTATTGGAATTGCTATTGGAAATTGATAGTGTTCAGAATTTGGTTTTGTGCTGCATTGCTTCTGTAATGAACTTGTCATCAGTTCTATCTTAAATTAAATTCTATGGACATAACATTTGGTGAATAAATTGGATGGATATCATTTGTGGTTTTTCTATTTGTGGAGATGTCAACAGCCAGATGCCTTGATCCTAATACTTACCATCTGAGAATAAAAAGATCCCAAACACCCCCACACGAAAGTGTGTGTTATGGTCTGATTCCATCTCATCAACAACACCAAAAAAGGGCCATAACAGTACATTATGTCCACTATCAAAGGATGGTCCTTCTAGCAGATAACTGATGAGCGCGGTAGCATGAGTCCATTATGCCAGAAGTTCTGTTAAGAACAATTAGTGTATTATTATCTTACCTGGAATTGTATTATCCAGTACAAAGCCTGCCAAACTTCCTACAAACATGCTTGTTTCCAGGAACACAATGATTATTTCATTGACAACATCATTGCCTAAAATGAGTAGTTTCACAATATTACTTTGTAATGTAAAAGAGAAAGTGGCTTAAAATTTGTAAAATTTGTGTTGACAGTTAGAAATCACTATTAGTTTTTGGTGAATAATAAGCCACATAGGCTTGGTTTTAATTTCTATACACTGATAAAATTAACATATGTCCCACCAAACACCAACACCTGCTTCAACAGCATTTTAAAATAACAATGAATTTACTTTATTTTTGGGGGTTTTGCATCGCTTTCAACACTGTAGAGGTCAGGTATCAGGTATCCATGTGCTTAATCTCCGAAACTTTTGGATTCTAAGGAACACCATCCAAATAATAATGTATAAATCATAAGTGGTAAACCATAACGGGGTCATCACCAGGGGG
Organism: Sabellastarte sp. h YS-2021; assembly: GCA_964017235.1. Lineage (NCBI taxonomy): Eukaryota > Metazoa > Annelida > Polychaeta > Sabellida > Sabellidae > Sabellastarte > Sabellastarte sp. h YS-2021. The sequence goes on along the minus strand of OZ024934.1, from coordinate 77,988,248 downwards.
CCATCAAAACTAAGGAGGGAAAGACTTCTTAAACAGATAGGTTTTAAGTTGCGTTTTTGAAACGTGATAGTGTTGGAGCAGTTCGAATTTCCAGTGGCAAATCATTCCAAAGTTTTGGAGCATCATATGAGAAGGACTTGTTGAAATGAACTTCAGATTTATGAACTGAGGAACTATAGAAAGGGATTTTAAGGAACATCTTTTCTGGATTACTATGTCTTGTCTTAACAGCAAATGTATATAAGGACAAATATGGGGCAAAGCATTTTGGCTTTCCAGTGGTAAGGAACTTGTATATGAGTAACATGGGTTTGAAAATGATTCATTGTTTAACAGGAAGCCAGTGAAGACACTTTAAAATTGGAGAGACATGAGAAAATCTAGACGCACCAGAGATAAAGTGTGCCAAACAATTTTGGATATTTTGAAGCCTTGTGATATTCTTGGGGCCAAACTGCAAAACAGAGAATTGCAATAATCCAGAATACTACTAACCAATGTGTTTGCTACCATAATTGACACGTCATATGAAAGAAAGCGTCGGATGCAATGCAAATCATGAAGGTTTCTGAAGCAAGATTTAATGACAGAATTTACATGATTGGTGAAACTGAAACAGGACACCCAGATTTCAAACAATATCCTTTGGGGAGAGGCAGTTTCCCAAAATGTTCATAGGAAAGGAATCTTTGAGTCATTTATACTTATCCATAGAACCAAAGACTTTAAACTCATTTTTTCCAGGATTTAATTTAAGCTTATTTTCAAACATCCAGATATGGATATCATCCAAGCAGGCCTTTAGCTGGTGAAATGAGTTGGCACAATTTCCAGGAGATAGGTGGACGAACATCTGGGAATTGTCTGCATAAAAATGGTATTTGACATCCTTAAATTTTGCAATTATCTGACTAAGATAGCCAGTGTATAAAGAGAACAGTAAAGGACCAAGAATAGAGCCCCGAGGCACCCCGAAATTTAATTTGAAACATTCTGAAATCACTGAGCCAATTTTGTCAGATTGAAAATGATCCAGGAGATATGTTGTAAACCACCAAAGGACAGCTCCAGTAAAGCCAAACATTGTTGACAGACAGGTGAGGAGTGTGTCATGGTTGATCGTATCAAAGGTGGCCAACAGGTCATGAAGGACCAGGGCCGTAGACATACCTTTAGACAACGACAAGTGTAGAGGTCATATCACGATGGATAATTTTATGGGCAGAAGAAACCAGTTCATACAGTTAGTCAAGGTTCTGTACTGTAAACGTCCGACCATAGGTAAGCAACTACCAACTTTCCCACATAAGGTTTGAGGTTTGAACCGCTGACATCAGAGTTGGGAGGCGAGTGGGTTACCACTACACCACCATGGCCCCTCAACAATAAATTTAAATGAAAAATATTTACATCCAAATATAATGTAATTCCACAGACTAAAATTCCACTTTAACAGAGTCCTCACTGTAAGGTATTATTTACCTGTTTGTATAGCATTTTTATTTTCTTTGATGTAATCTGGTAGAGTAAGACCAAAGGCTAAGGAGAAGCCAATGATGAAGAGATTACGTGAAGAATTCATATCCACAAACTGAAGGTTTGAAATCCCCACTGCAGTGATCATACCTGTGTGTCAAAACAAAACTGACACTGGTATGTTTGACTTTTAATATTTCTTCAGACAAAATATTTTTACTAAGGAATATATTAAAGGTAACATAACAATATAGGGTTGCAACCACAGCCGACAGACATGTTACTGATGAAATGACTGTTGTCAACTGCCAACCAACAGATAAGGTCTCTAGGGGGATAATTGGAATTATGACAATCAGTAGTAAATTTAAGCAATTCATTTCGCAATAGCTTTTTAAGAATGCACGGAGTTTTACTGCAGGGAAAGTTTTGGCATTGAACTCCAGATATCACTTGTATTTAATGATTTTCTAGTACAAAATAACACCAGTGTGACATCACAAAACTTTGTAACAAATGAAACTGACTCCCTTTATATATGGTTTTTATAGGTGATAGGTAATTCATGGGTCCTTTGAAATATAAAAAATCCCTGTTTCTCCAAGCCAGAAATTTGCACAACTTGAACAAAAAAATTGCGTTATTTCTGCTTATTATATGCTTAATAGTAATGGGTTTCTTTTATTATCACATGTATTAAAACAAGTGCAAGTTACAAACTTCATACATCAATTAACCCATCTATATTTCCATATCAGTGACCCTAATTGGAGAGGCACGTGACAATTTATAAAGTTGAGCAGTAGCCAAAGAGTATTCTACATTTTTTTATTGCTGGACTAGATCCACCATATACAGGCATCCTAAATATGGGAAATTTGAAGGATTAGAAGCAACATAGAGACATCCTAATAATACGAAATCTGATAGACTAGATCCACCAGAAAGGCATCCTGAAGATAGAAAATTGGATGCACTAGATCTAGCTTTAAGGCATCCTTACAACAGGGAATGGTTTTATGAAATATCACAGACTTAGTCCAATGGCAGGCTTAACGCCACTGGTTTCAATCTGGGTTTTTGGTCACAGCTGGGTTTTAGTCTCAAATCTGTTTCTCAAAGGCTGGCTCAACTGAGACTAGTCTGAGCCAAAATTCTCAACTGTAAATTAATTAAATTACTTTGAAATATTTATGCACTTCATTATGAATGATTGTATGGAGTTCAGGAAGGGACATAGAGCTGTTTCCCATCTTTTTATCTCGTTATCACAAGATAGTAAGTCATTACCACAGCTTAGTAAGTTGTGACTACAAGATACTAAGTCATTGGGACAAGTTAGAAAATCGTTACCACAAGATAGTAAGTCGTTCCCACAAGTTACCAAGTCATTATCATAAGATAGTAATTCATTCCAACAAGTTACCAAGTTGTTCCACAAGTCAGCAAGTCGTTCCCAAAAGTTAGCAAGTCATTCCCATAAGATAGCAAGTTGTTCCCACAAGTTAGGAAGTCGTTCCCTCCAGAAGGAAAGTCATTAACACAAGATAGCAAGTCGTTCTCACAAGTTAGAAAGTCATTACCACAAGATATTAACTGGTTCCCACAGGTTAGTAAGTCATTACTATAATATACTAAGTCGTTCCCACAAGTTAGCTAGTCGTTACCACAAGATAGCAAGTCATAACCATAAGATATTTAGTCATTCCCACGAGTTTTACTAAGTCATGCTTTGATTTGTCTATGATACCTAACTTCTATAGAGGTAACCCATCTACTAGTATACAATTCAAGTTTTTACATAGGCCTGTAGGGATTTGGTGACATTCAGCATGTTTCATATTACTTTACATGTCTAACTTTTATACCATTATGGTTACTGCTTTAGCAATTTTAATGGTTATTCTTCTTTGTTACCTAAGTAGTGACCTTCAGAGGTCACCTACTTATTATAACAGGTATATTTCATTACTGTCTTTTAGAAGTGCCTGTTTTATGGCACTTTCCTTCATCTTTGTATGATGTTTTTAGTATGTTACATTGGACTGAGTGCTTTTTGGCACAGCATACCTTGCAGGATCTCCATTGTATTCTCATATAAGCTATACCTGGATGCAGCAAAACTCATGTTTGCCGTGCTGCAAATTGCATAGTCTTTTCATACTATAAATTGCATAGTCTTATCATTTTCAACCCCTTCTTTATATCTATCACACTATAACTTACATTTTCTTTCTCATGGACCATTTCTTTTTCTTACAAAACAAATTGTCATTTTTGCCCTGGTCTTCACCCCTGTCTAAATTTCTACTTTCTTCTAGTATGGGCATGGGCAATGTCGAGGTTTACTACTAATTGGGTAATAGAGTCTGCATACAGCACCTTAGGGGGAAACACACCATTATGTGCTGATATATATGTTGTACATAATTTATCTATCTGTCTTTTATCTAGTAACAATCTTAAACAAATTTATATATTATTAACTAGTTTCAGTAATAATTTATAATACTGCTGTTAGTAGTCACTGTTATAACTGTTGTGTATAATAAATATTTTTAACCCCTGTTTGCATAGTACTGATCCCTGGGAATTAGTTAATAAGTGGTGGGAACATGTTAGTAAGTGGTGGGAACGACTTAATAAGTGGTGGGAATGAGTTAGTAAGTGGTGGGTATGAATTAAGACAAGGATTTATTATCTAGTGGTAACCAATTAGTATCTCATTACCACAACTTAGTATCTCATTACCACAACTAAATATCTCATTACCACAACTTAATATCTCATTACCATGACTTCTTAAGTTGTGGGAAAGACTTGGTATCTTGTTTTAAACAAATTTCTATCTTGTGGCAACAACTTGCTAACTTGTGGGAACGACTTAGTATCTTCTGGTAACAACTTTCTATCCTGTGGGAATGACATTCGGTCTTGTGGGAATGGGATAAAAAATCATATAAAAAAAGTTCTATGTTCCTTCTAGGCTCTGTATGATTAACAAAAAAATATTTTATTCGAATTTTATTGAAACCAAGCTTAGAAGTTGAGATTGAGTTAAAATTTAAATCTCTTTAATTTAAATCTTCTTAAAATTTAAATGCTTTTTCATGCTTAAAAATAGGTTTAAAATTGAAAACACAAGCTTTTAAATTATAAAAACTCTTATTTATTTCTGTTTATTGTTTCAAAATATATTAAGAAGGATTGAGACTCTGGGCTCAATACTTGAGTCATTTCCTTGATGCTTAAAGTTGAGCCCATGGCGGAGCTAAATCTGAGTCTCTTTGTGGAATCCATTGAGTCTGAGTCCATGGATAAAATAATAAAATAGCATCAAAATATTTGAGGCAAAAGTCTCATAATTGAGTTTGGGACAAGACTTAAGCCCTTAGACGCAGGGTATCTGATGGACTAAATCAGCATACAGACATCCTAACAATCCTGGGAAGTATGGATGGGACTAGATCCAACATATAGATATCATATTGGTAGGTAAACTGGTGAACTGGATCCGGCATAAAGGCATCCTATCAATACAAAATCTGATGGGTCCCATCTAACATCTAGTCGTTCAAACAATAGGAAATATGATGGACTAGAACCAGCATAGAGATATATCAAATCTGATGACTAGGAACAACATAAAGCTGGAATAAATGCAGGATAGGCATCTTATCAATAATAAATCTGCTGGACTGCATCCAACTTGCAGTCATCCTTACAACAGGAAATCTGATGGACTAGAACCAGCATATATACATCCAAATAATAGAAACTTTGATGGACTAGAACCAGTATTTGGACATCACAACAATATGAAATCCAATGAACTAGATCCAGCATACATGTGAGAAGGGTTCAAATAAGTACAAAACCCACCAAACATTACAATGAACACTCCTCCAATAATAGGATCAGGTAGAGTAAGAAATACAGCGCCAAACTTGGTGAAAATGCCAAAGAAAATCATCATCACAGCTCCAACTTGTATCACCATTCTACTGGCCACCTGAAAATATAAAGGGTTGATTTACAGCTTAATACATTATTGTTTTTAGCCAAGATTTCTTCATGAAAAGTATAAACACAGTCAACAACCTTCAAGTATAATTCTTGGTTGGTATTCATACAATATCTATATTTAGGGGTTTTATTTAAAAGGAGTCTTAAACGTTTAAGTTCATAAATGGATTGCAGTTCAAAAAGAGAAAAATAAAACAAAAATAAAACAACAAAAAAACTGGACATCCTTGAAAAACGCTTGAAATTTGTTTCTCCACCACACACACTTACCTTAGTGATTCCAATAGCACCAATGTTTTCACTGTAAGATGTTGTTCCACTTCCTGTTCCAAAGGCACCTGCCAGAATACAGCCGATTCCTTCAATCGCAATCCCTACAACATATACAACGGTACATTTTAAATAACTTTTTCATTTTGTATCCAGTTTTTAAATACAAGCTTCATAGTTCTGATTTTGTATCTGAAATTAGGTTCCTGGTTAAATTTTTGTGTTCTTCTTTTTCTAGTACACAACTATTTAGTTTCCCGTAACCCTTCTGTCTTTTTGTATTATTTGTGTCAAAACTGTTGTCACAGTTTTATGGTAAGGAAACGGTGTATAGATTATTCTACATGATTTTATTACGAAGTAATGTTACTTGCTATGATGTAGTGTATTGTGCTAGGTCTTCATTTGTCACTAGGGTGTATATAAACATACTCATGCTTTTCAGGATTACAATTACTGTGGACATTACTTTATTTTTTTTTAAATTTTCATATTTTTAAATGTAAAATGCATTTTTAGGAAGGAAAATGTATATATCAATCATATGAAAACACTTGGGTTAAGCTTGGCTTGACATTTCGGTAACCGCAACTTATACCATACATAGAATTTAAAATATAACTCGAGACCCTCTTTAAACCATACACATGCTACCCTTTGACCCCTGGAGACTTAATTCACTCTGCCATGTGCAGTTTATTCTTTTTGTGAATAAACAGAAATGCTGGGAAAAGGTCTTTTAAAAAGTGGGGCAGGTGGGAGTGTGATTTGCTGTTTTCATATGGCAGGTATATACATTTTTCTTCATAAAATTTTCATATTTCATAAAAATGTAATATACCATACCATATGAAAACACTTGGGTTGAATGCCCACATGGAAAGATGGTGGGAAAAAGACAGACCGAGGAAAACCACCCCATGGTTAAATTGCATAAAGAGGATACTTCCTGGAGCAATTGAACCCAAAACCTCTGTGCTGAAGAAGTAACTCTACTGAGTGAGGTGAGTAGAATTAACCACTGCACTAACTTCAGTACTGCTGTCTACACCCTATTATGTCAGCTGAAAGGGGAGGAGTAACAATGTCACAGTGCTCCGAATAGGAACATGCCAAGAGGCACTAAGAAGCATGGTTCTGAAAAAAGAGATGAAGAACAGAAGAACCTACAAAGTAAAGAAATCAAAGTCACTCTTTCTCCTTCCCCAAGGTTAGTAAGAAAGACTGTCTAAAATGTGAAAAACTTGGCTCAGCAAGTGAAAAGGGTTCAAAAAGAGCCTTGGTAAGAGCCTGCAGAACCAAGATTTTAGTACCAAGCAGGTAAGTGGCAACTACCCTCATTCCGGATTTAGAGAAGCTCTAAAAGAGACTTCTAAGCTCCCTACAAGAACCCACCTCCAAATTACTATGAGGAGAGAGCTGACCTGTATCCCTACTGCCTGAGGAAATATTTCCAAAAAAGGAAAATTCAACAATGAAAGGAACAGTTGAGTTGCCATGTTTCTCACAAGTTTTTGAAGCAGTTCCATCCTGCTTCATAGACAGTAATGGAGGATTAAATATCCCCCAGTACCCCTCCTATGAACATTATTCTGTGAGAAGATTTCAGCCACAAGGCATGAAGAAAGGAACTCCATGAAAACGAAAACAAATAACAAACCTCTAGATGAGGTTGTTATAGAAGAAAAAAAGGAAGAGCCACTGGTTTTCTTAAAGGAGATCTTGAAGCCTAACCTTGGCAATACAAGAAGGCTACAAGAAGCATGCTACTACTCTGAAAGTTGATTAACTTCTTGGCCATAAGTGGACAAAGAGCTGAAGGAGGGAAGGGGTAAAACAAGTACTCCGGACCAAATGGACTCCAGGAAATCTGTTGTAAGGATCTAGTACAAGAGGCACTTACAAGAGCAGCTTGTGATTGAATCACATGACAAAAAGATCTAAATCAGATGTGAAGTCTAAGACTTATATAATATAGAAGGGTCTGATAAGACCTCAAGATATGGTCTGCCAAAGATTCATGCCCCTGGAACATGAGTAGGTGGAAAAACAGACTTGTTCGTGTAGAAATATGGCAAACAGGTGCTAAAATAGTGCCACATGTCCAAAGTGTGGAAGCTCTCTTCTTACAAAAAGAAAGCACAAACAACAGTGTTGCCTGAGACTATCTGAAGTGTCTTTTGAAGAAAGGACAAGAGAAGAACAAATGTCTTGAGAACATTTCATCCTTGTTGTCTGAGGCTGTAAAAACATCCTTTGATGAAAGGATAATAGTGGAACAAATGTCTGAGCAAAACGCTAGCAATGAGCTCTAGAACTGATGAGCAGATTGGACTGCTACATCAACATGGATCTAAGGTGACCCAAAGAGCACAAAAATCTCCCCAACCCTGAAATGAGGCATCCATGTAAATGAATGTTACAACTAGGGTGTTGGAAGGGGAAATGCACAAAGACAAAGTTCCTGGAAAACTGCCTTCTTAAATGAAACCTTCACAGAAGGATCCAAGAAAGGAGAATCCAGAGCACCTTAGAAGGGAAAAGCAAAGTCTCCTGAGATGACACTTATGAAGTGCCATAAGCATACAGGACCTTGAAAGAAGAGCTTCTTAGTAGAAGCCAGATAAATAGAAGGTGCATACTTGGAGGGGAGAATAGAAGGTGTTTTAAGGCAGAGGAAGGATGAACTGCTGAATAGACAGAAAACCAAGTAACAGCATCATTCTGAGGAGGAGGAAAGCTGAAGAAGAAGTAGAACCTGAGAGACCACTGAAAGATAAACCAAATTCCAGATTTCTGGAAAAAAAAGGCTGCACCCAAACATTTCAATTGAAATGGAAGAAATCAGTTGACCTTCCACTTGCAAGTGGAGGGATCTGGAAGTAAGAGTGAAAGTTTGAATGATACAACCTACTCTTATCTCCTGAAGGACACCATTACAGAGGCGGAGGCTCTTGCCCCTGCCTCTAGAAGGTATTCCACCATCAAAATGTTGTAACCTGGAAAGGAACCACATCCCTTTAGCACTAAGTTAGAGAGAAGACTCCCTTGTTGGGATGAGAAGACCTTTTTAGTTTGGATCAAGAGGCTAAAGCAGAGAGCTTAAAAAAGCACCTTTAGTAAGGGCAGTATGGAAAGCTCCTGCTTATACTGTTATATATGAGAAAGAAGTCTCTCAAAAGAGATATCACAAAAAGTATAAGATCAAAAAAGGCCCAATTTCCTCTACAAAGTGACTAGACACAAGTGAGGGAAAGGGATATAAAGAAGTCTTTCCAAATAAAGTGCAAAGAAAACTAATGGCTGGAAAAGGCCATAGATCATAGATCAATAGCTGAAATGGAGCTGAAAGATCCACTGAAAAGATGTCCTAAACATGGTGGGTGGTAAAAGACAACTGAGAAAAACTGTCTAGTCAATCAACTTGGCTAAGTGATTAACAAAATAGGACTCAAGAAAAAATTCCAGAGTCTGAAGTACCATTAGGTCCATCCCAGATCTCTCCTAGTGTCAGAGAACATCTGCCTAGGAAAGAGAAGATCCCACCAGGATAGATCCCAGGTCAAGATACCAGAGCATGTCAACCCAAAACCCCCTTAAGAGGATTTGTGCCGGGCAGAACTAAGTTTTAAAAGGAAACTTTGGGTAAATACACAACCTCTTAAACTTAGAATGAGAAGATCCCAAAAATCATGAGTGACGGAAAGAAAAAATCTGACACCATGAAGGAACTTCTGGGCCTGGAAAAAGTGGGTGATCCATAGGGGAAAACTAAGACTGCTCAAAAATTAATGAGAACAGTCATCTGTTATCCCCTATTTCTGTTGGACAGGAGGCTAAACCACTTCTGTGAAGATGACAAAGTCCAAAGCATCCATATAGTCTGGCACAAAAATGGTTAGAATAAGGTCCCAGTAGTCTGCCTGAAGGTTAACTAAAGACAGAGGGACCCAGACATACCCAAAAGGGAGATGTATCAATTATCAGTTAGTGTTCACCAACCCCCAAAATGTTTTCTAGAATTAGAAAATGAATGGAGCATTTTTTTAAAAAGCAACATCAGTTCGAATCAACTGATAAGAATAGCCCCTGAACAAAAACGGTCTTGAGAAGGTAATCCCAGCACAAAAAGCAACCTGATTAGGCTGAGCCTCAGGCACAAAGAGGTCATAGTACTAAAATTAGACTAAAACCAAATGACCAAAATGACATAAAATTGGAATGTAGGAAACCGGTAACAGTGAGATGGGTCTCAAAAGGGAAAGACCAAGTCAACCACATGAGCCGTTTACCACCATCCTCGAAAAAATTGAAGGTGGGAAAAGGCTGAAAGTGGAGACCCTACGCTCAGAATTAAACCCCAAACACTGAAACGTCAAAGGAAAGGGCCTGTACAAGCAATGAACCGTGAATGGTAGGTACTATGTACCGTAATGTTACACTATAAAATTTGCGTTAAAAATGGAACTTATTACACAGTATGCTCTGAAAAAATAACACTCAAAGTATTAGCTAAAGGAATGCATAAAACCAACCTGTAAATGCTGTTATCATAGTGGAAATGAATATTTTCTCTCAACCGATCGGTTGACCTCCATTTTGGATGTGATGTCATCGTTATGTGACCTGGTGAATGATTCGTAAAAAGCCCCAAAATATTGTCAAAATATGCCACAAAACGAAGAATTTCATGGAAAGAATGAAGGAAAACGGTAAATTGGTAATTAAAATGCCTGTAGAAGTGAATAAACAAAACAATTCACCAGGGAAATGAATATTTCCAAAGGCAATCCAACATTCTGACACCACGTGACCAGATGAGCGATAACACAATTTTTGAAAAATATGTAAAAATATTGCACAAAGTTGACACTAAATTCACCAGAAATCGAAGTAAAAGGTAAATAAAATGGAGGAAGAGTGAATAAACAGCTTAAGAGTACTTATAGAGCACCAAAAACATGTAAATGCAAGTCTTAATGAGGTAGTAAAAACACTTGATACTTCAACCGCCACAAAAAGAATGAACTATTTCTGTATTACTGCGCATGGTAGAGTGAATTAGATCACCAGAGGTAAAAGGGTAGCAAGGATATAGGTTTAAAGAGGGGCTCCCCTTATATTTTAAATTTTATCTATGGTATATGTGGCAGTTACCGAATGCCAAGCCAAGCTTAGCCCAAGTGTTTTCATATGGAAGGGTATGTTACATTTTTAAGAAATAAAATCTTAAATTTTGAAAATGCTTCACATGATTTATCTGATCTTTGTGATTGTGTTTTATTTTTTTTCCAGAATAGTTAAAATACCCTCCAATGATAATATTGTATGGAGCTTAAGAGTGTTGTCCATTTTTCTAAATCCTGGAAGAATTTCTTTCCCTTTACTCTCATTACCTTGTGGGCAATGTTGGTCAGTCCAGGTAGTGACACCCCAGATAATCTTTTCTACAGGTAGTACTGCCCATTTTCATAATTCTAACTCTAAGAACTTATTTTCAGCATTCTTACGAAAAGGTTCATAGTGAATTTTCTAAAAGTTAATTGGTACTAATTTATAATCCTATTTCTAATAGTATTTTTATAGTTATTAAGCTCCATCTAAAGAGAAGAAGCTGAACGTACATCATCAGGCAATCATTTCAAGTCTTTGGAGTATCATAAGCAAAGCTGTAGTCAAAATGCTTAGTAGACTTACATACTGAAGTGGCATAATGTAGAACTTCAAGCGATACATAATCAGCTTGGCTATTTTGTGTGTTATCAGTGTGTCTAGGTTTAAGGAAAGATACAAAATATTTTGGATAACTACTATGTAGGAACTTGTACACCAGTACGGCAATCTTGAATATAGAACCATTCACATGTCACTAAAACTTTTAAAATAAAAGATATGCTCATTTGGGGAATCTTCTGTTTTATTATCCTGACATTTCATTGCGAGTTAGTTATAACATGCATATCACAGAACACAATAGTTGGAGACATTTATATGTCTCCAAGACCCCTTACAATTAATATACTCTAAAAATAAAAAAAATAACTAAAATAACCCAATAACCACCCTGATAGGGAAAGGGGTTTATTTATTTGGGGTTTTATGTCGCTTTCAACACTGTACAGGTCATATCACGATGGGTAGTTGGAAGGGCAGAGGAAACCAGTACATACAGTTCGTTAGGGTTCTGTACTGTAAACTGCCGACCAACGGCAAGCAACTACCAGCTTTCCCACTTGAGGCCATGCTGGGAACCAAACCCCGGCCTCAGAGGTGGGAGGCAAGAGTGTTACCACTCTGCCACCATGGCCCCCTGATAGGGAAAGGGAGGGCAGGACTTAAATCAATGTTAATCCTTCGACTTTCAAATCATAAATGACCTGCACCCCACATGTGTATGGTAATGTACTGGGCATGCGCAGGGAAGGTTTCAAAAAGTTCCCCCAATGATACCGCAAACTAAGGTTTGCTACTCACATTCGTGTGTCACTAAAACTGTAAAATAAAAGATATGCTCGTTTGGGGAATCTTTTGTTTTATTATCCTGACATTACATTGCGAGTTAGTTATAACATACATATCACAGAACACAATAGCTGGAGACATTAATATATCTCCAAGACCCCAACACTTTAGCGGAATAACGTAGAGAGAGTCTGAGGTACAATTTCCGCCATGGACTGGGTATTCTAGAGATAATGCCAAATTGCATCCTGTGCCCAGGCCCTGGGCGCCTTTATAATGTCTAATGGAACCTCCTGTCCTATAGCCAATGTGGCCCTTGTTCTACAAAATCCATGAAAAGTGAAGCCCTCTGCACCGATTCCCATTAATCTCAAGATTGCGGCTAGGCACTGTCATATGTCCTTTTCTGTTAAAGGAAGCCTTGCGATGTTAATCAATGGACTGATGTTCCATTTGGGGTTCCTCATATCAATCTGATATGATTCCTAGTGGGACACATGTAGATGCGGGCCTTCAGTAATGGTACTCGCACCACATGGATTTGGTCTCGCGCGCTGTAAGTTCTTTTCCCAGTTCAACCTAATGTTGGCCCCCTTCCATCATACGACACATCTGCCATGCACACTTGTCTCTGAGGGTCAAATTTATTACGGGCTATTGGGACCAAGTTGGAGATCCTGAGGAACCCAAAGATCCCAAGGGCAAAAGCTGCAGCATACGGGTTAGGACTTGGTAAAGCTGCATTAACTCTGAACATTACATATATCTGTGTGATGGATAGAATAGGTTTAGGGCGAAGAAGAGATCCGGCAATTTTGAAACCGCTCGAAGTACCATCACTCTTCCATGACTGATAAGGGACCCCAAATGAGCCAAATTATTTTTAGTGGCAGAGATGTAGTTCCTTATAGTATGGTATCCTAAACCCTGAGAAATCAAGTATTCTAGACAGGCTAACACTGGGCACAAGGCCCCTACAGGCGCAATCCTGTAAAACAGGCAAGATTAGACTATTTTTTGATTTCTGAAACTTTTACGGACCTTGTTCAAAACTGCCAAATAAAGCCTGGTTATAGAAGTGACCATTCTAGAGTAGACATGGATATAGTATTAGATACTTTTAAACAGGGCCGAGGTATTTGGAAATTCAATTGTAGTCTCCTGAGAAATCCAGACTATCTAAAACTAATCAATGATTCAATTATGACAATAAAAAAAGAATATGCAGTACCAGTGTATGATTTGGAATATCTTGACTCAATACAAGATTTAAACATAAATTTTACTATAACAGATGATATCTTTTTAGAAACACTGCTGCTAAAAATTCGAGGAGATACTATAAAATTTGCTAGTAAACTTAAAAAGGAGCACCAAACTAAGGAGCTACACCTGGTTGCAGAAATAGAACAACTAGAAAAGGTCGAAACAATATGTGCTACAGAATCTTTAAGACTGAAGCAAGAGGAATTGAAACAATTACGTGAATGTCATATGCGTGGTCAAATGATAAGGTCAAGGGTCCAGAATCTATCCCTTTTTGAAAAACCAACAAGGGAATTTTGTAATTTGGAAAAACATAATTACACTGAAAAGACCATTAAAAAGATTACGCTTAATGATGGTACAGTAATTACTAACCAAAAAGTAATTCTAGATCAGATTAGAACTTTCTATGCACGCTTGTTTGAAAACAAAAAAAATTGCCATAATGATTTTGACTGGAATTCTATAAATAACCAACAAAATAAATTAACCCCAGAAGAAGCATTAAATATAGAAGGTCCCCTGACTGTTACAGAAATAGGTGATGCACTAAAAGGAATGAAACATAACAATACTCCGGGCATTGATGGTTTTCCAGCCGAATTTTATAAGATGTTCTGGAGTAAACTAAAATACTTTGTTTTGCGAGCGTTTAATTTTTCTTACTCGAAAGGAACCCTACCACTAAGTCTAAGACAGACAATTATTAGTTGTCTCCCAAAAGGTAATAAGCAACGTGACTTATTAAAGAACTGGAGACCAATATCACTATTAAGCGTTTTGTATAAAATAGCATCCTCAAGTATTGCATCAAGACTAAAACCTTTGCTTGCAAAATTAATCGATAATACACAAACAGGCTTTATTAAGGGACGTTACATAGGGGAGGGGACATGGTTAATTTATGATTTAATGAACTACACAGAACGAAAAGACATTGACGGACTTTTAATGCTTATAGATTTCGAGAAGGCTTTTGATTCCATCTCCTGGAAGTTTTTGTATCAGGTTTTAAAAAACTTTGGCTTTGGCCCTGACTTTATAAGGTGGATTGAATTATTCAATAGCAACATAAAGGCAACAGTACTGCAAGCAGGGTTCCTGTCAGAATTTATAAACATTGAGAGAGGATGTAAACAAGGAGATCCGATAGCACCATATTTGTTTATAATTTGTGCACAGATCCTATGTACCTTAATAAATAAAAATAAAGCCATCAAGGGCATCCAAGTAGGCTCGGAAGAATACAAAATTACACAATTTGCCGATGACACTACTATAATTTTAGATGGCTCAGAGAGATCTTTATTATCAGCGCTTAACACTATTGAAATATTTGGAACAGCATCAGGCCTAAAAATGAATACCAGTAAAACTAAATTAATTTGGATAGGAAGGAAAAAATTTTCAAAGGAAAAGATCAATACAAACTGTAAACTAGAATGGGGTGCCACTGACTTCTCCTTTTTAGGCATTGAATTCAATGTTGAGTTGAATAAAATTCCAAAAATAAATTTTCCAAATGTTTTAAGCAAGATAGACAAACTATTGAAGGGGTGGAACAAGAGGTGCTTGACTCCAATTGGTAAGATAACTGTTATTAAAACTTTAGCAGTTTCAAAACTGAACCATATAATAATGACCTGTCCGGTCGGGCAGTCTGAATATATAAAACAACTTGAATATAAATTTTATGCCTTTCTATGGAGCAATAAACCAGACAAGGTTAAACGTATTAATGTAACACAAAGCTACCAAAATGGAGGATTAAAAATGATAAATTTAGAAAATTTTGTGAGAGCAATGAAATGTACATGGATTAGGAGACTTTTACAGTCACAGAATACTCAATGGGCTACACTTTTTGAAAAGATATGTTGTCCAATTAGTACGCTCATTGATTATGGCCCTCATGGGGTGCGTACAATAGTATCTCAGTCCAGAAATCAGTTCTGGAAAGAAGTTTTTGAAATATGGGACCATATTTATAATGCTCTGTCAATAAAAACTCATGATAATATACTATCTCCGTTATGGTGCAACTCGAAAGTGAAAAGAGGGCTACTTAAAGACCAGTGGTACAAGAATGGCATTACTATGGTTGGTAACTTGGTTAACTGCAACACTTTAAAAATGAAATCTAAGACTGAAATTGAAGACGTTTATAATTTCAAAATAAAAAACTTCCTCGACTATTACAAGGTAAGAGGTGCCATTAAAAAATTAATGGGTGACACTGAGCACCAAAGAGAATCCCCAGAAAGACCATGGATCCCCAATCACTTATCTTTCTTGATTAAGCAAAAGAAAGGCTGCAAAAATATATACAATATTTTAAATAGTAAGAGCGGGGATAATAAGTACAGGGACCAATGGAACCATGAATTGAATACAATTATAGATAACATAAATTGGAAGAGAATATTCTTTATATGTTTTAATACTATACTAGATAACAAACTCATTTGGTTCCAGTACAAACTAATCTACCGGATACTAGGAACAAACAAACTGCTTCACCGGATTGGCAAGTCTCAAGAAAATGCATGCCGGATATGCAAATCAGCAAATGAATCTATTGTCCATTTATTTGTGTCATGTAAAGTTGTGATGCAACTGTGGGAAGATTTAAACCATTGGTTGGATCTTGTATTAAATAAACATTTAGTTTTAGCACCTCTTGAAATCCTACTGGGCCATTTGAATAATGACAATAACTTCCTTCCTGTCAATTCCCTAATATTGGTTACCAAATATTACATTTTTATATGTGCAGTGAATGCAAAAATACCAAACTTTAAGGAGCTTTGTACAAAATTAAAAACATGCTATGATGAGCAACTTCTACATAGCACTAATATAAGCAAAGAAGAAGAATTTAAGAAAAATTGGTTAGGTTTCAAGAAACTTTTTGAACCTGTTTCACTTTAGAAGATCTATTATTAACCTAACCCAATACGATTAAAATGGTTTTAGCTATTTTATTTCTTAGTTCTATGTGATAAAAAAAAAAAAGCCCCTACATCAATAATTCTGTGTGCTACACAAAAAGCCAAGTACTCTCTAGTAAGTATTTCACGCGTTCTTTGTGTCCTCACGTGATCTGCTCCCCACGCTCGATCATGAGCTGCTGTGGCTCTCTCCCATGCCACAGCCGCACCTACAAATCAGAGACCAAATTAAAACTTTCAACCAACACCAACTCTGGATCTGACTCTTTTAATACCCATATATTATTATGTCTGTCTTGCTTTAATCAAGATAATGCATTATTTTCATTGCCCTTTATATGTTTCGCATGAAACTGGAAAATATTTGCCCCCGCTGATGTTCCGTAAGCATAAAGCTAAAAATTCGTCATCAGTCTGAAGAGTATTAAGGACCCCCGCATTATAACATATTACTTTCACCATGGCATTATTCCACCATTGACCCCATTGCTGGAATGCGACTGCTACATTGTACATCTCAAATTGTGTTTTGTTATGTTTCCCTCTGATTTCTCCTGGTATGGTTTCTACATACACTCCCCCTTCCCAATGCACCCCCAGTCCCTCCATGGATGCATCAACATATAAGTCATCCACAAAATCGTGTTTGATAATCCCAAATGTGATAGAGTCATTAAAACTTAAAAAAAAACCAAGTTAAATCACGCTTAAAATCTTCGCCGAAAGTAATGGATGTATCTATCTCGCCCCGAAGATAAGTGAGCATTTGGTTTAAGAAAGCCTGCACGGGAACCACAATCTTTGCTACATACAACAGTTTTCCCAACAAGGACTGCAATTCCTGCTTACTCATCACCGTCCTGCCTCTTATTAAGTTTGCACTCCGCCAAGATGTCACCCAGTTTTTCCTTCGGAAGCTTAACTGTCTTGTCTCTAGCGTTGATCACTATTCCCATACAGGTCATCTCATCTGCAGGAGCTACTAACTTATCTTCATTAATGGGTAACCCCAACTCGCGGATCAGTTCGATGATTCTATTAAACACTGTATCTGCTCTTTCACTTGTTGTGCAGGCAAAAATGTCGTCGATATAATTCCAGGCCACTATCCCATCATTTTGGAGTATCTTGCGAATAACATCAGATATACGCTGAAATATCACCGTGCTGTGAACTGTGCTGAAGGCTAGTGATTTGTCAATATAGTTATCACCATGATGTTTCATCCCCAAGGCTAACGCATCTCTGGGGTCCACCCTCACATTACAAAATGCACACTGTATATCTATTTTAAATACTTTAGGTTCCGCCTTACAATTAATAATGTCCAGTATCAGATTAGCCAAGGAAGGGAGGGTTAATTCGAAGCCAGAACTGTAATAAACTCCCCTCAGGGTGATGTTATTTACGGAATCATCACCAAAAGACAGGTCCACTATGATACGCCTACCGGACCCATCCTTGGGTTGGGACATAAGTGGGGAGATGTTGATATGCTTGGAAGGTATATGACCAAACAGGCCCAATATGACCCCTTTTTAGTTTCTTTTTGCAAATATTCCATGACCACCTCTGGATATGCCCAAGCTGATGAATGATTAGTCACCTTTTTGAGACCAGGCCTGGGGCCCACCATGCCCATTGGAAACCCATACGACACTAAATCTATAAGCCTGGAATCTCCATGGGCAGCCAAATAGTGCCTCCACAATGGAAAATTAAGTTCTGACTTCAAGGGTATCAGTAGGGAAACAACATTATATAAGCCTTTCTCTCTAAGATACTCTGCCAAAGGTAGGAAACCAGGATTAGCACCTTGAGGATGTTCAACTGGCCCTGTTGGATATCCCGGTTTATATTCAATATGGCCTTACCCGTTTGCTTGAAACCAATCAGCGTCAGTGAAACCATAGGATTATACTTGCCATTAGGGTTTTTAAAACACAAATCAGAAACACAACAGTTATGCATATCATTATTGAACAAATTACCACATTTGAAACACTCAATGCTCACTTTTTTGGACCATTTATCATAATCCACACTCATTAAGCTATTACCAGTGTCACCAGCAGGTTGATGCTGTACTATGACATTACTATTACTGTCATTGTGAACTTTGTGAAGTCATTAAACCTCTTAACTACAGTCAAAACGTTATCACCTGAGGGACTGGGGCTACACAACCCTTGCAAAACACTTTCATCATATGAGCATATGCCCATTCACCATCCAACACAATATTTGTACACACATTTATATCATATCCCTGTCTGCTGTTGTGATTCACTGCACGTGTCTTAATTATACACCTCAGCCTCTACCACCCCAGAATGAGAGACTTCCTTGGGTTGAAATGCTGGGGCACTAGGGTACACCTCATACTGAATATGACGTTGATGCGCGGGGCAAAAACGTGAAGCCCACACATTCAATACAGTTTGATCACAATAATTCACATCAATCATAGTACCTGTACTCCAGTCTATCAGGTGATTCAGGTTTTGACTGTTTGAGAACTCAAAATTAGAATTCCCACCACCATGTGCACATGACAAGTCTCTCTCACCGTCCGTATTCATAGCCAAAGTCGTCATCCGTATCCCCAACTGAGATATGCACTGGTCGTCCAATAAATCCTACTTGCGGCGGGTACTATCATGAGTATATGTTATCCTGACTAAAGGGTCAGTATGCTGATCCCCAAAGTCTTGGCAGCTGCCTGTGCAGAAAAATTTACATACCTGCTTTTTCTCTCCACTCTGAGTTTTGGGCTTCTGATAAGCAGGCTTGGAACTCGCTTGGGAGTTAGAGAACACAGCCGCGTGCGTATGAGTCATACGGTGCTGCATTAATGCAGCTCGATCATACCAGGAGATCTCACCTTCTTCGATACTGTGCATAATGGAAATGTAAGCACCCTTCGCTACGTCCCAAGAAATCTGGAAGAACTCAGCCATGATAAACTGGTGGGTTAGTCCATCCAACATATCATTCACATTCTTCACGTAACCCATACAGAATTGGAAGGAGTAAGATAATCAAATACCACTCTGCGCTTGGCAGGCCCCACCAAAAGGCTCTCATTTGGAAACCGAGTTTGAGCTTTTATTGATATTAAAATATCCAGAATTTTTACACTTACCTTGCAAGCTCTCTTGTCATGCAACCTTCTCAGCTGTTGCATGTTCTCCGCTACTAAGGCCTGTATGCGGGGGGGTCTTCTTTCCAGTTTGTTTCTTCCTTCTTAGGTTGTATCTGTGGCACTTGTGCTACAACACTCTTGTTCTTATCAATCCACATCTCTGGTTTCCCTCCCACAAGTCCAGGCACAGTCTGTCCTGCCCCTAGAAAGTCTAGCAGGTCCCTCTGTCCCGACTCCATGGTGTATTCAGCTGATGGATCGGTCTGCCATGGTTGTAAGGGCTGTGGTATTTGTTCTAATGCAAGCATACCTAATTCATCTAACTCCTGTTGGGACAATAGGCCAGTCTCTGAAGCCTGCTCACTATGAACCGGGTGGGGTCTCCGTTCCACAATCGTCTTATCACACCCCTTATGCATACGCAATGCCGCCTCCTGAATCATGACCTTTACAGAATGTTTGTCTTTCTTTTCTTGTTTCTTTTTCCTCTTGGCTTACTTTGCATCCGAATCCGAATCTACAATCTCCACATCGCTGCTAATCTGTTGAATATGCCTATGCTTGGGCCTTACCCCTGTCATCTCACGGAACAGGGGTTCGTCTGATCCACTCATAAAACCTGTATCACATCCCGCCTTGTGACCATGTTCCTCCCCTTCAAGGGCAACTAATCAGGATTCGAGCGTGCCCAGTCTCCCACTAACAGTGTCTGTGGCTGTAACAAGTCGGTCTAACACTGCTGCTACTGAATCTGTAGGTGTGCGGTTCACTGTTTCTGTTTTCTCAGGTTCAGGATTCAAGATGTGTTGGGCTCCCACTTCCCGTCAAGATGTCAAGCCACTAGCCACTTTTGCTTCAGCCATTTTTGTGTTCTGCTTGAGTTTGTCCTTATCCTTCGTCTTCATAGTCATTGACACTCCCGTCAATATTAACAATCCCACTAACAACCGCATACACAGTCTACAAACTGAGAACAATAAAATTCCACCAATATACCACTGGCTTAACACTTAGAACCAATAAAAGTACGCTGAGACTAAGCTCATCACAACTTAAAACAATGTTAATCCTTCGACTTTCAAATCATAAATGACCCGCTAGCTCTCCACACGTGTATGGGCTTGTAATGAGCATGCACGGGGAAGGTCTCAAAAAGTTCCCCTGAATGATACCGCAAACTAAGGTTTGCTACTCAAATATTCAATAGGCAACTGATAAAATATATCGACAATGTGCGAACATATGATTTAATTTGTGGAAAGTATTGTGTTTGTGTGATGCCATGTAAAACTGTGAGTTGTTGATTTTTCCCACAGAAGTGGTTAAGTGGTATTTATGTTTATTGAACTGTTGGAATCATCTGTTTATAGAGTGTAGGAAATCTTGGCCTTTTTGACCTCTTTGACTATACCGACACCCGCATAAACTAGTTTCTAGAGCTTCCTCACTGATTCCGGTGACATATATTACCTTCAAGTCAGTTCTATAATCTTCTGGCCATTTCCATAGCTGTATATTAGTGCTGTACATCTGACCACAGATGGACATGGTACTTGTTGGCTATAAGGAAAGTTAATTGTGTCTTAGAACTGCTAGTTGATATAAACTTCTTGTGTTGTGGTGAAGTATTGTTATAGTGAACTCGATGCAGTGTCTGGTTCTACCAGACAGTAGATTTACTGTACTTTGGATAGGGTTTATATCTGGATATAGTGTATGGATCTACCAGAGTGGTTTTGTTATATTTTGGACATTATCCATATCTTGGACAGCATATTTGTGCTAACTCTCTGAATATCTGTATTCAGACATTTTGTGTTAATAGGCAGTGGACATTGAAGGGGTGTCAGGATACAAACATTATGTGTTAGTGGACTTAGAACAGATCACAAGATGCAGTCATTGTGTTAACGGACAACAAGCAAATCACAGGATATATTGCTGGATACAGTGTACAAACTTAACTGTTAACTATATAAACAGGTCTGTGGTCAAGTCAGGTCGATCTTTTATTATTGTTTTATTATACATGCTACTGAGAGTATCACAGTTAACCATAACTATTATTTTAATTGTTAAATAAATTTGCTAAGTTAAACCTTTGTCTTTTCCTGTTGCAATTAGAAGCAACTGGTACTTGCTACCATGCCTTATCTGTGACCGTAATAGCAACCAATGGACAGCCTTCCAAGCAGGAGTGATGAGTGAATACTTAGTGGTGTCGGTAATCATTGTAGCCAGATTATTTGGAACACATTGCAGCTTACAAGGATTAAGAGAAGAGAGTAGAGAGATTCCCAAATAAGGAATTATGCATTACTTATTTGTGAAGACTTTATCACCTTTTCTCTGGTATCCATGATGGTTTTCTTTTTTTTGGCTTGTTTATCATGAGTTTTTGTTGCTGGTCCTTGTTTTGTATCTGTCTTTTTTGAGGGTTTGTATTTTTCAGCTGTTGTAATAATCTGCGAGCTGTTTGAGATAGTGTCTTTGTGACAAAGCTTTTCATCAGTTTTTGTGAATGTTGACTTCCTAGAATCAGCAAACACAGAGGAGCCAGCTTTAAGTCATTGGAATTGCTGTTTTTCAGCCAAGAAAATTTCCTCTTTCATTTTTCACCAAGGGATTGCTATGAAAATCACGGATATATTTTTTCTGGTACCTTGTACTTTTTTGTATATTTTGGCAGATGTCAAATTTGTGATACCGCCATATCATAATAAATTAGAGTTGAGTTTGATAATTCTGTTTTCTCTGGGTTGAGTCAGACATATAACTCTTATAATATTCAAATCATTTTTGCAAGTCTTATATCTTCTTGATCCTGAGTGTTTACCAGATAATGTATCCAAAAATCAGAACCACAAATGAGAAAAAACACTTAAAACCCAGAGAGCAGTCTACCCTTCTGAATCACTTAACCAAGTAATGGTTTGCTATTTGTACTGACAATGACACGTGATAAGCTGACGAAAATGATTCTTTTTTATAAATTCTCAAGCTTTTACCAGACAGGCAATTATTTTCATTTAAAGCACAGGGTCTTTCGAATATGAACAAAACTGTATTTTTTCTGGACCAATATTTTACATATTCTAAACATATATTTGATTTAAATAGCGCCTAATGCATATTGTATGGGATTTTATCATATTGGTTGGACACTTGCGGAACAGATGTTTAAAACTTATCACTTTAGAGACATGCACTTATACAGGGCTTCACTAAAATAAGATCTGCTGACATAATCCATACCTCTGTTCATGGCATGCATGGGTGGTGGAGGCACTCTGGCTATACGGGCACAGGCATAGTAATCCCCTACAGACTCCAGCATGGAGGCAAGTACTCCTGCCAACATCCCAAATACTGATGGAGCACTAACTGTGGGACGACCCCATTGACCTGTAGAAAACAGAAATTTTACTTAACTGAACCCTTAAATTCACCAGTTTCATGTATGTCAGTAAGCGGTAAATTGATATATAGCATTATTTTACTTTCCTTCAGCACTGCATTATTAAAAACATTGATATATCTGAAACAGTTATGAAAAATATTATGTTTGAGGATGTTATCGATGATGAGGAACAAGTAAGGTGCATGTTCAAGCGATTTTAACTGTCTGTAAACTCGTCTACTCTGAAATTTACTCGAGAACAGCTGGATACTGCTCCATTGCTGGTGCAGGGGTTAATAAAACATTTACAATTATAGAAAGGCCTTTATAACAAATTCAAATGAAAACCTAAGTTTTACTTTAAACGCTAAGGCTGAATTTGTAGATACATGCAGAAGAGATATTTTCATATTATTTCAACACACATATTATTTACTGCAGGTGTTTCAAATTCATAAAAATATTTACTAAATATATTTAAAAATTATTTGCTATGAAAAAAACACGTGCAAAGAAATGCAAATGAAATCAAAACCAATACAGAACATAGATGTATAGACTGTATGTAACTGGGGTGTTCCACTGGAGCAGACCCTATAACTGACATTACAACTCCAGGGTTGGTTACAAAAGTCAGGAGTTGGGGACTCTAAGCAATAGTGACAAACAGACAGGACTGGAGCATTTTCCCTGCCCACTGAGACTGGACTGACTAGTTTTTAGAGTTGGGATCATCAGTCGGGATCAAATCACAATTATATAAACACCTTCTGGGAGCTGTAAATCATCATTTGTCACTGTAAAGATCTCGGCTATCAATCAGGGAGACATTCTACAGAAGCTTAGGGTAATTTTGGTTTTTACGGAGTGTAATATTTTGATTTTTACGATGACTTGAAGACAGAAAAGGACCCATCTGAACCCAGGACCAACACCTGCCCTACAGCCAGCATCTTCACCACGGCCACAGTCACCAACCAGGAGATGAAGAAAGCAACAAAACCCCTTTGTCATGCCCTGGATCCTTCAAAGAGAAGAACAAGGATGCTATAGAACCCTCCTGGCCGACTTAATACAGACTGATATCCCAGGCTACCAGAATTTTGTTAGGATGCCACTTGCATTTTTGACCTCATTGAGGAATGCACACACCACTGTATCAAGAAGTTACTCACCTAGAAGTTTTGGTGAAACTGGCAATAACACTGAGACACCTGGCAACAGCAGACCTAGACATCCTTGCAGTATCACTGGCTGGTTGGACCAACCACCATCTTTATAATATGCCCCAAGGTCTGCCAAGCCATCCTGGCTGAATTCCAGGAAGAATATTTGAACTGCCCTACCAATCCTAAAGACTAAAAGACCGTCACCTGAACCATAGGGGGGAGAGAGGGCCAGATTTGCACAATGTTTGCTGGGTAATGATGCCTTCACCTTGATGTCATAGATTGTGAAACCCTAAAGCAGAAGACAACTCACAAGGGGGTTTGGAATATTAGTAAGCAGATTTAGGGTACTGCTGGGCACATTGGGACAAAAGCCAAAGGTTGTCAGAGACATTGTTTTAACATGTGTTGTTTTGAACAACATCCTAAGCACAGGGCAACCACCCCAGCAGATAGCAGCCCTACGAAATGAACAAGTGGTGTACGTGCCAGACGATAACTACAGGAAATCCTTCAAAGGAGGCCAAACAGCAGTGAGACCTACTTAAAGATTACTTAAATCACCTGGGTGCATTGGCTGGATAGCAGGGCAGGATCTAAGATGTGTCATCCAACTACCCTATCTATAATTTCGTTTTCTTTGGCCCATTTTTGGGGGTGGGTGGGGTGGGGGTGGGGGTTGGCGGCAAAGTCTCTTTTTTCTTTAAGTTCTTATTTTAGGCTCTTTAAGTTTTTCTTCAAAAAGTTCAGTTGATAATATCAAAATCTTTAAAATCTAGGTTCCAATTATTTGAATTTTTTAACTTCAAAATTTTCAATGACTAACTTCATTTTTTTTGTGTTTGGGTATCATGTTGTGGGGTATAGGGCAGTGTAATGCTTCTTGTTTTTTTGTCAAACAGCCAGTTGCATATTGTTTTTGGAAGATTGGCGTGGTCCTGAGAAGGTCTTTCAAATTTTACAACAGTGGTCCTGAAAAGAACCAATTGTGGGGAACAGCAATATGTCTATTGCTGTTTGGGCTCGGATGACTGCTGGGGAGGCTGGGGATTGGCTGGCTGCTGCTGATGTTCTTGCTGTGCAATGGTGGTTGAAGGAGAGGCAGTCTGTTGATGCGAGTCTCTTGGTGAAAACGGTTGTTGTGTGTCGATATGCTAGTAGCTCATCACTGACTGTGGATTCCACAAAAAACAAGAGAGTCCTGATATGTTGTGTGAACTTTCTTTTTCTGTGGCAGAGGCGACTGAATTGACGTGCTTTGTCGGGGTCAGTGTGAAAGTAAGAGGTCTTGAAAGCCTGGGTTGTCGGTCATCAATAATTACAAAGGAAGTCAGCTACCCTATTGGTTGCTGCTGTCTTCCACATGTTATTTGGTTATGTTGAGCTGGTTGCATAACCTGGCTGCTTGCATATAAGTCTAGGGGATGGTTAAGATGTATTCCCTAGCAGCTGGTTGCTGTGGATGTTGAAAAATCTGTGGCACATATGTGGAAGTGGTACTGAAGCTCCTAGAAAGAGTAGATTGCTGGGACTGACAGGTCCTTTATCCTGTCCTGCTGGACAAGACGGAAAGTGTGTCCAACAAGCTGTAGAGAAAGTAATAAAAGTGGAAGCCAAGACAGTATCTTTTCAAGATCTGTCAAAACAAATGCTGTTCAGCAGAGCTTGAGGTGTAGCCACCAGAGGACCATCATTTTTGTCCACCAACTAAGTATAGCTGTTACAGAATACAGTTGCATGTGACAGATAAAAAAAATTCTGTGGTAGTTTTAGGTTTCATCAAAAGACAAAATTATATCACATGGAAAACATGAAGATATTTTTCTGTAACCATCACTAAAATATTTGCCACCAGTGGCCTACTGGGTGCCAATCATGGGTCCTGTACTACTTATGTAATGGGTGAGCCATTGATGGACCACCTGTGGCATATAAGCGAAAGTGAAGGAGTACAGAATAAGTTTGTTATATAAATGATACTAACTTATGTTAAGTGAAAGAAAATGCACATTTTATCTAATTTTTCCTGGAAATTTACACCAGCGGGCGTACACTGGTCCCGAGCTAGATCCACTGACTTTGGTAGTTGGTGAGCCAACAATAGGCCACACAATAAATTTATATTTTGAAATAATATGTTTTAACATTGAATGTTGTTAAGCAATATGTCAGAAAGCAATAGTTGAGGTTGCTTATGAAGTAGTTAAAAACCCTTTAAAAAAATCAAAAATGCAGTCAGTGGTCCAGCAGTGGCTCCGTGGTAGCCCACTAGCTGTATTTTGCCATCCATAGCCAACGGTGGCCACACAAATACATAAAGTATCCAATACTTTGCCATTGATGGGCCACCGTTGGACCAACAGTATGTGTACCATTCAGGCAGAAAGGACAGGGCAGTTTCCAGGTGGGCAGAGCAAGGTCTGTATGCAGAGTTGGGGAGGGTTGGTGAAATATCAAACATATTTGATATTTTTCTGATCCGCTGCAACAAGCAGGGTTTATGAATATCGAACAATGTTTTTGGTGTGATGCGTCTTTTGACAGAGATTAAGCGCTATAAAAGTGCTATTAGAATTAGAATTAGAAACTACAACTGATCCTATCCAACTCTGTAAACATTGTTCTCGACCCTCAAAAATGCCATAGTAACCGACAAGACGGCCCCAATGGAACACCCCCATTATGGGACACCTTTTTCAACAGATTCATCCAAACCCAATCTGTAGAAAACAGATGATGGCCTATGTAGTGCTCTCCTTTGTGAGATCAAACTGACAACTTGATGAAAGAAGTGTTTCAAAATGACTGAAAAATAAAACTTGACCAATAGTTAGTGCAGTCTAAGAATGTGTTACATGCATGTGATTTGTAATCACTTATTCCAGTTCTAACTGAGTATTATAGAGATTAAGGATTAATAAATAGATCATTGTGGGTATTATTTAAGATAAAGTTACGATTTCATTTTCTGAAGGATACAGTGAAGGAATAAATCTCAATAGGCATTCCACACTACAGGTGCATCATGAACAAACCTGTAATTTCATGTTTGCCTATTATTTATGAATGGATAAGCTAAACGTTGGCACTACAGGAGTTTACCATAACATTTATACCACCTAGTGTAAATGATTAATATAGTGAGACAGAGATGTCTTAAGACATTGAGAATTACTGGTTTAAAGAAACTTGCAGACATATATGGCAATTTTGATCACAGAGATACATGTGTAGTTAAACACTGATTCCCGAACACAATAGTTTTTGTTCTTATCTGCCACTGTGGCCTAGCGGGTAACACACTTGTCTAGGAACTCAGAGGACGTGGGTTCAATCTCAGGTACAGGCAGATACATAGTGGCTCGGATGACCACTTAAAATGGCGGTCCTCTGTCATTGGGTCCTATTCCCAGTGGCAGGTTAAAGAACCTCAAGGATGTTGATAAATGGTCATCCTTGAGCCTCTATCTTCCAGTTAGGGGAATGTCAGTTACTTGTGAGTTGGGGCTGTACCTGTACAGTCGGATTGGTTAAATAGCACTTTGAGTCCTGTAGTATATGGAGATATTGCGCTGAGTATAAATACATAATAATAATAATAATTGCTTCTGATAATTGTTTCCATGCATCCAAATGCGACTAGGAGTGAAAAAACATCTGACAAAAATAAGCAATTGTAATTGGAGCATTTATGGTTGTGTAATAAGGTCAAAAATACCCACCGTCATTGTGCAATTTGTCATTTGCCATCCATTTTCAATTATCAAATTTAATTAATTAGACAAAAATTTAAAATTTATCAATAGCTGATATAAGCCCATCCCTCTCGCACAGATGACACAGGGAGAGACCACAACCACAACCTTGTTATGACGAAGTGATAGGGGTTGAATAGTTCTAAGAAAATTGAAAATATCCCATAGTCTGCTTTAAAATATACTATGAGCATTCTTGATGATAAAAGTCCTCAAACTATAACTCAGTGATCATAACATTGGCTATCCATCCATTATTCTTCTGCAAAACTGTCTTTAATTCACCAACTAAATACCATCTCTTGGACTTTATTTTTAAAATTATTGCTGATAGCTTACTGAACTTGGAAAATTACATGTAATTAGCTTGACCATTAATGATATATTATCTTGCTGTGTTTGTACTTAGCTTTTAAACATTGATTTATTTGCAATGTCATATATCGAATGTGGTCTCAGTATATTTATTTACAAATTTAAATGAATGAAAAGTCTGACTTAACTGGTAAATAGAAATTTGACCCAACCGCGATATTGAAATTTGAACCAGAGATGACAATATCTGGATATGGAAAAATATTACACTACCTTGATAAGGAAATCTGAATCTGCCTGTATGTGGAAATCTAAACCACTGGTGACCCCACTTAGATACAGAAATCTGAACTACAGGTGATTTCTTCCTGGATATAAAAATTTGAACCAACCTTGACACAAAAATCTGAATCACAATTCACACTTCCTGTGTATGGAAATCTGTCTCTACCAGGATATGCAAACCTGACTAAAACTTTTCATGGAAATTCTTATCCAATCTGGATGTGGATAATCTAATCCGATATGGCTACTGGGGATTCTACCTGGATATGGAATTCTGAACCAGGCAGATTCCTTCAGCAGATTCATCTGTACACCTTCCTTTTGATTAAATCCAAATACGTCTGAACTGAACACCTTGGCTGCAATCAAAATCCATACTATAATCCATGTGATGACCACAGCTAGAATTACCTGAAATGATTACAATAGGAGCACTGTAAATAGACAAACAATGAGTTGTCTGTTGGGAGTTGATCACAGCACATTTTGAATCACACGCCAAAATAAATGCAACTCTTGCTCTTTAGCCAGCTGTGCATGACGAGAATCCCTGAAAGTCCAGGGTTGATTGATTTGATATTTGGGGATATTGTAACACTACTCAAATGGTGAATAGTATAGGATATAATATTGCATTTTTGTTGTATCATACTTTCAAAGAGGTGGTGAATAGTACAAAATTAAAGTTAAATCAATATTTAATGTTAATATCATTATATATGGTAATAATAATGTTAATATAATGGACTGAACATGTTTTAAGAGCTAATAAGAAGCTCTAGTGAACCCCAAACAAGTGAAATTAACATTGGGCCAATGCCCCAAATTATGGTACACATATTTATTTGATCTGCATTTATTACAACAGCATTGATAAATGTAAGAGATAACTTACAGGAAAGAGTCTGAAGATTGGGAAGCTGATTCTAACCAGTTTGTGACCTCTCTTATACTTACAACAGGGAATACCAATGTTCTTAGTGTACTGAGAAAACATGGCAATCAGAATCACAGTGACGAGAGCGATCCACCATTGTTTGGAGGCACGGCTGCAAGCAGAGTGTACCAATTAGCAAGTTAAAACATCAAAATTTTGTGTGAGGCAAAAATGGCAAATATGGTTAGTGACTCATTGTATTTCTACTCCTGTGAACAGGACACCAGTTTATTGCAGGTTTTTCTCCTGAACCAGTATCAGCATCAGATATCTGTACCTTGTAATGTACCCCAGACCATTCTCTGCTCTGAAGTCCATTGCCCGAAGCTCAAGGAGACACTGATCTTTGAGTACGCAAGGGCTACCCTCTATCCTCAGTGGCCTAGTGGTTAGAAAGCATGGAGTCTAATTAATAGGCAGTCACCTCTGTGTGGATTCAATCCCTACAAGTGACAATGCTTAGGACCTGTCCCAATGTGACCCTGGCTATTCAATGGGACGTAAAATCCCATATTTGACCTTTAAAACCTTTGACAATAAGTTGTCAATGATGGTAATACATGAGGATGATATTCTGCTCACTTATGCCCCACTTTCATTAGCAAGACTGACCTAAAGACCTGCCTGATTTATAACAGGGAGCCGAATATGACTGGTCCTGTAAATCAGGGTGGAAAAAGGGACCAAATACATGATTTGTTCCAAGGGAAAAAGATAAGGCATATGACCAAAAATATTAGCCTTATAACCTGCTCACTTATGGTTATAATTCACAAAGATAACTCGCCCTGGCAATTCTTGTGTGAATAAAATTGGATAGACTCTTATATCCCAGTCACACTCTCCCTTTCCATTTCCAAACTTGCGGGTCAGTGACCCAGCATCCCAATCCTTGAGTGTCCTACAGAAGTTTCAAGATGTTTAGACTTCTGCCTCTGACGGCCTCAACATGAGCTTTCACAGACGAATGCCAGCATCCGCAGATGAATTTCTTCCTATGGTATCTCAAGGTGTAGTCCACCGTGTATATAAGGCTGTGACTCGGTCATCATTCGGTGTAACATGGCGACATAAGGTGTAGTGGTATTGGACGCCTTGCCACTGTGTCAGAACTTCACATCTTAACCTTGGATGGTAGTTGAAGGACAGGGGCCTTTTGCCCAACACCTCTAACTGAGAAATGTTACAACCTGTAGTATGATGGATGCACCAAATCTCGGAAAGTATGAGGTGTCATGGGAGCATCCCGCCAATGAGTAAAACCTCTAACCGTGGGACATACTGCCTGCAGTGACTGGGGCATTACAGTAATCCTATCATTGGAATATATCAATCAGCACCATTATTATACATGAGTGTACATAATAAATTGTAAAACTAATTGTAAAAAGATAAGTTATTGCGCCATTAAGATTAATTGTATCTCCATTAAAATAGATTGTGGAAAGATTGGTTATGGATGCTTAAGAGAGAAATATTCATTCACAAAGGTTTATAAAATGGACAGGCGACTATGATTGTTGTGATTACAAACCAGACTTTTATGGGTGAATAGATAAGTGATACAAATGATAATATTGTACCCAGGACTGCATTATCGGGATAAACAAGAGGCAAAATCTTGAGAGTGGAACTGGTCTAATAACAATTTAGGCACAAACATTTAATGTTGAACAAAGGTTTTCCATTTGAAGCAGACACAGTATTTAACTGAGTCTGCTTCTGTAAGTTCCATGTTGTGTACTTTTAGTTAAGTTACTTTGACACAAAACTTTATCCATATAAAAGATTCTTAATCCAAATTAAAAAAAAACCAGGCTTTTGGGATTACTCATTTCTGTATCAAATGTGACATTAAAGAATATCTTTTCACAAAGAGCTGGTACATGCCACATAATAATGCATATATCATAGTGGCAAAAACACAGTTGATAATATAATGGTTGTATAGAGGATTTTATTGTCACACAGACAATATAAAATACCTCAACCACCAAATGTGGTTTCCTCTTCCCGCAGATAGAACATCCACTACATCACAATTAAATTATAATAGGATTTCTCTCACCCATCCCAAAATGACATCATTCCTATTTAAAACACACTCACTCTGATGCAGCATTAAATAAAGATAGGCCTGCCAAAGCAATGGATGGAGCAATAGTCAGAGGTCCAATCCATCTGAGTAGGAATGCCATGATGCCAGAGAAGCCTATCACCACTTGGAACATACTGGCAACTATAATGGCACCTTGGATCTGGAAAAATAGAAGATGGATACAAACAATTGTAGATATATACAGTAAAAGCACCAGCTGTATCAAAGATTGTAGTGACGTGCATGCACTCTTAGTATCCGATATTGTTAGAAACTAAAGACCACTGCATTTTTGATGCTTTTGAAAAGTAAATTTTAATGTATCCTCTCATACTATGTTATGTATAACTCTGCTATTGTATGGTATCATACTGTAGTATGTTTATATACAATTGTGTCATTATATTGTGTTACATTCTGTTTATATATGTATATATGTACCTTTTCTTGCATTGTGTTTATGTTATTGCATTAGTATGTGTATGTATATGCATAATCGTGCCTTAGTATTGTATTATGTCTTAATGTGCCATTGTATGGTATTCTATATGTTAATGTGTATTACATTTCTGTGTAAGTGTGATGTTGTATTGATTTATATTTATGTATAAGTGTAACATACTGTGTTTATGTGTTAATACGGCACAGTATTGTGTGACGTTTATGTACAAGTGCATATCATTGTGTTGTTATTTAATCTATTATTTTTGTATGCACTGTACAATTACAGAAAAAAAAACGTTGCCTGAGGGAGCATAAACATTTACCCTTGGATTGAGAATCAGAAACTGGAAAAAAATCTGTAAAACAATTCTGGAGTTCCGTTGCAGATCCAGATCATCTTTGAGGAGGACTGAGCCATGAGTACACCTCACCTTGTGTAAAAATATGACCTCAACCTGATGTGTGGTTTTTGGGCTGTGCATGCAAAAGCAAACAAACAAAATGGGGGCCAAGGGCCAAAAAACTTTAAGCAAGCCTTACCTCTCTTATTCTTGAGTACCAGATGGCTTCCTGTGGACCTTCTGTAAGAGTTGATTTGGTGACCATACTGTCAGTAACTGCTGAGTACATTGCAGCAGTAGTGTCATTCATGGTACTAAGTGCATCCGCAGTGCTGCTTTCAGCCTCTGGACAATCCCACTTACTTAATGAAAGGATGGCTATACTTGGTGTGACAAAGGTCAAAGTACCGCCCTGTACAATGGGTAATCTGTATAAAATAGTACCACAGAATATAGAAATTAAGGCTAGCATGTGAAATGCAGAAGACACCTCTAGTATATATGAATTTTAATTTTCGAAATATCAAAATCTTTACACACAATCAAGGAACAACTTAAGAGGCAGACAATTTAGCTGACTACAATTAATAAAATATAATACATTTTTTTTCTCTTAAAAAGGACATGAGATGCATTTTTATTGATGCTTTTATTATATTTATGATACATAAATAGAATACAAAACAAAATACATGTATATTAAACACACAAAGTACACACAGAAACTCGTGTTCTAACAATAGTGTTGTCGTTTTTGCCACAGAATGAAAAGTAAAGCTACTCTCAATAGGGCTTTTTGCCGTGAGTGCTTTTCTTCATCTCCCCTAATCTTTGGCATATTCAGCATACATTAACCTTGGTTTAACACTATTTGGTGAAACTCTATCTGTCACTGTCACTTGGTTAAAATTGAAGAATTGCGCATTATGTTTACAGAAAAATTAGCCAGCCTCGACAGGCAAGAAATCCAGCCCCCAGGTACAACAAAATGGGCAACAACATTGAGATTTGGGAAGATCTTAGGAATAACTTCAGTTGTAAGAAGTATACAGAACCCACCAAATGTTGTCAGATGTAAAATTCACAGGCCATGATTTCTTGCAAGTTGTTTTTTTATAATTTGAAGCCCTAGCACCAATTATAAGGGAAATAGAAGTCCCTTTTAGCATTGCGACCCTACATGACCTTAAAGTAGGGGTCAAAAGTCAAACTTGACACTGCAGAAGAGTTGCAGAACACTATTTCCAAGAAGCTGTTTTCTCATTCCAAGCCCCTAGGACCAATGATAAAGGAGACATTAGGACTTTTTTATATGCCCTCCATTTGACATAAAATATGTGATATGGCAGACATATTTCTCAAAACAAGGCCAAAATTACCCTCAGGCAAGCTTCCTAGCCATTTACATTTTGTGCAAATCTTACACAGCTACCTGCAATATTTTAAATTTTAGAACATATCAATGATTTTTGAGCATGGTGGCCATGTTTTTTTTTTAAATCAGTACAATATTTTTACAGACATGTTCTCACAGCCATAAACATTCTCTGCAATTTTGGTGAAGATATCTTTGTAACTGAATGAGATATAAAGCTTGATTTAAAAATGTGACAAACGCACACATGCATGCACACACATGCATCCACGAAAAAGGCATTTTACAATCTCCCAACCCTAGCCTTGGCCAGTGAGAGATTAAAATGCAACTGTATGTATTAACATTGGTTTAATAGCGCCCTTTTCCTATTAAGAAACTTAATACCGAAAATTATTTATTTAAAGTATTTGTGTTGCCATGGCAACAGGTGTTGTCAGTTACCCTCCCGAAACTACTCAGCTGTAGATCCTGTTTCAGTTAATATATTCTGAAATTTGGTGAAAATCCATAAATCAGTTTAGGCTGTGGAACACCCACCCCAAAATCTTAAAAGTGTTACCATGGCAACAATTGTCTCTGGATACCCCCTAAAACCTAATTAGTTCTGGATCCTCTTGGCTAAACATATCCTGAAAAATTGGTGAAAGTCTGTGTATAGGTTTAGGCTGTAGAACACCCACAAACTTTAAGTCCCAAAATATTAAAAGTGTTGCCATAGCAGCAGTTGTTTTTGGATACCCCCAAAACCTAATCAGCCCTAGATCATCTTGGGGTGAACATACCCTAAAAAGTGGATAAAAATCCATAAATCGGTTTAGGCTGTGGACCATCCATAAGCTTTAAGACCCAAAAATCTTAAAAAGAGTTGTCATGGCAACAGTTGTTGGATACCCCCTAAAACCTACTTAGCTCTAGATCCTCTTGGAGTAAACATGCTCTAAAAATTTGGTGAAAATCTGTGAAAGGGTGTAGGCTGTGGAACACTCACAAGATTTAAGACCCAAAAATCTTAAACGTGTGGCCATGGCAACAGTTGTTGCCAGATACCACCCAAAACCCTAATCGGCTCTAGATCCTCTTGAGTAAACATAGCCTAAGAATTTGGTGAAAATCTGTGCATAGGTTTAGGCTGTGGAACATCCACAAGCTTTATGCCCATTGCAATTCCGACACCACCCGTATGACACAGGGGATGACTATAACTTTAGCCTTTATGGGCTGGGGTTAAATGATGAAAATAAACAAAACAAAATTTGTTTCATTATTATTTGAAAGGATGGGTTATGGCATAAATGCCTTGAATGTTTTCCACACTCACCTCACTCCAAGAAATGTCTGTATCAATGTAACTATTCCTGACATGAAGAATATAGTGCCAATGAGCTGACTTCTGCCCTTGTAATCATCTTCTGGAATGCACAAATGTTCGGCCATAAGAAGAGGGTTGGTCACAGTGGCTCCAAACATGATGATAAAATGCTGAAATTATAACAGGATAGTATTTCAGTTGGTAATGTTAGAAATATAAAACTCCCCTTATTTGAAATTTAGCATTCAGAAAAAAAATCTTCTTCTGCAAAAGATTTGATGACTGGCTTATATCCCTCTTCCACTTTTGCGAGTTTACCTTATAACCACCGAAAGAGCAAAATTCCGGATGTTGCACAAGTTACAAAATCTACATTCACATTTTAAGTTTAGGAACCCATAAGTAGTCAGCCATTCCATTTTTGTCAACATCTTTAAATGAGTGTTGTGAGTGAGTATCTTGTCTAGTCTTACAAATCATTTACTTGGGACAAATAATTTTTGGCACAAATGTTTTAGACATTTCAGTTATCTCATTGTTTTAAGTTGTAAAACAGTTTGGTATAGTGAAAGTGAGAGAGTAGTTTTAACATTGTCACAAAAAACCAGACAAATTGGATATGTCTCTTTGTTTAAAGTAAAAAGTATCCACAATGATGAAGAAAATCATTTTTTTGCAATTTTTTTGGTGTATTGAAAATTGAATGGGAATCAAATAGCTCTTTTATGTCATCTGTCTGAAGACAGCACATACATACAGGATGCACAGGAACAGTATTAACTTGTACCAGAGGTGGTAGGGTCACATTGTGACAAACAACATTGTTACTTTAAACAGAATAAAAACATTTAAAAAGTGTAACATTAATCTGAACTCTCTAGTGCAATTTACTTTGAAAAGGAAGAGTCCTAAACCGAGCAGAGGTTGCTACCCACTAAGAACCTGCCAAGGGGGGAGGATTATGGTAGTGGGTATGCCAGTTTGAACACGAAGGCCTTGATGTGGCTTTTAAAACCCATGATGGTCTGCTGTGATCATATAATGAGTGGCATCCAGTTCCATTCCATTGGTTTTGCTGTGGCAAAGCCAGGCATACCAGTCCCCTTTGTGGGATGAATTGAGGTTTGAAATTTGATTAAAATTAACAAACAGGCTGGTTGTGAAAGTTAAAGTAAGGAGGCTATATTTGAGAAGAATATGTTATGAAAGGGGAAGCCAGTGGAGTTTGTCAAGGCAGGCTGTGATATGATTCATTTTATCAAGTCTGTGAACAAGGTGAACAACAATATTTTGAGCTTTCTGAAGTTCAGAAACAATGGCATTGTTGATCCCATATAGTAAGGAATAAAAGTAGTCTAGTCAACTACTGATCACAGCACTTGCCACCAGAACTCCAGAACTGAAGTTTTAACATTGAGGAGTTTTGTGTACACATTTCAAATCTCTGATATGATAGTAAGACGCCTTGCAAACCTTGGGTATATGATATATTATTTTAGAGGAATGAATTTTGGAGTAAGTGACTCTATTATTAGTTATGAGTGTATCAACACAATCTCTAACTTAAGAGGTCCAGGCCACATGATTAAGCTGAGATGTAATGTAATTACATAGTAATGTAGCTATTATATTTTTTGGTACATCATCCTCAGATACTGGTGTGAAAGAAGAGGAAGAAATTTTGACTGTAACTAGCTCTAGTGATTTAGATAGGTGGTAATAACTGTGGTTCTGATTTTGAAGTTTCCATACACGTTAACCAAGTTCAAAAGCTTAGCATAATCTGGGAAAATAATGGAATATTAGGTGGTCTGTAAAGGGATATGACATATAATTTTCTGAGCACTGTTGGTGGAGAGCTGAATAGAGGTAATTTCAAAAATTATGAGTTGAATCAACACAGAGGTGAAAGACTAGGATTGTGTGCCAAACTTACCAACCATTAAGCCACCGAGGACCACAGGGGCAGCTTTGAGTAATCCTGCATAATGATTAAATTTCAACTGTGCTTATTGTTTTCTTTATCGATTTTTAACAATTGATTTTCTAAGTTGCTATTATAAACTGTCAATCTTAAAGCTAAAGCTATCACTAAGTCCAATGATTATATGTTACTATTGTAAATTTACGTCATTATTGTGATGCTGTGACATGACACATACCTGAAATCCTAATGCCAAGCAGAGGTACCAGGGTGGTGTGTCTTCCACTGAGTATTGTAAGTCATTCTCATCCTCTTTATGTGAATGATGAGTATGAGCAGTATTCCATTGACTAAACATTTGGTCAGCCGGTGCATTCCTGTTACTGTTGTAAGCTGATCGGTTCTTCACTGTGTTACTGGGTAACGGAAGTTGCACTTGGTCATCTGGCCATCCATTAAGTGAGTGCCTTGTATAGCTGTCCTTTCTGCCATTTTTAATTTCTTCCTCATCATCTTCCCTAAGGTTGAAAGTGAAACTTATCTTAATTTTTGCACTTAATCAATCACTCTACACCGTTTAAAGGGAAAATCTTGCCTGGGCTGTATCTCGAAAACCGTTCTGTATAGAAAGTTCATACTTGGTGGGAACATTGGTTGGGGTGTAGGTGAACAGCATCAGGGCGTGGCCTTTATTAGACCTTTGAATTTGTTATAGTGACAGTGACCTTTGAAATGTTGTCTGGATTATATATGTCAGAAACCATTAGGAGGTTGTTAATTGGAAGGTCTATTGTTTGAATATCATTGGTGTGCAAATTCATGATATAACGTGACATAAGACCCTGGTTGTTGCCAGAATGTTTGCTTGTGCCACATTTAAGACACAAGTCTCCTATCTCAAAGCTATATGGATTGCTGCAGATGATTATTATACGTAAGTTTATTTAATTGTACTATCTCCATTGACAGCTATACTTCAATTAATAAATAGATCAGTTAATACTTGTTTCAACTTCATAACTTTTTCAACTATTGTTCTGAAAGATTATCTTTGTTGTTATGTCTTCATCTCTGATATATCTTATAGCGTCTAGCACTTTGTCCCTAAGCTGTGGGGGTTCGGTCATTTCTGATTTTCTGTTGGTTATTTTTTGTAACCTGCTTACAGGATAAAATAGAGGAATTACTAATTTGAACACATAAATTTTATACATCTACATTAGACTGATAATTTCTTAAAGTTTGTTTTGTTTAATAGTAATAACTGAAAACCCATTTAACTTATTTCAGCACACTCTCTAACTCCTCGTACAAACCCCAAGACACCAATCTTTGTTACATGTACCCACATACTCACTCTTAAATATCTGGGGCCACCTTAATCACTCTTTAATATCTGCGCCACTCTTAAATAACATTCTTTCATGTCTTCCTTCATTTTAAACAAGTGCACACTCCAATTAACCTATCACAAACTTTGTAACCACATCATAAAACCATTCACCCTTCAATACCATTTTATTGCGCCACAATAGTCCTACCTATTGTAACAATATGCTTTACCGGTGGTTGACCATGGGAAGCTTCCAACTGGAGTAAAAGTTGAAACTATTACCCATGAAATTCAGATAGACGGGGCTATCTGGAACAGTGGTCATGGGGAATGCCAGTAATATAGTACCGGTGCCTGTAAACACGCACCTGCTGGCTTGGCCACGTGACCTAGGGAACCTATCAAATTGCTCACATGTGCTCTTCCTTCTTTTTGTTGGAAGCCATCTTGATAAGTTGGCTTGCTTGTGACTCTCACTTTAGTGAATTGTTACAGCTATATAACTGTGGGTAGACAGTTAAATTTTGAATAAAATGTTCCATAATAGTTTATAGATCATTGTGGAAACATGGTTAAGACACCTCCTTACCAGAAAAGGGGCAAGTGTGGACATTTTATGCCCCAGTTTGATGGTCATTGCTCCTGCTTTGGCTGTAGAGCCAAATGCAAGGGACAGAACCTCTGTGTCCAAGGAGCTAACGCAGTGTTCAGTGTGTTCTGCACTGAAAGAGGAGCAGTGGTCCCACCTTAGAGAAGGTTTTGCCAAGAGGTCTGCTTACAGGCAGAAAACCGGCTTGCATGGTGACTCGTTTGTAGAGCTGGAGATAGGAGAACTGGAGATAACCAGTGAAGACTTCTCACAGGTGGATGACACTCTCTTGGATTTAGAACCAGAAGACACTGGTATCAGTGCACCTCTCACAGGCATCAGTCCTCTCACTAGCTTACCAGCTCCACTACCCGCACAGAATGTCCCGGCGACTTTTTTTACTATGGGTGCAGTTCCTCAGCCTATGCCTGATTCTTCAGCTGCACCCCATGTCTCAGACAGTCACACAGAACAATCCTCCTCCAGGAAATGCACATCACACAACTCCTGGTAGACAATCGGTCGAAGACAGAATGGCTGCTTTGTCATTCTCACAACCACAGAGGGCTCTCTCAACAACAGAGATCCCACAGACTACTAGGACACAACTCATTAGAAGCCAGCTGGAGCAGCAGAATTTTGAAATGATGAACACTCTGCAGCAGAAAAACCACCAATAAATCAAGGATCTCTCTGCTCATTTGCAAATAGGACTGCAGGTATTCCTTCAACAGTCCATGGAGTAGATGTTTAACCGTTTGGATCCTGCACAAACTCAACCTCCAGCAGCTACATCTACAACATCGCCACCTCATATTGTGTCAATCACACCAGTGTCTGCTCTACCACCTGCAAAATTAGAGAAACCTATGGACTCAGCCCCATCTCAACCTGCCCCTCCTGAGGTAAAGAAGGGTCTCACAAAGGTTAAGGGCTCCTAAGCTATCGCACAACAGTCCATTCAAGTGGTCGTTACTCAAGTCAAAGTGCCGACTTCCCACCTCTACACAGCCATCCTCTGTGCCTACGGCTGTCGCTGCTCCAAGGCTAGCAGGCCCTAGAACAAGAGGAATACGGGACTGATGCTTCAGCTTCCTCCTTCTATTCCACTTCAAAACCACAAGATACTAAAGAAGTTGGAGAACAGGCGGCACCCCCTAACCTCCCCTTCAGGGAGTTAGTCCAAAAGGTTAAGGATGTGACCTCCTTCTCCTGCAACAGGAAAAGTTGGATAGACCCCCATCTATCAAGCTTCAGATGGTGCCCGACATATCTCATCTTCAGACTGCCCAGAATGACTCAGTCAAACCAAGCACGTCAAGTACTCTGGAGATAGGCAAATTCCCAGGCATCCCACCACACAAAGGAAGCTGGTATAGTGTATTGGACAATACATTTTCACAGACATCAAAGGTGGTTCCCCAATCCTTCTCAAACATTGCAAAGCCTGGTTATAGGAGTGGACCCCCGGCTTCAGACCCCCAGAACGATCTAGTCAAGCTGGAATACATGACTCGGGAGAATATCAGTATTGCTAACTTTCTCTCCACCTTCAGGATGGCCAGTGAGTAGTGTTTCAACAATCTTCTTCTCTCAAGGGACCAGAGAGCATATCATGTTGCAGCTCTTCTATATGACTGAACAGGAATTAGCCCAGATGCAGTTTATGCTGGATGTAAGTAGGAGTATGGCCAAGGGGTTTATTATCAACCCATGCCGGCGCCTCAATACATGGTGCAACAACCCTTCTTTCAGCCTCCACCCCAAGGTGGTATTAGAGGAGGACGTGGAGGTTGCAGAGGCCACAGCAGCGGAGGCAGCACAAATGGTAACAAGCAGCAGCAACCTCCTAAATGACACTCAATATCAAGTGCTACCTTCACAAACCCTGGATTAGAACTGACAGTGCTTTCAGGAGATCCCGTACACTGTGTTTTCCCTGTAACCCCTCCAGAGGGGGAGAAGACTGAGTGTGTTAACCCTACCAGAGAGGGTAAAGACTCCGTGTGTACAGTCCCCACCGGAGGGGAAAAGGCTGTGTGTACAGTCCCCACCAGAGGGGGAGAGAACTCTGTGTGTACAGGATAT
Organism: Sabellastarte sp. h YS-2021; assembly: GCA_964017235.1. NCBI lineage: Eukaryota > Metazoa > Annelida > Polychaeta > Sabellida > Sabellidae > Sabellastarte > Sabellastarte sp. h YS-2021. Next base: position 77,947,287 of record OZ024934.1, on the reverse strand, counting down.
ATCCAGACAAGTTCAGTTCAAAAGTGTATATATTCAAGAAAAAGTAAAAAACCTGCCAGTGGGGGGCAGACTGAGGCAGTTCCTTCCAGAGTGGAAAAAATAAGGCTCCCACCAGTCGATTATAGGGCTCACAAGAGACAGATACAAGTTGCCCTTCAGGGAACCCCCCAACCTATCCAGGGTACCCTGCATAGTCAGCAGTTACACAGGCTTCGACAAACAAAATGCCTTATGGACCTCTATTCAAGACCTTCTGCAGAAAGGCGCAGTCGAAGTCGTTCATACCCCTGACAGTCTCAGATTTTACAGCCGTCTCTTCCTGGTACCAAAACGAGGCAACCGCTAGAGGCCAGTCATAGACTTAAGCTCATTAAACAAATCCCAAAGCTCAAGATGGAGACGCCAGAGTCCATACGCGCCTCCCTCAGGAAAGGGGAATGGGTCACATCAATAGACCTCACTGATGCCTACCTACACATACCTATTTACACCCAGTCTCAGAAGTACCTCAGGTTTCATTTCAAAGGCGTCACTTACCAGTTCATCAGCCTCCGATTTGGGCTAGCAACAGCCCCTCATTTTCACCAGTATAGTCAAGGAAGTAAAACTGATAGCTTTGCAATCAGGAATCAGACTCCACCAATACCTGGATGACTGGTTGATCCGTGTCCCCTCAGAACAGGAATGCTTGACAGACACAAAATTACTAAAGCTGGTGAAGGATTTGGGCTTTATAGTAAACCTTAAGAAGTCAGAACTCAAACCATTGCAGAGGTTTGACTTCCTGGGTTACTATTTTTTACTAGATTTGGCTCTTGTGAAGCCCACGGAAGACAGGTGGACAAAACTTCAGGAGATGTTCCATCGCCTCTCCATGAAGTCTGTTATCAGTGCAAGGACTCTTATGTCCACCACTGGATTGCTTGCATCAACGGAGAAGACTGTAAAATTGGGCAGGATGCATATGAGACCGATCCCCTTGAATCAGAAGATAATACAACACAGGGAATGGTGGTTAGACCCTCAAAATGTTCTACAAGGAGAGTATTTCCACCCCAGGGAACATGAAAAACTGAAAATGCAGGTTGGGGTGCTCACTTAGGTGAAAATTCTACAGGAGGGCTCTGGTCTCTTTCAGAAAAGCACCTTCGCATCAACCTATTAGAAATGAAGGCGGTTCTTCTGGTTCTGCAATTCTTTCAGACAGAATGCAGGGACAATCAAGTCCTTATCACCCTAGACAACACCTCGGTGGTGGCCTATATCACCAAACAGGGAGGCACAAGGTCAGCAGAACTCTGTGCTCTAATGTGGAGAATCCTCACTTGGTGTCACAAAAACAATGTCACAAGAGATGTAAGACATGTACCGGGCTCATTCAGTGTGATAGCGGATGGCCTCTCAAGGAGGAATCAGATCCAATCAACGGAGTGGTCCCTTTTTCCAAAGATCTTCAAACAAATTTCCAAACTTTGGGACAGTCCCCAGGTGGATCTGTTCAGAACCAGCCTGAACAAGAAACTTCCTACCTATGTCTCTCCGATTCCGGACCCTCAGGCTTGGGCAGTAGATGCCCTCAACATCCCATGGGAAAACGTGGTTGCTTACGCTTTCCCTCCCACCACCCTGCTGCCCAAGGTTGTACAAAAACTTCAATCTCAAATGTGCAGGATAATTTCGATAGCCCCAGGCTGGCTGACAAAACCATTGTTTTGGGACCTGGTGGAGATGTCTCTGGACATTCCAAGACCACCGATATGCACTCTGCTGAAACAGCAACTGAACAACCATTAATATGCCAAACCCAACATCCCTGAACCTCCACATCTGGTATCTCAGAGTTCAGCACTCCAAGAACATAGTTTCACTGCAGAAGTGGCAGAAAGAATTGCTGCTCCTCTCAGACTCTCAACAAGATCCATCTACACATCAAAGTGGACTGTTTTCCAATGTTGGTGCACAGAAAAACAGGTGGACTTTAGGAATCCCTCTATAGGAGACATCTGCAACTTCTTCTGGTATCTGTTCAATGATTTAAATAGATGCCCTTCTACTATCGAAGGTTACAGCCATCGCAGATACCCTTGGAAATAACAAACAAAACATTAGTACAAACACAGAGATTGCCAGACTAATAGCAAGGGATTTTCACAGGGATAAGCCTAAGAGTTCCAGGTCCATTCCTAAGTGGAATCTGTCCCTTGTTTTACAGAGACTCACCCAGCCTCCTTTTGAGTGGCAGAAAGAATTGCTGCTCCTCTCAGACTCTCAACAAGATCCATCTACACATCAAAGTGGACTGTTTTCCAATGTTGGTGCACAGAAAAACAGGTGGACTTTAGGAATCCCTCTATAGGAGACATCTGCAACTTCTTCTGGTATCTGTTCAATGATTTAAATAGATGCCCTTCTACTATCGAAGGTTACAGCCATCGCAGATACCCTTGGAAATAACAAACAAAACATTAGTACAAACACAGAGATTGCCAGACTAATAGCAAGGGATTTTCACAGGGATAAGCCTAAGAGTTCCAGGTCCATTCCTAAGTGGAATCTGTCCCTTGTTTTACAGAGACTCACCCAGCCTCCTTTTGAGCCACAAGAGGAAGCAGCTCTAAAAATTCCTAACATGGAAGACAGTTTTCTTACTAGCCTTTGCCTCTGGGAAGAGGTGTAGTGAGATTAATGCCTGGACTCTAGATGGACTTTTATGCCTGGGCGACTAGGATCAAATCCAACTATCCCCCTCTCCCTCCTTCATTGCCAAAAACCAATTAGCAAAGGAAGGACCGCAATCTATGTCACCAGTGGTTATTTCAGCCTTGAAGTGTGGTCAAGACTCTCAGAACTTGGATATCCTACTTTGGCCTGTCAGCGCCCTTCAGTGTTATCTGGATAAAACCAAGGACTCCAGAAGGGGTAGACAGTTATTGTTTATCTCTTACAAATTGGGCCACTCTAAGGATATTCAGTGTTCTACTATCTCATCTTGGATTAAAACACTATAAAATTTTGCAACACCAAGGTTGACAATGCAGACATGAACCTTATAGGGGTAGAGGCCCATGACGTTAGAGCTTTTGCGGCTTTCAAGGCCTTTTATGGGGAAATTTCCGTGGATCAAATTATGCAAGCCTGCCATTGGAAATCACACAACACCTTTACCAGATTCTACCTCAGAGATCTTGCTGGACAAGACCAATCAGAGGGCTCATTCCACTTCCACAAGGGAAGAAAAAAGGGGGGCATGATGCCGGGAACCACCTATACGGGGAGTGTCAGAATCCTTTGACACCATGGAGCGGGGTCTTCACCCCATTTAAGGTAACTTGAGTTTATTTTTATTTTACTCATTTATTTACCTGCTGTTTCCATAAAATACCTGCATGTTATATAGTTACCAGGAGTTTTTTCTTTTCCGTTTTTTTAGGAATGTAATTTAAGTCTTACTTTTTCTGTATCCTTAACCTTACTTTCTAAAGAATTTTCTTATGTCATATCAATATTCCCTGACATCACATTTCATCGTACTTTGTGTACTTTGTTTTTTTAGATATTTTTTGCATGGAGTGCCTGCACTGGTGGTGAGAACCAAGACGGTGCCTCTCGTCCCCATGGTGACCTCAACCTCAGGAGACCTGGAGAATTCCCCTCAGTCCCTGATGTTTCTTTCCTGATGACCTCATTGGGGGCTTCCTCCTCCACCCTGGTCTCTGGATGCTCGCCTGTGATGGTTGCTGCCTTTGCCAGATGATGAATTTTCTAGCCAGTGTACAGTCTCCCCAGCCATCCAGGATGCTGGGATTCAGCATATTGTTACAATAGGTAGGACTATTGTAGCACAGTAAAATTGGAAATTTTATTTTAAATGTATCTTTTATAAGCTACAAAGGTCAAAGTTGGGGTTTTACGTCCCGTTCAACAGCCAGTTTATAAGCTACAATACCTACCTATTGTAACAATAATACAAGCCCTCCCTGGTCCTCCCTGCTTGTTCCAGACTTACATGGGCCAAGAGGGTTTGGTTCCAACAAAAAGGAGGAAGAGCTCATGTGAGCAATCTGATACGTTCCCTAGGTCAAGCCATCAGGTGTGTGTTTATCTGCACTGGTACTATATCACCGGGATTCCACGTGACCACTGTTCCAGATAGCCCCATCTATCTGAATTTTACGGGTAATAGTTTTCAACTTTTGCTCCAGTTGGAAGCTTCCCATGGTCAACCACCAGTAAAGCATATTGTTACAATAGGTTGGTATCTTTTAAAGCTACATTTAAAATAAAATTTCCAATTTAATCATCTTCCCAGGATATAAGGCTGTGAGGAGGTGGGAGGTTTCATTTCAAATAACCACATACTCACCACATATATTTCACTTTGACCACATCACACAACATATATGTAACCCGTAATGATTATGGCTATATCTCAATTTCATAAAACCACATACTCACATGTCTATCTCCAAAAATTCCAATGAATCGGGTAGTAGGGATTTGTGTGAGGGCTCATTCTGCACTGGAGTCAGGTAACTGGGATCATTGTAACAATCATCTTCTGACTTCTCAGCTTCCTCTTTGCAATTAAAAGCACCAGTGTTGGCATCAGATATCGGGGGAATGTGTGAGGGTTCAGTATTTACTGGGGTCAGGTAACTATCAGGTCGGGATCCCATGGACTCATTGTAACAACCGTCTTCTGATTTCTCAGCTTCCTCTTTGTAATTAAAAGCATCAGTGCTGGCATCAGATATCGGGGGATTGTGTGAGGGTTCAGTATTTACTGGGGTCAGGTAACTATCAGGTCGGGATCCCATGGACTCATTGTAACAATCGTCTTCTGATTTCTCAGCTTCCTCTTTGTAATTAAAAGCATCAGTGCTGGCATCAGATATCGGGGGATTGTGTGAGGGTTCAGTATTTACTGGGGTCAGGTAACCATCAGGTTGGGATCCCATGGACTCATTGTCACAATCGTCTTCTGATGTCTCAGCTTCCTCCTTGTAATTAAAAGCATCAGTGTTATAATCAGATATCGGGGGATTGTGTGAGGGTTCAGTATTTACTGGGGTCAGGTAACTATCAGGTCGGGATCCCATGGACTCATTGTAACAATCATCTTCTGATGTCTCAGCTTCCTCCTTGTAATTAAAAGCATCAGTGTTGGCATCAGATATCGGGGGATTGTGTGAGGGTTCAGTATTTACTGGGGTCAGGTAACTATCAGGTCGGGATCCCATGGGCTCATTGTAACAATCATCTTCTGATTTCTCAGCACCCTCTTTGCAATAAAATGCATCAGGTTTACTCTTTGACTGAAAAAAACTTTTACATCATAACAAGCACATTAGGGTTCATACAGTATAACCACTAATAACCAGGCATTGATTGTTTAAAATGTTTACTAACTCTGTCAAAGAAATTAGATATTTGGCTGAGTGAGTTAATCTTCAAAATTTATGACAAAGTTTTGATAAAATTTCCAGCAAATGATAACGGTGGTGTAACTAGCAGATTATTAGATCATCAACTGGATCCATATTTTTTTTGCAGATTTTTTATCAGTGCACTCATAAACAACACTTAAGTTGTTGCAGGCTTGGCAGAGGTATGTACTCCCTGAGTCCTTTTTGTTTTTTTTTACTAAGTTTGTTCAATTTGAAAATACTCTTTAGTCATTAAATTTCTTACAGTGAATAAGTTTAATATGTGTTAAATTCAGATCTTGTAGAGTCATCACTGTTTCCTTAATGCCTGTCGAAGTTGGTGAATTCATGAATTCCCAGGAAATATGAGAGATTATGCATATTCATTAAAAATGTCAGAGACTACTCACATTCTCTGATTACACTTTGATGAATATTCACTGCAACACACATATATAGATCATACAGTTTCCCCATAATTTGTCATTACCATTGCCTTTTTATAACAAGAGAATAACTGTTAAATAAGCTAAATTTTGGGCTCATTCTGGCAGTCTTTGTGTGACATAAATAAGTAAAAAAGTAGGCAAAACATTCTTAAAATTTCAATTAGGTTAGATTTTGTGACTATGTGACTGTTACTTTCCACATATCATATCACCTTCATCACACTTAACAACATTTCTTTTCCTTATAATTTTTAAAGAAGTTTTCTAAGAATAAGATTGTGAATATCAGCCCAGACATGTAGATTTGAATGAGTGATCCCAGAAGCAGGAAGCAATTTGTTTAACAACTAACTGCATTTGACATTTTCAAAAATCTATTTGTTTTTCTGAATCTGAGAAATTTACTTATCATATTCCTACCACACTTAAACTGTACTCAGGAAACATCCCCACAAAAACGATAAAAGAACTATTCAAGTAGATTGCACCAACATAACACCAATAAATTCCCAGATAGGTCATCTTTCGTCCCACAGGCTTTGAGTATGTATTTTTTTTCGTGGGACCAATTGCTCTTAACTCTTTTATTATTTTATTTCCAATTGTTCTGTGACATTAAGATTGGTCTATTTTCAAAGTATTCAAATAGTTGTCTGCACATTCTAAAAATATTACCCCCAAAACAATTTTTCCAAATAAAAATACAGTTGTGTTATTGTATATAGAAGACATGGGAAAACAATCATTGTGAAAGTACCTAAAACCTTAGTGTAATGTCCAATGAGAAGAAATTACTGTATCTAGACACAACATATAATTATACACAAGACAAGGCACAAGATAAGATTAAAGCAGAAAAAAATCACATTTACAGATAATCAATCACCTTTCAATCAAATTTTTATCACCTAGCTGATTTATCTGGAAATTGAAGATATTCATTTATTTAATTTATATTTTTTTGAGGTATCACATTCATAATTCAAAACTTACGGTCCGACATGGCTGAATCCTGGATATCCCTAACTAGTGATGTCTGCATTAAGATAAAAGAGCAATTGTTAACTTAATCACACATTACATTACTCTTCAAATTTGACCTAGTTCTGAATAGGTGACATTTAAATGTGAGGTTATACCGAGAAAGTCCTCACAAGTGGAATAAATTGAATTATCATGTAGCATATGTAAATAACTGATATTAAAGCGGGTGTTCCACTGGGGCCGACCAGTTGGTAACTATGTATTTTTTAAGACCCCGGATCAATGCTTACATAGTCAGTTACAGTCAAATGCAGGCTTGGCAGAGGTATGTGCTCCCTGAGTCCTTTTTGTTTTTTTTACTAAGTTTGTTCAATTTGAAAATCCTCTTTAGTCATTAAATTTCTTACAGTGAATAAGTTTAATATGTGTTAAATTCAGATCTTGTAGAGTCATCACTGTTTCCTTAATGCCTGTCGAAGTTGGTGAATTCATGAATTCCCAGGAAATATGAGAGATTATGCATATTCATTAAAAATGTCAGAGACTACTCACATTCTCTGATTACACTTTGATGAATATTCACTGCAACACACATATATAGATCATACAGTTTCCCCATAATTTGTCATTACCATTGCCTTTTTATAACAAGAGAATAACTGTTAAATAAGCTAAATTTTGGGCTCATTCTGGCAGTCTTTGTGTGACATAAATAAGTAAAAAAGTAGACAAAACATTCTTAAAATTTCAATTAGGTTAGATTTTGTGACTATGTGACTGTTACTTTCCACATATCATATCACCTTCATCACACTTAACAACATTTCTTTTCCTTATAATTTTTAAAGAAGTTTTCTAAGAATAAGATTTTGAATATCAGCCCAGACATGTAGATTTGAATGAGTGATCCCAGAAGCAGGAAGCAATTTGTTTAACAACTAACTGCATTTGACATTTTCAAAAATCTATTTGTTTTTCTGAATCTGAGAAATTTACTTATCATATTCCTACCACACTTAAACTGTACTCAGGAAACATCCCCACAAAAACGATAAAAGAACTATTCAAGTAGATTGCACCAACATAACACCAATAAATTCCCAGATAGGTCATCTTTCGTCCCACAGGCTTTGAGTATGTATTTTTTTTCGTGGGACCAATTGCTCTTAACTCTTTTATTATTTTATTTCCAATTGTTCTGTGACATTAAGATTGGTCTCTTTTCAAAGTATCCAAATAGTTGTCTGCACATTCTAAAAATATTACCCCCAAAACAATTTTTCCAAATAAAAATACAGTTGTGTTATTGTATATAGAAGACATGGGAAAACAATCATTGTGAAAGTACCTAAAACCTTAGTGTAATGTCCAATGAGAAGAAATTACTGTATCTAGACACAACATATAATTATACAAAAGACAAGGCACAAGATAAGATTAAAGCAGAAAAAAAAATCACATTTACAGATAATCAATCACCTTTCAATCAAATTTTTATCACCTAGCTGATTTATCTGGAAATTGAAGATATTCATTTATTTAATTTATATTTTTTTGAGGTATCACATTCATAATTCAAAACTTACGGTCCGACATGGCTGAATCCTGGATATCCCTAACTAGTGATGTCTGCATTAAGATAAAAGAGCAATTGTTAACTTAATCACATATTACATTACTCTTCAAATTTGACCTAGTTCTGAATAGGTGACATTTAAATGTGGGGTTATACCGAGAAAGTCCTCACAAGTGGAATAAATTGAATTATCATGTAGCATATCTAAATAACTGATATTAAAGCGGGTGTTCCACTGGGGCGGACCAATTGGTAACTATGTATTTTTTAAGACCCAGGATCAATGCTTACATAGTCAGTTACAGTCAAATGTAGTTTCCAGGCTTGTTGGCAAGAGTTGTTGAAATATCAAACATGCTCAAGACTGTTTCCAACCCTTGTAACAAACCCTAAATACTTCCACCTAGCAACAGTCTTGTCGGTTAAGTAAACAACCTGTTGGTTACACTTGCCACCTTGTCGGTTAATGCAACACACCTGTTTGTACCACGAATCCAGATTGTCCCAAATATGGTGATCCAGACTGACGAACAGACTGTGTGGGAAAAATAATCATACAGTCAGTAACTTTAGTTAGCCTGTCTGTAAATGTTCCCGACATGCCTGTAAGTTTTCCAGGCCAATTGGGAATGTATAACATTTGAGCCCTAGAGTTGGGAAAGTTCTTAACTGACAAGCCCTAAAGTGAAACAGACAAGCTGTAAACAATAGCTGACAGGTCTGTTACAGTAGCAGACAAGCTGGGAACTGTAACTGACAAGCCCGCAATATATATTCGTCTTACGGCCTGTTGGTTTCAAAATCTGTGACTATAAAAGGGCCAGTCAGCAGATGGATTTCATTTATTTGGGTCTTAACTGTTGAAAAACAAGAGGTGTAGAGCTTTTAGATTTTAAATTTTACTTCTTTCTCAAATTAGCTTATGTTTTGAGATAGGCTGGACTGGTTGTGAGTGAAACTTGTTCTCTGAGGTTTGACTTTTAAGTTTAAGTTTTTATTTTTTGAAGAAGCTGTACATATAATTTATCAGCACGCCAAGGGGTACAAGGAGAAAGATTGAAGTAACTACAGATTTTCAACCATAGTTTGAGTTAGGAGATACTGCTGAGGATATAGAGAGAAGAAGAAGGGGGAGAGGAGAGGGAAATGTAAGAACAGGAGGAGAGGGAGAGAGAGAGGTTGGAACAAGAGAGACTAGAAGGGACTGAGCAGATGAAAGAGCCTGACCAAAGGACAGGCCACCTTGAATGGACACAGATCCAATCCAGTATTGACTCAATTTAGGCAGAAGAAGGGGTAAATGAAGTCTATTTTTCTGAGTGATTCTAATGAGGAAGCCATTGTGGATTTTGTTAAACAGCACAAGGAACTCTATGACAAGACTCATGCAAAGTTCAAAGACAAGCAGAGGAAAGAGAGACTCTGGGAAACAGTAGCAGCTTCCAGGAATTTATCTGTCAACACTGTCAAGAAGTGGTTTGAGACTCAACGTACTAGATATGGCAAGGTCACATACACGAAGTCAGGACAAACTGCAGTGAAGAGCACCAAAAGACAGACCTGGTTGAGAGACAGTTTTAGTTTTCTATGAGGCCACACCAGAAGGAAAGGAGTGTCTAAGTCTTCCATGTTCAAGTCTTCAGAGGCCACAACCACAGCTTTAGTTCCAGACACTTCACAAGAGACTGAATGTGAAAAGGATAATCAGCATGGCATCAGATGTTACTCTTCAGCCACTGACCACAAAACCTTCACACCGACCAGCTGCTGTCACCACCACCACTGCTGAGGATCCAGTTTAGATCAGTTCCAGCAGATGAGGTCAATGATTTCCCATGTCTTGGGTGCACATCAGGATAGTACTCTAAATCCCAGACAATCATTCTGCAACTATCTCTACTCCAAGATTGAACACCTTTTATCCTTCAGGAATGAGACAGTGAAACTTCTGAGTGGCATACCGTACAAGGCTGAAGAACGCAAGAGAGAGGCCACAAGTCAACAGGTCACAAGATTTTAACTTCCAGATGCAACACAGGCCACAGCAGGGCATGAATACCGCAAATACCTCATGATACCACATACACAGCAAGTCTCCAATCCAGCTGTACAGCCAACACAGATGACAGCACCTCAACAGCCAACTGTGATTGCCAATGTTCAACAACCACAGATGTCAGCATCAGCATCAACACAGCCAGCATTTTTCATTGTTGTGGATGACCAGCAGCCTGGGCCTTCCAGAAACCTGGTGTTTGCTTTGAGCCCAACAAAGACATTTAATCTGCCTCCCGTCACCTCAGGACAACAGGAAGACAGTCAACACAACAGTTCTGGATTAGCATGTTTCTTTGGAAGCATTTTAAATGTATTACAGTACTAGCAGATCGACACAACACCACCATTTTCACCCTCTCAACTTTAACCAGCACCGTCGCCAATACCAACTACACTCAGCAAGAACAAGCAAAACCTCCCAGCCAGTCCAGCCAGCAGAGTAAGCCCAAATCAGTAGATTAGCCTGCATTAAGTCGCACAAACAAAGGCCCTTATAAGGACAGCCTGAATCTTTCCAAAACAATTGTTCCGCTGCTTGTTCTTCTCAAAAACAAAATAAAGCACACCATCCAACACTTACACTTCCCCAAAATACATAACAAAAATTGATTAAATGAGTGAGTGTTTGACAGAAATTAAAAAAAACATTCAGACACAAAACAGAAAAAAAAAATTGTAATGAATGTGTGGATGGACTGACAGATAAATAGACAGACAGTATGATAACGTAATGTTTCCCAAGTTGCATGACACTACAATGTGTGTGATTTTTTTTTTTTTTGGGGGGGGGGGGGTAGATATAACTTTTAAGATGTTGAGGCTTTACTGGCTAAACAATTTAATAGTTAAAAAAGAAAGTTATATTCCAAATAAATAAATCAGATAGCCTTCTTCATTTGAAGTAATACAATTTAAAACTTGCAAATAAGTGGGAGTGTTGGGTTTTAACTTTGACATTTGAGAACTTGGGTTCAAATCTTTAAATGTTCTTGAATAATCCTAAAAATGATTTATAGATGACAGCTTGTTCTCCGCTCAGTCTTCTTAAATCTTGTCCTCCTGCCCAGTCAGTGCCCCTAGGTTATTAAAATAGTCTTTCAGTAGGTCTCTTTGATGTTTGGCCTCCCTCGATTGGTTTCTAAAGTTCTCATTCTAACCCTGCTCCACTTGGTTGGTCTGTGGTGGTTGTATGTTGTCTGCTGGGGTGGGTATCCTGTCTGCTCCCCCTGGTGACTTCTCAGCATGTTATGTAGTACCGCACATGTTAACGCAATGCCCCTCACAACTTTAGGTCTCTGCTCTATGGTGGTCAGCAGTAACCTGAACCTTCCCAATAATATTCCAAAAGCATTCTTGATGACCCTCATGCCCCTGGATATTCTGTAGTTTGCTATTCTCTCCTCCCTGTCTTCTGCTGTAAGGCTTGACCAGTCAAGGCATCAGGGCAAAGGCATAGTCCCCCAACAGAAAGTAGTGCAGATTTGGTCCTCCTGGTCCAAGCGGTTTGATTGATGGAAGTCCCAAGGTTTCGCTTTCAATTTTCCTTCTCGGTTGAATATCTCTGCATCAGATGATGAACCAATGGCCCCCACATTGACCCACAGGAAGTTGTACTCTGCATCGACCAGGGCTAGCAGTACCTGGGAAAGGTAACCCTTGTAGTTGAAATATTCACTCCCTGATTTCTTAGGTTTCTTTATATCTACATGTTTCCCATCTAGTGCATCTACAGCATGGGGACATTCCATCTGTTTCTCGATCTTCCTCCACTCTTCAGTATCTGTTGGACAGATCAAATATTCCTGCTGAAATTCTTCTAGTATGGCTCGACACACCTTGGGGACAAATTTACAAATGGTGGTTCTGTCAACCCTTCAATGGTACTGCAGTGAAGTGTAGGCTTCTCCTGTGGATAAGTGTCTCATTGTAACTGCTAAAACTGTTAAAACATACTTCTAGTGGCTGCCTGAAAATTTTGGGTGAATTCCTGAGGTGGGGCAAAATTCTTTCTTCTATCAAATCAAAAAAGGCAGGTGGCATCCTGATGAAATTCCTGTAACCTGGTATGTCAGATGTGATTAACTCATCCAAGAGAGTTCTGTAGCAGAATGCAGACTACTTTGCAGTATCTAGAGCATAACCCATGGAGTCTCTGGCTTCCTCCTCGTATTTAGGGGCTGTGGTGGTGGTGTTGGCCAGGCAGGTGCTGGGTTCTGTTGTCTTCTTGTTGTCTTCTGTGTCTTGAAATCATGAATAAGTAACATATTCAACTCAATAAAAACCCAAAGGACCCTCAACTTGTTCCTCTTGATGTGTAGCTGTCATTTCTGCAGCAGGAAATGAGTGGTTTCCCTTTTTCTGTGTTTCTACGACTTTTACTGCTAACCCTACAGTCACAGGGTCGGTTGTAGGGTTGGCTGCAGTGGAACACCCACATAACTTCCTCGTTCGTCTGCTTTAAGTTTTTAAAATCTTTTCCTTGTCTTATTTACTTTTGAAAAAAATTCTACACTGTGTAAAACATTCTAGGAACACTCTGCTGGAAGACATTTGTGTGAAATATCTATCATTGTTTCAATATTTTTCCTGATAAGTATCATGCATGCATGTTTCTTAATACCCTATTCACATTATAGGCTGTATCCCCCACAATAGTCCGTGTTTGGTAAAACATTTCACCACTGTGTCACAGGGTGGGATATGAACCTCAGACAGGGTTGAAGGACAGGGGCGTTTTACCAAATGCAGACTACTGTGGGCGATACCGACTGTAGGGTGAATGCTACACCAAAGGTATGAGGCCTCCATGGAGGAGGCTCCACCATATCTGAAAACCTGTAACCGTTGGGTATATCCCCTGTAGTTGCATATGGGGTAATTGTCCAACTTTTATTTGATTGTTACGTCTGCTGAGCATATGGCATTGAACTTCAGTTAAAAAACTCCCCAAACTACCTCATTTCTCATTGCCTATCTTATTTGAGGCCATTTATGTGAATCGCCCTTTAGATTCCGTTTTCTGGAAATGTTAGAGAGCCCAACAAAAATGGACAAGGCAGTCTTCAAATTATCACTCTAAACTTTTAAAACAAGGGTGACGTGGTTAGCTTTCACCCAACCACAGAGTCGAATCTTAGGACAGCACTGGGTGTTGAAATCTGTAAACTCTGTATTATCGCCCGCATTTAGAAACCGCTTCCAGGGAAGTTTTCAGATTTGTGTCGCGAGATGGGAATTTGTTTACAAATATAAAGGGTCTGTAGATGCGCAGTTTTACAAAGCTGGTTTAAGATGAAAACCACCAGCATATTTCCTGTCCACGGACTTGCCTCATTAATATTAATGAGCAAATATGCGCAGTCACGGCAGTTCTTTGTGGGGGTTTCGTAACAATATTTTACAAGGCTGGTTTAAGATGAAAACTACCAGCATATTTCCTGTTCACGGACTTGCCTCATTAATATTAATGAGCAAATATGCGCAGTCACGGCAGTTCTTTGTGGGGTTTCGTGACAATATTTTACAAGGCTGGTTTAAGATGAAAACTACCAGCATATTTCCTGTTCACGGACTTGCCTCATTAATATTAATGAGCAAATATACGCAGTCACGGCAGTTCTTTGTGGGGTTTCGTGACAATATTATACAAGGCTGGTTTAAGATGAAAACTACCAGCATATTTCCTGTTTACGGACTTGCAGTTTGTAAGTTGATTTTGAAATGAGAAGACATATTTCAATTATGAAGCGTGGATATATACGTAGTACTGTATATGGATATTTTACAGAAGCAAATTGTAAGTATTTAAATAAAATATTCGTGTGTTGTTTCTTCAATATTACGAATAGCCACAATGAGCGAAAATAGGGAACCATAGATTATGCTGTTTTTTATGACGTGATAACTTCTAGGACATGCAGAAGCGCCTTCGAGTGGTTGAATGTAAAACTACGGAGTTTGAATATTTTCATTGTCGCTGCCAGAGGTTTCCTCGATTTTGATTGGCTAAACGAAAAATGTATAATACTACCGTGACGTCACTTCATTCATTAATTTCTTTGCGGTTTATTTGTTTGACAAATGGGTAGATGCCCAGACAACAATTTTACATTAACAGTGACTGCGTAATAAACCAGCAGACAAATAAATTAATTGAAGATTCACGTCTAGAAACCAGCAGACGAAACCGTTAAAAAAGACTCGTTCGAGTAGACCACTACAATGGGTAACACAATAGTTTCTAGGACATACGGGACCTTATAGAAAGCCAGACGTAGTGCCAGACATGCTTTTTACTTCATAAAATATAACTTAATAAAAGCTCTAAAAATCTTCAAAATGGCAGAGTGTATAATATACACCTTAATGTACAGATATGCGAAGAAATATTATGCAGAATTTGATATTTAAGGGCTTAAACGGCCAATTTAAAATCGAGGCCGCAACTCAGTACATAACTCGAATCAAAGATTCGACTAAAAAGTGATAAAACAATCCTTGTTACTGTTTTACACACCTCAAGTTAGGACAAAAATTAAATGTTGACAAACAATGAATTCAAGCTTTAAAATGAGAACTGCTGGTATCACTAAACTAATTATCTGTAAGTTGTTTATGTAGACTTGTCATATGTCAATGAGGGGAATGAATTTCATGGAGAAATTGTGCACAAGACACTCTGTGCCATTTGAAATCCGATCACTTCAGGGACGCGGGGCCACGGTGGCAGAGTGGTAACACTCTCGCCTCCCACCTCTGAGACCGGGGTTCGAACCCCATGATGGCCTCAAATGGGAAAGCTGGTAATTGCTTGCCGTTGGTCGGCAGTTTACAGTACACAACCCTAGCGAACTCTATGTACTGGTTTCCTCTGCCCTTCCAACTACCCGTCGTGATATGACCTGTACAGTGTTGAAAGCGACGTAAAACCCCAAATAAATAAACACTTCAGGGACGTGCCAGTTTAGCATTGACCTCTGGTGTTAAGGTGGCTCTGCCATTTCAACTTTTTATAATATAAGCTATTATGTATGGTGATCTGAAAGGATTTCATGTAATTATCATATCTGCGCAATTGCTGTAGACATTGGTAAATTTGTAATGTGAAATATATTCATTCAATTGAAATTTGTACAGATTTTAATCCTGCATAGCAGAAAATTGTTTTATGTCATTTTAATACATATTTTAAAGTCGAAAATATAAAAATGTATTAAAAGATAAAATCATTGACTTTCTGTATCAAATTTTATTGAGACAAGTTGTTACTTCATTAGCATTTAATTCAATGCTTATTATAAACAATATAATGTGTTATGTCACATTAAACTGAGCCAGGGTGCTCTGTCAAGTCAGACCAGAACCTAAACTTCACAGAACGTTATTCAGTTCTCATCTAAAGAAGTCAGCATGGGGGTTAATATGGGGTTAATAAAAATGTATATCATTTCATGCAAAGCTTGTTTTTTAAGTTGCAATTCATGTCAGTTTAATTTAAAATAAACGTCCTTTAAAGAAAAACTGTCTAATACTCAGTTCATTAAGTTTGCTGCTCACTTGATTTCATCATAGCTTATGATGATATTCAAACTTCTTCAACTGAAATTTTTATCTGGAAATCTATCCTTTGTTATAAGTTGTTAGCAGTTAATCAACAAATGAATGGTATTAAACTGAAACTGCATCCGGATAAACCTGAGCTCATCATCACTGATGACTGACAAACATACCAGAGTCACGTTCACCAATTTTATCTATGTCATTCCTTTAAAGCTGTATTTGGGGGCCACAGTGGCAGAGTGGTAACACTCTCGCCTCCCACCTCTGAGGCCAGGGTTCGGTTACAGGCATGGCCTCAAGTGAGACAGCTGGTAGTTGCTTGCTGTTGATCGGTAGTTTACAGTACGGAACCCTGATGAACTGTGTGTACTGGTTTCCTCTGCCCTTCCAACTACCCGCTGTGATATGACCTGTACAGTGTTGAAAGCGACATAAAACCTCAAATAAATAAATAACTAAAATTAAAGCTCTATTTTTGCTACAGAGGAAGTAAGAAATCTAGGGGTCACTTTTTACTCAGAAATTTCCTTTGACAAACATAAAGCTACTGTTTACCATGTTAATTACAATCATCTAAGGGATTTACGACTTATTTGTACTGCAGTTTTAGTGGCAAAAGCCTTGGGGAGTAGTCGAGTAGACTACTGTGATTCCCTACTATGTGGAGTCTAGAAAGCCAGTGTGGCAAAGTTCAAAATACTCTCCGCCAATTGCTTACAGAATAGATGAGGTGTGTCTTGCTGCCTAGTTTTAAAACATCCCTTCTAAGATTACAGTGCATTAAATGATATTTATCAATTTGCATAATATAAATCTTAAATAAACATTACAAGTAATTGTTGATGAACAGAACAGAAAATTGCAATAGAAATCATTCATGGTTTCCTGGTAGTGGTAGAGCCACTTTCCAGAAAAGTGAATGGAATGATTATGTTAAAGCAAGGTTTTTTTAAAAAACCCATTCAACCTCCAGTGTCATATTAGGAATGACGGACAGCGTTGCTATTTCTGTAAGTCAGATCCATACAGATGACAAGTTTGGCCACCAAGGAACTCTGATAGATCAATGAGAGCTTGGCTTTAAATATTGACAGATATAGGATATACTTACTTGTGGGTACACTATTTCCCCATATGCATATAAAGCCACCACATCATCAATACTACCTTTAGTATTGGCCATGTTAATAATTGTATATCCAAATGAAGCCCTCAGTTTTGATAAAGTATCAGGTATCAGGTTCTACATAAGAGTAATCAGGTGTTCTTTAAATAAACCTCAATTATCTTTAGAGTTTATGAAGTATCTTCCTTATTTGATGTAAAATAACTCATGTAGTAAATATGTAACATATATTATTCTCTGTTCATAGATGTTTGATTATTGTCTCTCATGCACAACAGTTAGACAAAAGTCGTTATTATTCACCATATGCTTGCCAGTGTTAAATACTTCAAAATAAATGTATATCCTGTTCTCGTACCATTGAAACCCAACAGCTTTATATTTGTGTGTCTTGGTCTCCTCTGCTGTTGGAATTGTATTGTGGTAAACACTATAAATACTGGACTACCAAACCTGGGTCTGGTTCGGATGATTTCGGGTGGATCACCGAATTTGGAATTTTATTTTTGTTGTTTGCTCATTCCTGGCCATTCTCAAGCCTGGTAGAAGTAGTTTTTGGCAAGTTTGCCATCTAACTACAGGCTGGCACTTTTGTGTGGGTTTAACTCCCAACAATAAACATGCGGAGGATCTGTCCCAAAATCACCTTGAATGTTGAACAGGATTTAAAACAAATTGCACATGAGAGATATTCAATTGTTAAACGTGTCCAATATCTTTCACTAATGGGCAGTTGTTCTGCTTTGTGATTTTGATATAGAAGCCTTTTTTACACATTTCCATAGAAACACCTTCTACATTTACTTCAACTAAAAATATCACAAAAACCCAAAAATACACGCCAGAAATATAGGGATGAAAAATAAGGATGTTAAAACATCTTTAAAATTGCAAATTGAGGAATGGGTGTAATTTAAATAGGTTAATAGCCTCTTAAATGTCCAATATTACAAAATAATAGATTGTTCCCTTCAGGACCTCGTAAACAATCCATTAGTTTCTTATATTGGACACTTACTTGGCTAATAACCTATACATATTAAACTTTGACCTTTTGTGGAAACTCCCAGGATTGTTGTAAAGCTCACAATTCTAAATTCCTCTCTGTCTGTAAACTGTTCCCTACACTTCCTGGCAGCTCAACCTGCTCAATCACTAAAAACTAAGGACATTTACAAACATAAGGGAAATGTCGAAAACTGACACATGAGGGTTAAGGAATTAAATGGGAACTAGTGATTCCCAACAATTTGGAGTAGTTTGGCAATTAATTAGCAACAGAGCCATATGTAATAGCTAAGGAACACCAGTAAATGCTAAAGAATGATAACAAAAAGTTGCTGATTATCAAATAATGTTATTGAGTTATGAATGAGTCCAGAGCCCCCTAACATGTATCGGTTTTAACAAAAACTATGAAACATTGGCTATTTTAAAGTAACATATATATGTAACGTCGCACATATTAACTGCTTTATAGACTATGTATATTGAGTTGTTTGTAATTGGGGCCTGTAAAATATAAACACTTACTTACCATTTTAAAGGTGTCTTAGTAAACAGTTGTGCCACCAAAGGCAAACATAGCAATTTCCCCCACCTTTGCTGTCCCTATGAGGGATATGGTAGAGCTGAAACCCTGTCGGACTTACCTCGTCTGATATACAGGGATGGAAACTCGAGTGGATGGTGACTGGTTAAATTAAGCGATTGCCATTAGTTGTAGTTGTTTCCCTGAGCAACTAGAAGGATGGGAACACCAAAGCAAAAGGTGAAATGCACGACCAAATGAGGATACCAAAAAAACAAAGTAGAAATAGGTGCACCTATCTTTTCCACATGCAAACCTGTCTAAGCAACAGAACCAAAACATGTGAATAGGTTGAGAACAGTCAAGACTGGTGCATATGGTGTGAAATAGTAGCAAATATTAATAACAGGTCACAGAAAAATTTAACTGAAGAACCTGAAGGCGGTGTTTTATGTATACTAGTGTTTTTCATGTGATAATTTTGATTACCTAAGATTTAATATGTAGAACTCCTAGAAATACTGGAAAAATAATAACATACATATTGGGATAATAATAACATGTAATGGATATATATATTCTGTCAAATTGCAGGTGGAATAAAAGGTCTGTTTAACCATAAAATTATATTTTGTGTTTAGATGTTCTTTTTAGCATAAAATAAACCAGATACAGTGAATTTACCGAGATTAATTTTGGAATTTATATCAGGGACAGACAAATGAAAAATACGTTCTTCCTTAACGAATGTTAAAATATAATGGAATGTGCCTAATGTCTTGGGTGTACTTGATGGCAAAAATTCGGCCATCAGATATTTCCACATGAGGTGGAAGTCAGTACTGCAACTTACAAGGGCTTCCACTCTTTAGTATAGCTGGCTCTTGCAGATGCCAGCTACATGCTTCCTTTGGGTGGACCTGGGCAGCAGAAAGTCTTGATCTGACTCACAAATCTTCTATCAGTGCAATCATATAGATATAATAGAAGACGGATCCACTGGATTCCAAACACTGCAATAAATCAGTCAGAAGAGACTGCTTCCATCCTTCTTCCTCTTGGCAGATGATGCCATTCTAATCAAGCCCTGGCAGGTGAAATTCTTTCTTGACGAGATATTGCTCCCAAGCAGAAAGTTTTCAACTTCTGAATTTGTTGGGGAGGAGAGTGGTTGAGAATGCAAAAAGTGACGGGTTCTCGTGCTGACCAGCTGGCCAGTTCACTAGTGGGCCCATATCATACATCATGGTGGGGTGAGACTGCCACTGCTTACGCTGCTCTCAATAGGAGTCTTTCTAAAAGTGCAAATGTCTTTCTCCTGAATTTTGTTAAGTATGGGTCCTCCAAATTTCCTGCCTGTCCCTGAATATACTTAATAAAGACTCCTGTCATATGAGAGTCAAATGAGAATTGCATAGACCCTGTCAATTCTGATACCTCCTAGCCCTGTTAATGAATTTATTTATTTATTTATTTGGGGTTTTACGTAGTTGGAAGGGCAGAGGAAACCAGTACATATAGTTCACTAGGGTTGTGTACTGTAAACTGCCAACCAACGGCAAGCAACCACCAGCTTTCCCACTTAAGGCCGTCACAGGGATCGAACCCCGGCCTCAAAGGTGGGAGGCGAGAGTGTTACCACTCTGCCACCGTGGCCCCCCTGTTAATGAAGCGTCGATGTATGCAACAGTGTCAGGGGAAGGTTACATTGAATTTCTTCAAAAATTGTATGAACCATTCTAAGTCTAGAAAGACTCAGTGAGCCTAATTTTCGTTTTGTTACAATTATGCCTAAATAGGGCCAACATTCTGTTAATAAAAATCATAGCTGGGTGTACACATTTTTCTGGACATACAATAGCTTGCCAAGGAGGGACTGAAAGGCTTTTGTGAAAAGGGTTTTTTTTGTTCTAGTGGGGCACAGGTATAGTCATTAACTTTTCATTATCAATGCTCTATGTCTTGTTAGTCAAATCTATGTGGATGCCTAGTCAAGTAAGGGCTGTGTTAGGGGGTTTCTCTTCTTCTCATTAGTAGCGAGACCTAGTTCCTCAATGAGATCAGATAAGTTTTGATAAACCTGCTGAGATGCCCTAGTTGGGGATATGGCGACAAAATCGTCAATGAAGGTATGTTTTATTTATTTGGGGTTTTACATCACTTTCAACACTGCACAGGTCATATCATGATGGGTAGTTGGAAGGGCAGAGGAAACCAGTACATACAGTTCGTAAGGGTTGTGTACTGTAAGCTGCCGACCAACGGTAAGCAACTACCAGATTTCCCACTTGAGGCTGTTCCGGGAATCAAACCCCGGCCTCAGAGGTGGGAGGCGAGAGTGTTACCACTCTGCCACTGTGGCCCCCTCAATGAAGGTATGAACTTTGTGGCCTTTCTGAGCCATTATGTAGGTTATAGCATCACTGACTAATTGAAATGCTGTGCTTCCGTGGCCCCAGTCGAATGCCACCACTACGTCAACATAGTACTTCCGTTCCCATTGTATTCCAAACTTGCCATCAGGTGGGTCCACCCTCACGTTGTGAAAAGCACGAGCTATATCTATGTTAGAAATGTGTTTCTCACTATTGTTAGTATTGATTTAAATTACTAAATCATCAATGGTTGGAAACTTCAGTTTAAAAGGAAGTTGATCAAACAAATCTTTGCTGACATGATCATTTACAGAACCCCCGTAAGATGCAGAATTATTTGACCCTTATCCCCATCCTTGGGGTGAGTGAGGAGGGGGAACAGTGATAGCTTTGAAAATCCACATGTTCAACTGGGCCCAGTATGGCCCCAGGCTTTCTGTAAATAGTGCCTAACAGCTTGTGGATGTTGCTTAGCTGAATAATGGTTATCAATTTCTGTCTGATGCAAAGCCTCATCTTTTGAAATAGACAGGAGAAAACCATATCTCAAATATATGATCAACAATGGGTCAGGGTAGTCTTGGAGATACTTTTTCCAGGCTTCTAAGTTCAAGGGATTCTGGCTTGCCTATGGTTAGGAACCCCTGTACTCTTAATAATTTTGGCTGGCTGAATGTAATTCGCAATTGTATCGAGGTGTTGTGGTCTTTCTGGTCCAATAACTTGAAAGTTTCTGTCAGATAATGCCAGGAATCCTCTATCTTTACCTACAATGTTATAATCGAAATGATTTGAGCATTGACTGCATGCTTATTCTGCATGCCGACTCTGGGCCTTTTATCTCCCTCATCTTGTGAGTGTGTTTCCTCCTCTCTTGCCTCCTCTTCCCTCCTAGCCTCCTCCAACCTCTGTTTCTGTGCCTCCTCCCTTTCTCTTGCCTCTCTGTCCTCCCTCCTGCTCTGTATATAAGCAGCCCTATCCTCAACTCAAACTCTGTAGGTGTGTTTGTGGGGACTTCTATCATCCTCACTCTTCTGTCCTTCTTAGGACCCATTTTTCTTTGTAAAAGCAATGCTTTTAAAAAGACCAAAGTCCTAATCACAAGTCAGCCCATCTTGTATATCAACACTAAATACCAGTTAGTTTGTAAAAAAACAATGATGCATTGTGCAAACCGACTCACCTTTTATTGTCATAGATTTTATAACCGACAAGCCGTGGGTCAGTAAAATGAGGCTGGCTTGCCCAATACAGTTCCCAGGTTTGTCTGTTGCTGTAACCACCTTATCGGTTTATGTTTATAGCTTGTCGTGATGTTTTTCCAGCTTGTCCTACTGAGATGTTACTGACTCTATGATTGAAGACAGGCTGGTTTCCTTTCAAGTGCGGTCAGTTTGTGTATAAGGCCTGTTAGGAAGTGGTCTCCTGGTACTTAACCACACCAGGCTGGGAAGTTCCTTCAAAACAGTAACAGTATAAGACAAGACAGGAAGTGTGGCTGACAAGCCACAGAGACTCATGACGGGATGGCTTCAGCCAAGGTCTGAATATTTCAGATTTGGTTTGATATTTCACTGACCCTCCATGACTATGTGTCCGGACCTTGGCTCCGCCCACTTGGAAACCATCCTGTCTACAGCTTGTTGGTTACACTTCCCATCTTGTCCTATACTGTTACTGTCTGTGACCATCTTGTCCGAAAAACTTGCCGTCTTGTCTAGGTTTAGTACCAGGACTCCACCGCAAGGCCATCAACACAAATCGATCATACTTGAAAGAAAACCAGCCTGTTGTAAACATAATTGACCTGACTTGGACACAGAGAAAGAGCCACAGAAACAGAGGGAGGAAGCCAGGAGGGGGAACTACACACTCAACAGAGAAGAGAGTGGCCAAAAAGCCTGCAAGGACAGACAGAAGTGACATAGAAATAGATAAGAGGCTGGAGATGTGAGCATATGTCAATAACTCTCAAGGCACAAGAAGGGACACATGACAAACATCTTCCGGATGGACTCAGTTGAGGGGGCTATTGTAGACTTTGTGAAGGACCACGAGGAGTTGTATGACTATGCTGTCATCATTTCTCAGGCCAAGGCAGGAGATCACCAGAACAGCCTTCTGCAATTACCTGGCATCTGAGGTGGGAGCCTTAGAAGATAGAGACTTTCAAACTGAAAGTAAGAAAATAAAAAAATAGGAAAATAAGCTGTAAAACTTCTAAGCAGCATCAAGAACAGGGCAGATAAAAGGAGCCATCAGCCCCAGCAACCACAGCAACACTGTCTAAGAGCTTAAGTGCAACTTGTGCCACAGACATTTCAACAGCCCCAGCAACCGGCACCAACTGCAAGGGAATACATCTTAACCATCCTGAAGACTCAGATGCCAGCAAGCCAGGTCATCCAACCAGTCCAGCAGTGGCAAGTGGCAATGAAAGAATAGCAGGAACCCAGAGGGAAGCCAACTTCCTTTGTAGTTGTTGACAACCAACAACCTGGGCCTTCAAGAGGCTTACTTTCACACTGACCCCGACAAAGCACTTCACCCACCGTCAGTTGCCTCTGCCACAGGTTAACAAAGTCAACACAATATATCAGAACTCTAAAGCTTCTTTTGAATATAAAGTCAGTAATGAGCTACCAACAGATCAACACACCACAGCCATTTTCACCAGCCGACCCACAACAACACACAGCCTCTCCTCCAACCACCACCGTGCAGCAAGAACATCAACAGCAACCAGCCCAGCCTCACCCTCCCAAGCAGTCAGCTGAGACAAACAGCAGCAGCGGTAGAACCACTGCACTTGCCAACAATCGTTCTGTTTCAGAACCACTGCTATAAAACACTGCCTATTCAGGACCACCCGAATCATCCAAAAACAGCTTATCAGCTGCATGTTAAAAAAAATCCCAAAACAAGAAGCATTACCCTGTCCCACACAAAACATCCCCCCCCCCAAAAAAAAAAAAAAAAAAAAAG
Source organism: Sabellastarte sp. h YS-2021 (assembly GCA_964017235.1). NCBI lineage: Eukaryota > Metazoa > Annelida > Polychaeta > Sabellida > Sabellidae > Sabellastarte > Sabellastarte sp. h YS-2021. Next base: position 77,923,218 of record OZ024934.1, on the reverse strand, counting down.
AGTGAATCAGTGATCGTGTGAGTGAATAGAAAATTTGAAGTTAAAAAAACCTTTCAAACCTGAAGCTTTGACATTTGGGGAAAGTATTTTGATCTTTGGATCCGACCTCTTAACTTTTGAGAAACTTTTGAGGTATTTTGATGATTTGGAACTTATTTCTATTTTTGAGTCACATTGTAGAAATCATATAGAAGTTCTAAAAGAGTACAGTCAAAGTGTAAATTAAGTACTTTTTTGATAAAATTTTGACAACATTCTACAAATTTTGAACACAGCAAAAGAAGAAATGCTTTATTGAATCAGTTAAATTACAACTTTCACACATTTTAAAAAATATTCCACAAGTTCAGATTATAATTACAAGCTGTATAAATGTGTATGATGCTAAACTGTAGGCGTTCTAGTTTTAAATTGTTTGTCACTTTACTGGAAGTTGGTAAATTTCAGGCCAATTTCAATTTGTCCATGAAATGATAATATTCTACCCATTTGTTTTGTGCTGGCGGAGTTGACATATTACATGTTAAACTATTATAGATATCTTTATTTCTCAGTTTTTTATCATTTAAGTTCAGGCACATAATTTCCCAGTTTGATGGTGTAAATTCTAAAGTTGTAATACTTTTGATTTTGGTTTTCTATGCCATTGGAATAGCTGACAGAACAGAATGATATCTTAGGTCTTCTAGATCAAAGTTGAACTCTATTTTAATTTGTTGTATACTTTTAAAATTGCTATGTTTTACTAGCTGCCCAACTTGTGAAATGTTTGTATTTTTTATGAAGACGTGATTGGGGCTAATGATTTTTCCACCATTTAAAATTTACTTGTTATAAACTAGTTTTCATTTAATATTTCCTGTATACATTAGGGGAAATAGCATTAAACTTATACCATGTTTCTATGATCCAACTATCAAATTTTGACAAACTTGAAGGAAACTTTGCAGCAGGAAGCTTATGCAACATAATACTTTTGTCTTTAATACCAGCACAATGCAAAGCAACGTTAGTTAATTTTGAGGTTGAGCTCAGAACCTTTTTATCCATAAAGCTTTTATAGAAAAAATTATGTTATCGAAATCAATCATTTTAGCTCCACCTAGGGTTTTAGAATTAATCATAACTTCTTTCTTCACTTTTGCCCTCTTTCCTTGCCCACACAAAAATTGAAAAAAAAAATTATCGACTTATTTCATGAAGTATTCTGGTATATACACAGTGCTACATACATTTAAGATTTGGCTAAAACCATTTTTTAAGTACTGTTATTTTTTTTAAATATTTAAATGCATGTTTGACCATGTTGTGATTGTATTTTTATTCTATGATCTACAAATCGTCTCATCTTCATTATTGCTAAACCGTATGCCAAGCATTTTAAAACTTCCTTTTGCCAAGATATACCTAACTTATGCTTATCAACATATTGTATATTCAGAGGAATAACTACTGTTTTGTCGTAAAAATGCAAAGTGCAGAACACATTGAGCACTTTTCTAGTATTAATAGTGTATTTTTCAGGGTGGAAGTACTGGCAAGATAATGAGTGGTGATATGCAAGTTGGGTCAGGAAACAAAAATTGGGAAAAGAGTTTTTTCTTCAAAGGTTTTTAAATTTTTACTTTTAATGGGGGACATTTTACATAACTTGAGTTGAAGTGTTTCAACAGTCTTAGGGGATTTAGTTTGAAATAGTTTTGAAACTTGTTGAAATGGATTGAATTTTCTTTCGAAAATAGTTGGAAATTTGAGCAACACCAGCTTAAATAAACGTTCTAAGAAAAATTGGGTAGTCCTCAAAAGGACTGATAGATGCCAACTTCTTCTGTCCCCAGGGTTCTGTCCTCCTGCCCGGCCAATGCTCCCACATGATTGAAGTAGTTTTTAGTAGGTCTCGCTGAAGTTTGGCCTCCCTTAAAGGATTCCTATAGTTGTCTTTTGGCACATACACCACCTGTTTATTTTGTAGGGCTGCTACATCATTTGCTGGGGTTGGTGCCCTGTCTGCTCTGCCCTGGTGTGTCCTCAGCATGTTGTGCAACACCACACATGTATAAATAATGCCTATGGCAATCCTTGGCTTTTGCTCCATGGTGCCCAGTAGTACCCTGAATCTGCTCACTAATATTCCAAAGTCATTCTCCACCACCCTCCTGTCTCTGTTCCTGAAGTGTGCTATTCTTTCTTCCCTTGTGAGTTGTCTTGTGCTGTAGGGTTTCACCATCTATGGCAACAGGGCAAAGGTGTCGTCACCCAGCAAAAAAGAATGCAAATCTGGTCCTCCCTGCCCCAGTGGTTAAGGTGGCAGAATCCCCAAGGTGCTATCCTCAATCTTCTCTCTCAAATCGCTTCTGTTAAAAAAAAACTGTGCATCTGATGACGATCCACTTGACTCCACATTGACTTAAAGGAATCTGTATTCTGTGTCAACCAGGGCTAGCAGGCCCAGGGAAAACAAGCCCTTGTAGTTGTAATAGTCACTGCCAGATTTCTTTGGCTTCTTCATGGCGATATGCTTCCCCTCTATTGCCCCTACAGCATGGGGGACATTCCATCTGGTTCTGAACTTCTCCTCCAACTTTTTCCAGTCTTCAGGGTTAGTAGGGCAGCGCAAATATTTGTCCTGGAATTCAGCAAGGATGGCTCAGCAGTCTAGGGGGGGGGGGGGGGGGGGGGGGCAAATTTACAGATGGTGGTAGGAGGTGTAGGTCTCCCCTGTTGCCAGGTGTCTCAGCGTTATTGCCAGTTTCAATCCAATTTCTAAGGTAACTGAAATTGGCAACTGACTTCTTGATTCAGTGGTGTAAACTTGTGAAATCTAGCAAAGTAAGAAATTGGTGGAAACAAAATCACTTAAAAAGTAGCTTTGAAATGCATTGACAATTAAGGGAATATAAAGTAAATATAAACTATCAGTCAATAAATGTGAAGAACAAATTTCACATCTCTGCTCTCTGCCATGAGATTATGTTGATGGGTGTGTTTGTGTGTCTGGATTGTGATTTCACACCTGGCTGCCATGTCACTCCAAACACCAACGTAGGATGCAAATAATAAGCTGTAATGATCACATAAAGATGGTCTGATTACGTGTCCAAAGAAGGCTGAATCACTCTTGAAACTGCATTCTTTGGAAACTTTGCAAAATTAATGATTTTCAGAAAGTTACTTCTATGGGGAAAAATATTCTGCCTGAGGGGCTCAATAATAATGACATACATGGACATACAGATAGGTGATATCATAAAACTTCACACAAAGCTTCAAAGGCTCAGATAAAGAGATGAAAGAGATGGACTCAAGGTTTGTGTATCAAAGCCATCCCTTTAGGAAAAGGAGGAGCAATGACATTTCATATTATTTACCCATGCCAGGCTATGAGAGTTGGGATGCCCAGTCATTCAGGATCCTCTCAGATCTCTTTGACGGATGAGAAAGGAGAGCAGGGTCAAACATTGGGAGGCAGACCACGTGATTCAGAGGTCATGTGGGAGTTGGTTAACCACAAATCATTTATTGTAAAAGTTTGTGACACCATCATGCGAGGGTACCAAAATGAGGCCAAAGTATTCCCACTGGGAAATTCAGAATTTTTTATTGACCTTGAAGGGACACATCAGTGGTGAGTGGAATTGTGACTAGTATTGGAGTGTCAAGCATTTCTAACTCGTGACAATGTTTGTGGGTGGTATATCGCGGGAGATTTAACATATTAAGGGAATGACATCAAAAACGGCTTTTTGCAATAGTCTGGCAAGAACAAGTGATAGGACTACTGCACTTCTTTTCCGATGGCCTTAAAAATGAAATATTTTGATGGATCATGGGCGCATCTGCCACCTGCAGAAATCACACTGAAAAAGCAAACTTTTTTTCAGGTCTTTCTCTTTCTTGAGAGTCATCAAATCTAATCAATGAAATTGCAATCTAAATCGTAACTTATATTTCAGGACTACTGAAGCTTAATCTCAGCAGCAATATAATAAGAAATAACATTTCACATGAGGTCAAATAATGAGAAATTGCTACAACCACATCCAAGATATTTTTAGGGATGGTAATCCTGAGCCTGACCCAAAGTGCTGTCGCCTAAAAGAAAGTGTAATCTTTTGTAACATGAGGTCTGTCTTTGCATGAGGCGGCTTATCAGCCTCTGCAGAAGGCTTATTTGACTGTCAAAAAAAAACCCCCAGATTTTTTTTGTTTAAAAATAAAAAACTCTCCATTAATAATTAGTTTTTAAAATGAAAGGAACAGTTATTTAAAGTAAAGGAAAGAAATGTTTATTCTAAACAATGATTCCTTGTTTCAACATATCAGAAAACCCAATTGACAAAAGTAGTCTTTCGTGTTAAGAAGTAAACTTTCATTTTTAAAAGCTTAGAATAGGTAAACATTAATTATAAACACGGACCAGACCCTTATTAAATGAATAACATGACATGAATAGTATTTTTTTCAAGTTTGTCTCATGAATCCATCTAAACAGCAAGTCATTGTGAGACATTCAACCCTTTCCCTTTCAATCACATGCATTCCATTTCTGACACCAACCATGCAATATGGGCTTGGCGACTTCTTGACTCATGTTTCTGGCTTATTGTACATATGATAACATGCAAAAAAGTGAACTGAATGTATGAGCTAATGTCAGGTCAAATCTTGCTAATATATGTCAATTTGTAATTTTCCCGCATAGAATAGAGACATAATATTTATAAAATGAAATTTTCCAAGTAATTAAATCACTACCAATCCCACAGTTTGACTTCTTCCAATGGTAAATATTGGGAAACTTTTAAAGCTTATTTTTGCTTTGTTTTTATTAGACATACTCACTGGTGAAATGTGTCACTTCGCCAGATAAGTTTAAGGCACAAAGCTTAAGAGACACATAGATGTTTACAATAGGAAATGATAAGAGAAAGATTGTCAAATTAGTTCATAAGAATAAAGCTCATTACTTTCTCTGAATGATTATTTATGTTACCTTTTCTGGATTAATAAATAAAGTTAACTGGGCTGCTTAAAAGTGTATGAAATTGATTAATAACATTTCTCAAAGGAAGGGTAGAGCGACAATAGATTTATAAGTTTTTCTGGGCTTGTGAGTCATTTTTGTTGAAAATTTATCCGGGACACCAGGTTTGTTTACAATTGTGTACATATATATCTGTCTCTGAGCTATTTCAGTGACAGTTGTGACATGCAATTTATAAACCAGATTTCTAAAAATTGGTTTCATTAAAGATATTGGGGGCATTTTTTTGAACTCAGGAGCAACAGCTTATCCAGTAACAACATGTCAAAGGTGATACAAATGAAGAAACAAACGCACGAAACTTCATATATGCTTGTGTAATGCCATAATTGTGGGCCTGATAAAGATAGCATAACCGGTACTCTGTTATTTATGAAGACCTATAAAGGGTCTCAAATGTTATTCACATGAAATATCATATGACACTTGATTCATAGATTATAAAAGATTGACTTCATCTCAAAGGTGTTCCAAGTAGCACACATAACACATTGTTATTCACAGATACCTCTGGAGTAACATATCAAAGGAGACATTTTTATTCATAGACACTTGTGCAGTAACATCTCAAATGAGATAGTGTGGCATAAAAGACACATTGTGATTCACTAATACCTGTGCAGTAACATCTTAAATGTGATACAAGTGGCATAAATGACACATTGTGATTCAAAGGTACTTGTACAATAACATCTAAAAGGGGATCCAAGGGGCAGAAACGGTGATTGAAGTGGCGTAAATGATACATTTGGATTCAGAGATGCCTGTACAGTGTTAACCCATCAAAGTCAATACAAGTGGACATAACTGATACTCTGTGGCTCATATATGAAGATGGCTTCTTATAAAATGACTTCCATTATAGTGCAAGTAATGATGATGCTTCTCATGTTGGTAAGATATATAAAGATATTAAGATATTGTTTTGGCTTAAGCTTTGTAAGACTACTGCCTTAAGTTTCTCACTCTGTTGGTTAATAGGAAAACTTCCCCTATGACATAAAAAAGTTTACGTCTAGTTGTCTATGCCTCTTATGAGATTGCACAAAGACAGTCAAAATAATCACTCATATAAGAATTGATTGAAAAGGCTATTGGAGTTTTCTTCACTTACACACACTCCTGTTCACTTTCTTATTTTACTGGGTAACACATGAACATGAGTGAAGCAGCACAGAGGTCTGTTATAACCCACATGGGTCTACAAGCTGGCAAAGCATTTTACAACTCTTACAGCTGTGACGCCTATCCCAAAAGACCAAGTTAAAGTGTACAGTTTGATAATACCCATATATCAAGGTATATATATCAATACATTATACACATATAAACTAATTTGTGAAAAACATTGAGTTTTCAATTGTGCATCGGATGGGAAATGATACCCAAATTCCACCAAGAGTTGCAGAGGTCAGGAATTACACTACATTTCAGTATTTCCCTCATGGTTCTCTAAACTGTAACTCCTGTCCAGAATAGAATAGACCTAATAGACCTCTGCTAAGATTCAAAATTTGGCAATTATAATTTTGCCAGTGACAAATGTGATCTCTATGCCAAAATTGTTCACTAATTCAATGTTACAATGCCTCAGACTACCTATTTAAATCATTGTAACCATTATTGAGGAAGTCAAGATTTTAAATACACCATAGCTTAACCAACCTGGATGACCATCAGACTTCCAAATGAAACCACTTAATTTTATTTCTGCCACTTAAATCGAGTCTTTGGAAATCCATCTAGTTTCCACAGCAATAAACCACTCTAAATTATACAATATATGAAAAGGATTAATCTACAAAATAACACAATGCATTTTAAGGTTTTGCTAGTGTTAATATACTCCACCAAATCCTCCTGATTCATCAATTTGGCAAATTTCAGTTTGGTATCTGCACAGATTTAAAAAAACGAGTAGGTGCTCTTTAATTATACAATTGAGTATAATGGGTATTAAAAATAAAGCAGTCCTGTTGGTGCATATTTTAAAACTTTATCACACGAGTAGATGAAACACAGAATTCTCATCATTCAGACTTGTATCTATTCATTTGAAAACCTCACTTAGTCTGAAATGCCTTGCCATTTTAAAACCTAAATAAAGCTGTCTTCATGTTGATTTTTCTTGCTCTTGGGTTTTAATAATTTCTTAATTAGATTTATACCTATTATACCAACATGCCTAATATAAGAAGTTAAATCTAATCAACAGATTATGTATTCATTAGAAAATAATATGATCCAATATGAAAAGAATGACCATGGTTTCCTTTTGATGTTAATTTTGAGACAAGATTTTGAGTGGGGAGAATTTTGTTGGTGGGCAGTATTCATGAAGTGCTTTACAGTGAACCCCATAGATATCATAACTAAAATGGCTCTTACTGTCAATTTATAATTTAACCAATTGTCAACAGTGGGTGTTTAATTAGTTAAATAAGAGGGCCTCTGTTTCGTTCAAGCATTCTTTATTGATGGAATTATAACTTTTATTATCTTTATTTGATATATTCTCCTTAACAGAAATAAAAACCCTGTAAGAAACATGCTTGTACATTTCTTCGGTGACATAATGATCAAAATCAGATGTGACTTACAGTCATCATTACTATCCCTGTCACTGGATAAATCTGGGAAAATTGCCTCCTGGAAAAATGGCCTCCTAGAAAAATGGCCTATAAATTTATGGGGGTATAAAAATTGGCCTCCCTCTAGTCTTTTAATGATAAATGAAGAAAGTAAATCATCCATTGCATACAATTTATTTTATTGTATGACCTAACCAAAAAACTTGTTTATCACACAAATGTAGTAAAATGTAAAAAAAGTGTATATCATAAATTAAAAGAATATATTACATTACATGACCAAACACCAATTTAGTTTTAAAACAGAAATATATAAATCCAAATGTAGAGATCTAATGTATAGAATAATGTAGATAATGTAGAGTATAATATGGAGAGCTCAGTGCTTAACTAGTTGCCTGATTCGCTTTCAACACTGTATAGGCAGTGTTAGTTAATGATGTTCTAACAGACTGGTTCATAACAGAATCAGGTGTCAGACAAGGGGACAACTTATCTCCAACCTTATTTGCTCTATACGTTAATGATTTAGCCCTTGAAATCAATGCACAAAACTTAGGGGTTGAATTTGACAATTCAAGATTATCAATTTTGCTATATGCTGATGACATTGTCCTTATTAGTGAAAATGAGAAAAACCTCCAAAAGATGCTCAAATTGGTTGACAAGTGGTGCTCCAAGTGGCAAATGAAAGTAAACATTAGTAAGACAAAAGTCATCCATTTTAGGAAAATACGGAAAAACGAAACAAAATATAAATTCAAGATAGGAGAAAATGAAATTGAAAAAGTTGCATGTTATAAGTACCTTGGCGTTCTGTTTGATCAGCATCTGACATTTAAAAATTGTGCTGAAAGCTTAAGTGAGTCTGCCGGAAGAGCGCTGTCCTCGATAATTTCTAAGCTTCAACAATTCACATTCAGTAAAGTTAATTTTGAAAGTTATTCACAAGCTGTGTTCGTCCTATCCTAGATTATGGGGCCTCGATCTGGGGTTTTAACAATGAAAGGCTTGGTCAACGTATTCAGGACAGAGCGGTGCGCTATTACTTGGGAGTACATAGATTTACTCCAATACTAGGTCTCCACTCTGAAATGGGATGGCTTAACATTAAATTTCACTTCCTCTTATGTATGTTAAGATATTGGAACAGATTAATGAAAATGGATTCTTGTCGGTTGACGAGAAAAATTTTTGAGTACGATTTCACACATATTAAAAGTGCCAACTGGTCAGGCAAAATTTTATTTATTGCTGAAAAACTCCAGATGGAAGATGTTTTAATTAAGGGTGAAACATTTGACCTTAAATACGTTCAAGAGAAACTACTCTGTCTTATGCAAGAAGAATGGGCTAATAAAATACCAACATTGCCAAAATTAAGATACTATGTGAAATTTAAATCTGACATTGTAACAGCATCCTATTTGAAAGCAAACATAACAAGAACACAGCGCTCCTTACTTGCACAATTACGACTTGGAATTTTACCTTTAGCCGTTGAAACAGATAGATATTATAGGATACCTTTAGCTAATAGACTCTGTAGGTTATGTGATGAAAATGTTATTGAAGATGAAATTCATTTTATTTGTGTTTGTAAATTTTTTGTAGAAGAACGTGAAGCCCTGTTTGAAAAAATCATATTGTGCTGCCCAGATTTTCGAAATTACTCCTTAAATGAACAATTTATACGTATCATGTTATTTGACAATAAAATTGTTGGTCAATATGTCGAAAAAAACTGGTTTAAACGAAAAAGCAGGCTCCTTTTATAATTTTAAGAGGTATAGTCCACTTTCCACACTATATATAACAGTATATTAGATTGTAATAGTGACTTATAAGCCCATCAGAGGGCTGGGTAATATTCTTTTTATTATTCCTGTTTTGTGTTTAAATGTGATTGTTACATGTCACTATAATAAATGAAAATAAAATAAAATAAAAAATAAAATAGGTCATATCACGATGGGTAGTTGGAAGGGCAGAAGAAACCAGTACATACAGTTGGTCAAGGTTCTGTACTGTAAACTGCTGACCAATGGTAAGCAACTACCAGCTTTCCCACTTGAGGCTGTGCCGGGAACGAAACCCCGACCTCAGAGGTGGGAGGCGAGAGTGTTACCACCCTGCCACCGTGGCCCCCCCAATTAGTTATATATAGGAATTATATCTTTGTTCTTGCAATCCTGAGCAGGTATTTGAATGTGTCCTGACCATCTTTCATTTAGACAATGCTGTCTTTAAAAATTAATGATTAAAAGATCTTTATGCATAATTTTAATCCTGAGTTTATGTTATATAAAGGAATTATAGCTTTGTTTTTACAATCCTGAGTAGGTGTTTGTTTCCTGGGTATATTTCAATGAAACATTGCTGTCTTTGAAATTTAATGATTAAAAGATATTCATATATAGTTTTAATCCTGATTAGCCATCAAAGAGAACCAAATCTTTGGTGTTTTAATCCTGGGCAGTTATCCAGTATTAAAATAACTATAATAAGAATCATATATATAATCTTAATGGGAACTATGAAGAGCACTATTAAGTAAAATTAAACTGGTGTAAACATTTGGAACACCAAAAAAATTTTAAGGAGGCCAATTTTCTAGGAGGCCATTTTTCCAGGAGGCCATTTTTCTAGGAGGCCAATTTTCCGTTTCTCTCACCGGACATAATCACATAAAAAATACCTTGTCTTCTTTCACACCAGAATCAAAGGATGATATTCTAACAATTTTATTATCTTACCCAGCAAAAACATGTTACCATGACTACTTCATTAGTTACAGAGTGTATTGACATACTGATTAAGTAGTTGTTCTTATATTATTGGAACTCTCTTATTAGTTAAGGGGTTACTGACTCATTAGGTAGTTGCCCTTACATTATTGAATATCTCTACTATTTCTGATATAAATGATCAGTTAATGTTATATAATTGTGGAAAATGACTGGTTGGGTGGTGATGGTACTGATGTGGACAAATTCCCCCCTGCTTACCCAAAGAAAATATTAAGCTAGTAGATAGTTTTTCTGAAACTTTCCTTCTCCCCTTTGGTGTCTCCCAAGGTTAATTTCTGCCCCCTCCTCCTTTTCACTCTGCCCCAGTCCCTCCAGTCAAGTCATTTCAAGGTTCAATGTTACACACCTGTATGCTGATGACACATTATGTAAAGACAAATATAAAATTAATCATTCAATAAGTAGCTGCTATAATTAGAAACCATAATTAAATAAATGATGTTTTTTTAAATTATACATAAGCTGTGTTATTATTATGTACCATTACTTTAAATTGCATGTCATATGCTGAAGCCATAAATTGTGACTCTCATTGGGGACTGATTTGACTATGGTATATTTTCTTGGGGCCAATTAGATTGGGGCCATTTTGGCAAAAGGCCAATTTGACTTTGATTTTCTTACTGTCAGCATTTAAAAGTAGATCTTGTGCTGTGACCTGAGTATTATGACTATTATTATAATTACCTTTTCTGGATTAATAAATAAAGTGAACTGGGTGTTTAAAAGTGTATGAAATTGATTGATAACATTTCTCAAAAGAAGGGTAGAGCGACAATAGATTTATAACTTTTTCTGCGCTTGTCAGTCATTTTTGTTGAAAATTTATCCGAGACACCAGGTTTGTTTACAATTGTGTACATATATATCTGTCTCTGAGCTATTTCAGAGACAGTTGTGACATGCAATTTATAAACCAGATTTCTAAAAATTGGTTTCATTAAAGATATTGGGGGCATTTTTTGAACTCAGGAGCAACAGCTTATCCAGTAACAACATGTCAAAGGTGATAAAAATGAACAAACAAACGCACGGAACTTCATATATGCTTATGTAATGCCATAATTGTGGGCCTGATAAAGATAGCATAACCGCTACTTTGTTATTTATGAAGACCTATAAAGGGTCTCAAATGTTATTCACATGAAATATCATATGACACTTGATTCATAGATTATAAAAGATTGACTTCATCTCAAAGGCGTTCCAAGTAGCACACATAACACGTTGTTATTCACAGATACCTCTGGAGTAACATATCAAAGGAGACATTTTTATTCATAGACACTTGTGCAGTAACATCTCAAATGAGATAGTGTGGCATAAAAGACACATTGTGATTCACTAATACCTGTGCAGTAACATCTTAAATGTGATACAAGTGGCATAAATGACACATTGTGATTCAAAGGTACTTGTACAATAACATCTAAAAGGGGATCCAAGGGGCAGAAATGGTGATTGAAGTGGCGTAAATGATACATTTGGATTCAGAGATGCCTGTACAGTGTTAACCCATCAAAGTCAATACAAGTGGACATAACTGATACTCAGTGGCTCATATATGAAGATGGCTTCTTATAAAATGACTTCCATTATAGTGCAAGTAATGATGATGCTTCTCATGTTGGTAAGATATATAAAGATATTAAGATATTGTTTTGGCTTAAGCTTTGTAAGACTACTGCCTTAAGTTTCTCACTCTGTTGGTTAATAGGGAAACTTCCCCTATGACATAAAAAAGTTTACGTCTAGTTGTCTATGCCTCTTATGAGATTGCACAAAGACAGTCAAAATAATCACTCATATAAGAATTGATTGAAAAGGCTATTGGAGTTTTCTTCACTTACACACACTCCTGTTCACTTTCTTATTTTACTGGGTAACACATGAACATGAGTGAAGCAGCACAGAGGTCTGTTATAACCCACATGGGTCTACAAGCTGGCAAAGCATTTTACAACTCTTACAGCTGTGACGCCTATCCCAAAAGACCAAGTTAAAGTGTACAGTTTGATAATACCCATATATCAAGGTATATATATCAATACATTATACAAATATAAACTAATTTGTGAAAAACATTGAGTTTTCAATTGTGCATCGGATGGGAAATGATACCCAAATTCCACCAAGAGTTGCAGAGGTCAGGAATTACACTACATTTCAGTATTTCCCTCATGGTTCTCTAAACTGTAACTCCTGTCCAGAATAGAATAGACCTAATAGACCTCTGCTAAGATTCAAAATTTGGCAATTATAATTTTGCCAGTGACAAATGTGATCTCTATGCCAAAATTGTTCACTAATTCAATGTTACAATGCCACAGACTACCTATTTAAATCATTGTAACCATTATTGAGGAAGTCAAGATTTTAAATACACCATAGCTTAACCAACCTGGATGACCATCAGACTTCCAAATGAAACCACTTAATTTTATTTCTGCCACTTAAATCGAGTCTTTGGAAATCCATCTAGTTTCCACAGCAATAAACCACTCTAAATTATACAATATATGAAAAGGATTAATCTACAAAATAACACAATGCATTTTAAGGTTTTGCTAGTGTTAATATACTCCACCAAATCCTCCTGATTCATCAATTTGGCAAATTTCAGTTTGGTATCTGCACAGATTTAAAAAAAACGAGTAGGTGCTCTTTAATTATACAATTGAGTATAATGGGTATTAAAAATAAAGCAGTCCTGTTGGTGCATATTTTAAAACTTTATCACACGAGTAGATGAAACACAGAATTCTCATCATTCAGACTTGTATCTATTCATTTGAAAACCTCACTTAGTCTGAAATGCCTTGCCATTTTAAAACCTAAATAAAGCTGTCACCATGTTGATTTTTCTTGCTCTTGGGTTTTAATAATTTCTTAATTAGATTTATACCTATTATACCAACATGCCTAATATAAGAAGTTAAATCTAATCAACAGATTATGTATTCATTAGAAAATAATATGATCCAATATGAAAAGAATGACCATGGTTTCCTTTTGATGTTAATTTTGAGACAAGATTTTGAGTGGGGAGAATTTTGTTGGTGGGCAGTATTCATGAAGTGCTTTACAGTAAACCCCATAGATATCATAACTAAAATGGCTCTTACCGTCAATTTATAATTTAACCAATTGTCAACAGTGGGTGTTTAATTAGTTAAATAAGAGGGCCTCTGTTGCGTTCAAGCATTCTTTATTGATGGATTTGTTTATTTGTTTATTTGGGGTTTTACGTCGCTTTCAACACTGTACAGGTCATATCACGACGGGTAGTTGGAAGGGCAGAGGAAACCAGTACATAGAGTTCGCTAGGGTTGTGTACTGTAAACTGCCGACCAACGGCAAGCAACTACCAGCTTTCCCACTTACGGCCAAGACGGGGATCGAACCCCGGCCGCAGAGGTGGGAGGCGAGTCTTTATTGATGGAATTATAACTTTTATTATCTTTATTTGATATATTCTCCTTAACAGAAATAAAAACCCTGTAAGAAACATGCTTGTACATTTCTTCGGTGACATAATGATAAAAATCAGATGTGACTTACAGTCATCATTACTATCCCTGTCACTGGATAAATCTGGGAAAATTGCCTCCTGGAAAAATGACCTCCTAGAAAAATGGCCTCCTATAAATTTATGGGGGTATAGAAATTGGCCTCCCTCTAGTCTTTTAATGATAAATGAAGAAAGTAAATCATCCATTGCATACAATTTATTTTATTGTATGACCTAACCAAAAAAACTTGTTTATCACACAAATGTAGTAAAATGTAAAAAAAGTGTATATCATAAATTAAAAGAATATATTACATTACATGACCAAACACCAATTTAGTTTTAAAACAGAAATATATAAATCCAAATGTAGAGATCTAATGTATAGAATAATGTAGATAATGTAGAGTATATATAATATGGAGAGCTCAGTGCTTAACTAGTTGCCTGATTCGCTTTCAACACTGTATAGGTCATATCACGATGGGTAGTTGGAAGGGCAGAAGAAACCAGTACATACAGTTGGTCAAGGTTCTGTACTGTAAACTGCTGACCAACGCTAAGCAACTACCAGCTTTCCCACTTGAGGCTGTGCCGGGAACGAAACCCCGGCCTCAGAGGTGGGAGGAGAGAGTGTTACCACCCTGCCACCGTGGCCCCCCCAATTAGTTATATATAGGAATTATATCTTTGTTCTTGCAATCCTGAGCAGGTATTTGAATGTGTCCTGACCATCTTTCATTTAGACAATGCTGTCTTTAAAAATTAATGATTAAAAGATCTTTATGCATAATTTTAATCCTGAGTTTATGTTATATAAAGGAATTATAGCTTTGTTTTTACAATCCTGAGTAGGTGTTTGTTTCCTGGGTATATTTCAATGAAACATTGCTGTCTTTGAAATTTAATGATTAAAAGATATTTATATATAGTTTTAATCCTGATTAGCCATCAAAGAGAACCAAATCTTTGGTGTTTTAATCCTGGGTAGTTATCCAGTATTAAAATAACCTCAATAAAGAATCATATATATAATCTTAATGGGAACTATGAAGAGCACTATTAAGTAAAATTAAACTGGTGTAAACATTTGGAACACCAAAAAAATTTTAAGGAGGCCAATTTTCTAGGAGGCCATTTTTCCAGGAGGCCATTTTTCTAGGAGGCCAATTTTCCGTTTCTCTCACCGGACATAATCACATAAAAAATACCTTGTCTTCTTTCACACCAGAATCAAAGGATGATATTCTAACAATTTTATTATCTTACCCAGCAAAAACATGTTACCATGACTACTTCATTAGTTACAGAGTGTATTGACATACTGATTAAGTAGTTGTTCTTATATTATTGGAACTCTCTTATTAGTTAAGGGGTTACTGACTCATTAGGTAGTTGCCCTTACATTATTGAATATCTCTACTATTTCTGATATAAATGATCAGTTAATGTTATATAATTGTGGAAAATGACTGGTTGGGTGGTGATGGTACTGATGTGGACAAATTCCCCCCTGCTTACCCAAAGAAAATATTAAGCTAGTAGATAGTTTTTCTGAAACTTTCCTTCTCCCCTTTGGTGTCTCCCAAGGTTAATTTCTGCCCCCTCCTCCTTTTCACTCTGCCCCAGTCCCTCCAGTCAAGTCATTTCAAGGTTCAATGTTACACACCTTCTGTATGCTGATGACACATTATGTAAAGACAAATATAAAATTAATCATTCAATAAGTAGCTGCTATAATTAGAAACCATAATAAATAAATGATGTTTTTTGAATTATACCTAAGCTGTATTATTATTATGTACCACTACTTTAAATTGCATGTCATATGCTGAAGCCATAAATTGTGACTCTCATTGGGGACTGATTTGACTATGGTATATTTTCTTGGGGCCAATTAGATTGGGGCCGTTTTGGCAAAAGGCCAATTTGACTTTGATTTT
Organism: Sabellastarte sp. h YS-2021; assembly: GCA_964017235.1. Classification (NCBI taxonomy): domain Eukaryota; kingdom Metazoa; phylum Annelida; class Polychaeta; order Sabellida; family Sabellidae; genus Sabellastarte; species Sabellastarte sp. h YS-2021. Next base: position 77,907,319 of record OZ024934.1, on the reverse strand, counting down.
CTTACTGTCAGCATTTAAAAGTAGATCTTGTGCTGTGACCTGAGTATTATGACTATTATTATAATTACTGTTATCATAACGCCTTTTTAAAGTTTGGTAGAAATGAAAATGTAAAAGGGTCAGTGTTCTTACAAGAATGAATAATCATAATTGATACTGTATGGTTTGGTTCATGAATATAAAGAAGCACATGACTTATTTTGCTGATCACAATGGCTAATTTATTCTATTGTTATCAATATATAAATAAGGTAAATGTTGTCTCTTTGTTATTTGACTTTGAATTGGGCGTCAACAATATTATCATTGATAACAACATCTTTGGTAATTTAACAATAGAAAATTATCAAAGCTACCATACTTAATTAATTAAATTTGCTGGCCTTTGTGAAAAAGCCTCTTCTGTTGAATGTAATAAAAATGACATTTTTAACGTTTTATCGCCCATTTTTTCTGTCTCCATTACTATTCAATATCTCACGTGTTTACCCAATATGAAAGACTACTGTGTAAATAGAGTTTTTACTAGACTGCCCCAGAATAAATAATATCTTGCTTTAAGAAATAACACTATTTATTTTGATACAAAACTCTTAGGCTAATTTATACATCTATGCAATGTGATCGCCTACAGAATAAATTTTAATCATTTCTGTATTATGTCATTCTTATAGTCTTCTGTGCTGTCACCTTCTACCATGTTCACACTCTTCCATATGAGGCTTTAGAATATCTCCTATTGAACGGGACACCTCAAAAAGAGAAAGAAAGTGGTTCAACATAATTGAATCTATCTAGTTTGAGCTCTTAAATTAAAATTTAAATTAATCAATTCTTTAAATTAATCAGTTCTTAGTTGGTCCTTAATCTAGCTTCCCAACTTAATTTTCCTCCCCTCCCGGTCACACCCACAATCCTGGATTACTGACCTTGAACACCCCTTGACTTCCATATGATAATGATTTTGTTTAATTAGCGCACTGAGTTTCCCATTGTGGGGAAGATATTGCACTTGCAAAGCAGTAGATTAGATTAGATTAATCATGACCTTGCAGATCCAAAAGTGTGACAAAACAAAAGAATGTTTAATAAGTCGTATATTGATAATCCAAAATAATAAGAATTTTGGAGAAAGATGATCAGATTTGGTAAGGGTATGCTAGAGAAATCCGTGAAAATTGCCCTCCTAGAAAACTGCCCTCTTTCAATTTTGTCGGGGTGGAAAGCAGCCCTCCCTGGCAAAACCCATTGCACCATGATGTGTTTGAAATGCTTGGGTTAATTCTTCTACTTGCCCAGGCTTTAATAATCACACGTACAATTGCAATCAATAGTTGACCTAGTTTTGTCAACCAGTATATAAAAGTGGGTAGCTATGGTAAGTTGTTATTATATTTTACCTGTGTAAAGTATTTAAGAAAACATTCACTTTACAAATTAATTTCTTTAGAAATAGCAAATACCGGAGGCGGGTTGAAAATTTGTTTTGAGGGCTTTCTTTACAAAATGTTTTCCCAAGTATATAAACTGAGGCAAGGAGGGTAGTTTTTCACACCCACAAAATTGAAGAGTGAATTTTTTCTAGGAGGGCAATTTTCCGTATACCCTGCTAGAAGCATTGGACAGTTTAAAATGTTTAGGATGACTTTTCCTAACAGTTTAGAAAATGGCCTGACACACTTTATGGATTTGGAGGCCTGTTTTGAAACAAGTTCAAAATTCACTCTTTTGGGTAGTTACTCAATCTTTCAGGCTTTCCTAAATCAACCCAGAATTGAAAAAAATCCCACTAACTTCCAGAAAAAGACAAGGCATAGCTATCACAATTTATCTAATTTTATATTCTGAAATTTGGCCAACCAGTATATCTCAATAAAATGTTCCACCCATTTACGTCTACTAGAAATATCGAACACCCATTGTCCAAAATTTCAGGTCCTTAAAGTTCACTCTTTCGACTTAAGATTTCACAAGTCTGTTACACACTATAAACCTACTTTCTGTAACTGGCTCACTCTTTCAAATAAAAACTTTGCCTTCAGTAACGTCTCTTGCGACGTGTGTCAAATTCACCTCTTATAATTATGTTCCCATCCTGGTGTATTTGTTTTCTCATAGCACTCAAAGATCGCATACCTCCACCAAGGCACGTAATTATAAGTAAATAGGAAAATTAGGATTATTTTTTGTGTCAGGATGGTGAGCCAGATCACTCTCAAAATTTAATGTGATGTTTGACCAAGACCCATCTTCTGATTTTTTTTTTGTGAGAAAGATTCAACTAGTAGTATTTGTGTACTACCGCTAACAAACAAACAGTCTTGAAAACAATACCTCAAGACATAATCACATTTTGCCTGCCTGTATTTGCAATTACTCCATAACTTTATGAAATTCGTATGTGGGAAGGGCCTGACCAAAAGAAAAAGTGACTAAATTTTGGGAAAGATCCAGAGCATTAAAGAAATATTCAACAGTCCTGTTTTCAATAAAAAGCAATATGTGGGTGAAATTACAATATGGGGATACTTAGGTCTGCGTTCTAGGATTGTTTTTTTTATTATTTGGATTTGAATAGGATTAAAATTGGTCCAAAAACATTTCAGATGCAAAAAAAGAAGATTAATAATAATAATAATAATAATAACGCCATCTATCTGTTAGCTGTTTGCCCATGATTCCCATCTGTTCTATTGGACTAAGTTGAAATGAAAACATATTCATTACATGGGGGAAGTGACGCTGGGGATTAATATCAGTTCTAATATAGCTTATTAGTTTTACAGTAGCCTTATTCCAATAAGAATGCATTTTGCTAAAATGATTTTTTCAGATGCGATTACACATTCCTCTTTGTAGCAAATAGATATTGGAGACAATTTCAAAAGGTTAACCTGACTGACTTGTCAATCACATATATTGATGTATAGTCTCATCTTTCTGACAGATTTGTTTGTACAATTAATGCAAATCAAAACAACTGATTTAACATTTTGTAATTCGACACTAGTTTCTCAATTGGGCATGTGTTTTACTTCAATAGAAAATGTTGAGTTGACCCTGTGTGGGAGTGCAAGGAAAGCTTATTATGTTATGATCCAGGTAATCTTTGGGCGTTGTGCTATTTTGACTGTGTACCTAATATAACCATATGTATAGGATATATGTCAGTGTCAGTTACATCTTTTCCAAGTAAAATTTCGAAAAATATGGTTGACTTTTTTAGTTGATTAGTCATTTAGTTGGTTGATTAGTGATATTTTCTTTGTCCTTTGGCTGAGTCATGATACAGGTTATGTGTATATGGAACCTTATTTCTAAATGAAATACAAGTACTTCTAAACTGCTCATTTTATTAACATCCATAAATTAACAAATTTTAAATAAGATATTTTCTGAGATACCTTTAACAGTATAAATAGTGTAACAATCACCACTATTTTACCATATCGCCAAAGTATAAAGATGAAAGTTGATTTAAAACTTGAAAAAGACAATTTCTTTCTTTAAAATGTCCTATTTTAACAATAAATGGTGTCTAGTGCCGTTTGTATAGCATCAATCAGCCAAAATTCAAGAACAATTACAATGTGAAAACCTTGAGGATATAATTACTTCAATCAGTCACATTCTCTGACAGTTATTTTCATATTTAAGCCTCTTCCTCACCACCTTCTTCTTCATCAAACTCTCCCTCCTCTTCGGCAGTAGCATCCTGGTATTGTTGGTATTCAGACACCAAGTCGTTCATGTTGGATTCAGCTTCAGTGAACTCCATCTCATCCATACCCTCTCCAGTGTACCAGTGAAGGAAAGCCTTGCGTCTGAACATAGCAGTGAACTGCTCGGAGATTCTCTTAAACAGCTCCTGAATGGCGGTGCTGTTGCCAATGAAGGTACCAGACATCTTCAGACCTCTTGGTGGGATGTCACAGACAGCTGTCTTCACATTGTTGGGGATCCATTCTACAAAGTAGCTGCTGTTCTTGTTCTGGACATTGAGCATCTGTTCGTCAACCTCTTTCATAGACATACGTCCTCTGAACAATGCAGCCACTGTGAGGTAACGACCATGACGTGGATCACAGGCAGCCATCATGTTCTTGGCATCAAACATCTGCTGGGTCAGCTCAGGGACAGTGAGAGCTCTGTACTGTTGACTTCCCCTGGAGGTGAGTGGAGCGAAGCCTGGCATGAAGAAGTGGAGACGTGGGAATGGTACCATGTTGACGGCAAGCTTCCTCAAATCTGCATTAAGCTGTCCTGGAAACCTGAGGCAGGTAGTAACACCAGACATGGTGGCTGACACCAGATGGTTGAGGTCTCCATATGTTGGGGTTGTCAGCTTCAGGGTACGGAAGCAGATGTCATAGAGAGCCTCATTATCAATGGCATAGGTTTCATCTGTGTTCTCAACCAGCTGGTGAACTGACAAGGTGGCATTGTATGGTTCCACCACAGTGTCAGACACTTTTGGAGAAGGTACCACGGAGAAGGTGTTCATGATCCTGTCTGGATATTCTTCACGAATCTTGCTGATGAGCAAGGTTCCCATACCCGATCCAGTGCCTCCTCCCAGGGAATGGGTCAGTTGAAATCCCTGTAGACAGTCACATCCTTCTGCTTCTTTCCTGACTACATCCAGGACAGAGTCAACCAGCTCTGCTCCTTCAGTGTAGTGACCTTTGGCCCAGTTATTGCCAGCGCCACTCTGACCAAAGACAAAGTTGTCTGGTCTGAAGATCTGACCAAATGGCCCAGACCTCACAGAGTCCATGGTGCCAGGTTCCAGATCCACCAACACAGCACGGGGTACATACTTCCCACCAGTGGCCTCATTGTAGTATACGTTGATTCTCTCCAACTGCAGATCAGAGTCTCCATGGTAGGTGCCAGTTGGGTCGATGCCATGTTCATCAGAGATTACTTCCCAGAATTTTGCACCGATCTGGTTACCGCACTGGCCAGCCTGGATGTGTACGATTTCCCTCATGATTGAATGTGTTGAATGATGTTCCTTTGCAAAAAAGGTTGCTTTGAGCTTCTTACTCTTGTGAGTGTTGAGAATGTTTGATGAACTGGGTAGTATTGGAGCTGTATTTATACTGGTAGAAAGCTTTTAACTCCTTAGTGATGTCCATTACTTGCATCAATCAAAAGAATGGATTTGCGATGTGTTTCTATACATGATATTTCTTTAATCCCCACCTCTTCTGTTTTTGTTTAAGCACGACACTATTTTTCAAAAGAAGGATTACCGAATCGAGGGGCTTAACTCTTTTGTGTCTATGATGCTTCTTTTGTAATCATTATTATCCATTAATGATTACTTGGATACCATACAGAGATGTTGCTGGAAATTAATAACCCTTACTATGGGTGAGACATGTCTGTATTTAACAATGATAATCCTGGATTTTGTCATGTGGTGGTTAATGGCTTGTATTGATTGCTATGGTCTGTTATTTTGAACTTGATTGAATTCTCTAATAAATGATTTGTACATTTGGGACAATCTGAGTATGAACATGAATAAACAATTTGGTCAAAAACAAAATAATCCTGCAAATAGTTAGGTGAAAGTGTAGAAAAAATAGTTAAGTATGTTCTTTGATTTCTAGTATGTACCACATGTCTAACTTTCATTGATTGCAATCATACCATTATAGGTAATGTATTTCATAAGAATATTAATAAACATATGTATAATCAAAGGAGGCAAGTGTGTGGACATTTTAGTGAAAACAGTTTCTCTCCTATGATCATTTCTGAAGGTGCTGAAATTCCCTTTATTTGTAAAATCATGCTCAATCAGAAATCATGATTTTTTTTGCGGTTTCAGTACTATTGGCTTAAATACTTCCTTAAAATATTCATCATAATTTATTCGGGTGAACTATGTTAGATACAAAGCTGTGTATCTTTTCAATATCTTGAAAACTTGCTGTTCTTTCACTATGACTAATAAACTTGCTTCAATTCACAATTTAAAGACTAGGGCTGTCTGTATGTTTTTGAAGATAACGTGAATTACAAGCCACATGCATTCCCGAATAACTATTAACAGTGTGCAGACTTCAGAGAAAATAAATCCATAACTCTACTACAGGTAGATTAAACACTACAGGTAGTAGTTTCTTTAAGCAACAAATAACAAAAAAGAAAAAGGCTTTTTAATCTTTTTTAAAGATAGCAGGAGTTGTAAGCCACACCACTCAAAATCAATGTGCAGTAACGAATAAATAATAAGACCATATACAAAGCATTTTAAATGGTATTGTGTTTTGGATTTATATGTTGGAGATTTTCTATGGGTTTGCAAATATCTGGGGATTTTAATATGGGGATTTTCATACACAATCCAACATTATGTCAACCCTCATTTACAAGTTTACTTGACATTTTAACTGCAATGTTACATCCTTATTGGTTTGGGCCTTTTACCCCCTTTTATGTATACTTTCAATCAATGTCTTCGAATGTGTGATTGCAGCCTTACTTAAGGCTCAAATTTGTACCATATATTTGTCAAACTTGTACACAAAAATTGGTATTCCTAAAAACTTGTATATGCTAGGTGATAAAAACTCATCATACGTAGCAGTATGCTGATATAAAAGCCAGTATATGTAACAGTACATTATGCAAACTGAGACTTTATTATCTGAACTAAATTTATTCCCCAAATTACAAGGAAACCTGAGCCTTTAGAAAGGCTAGTGTGATGGTGCTTATGTTTATGTATTTGTGTAATTGTATGTAGCTAAAAGGCTCTTTAATTCATTGTAAACTGCTTATTTACTTGCTAAAAATAGTACGAGTTTTACTCAATGCAAGCAGTTTCAGTTATGGCATTGACTGGTAATATGCAGTAATATTTAAATTGTGCAACTCAGTGCCCGTATTCACAAAAGGTCTTAGCCAGGGCTTAGGCTTAAAGTTGAGACTTTTGTCTCAAGTTTCTGCCCAAAAATTGCTAAGACTTTTGTCTTAGGCTTAGTGATATTCACAAAGAATTTAAGACCAGTCTTAGGCTTAGCCAAGGGCTTAACTTCAAGACTGGTTGGTAGTGGGCTTAAATTTTGTAAAGAGGACTTAAATATGGCCGCCATAAACTTTTCTCCACTTCAAAATTTGAAATGGCTGTAAATAAAGTATAATTATACAGAACACCTCACTAAAGAAGTCTTTGAAAGTTTATATGTGGTAACAAGGTTTTCCATATCAAAACAGCACTTTTCCATAGATAAAATGCATTAAATGAAGGGTATATGTCACCAATAGTATAGTTTGAATAGAAAAGAAAGGTCACATGACACAGAAAACCACTGTGGTTATTTGATATCTTGGACTTAGCTAAGTCACCCTTTGTGAATACGGTTTTAAGACAAAACTTAGCTGAGACAAAAGTCTTAACTTTAAGACTAGAGTTAAGCCTAAGACCTGGCTAAGTCTAAGACCCTTCGTGAATACCGGCCCAGATGTAGAGGATGAAATTAATTTTCATGTGTATGTTTATTGCCACAAAGTATTCGTCAAAAACATTGTCGTTTGTTTTGTCTTGTTGCATTATAGACCATTATTAAATTCTGGGCCACGATAAAACTAAAATATTGGTGAATATTGTTGCGAAAGTATGGATCTTTAGAAATTATGTAAGTTTTAGTGTACACAGTAAATTGTAAGTTTTATATGTTCTGTCATGTGTCTATATTTTGTTTAACTTTGTAGAGATTGATAAGCTCATAATGTTATCTGGATATAATATGTCTCTATTATAAAAGAAAAGTAATCACTGTCATGAAGTAAAGCCAACTGATTCTTTCTGGACAGTATTAGTAATTTAGTATCATAACTTTACCAATTTCATAGCCTTGCTGAAGGCCCAAGTTTCTTTGCAGTTAGGGAAAGTTTTCAGTTCAGATAATGGAGTTTCAGTTTCTATAATGTACTCATACATGTACTGATTTTTAAAGCAGCATACAGCTAAGAGTCTGATTAGGTTCTATCTCTTAGCATAAATGAGTGCTTTATGAATACCAAATATCTGTGTGGATGTTTGAAAATATATCATGCAAATTTGAGTCTTAAGCAAGGCTACCCATTTCATTATGGTCTGACGCTTATTCAGCAGGTACATATTTTAAAATATAATAATAACAACAGAAAACCCCGTGATATAATCTGATTCCTCAAGATTTATTTTTGTGTATATTTTTATATATTTTTTTCTAACTTTAGGACTATGTGAGGCCCACACAATGGAAACAAAGGAATGAGCTTATAATTGTATGATGTATAGCATTATAAATACATAATGTATATCACTGGAAAATGTTTACACACATAAAAATGCAAATGTTACATGTATATCTTGTTGTTTCCTTATTATTGAATATATTTACCATGAAAATAATGTACGACTTAAGTAGGCTATATGAATAAATAAAGACAATTACATATCATCTTACACTCTTTCAATTCACTGTGAAATCAACCATTGAAAATATTTGACATTTGCCCCACAGTCACCAGTGCGTTGGTGACATTTGTGTAAATATAGAAAAAAAAAATTCTATTTTTGTACACTGTCTATCAATAACACTCATTATCTATAATAATCATCTCTTGTATACATTCCACTTTTTCTGTATTTTTTTCATCCACAGAATCTAGGTCACCTGACAGAAACACACACAGGTAAGGGCCTTTTTGCACACTTTGTTATTTGGGAACATTACTTGTTACAAATATGACCAAATTATGATAAGAGTACTTGGATACTGCATACCACCGTCAAGGCACGTATGATTTTTAAAAATGGCTCAATAATAAGTAAATGGGAAGAATGGGATCTTTGAAAATATTTTGCATTCAGGTTGTGATCCGGATTACTCTCAAGATATAATGGGATTTAGGCTGCACAGGGTTTATTGTACATTTTCCAAGGAAATTGTGCCACCTCTTTGATTGCTTTCTAATTTGATGCCTTTGGTTGATATCAAACTGTTTGAACTTATCTTAAACTGCTCCCAATTCTTGTCAGATCCTTGTCAGATACTGCAGTCTAGAATACATCTTAAACCTATCTTACATGTACACTCATCTTTTTTTTATCTTACAGCAATCTTTTGGGGAAACCATCAGAAGTTTCTTTAAACAACTGCAGCATTAATTGGGACGCTATTGGGATATGTTGGGAATACATTTTAAATCTATCTTAAACTACACCCATGGTTTGCGAATATTTTCATTTTTTTGCCAATGAGACAGTAGGTTCACAATCATATCACAATGATGAAACAGCCCCATAATACAGCATGCAAGAGGACGTGATAGGTTTTTCAAACAGTTCTAAAAAGTAGTACAGGATAAGAATTGCATTCTGTGTTGTGTTAAACTTTATTCATGCCCAAATGCGAATCCAACAGAATTTTGTCGAAGGTGTCCCAGAAAAAGTTGACCATACCATGATTATCCAAAAACCTAAGGTATACAAGCGTGGTTGGTTGTAGTTCATGACCCCAGCATCGAAAAGGTGTGACCTAGTTGTAAATATCAGTCATACTATCAGGACCCAATAACTCTTTTATATTAGTATTTATCTGCCACTGTGGCCTAGAAGGTAACATACTTGTCTAGGAACTCAGAGGATGTGGGTTCAAACCCAGGTACAAACAGATACATAGTGGCTCGGATGACCACTTAAAATGGCGGTCCTCTGTCATTGGGTCCTATCCCAATTGGCAGGCTAAAGAATCTCAAGGACGTTGATAAATGGTCATCCTTGAGCCCCTCTATCTTCCACTTGGATTGTCAGTTACTTGTGAGTTGGGGCTGTGCCTGTTCAGTCGGATGGGTTAAATAGCGCTTTGAGTCCTGTAGTATGATATATTACGCTGAGTATAAATACATTTACAATTAGTCAGGGGACTTGTTCATCTGTTTAAGTGGGTGGAGGTTTCTTTACTCATTACAGAACCTTACAGCAGAGTGGCTCTGCTGAGTGCAACCTAATCTGCCACGGGTTTACATTTCAGTTTTAACAGGTGTGCTCCTGTACAGAGATGGAGGCGACACTTACTGTGTTGATGAGTATATGAGAACTGCACTGTCACTGCCAGAAAATGTGACGTCACCACAGGCAACAGACAGAGGCTGTGGATTCTTTACTGTCACTTCTGTAAATGGAGGTACAGTACATTAAGTGGGGTTCACACTTTTCTAGTCTATTGTCTCTGGTGTAATTCTGGTATTGTACAACGGGACACATGAGGCCATAAGGTAAAAATCTGTAAAAAATATGGTAAATTGGTATTATGTTTATAGTTAACATACTACAAAGATTGACACTGTAGCTGATCCCTGAAATAAAAGAAAAAGTCCAAAACGTGACATCTGAATAGATAAAAACCACAATATAAACAACTACCGTTCACATTTGTACGCAATCTTATAGTTTCTCTACATTTCAAAATATTCATGTGAATTTTTACAGACCCCAAAACAATCACATTGAATCGGCTAACAGCCTCCCCATCATAGCCTGTGTCTTCTCTGGTATGACCTGGTTATGTTATTGGATTTATGATAATTCACTTTGCTTATGTTCAGCTGCGCCGCAAACTCTGTCAATTGATGGTAACTAAGAGCCTTAAAAGTCTACATTAGATTAGATGTGATATGAGGACGACACCTTAAGGAGCCATTTCCTAATACATATGAACAGTGGGGTGTACAATTAGAAGGGTGACAGGATTTTAATTACGAAAGCTCTCAAGGCCATTACAGAGGCTCTAAAGAGGGGCCATAATATACCAAAATTGCAGGCTTCACAGGTGGAGACATTTTTGTTGTACAATATAATGTCCTTTTTATGTGATTAATTAAATTGTACTGGTAGTTAAGACTATATGATCATTATATCACCACTGTTTATATGCTGTTATTATAGGATTCACTCTGCGCACTGGTATGGGATTCTTTCGCATTGAAGAAGAATCTCCAGTAAAGAGGATCACCTTCAGCCAAGACAGTTCAACACATGTAACTATGGAAGGTAAGGAATGAATGTATAAACCATCCATTGTGTGACATACAACTAAAACAGTGGTATCATGCAGGGGCCGATTTCACTAAAGGACTTAAACTAAGTCCCTTTATTGGCTAAGTCTTGGACTCAAATCTAAGACTTTGGTCTTAGCTAGATCTGAGACTTAAATGGATTTCACAAAGGGTGACTTAGCTAAGTCCAATCTTGTCAAATAACCACAGTGGTTTTTTGTGGCATATGACATTTTATATAGTTCATTTGATGCATGTTATCTAAGGATAAGTGCTGTTTTGAAATAGAAAACCTTGTTACATCATATAAACTTGCCAAAGACTACTTCAGTAAGGTGTTCTGTATAAATATACTTTATTTACAGCCATTTCAAATTTTGAAGTGGATAAAAGTTTATGGCGGCCATATTTAAGTCCTCTTTACAAGATTTAAGCCCACTACCTCCCAGACTTAAAGTTAAGTTCACTGACTTAGCAATTTCATGGACTTAGCTGCTTTGTGAAATCCACTAAGTCTAAGACCAAAGACTTAACATAAATTTAAGCCCAAAGTCTTAAAATTTAAGTCTAAATCTGGACTTAAGTCCCTTTGTGAAATCGGCCCCAGATGTTTTAGCAGTATAACATTAATTATAACCAGTAAAAGGGTATTATCATGGTCATCATGATCATCATCCATAGTATATCATGAAACACAACAATGATATCCTTGTATTTTCCCTCAAAAATAGATAAATTATATGAGAAGATTTTCTTGTGCTGCCACTCAGATTGGCGCAGTATGATTGATTGCCTTATCTTTTAATGGGAACAGATGTTTCAGGACTATTTGTACAAAGCGGAAGAAGCAGTCAAAATATAACTTGTAAAGTGGCTTATGACTAAAATCATCAATTTATGACATGCTTATATGCAAAATTTTTTGAGCATGTATATATAAATCAATGAAATGAGCTTCAGTTGCAGTAATTATGAGCCTGACCAATAAGGTTTCACCTAGGACTCCATCATGAGGCTAATTCACGATTGGGGAACAGGGTATTAAGGCAAAATTTGTTATCTATTTTAAACTGATGGTTCAAAATGTAACATCTTGATCAACAAGTAAACATCTTATGTTATAGGAAAGTAAAGTAATAGTTCCAGGTGAGTTAGAAAATTCTTCAATTTTTCTTTGATCATTAGGTATCGCAAACTTACCATACAGAGCTGCACCGACTGATGAACACAACTTTAATTCTAATTCTAATTGGGCTTTTATAGCACAAAATCTCCCCATACAAGAGTACTCTAAGACACAACAAACAAAAAAGCAGTCGACAAAATTTTAGTATCCAGAGACATGAGAGGGGCCTAGCACCACGGAGAACGCCAGGGGAATGATCCAGGCTAAGGTGGGTATGCTTTGGAGTACAGGTTTAAGCTGCTTTCTGAAAGAGGCCAGGGAGGGAGAGGCATGAATCTCATCTGGAAGAGCATTCCACACAGTGGGAGCATCAAAAGCAAAACTATTACCAAACTGTTTGACAGATTTATGAACAGAAGAGTAAAATTTTAGAATGACAAGGAAATTGCCACCACTTTGACGACGCCTGGTACTATAAGAATTGCTGTAGGAAGAAAGGTATGGAACCAAGTACCCCGGGAAACCTGTGTGAAGAAACTTATAAACAAGTGTGGCTGTCTTAAACACTAAACTAGTAAAACTTTCTTCCTTTTTTCTGGATGGATATTAAATTTGAGCGTGAAGAAAGCTTGTATCTGAGTACTTTACATTTGATCAGTTTAATTCACACAAGTTTCAAGGTTTGATTACCTCTACCAAGGAGAATATGTTTTGGTGGCATTTGTTTTCCAGTTTGTCAGTCAGCCTGTTTGTAAAATAGGTTGAAAAGATACGGATGGATTTTGACAAAACCTCCAGGAAAGGTTGACAATAGCACAAAGAACAGATGATTCATGTCACCATCTGGACCCAGGAATGTTTTGAAAGATCTTATAGATATGGCCATTTTCAGTATATGTGTATATACCCCTATATATAATAGTCATATTGCTTGGCCAAAAACATACAAGAGACTCCCACAATAATATTTCTAATATAGCAAAGTTTGATCCAGATTCTAGCAAAATTCTGGATACTAAGATCCAAAAAGAAAGAAAAAGACTAGGTGAATGAATTGAGTAACTTGGTGGAGGACTGTGCTCTATGTGTGTTTTTCTAGTCTCTTTTATGAATACACAAATTTCTATCTACATAGGTCTTGCATCAAATGCCACAGAATGGGGAGAGACTGGAAGAGCCATTTATCAATATGAAGAGAGTACTGTGTGCCTTAATGTGAGAACCTGGTGCCACAGAACTATTATTGAGTCTTCCTGTCAATCAAAGTGGCATCTTCTGCCGAACGAAGAAGGTAAGACTTACTCAGAAAGTAGTACAGTGCAGATGGAAAATGTTTTAATGGAATACATTGTCAAATTTAGTGTGCTTAATAGAACTAAAACTAGCAAATGAGATATTTTCATTAAATCAGAAGTGTACTTCCTGCCGAATGATAATATAAAATTTGTTTGAAGAGTCAAAACAGATTATATGTTGAAGTTATGCTAACTATTTGTGACTCTAATTTCTAATTGTCCAAATATTCAAAATGTCAGTTCACTGTAGGTTTTAAATATCTGGTGACTGTTTTTTTTTCAGTGACATATGAATATTTAAATTAAACGTATCACATATTAATCCCTGTCATAGCTTCACACAACTTAAGCATAAATCCTTATAAAGTAATTTTAAGTGTTCTATACTGTGGCCTGGTGGGTAAGACACACCAAGGAACACAGAGGACCTGGGTTTGATACTAGGTAGATGCACATACGTAGTTGCTCAGATGACCACTTAAAATGGCAGCCCTCTGTCACTGTACTTGTGCAGTCAGGATGGCTCAAACGACACTTTGATTTTTCTTAGTAAGGGAGATATAGCCCTGAATATACATATAAAATGTAAAACATAAAATAAAGTGTATTGCTTTTAATTAAATTATGCATGGACTCCATTTCAGTTTATATATCCACACTACCAACATACCAAGGGGTGATTTCTTCTTAAAATCAGCACCTCAAATTGGTAGATGACCAGTCAACACATAGCTTCCAAATCCTAATTTTTGTATCAATGATTCTGATTGGTTAGATGTTGAATTGATTGATGATATTATTTTTGTGCCAAGTTGAGGTGTATGCCAGATTATGACACCATGTAGTATCACTAAAAATTTCCTCCAGTATGGGTAATTATTCATGTTTTCTGTTCATTCAATTACAAGATTATTATTTCTTTTTCAAGAACCAGAAATGACGGTCCCTGACTTAAGTGACCTGGCATCAGGTAAGTTAAATGTTTAAGTAAATTTCAAATCTATCATATGTAACTAGATGAGAAAGTGTACAGCTAAAGCTTAGTGGTCATTTCTCAACCACTGTTTTCATTATAATCTAATTTTACTAGTTCTTTGGTGCTATAGTGATCTGGTTTAGTGATTAATCTATTATATTTTTACTTTTCTACAGAGTTAGTTTATTTACAGTAGTGATTATGTATATTCAATCAAAATCACGAAGATTATGTATTAGTTTACAAGTCCATAAGCCCGAACTAAATTCAGCATTTAACAGATCTCAGGGCATAACTGCCACATATATTTCTATTTTAAAATGCACACCTTACTTTACTAAGCAAAAATACTGTATTTATTCTAATACTAAAGCCCAAATGTACGACATGCTGCCTGCATAAAAATGTCTGTTGATTGTTCTCAGGGCATGCGGGCCAAAACGACCTGAAGGTGTAGTGGTCTTCACATATTCCTCTCTGTCCTAATTGGTTGTATGTTCAAAATTATGCCACAGCCTTAAGTTTAAGAAATGTTATACTTAAAGCAACTGCATGTCATCTGTGGGTTGAGGGTACCTGGAAAATGATGCATGAATGAAAGAAGCATTAAAAGGCCCCAAATTGTTATAGACATCCTCTAAGGTGCTGATATCCCAGAAGAGACAGTCCAATTAAAAGAAAAAGTCCACATAGGGTAGAGGAGTATGATAAAGGATAGGCTAATCTGCATAGATAAGTCTATCCTAATTTCTGATGATTTCTGATGACTTGAAGGAGCTGGTTCCATTCACTAAGAACAGCTACTGCAAGAGTGTGCCTCTCCATACATCTGTTCGGTCTGGTTGAGGAAAGTGAGAGGCGGTTGCCAGTTCACAAGTTTCCTTACTGGAGTCACAAGAGTTACTGGAGTATTTTAGAAGGACACTTTTGTTTGGATTCGCATTTGCGTAGGATGTCCTTTTGGCATTCCACACAACACATTTTGCATTCAGAACCACTTTTATGAAATGTTTGAAAAACCTCCCACAAAACTTCAAGAGCTGAAGGAAATAGATAATCTGGAGGGTTGGAGGGGTGCTAGATGGACATTTGAGGATGGTTTGTTTCTCAATATGTAGTGCCTAGATACGAGGGCCTGTTTTTAAAGCCATAATAGCCAATTCACAGTACAGGCGCTATAACCTGTGGTTATAAGAGTTGGGTTAAACGCCCCTGTCCTTTAGCTACTGTCCAAGTTTCGCATGCAAACTTGTGATACAGTGTGCAAAAATCCATGACATTGCACGTCCTATGGAGGTTCTAAATGTTAAAAAATATCTGAATTTGGTATCATGGGCATTTGCAGAAGAATGTGATCATGTGCAGATGACTGAACGGTAACTGAAAGTGTAGTACACTGTGATAATAAGGTTGTCTTTCGGTGTAACATGGAGAGTTGAGGTAAATGGATGTTTTGCCACTGCCACACAAGGTCACATACTAACCTCGGAGGCAGGTTATACCTTCTTTAGTGTGAATGACACACCGAATCTCAGAAGGAATATGCCGTCCTTAGAGGTGATTCCACCGTTGAGTATTTATTCATTTATTTGGGGTTTTACGTCGCTTTCATCACTGTACAGGTCATATCACGACGGGTAGTTGGAAGGGCAGAGGAAACCAGTACATACAGTTCGTTAGGGTTCTGTACTGTAAACTGCCGACTAACGGCAAGCAACTACCAGCTTTCCCACTTGAGGCCGTGCCGGGGATCGAACCCCGGCCTCAGAGGTGGGAGGCGAGAGTGTTACCACTCTGTCACCATAGCCCCCTCCACCGTTGAGTAAAACCTCTAACCACTTGGGGTACCACCTGTAGCGTAAATGGGGCATAAGGGCAAGGTCGTCAAGTGGACAACAAATACATACAGAAATGACCATAAGGAAAGGTCTAACTGGGCCATTAAGTAATGGTTATCCATCTGTAATCTGTTTATATTGTGACAGACAGATAGCATCCTATTTGTATTTGACCTGCAAAAGTCCAGGAAAACATTTTATGTTTTAGACTGTGTGACCACAGGCTACCTGCTTTTCTTCATCCATGACCAGGAGACGTCTCCAATGTACTGGTGCTATACAGATCACTCTATGAAGATAACAGAACAGTTTCAACTGCCCATAAACATTTCTTCATTAGCCACATTGGGCTGTACACTGTTTCAAGTGTTTGCTTCAAAGAGTGTTGCTGGTTAGTGTGTGTGTGTGTAATTATTTGGAAAAAACATAGTTTAGTTTACCACAACTTTGCAAAATATCCAACAAAGTGTAGATTCATTAAGATTGCCATTTTCCAAGAAAATTCATTCAACAATGTCATGTTCATGTAAATTTAATTCAGGCCAATGTCGTTTTTGCAGCAGGACTTAGAGTAATATTTGACCTATGATGATTGCACAGTTGCATCCCAAGCTGTATTAACTGGCATTCTCCTAACTGGAAGGCAGAGTGTCAGAGATAACTATTTATCAATGCCCTTGAGGTCTTAAGCTAATCTGATCTGATTAGTAGTTATATGTGCCAATATTGTCAAAACATCACATCTTCTGGACCCCTCCTTATGTTGCTGAAATATGAGCCCAATCTAATGTAATGTTTTTGAGTTAAGCATAAAGACGCATTCGCAGACAAACAGACAAATTGATGAGATTACAATAGGCTTACCACCCCCGGCTGATAATAATAATATTGTTTTTTTCAGGTGCCTATTATTTCAAGTCCCTCTCATTTGAGGGATTCTTATACTATGACAACAACGTTGGGTATGAGGCATACTCCAAATCACCCAATCAGCTCTTCACATTTTCTGGCAAGCAGAGGTCCATGGCAGAGTTACTTGATACCACCACACATAAAGTGCTGTTACCTTGGGAACTCCGTGGTGAAGGAACGGTAGCTTTTGCATCGTGTAATTTGTTGAAAGTAAATGCACCTAGACCTAGCAGTGGATGTTATAAATTCATTCTAGTTGAGGATACCAGCTCATCAGGTTAATCTTGAACTTTTATACTAAGCCTTGTTATCTGTTTTTTAAATGTGCATAAAAATAACGGCTATGAAATAACGTGCTTTCGTACTGCAAAGGTAATTGAAGAAATGCATGCCCTTGTAACAGTAATATATTGAAGAAAAATTAGATTTGCATTTTTCAAATGTAACAATACTCTTGACATTGGAAACAACAGATTGTAACTCTGTATAGAAGTCAAGGTCTTCTTTGGCTTCGTTTAAGTTTCTTTTTGCTTCCAGTAGAGTGTAAATTAAGTTTTAAGTAAAACTTACTAATTATAATGCCTTAAATACTGGTCTACCTACTTATCCCTGTTTTCTCTTATTTATTCTTGTCATATGCCATATGTTTCCATATTCCCTAGAATTCATTTTCTTTATGCCCCTGTTCCACCAAAGGATTAAGCCCCGATCCTGTCGGTGACCCTTAATCGTGGACAGTCGGTGAAAAAAAGGTAAAATGGGCGGGAATACTGGGTTGGTATTGAAGTCTGGGATTAACTACAGATCGTCCCCAGGAAGCCTCAGGATGCCTAAGGCGGCCCCAGACAGTCTCCGACTGGTATGGGACTAAGAACCGATTAAGCGGCATTTCTGGTCGGTTTCAACCACGATCCTGTCTTACACATACCGACTGGGTCCCAGGACGCCTCAGGCCTCCTGGGACTAAGCCCCGACTAACACCCGATTAAGTCCCGGCGTCCTCAGGCCTCCTCAGGCCTCCTCAGTATTCCCCAGACCAGGATTGCCGATTCTTGTTTTGCAAAGTTGCTGGATTTTCTGGGTATATATATATAAAATCCGCGATCTAATCACCATTGCTTTTCTAGGAACACAGCAGGATGCCACCTTTTAATGGAAGACAGCTTCAACAACAACTTAGGGCTTTTTTGGTTTTTATTCAGTTACAAATAATGATGTATTTCCAATTTTTACGTCGACCACAGCAACCACCACCACCACCACCACCACCAGCACCCATACAGAGACCCAGAAGAAGGCACAACATGTGGGTCAGGCCATGGCTACTACAGAGAGAGGAGAGGGGGGCCTACCAAAACATTATGGCTGATCTGTATGCCACAGATATTCCAAGATTCACCAATTACATGAGGATGACCCCAGAATTCGTTGAAATGATAAAGACCAGACTGGAACCACATCTAGCCAGGCAGGCCACCAACTACAGAGCACCAATCAGTGTTGGGGAGAAGTTAGCCCTCACCATCAGATATCTGGCCACTGGGGAGTCCTACACATCATTATCCTGTCAGTTCAGGGTTGGCAGATCCACCATCTCCAAGTTTCTACCAGAGGTCTGCAGGGCCATCCAGCATGAGTTCACCAGAGAGTACCTCTGATGTCCTACTACCCCAGATGAGTGAAAAGAACTGGAGAGGGAATTCAGGATCAGGTGGAATGTTCCACATGCCCTGGGAGCCCTTGATGGAAAGCATGTGGCCCTGAAGAAACCCAAGAACACTGGAGCCCTCTACCACAACTACAAGGGGTTCTATTCCATTGTCATGTTGGGCCTGGTAGATGGACAGTATAAGTTTAGATGGGTGGATGCTGGTACAGCTGGATCTTGCTCAGATGCCCAGGTATTTAATGCCTCTCAGCTGAAGAGGAGGATTGAGGATGGCAGGATAGGCTTTCCTGACCCAGCACCTATAACCCAGGGTGGTCGAGATGTCCCCTACTTCATTCTGGCAGATGATGCCTTTGCCCTGAAGACCTGGCTCATGAAACCCTATGGCAGAAGGATGTTAACAAGAGAGGAAAGGATTGCCAACTATAGAATATCAAGGGGCAGGAGAGTTGTTGAGAATGCTTTTGGCATCCTAGTGTCAAGATTCAGGGTGATGAGGACCACTATTGAACTACCCCCAGCAACAGTCAGAGAAGTGGTCTTCACCTGTGTGGTTCTGCACAACATACTGAGAAGCCAATATCAAGGTCAACCTGGTGGTCAGCAGCCTGGGGAGGACGATGATGATGATGTACCTGGTGATTGTGGATTGATTGGTGGTGCTGCCGGTGGTGGCCAAGGCAGAAACCCTGCTAGAGAAGCCAAGAGACCGAGGGATTACCTGAGGGACTACTTCAATAATGAGGGAGCAGTGGCCTGGCAAAATGGCAGAATATAAGTCCTGCTGCAATAACCAGTCCTTTTCAGGACTAAGAAACAGTCCTTTTCAGGACTAAGAAACAGTCAAACAGGACAGGACAAACAGACAAACCCCATGCCAAACATAATTTGTACAGACGGACAAACAGACAAACCCCATGCCAAACATAACTTGTTCAGACGGACAAACAGACAAACCCCATGCCAAACATAACTTGTTCAGACGGACAAACAGACAAACCCCATGCCAAACATAACTTGTTCAGACGGACACACAGACAAACCCCTTGCCAAACATAAGTTACACAGACTGACAAACAGACAAACACAAGTTACCCACCCAACAAACAGACAAACCCAGGGTTGGAAAATTATTTCTAACAGAAATGTTTTCATGGAAATCTTAAATTTAAAATCTTCACTTCTATTCACAAATATATAGTAAATATAACCATGGAGCTAGTTTTCTTATCAATAATGGGGGATTGTGTTTGCAAAATAGTTTGTCAGTTCTTTGGCATGGGTTCTGTTTACTTTTGGGTTTGTCTGTTTCTTGGGTGGTGGTTATTGGTATTGGGTTTGTTTTTTGGTAGTTGGGTGTTAGGTTTGGTAGTGGGTTTGTTAGTTGGGGGTTATGTTTGGTATTGGGTTTGTCTGTTTGTGGGTTGTAAGTATGTGATAATCCCTTTTAACTCTAGGGAAGGTGTAAGTGTTGGACTTTTCAATTACAGATTTTAAACTATCCCATGGATTTTAATCTAAAAATGGGCTGATTAATGACCATATTGGGAGTTTTTTTTAAAAATTTTTATGTGCCCTTTTCTGTTATGTGTGGTACCATGGGCTATTTATTTCATGTTTGGGGTGGTGTGGGTGTTGGACTTTAATTTTTTTTCTTGTGATAAGTATTTGTACTGAACTTTTTTGTTTTGGGAGGGGAATTGGAATAACTTGCAGCTGAATAATTGTTTTTGGAAGATTTGGTGGCCCTGAAAAGGGCCTGGCAGGTCAAAGACCCGCCCTGACTGGATGGCTACTGAGGAGGCTGCTGCTGTTGAGGTGGTGCTGAAGTGGTGATAGCAAAGAGCTGCTGCTGCAGGTGCTGCTGCTGAGGCTGCTCGATGATCTGTGTTGATATCAGATCAGGTAGCTGGCTTAATATTCCACTCAGGTTGTGTCTGCTGCCTTCGTCCTGTACAGTTAAGACAGATGTAGGGTTGCTGAAGCCAATGGGGCTTGGTGTATAGTACACAAAACTGCTGCCAGCTGCTGCTTGAGTGGAACTAGACGCCTGTTGAGTGGTTGGTGGCAGCATCCCGACCCTCTGCGACTCCGTGGTAATAGTGGCTGATCTTCTGGGCAATGGCTGACGTCTACGGTTGCTGTTAATAGTTTCAATGTCTCTAAATGTCTTGCCCTTTAATTCTTCAAATTCTTCTTGAGTCATCTTTTCGGCCTCTGATGCCACGCAGTCAAAGAAGGGCTGCCTGTCTGACTTCTGCTGCAGAAAACCTGAGATTAGTGTCCTCATCTGCTCAAAGTGTTCGAGAATCTTGGAGTCTGTTGTTGAAACGGGTGTAGATGTAATGACTGACTGACTCCTCTCCCTCAGGACACTGGACTCAAGGTGTTCTGTGTCAGTAGTTGAGCCACGTGATTCGTCCTGCCTGCTGGTATTTGGACTGGCCTCAAAACCTGAACTTCTGTTGGCCCCCTTTTGTCTGATATGGGTTTTAAGGAAACCCATCTGTTGGTAGACCCAGGACTGTCTCTTGGTCATCTCCCTCGGGACTTGGCCAGATTGGAGCTTAGACAGCTTGCCATAACGCGTTTGCTGGGACTCGAACCAACGTCTCACATCAAAGGGCTGGAGCTTGAGTTCTGCAGATATTTCTGCCCAGAGAGCCTGTCTTCTGGTCCTGTCGTGGAAACGTGGATGTTCCTTGTCATACAGTTCTGGGTGCTACTTTACAAATTCCACAATGGAAATTTCCTGACTGTCAGTAAAAGTTGCACACAACCTGGCTCTCTTGGCTGAAGAATGGCACTCTGGATCTTCTTCACACCTCTCTTCTTCTTCCACAGCTTCCTCAATAGCTGGACGTTCCTCAATCTCCTCCTCCTCTCTCCTCTCAATCCCTTCCTCTGTAACTTCAGTCCTTTCCTCTACTTCACTTTCCTTCTCCCTCTCATTCATCTTTTTCCTTCCTCGTTTACCTCCTTTCTCTTTCTTCATAATCCAGTCGACAAAATAATAAAAAAATAGTAAAATGTGTCTCCTAAAAAAAACCTAAAAACCCCTACAAATCATTGACACACGTCTCTCAGTAGCCAAACAGTCAGTAACAATGAGAATGTGTGCATGGTCGCTTATATAGTCCCAGACCTCCTCATTGCCTCGTTTTAATTTCCGACGCGCGGAAAAGAGTTGGTTCTTAATTGGTTGTTAGTCCCAGGCCTTCTGGGGCGTCCTCAGACCCTCGCAGACTAAATTTGTGTTGTCCCAGGCGTCCTGGGGAGGCCGGTTTGGATCGGTTAGGGTCGGTTACCCTTAGTGGTGGCTTAGTCCCAGACCTAGATTTATGGGTCCCTGGACACCGCAGACAGTCTCAGGCTTCCTGGGACTAATGCAACCGACTCACTTTCAGACGCATGGAATTCATACGCATCATATTTGAGTCTGGGATTAACAACCGGCCTCCTGGGACTAAGCTAGGGAGGTCTGGGACTAAGGGTCACAGGTGACCTGGGACAACACACGACTGTAAATTTGGGTCTGAGGAAGCCTGAGGACGCCTGGGACTGGACATTTTGTTGAGGGCGGGAAATATGAATCGGTTGTAGTCGTGAGAAATATCAAACATGTTTGATTTTTCACATGGCCTCAACCGACCACAACCGACCCTTACAGAAGGTCTGGGACTAAGCAAATATTTCAAACCGACCCCCAAAAACCCTTAATCGGGAGCCTTAGTCGTGTGGTGGAACACCCACATAAAATTACTCTTATTCTTAGAATATTCTAAGAAAACAGACACTTTCTAAGTAATATACTTGAAGTAAAAATATGTTTTCTAAGACTAACTATACCACAATTCTACTGTCAAGAGTATGCCTCTGAACCACCCTGATAATATATTTATTTGGGCTTTTACGTTGCTTTCAACACTATACAGGTCATATCACGACGGATAGTTGGAAGGGCAGAGGAAACCAGTACACACAGTTCATCAGGGTTCTGTACTGTAAAATGCTGACCAATGGCAAGCAACTACCAACTTTCCCACTAGAGGCTGTGCCGGGAAACCGACCCCGGCCTCAGAGGTGGGAGGCAAGAGTGTTACCATTCTGCCATGGTAGCCCCTCCCTGATAATACAGTCTCAAGCATAATCTTATTTATCTTTTCTATCATAGAGGACCAGGATGTAACAGCTGTGATTATAGATATTTATCGCATTTTAAAGCATATTTAAAACATTTACAAATGAGCATTTCTCTCCCTAGTTTTCATGACAAATTACTTATGACTAACCTTTATTAGGCCGTTACAGGGGGCCATGTTGGCAGAGTGGTAACACCCTCACCTCCCACCTGTAAGATCGGAGGTCGATTCCTGGCCTGATCTCAAGTGGTAAACCTGTTAGTTGCTTGCCATTGGTCGGCAGTTTATAGTACATAACCTTGACCAACTGTGTATACTGGTTTCCTCTGCCTATAAAACTAGCCGTCGTGATATGGTCTACACAATGTGTTGAAAGCGAGGTTAAAATCCAAATAAATAAATAAATATTAGGCTGTTACA
Organism: Sabellastarte sp. h YS-2021; assembly: GCA_964017235.1. NCBI lineage: Eukaryota > Metazoa > Annelida > Polychaeta > Sabellida > Sabellidae > Sabellastarte > Sabellastarte sp. h YS-2021. Next base: position 77,883,877 of record OZ024934.1, on the reverse strand, counting down.
ATGTATCTGCAGAGTGTGACATCTAAACTTTTGGCTGCTGTGACTAATGGAGCCAAGTAATATTGTCCTATAAGAGACAAGTGTTACAAATTATCTGGCTGTTATGTATTGACCTGATAAATCTTATATGATGAGTAGATATGCCATATTTATCTGCTGATAAATACCTAAGAGTCTACTGGTTTGGTCTCTCCTTAAAGGATCTTCTAGAATATTATGTAATTAGTCTGGTGCATCATTTATGGTTAAATAAACATATTAATCGTGGAAATAATTTTTTTTTTGAATCTACTGAGACAAAAGAATTAAAATTAGGACTTAATTTAAGATATAAAACTTAAATAAGTGAAAGTGAGAACAGCCTTAGTATAGCTTAAGCTTATGTTGTTAGAGTTATCAATATACAGTTATACATGTATATCCTGTATATTTAGATCATACAGACACCACTTGTCCAGATGACCTTAGCAACAACGACAATTTGTTGGTTCCAACATATGATGATGGTAAAGTCTTCATTAATTTGTTTATATTCTGAACCAATATTTTAAACCCAATCTAAAAAAATATAAATTTATCAAGACTAGAAACCAGCCATCAATCAAAAACTTTCAATTGATCAAAAACTATAAAATAGTCATCAAACAAAAATATTATTTAATAAAAAAAACTATAATTTATACCAGCCACCAACCAAAACTATAAATAGACTAAAATAAACCCATAATACAACATATTTGCAAATTGATCTGATTATAAATGCCTTAAGATAAAAGTTATCATTTAATTTCAAAAAGGGTGACAAAACCTTTTGGACCATCCGATATATTTCGTATAAATTAAGAAATACAATTGAAACATGAAACTATTTCTTGATATATATAACATTTTGTCTTGCTTCACAGAGTGCCACTTTGAGGAGCCAGCCTACTTGGTGACATATTTACGTGGCACCTACAGGTGTATTGACAATGATGGTGTCTCCCTGCAAGATCTGGGGAACACACTGTCAGTGGAAGATGCTTCCATGGCAAATTGTTCAATATTTTCACTTTTCCAGGCCCAACATAAAGGTTTGTGTGATCCATAAAAATATTTAACTATTCACGATAATAAAGTTATATTTACATAGTTTCTTTCTGAAGTAGTTTTGTTGCAGTTTTATCTTGTCCAAGTTCTTCTGAGAGACTGTAGTGACTAAATGCATCAGAATTTGGACAACTTGGCCCCGTCAAGTGTATCACACTGAGTCCCCCCTCCCCCCAACACGCCACAAGCTTGGCCCTCTTGTGTCACAAACTCATCATCCTTAGAATATATTTATTGCACTTATTGAAATAAATAAATTTAATTTAACAAAAATGATTTATGTAATCTATGTGTTTAGTTCAGCTTTTGAGGGACCGAGTTTTGTTCTATAGTGGGCCCAGTTAGTGCCATAAAGGGACCTAGTTGTATTGGGGATAGTCATTTAATCGGGGCTGAGGTTTGTAGAAGGGTCGAGTTGTCTATAAAGTAAAGGTATTACTAGTATTATTCAATAACTGGTCCTGTGGGTAATATTGCAACTGATATTGATTTCAATATCCCTTATACAGGGGCTTATTGGTGCATTGGGCAAGGCACTCACATTCAACCTCGGAGGTGTAGGTTTAAAAAGTGGTGCCCATAATTAATGGTTATTTATTTATTTGGGGTTTTACGTTGCTTTCAACACTGTACAGGTCATATCACGACGAGTAGTTGGAAGGGCAGAGGAAACCAGTACATACAGTTCGTTAGGGTTCTGTACTGTAAACTGCCGACCAACGGTATGCAACTACCAGCTTTCCCACTTGAGGCCGTGCTGGGGATAGAACCCCGGCCTCAGAGGTGGGAGGCGAGAGTGTTACCACTCTGCCACAGTGGCCCCCCATAATTAATGGTTAAGAATAGAGATTATATCTCTCTTCTAAAATTATGACAAAATAAGATAACAATTCACTTAACCGATCTTTATGCATTGCAAAAGATGCTTATTTCCTGGGTTGGAGGCTATTCCTTGTATAATGTAATAACAGTATAATATGTTTGAGTGGGCTATATCATAATTTAATACCCAGAGCTACAGATGCTTTAGGGTTGTGGCTGTGTGGGTGTTTTATTACACATTTATATTTATTAAGATTCTACTCATTGAAACCTACATGGTATCCATGTTATATATATACTGCACATATATTTAATTCCTAGTCTCCAACAAAAGACAAGCCTGCTTCATGATACGACAGGCCTGCAAGTGATAACGACAAGCCTGAAAGGGTTACAGACAAACCCTGAAGTCATAGGACAAGATGTGAAGTGACTAGGACAAGCCTGTTACCAGGGGGGGGGGGGGGTGGAGCCTAGGTCGGGAACAAGAGTCGGGGAGGGTTGGGGAAATATCAAACATGCTTGATATTTCACTAACTCTCCCCGACAGGCGAGGAACTTACAACCGACCCTAACAGATCATATAAACATTGGTCCCGACCCTCCAAAAATGCTTAGTTACCAACCGGTCGGCTCCTGTGGAACACCTGAATTAAGTAGAGGGCTATAAAAAGTCCAATACTGTCTTGACCAGTTTAACCCTGATTTATCTTGTTTATAAAGAGTCATGTGACCCTATATTACTCAATTAAATAGACATATTTAGCACTGAGGTATAATAATGTAACTTAAACACTGTCCATACTTTTGTCATTATAGGGGAATATTACATTAAAAAGATAGATGGCACCCCATTATATCTGGGACGTAACCAATCAGAAGTGAGATACACTATTGACCCTCGGATGGCCTTCACCTTTAGCGGAAGTACCAGAGATTACAGTGAACTAAATATAACAGATGTCCCAAGACTTCTGCATAGCTACAGCACATCTGATGACATGTACTACTTACATGCTACAATTTATCCTTCCAAGAAAGTGGTAATGTCAGCACATGATGAGAACACCTGTCAAGTATCTTGGTACATACTTCCGAGTGGAATGGAACCTGGTAAATAAAAAGTGTTTATACAAAGTCAAAGTTGATGCTTTTCCAAACGTTTCAACAGCCTGGGTCATGTTGGGACAGGTCCACAACTTTTGTCACTGGGAGGAGGGGGTGGGGTGTTTGGTCGAACCCACACAGAGGTGACAGCCTCTGGTTAGATGCCAAACTTGTTAACCAGTGGGCCACTAAGGACCTAAATTATGAAAACAGTGGCATAGCATCGACACAAATGTACTCTGATGAAATTGTTTTAAATATTTTATTTATTTTTGCATACAATTTAATAAAGTGAACATACAATTATACCAGTTAAGTGAGTACAGTTAGCATAAATTTGTTGTATACATTTATATAGACCACGAGATTATTTTTGAGTTTGCTAGTAATGCAGAAGAGTTTGCAAGAAAAAGTCTAGTAGAAGTGCAACAACATCTAAATTTAAGCACTGCAACCTGATATCATCATAGTGCATGATGTAGCTACATGACAGTTTCTTTTTCTGATGAAAAATATTAATTGTCTGTTAAATATATAATTTATACATTATAAGGGCCCATTCACACTGGACAGATCCTATAAAAATTGATATAATCTGATACATTCAAATGTGAGCCCTTATTCAACTAAAGAAAAAGATGACAAATATGTCCAGTAATAAGGAAGTTCTTGTTATTTCAATTGGAGCTGTTTATATGCTGATGATAGCTACTAATTCAACAGAAGTTAAGAACCATCGTGTATCAGTTAGTTTCATGGCCAGTGTATACAGTTATTAAGTCTGTGAGTTTTTTGCGATATTAAATAATAATTAATGTACATATGCCTATCCTTACCACAATTTGTGTTATCATAAACATAACTTTTTACATTCATTTATCCAATTTGACAATAAAATTCTCATTGATATGAAAACCTTAACATCTTGAAAGCTATTAGTTTATAACAACGTATCTTGGACATAGCAGGTAATTTTACCTCATCTATAGACTGTCCATAACCAAACGACCCATGTGTCGATCAAATGTGTTCATAAGTGATATTCTTAGACTTATTTGTTGAGTTAATAATGAATCAAAGCATCAATTGATCTGTCGGTAAATCTTATTTACAGGTTCCTCGGTTCCACTATGGTATGCCTTAAAACTTTTTGTGTCCCACAAGTTTTGGCTGCAAACAGAACATGAAGAATTTAATTTTGGCATATGATAAAGGCATTTGGTGTTTTGCAGAGAATAAAAGAAACATCACTCAATCGTAACTTTGTTTTAGACTATCCCGGATAGCAAGACGCTAGTGGGCCACCGTTGGCTATGGGTGGCAAAATATAGCTAGTGGGCCACTGCTGAGCCACTGCTGGACCACTGACTGCATTTTTTTTTCAAAATTTTTAAAGCATTGTAAATAACTTCAGCAACCTCAACTATTGTTTTCCGCCATATTATTTAACAATGTTCAATGTTAAAACACATTATTTCAAAATATAAATATACTGCGTGGCCCAATGTTGGCCCACTAACTACAAAAGTCACTGGCTGTAGCTCAGGGACCAGCCTATACCCACTGGTGTAAAATTCCGGGAAAAATGAGATAAAATGTGCATTTTCTTTCACCAAACATAAGTTAATGTCATTTATATAAACAAACTTATTCTGTACTCCTTCATTGTGCTCCGTCAGTCTTTCCTCCACTTTATTACTTTATATATTGCTTGCTTATATATTTACCACAGGAGGTCCATCAAGGGCCCACCCACTACATAAGTAGTACAGGACCTATGATGGGCATCCAGTGGACCACTGGTGGCAAATATTTTATTTTTACTGAAGGTTAAAGAAATATATCTTCATTTTTTCCATGTGATAATAATTTTTTTTTATGAAACCTAAAACTATCGCAGAATTTTATTTGTCTGACACATGCAACTATGATCTGTAAGAGCTATACATAGTTGGTGGACCAATGGTGGTCCTCTGGTAGCTATATCTCAAGCTCTACTGAACGGCATTTGTTTTGACAGATCTTGAAGAGACTGTCTTGGCTTAAATTCATTTGGTTTGAGTGAATGACTTTCCAAAAATTGTTGTTTTGAATTTTATTTCACAAAAAAATGCAATATTTGCCACTGGTGGTCCATCAGTGGTCCACTTTCTGTCTTAATGGTACACATACTGCTGTTCCAAGGTGGCCCACCGATGGCAAAGTAATAGGCTACTTTATGTATTTGTGTGGCCACCATTAGCTATGAATGGCAAAATATAGCTAGTGGGCCACCACTGAGCCACTGCTGGACCACTGACTGCATTTAAAATTTTTTTAAAGCATTATAAACCTCTTCATAAGCAACCTCAACTATTGTTTTCTGCCATATTATTTAACAATGTTCAATGTTAAAAGCACATTATTTCAAAATATAAATATATTGCGTGGCCCACTGTTGGCCCACTAACTACCAAAGTCAGTGGCTGTAGCTCAGGGACCAGCCTATACCCACTGGTGTAAAATTCCTGGAAAAATGAGATAAAATGTGCATTTTCTTTCACCAAACATAAGTTAATGTCATTTATATAAACAAACTTATTCTGTACTCCTTCATTGTGCTCCGTCAGTCTTTCCTCCACTTTATTACTTTATATATTGCTTGCTTATATATTTACCACAGATGGTCCATCAATGGCTCACCCACTACATAAGTAGTATTGGACCCATGGTGCGCATCCAGTGGGCCACTGGTGGCAAATATTTTATTTTTAGTTAAAGATAGCTTCATTTTTCCATTTGATATAATTTTATGTTTTAATAAGAGCTATATAGTAAGAGCTATACTTAGTTGGTGGGCCCATGGTGGTCCTCTGGTGGCTAAACCTCAAGCTCTGCTGAATACCATTTGTTTTGACAGACCTTGAAAAAAATAATGCCAAAAAATGACAAACAAAAATGGGAGTCCCAGTAATTTTTATCCGAGTCCAAGCTATGTAACAGATATCAAAATTTTGGCAATTTAAGTACTGTATTTGTCTATTTACTCTGTATTATTGTATCACTGTATTTTTTATTGCATTGTCTGAAAATGATATTATGATTTTATATCTTTCTTAATATTTTTACTTGAATCTTGGTTGTTGCACTTTTGGGTCTGCCTTTTTATGGAAATTAGGCACTGTTAAAGTCATATTAAAATTCATTAAGGCTCTTACTTGTGCGACTTCCCATTGTAACTGATGGAATTTCATCAAGTGTGCCACTGGTTTTGCACCAACACCACACATCAGCATTCATTGAATAAATTGCCAGTTCTGTATGTATGGGTAATATTCAAAATATCCGAACCATAACATCTGTTGACAGATGGCTGCCAATGGTGGGCCACCAGGCAAGCTTGTTCCAGATAGCATTCTGCCATCAGACCGATGTTGGCTGGTGGTTGCATGGTCGGCAGATTTTGCCAACATTGGCCCAACGTTGGGCAAACATTGCTATTGGTTGCATGACCAGTAGATTTTGCCAATGTTGGGCCAATGCTAGCCCAACGAAGGCTTGCCAACCAAAACTCAGGCTGCAAAGCTTGGGCCAACGGTGGGCCATTGGTGGGTTTTTATTCAAGATGGCGGCGAGCAATAATAGGGCATTTTGGGACACTTAGTAAAAATGATTTATTACAGTATGTCTAAAAATCATATTTCAGTGAGCCCACAATTTTAAACTAACTAATTAGCAATTTTAGACATAAAAATAACATTCTCATTATAAATTCACAATAAGAAAAGTTGTTTCTGAACATGATAATTTTATTATTTGATTATGGACTATATCATCTTAAGATACTGTTCCACCATTGTTTATGTTGGGTCATGTGACTGGATTCCCCAACTAAAATCCACCCACAGTCTGTCAATTATTTACTTTCTGTTAAACAATGGCCACATAACTCCATGCTGCAATCTGATTGGCTGATGCCATAGTGGTAGTAAAATTTTACCATTGGCTTGCTAATGTCAGCCCGACGGCCAGAAAGCCATTGGGCCAACGGTGGCTGCCAATGTCGGACCGACAGATATCCAACAGCTGCCAACAGTGGGCCACTGATGGACCACCAGTAAACCTTATTGTTGGCTGCCAACAGTGGACCACTGTCTATCAGCTGGTCACGCCACCAGAGAACCACCATGAAAAGTTGATGGCCCCCAACAGGGGGCCACTGGTGGACCACCAGTCAACCTTGTTGGCTACTGAAGGTGGTCCACTGGTGGACCAATAGAAAAGCTTATCATTGGCTGCCGACAGTGGACCACTGATGGACCACCAGTAAACCTTATTGTCGGCTGCCAATGGTGGACCACTGTCTACCAGCTGGTCACGCCAATGGCTAGCCACCAGCTACAGCCAATGTCGGACTGACTGCTATGCTGCTGGTGGGCCAGTGGTGGCCCTACAGAGTCTTGCTATGTTAGATGTTGGGCACAAACTCGCGGCAGGAAACAACTCAAGTTGTTCATTGTGCCAACTCGCTGGGGGAGTTGGGGCAAACATCTCAAGATGTATGCGTCATCTTAAATCTGTAATAGGCTAATTATTAACTGCTTAGTTATATGTTCAAAATAAATGCTAAAGATATAGAAAAATATGTAATATATCTGTGTATTAATTCATTAATGTGTGTCATATGTGTGTCTTATTTAATTTATGTATTTATAAGTGTTTCACTAGCTTATATCCCCAGTGATAATCAATTGACAAAAACAATCTTAAATCTAATAGAAATTGAGAGACAAACCAGTTGTGGCAGTCGCCCACTAGGCATTCTATTTATGTAAAACTCAACATCAAATAACCCTGAGAAATCCTTAAATGCAACTGAGAAGCATCCATCAGAATATAAATATTAGTAACTACACTTCACCACTTTTCATTATTTACATAACATTTACTTGTACAGAGATTAGGCTCTATAAAAGTATGATTAGTTTGATCTTAATTGTTGGGAAAAGTTGGTGCAGCCCCCACTCAAGCTGTGGCAGTACATCTCGAGATATTTTCAACTACTCACCCCGCGAGTTGGCGCAAGGGACAACTCAGGTTGTTCCCTGCAGCGAGTCGGTGGCCAACAGCCACAATGGGTTTCTGATCTCTCTTGATGCAAAATTGTCACAAGTGTGGATTATTTTGTCTTACTTTTACAGTGTGCCACCAAGTATTTAATATTAATTTTGATTTTTCTATCCTCAGGCTGTCAAAATGATTCCTGTCATAACAATGGAGAGTGTTGTACTTTACAGACTGGGGATTGGAAATGTTTATGCCCAAGGCACTTTACAGGTTAGATATTTATTATAATATCAATGCCTTTATTAGGCATCTCTACCATGCTTTATTCCTTATACTCCTATTTCACTGTCGTGAGTTTGCATTTTGCATACCTCAAGATTACAGTAGTAAGCAAAATCCTTAAGTTTGTATCACTTCTGTTTCCACCTGTAAAGGTTATGATAACAAGCACAGACGTCGTGGCTGCCATCGAAAACATTAAACACTCTCCATCATTTGGTTACCGTTTTATTTGGGCTATACATAATCAGAAGTGCGATACAGTATTTCTCTTCTGCATGCCATATCAACCTTTTTTTTGATGAAAAGAGAGTTACATCTGATCTTCTGGTGTTATAGTTAATGTTTATGACGTTACAAAAAATTTTGTTCATTCTTCTTGAAAAATGGGGATGCTTATTCAGAATAGATTTGTCAATGGACTCCCCTGATTTCTGCACTGGTGTGGTCGGGGCTTATTGGTAAGAGTTATAATTATGAGTCAGAGCAGGTTTTGGTAGATTGTAAGACCAGTCTTTTAAGTTATACAACTAATTATATTTTCAGTTTGGACAAAACACTTGATTTGTCAGTTTTTCCCACCCCATTTCAACAGCATCAATTGCAGCAGTCCTGCAAGTTTAAAATCTCCTGGATGTAGAACAACTGTTTCATGACTGTAATTTAAGGTGTAATAAGAGACAGATAATTTCCCATCCCTATGATTTACAAATATCAAAATCCTTTACCATTGGTTGCTATCCTCAGTGGCAGGTTAAAGAACCTTAGGTACATTGATAAATGATTATTGCTGCGTCTCTGTCTTTGGGAATTATCAGTTGCTATAGTTTTTGACTGTATATGCCAAGTTTACATAGATCAAAAAGGCTTTGATTCCTTCATTGAGGAGATATTGAAAGAAGTATTAACATAACAGAACAACGTGTCATACCATACATCTCCTCCCAAGTTCAATTAAGTTTATCGTGTAAACATCTGAATCTAAAACTTTAGTCAAACACCTTTCTTTGGAGTGCATTCTGTGTGCCATAGTTAGAAATTTAGTTTTATTTGTTGGTTATGCCTACAAAAGATTGACAAGAGTAATAGAGGTGCATTTATATAAAAAAACGTTAGAGGAGTTTTATTTTCTCAGAAAAGTATGACATTATGCTGAGCTTGTCCTTGATTGCTTTGCCTTAAAAGTTGACACTAAGGCTTCCTGTCATGAGCGGACTTATAAAGTCAGATGAAAATTGTAAAATACCTGGCAATTTACAACACACACTGGCTACAAAAGACCTTTTGCTCTGCTCTATTTATCTTGTTTGAATCACCTATTCTCGATTCACTGTCTAATGTTCACAATGTCTGTTACATTCCCACTGGACAGGACTCCATTTCATGCAAGTCAGAAACTTTGGTCATGTATTTATTTATTTATTTGGGGTTTTGCATCACCTTCAACACTGTACAGGTCATATCATGACGGGTATTTGGAAGGGCAGAGGAAACCAGTGCATACAGTTGGTCAAGGTTCTGTACTGTAAACTGCCAACCAATGGCAAGCAACTACCAACTTCCCCACCCGAGGTAGAGCTGTGAACCGAACCCTGGCCTCAGAGGTGGGAGGCGAGAGTGTCACCACTCTGCCACCGTGGCCCCCCTTTGGTCATGTAAAAAGCTATTGTATGTTATTCTATGTTTTATATCTTATCAGGTCCAACCTGTGACACCTGCATCCCTCATTTTACTGGTGATAACTGTGGGGTGTGTGAGGAGAGGTGGGTGGGGGTTAACTGTGACGCCTGTATCCATGGTTACTCTGGTGAGAATTGTTCAGTGGAGAATCAGTGTGAGACTGGAAGATTTACTTGTCACAATGGAGGAACATGTATGAAGACTGCTACAGATGAGTACAGTTGTAGCTGTGCTGAGGGGTAAGACAATATATACTTTCTTTATTATATACCTAGGCTCCATGTCTACTACTTCTTATTCATAGAACATGTGTTTATTTAATTTATTTATTTATTTGGAGTTTTACGTCGCTTTCAACACTGTACAGGTCATATCACGACAAGTAGTTGGAAGGGCAGAGGAAACCAGTACATATAGTTCACTAGGGTTCTGCACTGTAAACTGTCGACTAACGGTAAGCAACTACCAGCTTTCCCACTTGAGGCCATGATGGGGATCGAACCCCGGCCTCAGAGGTGGGAGGCGAGAGTGTTACCACTCCGCCACCGTGGCCTCTATGTGTTTATTTAAAGAATTTTGTGAAAATATATGGGAAATAAATCTGAGACAAAATAAAAAGTTTTTATAATGAGAATGTGTCAGAATTACTGTTTTTAATACACATTTTTGTCCACAAACAAAGCCTTTATGTTTGTCAATAGCTAAAGTATATTAATGTGACATGAGAAGAACACAACTTATGGTATAAAAAAAGTTATTATTGCTCCCTTAAAAACTTTAGAAGCCATAATGAATCAAAAACAAAATATTCTGTGAATTATTTCTGGGAATGCAGTGTTACAAATCTCCAAATTATGAGTAAGTCTGAAAATAAGATTGCAATGGACTTCTCATGCAATATAATAGAAAAAACTTTTCAAATGACATGAACAAAAATATCACACACGAAGATGGCAATATTATACATGGTGTGCAGCACGAGTATAATATGGTTATTTATCAAGAATGATAATCATTTTAATCTACGTCAGTTTTACTTTTATTACACACCGTTTGGTATCAATCAATCAATCAGTTGTCCAGGTGCTTAATCTCCGTATCAACGGATTCTAAGGCACACCATCCAATCCGTAAGGCATAAATCATGAGACATTAGACATGTTCCGAGTCGTTTCCAGGGAGGCGGTCCGGTGTTCGGTAGTAAGAAGCTATGGTGGGAATGATTTCTGAAATAGGTAGGTTTTGAGTCGACTTTTGAAACTGGAGAGATTAGGAGCACTGCGTATATCATATGGAAGATCATTCCATAACTTAGGGGCATCATATGAGAAACTATTGTTAAAATGGACCTTAGATTTATGGATGGAAGGACAGTAAGAGGGAACCAGAAGGAACAAATTTTTGGGATTGGAACGTCTTGTATTCATGGCAGATTTGTACAAGGGGAGATATGGTGCAAAATACTTAGGCTGGCCAGTGGTGAGGTACTTATAGACCAAAACTAGGGTTTTGAAGATAATACGTTGTCTAACGGGTAGCCAATGGAGTGTCCTAAGGGTGGATGTAATGTGAGTGTACTTTGAAGCACCAGTGACAAACCGTGCAAGCGCATTTTGAACATATTGGAGCCTTGTAGCATTTCGGGATGACAAACTGCGAAAAAGAGAGTTGCAATAATCCAAACGACTACTGACCAGAGCATTTGCAATCACCACTGATGTATCCACAGAAAGAAACCTCTTGATACGATGAAGGTCCTGAGGCTGATAAAGCAGGATTTGATAACAGAATTTACGTGATTGGTGAAACAAAACTTTGCATCAAACAGAACGCCCAGATTGCGTACAACATCTGCGGGAGAGAGACAATTACCCAGGATATTGACAGGTAGTGAGTCACTGAGCCATTTGTGTCTGTCTTTGGCACCGAAGACTATGAATTCTGTTTTATCAGGATTTAGCTTGAGTTTGTTTTCAGACATCCAGACCTGAATATCATTCAAACATGATTTAAGACGGTCAAAAGACTTGAGACTATCGTCAGGGGATAAGTGAATGAACAACTGGGTGTCGTCCGTATAGAAGTGGTAACGGACTCCGGTATAATTTCTGATGACTTGACTCAGAGGTGTTGTGTAGAGGGAAAACAGAAGGGGACCTAAGACAGAACCTTGGGGGACTCCAAACTTCAATTTGAACAAATTCGAAAGACTAGAACCAATCTTGAGTGACTGAAAACGATCCTGGAGATAGGATCTAAACCATTTTAATGCCGATCCAGCAAAACCAAATCTAGACGACAGACAGGATAGGAGTGTGTCATGATCGATAGTATCAAATGCCGCAGACAGGTCGAGTAGCACTAGTGCTGTAGGCATGCCCTTGGACAGAGATAGGTGAATCTCATTTTTGATGCACAGCAAGGCAGTTTCTGTTGAGTGTCCTACCTTGTAGGCTGACTGGAAAGTATTACCAAGATCATGAGAATCCATGTGAGATCTAATTTGGGCAGCCACAATTCGCTCGACCAATTTTGACAAGAAGCTAAGACCGGACACTGGTCGGTAGCTCTTCAAATCCTCTTTTGAAAGGGTGGACTTTTTGAGGAGGGGAGTGACAATAGCCTGTTTGAAAGGATTAGGGAAAATGCCGTTTTTGAGGGACAAGTTAACTAGTTTAGTCAATGAAGGGAGAAGAATGTCAATACATTGTTTCACAATGTGAGTGGGGCATGGATCAAGGGAACAAGTTTTAGAAGGGGATTCCTTGATAAACTTAAGGACTTCAGTCTCAGTGACAGTTTGAAAGGAACAGAAAGTCGGCGGCTCCTTGTCTGGATGAAGAACCTGAGATCGGGTATATTTAAAGGTGTCTCGAATCTTTTTAATTTTATCAATGAAAAACGAACCAAATCTGTTTGCTAAAGACTTTTCATCATCAAAGGATGGGAGGACAGTAGAATTTGACTGACTCAATGTTCTGTTTAGTGCATGCCATAACCTCTTGCTATCACCGCAATTTTCACTGACTAGATCACGATAGAAACACCCCTTGTTTCTATTTAGGATGTGGTTACATCTATTTATCTGTCGTCGAAGACGGGAACGATTTTCAGGGGATTTGTCTCTTCTCCAGGCACGCTCAAACTGCCTTCTCATGCACTTGGCAGTTCTATACTCATCAGTTATCCAGCTTGGGGCTGGTTTGATGAGCTGTTTAGTCTTCACTGGTGCATGAATATCTAGAAGGCTAGACAAACCAGACATGTACTGTTCATGCAATAAATCTATGTCATCAGATGGTGAGCTAACAAACGGAATAGTCAGGAGGTCACTTCTGAATTTATCAATGTTCAATTTATGGTACTGACGGAAGGTAACAACTTTCTGAATTGGTGTATCCAAAGATGGAAAGTCAACCACACAAGAGATAATTTTGTGATCACTGATGAAGCCTGACCCTTTCACATCAGAAATTGCAGAGAACTCAGATGGAGCCATCAACAAATCTAAGGTGTGACCATGAAGGTGAGTAGGAAAATCAATGTATTGGGACAGACAGCAAGAATCCATGACTGATTTAAATTCAGAGACTGTTGGAGACATAATGTCGACATGAAGATTAAAATCACCACAAATGACAAAGGAGGGGGATAAGGAAGACAAAAAACCCACATATGACAGAAAATCTTCAAAAAATTTTACTACAGATGAGGCAGGGGGCCGGTAAATGACCCCAAGAAACAAGCGACGCCCATCAAGAGTGAGACAGACTGTGTGATTTTCAAAGGAGGAGAACTCAGGGGAATGAATGGTTTTAAAATCAAGAGCAGATTTAATAAAAAAGCCAACACCGCCACCACGTTTGTTTTCTCTATTGGTGTGAACAAGGGAAAAATCTTCAGGCGTTAACTCATTTAAAAATGAGGGTATGTCTAGAGCTTTGATATGGGTCTCGGTGAGACCAAAAACATCAAAATTTCCAGTTTGGATTTCATCACAGAGAATTGGACCTTGGTATGATAAATAAGCAAAGTAAATCCATATTGAAAGAAAAAAATCCAAAAAAAACTGCCATATATATGCAAGGATACCACTGAAAATAAGAATTTCAATTTTAAATTTGTGATTCCTCTGCTATTTTCTGCATAGAAAATAATGCAATAAAAGCTAGTAAATTTCAACGTACACAAAAAGTGGCAACTGTAAATGCTTAGAATGGTAAAATGAGTTGAAGTATGAGAAAATCAACTAGTACTACTAATATGTGGAGATAACTTGTATTTTCATGTAAATGGAAATTTTTTTTAAAAAAATTGTATTTTTTGCACAGAAAGCTAAACAAATGCTAAACTTGAAACAATTCACAAAATTTGGCATTTAAGTGGTGACTTTTAAATTTATAAGTTTTTTTCATAAATGTTTATGGCATATTGGGACTCAAATCCTCATGATATAATGCTTTGTTCCTTCTCTGAACTTTTAACCACTGTGTTTTAGAATTTGTTTGACCTAAGTGGGTACTATTTAGCCTATCAATCTACTGGTACTAATATTAACAATGTTAACTTTTCTTTATCACAGTTACACCGGAACCTACTGCTCAGATAATGTATGTAAACCAAACCCATGTGAATCAGGAAGTGAATGTTCCATTTCATCCATGTGGCCTGGCTTTGAATGTTACAGTATGTATGTTTAAATTGTATTATTACCTAAACTAAATTCAAATCAAAAGACTGTTTTTGTTACCCAATATAAAGTTTTGCAAAAAAGACACTACCTTGGTGGTTGAGTGATCTCTTAAAAAGTCAAAATCAAATTCTTTCTTTGTGGTGGGACCCTACCTTTTAATAGAATTACCATGAGGCAATTATTTATTATAAGACCCAGACTGGTGACCCTTCTATTTTGTTAACTCTCCATTATTGTTTGCATAGAGTTGACACTACATTATTTTCTAGCGGTGAAATGTGGTTTAGTTCATCCTCAGCACAATGCATTCAATATTGAATTGTTTTCGTAACGTTTATATATCAATTAGTTGAGTGGGTACGTTTATACTCTTTTTTTGAATTCTGCATGAAATTCAGAGTGCAAGGAAAATATCCGATGGAAAACATACTGCCCGAAAAGAATGCCTCTTGACAAATAAAAAAGTAATTTAATTTATAAAGCTGAACATTTTGAAGTCTTTGGATTTTCTTTACAATATGATTCTTTACTAACCTCTGCGTATTTAATTACAAGAGCAGCCACCCTTTCAACCATACCCAGGATCAGGGCCCGTATTAACAAAGATGCTTAGAATTTTTCTTAGAATTACACTTAAGTCTAAGAAAAATTCTATGCTAAGAATTTTCTTATTCTTAGAATAAAAACCTATTCACAAAACAATTCTTAGCTAAGAATAATTCTAAGAATAGCGTAAAAGGAAATGTATGCATTTCTTAGAATTTTTCTTAGACTAAGTGTAATTCTAAGAAAAATTCTAAGAATACAGATCTTGGCCTATGTGAACAGAAAACTGGAATTTTTTTAAATAATATGAAGAGGCTGTATTTCGTTACAGTACACACAATTGACAACTAATATGTAACACTCTGTTGTGAATGTCGATTTGCAATCAGTTGCTGCACTATAATCATCAAAACAACTATTTTTCTTAAGTTAAGCATGTTATGTGCCATTCTTAGACTTAAACAAAATTCTTAGAATATTCTAAGAATAAGAGTTTTGTGATTAGCAAATTCTTATTCTTAGAAAAATTCTAAGAATAAAACCCATTCTTAGAAAAATTCTAAGAATAAGTATAATTCTAAGAATAAGAATCTTTGTGAATAGGAAAATTTTTATTCTTAGAATTTTTCTAAGAAAAACGACAATTTTAAGAAAAATTCTAAGAATAAGCATAATTCTAAGAATAAGAATCTTTGTGAATACGGGCCCAGGCCTCAATTAAAGTCATGTGTTTGATGAGTAGTGATCGAAAAAAGAGAGTAGTTTTGGTGGCGTACAGTGAACATTGTTAACATCTATCCCAGAGTACTATATTTAAAGGAATCGTTTTATTGGCTCAGAATGTACATTGTTATTGAGTTATAATCCAAAGTATGCCACCTGAATGATTTTTTTTTTACTAAAGTAAAATGGAAAACAAAACTGCCTTAATGTAGTGTTGAAATGCATAAGTACTGGATTTACATTTGATTTAAAATTTGATTTTTTATTCAAAAGATGGATATTAATTAATTTTAATACATTTTTTATATACTTTTGAAATGATAAGTTTTTGTGGTGCAAATAAATTTTGTTTTAAAAAAAATGTTGTGATTTGTTTACTTATTTGGGTAATAGCGTCGCTTCTTACACTGTATAAGTCATATCACAATGGGCAGTTTTTCACAATGTCTGCTACATTTCCACTGGACAGGACTCCATTTCATGCAATTCAGAAACTTTGGTCATGTATTTATTTATTTATTTGGGGTTTTACGTCACTTTCAACACTATACAGGTCATATCAAGACAGGTATTTGGAAGGGCAGAGGAAACCAGTACATACAGTTGGTCAAGGTTCTGTACTGTAAACAGCTGACATTCCTTAAGCATCTACCAACTTTTCCCACATGGGGTCTGGGGTTTTAACCGCTGATCTCAGAGGTGGGAGGCGAGTGTGTTACCACTGCACCACAATGGCCCCTTTTAAATGTTGTAAATTTATTTGTAAGAAGCCTTTCTGGAATGCAAAATATGGGGTATGCATTCTGTGTATGACGCTTTTTTTTCAGGAGACAATCTTCCCAGGTGGCATTTTTCTTGATTTACAATTTAGAGACAACGAATGACAAAAAAATGCAAATCTTAACAAACCTGAAAACTTCAGCACCAAAAAAAAAATGAAGAAACTAATTTAACAGTTTATAGTACTGATCACTTGCTGTGTTAAAATAAGCACAAGTCAGTATTATAATAACATGGAAAACTCACAACAAATTATCCACAGAATAAACATTGTCATATGAACAATCTAAACTTTTATGGAAAGTGCTTTTTGTAATTCACAGGTCACTATTTTATCCATTATAACTATCCAGGGTTAAAGTTTTTATGGTTCAGACTATAATCACAATTTACAAGCTCTATCCAAAATTAAATTTATTTTCCCAAAAAGGAAATCTGTAAAAGACATGGTCATACAATATTGATTGTGTATTGAAACTAAAAAGACCACAGAAGTAATTTAGTGAAACCAAATATGGTATTCACACCAAAGCAAACTTTGCAAAGATTGCATAGGTGGACCATTTAGTAAAAGGTGTCAAATTATTCAATTAATTAAGTGGTTTCAGTTCAAGGGGTTTTATTATTATATATCCTATACCTGTCTTAACCAGTTGATGTGCTGATAATAATATTTACATATATGTCAGTTGATCATAAAATAATGGTTAGATATGTTTTTTTGTCATACTTTTAATAAATCATAACATTTCATATTCAATGTGTATAAACTTCTAACAGCTAATATATCTTCACTGTTTTTGACAATTCGTGGTCAAGAACTTAGTGAGTTAAAGATTTCTGTCATTTCAGGTGATACCACGGACTCTGGCTCTATAAGAAACATCTCAAATGTTGGCCACTTGATGATTACATCACTGGTGACCTTTCTGTCTGTGTAAGTACCATAAAATACAAAGCCAAATACAAACAGTAAATGTTCATTGTTAACAGTATCTACCATTTCCCTCCATGTTACAGTTTGGCATGTTTTCCTGTTATAATTCTTCTTTTGATGCATGTGGGTGATTCTTTTCCATCTCTGTTGACAAGTCAAGTAATGGAATTATGAAGGTTCACCCATTGCCATGGTAATACCGTTGATAGGTCGTGGAAGTCTTTCATAGATAATTGTGTATGATATATTCAATATTATTTCAAGATAATTCATAAAATTGGTTGTTTATATATAGAAAATAATATATAAACATTGCTATAAAGTTAATGAGTGGTATTTAAATTTTGTATGTATATATTTTTTATATATGGCCTGAGAAAGACCAAGATATATAATATAGTATTGTATTTTTATACTCAGCATAATACTCAGCATCTTCTTTTAGTACAGGGCTCAAACAATATTTGAGCCAATCAAACTGCAGAACAAGAACAGCTTAAGCCTTCTAGTGACTGACATTCCCCTAACTGCATTCCCAATGTTCCTGAGGTTCTTTAGCCTGCCACTGGGGCTAGGCCCCAATGACAGAGGACTACCATTTTGAGCAGTCATCCGAGTCACTATGTATCCTCCCATGCCTGGCCCTGAACTTATAGTGCTCACAAAATTAATTTTATTGCAACTACAAAACCGTAGAAATGCTGATTATTTTGTCTAACAGCACATTCACATTGCACTAAAACTGTTGGTGACATCCCAATCTGTCTGTCTGTTCCCTAAAGGGTTTCAAAGGTCCTGTTTTTGTTTCGGGCTGATCCAATCTGGAGTCGTATTCAAGAAACAATACTTATATTATTCCTAACTTAGAGTTTCAGTATGACTTAGATTTGAAGTAACAAATTATGAAACTGTATTCACAAACATTCCTAACTCTTGTCTGGTGAAAACCTATCCCAAGACAAAACTTAAGTGAAAAACCTTCCCTTACTTAGATGTAAGGTCACCTTATCTAAGTATTGTTTGTGGATAAAACCCGTGATACGATAAGCTGATGAACCCTCTTTAAACTAAAAAGACCACTTGCTAAAGAAAGAAGCAATTATATTCTGGGAAAGATCTGGATCACATTCCCGAATTTTAAGAATCCCCCAGTGGAGGTTTACAATCTACAAGTGATCTTTAGATTTTCTACATTTTTACTTACAGACTCACCTGTGGAATATGAAAACAGCAAGAAGAACGAAGGTTTTAAATTACTGAAGCATTTCTGGAAGTACTGTCAACAATTGTATCTATAGAAAAAAGGGGAAAGTTTATTAAAATACAACAATTTGATCTTCAGATACAGTAAAATCTGTGTTAGGTTTAAGTGGAACATACTAATACGATTATTTGTAACAGCAAAACTTCCTGAATGATGTATACAAAAATATCACCGATGAATATAACACTATTATATGACTGTGTAGTATGAATATTACATTGTTATTCTTCATGAGTGATGTAATTTTAATATATGTCTCACGAAGGATGTTTTGCTTTTATTATCCATCATTTTCTATGAAGAATAATTAAAGAAGTCAATTTGCTGCATATAATTTAATGCAATAAACCTAGCAGAAGCTGTGTAGAATTTTCTAAAAAACATAATTGTAGGTAACATGTCTTCTGAAATATTAAAGAAAAATCATTACTCGTTGATGAAATTTGTAACTCTATTTATCCACAATAAGTGGCGCCGGGGTAGACAAACAATAATACAACCTAGAATGTATGCCCCCCCCCCCCCCCCCCCGTTTGAGTCATGAGCGGCTCATAGGTGATTATGACTCTGTTGTCAAATGTAAAAGGAGCGTCTTCACCTAAAGCAACAGAACCTAGAGTATTATTATTATTAGTAGTAGTAGTACTTTTATTATTATTTTTGGACTGCAATTGAGTAAATCAGTATTTATATTGGAAATAACTGTATGTATTTCAGAGCAAAATAGTATTTAACCCTGCAGAAAAATTAATTTACAACTAATCTATTCATAAAGGAGAAAACAAGATGGCTGTCACCAGATGCCGTATTCAACAACAATACTTAGATCATTTCTTAGATTTCAAGTATTTCTTACATTCCAAGTAAGAAATGATGAAACTAAACATTCCTAACTTTTGTTTCGTGAACACAAAGTGCAGGAAAAACTTAAGTGAAAAACCATCCCTTACGTAGATCTAAGGTCACCTTATCTAAGAATTGTCGTAGAATACGACTCCAGGGATAAACTGATTAACTAACTTATAACCTGTAAGTTCAGTAGATACATGACCAAAGGGGCCCCATGTAGTTTAAACTTTTGAAATCTTCTGTGCCACAAAAGCCTAAACATGGCCTGAGTCATGCCTATGGTGTTTCCTGATCCTGTATGTGACATTCAGACATCGACATCTTCGGTTCTATTAGACTGTGTCAGAATTAATCTTCCTGAAAACATTGAGCCAGGTAATTATGCCTTCAGACAAGATTATTCAAGATTATTCTAGGCTATCCTATATTGTACTTTATAGCACTTTAATCTCGGAAGTCAAGCAGACTGGAAGGTGCAACAATTTATCGGCAGTATTGCAAAATTCATCAATCCATGGACATAACAATGGTTACCACAGAGACACTGGCTGAATCAAAAACTATGGTGGAAAGGCCTTGGAAGACAAATATGATTCGATTTTTTTCCCTGAGGGAGGTGACAGAGGAAGCAGAACAAATATCATTAGGTAATTCACTCCAGATTCTATGAGCATCAAAAGCAAAACTATGGCCAAATTGCTTCTTATATTTGTGCAACTGTGGACTAAACTGAGGAACCTTCTGGAACTTTCTGTCTGGTCTTGTGTAATATTTGCTGTTGTAGGGGATCAGAAATGGACTAAAGTAGCTAGGATAACCATTACTCTTCATTTTAGTTCACTGAGTTATCTTCTCTGGTTTCCAAGAATGGTTGGAGGAGTGGCTCAGTACCCTTCAGGAATTGTGTCTGTCAGGAGGTCCTGAAACCAGCATTTTTAGTGGTATGACCAATATTTTTAGTAAAGACAAATCACATGTTTGGTTTTATACTTTCTTCTTTAGACTTTCTTTAGGATCAGTTGTAGTAATACCCCCACTCCCGAGACTGGTTCTTTCAATCAATGGAAATGTGGAACTGAAGGTGTGTGGTCTTTCTTCCAGGGTAGACAGGTCTCCATAGAATAAGAATTCTGGCAAAATATTGATGATTGATGTTATGTTTATATTTTGTTTCTGTACATGTAAATTATATTATTCTTGACTGTACAAATTTTTGTTAAGTTTGATATAGATTAGCTACTGCATTTATGACAAAATAATATTTGGAGTGTACATACATAATTGTTAACTTGTTAAGGTCTGTAAAATGGCTTTTTATGTTAAAATGGTATTGCGAATAAACTTCATTTGATAGTTCATTACAGCTAGCCTTTCTTTACTGGTTTTGCTGTTCAACAAAAGATAAAAAACAATTGAGCCATTTGAACAAAGAGACAATGGACACACATATAAATGGTCGTGAATTTAATACCTCTCACTTGACAACAGTGATGTGAATGGTAAACCAGTATACCACATTTTGTTTCCTTTAGGTAGAAATTTTGAAATTCACAAAGAATATTTAAATACCGGTTATCAGTAATGCTTTAAATTATGGCTCATGTATGCTCGCGGTTAATTTTTACCATATATCAGTGGCAAGCATTTGAAATCCCAGATTTCATCTGCTTTCAATGCCCCTGAGAAACCTGATTTCATTCTCAGAACCGGTCCAACCACCATCTGACGAGTACAGTAAAAAAATATAGTGATAGTCTTTCCTTTAACTGAAAGAGACTCAAAGGTGACTGTTTTTCAACATCCCTGAGGTTCTTTCACCTGATCCTGGGAAGGGGCCCACTCAGAGTGGACGGCCATATTAAGTGATCATTTGAACTACTGCGTGTCTGTGTCTGTAATCAAACCTAAGTTATTCCTCTTTTTTTGTGTGTGGCAATATTTTCTATCAGATCAAATAAAGTAAACTAGAAAGCACTTGTAGAGTGCAAATCTCCACAAAGAGGAGCATTTCGGAAATTTTTGGTATCTAGAATATGATTTGGATCTTTCCCAAAAAGTAATCAATTTTTCGTCTGGAAAAAAAAACCTTCATCACTTTTGGAAGCATGTTAATCAGAAAGCTAAAGCCATTGAAAATACATTGAAAATGAGACCTTTGAAATTTCAGGGTGTTTTTTTGGTATCCAGAATACGATCCAGATATTTCCCCAAAAATTTAATCACCTCTTCGTTTGGCGAGGCCCTACTCACATGTTTCAGAAAGATTCATTCCTTACTTTTGGAGCTATCGCACACACAGACAAATAAACAGACACAACCAAAGACATAGCTGCCTAGCAGAGGTAACCATGTTTTCTGGAGAAGATCTGGATCACAAATCCAGACTTGTTTTTGCAATTTGTGAGCACTACATTTGTGCAAAAGTTTGCGTTATCTCAGGCACCGACTGTTTCTGTATGAAATCAGCACTGGCAACATCACAGAGCTAATTAGCGTAAAGATTACAATGACCTGTTTTTGCATCAGTAATTTTCATTGGCTATAGTTTAGAGTTATTGTTTACTTTCTTTTTTTTTTTGCTAATGAAAGGATTGTGCCAAAGTTTGATGAAACAATACAGTAATTTTTCTCACCAAATAGTACAATCCCATACAGTGCAGACAACTACCAAGACGTGTATGAATCTTTCAAATGGCTCAATAATAAGTGAATTATGAATCCATGTGGTAATCTGGGTGACTATAAAATTTTATGGGATATAAGTTGAGACTAAGATCCACCTTCTGATTTCTTCTTCAAGATCTTACCAGTAGTAGTTGTTTAATTCTGCTAACAAACAGATGAATAAACTGTCATGAATTTAATACCTCCTTAGCGGAGAGGATAAATAAAACAATAATATATGTTTAATAATTCTTGATAAATAAATATCACAGTTATCATCTATAATAAATAAATTACAATACAATTATCTGGTGTAAAAATGTATAATGAAAAAAAAACCCTATAAAAATGAAGTATATACATAAAGTAACCAGAAAGCAACATCTAAAATAAATTACTATAAAGCATTTAGTTGGACTTAGTTGAGTGCATTTTCTGGCTAAATACCAATCATTGCACCTA
Organism: Sabellastarte sp. h YS-2021; assembly: GCA_964017235.1. Classification (NCBI taxonomy): domain Eukaryota; kingdom Metazoa; phylum Annelida; class Polychaeta; order Sabellida; family Sabellidae; genus Sabellastarte; species Sabellastarte sp. h YS-2021. The sequence continues at coordinate 77,860,936 of OZ024934.1, read as the reverse complement.
AATGAGGACATTTGAATTTCTGCTCAAAGAACTAGTTGTTTTATATGTGTACATTATGGTATTCTTCTGAATAGACTGCGACACAGGTAAAGATAATTTAGTCTCAGTAACTGAGCAATATGTACATTAACAGAATACTGTAAATATAATAGATTTAAATCATTACATGATCTTTATATGTATATAAAACACATACAGAACATATTATAAAGTACCAAAAAAACCCCACACATATACAATACCAGCACCATTAAAGCTATAGTCATTTTTAAATAGTCAATATATCCCTGAATAACCCATGTTTTTATGTTATTTTCTAGTACTTTTAGCATATCTTATATGCCACTCTGATGAAAGCTTTATTGAATTTTAAAGCATTTGTGTTTCAAGATTCTCCAGTAAACTGTACTGTCAACAAAAACTTTTAATTAATGAGAAGAATGATCAAAATCAACGAAAATACTAACTTCAGAAAGCCTAAACCAAAAGACCATTTATTAAGAGATATTCAATAATTATAATTCACTCATTTTTGAAACGAATATTACCAGTATTTTTCTACCTTATTAGACAAAACCGTTTAAGTCTCCTTGAAAGGATTTTCTTGCTATAACAAATGTTATCTCATACCTGTTCAGAATATTCTTCTTTTGAGCGAAAAAAATTTAAAGAAGAACTTTGCATATCACAAGTACACTAAAGGTCATTTGTCACTAATGACTAGTTTGTTTTGTATCTGACTGCCTCTGTTTAACCCCTCACATCATACTGTACTTTCCCGATGGTTTTGTTTCTGTTCAATTCTCTCTATCAGTTCGGGACGGTACATGGGATTGTCTTCCAATCTCTCTAGTCTGTCCGCCAAGTGAGACTGCTGGGTGTCGCGTAGGCTTTGCAAGAAATCATCGTAGAGTCCTTTCGTTCCTCTCAGTATGTACTGGGATATGATAAAGTCATTCTTCTCCTGAGTTGACATTTTACTGATCTTGTCTTTGGTATCTACATCAAAGTGGAGTCTGGCAAACAGCTTGGTGATGATACGGTCCGGCTTCATCATGGATTGGAGGATGCTGTAGTTCCTCTGGACTTGTGTACGCTGGACCTTGTTCAGAGGAGAACCTAAAATATATATATAAAACTGATACATAACTTATTGTTTCACTTGCAATTTTGTATTGCTTTGTTATATTACATATAAAAAAGTTGGACATTTTAATACGTTGCTATCTCAATAGTTAAAATGTGAATAACTACCTTTGTCTTAAGATTATATTGAAATGTTCTACAATTAAGTATTTGCTGCTTTGGAAGGTAGTCAAAAATAGGCTTATTGTTTCATTCAATGCTATAATTTAGCTTATAGATTTATCAGACTTCAGAGATTGTACAGGCCCTTTGCTTGTACGATATTATCAGTGTTTATGTCTTTAAAGTATCAAGAACCAACAATTAACATTTAAAGTGTACAATTAATCAGTTTAAAGTGTACACAAAAAGTAAATACTTCACAAAATTCACTGAAAAATCTCTTTCTCAAGAGATGTGAAACATCAAAAAAAATGTTATTAGGTCGTTATGTACCAGTAATTTTGTAGCACAGTTTGTTGAAAATACTTGGTTTAAAAAGTTCAATTGGGTTATAATTTTGAAGATCAAACTTCTATTTGTGTGATTTTAATCATGGTAACTTATAAGCCCACCAGAGGGCCTCGTAACTTACGGTTCAGTCTTATTGTTTCATGTATGACATGTTATTGTTGCATGTCACTGTAATAAATGAACTATAAATAAAAAAATTCTAATAAATAAAAAGAAAACAAATCACACATCTTTATCATTTGATACCTTGTGGCAGTAATGGGTACACTGGGAAATATATAGAATTACCTGTATAATGTGTATATATGTTGTAGTGATTGCATTTGCCTAAAACACCATATTTCATTAACTACCTGGAGTTTGAGGTTCCTCTTCAATAGATTCTGGAAAGTGTGTTCTCACTGGTGAAAATGACTGCCTCTTATTGTTGCTGTTTGCCACTGGGATACATCCTGTGTCCCCGCCATGATATGTATTCCGAAACCCTTGTTCGGGCACGTGTGGCAGCCGGCTGTAGGTTGAATTCAGGGATGTTATGGATGAGTCTAATAACCTCTGGTTTACTGCAAAACCACTGTCCATTTTCCCACCATCTGTGTGCAAAGATATAAGATCTCCAGTTGTTCCAAAGTTGTGTGCAATGTGTAACCCATCGGTAGAGCAAAAACCGGAGGAGTGCCTGTGCCTTTGATCTAGTAAAGACTGGATACTTCTGTTCCTTATAAAGGCCTCTGTTTTTCTTTCCAGTTCTTCTAACCTATATGGCAGATGCCTTAGTTGTTCCTCACGTCTTGATTCTTCATCATACACTTCAAAGAGGGACACAATCTGATCGCAGTCATTCTCTATTGCAATGTCTTTGGCAGTTTTACCTGTGTTGTCTTGGACGGTAGGTTTTGTATATGCCATCAACCTCTTGGCAGCACCGTAATTGTTACTGATACAGGCCTTGTGAAAAGGAGTTTGGCCTCCCACTTTGTCCTTGGCATTGGGTCTGGCTCCCATGTCTAGCAGGTGCTCTGTGACTTCTGGGTGGGTGTTGTTATAACAGCAGGAGAAATGGAGCGGGGTGTAACCGGATTCGGTCTTGTTTTCCAAGGTGGCTCCGTTCCGGAACATCAGTTTGACTACATCAAGCGATCCTATAGCACAAGCAACGTGCACTGGATAGATTTCTTCCCTTCCATGATCCGGCCATATCAAAGGGACTGCCATCTTGATTTTGCCCCTCAGAAGTCTTCGAATTTCTTGCATGTTGCCGTCACGTATTGCTTCTATAAACATGTTAGCGTATTTCTGGACTCTGTTGGCCCCAGTGCCAGTTAGTCTCCGGTACAACTTTGTTGCCATACCCGAAAATATAGAAGCTGTAACACTTTTGTTTTATTATGTGTATATTTTAGTTTCCTTCCCAACAAGTTTTCAAAACAGACTGTTTAACAGAAGTCTTTCTTTCCTCCAGAGTCAACTTAAAATACTTTTCTGTAAATATATGTATATCTTGTATATTTCAGTCAAAGTTGTAGAACAATTAGTCTACACTACCACTTATAAAAGTCTAATAATGTGACTATAAGAAACACTATTTGTATACATTCACTTCTTCACAGTATCACTTTTCAAATTTAATTGAGAGACAGTGTGTGTCATGTATATATAAACACTACACTAGTATTGATTTTGTAAGGTTGATATTAAGTACATGATGACGACAGATAAGTCAATACAGAGGCTTTTCATAGAACACATGAGTCACATAAACATTCACTTGGTGGGGAGGGGGGGGGGGGTCCTCCTTTTGTTGTGAACTTGTGCTTACTTCACATTTTTTGCTATTTCTGTCCACCTGGGGAAACCCGGATGTCATTAGTGTTGTGGTTGTTACAAACACTCTACATTATCCCTCGTTATACGTGATCTTTTTGGCTGATTTATACCATTTAGGATTTAACATAATGTCATTTGAATGCTCTATGAAGAGAAAAAAAAATCATCTTTGAAATGTAATCAGTATTTTCTATGTAAAAATTTTAACACGTACGTAACTTTTAATAACTCAACTATGAAAAACTTGTAGAGGAAATTTGAATGTTATATACGTACATGGGCAGAAATTGATTACATCATATTTCAAATTGGATATAGGTGTTTATAAATATATCACCTACATACATCTATATTGGTGTCCAAAATTATTGTAGTTTAGAGAAAAAGTACAAATTTGCACAGCAGCTTTCAAGAAAGTATAAATGTAAAAACTTTCAAAATCATGTATTAAATGTTTCGAAATCAATCTTCATTTCTGACAGACGAAATAAATATATTGCCTGAATCCTCATGTGATCATTTTACAATTTCCAAATGGGTATTCATAAGGTTAATGATGTATTAACATAGGGCATAAAATCAGTGTCATTTTGTTTTCTCAAAATCAGTGTAATTTTGTCGTGCATGAAAGCTTTGCCTCATATTTACTTTACTCACAGATTGAATATATCTAGCTGTTAAGATACGCCTCCATTATCTCATTTGCATAATAATAAATTTTACCTACACATACTGGTACTGTTATCTCACACTCACATAAAATATGGAGGGTTAAAATAAGAAGTTTTGTTTCTAGAATAAACTATCTGTGAACTATAACATATGCACGATTTTATGAATCAGTTAAAAACAAGAGACACATTCTTTGTATTATTTTTACAACTTTTGTGCATTGTACATTTGTATTTTTTTTGGTCTCAGATTTTAAATCGTAGGATGATATACACTTATATACTTGTCAGTATTTCCCCAAATGTACGAGGAAGTTAAATAGACAAAACACTTGATCATATTCACTTCCTATTTTAAAGTAAAACAAATTTTGACCTGAGGCATAAAATTCTGGTTTACACCCATAAAGAGACACTATCGAGTTATAATTTGTGTATGAACGAGTATTACTGCCAAGTTAAAACCATTTGTTACGTCCGCCAAGGAGGTATTATTTCCATGACTGTTTGTCTGGCTGTCAGTTTGTTTCTGAGCAGGATTACTCAGATACTACTAGTTGGATCTTTCTGAAAAAAAATCAGAAGATCGGTCTTGGTCCAGCTTAGATTCCGTTAAATTTTGAGAGTGATCTGTATCACCGTCTGGATACTACAAAAATGATCATCAAGATCATCCCCATTCTCCCATGCCTTGCTGAGGATATGCGTCCTAGAAGTGTTATTATTTTTACTATTGTTAATTGTGAAAATCCATTTATCGATTGTACAATAAGTCAACGCTTTACCTTCACAATTTAACAGTATAGCTAATTTACTGACTTCATAACTTTAAAAAAAAAGTTTCTTATAACAATTAATGAAATTTGACATCAGTGCCTCTTGTGACCTTTCTTGTCCTTGTATCTTATGTTTAACTGGAAAGCACTTTTAGAATGCAGAACTCCAACGGGGCCTGCACATTTCCGAGAATTTTGGAATTTTTTTGTTTCAAGAATATGATCTCCCCCCCCCCAACAACAACAAAAAAGAATACTTCTTCCTTTGGTCAGGTCCTACCTTCATAAAAAAAATTCAGAAAGACCTGTTCCTTTTATTTTTGGAGTTATTGTGAACAAAGATACATATAAACATCAGGACAAACAAACAGACAAACACACCCCAAAACAAAACCTGTATGGCCTAGTGAACAACAACAAAACAGTGTTGGAATTATTTTAATTATGCAAGGTTTATATCCAATACTAAAATCATTTACTCAGGATCACTTGAAATTAATTAAAAGTTTAAGGCCACCTTAATTTGATTTACTTGTGGCTTTTAGGTGAAGTTCTAAATCCCATTTGAGTTAAGTCTGCGATAACTAAATCCTGGTGTAACATTTTTCTCAACACACATCTAAAGTTAAGGTAACCTTAATTTAAAAAAAAACAGCATATTGTTATGGTAAATGTGTTTTGACATGTTGAATGTGTAAACAAATGACTATTTGCTATGTCCGATTATAATTTATTTCTAAAAATACTTCTAGGTTTTGGTGATGAAGATATATTGCATTGTTTAAAGCAACATTGTCCTCGGTTATTTAGTAGATAACTTAAGTCACATGCTCAACCGATTTTTTTTTAAATTTTCACAAATTGTCTTTTTTTTGCTATGAAAAGCGGTCTCAACAGCTTTTCACAACAAAGCATGTAAATCATTTCCAAGATCTTGGAAATGACAATATTTGACAGAAAAATAAAGACGTTAAATAAAGCGTGAAGAATTTGTTATAAACATGTACATTTTACAACCTATTTACACATTCAGAAGTTGCACTGTTTAATGCGGGTTCAAAAAGCTTAAATCATTTCCCAGAAGTTATGAGGATCTCTCAATGAAATAATAACCACAGGTTTCACTATTCAATAAACCCCCTTTCCTATTTCCTGAACCGGACCCAAATGTGACATGATTCTATTACACCATATTGGGAAATGTTTATTATAAGGGCATAAAAGACACATGTAGAATGTGTACACTTGATATTGCGTCTAATAACTTGCGGTCTCTTGATTTACTGATTGTAATGAACATAATTTTAAATAAATCAATGCTATACTTATTTGATAGAACAGAAATTTAAAAAGAAGGCAATATAAACAATAAGGGTACTCCGAGAGTGCATACCTCCGCCCATGCCCAACACCTTAAATACCTGGACCTCCAATGGTGAGCCAGATCATAACCACCATTTAATAATCTCTTCTTTGTGCCATTGTCAATCTTTTTTCTCAAAATTTCATCAGAATCATTCTATAGCCTTTCAAGTTATTTTGTAAACAAACACATGAAGCTGATTACATATAAGTCCTTGTTGGAGCATAAGAGGTCCTCAGTGGCCTAGTGGTTAGCACGTTTGGGATGTAATCATAGACTGTCACCTCAGTGGGTTCGAGTCCCAAAAGTGGCAATGCTGAGGACCTGTCCCAATATGACCTTGACTGTTTAACGGGACATAAAAGCCCAACTTAGGTCGTTTGTTGGAGGATAAAGATAGGATGTAAAAGTTGGGGTTTTAGCTTCAACAAGCAGGGTTATATTAGAACAAGACCACAGCTGTCCCACTTGTAGGAGTGTTGAACCCGAAACCCTGGTGACAATCTGTGATTAGATGGCACACTTAAGAACCACTAATACCACTTTGGACCTTGTTAAAAACACAGGCTTTCTATAACCCAAAAGGTCGTCCTATTTGATACGACAGACAGGCAGACAAACAGATGACACTGGGGTCAGGGGAACAACTCGTCATTAGTGGAACTGGTTTATCAACCTTAAACTGTTGTTGAGGGAAATCGGTGGTCCTCACTGGCCCAGTAGGTAGCAGGTGTGAGATCCATTCACAGTCTGTAACCTCTGTGTGGGTTCGAATCCCTCAAGTGGCAATTCTGTGGCCCTGTCCCAATAAGACCCTGTCTGTTGGACGTAAAAAAGACAAATCTGACTTTGTTAAAGGATATGAAATAAAAGCATACTAAACATGTCTTACAGTTTATGCCCTTGCTAACCTTGTTAGCACAGGTAGGATTTTCTAGTACCAGGAAATGGTTGGTAAAGGCTGTTTGGCAATTATTTTCTGCCCTTTGTGTATTTATGTGAGTTACACTCAACTTACACTGTTTAACTTCTTGTTAATTAACAAAAAACAGCTGGCAATTTATCAAAAGAAAGCATTTCTCTGTGATGAACAGTGACCAATATCAAACATTGTGAATAATTATGTGTCCTGATCAAAACAACGTCCTTTGATAGATAGTTGTGACTCAAACAAAATAGATATTTATCTCTGATAAAAGGAAGATATTTTGTGAAAATATTTTTCTTTCATAAAAAATTACCCGAGTGATAGAAAGATAAAAAGACATCTGTAGGATGGGGATGATATCTTCTTTTGCCCTTTTCAAGTAATGCAATTTAAGAATACACTTCACGAGGGTTAAATTTAATCTATTGGCCACAATTTTATTTTGCATAATAAATAAAATGCATATTTACCATTGTACAAAGATCCAAAGTTGGGGTCTTACACCCCCATTCAACAACAAGGGTCATAATGGGACAGACAGGTCATTTCACGATGGGTAGTTTTGTAGGCAGAGGAAACCAGTGCATACAGTTGGTCAAGGTTCTGTATTATAAACTGCCGGGGTTTGAACCACCGACCTCAGTGGTGGACGTGTGTTACCATTGCACCACCGTGGCCCCCTTTAGTGGTTACAAAGTGTTAGAAATAGCTTTATGTTACTTTCAATGCATTGTATAAGACATAGGTTGATGAATTTGAAGAAAGTTTCTGACAGAAACCACCAGGTGCAGATTTATATAAACAACTTCCAACTTTAACATGAATTTCAGTGTGCGACACACCATGGTGATGCAGTGGGTACACACCCGCGTGGCATGCTGAAGGCCCTGGTTCAGTCCTGGGTCACAGTTGATACAGTGAAGCTTTGATGATTACTTAAAATCATGGTTAAAATTTACCATGTCCTATACCCAGTGGAAGGTTAAAGAACTTTAAGCCTCTCTCTCTCTCAGGTATGATTGTCCCAGTATGACCCTAAGTGGTTGATATGGACATTCAGTACCTAAAATTAAACTAAACTCACCACCTGCGAAATCAGTGAGTCTTACCCACTACCCCACTGAGTCTACTACTTCTATACACAGCAACTTTTGGGTAGGTAATACCTAGGTTCCCACACTTCTGCACTGGGTTCATAAGTTAAAACCAATTGGATTCTTGTCAGTTTGCTTCTTGTCTTGGCGGGGCATATTTGGCACAATTCGGGGGGGTGGGGGTGGGGGGGTGGGGGGTGGGTGTGCATTTGAATAGTACAAATCCAGGGCTATATGGTGCATTAAACTCCACTTGCTTCAGGGATCAAGGCTAGTGAGCGATATGGATATATTAAAGAGCTGGTGCTCCAACGTGTGCAACCAAGGTACAAGGTCTCTGTTTGGAGCCATAAGGTCAAGGGCATTAAATGGAAATCAAGTACATGTAGATATGATGGTAAGGAAATGTGCGACCTAACCATCAGTTAATCCATATAGCTTTGACTGGTATGGTCTGTACTTCTTTGACCCTTGTTGCTATGTTTTGACATAACATATGTGATACACATTTCAATTATCTGAAAAAAGGGCTCACAGGACTAGTTTACAATATGACCATGTGACTATTGTCTGTGTATTGTGTAGACAGGCTGAACTTTGTATAACAAAGTCAAAAACTGATTTGTTCAGTTTAATTATTTATCTATTTACATTTTAATACAGTTCTTGATCCTAATTTGCATACACCATGTAATCAACGTGAAGTTGGATGTTTGGTTGTAGATAAAATTGGTAATTTATTGAGGAATTTTATTGACTGATGTGGGTAATTGATAAAATTGAATAATGTATTGGTTGTGTTACACCAATTTGAAATTTAAATTCGATTTGACACCAGGTGGAACACATCCTATTACGTCATGGAATGATGTAGATATTTTTTTGCTTAGTAGAAAGAAGAAATAGTGTCAAATTGTGTATCATCTACATGGGTCAACATATCCACTGCAAACCATCGAGCTTGAATGAACAACTGACAGTTTTCTCACTTCAAGCCAGAGCTCAGATTAGAACCAGCAACCTCAGATGTACAATGTAATATTGAAAGAACGAGACTTGTACAAAACAAGGCATGCTCTTAGTACCCTAGCGGATGCCTAAGATTCAAAAGTAAATCTGAACATGCTATTAAAACTCCAATTGTGACATCAGAAGTAAAAAGTACCAAAAATATATAAGAATATGCTTTGTTGAAACTCCAACTTCGTGACTTCAAAAGTTGAAAAATATGTATAAACTCCAACTGTGATGTCAAAGGTCAAAAGGTCAAAGCTGGGGTTTCAGGTACCTTTCAATGGCGGAAGGAATATCAAAAGATAGTTCCTCGGTAAAGTAACTCTAGAGGAAGAAGTTTTAGTCCCAAAACATGGAGAGCTAACTGACATCCATGTCAATAATGGGATTACATCACGACAAACCTATTAATGCATCCTGCATGTTGTTGTGATCACTAATAGAACCTCCCCCCCCCCCCACCACGGTGGAGATATATTTAGACCAGTCGAAATAACTCCAGGGTATCATCTTACATCCATAGTATTACTCATAATAAGACCAAGAATGACATATCATCTGGCATATTAAGCTTTTTGGGCCAAACATCTTTCATGCCGGAAATATTTGTGGTGTGGGAGTTGGCTAAGGATATATCACCGTACCAAGATATCACCACCAAGAAGGTTGGAGAGGTTTTAATTCATTAGGTTAATTAGTATCCTTATCAAATAATTATAGGCTATGTGACGTCTGTCATCTTATCACTGACAAGTTAGGACAGTATGTAATTTAATTATATGCAAAGTGTCATGTAATACTTCAGCAAGACAGAATGAGAAAAATTAAATACATGTATTGATCACTATTGATCTGTTGACAACAAATTGAACAGGCTAAAGTGACGTGACTTATGAAAGTATCTTATTCGTCAGAACTGTTTACTGCTGTTATCTAAAAATAGACCTTAGTACTTACATTTGTAGGACACTCGAATACACATTGAGCACACTTGTAAATTGTTGTGGTTTTCCTTTTATATTCATTAGTAACATATTGAAATATGTTCAAAGGTGTGATCATTCTCCCGAGGTCTTGCAGTTCAGTCACAATAAGAGAACATTCATTGCATGTAAAATGATTCCATTGTCCATATTCCTCTGCAGTAAATACCTAACAATGATATCATGCTAGGGGTCCATGTTGGAGCAGTAACACACTCGTCTCCCACCTCTGAGATCCAAGTTTGAATCCCGGCCTGACCTCATGCGGGCAAGCTGGTAGTGACTTGCCCTTGATCGGCAGATTACATTACAGGACCTTCACCAACTGTATGTACTGATCTAATCTGCCCCGCAAACTACCCTTTGTCACTCACTACACCACTGAGCCTAGAACATCCATTACAGTTACTATGTTCATATATCAGGACATGCCCATAGTACATTCCTACTGTTCCCATGAGCTGGGTTTGAACCAGTGTCTTTGTGCTGGCACTCCCTTTTGGTGAATATTTAAGGGCTTCCAAGTGTCTTTGTGCTGGCACTCCCTTTTGGTGAATATTTAAGGGCTTCCAAGTGTCTTTGTGCTGGCACTCCCTTTTGATGGATATTTAAAGGCTTCCATGTGTCTTTGTGCTGGCGCTCCCTTTTGGTGGATATTTAAAGGCTTCCATGTGTCTGTGTGCTGGCACTCCCTTTTGGTGGATACTTAAAAGCTTCCATGTGTCTTTGTACTGGCGCCCCCTTTTGGTGGATATTTAAGGGCTTCCAAGTGTTTTTGTGCTGGTGCTCCCTTTTGGTGGATATTTAAAGGCTTCCAAGTGCCTTTGTGCTGGCACTCCCTTTTGGTGGATATTTAAAGGCTTCCATGTGTCTGTGTGCTGGTGCTTCCTTTTGGTGGATATTTAAAGGCTTCCAAGTGTCTTTGTGCTGGCACTCCCTTTTGGTGGATATTTAAAGGCTTCCAAATGTATTTGTGCTGGCGCACCCTTTTGATGGATATTTAAAGGCTTCCAAGTGTCTTTGTTCTGGCGCTTCCTTTCGGTGGATCTTTAAAGGCTTCCGAGTGTCTTATTTACTCCATGATTTCTAATGGGAAGCAACAAAAAATAAACATTCATTGCTTACACTGTGGTCTAGTGAGTAACACACTCATCTAGGACCACAGAGTAGGTGGGTTCAAACCCAGGTACAATAAGATACACAGTGGCTCGGATGTCCACTTAAAATGTCGGTCCTCTGTCATGGGGTCCTATCCCCAGTGGCAGGCAAAAGAACCTCAAGGATGTTGATAAATGGTCACCCTTGAGCCTCTGTCTTTCCATTAGGGGAATGTTAGTCACTAGAGAGCTTAGCCTGTACTTGTGCAGTTGGATGGGTCAACTAGTCCTATACTAAAATGAGGTATTGCACTGAGTATATAAACATGCAATACAATAGAATATTCTGGAAGGAAGTTTTATTTCAAATATTCTAAAGGCTTTAAATGGCATGGTTTCAGAAATGCGCCTCTTGTATTCTGTCGATTCAAACAGATGGAGTTCTGGGGAGCTGTAGGGGCTTATGGGCTCATCATTAACACATCGCAAAACAGATGGCTGTCAGCAGATGAGCCTGTTTCCTCTGAAGCAATTTGAATCGGACAAGTTTCCAGAAAACACAGTCCCCTGTGTGTTATATAAATTAAATTTAGTCCAATGGTCTGGCATTTGTGCTACTTGACCTATTCACATCAGACGTCTGACAAATCTTGGATAGACATCTGATTAAATTCTTTTAAAAGGAAGCATAGCTTGTACAAGACAAAACTATTTCATTAGCCTACATCCAACATTCAAAGCAATCATTTCTGCATAATTTGTAGTTTAGGTTGTATGTACATGCTAAACATTGGGAATGTAATACATATTGTTCGATAATTCGCAATGTTGATCAATAATTACAACCTTAAAGAAAGCATGGCCTAACGAACAAGCATCAACAGCTGCTATCATGTTTTTTTTTTAAATTATGACTCCATTAACTGCTAGGACCGATGATGGCCACTTATTGAAGATTGCAGGTTTCCAGGACAGTGCATTGTAGAATTAATAAATTTCAAAGTTAGTTTTACGTCACCTCTTATCAGCTATAGTGTTATATAGCGGCTGCCTATCAGTGTTTCCTGCATTGCAATGTCTAACAAATTGATCATTGTGTCAAAACTGATGAAAAACAGACCACAAAGCTACCCCCTTCCTCTTCCTTGATGAGTCGGTGGGCATGATGCTCTCACACTCGACCCACACCTTTGGTACCATGGGCTTGAACCCCAATCATGGCACCACATAGTTGGGAAGTTGCTTATTGATATGTGGTGGTTGACATTGCAGACTGATGACTGATAATTTTGTTACAATTTCCTTTATATTCACACTTTTGCATTCTAACCTTTCGAAAACAGTATGTTAAAACTGGTATTTAACATGAACACATCAAAATTCTCCTATTTGTTAAGAGACGTTGAAATCAAATAAAACTCAAAGCAATCATTGTTACTCCGTACAATTGCTGTTTATGATTGATGGACTTACAAAACAGTACACTAATATGAAGTATATTGTGTAATATTTGGTGGGTGGTAATTGGAGAATGATGAATAATGAATGAAGTATTGATAAATCTCTAAATTGACATAGACATCCTCTAAGGCACTGATATCCAAGAAGGGCTAGTCAAATTGTCAGGAAAAGTCAAGTCCACTTTCATGTTAGTGTCTCATAGACGAGAAAACTATGGTTGAGGGTAGGTTTATCTGAATAGGCAAGTCTTCAACTACTGTCTGGAAACAGTGACACCGGATCCTGATGATTTAAGGAAGTTTAAGTAAAACGGTAAACCTACACTGCAACTTTTTGACATAAAGTCTGAATCTAGAGAAATTGTACACTTTTATCTCATGCTTTTTGATGAAAACGGCCATGCTTTGTTTTGGTAAACTTCACTTCCTGCTAGCAGTTGGGGATATGCTAGAATAAAAAGTTTTCAGTATCCCCGTTTCGAACTGTTAGGTGGACTATATCACACCACAGATATATTAACATTCATTATGACCATAGCAAGAATTTTAGACATCCCTATTCCCCATCCTGTTTGTTTAGTCAAACAGCTATTATTTGGCAATAGTTGATCAATTTACTCCTGAACTCACATTTGACGTATTTATTTACTAGTTTTAAAGCCATAAACTGTACTACACTCACATTTTACTTATTTATTTACTAGTTTTAAAGTTTGCACTCTGTGATGACCTCACATTTTACTTATTTATCTACTAGATTAAAAGCTGCATCCCACATCCAAATGTATGGATTTGATTGGGAAGGGGTTTCAGACAGATAGACGGTCAGACAAGTCTTAATATTTATTAACATAGATTTCATAATTCAAATACGAAATGCAATAATTAAATTATACATTACATGGTAAGTAACCATTTCAAACGAGAAAACTGGGCAGATATATAACCAGGCATTTTCACTGCAAGACCAATGAGAATTGCAGACATGAATTTGTGGTATAAGAATAACATTTAGTGAGTATAACCTCGATTCACACAGCTGCGGATAGAAATCTGAATACAAAACGGTAAAAAAAATATTGATCTCGAAATGACTCAAGTTTTATTGACTTAACTGGGAAGCTGCTCAAGCTTTTTGGTTGTAAATGAAATTAGTTTTGATATTCCAACAGAAAATATGCTTCAAGTTTATTTGGTGAAAGTGGAAACTAGCCCAAAAGCTAGAACCAAAAATATTTCCAATGTACTAGAGGTTATAATTATGTAGAATTAGACTTGCTCCAAGTCTTATTCCACCAAATCTGACATACATGGATTCATTTAGAATCCATATCATATAATACCTAAGATAGAATGACATGAGGAAAGTCTAATGTAGAATATACTGTAAGCAAAAAATTAACTGGGTACAGTTAAAGTTTTTAAAATAATGTTCACGTTATTTTAAATATAATTATATCATATTGATGACAAAACAGAAAGGATGTATGCAACCATTAAAAAAACCCATAAACAAATAGCTCCAGGACATTTGTCATTGTTATTTTGGCTCATATTTTAAAATGCCAAACATCGTGTTTACACACACAGCTGATGAAGTTGATCAGGTGTAATGCAATAAAAGTGCCTCGGAAATGAGATCGATAATGTTTCTCATAATGCCCAGGTCAGAGGGCGACGATTTGAGAAACCAAATATTTGCAAATAGAAAATTCTTTGATTTTCTTGTTAACATCTTTGTTATTCCTCTAATAGCCTCTAATCCTCTTCATCATTCTCCCACAAACTTTGACAACAACAGCTGTTTCAAATCATCATGGGTATTCTTCACCTTTGAAGTTTGCCATGACAATTACCAACACTGATTATTTATTTGATATTTAATGCCATGCCTAGTACCTTGGCACTGATTACAATGTGATGGGTATTTAGAAGGGTGGAGGAAACCAGTACAGGGTTCAGTACTGTAAATCGGTGACCAAACAGAAAGAAGCTACCAGCTTTCTCACTCGAGGTTGGGCCAGGATTCAAAGTCCAGTCCCAGAGTTGGGAGGCGAGTGTGTTACTACTGTGCCACTGAGCCCCCCCTTCAACAGTGAGTAACAAAATATTTTGTGTAAGTTCCTTGTATGAGCAGTGTCGTCAACATGTGGTAATTATTTCTTACTTTGATTAAATTATGTGGATTGTCTCCCTGATTATCAACTTGTCTCATCTTCTTAGTTCGTGGTAGAAGACTCGGTATAGTCAAAGGAGTTGAAAGGGGTCCTCAGTGGTTAGCAGGTCTGGCATTTAATTACAAGTTGGCCCCTCTGTGTGGGTTCGACTCCCACAAGTGACAATGCTTACAGTCTGTCCCTATATGAACCTGGCTGTTGAATGAGATATTAAGCCCTAACTTTAACTCAAAACAATTGAAGATTATTCTTGAAATTTGGTGTTTTTAGCACGTGCCCACAGTTTTCACATCTCTCTGGTACAATTGTAGACTTTCCTCAAGTCGTTTTGTCTTAGGTATTATATGAGGACTGTCTGACCTCTCCATTATGTGACCTAGGCTTAACCAACTGACACCAAGAGACAGCACAACATCAGAATAAGATACGTCATTCTTACGTCATTAATCATGTGGTAGAGTTTCCGTGACAAACAAAGAAATTATGGAATGATTTCATCGACAGATGTTCATATCTCATTGTGTTTTTAAGTGCAGAACAAACATATTGATTGATTCAGTTTCACTTGTGTCACAATAATCTGTTACTTTTTAAGTGGCAATAAAGATTACACTTGGGATGTTTCTTATATGAATAACCAATGGTTAAAGGTTATATCTGTTGTATTGAATGTAGATAACTGTTGAATGTATACATTCAACGGGTCAAACCGTTGAATGTATAGATTCAATGGGCAAACTGTTGAATGTATATGTTGTATTGAATGTAGATAACTGTTGAATGTATACATTCAACGGGTCAAACCGTTGAATGTATAGATTCAATGGGCAAACTGTTGAATGTATACATTCAATGGCTCAGCTGTGGAATGTATAGATTCAATGGGTGAAACTGTTGAATGTGTACATTCAATGGCTCAGGGCATGGAATGTGGAAATAATTTATAGTTGATAAGTTGATTGGAAGTATGAAGACTTATGTACACTTTAACATACACTGAGTATTTTCTAAAATCAAATCACTATTTATAGTAGTTGTAGGGATGATCAAAAGAAAAAGTCTTCTATTGAAGTGTTAGCAGGGGCTCAAAGAAGAAGAATCTTGTAGGATTAAAGACTTTATAAACATAAAGAGTTCCCTTTAATCTACACTAGTGGGTAAATTGTTTATCGATATTGCCGATATTTATTGTTTTGGAACTGGACTCCCGATATCGAGATCTAAACATGTATTTCAATATCGCCATTTTAAGTAAAACTGTAAACTTACACTGTTAATACTCGAAGTAAAGCAAAAATCTGAAGACATTGTACACTTTTATCTCACATTTTTGAAGTTTTCAATGCGTTTTTGATGAAAACTGCATTGTTTTGTTTTGATTCATTTCGCTTCCTGTTAGCGGTTCGGGAAACACTAAAATAAAACGTTTTCAGTTTCCCGAATTCGGACTATTTGGTAGACAATATGAACCCCCCGATATCGCCCGATATTGAAATATTTTTACATTCAATATCGATACCCACAAAGCCAAACGATTTACCCCCTAATCTACACACATTAAAACAATTGCTGTGATAATCAAAGCAAAGAACAAAGAGAGACAGTTCAAGCCTGAGTAATCTTTTGATCACTGATTACAGAAAAAGTTGTCACCTGAGTACCTCTTTAATGCTCTCCAAATTTGTGTGTGACTGTTTGCAGTTAATCCATGAAAGAGGATCACAGAGGTGCAATTGCAATTAGTCTTACCACACCAAGAAACACAAGAGCATTGGGGTTCATTGTGATTATATAATTGGAAAATAGATTAATATTTCTTGTTCTTTTTTATCTTTTACAAAATATTTAAACAATAATTAAGTCATGTTTTATAAATATTGAAAAAAATATTTAAGGCTATAATACACTATACTAATAAACTCATAACTACATTTAACTTTTATATTAGTAAAAATGCATCATTAATTCATACAATATAATATTAAATTAAATAGGTTTTATAATAGTATTAACATTGCATCATTAATTTATACAATATAAATATTAAACTAAATAAGTTTTACATAAATATTAAACTGTTTAGGGACTACTTATAAAAATCATAATATTTAAAGAACTTATACACATTCAATGATCATAACTGTTGAATGTACACATTCCACAGCCAAACTGTGGAATGTACACATTCAATGGCTATTTGCTGTTGAATGTGTACATTCAACACCTAGGCCATTGAATGTATACATTCAACACTTGAGCCATTGAATCTATACATTCAACAGTTATCTACATTCAATACAACATATCGACTGAATGAACACTTTTCATAACAGATGCAATTAAGTTTTAGACAGTGGTATAATCTAATCATAACATACTCTTGAGAACATATTTATCAGAAGGATTAGGCGCAGGAGTCAATTCACTTTCACAATGACTTTATTTACTTTTACACTGGGTTAACATTGGTGCAAGTGATACAGACCTCAGCACTGCCATGAACTATCCTGAAGTACAAAATGGATCACGTTCAACCTTCCTGCATCTGGGACTCCTATCCCCACCAGTACCCTCAGCAGTGAGGTTCATAATCACTCTCCAATACTTAGGGAAGACCTTAAGGCCATTCAGGCTGAGAATGTATAAACACTTTAGGAGTGTTCAAAAGTAAAATCTGTATAATTCTACCCCTGTGTCTAGACATTTTTCTAGACTAAACCACTCTAGAGAAATATGAGTTCCCAGTGCTTCACTAGATGGGAAATGATAATAAGCCAAATGACACTGTAG
Organism: Sabellastarte sp. h YS-2021; assembly: GCA_964017235.1. Classification (NCBI taxonomy): domain Eukaryota; kingdom Metazoa; phylum Annelida; class Polychaeta; order Sabellida; family Sabellidae; genus Sabellastarte; species Sabellastarte sp. h YS-2021. The sequence continues at coordinate 77,843,157 of OZ024934.1, read as the reverse complement.
GCCGTAGAGTCAGAGAATTATTTTACATTTGGGCATTCCCCACCCTACACCCTGCAGGCATTGATAAGTTTGTGTGAGCTGTAGTGCACCCCTAACCCAGGTGCCACCTATTCTTATATTTATCAGAATAGTCAGATAAACTGAATAGAACAATTAAACTGTTTTATATGTATAGAAAAATGCTTTAAAGATAAAGTACACAAGCAGTAAAGTTATGGCAAAGTTTAAATTCACTAGAGAGAAAGAAAGAGATAGAATAGGGAGGAAAGTAGCCTTGCTTAAGACTCAAATTTGCATAATATCTTTTCAAACATGCACACAGATATTTGGTATTCATAAAGTACTCAAACATGTTAACAGATAGAACTGCATCAGACAGAGAATGTTTATGGATGGCTATAAAAACCTGTGAAAAATTTTGGCCTCATTTTGAAAAACAAAATGGCCGACATAGTAAATTATTTCAAAATCATTAAGATGCTCTAAAACTTGAAATATTGCAGCTAGGTTCATCAAATTTGCGCTAAAGATATACGAGTCATAGGGTCAGTTGTAGGGATGGCTCCAGTGGAACACCCCCCTTATTCTGTGTTGATAGTGACTCAAAAATAACAAGTTACAACTGATTTACTCAACAGTGAGAACCTCAAAGTAGCTATTACTCGGCTATACAATGAGCTACAGATCTGCAATTTTACTATGTTATAGCTGACACAAAAGTAGCTGAATAGTATATTGAAACAAAATTCTCTAAATGCAATAGTTTTCAAGTTACAGGTCACAATTGTTTATGTTTTTGACTCCCAAGAGCTGATTTTGACTCCTGGGCTCAAAATAGGTATTACTTGCTTGATTTTGACCCCAGGCCTACAAAAAAGATAAGGTGGCCAGACATCATACTCACTAATTCATGCACTAAATATAAAATTAATCTGAAAGAAACTGTGCTGTATAGCTTGAATACAAGCAATAGTCAAAATTTTTGACGTTTTTGACTCCCCAGAGCATAATTTTGAATCCTGGGCTACCAAAAGAGTGGCCAGATCTCTCCCATAGAATGCCACTTACAAAGTTTCAAAGGAATCCCAAAAGAAATGTGGCTTGTAGGTTGAACACAAGAAACCTCTGCGGATGGGGAAATCGTTAATCGTAAGGAGTGTCAAGCGGCGGTGAAGTCTATGATCCTGAGTTATGGGTGTGACCGAGAGGGAAGGAGACTAAGTTGGGAAACTGGAGTTGAACAGACAGGCTATTTCTTATTTGGAAGGAGAAAGAGTGCCAAAGAACTGGGGAATGGTGACTGAAAGAATTGGAAAAGTGTTTGATTGATTTATGAACTCTATGAACAAAAGTGGGGGTATGGAGGAACTTAGGTTTGGGGGTGCTTCACCTTGTATTTCTGGAAGAGGTGTAGGGGTGTATTAATTCTCTTAGGTAAACTGGTTGACCTTGGTTGAGAATTTTGTATGTAATGAGGCCTATTTGAAATTGTACCCTGTGCCTGACTGGGAGCCAATGGAGCTTTTTCAGTTGAGGGGTAATGTGTGACAATTTAGGGGAATGGGTGACAACCCTGCAGTGGAGTTTTGGACCCGCTGCAATCTCCTTAACTCAAAATCAGTGAGTGATACGAACAGAGATTGCAGTAGATCAATCTGCTGCTCACCACAGAAAAGGCTTGTGTTCCCTCAGAATTGGGAGAAGTTGGAGAAAGATCCCTAAAAATGTGAATCACTATTCCGAATGGACCCACATTATCATTGAGGTTGTTTTAATCAGGGGTAGACCCACCTTGTAGGAAAACAAGAATCCAAACCAACCAATAAATTTTGAGTTATGGAAGAGATATTGCCAATACATTCCTGAAAATTTCTCAATGTAGATGCAGACGGGGAGTGTGTGTGTGTGTGTGTGGGGTAATACAAACATAATATTGGGGCAGATGTGAGTTACACTGTCTGTTCAGACCAACAACAATTTCATGTGAGCGGATATGAAACAATTTTGATTATGAAGATTTCTCTGTTCCCACATTATGCATAGGAAGGTGTCATCAAGATATACTACAGAGTGGTAATTTCCTTATTTTATGGTGTGATTTAAGCAGTTTGTTACAATTTTATGCCCAGTTTCAAGAGGGTTAGTATCTGCACGTATCATGTTAACCTTGCCAAAGGCTCGAGTTTCCTTGTGATTAGAGAAAACTTTTAGTTTACATTATATAGTGTCAGACGACATAATGCACTGTTATATGTACTAGGTTTTACATCAGAGATGTCTCTGTCTCAGGAGCTGATATATTCTGACTGCTTTATGAATGTATCAAATATTTCTGTACATGTTTTAAAAAAGATAATGTACAAATTTGAGTCGTATAATATTTAATCGGTTTGGCAAGTGTTTTAAGTATTTGTCTTTAATGTAAAGGAGCATAAAATATATTTCTGACACTCATATGACACACATAGGGAAGTTTAATTTAAAATGCCTAACGTGATACATTGTTAGATAAGCCAATAGCTTAATGATCTAATTTTGCTCATATGACTTTGCTGTTTCATTGTAGGATTACTGCTTGGCGTCAACATGACTCATGATAATTACAAGACATGCATGTACACATGAAATAGATATCAATAAAATGCAGTATGCAAAGGATAGGTACATAAAGCCATTTGTAATGTGTATTTTTATCAGTATTTCTCTCACATGTGGTCATGAGTTGATATAGAACCCACAATCACAAAACAACCCAAAACCAGCATTTTTAGGTCCCCTCGTTTGTTAAATCCTTGAATTGTTGCACTCATTGGTCAAAACTGTACAACCACATATTAAAAATGCTGTTGAGTGTTGGGAACTGCACTTCTTATTTGTAAACTCCTTTGGGAAGAATATATATGAATAAAACAAAATTAAATTTTAATTGCTGTAACTATTGAATCACCCTATACAAAAAGAACTCTGAGGTGCAACAAACCCCCCCCCCCCCCCCCCAAAAAAAAAAAAAAAAAAAAAAAAAGAAAAACTACAAAAAAACAGTCGATGTACAGGTAGGTTTTAAGCGAGTGTGTTACCCACTAGGCCATTTTGCTTAATTAAAGTGGAATTTTTTTCATACCACTTTATTCACTGGGCAAGTTATCAGTATTTCTCTCCTATGTGGTCATGAGTTGATGTGGAACCCACAATCACAAAAAACAACCCTAAAACCAATATTTTTAGGTCCCCTCGTTTATTAAATCACTTAATTGTTGTAATAATTGGTCAAAACTGTACAACCACATATTAAAAATGCTGTTGAGTGTTGGGAACTGCATTTCTTATTTGTAAACTCCTTTGGGAAGAATAAATATGAATAAAACAAAATTAAATTTTAATTGCTGTAACTATTGAATCACCTCTTAAGAAGAAAGATGAGAATTTCTGCATCTCTGTTCACCTGACCATTCTTTTTTTCTTATTTTTAATACAACCAGTTGTGTATTAGGTAATTTCCTGTTGCCCATAATAGGCCTGTTCCACTTTGCTGGAGAGTGCTTCTTATGCCCAGGTCACACACTGGAGATGGTGCTTTGATAATCTTAGCAAATATAAAAGAATACAGGCGATTTTAAGTTCTCACAGGTGGGGAAATGTGATCACATGTTTTTTTTAAAGATTTCAAGACTTTTCCGATGTTCTACGACGTTTTTAGATTGTTCTGAGATTAGTCCTCAACAAAGCACAATTACACTGAGAATACCTTACGATCTGACAATGACAGATTGTCAGCTACAAAACCCTCAACCCTCCATCTGAAGACGCTGTGTTGGATGACACAGGTTCATTACTTTCTTTTGGCAATACCTTGCAACATTTGGCAAGGACTATATAATACATTCTTGCAAATGTTTGTGTCGTGTCCATTTGGGGCTTATGCCAAGTTATGGCTATAGGTAGTACCTTCCCCCATTTCTGGGTCAATGAAATTCCCAAACAAGTCCTGAACAATTAATTTATATGTAGTACTTCTCCCAGTTGTAAATTGATCCATATCAGACAAATTGTTCGTTTGTCTTTGTTTGGCTGTTACTTAACATGAAATATCAGTGAGGAAAATGTGTATTCACCCAGGCACCACTTATTAATATATGTAACGAAACTAATGGTTTTATGACAACTTGGGTTTAGTGACCTCATATAAAGTGACCTCCATATAAATGTAATTTAGTTTCTTTCAATATAAATTCATTTGTTACATTGTTTTTTTTTAAAATAAGTAATATAAAAGTTCTACTTAAAATGATCTCTCCAGCTTGGCGCATGACCAATAAGCAATCAGTTTACAAATACATGTATACATGAGTATAAATACATAATAATAATAATATTTATTTATATTAGCGACCATAATTGGCTGGACATGACGTCATTGTTCAATTTATTTTTGAAGAGTATGTCAAAATATTTTATGATTATTAAACTCTGATGTAACCGATAAAAAAACTTTCCAATTCGTGACATATATTTCCTTATATAATTTATCAATATTTTCTTGTGTTACATTTGATCTCTCTAAATCATTGTAGTTGGAGGCAGTCCATAAGGTCTGTCTTATAAGTGATCTTTTCAGCTGGAACAAATTACACGATTTGTCAGTTTTCTCCCCTTTATTGCATAATCAGTCATTCTTCAATAGTGGGCTTATTTTGCTTAAGAATAATAATAATACAAAATGAGGAATAATGGCAGTAAAACATTCCTAATTAGACATATACAAAGATATATCAATCATGAAGTTGAATGATATAATATTCATTCTACGCACTCATATGACATTGTCATATTCATTTATGCTTTATATTTTTGTCCCTTGCAAGGAGGTTATGTAGCTGCCGGTGTGTATTTGTTTGTTTGTGGCATAAAATTAAATTTTGATGGTAATCCGGAATCACCATCTTGATCCAGGAATTTTTTTAGCAGTATTATGGGTCTTTAATGTACACATGTAAAGTGCAATCATAGATTTTCATTTACGAACAGATAATTAACTTAAGTTCTGCAATAAAATGGTCACGTATATATTTATTTATTTATTTGGGGTTTTACATTGCTTTCAACACTGTACAGGTCATATCACGACGGGTAGTTGGAAGGGCAGAGGAAACCAGTACATAAAGTTCGCTAGGGTTGTGTACTGTAAACTGCCGACCAATGGCAAGCAACTACCAGCTTTCCCACTTAAGGCCATCACGGGGATTGAACCCCGGCCTCAGAGGTGGGAGGCGAGAGTGTTACCACTCTGCCACTGTGGCCCCTTGGCGACGTATATAGAGAGTTGCCATAAAACCGAAAATGTTAACCATGCAAGGAGTTGTTAAAACAGTTTTTATTTATTTTGGTTTAACGTGGCCTTCAACAGATTGAAAAGGTTGTATCACGGCGGGTAGTTTTGAGGACAGAGGAAACTATTGGCTTGGGGTCACCGTAGCAGTTCAGTCTGGACAATGGGACTCCCGCTATAGTTAAAAGTAGTTAGGTTGTTTTAGTTTTTTATATTTTAACAGAAAGTAATTTTATTCCTTGCATGTGAATCAGTTGATGGGGACACCCCCCTGTACTGACATGAGGGGTTTATTGTGTTTTGTGTACCCACGAAGGACCTGGTGACTGAACTTGTGGACAATTTTGGTGCAGGAGTGGAGTTCTGTGGCAGTATAGTAATTAGTAAGCAGAATATTTTCCTCATCAAGTGCTCACTAGTTTGGGCTACGGGACTGTGGTAGTGTGAGTAACTCTTAAATTCAATATACCCAAGAAAGGAAAACAGTACAGGTGTAGTGACTGCATTACATACTCGTTGGTCAAGAAACAGCACTGTAACCTTGCTGAAGGCTCAATTGTTGTAGTGTAGACATATTTAGTGGGTTTAATAATATCGCGTCTAACGTAATTGATAGGTTATATCTATGTTTTTTTGAAAAAAAAAATAGAATACAATCAATTACTTGAGATGTCTTATTCAATAGGATAAAAATAAACCTGTCATGTTTCTATTTTAGTCAATGACACAACGTCATTACATTGACTCAGATTTAATCGCATGTTTTTATATCAATACGACAGGTGAATTTTTATGTTAACGAAATGCAGAAATACAGAGTAAATTCCCACACATGCGTTGTTTTATTGTATCACTTTGCTCATGTGTTTTCTTATGTCAGTTTGACACGTGGAGATTTATTGTAGCAAATGATTGACAGAGACAGAGAAAAAAAAACAGAATAAATTCCCACAAATGTGGTTATTGTACAGCCTCACTTTGCTAATCTTTCAAAACCACAGATGGAGATTTCCAGCAAGGTACTACAGAGTACTACAATGCATAATTAATTGCCACAATGTGTTCAACTATGTGAACATACACACATATGTGATACCTTCAAAATGACACATATTGCTCACCACAAATTAATGATCTTGACCTTAATCACGTTCGAATTTACATGTGTCTTGGGTTCACAATGTACTAGTGAACTTTAACTTGGCCTTGGTAACAGTTCCATTTAATTTAAGGTTACAATGTATATTTTTGTGAACATCAATCTGACCAAAGTATCTTTTTATATAACTTGAGGATACAATGTACTAGATGTGTTGAAACTGATTTCCATAAGCCTTTGCATAAGTTGAGGTCTCAATATGCTAATGAATTTGAACTTAATCCCAGTGACTTTTAAATATAACAGGATGTCATAAAATGCCTGGAATCTTGAGCTTGACCTCAGTAAGATTTGCATAAGTTTAATTTAAACCCACCCCTGTGACCTTTTATAATAGAACTTGACCTCAATAACATTTTTATAAATTAAGGCCAGAATATACAAGTTAGCTCGAACTTGACATAAGTCACTTTGGTAAAGCTGGAGGTCACAAAATACTAGTGATATTTAAGTTGACATCAGTGTTTTTTGATTGTATGGCAACATGAAGTAACTAAGGGATTGTGTTTACATTTCAGTTACTATTCAGTGTTATTTGATTGTAACACAACACAAAGTAACTAAGGGATTGCGTACATATTTCAGTTACTATTCAGTATTATTTGATTGTAACACAACACAAAGTAACTAAGGGATTGTGTACATATTTCAGTTACTATTCAGTATTATTTGATTGTAACACAACACAAAGTAACTAAGGGATTGTGTATATATTTCAGTTACTATTCAGTATTATTTGATTGTAACACAACACAAAGTAACTAAGGGATTGTATATATATTTCAGTTACTATTCTGTATATTCATACTTACAGCTACAGGAAGGGTTCACAATGACAAATATTTGTACTATGTCTTTTTGATATGTACTCAGATATTCATAAAACACTCGGGGCCACGGTGGCAGAGTGGTAACACTCTCGTCTCCCACCTCTGCGGCCGCGGTTCGATCCCCATCATGGCCGTAAGTGGGAAAGCTGGTAGTTGCTTGCCATTGGTTGGCAGTTTACAGTACAGAACCCTAGCGAACTATATGTACTGGTTTCCTCTGCCCTTCCAACTACCCGTCGTGATATGACCTGTACAGTGTTGAAAGCGACGTAAAACCCCAAATAAACAAAATCATAAAACACTCATACATGTCAGGATATAGAAGCTAAGCATAGAAGCTGACTCATTTAAAACCAGGGGCCGTATTCTTCAACAATACTTAGCTAAGGTCACCTTAGATCCAAGTTAGGAATGGTTTTGTACTTACCTAAGTATTACTTGGATTTCGTATTCATGAACCTCTACTTTGTTAAGTATTACTTAGATTCTAAGTTAGGAAAACTCCCTTTACTTTGTACTGTAACTGTTAACATGGGAACCAGTATATCTAAGTTAGGAAGAGTCTTATTCCACAATAATTCTTACATAAGGTCTACTTTGTTTTTTACTAATTCACCTGCTTTGTTAAAAATGGTGAAAAAGCTCATTTTCTTGAAGGAAAATGCTGTTTTTAATATTGTGTCACAGTTTAATATCAATAAAACACAAGATTCTCTGCAATAACTGCATATTTTAAAAACATTCCATCATCTAAGGTACCTTTGCAGATAACTTGAAATCTAAGTAGAGGTCTAAGGTGACCTTAGAGTTAGGAACGTTGATGAATACCATTTTATTCTAAGTTAGTAAAAGCTTAAGAAAAACTTAAAATCTGAGTTAGGAACAGTCTAAGTATTGTTGAAGAATACGGCCCCAGATTATGTAAGAATGCATAATATGAACTGAAACTTCTGAACTCAAAGTTTTCAAAGGCATGTATGTTGATTCGTGATGTTGTGTACACGGTTCAAGGTTGAAGTTGTATACTTTTTTCTTTGTTTTATATTTTTCTATTTTTTGTGTGATGAAAAAGACCCCATACTGCAAGCTACGTAAAAATAAGCTATGTAAGTAATAAAATAGCACAAATAAATCAATGGATATGAAAATGAGATTAAGATGGATATAATAAAATAAAAAATATAGTTTTAAGAACATCATTACTTTTCATTGATCTGTTTCAATTGCCAAACAACAACTACAAAAAAGGCTAATAACTCTTTCACTCAGATTTGAGGGAAATGATATGGACAAACTACAAATTCTCCTCTTTTTAGGCGGGTGAGGTGTCGGGTGTTGTGAATGTATTGCAACATTACACAGTCCTATTCACAGTGACTACTGAAACCTTCTAATTCTGTGAAAATGTTACCTAGTTTAATGGGGTCAAGGAAATAATATTCAATAAAATACATGATGAAATGGGAAAATTGGGAGAGCATGATATGACTGCTTACGAAATTCAAAAAGTGTTAACTCATTTTTAAAACTTTTAAGTTGATTAAATATCTCGAACAGGATAGAGACAATAGACAAATTCATGTTATACATTTCAATCCTTTTACATTGAATTAAATGCCACTCTATATTTTTACCTGTAAGCTACAGGCGGTATTGTCTCAGTTTACCAATATATTGTACATAACATCCCATTCCTACATGAACTGTATTATGGTAGTTTTTCTATTGAATTACTACCTGAGTGGTAGCTTTTACCATAGGCCGTATAAAGTACACTGCACATAACCATCCATAACTTTAAGGTGTCACATCATTTCTGTAGTTATTTTGCTGCTTTACCTCTAGTCTTTGTCATTCTTTATTGTCTGCTGAAGTTAACTGTTTGCCGTAAGGTTACTTGTGAGCTCCCAACTGTATCTTTTGCAACAGCTGGTAAATCTGTGTGCAACTGTGGGGTATTGTTCTACCAGATTTGGAAACTATTGCTGGAGGTTTGGAGCTGGGTTTCACAGACAGTGGAATATTCTGTCTTTGTTTTACCTTTCCTCTGTAACTATCAGAAATACCATAATAGGGGCATTGCACCATGATATAAGGAGACTAGATTAGTTTAATAAATAACTTAATTTTATATACAATCACAGTGACAATCGTAACTATCATTTAATGCATCTTAAACCCAGCTTATTTCCTAAAAATACTTAGAACTAATTTCTTTTAAGTTCAATTGAATTAAGTTTAAGTTCAAATAAAATTTTAGTTGAAGACAGAACAATAAAAGTCTTAAAAGGCCACTTTCATACAATGAGGTTACCTTGATTTAAGGTACAAAGTTGACAGTAAATGTGGACAAACTTATGTCCGATTTGTAAGTTTACAAGCTATCTTCAATTTAAATGTGCCTTAAACTAAACCTATAACTAAAAATAGAAGTACTGGTACACTAGGTAGTAAGAATTCATTAAAAAAATCACACACCCCAATTCTAAACACACGAGACATTATAAGAAAACTGTGCTGAGGGCTGAATCATGATTTATTGGGTTTTCATTTACCAGGGGAGTGTAAAGAATTTTAAAACTTTTCTTGACTTATTTAAAAATAAACAAAGTCAACTGAGAGTTGATTAAATTTCATATTTTTAAATGTAAAATACTTACTGGTGCAATTGAACCCAAAACCTCTGTGCTGAAGAAATAACTCTACTGAGTTAAATGAGTAGAATTAACCACTGCAAGAACTTCAGCACTGCTGTCTACACCGTATTAGGTCAGCTCAAAGGAGAGGGCATAAATATGCCACTGTGCTCAGAATAGGAACATGCCAAGAGGCACTAAGAAGCATGGTTCTGAAAATAGAGATGAAGAACAGATTCCCTAAAAGGGAAATGCTGCCCCCCTTTTTCTGAGACTAAAAGTTTCAGATGGACTTAAATTAAGGAATTTAAGTGGAAAAGAGAGAGAAATGGCTGAGTGAAAACAAAGTCCACTACACTTAAGAAATCACAGAGAATCTTAAGAACAACATCTCTGAAGGAAAATAAGTGAAGTGCAAGAATTCCAATAGGAATCCCCCATGATGTGAAGCAGTGGGAAACCACTGAAGAGACCAGAATGAAACCTGGGCAAAAACATCATGGGCCTTCACATGTGGAACAGAGTTAGAGGGAATAAAGGATAAAATGTTATCCAAAAATATATATTGTCTGAGCAGCAATATCACCCTCTTTGAACTTCAGAAGAAAGACCAAGAAGAAATCCTCCTAAGAAAGTCAGAACAGCTAGATAGATAGTATCTTAGGAATCTGACTGTAGGAAAGGAGAGGTCCTCTAAGTCATCCTGACCAAAGACAAAAAGTCAAAGCAGGAAGAGCCTTCTGAAGATAACTGGCTTAAGCCAGGAAAGTAAGATCTGACTTAAGGATGACTTAGGCCATCCCTAGAGAGTGAGAGAAAACCTGTCTAATATGTGAAAAATTTGGCTCAGCAAGTAAACAGGGTTCAAGAGGAGCCTTGGTAAGAGCCTGCAGAACCAAGGTTTAAGTACCAAAAGGTAGGTGACTACTACCCTTATTGTGGACTTAAAGAAGCTCTAAAAGAGACTTCCAAGCTCCCTATAAGAACCCAACTCCAAGTAGTACCTGGAGAGAGCTGACCTGTATCCCTATTGCCTGAAAATAATAATTCCTTAAAAGGAACAAACAGCAATGAAAGGGACAGTTAAGGCATGGCAGAGTGGCCATGTTCCTCACAAGGTTTTGAAGCAGTTCCACATTGCATCATAGACAGTAATGAAGGATAAAAATCCTCCAAGACCCCTCCTGTGAAAATTTTTCTTAAAGGAGACTTCAGCCCGAAAGCTTGAAGAAAGGAACTCCATAAAAATTAATAACAAAACTCTAGATGAGATTGTTATAGAAGAATAAGAGGAAGAGCCAATGGCTTTCTTAAAGGAGATCTTGAGGCCAAAAACTTGGCACTTGCCAAGGAAGGCTACAAGAAGAATGGTACAGCTCTGAAAGTTGATTAAACTTTCTGGCCATAGAGGACAAAGAGCTGAAGGAGGGAAGGAGTAAAACAAGTACTCCGGACCAAAGCACTCCAGGGCATCTGTTGCCAGAGCCTAAGGATCTAGCACAGGAGGCACATGCAAGAGCAGCTTGTGATTGAATCACATGGCAAAAGAGATCTAAATCAAATGAGAAGTCTGAGACTACCATCTAAAGATCCAAGAATAGAGAGACCACTTTATATGAAAAGTGAGATAAGACCTCCAGAGATGGTCTGCCAAGGATTCATACCTTTGGAACACGAGAAGGTAGAAGAACAGACTTGTTCTTGTAAAAATAAATGGCAAAAGGTGCCAAAATAGATACACCCCAAGAGTGGAAGCTCTCTTGATATAAAAAAGAAAGCACAGACAACAGTGTTACCTGAAACTATCTGAAGTGTCCCTTAAAGAAAGGACAAGTGAGGAACAAATGTCTTGAGAACAAGACATCTGTGTTGTTTCAGGCTGAAAGGATGATCCTTTGATGAAAGGATAATACAGAAACAAATGTCTGAGCAAAAAGGACAGCTATGAGCTCTAGAAGTGATGAACAGATTGGACTGCTACATCAAAGATGGACCTTAGGTGGTCAAAAGAGCACAAAGAACTCCCAAACCCTGAAGTGAAACATCCATGAAAGTAGATGTAAAACTAGGGAATAAAAGGGAGGTATGCAGAGACATAGTTCCCAGGAAAGTGCCGTCTTAAATGAACCTTCATAGAAGGATCAAAGAATGGACAATCCAGAGCACCTTTGAGAAGGAAAATCAAAGTGTCCTGAGATGACACTGAAGAAGTGTCATGTGCAGGAGACCTTGAAGAAGTGGCTTCCAAGTGGAAGCCAAGAGAAATAAAGGTGCCCAGTTGCAGAGGTAATTTAAAGGTGTTCCAAGGCAGAGAAAGGATGAGCTGCTGAATAGACAGAACCTTGCCCCTGAGAGGAACACCTTTAGACAGGCTAAGAACCTGATCCAGGAAGGAGACCTGTTGTAGGAACAGATCCTTCCTGCTAAAACCCATTCCAACTTGAATGTCAACTCTAAGAGAGTTGCCAAATGAGCCTCTGACAACTATTGGCTCTAATGAGCCTATATGTAGTCACATGTGCACTGAGATGCCCAACCTTAAAGCCAACTTTCCTTACTTCCTTGACTAAGGAAGTAAAAACTGAAAGGCTAGTGGCTAGGCCCTAAGGCACTGCCACAATGTGGTACACCCTGCCCAAAAGCAAAACTCTGAACACGAGTGAACCAAAGGAGAGAAAGGAGGCATATTGAGGAAGAGAAGTGGTCCACTGGCCAATTAGAAGTGAGAAAAAGATCAACTGAAAAGTTTCCATTCTGATAGTTTGGAGAACCAGGAAAAGATCCAAATGTAGGAAAAGATCTAAATCCAATGCTGGTTTCCAGTCTTCTATCTCTTTGTCAAGGAAAAAGGGACCCTGAGAAAATCAGGTAAAAGAGAGCCCAGGCACTTGAAGTGCTCCTACGAACAGCAAGTGTGAGGCTGAATGACAAAGAGCAGCATACTTCTGAAGAGCAGCAAAAAAGCTGAAGAAGATGAAATCAGGAAAAATGGAATCTGAGAGACCACTGGAAGGTGAAAACCAAGTTCCAGGCTTCTGGAAAAAGAAAGGCTGACACCCAAACATTTCAAATGAAATGGAAGAAATCAGTTGACCTCCCACTGGCAAGTGGAGGGATCTGGAAGTAAGAGTGAAAGTTTGAATAAAACAAAACACTCCTATCTCCTGAAGGACACCATGATAGAGGTTGAGGCTGAGCCTCTGCCTGTGGATGGCATTACACCATCAGAATGTTGGAACCTGGAAAGGAACCACATCCCTAAAGCACTAAGTTAGAGAGAAGACTCCCTAGTTGGGAGGAGAACCCAAATTACCCTACCAAGTGACTAGGCACAAGAGAGGGAAATGGATAAAGAAATTTCTCAAAACAAAGTGCAAAGATGGTTGAAAAAGGCCGTAGATCAACCAGCTAAAATGGAGCTGGAAGATCCACTGAAAAGATGTCCAAAGCATGGTGGATGAAAAAGACCACTGAGAAGTATTGCCTGGTCAATCAACTTAATAAATGATCAACAAAACAGGACTAAAGGAAAAAAATCCCACAGTACTAAGGACCCGAAGGTCCATCTCAGATCTCCCCTAATAGCAAAGGACCTCTGCCTAGGGAAGAGAATGTCTTCAGAACCCCACCAGGCTAGATCCCAGGTCCGGAAACCTGAGCAAGTCAACCCAAAAAACCCTCTGAAGAGGGTTTGTACCTGGCAAAACTAAGTTTTAGAGAGTAAATTTGGGTAATTACCCAACCTATAAAACTTAGAATGAGAAGATCCCAAAATGAATGAGTGACAGAAAGTAAGTATCTGGCCTCACAAAGGAACTTCTAAGCCTGGAAAAAGTGGATGACTAAGAAAGAAATAAGACTGGTCAAAGAGCAGTCAAATTATTCCCTAATTCTGTTGGACAGGAAGCCTTGAAAATCTTCTGTGGAGAAGATTGAACGACAAAGTCCTAAGCATCCATAAAGTCTAACAGACTGGAGACTGGCACCAAAAATATTGGAATAGGGTCCCTGAAGTCTGCCTAAAGGTTAACTAAAGACAGAGGGACACCAACATACCCAAAAGGAAGATGTGCCCATTGGAAGTCAGATCTAAAAAATGGTGAAAATGCAATAGGAAACTGTTGAGTAACAGAAGATTTCCACCAAGCCCCAAACAAAAATTTTCTAGATTTAGAAAATGAATGGATCTGTATTTAGGAAGTAGCAAAATTAGTTGGACTCAACTGATAAACTCTTAAGGGACCCTGAACAAAAATGGTCTTGAGAAAGTAATCCCAGCCCAAAAAGACAGACTCATTAGGCTGAGCCTTAGGCACAAAAGAGGCCAAAAGACTGAAAATGGACTGAGAAAGCAAATGACCACATGACAAATTTGGAATGTAGGAAACCAGTAACAGTGATATGGATCTCCAAAGGTAGACGACAAAGTCATCCCCAAGAGCCGTAAACCACCATCCTCCAGAATTGAAGGTGGGGAAAGGCTGAAATGGAGACCCTGGACTCAGAATTGAACCCCAAAACACTGAAACCAGAATCCGTATCCCAGAAATGTTAAATGAAAGGGCCTGTAAAAATAATGAACCGTGAATGGTAGGTAGTGAATACTGTAATGTTACACTATGAAATATGCGATAACAAAGGGAGGTATTACACACAATGCTCTGAAAGAATAATAATCAAAGAATTATGAAAAAGGAATGCACAAAGAAATGTGGAAATGCTGTAATCACTGAGAAAATGAGTATTTTCAAACAACCGATCGGTTGACCTCCATTTTAAGTATGACATCAGAGTCATGTGACCTGGTGAGATGATTTGTATAAAGCTCAAAAATAAGGTCAAATATTCGGTAAAATGAAGAATTTCGTGTTAAGAATAATGGAAAACCTAAATTGGCAATTATAAAGCCAGTAGAAGTGAAGAAATGAAAAATTCACAACGGAAATAACTATTTCCAAAGGAAATCCAACATTCTGACACCACGTGACCTGATGAACAATAATAAAATCTTTGTAATTATGTGAAAACAATGCACACTCAAGTTAACAATACGGTCAAAATACGTGGTGAAATGAAGAATTTCGTGGAAAGAATGAAGGAAAACCATAAATTAAAATTATAATGCCTGTAGAAGTGCATAAAACGAATTAATTTACAAAGGAAATGAATATTTCCAAAGGCAATCCGACATTCTAACACCACATGACCAGATGAGCGATAATACAAATTGTGAAAAAATACGTAAAAATATTGAACAAATATACAATAAATTCACCAGAAATCGAAGTAAAAGATAAAGGAAATGGAGGAAAGGTGAATAAAACAGCAAAGAAGTACTCACACAGCATCAAATACGTGTAAATGCAGGTCTTAATGAGGTAGCAAAAACGCCTCTTGACACTTCAACCGCCACAAAAAGAATGAACTATTTCTGTATTACTGCGCAGAGTGAATTAGGTCAGCAGGGGTCAAAGGTAGCAAGTATATAGGTTTAAAGAGGGTCTCCCCTCATATTTTAAATTCCATGTACGGTGTATGTAGTGGTCACTGAATGCCAAGCCACGCCTACCCAAGTGTTTTCATATGGTAGGGTATATTACATTTTTATGAAATAAAAATTTACTTTTTTGTTTTGAATTCTATTTTGAGCAGCCTTATTTTAAAGATGATAATTTGTGCCATATAAATGACACAACGTCATAATTCAGACTAATAGGATTATACCAGTGCATTATGATAATATTTATTAACAGAAGTGTAATTATGTCCTCATGTAGTGAGTGACCCTGTTGTTTTTTATCATTAACAAAACAAGTGACAGAATGTTTCATCCTATGAAATATTTATGGTTGACACATAAATCCATATTAATACATTGAGGAATAAGGCCTTGTACAAAACTAACTAAAATAAAGACAATACCCTCTGTAGTGTGACTGAACATTATTAAGCGTGAGCCTCGGTAGGAATCATGTTTTTTTGCCTCCGGTCTTTCCTCAGGTTTCATCATCCGGACTTTGTTGATGAGTATTTGTCTGGTCACTGAAGTTAAGCGGCAATGGGCTATGTTAGTACTTGGATGGGTGACTGTCTGAATTTGAATTTCTTTGTGTCACCAGACTTTCATAAACCTAGTACACTACTCGTGTCTCTGATGGCTTTGTGCTTGCGCTAGGGGACCAAAACACCCTTTGGCCTTGTTTGTTTTTGGTTGTTCGAACTTAACTCTACAAATTTATTGATTTGACTCAAGACTTTAAAATAAAGAGAACTAGAAAAAACCCAACATGTCAGGAGAAGTTCCACTGTTGTGTTGGATAACATTTTTATCAGTTTGGCTCTCTTACTGCCCCCCCCCCCCCCCCCCACACACACACACAATAAAATAAAATAAACAAACTACTAATTCCGTTTCTTTATCATACTCACCCAGAGGAACATAGGCTGCGTCAAACATTACAGGAGTGGTAAGCATATTTCAGCAAACAGCAAATTACACCCACTGTTTACTAAACTACCACTGCATCTAACATGTAGCCAATGTTTATGGTGGCAGACATAAATAGAAACAGAACTTGCAGGAAATTCAGTATTTTTATCAATAAACAATTAATAATTTAAAAACAATAACTACCGGATAGTTTGTTTAAGGCTTTTCATTTCTGTAATTTGCAATCTGTGATCTATATTTTCATGATGGCAAAGTTTGGTGGAAATTAGGAAAGTAAGAGATACCAGTCATGTTTTAACTTTGCAGAGATGAAGTGTGTTTTTTACTGGAATGAAACTTTTTTAGGAAATGATTTTTGCCAGAGATTTATGAATATTATGAATATAAATGAATATATAAATGAATATTTGAAAGGAAACTTTATGCATTAATATGGATTACTACAAGAACTAATCTTGCAGAACCAGTGAAGTGTAACATACATTGAACAAGGTGTCAAGTTTGTCTGTGGTCACTACTCTAGTAGAAGTGTTAATCAGTTTATAGAATAAACATAGGTTATAATACTAGATATCAGCCTTTGTCATTGACCACACTTTATTTGTTAATTACGTGCATGGTCTCTAGTCTATTATGTGGATTACAGAGTAAACATAGGCATTAATACTGGATGTCAGCCTTTATCAACTGGCACACTTTACTTGCTAATTATGTGACTGGCAAAGTCAACACATAGAAGCAGACTTGAAAAAAAAACAACTAGAACTAAGGCAAACTATAAATTTTGCTTTTAATGTCACCAGTAAAGGATCAATGATATTATGCAGTGACTGGAATCTGATATACTTTGTGATCAGTTAATTTGTGACAAATTTAGATAGTTTCTGAAAGACTATTTAATGCAATGATAAAAAGAAATCTCAGTTCTGCTCTGAATCAGATTTTTATGTTAAAAATGAATTTTCAAGTAATGCCAAAAAGTTAACAGAAAAGACAGTGGATATGCTGAGCCAAAAGGAAGAATTTGAGGAAAGGGAGGAGGCAATTATTAATGTGAAAGGGAATACTCCGGACTGGTTTGCTGCAGTTTTTGGTTTCATGATGAAAGACTTGAATAGGATTAGTACAGTTTCAATGGAGGTGGATACTTATAAGGCACAATGTGAAACAAACTCCAAAGAAATCAAAGAATTGTGTCAAAAGGTAGATACACTGGAAAAGAGAAATGTGGAACTTGAAGGAAATAGAAACGTACAGTAGGAAAAATAATTTGATCATAAAAGGTGTCGCTGAAATGGGACCAAATTTCATATTTTTAAATGTAAAATACATTTTTATGAAGAAAAATGTATATACTTACCATATGAAAACACTTGGGTAAGCGTGGCTTGGCGTTCAGTGACCGCCACATACACCATACATAGAATTTAAATATATGAGGGGAGACCCTCTTTAAACCTATATACTTGCTACCTTTGACCCCTGGTGACCTAATTGCCATGCGCAGTAATACAGAAATAGTTCATTCTTTTTGTGAATAAACATAAATGCTGGAAAAAGGTCTTTTAAAAGCGTTGCAGGCGGGAGGGTGATTTGCTGTTTTTATATGGTAAGTATATACATTTTTTTACATTTAAAAATATGAAATTTTATTTCATAAAAATGTAATATACTCTACCATATGAAAACACTTGGGTTGAATGCCCACATGGAAGGATGGTGGGAAAAGACAGACTGGGGAAAACCACCCTAAGGTTAAATTGCAAAAAGAGGATACTTCCTGGTGCAATTGAACCCAAAAACTTCTGTGCTGAAGAAATAACTCTACTGAGTTAAATGAGTAGAATTAACCACTGCAAGAACTTCAGCACTGCTGTCTACACCCTATTAGGTCAGCTCAAAGGAGAAGGCATAAATATGCCACTGTGCTCAGAATAGGAACATGCCAAAAGGCACTAAGAAGCACGATTCTGAAAATGGAGATGAAGAACAGATTCCCTAAAAGGGAAATGCTGCCCTCCTTTTTCTCAGACTAAAAAGTCTCAGAATGACTTAAATTGAGGAATTTAAGCAGAAGAGAGAGAATGGCCTGAGTGGAAACATAAGTGCCTGAGTGGAAACATAAGTGCACTACACTTAAGAAATCATAGAGATTCTTAAGAACAACATCTCTGAAGGGAAATAAGTGAAGTGCAAGAATTCTGAGAGGAATCCCCATGATGTGAAGCAGTGGGAAACCACCGGAGAGACCAGAATAAAACCTGGGCAAAAACATCATTGGCCTTCACATGTGGAACAGAATTAGAGGGAATAAAGGATAAAATGTTATCCAAAAAGATATTGTCTGAGCAGTAATATCACCCTCTTTGAACTTCAGAAGAAAGCCCAAGTAGAAATCCTCCTAAGAAAGTCAGAAAAGCTAGATAGATAGTATCTTAGGAATCTGACTGTAGGAAAGGAGAGGTCCTCTAAGTCATCCTGACCAAAGACAAAAAGTCAAAGCAGGAAGAGCCTTCTGAAGATAACTGGCTTAAGCCAGGAAAGTAAGATCTGACTTAAGGATGACTTAGGCCATCCCTAGAGAGTGAGAGAAAACCTTTAAATAAAGGAATCAAAATCACTCCTTCTCCTTCCCAAAGAAAGGGAGAAGAAAGACTGTCTAATATGTGAAAAATTTGGCTCAGCAAGAAAACAGGGTTCAAGAGGAGCCTTGGTAAGAGCCTGCAGAACCAAGGTTTTAAGTACCAAAAGGTAGGTGATGAGTACCCTTAGTGTGGACTTAAAGAAGCTCTAAAAGAGACTTCCAAGCTCCCTATAGGAACCCAACTCCAAGTAGTACCTGGAGAGAGCTGACCTGTATTCCCATTGTCTGAAAAATAATTCCTTAAAAGGAACAAACAACAATGAAAGGGTCAGTTAAGGCATGGCAGAGTGGCCATGTTCCTCCCAATTTTTAATGCAGTTCCACATTGCATCATAGACAGTAATGGAGGATAAAAATCTTCCAAGACCCCTCCTCTGAAAATTCTTCTTAAAGGAGACTTCAGCCAGAAAGCTTGAAAAAAGGAACTCCATAAAAATTAATAACAAAACTCTAGATGAGATTGTTATAGAAGAATAAGAGGAAGAGCCAATGGCTTTCTTAAAGGAGATCTTGAGGCCAAAAACTTGGCACTTGCCAAGGAAGGCTACAAGAAGAATGGTACAGCTCTGAAAGTTGATTAACTTCCTGGCCATAGAGGACAAAGAGCTGAAGGAGGGAAGGACGAAAACAAGTACTCCGGACCAAAGCACTCCAGGGCATCTGTTGCCAGAGCCTAAGGATCTAGCACAGGAGGCACATGCAAGAGCAGCTTGTGATTGAATCACATGGCAAAAGAGATCTAAATCAGATGAGAAGTCCGAGACTACCATCTGAAGATCCAAGAATAGAGCGACCACTTTATATGAAAGGTGAGATAAGACCTCCAGAGATGGTCGGTCAAGTATTCATGCCCCTGGAACATGAGAAGGTGGAAAAACAGACTTGTTCTTGTAAAAATAATGGCAAAAAGTGCCAAAATAGATACACATGTCCCAAGAGTGGAAGCTCTCTTGATATAAAAAAGAAAACACAGACAATAGTGTTACCTGAAACTATCTGAAGTGTCCCTTAAAGAAAGGACAAGTGAGGAACAAATGTCTTGAGAACAAGACATCTGTGTTGTTTGAGGCTGAAAGGATGATCCTTTGATGAAAGGATAATACAGGAAGAAATGTCCGAGCAAAAAGGACAGCTATGAGCTCTAGAACTGATGAACAGATTGGACTGCTACATCAAAGATGAAGGAAGAGCTGCTGAATAGACAGAACCTTGTCCCTGTCAGGAACACCTTTAGATAGGTTAAAAACCTGACCCAGGAAGAAGACCTGTTGTAAGAACAGATCTAAATAATTCCTGCTAAGAACCACTCCAAGTTGAAAGTCAACTCTAAGAGAGTTGCCAAATGAGCCTCTGACAACTATTGGCTCTAATGAGCCAATTATAGTCACATGTGCACTGAGATGCCCAACCTCAAAGCCAACTTTCCTTACTTCCTTAAATCCTGAAAGGCTAGTGGCTAGGCCCTAAGGCATTGCCACAAAGTGATACACCCTGCCCAAAAGCAAAACTCTGAGCAAGAATGAACCAAAGGAGCCAAAGGAGAGAAAGTAGGCAAATTGAGGAAGAGAAGTGGCCCACTGGCCAACTGAGAAAATGATCAACTAATAAGTTGCATCCTGATAGTTGGAAAACCAGGAAAAGATAAAAATCTAATGGTGGTTTCCAGTATATCTTTGTCATAAAATAATGCCCTGAAAGAAATCAGGAAAACAGGAGCTCAAGATACTTGAACTGCTCATGTGAACAGACAGTGTGAGACTGACTGACAAAGAACAGCATTCTTCTGAAGAGAAGAGCTGAAGAAGAAATCAGGAAATTGGAATCTGAGAGACCACTGGAATGTGAACCAAGTTCCAGAATGCTGGAAAAAGAAAGGCTGCACATAAACATTTCAAATGAAATGGAAGAAATCAGTTGACCTCCCACTGGCAAGTGGAGGGATCTGGAAGTAAGAGTGAAAGGTTGAATAAAACAAAACACTCCTATCTCCTGAAGGACACCATGATAGAGGTTGAGGCTGAGCCTCTACCTGTGGAAGGCATTCCACCATCAGAATGTTGGAACCTGGAAAGGAACCACATCCCTAAAGCACTAAGTTAGAGAGAAGACTCCCTAGTTGGGAGGAGAAAGGTCTTTATTGGCCCAAATTACTCTACCAAGTGACTAGGCACAAGAGAGGGAAATGGATAAAAAATCTCTCAAAAAAAGGCGCAAAGATGGCTGAATAAGGCCATAGATCAACCAGCTAAAATGGAGCTGAAAGATCCACTGAAAAGATGTTCAAAGTATGGTGGATGAAAAAGACCACTGAGAAGTATTACCTGGTCAATCAACTTGAATAAGTGATCGACAAAACAGGACTGAAGGAAAAAATCCCACAGTACTAAGGACCCGAAGATCGATCTCAGATCTCCCTTAATAGCAGAGGACCTCTGCTTAGGGAAGAGGAGGTCTTCCCTACCAGGCCAAGCTAGATTCCAGGTCCGGAAACCTGAGCAAGTCAACCCAAAAAACCCTCTGAAGAGGGTTTGTACCTGGTAAAACTAAATTTTAGAGGGTAAATTTGGGTAATTACCCAACCTATAAAACTTAGAATGAGAAGATCCCAAAATGAATGAGTGACAGAAAGTAAGTATCTGGCCTCACAAAGGAACATCCAAGCCTGGAAAAAGTGGATGACTTCGAGAAAAATAAGACTGATCCAAAGGAAAGAGCAGTCAAATTTATCCCCTAATTCTGTTGGACAGGAAGCCTTGAAAATCTTCTGTGGAGAAGATTGAAGGATGAAGCCCTAAGCATCCATATAGTCCAACAGACGGGCACCAAAAATATTGGAATAGGGTCCCTGAAGTCTGCCTAAAGGTTAACTATAGACAGAGGGACCCCAACCTACCCAAAAGTGAGATGTGCCCATTGGTAGTCAGATCTAAAAAATGGTGAAAATCAATAGAAAGCTGTTGAGTAACACAAGATTTTCACCAAGCCCCAAACAAAAATTTTTCTAGATTAAGAAAAAGTATGGAGCTGAGTTTAGGAAGTATCAAAATCAGTTGGATTCAACTGATAAACTCTTCTTAAGGGACCCTTAACAAAAATGGTCTTGATAAAGTAATCCCAGCACCAAAAAGACAGCCTGATGAGGCTGAGCCTTAGGCACAAAGAGGCCAAAGGACTAATAATGGGCTGAGAAACCAAATGACCAAAATGACAAAATTGGAATGTAGGAAACCAGTAACAGTGACATGGATCTCCAAAGGGGAAGAACAAGTCAACCCCATGAACCGTTTACCACCATCCTCCAGATTTGAAGGTGGGGAAAGGTTGAAAATGGAGACCCTAGGTTCAGAATTGAACCCAAAAACACTGAAACCGTATCCCAGAAATGTCAAATGAAAGGGCCTGTACAAGTAATGAACCGTGAATGGTAGTTAGTAAATACCGTAATGTCACGCTATGAAATGTGCATTAACAATGGAAATTATTACACATTATGCTCTGACATAACAATACTAAAAGAATTATGTAGAAGGAATGCATAAACAAACCTGGAAATGCTGTAACCAGTATGAAAATAAATATTTCTGACAACCGATTGGTTGACCTCATTTTTGGATGTGACGTCATCGTCATGTGACCTGGGGAATGATTTGTAAAAAGCTAAAAAAAATATGGTCAATATACACGGTGAAACGAAGAATTTCCTGAAAAGAATGAAGGAAAACCGTAAATGGGGAATTATAATGCCTGTAGAAGTGCATAAAGAAATTAATTCACCGCGGAAATGAATATTTCCAAAGGAAATCTAACATTCTGACACCACGTGACCCGATGAGCGATAATACGAACTTTGTAACTATGTGGAAAAACAATGCACACTCAAGGTGACAATACGGTCAAAATATGCAGTGAAACGAAGAATTTCGTTGAAAGAATGAAGGAAAACCGTAAATTAAAATTATAATGCCTGTAGAAGTGCATAAAACAAATTAATTTACCAAGGAAATGAATATCTCCAAAGGCAATCCGACATTCTAACACCACGTGATCAGATGAGCGATAATACGAATTTTGAAAAAATACCTAAAAATATTGCCCAAAGTACACAATAAATTCAACCGAAACCGAAGTAAAAGGTAAAGAAAATGGAGGAGTGAATAAAACAGCAAAAAACTACTTACAGAGCATCAAAAATGTGTAAATGCAGGTCTTAATGAGGTAGCAAAAACGCCTGTTGGTAGTTCAACCGCCACAAAAAGAATGAACTATTTCTGTATTACTGCGCATGGCAGAGTGAATTAGGTCACCAGGGGTCAAAGGTAGCAAGTATATAGGTTTAAAGAGAGTCTCCCCTCACATATTTAAATTCTATGTATGGTGTATGTGGCGGTCACTGAACGCCAAGCCACGCTTTCCCAAGTGTTTTCATGTGGTAGAGTATATTACATTTTTATGAAATAAAAAGAAGATGTTATGTTACTAACTCTGGATTTCCTTGCCAATAAACTGAGACTAAATAATCCAGGTAACATTCTTCTTCAAACAGCCACCTCATTTAAAACAGTTACAGTTAAGAAACCTAGGGACATTATGGTGAGGTTTTTGTGTATCAATGACAGAAATAATGCTTGGAAGAATAGGTTTAACTTGAAAGGCAGTGCATATATTTTGGCTGAAGACTTTCCACCAGTGATTTAGGCATAGCGTAAAAAGCTGGAGCCATTCTCTAAAGCTGCCAGAAAACATAGAAGCATACACAACTGTGAGCTACATGGCCATGTTCTGATAATAGAGGGCAGAAAATACACAGTGGATACTCTTGAATGCTTACCCTATGGTCTCTATACGCCCAAAATTGGATGTTTTTCAGAGAAGATACTTCAGAAATGTGACGGGACAGCTTTCTTTGGAAAGAACAGCTTCCTTAGTAACTTTCACCCATGCCAAATTGAAGAAAACAACTTAATCTTCCCGATGGTGGAACACTATTTCCAGTATAAAAAGGCTTTGTATTTTCAAGATAAGGAAACCTGCTTCAGCTATTTACAATGCAGCTTCATCAGCTCAAGCAAAAGCTTTAAACTATCATATAAAGGATTTTAATTTGGAACTGTGGAAGTCTGTGGCTGCTCAGAATATGCTACAGGCCTGCACAAAAAAAAATCTGCAGAACAGGACCTTAGGAGATAAGCTCAAACAAACTGAAGGAATTCTGGTCGAGGTTAATCCAAAGGGCAACTATTTCTCATGTGGACTATCCCTACAAGACCCTAATTTGGATAACCAGTCAATGTGGAAGGGACAAAACATACTTGGAGACATTCTTATCAAAGTACAAGTCTCATTGCAATAATGTTCACTCCTTAAAGGTAAACTAGTTAAAAAAAAGAATCTGTCAAAGCAATAAAACTTGCTACTTCACATGGCCATAATATAAACCAATTAATTAACTATATCAAGATTTAATATTCATTGTTGCGGTTCCAGTGAAAGTCTGCTTTTTATAAGTGCCTCCTGTCTGTTGTAACCTGAAAAGATCAGGTTTTAATTTAGGTTATTATTTTATTTGTTGTAACCTGAAAAGATCCTGTATACCTGCTACTCACTATTAGTTAACTTTTAGTGAAAAAATTTAAAATATGCTAACATTGTAAGAGTATGATATGTTGAATTATCTTATTGTAATTTAAACTATACTTCTCTTAAAAGCTGTTTGGAGTATTCTTAATTTTGCAAAATTGTGCCCATTAGGTGAGCTTTTAATTATTTTAGAAAATGATGATGAATGAAATATTATATTTAGTCTAGTGAGATAATCCAGTTACTTTTGAGTTCTCAAAGTTTTTTTTTTGAGACGTGGGCTGCCATACTATGTTGATTAGGCCAAAATAGATCTATTTAACACAAATATATGTTCTCAAAAATGTGTTAACTAGATGAGTATTCCATATTTTTTATTATTATTTACTTTTTTTAAAATGTTAATGAATCATGTATCAGTGAGGGAATAAAGTATATCTTTGTGTTCTCAAAGGGTTTTGATAATTGGCCTATCATACACTTAGATTATATTCATTATTATAGGAAATGTGGTTCTTCTAAGATATGTACCTGAATCTGAACATTTCACAAATATGTTGATTAGGTAAACTTTGATAGTCATCATTAAATGCAAGTATATGAATATATGAAATAGAATGACCTCGTAAATGTCACTTTCACTAAATGTATTTTTTTTTGACAAATCTTCCTCCAAGAATTTTAATGAATCTTAAATGCAGCTTTGAATAGAATATTTTGCACACCCCGTGAAAAATATATATACTTTAATGGTTATCATGTGTGATTGTACCTAAAAAAAGTAAACCAATGAGTTATTTTTTGTGGATTAAAAAGTGGATTAAAAAGTGTTTGTAGTTCAAAAAAGGTAAGCAAATGGGTTATACTTTGTACTGGTGGGTTAATATCAGTAAATATCTCAGTAGCAGGTACTTGGTAGTTTAACTCATGCAGCTGTGAAATGTTTGTGCACTTCAATGCTTATTATTGAAAATATCAATTGTTAGTTTAGAGTTGTTAAACATGAAGTTTACATTAAATGTATGCTATTTGTTAGTTTTAAGTAACTTCAGATAATCTCATATTACTTTGTCCCTTGTGTATTAATTTATACATGTTCAGGTATTTTACAAACACATTTTCCCAGGACGTATTTAAGCATTTTGAAATTTTTGTGTTCAGTATGGTGATGTTGAATTCAAAGACTCACTACTTTTTAAATGCTGCTACTGAATATTTTTTTTGTAAAGTTTGTAACTAACAGGTGGCAATGGTATAGTAAAGGAAGCTCAAGCCATATTACTAAGTTTTTGCTTTAATGGAGATTCTTAATTCCAGTATACAAAACTCAGTTTGCAAATATGATAGTTCTTACCATATTTTACTCATTGTTTCAGGCCTGTATTGCTGGTTTTCTTTTGCTTTTCTGTGTATGTTTCTGCTGTTCACTTGCTGATATTGATAACTACTTAAAAAGAACCTGTTTTTGCTGCTAATTTGTGATTTTCAAAGTATGAGAGAATTTCATTGTGAGATGGAAAAAAAATTTGCCACATTAAGGAAGGACCAAAGCTCAAACTGTGGCCAAAATTGGGCCAGATATTTTTTGCTGCCATCCAAAATAATATTAAATGGCTATTGGACAAACATCGAAGATATTATATGCAAACTGTCAAGGTCTTAGAGATAAAGTAAGAGACTAGATGTTATTAACTACCTAAATCAGACCCACCCTGGTGTTATCTGTCTACAAGACACATACTTAATACAGGATGATGAAGCAAGCCTGAAACAGCTTAGTAACTGTCATTGTATTTTAAATGGCTCACGGACAAACTCTTAGAGGTGTGGCAGTTTTACTGAGAAACAATTTTGAGTATGAAATAATTAATAGTAAATCTGATGCTGATGGAAACTATTTGTGCATTGACTTAAAGATTACCTCTTTGTCTATCAGGTTGATTAACATTTATGCAGCAAACCAAGATAAACCACAATTCTTTGAAAATCTGCATAGTTTAATTGATGAGAACAATCAAAATTACTTAATAATGTGTGGTGATTTTAACTTAGCTCTAGATCCAAAGTTAGATACTCATAATTATATTAACATTAACAACCCCAGGTCACGGCAGAAGCTTTCAGACACAATGCAGTGTTTCAATCTTAAAGATGTGTATCGAGTTTTGCACCCTGAAGTTTGTAGATACTCATGAAGAAAACACCCTGTCAAACAAGCTTGACTAGACTATTTTATTGTCTCAGATCCATCCCTAGACTTGGTTGACAGTTGTAAAATTTACCCAGGCTATAGATCTGACCATTCGTCTCTTGAGCTCATCCTCACAATAAATCAGTTTCAATAAGGGCCAGGTTTATGGAAGTTTAACTGCGACCTATTAAAAATGTGGAGTATATAGAAAATGTAAATCAAACAATCTCCACTTAATATGTTGTACCAGTTTACAACTTAGACTACATCAATGAAAAAATGACCAACATTTAGAATTCTCCATTAAAGAGGATTTAATATTGGAAATGCTACTTATGGAAATACGGAACACTACAATAAAATTCAGTTTAACCCTCAAACACAGTAATTTATCAAAAGAAAAGCAGTTAATTAAATCGATTGAAAAAGCAGAAACAGAAGAAACATTAAGTGCACTTGAGCAAATGAAAGATGAGCTTTATAAAATTAGGGAAACCAGACATAAAGGTCAAACAGTGAGATCAAGAGCCCAGTGGATAAAATATGGAGAAAACCCAGCAAAATTTTTTTGTGACCTAGAAAGGAAAAATTTCGTTGATAAGACCATGAAAAAAATTCAACTTGACAATGGTAAAATTATAAATACACAAAATGAAATACTAGATAATGTGAGACTTTATTACCAAAACTTATTCAAAAGCAGAGATGATGAATTATCAGATGTTAACCTTGAAAAGCTACTTCAAAATATTCCAATCAATAAACTTGGAAAACGTGATAAATTGCTACTAGAAGGAAACCTAACAACTTCTGAACTTGGCGATGCATTAAAAACCAGACGCATAACAAAACACCAGGCATTGATGGCTTTCCTGCAGATTTTTAAAAGTTTTTTGGGGAAATTGAAATTTTTGGCTACTAGAGTATTGAATTACTGCTACATTAAGGGGCAGCTCCCTATTTCCTTAAGACAGTCCATCATAAATTGCTTACCAAAATGGATAAATCAAGAGAACTATTGAAAAATTGGCACCCCATCTGTCTTTTAAGTGTCTTTTACAAAGTGTTATCTACACTGGCCAATAAGTTGATATCTGACTCTCAAACTGGGTTTGTCAAAGGCCACAACATAGGGGAATCAATACGATTAGTTTATGACATTATTAATTACTGTGATGTGGCTGATAAAACTGGGTTATTAATGCTAATAGATTTTGAAAAAGCATTTGACTCTATTTCCTGGAAATTTATGTATAATGTATTGGAATTTTAAAGATTTCCTTCAAGTTATATTAACTGGATAAAACTTTTAAACACATCTTCAGTTGCAGCAATTGTCCAAGTTGGGGTAAAGTCTGACTTCCTGAAAGTAGAACGGGGCTGTAAGCAAGGGGACCCTATTTCCCCATATTTATTTATTTTATGTGGTCAGATAATGTGCTATTTGATCAAACATAATCCCGACATCAAAGGTATAAATATGAATAGGTGAAAATGAATTTAAGATAACAGAGTTTGCAGATGATACCAATTTTTTGAATGGCTCTCATTGTTCACTTCAACAGGCACTTAACACAATTGAGATATTTGGGTCTTCTCAGGTTTGAAAATTAACACATGCAAAACCAAGCTTATTTGGATTGGAATGAAAAGATATTGTGGTGAAAAATTAAAGGTAAATTATAATCTTGACTGGAATATTACCAGATTTTGCTTACTTGGTGTTAATTTTTCCATTTATCTGCAAGAAATGCCAGATCTAAATTATAACACCACAATGGATGATTTCCATAAAACTTTGAATCAGTGGAAAAAAAGAAATTTAATTTCAATGGGTAAAATAACCATAATAAAAACCTTCCTGTTGACCAAATTCAATCATCTTTTTTATCTATACCCTCTCCAAGTGAAAAAATGATTCAGCATATAAACTCAACCCTTTTTACATACCTTTGCGGGGTAAACCTGATAAACTAAAGATGAAATATGTAACGCTAGACTACAGTCAGGGAGGTCTTGGAATGGTAAACTTACACAACTCTATTCATCTCTGAAATTAACATGGATGATAAGGCTCTTTCAAACAAACAAATCAGGGTGACTACAATTGTTTGAATCAGTTCTATCCCCTGTTAGAAAGATTGCCAAGCTTGGATATGGATGGTGCAAGCATATAGTAAAACAAAAATTATTTTTGGAGATGTTCTCCATGCTTGGGTAAATTTATGCAACTGTACTAAAATAGTGAACAGCAGTTACTGTCATTACCTGTTTGGTATAATCCAAGAATACCAGATCTTATACTACCCAAACTGGTTTAAAAAGGTGTTGAATCCATTGGAGACTTAATAGACAGTACTGGTACTTTTACCAGCACTGATAGGCTTATAAATGAATTTAAAATCACAGAATTAAACTTTCTTCATATACTACGACTGAGAACTGTCATTCTGAAATATATAAAAGACAGCAAGATTAATATCAAAGAATATACTGGACCACATATACCATCTGATGTGGCAGTTGTAACCAACAATGACAGGAAAAGTAAAAGTTTTTATCAATTACTGAGTGAAAAGGATGTTAAAATAACAACCATAACTAGATGGCATGAAGAACTTCATATGAAAATAGAACCTCATATTTGGAAAAAAAGTATTTAGAATCTGTTTCAAAGCTATTCAGGAAAATTATCTTATCTGATTTCAGTATAGGATCATTCATAGAATATTAGGAACCCGGAAATTACGACACAGTATGGAAAAAGTGCAATCCTCAATGTGTACCTTTTGCAGATATTCTCCAGAAACATTAATTCATCTATTCTGCCAATGTGAATCCACTAAAGCACCATTGATTGAGGTAGAAAAATGGATAGCAGGAGGAAGTAATATTCCAGTGAAACTCTCACAGTTGAAAATTTGGTTATTTGAATCCGGATAATTTTATTCCTCTTAATACAATAATATTGGTGACAAAAAGTTACATTTTCTCAGTCACAAAAGTCATTGCCATTAGATATCAACGAGGTAAAACACCATGTTAAATGTGTATATGATGAACAAGAATTTGTTGCACTGCTAGACTTGAAGCAGGAGAAATTTAACAAAATATGGATGGTCCTCAAGTATATATTTCAACATGTACATTCTATGAAATGGTAAGTATCTAATCCTAATAGTGTAATTTCCACCAACATAATGTTGTATATTAATAATGTTAAGGTAAAATGATGCCAAAGCAATTAGTTTCATTAAAATATCCGAATCTATTGCAGCATGAGAACAGCAGTTTTCTTGTACAAATGTTTGTTACATAAATGTTTTTTCTTCTCCTTTTTCTTTCAAAAAAAAATTCAATCTTGTAAAACTTTAAAGAAATAACAATGTGCTAGGTCACCTATTTTAACATGAGCAAGCTTGGACCAATAAAGAAAAAAAAGTTTATTTTTTGACCACTAAAACATGCAACACATATTTTCAGGAAGAGTATTCTCATGCATTTACATCTCACCATTTCCCTTGGAATTGTAAAACCCTAAGCCAAGCAGTGCTCGAGGAAAAATAACACTACAGTGAGAAATGTGACAAAAAGTACCAAAAATTGCTAAAATAAGGTCTAGAGCCTCATCCGAATCAGAGAATCACTGCTGAGCTCTAGAGGGAAAGGACCTGGATGAGTGATCCTGTGAGTCCAGGACTCAAGTTGGCAGTCACCTTCAGACACCTGGCCAGTGGAGACAGCTACACCACCCTGCAGTATGCCTTCAGGGTGGCCAGTTCGACCATCAACAAGTTTGTGCTTGAGGTCTGTAATCAAGGCCTATCGAGATGTGGTGCCTCACACTCCCAGAGGATTGGTTGCAGGTCGAGTTCATCTTCCACCAGAGATGAAACATCCATCATGTCCTGGGTGCCCTGGATAGAAAGCATATTCCAATCAGATGTCCACAAGAGGGGGGCAGCCTCTACCACAACTACAAGGGCTTCCACTCTATAGTACTCTTGGCCCTGGTGGATGGAGGCTTCAAGTTCCTCTGGGTGGAGATGGGGGCTGCCGGGTCAAGCACAGATGCTCAGATTTTCAAGCATTCTGATTTGAGGCACAAAATAGAAGACAGCAGCATCGGCTTCCCTGAGAGTGAATCCCTGGGGAATGGTCGACCAAAGGTGAACTTTTCATCCTTGGGGACCATGCTTTCTGCCTCAAGCTCTGGTTAATGAAGCCCTGCTCAAGAAACGGTGTGCACTTGAAGGAGAGAGTCTTCAACTACAGGATCAGCCAAGGAAGAAGGGTGGTCGCGAATGCCTTCGGGATCCTCACTCGTTTTAGGATCTTCCAGAGGCTGATGCAGCAGGAGCCTCCGGTGGTGGGCAGGGTAGTCATGGCCTGCCTTGTACTGCACAACCTATTGAGGATCAGATACCCCACAGGTCAACAGGATGACTTTGGGGGAGAGGGCCAGCATAGAATAGTGCTCGAGGGTAATGATTTTCCATATGAGGACTGCAACCCACTGGAGGCAGCTAAAGCATAGAGGAATATTCTCA
The DNA here is from genome assembly GCA_964017235.1 of Sabellastarte sp. h YS-2021. Classification (NCBI taxonomy): domain Eukaryota; kingdom Metazoa; phylum Annelida; class Polychaeta; order Sabellida; family Sabellidae; genus Sabellastarte; species Sabellastarte sp. h YS-2021. The sequence goes on along the minus strand of OZ024934.1, from coordinate 77,811,793 downwards.
GGGACTATTGTATGAATGAGGGTAAGTCCCCTGGCAAATGGACAGAATATTGTGATACTGTGACACTTTAATTATATATTTATTTATTTATTTGGGGTTTTACATAGCTTTCAACACTGTACAGGTCATATCACGGCGGGTAGTTGGAAGGGCAGAGGAAACCAGTACATACAGTTCGTTAGGGTTCTGTACTGTAAACTGCCGACCAACGGCAAGCAACTACCAGCTTTTCCACTACAGGCCATGACGGGGATCGAACCCCGGCCTCAGAGGTGGGAGGCGAGGGTGTTACCACTCTGCCACCGTGGCCCCTCTGTGACACTTTAAATGTAAGTAGAACAGTGAAGCACTTTAGTACAAAAACCAGTTAAAATCTCTGAATGACACTCATGCTCAAATTTATATACCACCTCATGGACTGTGAAGAACTTTACAAAAGTATTATGGATACTCATGGGGAAAAAGCTAAAATAATACTTGTATAATGATCATTCTTTTATGCTTTTCCATGTGTCATAGATTATTGCCTGTCTGTATGCTATAGTATAGGAATAAAAGACACATTTGAGTGCTTTATGATGGTTTTAATCGATCGGCTGAATATTAAAGCCACAAAGCCCAAAGGGCTGAGTGCTTTAATACAGCAGATATAGAAAAGATAATGTAAAGAAAACACCTATTGTCAAAATGCCAAACATTGCATTACTTTTCTTCTTCTTGTGTACACTAAATGTGTGTCACCCCACTTTGTGGGTTGAGATACACTGCTTTTAAACAACGGACAGGTAAGCAAGCAAGCCCTCCTCTAGGGTAATGCTTTAGATGCTGCTGCTGTGGAAGTGACTGTGGTATGTATGTAAATGTCTGTTGCATCTGCTGCTGTGTGGCCTGTATCTGGGTGTGAGCCATAGGATACTGGTGCGAGGTCGAAGCCTGAATGTATATGGCAGTCTGGTCCATACTCGTGCCAATTGTATTGCCAATTCTATATCTTTCTATTTTTTCACCTGACACACAAAAATGCAAAAATTGCCTTCGATCGGCTAGGAAAGTGTCTCGAAGATGTCAAACTTTGGTTGTGCGCAAATAAATAAAGCTGAATGCCGATAAGACCGACTTCATAATATTTGGCTCCAAGTCTCAACAAGATAAGTTAAACCCATTCTTTCCAGTAAACATATTGGGTGAATCACTCATACCTTCAGATGCCGTTAAGAATTTGGGTGTCTGGTTTGACTCAGACTTTTCCTTCACCAAACATGTTAAAAGTGTATGTAAACTTTGTTTCATCCAGATGAGGATCTTTGACAAATTCGACAGTACTTGACTCGTGATGCTGCTCTTATGGCTGCAAATGCACTTGTGGGGAGTAGACTTGACTACTGTAACTCCTTGATTAGGGGTCTATCTGTTTCTAACCTACGCAAGCTACAATGCATTCAAAACAGTCTGGCCAGAATTGTTTGTAGAGCCACTCGTCTTTCTCATACCACTCCACTAAGAAAAGCCCTTCATTGGCTACCCATAAGGTACCGTTGCATCTTCAAGACTGCCTTGCTGGTGTACAAATACCTACATACTAACTGTCCAAAATATTTCAGCCCATTCCTCAAAGTTAGACAATGTGCCCATAATACTCGGTTGAGTCAATCTGATGGTATAATTCTACATGTTCCTCAATACCAACCATCTATTTACAAATCCACAAAGCAGTTTGGTCTAAGCTTTGCATATGATGCTCCCAAAATATGGAATGAACTCCCGGATGATGTACGATCTGCCACTTCTATTGCTTCCTTCAGAAAAAAAACTTAAGGCATACTTCTGCATATTCTGCCAAGCTTATCCTCCTTAGTATTTTCCACCCCATATGGCGTTCTCCGTGATGTCGACCATTGCTATGGATAAGGACAATGATTTTTTGTGACTATGCTTATGATGTTGCACCTTAGAGTCTGTCACTTTGGCAGAGATTAAGCGCTATAAAAGTTGAATTGGAATTGGAATGTTGGTACATTTGTTGCTGCTTGTCTCTATGTTTAATTCTCATCACTTAGTTGAATGTCTCTTGTTGAAACTCGTCATATGAGTCGCTTGTTAGTTGTACCACCTCCACCTTTAGAAAGTCACAGAAGCACAGTCTTGGGTTTTCAGGCTTGTCATCATTCAACTTTTTAACCACAATGTCTTTTAACTCTGTTATCCCCCTTTCTGCAAGAGCTGATTGAAGGTCGGATTCTGCATAGCTTGAGGTCACACTAATGCCACCCGATCTAGGAGTAGGGGTATGTGTATCCAGGTTGGACAGCTCTGCTGGGTCATCAGTGGATTCTGGACGAGAAGTATCCTGGAACGGTTCCATGTGCACGGTCTCCCGTCTGGATGCTGAGCCTGCTGCAGCAGTGGCTTGGGAAACAGACCCCCTGGTAACCCTGAATTCACTTTTTGCAGTAAGATGGCTCACTATGTGGTCCCTCAGGCAATCAAAATTGTCCCTGGTCCATTTCTGCCTCTCTGTCAGCTGTGGTTCCCCCTGGCCCAACTTCATGTGAGTGACCTTTCTGAAGAGTGTGTGCTGGTTCTGAAACCATCTTTGGCAGGCATCTTTGTCTATGTTGTTCTCAAAAAACTTATCCCACACAGCCTCCCTCTTTGATCGATCCTTGTAGTCCATTAAACGGTTGTTGAGAATTTCATTGTCGCGCAAAAAGTCACCAATTTTTGCTCCTCCTTTGCACTGAACAGAACAGTGGGTTTCTTGCTTCTTTTGTCAACCTTCTCTTCTGACAAATGTTGCCCTTCCCTGGTCCATAACTTGCCCTTGCCCTTGTCATTCCTCTTCTGTGTCCCCCCAGCAGCCTGTGTGTCAGCAATGTCCTTATCACTTGAATCCGAATCCTGCTGTGTCTCAAGTGCAATATCACCCTGTTCTGTATCCGACATCGCCAGAGGATCCTCCACTCCCACCACCAACTACTCCAACCCAGCAGCCTGCTGGTTCTGCTGAGTCTCTGGTGCACAACTCAACTCGTCCACTTCTGAATTCCTTGGCCGGGCCTGGGTGGACATCCTCTCTCCCCCTTGATTGCTTCTTCTCTTTGACATTTTCCTTGGTGGCATTTTACAGAAATATTCACCAAATTTCCTTTTTCAATAATTTTGACAAAATATGCCAGCAAAATGTATCCTCAAATATCTCCAGTATCTGTTGTAAAGTTGTTGAATTGCTGTATCCTCATTGAAATGCAAAATGTGTGTGAGCAAAAGCCAAGCCAAGTGCCCTTTATATAGGCTTTTGTCCATGAGGCGTCTTCATCATCCATAAACCCCGTCCCTATTGTCCTAGGCCGATTTCACTAAATGACTTAACTAAGTCCCTTTATTGGCTAAGTCTTGGACTTAAATCTAAGACTTTGGTCTTAGCTAGGTCTGGGACTTAAAATGGATTTCACAAAGGTGACTTACCTAAGTCCAAGCTTATCAAATAACCACAGTGGTTTTCTGTGTCATGTGACCTTATGTATCTATTCAAAATATAATATTGGTGCCATATATTCTTTATTTGATGTATTTTATCAGAGGATAAGTGCTGTTTTGAAATGAAAAACCTTGTTACCACATATAAACTTTCCAAACACTACTTTAGTGAGGTATTCTGAAAAATTATAATTTATTTACAGCCATTTCAAATTTTGAAGTGGAGAAAAGTTTATGGCGGCCATATTTACCTCCCAATACCTCCCAGACTTAAAGTTAAATCCACTGACTTAGCAATTTCATGGACTTAGCTGCTTTGTGAAATCCGCTAAGTCTAAGATCACAGACTTAACATTCTTTTGAAAAAATTTAAGACCAAAGTCTTAGATTTAAGTCTAAATCTGGACTTAAGTCCCTTTGTGAAATCGGCCCCTTGGACACGTCTGAGCATGTCTGTGCATATCAGCAAGAAAATTGCATTTCTGCCATAGGGTTTCCAGGAATGTCCTTGTAGCCTCCGGGGATCTCCGTAAAAATTTTCCAAGCATTCATTGGTGTGGAAGAGTCAAGGATGTTAGGAATGCCACAAGGACATCCTGGATGGGTTTAAGGACATTAGGGATGAGTTACGGATGAGTTATGGATATCAATTACAGATAAGGTCAGAAAAGTATTTACAGAAAAAATCAAGCAGTTTGATTTTTCTGTAGCGTCCTTGTGTACACATCGCATCTGTGGTAGATGCCATAAGGACATTAGGGATGTTAAGGATGAGCTCAAAAATGAAAAATATGATCCGTAAATCACTCAAAATATTCCATATTAGGAAACCTAGCATGATCTGGTTGACAATCCTTGGATGTGTAACTGGGTCCTTAAAAATGACCTGCTCCCTATAGCCACCCCCTCCTCTTACAATTTCAGGGTGTACACTTTAGATTAGCATGTGACAATCCACAGCTAGTTTCCTAAACATTTGGCAAAAGTTGTTACTTCTGCAAAATGGCATCTATTCTGCTTCAAACAAATCCTACAAAGGTGCGAATCCCCATATATTGTGGAAAATCAATACTACTGAAACATGAGCAGCCTCCAGCTACAAAAAAAAAGCCAGGACGAGTTAAATATTTTACATTCATATGTATTTTGTGAGGCCTGTCTGGAACAGTGTAATCTAAGTATAACCAGGACAGATGTAGGCAATAATATATCTTATTTTTAACAGCCACTGAGACAAGACTATTAAAAAAGTAATTTTAATATTATTTTTTTCTGTTGTTAAAATGATTAGATAGTCTTTTATACCCAAATTTCATCACTTTTAAACTAAGACCTGCCGATGAGGGCAAGGAGGCTATGACTGATCCTGTCAAAGAGGGGTTGGAACAAGTCCGAGAAAATGTATGATTTTTCCCCTAGTGGTGGTGGACCAGTTCACGCCCGGGTACCAATTCAGGCCCACCCTCAATTTTCTTGAAGATTTATAATTTTTCATAGAGAAGACGTTTACCACATCATAGATAATCATCAAATGGATCATTTACATTTGTAATTTATTGTTTAACTGCGATTGTTTTGGATAAATTTAGGGGTGGGCGTGAATTGGTACCCGGGAGTGAATTGGTCCACCACCACTAGTGAAAAGTCTCTTGTGAAACAGTGAAGTTGGTCAAGAACAAGTGTCTGCAATTTTATTGGAAGATTTATCCTATCATCGAAAGCATAAAAAAGATAGGTCATAGCACCTATATCACGACTGAAAGGGCTCATCTACTTTTGTTTATTGTTTCATCCACCTTGTATTTTTTGACAGGATATTTTTGGCTGAATTCTGTGAGATTCAGATGTGGGATGCCTCCTATGTGATTTTAAGCAACTCAGGAAGATAGCTGTTTCAACCTTTCAAGAGCTCTAATAATATATACTGGAAGGGAGATGGGGCCATGGTGGTGTAGTGGAAATCACAGTTTGAATATCGGCCTGACCTCTTGTAGGAAAGTTGCTAGTTGTATGGCATGGGCGGGCAGTTTACAGTACAGAACCTTGACTACATGTACTGGTTTCTTCTGCCAACTACCAACTACCCATCACAATATAACTGATAAGGTACTAGGAGTTACATAAAACACTAAATAGGTTAATCTTGGAAGGGTGATGGATACACTGGGCAGCTCATTCTTCAACGTGCACCACCAAGAAATGAGGTCTCTGTTCAGAGAAAGGAGGACACAGTCATCAAGATGAAAGCAAATATGTACATAAACGACTGTAAGGCAAGGTATAAACTAGCTAAATGGGGTTTTAAGTATGTTGAATACATTTAAGTGGGCGTCTACATTAATGTCTTGCTTATACTCCCATCTAACACAAGTAAAAATATTGTACAACTAATAAGATAATGTCCAGGGCTGCATTACCAAAGTGTTGGAAAACAAACTTGTGGCAGTAGAATTTAGGGCAATTAAATGCTGAAACACTTCACAAGTCAGAGAAAAAGGTCAGGGTAACCAATGAGAACACGTTCACACCCTCTCAAAGGTTTTCTCCCTAAAAACCCTATTGACTCACCCCAATTTTACACAATAGCTATTTTACCCCTCCAAAAATTTAGCCACTTTAAAAGGACATATCTCGTATGCTGAACGAATGATGCTCACCATCCTTTTGTGTAAGGCTCCTGTTTTTATGTGGTGGCCTCGTTTTCATCATTCACTGGGAATGCATATGGATCTATTATATTGTAAACAAGCTTCTCCATCCATATAACATTGATGCTAAAAGCACACAGATTTATGTTGTCACCCTAATTTGATTCATGGGAATAGATTACATCTTATTAGATTTAATAGATATAAATCGCCGGGCCATAAAATATATGTATCTTTTATCTTCTATAGCATAGATGCAATATATTTCTTCAATATTTTCAGTTAATAGCCAGCCTAGCTTTGAGGTGAAACTTATTCTAGTTTAAGACTACTGTCACTATCCCTGGCTGAGATACTGCAATATTGTTGAGTACTTGAGTTGATGCAATGGCACAGCATTTGTCATCCTCATGTCTGGCTAGCTAATACTCACCAGTTGAGCAATGTGAATCTTTTAGTAGCTGTGCTGTTATAACACAGTGTTTTTCGATATATGTGTGTTACTTTCAATGAATAATTGAGGAATAGATCACAGTCATATGTAGATATATATATACATTTCCTGGATAAATAGATGTGTGAGTTCTTATTGTTTAGCCCCACCAAACCTGATGACACAAATACACATGATATTTTAACATGATAAATAGGATAGGACACTTGAAAAAAAAAACAAACTTAAGCAACACCAGGTGGGTACATATTTGAGTTTGTTGAGTGCGGGTGTGCTTGCAATAAACATTGCTGTAATTGTTAATAAACTAAATAAAAATTCAAACTTTCCCTATGTCTAATTGAAGACTTTATTACAGTTCTTAGCAATAAAATTACTAAAGATGAAAGGACACCCATAATTCAGCTACCATTTAAAGGGTGTAATGCATATTGATTTATGTGTGCAGTGGAACTAAAACCCAATGCAATGATGTAATAGATTGTGCAAGGCAAATAAATTAATGGTGCAATAAGGGTTTGTAATAATGAAATGGGTTGACAGCTTGGAGTATTAACGTGACTTTTTGGAACCAACTCTGCTGTTTTATTCCTTTTTTGTGAGGGAGCCATTTTTAAACAATAAAATACCATAGATAAAAACATCATGGAATGTATAGAAACAGAGGATAATTTGAGAGAAGCTTTAGACCAGCTAAAAGTACATCATTATGAGTTTGAAAATTTGGCTTTTGAAGGTGGAGGAGCCAAGATGGGAAGCTATGTCGGAGCTATTAAGGTAAGTGGGAAAATGTACACTGCGTCTTTTAACTCTTTTGAATGTATCAAGATAATTAAAGTTTTTAAAAGTGTCCCTGCTTAAATGATGTCCACTTAACAATCCAGGCAAGTAGCTGATGATGAGTGGATAATTTTAACTACATCACAACGAGATCAATGTAACTATAACACCATTTAATGTACCTTATTACAAAGAATAGAAACAGTATCTGATGGAGCACCAACCCTGCCCTGGGTAACCAGAACAAGATATTGGTGAAAACCCCTGAAAAAATATTTAAAGTGTGAATGTAGATTCGGGTTATCTTTGAGGAGGACAAAGCCTTGTTATTATCTTGCTTCTATTAACATTGCAACTTTTGTGCACAAATTTTAGTTTGAGATCTTTTCAGTATGACCTCTATCTTTTAGCGTCAGAACGCAAGACTGTGTTTCTGGCGGTGTAAATGGATTTTATAATATTGGGCATTGTCCGTTTCATATTCAACTTGATCTTTTTAGTTTGACCTTCTGATTGTAACAGAACTGAGTTCTGCAGGAGTAATTGGATTTTAACATTCTAACCTTGGTCTTTGAAACCCCTCTTGAAAATTCACACTATAAAGTTTCTGGAACATTTTGACCTGGCTCTTTGGGTCGGTATGACCTAGTTTCATCTTTTGACCTTTCTCACTAGGGTTCAAAGTCCTTGGTTCATAGATTTAATTTCATTTTGGGAATCTGTTTCTAACATGTCACATGAAATAATCTTTAAAAGAAACCCTTTTGCTTCATAACCTCATACATTTCTGCTGTTTAAAATTTCATATCAGTCCTCTATGACATGTTATTAACATTTTTCGACCTTTGACCATGAGCTTGTGGCCCATTGAGGCTTACATGTTTACCAAAATTTTGGAACTTTTGTGGTCACCTATTTCAACTGAGTGCTTATGACCTTTCACTGGTTTCAAGGTCACTGTCATGACCTTGCTCGCCCCTTTTGACATTGGCATGTAAATAACCTTCCTCAAGGTCATTGGTGGCCCTGGGTTATTTGTAAATATTCATAAAGTTGGTAGAAAGAGACCAAGACTATTTGTGCCATATAAAATGTGCTGCTTTAAATGTTAAAATGGTTGGAATAAAAATAAATTTAAACATTTTTACTCCAATTCTGCATTTTATTTCTCTATGGGGAATGATGGGGCAAATATTGTCAAAAACTCCCTAAACAGTTCTGGAGTGTCGATATCGTGATCACTTACTGGGTTACGACTTTGCTTGGTTATAGGACTGTCCCTCTTTGGATTACAGCACTTTAGAGAATCTTCACCAGTTTTGCACTATACAAATGTTTTTATTGTTATTACCACTATTAAAACTAAACCGTGAAACATATCCATTGTAAGGGGCACCAGTGAATTTGAAAAGCTCAAATTCTAACTTTTTAGATTCTTTTGCCATTTCTGTATGGATTTTAATGTAACAGAATGAACAGATGCTCTGTACAGTGCCTTTCTTCATTCGGACATATTTATGCATACACATGTATAAGTTTTAAGAATATTTACAAAATAAGATCAAAATCTATCCATAATGAGGCACGGTAGGGGATAATAAGGTTATTACCCAGTCTTTATATCCCAGTATTTTGGTCAAATATATTGCTTAGTATATAACAAATACATGACCTTACAAAGACCTTGGTCACTGAGGGGTACCACTCTGAATGAATCTGCAAATATTCACTGCAAATTAACAAAAGCTAAATGGATGAAATTATTTAGAAACGGCCAGTTCCAGGCATTGATACATTTCACAATTCCTGCTCCATATATTAGATAGCTTTCTTAAATTCCACTTTGGTAATGAATGTTAGAAAGCTTGTCAGAACGATTCAGAGCAATGCAAGTTGGGCTAGCTATTAAGGTTATAACAGAATTAAGTTAGCCTTGCTTGAGACTAGAGATTTTTTTTCATATTTCAGAAAAACTTTCAGTGTGCACAATAAAATTTCAAGTTACATAATGTACTCGTACATATACTAGTTACTGCTATGTCTGGTGAGCTGATGCTGGGGAACAAGTAGGGGTGGCTTTACGAATACCAAACCTTTGTGTTCATGTTTGAAAAGTCTTGTGGTGCAAAATTGAGCTTTAGGCCAGTCTAGAATTAGATCTAATCTTGGTTGTTTATTTTCCCCCTCTGGGGAGTGTCATATCAATCTGCATAACTGGGGCAATTTGTACTGGTGGAATTTCAGAGGGGACCATAATATCATCTGTTGGTTTAATTGTGTGATTCAAATGGATGAGTCACATTAGTAGATGTCAAAATAATATCTAAAACCAACACCACAATATTTTACATATTGTTTTTATAGCAGCTGGAACACTTCAATTTGGTAGGACCAAAGAAAAATAAGAACCAGGCTTTGGTTAATGCTCTAGATAACTGTAAAATGATAAAACAGACAAACAGATGGGCATAACACTGGTCGAAATAAAACCTTTTATATCCTGTATATGAAGTATCTTTTCAAGAAATGAGCAGTACTTGAATTCATACAGATGCAGTCCACCATGGGTTTGTCATTTAGATTTTGTGGTTTTGTATCATAATTAAGAATGACCTATGTTCTAATTCACTTTGATATCCTGCTTATCTTTTGGTGTATTTTTCAACTATTAGAACTACATCCAGCTAACGTGGGGGATGTAATATCTCCTAATATGCTGTTGTGCTTTGTGAATACCAAACGTTAGTTTTATCTGTAGCTGGGACAAAGTAGATCAAATACTCACCTAGGAACAAGTGGGTTTGAATCCAGGTACAGGCAGATACATAATTATTTGCATGACAAATTAATCTGGTGTACCTCTATCATTGGGTCCTCCCAAAATGGTGGCTGATTGAAGAATCTCAGTGAGGTTCATAAATGGTCATACTTGAAACTCTGTCCTTCAGTTAGGGGAATGTCCGTCACTTGAAAATGTATACTTTACTAGTGCAGTCATTATGGGTCAAATAGCACTTTGAACCCATTAGTGCAAGGAGATATTGCACCGAGTCTAAATATACCAGACAAAATAAAATAAAAAAATGCTTGAAAAGGGTCTCCATTGGCCTAATGGTTTGCATGTTTGGCATCTTATCAAGGCTGTTGCCTCTGTGTGAGTTCGACTCTCATAGATGCTGATGACTTGTCCCAGTATGATCCTGGCAGTTGAACAGGACATAAAACACCAACTTCGACCATGATTGAAAATACTTTTGGTCTAATTTTTATGTTTGAAAAGGCTTTCATTTCAGCTTTTTTAAATGGGGAAGGTGGGGGGGGGGGGGGGGGGGGTTGTGTCTTGTTGTCACAACAGTGGTATAGTTGATAATCTACTGGCCTTCCACATCTCTGATACTAGGTTCAAATTCTCTGTCTGGAATGTTACACCTTATAGCGGATTGTCAGTGCCTGATAGTTTCCAGTGCAGAAACATTACACGTTTACTCTCCTTCATCCCTTCACAAATCCATGTAAAACCAAAATCATTCAGTCAATACACAATGAATTCACTGGATATATATTTAAGCCTATGCATTGCTTTTCTGCACCATAACCTCAAGACACACCAACATACCCCAATGCACACTCCCCTTCCACCCCCCCCCCCCCAAAAAAAAAAAAAAAAAAAAAAGAATGTTAGAGAAAGTTTAGATTATAGTTTTACGTGCCCTTCAACAGCCAGGGTCACATTAGGACAGGTTCTCAGCATTGCCACTTAATGGGAGTTTGAGCACAGAGAGGTTACAGTTTGTGATTATATGCCAAACATGCTAACCCACTAGGCCACTGTTTGCCTAAAATTGCCATAAAATGACAAATAAACGTTTGCTAATAGTGAATTTAATGCGAGGTCTGTGTATGGTACATTGTTTCTGTGTAAAATGCAAAAGGGTTATTTGTGTTTGCTCCGATACAATAATTTGATATGAAAAAATACTTTCAAGTTATCAATAATTAATGAGGCTCATTGTCTATGTTATAAGTGTTGACAACTGTAATGATTTATGCCTAGTTAGAAAGACTAAAAGAACTGCATATGTGATAACAAATATAAAATAACCCTTGTCAGGTAGAATTTTAATATACTATCCATCGAATAGACAAAAATTACTGTCCTACAGACTTTTATTCTGCTTTTTTTCACTTTTGGACATCCCATAAATATATCAAAATATCAATTTATACAAAGTTTTATTGAAGACAAAGTACTGCTGAGACATTGTAGGAATAGTAGAAATACCCTAGTAAGCTGATGCTGCAGATTGCTGGTAAATATCTAAAAATTACACCATAATGCACAAATACTTGTAACATGATGAATATCAACTGTTTTTATATATTATAATGTACTCGTATTGGTCAGCTAAGGAGAAGCGGGAAAGGGCATGTTCTGGCACAGTTTATTTGATAAAATTATTTTTTTTCCTTCAAACTTAAACTTAAATTTAATTTGTAACCAAGACTGATAAGAAGACATATGTATTTTATTTTACCAAGGACTATTGACAATTTAAGTTGGTTAAAACATTTTACAGACCCTTTTCTATTGAAGGGACAATTTGCAAAATTTCCAATTTTGGAATATTATCCATTTTGGTCAACCATTCGGTGAAATTTGTAGCCCATCCATTATCTGAGTGACCAAGTGTCTTAAAATAAGCACAGATCATTACAGTAGCATGAAACACTCACCACAGCCAATTATCCACTGCATGAACACTGTCATATGAATAATCTAATTTTTTCTGGAAAGTACTTCTGTCCTGTAGAATCTAAGTCACAGATACATATTTTATCCATTATCATTATCCATGGTTAAACTTTTGTGGCAGTTAGATTAAATTCAAACTTTTCAAGCTTTATCCAAAATTATATTTTCCCCATAAAGGAAAACCAGTGATGCATAGTGAAACAATGTTGATTGTGTATTGAAAAAACCCGGTAGAACTAATTTAGTGAAAGCCCCATATGGTATGCACACCAAAGGAAACCTTGCAAAGATTGTCCAGGTTGACCATTTGGTAAAAGGAGTCAAATTATTGAATCAATAAACTGGTTTCAATTCACAGGGTTTTATAATAAGTAAAACCCTCATGGTACTTCCATTATGTAAACTTAATGGCTCTTCGGCCCATTGGCGCCACTTGGTCATTATATATGAAACAAAATGATTTTTGATTTAGTACAGGAATAATGTGTTTTGTAGCCTTTAAGCCTTTGAACTAGCGCAGATTTGTCATTCAAGACATATTTTAATAAATTATTATATAACACTACGCAAAAGGGGTGGGGGAATACTAACAAAGTGTGCACCATATCACATGAGTAGACAGCTAGTTTATTGTATTTTACTAGTATTATCGTTAATAATCCGAATGTGTGTGTCTGTATAACTTTTCTGATAAGATCCGGGTCGTACACTGTATACAAACAGGCCTGAATTTTCAAAAGTTACACTCATTAAAGTCTATTTTCTTATGCAAAAATAGTATCTTGTTAAAGAGAAATTAAATTTAAGATTTTTTTGTCTATATTCTTAATGACCTTTCATGGCTTCCATTTCATGGTTACCAGGTGTGTCTAAGTCTGTGTCTATTCCTCAGAGGCAACCACAAACACATTCAATTTGAGCCAGACATAAGCCCAGACAAATTAAATAATTTTGGATTTTTGTAGCTTGTGAGGCCGGCATAGAACTGTGTAACCTAGGAGTAAGTGATTTTGATGAACACCATTCCTAAGGTTAAAATGACAATAATTTGATATTTGTCTATTATTTCCTTTCCAAACTCCCAAGGTAAACCATTTTTCTATTATGTCGAATAAAAACAAAGCCCATTAACAGGCCTTCTGTGTCTGTCAAGGCTGGGTGTGATATGGAAACACTCCACTAAACTCAATGAAAAGGGATAAAATCAGCATTGGGCACCACTGACACTGTGGTTTGTCACTAGTTTGCTCTGTTGCTATGGTCTAGTGGGTGACACATTCACTTAATCTTTTCCTTTCCATCCAGTTATTGACACTACGATCAGGGATGGATTAAGGAATGTTCTGACACATATTGGCATATCTCTCCCAAGACATGGGTTCCACACCTTTAGGCGTTCTGGGGCTACTTTGGCCTGTGAGAGTAACATTCAGCTACAGCATATTATGGCCCATGGATTGTGGAGAATTGCTGCTGCAGTTTGGACCTATCTCCATAACGCCTCCCTGGCCCCCTCAATTTTACCCACCACTTTTGTGGGCTATAATTCCACACAAGCTTTAGTTGGGGCTTGGTGATTTTAAAACCTTTCAAATCTTTGAAAACTTTTAAAACTTTTATCTTGTGCAGACTAATATGTAAGTAAATTCATCAAACGAGAATTTGACCTTGTTTTGACCTCTCCAGTTGAAGGTCCAACTTCCTTATACACATTGACCTTTGACCTAGGAAACAGATTAAACTGTATCATAAATACTATGTAGTTAGCATGTTTTATAAATTTTATCAAGTACAGAAATTAATAGTTCAAAATTGTTTATTTATTTGGGGTTTTACGTCGCTTTCAACACTGTACAGGTCATATCACGACGGGTAGTTGGAAGGGCAGAGGAAACCAGTACATACAATTCGTCAGGGTTCTGTACTGTAAACTGCCGACCAACGGCAAGCAACTACCAGCTTTCCCACTTGAGGCCGTGCCGGGAACCGAACCCCGGCCTCAGAGGTGGGAGGCGAGAGTGTTACCACTCTGCCACCGTGGCCCCCTCAAAATTGTTTATGTTTCATAAGCTAATTTGAGGGGCTATACTGTACTCATATTTTTGAAATATGTCAATGCTGATTATATACCCTGTTTTGTGAACACACTCAACCAGGATTGAAAGTATTCACACTGTAATCTGCTTCAACCCTACATAATTGTCAACAATGACTGTAGTGTGAATAGAGTAGCAGTCGGCACTGTTTTATTATCCTCTGAAGGTTTCAAAATATTGCAGTGAATTATCTGCCAATTGGAGTGATTATGTAACAGTAAACATCTGGGCACTAGAGTACAATATTCTGATTTTTATTAGCTTTCATTATTCCCAGGTGTGCAAAAGTGCTGGTAATTCCTTGTTGTCAAGGCTTGGTCTGTTATTTGTTACAATCCAATCAATCAGTGTTTTTTGGGGTTTTTCACTAGCCTTAGCAAAGACTTCAAATTTAAAATAAAGGTCACAATATATTAACTCTTCTAGTTTAGTTTTATGTAATTATATTGTGAAAAATATTAAGTGTGCAGTTTAAGTCAATCAATGTTTCTTTGATCGTGTACTGTACTCTGCCAGTACCTAATTCCAGCTGAAATGTGCTTATATAATTATTACAATGAAAATGTCAATTTCAGAATGGAAAATAACACATTGACTATTGATAGACTTTGTTGTAGCAATGAAAATGGAAATGATAACTGTATTCGCTGATGTAGTTTATCTGGGCTGGTAATTTAGGCTTGATAATGTTGTGAATTAACTACTGTGGATTAAATTTTTCACGCTTGGTACTAGTATTTAATTCAATATCATTTGTAGGACATCCCCACTCTTTTCCAACAGCTGCCATAACATAGTGCTATGTATTGTAACAAAGGAAGGATGGAGAAACTGCAGAGGTTCTTGTATACTTCTTGTATATCTATGCGTGCTGCAATAGAAGGCAAATAAAAATCTTTGTACAGTTAGAATATCAAGTGCTTCAAACTAGCTTGGTGGACAACCACGTAAAATGATGGATGTATTTATTGTGAATGAAAACTAATGGCATATGGGGGAGATATGAGATGGGTAGGGGGCAGCAAATGGAACAGCAGTGTAAATAATTCCCAAGATAGTAAAAAGTTAAATGACCATGTTTGAACATCTTACGTTTATGTAAGAACTGAAACAGCCAACCAAATTCGAAATGCAGAATATAAAATACAGTATTTCAATAACATATTAGAATAGTGATTCATAATGCCAAATATACTGTTTAAAATTCAGAACATTCAAATTTACAAATACAGTCTTTTAGAATTTTAAATTTGGAACTTAGATGACTGTTTTTGGCTTACCTTCTTATACCAGCATGTGTTCCTCGGAGTAAGTGTATTGTTCCTGTTAAAAAAATATTATGACCAAAATGACACACTGAGCTACCACAAATATAAATCATGCCAGTCTTATTTGCGGCTGTAGCTTCCACCCAAAGCTATTTTACAACAGTTCTACATTGTATTAGACCAAGAAATTGTTGCTAAATTATTGGTATTTTCATTGTACTTGCATAAAAATACAAAATATCCTCTGCAGTTATGATACTTTGGAAAATGCTGTAATATATGTCCCATTGATTCTTTCTCCCTAAAATCCCTGAGTTTTGAGAAAGGCTAATACTTTAGGAAGATATCCTGAGTCACCACGCCAGATTTCATTAGTGACCATCTTCTCTGTAAGAAGGATGTGACTGTTGGGTGTGAATAAGGTAATATGGAGAGTCCAAACCTGATTTAAGCTCCACCAAAAGGAGAAACTAAGATTACCAGAATGGAGCTTGACTGGATAATAGGGAGTAAATGCAGAAACAAGTTGGCTCAGTACGAGGGAGAAGCCCAACATAACTGAAGGGGAATATTATTGGTGAAATGTAGCATATAGACATTTGAGATCAAAAGCACACAAACGTAGCTACAGGTGGATATATTCAACTCGCACAGTATATTGAATATATTTAGTTTAAAAGACATCATTTTTATTGACCAGCAGTTAACCTAATTTCCCATGGTCATATATCTTGTTTTAAAATGACCTATCAGCCAATCAGATGACTGTATACTCAACTTTTTCTGTATTTTCATTTATTTATTTTGTATATAGTGTAGTTTATGTCACCATAATGAAGAACAGCTATACACATTAGCACATTCTAGATGGAATAGCTCATGTGTTGCATGGAGTCAACTATATCAAGGATATAATAAAGTTAGCATATTCTCGAGAGTGCAGAATTCTTTGATTTTAATTAACCTAATTTCAGTTTCAAAATATTCTTCTGTTGGTAATTTGGATATATCTTCTTATGGTGTGTTGGTTTTGAATAGTGGTCGTTGATTTAAAATAGCTGAACATTTAAATATTTTATCAGGATGATGAACATATAACTTGAAAGAGTTACTCTTCACCACCAAAATATTTCATGGATATGAGAGAAATAATCTTGGGGTACGTGCTGTGATTGGGCTATTCTAATCCTTCAATAAAGACTTTTCTCCCTTTTCTCTGATCCACTTTTGATTGTTTAAAAATAATTATTCTCTACTTAAGTTACTTGAGCTCTTTGTAGAATTGATCAATTCAAAAAAAGTAACTTTTTTTCTTTAGTTGTAATTCATTCATTTGTTGCTTTTGAAAAAAAAAATCATTATATATAAATTAAATTTAGTCTTTCGAATAAAGTAAAACTTCTTAGAATAAAGGTTTTTTTAAATTTATAGCAAACGTAATGCTTATGATAGACATAATGAATCAAATTTAGAAGTATTTAGCTTGAAATACTACCACGACTCAAACTTTTAAATATACATAACTTACCCAAAGCAGAACGTATATTCAGGATTCAATCAGGACAGAAGTAAAATTCAGGATATAGTCATGACAGAAATAAAGTATGTTTTTAATGCGATGCCAATAATTTCCAAGGATAAATATTTCGGGAACTTTACAATTTGGAATATACATTCTTAAACTAGTGACCTATAATTTAAAAGTAAATGATTAAAGGTTTGAAAATGGCTACCATAAAGATTGATGAGGAATTGCAAGACAAACTCGATCAGTTTAAGAAGTATGACTTTGAGTTTGAGAACCTTGTTTTTGAGGGTGGTGGTGCTAAGATGGCTTCTTATGTGGGTGGAATTAAGGTAAGTCTATTGAAATAAATCATATAACATTACAAAAGTACCAAAAGGCATGTTTAAATCTTTGTTGTAGTGGGGGGGGGGGGGGGGGGGGGCTCGCTTGCCTCCCGCCTCCTCTGAGATCGCCTGCTGTGTCGGTGGTATTAAGGTAAAACTTTTAACATTATGGTAAATACCACAATGACTGTTTAACTCCTTGTTAAACAAGAATCCATGTATAGGATAATGACCAAGTAAGTGTCCAATATTAGAAAACGATGTATTGTTTACGAGGTCCGGAAGGGACTGAGTCAGCGATCTATTATTTTCTAATATTGGACACTTACAAGACTATTAACCTACTTTAATTACACCTCTTCCTTAATTTGTACTTATTAAGATATTGTTTAACATCAGTACTCTTCATTTCTATATTTTTGGTACATATTTTGGTACATTGAATTACACCTGAGAGTTTTTCGTTTGTTAAAAGTGTCCATTATCTTTCACTATTGGCCACTTTGTGATTTGACCAAATATAGAGGTTTCTAGCACATTTCCAAAGAAACCCTTTTACATTTATTTCAACTAAAATGATCATAAAAACCTAAAAAAAAACAGAACTATAGAACTAAAAAGTAAGGATATTCAACAACATCTTAAAATTATAAATTGTAAATTAAGGAAGCGGTGTAATTTACCTCGTAAACAGTCCATTATTTTCCAATATTGGACACTTACTTGGCCATTAACCTATGAAAGATATTGGACGCTTTTAACAAAAGAAAAACTCTCAGGTGTAATTTAAATCCAATAATTGAAGCACAAATTTGCATGTGCAAACAACAAAATCGTGATTGTCATGTAAGAATTATTCAATTGTAAAGAATTTACCATGGGCAATATTTTAAAAACTATGTTACATTTAGATATGTTATATAATATTTTAGCAAGATATTTATTGAAAGATTGCATTCGTTTTTGTTGCAATAAAATCCATACAGAAATGACTTTACTAGGCTTTACGAATTATTAAAAATTGGTCAATAATAAATGTAAAAAAGTAAACCCTTGTAAATTGGAAATTTATATTTATCATGAGTCAAGACAAACATCACCAGCAGTTCTGGTAAATTTCTTATTTTATGTCACCACTGAAAAAAAAATATAAAAAAAACAACAACAAATAAGACATTTATATCAATGAAAAATAATTGTCTTTTTGATATAACTTCTTTTGATTGATATATTTTACATTTGGTTAGTACATACTAGACAAAAACCATTATGAAGGCTGATACCCTGAAGACATTCAAAATCATATGCTGAGTTTTATATTATCATATAGATAATGGCAGAGTGACACTCCATTATGTAAACTTAATGTCCTATGAGCCCCGCAGTAATGTCTGACAACTTATGCCACGCAATAAATGCATTAATTGAATTAAATTTAAGCCTTAACTTGTCCTAAAACATACTTAATTTAACCTATTATTCATAAAGCTCTTTTTATTTACTATTTCTCATCAACGTAATAGTTAATGTAAAGGTAAATTGACTCCGGGCAAATCCTCTGACATTTTGTCAGCCTTTTTTCTCACTCTTAATTCCGGCTCTTAAGCTGTGGTATCTTGTACCCAATCAATCAATATCCCCCCTGGTGATTAACTAACCATGTATTAGGCTAAATAATAAAGGATAACTGCTTAAATACAATGATTTTAAAAATGAAGGACATTTATAACTATGTGACACTGTATATTTTAATGTATCAATTAATACAATGATATATTTGTTGTAAACAAAGATTTAAACTTTGGTAACCCAAAATGAGGTTAAATGTTTTCATTTCCTCAGCGCCCTTTAGTATGGATACTTTTTGCTGATTTTGTGTAAACAAATTTCAATTTTTTGACTGTTTTAAGAACTGTATTTCCTTAACAATATTATATGCGTTACCACAAATGCATTTTAACACAATTTCTGCTCAGTTTTGTTACATTAAGGTCTATGTAGAAATTGGGGAAAATATAAGGTTAAAAATTCAGTTTTATGTTGACTGTTGGGTTCTATAGTTATTTGCATTCTTTAAGGTTAATAGGTTTATAATAAATGTACAATAACTTGTCGAAAGTATATTTCAAAATAAATCTTACCACTCCAAGAATAATATCCTCGTCCTAGAACTGGAATATTCTGTTTTTGTCTTTCTAATTATGATAAATCTCTATTCGGGTAATTTTCATGTTTTATTGCATGCCTCCCTAATGATAACATTAAGTAGCTGGCTATCTTTGATAAATGTGAAAAAAAATCCTATTTAAAACGGGATAGAGCATTCACAGTTGCCACAATTACACTCCCTATTGGAAATAAAAGAAAAGTCATATGCATACAGCATAAGATTACACTAGGCACAACACTATCAGAGCAGCTGGGAAACAATCTCTTGAGGGTGGAATTGAGTTAAAAAATATTAGTTGCAAGTTTGGAAATACTCTAAAATTTTTGCTCTTCAAACTAATTTGACATGAACTTAAACTTTGGGGGCTCATTTTCAAACTATATTTCCATTGGAAAGTGTAAATTGGGATTACCAGACAGCATAAAAAAGCCAAATAAAACGTCGTATCTTGTGGAGTTACTTCTGACAATTTTATTTATTTATTTGGGGTTTTACATCGCTTTCAACACTGTGTAGGTTATATCACGATGGGTAGTTTTGTGGGCAGAGGAAACCAGTACATACAGTTGGTCAAGATTCTGTACTGTAAACTGCCGACCATCAGTAAGTAGCTACCAACTTTCCCACATAAGGACTGGGATTTGAACCACCAACCTCAGAGGTGGGAGGCGAGTGTGTTACCACTGCGCCACTGTGGCCCCTGCTACTTCTGACAAAAGCAAATGTCTAAATAATGGCAAATCAGCCAATACTGGTTATTTGTTATCCTGGGTTTGTTCAACAGGTGATAAGCTTCACTGGGTAACCATACTTTAACTGACCAGTGTATATGACTTATCACAATTTGGTGAAGAATTAAATTGGAGGCCAAGCCTTGATCCATGAGCAAGACTATTATCATTAACACAGGGTGAAAAACTTCACCTACAATGCAGCAGAGTATAAGTAGCAGAAGTGGTTTCTAGAAATCTCGACTAGATGTCTAGGCTGCAATGTGTGACTCAGTGGCTTAACATTTTGGCTTAGTTACCATAAAAGAGCAAACTCTCTTGGATAGTTCAGGGTTAGAGATAGCTTGATTGATATATATATCATACAATAAAACCCTGTGTAATAGTTTTATAGTGATTTTGGATAATACCTCTAAGCTTGTATTAATCTAATTAGTCATGTTGGATGAAAGTTCAACTCATTCTGGACAATATTTGAGTTTAAGTTTCTGTATCCATTTGTTTACCTGCTGTTAAAATAATGACAGGATATATCCACAAGCACAGGATTCAAGAGATTGATGGCATACAGTCTGATGCAAATCACTCATCAACTATAAAACAGTAGTTCATTATTTACCGGCATAATCATAGTCTAATTTATGGTGATTGTTTTTTTTTCATATTCAGTTTTTCTGCCCTTTCCATATTCAGTTGTTCTGCCCTGACATGTGTTAAACAGTAATAATGCACAAGGAGCATAATAAAGCAACGGCAGTGATATGATTAATTGTAAACCTTACGTGTTAACTTAAAACAATCAAGTGTTATTTAAATTAATTTGTGAGAAAGTATGTGCTTGAAAAGACTATATAGAAACTTAGATGGACATTGATTTGGATTAGTCAGGCATGCATACGTGCTTCACCATATTGATGTGGCATCATTTCAGGAAAACGTTCAGTTAAATGTTAGCAAATTTATACATATACTTTCTGTTTGCGACAGTTTGCGTAAAATGCCTTATGGTGTTGCTTTTGGTCACTTGACAGTCACATAAGTGATCATGGGATGCACTGAACTTTTTGATAAGTTTGGGATCTGTGGCTAGATGCTCACCTGCTTATATATTGCCACAAATAAAATTGATAAGGCACTGCAAGGATATAAAGTAATCTATATACATATGCCAAATTTGATGATTTGGATTAATACATTCTTAAGCTCAGCTTCTTTTTGTTCTTTTTATGTATGTACTTTGCAGAATAAATTTAATATATTACTGTGGGTTGAAGTGCTAAACATACAGTACATGGTTGAACTGGATCGGAACAGAAAATTACTGGATAGAGTTGGAATAGGATATATGTTTAATATGCTTTGAATGTTATACCATTATTCTACCCGACGGTAAACCTTTATGGATACTTTCGAATTTCCAATTAACAGTCATAAGCTCTTGGGCTAAAAGTGAAAGTAAATGGTAAGATGTTCTGAAAATGGCAACCATAAAAATAGATGAGGAACTGCAGGAAAAACTCAATCAGTTTAAAAAGTATGAGTTTGAATTTGAGAACCTTGTGTTTGAGGGTGGTGGTGCTAAGATGGCCTCCTATGTGGGTGGTATTAAGGTAAGTTTATTAAAGAAGATTTCTTCACATTATGGGAATTCCAAAAGGTGTGTTAAAGTTCTGGTCTGGTTTATTAAAGCAAATCTCTCCACATTATGGGAATTCCAGAAGGTGTGTTAAAGTTCTGGTCTGGTAAAGCAAATCTCTTCACATTATGGGAATTCCAGAAGGTGTGTTAAAGTTCTGGTCTGGTAAAGCAAATCTCTCCACATTATGGGAATTCCAGAAGGTGTGTTAAAGTTCTGGTCTGGTAAAGCAAATCTCTTCACATTATGGGAATTCCAGAAGGTGTGTTAAACTCCTGATCTGGTTTATTAAAGCAGATTTCTTCAACTTATGGGAATTCCAGAAAGTGTGTTAAGCTCCAGATCTGGTTTATCAAGGCAGATCTCTTCACATTATGGGAATTCCAGAAAGTGTGTTAAACTCCTGATCTGGTTCGGGAATCATCCCTGAAGGTTTGGTTCAACATATAGTTATTGGGAGCATTCCCTTTTGGAGAGAGTATTGTCAGATTCCATTAACATTAGGATATCATGTGGGACATTTGAAAGTCATTACTAGGTTAGTCCTAATTTTACTTGATGATCAGCAACTGTTCCTTATCCATTTCTAGTGTATGTTAGTGTCTCCTGGCTATTCCATTGAACTAGTGATCGTTGAGAGTTCACTGCTGAACATTACAGTTGATGAATCGATAAATGTATCTTCTTGAGTGATAAAATTTTAAAATAAGCATTGCATAGCTTATTTTTTTCATGTGCAACTTTCATAAATCCATGTCAATATTTACAGCTTGTCGAGATTATAATAAAACTATTCTTTCCTTGAGGAGAGTCCTACATAAACTTTGTTATTATAAACATTGAAATTTTGAATAAATAAATTATAAGTTTAAAGTATTTGCCTTAAAGTTACACTACAAAATGTGTAAGCTAAATATAACCTTTTCGGTCGTACAAATAACATAACCATGCTAATTTATGTACAATTGTGCTGTAATATTTACTTGTTGAAACAAACAGAATGCCGGAAAGACTTACATGGGCAGCAAAATGTGAGTATCTAATGCTTATGTGTCTGACAGGAAATCTACTATCGACCTGAAAGACATAATTATATAATTCAGCCTGAGATATCTCCATCAGATTTTTCTAAATTGTATTGAGCCGACAATTAGGGATGGTAATCAGATATTTTGCTGTACAGAACATGGAGGGGGGGGGGGGGGGGGGAAGACACATGAAACACAAGTACTAATTTAATCAACACAATCGACAAAAACTGTTAACAATTCAGGTTGCTTCATTGTGGCAGTAAAGCAATAAATAGCAAGAACTCATCTATCTTCATATTAGCCTTGCCTAAGGCTCGAGCTTCTTAAAATTACAGAAGGCTTTCAGTAAACTTTGAATACTGTGTTATTCTATGCTTTCTGTAGCTATCCACAGACATTTTGTAGTGTTAAAATTTGTGTATGTATGTTTGGAGACATTTTCATAAGTAGTTTGCTAGATATTTGCATACCTACACATGTAGATAATACCATCTTTTATATCATTAAGACATTACAGCTCAGTTATTCGTTATGTTGAAGTAACTTTACATAACAAAAGCAACAGTTGATGTGCATATTTTACAGACCTGCTATGCTCTAGTAATTGTTTTGTTCAATTAAATAACTATGTAGTATGCTACAAGTGCCTGGTTGAAATGAAATGGTACTTGTAAATGGCAAATCTGTGAAGAAAAAACTTTGTTGGTAGGCTTATATGGCATTTAAAGAAGTACTTGGTAATTTGGCAACAAATTGATCTGATCAAACAAAATGAGGCAACAGAAATGTTACTGAGTTCAAAGCTCATGTGTCAAAGCAGATAAAATAAGAAGGGCTAGAGCATTTTTCGTTGCACTATCATTTATCAACGACAAAAACACATTAAATAAGGTTATTATAACCTTTATCGAAATGCCAAATAGCTATACAAGTTAAATTAGAGACATACATATATCTGTGGATATTCTTCACAATAGGACAATTAAAAGGTATATTTATTTTGTTTCTTGTAATTAAACCAATCAATTTCTATGAATAGAAAAAAACCCACAAACCTGTAAAATTTACAGCTATATAATAAAAACCTAAATACAGACCAAGTAAAAGGGATCATAGCATAAATTTTAATGAGTGGCAAAGTATAGGAATAAACGCAGTGGAAATGTTATTGCCAAAATTGCGTATAAAATCCCATCCACTGAGAAACATGACTTCTCTATTTCTGCGTAGATTTTAATGCAACCAAAACAAACAACACTCCTGTAAAATACTTTTCTAATGATGAATACTTCATAGTTTTAGGTTTTAGAAATGCTAATAAAAATTGAGCACTAGTTGGGGAATTTGTAACGCTAATTATCCACAGTAAGTGGCTCCAGGAAGCACACTATGGAGACTTCCTGAATGACATACCAGTATATGTTATTTATTTATTTGGGGTTTTACGTCGCTTTCAACACTGTATAGGTCATATCACGACGGGTGGTTGGAAGGGAACAGGAAACCAGTACATACAGTTCGTTAGGGTTCTGTACTGTAAACTGCCGACCAATGGCAAGCAACTACCAGCTTTCCCACTGGAGGCCGTGCCGGGAATCGAATCCCGGCCTCAGAGGTGGGAGGCGAGAGTGTTACCACTCTGCCACCGTGGCCCCACCATACCAATATATGAAAACATTTATCCCTGTCTAGTATGGATAACTGGGAAGGTTCCATTCTGTACTTTTCAATCATATACAGTTCTTCAAAATATATATAATGGTTGGGGACAAATCTTTACATATAAACACAGCTCTCCGAGCCCTTCAGAGTGACTAACTTAAAAGCAGCTTTTATGCCACGGTGGCAGAGTGGTAACACTCTCGCCTCCCACCTCTGAGGCCGGGGTTTGATCCCCATGACGGCCTTAAGTGGGAAAGCTGGTAGTTTCTTGCCGTTGGTCGGCAGTTTACAGCACACAACCCTAGCGAACTGTATGTACTGGTTTCCTCTGCCCTTCCAACTACCCGTCGTGATATGACCTGTATAGTGTTGAAAGTGACGTAAAACCCCAAATAAATTATGCTAGTATATAATACACTATTGTTCTGCTTAGGTGTGAAAAGAACAAAAAATGGCAGAGTCACTGGGAA
Organism: Sabellastarte sp. h YS-2021; assembly: GCA_964017235.1. NCBI lineage: Eukaryota > Metazoa > Annelida > Polychaeta > Sabellida > Sabellidae > Sabellastarte > Sabellastarte sp. h YS-2021. The sequence continues at coordinate 77,786,766 of OZ024934.1, read as the reverse complement.
AAAAAATAACTATGAAATGGTTGAAAGATGTCCACATTTACTATTAATACAATAAGACCAAGATGATGCAATTTAGCATACAATTATTCAATCTGTGTTTTCTGAATCTAATTTAGACCATAGCTGGGGGGTAGTAGTGGATTTCTAGCCATGAATAAAATAGTGGAAACTTCATAAACACTAAAACACAATAAACAGTGTTGGATGTGATAAACCTGATGGAATAAGAAACTCATTGGATTTGATTCAGCATTTTGGAGTAAAAAGAGTATCTTACAAGCACTATTTGATTTATTGGAGAAGAGAAGAAGTCAGAAACAGATTTATGTAACAGTTTCTGTCAGGACAGAGGTACAAAGAAAATGTAGAAATGTGTTAATATTTTTACTATTATTACGGAAAGCAACAGATAAAAGGAACAGATTTATGTATCAGTTTTGAGTCACACTTATGTATACCTCTAAAATACGAATTATTTTACAGTGTATGGTTTATAATTTAATTTCCTTTCTTTCTATTTGCTCACAAATGTTGCAAATCTTTTAGAATTGTTGCTGTAAAATACAACATTTTATCACCTGAAAGTATAAATTGTATGATTTTGTGTTTTACGTATAAGGTATAGTCTTTTTCCAACTCACTTCCGCTTGAGTTGAACTTTGTGGTTTACACATGTGAGCAACTCTAGAAACCCTCCTAGCTGAATGAGAAAAAATTCATGGAATAAAAAGTAAAAACCCCTTAGGAAGTAAGGAGAAGAAAATGTACTGATATGCTAACCGTGTTAATGAACCTTTTTCATAGAGACATGGGGGCATGTTGCACTGAAACAAGTTTCTGCCTAGATGAAACAAATCATTATGTTCCTGCACGAGGTCTAGGGTATACTATTGAATTTGCTTCATTGTGAAAAAAATATTGCAAATGGCATGTTATGTTGCATTTGTTTTTACACCGATATTGATACTTTTCTCATAAATTAACATAGTATATTTTACTGTTATCATAACAAAGCATGAAAATGGTATAGTCTCTCTATATTTTCATATCCACCATTAATTACATGTAGCTTATTTATGTCTGCGTCATTGAAACCCCAAAGGGCAGCATGATTGTTTTTCCCACCTCTCTTGGTAATATTTGTTTTTTTTTTGTTTATATAAGACATTGTAATTCAGCGAGAATACATAATTAACTCTCAAATTATGCAAGCTGTGTTGGTTATAACCTTCAGACAATTCCTTTCACCATTACTCTGTTGCACGAATGTGGTAGTTAATTAGCTTTGCATGCCAATAATATGTAGATTGTCCTCCTTTATGCAGAAGTAAGAACCAGATTTTATTGATGTTTGTACTGCAGCTCACTACTTAATGGGTCATCAAGTTCATATAATTCCATTTACATTCCCCTGACATTATAGCCATTGGAAGTAGCAGTTTAATTTCATTTTGCAAATTACAACTACTACATAATTTCTGCCCTTCTTTTAAGGTAAATGTAAACCTTACATACCTTTAGGAAGCCTTATTAGCCTAATGGTTAACAAGTTTGGCATTTGATCAACTGTTTACATAATTAATACCCTATATGAATATTGTTATAACCTTTGTCAGATCATTGGATTTTGTCTGTTGGTTTGTTAGCAAGAATATAAAAAATACTGCACAGCTCTACATCCAATTTCACATGCTCTATCAAAAATAATTTAATTTTTGGAATGATCAACCATTTCTGGATGTAGGAGTTTTTAAATAGGATTTTTGGGTCTTAGCAGCAGTTGGTACTCTCCAACTGCTCTTGTATAACATTGTTAAATATAATTATCACCCTTTATATGTAATGATATGATGACAGGCAGTCTTTAGTGACCAATTGGTTGGTAAGTTCGGCATTTGATTACTTGCCCCAAGTCTTTGTATTTCTCATACCACCAAAATCACACATACAGGGAATCATAATGAATCAACCTGGTAAGTGGGGAACCTACTGTGTGATGAAATACATTTGGTCTCTTTTCCCCAAATTCTGGTAAAGTCATTCAGTCCTCATATAATACCTTAGACAAAGCACTTGAAGAAAGTCTACTTGGTGGTCGTGGGTTTTAATCCATTTCATGACAATATGTAGAATTCACTGTGGGGACCGTCCTGATATAACCTTAGCCATTGAAAAGGTCATAAAACCACAACGTTGACCTTTACACATTTTTGTATGTGGTATTGTGTTTACTGTGTGGTTTAACAATGACATTTTATCATTTTGTGTTCATTAGAACATATGAGCCCAGAGCAGAGAAGGAAGGGCAATGCAACTATGTGAATCACATGATAATCATTCACACACAGAAATTGTCAGTATCCCACTAACTGAGTTAGTACCGGAAACAATAAATAAAATATGATGATTGGTAGAACAGAGGTACCAAGACAGTAGAGAAATTTTCTTAAAAATAGACTGTGTTGGCAGTGCAAGAAACAGAGACTTTATGACCGTTTTCAGGACAGAGGTACAAAGACAATGTAGAAATGTGTGAATATATTTATTCTTAGTGTTGGAAGCAACAGATAAAAGTGAACATTATCAGAACACAGAGAGTCAGCCAATCAAGAAATGTGTTATTTAGGTTTTTATGCAAACAGAACACTTTTTTAGTGTGATTCCGTTTCTATATATTTACGTCAACCTAGAGAAAGTATCAAAGGTGTTGATTGGGCTATAATAAGCAATAACATACTGTCAGAAAAGCATTTAAATAAACCACTATGTTACTTTCAAAATGTGGCTTTACTTTGTTTATAGCCTTTACATACCACCATATTTGATCACTCATGTTAATTTGTTATAACACATATCGTTACACTCTTAGAATGGGAGGCCACAAAGGTATGCACTTGATTAATTTGTGTATATATGTCTTTTGCAAAAAGCTTGAGTGAAGCTATCGATATGTTTCAAACTATTAAATGTTTTCTATTTTTTTAATTTTGTTTTGTTATTTATCAGAGTTGTATAATTAAGAATAATTGTAGAAAATAACCATAAAGATGAAGTAGCCTGTAGAAAATCCTTTAATATTTCACTTTAATAATTTTCAAACTAGGGCAATTTCTTCCTGTAAGAGTTTTCACTTGCATAATAAACATAAAATATAGGTTTGTAGTCGTACAAGTATAAAAACTTCCCTTCGATGGCATATATGTCTGCACTGCTACGACAAAAATACAAGTCTTCTTGCAGTCAGGTACCCATTATATCCTAGATATAGAGGATCATTTGTGCTAATGCCAGACCCAGGGCTAATATTTCTGAAAGGCTTTTTGAGCCATGCACGAAAATAGAAGAAGCTTAAGGGTATCTTTATATTAAAGTCTTTAGAGATCTTCAGTGTTCCCCAGAGAAAATGAAAGCAATTAAGCTTAATGTTTGGTCAAAGTTAGGTATTTATAGATCTTTTAACAGTTCTGTCCACAATGAAACAGACCAAAGGGGTTTCCAACCTATTGTCATGGGGTGTATTTGAAAGCAAGACCAAAACATCTTTGCTAATACCTCGGTCAGACCATTCTGTGCTGGGATCACAAACTTACAAACAAATGCGCTTGTGTACTGTCAGTTGTGGATCATTGTGGTACAGTCCACTCTGTGTCTTGGTTGGATTTCTCTGTGCAATTTATTGAATTTGCTTTTGGGTAGCAAACTCCTGAATTTCAAGGGTCCTATTTTAATGTATTTTCAATGACTCTTGCTTTCCGGTTGACACTACTTTAAATATAATGAGTGGATCCTCAAGAAGTTTTTATGTAGTTAGGACCTGGCCAAAAAAAGGAGTAACTACATTTTGGAAAGATATGGATCATATTCTAGATACAAAAAAAAAACCACTCATTTTTTGCCAGACACATGTTCTAGTTTATGTTTGCATTCTATGAATGCTATCTAGTTTTTATTCATCAAAGCATCACTAGTATGAGAAGCACCGGGACACCATTGTGAAGCCATACACATACTAAAATTATTATTGACAACCTAATTCTGTTAGTACTGGGGGCTGGAGGTAACATAATATGTTTATTGCTAAGAATGAATGCTACAATGTAGAAATGTATTCCTACAGGGACTTAAGAAAGGAGAACTTCAGCAAATATTATACTTTTTCACATATGGTTTAAAACTCATAAAGCTATTGAAAGGAGACAAGACCAATATCAGCACATCACAAGAAGAGTTCAGAAATTTGTATTGATTCAACAGAAAGTCAAAAGTCTTAGCAACACTATAAATGATGAACCAGACAAATCAACTACATACGGAAATTGTCATTGACACCCCAATTGTGTTAGCATTAGAAGCACCAGATAATATGATCATCGTCACTGGAGTTTGGAAAGGGAGCCCTTTGCCATATTGGTCCTAAGCAAATCGGCTACCTAAAAACTGGCCCTCAGAAAACGAATCCTTCATTAAAAATACATCTCTAATTAAGAAATTTACCTGATGACTCAGAATCTAATATACATAAAAACATAGTAATATATGACTGGGTAAAAACTTATTTAGTGATATTTGGCAAAGTGTAATTAACAAATATGTGTGAGTTAAGTTCAGGTAAGGCACAACTTAAGGCTCACAAATGATAGATAGTAGAGCTACTTACGATGAAATATGGTTATTTCAAATATATTTAAAAATAATATGTAATAATACGTCATAGCTAGTTCAGTTCTATTTAGATAAAAGAGTGATAATAATACATCATAGCTGGTTCAGTTCTATTTAGATAAAATTCTTAGCTATCTCTTTTTGCTCATTCATATGGGAAGATTGCTGTCTGGGGATATAATATTAATCATTGTAAACTGTTGGGGAAACAATGTCTATTCTTTACATTTGGAAATGCAATAAAGAAAATTGCATTGCTTATACCCAAGTCCACTTTTGAGACTTATCAGAAAACCTCCCTATTTTCGCCAGAAGTTTCAACAAAGCCATAAATTCGGTTAAATATTATATGAAATATAAAACTGAAGCAAAGCCAAATTTGGGGTTTCAAGGTCCCACTTATCAGTATAGGTCATATCATTTTTGGTCTTTAGTGCATCCCACATGTTGTCACAAGTTCCAAAAATGAAACAATAGTGAAACTCTAACACATTCAAAGATATATTTATTTAAACAAGGCCAAAAGGTGTTTTGGTCCACTAGCGCAAACGCAAAAATACATAGATACTTAGATACATCCCACAGCTGGTTCCAAACTGAGACGGTCACCCATCCACAAACTAACATAGCCCATTGCTGCTTAACTTTGGTGAGCAGACGAATAGTCATCACTCTGTGCCACAATTTCTGAAGGTCCGATGCAAGAAGGGCATATGTATGGGGAAAAGCCAAAAGGACATGTGTTCTTTTAGCTATTGGAAAGCAAGAGAGGTAAATTCAGAATGCATAGGTGTTGTAAATGTCATCAAAGTCCGGAGACAAAAGGACATATGTATGGACAAAAGCTGAAAGGACATCTGTCCTTTTAGCTATTGCAGTGTTGTCAGTGTCACCAAAGTGTGAAGACAAAAGGACATATGTATGGACAAAAACCAAAAGGACATGTGTCCTTGTAGCTATTGGAGTGCAAGAGAGGTAAATTCAGAATACAGAGGTAAATTTCATCAAAGTCCGGAGACAAAAAAAAAGTGATCTGTAGAAGCATGAGCTTTAGCGAGGCTTGCACTTCAAAAAGGAAGTCCAGTATAGTTTTTCAATCCTTAAACAAACTTTTGTGACCTCCGACAAGGAGGTTCTGTAAAGGGCGGTGTGTGTTGTTTGTCTCTCTTTTTGTTTGCAAAATAACCCGAAAAGCTATGGACAGATTTTGATGAAATTTTCAGGAAATGTTGACTAAGCCACAAGAAACAAATGATTTGATTTTGGTTGTGATCCAGGAATTGGGGGTTTTGGGCTTTCAAGGAGATATGTGTCTGCATGCTTTTGTTTACATTAAGTAAATCATTTGAGAATGTAAAAACATCTGGGTCCAGTTGTTGCAACAATAGTTGACATACTAGTTAGTGGCAATTCTTTGCTATAAGTAAGTTTGTTTATTTATTTAATGTTTTACATCACGCACAGTACCTTATCCATTATAATGTGATAGGTAATCAGAAGGGTAGAGGAGACCAGTACATTAGTTCGTCAAGGTTCCATATTGTAAACTACCGTCCAATGGCAAGCAACTACCAGCTTTCCCACATGAGGTCACACCAAGATTCAGACTCTGATTTGAGAGTTGTGGGCGAGAGTGTTACTGTTGAGCACCGACTCGCTGCAGTGAACAACTTGAATTGTTCCTTGTGCCAACTTGCGTGGGGGAGGGGCGGGGGGGTTGTGGCAAACATCTCGAGATGTGCACGCCATTTCAAGTTGTAGCTGCACCAAGTATTAACTTTACCTCTAATGTCCTGGTTCTGGTCAGTGACTTCATGGGTTCTGATTAGTTGGTTATTTACTCCAAAGGTGGCTTCTATCTTAAGTTGAGGCTGTGCCAACTTAATCCCCCCTGTATCTTGGAAGCCTCATATCAATTGGGAAAAATATACAGAGTGCTTTGTCAGTTACTGAAACATGTCTGTTATGGACATTATTTACTCCATATTCCTCTGACAATTTTTCAAATTAACAGAAAGACCTTGCTATTCACTTATTTGTAATGTTTGCCTAACAAATGGGTAGACCAATGAACATTTGTGTTAGTTTATTTGCAAGTCAGCTGGGAGTAATGACTTTATTATTTAGTCAGTGGGTAGCCGGTGATGATTAACTTTGGAGACTGATAATTTTATATTAATTTTACCTCTGCCAAGGAAGTATTATTTTCATGACCATTTATATGCATGTTTGTCTGTTTGTTTTTAAGCATGATTACACAAAATACTACAAGCTGGAAGTTCATGATAAAAATAGAAGATGGGCTAGGTGTTACTTAGATCCCATTAAATCTTAGAGTGATCTGGTTCACTGTCTGGATACAAAGAAATCAAAATTTCCCTTTCACTTAATACTATGTGCCTTGACTGAGGTCTGCACTCTCTTTTACTTTGGATTAACATCGTTTTTAACACACTGTATAGATCAATAGTTGAGGGTTTGGATAAAAAATTGTAATGGTGAAGATTCCATTCTGCAAATTTCTGGCTACTGGCAAACACCTACCATCTTTCCTACTTCATGTTGAGCTAGGAATTTGACTTCTGCCTGAGAGGACACAGTGGATTTGAATGCATCTGATGGCAACTTTCAGTGAGAAATTCAAATGTCCTGTTCAAATATTAATATTGGTACTGTCATTGAAAGTTGTGTACAAACCCCACCATGAATTAAGTTTTATTCTAATGTTAACAGTATTTTTGTTGGCATATTTATTTGTACAGTGTCAATTGAATTCTTATTTATATCTTACCATGATGTTGACACAGAATACATGCTGAATTTGTGGGACTTCACTGGAAGATCCAAGCTGTGTTAATGGTATATTTTATTGAATTTCAGTGAGCAGTGTTGTGTTAATATATTTTTACCCTCGAGTCCCTAACGGACAGGGTCAAGGGTATTGTAATCACATCCATTTGTTCATTGTTTATTTGTCTGACTGCATAACTCAATAACTGTACATTGGATTGTGGGGGGGGGGGGGGGGGGGGGGGGGGGGGCGGTCACATTTCACACAAGGTGGGTTTCTACTGGTGGGTGCCTCCTTTTCAAAAATGGTCTAGATCTCTATTTGCACCTCAGAATTTGTATAGGCATTTATCACAAATATCTGGTTTTATCTCTCAGTGTGATGATTTGTGCTCCCTCAGGGATGGTTGCTCTATATGTGATAGTGTATGAAATATGCTAGGGTGCTCGTGGTGTAGCAGTTAGAGTGCTCGCCTTCAACCTTTTAGGTCGCTCATTCGAATCTTTGAATGCATTGAAAACTTAATAGAAGATGAAATACATTTTTACGTTGTTGTAAAGCTTTTGACATAAAACTTAAAAAAATTATTTTTTAAAATAGAACCAAAATAACCAAAATGTTTAAAAATTATACCGTCCATGAAAAATGGTAAAATTGTAACTCCTAAAACATGTTGTTAAATGACTAATACGTCCTTCACGGGGACACAGGTAATTGTGTTTTATGCATTGTCTGTTACATGTCACTATATGATATAAGAATAACACCACAACCACCCCCCTCCTTCCCCTCCAGTGTGTATATTTTAATACTGCCTGCGAGGGGACGTTATGGCTACTTGAAACATTATTAGAAAGTGGTTGTGGATGCCAAGTGATTTTGCTTGCTTTTCGATTCACTCTACCATGTACTACCAATATATGAAACCAATCGAAATTCCAGCGAAAACCTCATTCCCAAATTAGTGGCAAAGTGAATCTCAACCAAAAGTACATGATCCTGTTTGGATGTTGCTTGTGACTCCAGCATGAACAGGTATTGCCTTGGTATTACTTGCCGATTTTTTTATGATGGGTCTCACCAATACACAATGGATACAGGAAAACCTTTACCATAATTAAACTTCTACTTGGATACAAGAATGTCATATCAGAATCTAAAATAGTATATGTTCTATTTTTTCAGGCATTAGAAGAGCTTGGTATCTTGCCACAATGTAAGAGGTTTGCAGGTACCAGTGGGGGAGCCATTATTGCTTCTTTACTGGCTATTAACCTAAATGCTTCCAAAGTGAAAAAGTTGATGCACCTGAAAATGAGAAGTCTTCTTATAGGTAACTATATTGCATGTCTTCTAAATTAAAAATCTATGAACAGGCTCAAGCTCTCTGTCTAGTGAAGGGTCAATAGTGGTCATGATAAAATACATTACTTTTCCAAATTATTTATGTCTGTATAAGCTTCGTTAAAGTGATGTCAGAAGACCAATTCGGTGCTAACTCAGAGAATTTTGTCTTAATCCAACTGCATGAAAAGAGATGTAACACTATTGGTGTAATGATACAACATCTGACACCCACCACTGAAGCATTGGTTACTTACAGATAGCCAATTATTAATCAGTTTGAAATCAAGATCATCTAGCTTATTTGTTTTACCATCTGTAAACTTTCCTATCTTAGTATGAAAGTGAGGGTTGCAACGAAGGCTGGAAAAACTATTTCTCTATTAGAATCTAGTAAGAAACAAGTTGATCTAACTTTACTAACATAGAAATTACAATCTTTCTGTAGATTTTACTTAAGTATCTATTATTGGAAAATATTCTGATACTGTTACTTAGATTTCATGTATTTTTCCATACAAACCCACCTCAAAAATTGTCTACATCACTCACAGAGGCAATTTCTATGGGATGCTTATATGTAATTTCAGATAGTACCTTTGGTGCCATCTCCATGGTTCCGAATGTGATGAAGAGGTTTGGCTGGAATCCGGCTAATAAATTCCTGAATGTGTTGAAACAGATCATGGAAGAGAACACTGGCAATCCTAACATCACATTTAGAGAGGTGTGTAGAAGTTCTACTAGCTTCATCTCTGTCTTTTGTCATATTCTAACATGACGATGTGCGCAGAAACGAGTTTTAGCTCTGCGCGCACACATTTATCTGACAACAATCGCACTGCCCTTCCATCCTGCGTACATGTTTCATCGTTGGGTTTTAGTAGTAATGTTGCTGTATTGTTTTTATTTATATTTGATTGAATATTAAATATGAATTGAATAATGAAAATTACACATTATATTCATATTAAATATTCCTGTATCAGAAAATTTTAAATCTGCGGTTTCCAGGTACAATGGATGGAACAGCTGGTTGCTAAGGTCACCACAATATAAACAAACCTATGTAAAACAATTTATTCCTTTTAAAAATTTTAAAAAATGAAAAAAAATCTCTTAAATAAGCTTAAATGTCATGTTAGAATAGAAATAATCCATTCGTGCTCATGGATTATTTCTACATTATGCAATGTGACAATGTTCAACAGTCTGATACTCAGTTACATAAACTGTGTCATTATATGCTACAATATTAGTTTCTCCCGTTTCTATCCAGATTTTTGACCAATATATACCCATGATATACTTGTCCCAGGTATACAAGAAGTATAACAAGATCCTCTGTGTGGTGGCCACCAATGTGAGTACTATGTCTGTGGAGTACTTTCATCCTAAGACCACCCCTGACTTCCCTGTAGCACTGGCAGTTAGGAGTTCAATGGCATTACCTGGTAAGCTGAATACTTTTTAAACTTACACTGCACTTCATTGCTTAAGTTAGCTAACGCCTAGGGTTTGATCCAGGATTTTAATGTACAATATACTTGTTTAGTTAATAAAGGGTCTAATCTTGTTTTCAAATCTGATTATGTACTTATGGAATTCTTGTGTGCATGTACTTCTGCTCAAATACATAAATTTCTGTTCTCTAAAATGGAGAATGAATGTATTTGTATGTTGAACGTATAATGGATTCTACCCATTGAAAATAAAACTTTTATTTTAATTAGATGTTTTAATTGATTTAGTTAAAACGAACTTGAGAAGGTAAAGTTACAAATATATATTCTCGCAGTTATATTGTCTCACAGTAAATTAAAATCTCTTAATTACAATATCACATTTATGTGCATCTGAGAGATGTAATCAGAAAGACAGTCTTATTTAATTTAGTGTAAGCTAATCCAGAAAAAATACACATGACAGTCGATAGTCAGAGTAAAAGTTCTTTAATATGCATTATAAAAATTAACCAGGGTATTGGTGCAAAGATATATCATAAAAAAGATATAATCTATGTAAATTTAATCCATGAATTAGAAGCTTATATCAGGAAGGCGGATGTAATACTTAAAAAAATAATAAACTCAAATTTTTCTGTGAAAATTTTTTATTTAAAAGTGTGTGTATTCATATTTTAAAAGTGCTCTAATTTTATGTTCCCTGCGTTGAAAAATCTTTATAATACCCACACAAGTAAACATTTTGGAAATAAGGCCGAAAGGGGTTTCAGTCTACTGGCATGAGCTGTAAGGCCATCAGAGACACAAGTAGTACACCAAGGCGGTCAATCAGCCAAGTACCAAAGTAGCCTATTGGTGCTTAACTTCAGTGATGAGACAGGTACTCATCGCACTAAGCCACAATTCATGAGAGTCTAGAGACAAAAAAAGTGATCCCTAGAGGCACGAGCCTTACCAAGAATTCATGCTTAAAAACAAAATGTATATGTATATTAAAAAACCCAGATGTTTAGGGCTGTTCTACTGAGGTGATCATCCTCTCCAATTGTGATATGATCCTGAATATTTGCTTGTTCAGGATTGTCTTTTTCATTCGGAATGCTCACCAACCATTCTTAAACCAATCAAACCTGCAGTTTTCAATCAAATTTGCAACCTTTCGATTGGGTACATTTGGGAGTGAATCAGGAAACAGTCAGATGGATTTGAAAGCAATCACAACTTCTTCGGGAACTACCCACAAGCATTTTACACACAGTGGTTATATTAATTAGAAACATATCAGGAACCTATCCGGAAAAATATTGCATACCCATCATTGCAGAGGTCACAAATGTCATGTGATACTAGGATTGTGGAACAACAAAAATGCTTCACATGTGTGGTGACATTTAATTAAAAGTTTTTATTTGAACATATGCTAAGTTTTTGTGAAGTATAAGTGTTGTCAATATGCTGTTTATTGCATGATACTTTCATTCTGAGTAAACTTTGACCTTTTACCAAAAATTCTAAATACACACCTTTAATAGTCGTTTGGAGGCCAAACAAAATGGCTGTTTATTCTGCAGAGGGTATATCACGGAACAGTCAAAGTTTGCGACAAATTAGACCATAGGTTTTAGCCAATCAAATGTCTTTATTGTGGCGTTTTTCCCCAGCCATCCAACGCAATCTCCACATTATGCATATGATCTGAAGTTAAGGCTACACTGTTACATAATCTATTTTAGGTTATCTTCAGCCTGTGAGACATGATACAGAGGCTGGCATACCTCAGTATTATGTAGATGGAGGACTAGTATGTAACTTCCCACTGCACTGCTTTGATGGTGAGTCTGTCCTTGCATAGCGTATGCATTGCTGTAGTATGGTAAATTAACCATCTTTTGTCACGCTCCACGGGTGATTCTGTAACATGTTTGTTCTGTGTTGTTTGTACATTGTAACTCCCAGTGAGTCCATTAAATCTCCCACATGTTGGCTGTGAACTCTCGTGACCTCTGGTGAGATCTCGTTGGTTGGTGAGATTTCTGTTATTGCTAACAATCACTGGTTCTAAATTATACAGTAGTAATCTGCATCTCGGTTTGGAGACAATAAGACATTTCAACGTTTTTAGGTACTAATTCTCTAAATTTATCTTCTGTTATTCTAATTCTAATTGGACTTTTATAGCGCTTAATCTCCCCAATAGGAAGGGGACTCTAAGGCACAACAAAACAAAAACAGTCAACCAATCTCAAAGTCCAGGGACAGAAAAAAGTTCAGCACCACAGAGAACGCCAGGGTGAGTGAAACTAAGGAGGGTATGCCTTGGTGTAAATGTGGGTTTTGAGCCGTTTTCTGAAGGAGGCAAGAGAGGGGGACGCACGAATCTCCTCAGGAAGAGCATTCCACACAGTGGGAGCATCAAAGGCGAAACTATGACCGAACTATTTGACAGATTTATGGACTGAGAGTTGAAACTTGGAAATGACAAGGAAATTACCACCACTCTGACTGCGCCTGGTACGGTAGGAGCTGCTGTAGGAAGAGATGTATGGAGCAAAATACTTGGGGAAACCATTGTGGAGAAACTATTATTACTATGTGGAGAAATTATTCACCACTTATTGCATTTAACATAAAACACAGAAAACTATAGAGTAATTTTTTTTTCTTATTTCGTGAAATAATTTTCAGCTCAAGATACTAAATAGCATAAACAAATATATTTTATAAGTCATTACAAAGATATCTCTTTGCACACTGCCTCTGCTGGTTGTTGTTGCATTAAAATCAATGAAGAAATGGCTGGAAAAGCTTAAAAAGTAAAATCTTCATATTCACTGGTGCTCATTACGTAGGACAACTCCATGGCTGATTTTATTTTGTAAACAACCGCTGTACCATATGTATGTTATTTTGTGCCTTTATACCATTTCGGGGGCCACGGTAGCAGAGTGGTAACACTCTCGCCTCCCACCTCTGAGGCCGGGGTTCGGTTCCCGGCACGGCCTCAAGTGGGAAAGCTGGTAGTTGCTTGGCGTCGGTCGGCAGTTTATAGTACAGAACCCTGATGAACTGTATGTACTGGTTTCCTCTGCCCTTCCAACTACCCCTCGTGATATGACCTGTACAGTGTTGAAAGCAACTTATATTTGAACCTATATTTGAATACTGACATAGAGATCAAATGTGATGAAGTCTATACTCACATATTTTCAAATGCCCTGTATAACTAGTGTTATTTATTTCACAACTACATCTGTGAGACTCACACAAGGCTACAAATGTACTTGTTTCATTTCATCTAGGAACTTAATGTCTAGTGTTTTCATGACAAACCAGGAATAATGTGGCAAAACTGAACTGCAATGCACTTTGTCAATTAATTACTACTTACTTTTTAACCTTTAACTTTCTTTAGTTATTATGGTCAAGTTTTTGGTATGGAATAAAAAAAATCCTTTTCAAATGGAAAGCTTTTTAATTTTTCATTATAAAAGGGTATGGTAATGAAAGGAATTTACTCTTATATCAAATGATTGGGGAGGCTGACAAGATAAGAACCAGTACAATTGTTCATGAGTGCAACAACTACAAGTACATCATGAGTACAAGCAAAAATGTACTCGATTACACTAGTACATTGTACTCTGACCCCAACCCTGGTACTGGCACAGCAGTTAGAATTATACAGATACAGTATATTGGATGGATAAAAACCACTATGTTAACTGAAGGAATATTGTTGTCAGTGTTTCCCCTCAACATTTAACAAGAACACTGAAAAAGACTTAAAATATGTAAACTTATGACCAAGATATATTTCTATATTTCAAGAACTTTATTTTATCTGCATAGTTTTTGCTGTTTGCATAGCCATAGTTGACCTAAGTACTTTTTAGTCACCAGAAATAGCAACTTTTCACCTTTTTTCCTTTAGACATACTTTCCATTATATTAGCAGAACATCATATTTGTCAGTGCAGTTATTACGGTAATTGGATAAAATATCTCACTAATAACTGCTCAGTGCTTCACAGCCTAACATCCATAGGTTTTCTCTACTGAATATTCCATCCTTCATTAAAACTGATGATGACTACAAATGCCACAAACTCAAAACCCAAATTTTCCACTTTATTATTCAGTAATTAAAGCCAGTTTAAATTGCAAGTTTTAAAAAATCTGATGTTGCCATGTAATGAATGATGTGTAGCAAACTCTATGTGCAGATAAAATCCAACATATATTGTATTCTAAGTTGATACTGAGGCATTATAAGTATGGTGCATGATTACGTCAATTATATGTGGAAAAGTCCCCAGCCACCTGTGTCCTGTCTGTATTGTTGTTTGATGTTCCAGCATACCAATCACAAGCAGATTAGTCAGACTAGCAGAGCTATGTTACTGCCATGATCACATATTTATTTGATGCAGTTCATTCGGTTGTGGCCTAATAGTTGAATAAATCAAAGCAAGATTCCAACTGATCTAGAAGATGTCTAAGAGTCATTTGTCTCCTGAACTAAATTAAGAGATAATTATCTCTGATTTCGTTTATTTTAAAATTTGCTTTTTATAAAAAAAAAATGAAATAACATTTCAAAGATTTCTATATGGTCCCAGGGGCCATGGTGGCGCAGCGTCCACTTGTCCACCTCCAGTCTCTGAGATCAAAGCTCGAATTCTGCTTGCCGTGGGTCAGTGGTATATAGTACAGAACCATGACCAAATGTATCTACTGTTACAAATACAAAGTTGCTAAGTGTGATGTATGCACTGTAACAAATACAGAGTTGCTAGGTGTGACGTAAAACACTAAGTAACTTAATCTGTGTGTCCCCATCATTTTAATTTCAACACAATAGACTAGTTGAAAATGCAACAATACATTATTTTTTTAAATATAACAGTTGGTGTCATCAATGACATTTATTCCATTATAACCAGAAATAAGCTAATTTGGCTTACATCTCAAGTACGAGCGATAGCACATTGGATAAGAGGATTCATTTTCTAACTTTATCCCATATATATATCTCGAAAGAGGCAAATTTTTCATACGATGTGTTAATTGCCATCCCCAAACGACTCATATACAGCAATGACAACATACAACTATCCTATAACAGCGTAAGAATTCACAAAATATACAATGGATATTCACACTGATGGTGATGCCTTGCAAGGTGATGAAAAATGATTCTATTTTGAAGAATGCTTCAACTTTTATCTAAATCATGTAGATATCATCAGCATATAAGAGTGATACTTAACATTTAAAACGGAACTTCCTTACTTCTGGAATGAATTTGAATTTGTTTCTACATATGTTTTAGTTTAAAGAGGGCTTTTATCTGAGCTTACAGTATCACTTTGGTGCTTATAGCCTCTTGGCTTGATCTTCCTTTAGGAGAATGGTATGATCCCCAATAAGTGTTCCTTGTCTAAAAAATGACATTTGTGGTCTCCTGAAAATGGGAAAAATATGTCCATATAAGTGAATGACATTTGGAAATTACAATTGCAAAAAGTAGCAATTTCTCTGCTCTTAAAAATGAAATAACAGGCGAAAAAGGGTAATTTATATGCGTATAGAAATAATTAAATATTTATTCAAATTTAGGGTGGTGATTGGGGTGTCATACTGTGTAAATTGCACCAACTATTCATCTAAATTGGAACACAGGCATCACAAATTATCAATCATGGCTTATGGTTGATATACATGGAACGTTTCTCAACTGTGGTTAGTTAACTTGTGTAGTCTGTATATAAAATATACAGTTATATTTTAGAGATGGGTCAGTGGGCCTGGCCAGTGGGTATCTGGAGCAGTTTACTCAAATACAGTGACAATATTTTACAACTGGCACCTCACTTGAAAAATAAACATATTTGGAAACAAACCCTAAGTCTTGGGAAGTTATCAACTTTTATTCCATATTTTAGTACGCTTGGGAACTATTATAATAACTTTGTTGAAACTGCCATGTTTTAGTTTCATGAGTTGCACCTCCTGTCAGTGGCTCATTTGTTTGGGAGTATACTAAAACACATCTTTTCGAAATCCTGGAATCAGTACAGTTTTGCATTGGCCGGTATCAAAACGGAATCTATGCTACCAACTGTCCAATTGTTTTGTTGGGTGGTGGTTTGAGAGCGGATTCCAGCAGTACCAATTGGTAGCTGTGGATTGCCAGATCTCCACTATGTCCACTTCTGTCTGAACTCACTTAGCTGGTTTTATGAGAGGTCCATGGCTGCCGCAACAACAGAAGTGAAACACACGATTGCTCCTTCGTAGTTTATTCTAATTCAATAATCACAAGTCGCAATTACAATCCAACACATTCTCTCGAGTTGGAGAGCCAACTAACCTCTCCCCCTCTTCATACTATTTTATGTTCTTCTTTTTTTTATTCTCTCTCTTATTCTCTCCCTTATTCTCTCTCTCTCTCTCTTCCTAAGCTCAATGACTGAGGCTCTAATATGAGTCACTGCACACCAACACATATTACTTGTCACCAATTACTGGGTATATTTGTAAGAGGTCTATCTCAAAGAGACAGGGATTGGTTGAGGTTCTTATTAGAGGTGGTATGCTATATGATTATTGATCTCTACTGTTAAATCTAATGAGAACCAATTGACTGAGGCACTTTGCCTGTATATTATAGAATTCAAAGTTTATTAATGATTAAATGGTTTCATTTAAATTCTTCACCATTACACCAACCCATTCCTAGTATTTTCTTGTATGTACAATGCTCAAGCATGAAACCTGCTTGTTAACAGCACTGTGGTTCTTGATATGACCTTAGTTTTAAAGAAGAACATACAACTGAAACATTGTGAAAGAAAGGATAATATTTCTACTTGTGTACTTCGTCTGTATGAAAATAAGTATGATAATACTGCTCTTATATATATTTATTTTGTATTTTTATTGTCCTCATCCAGGGTGGTATTTGTCCATGGAAACAGAAAACTCCTTTTTCAACAAGTTGGGAGGAACAGAGCCACCTTTTGATGTGTTCAATAATAAAACACTGGGTTTTCTACTGGTGAGTTTGCAATGTGATGTTAATTATAGTAATATTACCAGTCCTTTAAGAAATGTTAAACACAAAACTGATGCAAAGTAGAAAACGCAAATGCACCCTGTAGCAGATAATTAGTAGTGTTATAACTCCAGTTGCCCTTCCAAGAGTTGCAGTAAGATCTATCAAATTGTAACAAGAGAAGCTTGCTAAGACTGGCCCTGTTGAAAAAGGATAGTAAAACTGACTAAATATATGATTTGTCAGGAGTGAAAAGATAAGTAATATGACTGGTAAAACTGACCCTACCAGCTGCTGTTGGCTGTTAAGTTGTAGCAACAAGCTAAGAATACTGTCATAAGAATCACTCCCTAAAACTCTTGGACAGTAATCGGGCTACTCCTATGACTAATCCCCTCTTTTGAAAATATCACTCTGCTCCATTTTTATAAGACAGTGTACATAATTAGTCAAAACACAATATATATAAGTCATAGCACCATTACAGTAAGTCATAGCAGCGTTAAGATAAGTGTAAATGCCTTACCAGTGGAAAGATTGTTCATGTGCACTCAGGAGAGACATTTACAGTTGCAAATGTTTTCAAACATGTTTCAAAATGGAAAGCATATCTACAATACACTGTATGGCTAATACGATTATATTCAGGACTGCATACTCTGGGTGTTTGGGATGCAACTCACAAGAATGGGACCGGGGATATAACTGTGAATGGTGATCTAAACTAGTCTTCATTAATCGTATTTAGAGGTATATGACAAATACCATAAACTAGACTACCATGGGTGAAGTGGTCAGGTACTAAGGAGTCTCAGATAACTTTCAAGATTACTAGCATTACTATGTTTCCTACTACAAGTGCTGATAATGTTAAAGTCTGTTATAAAGTTGGTTTTGAACATAATTTAAATATGAAAATTATGGATATTGTAAAAGCCACAAAATAGCCAAAATTTGTATTTCGTGTAACTTTTAACAGCAATGGTTATATCAGAAAGGAACCCTCCTTGCATTTAAACCCAAGGTCAAAAAGGAAGAGACAAGTGATTAACCATGTACAAATTTCAGAAAATTCAGGATTTTGTGTGTATCCAGAATATGATCCAGATCTTTTCCAAAATGTAATCACTTCTTCCTTTGCCTAAATCACAGCCACATGAAGAAATTAATACAAGGTCCCATTCATTACTTTTGGAGTAATCTTGAACACAGACATGCAGACGGACCCAAAAATTAACTTCTAAAGATAAATACAAACTGTATCTGCAAGCCATGCACTTTACACTTATTTACAATACGTTGAGAAACTTGTAATTGAAGAACCTTTGCTGAGATATTGCCACCACATTCTGGGACTCATTTAACATTGTAGTTTTTGTGAACTACACCCCTCTTTCTGAGCGCAGAGTCCTCAGCTGTTTTATGCTGAATTAACTAATGCATTTTGGGTTACAATTATCTAGATCCATGGCTAGAATAGATATAAATATAATTATTGGTGTGAAGATTTACAGGTGAAAGCCACCTTGGTTGCCGAACATTTACACCACAGTTCCCTATGTGACCTCAAAGGCTGTACAAATGGGGTAAACCACTTGGATGTGATGTTTACAAAGGAGGTCACAGTGGTAACACCTGTTTGCCAACCCGGATGATGTAGTCAGGAACATAGTCTATTTGATCATATGACTTACCTTTTGTAAAGGTCTGGGACCGGTTTCGCAAAAGGATATAGCCTAGTCTTAGACTTGAAGTTGAGATTTTTGTGTTATACTTAGGCTTATGTCTGTGGTCTTAGAATTAGTTGATTTTACAAAGCAGTTAGCTTTCTCTAAGCTTTGGCTCAAAATTAAGTTCACTTGGGAGTGATCTTAACTTTTGTAGACAAAGACTTAAATATGGCAACTATAAAATTCTTGACACTTAAAATTTTGAAATGGCTGTGAATAAAGTACAAATATATAGCCCAGCCAACCAATTTCAGTATCTAGGGACAGAAACGAGGCCAAGCACCACAGAGAACAGCAGGGGTTGAGTAAAACCGAGGTGGGTTCGACTTGGTGTACATGTAGGTTTTGAGGCGCTTTCTGAAAGAGGCTACAGAGGGGGATGCACAAATCTTATCAGGAAGAACATTCGAAATAGAGGGGGCATCAAAAGCAAAACTATAACCAAACTGTTTGACAGATTTATGAATAGAGGGTTGGAACTTTGGAATGACAAAGAAATTACCACCACCCCTCTGACTTCGCCCGGTACTGCAAGAACTGCTGTAGGAAGAGATATATGGAGCAAAATACTTGGGAAAACCAACGTGAAGAAACTTGTAAGCAAGGGTGGCTGTTTTAAAGACTGAGTGATGTTCAACAGGACGCCAATGCAATTTCTTAAGCACTGGAATTTTACTAGTGTATCTACTTATATTTGAAACTATTCTAGCTGCACTATTTTGGATGCACTATAAGTTACGAAAATTGAACTTAGAGACACTCCTGAAAGTGAGTTACAGTATTCCAACTGACTACTAACAAGAGCATGGGCTACAAGTACAGAAGCATCATGAGTAAGAAACCGCCTGACATATCTAAAGTGACAGAGTTGCACAAAACAACTTTTCAAGACATTCTGAACATGTTTGGACAAGGAAAAAAATCGAATCTAACCACACACATAAAATTCTTGACTGACTCAGCAGGATAGAGAGGATTACCCAAGATGGTAGTTGGGAAATATGCTTTCAACTTATCTCTCTGTCTTTTCGAAGAAATATAATGAACTCAGTGTTATCAGGATGCAGTTTGAGTTAACTAGCTGACATTCACACTTTTACATCATCTAAGCATCTGTATCCAAATCATACTCTGGACTAAAAAAAATCCTGAATATACATATTTACTAAATTTCTAATGATTTTGCTCTGCATTCATCAATAATCAGAAATTAATTAACAGATCATTTTTATGTGTGTATGGTCTGGCCTAAGGAAGACGTGGTTTGATTTTGGAAAGATCTGAATCAAATTCTTGATGCCAAAAAAGTATACTAAATTTTAAAAAAAACATCTCATTTTCACCGTATTTTCATTATCATTCTGTCTGATTATGGGTGTTCAAATAAGAAAGCAGTATTTGGATGGAATTGCAATATGGGATATTTGAATTGTTTGGCAGAAGTCTGTGTTTCTAGGAATGTTTTCTAGGTCTATTTGAAAGACCTGATGTATCAGTTTCCCGTCATATGGCACTTTACTTAATTTCTCAGTGGGCAGTTTGGTATCCTGGTCCTCCTGAAAACAAGAAACTGTTGTGACAAAAGGGAAAATACAATGCATATGTTTTGGGTAAAAGACTGCTTTTTGTTGACATTTTGTAGTACACAGCCTGGGAGGGAGAATTTATGCAGGGTGCACTTCACAGCAGACAGAAGGACCAAACTATTAAAAGACCAAGTACTACACTAGCAAAGTAAGTCAGTGGAACATATCTGTTAAGATAGGTTCCACACTATCTGAATTAAGCAGGCTCATTTATGAAGTTCCCCAAGTTCAGTTCTTGGTCCATTGCTGTTTTCACTCTATACTACACCACTTAGCAAAATCATCCGCCTTCATCCACATATTAAATTTCACTTCTATGCGGATGATACACAGCTATACATCCATCTCTCCCACAAGAATGCCTCTGCTGCTCTCGCCAAGCTAAATGCCTGCCTACTTGATGTGCAACGATGGATATCTCTCAGTAAACTGAAGCTCAACCCAGAAAAAACTGAATTCATTGTTTTTGGCTCTAAGTCTCAGCGTCAGAAGATTTCCTCCCTTTTTCCAGTCAGTATTCTTGGTAGCCTTCTTCATCTGGTTGATTCTGTCAGAAATCTAGGTGTGTGGTTTGATGCAGAATTTTCCTTCTCTGAACATGTCAAGAGAACTTGCAAAGCGTACTTTCTTCAGATGCATGACCTTCGTAGAATAAGACAGTATCTTACCCCAGAAGTGGCAGTCCTTGCAGCAAATGCCTTGGTTAGTAGCCGTCTGGATTACTGTAACTCTCTGTTTAGGGGTTTGTCATGTTTCAATCTACACAAATTGCAAAGTATTCAGAATACCCTTGCTCGTATTGTTACAAATCATAGAAAGTATGCTCATGTTACACCCATTCTGAAGCAACTCTACTGGCTGCCCGTGATGTATAGATGTATGTTCAAAACTGCAACACTAGTTTATAAATTTCTACATAGCGGTTCTCCTTTATACTTTCAACCTTTCTTGTCTCCCAGCAGCTGCTCCTATAGTACCAGGCGTAGTCACCCAGATCGTCAATACCTTACTGTTCCTCCTTTTCGCTCGTCAGTCTTCAAGTCTGTCAAACATTTTGATCACAGCTTTGCCTTTGATGCTCCTAAGATCTGGAATGAACTCCCTCATGATGTGCGCAGTGCAATATAAGTTGCCTCCTTCAGAAGGAAGCTTAAAACTTACCTGTTTGCAAAAGCCTATCCGCCATAGCCTCCCTTGCCACCCTGTGATTCCTTGGTATGACCTGGCTATGTCCTCGGATTAATGTTTACTGCCTTGCTTTATGTTCAGTTGCGCCTTAGAGTCCATCAGTGATGGAGATTAAGTGCTATAAAAGTCCACATTAGATTAGATTAGATTAGATAGAACGGCAAGCAAAGCTGTGTTGTGTTAGTTACTTCCACCAAAGAGGCTATGTTTTGGGGTGTGTTCACTTGTTACTTCGAAATCTTTTGATTTCGAAGTATGTTGGTCAGTCAGTTTGTATGTTTGTTTGTTTGTTTGTATGTATGTATGTATGTTTGTTAGCACGTTCTAGGCCACAATTCTGAAGCTAGGGTTCTCATTTTTCCTATAATATTGTCAGGTGTCAGAATAGAGAAGGACCAAATTTCGACAAAATCGGTAGCATTTTAACATAGCTATGACCATTTTAGCTACTCTGAGTAAATGACTTATAACTCTGAAACTAATGCATTTATAGTTATTTATTGTAGTTTCTGTTAAATATGTTGTTCAGGTACTTTATTTTTAGCTATAAGATGGTGCATAGTTTGGCGCTCTGTTGCATTAGCTAAGCGAGTAATAGCTACTTCCTGATTTGTAGCACAGTTTAAAAATGAGAATGTGTCAAATTTCTTTGAAAGTATCAAACATAGTGACTTTCTTTGAATACATAATTTACTACGTTCGGGTAAGTAATGACATAATGAAGTTGCAGACCTGTAGCTCATTCCATAGCTGAGCAAAAGCTACTTTCAGGATGTCACTGTTGAGTAAATCACGTGTAACTTTAAAACTATTGCATTTAGAGTATTTTGTTGAAATATGTTATTCACCTATTTTACATCAGCTATAGCATAGTAAAATTGCAGACCTGTAGCTCATTCCATAGCTGAGCAATAGCTACTTTGAGGTTCTCACTGTTGAGTAAATCACTTATTACTTTAAAAGTATTGCATGTAGAGTATTTCTGTTAAATATATTGTTCAGGTAGTTTATCTTTAGCTGTAAGATGGTGCATATTTTGGCGCTCTGTTGCATTAGCGAAGCGAGTAATAGCTATTTCTCTGATTTGTAGCACAATTTAAAAATGAGAATGTGTCAAATTTCTTTGAAAATATCACACATAGTGACTTTCTTTGTATACATAATTTATTATCTTGGGATAAGTTATGACATAATGAAATTGCAGACCTGTAGCTTATTCCATAGCTGAGTAATAGCTACTTTGAGGTTCTCACTGTTGAGTAAATCGCTTGTAACTTTAAAACTATTGCATTTAGAGTAATTTGTTGAAATATGTTATTCACCTACTTTTAGGTCAGCTATAACATAATAAAATTGCAGACCTGTAGCTCATTCCATAGCTGAGCAATAGCTACTTTGAGTTGGCAAATTTGACCCAATGCAGAAAGGTGTAGTTGGAATCTTGTAATGCAGCAAGTTATTGGTAGATTGCAGCATGATTTCGAAGTTACCACTCAGCCGCGGCCTGAGTGCTCGTTTGACTTTTTGTCTGTCTCCCTGTCTTTTTGTCTGTGTTTGTGTTTACTCCAAAACAGTCCCCATTTGCAAACATCTTGGGTCTTTGGTTGAGATTATCCTGGTCATTATACTCGATTATGAGGGTTAAATTAAAAAAGCAGTATTTGGGTAAAATAAAATATTTGGATACTTGTCTGATTTGGTGGAGGTCTGCACTCTAGGAATGCTTTTTAGGTAACTATTGATTCAAATGAATACAGTTATTGTGCAAAACACTGATCTTATCTTTGAGAAATGGATATAATAATCATACCATGTTATGTGCAATTTTAGTTTTTTTTTTATTTACCATTCGTTCTAAATGTACTAATAAACAAAAAAAAAAATAAAAAAAAAATAGAATAGTTATGAACAACTGGACAAAAGCCAGAGCTGTGGAAATTATCTGTAATATAAACCCCTCAAATCGTCACACACAACCAATCAGCACACAGTTTTTTAAAAATTAATATATTTGCATCAGCGATACTAATTGGGTTAAAATTTGTATTTGTTATGTATATCCTATCTGTATTGATTTTTAAGGCGTGTGTTAAATTACTAGGTAAAGCAGTAAATCTCATACACTTACAAACCTTTATGAATGTGTTGAAAGTTTGAGCATGTATATTTCAGAAATTTTTCTACATAAAGTTTGTAAACATTAATTAATTTAATATGTTTAATTATGTTTACTGTGAAAATATGGCATTTGCTGTTTTGTCCAAACACAACGTTTTGATGAATCAAGCCTTGGGGCAATTCAATATTCAATCCTTTCGGGTTTTTGGCTCTTCTATTCTGTGCCACAAAGTCATTTGAAATAGTAAAATAACAACAGAAATATATTCGACTATATTTAAAGATCTAGACAGAAGAGATGTGAAGAAATTTTGAGAGAGAATGAGAAGAAACATCAAATGGTTGAGGCAGGAAAGAGGTTCTTACAAACGCTCAGAGAGGTGGACATCGACAGGGACTGTGAAATATCACTCAAGGAATTCAAGGAGGCATTTGATAAGGTAGAATGCTAATGGTTCTAAAGAAAAACACAAAAAACATTGGTTTTTCTTTGAAAGCTTTGAGGTAGAAGGAAACTTTGACAAGGTAGAAGAATTGATAAATCTGTTGCAATTTTTCCCAAAAAAGAAACTTAAGTAGTCGTTCCATATTCCTGACTTCTGCCCCGACTCCTGCAAATTTTCAGGAGGTATTCTAGAAAGATCCCACCACCAAAACCATATTGCTGTTACAGCCTTACAATCCTATAGATCAGGGAGTTTTTAATTCTCATTTAGACCCCCAAAATAGCTTGGACTGTCTACAAGCTTGCCATCTCTTGATTGTCAGTTTTATTACCGACAAATCGGGTTGGAAATATGAGCCAGTCGTGTCATAAATGTGACCCTTCCAGTCAATTTGAAGTTGTATTAAAGTTGTATAGGTAGGAGGTCAAAAGTTGTGGGGACTCGAAGAAGGTCGGGGATAGTCGGGAAAGGTTCTCAGAACAATCTTGTAATTCCCAGACTGATCCTAATGATCAGGATGCATTTGAATTTTTACACCTTTATTGACAGTTTTCTACCCTGACTCTAGCTGAATTTGAAATTAGGGCCTCTGTCTTGACAGTCCTCGGATCTACCATTATACTGAACTTACTTCACAAATCCAAGAACCAACCATAACACAAATGACAATTATGGTTGTGAAGAAAGCAAAATAGTGAAGATTCTGCAATGTAAATTACTCAGCCAACTTTTAAACTTAAGACCACACCTAGATTTGAAGCCCCGACGTCATGGGGTAAAAATATCTCTTGTACATTACTGGATAATCATATCAATGAGATGTTTTCCCATTGGAAGAAAACAGTGCATAATGATTTTGCAGGATTCTGCGAATAATCTTTGAACAAGAACAATCCACTGCAAAATTTCACCTGAAATCCGAGAGTGGAACACAAATCTAAAAGGTGGGGAAGTGATTGTCTTAGCTTTAATACAGTTATGTCCTCTACAAAAGTTAAAGGAGGATGAAAGGGAGTGGTTATATCCAAAAAATATAAAATATACTTACACATGTTTTGAAGGGTTGATAAATGCAGTAAAATATTATAATCTGTGTTGTTCACTCCACTTTACAGAAAGGGATATTCTTAACTTTAAGTTTACTTCACTGACCTGAAACCGACTAACTTAAATCTAATTGTACTATTTCCTATTTTCCTATTAAAATTTATACACAGACAAAATGTCTCTAAATGCTACCACTACGATTCATTTTATAAATAGCAATGATGACCATAAATAAACGTGCATATAGTTGTGACTTATGTCAGACTATGGCAGATCAGCACACTAAGTCTAGGTTAATGAGCAGCAGGTCTTTCGTGGACAAAAATGTGGAAATCACCATTTGGATAAGCTTGGTTGATCCTCCGAGTATCCTGTATTTGACAGTCAAGTAATTGTGCTGTGAGTTACTGATGAATATTTATACTAGGCCATGGTGTTGTAAAGTACAAACTAACTACTAGCTTTAGTGAGATGATGGGCTTAGATACATTGCAAAACTGAGTGAAAATGTGGAATTTTTGTTAAAGCAACAGGAACCAAAATTCTGTGAATGGTTAGATAAATTACTTAAACTTGTACTAAAATAAGAAACTTTATAAAGTATTTGTTCAGTCAAAGGTTAGCTAAGTTACATAAACTTGTCATAAAATATCAACTTTTACAAAGCTTTTTTTCTGTCACAGTTAGCTAAAGTGCCAAAATTTGGCATATATTAACAACATTTGTTTATACAAATTACTTTAATTGGTCATAACATTAGATTTTTATGAAGAATATATTTGGTCAAAGGTTAGCTAAATTTCATGAATTTGTTACAAAATGGCAAAAACTATAAAGGATATATTTGGCTGAAGGTTAGCTAAATTACCTAAATACGTCATAAAATATAGTCTTTGTAGAGAAAAAACTCGGTCAAAGGTTAGCTAAGTTGCCTAAATTTGTCATAAAATAACAGCTTTTATAAAAACTATAGCCTATCAAATGGTTAGGTAAACTACCTAAATTTGTCATAAAATAGCATCTTTTCCAATAATAATTCAACCTCATTGGGATAAATCACACTTCTTAATCTAAATCCTGTCAACTATTTATAGATGCCTTGTGGCACATTGTACTGAAATTTAATTATCAGTTATAAATCACTTAATAATGTTTAACAAAGATTTGAACTTTAAATAGTGTCTTAGTCTCATAAAAGGAACTATTTTGTGCTAAAAGACAAAATACAAGCAGTTAGACAAAACATGTATAAAATTCAGTTGACCCAAATAAATAATATTCAAGGACTCCGTTGCTTACCATATTGTGACAATTGTCAAAAAGAAAATGTTGCTCAACACGTTTTACATGGAAGCTCTGGATTAGAAAAGTTTTTAAGTTTTTTTTTCTATTTTACTTTAAGGACACCTAACTAACTTGAATATACAAGTTAGCTAGCTGACATATACAAGCCAATTATAATTAAAATTTACGAATTAGTAACTGGAATACAAGACCTACTAATTTGAATATACGAGTAAGCTAACTTAAACATTTAACATGGCAATCCGCTGTGATTAAGTCCTATCCTTTATGGTAAGTTGAAAACCTAAAGGATGTTGATGAGTTTAGTTTATTGATTTATTTCTGTCACTAGAACATCATTATAGTGTTTACACAAGGTCTGTTACAATAGTATTATAGTTCCCAGGTCCTAGGGGCTAAATAGTAAAAATACAACCACTTAAAGTAATTTACAAATTTAGTATGTAGAGATGTAAGAAATGATTTTTGATATGCTATATTTTCTAACCATTTGTTTGATCTTCCAGCTTACGATCACCACTGAAGACAAGGAATTGTTGTTTGGGGAGAACTTTGAATTCGAGCAGGCCTTCAGGGATATAGACAAAGATACTAATGGGAAGGTATGGATATGTTCTAGCTTGTTCATCCATTATGAGAAAGAAGTGAGTAAAATGTTTTGTATTTAGGTTTAATGTTAAACGCCTGTGGCATAGTATATAGTAGTTGATACTAAGTAACATACCTTATTAGTGATACCCAGCCGTAAGGACATACCTTTTTGTGCTACCCTGGCTTGATTGATTGATTGGCTGGATTGAGTATTGTCTTCATTGAGTTGGAAAAAAAAATAAAATATGCAAGAGCTGTTTATACCAAACTTTTTACAAAGTTGATAATTTGGTGTAAACTAAAGATCTCAGCATTTTGACCTGAATTTTGTGTTAAACTAGAATGTCACTTTACTTTCAATAGTTCTATTTTTATTGCAGAAAACTATAATGTCACTTTACTTTCAATAGTTCTATTTTTATTGCAGAAAATGTCTCAAGATTCTGAGTAATGAGCCAAAAATTGAGCTACGAAATTGAGAGAGTTATGACTCTGATGAGACTCATTTGATATTTTCAGTGTTTTCGTTCATTTCCAGATCACTTTTGATGAGTTTCTCTGGTATATGCAAAAGAAAGGTATCAGGTTCCGGGCTCTGCTGGAGGGAGGAAACATGATGAACATCAATACATTTGGAGAGTTCTTTGAAGTCACATTTAATACTGTCCTCAATATGACGCGGAAAGTCTATTTCAAAGTATGGCTTAAATATGTTGAACATAGCAATAAAACAAACCATTCTATATTTAAATGCCTACTTCACATGTATATGTTTGGACTAGTAGTATTGTCTGACACAATCACACTCCTATGACATTTACCACCCCTACCAACATATTGTTTGATTTAATCAGACCTTTATTACATTTTATATCTGAGTTAAGATATTTTCCACATATAATCAGCCTTTTATAGCACTTGGTATTTATATTAACCAGTGGGGGCCACGGTGGCAGAGTGGTAACACTCTCGCCTCCCACCTCTGAGGCCGGGGTTCGATCCCCGCACGGGCTCAAGTGGGAAAGCTGGTAGTTGCTTGCCGTTGGTCGGCAGTTTACAGTACACAACCCTAGCGAACTCTATGTACTAGTTTCCTCTGCCCTTCCAACTACCCGTCGTGATATGACCTGTACAGTGTTGAAAGCGACGTAAAACCCCAAATAAACTTATATTAACCAGTTGTCCAAATTGATCATACTATTATAATACTTCATATTTACATTATAATATTGTCCAAATTTAATTAAACTTTTATTCATATTATCTGTATATCTATCAGACTTTATTGCACTTAATATCTGTACTCGGATATCGTCCAAAGGTAATCCTACGTTTAGGACACCTTGTTATCTGTATTAAAATAAATTCTAAGTATATCAGACTCTTATAAAACTTGATATCTGTCTTAGGATGTTACCCAACTTTAATGAGATTTCCATAGCACTTAATTATCTCTACAAGAAAATAGTCAAAATCAAATCAGATACTTATGATATTTCATGCCAGTAAGACCTAAGGTTCACACAACAAGCATAAAAATCCTAATCCAAAGTCGGATAGCCACTGTAGAAATATTGAGGTGTTAAGTACAGTAGTGCCAGTGAGCAGTGACCAGATGGCAGAATCAAATATCTATTCAGATCTGATACATTGAAATGAATCATTTTGAGACCCTTGGATCAACACTGAAGGAAAGTTTCCCTTATAGAAATATATATACCAGATAATTGTTAAGGAAATAAACACATATATAGTGAAATGAAAAAAGTGTCCTTAAAGGTAATTATGTATTCTTTCAGGAACATGACATTGACAGAACAGTTGGTATTTACACAGATTACATAGACACCACAGACTTCCATTTGGAGGAAGATGATAAGGACTTTATTGTGAGGGTGAGTTGCATGCTGTCTTTTCAAGCTTTATAATTTTATGCCCAGTTAAGAGAGTGGATTGGTTTTGGTGTATTCCCCATGATTCCTCCTTGTCTTCCCTCCTCTACAATTTTCGAAATCTCATGGCGACAACAACATTATGTTCAATATTGTCATCGGTTTTCACCGGCCTTTAAGTTCACCATGACAATCAGTATTGTTAGTATATTCTCCTATGACGTAGCTCTGCCATAGGGCAGCCACCAACAAGTCGTACTATCTTCTTGCCCTCAGTAAAGTCATAAGGTATTCTTCATTGTTCAAAACTAATTTTTCTTTGTAGTAGAACAGTCTTTCAAGATCTCATTGAATCTTGCCTACCGGTAGGTAATACATGGGTTATTGATAATATACTGTATATATTTTTTCTATTCTATTCTGAGAGTCATATTTATAACAGTGTTTGTAATCCTTGATCATTTATTTTTACATTTAGTTCACATTTCTTGTCTCTATAACAGCAGTTTGCAGAACAGTATCTCAATATAATTTACTAAGCTTGTTCTCCAACTATTTTCATAACATTTGCAGTTAGCTTAAGAATTCTAAGAATGAGTAAAACTGCCACTTAGAACTATAAAGTGATACACTGTCAGACCTATTTTGGTTAATGGAATTTCAAAGAAATTCTTCAAGATTATGGATCAGAATGAATCTCTTTTGTCTTACAGCAAGGTGTCATTGCCACTGTGGTATATTTCCGGGAACTTCTGGATAAGTGGACCAGTAAAACCCTTCCACCCGTGATGCAAGGTTGTATACGTCCCAAGGTGGTGTCAGAAAATGACGTTACAGTGGACATTTCAGGCAGACTACAGCAGGATCTCAAAGACAGGATCAGGGAGAAGAAGATGCTGGAAACGGAAGGAGGAAATATGGATGGTGAACAAAACATAGGAAATAGCAGCTGCTGATTTAAATTTCACTGTCATACTGCTTGGTGTCTTAACTTGACACACCATTAACACAAAATACTTATTTCTTACTTTGTCTTACTGTGGATTTATTTTTATTATAATATAGGCAAGTAGATGGGCTTTTACCACGAAAACATCAGATTAATTAACCTTTTTACAATACATTTTAAGGAGTAATATAATATTAAAACCTAAGGTAGGGTTCTAGTTTATACTTTGGATTTTAATATGTTATGCCAGCCCAGTGTGTACAGAGATTTTCTCTTGATCACTTTCTTGCAAAAATGTTTACTCTTAGTCTTGTCCAAGTTATTGCATCAAAAGGTTTTCCTGGTAGTGGAGCCCATATTATAACAATTTAATTTTAATTTTACCATTTACATTTACCATAATCAATGGACTCGGGAGCACTTGAAGATCTTGTTGTCATAAATTATTTACTAAGTGGTGATGACAATATTATGTGGTGAGCACGAGATGCTGTGGTCACAATGAGATCATTTTGTGATCAAAGCTAAATATGTTGTGATCACCAGATGAAAACTGGTGATCACCACATCATCTACTGCTACGTAGATGATGTGGTCATAGTGGATTTTAGTGCAACATAAAAATACCTTTCCAATGGTATATCATGTGTGTAGTTATTGAAAAAAAATGCGAAAATTTGTTATTAGCTTATTGTAATATCCTCACGTATCTCAGTTCTATTAATATCTGGGCTTCCGGGGGTTCCCCTTTAGCTCAGCTCCCACTGCATTATGGATAGGCAATACTTATTGTCAATAGTGAGGGGAAACATTACTTTGTCTCAACTTTCTAATATTTAAACCAAACCAGAAGATACTTTCTAATGCCCCTGTTCCACCAAAGGATTAAGCCCCGATCCTGTCGGCGACCCTTAATCGTGCACAGTCGGTTGAAAAAAGACAAAAATGGGCGGGAATACTGGGTCGGTTTCAAAGTCTGGGATTAAGAACAGATCGTCCCCAGGACGCCTCAGGACACCTCAGGACGCCTCAGGCGGCCGCAGACAGTCCCCGACTGGTCTGGGACTAAGAACCGACTAAGCCAGTTTTCGGGTCGGTTTCAACCACGATCCTGTCGGACACAAACCGACTGGGTCCCAGGACGCCTCAGGCCTCCTGGGACTAAGAGCCGACTAACACACGATTAACTACCGGCGTCCTCAGGCGTCCTCAGGCCTCCTCAGGCCTCCCCAGACCACGATCCCCGATTATTGTTTTTCAAAGTTGCTGGATTTTCTGGGTATATATATATAAAATTTGCGATCTAATCATCATTGCTTTTCTAGGAACACACCAGGATGCCACCTTTTAATGGAAGACAGATTCAACAACAACTTAGGGCTTTTTTGGTTTTTATTCACTTACAAATAATCATGTATTTCCATTTTTTACGTCAAGCACAGCAACCACCACCACCACCACCAGCACCACCAGCACCCATACAGAGACCCAGAAGAAGGCACAACATGTGGGTCAGGCCATGGCTACTGCAGAGAGAGGAGAGGGGGGCCTACCACAACATTATGGCTGATCTTTATGCCACAGATATTCCAGGATTCACCAACTACATGAGGATGACCCCAGAATTCTTTGAAATGATGAAGACCAGACTGGAACCACGTCTAGCCAGGCAGGCCACCAACTACAGAGCTCCTATCAGTGTTGGGGAGAAGTTAGCCCTCACCATCAGATATCTGGCCACTGGAGAGTCATACACATCATTATCCTGTCAGTTCAGGGTTGGCAGATCCACCATTTCCAAGTTTCTACCAGAGGTCTGCAGGGCCATCCAGGATGAGTTCACCAGAGAGTACCTCAAATGTCCTACTACTCCAGATGAGTGGAAAGAACTGGAAAGGGAATTCAGGATCAGGTGGAATGTTCCACATGCCCTGGGAGCCCTGGATGGAAAGCATGTGGCCCTGAAGAAACCCAAGAACTCTGGAGCCCTCTACCACAACTACAAGGGGTTCTTTTCCATTGTCATGTTGGCCTTGGTAGATGGGCAGTACAAATTCAGATGGGTGGATGTGGGTACAGAAGGGTCTTGCTCAGATGCCCAGATATTTAATGCCTCTCAGCTGAAGAGGAGGATTGAAGATGGCAGGATAGGCTTCCCTGACCCAGCTCCTATAACACAGGGTGGTACAGATGTCCCCTACTTCATTTTGGCAGATGATGCCTTTGCCCTGAAGACCTGGCTCATGAAACCCTATGGCAGAAGGCTGTTAACAAGGGAGGAAAGGATTGCCAACTACAGAATATCAAGGGGCAGGAGAGTTGTGGAGAACGCTTTTGGCATCCTTGTGTCAAGATTTAGAGTCATGAGGACCACCATTGAACTACCCCCAGAAACAGTTAGAGAAGTGGTCATGACCTGTGTGGTTCTGCACAATATACTCAGAAGCCAGTATCAAGGTCAACCTGCTGGTCAGCAGCCTGGGGGGGATGATGATGATGATGATGATGTGCCTGGTGATTGTGGATTGATTGGTGGTGCTGCTGGTGGTGGCCAAGACAGAAACCCTGCTAGAGAGGCCAAAAGACAGAGGGATTACCTGAAGGACTACTTCAATAATGAGGGAGCGGTGGCCTGGCAAGATGGCAGAATATAAGTCCTGTTGCAGTAAACAGTCCTTTTCAGGACTAACTATAACAGTCCTTTTCAGGACTACCAAATATTCCAAAAACAATTAATCAGCTATGTGGACAAACAGACAAACCCCATGCCAAACATAACTTGTTGAGATGGACAAACAGACAAACCCCATGCCAAACATAACTTGTTGAGACGGACAAACAGACAAACCCCATGCCAAGCATAACTTCTTGAGACGGACAAACAGACAAACCCCATGCCAAGCATAACTTCTTGAGACGGACAAACAGACAAACACAACTTACTCACCCAACAAACAGACAAACCCACTCTTAAACAAAAGCCAAACACAAAGTCACACATAATATCCTAAATTGAATTATTATTTCATATATTTTCAAATCCACATCCTAATTTAAACATTTTCCTTTTTTCATGGCTGGGAAACTTATTTGTAGCAGAAATTTTTTTATGGAAATATTCAATTTTAAATATTCATTTCTAATCACAAAAATTTGGAAAATATAACCATGGAACTAGTTTTGCTTTCAATAATGGGGGATTGTGTTTGCTAAATACTTTGTCAGTTCGTTGGCATGGGTTCTATTTACTTTTGGGTTTGTGTGTTTGTTGGTTACTGGGGTTGGGTTTTTTGGGGTAGTTGGGTATTAGGTTTGGTACTGGGTTTGTTATTTGGGGGTTATGTTTGGTATTGGGTTTGTCTGTTTGTGGGTTGGTAAGTATGTAATTATGCCTTTTAACTCTAGGGAAGGTGCAAGTGTTGGACTTTTCAATTACAGATTTTAAACTATCCCATGGATTTTAATCTAAAAATGGGCTGATTAATGGCCATATTGGGAGTTACTTTTAATATTTTTTTTATGTGGCCTTTTTGGTTATGTGTAGTACCATGGGTTATTTGTTTCATGTTTGGGGTGGTGTAAGTGTTGGACTTTAATTTTTTTTTTCTTGTGATAAGTATTTGTACTGAACTTTTTTGTTTTGGGAGGGGAATTGGAAGAACACGTAGCTGAATAATTGTTTTTGGATGATTTGGTGGCCCTGAAAAGGGCCTGGCAGGTCAAAGACCCGCCCTGACTGGATGGCTACTGAGGAGGCTGCTGCTGCTGTTGAGGCGGTGCTGAATTGGTGATAGTAAAGAGCTGCTGCTGCAGTTGTTGCTGCTGCTGCTGAGGCTGCTCGACGATCTGTGTTGATGTCAGATCTGGTAGCTGGCTTAAGATTCCACTCAGATTGTGTCTGCTCCCTTCGTCCTGTACAGTTAGGACAGATGTCGGGTTGCTGAAGCCAATGGGGCTTGGTGTATAGTACACAAAACTGCTGCTAGCTGCTGCTTGAGTAGAACTTGACGCCTGTGGAGTGGTTGTTGGCAGTAGGCCGACCCTCTGGGACTCCGTGGTAACAGTGGCTGATCTTCTGGGCAATGGCTGACGTCTGCGGTTACTCTTAATATTTTCGATATCTCTGAATATCTTGCCCTTTAATTCTTCGAATTCTTCTTGAGTCATCTTTTCGGCCTCTGATGCCACGTAGTCAAAGAAAGGCTGCCTGTCTGACTTCTGATGCATAAAACCTGAGATAAGTGTCCTCATCTGCTCAAAGTGTTCGAGAATCTTGGAGTCTGTAGTTGAAACGGGTGTTGATGTAATGATGGACTGACTCCTCTCCCTCAGGACACTTGACTCGAGGTGTTCTGTGTCAGTAGTTGACCCACGTGATTCGTCCTGCTTGCTGGTATTTGGACTGGCCTCAAAACCTGAACTTCTATTGGCCCCCTTTCTTCTGATGTGGGTTTTAAGAAAACCCATCTGTTGGTAGACCCAGGACTGTCTCTTGGTCATCTCCCTCGGGGCTTGGCCAGATTGGAGCTTAGACAGCTTTCCAT
This sequence comes from Sabellastarte sp. h YS-2021, assembly GCA_964017235.1. Lineage (NCBI taxonomy): Eukaryota > Metazoa > Annelida > Polychaeta > Sabellida > Sabellidae > Sabellastarte > Sabellastarte sp. h YS-2021. The sequence goes on along the minus strand of OZ024934.1, from coordinate 77,752,050 downwards.
AACGGGTTCGCTGGGACTCAAACCACCTTCTCACATCAAAGGGCTGGAGCTTAAGTTCTGCAGATATTTCTGCCCAGAGAGCCTCTCTTCTGTTCCTGTCGTGGAAACGTGAATGTTCCTTGTCATACAGTTCAGGGTGCAGCTTGACGAATTCTACAATGGAAACTTCATCACTGTCTGTAAAAGTGGCACACACCCTGGCTCTCTTGGCTGAAGAATGGCACTCCGGATCTTCCTCACACCTCTCTTCTTCTTCTGCCACAGCTTCCCCAATAGCTGGATCTTCCTGAATCTCCTCCTCCTCTCTCCTCTCACTTCCTTCTTCTGTAATAACCTCACTCCTCTCCTCTACTTGACTTTCCTTCTCCCTCTCATCCATCTTTTTCCTTCCTCTCTTCCCTCCTTTCTCTTTTCTCATGATCCAGTCGACAAAATAATAAAAAAATAGTAAAATGTGTCTCCTAACTGTGAAATTTGCCTTAAGCTCAAGTATATAAAATGTAAAATAAAAACTGAAAACCCCTACAAATCAGTGACACACGTCTCTCAGTAGCCAAACAGTCAGTAACAACGACAATGTGTGCGCGGTCGCTTATATAGTCCCAGACCTGCTCATTGCCTCGTTTTAATTTCCAACGCGCGGAAAACAGTCGGTTCTTAATCGGTTGTTAGTCCCAGGCCGCCTGGGGCGTCCTCAGGCCGCCGCAGACTGAAAATGCGTGGTCCCAGGCGTCCTGGGGAGGCCGGTTTGGATCGGTTAGGGTCGGTTACCCTTAGTCGGTTCTTAGTCCCAGACCTTGATTTTTGGGTCGCAGGACACCGCAGACGGTCTGAGGCTTCCGGGGACTAATGCAACCGACTCACTTTCAGACGCATGAAATTCATACGCATCATATTTGAGTCTGGGATTAAGAACCGGCCTCCTGGGACTAAGCTACGGAGGTCTGGGACTAAGGGTCGCAGGACGCCTGGGACAACAACCGACTCTGTAAATTTGGGTCTGAGGAGGCCTGAGGACGCCTGGGACTGGACATTTTGTTGACGGCGGGAAATAGGAATCGGTTGTAGTCGTGTGAAATATCAAACATGTTTGATTTTTCACACGGCCCCAACCGACCACAACCGACCCTTACAGAAGGTCTGGGACTCAGCAAATATTTCAAACCGACCCCCAAAAGCCCTTAATCGGGAGCCTTAGTCGTGTGGTGGAACACCCACATAATTTACATGCTATTTGCTGGCAGACCACTTTATCCAGTATGGGCAATGTTATTACCTCCTCCATGGTAGTTATGTTTTTAGTTGAATTTCTTTGATTGTGTTTGGAAAAAATCCCATATTTTTCAAAGTCCCATTTTTAATGATTTGGGGTTTGTGGTTGAGCCCACTCCAAAAATAATAGAAGGACCTTTGTGAATATTTTTTGTATGTGTATGACCTGATCAAAGGAAGTATTCATAGACAGATCTAGATCATAGTCTGCACACTCGCCTGTGTTTGGCATATGCTGTAAGTTTGACTGTATATTTGATAAACAAACCCACCAAACAGTGTTGTTGCAAAATATGCTGCTGTTCTTGTGCTTGATTAATGTTGTTGCATTTAATAAGTTACTATGAATTAGTAAGTTAATAAGCAAAGATTATCTCATATTCCGTCACAATTTAGTTGTAACTACTGAAGCTACCAAAATATGGCTTTTAGATCAGTTCATCTATCACCAAATGTAGAAACAATTTTTGTAGTTGAATCTGGTCACTGGAGAGATTGGTTAAGACTTCTTTATGGCATATGGATAATGTTTCTTTCTTGTTGCATTGTTGCGCCTTTCTACTTTGATGTGGTGCTCTTTGTTGTATTACAGCCAATCAATGTACAGCTTACAAGTCAATATATATTTTGTATCAGCAGTCCTAATTGGCTAGAGCTTGCAATCATGGTTTACTATATATTTGTTATGAAGAAAGGAATGTGCCAAATTAGACAGATAGGGTAGTAATAAGTGTTGATTGAATTCATAAACAATAGTCCCAGTTTATTGTATGAATGTGTGTCTATTTGTGGGCATATTTGATCATAACTGTGTGTGTACTTGTTTCCAATTTATGTTGTCTGGATGTCTATTATCAGCCCAAAAATAATGTTGAATAAATATGGTTTATACATCTGGTGTAGGCTGGATTAATTGTAAGTAATAAAGATAAACAATTTAAATACATCCAATGCAAAATAGTTTGTAATTTATCTGTGGTTCAACTGGGTAAGGACTGAGACTGTACTACATAGTACTATAATAGATTTCCATTATAAACATGGCAACCATAAAAAATGGATGAGGAATTTCAAGAACAATTTCACCAATTTAAGAAATACAAGTGTGATTTTGAGAATCTTGCATTTGCAGGTAGTGGTGCAAAGATAGCCTCCTATTTAGGGGGTATTATGGTAAGACTTGTTTTTGTTTCACTTGATTCTATCGAAAAACTTTTTTTCTTTTTGATGTGCTGGATGTGTTGGATGTGTTTTTCATGCTCTAGCATAAATGTTAATTTTCACTTGGATCTAAAATGGCTGGTAACACATAATTATGAGGATGTAATGGATTAATTCTCTTTGAATATATTTATATAAACTAAACTGATAAACCAAGATTAAAAGGTCAGTTATTTGCGCTTTAATTTATAAGAACACAAATAATTTTGTAATATCACCCACCTTTTGGGGGGCCATAATAAGTTCACAACCAATTCTGTGAACTGGACTTAATTGACTTAATTGATCTCTAATTAACACCCCAGCCACCCTCTGGGCCGAAATTTGACAGGCATACCAACATTATGCGCTAATTGAAGACTTCTAGAAACATGAATATTTTGAGGCTATGTTGCCATTCTGTTTATGGACACATTATTTGGGAAATGTAGAATACTTATTATACCATTGATAAACATTCGTTTGAAACACTAGTGACTCTTATAGATAATCAGTCATTCAAGTACACAATGGCCACAAGAGGAGCACTTAGAGGGGCACATAGAGGAGTAAGGTCTCTTAGTACTGGACATCCTTGTAAAACTCCCAAAAGAGATCACTCTCATGTCTCTACAGTCTCCCCACAGATGTAAATTTGCAGATGTAAAGTGTACTTTACATGAGGAGCTCAATCCAGTCTATGAGGACTTAGAAAATTTAAGGAGCTCAGTTGAATCAGTGGGGAAAAACCTGAACTCAGAACTGGATTCCTTGCACAAATCACTTGACAATGTTAGGCAAGAGTTAACCTCAGTAACTGACCTGTTAGATACAAAGATAAATGACCTGGTGCTGGAAAATAGGACCCTCAAAAGGAACCAAGCTCAGTCTGAAACCCAAATAAGTAAGCTGACATATCGCATTGTCAGTCTGGAAACTCACATGAGGCGGGACAATTTGAAATTTCTTAATGTTAAATATCCAGATCGGAATGTTAGGGAAGACTGTGAGACTAATGTGTTGGCCTTATGTAAAGATATGCATATTGAACTAGACAGCAGGGATATAGTAAGAGCTCACAGAACAGGTCCTAAACGTGACAATAGTCAGCCTATCATCGTCAAGTTTGCCCACTTTAAGGACAAGCTAAGAGTACTCAGGGCAAAGAGGAACTTCAGGGCTATTGGAATCCTAGTTGTGGAAGATTTCCCACAGGAAGTGCTTGAGCATAGGAAACAGTTCATCCCTGTACTCAAAACTGTCCACAATTCTGGGGGCAAATGCAAAGCGAGGCTTGTAGTAGACAAGTTACTATTGAATGACAAACTTTACACAACACAAGACATCCTGAGGCTACCAGAAGATCTCAGACCCCAAAATACCTCTACCATAACTAAGAACAACATCACGGCGTTCTTCACAAAGGCATCACTATTGTCGAATCACTTTCCTTCCAAAATTACGGTGGATAACCACCACTACTCAACAGTGGAACCGTTTTTTATGAATAACAAAGCTCTCCACTTCAATGATGCTGACACTTCAAGCAAAATTCTTGCATCGTCTGACCCGAAGCATTGCAAATCACTGGGACGCAAAGTCAACAACTTTGACCTTGCATCATGGAGGGAAGTCAGCAGTGGCTTCATGAAGATGGCTCTGTTAGCAAAGTTTCAGCAACACAGAGACTTAGTGAAATATTTAAAGGATACAGGTGACCACAAACTGGTGGAAGCAAATCCACATGACAAATATTGGGGTGGGGCTTGCAATTCATGACTAAAATCTGGGATGAAAGTAACTGGCTAGGTAGAAACATGCTTGGAAAACAACTTGAGGAAGTGCACAAGTCACTTTTAATATTGATAAAACTCACTTGTTACACTGATACATTTTTGTTATAATTACAACAATTATGTATGAACTATATGAGAAGCACGGCTTACTGAACTATTATTTTATTTCATTCACTTTATTTCAAATGTAACATGATAAGAGGTATTACTGATGTAATATCATGCATTTTCAGTCTTCTATTGCATATTAATGGTCTATTTCAATCTGGAAATATTTGTATAAGTTGAATCCACTTAATGCAATGCTTAACTTGAACCAGGATTTCACTGATCTATTTGTGGATGCTCTTTATTGGTTAATGGCTGCTAATAGTCTTGACATACTTTTTGCCTGTCTAGAGTCTATACAATAAACTAGTTTGGTGTTGATCACTTCAACTAAACTAGACATTTACATCTTCATAATATTAATGTAAAGTTATGACTCTATTGCTAGTCTACAGGTATTAATCCTTTAAAAATATCAATTATTTCCCACTCAATTGTTATGTTAACCCATCAGAAGGGTCACCAGACTCTTACCAAAAAATATTTTTGCTTTCACGGTGTTAATAGTTTGATGGAACAATACTTCTCGGCATCTTTTTGTTCAAACTCTTTATTTGAGTTTCATTTGTTTAAAGTCTGATTATCCTTCCACCTGATAAGATATATAATATTGCAATATAAAATCATAATTCATCCTGTGTGTATATATATTGTTGACATAGGAAGCAATATTGTATCTTAACAAGTCAGGCCTTTCAGACTTTCTGGAAAGGATGGATTTACAGAGAATGGATTTTAAAGACATAAAATGATGTCACCATTCATATGTATTGATTTACAAAATAAAATGCATTGAAACCTTCAAGGATTATTTACCCATAATTCTCTCCTGCAACAAAGATGACCTAATTCCTTATCCAGATTGAGGCCACATAATTTGTATTAACTGTTCACCAATATCAGTTTTGTCAACCCCCGGATCAAGAAGATTTGGATCTGCAGTGGGAATCTGTTTTTTGTTCATAGAACTCTTTCTGATGACTTTGTGTAATAAGCTTAAAACCAATTTACAAATGGCATTGTGTAACTTTGCTTCACTATTTCTGAATTTATGTACCATTGGAAAGCAGTTGCTGCTTTTTCAGGCTTAAATGGGAGGTTACACACTCATCTCCCACCTCTGAGATCAAAGTTCCAATCCTGGCCGGACCACATATGGGGAAACTGGGAAACTGGTAATTCCTGCTCTTGGACAGTGATTTCATGTACAGAACCTCGACCAACTGTATGTACTGGTCTCCTCCACCACAACATAACTAATGCAAAGGAACCAGGTGTGAAGTAAAACACTAAATAAATAATTAAACACTGCTTTTAGCACCAATAAGAAGCTTTAGACCTCATTACGGCAGTATGTACCACATATATGTCAGGAAGGACTGTCATATTTTCCTTCTGCAATATATATGTCTATGTGGGTGTATGTGGCTATTAGCTTGCAGTGTATAATGGCTTATAAAAATCTTACACCTCATCAGAGCTGTTAAGCTTTAGTGGATCCACAGCAGGGGATGGAAACTGAATAGAATAATAATTGTTGTCATGAATGAAATAACACCCATTGCCTTGAATGATATAATAATATATATTCACACGGATTGAAGCAAGTAGTTCAATAAATGATGCAAAATATGAAACCTTTGATAGAATTAGAAAATATTTCTGGGGCCTGAATCAATATTTATAAGCCACTCATGCTTTCGGGGATGAACTCTTGGATTGCTTCCATGCAGAGGAAAATGTGGGGAAATTTGTGAAATTCTGGAACATCCGGAGAAGTTGAGGGGTACATTAACGATCTAACTGGATTCTGGGGCATCCTGGGTCAATCTCGTCGGCCATCTCAGGTCCATTGAGGAATGTTTCTTGGGGTTAAGCATGACACATACTTGCCAGGAGCAGTCTGAGAGCGAAATGATTTTTATGTTTTCTGGAGCTGGTCCCTAACTCATCCGGGTGCAAAATGCGGGGCGTAGTGGGTATTTTATGATAATTTCAGGATCAGTGGGAGTCCTTTGTTTTCCGTGACATCATACATAGTTTGGTTCTGAAGCAATCCCTCATCATCTATGAGTGAACTAGAAACAGTTTTGCATGTACTTATGGTCTATGTAGCTCGTCCAGGGACACATCCTGGTATATACAGGTGAATACAGGCAGATATGGGAGCAAATCCTCCAGCACTATATGGATATCTGGGGTAGCAGAAGTACCAGACTATGAATTTTTTTTAAAAATTGTATAAATCTCATAAATTTCAACAGCAAAGCTTCTGGACCACAAGATTTACCCCTAAAACAATGCTCCCGGTCTGCTCCTGGACAGTCCTTGGACATATAAATGCCCCTTTATAGAATATATAACTGTCATATGAAGGGCACTATTTGATTAACGTGAGAAGTAAAGGTCAATGAAAAAATAGGAAGACTTTCAAATGGACACAAAGCAAAAATAATATGTTTTTAATGAAAATAATACGATGTGAATGACATATTTTATGTTGTTTATCTTCATGAGTGATGGTGTTACATATTGAGCTATCACTTATGGGAAAAATATGTCTAAATTTCCCCCCTGTTTGTAGAAAAAATGATCTTGAGTGAAAAATTAAGTGCTAAACTCTTTTAATCATTATAACCCAAAGAAACTTGATATATCCGTATCCACACATATTTGTATGTAGCTTATTGTTGTTATATATTCTTACGTCTTATGAAGCATCAAAGGAGTCTGACTTGTGGAAGTCCCAGAAAGGGTATACTGAGGCATGGTTTGGCCACGGCTGAACCAGTGGAATGGAACAGGCTGATACTTTGTGTCAGATCCCAACAGACTATTTTGAATTTCAGAAGCCAACTCATGACCTGTTTAAACTTGCATACCCACCACCATAGTCATTCTCCCCTGGCAGGTACTTGCATGGTTACATTTCATTGTCGGGTTGAGGGATGTCACCTTTGGGTTCCAGTACATCAGAAAATCCTCATAAATTTTGTGCTATACAAATGTTTTTTATTTAATTATCACTGTGGCCTAGCGGGTCACACACTTGTCTAGGAACTCAGAGGACGTGGGTTCAATCCCAGGTACAGGCAGATGCATAGTGGCTAGGATGACCACTTAAAATGGGGGTCCTCTGTCATTGGGTCCTATCCCCTGTGGCAGGTTAAAGAACCTCAATGATGTTGATAAATGGTCATCCTAGGGCCTCTATCTTCCAGTTAGGGGAATGTCAGTTGCTTGTGAGTTGGGGCTGTACCTGTACAGTTGGATTAGTTAAATAGCGCTTTGAGTCCTGTAGTATATGGAGATATTGCGCTATAAATACACAATACAATACAATCAAGGCTCAGCATTGCTGTTCTAATATCTGAATCAGTGGCAAAAATACCTTTAAAAAGTTATACTATTTTATTGTTATTAACATACACTCAAGCCCTTTCGTCCATGTCATGTGATATAAGTGTGGTAATTTATTCTTCTTATGTGCCAGTAACATGAAGACAGATTACTTTGTTTGTCCTGCGAGTCAATACTTTATGACCCATCACTATCTGTATGTCCATATACAGTTTCCCGATGCTGTGATCATTAAAACTTACTATCGTACTACGTGCTTGCAAATAAAACTACTGCTTATATTCTATTTTTTTTCGAATAAATCCTAATGTTAGATATCTAACACCAGGCATTCATAAGTTGTCTTTAGTCTTATGACCAAAAATATAACCCTTATAACTGAAAAGTTAAGTCTCATGTTCAACTTCTGAGCATATAACTCATGAAGATTACTCAAAATATTGAGCATTGATAACTCGTGTGCAGCACTCAGGAGACATTAGGAGACTTATATGATAAATCTTTTGTGGGACCAAATAACTCCACTTTTACAGAGAAGATTGTTGACAAGATTAATTGTGACACAATAAAGTTATGTCATTGGCTTTGCTCACAGTGTCAGATTGGGTGAGTTATGGTTTTCCAGCTTGACTTGATGGGACGGCTAAATATAAAACATGTTTGATATTTCACTGATACACCCCAACTATTCATCCTAACTGGGGCTCCACCCACAAGGAAACCGGCATGTCCTTGCCTTTCTATGTCCTGTGGTCATTTCCAGTCCTGTATTACTGTCTTGTCAGTAAAGACTTACCAGCTTGTCAAGTACCCTTGCCTCACACCACAAGAAACTGTAGAACAATACTGACTGTACTTGAAAGGAAACTGGCCTATCATAATCATCCAAAACCAAATTTGGTGGCTTTTTGTCTTTGGCCACAGTCGGTTTCATCACAGCAAGACAAGACAGGAACACATTATTCTACTGTAGGGTTTCACTAGCCATGACTTCAAGGCGTAGGCCCTCTTTTCTCCAGGGGTGCAGGTGGTGGAAGCCCCAAGGTGCCATTCATTATCTTTTTCCTCAACTTACAGCTGTTAAATATTTGTGAATTTGTAAAGATCTGCTTGACCCAACACCTACCCACACGAATCTGTATTCTGTGTCGACCAGGGCTAGCAGAACTAGGGAAAAGAAAAAACCCTTAAAATTGTAAAGTACACTCCCAGATTTCCTTGGCTTCTTTATGGCATTATGTTTAATATCTAGTGCCCAAGAGTGTGGGGGACATTACATCTGCTTCTAAACATGATCTGTTTCTAGTCTTCTGTTGTGGTAGAGCAGATTAAATAATCTTCCTGACATTCAGTAAGTTGACCCTTCAGACAATAAGAAGAAATCTACATATGGTGTCTCGGCCAACCTGCAAGTGATACTGTCATGTAAGCGTCTCCTGTTGCTAGGTGTCTCGTTATTCTTGCCAGAGTCAAGCCACCTTCTAAGGGCTTCCTAAATTTGGTGTCTTACCTAATTGATGGAGTGGTGTATGCTTTCTTCAGTGAGGTTGAAAACAAATTCTAGTTACCTGGCATACCAGTCTATATTAAGTCGGCTAGGAGGTTTTTCTCTTCTCTTTGGCGAATTCATGGCCGTCCCAGGGGTTTTGTGGCTTCCTTCTTGTTCTGGGTGAAGGGCAGGGCTGGCTGTATGGCAGGTGCTGGATTTTGGCTTAGATGTGTCCAGTTTTGTCTGCAAATCAGAATGAAAATCAAAATATTTAACTCAATGAAATGATGAGATATGACAGCAACTAGGGGTTTAAATAGTTGCGCTTGGATCCCACTAGCAATCCTAACCCCAGACATTTATCAGCCTGGTAGGGGTGGGCCGTTACACTGTCGGTTTGTCACTATAGCCTGTTTGTGACAAGGTACAACTTGTTGGTTTGGCTTCTATGGCTTGTAATTTTTCACGTCTGTTCATGCAGTAAAACATCTTGGCCTTAAGTCACGTTGGGATCTGGATCCACACCAGTCAAGATGCATCAAGTCCTGTTGGGGAAGTGAAGTGATGTCCATTTATCAGCATCTTTGAGGTTCTTTAGCCTATCACAAAACAAAAATTGATAGCACTTCAAAATTTCTTATATTATCAGCCAAGGAGCCAGTTTCACCATAGGTTAAGACTTTTGTCTTGGAATTTTAGTTGAGCCCATGGGCTCAGGCTTTATGGATTACAGCAATGGTCTTAGTCTGTTCGTCTGAACTACTGGCTCAAATGCTGAAACAGGTAAGTAGGGGCTTAAATTTTGTAATGGTTGAAAAGGTACAAGTATGTGTTTGCAAGATTTCTAAACCTCAGTCCCAAACCCAGTTGGGTTGTGAGTTTGGTGAATGCCAGATTCCCAATGCAAAATATGTCCTGCAATTATTATGCATCATAACCCTCTCCCCCTGAAGGTGTGAGGCTGAAGGTGTTGTTATTGGGTCAATCTGTCTGACTGTTTGTCTGTGCGTGTAAATCAAAAACTGTACAACAGACCTGGGCCATGTTTTCACCCAAGGTGGCAGCTTGTCAGTGGCTCGATCCTTCTCAGAAAATTAGTTAGGGCAGGTGGCAGCAGACCAAAACTCCATACATACTGTTCTGTGACTGAAATTCCCTGTCATATATTCAATTGGGTGGCACTTTCATTTGCGTTCTGAACATTATATGCCCACACCATAGCATATCCTTTGTTAAAGTGTTAACTCTTTTTCTTGATTATTTTTGGATTCATAGCAAAATGCTGAAAATATTGGAATTACCTGATGCAATAGAGCTGATGTGCCACTGCAGAGAAGAATTGTAACCTGCATTAGTAACCCATATTTCACATGTTAAAAGTACATTAATTTACACATGAGCATCCACAAAGACGTGTTTATTAGAGCTTTTTTGTCAGCTACAGTAAAAACATGAAGTATGTAGACATAATACAAATTAGTATGTTTAGAAAGCCATAAAAGCTGTGTTTAAACACCAAAGTTTCATACAATTAAAGTTAATCACCTGTAATTTTAAACAGTCCTGCCTCATTACAAGTTCATCAAATAAAGAGGAAAACTTGACAGAATCAGCAACAATGGAGGAAAGAAGATTTAAGATGCTGATACTTCTTTCAATATATTAGTCTTCCATTTATGTACTTGGTTTGTTATGATGACATGGGTGATGGTGGGATAGTAGGTAACCAACTCTTTGCCCACCTCTGAGGTCCTAGATTCAAATCCAAACCCGATTATTGGAAAAAATAATAGCAGTGTCTGATGTTCAACCAGCAACTGCTTTCTTCCAATTCCTCAACAAATCATCATAACATGACCAATGCAATGTAATGCAACATCAATCAATCAATCAATCAATCAGTCAGTCAACCAGTCAATCAATAAGAGAGAGAAAAAGGTCAAGATTCAACCCCAAATCAACTAATTTGCAAATGGAGGGAGTAAGTATTTATCAGAAGTTTACTAAAGGTTCTTAATAAATGTTGTAGAGACAGTGAGAGTATGTTTAAATAATTTTTTTTATAAATCACCTTGACAAAGAGTGCAATTTAAATCCTAGATTTTTAAACATGTTTTTTGTGAGATAAAAAAATGATCAAAAGCTCCAAACCCATCTGGATGACCCCAGTCAGCTAAATATGAGCAATTTCTGTCAATATTTCCAGGTAATTATTTACATTCACGTGAAAATGCCAAGACCTTGTGCAAGGTGCTTCCTTTGTACACTATGATTCCCTTAGAACACTTCCTGTAGTTCCACTAAGGGTGTAAAATCCAGGCAGTTATAAAATGCACTCATTCATTGTCTCGGGGGAAAACTCAGGGTAAGGACTTGCCAGCAAGGCGTTAATATTTCAAGTGTAGTTTTCATTGTATGGTCATACAAGATCTGACCATAAGTTTTCAGCAAGTAATAATTTGTTGATTTTTCACACCGTGTATGTTAAGAAATTTCCTTTAGACAATGTACACACAAGTTGTTCAAGTATGTAGTAGTTATAATAATAATAGTCTCATGTACAAGACAGTCTAAAACCAGACAAAGGTCATAATCCAGCAAGGAAGGGATGGCTATGGTGGCTGGTATACCAATCGGGGTAGTGTGAACAGAAACACAAATGAAGTACTTTTTATAGAGCTAGGGCTGTGACATGCGTCATAAACTATCACCTTTACGTGTATGGATGTATGTATTGAATACGTGATATTGCGTATATCAGTTTATGCATCTGGTGTAGGCTGGATTAATTGTAAATAATAAAGATAAACAATATAAATACATCCAATGCAAAATAGTTTGTGTTTTATCTGTGGGTAAGGACTGAGACTGTACTACATAGTACTATGATAGATTTCCATTATAAACATGGCAACCATAAAAATGGATGAGGAATTTCAAGAACAATTTCATCAATTTAAGAAATACAAGTTTGATTTTGAGAATCTTGCATTTGCAGGTGGGGGTGCAAAGATAGCCTCCTATTTGGGGGGTATTATGGTAAGACTTGTTTTTGTTTCACTTTATTCTATTGAAAAAACTTTTAAAACTGCTTTGTATTGTTTACATTTGTGTTTGCATTGGTACACCTGAGTTAGAAATTTTGGTAATTTACAAATGGCATTGTGTAACTTTGCTTCACTATTTCTGAATTTATGTACCATTGGAAAGCAGTTGCTGCTTGTCAGGCTTAAATGGGAGGTTACACACTCTTCTCCCACCTCTGAGATCAAAGTTCGAATCCTGGACAGACCACATGTGGGAAAACCGGTAGTTGCTTGCTCTTGGTCGGCGATTTAATGTACAGAACCTCGACCAACTGTATGTACTGGTCTCCTCCACCACAACATAACTGATGCAAAGGAACCAGGTGTGAAGTAAAACACTAAATAAATAATTAAACACTGCTTTTAGCACCAATAAGAAGCTTTAGACCTCATTACGGCAGTATGTACCATATATCTGTCAGGAAGGACTGTCATATTTTCCTCCTGCAATATATATGTCTATGTGGGTGTACGTGGCTATTAGCTTGTAGTGTATAATGGCTTATAGAAATCTTACACCTTATCAGAGCTGTTAAGCTTTAGTGGATCCACAGCAGGGGATGGAAACTGAATAGAATAATAATTGTTGTCATGAATGAAATAACACCTATTGCCTTGAATGATATAATAATATATATTCACACGGACTGAAGCAAGTAGTTCAATAAATGATGCAGAATATGAAAGCTTTGATAGAATTAGAAAATATTTCTGGGGCCTGAATCAATATTTATAGGCCAGTCATGCTTTCGGGGATGAGCTCTTGGATTGCTTCCATGCAGAGGAAAATGTGGGGAAATTTGTGAAATTCTGGAACATCCGGAGAAGGGAGGGGGTACATAAATGATCTAACTGGATTCTGGGGCATCCTGGGTCAATCTCGTCGGCCATCTCAGGCCCATTGAGGAATGTTTCTTGGGGTTAAGCATGACACATACTTGCCAGGAGCAGTCTGAGAGCGAAGTGAGTTTTATGTTGTCTGGAGCTGGTCCCTAACTCATCCGGGGGCAAAATGCGGGGCGTAGTGGGTATTTTATGATACTTTTAGGATCAGTGGGAGTCCTTTGTTTTCCGTGACGTCATACATAGTTTGGTTCTGAAGCAATCCCTCACCATCTATGAGTGAACTAGAAACAGTTTTGTATGTACTTATGGTCTATGTAGCTCATCCAGGGACACATCCTGGTATATACTAATACAGTTAAACTCCAAAAAAGTGGCCAATACCAGAAAATATTGGAGAGCGAGGCCCAATAGGGCCGAGATTTTCAATGTTTTCTGGTACTGGCCACTTTTGAGGAGTTTGGGTGTTGTAAACCCCACTGTATATCCTATTTGATGCCTGGTCCCAAGATATATAATAGTTTGTCCCCACATTCTGTAATTTCCCTTTTTACTGGAATAAATTAATCCCCCAAAAATGGTCACTGAGAGAAAGTGCCCAGTACTGATTAGTGGTGGACATATCAGTCAATAGTGAAAACCTGCAAGTGGGGTTTACAGGTGAATACAGGTGGATATGGGAGCAAATCCTCCAGCACTATATGGATATCTGGGGTAGCAGAAATACCAGACTATGAAATTTTTTAAAAAATTGTATAAATCTCATAAATTTCAACAGTAAAGCTCCTGGACCACAAGATTTACCCCTAAAACAATGCTCCCAGTCTGCTCCTGGACAGTCCTTGGGAGTATAAATAAATGCCTATTTATAGAAGATATAACTGTCATATGAAGGGCACTATTTGATTAACGTGAGCGGTAAAGGTCAGTGAAAAAATAGGAAGACTTTCAAATTGACACAAAGCAAAACATAGTATGTTATGAATGAAAATAATACAGTGTGAATTACAGATATTATGTTGTTTATCTTCATGAGTGATGGTGTTACATATTGAGCTATCACTTATGGGAAAATATGTCTAAATTTCCCCCCTGTTTGTAGAAAAAATAATCTTGAGTGAAAAATTAAGTGCTAAACTCTTTTAATCATTATAACCCAAAGAAACTTGATATATCTGTATCCACACATATTTGTATGTAGCTTATTGTTGTTATATATTCTTACGTCTTATGAAGCATCAAAGGAGTCTGACTTGTGGAAGTAGACTATCAGTTTGCTCAATTCGTCCCAGAAAGGGTATACTGAGGCTTGGTTTGACCACGGCTGAACCAGTGGAATGGAACAGGCTGCTACTTAATCTCAGATCCCAACAGACTATTTTAAATTTCAGAAGCCAACTCATGACTTGTTTAAACTTGCATACCCACCACTATAGTCATTCTCCCCTGGCAGGTACTTGCATGGTTACGTTTCATTGTCAGGTTTAGGGATGTCACCTTTGGGTTCCAGTACATCAGAAAATCCCCATAAATTTTGTGCTATACAAATGTTTTTCATTTAATTATCACTGTGGCCTAGCGGGTCACACACTTGTCTAGGACATGGGCTCAATCCCAGGTACAGGCAGATGCATAGTGGCTCGGATGACCACTTAAAATGGCGGTCCTCTGTGATTGGGTCCTATCCCCTGTGGCAGGTTAAAGAACCTCAATGACGTTGATAAATGGTCATCCTTGAGCCTCTATCTTCCAGTTAGGGGAATGTCAGTTGCTTGTGAGTTGGGGCTGTAACTGTACAGTTGGATTGGTTAAATAGTGCTTTGAGTCCTGTAGTATATGGAGATATTGCGCTATAAATACACAATACAATACAATCAAGGCTCAGCATTGCTGTTCCAATATCTGAATCAGTGGCAAATACACATTTTAAATTATGCTATTTTATTGTTATTAACATAGACTCAAGTCCTTTCGTCCATGTTATGTGATATAAATGTGGTAATTTATTCTTTTTATGTGCCAATAACACGAAGACAGATTACTTTCAAGAAAAATATATTAAAATTTTATTGATGTTTCTCCTGCGAGTCAATACTTTATGGCCCATCACTATCTATATGTCTATATACAGTTTCCTGATGCTGTGATTAAAACTTACTATTGTACTACGTGCTTGCAAATAAAACTAGTGCTTATATTCTATTTTTTTTCCGAATAAATCCTAATGTTAGATATCTAACACCAGGCATTCATAAGTTGTCTTTAGTCTTACGACCAAAAATATAACCCTTATAACTGGAAAGTTAAGTCTCATGTTCAACTTCTGAGCATATAACTCATAAAGATTACTCAAAATATTGAGCATTGATAACTCGTGTGCAGCAGTCAGAAGACATTAGGAGACTTATATGATAAATCTTTTGTGGGACCAAATAACTCCACCTTTACAGAGAAGATTGTTGACAAGATTATTTGTGACACAATAAAGTTAAAGTGTCAGATCGGGTGAGTTATGGTTTTCCAGCTTGACTTGATGGGACGGCCAAATATAAAACATGATTGATATTTCACTGATACACCCCAACTATTCATCCTAACTGGGGCTCCACCCACAAGGAAACCGGCATGTCCTTGCCTTTCTATGTCCTGTGGTCATTTCCAGTCCTGTATTACTGTCTTGTCAGTAAAGACTTACCATCCAAAACCAGATTTGGTGGCTTTATGTCAAGACAGGAAATCTCTTGTCTTTGGTCACAGTCGGTTTCATCACAGCAAGACAAGACAGGAACACATTATTCTACTGTAGGGTTTCACTAGCCATGACTTCAAGGCGTAGGCCCTCCTTTCTCCAAGGGTGCAGGTGGTGGAAGCCCCAAGGTGCCATTCATTATCTTTTTCATCAACTTGCAGCTGTTAAATATTTGTGAATTTGTAAAGATCTGCTTGACCCAACACCTACCCACACGAATCTGTATTCTGTGTCGACCAGGGCTAGCAGAACTAGGGAAAAGAAAAAACCCTTAAAATTGTAAAGTACACTCCAAGATTTCCTTGGCTTCTTCATGGCTTTATGTTTCCCATCTAGTGCCCAACAGTGACATTCCATCTGCTTCTGAACATGATCTGTTTCTAGTCTTCTGTGTGGTAGAGCAGATTAAATAATCTTCCTGACATTCAGCAAGTTAAGCCTTCAGACAATAAGGAGAAATCTACATATGGTGTCTCAGCCAACCAGCAAGTGATACTGTCATGACTTGTAAGCGTCTCCTGTTGCTAGGTGTCTCGTTGTTCTTGCCAGAGTCAGGCCACCTTCTAAGGGCCTCCTAAATTTGGTGTGTTACCTAATTGATGGAGTGGTGTATGCTTTCTTCAGTGAGGTTGAAAACAAATTTTGGTTACCTGGGATACCAGTCTATATTAATTCGGCTAGGAGGTTTTTTCTCTTCTCTTTGGTGAATTCATGGCCGTCCCAGATGTTTTGTGGCTTCCTTCTTGTTCTGGGTGAAGGGCAGGGCTGTGGTAAAGGTGCTGGCTGTATGGCAGGTGCTGGATTTTGGCTTAGATGTGTCCAGTTTTGTCTGCAAATCAGAATGAAAATCAAAATATTTAACTCAATGAAATGATTCTAATTCTAATTCTAATAGTACTGTTATAGCGCTTAATCTCTATCTAATGATAGACTCTAAGATGCAGAAAGCCAAAATCAGAGATCGTAATCGTTAAATCAGGGACATTGCAGGGGTCGACACCATGGAGAAGACAAAATGAAAACTAGGGATAATCTAGGGTGGGTAAGCTTTTTCAAAGAGGTAAGTTTTCAACTTTTTCCTGAATGAGGAGAGAGATTTAGCTGAGCGTACATCATCAGGGAGATCATTCCAAATCCTAGGGGCATCATATGCAAAGCTAAGGCCAAAATGCTTTTTAGACTTATATATTGAGGCACAATGTGGGACCTGAAGCAGGGCACCATCAGAGTGACTTCTACGTGTTCTGTACACACTATGTCTGGGTTTAAGGAAAGGTTCAAAGTATTTTGGATGGCCACTATGTAGAAACTTGTACACCAATAGGGCTGTCTTGAAGACATAGCGATGCAAGACAGGCAACCAATGAAGACTCTTTCTTACAGGAGTGATATGTGAGTACTTGGTGGTATTAGCCACAATTCGTGCAAGACTGTTCTGAACACATTGGAGCCTCCGAATGTCTAGAGCAGAGAGGCCTCTAAACAAGGAATTACAGTAGTCAAGACGACTTCCCACCAAGGCATTTGCAGCCAAAAGAGCAGCATCACGTGTAAGATATCCTCTGAGTCGCTTTAAGTCCCTGATATGAACAAAACTAGCCTTACAGATATTCCTGACATGGCAAGAGAAGGAAAAATCGGAGTCAAACCAGACACTTAAGTTCCTAATTGCATCAACAGGTGAAAGGAGGTTACCAAGTATATTAACCGGAAAAAATTTGCTGAGTTTTGTGCGGGCATTTCTTGAGCCAAAGAGAATAAATTCTGTCTTGTCTGGATTTAGTTGAAGTTTATTTGCGGAAAGCCATCTTCTTACATCATCCAAAGGCCTGAGTGGCATGGTTATGTGTGAGATGAACATGTCGTCCGCATAAAAGTGGAAACATATGCCAGGATGATTTTGAATAACTTTACTGAGGGGGGGTAGTGTATAATGAGAACAAGATCGGCCCCCAGGACAGAGCCCTGAGGCACACCGAACAATAGCCTTTTAGCATCGGATAAAACAGAACCAATCTTGATGCACTGATAGCGGTCACAGAGGTACGACTTGAACCAGTTCAGAACCACACCTCCAACACCAAACCAGGAACTCAAACATTGAATGAGCGTACCATGATCAATGGTGTCAAATGCTGCTGATTGGTCCAAGAGAACAACAGCAGTTGCTCTCTAGCAAGAGCAAGGTGGACTTCATTTTTAATAGACAATAATGCAGTTTCGGTCGAGTGACCTTGCTTATAGGCTGATTGACTGACATTTTCAAGTCCATTAGAGACGACATGGTCATTTAGCTGAGAAGCCACTACACGCTCAACAAGTTTGGAGATGAAACTCAACCAGAGACAGGCCGGTAATTTTTTAATTCATCCGGTGGTAGTGAAGACTTTTTAATCAGAGGAGAGACAATAGCCTTTTTGAAACCACCCGGGACAGCACCTTCAGTTAGAGAACAGTTGACAAGTTTAGTAACTGAGGGGAGGAGAATATCTAAACATTCTTTAACTAGGAAAGTAGGCCATGGATCAAGGAGGCAAGATTTGGTTGGTGACTTGGTAATTACTTTTCTTACTTCATCCTCAGAAACTGATTTGAAATGGTCAAATTTGGGTACATCCGAAGGAGCAGGAAGAGTAAAGGAGTCAGTGTTAGTAAAGGAGTCCCTGATTTTACTAATTTTATCTGAGAAAAAAGTGACAAAACGATTGGCAAGGTCTATCTGAGTGGTATAAGAGGGGAGTACCTTATCTGGAACAGTTTCTTTGAATCGTGAGCATTGTCACTGATGAGGTTCCTGTAGTAGTTGGACTTATCCCTATTGATTAGGGCATTGCACCTCGCAATCTGTTTACGGAGTCTAGCCCTATTTTGTAGAGACTTGTCTTTCCTCCAGAACCGTTCAAATTGACGCCTGACTGCTTTGGCCTGCAAGTACGTGTCTGATAGCCAACCTGCAGCCCCTTTGGTAAAGGTTCGAGTGACCAGAGGAGCGTGTTTGTTGAGCAAGTCACTCAGATCCCTTGTGTATTGGTCATGAAGTGCACTAACGGTAGTGCCAGGACTTGCAACAAATGAACACTTTGCGAGATCACACATCAGACTCTGCATGTTTATCTTATGATACCTATGAAAAGTAATTGTGTTTGACTTGGGTGCAATGTGACTGACAAAATCAAGACAAAATGATGAGATATGACAGCAACTAGGGGTTTAAATAGTTGCGCTTGAATCCCAGCTAGCAATCCTAACTCCAGACATTTATCAGCCTGGTAGGGGTGGGTCGTTACACTGTCGGTTTGTCACTATAGCCTGTTTGTGACAAGGTACAGCCTTTTGGTTTGGCTTCTGTGGCTTGTAATTTTTCTCGTCTGTCCATGCAGTAAAACATCTCGGCCTTAAGTCAGGTTAAGATCTGGATCCACACCAGTCAAGATGCATCATGTCCTGTTGGGGAAGTGAAACCAACCCGTATTTTTCCTATAGTTTTTTTCTTAATTTTTGATCCCTGCCACAGCTAAATGACCATTGAGTTATAACCCATATGACTCCATAAGTACAGCCTGAGCTCTCAACGTACTGACATTCCCCTAACACTGAAAGACAGAGGCATAAGGATGTCCATTTATCAGCATCTTTGAGGTTCTTTAGCCTATCACAAAACAAAAATTGATAGCACTTCAAAATTTCTTATATTATCAGCCAAGGAGCCAGTTTCACCATAGGTTAAGACTTTTGTCTTGGAATTTTAGTTGAGCCCATGGGCTCAGGCTTTATGGATTACACCAATGGTCTTAGTCTCTTCGTCTGAGCTACTGGCTCAAATGCTGAAACAGGCAAGTAGGGGCTTAAATTTTGTAATGTCTGAAAAGGTACAAGTATGTGTTTGCAAGATTTCTAATTGTAACATTGAAGTAGTGGGATGGTTCAACAGGAAGTTCCAATAGTTTCTGATCTTTACTATACTGGATAAACAATCCCTTAACAAAATAGACAAATAAACAAGCATGTTATTCATATCCAAATATGAATTTATAAGACTGTTGTCACTGCTGAGAAATACCACCAAGCTTGTGACATTATCTTAGAGTAACAAATTAAAACAGAACTTCTATGAATATTTCAACTTGTAATAAGTCCTGTTCAATAGCCAGGATCATATTGGGACACGTCCTCAGCATTGCCACTTGTGGGACTCGAACCCACAGATGTGACAGCCTATGATTAGATACCAAACTGGCTAACCATTACGCCACTGAGGACCTGTAACTTGTAATAAATACCCCTCATCAATTCCAAAAAACAGACAGTTTGTCCCAGACGTACCAACAGACTGCTGACACACCAACAGCAAATCAATAGACTGGTCAAGACAATGGTTGTGCAAAGGACACAGAAAAAAAGATTTAATCAAAAATAACACCTTCCATGATCCTTTCAACTTAAAAAGCACAACTGTCAAATTTGAACCCCCAACTTTCCCTTCATCAAGCACACAAAATATCCAAAAGTATTTCACTGAACCATTTAATACCAAACAGACATTAACAGATGTAACACATTACTGTCACATGTCAAGTACAAATTGTGCCTTTCTTTTGACCAAACCTAATTAACACTTAATAACCACCAGCTAGCCTTGCCATAGACGCCTAACAATATTTTATGACAATCAATATAATACCAGGTTACAAAATAACATTTTGCCAGAGATAAAATGTGAAAAACAAGGAACATAGTAGAATATTTCGACTAAACATAAATGATCACATGAGACAGAAAACCATTGTAGATATTTCATAAGCTTGGTCTGATCTGAGACCCCTCCTGTAAAATCTAGACTGACAAAGACTGAGCTGAGCCAACAGGCTCAAATTGTGCCAGTTACTCAGTCTGATACTAGGCTAAGTCTGAGACCTTTTGTAAAATTGGCTCCAGAGGATTTTGGTCCATATATTTTTAAATGTCTTTTTCCACCTGACAACTATATGGTCTGATCCGATGCATGCAGATAATATGGGTGAAACTTAATTGACATAGAATCTACCTTGTCTTTTGATATCAAAAGAGAACAACATGAGCTGGCATGAAGTAATTTTTTTTTTGAAAATTAACTGATTTTAATTTTTATTCCAAATAAGTGGTGGTTAATAATGTCAAATAATAATAGATTTGCTATTGTGAAAACAATCATCTCAATCACTGCCCTAGTATCTTATAGTTTGGATGACCACTTGAATTGCAGTCATTTGTCATTTTGTTCTGTCCCTTGTGGCAGACTGAAGAATCTCAGCGATTTTGCTTAAATGATCATGTCCGAGACTCTTTCGGTCAGGGAAACATTGGTAAGAAGAGCTTGGGTGTGGTCCTTCAAGGTCAAATTGACTGTAACTACTGGTAGCCGAGGAACTAAATAATAAACAGTACACCAACAATTTTGGTGCCTTTTCTTGTAGAGTATGAGAAAATATGACTTTGTAATAATGATTTTTATCTAATGTGTTTTATACTCTAACACGACTAATACTCATTGATTAAATGAGATTTTCTAAAATATAACCTGCATAATGAAATGTACCTGGTGAAACAAAGTCTCAACTATGCATGTTTAATTTGCAACTGACTCTTCATATTCTTTTTGGAAAGCACTGGTCATAGTAGCATTTTTGAGGGGCCACGGTGGCAGAGTGGTAACACTCTCACTTGCCACCTCTGCCTTTGAGACCAGGGTTCGGTTCCCAGCCTGACCTTAAGTGGGAAAGCTGGTAGTTGCTTGCCATTGGTCAGCCGTTTACACTACATACATACGTTAACACATACATGACCAACTGTATGCACTGGTTTCCTCTGCCCTCCCAACTACCTCATCGTGACATGACCTGTATGGCGTTGAGAGTGACGTAAATCAACCAGAAATGATAACTGTAATATTTTACAATTGGATTATAAACACGATAATAAAATCCTTTGTAAAATAGTTTTGAAAGCAAACTTTTTTGGTAACAGGCTGCAGCAGGGGTTTTACGTAATATATAAATTGAGAGAGAAAATTTTTAAAAATGGCTAGAGGTAGAAGTAGAAATTTAATTTTCACTCAAAAAATCTTTGGTTTGTAGACTATCTTAAAAATGTATACGAGCTGTGGCCAAAAATAAAAATAAAGTAAATAAATGCATTGTAAAATGCAACTATATCCCCCGGCAAAAGTTGGGGACATACTGGTAACAGCTTTGTTACGCCATCGTAGAAATTTTTTTACAAAAATGTTAAGGGTGAGGTTAAGGCCAAAGAAACATCCCTATTTTAAGGTGACCTTAAACACTTGCTATTAAAGAACTTATGACCACCTTAAGTCTGAAATGGACGTGTGGTCACAAACTGTGAGGCTCATCTGGCTAAAATTTTAGCTGAGAACACATTCATATATTGTTCTTACGTATGACTTTATGTTAAGGATAAAATTGTGTTTGAGGCCAATGAAATCTGGACTGAGGGTTTTTTTCTGCATTTTTTCACAAGTTTTGGCCTGTAATTTGGAAGTGGTAATTGGGAAGAGTTACAAATTATATTATAACTTTTGTATTTAATTTTTTTCTGTGAAAAATTGAATCCTGTAGCTTTAATTTTAAGGACACCTTAACATCTCCAAATTGCCCACAGAGACCCTATTTATGAACTTTTTGCTACGTTTAAGCCTTGTAGGTTTCAAACTATGTCTCCATTGTATGGAGTTTTTGCCACTTCTAAGCCCTGTAACTGTTGAGCTATGTGTCTCATTCATCTAAAACTTTATCTGAGAAAATAGAAAGAATCATAGACAATTTGGCCCTTTACCAATTCGGCCCCCATCAAATTGCTTTGTGCAGGTCTATAAATTCTATAGATAATTTGTACTTATGAAAGTATTCAACTGGGGGGCCGATTTGCCGATGGTTGAATTTTTAGGGGGCCGATTTGCCGAGGGCCGATTTAACAAAGGGCCGATTCATCCAGCTCCCTATAGAAATATGTGTGCGTTTTACATGTGCCAAATACAAAGGCTTTAAGTAAACATTTAGCCTGTGTATGAGGTCCATCAATAAGCCACCTGAGTAGCCTTTATTCTACATTTTTCACATTTTGCGCTATAATTTAGAAATGGTAAGTCTGACAAATCTCAAACTATATTTGATGTAACATCTATTTGTGATCATTGTCTCTGGAAAATTTGAGGTCTGCGGTTTTAATTTCAAGGTCTCTAAAATATTCACAGAGACTGAATTTATAGACTTTTTACCAATTTTAAGCCTTGTAACGGTCAAACTATGAGGCTCGTAGAGCTAAAAGTTCATCTCGGAATATATTTATATTTTCTATTTGACAGGTGTGAAATATCAAGGCTTTAACTAGACATTTAGTTTGTCCATGCAACCCGAGTTACCTTTCTTTGTTCATTTGTTTCACATATTTTGCCCTGTAATTTGGAGATGGTAAGTCTGACAAGTTTCAAACTGTATTTGATATAACTTCTTTATGTGATCATTGTCTATGAAAAGTTTGAAATTTGTAGTTTTAATCTCAAGGTCACCTTAAGGTCTCTATCGTACTTATAGAGACCCATCTGACGGATTATGGCCACTTTTAAGCCCTGTAACTGTCGAACTGAGTGGCTCATACAGTTAAAATCTCGTCTTGAAATATATTAATATATTCCTATCCAAAAATTAAGGCTATAAGTAGACATTTAGCTTGTGTATGGGCCCATAAATACCCCACCCGAGTGACCTTTTTGCTTCATTTTTCTCATATTTTGCCATGCAATTTCGAAATTACAAGTTTCACAAGTCTCAAATTGCATGAGATATTACTTCTATGTATTGTCTTTGTCTGTGGGAAATTTAAGGTCTGTAGTTTAATTTTAGGGTCACCTTAAGGTCTGTAAAGATGCCCAGAAGTACCCACTTTTTAACTTTTTGCCACTTTTTTAAACTGTTAAACTATGTGGCTAATTACCTGAAATCTCATCTGGGAATATGTTCTTTTTACATACGCCTAAATTCAAGGCGCTAAGTTGACTTTTAAGTTGTGTTTGTGGATAAATGATAGTGTTTGATCTCACAGTTTCTTCATATCATAAATGAAACCAGAAACCAACTAAAATTTACTATGGAAAAGGATTGGAAGGATACATGTTAAATTATGAAGAAAAATATAAAAATTATGTAATAGCATAGCTTGATCTGTTGAGACATGATGACATATTTGTTTCATATCTTTCCCAATATATACTATTATATTAATATCATGGAAACAGAAAAACACAATTGGGTTACTAATTTAAAATGGACAGACAAAATACTTATGTACCCATTAGTGTATGTACCTTTGCCCATAGTGCCTTTGCCAAAAAAGGGACTTTGCCTTTCACATATTTTTACATGGGAGGAACTGAACTCTAAATAATAATATGAAATAATATCCACAAAAATAAATTTTTAATATTTCATAGAATTATTAGTATACAATTACTACAATTTTAAAAATCATTTAATTATTATATTTTCGAATTATAAGTATGTGATGTCTACGAAATAATGATATTCACAATGAATGTTGGAGTTTCTTCAAATCTTTTTAGTATACATGTATCCAGAATTGCAAGTTATACATTATATAGTGTGACTTAGGAAGTGTAATTAATGATTAATCATTTTCACACCTGTATGTCCTGAGTACTTATGGAAGGGGAATATTAACTGTTACAGTAGTAAAAAGGGAAACTTTCTTTGTGGTAAGCAAAATTTATATTGTGGGCAGAAATCCTACCCTGAAAAGATTGTTGTAGATAGAGGTGTGGATAGAGTTCCTTCCTTGATTTATAATATAATTTTTGCTTTGTAAAATAAAAAATAGTGTAAATTAAATTGCTGAATTACTTACATAAGTGGTTGATTATGTTTCTTCAAAATTATGTCATACAGAAGATGTGTCTCATGGAAAATATCCAGTCCAAACATGTGGCATGAGTGCTGACTTATCTGGGGATATGTTGGCGCCAAGTTGGTCCAATCTAATTTTTTTATTAAACAGTCGCATATGCTTCATGCTAATTTCTATCTTTATTATTGTAAGTTTTTAATATTTCCTTAAGGTATAACATATGTTACCAAGCCCTTTATAATGTTTATGTTCTGCAGTAATCTATGTTTATGTTGGCTTGAAAAAGTTATGGTTAACAATAACATAGTGTCAAAACACTGAAATTACCGACAACAGTCAATTACTTACACTGTTATTGTTTATAATGTTCATAAACATCCAGATAACGGTCACTGTTATATATTTTAATACTGATTATATAGCAGTATTTGCTTTATCTCAATCAGCCATAAAGTATAATGTTTTGCAAGGGATTGTTTGATTTACAATTTTTTTTGTAATTTTATTGCATTCAAAGGCAGCCTTTATTAAATATTGTCAGTTGATGATATACATATAGAAATTTCCTGGTAGTAAATAGCTCTGAAAAAAGGTTGTTGTCAACAGACTATAAAATCGAAGTTTGTAATAATATTTATAATGGAATGTAAAATAATGAAAGATACTTTTACAAAACCTTTTATTTTGAAAGCATCGACAAAGTCGGTGCTTTACGTCATGTTAAAACAGCCATGGTCAGATGAAGGCAGGCCCTCAGCCTTTCCATTTGTTGGAGCTGAACCTACACACAGGAAACTGTCTGTGGTTAGGCTTCTGTTTCAGACTCAAGTCCAAATTTTGTTTGGGGATTTATGAAAGGGCAAAACATTTTTAGTTTAAGTTTGGGCTTAACTTTAAGCCTGTCTTTTAGTAAAGCCCATCTCATAAAAACAATGGAAATAAAACATTTTCAAACATAGTCCAACCTTGGATTTTTGTGTCACCATTAGTCCAGAAGAGGTAAGATTTATTTTTGTCAGGAGCGCCAAAAGATGGGTGGGTTGTTTCTTTTGTGAAATGTACTCAGGAATCTGAAACCTATTTCTTATGATCATACAGGTAGATCCTAAGACATGAGATTTTACTTCAAAGGGGTGTACTCCCACAGCGAAAAGGGTCAATTTCTGGGACCAATATTGTGCATGGGTATCAGCCGTTATCTGCTTCTGTACCATTCTTAAATATAAAACATAGAAATACTATACATACCACCAGAAAGTGCAGGTATTGATCTTTACTTTCATATGAAATATCACTGAGTAGCATCTCAGGTGAATAAACTATAATTCCATACCAGTTTTGATACCAAAATCATTAATATATTTCAGATAGAAATTTTTATTTCTCATTCAAAACTTTATCTGAAGGAGTAACATCTTCATGAATGCTAGATATCAAACTTGTCTTTAAAATGGGGGAGCTGTGTGCTTTAATTTGGGATTATAAATTTATTATTATAACAATAGATAAATGTGACTACTAAAAGAATTGTAGGATAATAAATCACATCAACAATAAGCAAAATACTTTGACTTTGAAATAGTACATAAAGATCAGATGAAGGTCAAACTGACCACTGGTAATTAGCACTAAAAAGTAAAGTCATAACTGGACCATAGCCCAAAAAGGGGAGGGGATAATAATGAATATTACATCTGAAAGGTGAAAGGTCACCCAACGCGAACAATTATATATATAGTAAACCACTATGAATTAACATGAGATGAACAAAGGTCATCTGAAGGTCAAAGCGACCAGTGAATATTAACGACCCATAGTGAAATATACCCTGCCCACAAATGACAAGAGCAGGATAAGTTAAGAATAGATCACGTTAAAAAGTTGAATGTCACGCAAGGTGAACTAAGTTAAACAGTAACTATACCATGTTAAATTATAAGTGGAAACCATAACAAGTTACATAACCAGGGTTGTAGAACCTGATGTTTAGAGGGAGAACAAGGCCCCAAACACCCAGCAGCAGTAGATTTTGCACATTACAGGAATACATTTAACACAATATTCTTAGATAGCCTAACAATTAGAGGTTTCCAAATAACTAGAAAATGTAGGTATAGGTAAATTAAATTTATATTAGTTAATATGTTACATAACAGACTACTGCCATCGGTAAGATGTGAGCCAGTCTCGCCAAACATCAGAAAAGGATGTCCTGAGACTCTTCTGGCCATACCAGAATGCCCTTATCACTTGCTAGAGGGTAATAGGGTTGACAGTAGGGTGCTAGAAGGCAATAGGGTTGACAGTAGGGTGCTAGAAGGCAATAGGGTTGACAGTAGGGTGGACATATGATATACTATCATTATAGGATTTGATTAGAACCAGTTCAAAATTATGTCCATGAATATGAGTGAGAAAATTAACTTTTTGGATGAGATTGAATGACTCAATCAAGTAGTGAAAAGTTTTTGAAATTAAGCATGTTGTTTTAAGATGGATATTGAAATCACCAATGATCACCAGATTATCAGTTGTGAGATCAATATTTTCCAGAAATGACTGAAACTATTCAAAAAAAAGTTGAAAGGCTAGTGGATGGTGGTCTATATATATATTTCTTAATGTGAAAAGATTTCTTGTCTGAAGATATTTTAATGAGGAAATTTTCAAAGGAGGTGTCGCTATTGGTAGGAACTATGAAAGGATCCAAAAAAATTTTGGCAAAAAAATTGGCAAACCTCCCCATGACGATCTTCACAGGGTTGTTGGTATAGGTTGTGACTTGCTGGGCTGATCTCCTAAGATGAGCACTTGTCACGTCGGTTTAATGCCAGTATAGGAAGTAAAAACCTAGGTGTCATTTTTGACTCAGAAAACACCTTTGACAGCCATTTAGATAAGGTCTATTATCACCTTAAAATATAGTAGTGACGTCACTCTATTGTTAAAACAGTAGATTCGTACAACAGAATGTACTCTTTTTAGTACATTATGATGCACGAATCTACAGTTTTTTGTTGATATTGCCAATGGTTTGTACGCCATCTGCTGCACGGAAAAGAAATAAATCATTTTCAGATATATCCAAATTACAATTGTCATTTATAAAAGTATGTTGGGTTATGAATCTACTGTTCCTTGTGCTTTCTCCATGACTTAATGATCTGCGATGCATTTGTAAATTTATTAACTGTTGGTATTGAAGTTCTTCTGGTAAATGCTATGGTCAGTAGTCGATTAGATTATTGTAATTTCCTATTATATGCGGTCATCAAAGGCAGTGTTGCTAAACTTCAGAAAGTTTAAAATGCACTCTGAAGAATTGATTTCAGATTGGACTAAATGAGTCATGTCAAACTCTACCTAGAAAAACTCCACTGGCGTCCCGTTTCATGTTGTATCCTTTTAAAGTACAACCTCTTTACTTTTACAGCCATAAACTACTCTGAACCCCCTATTTGTCATTCTTGATCAAGTCCAGTAGTCTGACATGGGGAAACGGATTAACAATTTCCTCAGTCTGTCCCAGAAAGGTCATACATAGACATGGTTTTGACACTACTGCGCCAGTGGAGTGGAACAGGCTTCAACTCAATGTCAGAACTCAATGTCAGATCATAGAAGTCCATTTCAAGCTTTAGAAGCCAACTTAAGACTTACCTGTTTAGACTAGCCTACCCCCCTTCATAGTCACCCTTCCCTGGTGGGTGCTTGTTGGATTACGACTTTGTTAGGTTTAAGTACTGTCCTTTTTGGACACATTAGAGGATGTCAATCAATTTTACATCATAGAAATGCTTCAATTATTAAAACTTTACTTTTACACAGCATAATTTGGACTTTGTTATTGTAAATCAATTTTAATGTACATTGTAAGCCAATAAAACCATTCCTTTTAATATAGTATTTTGGCTTAGATATTTACAATGCACACTGTAAGCTAGCCAAACCACTCTCGTTATTGATCACAACTAATCAAACCACGTGATTTCAATTGAGACCTGATCCGGAGTATCTTTGAAAGGATATGTGCTCTTGCAATTAAATACACTGATGCTTATTGTAAAGTCATATTGTAAGGAACATGCACAAATTAAAATGTCAAGCTTTATAAATAAAATAACTTTTTTATTTGTGACTAGGTATTTTTTCCAGGGAGTATTTCTCCATGAGGTCTTTTACTATTCACTCCGAATTTCATGCAGTATTAAAAAAACCTTTATGAATGTACCCACTTAGCTTATCAATATGAAAAGTTGCGGAAACAATTTAATACTGAATGCATTGTGCCGAGGATGACTGGCATACACCCTTCTGTTCTTAACAGACTGCCCAGTGAACTAATCCACATTCCTTTGTTAAATATAATATAGTGTTAACTCTCCATTATGCAAAAATAATGGAAAGTTGCCACAATAGAAGGATCGCCAGTCTGGATTATATTTAAGATCAATTGATTGATTAAAGTTTTTCCATCACTTTTACCATTTTAATAAGTAAAGAATCAACTGGTTATAATACATGTGACGGAACAGTAGACGTCATGTTAATACTGCTACAAATAATATGGGTCTTTATGTGTGTGGTTATAAAACAGGGCACATCATAACTTGGCAAAAAGTGGGAAACACTGACTGTTAATAAACATTAACACTTTGGTCATTCAGTTAAAAAAAGAATGGGTTTTATTCCTATTCTCTTTTTGTTAGGCATTAGAAGAGCTGGATATCTTGCCACAATGTAAGAGGTTTGCAGGAACCAGTGGGGGAGCCATTATTGCTTCTTTTCTGGCCATTAATTTGAATGCTTCCACGGTGAAAAGGCTGATGCAATTGAACATGAAGACTCTCCTGATAGGTAACTATTTTTGAAATGTCCCCCAAATGAAAAATCTATGGACAGGTAAATGAACTTGTTCAGTAAATGCTAAATGGTGCAGTAAACAATTCTGAAGTTTTTGGCTTATATCTTGGCACCGATAATACTTCCTTTTTGACTTCCCAAGAGCTAATATGAAACCAGAAAAGTACTCAGGGAGTATCTGCCAAGCAGTTGTTTCCCCCACGATATATTTCCCTCCTCTCTATTATTATAGCATCAGAATTTTTTCTAGGATCCCAGATAAAATATAGGTATTTAATAGACACTAAAGAGTAAGAGGCATGTAGCGTTTTTGCCAAGACATCTGATGATTTATATCGGAGATATATACAGATGCACTGATGATCTCCACAATGTTTATTCTCAAAATAAATAAGAGATCCAGACAGTGATCCGGATTACCACCAAAATGGAATCATCTGTTCCTTGTGCAATTGTCAACATTTTCTAAAAAAAATCATCAGATTACAGCCATAACTTTTCGAATTATTTTTGTGAGCAGACAGAAGGAAACCAAACAAACATAACAACGACAACAAACTTTATATACAAAATAAATACAAATTTAAGCATATAGTAGGTGTTCCCGCTTAGGCTTGCCTAGTAATATCTACTTTAAGTGACCCTTGAAAACCAATCGGTTGCGAGAGCTTTGTTTTTTAGGGAGCTTTGTTTTACTTAAGTTTCTGAAAGTGAGATGTGATAATACAGGGTGTAACAATTACCAAGTTTCCAAACACCACTGAAGTAATAGGATGGTAAATTAAATGACTCTGGTAGTTATAAATCCACACACGCACAATTACTTTAAGTCATTCACAAAAACTGTTTCTGTGTCATAGAATTCAGAATACTCCTGTGCACTTTCAGACAGTTCATTTGGTGCCATCTCCATGGTACCTAATGTGATGTATAGCTTTGGCTGGAATCCTGCTAATAAGTTTTTGAATGCCTTGAAAGACATCATGGAGGAGCACACTGGCAATGCTAACATCACATTTGAAGAGGTCTGTGTTTGTTATGCTGTCATTCTAACTCTGTAAAGGTAGACTTCTATATAATATCTATGTGTCCTAAAAGAAGTAGCAATGACTCCCTTGTTGATATACAAGGCAGCTAAAAGCACACAATAAGGGGTGCCTGGATGTTATGGTGTCATAATGGTCACGTGTTGACTGTACAATAATAATGAAAAAAGAAGATTGGGATCTCTACCATTCTGTTGCAGTGTTTAGAATAGATGATTTTCAATAATAGTTATTTTACTTTTCAGTATACAACAAATTGTTCCCAGTAACTTCAGTCTTTGAATATTGTGAGATCACACTATCTGTAACTTTATAGGCTTCACTAAAACTTTAATCACAGATGGAAAAAGATCTTTTCTGTGGATTGGATCTAAGTTTGGCGTTTTTAAACTTGTAATTAAACAAAAAAATCTTATTCATCTAAATAACCCAGGTCCATATAAATGTGTCGGCCAATATATGCCTGTTTTCAGCGTTGGTTCCATATTAGAAAACCTGTCTTGATTTTACAGTCGGGTTGGATGTCGGTCAGAAAGTGACAAAATTTAACAACAACAACAACAAAAAAAAAAAAAAAAAGGGCAGGAAAATGCCAATGCATCACAACTCAAGTGATTAGACTAGAAACTAATTTATCTGTGAACCAAACCCAACCAATCCTGACCAAACCTGCATTCCCCAAAACCTACAACCCCGACGTATAATATTTCAATGTGATTTCAACATGATTAGACATAAAATGATGCTAAGATATAACCAGTTACAATCCCCAACTCCCCTGTTTTCCATGGATTTCTCAACAATAAAAATAAGGAGAGTTAGAAGATGGCAAACATGTTTCCACCCCGTCCAAGAAACCGATTTCATGGTTTTGTTGAAGTTGGGTGTAATAGGTCCCCAACCTATACAATTTCAGCATGATTAGATGTGGTAGTAATATGATTAACCTTATTACAATGAGACTTACTTTTAATAATACACGACCTGGGTGTATCCTGGCTTTCTTGATTGGACGTGATGACATTATGATTAATTGGATAGCAAGACCTAGTTTGAAGGTCACGAAGTACAGTCGCTGCCTTTCCTAAGATTATCAAATATGTTGGATTATTTTCCAAACTTTTGCTGACCTCCAGATTCAGCTTCTGGGCATATACAATTTTGGTCCTGATTTCAAAAGTGTTAGGTCCCAGGTATATAATTTGGAACCACCATTTTGTGCTTGGTCTAGGTTTATAAGAGATACAACAAAGTACTCTGTGTAGTGGCCACCAATGTGAGTACTATGTCTGTGGAGTACTTTCATCCCAAGACCACTCCTGACTTTCCAGTGGTTCTAGCAGTCAAGAGCTCTACAGCATTGCCAGGTATGTTGAATACTCTCTAATTGCGTTAGACTTCATGGCTAAAGATAAGCTTGTTTGATTTCATTAAAGTAATTTAAATGGCTATCTAAATCCATTGTAAAGAAATGACATAGGGGGAAGTACTTAAAAGTATTGATAGTGATTCAGCATTGTCCTTCCAAAAACTTTCTGGAAGAAATATTTAACTTTCTGTCAAAAGAATTAAGGGCGGAAAAGTGAAATCACAGTGAGATAGTATCTCAATTTTTTTTAGATATTAAGACATCTTTTTTGGAGATAATTATCTCAAAATAAGTATCTCAAAAAATTGATTTAAGATCCCCCAAAATTGAGATAGTATCGCAAAAAATAAGTTAATTTCTTAAACTTTTGAGGAAACCATGTTAAAAATTGAATTAATATCTAAAACAATTGAGGTACTATCTCAATAAATTGAATTAATATCTAAAAAAATTGAGATATTATCACGAAGAATTTACTGAACATCTAAAAAATTAAAATAATTATGTCAGCAAATTGATTTAGTATCTCAAAAATTGAGATAGTATTTCAGACAGTGCAGTTCATATCTTCAAAAATGAGATAATTAGGTTAAACAATTGACTTAGCACCTTAAAAATTGAGAAAAGTATCAACGAAATTGACATAATATCTAAAAAATGAGATAATGTCTCACTGAATTGGAAAAAAAAAATTTATTTGGCCCTAATACTCTTTCAGAATTGAGTATACCATCTCAAGAATTTGAATTAATATCTAAAATAACTGAAGTATTATCTAAAAAATTGTTTTACTTGGCCCTAATACTCTCAAGACATTGAATTCATATTTAAAATATTTAAGATATTGTCTCAAACACGTTGAGATAGAATCTCAAAAAGTTGAGTTAATATCTCAAAAAATGAGATAGTTATGTCAGAAAAATGACTTATTGATCCGGATTATAGTCTGGGTACAAAAAATCCTAATATTTTAAAAACATGCCCCCGTGGAAGTCAACGCTGTACGAGTGCACTCCAGTTACAATGTATATTTTGTATATTGTGTACTTTTTCTGTATTAATAGATAAACAAACTAAATAGCCTGACAGTGTAAAGTTACATTTATTTTTTGACAGGTTATCTTCAGCCTGTGAGACATGAAACGGAGGCTGGTATATCTCAGTATTATGTAGATGGGGGATTGGTCTGTAACTTTCCACTGCACGTCTTTGATGGTGAGTCTTTGTGATACTGTTTATAACTTTAGCCAGATTACACAAAACACTCAGTGTTAAGCTGATTAATTTGAATATTTTATTATGAGTTTTTCATTACAAACAAACAAAGAAATCCTGCTGTTGAATCCAATATGACACTGCATGCTCACTTGTTTTTATATTAGTTCAGGTAGTCACAAGTGACTTGACCATTCATAATGTGAGTCAAAACAGAGATAAAGTAATTCTGAATATAATTACTTTCTGTCTATTTAAGGTGTTCAGCACTGAGTTGACTTATCTAATACTGAGTCAAAGTACATATCAATGGGATACTGTGTGTCATTTTTTCAGATTACTTATGGTATTCAACATTGAACTGATTCGACAGATTGATTATGAGTCAAAATAGACACCACTGTGAAACAATGTATCATTTTTTTGGTTAATCTTATACCCCAGTCACACTAGAGGCAGTACACCCCACGGTTAGAGGTTTTCCTCAGTGGCAGAACCGCCTAAAATGACACCTCCTACTTCTGAGATTTGGTATTTCCGTCACACTACAGGACGAATAATTTGCAGTTATAGTTTTTGGGCAATGCGCCCCTGTCCTTCAACTAATGTGTGATGTCCGTATGCAAACTAATGACACAGTGGCAAAATGTCCATTTACCTCCACTCACCTAATGTCACTGTATTACATCGAAAGACGAATGAGTCACAACCTTACATACACCTTGGACTAGACCGTCAGCTACCATAGCAAGAAATTCATTTGCGCATGCTCACAGTGAGGCGGTCAGAGGTAGAAATTTTAAACATTTGAAACTTTCTATAGAAGTCACAAGGTAATGGATGCTTTTCCATTGTGTCACAAGGTCACACAAAAACCTCAGACAGTTAGTTCAAGGACAGGGGCTTTTCACCCAATGCCTATAACTGCGGGATGTAGCGCCTCTAATGTGACTGGGGTTTAAGATATTCAGCATTGAGCTGTCCAGTCTAATAGTGATTCAAACTAGATTCCAATTCCAATTCCAATTCAACTTTTATAGCGCTTAATCTCTGCCAAAGTGACAGACTCTAAGGCGCAACATCATAAGCATAGTCACAAAAATCATTGTCCTTATCCACAGCAATGGTCGACATCACGGAGAACGCCATATGAGGTGGAAAATACTAAGGAGGATAAGCTTGGCAGAATAGGTATGCCTTAAGTTTTTTTCTGAAGGAAACAATAGAAGTGGCAGATCGTACATCATCCAGGAGTTCATTCCATATTTTGGGAGCATCATATGCAAAGCTTAGACCAAACTGCTTTGTGGATTTGTAAATAGATGATTGGTATTGAGGAACATGTAGAATTATACCATCAGATTGACTCAACCGAGTATTATAGGCACATTGTCGAACTTTGAGAAATGGGCTGAAATATTTTGGACAGTTAGTATGTAGGTATTTGTATAACAGCAAGGCAGTCTTGAAGATGCAACAGTGCCTTATGGGTAGCCAATGAAGGGTTTTTCTTAGTGGAGTGGTATGAGAAAGACATGTGGCTCTACAAACAATTCTGGCCAGACTGTTTTGAATGCATTGTAGCTTGCGTAGGTTAGAAACAGGTAGACCCCTAAACAAGGAGTTACAGTAGTCAAGTCTACTCCCCACAAGTGCATTTGCAGCCATAAGAGCAGCATCACGAGTCAAGTACTGTCGAATTTGTCTAAGATCCCTCATCTGGATGAAACAAAGTTTACATACATTTTTAACATGTTTGGTGAAGGAAAAGTCTGAGTCAAACCAGACACCCAAATTCGGCATCTGAAGGTATCAGTGATTCACCCAATATGTTGACTGGAAAGAATGGGTTTAACTTTTCTTGTTGAGACTTGGAGCCAAATATAATAAAGTCGGTCTTATCGGCATTCAGCTTTAGTTTATTTGCACACAACCACAGTTTGACATCTTCGAGACACTTTCCTAGCCGATCGAAGGCAATTTTTGCATTTTTGTGTCAGGTGAATAAACAGCTGGGTATCATCGGCATAGAAGTGAAATTTGACATCTGGATGTTTAGAGATTACTTTGCTCAAAGGTGTGGTATACAACGAAAAAAGAAAAGGACCAAGAACTGAACCTTGAGGAACACCAAACTTAAGCTTTCTAGTCTCAGAGAGAACAGAGCCAATCTTGATGCATTGGGTATGATCAGAAAGGTATGACTTAAACCAGTCAAGGCATCTACCCCCGACACTGAACCATTTTCTTAAGCAATCAAGGAGTTTGTCATGATCAATGGTGTCAAAAGCTGCAGATTGATCAAGCAGCACCACTGCTGTAGCCTCACCTCTGGCTAGAGATAGGTGAATCTGATTCTTTATAGACAAAAGAGCTGTTTCAGTTGAATGGCCACGTCTATAGGCAGATTGTTCTCATTTTCCAGCCCATGGAGAGAGACATGTCTACTCAGTTGTGAGGCAACTACACGTTCCACGAGTTTTGAGCCCAGACACAGGGCGATCGTTTTTTAGATCGTCTTTTGATAAAGAAGATTTCTTTATCAGTGGAGTGACAACAGCACTTTTGAAGCCATTTGGGACAGCACCATCCGACAAAGAACAATTCACAAGTTTTGTGATAGAAGGAAGCAGTATATCAAGGCAATCCTTAACTAGGAAAGTGGGCCAAGGATCCAGGAGACAGGATTTTGTAGGTGAATTTTTGATTACCTTCGCAATATCATCAGGTGAGGCATCATCAAATTTGATGAGTCCTGGCGGATTCACAGGAGATGGCAAGGAAAAGGATGAAGAAGTTTGTTGCAATAACCTGGATTACAATCCATTACAATCCATGACTTTAAATATAGATACCAATGTTATCTGTATATCCTTTTGTTCAGATGACTTGAGATATTCAACACTGAATTAATCATTTTGAAGGGAGCACACCAGAGATAATGAAATACTGGATATCATTGATTCGTTGATATTAGGTATTCCGCATTAAATTGACTGTTTTAATGGAGAATCTTTCATTACTTAATCCACATATGATAGTCTATTGAGCCTGTGTGAACACAAATATTAAAATACTGGTACTAAATATATTTGCTTTGTTTGGTTTTATTTTACACTAGGGTGGTATTTGTCCATGGATATGGAAAATTCCTTTTTCAACAAGTTGGGAGGCACAGAGCCACCGTTTGATGCGTTCAATAACAAAACACTGGGTTTTGTACTGGTGAGTTGACATTGGGAAAGTGTAATCTTGTTTCTACATATAAAAATTATCAATGCTTTGACAATAAACCTCATATAACAGTTAAAGATGTAAAACAAATTCGACAATTCTCCTTTTGCTGTACAAACTAGTAGGGAAACTGTTGAACTCTAATATTTAGTGAGTTTGGGACACCATTTTAGGTTCTGGGGTAACATTCTCAATGGAAAAATATTTTTAAAAACTTCATTAGATTAACATCATTGATGCTTAATTTGAATGTAAAATTGGTGAACTTTGTAAGTAGTTAACTCAACAATCATAATGTGGGTTTTGCATTTTGCTTTTAACAGTTATGTTAATATCAGGACAGGCTCATGGTTACATTAATTGATTGATTAATTGCTTGATTCTTCAACATGGCAATTAGTACCTTGTTTTAGTTGTATGAACTACAGTAAGGTTAAGCATGTTGCAATAACCTGGATTACAATCCATGACTTTAAATATGAGAGCCATATGATCAATCACATTTAATTAAATAACCATAAATCAATTTCGCCACCATTGAACAACCGATGTCAAGCAAGATTTTCCCAGTTCTAGTAAATATATATAAGGCCCAATAAACTGGGAATGTGCAGCTTTATTGTAGCTGCTCTTGTAGAATAAAACAGACTTGCTCATATCACCATTACCCAGAATTGTATCGCTGCCCCCCCCCCCCCCCCCGTGATGCAACTAATTGGGGACAACTTGTTTGCCACGGGTTCCGATCCATGTCAGTGGAAAATAGGGTTATGATTGTTGAGCTAATATTTTGCTGTCATGTTAAGGAGACAATACACAGCTATGGCCTCTATTTCACTTAGTCAGAAGCTTAAGATGGCCTGGCTGAATCAATTGGCAAGTAGTGTCACACCCTAATGCCCCAATTTAGTGATGGTTTGTTGATTGTGAAGGTTTATACAGTTCTTCTTGTTAGTTGGAATTTGCTGGATTTTGGTTTGTGCTTTTGTTAGGTGTATCAGGAAGGCAGCTGCTTAACAGGTTAATCAAGGTTCACTTGTGTGTTTTTTGAATATATTACTAATGTATATCTGGTATCAGTGTGCAGGGCTCAGCTCAAAGCTCTTGTGATATCAGGTTGTTGGGCTCAGAGGGTGGGTAAGGAAGCATTGGCAATGAATAATTACTACTACATTATGGCTGCACAAAGCTCTCAACTGATGAATACAACTGATGAATGCAACTGGTTCATTTGTGGCAATAGATTTGTATTGGTGTTCTTCATCTATTTTTCTTGATTTTATACGACAAGTTTATTCTGATCAATGTGGAAGTGACCACTTTTCCAATTTTAATTGACATAGTAAAGAGTATGCCTAACGACAAATATTGGTCAAATTTCAAACTTCAGTGTTCATTAGCTAGAAATAGGCATTGTTTTACTGATATAACAACAGTGAATGAAAAAAACACTTAAAGCTTGTCAAAATGCAATGGATAATGCTGTATAAATCCTACATC
Source organism: Sabellastarte sp. h YS-2021 (assembly GCA_964017235.1). Classification (NCBI taxonomy): domain Eukaryota; kingdom Metazoa; phylum Annelida; class Polychaeta; order Sabellida; family Sabellidae; genus Sabellastarte; species Sabellastarte sp. h YS-2021. The sequence goes on along the minus strand of OZ024934.1, from coordinate 77,714,004 downwards.
AGATAATATTAATGGAAATAAAAACTATTGAGTCAATGCACATAAAATAATCAAAACTAAATAATTTGGAAAATAAGTGGCAAACAAAAGAACAGCACAATTAACCATCTGGAAATATATTGATGGGACAAAAATAACAGAAAGAGTGGACTGACCAAATCAGTTAGCAAGAATTGTAGCAGCAACAGTTGCTCTACAAAGTTTCAAAAATGCCAAGAGAAAACTGAAAAAGAACACTTGGATTGTGACAGTGACAACTCTTAAAATTACGACAGGCATTTTACCATAATAGAATTGTGTGACGAAGTCTTATGACACAGCCACTGGTCCAGATGAATTCATTATCAGCCTCAAACATCTAAAAATGGACTCACTTATGATGTTATTCAATATATTTAATGATATTTGGGTTTCAGATGAAATTCCTGAATGCAAGAAACTACAGTTATACATATTACTAAACAAGGCAGAGACACAAAAAGCCCATCAAATTGTCACCCCATGTCTCTGACAAGCTGTTTATGCAAAACCATTGAAAGAGTGATTAATACAAGATTAGTTTGGTTCCTTTAAAAATAATAATTTTAACAAAATATCAAAGTTGTTTTAGAAAAGGTCAAACTACAACAGACCAATTAATTAGACTTGAATCTTCCTTTCAAGATTCTTGATTGAATGGCAATCATGTAGTCTCTGTATGTATTTTTTATTTAGAAAAAAACACACGGAAACATGTTATTCTACAAGAAATATATCACTTAAGCAGAAAGGCAACTTCAGTTGTGTCTCAATAAGGTTGAAAAAACGGGATTATGAAATTTTCTAAAACCTAAAATTGTTGTGTGCATTTCTGCAATAAAAGAAAATTTCATCCAGACTCAATATTAACAATATACAATTTACAAATTCCAGTTGTTACACAAACTAATTCCTTGGTGTTATCTTTGACAATAAACTTAACTTTAAAGCTCATGCTGATTATGCTAGTCAGAAATTTTTAGAAAATCTAGAAATTATTCAAAATAGTTTAAACATGGTACATCCCCCAGTTCTTGGAGGCAGAATCCCCTCCAAGCACGCCCCATACCTTCCACGATTTGGTGTAGCATTCACACTACAGGCAGAATAATTCATGGTAAAAGGCATTGGGTGAAATGCCCTTGACCTTCAGCTGCTGTCTGAGCTTCTTATACAACCATGTGACACAGTGGTGAAATGTCCATTCACTTCCATTCATCTTATGTCACCATATTACACCGAAAGATGACCGAGTCACAACCTTATATACACCGTGGACCACACCTTCAGTTGCTGTAGCAAGAAATTTATCTGTACATGCTTACTTTCGTCTGTGTATTTTCAAGGTTCAGAAATCACAGACAGAACTTTTATGCATTTTAAAACTTAAAGAGAATGTACAAGGTAATGGATGGTTTGCCACTGACTTGCAAGTTTGTTAACGGATGTCACTCAGTGATCCAAGGACAGGGACATTTCACCAGACACGGCCTGTCATGGGGGATACCACCTGTAGTGTGAAAGGGTTTATTACTGTATCACTGGGTTTGCATGGCAGTTGAAAATTTACCTATTCAGACTAGTCTATCCCCACCATAGTCTTCTCCCCTATCGGATGCCAATATGGAGACAATAACATTTCTGGCAATTGGGACTATCCCTTTTTGGTTGTCACTGCATAAGGGGATGTGTACATCAATTCAACCCTTTATCAATACTTCCTTGTAATAATAATTGTGTTAGGCTTTAGATGCTTGCAAACAAAAATGTACCATCAGTCACAAGAAATCCCCCAAGTAAGCATACAGTTAGTGTATGCGCAGTAATTTGTCGAGATGTATGACCACAAGAGATAGGTATGTGACTCTTAATTCTAATTCTAATTGGACTTTTATAGCGCTTAATCTCCCCAAACAAGAGGACTCTAAGGCGCAACAAAACAAAAAGCAGTCAACAAAATTCTGTGTCCAGGGACATAACAGGGGTCGAACACCACGGAGAACGCCAGGAGGATGATTCAGGCTAGGGTGGATATGCTTTGGTGTATACAGGTAGGTTTTAAGCTGTTTTCTGAAGGAGGCCAGGGATGGAGAGGCACGAATCACATCAGGGAGAGTATTCCACACAGTAGGAGCATTACAGTGAAGAGTTACAGAAAATCCCTCCTTACTTAAGCAATATTGTTACCATCAGGATTGGAAGGTCTTATATACTCTCTGAACAGGTTCAAATTTAAAAATGATGTTCACAATGGGTTTTCAGTGGTAACACATTAAAGTTTACAAAAATGAACCATGGAAATTTTCATTTGTGAATGGATAAAGAGATAAAAAAGATAAAAAGATAAAAAAAATGCTTATTGTTATGATTACTATTTCTTTTATATCTTACATCAGAGAAATTGTAAATAGATAGTTTTCACTGGATAAAAATGATATGTCAATAATTCATTTTACTGTGGGCGAAAATCCACCTAATTTAAAGATAAAATAAACTGACAGTGGCACTCATTTTGCAGCACACAGCTTGGGGCGGAGAGTTTATGCAGGGAGCACTTCACAAGAGACAGAATGACAAAACCATCAAAAGACCTGACACTGTTCTAGCAAAGTAAGTTAAAAAAAATGAGCAACACTCACAATCAGTAAGTGCCTGCAAGAGGAGGATAGATATGTCTAAACAGGTAAGTCTTGAGTTGGCTCCTAAAACTGGAAACGGCCTGTTGGGGTCTGACATTAAGTCGCAGCCTGTTCCATTTCATGCCCGCCAAAGGTCGTTCTGGGATGAAACTGATAGTCTATGTCCATGAGTCATAATAATAGCCTTGATCAAAGTTGACAAATGAGAAAAGTTTGTGGCCTTAAAAGTGAGGAGGTTCTATTTGAAAAAGTTACGATATGAAATGGGAAGCCATTAAAATTTTTCTAGATAGGGTGTGACTCATTCTGTCCAGTCTAAAAACAATGTGACAGAGAACATTTGGAACTTTTGGAGGTTTAGCAAAATATACAACAGTCTAATATAATATTTGAAAATGTAAACAGAATGGTATATATGTAGATCTAGACAGGGCAGATGTGAAGAAATTCGGAAAGAGAGTGAGAGGAGACATCAGATTGTGGAGGCAGGAGAGAGGTTTTTACAAATACTTAGAGAGGTGGACATCAACAGGGACTGCGAGATATCACTCAAGGAATTCAAGGAGGCCTTTGACAAGGTAGCAAACTGAAGATTCTGTTAAAATCAATTTAATTACATTTGTCTAGGTTTCTGAAAATCTATGAAATACCAGTGAAAATAAATGAAGGAGGCTTTTTGACTAGGTAGAGCAGTGATGGATCTGCTAACCCATTTAATGGTTTTATAAAAAAAGCTTGAGATAACTTTAAACATAATTCAGAGAGGCCCCAGACAATGTAGAGTGCTAGTCTGTTGAACTCAACTGGATGGTAATTGTTTTTTAAAAACTTTCAAAAATTTGTAGCTCATTACAAGACACTCAGTTACAATGGTGAAGGAAAGTAATACATGTTAAATTGTCAGGATAGTAAATGTCAAACTTTCGGTTAGGCACAGACTATCACTTTGAATACACTGGAAAAATTAAAGTATTTTTAAGCTGGGTTTTGTAGTTGCAAAAGAAGCACATATAATGTTCAAGACTCTATGGTGTAAGCATAAGTGTGTAACTGTGAACAGATAAACAACTGTTTTGCTTAGGTATTGTGGTTATCGGTGAAACAGTTAAAATAACCAGCAACGTGAATTATTTTTAATATTTTGACGTTCCAGGTTACAATCACCACCGAAGACAAGGAAATACTCTTTGGAAAGGACTTTGAATTTGAGCAGGCCTTCAAGGACATAGATAAAGATACTAATGGAATGGTAAGGAGTACATGTATATGTAGTTGGTTGCGAAATGTTATTTTCAACAATTTGGTAAGACCCCAATAATCGCAAGTAGTTATAGTTAAGGTCTCAGGGATGAAAAATTAACTTGATGAATATTTTTAAAATTAAATACTTAATACAAATACGAACCTTCAATACAGTAAGTATTGTGATAATTGTCATAAACAGAAATCTGACTGGAGTTTTGAGTGAACTCTAATACTGCTAGTAGGGTAACTTTAGCTTGCTACATTCTTACTTTTTCAGTAAAGCCTATCCTCCATAACAGTTTTACAATTGAGCATTTCAGTTCTGAGTACTCACTACCAGTCGTTTTGGTCATTGGTCAGTTACAACTTATCTTGAAGGTGTTTCTGATTCAGATGAGGGTCAAAATATTCAGTGATATTAAACGTGAGGCCCTTAATAGGACATTGTAATGTTTATCATAAAATGTATCATTTACGAGTATAAAAATATGTCAAGGACATGACTTCTTTCTTTGCAATATGACTCAAGTATTATTTAATAATCATAAGATGATCATCACTTTTGTCTGAGTGATCACCTGTTCACCTCATCACTTATTTAGTTGTGACCACCAGATGATGTGGTGAGCATGAGATGCTGTGGCCATAATGAGATCATCTGGTGATCATTACAAAATAAGTGGTGATCACCTAGGGAAAATAAGTGGTGATCGGCTAGTACTTCCCATTATACGTGCATGTGCGTCCCAGTTATAGAAATTTTGAAGGGACACTTAAAGCCCCTCTTACGTCCCATCGTACGTGCACATACGTCCTGGTTATAGAGAAAAATCGGTTGATTTGCAAGGGACACTTAAGGTACACTTGTGATTTTATAACAAAATATCAAGGTCGTACAGTCCCTGCAATGAAAATTTGCATGCACTTTTCTCTGCTGGCACGAGGATATCTACAAACGCATCCATGCCTCAAGGGTAACTTAAGGGAGACTTAGGCAGCACACTTACGTGTCTATACACGTACGACGGGATGTAAGAGAGGCTTAAGCTACATGTGCGATTTTATAACAGAATTTCAAGGTTGCAGATATTCTTCAAAGAAAACTGGCACGCACTTCATTTTCTGCTTGCTCGCAGTACGGCTGCAAATGCATCTTAATCTCAAGCGGAATTTATTAGAGACTTGGGCAAGTGCATTTTCCTTACTAGTGTTGCACATCCTCCCTAGTTACTTCAAAGGTTTGCAGGTGCTGTAAGATACACACACTTGTACCTTGCATGTATATAAACCCACTGTGGTACCTGTAGCCAGTTCTTGTTCTTGGATATTCAAGAAGTGACACTGTTGTTGGGAAAATACACTTTGTTTGCACTTGCAAATCTCTACTTCCCTACTACCAAGCCATGCTTATATTTTTCAACAACATTTCCAGCAAACTTACGTGTGTATACATATATGATGGAATGTAACAACTTTATATTAAATTCCTGACAGGGGCTTTGTAACATTTTATTTCTAATTGGACTTTCATAGCGCTTAAGCCTCCTTTCAGGGAGACTCTAAGGGAGAAAGTGGACTCTAAAGCGAAAACACTTTATAAAAACTACTGGTATTTACACATGTTTTTAGATCACTTTTGATGAGTTTCTGTGGTACATGCAAAAGAAAGGTATCAACTTCCGCGCTCTGATAGACGGAGGATGTATGATGAACATCAATACATTCGGGGAGTTCTTTGAAGTCACATTCAACACTATCCTCAATATGACAAGGAAAGTTTACTATAAGGTATGGCTTAGCATTCATAGAGCACATACGTCTGCCAAAAGCAGTTACGATGGATTTTGCTTTTGTAACCAGGCAGTGATACAAATCACACTCAAACTTTAATAAAATCTAATATGCACCGAGACCTATCTTTTTGATTTTTTTTCAATAACTTTGAACCAGTAGTATTGACATAATGCTGCTGGCAAATGGAAAGACAGAAACAAACTGGCAAATGGACAGACAGAAAGCGGCCATGAAAATAGTATATCCTCGGTGGAAGTAGTTGTTTAAAATGTATATAAATTATTTATACAGATAGTTCTTTTACTTGGATTGATACCCGACCATCCATTTCTTTTATTTATTTCTCTCTTACATTTAATCCTAATAAAAGGTAGTTTTTTGCAGGGCCCATTTTACCAGGACCGAGTTTAACCATAAAAATCTGTCAGACACTGGCAACCATATTATTGTAATGTATGTATGACACTTTATCATAGTCTAATATATAAATAAATAAATTGCTAAATAAATAGTTAAATGGCTAGATAATTGTTTATTTTTTCAGGAGCATGACTTTCACAGGACAGTTGCCATTTACACAGATTACATTGATACCACAGACTTCCATCTGGAGCAAGATGATAAGGACTTCATTGCAAGGGTTAGTTAGCTCAGATGTAGTTGTTCGAAGCTCTACCATATTTGTACTTTTTAATTGCGAGCTCTAGCAGTTTTTTTTTGGCTCCAGACTTTCATGAATTGTGGCATAGTGTGATGAGTGCCTGTCTCTTTACTGAAGTTAAGCGGCAATGGGTTACATTATTACTGGAATGGGTGACTGGTTCAGTGCTCTACTCGTGTCTCTGATGGTTTTGTGGCTTATGATAGTAGACTGAAACCCCTTTTGGTCTTGTTTTATCTTGATATTTCAATTATTCTCTTCAAATGTTTAGAATACTGGTAGCATTTTGGACAATTCTGAGAACATGTTTAAGTGGGTCAAAGAACGAGGGAGACACCTGTTATAAGCCATGCTATGGCTAATAGAATCTCTCAAAAATTAGAATAAGAATGTATGCAAAAGACTATTGGTACAGTTCTGGGGAGGTATTCACTAACATTAATTAAGATCAGACCAAGATCAGATCAAATTTGAAAAAAAAAACCCAACAGATTCAAGCCAGCCAGTGGATCAAATATTATACTAAACCATGGATCACTTGGGCTGAAAAGATCAAATATATGATCTTTTTTTTTTGTATTATTTCTCACAATTTTGAATAAGTTCTTCAACACTCAGGAAAGGGTTATTCAGTCGTGAAGTACTCTCAGCTTCTGTGATAACTATTAACACATTCACTTCTTCCCTGAGAAGTCTTCTATCAACTTATTTTTATCTATCCTGGCTTGATCCAAAAGTTATTTCATCAAAGTACTTGGATCCAAATTAATCCAAAACTTGATTGAAAGATAAGATTAAATGTTTTGTGAATACCATCCTGGACTGATAAAAAAATCTGAACAAAAGTTGATCGATTTTACCCAAATTTGAACTGATCTTTACTGATCCATATAGTGAATACTGACCCTGGGTAGTTGAAATATAAAGCTGAGACAATTAACTGTAGTATTTGAATGTAAGGTTATTAAAGGACTGCCCTTTAGCCAATATTGTTGGATGGGCTAACTGTTTTGCTGTGTATATCACCCAGGGCTGGAGTCTAGTACATGGAACAAAGTACAAGTACTAACACTGAAGTACAAATAATTTGAAAAGTGCAAATTATTCTTCCAATGTATGGACAAAAAGTACCATTAAGAGATAATCACTACCTGGGGGTATAGCACATTGAACAAAGTAAAAGTATCAACAGTCAATTAAAAGTAGTTTAAAAAATTGCAAGTACCAGTGCCAGTGTCAACTCTGTCTAAAATCTGGAAGGCTTAATTGGGTCCCTGATCTGGTTAGCCGAGTCAGCTGAGTTAGGAGCCTGTTGAGGTAAAGATCATTGTAAAGATGTGGCCATATGGTTAAACGGGTGCCATCACAAATTAATGGGTGTGGAATCTCTTTCTTCCAGTTGTTCAACTTTGTCCATTCTTTTAGCTACATTAAATTCTTCAATGTCTTGTAATAAGGACATGATGGTTTCATTTTCACGATGATGACATGGCTTCCGTGACTTTAACACTGGTAACAGTACTTATAGGTTTTTTTGTAAAAGATAGGAAGCATTGAGAGCTCATTACCACTACTTTCTTGGAGTTCCTTTTACAGAAGTCCTGGCTCTGGCAGAAGTCATAACATGTTTCCTCGCTTAGATAACACTTTGTTAGTAGAAGGCATCCTTGTGTCAAGGAAAGACTTTAAAACACTTAAACTATAAAATCAAATTCTGTTCTCTACAAAGAAAAAATAAGAAATATTTTTTCCATGTAACCACAATGGCTTCCAATTTGAATGTGACTCCAGATTTAAGATGAATCCTAATATGGGGTGCCCCAGTTTGCTATTGGATGGACAAAGGTAAATGTTGAGAGTGAGACTATGGCCACAGCAGTAGAACTAAAATTAAGGTTATAGACAACAGTTTTGGCAGGCCTTTTACTGGGCCACACAACACATACCTAACCTCTTCCAGGGCCTGCTATTTCCTCCAAGGAATTTACTATGCTTTACACCAGTGGACACAAAGATAAACGGACATGAAGATAAACGGGCCATAAGAACTTTTCAAATATAAGCGGTGAAAGCAACAAAATTGCATAAACTAAGAAGCAAAATACACTTAAACAAACCTTGTTAAGACATTTGTTATTCATTTTGTTCAATTTAATTAATTATACTACTAAAACGAGCCAAGTTCTCATGACCGTTTATATTCATGTCCAGTTTGTCTTTGTGTCCACCTGTATACTAGATTGTTATAATTATTAATATTATGAGACACTAACTAAAAGGTAACAGTTTAAGGCCTTGTATCTGCATACCATGTTAAAAATATAAAATATGACGTTTATGTGAAAATTAAACATTACACATCCGACATTTCCAGTATTTCTCCAAAGACACTATACATCCAGTATAGCTCCTGTTCTGCAGTATAACTCCTTTTCTTAAGATATTGTATTGGCTCCCTGTTGAACACCATCTACTTTTTAAAACAGCTACACTTGTTTAGAAGTTTCTTTACACTGGTCTTTCTAAGCATTTTGCTCTTCTTACAGTAGTGCCTACAGTACCAGGCATAATTTAAGTGATGGAAATTTCCTTGTTGTTCGAAAGTTCTATCCTTCTACCCATGTCTGTCGAACAATTTGGCTATAGTTTTGCTTTCGATGCTCCCACTGTTTAGAATGCTCTTTCTGATGAAATTCGTGTGTTCCCCTCCCTAGCCTCTTTCAGAAAGCAGCTTAAGACCTACCTGTACACCAAGGTATACCCCCGTCAGTCTTAATCATCCCCTGGTGTTGTCTGTGGTGCTCAACCTCTTTTCTGCCCCTCGATATTGAATTTGGTTGACTGTCTTGTCCTATTGTGCATTAAGAGTCCCCTTCTGTTTAGGGGAGATTAAGTGTTATAAAATTCCAATTAGAAATATACATCTGTAACAGTTAAGCACTTAGTCAATGACTAATGTAGGGATTGACTCAGCATTAACTCAATGACCAAATAAAGCTAATCAGCCTTATAAGAATTCTTCTGTTTTTCAGCAAGGTGTCACTGCCACACTGACCTACTTCCGGGAACTTCTGGATAAGTGGGCCAATAAAAAGCTTCCACTCGTGATGCAGGGTTGTATACATCTTAAAGAGGTGTCAGACGAGTGACATTACAGTGAACTTTTCAGACAAAAACTACAGCAATATTCCAAAAACAACATTAGGCAGAAGAAGACTGGTTCTGTATAAAGAAGCAGCAATTATGACTGATAAACCCAACATAGGACAGGGTTGTTGCTGAATTGAAAGTTGTATGTTTAAATATAAAAGGGGTTTACAATTAATCTAATATAAGCATCATGGAATAAAATATGGATAACCCCCATTTCTTTATCACTATTTTTAAAGCTAGTACTTCATAAGAAGGGATATTAAGACATTTTATTTAAAGATGTCATATGATTAAATATTTTAATGCAAAAACATTTATAAAACCAACAATAACTATTCTACAAGTGTACCATGTTTTCTATACCAAAGGGATAACTGCAGTTATTGATACAATGTACATACTTTAATTCAGTTTTTTTATTTTGGATTTCCCAGTTCCAATGGCAAGGGATATAAAGTACCAGTTATAGTATTGACTTTCAATAATACTGTTTTGAGAAAACAATAGTATGTTCAAGATCTGAGTTCTTTGAATGCACTTGTTAACAAGTAAAAGTTGTGTTGCCAAATATAGGAGATGTGATTTGTCCTTTGAAAATGGTCTAGAAGCAATTTCGATATTGCTACTTAATGCTTCACCCAAAAATGTGCACAAAAATGTAAACATGGAGGGTCCCAGCTGATGTTCAGAGCTCTGTGTTTTGTGATTTGTTTTGATGTTCCTTGTGATAAACTTGAAAAGTTGTTTTTTTTTCAAATAGAAGTCGTGATTCTGATTGGTCAACCTGCTAAAATGGCTGAATTATAAATCTATATAAAAGTCCAACTAATAAGCAAAATTGCTAGAAGAGTTGTGAACTATAACTGGTCTTGGTCAATATAAATATGCTTCTGTTTGACTCTCTATTACTATCTAACCTTCGCAGGATTAAACATATGCTATGGATATGCTGAGTAAAATACATACAACATGAATAGCCCCTAAATGCCAGAGACTACAAAACTGTTTTTAAGAAACATTAAAGAATAAACATTCCAACAGCGACTTCAGGGCACATATACACGGTTAATTATGATACACTTGTAGTTTTACAGAATGCATGTTTCACTTAAATATTGTTGTTATCTAATATAATCTAATGTGATAATACAGTTGTAGCATTAATCCCTGCACTAGCCAATTCTAAGGTATGTTAAATACATGGCTGAATCTTTGTTTTGATCAACCGTTGAGGTGTGGAAGAAAATTTAAAGGGGAAAAAGTCTGAAAAAGTGGGCTTAAATTCTCTGTCTGAAAACAGTCCTAAATTCTCTATCAAGAATTAAGGTTATGTCAGGAGAGTTTATAGTAAATTTCTCATGTTGATAAGAGCTGGAATTGAGCCCTTGACTCCAGGGGTTATCATTATCATTATCATGATTGTTAATTATTATGTATTTATACTTAGCTAAATATTTACATGTGCTACAGGACTCCAAGGACTATTTGACCCATCTGACTGTACAAGTACAGCCCAACTCTCAAGTTACTGACATTCCCCTACCTGAAAGACAGAGGCTCAAGCATGACCATTTATCAACCACGTTGAGGTTATTTAACCTTCCATTGAGAAAAGGCCCCAATGACAGAGGACCGCCATTTTAAGTGGTCATCCGAGCCATTATTTATCTACCTGTACCTGGGTTTGAACCCATGTCCTCTGTGTTCCTGGGCCAGTGTGTTTTTCATCAGGCCACAGTGGCAAATAGAGATAAGAGTCAAGTGATTATATTACTTGCCAGACTAATCAACTACTGGCCAATGAGGCCTCAGTGTGTAAAAAGTCGAACTAACTTCTAGTGTCTGAGGAAGAGTTTGTCAACTTACAATACATTATTAGTAATCATGATAAACAAAACTAAATTTTTGAAACAACAGTCACACGTACAGCTGTTATCATGACATCTCTAATATCGCAAAAATTATAATAATTTATACACTGAAGTTATATGCATTTATAACGAGAGAAGTCACACATTATACAGACAAAACATTACAGCACAGTTACAAGTATGAAAGCACCAACTTCATAAGTAAATGGGCACCACAAGAGTGGTGGTTTATTTATTTGGGGTTTTACGTCGCTTTCAACACTGTACAGGTCATATCACGACGGGTAGTTGGAAGGGCAGAGGAAACCAGTACATAGACACAATAGTGGTGGAAAATCATGTATAATTTTAAACAGTGCTGCCTAAACACAGGTTAATAAAATTACTGTGAAAACAAATAAGAAGCAGCCACACAGATGGACAGAAGATATAAGATCCTGATACATCGCTTGATTTCTTATTCAACCATCTATGTACTTGGTCTTCCATAACTGACAATGAAACTGGGCCAAGATTAAGGATCACATCATGGAACTCTCTCTTATCAAAAGATGGACCTGGAAATGAGAAGATAAGATTAAATTTAGAGTTATCCTCTCCTCTACTAGACTTGTCTATGCATACACTGTAGAAACTTTGAATATTTGGGATTGTCTTGAAGTTTTAATTGGTGAATTTGTTTACTTGTTTGGGTTTTAATGTCCCTTTCAACATATTGTATAGGTCTGAACACGACTGGTAGTTTTTATAGGAAGAGGAAACCAGTACATACAGTTGGCCAAGGTTCTGTACTGTAAACTGCCAAGCAACTACCAGCTTATCCACATGGGGTCGGGCCAGGATTCGAACTCCGATCTCAGAGGTGGGAGGTGAGAGTGTTAGTACTCTGCCTCCATGCCCCCTCTCTAATTGATGAAAGAAGAGAGGACTGTCATTTACGTAACTGGAAGACAGAGCTTCAGGGATAGCCATTTATCAACACATTTAAGGTTCTTTAACCTTTCTACTGGTTGCTAGACAAGTGTCTCAACCACTAACCAACAGTGACAGATGTTATTTTACAACTTGTGATACAATATATTGTAGGGCTTCTTTTAGTATAAAAAAAGTAATAATGTAGTATACCCAAGATTTCTTCAGCCTTTTTTCTTAACTCCAAGATTTTCATCTCTCCAATTTTGTAACTACAGGCCTGCAATATACATCAAAGAGAGTTTTAAGTGCGAATGAAGACCTGTTCCTTCCAATACATCAAGACAGAGTCTAGTAGAAGACATGGCATTTTGCTAGTTTGCAAATAAAACACAATATAAAATATTCATGTTTGTTTAATAAAGTAGTTATTTGATTAAGTGGTGTTTTAACCGTCACCCTGAATTCAATATGGTACTTTTTCTTAAAGCAACATCTCTAATGTTACCACAAACTTTTCACTTAAATACACCCCTAACCTAAAATTATCAGGAACATAGTATACTTCAGCAAAGATACCCAATTTAATTAAAAATAAATTATTACTCAATATAATGGTAATTTAGAGAACAATATAAGGCAAATAACAAAGGTGATAAGTATCAATTTTAGAACTGAAAATGATATAGAAATACTAATAAGATTATACCTTCTGACTACACACTTGTACATGAAGTGAAAACATAATTATTACCTCATTTTCTGTTAAATATTAATATCCAAATATAAATTTGCTTATGAATTTGATTTTGACTATGAACACATATCTTTCGTAAAAATGACAGTAAAATACCGCTGTGTGGTAATATAAATGTGACAAGAAGTAATCAATTCACTTCGGTAAAACCTGTGTGGTTCCTTTAAACCCATCAGGAGTCAGATTTACTAAAGAACTTAGTGTACGTACATGCATGCTCCTTACGACATCCAACGGCCAATTTGCAATGGCAAATTTTTTCCCAACCTTCTCAATATTTTTTAAACATTCATCTAAATTCACTTGTCATCTGATTTTTTCCCTCCCAGAGTGGAAAAATTGCCATCGCATATCCATAGTTGAATGTCACAAATCGGAGTCGGATACATGTGAACAACCAAACATAGATGAGAAGAAGCTGCATACATGTGTATGTACACTTAGTCTTTACAGGACTCCACGAAGCAGCTAACCCTAAGTTTTGACTAACTCTTGGGGTTAAAATTCAGTCCACTAAGATAGAATAAAACAAGGCCAACATCTAGTTTTTAAAAGATTTTGTCTTGGGCGCCAAATGGACAAGATTTACAGGCACTTCTAATTAATAACCACTAACTCTAGAAAATAACATCCTTAAAGATAAGAAAAATTACCCCTGTTCAAGTAGGTGTGTTCCAGTATGATGATTGACCTCCCCAACTGGGTTATGATCCTAAGAATTTGCTGTTTGGGATGTGATTTGTATTTATTTTTGATACTCAGCACAATATCTCCACATACTACAGGACTCAAAATGCCATTTTACCCATCCGACTGCACTGGTACAGTCCCAACTCACAAGTAACTCACATTCTCTCCTGTCCTGGGCCCTTTGCTGTTCTCATTGTACACCACCCCCCTCAGTTTGATTATTCAGTAAACATAAAGGAATAAAGTTTCCTTTCTATGCATATGATAGCCAAGTTTATATACATTTATCACAGAAGAATGCATCTGCTGCCTTTGAAAAGTAAAATAGGGGCCTAGATAATGTTAAAGAGTGGATGTCAACTAGTAAACTCAAATTGAATCCTGACAAGACCAAGTTTATCATCTTTGGTTCGAAGAGACAGAGGGACAAGTTGAAAGCATGTTTTCCAATTGATATCTTGGGCAATTCACTCTGCTCTGTTGATTCAGTAAAAAATCTGGGTGTGTGGTTTGATTCAGACTTTTCTTTGTCCAAGCATGTTCAGAATGTTTGCAAAAGTTGCTTTGTTAAACTCTGTGATTTCAGACATGTCAGGCGGTTTCTTACTCATGATGTTTCTGTGCTTGTGGCTAATGCTCTTGTTAGTAGTTGGTTAGATTACTGCAACTCCCATTTCAGGAGCCTCTCCAAGTTCAAGTATAACTCCTGTGCTAAAGAAACTGCATTGGCTTCCTGTTGAACAGTGCACAGTGTTCAAGACAGCCACACTTGTTTATAAGTATCTTCACACAGGTTTTCCCTGGTATTTTGCTCCATGTCTTTCTTCCTACAGCAGTTGTTATAGTACCAGGGGCAGTCAAAGTGGTGGTAATTTCCTTGTCATTCCAAAGTTTTGCCCTTCTGTTCATAAATCTGTCAAATAGTTTGGTAATAGTTTTGCTTTTGATGCTAACACTGTGGAATGCTCTTCCAGATGTGATTTGTGCCTCTCCCTCCCTGGCCTCCTTCAGAAAGCAGCTTAAAACCTACCTGTACACCAAAGCATACCCACCTAAGCCTGTATCATTCCCCTGGTGTTCTCCCTGGTGCTTGACCCCTCTTATGTCCCTGGATACAGAAATTTTGTTGACTGCTTTTTTGTTTTGGTGTGCCTTAGAGTCCTCTTATTTGGGGAGATTAAGCACTATAAAAGTCCAATTAGAATCAGATCTTGTGTTCAGGAAACCCATCTTAAACTTATCATAACATTTGTAAAGCCATCTTATTGATCTTAAGTCAATCCGAGCATTTCTACAGGGTCTTCTGAAGCTTCATAAACCATTCAGATAGATCATAAAAATATTATAAACTTTCCAGTATCCTATGTTGAAACAATCAAAGAGCTTTTGGAAAAAAACCCACCAGAAACCTATGTTAAACTACACCCAGAGTTTGGTGAAAGGTTTTTTTTTTTTTTTTTAATTTTTTTGTTTTATTTTGATACAGATCACACTGCCATTACAAAGGTTACTGTGTACACTCTAGCAGGGAAATGGCACAGTATTACAATCGGGCTTATAAATATTTAAAAATAAGGTATTTAACAAATATGTGACTGTATCTCAATTTTTTATTACAATTATAACAACAACATACTTATTTACCTGAGACCAATCTGTATTTACTATTCTATTCATAATATTACATACAACAAAATGAAGGGGTTACAAAGAAGTGGAATAGTATCAGTTGTTATCATAAATAAATATTTTTTGCATTTGGTACCAACATTTCTCAAATCTAACATTTTTCATTTTCAGACTTGCAACTAATTTCTGCTCGCTATATATCCTCTTTTGTAACATGAGCAAATCCTCCATTTTCAGTTCTAGTCCTTTTCTGGAATTCGAAAATATGTAACTTTTTGTAACCATGATCAACATGTTTCATGCCACTGAATTCGAATTTCGATAAAAATATCCTAATAAAACATCCTCAGGATTAAATTTAATATGAAAGGAGGCTTTTTCCTGTATAACATTTTCTAGTTGATTCCAAAGATGTATTGATTTAGGGAACTGAAAAAATAGATGGATTATAGTTTCTTGGTTATTCTTACACAGTAGACAGTTTGATGAATCAGATATTTGCATCTTGTATAATGATTTTTGAGTTCCTAAGATTCTGTGGAGAATTCTGTATTGGAACCACTTGTAATAAGGATCATGAATTGTTTTGAAACAGATTCTAATTTTTTGTTGCCAGGCATTTGTATCAAGAATTATGCCAATATCTTGATGCCATTTTCTTTGAAAATCTTTTTCAGTATTGACTTTGTTAAGTTTATTATGAATGCCTTTTGTCCCACTTGTATTAAAATGAAGATCAGATAAAGTTTTTAAAATACATGGTTGGGGATAAGTAAGCATGTCCTCATTTTTATACTTCTTTACAAAATTATTTACCAAAGTTTTAATACGATGATATTCAAGAAAGTTTACATTTAAAAAGTTAAACTTTTTCTGTATATCCTTTTGCTCTAAAACAACCCCTCTGTTATCAACAATATCTCCCACTGTAACAACGCCTTTGTTAAACCATAATGGAAAATAAACTTCATGCTCTGAAATTAGTGGATTATACCACAGAGGTGAACTTAAAATATCTCCATTTTCATTTATAGTTTGGATGTCCATAAATTTAACCCATGATAGGAAAACTTCTTTCCAGAAAATGTTTGAGGTTTTTTGTATTAGTAACTTTGCCCATCCAGAACCTAGTTTAAAAAACTTTGATATGGGTGATATAGTTGTCTCAAACAGAGTATGGTAATCAGCCTTTTGACTTTTTAATAATCTATCAACCCATGTTAATTTAAGGGAATCAATAAATTTTTCCAAGTTAACCATTTTAAGTCCAGCATCCTGATAATCTTGTGTAATATACATACGCTTTATCTTATCAGGTTTATTATTCCAAATAAAACCAAAGAACATTGAATTTATTGTTTTTAAGAAATCTCTTGATGGAGATGGAAGTATTGTAAGAAGATGTATAAATTGAGACAGAATAAATGTTTTTATAACTGTAATTTTTCCTAATCGGCTTAACATTCTTTTCTTCCAATTGTTAATGAGCTTCTTGGATTTTTCTAAGGCTAATTTATAGTTTATAGGTGTCATTTCATTAAGGTTAACTGAAAATGTAATGCCCAGTAAATCAAAGGTAGTTGACCCCCACTCCAAATTAAAAGATGTATTGATTTTTTCTCTGCAGTATTTTTTCCTACCTATCCATACAAGTTTAGTTTTCGTTGTATTCATTTTCAATCCTGAAATTGACCCAAATATTTCTATTGTGTTCAAGCAGAATCTAAGGACTCTTTAGAACCATCTAAAATAAGAGTAGTATCGTCAGCAAACTGACAGAGTTTGATTTCTCTACCAATTATAATTCCTTTTATTTTGTTGTTTTGGTTAACCATATATGTCATAATTTGTGCACCTAATAAAAATAAACATGCCACAATAGGATCACCTTGCTTACAACCTCTTTCGATGTTGAGAAATTCTGACTTACAACCAGCCTGAACTACTGAGGCTTGTATACCCTTGTTTAATAGTTTAATCCACTTAATATATCCCTCTGTAAACCCTAAATAGTCTAGTACATTATAAAGAAACTTCCAGGAAATAGAATCAAAGGCCTTTTCAAAGTCTATCAGCATCAACAACCCTTCAATTTCACTTTTTTCTGTATGATTTATGACGTCATAAATAAGTCTAGTAACTTCACCAATATATCTACCTTGAATGAATCCACACTGAGATCTTGATATCAGGGAATCTAAAACGCCTTTAAGTCAATTTGCAAGTACAGTAGATAATAACTTGTATAAAACGCACAAAAGAGAAATGGGTCTCCAATTTTTTTAAAAATTGTCTTGGCTTATCCCCCTTAGGAATACAATTGATTATAGATTGGCGCAATGTAACTGATAAAATACCTTTTTGGTAACACAGGTTGAAGGCTCTAAAAATTATAATTTTTAATTTGCACCAAAATACTTTAAAAAACTCTGATGGGAAGCCGTCTATTCCTGGTGTTTTATTATTTTTCATAGTTTTTAGAGCTTGAGCCAACTCAGATAAAGTTATTTCACCTTCCAGTTTTTGAGCTTGAATTTTAGTTAATCTATTTATTTGATGATCTTTAACAATTTCTGATAATGGAGTATCTGAGAGAACTGAATCATTATTTTTAAATAATTTGGCATAAAATTCCTTTACTTTATCCAATATCTGATTTTGATCAGTTACTATTACCCCATTCTCAAGGGTTATTTTTCTAATTGTTTTGTCCAAAAAATTTTTTTCTCAAGACCACAGAAAAACTGAGATGGTTTTTCACCTAAGTGTAGCCATTGTACTCGGGAGCGTATCATGTGGTCTTTGAGCTTTTCTTCCCTTAGTTCGTCAGTTCATTTTTCAAAGTATCAATATGATCTGTTGAATTTGTAGCTAATTCAACACTTTCTGCAAGATGTATTTTTTTAATCAGTTCTTTGTCTAGCAGATTTTTGGATTTTCTTAACTTTGATGCAAACTTAATTGATTTTTCTCTTATTATAAACATTATCATTTCTAGAAGTAGATCCTCTTCAATAATGAATTCTTTATCTAAATCACATGCATTATCTATAAACTCTGTACTGTAAACAGGAACAGTGTATTCAGATTTAACTTCTTGTATTGTTTTATTGATTAAATCAACATAATCAGAATTACTAAGCAAATCACAGTTAAGTTTCCACAACCCTCTTCCTCTTATAAATTTACTAGTTCGTACATTCAAAGTACATATAGAGTGATCAGACTTGTACCCAGGAATTATATCGCAATTATCTATTAAGTCAGTAAAAGGATTTGAAACAATGTAGTAATCTAGGCGTGCTTGTTTTATTGGATGTCTACGACACCAGGTAAACCTACTAATATCAGGATTAAAATACCTAAAAGCATCCTTTAAATTATATGTATTTAATGTTTCAATTAATGTCTGGCGTGTATTAGGGTTATTAATGCCGACATAGTTTGAACAGTTTATTTTTGGATTAAGTACCAAATTAAAATCGCCACATACTACAATGTGATCCATTGTATTTTCTTCAATTAAGACATTAACATTTTGAAAAAAGGTTGGTGTATCAGTGTTTGAGGCATAAATATTAATCAGGCAAAAAGAAATGGATCCTAACATAAGATCCACATATATCATGTTGCCTTGATTATCTAAATTTGAGGCAACAACCTTGTACTCAAAGTTATTCATTAATAAGATGGCAACCCCTCTTAAATTCGTTTTAACACCAGATATAAAGCACTCACATTTTGAAAGTGTTAATTCATTTTCTTCCTTTTTGGTTAAATGGGTGTCTTGAAAACAAATTATATTTGGACGTAGCCTCTTTACATAATTCAGAACGTCTGCCCTTTTTGATTTATCTCTCAGCCCCTGACAGTTTGCTGATATTATTTTTACTTGTTCACTCATTATTCTCTAAGAAAATTGAAAGATTTTCCCCAAAGGATTCACACATAGCAAGCTGCTGGACAAATATAGTAGAACATTTAAAATTAGATGACAATATAACTACTTGCAAAATTATAAACTCGCAGAAATGCAGGTACCAAGGATTCATAGTATGACTTTGAAATAATTGTATATTAACAATAGTAAAAATAAAAATAACCATATCATTTATAATAGCTTCCCCAACAATAATATAATTATGTTCCAGGCAGTTTACACCAACGATTAATTCAAGTATTACTTCATGAAGAAAGAACAAAGAGATATATACAGCTATATACAGGTTATTGGTAATATAGAACAGTACTGTGAATACACCGATCAGGCTGGATGTAAAACATAATTACACTAAATCACTAGATGATTGTTTAAAATGATGTTTTATCATATTTCAATACATTAATTTACATAATTTAGTTTTCTTTCTGGGAGAATTACAATTATTAAATTTCATTTAACTGATTTTCAAGATTTAAATGTTTAAGTTAGCATTTTCAAAGCAAAATGAACACAAATTGTAGGTACAAAGGGGTCTATCATTGAGATGAGAATGTAACACAAGGACAGAGTAGGAGACAACACATTTGTTAGTTTTAACAACTTATTTTCTTATTTCTCATTTGAAAATCGCTATTTACTAATATATACCTAAATTATAAAATAACATTTCAGGTGTCAGTATATTAAATAGCTACTTTTAGATCATTACTATATTCTCAACTTTTAAATTTTGTACCAAAATAGTAAATAAATATTTATATGCATTAGCTTGACTTCTTGTAAATGAACTTAATCACATAGTCCATCAATTACAATACTTGTAGGTCAATAATAAATTATTGACTTTTAAGAGAAGTTTCAAATAAGTCGGTAACTCAATTTGCAATAGCTTATGTTTCAAGATAGTAAATAACTAAATATGAAATAGCTTCACTAATAGTAAGTCATATAAGTATGGAATAGGTTTACCACTTGTAAATCAATAATAAATTCAAAAGGATTTTAATCAAACAATTTAGATTAGATTAGGTAAGGATATTAAAACGCTAAAATACAAGGGAAAAGAACATTTAAGAACATAACATTCTCTAAAGCTTTATTGTACAGTAAACACTATGTAAGAAATTACCATGTGATATCTTCAAAAACTAGATGAACAACATATTTGAAAAGATTAGCCTAACTTTAATACTTCTTAAGATATTTCACATTTACCTCTGTCATTATTTTGCTACAAATAACAAAATAGCTATTACTCACTTATGACATGCCAGTTAGTTAAGAACAAAGTGGCTGAACAGCATATTTTAGGAAAACACTCTAACTGCAATAGTTTTGGAGTTACAATGTCTTTACTCAATAGTCAGAATTTCAAAGTAGGTATTACTCAGCTGTCCACGGTGCAACAGGTCTGAAACTTTACTATGTGATAGCTTAGCAAAAAGTAGATGGACAACATATTTGAAAAGATTTCCCTAGCTTTAATACTTTTGAAGATATTTGACATTTACTTTTTCTGTTATTTAGCTACAAATGAGAATATAGCTATTACTCACTTATGGCATGCAATAGAACAAACCATATACCATCTTATAGCTAAGGACAAAGTAGCTGAACAACATATTTTAGGAAAATACTCTGACTGCAAGAATTTTGGAGTTACAAAGGCTTTACTCAATGGTAAGAATGTCAAAGTAGCTATTTCTCAGCTATACAATGAGGGACAACTCTGAAACTTTACCATGTGATAGCTTAGCAAAAAGCAGATGGACAACATATTTGAAAAGATTTCCCTAGCTTTAATACTTTTGAAGATATTTCACATTTACCTCTTTCATTTTTGCTACAAATAACAAAATAGCTATTACTCACTTATGGCATGCTATGGAACTCCAAACTACATGTCATTTTATAGTTAAAGACAAAGTGGCTGAACAACATATTTTAGGAAAACACTCTAACTGCAATAGTTTTGGAGTTACAATGGCTTTACTCAATAGTCAGAATTTCAAAGTAGGTATTACTCAGCTATCCAACATGCAATAGGTCTGAAACTTTACTATGTGATAGCTTATCAAAAAGTAGATGGACAACATATTTGAAAAGATTTCCCTAGCTTTAATACTTTTGAAGATATTTGACATTTACTTCTTTCATTATTTTGCTACAAATAAGAAAATAGCTATTGCTCACTTATGGCATGCAATAGAACCCCAACCTATGTACCATCTTATAGCTAAGGACAAAGTAGCTGAACAACATATTTTAGGAAAATACTCTAACTGCAATGGTTTTGGAGTTACAATGGCTTTACTCAACAGTCAGAATTTCAAAGTAACTATTATTCAGCTATCCAAGGTGCAACAGGTCTGACATTTTACTATGTGATAGCTTACCAAAAAGTAGATGGACAACATATTTGAAAAGATTTCGCTAACTTTAATACTTTGAAGTTATTTGACATTTATTTCTTCTGTTAGTAAACTACAAATGAGAAAATATCTATTACTCACTTATGGCATGCAATAGAACCCCAAACTATGTACCATCTTATAGCTAAGGACAAAGTAGCCTAACAGATTTCAAGGAAAAAAAACACTCTAACTGCAATACCTTTTGAGTTATGAGTCTTATACTCAAAGTAGCTAAAGTTATTATTACTCACTTATCCTTAGGCCTTCGTCCACGAAAAAAAAAAAAATTTTCAAGGTCATGAAAATTCATTAGGACAATTAATTTACAAAAAAGGTTTTTATTCTTTCCAATCGAGAGCTTGGTTTATCATAATGAGACCAGCCATATTATGGGGGTTGCAAGAGTAATGTTAACTGACTGCATGGATAATCTTTCAGTCATAAAGGTTAAAGGTGATGAGGGTGGGGTTACTGAAGGCAGTATTTTTACTTTTAAACACATTAAAAAACCTTTGCGAGCATTTCTGAACCAAATTGCCATGACCAAAGTCCATTGCAGCTAATCTTCAGGTTGTTATGACTTATCTTTAAGATGTAATGAACAATTTTCAGTTGGAAACAGGTCATTAGATTCTTATTTTCAGTTGTACAACCAGCGTACAAAATTAACATCGACTCCCCTGTCTGAGACTGGTACCTACTTTCGTGGACCTGTATTTTACTTTTTCACATTTTTGCCATTGTAGAAAATAACGTTGAACCACATATTCTTTAGAACTAGCCATTTGCTCAATTTTGAAACGGACTATTGACTTAACCTACATTGAAATATGGACTGACATTTCAGAGTCGTAGTACAGACCTAGAAAGTTTTCCAGCAACACTGAATATAATTAATCTTTTTTGAACAAATCAAATGTCTTTTTTTTCAATTTCTCAGGTCTTTTTCAGCATGACCACTTGTAGCAGTCTTGCAAGTTTAAAATGGGGGAGTTTTTTTAGCAATACGTTTTGGAAGTGGAACTGAGGCGTAAGGAAAAAAATTCCCTACTGGAGCCAAACCACTATTAATCAGCAATAATCCTACCTGGCCCGGCCTTGCTACATATCTCATGATTTCATACTTGATGTTTGACTCCCCAAAGGTAGTGTGATTTCTCATATAATCTTCAGCTTCCTCCATGGACCAACTATAAGATACATACAAACATAAAATGATGATAACAGGATCTAACAACATTCAATCTAATGAAACAGAAATAGTACAATTAAGCCTGGCACATGTGATGCAGTTAATCCCATCCGAGATGATCTATTTAAAATATTCTGCAACAAAACTATTAAAATAGAACAAGCAGGAGACAGAATGAATAGTTTAGGAAAAATATATGATCAAAACTTAAAATACATTGGTCAGATGACAAGACGGAACATCACAATAAGAAAACTCACATGGACACCAAGATAGGAAAAAACTCAAAGACAGACCAGTGGTTTCATATTCGCAACTTTGGCTATGATTTTAAAGTCGTGAACATTTTTTTGCGAATTCCTTTCGGTTGGGAAGATTTGGAAGAATTTCAAACACATTTAATATTTTTAGAAAAAAATCAGCGACTTTGTGTCCCTAACCGCAAGGTTGGAATTTTCAACTTGACTTATCTTAATGCCAATAAGTAACACTATTAGAGGTTAAGAGGCACTTCAGAGGGATCCCATTTATAATACAACTGAATGTATTGCTTTTATGACCAGCCGTATTAACTTTGTGTTCGTTGGGGTTACCATCTTGCAATCCCCTGTGTGATAAGTGATATTATTGTTAAACACTTAGAATGAGCATGTGTTGTTTTTATCATGTCACTGAAATAATCTGAAAACGTATTTGCCAGAGCACTCTTACTGTTATGACTAGGTAGAACAGATAAAGAAGTTCTGTGACGTGTTTGACGCCTGCTACAACTTCTTTCATGACTATAGATCAAGTTCCGCAGTTATACTGCAGATTTCTTTTTGTGAAGAAAGCTATTGCCCTAAGATATCTGCCTTCAGAGCCTGGGTGTGTTAATACGAGCTTTTGGTTTGCTCCAATTTATTCCATACTGCCGGCTGAACAATGCAGCAGTGCAGAATGACTCAGATGCCCACTTGGGTAGCAATGCCAAAGGATTTCTAGATCATAGGAGCATGTAAATAAAATATTTTATTTTAAATACTAAAAGGATGTATTCTGGCTGTGGAATGGGAAGTAAAAACTCGACTTTTGAAAGGATGTATTTGGAAAGGAGGTGGTGTAGACTCAGCAGCCAGTGGAATTTTCTTAGAAAATGGGCCATGTGAGTTAAGATTTTCAACTGGAAGACAATTCAATGAATGTTTAGGCTATGCTGGCAAAAATCTCGTAATATTAACCTAATTGTCTGTCCAGCTGTGTTTGCTTACCCAAAAGCATGAATCCCTGTGTCCACTACCAGGCGTACAGCTCTGTACATTTCTGCATTGTACTTGCCATATCTGTACACATAGCATAAAAACAAAAAGGTGATATGAAATAAGGCTCGCCAATAGAAGTAGCTTCAGGTATAATCAGACTCGCAGTAAAGATTATTACTTGTATATGAATATTTTATTTAAATATTTTTATTAGGTATGAGCAAGTTGCCTCAATGAATTGGATGTGTGGGCCGGTTTAAGAAAGCCTCCTTAAGATTAAAATTCCCTGCCAGGTTAGAAAAGGTCTTTCTTAGAAAAATATATACAGTTTGTCTATAGAATTAAATACTTCATGGAGGTTAGCAAAGTGAGTGTTTGTGAACAGCATTATCAACACCATAACATAACAGTTCTCTCACAAAGCCTGGGTGATATATAAGACATGACTGAAGCTCCTAAATTAATTAGATGTAGCGGAGTCCCCATTTTTAGAGACCATGTCACTTTGTAAGATTATAAGACTGTTGTAGGCCCACCTGTGGTCAGAATTAACTGGACCCGATTGACTGAATGATTGATTGATTTAGACATTTTCCACATTCACATATATTATTGGTGCACATGTGTTTCTGTTATGGAAGCATGTGTTATGCATTCTTGCCACCTTGCACCCTATTTGTGAGACGCAGGTCTTCATCACTACTAGTGGGCAGGCCTAGTTTGGGTGACTGATCACTTTAATCTTTCAATACTGACATTTATCACTGGTTCATGTATATAGGTTATAGAATCATATGTTAAACACATAATGACTTGCAACTTATTGTGAAACACTATTCTCTAGCTTCACTTGTGGTCAAAGGCCATGGCGGCGCAGTGGTAACACACGCACCTCCTACTTCTGAGGTCTGCAGTTCAAACTCCGGATCCTATCTGGGAGAGTGAGTAGTTGCTTTACTGAGGATTGGCAAGTTACAGTACAGAACCTTGACCAACTGTATGTACTGGTTTTCTCTGCCCATAAAACTACTCGTCGTGAAATAACCTATAAAGTGCTAAGGGGCCACGGTGGCAGAGTGGTAACACTCTCGCCTCCCACCTCTGAGGCTGGGGTTCGATCCCCGTCATGGCCTTAAGTGGGAAAGCTGGTAGTTGCTTGCCGTTGGTCAGCAGTTTACAGTACAGAACCCTAGCGAACTGTATGTACTGGTTTCCTCTGCCCTTCCAACTACCCGTCGTGATATGACCTGTACAGTGTTGAAAGTGACGTAAAACCCCAAATAAATAAAAAATAAATATACAGTGCTAAAAGCAAAAAACTCAAATAAATCAATAAATCTACTTGTGGTCAGGGATTGCTGGATCTGATTGGTTGATTGATGAAAGATATTGAACATTTCTATTTCTCATTGTCAATGTGTGGTGTGTGTGTGTGTGTGGGGGGGGGGGGGGGTATGGAACCATATTTTAGGTATTCTGAGCAGCATTGAAACCCATTGTAAGATACTACTCTAGCTCTTATTGGGGTTGGGTTTAGCTATGATAGATTGATTGATTCACTGACTATTTGCTTTGACAGTTTTACAATCACACTTCTTTTTGACCCATGTAAGCAGCATTGGACCATAATGCCGAAAACCAAAAGCATACTGCCCGCGTCAGCTTGATCCAACATGGTATTGCTCTTGATGATTTAGTAAGGGGTATTGATGAGGCCAAAACTAAACCATTTATCAACCATACCAATCACTTCCACGAAGCAATATAATACTTACAATTGTAACAATGATATGTGAATATGTGGGCAAATAAGTAAGTGAAATATACCTACCCTTTTAAAAAACAACTTTACAGAGCTGTGGTATCTCTTTTTGTCTAATTTTAGCCATTGTAAAGTTTGAAGTGGATAAAAATATGTAAGTTGCACATATGCTCAGACATACTTAGTGTTTTTAACATTATGCAACTTAAAGTAATAGTTTTTACCAATTCTTTAAACTGATTTAGGCAGTTCCTGCCATTCCTTTAGCTGTAAGGATGATCTTTGGAAAATCAAAGGAGGCTTCGAAAAATAATATTTCTAAGTTGCCTTTCCAAAGGTGAGATATATACTTTCATTTACTAGGGAATTTCTTCCCAAAAGCGGCTTTGTCAACACTGAACCCAGTTTCTTGATCGGAGTATCCAGGGACCCTGGACCAGGGTTGGCATTCACAAAAGTGATCAAGCTCAAGTTTACAGCTGTTTATACCAAACTTGAGCTGATTTTTAGCTCAACTTGACCTTTATGCCTTTTGTAAATACAGCCCCTGGGGTCCATTATCACAAAAATATGTATGGAATATAATAAACCTAGTTAAAATATAACATTCCAAAGAGTGATTTAAAGTTGTAATTAGCATGGTACATTCTCACTTAACCTTTGGTCTGGAGTAGATTAAACATTGTAAAAATACTTGTGTGGGATATGACAAACTATTTTAAGATTAAATCAATTTATATTATGTTTTCAATATTGTATAAATATTACATACAATCTGCGGGGGTCAGAATATGATCCCATCTCTATTCCCAGTTTTTCAGCATAGAGAGCCCAGCCCTGCAAATACACAAGTGATTCTGAGGACACTGCAGGAAGACATACAATAAATACATAAATACAAAGCACTGGTAGATTACAGACCTCCGTCAAGGCAACTGATTATACCCATATTGTAATTTCACCCAAATACTGTTTTTTAAAGAATAACTATGAACCCTCTTAAACAGATGGCTTGGCCAGGAACATTTAAGGAGTAATGTTGAACACAAAGGTAAAAGCATTTTGACAATTCTGTGAATCAAAATCAAAGTTGGTGTTTTACGTCCCCTTCGACATTCAGGGTCATATTGGGACAGGGGCTTCAGCATGCCACTTGAGGGAGTCATACCAACACAGAGCTGACAACCTGTGATTAGATGCCAAACTTGCTAATCACCAGGACACTGAGGACCTCGACAATTCAGTGAAAATGGAACTTTGGTACATTCCGGATTTATTTGTATACAGAGTATGATGTAGATCATTCCCAAAATTTCACCACTTCTTCCTTTAGTCAGCCCCACCCCACAAATAAAAAAAATCATAAAAATACATTAATTAGTTTTGTACTAATTACAAAGACAGACAGACAAAAAAAAACCCAAAAAACCCCAGACAGATCACAAATGAACACACACAAAATAAGTTGATACAGAAAGAGGGTTATTACATAAAGCCTCTTTTACATCCCATCGTACGTGTATACACACTTAAGTGTGCTGCAAATATAGTTGAAAAATATGAGCATAGTCTGGTAATAGGGTAGCAGAGATTTGCACGTGCAAACAAGGTATATTTTCCAAACAAGAGTGTCATTACTTGAACATCGAAGAACACACTGCGACTAGTTACAGGCCCCACAGTGGTTAACATGGATGTAAGGTACACGTGAGTGTATTATACAGCATGTGTAAACCCTACAAGTGAATGGGGAGCACTTGCAACAATAGCAAGGAGAATGCACGTACCCAAGTCTCTTGTAAGTCACCCTTGAGACATGCATTTATAGCCATACTGCATGCATGCAGAGAAAATGTGAATGCCAATTTTTATTGCGGGGTCTGTGCAACCTTGATATTCTGTTATAAAATCGCAAGTTTAGCTTGCAATTCAAGCCAATTTTTCTCTGTAACCAGGATGTACGTGCAGGTACGATGGGATATAAGAGAGGCTTTATGCTGCATGGGTAGTACGCCGACCTCTCGATTGGACAAAGTAAAACCAAATATAAAACTATTCACATTACATGGGTGTATTTTAAGATAGCTTTCAGATAGGTTTCCAAGCCATGTTACAATGGGGTTTCAAATTTGAAATCCATCCAATAGGTTCCTGTGTCTTCCTGAATGGTTTAAAAACCTTACAAAATACCTGCATCTCCCTCAAAAGTAAAATAAAACAGCCGCATAAAACTAGCTTAGTTTGTAATATTCATCACTTATAGACTAAAATTTTATTTTTTTTTTGCAGCTTAATAAATGTTATTCTGTTAAATCTGTACAGGGAACAGATCTATGCTACCAAAATACATATTCTTCAAAATTTTCTTTTATCGCCTGATTGCAGGCCCACTCAGTCACTATATTCCATGTCTCCGAATCTCTCACGTATCTGAATTGATTGGATCTGTCTTGATGTTCAGATTAGTGGAGTTCTTCTGTATCTGAGATACTCAGTCACGAAAAACAGTTACACTACTCTCTGAAACACATAGGCAATTTTCTAACAGATTCAAATCTAGAAACTTTGGTTTGGGCAGTACTGTTAAGGTTTGTAGCATGACAAAGCTTGAAATATGAGCCTTTAACTCAGTTGTCAAAAATTTACGTGCCACCTTAGACCATAAATACACATTCAAAGGCAAGTTCATAAGGTCTGAGACAATCTTATATGGATTTTGGAAGACAGTAATAGACAGGTTTAAGATATTTTATTTATGTGACAGTACACATTTTTCAGAAGGAATAAAGCAAGATTAAAAAAAAAATTTCTCCTGGTTAAAAAACCCATTAAACCCAGCCAGGAACATTGAGGGAGGTGGAAAAGCAAAACTGGAGGGAATGATAAATGTCGCAAACCTCTACATATGCAGTATAGAATAGCCAGTTGAATGGAATAGCATCAGGTATCAAGTATAGAGCCAGCTTCCGGAAAAGAGGGACATCACTCTCCATAGCATACGTGAACTGAAACAACAGATACCATCAAAACACAACACAATGCTCTAAAGTTACTTCAGTCTAATCTAGTCTAGTTTTGGTCTCATTACATACAAAATTCTCAACCAGGGTCAACCAGTTTACCTAAGAGAATTAATTCATCCCTACACCTCGTCCACAAATACAAGGCGAAGTACCCCTAAACTCAAGTTCCTTCACACCCCCACTTTCGACCGTAAGGTTCATAAATCAGTCAAACTTTTTTCAAATTCTTTCAGTCACTATGCCCCGGTTCTTTGGAACTCCTTTGCCTTCCAAATAAAAAATAGCCCCTCTGTCGCATCTTTCAGGAAACACCTCAAAACCCACCTCTTCAATTCCAGTTTCCCAATTTAGTTTCCTTCCCTCTTGGTCACACCCACAACTCCGGATTACTGACCTTGAACGCCCCTTGACTTTTCCTTATGATAATGATTTTGTTAAGTTAGCGCACTGAGTTCCCCTTTGTGGGGAAGATATTGCGCCTGCAAAGCAGTAGATTAGATTAGATTAATGCTGCTCACTTTCATTTAATGATATATGACATCTTCGGGGCAAATACCATAACTGACGTGACCACCAAGTGTCAGGTGTAATGTAATTATATACTGAAACTGTATGATGTATTTAACAAATGTGTATTATTGTTGTGTAAATGCCAGGTCTAGTGTAAAATAAAAACTATCTTCCACTGTGACCTAGTTGCTAGCACAATTACCTTTGAACACAGAAAATGTGGATTCAAAGTCAGGTATAGGCAGATACCTGGGGGGGGGGGGGGGGGGGGGGGGGGCTCAAATAACCATTTAAAATGGTGGTCCTCAGTTATTGGGTCCTGTCTATAGTGGCAGGCTAAAGAACCTCAGTGATGCTGATAAATAGTCATCCCTGAGACTCGGTCTTTTAGTCGGGTGAATGTCAGTACAAGGAGATAATTCATTGAGCAGAAATATATAATTAATGTGTCATTTGTAACAATTACAACAGAGTAAAAAGGAAAATGCTGTCTTGATCAATTCAGTATTTAACTTGTTGTAAAAAAGATTTTGATACAAAAAATATTGTTTTATGGTCTCCTTAATGTTTTGCATCACCTCTAATACAGTAATCATCATTTCCATATTTTTAGTCGTTTTAGTAACACTCTATACAGAATAGTTGGTGAGAGAGGGATTTGTTGTTTTACAAAAAAGGACTTCTTGATGTCATAACTTGACACACTCGTGAATTTGGCACAGAACACAATATAAAATGTTAATTGCCAGACTCTGGTCATCAACAATACTGAAAAAATGGCCATTAAAGCCGGAAGAAAATTTCAATAATTCTTCAATTTTAAGAAATTACCTGGAATTAATTATCAGTTTAATGACTTGTTTCTACTTGAAAGATTAATGCATATATAATTTTTCACTGGCAATTTATTTTCACTATCTAAGCTTACTAGTTGAAATAGTATCGGAAGTGGTGATGGAAATGAATTAAATATATTCGGATTCGGGCAGTCGTGTGCCAGAATGATTTCATCTCCAAATTACATTATGACTCGGTCTGAAGTTGGTAAGATAATACTTGATTTGACACTTTGTGGGATTATAACTTAAGCTGGTGTCAATGCATATTTTAATCAAAAGAAATCTACGTTATTAGGCACAACAAACAAGAGAGACAGGGATGACTTCATCATGAAAACCAGTGGAAAAAAGTCTATTGAACCAGAGTATTACCTGTGTATGGTGTCCTGGTTCTGCTTCGTGTAGAGTCAATGCATCCATGTTAAAAATAAGCCTACAAATTGAAAATGCAAAGTTGGGTTAAAAGTTAAAAGAGGTAAAAACCTTGCATTTTTTGACAGTTGATGTTACACTTGCAAGGCCATCAGCAGGAAGTTAATGTAGGAAGTAAATGTACCTCGGCCATACAATGGGGTTGTTCCACTAGAACCAACCCTATTTGGGTTAGGGGTTCAGGGGCTTTACTTTCAAGGTCTGTTAATTATCAAACATGTTTGATATTTCACCAACCCTCTATATCTCCTCATCTGGTTTCTGGCCACAAAGTCCTGCAAAGTCTTATCCCCCTAGCTTTCTCTACCTATCTCTATACCTAAGTACTACTGGGCCCTTGGGTGTTTCCAATCATTCCATATATAGTTTCAAAGAATAAATTTCATTAACATACACAATTTTACCCTTATTTTCAATGACATGGTTAACAAATGTGTGGCGTCACTTTACTCCACCTCTTTTACCTTACACACACATATACACGGAGTATCCACTGGTTGCAGGGCCTAATCTACACCTTGGCATTTAGCCTTGGTGTTGGTGGGGGCTTTCATATAACAGTCGGCTTGACCTTTCATTCCCAAGGTCAAGGAAATTGTTTGGCCTTGGTGTGACCTTTGCTCAAAGGTCACTTAACTTGCTAACCTTTTCTCAGGGTCACTTTCTTTCAAGGTCAAGGAAATTACTTGACTTTGACCCTGGACTTATTGGACCTTTTGGTTGATGTTACATTTACTAAGCCCCTCCAACCAGTGGCTTCAGCAAGTTCAGTTATAATGTCAAATAAAATGCTAAAGTTATATTTAAAATGTGCAAAAGAAAAAAAATACTAGTAGATTGAATAGCTATTTAATCCCATGCTGTTTTTTTATTTTTTGAGTTGGTTTCTTGGGTACTGCCTGCTCACTTCCAGTGCAGTCCTATTGACTCACAGTCTTATTGTTAAACAACTGCTGTCCTGTCCTTTTGAAGTACCCTGGCCTCACTCCAAGACAGGCACCAAAACTTTAAACTACACTGGCCTGTCCTAATCAAGCAAGATCAGACTTGATTGTTTCAGATCAAAATGGGAAATCTCCCGGACTGATGTGTATAGGACAGGTCTCTTTCATGCCTTCCTCTCAGGTCCTGTTAGTTATTGTGTCAGTGCATATAAAAAAGAAGTCAGAACATAGAAAGGATAATTTAATTAAGGATTAGGATTATTTTGTACATCAACAGATAGGAAAGAGTGCTGACATAGGTGTTGTTTTTTCACAAATAAAAGTAGGATATAGTGTTTTATGATGGCCCCTAAGATGGCAAAAAGTATCAAAAGAGGATAGAGGTCCCCACAGACACACATCTACAAAGTTTGATTTGGGGGTTACAGCTGCTGACATCCAGTTGAGGAGGGAGGAGAGGTAGCAGAGACAGATGGATTAAACTGAGAGGCTACAGAGGGAGGAGAGAGAGTAAGGAAAGGGAAAGGCCACAGACAGAGGAGAGAGGACAGGAGAAGAGACAGAGAACACCAAAAGTAACAGTGGGATGGAGATGGAAGCTGAAATGGATGTGAGTACCAAAGCATCTGAATCTCTTTCATCCTGTCAAGGGCAAGGGCAAGGTGACAAATATTTTCACTGATTCTGATGAGGAGGCTATAGTAGAATTCTTTAAGGATAATAAAGAACACTATGACAAGACGCACTATTCAAGAATAAAGCCAAAAAGATAGCCTGTGGGGAATCTTTGCCGAGAGACTCAAACTATGTACAGCTATGCAATACATGGTATAAGTCCCAAATGACTAGATATGCGGAGCTAATGCAGTCCAAGTCCTGTCAGGCCCATAAGGAACTAACCAACAGAGAGCACTGGATATACACCAACCTCAATTTGGTAAATCACATATCATAAGGAATGGCATCATCAAATAATCAGGGTTCCGGTCAGCACATACAGGAGCCAGTGCTAGTGCAGGCTCTGGGCTCGACATTTCCAGAGGCTCCAAAGACACAGACAGCATAGAGACAAGGCTTCAGTCTGAGAAGTACCAGCCAGCCATAGCTAGCAGTGTCAGAGTGTAGTGTTTAAGGCAGCACCAGTGGATCAACATATGCTTGATCAGTTCTCACAGTTGAAACCCATGTTGACATATTTTTTGTGTCAAAAGCAGAAGAGCTTCAGAATAGCATTTTATAACTTCTTGCCCACAGAGGTAGAGCATTTAGACGGCTTTTAAACTTTCAGAAATGTGACTATCAAACTACTCAGAGGTATCCAGAACAAAACAGAGGAGAGGGCCCGAAATCCACAGTCAAGTGCATTTTCAAGGACAGTTTTCAATGCCAGTTCAACTAATGTGTCTCAGACTTTCTTTATGCAGCTTCAACCACAAGGTCCAGCTTTTACTTCAAAAGGCCTAAAGGGGTTGTGGTCTATTGGTATGAGCCGCAAAGCCATAAGAGGCACGAGTAGTGCTCAAAAGGGGTCACCCATCCCAGTACTACCTTAGCCCATTGCAGCTTAACTTCAGTAAAGGGACAGACACTCGTCACACTACACCACAATTCATGAAAGTCTGGAGACAAAACAAAGTGATCTCTAGAAGTGCGAGCCTCGCTAGAGCTCTTTAAAATACTTACAATACAAGAGACACAGCTACTTTGACTGTTAAAACCCACCCAGGTTCTCCAACCAGTACAACAACCCCCGTTTGTCAAGACCAGCACAACAGACAAGGGATCAGTCAAGGACACAGTCGACTTGCCATTTCCTAATGGATGACCAAGTGCCAGGGATATTAAGACAAGTGCATTTGGTGATAAGTACAATGAAAACTTTGACCCGCTCTCTATTGCCTTAGCCATGGGCAGCACATAATGTCTGTGGCCTATCAAGCCTTTTTAAAAAACATCCAATCATTTATAAGCTACCTGCAGATCGATATGCCCCAACTTTTCACACCAGCTCACCACCAGCAGAAAGAGCCAAACCGGCCACAAGAGCAACTCCCACAGCAGCCATCACAGCAGCAGTAGAGTTGTACTGCAAAACCTGAAGGCCCTGAGAAGGACCACCCAAGTATTTACAAAACAATGATGCTACTTCTTTTAAGAACCCAGACCACTAAGCACTACACACTCCT
The DNA here is from genome assembly GCA_964017235.1 of Sabellastarte sp. h YS-2021. Lineage (NCBI taxonomy): Eukaryota > Metazoa > Annelida > Polychaeta > Sabellida > Sabellidae > Sabellastarte > Sabellastarte sp. h YS-2021. The sequence continues at coordinate 77,680,149 of OZ024934.1, read as the reverse complement.
GACCTAAAACATATCCCATTCAGACGTACAAAAAACTCAAGAACAAAATGTGTGAGTAAGTGAACGAGCAACTAAGTGAGTGAGTGAGTGGAATTATAAATGAGTGTTTTGGAGAGTGGCTGATTTATTGGGTGAGTGATTTGGAGATAGAGAGAGCGGTAGTGAGTGAGTGATTCATTAATTGTTTGGCCAAGTGGTTGAATGAGTGGTGTGCGAACATCTGACCGGACAGAGATTGTTGAAGGTTGTGGGGAAAAGGGCAAACACATCATTTTTCTTTGGTTGATGGGGAAAAAGGACAAACACATCATTTTTTTTTGGTTGATGGGGAAGGACTATGTTACCTTTTGTGAAACATTGGAGATGGGTGTTGGGAGTTTTCCTTTGGTAAATTTTTTCATGATTTCAGGGACAGGTTAGGGTATTATCAAGTTTTTGAAAAAGTGAATGCAATCACTTTTTGGTGAGGGGTGCCATGATTTTGTAAATTTGTTTAACACTAGGTAAAGTAATAGTTCTTGGAATAATACGGCAGTCCTCAAAAAGGACTAGCCATGGCTTCAAGGTGAAACATTATCACCCAGCAAGAAAGAGTTGAAAAGTGTCCTCCCTGATGTGTCCTTCTTTGTCTGCAAATCAGAGAGAAAATGAAAATATTGAGCTTAATAACATCAAAATGCTCTAATTATCTGTTGGAAGTGACTTGGATATACAGCTGACATCTTTGCAATGATATGGATAACATAACACATGATTTTTATATAGCGCTTATCACTTAGTATGTCTCTAAGCACTGTAGGTAGGATCTAGATATTGTATGCAAGTGTGAAAAAGTATGTTTTGAGCTTCCCCCTGAAGTCTAACAGTGAATTTGAAGATCTAATGCTAACAGGTAGATTGTTCCACAGAATTCGAGCAGCATGAACAAAAGCCTGTTTTCCATAACTGATAAATGATGGATGTTAAATGATAAGTTATAGCAGCAACTAGGTGTATTTATAGTGATCCTTGGATCTAAACTGGTAATGTGGAATGCATAAATTAATCAGTTTGGTGAGTTTGGACACTACTTCTAATTCTAATAGTATTTTTATAGCGCCTAATCTCCATCTAAAGACAGACTCTAGGCGCACCAAACAGAAGCAGAAAACTATAATCATACACCTGAGACATAGCAAGGGTCAGTGCCAGGGAGAGAAACCAGGGAAAGCAAAAGTTAGGGTGGATATGCTTGTGCGAAAAGATAGGTTTTGACCTTCATTCTGAATGAGTGGAGAGAAGTGGCCGAACGTACATCATCAGGCAAATCATTCCAAATCTTTGGAGCATCATAAGCAAAACTGCTCCAGTTGGGATGTCACTTATTGTGACCAGATACTACATGTCTGTTTGTGTCCATGGCTTTTCCTAATACTTTCACATTCAATCACAGAAATAAAGAGTCTGACCCCTAAACATGTCAGCAGGTTGATTCAGGCAAGCTGGGATGTACTATGCCCTGTGTTTGAAGGTATAACCGTCCCTTCATTTTCCCACACTACAATTGTCCTGTATCACACCTAGGCTTACTGACTCTATCGTCAGCTCCAGTGGAACATCCCCATAAGGTAGAGGCAATGGTAGCCCAAGTGATGACAGAAATCACATATTCTGGGAATCTTTGTGTGCAGTTTTGGAGATATGTTTTGACTTGCATTATTTCCACTTGAAAAGTCCTCTTGATGATAATAATACGTATTTTAAGTGCAAGTTACCAATATAGGAGTGCATATTTTCAGTGCAAAGACTGCCACCCTTATTAAAATATTACAAGCGTAAATAAGTCATTTTTTTCAACTTCTGTCAAGTTACTGCAGTGAGTAATATATTTCTGTACATTTCAACTGGATGAGATGACAACCAATCAAATGGCTGGATTGCTGTCACATATACACATAAATATAAATTTATATATTTAATTTTAAGCTACTTCCTTATACAATAAACTCCAACTGAGCTTCTCGCTAGTACAAAAATGTACAAATATGGAGAACCATGATGCCATACATACTTCTCCTGTGGGTTTTCTATATTTGCAGTAAATATTCCAGGCTTTGAGCCATCTAGGGTTGGATAAATGTAAGAACCAGATGAACCTCCTCTGGATCCAACCACTCTGAAAAATTATCAAAATGCAATACATAAAGAAACTTGGAGCAGCCTAATTTCATCTTCCCTAAGCAAATACCCAATTTATTAAAATGCATATAACCGATAGTAAATAGTATGTATGACTTAGTTAATGATTTAATCACCTTAACATCATATATGTATATGGATAAGTATATTATACATACCACTTGCATTCAATTGTATGTCTAACTTACTCTTATGGAAAATATACCATTGCTAAAAATTTATATATGCTTTACTATTATATATGAGCAACTCAGTGGTATATTCAACACGCATATGAATTAGCAAAATTTGAACATACAACTCAGAAAGTCATATATGACTTATCAAATATATTCTATTGAATGTGGATAACCATTGAATGTATACATTCAATGGCTCAAGCTATTGAATGTGTACATTCAATGGCTGAACTCAATGGCTAAAATCATTGAATGTGTAAGTCATGGAATGTATAAATAATTAAATATGAAATGTTGATATAGATTGCAAAGACTTAATTTATAACCCAGATTGGATATTTTCTAGCATAATAATAAGGAATTAACTGGAATAAAGGTGGTACATTTCACAATTTAATATAAAGAAGGATCAGTCTACAACATTAAGATTAATAAACATATATGTCATGACATAAGTTTCACATATTTCATCACATTATTTTCTTTACTGTCTTTATATTTTGTAAATTATTCATCTAATTATTTGTGCGATTTGGGGATTTAATTGTAATCAGCCCGACAATAGCACCCCTATAATGTTAGAGAGGTTCATTTGGACAATATAATTAGAAAACAGATTAAGATAAACATTTTAAAGAAAACAAAACAGTGTTTGTTATAAGACATAACTGTAAGTTGATATCAACAGATGAGATATTAAGAAAATGACAAAAATAAGTAATATTGTGTGCAGTATCAATTTGCTTATTTCATTTGTTAAGTTCATATACACATTCAATGACTTTGACTGTTGAATGTACACATTCCACAGTTAAACCATTGAATGTACACATTCAATGGCTGCATGCTATTGAATGTGTGTACATTCAATGGCCAAGCCATTGAATCTACACATTCAATGACTAACCTTACCCAATCCACATTCAATACAACATATATATATACATGTCAAAACACTGCCCTTTGGACTCACAATGTACCTAATAGTATGTAAATGTACACAACTGCCCTACATACTCAAACAAAATCTGATTTAATATATAGTTACACCTCTTTAAACCTCTTTCCACAGGCCCTTAATTACAAAAAGACGAATTGAATCCCAGAACTACAGAGATTAGAGTAATGTGATCCAATGTAAAACTGGTTGGCAGTAGTCAAAAATGTATTACCTCATCGAAGGCGATATTATTTTCATTGTCAATTTGTTTGTTAACAGAAGTATGCCAATACTAGGAAAAAATCAGAAGATTGGTCTTGGTCTAACTTGGATCCCATTAAATTTTGAGGGTGATCTGAATCACCGTCTGGATATAAAAAATAATCTGGATTTTCCCACTTACTTATTACTACATGGCTTTGCACAGGTGTGCAATCCCCGAGTGTTCTTGTTAATTTTGTCAAGCAGACAAGATATGAAATTATATGAATATAACAAGTAAATAGATACATAAATATTGTTAGGCTTGCTAATATCCAATTTTAGGTGTCACGAGTTTGCCTCCCTACTGTGGTGACCACAGTAGTTTATTGAACTGCCATGGCCACAAGATATTGCGAATCCAGGTTTTCTTTATTTTATATGATATTCGTCTGGCAATTGCTTCAAATGCTTCAATACTTAAAGTATTTTGTCCTTATATTTTAAAATAAGGTTGTGAGAAGACAAATCTGCCATATTGTCTTCTTAATTTCTGGCATTTCATATCAAGAGTGATCTGCTATTGCTTGTGATGTCATCACTTCGCGTGTGTACACCGACTTGAGTTTATATTGGTTGGAAGCGATTCCAAAGCGTTGTTGTGAAGTTTCGTAAGGGATGGAAATTGAATCGTTCTTCAGTGTATTCAGCTGCTCTAATGGAAAGATACACTCATTGGTTCTGACTTTTACTGATATTTAGTCGATTTTGTTTGGTATGCTTTGTTTATTTTCAGATCCGGTTGTATTTATTGATTGTTTTTATCTTATTACAAATTTGTAGAAAGTCTCAGTAAATTTGGTTCTGTATTTTATTAATATTCTGTCATTTTGACAGATGGGGGTGTTTCCCTCCCATTTGTTTACAAACAAATGCTCATGTTTTTGACAGTTCTTACAACTAATGGTAAATATGAACTTGTAATGGGATTATTTCAACCTGTGGTTTTGTAACTATGTAACTATGTAGGTGTAAATATTATTTCAACTGCAGTATCATTGCTATTACTATTTACTGACTGCAGTATCATTGCTATTATTATTTAGTGACTGCAGTATTATTGCTATTCATATGCTGCAGTAGCTTTGTTCATTGTGTTCTAATATTTTAATAAGCAGCATTATACCTTTGTTATAGAGTATATACAAATACATGTTTATTTTAAATAAATACAGATTTGAGGTTATATTATTACTTGTTCTTCACAACTTTTAACTTGTAATATATTATAGGCTGGGTTTATTGGCACAGGCGTCATCTTAGTAGTTGGACGACTTATCTTTTTAGATGGAACAGCCGGCCACAAATAGATTTTTGTCCCAATGTTTAAGCAAGCAGGCTTTGCTGTACCGATTTGTCATAACTGGTCTTTACAGTCATAAGTCACCCAAGTTTAATCTTTAAGCTTCTCAGATTTGCACAAGAGTTAGTACGTCACGCTAAGGGCAGGGGGGGGGGGGGGGGGGGGGGGGGGGTCATGCTTTTGGTACATCTTTATGCGTGTTTGTGTCTGTCTGTTTGCAAAATAACTTGAAAAGTTATTGAAGGGTGTTAATGAAATAATCAGGAAATGTCAACAATACAAGGACAGGATAACTAGGTAGTAATTGGTAATTCAGATCATTGTCTTGATCTAGGATCTAGGGCTTTTTAAAAGGAGTTTTTTATTGCACTATTAACTAATATTGGAGGTATTGGGCCTTAACAGACAACATACTCTCTGTGTGCTCTTGTTGGGGCTTACATTTACAAGTTTTTATCATCACTTGTAAGAGCTGGCAGCAAATCAGAAGGGTGATCTTTTCAGTCTTATAAATGATCTTTCCACTGAGTATAAATCACATTTGTTAGATTGTCCATCCTCAAAGGGCAGAGATCAAGTTCTTCACATCCCATTGATCAACCAGGGTTTTCAATTTTCAACAAGACTAGCCATAGTAGCCTTCTGGGTTATCAATCAGCCATTTCTTACTATAACATATGATAACTCGTGGAAGTGGACTAGGGAAATAACATTAACATGGGACTGTGTTCAACCATAATTATAATACGTAATATGATACTAGATTATATTACAGCCTCAAAATTACACAATAAGTGCTGGAATGATTCTATTATAACTACTCACTTCATTTGATAATCTGGTATTTTTAACAGCACCTGTGGTAACCCGTCATGATTTCCAGCAATGATAGTTTCATAGGCTTTTAAAATTTCTTCCTAAACAAAAATCTATAGAATTAATGTCATTACCTAAAGGAGTAAAAGCTACAAAATATAAAAAAAAGTTATATTTTCAAAAACAATAGTATTGTTTACTAAGTATATTACTGGAACAGCATAATGGCATTTTTTCAGTTATTTAAAAAAAATATTTGCAAAATATTAACTTAACATAAGTTAATAATTTTATATTTAAAGGGATGCTGCAACCAAATTTATCAAGTATATTTTTCAGATGAAAAACACAGAGTGTTATTCATGCAACACTGGGGACATAAATAATAAGCCAAAATGCACCCAGTTATTTATTATCAGCACTTTTATCTGTTGAAATGTGCATTTCTGCTACAGACTGGGAGAAATTGGATCAGTTTACATAGTTCTGTGTACACTTCATCAACAGAAGCAGTACTGGCTGTTCTGTTGTTTATTTATGCAGAGATCAGTTTCTTTGTCAGTGTATTCTCTTCATTTTACATTTATTTGGAACTCTTTTGGAATATTTAACAATGGATGAACTATACTTTGAGAAAAGTGATGTAAGTTTAGTAGATGGGTAATATAATGTTAGATATACATATATACTGCCTACAGTTTGTAAGGATGGTGCTGGGGATATCTATGAAAAACATAAGAATCCCTCTCCATTCTTGAGTGTTATAACTGTCATTAGGCAAAAAAAATTCTCCTGCCTTTGTTGGATTCAAATAGCCACAAATGTGAAAACTTCAAATTGACACTGGTTTACACGGACACATTCTGTTGGTGAAATACACAGTTTTTATACATAAAAAACAAAGAAGCTGTGAGATGTTTTCATTTCATGATATTCCAGTAAATAACTCATAAATCTGAAGGAAATGACTGTTTTTAAAGAAGATAGGAAAAGAAAATTTATGAAACTCAACTAATAAACCCCCACAATCTTGCTTATATGCACAACTGTGCTCCTAGATATGTAGAAGCAATAGATTCCTGGTTGTAATTATACATCATATTAAAATGTCTTCAACAACATAACAATTACTTTTAGCTGTAAAAAGTTTCTTTTGTATGCAGATAAATGAGTAACAGGAATTGGTGAAACATTAGCTACATAAAAGATTGACATTGTTGTTATTATAAGTTGTTGTACACAAATCAAGACCTATTTTATTTCTACAAACATAGACCAAATACTTGCTATACATGTATTTTATAATTAAATCTAGTTCAATAATTGTTTTGCATCAAGAAAGAATAATTTTATTACGAGATTTTTTAAAATCATTTTTTAACATTTAAAAAAAATTGAACTAGTTATTATTTGATTCAGTAACAAAACAGCAGAAATTCAATTAAAACACTGGTCTGTATATTATATATGCTAGACATAAAGATAATATAAAAAATGATGCCATAAATGCTTTGTAATTAAAATAACAAAAGGTATTTTAGACTTCAAAATACTACACACACTGTTTTTGTACTGATGTGTGTGTAGCAGAGATTTGTTGTGTTGATGTGATGACATGTGAACACCTAATCCAGGGGTCAAATGTTCAGTGAGGCAGATTTCTGTAGGGAAGCTAGAACAAAATCTTTTTTGTGGCTTTCAAAGTTATTATGTGAATATTTATCTACTGTGTTGTGTACTTTCCGTGTTGATGAACATATACTGAGAAAATAGTTTTTTTGGTTGCAGTGGCCCTTTTAGGCAATGGATATAAGTCTATTTGGTAAATGTTTAATAAATGCATTGTACATAATACTATGACTTTTTATATTCAAAGTCTCATTTCCTTAATTCAGGGCACAAATCAGAAAAACCACAGCTTTGCACATAATACTCCAACGTTGTTGAAGAGAGTCCCAGTTTATATTCAAAATGCAGTTTCACTCTCATTTTTCAGGATTGAAGTGAAGACATAACACCTCATCAAATCTTACCATCCACAGAATACCCTTTTCCTGTCATTCTGGTGTCGACCTGGCTATGTTTCTGGATTCTAACTTTTTCCTCCTCATTGTGGCTGCTCCAGTACCCTTAAGTCTGTCAGATGACAGAGATTAAGCACCAATAAAAGTATCCATTACGTAATGCATGATACATTGCATGGCCTATGTTGTGCTATGACTTTTATATTTAAATACATTTATATTTGTGTTACATATATTGTTGTGATTTTAGTGTTGAATGTGCCAATATATAATGTTATGATGTAAATATGTAAATGTTCCATGAGAAAAGCTATGTATGTATTTAATGTGCTTTGTATCAACTTACACTTGTGTTGTAGAAGTTGTTTGGGTCCTCCTGAAGATGATCCATGTATTCTGATAAAGTACCTTCAAATCCCTCTGACTTCACTATTTCTGCCATTTGCTTACTAATTCTGTCCACCTGACAGTAAAAGAAAAGTTTCTGGAAGCTAATGGGACACAAAACACAAACTTTAACATATCAGAGACAAGAACGACACATCGCTTCAGAGGCCACAGTGGTGCAGTGGTAACACACTCTCCTCCCACCTCTGAGAGGGGGGCTCGATGGTGCAGCGGTTAGAGTTCTCGCCTCCAACCTCTGAGGCCACTGGTTCTAATCTCAGGCTGGGTGCTTCATGTTGGAAAGTTGGTAGTTACTTGCCGATGCTCGGTGGTTTACAGTGCAGCATGCACTGGTTTCCTCCACCTGTAAACTACCCGTCGCAATATGACCCTGGCTGTTGAACGCGATGTAAAACAACAAATAAATCTAAACCCACCTCTGAGAGTGGAATTTGAATCCCGGCCTGACCTCAAGTAGGAAAGCTGGGAGTTGCTTGCTGTTGGCCGGCAGGTTACAGTACAGAACCCTGACCAACTGTATGTACTGGTTTCCTCTGCCCTTCGAACTACCCGTCACAATATTACCGATAAGGTACTAGGCGTAACATAAAACAGTAAATAAATAAAAAATCATTACATAGTGCTGAAGGTCTAAGCACACCAACTGCGATATTATGTCATACCATCAAACAATACAGCTTAAAATGGTATGAATATATCTGTTCTCCACCCACCACAAAGGTGAAAATATGAGCCAGATTAAAACAGATCTTATCTCAAAGAATATTTTCTTGGGTATTGTCAGCTTATAACATAGATCTCTATTTAAATGAACAAAATTTCTATATTTCTGATCCGATTTTGAAATGTTTTTCACCATTTGCTCTCAGTTTATAGATTTATTTATTTGGGGTTTTACATCGCTTTCAACACTGTACAGGTCATATCATTATGGATAGTTTTGTGGGCAGAGGAAACCAGTACATACAGTTGGTCAAGGGTCTGTACTGTAAACTGCAGACCAATGGCAAGCAACTACCAGCTTTCCCACTTGAGGTCAGGCTGGGAACCAAACCCCAACCTCAGAAGTGGGAGGCGAGAGTGTTACCACTCTGCCACTGTGACCCCTCTCAGTTTATACAGGGCCTCTCTCTGAATGTATTGCACTGGGTTGTGTCAGGTCTGTTTTGTCCTTGCTTTTCATATGTTGTTAGCAGACAGTTGAAAAGTAACAACTGGAAAGGTGTGTGGTAATTCTGCCAAGTCTAAGTGAAAGAGCATGAATTACTATTGCTCAGCGCCAAAATAAAAAAAACTCTTTCATGTGATATTGTGTGATAATGCTTTTGATTATGATTTCAGGTCAAAGTGTGACAGCCTAATTTGCTCTCATTTTTGCCAAGCCCTATAACACGGGTTCCTGCACCAGCCAAAGTGTGCAGTGACACAGTTAAACATTAGTATTTTGAACCGACTTCGTTTTCGCTTAATTGTGCACTGGCTCTCTTGCAGGAATTTAAGCCCTGTATTATGACAGTCAACAAACAACATACCACTAAGAAAATTTTCAATAGCCACCATGCTATTATAATCTGCATGATTATAAACCAAACTACATAATAACACCTTGCTTGGCCCATGCACTAGCAGTGTAACTGATATGGAAAACTTAAAAAAATAAACCAGTATTTTAAGCCACACGCAGGTCACTAAGTTCATCTAACGTAAAATCCTTTCTTTCTGTTAACTTAACACTAGATGCACATATTTTCCTCTTTTTCTTCTGGAAATATGTTGTATTTATTATAGGCTTATCTATAAGTTTATTTTGATATGATATCTATTGTAATGGTTTGTGATCTAAAATGCACCTTAACTTAATTTAAGTAAAGTTCACAAAATTTTGAAAAAAAATTGAGAATGGCTTTTGCAGCCTAGTCTGGTATATAGTCTAGATTTGACATTTTATTGGCCTCAACAAAGTTAAGTTTCATCCAGATAAGGCTGTGTTAAGTTGATTGCAAAGTAGCGACAGTCTTTAGGTTGGTGTTTGGGGTAAATATTTTTAAAAGAAAGTGGTACAAGAAAAATATAGTGAAATATATATATATATAATTAATACAGTGTTCATATGTTATAAAAATTGCTGAGAGTTAGTGCAAATATTATTTAATCATAATTACTTAAGGCCAACCTCGTCATCTGGTTAAACTTTTGAAACAACACTTTTACCTCTTTAAGTCCAATGTTATGCAGTTCCCCTGGAGTGATGTCAGTGCTCAGATGCCACTTTAGACAAGCTTTATAGTAGTCCAGTCCACCATTAACAGAATGTAGGCCAGGCTCAGTCCTCCTGTTCACTGAACCCACTTTTCCATAATTCTGTTTAAATCAGTAAATTTAACCATTTCCTAGTTACAATTAATGCCAATAATAAGTCATACTGTCGACATTTTCTCATGTCTCTCCAATCCTAAAGTCTCTTCACTGGCTTCCTGTTCAACAACGTATCATTTTTAAAACCCTGTTACTCACGTATAAGTTCCTCACTACTGGAAAGCCGAAATACTTTGCCCCATACTTTATATACATCTGCTGTTAAGACAAGGCGCAGTAATCCAGAAAAAATGTTCCTCAATGTACCCTTTTACAGTTCCCCAGTTCACAAGTCCAAGATTCATTTCAATAAGTCATTTTCATATGATGCTCCAAAACTCTGGAATGATTTGCCTCTGGAAATTCGAACTGCTCCAACTCTATCATGTTTCAAAAGGCGACTTAAAACCTACTTGTTTCAGAAGTCTTTCCCTCCTTAGCTTTCTCTCGCTACCGAACACCGATGATCCCCTGGTGACGACATTGCTATGGTTTTCGACATATGATTCTTACATTATGATTGGATGGTGTGCCTTAGAATCCACGAGCATCGGAGATTAAGTACATGGATACCTGATACCTGATACTGTTATCAGTAAATTGTTGATTTTCTATGGTTTAAATTAATTTATTAAAAGTTCTAATACTCTTAAATCAAAGGCGTATGTCTTTTTTTGGACTTTAATTCTTTTTACTGATGTAAATCCACGCATTACTTTGCAATATTTCTAACATGTAAACAAACGAGTAGAAAATAACAATCACATATCCTCTTCAAATAGGCTTGATGGAGGGAATAAGTCAATATAATTACTAATGGTGGTAACCAGTAAGTATTTTAAACAGAAAAGTCATCCTGTGACTACTACGGAATTTAACAAAGTAAAAGAGAGGATAACAAACCAGGACATGGATGCTATGAGTGTTACTATATTGTGGCTCTCTCAAGCCTAAACCTTAAAGGCAATAATGCAGGTGTGAGGGCGAAGCTATATTATTACACTCTGAATCCAGTTGCAATTTAATGAAAGGACTTTGGAGCCTGATCTAAGACTTAAATCTGAGACGTTAAGCTCAAGATTTGACAACATATGGCTGAGGCCTCAGAATCAGGATCAATTGATTTTACAAAGAGACTCATCTTGAGATATGGCCAAGTCACAAACTACTGAGTGCATTATTATGATAATGACACTCGCTAAAGGAGGATATAATATTCTAATATGACCAGTCTCAAGAGGGTACTTAAATTCTGATTCAGCCTCAACTGATGCAGTTGTTTTTATTACTCTCAAATGAAACCATTGTGAGTCAGTTAAGTCATTCGAGTCATTTTGTTGTACAGTTTTTAGCCCAAAACTGAGCTGAGACATAAGAACGGGTTTCAGTCAGTGGCTCTCAGCCTGATACTGGACTAAGTCTGAGACCATTTGCGAAATAAGTAACAGGTCTATTTTTTAAATATACAAGATTATGCTTACATTTTCCAGGTAATTGATATATTTCTCCACTGCAGGCTTTATTTCTTGCTGTATCAATTCCAATACTTCAGTCTGCATTTCTGATCTGTAGGCGGGAGACTAGTATTATTTAAAGAGCCTGCAGCACCAAATTTAACATACCACTTTGTTAGTTATATATAAAGAACATAACCACACAAAGACATTTACACTGCTCCCAGTTAGAGTAAGAAATCTAAAATTCGCCACATATCTGAAATTCGCCACATGTAAAAATACTAATAAAATAAATGAACTGTGGTGAGATTTGTTGACTGTATAGTAAATTAAGGCTTTTTGAACTGAAAAATACCAATTTTTGGACAAAAACATCATTTTCTTCATAAAATTAACTAAGCTTTTAGAGGTGGCGAATTTTAGATTCCTGGCGAATTTTAGATTTCTTACTCTACACCACGCCAATTTTTATGCCACTATTTTAACTCTTATCACTCAAATTTCCCTCCCTCTTGGAAGAGAAAAACTCAAGGCCAGCAGTCCAAGGCTTGTGTGTACTACATCACACAATTGCAGAAATTTCCACTTGCACAAAAACACACCATAAAGACTACAATATTCTTGTACTTATATCCTGGTGTTTAAAATCTAATTATGTCTTCTGGTGTTGAAAATTGTATACATTAATCATGAACTGATTCAGAAGTTGGCACTAGTGAAAATAAGTCAAATTTTAGTGATGATAACAGAGGTAATCATAAAGGATGCATTGTGCTTTTGTAAACTGAACCCTTTCTAACTGATGATGACAGTATTACTGAAAATGAAGATATGAATATAAATAATAGCAATAGTTCTTATGTCAGTAATATTTAGATTACAAAATACTGTAAATTCATTTCAAAAGTTAACAATATTATTTTGACTCTATCCATATACAAAGTCATAAGGGCTAATGATTTTAAAACTGGGTTTGTATATGTCAGTTTTTAAACTTGTTTTGTTTTACTCTATATAATTTCTTTCCTGAATGTTTAGCATATTAATAATTACTTAGCTGACACCATCGCTATTTATAATGAGAAAAAAAAACAAAATAAATAATCAAAATATATTCTTATAAATAATCCTTGCAATTTACATATCTCTTAGTTTTTTTATGAAGCATCACTTCAAAGCTTGGTTTTGCTGGTTTTTCGTGTAAAGTTTTAAAAACTGTACTTGCTCATAAAACGTGTGTATATTATACCAGAAACTTGAGAATTTCTGATATCAAAATTCAAACCATGGCGAGATATGAACTACCATAGATGACTTGACAAAAAGTAAAGTAGTATTTGATAAACAAAAAAGACAGGATAATTATAATTATTTAGAGTAAACTAAAATCTAGACTTCCAATTTGATTTGGCTGAGGAATATTCTGTCATAATTTAAATTCAGAATTGAATCTTAGTCATAATGCATGTGGACAAAATATTTTGAATACTGTAATTTTAAGTTTCATCAACAGAATTATGAATTCTGACTAAATTCTGCTGACTGAACTTGATATTCTTTTAAACCACTGCAATGCAAGGATTGAAAATTCTGTCAAAAGAATTTCAAATTCTGCCATAAGAATTTAAGTTCTGTCATGACATTTTCATGTGATATAAAAGTGTATTACAGCATTTATTAAGAATTGTTTACAAAACATAAACATAATCAAATATTGAAACACGTTATTATTGACTATATTTGAGTAGGATGTCAAATGAAAAGTCACATACATACTTTGATCTAAGTATTATTTAATAAATTAATATCAAGTTACTCCTGGAATATTTCATGTCCATTGTCACAATTTTTTTCAAGAAACACAAACTATCAATAAAACTTTTATTGTGTACTTGTATTTATATTTTTTTCCTGTAGATGGGTTTCCAATTTATAAAAGGTGCAAGGAGTACTGTCTTTGAGTAATTATTGGCCATTTACTCAAGTAAATTAAAACAATGTGTGTGCACCAGACAAAAATTTTACTGTACAGTTTATAGTGCAATATTACTGGGATATACAGTGGCCCTGAGAAAGCAATCCATTCTCATACATCACAGCATTCTGCTGACATGGCTGTTTATGTTTGAAGGCTGTGGGGAGGGAGCTGCATTAAAAGTGAAATATTTCCCTTACACTTATAACATGCCAGTTGTGTTGAGGGTGTTACAGGCTCTTTAAACATTTGATTTCAAATTTATGATTCAGCCACACTATCTCTTGTCAAATGTCTATATTACTGTAATAACTTTGCATCCTCATACGAGGATGTTTTCTGATACCTAGGCCACACGTTTCCATTCTGGTGTAACAAGCTACCAATGAACAGGCTTGTTTACTTTTGGCTATAGATTGTTGTGGTATGATCTGCTTTGGATGTCTTCAGGGCGATTTCGTTGGAGCCACATTTGGGCAGGACCAATTCAACACAACATGGAATGTCATTTACATTTGAGACTGCCTTTTTTGAAATGTGTGAAAAACTTGCGGTGGCTTGGAAGCTGTAATAAACTTGGCACACTAGAGGGACGAAGAGGGATGCCATGAATATCTGGAATGACTCATTCTTCAACATGCACTAAGCCAGATACCGAGTGTCTTTTTAAAAGTATAAAGACAAGGTTTTAAAGCAGAAATCAAATACGTGCTGAAAAGACTGGATAGAAAGATGTGACCTAGATATTAATAAAACGAAACTTTTGAGGAGTTGTGGGAATAAACTACTTAAATCAAATTTGTTATAGTGTTGCCCAAGTTATGACTATGAATTATTTCATTTATACAATAATGAATGCATAACATTTGGGAAATGACAATTGCTACTTACAAAGTACCTTTAACATGAATAAAACATAGCAGAAGTTCTAAGAAATACTTATCTAATTATGTATTTATGTATACTTGTAACTAGCCATTAATAAAATATTTACATAAAACTAGGCACTTGTTTACACATTTGTAATGCTAATTATCCATGATAAGTAGCTGTGGTGAACATAAAAAGTGTTACTTTGATTTGTAATGTCCCGTATTTAGGTCAAATGTATCTTGTGGAGGATAATAAAATGGCAAATGATACTCACTTTATAGCACTCTCAATGTCAGTAGGCATATTATCCATCAGAAAAGGCTCATACAGAAAGCATGACAGAGGTTCTGACAGTTTGTCATCAAATTTGTGTGCCTTGGATACTTTATACAGCTTGAATTAAAAAAATATATATGTATAAATATAGAGAGAGAAATATCCATAACATCTTTATTTGACGTGTGTAAAGCATCATTATCCAAGTCTATCCAAGTCAAGAAATACTATTTATCAAGTTGTTGCTTCATGTATGATATAAGGTGTAATTTGCCATCAGAAATTAGATCCCTAGCAAAGCATTTTCCGTCTTAAGAGAAAACTCAAAATACCCATATGAGTAAATGGGATACCACTGACATTTTCATCACTTTTCACAATATTTGTGTGTTTTAATATATAAGTAATGATCCTACTAATTTACAGAAATATTAAGGGTACAATATCCTGGTAGAAAGGCATATCCTAGTCATGCAAAATATCAACAAAAGAACATCACATCCTTTACAAAACTATACCACTTCCATTTGTTTTGTTGGAAAACATATTTTCTGTGATAGGTTTTAATAATACAGTTTAAGTTATAGCAACAAGAACATACCACAGTGGTGGGGTACATTGTGGTTCCATTAAGTTTGGCTTCTTCTTTTAATAATGTGACTATATCCTCAATCTGAAACACATACAAGCATCCTGTGAATATTTTAACAAACGTTAAATGGGAACTTAAGTGAGGAATGAAAACTCATTGAATTAAGTACAAAGAAAAATAAGATTGTTAATCTTTCAAGCCTCCATTAGTTTCCTATAGTATTTGCCGCCAAGGGCTAAAGTGTGGATTTTGGTAGAGTAAAATACAGTTGTCATGTTCTTTAACATCATTTCTTTAATTCGAGAACAAAGTCACAAGTTCTACATCTGCCCCCAATTTCCACTGAATTTAGAATTTTGATATCTTAATAGATGGACAGCCAAAAGTAAAGTCTCGGATGGAGTGTGCTCAGGTCTGGAGCTCTGTGTTTCTCTGGACCACCTTCCAATTATATTAGCTAAAGATTATCCAATATTCAGTAATTAATTAATTATATTAATTATAGGTAGGGTAGAGTCCGTCTACTCAAACAATGACATGAATAACAAAGATCTACTGCAGAATCTATGCTTAAATTATGAAGGTGTAATTACAATACTGTCTCAACGTTTGCTATTTTCTGGTTGTTATGATTCCATATTCCCGACTTTGTTCCTGACCCCTGGCGATTTCTAGGTCCTGAGCATTTTTTGTAAGTCCCTATAGGTAGGGAACAAATCAGGAAGGTTGGGAAGGTTGAGAAGGATTTCAAATATGTTAAAGATTTTTCAAAAAGTCAGCGACTTTGATTCATGAGCCCCAGGGTTCCTATCTTAATGCCATTACATCAAATTGCAGAGGTTGGAAGGTACTCTAGACAGGAACTATAGTCATAAAACTGATCATATTGCTGTTGCAGCTAGCTGTATCTTGTTACTTGGAATTTTAGATCCCTACTTTGACTCCAAAGAGAAGAATGGAGTGGCTACAAGCACCTATTCCTCAAAATTGGGAACGTCAGGGATATGAGCCTGCCTTGTCATATACTCATGCTATGCACTCATATAACATTGTCATCTTTCATTCATGATATATATTTGTCTCATATAAGTCATTTGGAAAGTTTTCATATTGTATTTGAATCTCACCTGATCTCCTATAAGTCTGTACCTTGCCAAGATGTTCTGATAATCCTTCAATGTGTTCTTTGGCATACGCGAGAGTATTACCTCATAGGGTTGCAGTTGGCTGTTGTAAATACTGTACCTTTACAAACAGCAAAAGCAAGTGAAGTTATTATGATCGCAATTGGTTCAACTAAAGTGTAAACTAAAGACTAAAATGTACCAAAACGGAGCATTCAAAATAACAATCATTTCTCATCCACTTTGTCAGTTTGGTATGTAGTCAAGACAGTCTATATCCGTTCTAACTACTTTATAAATAAAAACTGTATTGGGACAAAACTGAAAATTCATTTAGATCACCTTGTTAAAATGTCTGACCTGTGTTAACTGTATGTCAGAAAGAAATACAGAAGCATAGTAGTTGATGTTATGGTCACGGGCAAGCACGGTAGCAATTACCGGTTGTCTTTAAGTTGTAACAGAAAAAGCAAAAAGTTGAACTTAACAAATTTATTTAATAGTCAACAATAATGATTACAGTCAACTGGTATGCTCTTAACCAAACACACTAATACAATAATAAGATCTAGCTGACCTGACCACTGAGATTAAGAGTTAAGTTTATCCGCCATATCCAGCAATCTGTTCTCTAATCCGTCCTGTGGTATATTCTGTGGTCTGTCCAATGTCATGTGGTCTGTCCTGTGATCTGTCCAATGTTCACTCACACACGGATATCTATATCTTGTGACCTGTCTCACACTCAACAACACAAAAGGTTCTTGTCCTGCTATTCTTTATATATCCAGTCACACAGAATGTCTGTCTGGAGATATTTAGAGAGTTAACACAACTGTACTGTCTGCTCCAAGATGTGGACAATGTCCAAAATGCAGTAAATTCACTCTCTGTTATATGAATGTACAATATCCAAAATATCCAAAGTACAATAAATCTGTCCAGATGATGTATCCAGTTCACTCCAGTAAAAGTTCACAGTGATATAAGCATATATTATACTCCAAAACACAATAGCTCTCCTTATAGCAAGCGAATACAAAGTTCACTTGTGGTCAGATGTACATTCCTTATATACATTCACAGATTCCTCTGGAATTGTACAGAACCAACTCAAAAGAAGATTGAGCCATCTAGGCCAAATGAGGAAGTTCTAGAAACTACTGGCAATTGGGTTTCCCCAAATCTATCATAACCACTGAGGGGGGGATTTCCCCCAATCTGTGAACAAATCAATAAACACCAAAACACAAAAATCAACAACTCCCTTACTTTAAATGTTAACACACAAAAAGAACCAACAACACAATTATCTTTTATGACAATGTATAAACATAAAGCTTAAATTAAACAATGCACTAATATAGTGCCTAATATATGTAATATACAATGTACTAATATAGTGTCCAATATATGTAACAGTTGATTTATAGCACATCTAACATATTGCTATGAACTTAATTATTACTCAAACCCACACAGGTGAGGGGGAAGTGATGGCTTAGTAATATTTATCGATAAAAGATTACTGAATCACCTCAAAACCCACCTCTTTAATTCTAGTTTCCCAACTTAGTTTCCTTCCCTCTTGGTCACACCCACAACCCCGGATTATTTTTGACCTTGAACGCCCCTTGACTGTCCTTATGATAATGATTTTGTTAAGTCAGCGCACTGAGTTCCCCTTTGTGGGGAAGATATTGCACCTGAAAAGCAGTAGATTAGATTAGAATCTGATATTCTTATGTCTTACTTCCTATAGCGGTAACCATCTATGAAGTGAGTAAGGAGATCTTTTAGCACTACCAGTGTCACGCTGTCCTTGTCATCTAGTTGTTCTTCATCTATTAAATTAGCTTCAGTCAGAATATCGGCAGCAGTATCCTATGCAAAAAAGTGCAGTAGAACAACAAAAGCAAAGACAACAGCAAGAGGAAACTCAGTTATGTGTTGTCATTGTTTACTAAATCCAATATCCAATGATTACAATTGTCAGTACAGCTCCATGGAGCAAACGTTTGGGAGGATATATATGAATTTAGCAAATACAAATAATTTTATAATCAATCTTACTTTCTGAGCTGTGAATGCTGATTCGGTGAAGTTGTCCAGAAACATGTCATACTGATGGAAACCATACATAGTGCCGTAGACAGGCCATTCCCTCTGGCTCCAGTCCCAGAATGTTGAGACCAAGGAATCAAGAGCTAATGAAAACATAGATACCCATGCATGATGCAGTCTTGTCATGCATAAGAGTAATTACTAAAGTGGATGGTTTCATTATACTTTCATGTATTATTAATAACATCATGCATAGATGAATAAGTCTGCATGACACTTTTTGTTTCAGTTGTATAGGTACGAAAAATTGACACAAGGATGTAGCAATGGTCAACCTATGAATGTAGAGATTGAATGCTATAAAAGAAGTATGTGTGAAAACTATGTGATGGTAGGCGGAGGAAAGCCGAGTTGTAGATATGTAAGCCAAATGTGCGAGAGGTCATATGAAGGTCAATACGAAGCTAAAGATCAGCAACTTATAGTGATAGGTGGAGGAAAGCTATGCAGCAATAGGTAAGCCAAAGGTCATACAGGTCACGTGAAGGTCAATTTTATGTATAGAAACCGATCATATTATCAAGGATATGCTTGAAAGGTAACCTTGTAGTTCACTTAGAAAGATGTTAACTCTACATACTAAGTATCATAAGAAAGTTGAGTTGAAAGTTGACAAGAAATTTGGTTGTTCATTGTCCAAAGCCATGGATTACCTTTATACCAGAGAGGTCCTCAGTGGCCTAGTGGTTAGCAAGTTTGGCATCTAATCATAGGCTGTCACCTCTGTGGGTTCGAGTCCCACAAGTGGCAATTCTGAGGACCTGTCCCAATATGACCCTGGCTGTTGAACGGGATGTAAAACCCCAACTTTGACCTTTATACCAGAAAATTGCAAGAAATTGAGCTCTTGGAAATCAATTGAAATATCTTTTTTTTTTCGTCATGCATAATTTAATTGCATGCAGCCTAATTTTCTGCTCCTTTATAAGACTATTTATTCAGTTTAATATTTATGTTTGCAAAAAGTTATTTTACCACTATGAAACTATAGTTACATAAATACATCTTTGTGGGAGATTTTGAAGTAAATCGTCTAAATTAATATATCTTAACCAATAGTGTAATTATGAATTGTGTTATGTATTTGGTTTGAGAAATGATATTTAAATATGCTGTCTTTTCTGTTTGTCGAGGTCATTTACCAATAAACTGTGCTTGTGCATTGAACACAATCAAGAGAACCCAATCGTCTCTAGCTGGATAGTTTTAGTATTTTATCAATACCAGCACAATGTCTCCTTGTACTACAGTATTCACAGACATGGAATAATCTCAGATCACAATTAGATCTAATTTGAGAAAAAGAAGTGCCTCATGGTTCAAAGTACTATTTGAACCATTCCGAGTGGACAACTACAGCCCAAGCTCTCTGATGACTGGTTTTCCCCTCAGCAAAAGACAGAGGCTCAAGGATGATCATTTATCAATGTCCCTGAGGTTATTTAGTCTGCCACTGGGATAGCACCCAATGGCAGAAGACCACCATTTTGAGTGGTCATCACAAGGGACTATGTATCAGCCTGTACCTGGGTCTGAAGCTATGCAATCTGTGTTCCCAGGCGAGTGTGTTACCCACTCGGCCAAAGTGGCAGATGTTAGGGTTTAAACAGCCAAAAGTAATACAAGAACAAGCCATGGATAAACCCCACATGTTTTCATGGGATAGATTCGAACCCACCACCACAGAAGACAGCTAAAGTAAATGGATGAAAAAACTTGCTAAACAGTCCGCCACTGAGCCCCCTTCAGTATTATATGTCACTGTGTGTTTATGTAGTTTATTACTCAGTTGAATTTGATTGTCACACTAATAGTTTGTATTATCATTTCCCCAGAGGAGCCCGGGCCAGTGAAAATATGTGCTGGTGTCAATACACCTTTATTTTAAAATCCTTTTCTCACGTTGTAGCACATTATAAACAGAAATAACTCACACGAGTGCATTATACATGCACGACATTATTGACCAGTGGTGATATTGACATGTAAATATTAATAAGCAGCATAGACCATGTATTCCAAGATTTAGCCGACTGGTAGCCAACCATGGTGCCATGAGGGCAATCAGGGAGCAATCAGACATATTGAGAATCATATGTTTAACTTACCAGCATTCTGTATTTCATCGTTACCTTTTGCACCACCTCTGATAAGACCTATTCCTGCTATATAAATCAAAAGAATGAATAATCCCATGTTTGTCTTCCTGATGTAAACAATATGAGAGCTGCCAAAGCAAGGTAAATTCAAACTCAGGTTAGCTAAGGTTCCTTTGTAACACCTGTGTTACCAGTGCACACAATACACAGCCTACTAGCATAGCAATAGAGACTATACTTGATAGTTTGGTAACATTTGTACTAAAAATATCTTAAAAGCAACATTGCAAACTCATTTGCACTCGACACTGCCTTGTTGAAGAATTGTTAGCTTGTCTGAAGGCTCAAATAAATAATATTACACCTCAGTGCCAAAATGATGAATTCAATTGGTTGAAATTTGAACAAATGACCTTAATAAATACAAATAAAATCCAGACCGGTGACCCCTGTTATTGTGTCAACTCTACATTATCTTCACATAACGGAGAGTTAACATTACATTGCTCTCTAACAGTGAAATGTGTTTTAGTTAAGTGGGCAGTCTGCCAAGAACAAAAATGTGTTCTTCAGTCTTCCTAAGCAAAATGCATTCAATATTCAATTGTTTTCACAACTTTTAAATATTAATTACTTCAGTGGGTACATTTGTAGTCTTTTGAATTATGCATGACATTCAAGTGCATGGAAAAATACCTTATGGACAAATACTGCCTTAAAAACACCTTTTGACACGTAACAAACAAATCATTTAATCTACAAAGCTAGACATTTTAAAGTCTTTGTTTATTCTTTAGAATGTGACTTTACAATAACATTCTCCATATTTAACTGCAAGGGCAGCTACCCTATCAACATATCCAGAATCAGGTCTCAATTAAAATCATTAACTGTGATGAGTAGTGATCTATCGATAAAAGAGAGTGGTTTTGGTGGCTTACAGTACATTGTTAAAATCTATTACAGTGTATTTTATTAAAATCAGTGGTTTTATTTGCTCCAAATGTACATTGTTATTGATTTACGATACAAAATATGCCAAATGAAAGAATTTTTTACTGAAATAAAATGGAAAATCAAATAAAAACTATTTTTTTTAAATTTCAAAGCATGGATTATAATTAATCTTATTACATTGTGTTATATACTATTGACATGATGCACTATTTATGGTGGAAATGGATTTTGTTTTTAAGCGTTTTGGATTTACTTGTTTGGAAGCATTTCTTAAATGCAAAATATGGAGTAAGCATTCGTTCCATGTGGCTTTTTACCAAGAGACAATCTTTCCAGGAGGCATTTTTCCTTGATTCAAAATTAGAGACTAAGAAAGACAAAAATGCAAATCTTATAAAATCTGAAAACTTCATCACAAAAAATCAAGAAAGTATCTTAACAGCTTGTAGTACTTTCAATGCATAAACCACAAAAATTATCACTTGCTGTCTTAAAATAAGAACAAATCAGTATAGTAACATGCAAAAAGGCACACAACAAATTGCATGATCATTGTCATATTAACAATCATAAATTTTTCTGAAAAGTGCTTTCTGTACACAGATACACAGATCCCTATTCTATCCGTTTTCACTATCCCTGGTTGAAGTTTGTGGTTCAGATTATAATCACAATTTTCCAGCTCTATGAAAAATAAATTTATTTCACAAAAGGAAAACCAGTGATAAACATGGTGAAACAATACTGATTGTGTGTAGAAATTAGAAAGAGCACAAAAGTAATTTGTGAAAGCCACATGTGATATTCACACCACAGCAATGATTGTACAGGTTTGCCATTTAATTCTTAAATTAATTTATTAGTTTCAGTTCAAGGGGTTTACAATAGATAACTGCCTTGTGGTGCTTCCATTATGTAAACTTAATGGCTCTTCAGCCCTTGGGGCCTCATAGGCCATTATGTTTGCATAATGGAGTGCCACGTGGCCATTATCTATATAGTAATAATCAGAGGACAGACTGTAACAAATCAGATGACCCTCTAATGGTAAAGAAGTGTCTTGTAACACCTCGGTGCATTTGAGGACAGGTGATTAGTATGTGATACATATTGAAATCAGCTGGTATTGAACCCACTACCACAGAATTATTAAGAGTTCAGTGATAATCTAAGCGATCATTTTGATCATGCTAAAGCCTAATGGAAGTATCCATTATATATCTTTTTTCAAGATAGTCCAAATAATCATAAATAGTGGTTTTCCTTCTGTAAGTTAGATTATACACTACGAAATTCATAACTCGGTAATACATTTTGAAAAATACAATAAAATTAAGATATTTTGGGCCTGTTTTCATGCTACATTGATGAACCAACCCAGAACTGCGTTTTTTTCAGTGACAGCTGGAAATTTGCTCTTGAAGATACAAATCCTTGCTGAGGAAATAGGTGCATAATCTTCCACCTACTCATAACTTATCAGATGGCAGTTACTGCTATCATGATCTAAACAGCATATGGAATGGGAGATAAATATTATGCAATATACAGCTTTATAGACTGCCTTTCCCACATTGTGTTAACAAGTACTGTGCGGACAGCAGGTGGGAAGTGTGTGTGTCTGTATGTGGGGGGGGGGGGGGGGGGGATGCAGAGAAGCCATTTATTTATTTGGCGTTTTACGTCACTTTCAACACTGTACAGGTCATGTCACGACGGGTAGTTGGAAGGACAGAGGAAACCAGTACATACAGTTCGCTAGGGTTCTGTACTGTAAACTGCCGACCAACGACAAGCAACTACCAGCTTTCCCACTTGAGGCCGTGCCGGGAATCGAACCCCGGCCTCAGAGGTGGGAGGCGAGAGTGTTACCACTCTGCTACCGGAGAAGCCATTGAAAAATCTGAGTAAAAGCAAAAGTAAAATTTAAAATAAATTATTAGGTTACATATAACAGCACACTTAGTATTGCTGTATGCATCACTGAGTTTATCATTTATCTGGGTGTTGGTGCTTTTCACAAAACTTGCCTTACCTTTAGTTTTAGGGTGGATTTTTGCACAAATGGATATTTCAGTTACTGCCAAATAAGGTAGAGGGAAAGGGGGGACGGATTAGATTCAACTTTTGTTTAGATGAGCACTACTTATATAATATCTGCTGAGTTAAATTACATCTTTCAATAGGTTCAATATCTTAAAAGGTGGTTGACAAGATGGAGGAAAGCAATATATATTAGTTGGTCAAAATTCCCTAAAATTCATGTGACAATGGCAAGCAACTACCAACTTTCCAACTTTAGGCCTAACCGGGAATCAAACTCAGAACCTTAGGTGTAGGAGGTGCCACACTCCCCTCTTGTTTGATTAAGCAAAGACAATACCAAGTTTGTGAAAGTTACAAAATATGTGTAATATGAGTTCATTCAAATTGTATTGATATATCATATCAGCAGGGGCAAGTACTGGGCTGTGGCTGAAAGAAGCTATTGTTATTCATATTGGGGCTTAAATACCCAAGTAACTTTAAATCAAACATTAAATAGATTTTGGCGGTCTGCTTCTGTCTTCTTGTTCATTTGTTTGCAAAATAACTCAAGACTTATAAACGGATTTTGAAGAAATTTTGTCAACAATGTCAATAATAACTGATGATAAGACTTTGGTGGTGATCCGGATCATCATTTGGATCCAGGAATTTTTAAAAGGATATTTTAGCACTGCACTAGTAAGCAATACTAGGGGTGTTGCGTGGAACCAAGGCAGAGTTATGTGCTCTTGTCATTGTAGTTTATGCTAAAAATCCAAGTTGTTGAACCTTTTACTGCAGGCTTGATTTCAAATTCCACTCTCATACTCATTATATACATTATGTACTTAATTTAATTACTGAAGCAACACAGTTACTAGACATAACCAATGGTGAACACATGTAAATGCACAAATGTTCATAATACATAATACGTAATACATCAGTTGTATTGGACAGAACCCCCTATGGATTTTGGAACATCCCAAAGTCTACAGAAGTCAACTGAAATTGTCTCAGTTTTACAAGACAATTCTCGGTTGTGATTACAACATATGGCTATCTCATAATTAAAAGATAAATAAACCTAATTCTTCTTTTACATGCCTGATGTGCACAGTAATTAAGCATATTTATCTCCATTTCGTACAATCCATGAATATGTAAGGGGACATTATGCAAACTGAAACTTTATTATGTAAACTCAATGTTTTTCCTCTTTACAAAGAAACATGAGTTTTAAGCAAGGCCATACAGAAGCATACAAAAACTCTTGGACAACTTATATCAATTTATATTAGCTCAATCTACCAGTTAGACATTCCGTTATATCTTGACATTATATCTTTAGCATTATATGGTTCTTTATGATATATACACACAAGAGCCATATGACATACAAAAATGACTTATTGTCTAAAATGCACTAGAAGACCATCAGTATCTACAAAGTGAAGCAGAAAATTTGAAGCAATAAAATTTATGAAAATTTTTACAATGTTACCTATACCAGCAATACAATTTTAGGAAATTTTTAAAGTATGATAGTTACACAAGCAAAGTGAATAGTTCAATATTTGTGAAAGCAACTTTGTCTCTTTATTTGAAATATTGTAAATGCAATGTGTATATTTAAACACCAACTCCAAAATTCCGAAGGTGCAAATTTAATTAATATAGACTTATTTGAGGAAATGATGCGTATTATTTATATCATAAAAACTGTATCAAAACAATTTGGAAATATAAAATCATAAATCATGCAGGTCACAATTCTTGCTTATGGAACCTATTGTATTTTCAGCTAAGAAAAGAAGGCATAAGGTAAATTATCTTGAACTACATAACAAATAGGCTGGAGACCATACATATTTTCCCCAATAATGCCAAAATGTGACAATATCCTTCCACTGCTACTTTTGTTATTTAATTAATTGCAAGCATAATTGGGGGTTTCCAGCATTTTGTCCATGTATGCAACTGTCAGACAAACATTTCAACCTTAGATGTGTTTATGATGCACATGACATTTAACATGAGTTGCCTGAAGATATACAATCTGCCATATCTCTCATTCAGATCAAACTTAAAATCCTTCCAGTTCGGCAAAGCTTATATCCTCTTTAGTCTTTTTTTCTGATTTTCAAAATGCGTTTCTCATTTTCATCAGTTTAAAGAGGCTTCATTTCTTAGCATAATGTATTGTACCATTCAGGTCTTAAGGCTCTGATTTAATCATTTCTAGGCAATCTAGAAACATGAAAAACTGGGATGATCATCTATATTGTGATATCCAACCCAAATCGGGTTACTCACATTTTATTAGTAAGCGACTGAAAACAGCTGTAAAAGAAATATGTAAATACAAATAATGTAAATAAATGACTGATTAAATGAAGCAAATATGTAAATGTAAATAAATTACCAACTAAGGGAAGCAAATGTGTAAATGTAATTAATGGTCAACTAATCAAATATTTTTAAAACATGAGGAAAAATAGAAAGCATTCATAATACATATTGACTTCCACCAGGGTGTATTAATAAAAATGTCTCTTTTTTGTATGCAGATAATGATCTGGATCTCTCCCATAAAGTTTTTACTTCTTCATTTGACCAGGCCTTTGCAACATAAGAAATTAATGAAGATCCTCTCACTATTTAATGTGTCATGACCAGGTGAACTGGACCTCTAGTGGCTTAACCCTTCACTTGTGTGGGGATGGCATGTCGGGTGCCAGACCAGTCAGTGGCTATTAGGTGGGTTATTCTTGTTTACTGTGTCCTAATTTTTGATTGGTCGACCTCTGGTTGACCCCTGGCTTCCTATGATTTCCCGCTCTTGGAAGCCATCTTCACTTGTTTTAATAAATTCAAGGAGGAAACACCTCTTTTAGCAAAACAAAATTTTTCGATCGTTCTGTGTGCTGATCCGTCAATTGTTGTTGATAGTTGACATATGCGCGTTTGCTCTGGGACTAAATCTTGGAGCGTGATTTGAGGGCTGTATAATATTATTATTTATTTTGGCTAACCAAATTTACTATTCCACGCGCATATTTCAAGTATTAATACAATACTGATTGTTTCAGAAAATGCCACGTAAAGTTTTCCAGTGTAAGGCCTGTGGTGACCTACATGAAAGACCAATTAATTCTAAATGTCAATATGTGAAAGAAAGTGACAATAGTGATATGGACAGTGATAATACTAGTGGTGCTGGACAAATGGACATACAGATGCAGATTTTACATGAACTGAAACAGTTAAATGGGAGAGTGGCTAAAGTTGAAGAAAAGGTCGAGAACCAAGAGAAAGAACAGCTGAATTCACCAAGATCTTCCAAAAGTGGGTTAACAACGGCGTCAACGAGCCAGGATGACGCTGACTTAGTATTGCCATCCCTCACGAGCCTGAAGAACTCCACACAGCTACAAAGCCAGGTGGATAGGAGATTGCAGGAACTACAAGCCATCAATATGCAAGGCAAGTTCAAATCACAAAGGGGGGGATCTAGTGAAACTGTGTATTGTAAAAGGGAAATTCCATGGCCACACAACTTTATACTCTCGGGTTCGAGTAGATCTCGAATTTCATATGATAGCTTGTCTATGTCCCAATGGGTATCAGGTTTCAGTGCAATTATTCGAGAACAGTCAAATGTAGAAACTAAAAATCAAATGCTCGAGTATCTGTCTGATTTGATGGATGATTCCCATGATTTTGGGTGGCAGTCGGCTAAAGCTGCGCATGCAGTACTTCTATGTAAAATGGAAGAAAACAAAGTAGATTGGAATGAAACTGCGAAAATTGATCGCGTTCGGAGGGTACACACCCAAAGAATCGTGAATACTAGTAGTAAGAAATCTGCTAATTCTCACAAGCCTATGCCATGTCGCTACTATCAAAAGGGCACGTGTGGACAGAAAGGTGACCACGAAAATAATGGTCAATCATACTTGCACGTGTGTTCGGTTTGTTTTACGTTTGGGAAGTCACACGCACACCCGCAGAAAGAATGTAAAAGGTCAAAAAATGACCAAGGCACTGCCTAAAGGCAGTGCGAAATGTAGCAAATATGGGACATGTTAAAAAATTTAACAATAGAATTGTTAATTCTAGAAATGTAAATAATGGTCAGAGTATGAACTGGCATCATGACTGGTTAAAGGTGAATAATGTATCTTATGCCAATGTTGTAAAGAAAAATGTGTGTAAAACGATGGAGGTTCAGGTAGAAAATTATCCCTGGAATCCCACAATGGATGGCAATAGTAAACTAGGTAAACTCAATACGAATCGTGGTTCCAAAGCTGTATGTACACGATTCGTAAATATGGATGGACATGATCTAAATAGTGGTTCACGTAGCCAAAACAAAGACAATATTTGGCAAAAATGTAAACAATAAGCGTGACAATGTCTGTCTACAAAAAAGTTTGTGTACACAAAATAGCAGTAAACCAATTGATTCTAGACGTTTCAATGACACTTCTGCAGGTTGTAGTGGTTCATTAACACCTGTCGTGGAGAGTAATAGATTTTGGCCATTAATTGACACAGATAGTGAACAAGAGGAAAAAGTAGTAATAGGTGAGTCCCAAGGTGTTAAAAATTTTGAAAGAAGTAAAGCTGTGAAAGTTAACAACTGGGATGTCAGGGGCCATACTGGCAGTGCAGTAACAAGCACCTCTCACAGTAACACGGTAGGTGGCGACTGCGTTCGTTTGGACGCACCTACAGAGACAAATAGTGGCGTCGTCGACCATCTCAGTCGTGTTTCCACAAATACTCAAGACAAGTATGATTTGACATTGAGATTCAAAACCAAACATAGAAATAAACTTAGCCAAGCTGAAAATGTGCCAATTTTCCAATTATGGGACAAGCAAACTGTAGGTAAATTTGGTTACATCCCTTTAGCCCCTCAGATTGTGGGTAAAAAGGGCCAAATAAACATGAAGGGTTCTAACTTGCTGCACATTCACAGCAAAGTCAAACAAACAGGCACTCATAACTTCATGCAGGCTCAAATTGACATACCATCTCAGTTGAAGGTGGAAGCCTGGGAAGCCAACTTAAAAGACTACTGGGACAAACAGCTCTTGCAATTAATCAGATATGGCTTTCCCTTAAGTTTTGACCACAACATTGCTCTTATACCATCAGACACTAATCATAGTTCAGCAAAACATCATCCTAAGGATATCGAGATATATTTAAATGAAGAAAAAGCATTCAATGCTATACTGGGTCCATTCAACGAACCCCCTATTTCACATCTCCATACATCCCCATTTCTAACTAGGGAAAAACCTGGAGCTAATAGTCGAAGAGTAATAGTAGACCTTAGCTTCCCTCATGGGGCCTCTATTAATGATGGGGTGGATCCTGAAACATATCTAGGCTCTGAATTTCTGTTAACATTACCTTCAATTGACTATATCACTAACAAAGTTCTTCAGTTAGGCAGAAGTTCTTTAATTTATAAAGTTGACATCTCCAGAGCTTTTCGTCACATCAAGATTGACCCAGCTGATTATAATTTATTGGGTTTGAGTTTCAATGGCTATTATATTGATACATGCCTGCCTTTTGGGTTCAGGCATGGTTCAGCCATGTTCCAGCGCCTAAGTGACTCAATAAGATACATTATGTTACAAAAAGGTCATCATGTGACCAACTATATTGATGATATTATTGGGCAATCCACAAAATCTCAGGCAGAGGCTTCATTTCACACCCTTTATAACCTCCTGGGTGAACTTGGCCTTGATATCAGAAGAAAAAAGTTGGTCTATCCCTCCACTAAGGTTTCCTGCCTAGGGGAGGTAATTGATACAGAGAAATTTACAATATCAGTACCTAGTGATAAACTTAAGGAAATCAAACTATTGTGTGAACAATGGGAGGGTAAGAAGAGCTGTAACAAACGCGACCTCCAATCCCTATTGGGCAGATTGTTATATGTAACCAAATGTGTCAGGGCATCGAGACCTTTCCTTAATCGCATGTTGGAAACGCTAAGGCAGGCAGATAAACAATGCAAAATAAACCTAAATGAGGCGTTTATGCGAGATCTCACATGGTTTCGAAAGTTCGTACATATCTTCAATGGAGTGGCATTCTTTTCTCATGATCCAGTCCATAGTCACATCGAGCTCGATGCTTCTTTGCAAGGTCTAGGAGCAGTTTGTGATAATGAAGTCTATGCTATTCCCCTGGCCCTAGGGGTAGGGGGGTATAACATTGTACATTTAGAAATGCTGAATATACTGGTGGCTTTGCGAGTCTGGGGTCATAAATGGGTTAACAAGAAGATTGTCGTCCATTGTGATAACCAAGCAGTGGTTATAGTGTTAAAATCAGGCAAAACCAGAGATCCACTATTGGCTGCTATAACTAGAAATATTGCAATGTTAACTGCTTCATGTGATATTAATCTTGTAACAGTTCACATACCAGGCAAACAAAATGTAGTAGCAGATGCACTTTCCAGAATTTCCATTAACCCTCAGTATAGACAACAACTCCAATGCTTAATTCCCCACCATGTGTGGCTAAAAACCCATGAAACAGTACTTGACATAGACTGGTCTATTTAATTTCAGATGCCAACCCTCACACCAGAGTCCTCTCCAGAAAGGCTACTGTTAGAATTCAAAAGGCCTTGGCTTCTTCCACCACAAAATCCTATGACAACATGCTGAGAATCTTCCTGGCTTTCACAATTTTTGCAAATTTCAATCTCCATGCATTGTCCTCTACTAATATCTTGTGTTTCATGGAATTTTTGACACTGAATAAAGTCTCCCCTTCAGGTGTAGCAAATCATATTTCAGCAGCCAAGACTAAATTGTCCATGTATGGCATCTCAGTGGTGGGATTCAGTGATCCAAGGATTAAGTTCTTCAACAAATCCCTCTCCAGGAACTCTGAGTTGAGGTTGAACCTCAAGGCCATTATAGATATCCCCCTCCTTACTAACATAGTCCAAGTCACTGATTCAATGTACATGGGTTTAGTATATAAATCAGCCATTCTCTTGTCCTTCTTCAGCTTTTTGAGAATTTCAAACCTAGTTCCCCATTCTATTTCTTCATTTCAACCATTAAAACAATTGGCCAGAGGTGATGTCTTCTTTGCTTCCCCTGGAGCCCATATCTTACTTAAATGGTCGAAAACCATGCAAATAAACAATTCTGTCAGAATACTTAAGATTCCTTCATTGGGCTCTTCCTCCATCTGTCCAGTTAAAGCTTTGAAAACACTGCTGGCAGCTACACCTGCTGGTTCCAATAAGCCTTTGTTTCAAATAAAGTTCAAACAACATTGGGTTCCCTTATCTGATACAAGATTAAGAAAGCAATTTAAATCCATCTTATCTAGGCTCCAACTTACTCAGTCCAACATTACATTCCATTCCCTCCGGCATTCAGGTGCCACTTGGGCCTTTAATGCTAAGGTTCCAGTCCAGAACATCCAGAGCCATGGCACCTGGACGTCGGATTGTGTCTGGTCCTATATTACACAGGACCACCAGGCCTCAGATGCAGTGGCTCTTACCTTCCAACAATCCCTACAAACGTGACTACCGATACTGGGGTTTGGGGTTCATATCTCCTACCTCTATAATCAAACTGCATTTTAAATATTCTTATGTGCTGATGACGTGGTTTTCAGACACATATATATTTTCAAGTCTAGAATACTTACTAAGCCTAATTTAAATGGCTCACATAGTATGTATATGACCTTTAACCTACTGCAAACATCAGTGAGGCCACCTTAAGGGCCCAATAATGTTAGGGTCACCTTAAATCTATCACTTCAATGTAACAGGACATATGGTCCACCATTTGGGTCTAAAGGTACCCACTCTTAAACTCACTATCCATTTGTAACATGACTTGATATTAGCAAAGTTAGTTATGGCTACTTTAATGCCTTTCAATTAGTCATGTAACTGTAATTTAACTTGAAACTCACTATCTTCTGTAATGTAACCATCTTAGTAATTTTAGTCAGCCCACTTTAGGGCTATCATATTAATGTAACTGTAACTCAAGTTTTAGTTCGCCCTGTTTGGGCTTAAGCTTGACTTAAGGTCACCTTAATGTAAACTTAAGTAAGGGTGATCTCATGTACATCTAGTCAAAAGTAATTATGTTAATCCACAGCTATTGCTGAATGTACATGTTAAAGTGACTTTATAACAGAATGTAAATAATTTTTAGTATTTGTGTGTGATCTAATATAGTAATACTAATAAAAGTATAAACCCCCACCAGTGTGTTACTGTGTATATGTATATAGGTCACTGTGTGGGGATGGCATGTCGGGTGCCAGACCAGTCAGTGGCTATTAGGTGGGTTATTCTTGTTTACTGTGTCCTAATTTTTGATTGGTCGACCTCTGGTTGACCCCTGGCTTCCTATGATTTCCCGCTCTTGGAAGCCATCTTCACTTGTTTTAATAAATTCAAGGAGGAAACACCTCTTTTAGCAAAACAAAATTTTCCCACTTACCCACCCTGTGGCCTCTTGGTCGTATGTAACTGTTAGTACTGCTGTTTTGCTTTGTATTTATAGATGTAAAGTGCATCCTGAGGTCTGGATCTCAAGTATGATGGTCTCGAGGTCTTTATGAAGTCACTGCAGCTCCTGCCTTCTCTCCTGCCCCAAGCACGACAGTTCCACCTGGCTTCAGAAGTTTAAAGGGTGGCTTCCTCTGCCTGGGTTCTGTCACCAGAGACATAATAGCATTACCAATAGCAAACATATAGTTGATGAAGTAATTTCAATTGCAAGAGCTGCCTTGAACTTTCATTAAATGCACATGTTGTTGATATAAAGTTAAAGTAAAATGCTCTTGGAGCTGAATGCGTTTTTCTTGCTGGCTGGCAGCCTCGCCGTCCGGAAGCCAAGTAGGGATGATGCTGTTTGAGCTTAAGGGGCTGTATTGCTCAGCCACGTAGGGAGTCAACTTATGAGCTAGTGGCTGCCAGTCTGCAAGAAATTCCTATTAAATATCATTATCATTTTAGTGTTATCATCATGTATACTTATGCATGTTATTGTTGTTTTATTGTGTTACTTGAGACCTCTGACCTTGAGCTGACCTCTATAACCCGTAGCATGCTTCTACTTACAACTTTAGTTATCTAAATTCCTTTTCTTTAATCTTCAAACATGAGAATTACATGCTCACCTTATACTTGCTTAAAACTGTTGAACTAGGCTAACAGGACTTGACCTGGACCAAGATAAAGGTCAAGTTCATCCAAGTGATGGGGTTCATATCTCCTACCTCTATAATCAAACTGCATTTTAAATATTCTTATGTGCTGATGACGTGGTTTTCAGACACATATATATTTTCAAGTCTAGAATACTTACTAAGCCTAATTTAAATGGCTCACATAGTATGTATATGACCTTTAACCTACTGCAAACATCAGTGAGGCCACCTTAAGGGCCCAATAATGTTAGGGTCACCTTAAATCTATCACTTCAATGTAACAGGACATATGGTCCACCATTTGGGTCTAAAGGTACCCACTCTTAAACTCACTATCCATTAGTAACATGACTTGATATTAGCAAAGTTAGTTATGGCTACTTTAATGCCTTTCAATTAGTCATGTAACTGTAATTTAACTTGAAACTCACTATCTTCTGTAATGTAACCATCTTAGTAATTTTAGTCAGCCCACTTTAGGGCTATCATATTAATGTAACTGTAACTCAAGTTTTAGTTCGCCCTGTTTGGGCTTAAGCTTGACTTAAGGTCACCTTAATGTAAACTTAAGTAAGGGTGATCTCATGTACATCTAGTCAAAAGTAATTATGTTAATCCACAGCTATTGCTGAATGTACATGTTAAAGTGACTTTATAACAGAATGTAAATAATTTTTAGTATTTGTGTGTGATCTAATATAGTAATACTAATAAAAGTATAAACCCCCACCAGTGTGTTACTGTGTATATGTATATAGGTCACTGAGCGTTCCCCTAGGGTTGATATGGTTCACCTTGTATTTGGGTTCTGAGACTTAAACTTACCATTGGCATCTTGGCCCTGCTAGAGGTCCCAACAAGCAGGAGTTCTCCTTATGGATTGATATGAATGTTGTGGTTTCAGGGAATAACCGGCTGGACTTGGCTGACCCGGGCTCCCCCTCTTGATTGTGACTTTTTATTTCAGATAGGTTAGCTGGACCTCTTGTGGTTTTAACCCCCACTAGAGAGTTCCCTACGGGTTGATATAGCTCTCTTTGGTATTTGAGTTTATGGAACTTTGCCTCGTCAGCAGTGGGACCCCAGGTTCTATGCCACTTCACTTGAATCTCCAGTCAGAGATTGATGTAGCCGCTGTGGTTATGGGAGTTACAGGCTGGTACAGGCTTTGTAGTCAAACCTTTGACTCTATTTATATCGCAATTGAGAAGTGATCTTGGACGTTTTAAACTATTGAACACTGTAGCAGCTGGAATCCCAAAAATGTCTGTCTTTTCACTGCTTTAGGCTATGCAAAGGACATGTTGCTAGAATTTCCACTTGCTTTATTCCTTCTTCAGTCTTAAGATTTTCCAAGGAGACATTTGGGTGTCTGGAGGCTCATTCCTTGGGTACCACCTTAACTTTCACTTTAGTTGCTATCCTCTGACATACTTGACATGGGCTGTGATTTTCCCTCTGGCATCTGTCCTTGTCTCCAGCAAGAGCCTTAACATAAGAAGGTTGAGCCTCAAACATGATTTTACAGCACATGTTATGTTAGCTGGGTTTTAGTTTGTTTTAGTTTATAGCCTAGTCATGGAAGAAGGAAGACACAACCGTCTAGCAGGAGGGAATGCCACATACCCATACAGCTTCAAATGACCATAGATGATGACTTCATGATGGCGCCAGGTAGACCAGGGGTCCTTCTAAGTACCTGCAATTTTTTGACATATCAGATTAATTGACCATTTGTTTAGCTATGAATTTATCACCTATTTTTCATTTCATCTGGTCATGCTATTTCTGTCAGTGCAGGACAGTCCGCGAGGCAGCCGGTTTGAATCATTCAACCTCTTTCTAGGGTGAGAGTTTAACCACCATTTTGACACAAATGTATGCTCTATTAGATAGTATTTAAAATGGTCTTTCAGTGCTAACAAAAAGACCAATGATAATTCACAAATCAAGAAATCTAAGCATCTGGTACTAAAGTACATGCCAATGTCACATGACAAATTAAAAGCTGGGCCTTTGACCTTACCTCCTGTTTATTCAGTTTGTAAGATTTCCCTTAGTTACTCTGATGTTCTGATTTAAAATGCACTCATGTATTGCATTTCTATAATTTGGTATCCACAATGTCTGAAATATATCAGCTATGTACTTCAAAATTTCTATTGGAGTAACTTTTGTGCTGCCATTAGTTCTTCTTAGGCAATTTCTTTTAATTTTATTTTGTGATTTTACTCATCCCCCACATCGCCAGGTGATTCGTCATTGTAATTTTCATTATGTTCTATTCTACTGCTGGAAACCATGCATATATCCATTATTGCTCTTCTATTTTAGTTGTATTAGTGTTTACATTGGAGCCTCTTTTTTGCCCTTACCCCTTTACAATATATATTTTAATGTACAGTATGTTACAGTCTGCTTGTCTTTCTACTGACTGTTGACCAATACACGCCATTGCCAAAATTACTACACGTTACTGTTAAAATGACTTGATCAGATAAGGACCAGTCAAAATCTGAAATTAGCTATACTAAACATAAGAGGTCCTCAATAGCCTAGTAGGTTGGCAAGTTTGGTATCTAATCGCAGGCTGTCACCTCTGTGTGGATGAACCAGAAGTGGAAATATGGAAGATCTGTCCCGATATGATCCTGACTGTTAAAAGATGTGAAAACCCTAACATTGACGTTTAAACATAAGCTAATGTTAAGCTGATCTTTCACTGATCTTTTTATGATGACCTCTGGATTTTATTTCAGGGGCTTGGCATTCATTTCTTGGGGAACCTTAATTTTTAAATTTATCTTTGGTAAACACCCCATCCTGTTTGGTAAATTGTGATTTTATTGGCTGTCACATATTCCAAGGTTAACTAATCTAAATCACTCTTCCATTTACATTTCAAACTTGGAAGCGGGAACATTGAAAATAAAAATTTTATTTCTCTCACTGCTGATATTTCTCCTACATAAATAACAAGGACCGACTTTATTATGTAGAGTTACATAGCTCTTATAGTTTTAGATTTGCCAGTTCTGGGTTTTGGTATACTCAGGAGGACTCTGAATTCCTACCTCCGCAGCCTACATATATTGCTTATAGGTCATGCCATTGTGTCTTGTAGTTGTTTTGATACTTGATCAGAGATACAATAGTTTTTCTTCAGTTTGTCTTTTTACTATGTTCTTTTTCAATATTCAGTATGTGACATTTATTTTTCTAACATTTGATACACTTTTTGGGGCTCATATTAATACATCCATTTATTGAAATTACATCTTCTTTTAGTAATGTTTTACGCATATTGCATGGGAAGTCTTATTTGTGGGATTTAAAACAAAGGTAATCCTACTCCTGAGGTTGCACCAGTACATTCATACTTGTTCATATGATCAAACCATAGTGTATTCTGCTAGTGAGAGAGGGTTATTCATCACAAAACAGTCTTGTAAGGTCTGATATAATAATATTCATCACAAAACAGTCTTGTAAGGTCTGATATAATAATGTTAAAGTAAAATGTTTTAATAGAAACAAATTTCATATAATCACCTATATCCCATAATTATACCATATGCAACTCAGGTTAGTACAAACTAATGATCTACTCCCAAGTATAAGTTGGCCATTCAGAAGCTGCAGTGAACATCACAAGCAACTTTACAATTTTAGGGCCTTAAACAGTGCTACACAGAAACAATTTTAGGACATTCTATAACATTGTGACCTTATATCTGTACCATTTCGATCAGATACAACTGTTTCTGTACCATTTGGTATTTGGTTCTTTGTGACATATGCACAGGAGCCATATGACGTATACAAATGACTAATTATCTAAAATGCATAACAGTTAGTCGATATGAACACAGTGAAGCATAAAATAGAGCAATTAAATTTATGTAAGCTTTTACAGTATTACCTACACAAACAATAAAATTTCACGATTTTTTTTAAACTATGATAGTTACACAAGCAAAGTGAATCTTTCAATATTTGTGAAAACAATTGTGTGTCTCTCCGTCTGAAGTATTATTTGTTAACAAATGCATATGAAATGTATCAATCCAGACACAAACTCAAAATTTCCAAAAGGCTAAATGTATTCATATATACCTTTTAAAGGAAATGCAGCATATTATTTATATCATAAATATTGTATTAAACTAACTTGTGGATATGAAAAAAGTAAAATTATAAATCATGCAGATCACAATTCGTGCATGTGAAACCTATTGCATTTTCAGTGCAGAGAAATAGGCATCAGGTAAATTATCTTGAACGACATAACATATAGGCTTGAGATCATACATATGATTCATCATGATGGGTCATATTTTCCCAGTTATGAATTGCATTGCCTGATGACATTCCATATTCCACCTCCCATGTGTCAGATGAAACGTAAAATCATACATATTCACACAAGAAGAGTGAATATTTCAACATTAGTGAAAGCAATTGTGTCTCCTTGAAGTATTATATGTTTATCAATGCAAAAACATTTTAGAAAATTTAAACACAAAAATTCCAAGGCTTATCGCCTTTAGATTCTTTTCTTTCTGATTTTGAAAAAAATGTTTTCACCTGCTTTTGTTCAGCTTAAGAGGCCTAATTATCTAAAGACAATGTATAAATTCAAACACAAAACTTTCAAAGGCTTATCCCTTTACTTTCTATTCTTTCTGATTTTGAAAATGTCTTCACCCTTTTCTTCAATTTACAGAGTCTAATACCAACATCATTTATTGGCTCATATTGTGATAGTTTACTGCATTCGGGCCTTAAGGCATTGATTCAATGTATTTTATAGGCAATATTCAGGAATGAAAAAGACTGGGATGAGCTTCTGTTTTGTGAAATTCAACCCAACTCAGATAACTCACATGTTATGAGTAAGCAACTGTGGCAGTTCATGTATATAAATGATCAACTAATCAATGTCAAATATCTATAAAAATAAGGAAAAACTAGAAGCCACTCATAGAGTGTAGACTTCCACCAGGGCATATTTTTCAAAAAAAGTTTTTTTTCTTTTATCCTTTCATTATCTTTTTAAAGTAATGTCAACCAGAAACCACAGTCAGCTAAAATACACTGATAATTTGGAATTTTTTCTGTTTTTTTTTTGTGTGTCTAGAATATGATCCAAAATTTAAGAAATTATTCCTTTAGTCAGATTCTACCCATATAAACAATTCATAAAGATTTCATTATTATTTTGAGTTATTGTGAACACAAACAAATGATCCAAACATCATAGCCTCCTGGTGAAAGTAATTTCGTTAAACATATATTAGATGATTCATCTTGTAGAATATATGTTTTTCCATCTAAAATATTTAAGGACATAAAAATAAAATATTAATAATTTTGTGAGTATCCGGTTCTTTTTTTCCCCTCGATGTCTTAAGAAAGAAAATCAGTTTTGAAGAAACAGATCATCCTACCAAAGCCAAGGCCTGAATTAAGGTTCCTTCCCTCCAGGTCAAGAAAAACATCAATGTTTAGGATTTTACATCCCATTTAACAACCAGAATCATATTTGGCCTGAATTATTTGTCACTGGTGGGGGTGGAACTCACACATATGTGACAGCCTGTGGTCAGATGCCAAACTTGTTAACCACCAGGTCACACAGGACCTTCCAAGTTGAAGTAAAGCGAGCTTCTATAACAGACTATGCAGACTTAAAGGATAAAACTACAGTACATAGGCCTCAAAGGATGAGTGAATCTCTCATGATGTTATGATCTAGGCTGAAATACAGCCACTCTACTGGTGTCGACCATTCTGCCGTAAGAACCAAGTCTCACACTTTGCCTCATCAGTATATGATCCGCTTGATGATGTATTTTCAGCCACTTCTCTCTCTTTGTTCAGTATGAAATTAAAAACTTGTCCTATTGCAAAAGTTTACACATCCTCGTTTTTTGGGAGTTTAGTTGCTTAATTGATCTCTGCTTTTCTGTATTATGAGCCTTAGAGACTGTCTTTAGATAGAGATTAAGTACCACAAAAATACAATAGGAATAAGAAGTGATTAAATATATTGAAATTGTAAACTGTGTATCTCTAAAGGCATAGAAGTTAGTTCTTCTGTCAAACAAACATTTCTTCTTAAGTATAAGTTTATGTCAATAACGGTTTAATCACCACCTTAATCTCATATAAATGTTACTGTAAATTCAACTAAAGATTTCATTCATTCAAATATTACTCTTATTTAGAGGTCAACTTAAACCCTAGTGACTTGACAAATGCATGCAAACATAGACTAGTTGTTGATATATACATAACAAGGCTGAAAAGGATTTCAGTCTACTATCGCGAGCTGCAAAGCCATCAGAAACATGAGTAGTGCACTGAAGCGGTCACTATCCCAGTACTAGCATAGCCCATTGGCACTTTAATTCCGTAAAGAGACAGGTACTCTTCACACAACGCCACAATTTTTAAAGTCTCAAAGAAAAAAAAATGAAACAAAGGTGATCTCTGGAAGTGCAAGCTAGAGCCAACGCTTAATAAAATTCTATTTCCCAACCTCAGGCTTTACTCTTTTTACCCTAACCTGAGACAATGAGTTGGTTTTTTCCTAAAACTGTCATAGGTGATGGGCAAGGGTATTGCCATTGTTTTCTGTTTATCTGTGAGAACTTGAGGTCATATTTTCGATCCAATTGGATCGACCCATTGCTTCTTCATCCTCAAATTTTGATCCAAATCGGTTATTAATGATCCTTATCCAAATCTGAAAAAAATCCAGATGTTTCTTCAGCACTTACAACAGGGTGATGGTTTATTAGTTTTCAGGCATTGCTGGTTTCTTCATGAAATTACCACTGACAATTTTAGCTTTCTTTTAAATGCATATTCCCATGTGGATATTGCTTGTCTCCTGAAATAATAAAAAAATGTGTGTATGTATGCATGAACAGGCTGTGAACGCTGATAAGATTTGCTAACCAAAATTTGAACACTATTTCTTAATTGCAATATTTTCTAATGTATTCAGTCAATGTATAAAATGGCATTATGTCAACTTCCTATATAATTTTTGCACATGGTAACAGGTTGGGATTCACTGAGATGCTGTTCTGAAATGACTAGTATAGCAGTCATATATTATTCCCACACTGAATCAAATACAGAGTGATCAGTTGTATTCAAGTGGCTCTGATACTGAAACATAAGTGTATGTTCTTGCTTACCTTTGACGACTGAAAATAATATTGGTGTAATATATGCCAGATTAGAAGACAGTTTCATAGTTTATAAACTTACTTCAATTATCAGAATGTGGAAGAAATGTTTTTGTTTTGATGATGAAAAGGAATCCCAGCATTTATTGGACAATAACAGGTGAGTACATAAGAAATTTATAAATTATGTTAAAAAAACCCTTGAAACTAGGACCTAAAATTTGGGAGGTGAGAGTGTTAATGCTGTTTCACACATGAATGAAAGCGGGAACGTAATTGTAAATGGAAAAGTGTGTTTGCCCATATATTACCATAATTTTTATGAGATTATGAGAAAAAAAATAGAATGTATGAACATATATCTGAATTATGATTGGTAAATATATAAATAAGGCACCACTGATAACCCATCTTATATTTCGTTGATAGAGGCCAAGTACAAATTTTTCCGAAAAAATGGGCATATCTTTAGAAATCTCCAAAAGATAGCCTGACCAATGTTCATTATTTATACCCAAAAGATCAGCTTCAAAACCTTTTCTGGTGGGCAGGAGGGGTCCATTTTAATAAATCTATTCCAAAAACTTATAGATAATATCTGTACATAATATTTTAAAATTCAACCATCCCATCTCAGATTGCAATCCCAATAATAAAGTCTTTTTATGAACATCAAGACCTAATCATATTGAACCTTTTGTCATAGAAGGCAATTACTAAAATTCCATATCGCAGCTCCATAGCTAACTACTAGAAGTACTGCCATTTCAAATATAATGGTCTAAGTGTAATACTGTACACTTGCATGTTTTAAGTGGTCAGACTGAATATAGTACAGGATAGGGCTTGATCTGCTGATTCTGCGAGCACTGGTGCACATTGCATAAAATTGAGGAGTTCATCAAAAATTTCCACAAGATGTGTATACTTTACTACAGTCTCCAATACTTCATCTGTCATTTTAATTTAAATCAGAGCCTCCTTTTGCCGTTATTTTGGAAATATGTGACAATTAGTCTTTTGCATTCTACATAATCAGCTACCCTTTGATTCAGGATTCTGGTATAAAGTTTAGCAATACAAAAAAGTAAAACTTGTTCCCCCTAGAGGTACATATGAATCTTTGCCACTTCCTATCGAGGTTAGTTTAACGATTTTTTAGCCAGAGCCTTGTTACCAGTGGACTTCAACCAAATTTATTTCTTCCAACCTAAACCTTACTTTATAATCCCTACAAATTATATTTCAGCATCAATAGCCAACATATGGTAATCCCCAGAACAAAGCATAATCCTACTTGCAAGTCCTTAATGCCCTTAATAATGAATATTTGGATTTTAGGTCACTTGATGAAATATAAAGATGCTTTGTGTATTGTATGTATTTTCTTGGGTGTTTTGATACAAAGACTGCCTGTGTAAAAATTAGAAATCAAGATCATGCAAGATCATACATCTAACATTTCCGTTTCTGGTGAGGCATGAAAGCAATTATAATTGCAAATAACAATAAAATCCCAACATTAAACTCCTTGTTTGTAGGCATTACCCTTACCTCATACCTTGGGAATATTTAGTAATATTAGTCACTGCACCCTAACGGTCTGTTGAGTTTTTAATGTTTAGTAGTATGAAGCATTATTAAAGTGCCAAATTGATGAAAACATCCTCTAAGACGCTGATGTCCAAGAAGGAATAGTCCAATTCCCGAAAAATAGTCCAAGCCCTTGTTAGTGTCTGGTAGGGGAGAAGGACTATGGTGGTGGGTAGGCTAACCTAAACAGGTAGGTCTTCAAGTGTTGCCTAAATCCATTAATACTATCCTGACCCCTGACGGCCTGAGGGAGATTATTTCATTCTGTGGGAGCAGCAACTGCAAAACTAAGCATCCCGATGTGTTTATTAGGTCTGGTAGAGGAAACAGAAAGGCTGATGCCCTGTGTAAGGTCACTACACTTAATTAACAAGGACAGACATGGCGGTTGGCTCAAATTTGTTGTTTTGTAGATAATGAGGTTGTATTTAAACAGTATACAGTATTGAATTGGGAGCCAGTGTAGTTTGTGTAGGAAAGGTATCACATGACTGCTTTTACTAAGTTTCCACACAATCCAACATAGGGTGTTTTGAATTCTTTGACGTCCACTAATAGTTATCCCTTTTGTGCAGTAGAGCAGAGAGTTGCAATAGTCCAGACGGCTGCTGACCATGACATTTGCCACCTTTACACCTATGAACAATTCATAGTTCCCAGAGATGATAGTAGCATACACAACATAAATTAGTGACATGTCTTTGCATTGAGTTGTCAGCTTCTCGGATGACATCAAGGCTGTTTCACTGAATCAGTTGCTTCCATGGTATTTTCAAGGAGACTTACAAGGAGTGATGCCTTCAAGGAATTTCTTTTACCATCATTGCCAATCAAAATCAACTCTGTTTTGTCAGGATTCTATATGAGTTTGTTATTTTCCATCCACACCTAGATGGCCTCAAGGCAGTTTGATACTTTAGTTAAAATTCCTTGAGTCAAGTTCCAAATACATTTGAGTATCATCTGCATATAGATGATGTGGGACATTAAATTTAGATATTATTGTACCAAGAGGAGTTGTGTAGAGGGTGAAGAGGAGTGGGCCCAAAACTGAGCCTTGAGGAACCCCGTTCGGAAGCTGAAAAGGTACATATAGAGGACAGCGAGGTTATAGCTGAGGTTAGATACTGATCGATAGTTTTTGCATTCTCTAAAATCCACATTTTGTAGGCTTTACTTTGTGGGCTTTTGCCATTTTCCCCACATGTTTTCATCATTTTAGTTAAAAGATATGCTGATGTCTACACATCTGCTTCACCTGCTTCTGCTGGGATGTCATTTGACCTGACTGACTTATCTTTTTGGGTGATCTTATGACTTTTATTATTACTTCAGTTGTGGATATTTCGTAGCTAATATCCAGATTTCTATTAGCATGTTGTATGTCCAGAACTTCAGTAGCTAGTAGCCTATCAAGCAATACTTCAAAATGCTGTGCTCACCTCTTGTTTGTTCTTCTCTTTTAGTGATATATCTGTTTTTATAATTACTTTATTGATCCATTTTGTTACTTACAATTACCAAATCACAATGTAAACAGAAACAAAGTTCCATGGCGTATGTTAAACATCAACTTAAAACTTACAATTCAAGGAAAATGTTAAATTTAAGAACTTAAATACC
Organism: Sabellastarte sp. h YS-2021; assembly: GCA_964017235.1. Classification (NCBI taxonomy): domain Eukaryota; kingdom Metazoa; phylum Annelida; class Polychaeta; order Sabellida; family Sabellidae; genus Sabellastarte; species Sabellastarte sp. h YS-2021. The sequence goes on along the minus strand of OZ024934.1, from coordinate 77,636,522 downwards.
CTCGTAAGTGTTAAATATCTGAAAATAATAGACTGTGTTGATCAGGTCCTGAAGTTACATATCAAATATTGTTCGCCAAACGTTTAGCAACCTCAAGGGAACTTGACCAACAATCCATTGTCTTTAGTATTAAATTCTTACTTGACTGTTTACCTATATATTAAATATACCTCGAATCTCATGACGTTTGGAAAGTGTCAGATATCTGCATTAAAACAAGCACAGGTTATTACCTTAGTGGGCCTTTTCAGGTGACATTTGATTGTTGGGAGAAATGTGATTCTGTGTATTTACTCGCAATAAGTTTTCAAGTTGTCATAAGTTTTGAAACTATAATTTTCCCTTGTTACATCTGACAGCATAGCTTGCTTTTCCATGGTGCATGGAATCATTCCAGAGCCCAAAGTGGTATGTGTGGGTTCAACACATTGAAGTGGCAAAGCTGCAAAACTGTCCCAAAATGGCCCTGGGTGTTGAACTGGACATTAAACTGTTGAACTGGAGCTTTGAAGTTTGGAATCATTACAGTTGTTCAAAATATATATTATAAATTTAATTATCTAAGACTGTGGACTAAACTAGGTATACAGAGGACGGACCTGATACAGGTAAATGTATAGTCCGTCAGATGACTTTACGCTGTCCTCTGTCCCCAGTGACAGGCTAAAAGGATGGCAGAAAGGATAAATCGTCGTCTTAAAGCCTATCTTTGAGTAAAAGGAATGTCAGTTTGACTTGGGCTGTATTGTGCTTTGAACCCTGTGGTGATGGAGATATTGTGATAGATATACATATATAATAAAATTATATGTTCTTTTGCATGATTGACTGATTTGTTAACTACAATGTGGCATTATCCATTGTATTATAGTTTTACATTTATATTATTATTATGCTTCTATGACATTCCACTGTACGTGTATACACACATAAGTGTGCTACAAATCTTCTTGAATAATATATGAGCAAAGCCTGGTAGTGGGAAAGCAGACATTTGTACGTGCAAATAATGTGCATTGTCCCAACCAGAGTGTCACAACTTGAATATCCAAGGACAGACTGCAACTAGCTACAGGGCACACAATTGACTTATATACATGCAAGGTACATATGAGTGTATTACTCAGTGCAAAACTCAGTAAGTAAATGAAAAGAACCTACAACACTAGGAAGGAGAATGCACGTGCCCATATATTACAATAGAGACATGGATTCATTTGTAACTGTGTGCACCCAGATAATAATATGTATGTCAATTTTCATTGCGGGGTCTCTGCGACCTTGATATTCTTTATCAAGGTTTTAAAATCACGTGTCCCTTACCGATTTTCCTCTGTGACCAGGATGTACATGCAAGTAGAATGGGATGTAAGAGAGGCTTTATATATAATGTGTTCTTTTAATACACCTATTCATCGTTAACTTGAATAAACTTTGCCTTATCTTTATCATATCATATGTTGAGTTTATTTGATGTATTATATTTCTTTGGCATTACATACCAAGATAAACTTCTGAGGTTATTTCACTTTGTGGTCAAAGGCTTTTTTTAAATCAGTACCTTGCTGGGCTTAGTGTAACAAGTGCTTTAGGCACTGTTGACCCTCAGTTTGTGCTAAATTGAAATGGTTCGGTGAATACACATCATGGAAATTGGAGAGTTCAAAATATTTATACTTTTCTTGCCAGTACTGCATAAACTTAAGGTAATTTGTTGATGGAATATCAGGTGGAACATTTTTTCATAAAATTGCTGAATTATTTAAAATACTTGTTGTTGACAAAAAAGATTACTATTACTTCATGATTTTAACTTTCACATTAACATAAACAATGATCCCAGTGTAATCAAGTTTGGTAAATTAGTAGAAGAATTTTCTCTACAGCAGCATGTCACATCACCAACTTGCAAGTCCTTCAACACTCTTGACTTGGTCATGACCAGAAGCTCTGATGACATTTTGCTTGCAAAATCAAAGGTTAAGGACTTTATTTCAGATCATGCAGCAATCATATTCCACCTTCGATCTTTTAAACCTAAACTGGAGCCCACAGATTTCTCACAGATAGGAAGACAAAAGATATTGATCTGTCATCATTCAAGAAAGATATTATAGAATCTGATATAGTGCAGAATCCTACTGAGGACCTAGCAGGCTTAGTAAGACAGTATAATGATACCCTGTCAAATATCTTGGATAAACATGCACTTCTAAAAACCTGCAAGCATAGAATGAGAGAATCAAAGCCTTGGTATGATAAAAATGTGCAAACCAGTAAATGGAAAATGAGAATTTCTGAGCCAAAATGGAGGGAAGAAAGGCATGTTGATGACTACATGTTATTTTCTGCAAAAAGATCAAATTACATGAAGATACTAAAGAAAGCTAAAGTTGGTCATTTTAATTTCATAATAAAAGAAAATGACCAATGACAGTTACTTAAGGTTGTAAAAGGTTTGTGCAGATCATTTAAGGAATCACCATTACCTGAACATGACTCCAAGAAAGAATTAGCGGAGAATTTTAGGCAGTTTTTTGTGGAAAAAATAGACAAAATTAGAGATAATTTTGGAACATCTGAAGGCTTTGATAAATATAATACTAGAGCTTTTTTATACAAAACCGCTGTCACAGTTCACACCATGCCAGTATCTGTTGAGGAAATCCAAAAAATTGTTTTGAAGTTACCATCCAAGTCATGTATGTTAGATCCTATACCCCCCTCGGTACTGAAAGAATGTAAGTCTGAATTGATGCCAACTATTACTAAAATATTCAACCTGTCCATTGAAACTGGTGAGATGCCAAAGGACTTATTTAGAAAAACTTATTTACAAAAACTTTTGCCCTGTGTCTGGATTACCCTTCTCATCCAAATTCATTGAAAAAGTTTTATCACAGCAGTTAACTCAATATGTCACTGCCAGTAACTTAAATGAACAATATCAGTCTGCATATAGAAGACAGCATAGCACAGAAACTGCACTGTTGAAAATAATGAATGATTTACAGCATGTTGTCTAGACTTCAATCCATGTTTGGTGTCAGTGGAGATGCACTTTCCTGGTTTGTCTCATATCTAACGGTAGGACACAGTCTGTTAAGATAAGCAGTGTGATGTCCAAAAAGAGAGTATTAAAATGCTGTGTCCCTCAAGGTTCTGTTTTGGACCCACAGCTATATTGTGATTATACAATACCCCTAGGGACTATTATCATAAATTTTCTGATTTCATTCCACATGTGTGCAGATGTATTTTCAATTGTGCAAGTCAATGTCACCAAATATTGGGGAAGACCAACTGACTGTTGTAGTGCAGCTTCAAAACTGTATATCTGAGATAAGTGACTGGATGAACAGGAACAAGTTTAAAATTAATGAAGATAAGACTGAATTTCTGATAGCTGGAACATTTCGACAGCATGCAAAAGTGTTGTTTGACTCTCTCAGTGTAAGTGCATTCAGTTATCTCTGCAAAATTGGATTACTGCAACTCTCTCTTTGTCGACATCCCAGATTTTCTTATCACAAAGTTACGTGTACAAAATGCTGCTGCTAGGATTGTCCTGAATTTGAAGACGTATGACTCTGTAACACCTTATTTGATGAAACTGCACTGGCTATCCGGTGTATTATCTACCAACTAAACTTCATTCTGTTCAAAGCATTAAAGGGTGATGCCCCCGACTACATTCAATCCTTGCTTTCCAAAAACCAACAAGCAAGACCACTATATTCGGGTGACAAAATGTATAAACTGAAAGAGCCTTGATGGAAACTGAAAAGTAAGGGATACTGATCTTTCCACGTTGTAGCACCTCGCTACTCGAATAGCCTCCCAATGATGTCTGCAACATCGAACTAGATTTAAATAACTTCAAGAAAAGACTTAAAAAACTTTCTAGTTAAGAGTGCTTTTGTTGGAGTAGCGCAGTGATTAGCCAATCATTGACTAGAATGGCGCTATATAAGAACTAACTATTATTATTATTATTAATTGTCTCTGAGGTGGCTTTCAGTAACAAAATTTCATTTTCTCAATAAAAATTGAAAGCTGTACTGGGGTCCCCACCATTCAGATCACTTAGTTTGAGTTACATAATTATATGTTTCAGACTGAGTCAGTGTCTCAAATCTGATATCATGATCTGAGCTGTGCTTTTGGCTCAAAGTTGTTTTAAAAAAACTGTCTCAACTGAGACCGGCCTGAGTAAAAAAGCAACTATAAATTACCTTAATTCTGTCTTTCAGTTTATTTTTAATGTGTACAATTTGGAATATACATGGTTAACAAATACAAACATAATAACTAATGATTGACAGAAGAGTTCTTTTATTTTATATAATTAGGGAGAGTGGAAGTGCTAGTTGTTGAAAACATGTCTGAGGAAAAAGGGATCAGAATTCCATCAAAGCGAGAAGTACTTTGTGTGAGATAGCATTTTGCAATAAGAATTCATGAAAAGATAACACTGACTGGAGAGAGAATTGAGGAAGTCTGAATATAACAGTAAATGCCAAGAATGTTTCAAAATTTGCCAGATAAGCTCTCTGAGTGGAAGGATGGTAAGATAAGTAAAAAATCAGAGCTGGGGTTTTACATCCCATTTAACAATCAGAGTAAACTGTGCCAGTATGTCTCATGGCTGCAGACATAAGCAAGTTGGAAGTTGAAATAAAGGTCCAGCTCAAAGAAATGTGCAGAAAGTAGATCCCAAACGTAATTATTCAAAAGTGTTTCAGTCATGCCATCTCCTACTGGTTTGGCAGAGACCCCAGAAGATAATACACCAGGTAAAAATACCTTTTACCCTCCCTGTGGATGATATGTATGTCAATATCATTCACTGCTGTTAAATACCAAAGATTACTAGGATAAAATGCCAAGAACTTGTCCTTGGTTCTCTCAGATCTCACCACTTGTACCACTGTCATATTGTCGCATTTAAATAATAGTCTATCATTGGATATATTCTGTTTCTCCAGACACATCTGAGGCCAGTGAAACATGTATCTACTTGTATTCTTGTGTTGTATTTCCTTCTTCCGTCAATTTGAATAGATCTCTTATTAGTATTTCTTCTTAAAGACCACAGTGCATGAATTTTTTTTTGCATTATTGTACAGTTATGTGTGTAACAACACACCTGCCAAGTCCCATCTTAAAACTCCCACTAGAAAGCACATTAAAAGCCAGTTAAATCTGACAGTTGGAGAAACAAAACAGATCTCTCTCTGAAACTGTGCCACGTCACACAAGGAGATTTTCTGCTCTGATCTCTGTGTGTACAATACAAAATAGTGTAAAATGAAGTGAAATTAGTGTTTTATAAACTGGCTTGAAAAGGGTCAGCTTCAGTCAACAACAACAAAAAAATTTCCTACACTTAGTGCAAAGATTCTTCTATCAAATAAACTTGAAATATTGTGTGGTCACACACATATAATGGTCTTTTTTATAATAATTAACACTACAATTTGACTGTAACTTGTGTTCAAAATAGTGAATAAGTGTGTAGCTTTTAGTGTAACAATGCAGCTTCTGATAGTGTGTCAGTTTTTAAATAAACTGATAAGCAAGATTTTCACCCAGTTCTGGTCCACATTTTCTCAAAATGTGATAAAATTTTAAGGCACCCTTGATTATCCAAACTCTGTATTATCAGAACAGAAAGAGTTAGCCCCAAGGTTCAATAGTGAATATTACATAGTATTAGTTCTTATGAACAGATCAATATTCATTACTAGATCTAGTTGACCATCACAGTGACAATTTATAAAACCAGCTGGTCAAAAGACACTATAAAAGACTCAGTGTATTAGGCTCTTTTATGTTGGGCTACACTGCTGCCAATATTGAAAGTAAGCAGGCTGAAATGACCAAATGTTTAAGCACACTGGTTCAGTACCAGGGTGTAGAGTTTAATACACTGGAGATCTGAACTAAGCACAATGGTTCAGTACCAGGATGTAGAGTTTAATACACTGGAGATCTGAACCACATTCTGACATTTTATTGACAACCGTGTGTCCTTCATGATATCTGCTTTTAATACCTGTGGGGGTCAGATTGCAATGTTCATGTAAATTTGCACCTGAAAGTTAGTACTTTTAAAGTATGAAATTGTTTGTCATAGAGAAGAGTAGCGTATTTTGTTGATTATAAAACATTTTAATGTATTTTGGTGGCATTGTATGCCAGAAATAACCAAGTTAAAGACTATACTCAAAAATTTCATTGAAACTTTTACAACCCAACTCAAAAAGAAAAACAGTAACACTTTACTAACAATGATTGATACACATTAATAAATGTATGACTGTAACCCAACCAGCTCTTAGAATTACATTATTTGTGGTTAATATTTAAAAGATTATCTCTACAGAATCCTCACTCTCACACACTCTCTCTCTATCATTGACAGTTTTAGATGGAGTCTGATTGAGAGCTTTCATATTAAATAATAAATGCTAATTATCATATTAAATTATAAAAACTTTTCAAGCAAAATGATCCTTATTCAGTTGTTAAACTTGAAAAAAAGTCACTTCCAAATGCAATTAAATCAGCTACATATTCAGTTACATCCAATTCTTCCCAATACATTTATAACAAAAACCACAGCAAATCTACACTTGTGTTCCTTGTGTTTCGTCACAACTCCTCCACACATGTTTTCAGGGATGTTATTCTATATGCCACTTTGAGAGGCTGTATCTCAGTGGGGGATGCTCTGATTGATGTCTAGTGTTCATTGCTGGGATTGTCTCACTCACTGGCATACACATACAAAATTTTAAAGAAACTTTTTTTTTCATGCACTGTGGACTTTAAAATTTTCAGAATTCTGTTATCAAATGTTATGTTATTTAATACTTAGAGCAGAATGTAAATTTGCCTGTTAACTGACATGGTAAATAGTTGATTTTTTTCCAGTCTTTAATAAAAAGTAAATTTGGAGTCCCTATTCAGGATGTTCTTGTTAGCTCGAGCTCTATAAGTTTGCTTCTACTGGTGCGATTGCAAAGTAATCACAGTTAAATGTTCCTGTGCAGTATGTTCATTACTTCTAGGTGATGCTACAACCTGTAACAATGCATCTATATTTTGAGTTAATATACTCGTGGTAGCAGTGTATCAGGAGTGAAATATGAGTATAACTAATGTTTTGTTGAACTTTAAGCTTCTCCATCTGTCGGAATTGGTCCAAGTTAGACACATCAATGTTTTTCAAACAGCTCAAAATAAGATATGCCATTATAGATGCATTCTAATGGTGAGCCAGTTGAGCAGTTTGGACTCTCATGATATCAGTACTCCCAGATGGCTGTTGATCAACTATCGTTGGTCAGACCTGGGGATGCAAGAACAATGCTTAGACCATTACTAACACAGATTTTAAGTATCACTTAGAATTCAAATAAGAAATTATTAAAGGCATTCAAAGAAATTTCTAACTCTAAGGTAACCTTAAAATCTGGACAGTAAGGACCTGTATGTGTGCCAGGTCTTGTTTCATTCAAAATTTTATAAACTAATATACCTTATTAACCTTGAAACGTTTTTCCCTGCTTAAAATCTAAGGTGATCTTTTCTCAGTATTGTTTGGTAAATACCAATCAAAGGAAACTTATTTACAAGAAAAACCTTCTCTTACTTACATCTAAGGTCATATTATGTAAGCAAATCAAGAAATATTACCTCTCGTCTGAGCTTATACGAAGATTTTCCCTTGCTTGAAACTGGAGTAATCTCCTCTGTGGGTTTTACTCGAGTTTTCTTTGGTGGCATTCTTGCATTTGCAACTAAGAGATTAAAGACTAACATAACTAAAATAAAAATTACAACCACTGATAATGGAATAAGACTCAGAAACTAGATTTCACTAAAACAAATGAAAAACAATAAGTCACAAGGCATTGACGGGTTCCAAGCGAAAATTTTTAAGGTCTTTTGGAAAGAGTTATGTACTTGGATTCTAAAGGCACTTAATCAGTGTAATATAACCCTTTCCTTTTCATTGAGGCCCTGTATAATCATGTCTTCCAAAGATTAAAAAATTCAGGGAATTTTTAGAAATTGGTGTCCTCTATTAATGCTTTCAGTCTCTATAAAATAGCATCTCCTTCAATGGCTAAAGAATCAAACCCTTTTTGAAAGTCTTAATAAAATATACTCAAAATGGATTCCTTTCGGCAGGTATGTTGCTGAAAGCACAAGATTGGTGTTTGATATAATAAGATTCACAGAAACTGCTATACCAGGACTCTTGTTGCTTATAAACTATGAAAAAGCATTTGATTTTATCTTATGGAGTTTTCTATTCCAAACATTGAAATATCATGGACTTGTCAAAACTTTTTACGCTGGTTAAAACTGTTTAACACAATGTGGATGTACTTCTGAACCCATTGATATCGGGTGTAGCTATAGACAAGGTGACACAATTTCACTTTACTTTTTTATATTTGGTGGTCAAATCCTAACAATTCTTATATCACAATGTGCTGACATAAATGGTATTACAATAAATGGATATTGAATTTTAAACTTACTCAATATGCAGATGATGCAACCTTATTTCTAGGAGATATTTGGTTCTGTCTCTGGTTCTTTCTTTTGCTAGCTGATTTCAAAGTGCCATTAATATTCCTGAATGACAGAAAATGGAAAAGGTGTAAAACTGTAAAACTAAAAATTAAGGTTCAAATCAACCAAACTAAAGGCCCCGCCAGGCTGTATTAATAATAACCTCATGGTTGAATACAGATTCTGTCGAGTTCCTTGAGGTGATAGCACTTTCAAAAAACATTAATGATATGACTGTGTCTTAAATTATCGGCATCTAAAACGCCATTAAGGTTTGTTCACTGACATAGCTGCTTCATTGTTAAGGAGTGTGACAAGGAGTGATTTATCTCTGATTTGATCAGCACTAATCCGAATAAATTCAGTTTTGTTAGGACTGAGCTTTATTTAAGTGCTGCTCGCGTACACCTTAACAATGTCCAGGCAGTTAGCCAAGTTTATGATAACATAATCAAATTTTCAGGAACCAAACTCCAAGTATATATGTGTGTCGTCAACATAGAAATGATGAGTGACATTAAATTGGGAAACAATTTTACTCATAGGAGTATTGAATAGGGTTAAGAGAAGTGGACTTGGGATTGAGTCCTTTGAGACCTCATGGAGGAGTTGAAAAGCATTAGAGAAGTGTCTATCTATTTAATCTTCTGTTTTCTTAAATGGAGGTATGGCATTGTCCGGTGAAGTACAATCCCATCAATTTCATACCAGTATCTGCACTAGGCAAAAATGATAGACTGATCAATGGTATGCTGCAGACAAGTTAATAAGTACCAGTTCAACAGCAGTACCCTTGCCCAAGACAGAAATGTTGTTTTGTATTTTATGTTATGCTGCCTTGGTGGAATGAAAGGCTCAAAATGCTGAGCTATAAATGCTGCCTTAAAGCTATATGGAATACCCTCCTGAGTAATGAAATCATTTATATGCTCAGTTACAGCTTTTGTAATAAGTTTGAAATATATAGATATGGCTAATCACTGGTTTTGAGAGTGAAAGTTAGGGTTTTACATAGTGTCAAGTATGCTCTAATTAAGCCCTGACAAAACAGAGTTTATTATTTTTGGATCTCATGCTCAACTTAAGAAATTAGATCCCTGCCTCCCTGTTAGAATATTTTGTGCATCCAGCAGTTTTTGTAGAGAACCTTGGTGTCTGGTTTGATGCTAATTTCTCCTTTGCTGATCATTTCCGCAATATTTGTATGGCATGCTTCATTCAAATGTGTGATCTCAGGCTGGTTAGACAGTATTTGACTGATGAGGCTGCAACTCTCTCTTCAGGAATCTGTCCAGTCTCAACATGCACAAACTGCAGTATATTCAAAACACTCTTGAAAGGATTCTCACAAACTATAACAAATAAGCATGGGCATCTCCTATTCTCAAACCACTCCATTGGCTCCAAGTTGAATTTTGCTGCATCTTCAAAACTGCCACTCTGGTTTACTTCACAGTGGTCATCCCAGTAACTTTGGTTCTCTTTGGTCTATTTTTTGTGGAAGATATAGTACAAGATACAACCGTCCAGATAAAAGGTTCTTGGAGGTTCCTCAATTTTGTCTTTTTGTACATAAGCCACAGCTTTGCTTTTGAATGCTCCCATGGTTTGGAATGATTTACTTGATGAGGTCCATTCTGCCCCAACTCTTACCTCTGTCAGAAAAAGTTTAAAATATCATATCTTCAAAAAGGCTTTCTCACCTTAGCATGTACTCTATCCGGTGTCTCCATGGTATTGAACTTGACAATGGCTATGGAATAATGACTTTCTGAATTGGATTCTACTGTGCCATGGAGTCCACCAGAGATTAAGCACAATAAAAGTACAGAATAGAATAGAATAGAAGTGGTGGGTAATAAGTGGGTAACAAGTATAAAATTATTCTTTCGAAGTATATCTTAAAATTTTATCACTATCCTTATCCTCCTGACTTACATTGTATGTACTTGTATCTCATAATTAAATTTTGCTGTGGTAATTTTCCTGTTATGTACATATTTGTTTTTAAGGATTGACAGCAAAGGGCAGGAGTTACTTGACTCTGCGGATAGAGAAGGGAAAATTTGTCACAAACATGAGACAAGCCATCAAGATTCACATGAGAATATTATTGCTTACATTGTCATTTTTCTAATGATAATTTCACAAACTTGTGCAACCCTGTCATCTCAGATAGCTGGTGGTAAAGTCAACATATTTCAGTTAACCAGCATGCGTTATGGAGTGACATTTCTCATAGCTTCAGTATTAGTTATTATTCACAGGACAACAGTCTTTGTGGAAGCAAAATATGTCCATAAAATAATACTTATTGGATTTTTAAATTTTGTTTTAACTAACATCCTTTTCTTTCTGTCATCTTTCATGTCTGTCTGAAGCATTGAAGCAATGTATGCGGGTCTTTATTATTTAAGTGCCACAGTGATAGATGTCTGTAAAAGAAAGATAAAACGCATGAGTGTGTTGGTCTCATTAATAATAATAGTTGGGCTCATTTCCATGGCACAACCCTGGAATAAAACAGCTGAAAATACAGATATCTGTCAAATACCTTGTGATTATTGGGATGAAACCAGAATGCATAATGTAACTATCAACAATGAATCCAGACCTGAAATATATACCCATAGATTTTTGAACCAACAGTTCCAGAGCCAATCTAATAACAGCTGTAAGATGAAACAAGATAGTAATTTTATCTATATTGATGGGGTAAAACATAAGATATCAATCCATCCATTCGTCCTTGGATATATTTTAGTGCTTATTGCTGTTTTATCTGGAACAACAAGAGCTTATATAACTAAAGATTTACGAATGTGTGTAGAATCACAAATTTTAATTTTCTGGTTGGTATGTTTTGAAGGCATACTTGCAGTTTTAATGTCTATTATTTGGTCGAATGTCAATGGTGTGCCAATATACAGCATCCCAAGTGGAAATATATGTCTCATATTATTTGTCTCTTATGGTTTCTTTGCAGGAGTGCTGTATGTTGTCTGGATGTATTCAGCTGGTTACCTTAATATATCTAAGTTAGCTTTGGCTAGAGTTGTTGTCTTACTTATGTTATATGTTTGCCAAAGGACTTTTTGAAACATTTTCACCCAGGGAAAGCCAATTTGATAGAAACATTTGGTGTTATGATAATTGTCTGTGGTCTGCTAGTGACTTTTTGTGAAGTAATTCTTCCATGTTTGAAAAAAGGAAATAAATGATTTATCTGTGTTGTGTTGTTGATATATGGCAACAAAGGATCTGTGCACACCAGAAGGGTATTAGACAATCCCTTGTAATGCAGCAATATACTTTGAATTATTATGACATATCTTTTTAGGAAACTATTTTAATGAATTATCCATTTTTATCAGATTGGTAAGTATTATCGGCATGTTTCTAGTCGGAGTTATAACCTTTGTTCATAATTTTGTCAGAATGAAGATGGATTATATCTAAGCAAATCAAATTGGTTTGTTAAGGTTTTAATTAACATATTCATTTCAGGAATAATTTGACATATAATATAGAAATGAAATCAAAGAGAGTAGCTTATGCAGCCAAAGAAAGGCTCTTTTAAGGCTCTTTTTAATTCGCTGAAAAAGTCCAATTTTGAGGTTTCAATATTTTAGACAATGGTGGAATATTTAAGGAAAACAGTATAAACTTACGTTTGTCAAATTTCTCAACACTATTATCTCAATCATTTACTCTATCCAGTTACTTTTACTTGCTCTGTATTTTCCCCACAATGGATAGCCAAGAGCTGAGCATTGATAACTTTTGTTTCTAACAACATTGGCAGGCTGTGAAATTGTTTTAAAAAGTGCATATTTTTTGGTTGGCAGATATACCTGGCTGAATTAATTCATTTTTGTAACTTAAATTTAGTCCAGTCTCAGGTTGGGCCAATGGCTGCTCTCAGTTTTTGCTCTCACTTAAGTTTGGTCGCTAACCTTTTTTTACAAAACCTATTCAACAGACTGATCTGTACAAAAAGCTCTACTATAAACTACTTAAATTGTGTCAATTCAGTATGGTTCCTACACATATTCGTAACCATATAAATTGTTTATAAATACCATCACTAGTGCTTGACAGAGAAGTTTATTTCCTTTAATCTTATTTAAAACTAGCTTAGACATTGAAACTGTATCAAGATATCAGTCCCTTTTTGAGACTTATTACATGAGAACACTTGTAAAAGTATGCTAACTCTGTTGAGCTTGATTGTGATCACCATGGTGTAAGTGCTTCTACTTAGGTTACAAATTAAACATACCAACACTCAAAATATTACTGTATGTGTGTTTTTTATTGCTTGACATGCTGTATATAAGGCTTCAGACTCTTGTCTAATGTTAGTTACCTCCCAAATAAGTTCTTACATTCACTGATACCCCTTGGTCAGAATATGTTTCATGAGTGATTTTTAGTTGAATATTGGGCCATTTCTTATTATTTGCACAAATTGGTGGATCATAAATGTGAAAATATCCCAATGAAGTATGATTAATAATTTTGTCACTCAGTGCGACGGATTACACAATGCGAACATCTCATTATCCAGCTGGTTACCTTAATATATCTAAGTTGGCACTGGCTAAAGTAGCTGGCTTAATTGTATTGTATATTTGCAAAAGGAATTTTTTTTAAGCATTTTGGCCCAGGGAAGGCCAATTTATTTGAGACCTTTGGTGTTGCTATACAAGTCTTGCATCTAATTACAAGCTGTCACCTCTGTGTGGCTCAAGTTCCACAAGTGGAAATGCTGAGAAAACCTGTCCAAATATGGCCCTGGCTGTTGAATGGGACGTAAAACCCGAACTTTGACTTTACTATAAACATCTGTGATTTCCTTGTATTATTTGTATTATTTCATGCTTTCCAAAGGAAAGTTAGTGATTTATCTGGATTGTATTATTGATACATGACAACAAAATGTTTGTATGCACCAGCTAGGATGCAAAGTCTTTGGATTGCTTGTGCTGTACACTTGCAAAGGATTTTTTTCTGAAGTATTTCCACCCAGGGAAGGCTAATTTGTTTGAGGGTTTTAGTGTTACTATAATTCTCCCGTGACCTGCTAGTGACTTTTGTGAAGTAATTCTTTCAATTTTTTAAAAAGGAAAGTAAATAATTCATCTGTATTTTTTTATACATTGCAACTGAAGTTGTGTAATTACTAGTAGTGATATGAAATAATCCTATAAGATCCAATCATATAGCCTGAAATGCTTTGACAATAGCTTGTTAATAATCACCAGAAATGAAAACATAATGACTGATAAGAAACAATTTTAATAAAATATTACATTTATCGGACTGATAGGTATTGACGGTGCTATGTTTTCTTATAAGTATTTAAAAATACACAGATCTAACTTGATATAATTTTGTTTCATTGCTGTTTCTTCATGTTTCAAGATTTAACTCTTTTTTCCTTATACCGTGGATAACCTTCTTGAAACGTACCACTGCAGGATGTACATTTCATAAGGCTCTCATCTGTGACCTGTTATGGTCACGGGGCAAGCACGGTAGCAATTACTGGTTGCTTTTAAGTTGCAACAGGAAAAGACAAAAAGTTTAACTTAACAAATTTATTTAACAATTAAAAATAATGATTACAGTCAACTGGTATGCTCTCAATGGTACATACAATGATATAATAATGAAACCTATCTGACCTGACCACTATAACTAACAGTTAAGTTTATCCTCTGTATCCAGCAATCTGTCATGTGATCTGTCCTGTGATCCATCCAATGTCCACTAACACACAGATATCTGTATCCTGTGATCTGTTCAATGTTAGATAACACAAAATGTCTTTATCCTGTGATCTTTTTGATATCCAATTCCACAAAATATCTGTATAGAGGTATTCAGAGAGTTTGCACAACTGTACTGTCCGCTCCAAGATATTGACAATGTCCAAAATGCAGTAAATCCACTCTCTGGTATATCAATGCACAATATCCAAAGTACAACAAATCTATCCAGATGCTGAATCCAGTTCACTCCAGTGAAAGTTCACAACACAAGTAGTTTATATCCACTTGATATTAGTTTGAAGACACAAGTAGCCTTCCTTATAGCCAGTGAATACGAAGTTCATGTGTGGTCAGATGTACAGCCCTAATATGTAATTATGGAAGCATCTAGAATCTTATAGAACTAACTTGAACTTAACATCAGTCACCAAGTGAGAAAGTTCTAGAACCTACAGGCAGCTTATAGAATTTCCCCAAATCTATTAATAGCATCACTGAGGTTAGCCTAGAGGGATTCCCCCCAATCTATAAATAGATCAATAAACATCAGTACCACATAACATAAAAATCAATAACTTCCTTACTTTAAAGGCCTAGTAGCATCAAATCTAACATACTAATATTTTAGGCTTAAAACATTGCACTGATCATCCTGTTTACATAAATACCACTCTTTTGAAAAACAATCCAGTATTCATGATTCTACAGCTGATTTATTTACTCTAAATTAGCCATTTCTCCTGTCAAAATCTCCCCTTGAGAAACTGTGTGTACTAGGTCAACTATGTGCACAACAAATATGCTTGTACTGTGAATGCTCTGTGTGTGTATACAGAAACACACAGTTTCAGTGTGGTGTGTGTTGTTTTTTTCTCATTTGTGTGTGTAGATAATCAAACTGGCTAACACCATTTATCAAAGATATATCTGATGAAAATAATTTTAAAACTTATTTGATTTTGATGATAATAATTGTGTACCAAATAGCAAAAAATGATGGAGAGAACACAGATAGGATTGATAGGAATGTACAAGAATAAAACCTTATAACTTTGAGGCCTGTATATCTGATTATGAAAGTAGTAATAAGAAGGATAATTTGGACCCAAATTATTCATCTTAACTTCATTGGTAAGACAGTATTGACAACATTTGAATGTGTAACAGTTGAGGTATATACTGCATTATCATATTGGGCAATAATAAAACATTTTATATCTGGAGCCTGTGAGAATCTTAAAAATGTGCAATATCTCACATCTGGTTTTATAGGTTCTGGGTGATTGTGAGGATATGGGACATCTGGGTTCGGAAATTGAAAATCAGGGGTTAGATTTAACCTTTAACCTTTACAAATGAAACATTACCATAGATTTATCTGAATTTTCTCATTTCTATCAAAACAGTACTATTCCACTTTTTAGAATGATATAAATAAACCTTTAAAATAATATTTTTCTTAATTTTCTCAGTATTCTTTAAAACAGCAAAGTAGATTATAATGTTAATGGGGGGCCATGGTGGTGCAGTGGTAACACATTCTCCTCCCACCTCTGAGGTCTAGGGTTCAAACCCGGGACCTTATGTGGGAAAGTTGGTAGTTGCTTACCGATTGTAGGCAGTTTACATAAACTGTATGCACTGGTTTCCTCTGCCCACAGAACTACCCGTCATCATATGACCTGTACAGTGTTCAAAGTTATGTTAAACCCCAAATAAATAAATGAATATAATGTACAGTAGAACCTAGATTATCCGAACCCAGTGGGATACATACAATCCGGTCGGATAATCAAGGGATTTGGATAGATGAAGGAAACTGAAATTCACCCTCTAGGGGTTATCGAGTTGGCGATAATAGAAGAAAATCGCTTTTATGCACTTAATATAGACATCGGTATTCATGGATGATATATTTAATATATCTGTATAATATATTGTAACTGACACTCTAATTGTCGCTCATTTGCTCCATATCTATGAATATTATCATTTTTATTTAAAATATTACGCAGATTTTAACTGGGCAAGTTTGGTTGGTACATGCATTGCTGGCATTTTAATTTTAAATAAATATTGTCACGCATTTTGTCAATTGAGAAACTCCAGGAGATTATTTATTGTAAAACCCAAAGCGAACACGCCTTCAGTGATAGGTGAGTTTGGCTGGTAATACATTGTTGACGTCTTTTCTTTTATACACATTGTCAGTCTGTGAACCTACTCCGGGAGGTTATAAATTGCGAAAGCCAATCGAACCTACTTTCATTGATTGGCGCATTATGAAAGAAGTTGTGTAGCGGGGTCGTGTAACTGAATTGATCCCTCCCGTATTGTAACAATGGTGATAAAGATCAAAGAAGTTAGGCGTTTCTGTGAATGGTACATTTTATAAAGCACTAGAATTAATAGTTTCTGAGACTTTGTAAAATCTTGTGTTATCGCTCATGCTAGATGGTGTATTAATATATGTAGGGAGACAAGATTTCGGTTCGGTTAATAAGGAGATTCGGATAATAGAAGGAAGATAATTGAGGTTCTACTGTATATGAATATGGCAGTAGATTTAAATACATCCAATGTTTCCACAGGATCTAGACATCAAACATATGTCACATGTTACTTGATTAAATTAACAATGTTAGTTACTTTTAAGGTACCTTTACCTCTCTAAGTATTTATTAAAAAACAAATCAGTAGGCTTGACCTAATAGCAGTAATAGTCTGTATACCTTTCCTTATATATGTTGTTCAACTTCTACATAGACAAGACAAATGAAAACTGTTTTCCCTGATTGTAATTAACAACTACATTTCTGTTTTGAAGAACAGGAAATGGAAGTCACATTAAAGGTCTACATGTATTTTCAGAAATGAATTAATAACAATACAAAATAATAATGCATTTGTAAATACTATAGTATTAGGAGTTTTTATATTGGTGATTTTTAATGCCACATCTTGATTTTCTATGGGTTTGAAAATATTCAGGGATTTTTAATCTGGGGATTTTCAATCTATAGATTTTTATTGCAATCTTTACTTACAGTCAAGCAATTATAAATATCAATTGGTCAATGTAATCTTTACAGTTTTTTATCAAGTTCATCAACAAACAGCAAATCATAGAGTGAAGTTAGTACTGTACACTGAATGAACACACAACAGATGACGTATGCACAAGAGATAAAATGGCTACTGTTTGTGTTGAAGCAGAAAGCGGACAAGCAGCATAAAAAGTGAAATGTTTATCTAAGTATACAACTCTCAGCTGTGTGGTTATAATTACTGGGATGTGTGTATGTTACTTGAATATTTGAGACAAAGTTGTATGTTAGGTGCTACTAGGCCTTTAAATGTTAATAAATACATTAAGGCTTAGATCAAACAATGCACAGATACAGTGCCTTTATATGTAACAGACCTTATATACTTATATGTATACATTATAATGCAGATTATAATGGCTTTATAATACATCACATTTCCTTTTTCAACTTTGATATGCATATATAATTTAATGTAAAATGTTTATACACTTGGAAAAACTCTCTTTAGTTTAATAGTACACAGAAACTTTATACTATTTTGAAATAAATGCCCATAGCAATTCACCAAACCATATTTTGTATATTGATGAACACTTAACATACATTACCGTGGAGACGTTACTGAAAATACATAATCCATGTTAATATACATCTTAAAATATACAAGATGAAAGACTACATAAACTTCTTGTTCAGTATTAAAACTGTATTGATATATCACAAATATACATAAAATACTCACACTATTCTGGAAGTCCAATAATGTCAAAAACTTTATCCATCATTGTCACAAAGAATTCAATTCAAACTTCATAAATTAAGGCCACATATATATTGCTATTAGAATAATCGAATGATTTTGACAAAAGTCAGCTTGACTTAGAACCTATTTACAGTCCATCACAAAGACTCCATATCTTTCTGATTTCTTCACCACACAGAGGTATCTTCTCCTTGGATTATCAATAGTATCTGTACTTTAGATTGGTGTCCTACTGACATCCGTATAGACTTTTTTCATGTTTGGTACTTCTGGATGAACTTTGTAAGAGGTGCTGTTCTTTTTACTTTATTTAACTGTGTAGGGATATGGTTTGACAAAATGATGAATTTCTCTGACACTCAACTCAATCCTTTGGTTCAAAAGTGACTACCTGTCCCTCTGTTGTTTTAATTACAAAGGGTTCAAGTTCAAATCTTGGTTCGAGTTTACAAACTCTCTTTGTGTTTTTTAATAAAACTGTATCACCAGGTTCCACATTTACCATCAATTTTACCACTCCAGTCCTGGTCATTTGTAACTTCATCAAGGAAATATCTTTCCTCAACAATTTCCTCTGGCCTTTTTCATTTCCTCTGGCAATTTTGCTGGAGTTGTGCCCGTGGTTGACCGTGGTGAGGTACAGTACATGAACAGAAAATGGTACAGTTAATCCTGTCATCATTTTCATTCAGTGCTTTTAACAGTGTCAGGTGCTGCCTCTCGACTTTTCCCCCATTAGCTTCAGGCTACAGTGGTGGGGAGGTTACCTGCTTAATTCCTTGATCCGATAAGAATTGTTTCAATGCTTCACTGACAAACTGTGGTCCATTGTCTGTTTTATAGAAAAAGGATAGTCATACCTGGCAAATATAGGTAATTAAACATGTATAATATTTTTGGTAGTTATTGCTTTCATGATTGCAACTTTATTGTATCGACTATAGTAGTCCACCAACACAAGTATACTTTCATCACAAGGAAAAGGTCCCCAAAAAGTCCATAGCTAAATTCTGCCAAGGCCCTGTTGGTTGTTGCACCCTCTGGATTGGAATGGGATGAACATATTCACTCACTACTTGACATCCATGACATGATTTGTAGAGTTTTCTGGATTGACATCTATTGTTGGCCACCATACTTATATTTGTAGATGTGTTTTTGTTTTCACAAGCTCCTGGTGCCCTTAATACGTCAGATGGAATACTTCATTCCTCAAAATTTGTGGGATCACAGCATAACTCACTTTTTAGACTCAAGTTAGCTGACATCTCGCAATTAGTCGAGTCTCTGGTTAGAATGTAATGCCTCAAAGTGCTGAATAATGAATCCTGGTCGAACTCCAGAACAACAGACTGGTGTGCTTTCTTATGCAATAACATTGACAAAGTCTTCTTCTTTCCACAAGTTCTTTTTTGTTGTTTGACTTCAGATGAGACAATCAATTAAAAGTGTTTCATTTCACTGGTCTGTACAAAACTCTGAAATCGTATCATTGTAATTTCAGCAGCACACATTGCTCTATTCTGGCAGAAAGTTTTGGTTTGCCACTATAAATGAGTTATATTGGTTTCTGTTCAGTTTCAAGTGCAAACGTGCAGCCAAAAACATGAAGATTGAATTGTTCACATGCCCAAGCCAAATAGAAGGCTGTTTCTGTCTGAGAGGACCATCTCCCAACCTCAGTGACGTTTCAGGAGGGGCAAGACACCACATTCCAGGTACCATGCTGTTCTTGGACTAATACCGCTCACAGACCAGCAGGACCAGCATCAGCAATAATTGCTGTTAAGCAGTCATTCTTGAAATAAGAGAATCTCTCTGCTCTTGGCATCATATACTTAAACTGCAGGGAAGATCATTCATGAGCCTCATGCCATACAAACTTTTTTCTGGTTACCTTAAGCATTGGTTCACTTATGTCAGCAAAATGTGATATGAACTTTGCAGAATACTGGGTCAGACCCAAGAATGATGTCACACCGAATGCATTCTGTGCAGCTTTTGCATCCCTTAATTCTGTTACCTTTTCTTCACTTGGGGGGATTCCTGCTGTGCTGAAACATGCCCATAAAAAGTCAATGTTAGAAGTCAAAATTGACACTTGTCTCGATTTAAAGTAAGGTCACATTCTCTTAGCCTTTGTAGCACATGAAAGAGATTTTTGTCATATTCTACCCATTTTCAAGACATTCCTGACTACTTTTTGGTATTTCTCTGGGGCTGAAGTTTTGTCATATTAAAGTCTCTCTTATCTGTACGAACCTTTGTGGGTCACAAAAGGAGTGATTTCCATAGCCTTCTCATCCAGTTCTCTTTGATGGAATCCCCATTTAAGGTATGTACATATATATATTTATATATATATATATATTATTTATATACATTTCATAAAGCTCTAATACAGATTATGGTGGCTTTAAAATACTTTACATTCTGCATGTGGCATAGACTTCCTGTTAAAAGAACTAAAATTTCTCTGTTTCTGGTTTGAATTAAAATTTTTCTCACCATTTTCTCTAGACTTCAAATGACTCACATATGAGTAAACTGGAATGGATTCATGTGTAGATTCCTAATCAAAGACATTTATAAACTTCTGGATTTATTAATTATACAAACTAAACGGTTAGCATTTTTCAATATTAAATGGTTAAATTTAAAATGGGTAACGCACTTGCACATTTCATGAAATTATAATTTTGTTAATGTTTGAGAGGGTCATGTTATGAAATGGGCAACATCATGTGTGTGATTACTTTTTGTTCAATAATCTACAATCTCTGGTATCTATTTTTACTGGGCTGGATAATATGGCCAAAAAGTTTAAAAAGCTATTTATATAATGAAACATTTCAGTTTGACACACTTATGTCAAAACTCCTTATTTTTTAGCCGAGTTTAAAAGTCATCACTTTGCAACAGCAGATGCCAATTTCAAGAGAGCTCGCAGACCTAGCCATGTTTCAGGCTGAGCCTATGGTTGAAATGAGTCTCTATTCAAAACTAGCTTAGGCTTTGAGAGACTTTGACAAGATATTATTCCCTGCTTGAAAAATGCGAATACTTGAAAAACTATGCCAACTTTGTTGAGCTTCTTTGTGATCACCATAGTCTCTGTGCTTCAACTTAGGTTACAAACTAAACATACAGACGATGAAAATATTATTCTATATGTGTTTATTGTTTAAAATGCTGCAAGGAAGACCTCAGACGCTTGACAATTAGGTTACCAATTAAGCATACACACATTAGAATAAAAATATAATTCCACATGCGTTTGTTGTTTCAAATGCGTCAAAAAAACAATACTTCAGACTCTTGGCTCAAAGGCATGAACCACCTTCTTAATAGATATTTATATTAACTGATGCCCCTTACTAAAGATTTTATTTGAATATTAACATAGTTATATTTACTCAACTTTGCGGATAATGGAAAAACATCCAGCACTATATTTTATAATTTTAGCACTCAGCAAGACAAATTACACAATCCTCATGCCTCGAGTTGTATATCCGTGTTGTCATACTAGATAAAATTTAAACTCTGTGTCACTGCATTAATTTTCCTTCTATCTATATTTATTTTTAGGACAGGCAGCCAAGAGATGAAGCCTCATGATTCTGGTGCTGGAGAAAAGAAAAGCTTGCACCAACATAAGACAAGACATCAGGACTTGTGCAAGGATATCATTGTTTCTCTCGTCTTTTTATTTATGATAATCATACATTGTGTTGCAACCTTGTCACCTCAAATTGCAGGGGGGAAAAGTGAATATATTTAAGCTAAATACTATTTGTTATGTAGTGATGTTTTTTATTGCTTCAGTATTAGTCCTTATTCATTGGACAACTGTCTTTGTGGAAGCAAAATATGTTCATAAAATAGTACTTACTGGGGTTTTCAATTTCATATTAGCCAACATCCTTTTCTTTGTACCATCTTTCATGCCTGTTGGAAGTGCTGAAGCTATGTATATCGGTATTTATTATATGTGTACCACAGTAATATATGTCTTTAAGAAAAGATAAAATTTTTAGGTCTACTAGCCTCATTAATTATATTAGTAGGGCTAATTTTGATGGCACAACCCTGGAACAATATGGATGAAAATGCAGATATCTGTCAAATACCTTGTGATTATTGGGATGGAACTGGCATGCATAATGTAACCATTGCCAACATATCAGAACCTGAAACACCAGCTCACAGGTTTTTAAATCAACAAAGCCTGATCCAACATAATAACAGTTGTAAGATTGAAAAAGATCAGAAGTTCATCTATATTGATGGGGTGAAATTTTATATATCTATTCACCCTTTCCTACTGGGATATATAATGATACTAGTTGCTGTAGTATCTGGACTGATAAGGGCTTATACTATCAAAGATTTAAGAATATGTATAGAATCACAAACGTTTTGGTTAGCAAGCTTAGATTTTGTTTATTTGGGGTTTTACGTCGCTTTCAACACTGTACAGGTCATATCACAACGGGTAGTTGGAAGGGCAGAGGAAACCAGTACATATAGTTCGCTAGGGTTCTGTACTGTAAACTGCCGACCAACGGCAAGCAACTACCAGCTTTCCCACTTACGGCCATAACGGGGATTGAACCCCGGCCGCAGAGGTGGGAGGCGAGAGTGTTACCACTCTGCCACCGTGGCCCCAGCAAGCTTAGAAGGCATACTTGCAGTTTTAATGACAATCATTTGGTCAAATGTTTCTGGTGTGCCAGTGTACAGTTTCCCAAGTGGAAAAATTTGTTTGACATTTGTTTTGGCTTATGGTTTCTTTTCAGGGATGCTTTATGCTGTGTGGGTATACTTAGCTGGTTACCTTAATATATCTAAGTTAGCATTGGCTAAAGTAATTGGCTTACTCGTGCTCTATGTTTGCCAAAGGACACTATTAAAGCATTTCCACCCAGGAAAGGCCAATTTGTTTGAGTCTTTTGGTGTGGCTATAATTGTCTGTGGTCTGCTAGTGACTTTTTGTGAAGTAATTTCATGCTTGAAAAAGTAAAATAAATGATTTATTGTTATGTTTTGTTGTTGATATATAGCAACAAAGGCTTTGCAGATTTGCAGAATTTTACATATACAGCAGAACCTCAATTATCCGAACTGAATGGGAGACATACATATAGGTCGGATAATCGAGGGGGTTCAGGTAGATGAAAAGGAGTCACATTCAGCCGAAAACGGGTAGTGTGGTGTGATAATCGGTGAATTCAAAGTTTTAGCAATAAAACAGGGATGAGGTGTAACAGCTCAGTATAATTTGATAACTAACCATTGTTTCACAATCTTTTCATTGCTCCCTTGTCATTTTTACGCATTGACTAGACTTAAAAGTAACTTTATTCAACATACATTTTTTGTGGACTCGAGCTAGGTGTGTTTGGTTGGTACATGCATTCTTGATGTTTAAATTTTGATAAACGTCATCATGCACTTTGTTAATTTAAAAATGCCAGGAGAATATTAACTGTAAAACTTCAGTCAAACTTCAGTGATTAGGTATGTTTGGTTACTAATGCATTGTTGAGATTATTCCTTTGTTAGATGTCAGTCTGTGAATTGACCTACTTCAAGAGATTATTCATGCAAAACCCAATCAGACACGCTTTCAGTGATTGAAAAAAGTTGTGTACCCAGTAAAAAGTAAATCATTTTTAAATGATTTAAATATTTACAAAATGTTTTAAAGCCTATTCAAACCTATTTTATGGTTTACTAAATGTATCCAAGTAAACATTCACAATGTAATGTTAGAAAAAAAACGTTTTGTAAACATGCTCTAAAGAAATGTTTTTTATGAAAATATTTTTAAAATGTATAAAATGACTCAAGAAACAAGGTTTGACTGGAAACGTTTTCAAAAATTTATAAAATAGCTGAAGAAATGAAGGTTATGCTGGAAATGTTTTACAAACATTCATCATACAATGTTTGATAAACAGTATGCATAAAATGTTAAAACAACATTTGTAGACAATTTATGTATTTATTTGTCATTTTACATTGCTTTTGACACTGTACAAGTCATGTCACGACAGGTAGTTTTGCAGATAGAGGAAACCAGTACATACAGTTGGTCAAGGTTCTGTACTGCAATATGCCGACCATTGGAAAACAACTACCAACTTCCCACATAAGGTTCGGGGTTTGAACTGCTGACCTCAGAGGTGGGAGGTGAGTGTGTTACCACTACACTACCATGGCCCTGTTGACAATGTTTTGTTAATATATGCTCTGAAAATGTTTTCAAATGTTTAATAGCAACTGGTTTTCGTACCCATTTTCGTCAAACATTTCCAAACAAAGATAGCGGTGAACACTCATAAGGGATTTTAAAGGAAATTGTCAAAAATTGCCCCACATACAATTCCTAAATGTAAAAATTTAATGGGGGCACAATTTTTAAGCCACTATCTTACAATTTTTACAAAAAATAATTTCATAAGTAAGCAACTTTAAAATATATTGAATTTGACCTGTAACACCTTTATTATTAGGATATTATTATGCTTGTTTGTAAACTTTTAGAAACATTTGCCAATAAACATTTAATAAACGGTTTACATAAAATGTTTTGAAAACATTAAATGGTTTTCATACCCATAATTTTTTATCCTTCGCAAAACATTTCCTTTACTGGGTAGTGGGGTTATGAAAATGAATTAGTCTCTCCCCAATTGGAAAAAATGGTGTTAAATATCAAAGAAGGTTTTTTTGTGGATAGTGTGCTTTATAAGGCAAGATATATATTCTCTAAGAGTCTTAAGCTAGATAATTTTACAATGTAAAGTCAATTTAATTTGAAAAAATACACTACTTTTTTAATATAATGCATAACATTACACAAAACCAAAGTTGGATTTAAAAACATTGCATAACACATTACATTACTTTACTTGGTAAATGTAATGTATAAGAGCGCATTACACATTACTATTATCCATGTCTGGCAGCTATATCCCACACCGGACTACAGCAAACACTCTAAAGGGCAAAACACACAAAACCGATACAATGCCGTCTGATACAATCCAGTGCAACATGCTTAGGATAACCTCCAGAAACTGAAGACAATGGCAAAAATATTCAAAATTTGCTTTAAAATTAAGAAGTTAAGGTACTTGTTATTTAAAGAGTGTGTCACATCTCAACAATATGTACTGATAAATGATAAATGGTTAAAGATATTTTAAAAATAAAATTTAATATGACATCAACTTGTATTCTTTTTGGCATACACAGACAATGTATGTTATATCAGTTTGACATATTATATCAAATCAGATTGTTGCAAATTGTTGCTAGGGCATTCAGGCCTTCAAAGGTGTTATGGAAATACACAGAAGAGAGTCTGGATATGGTGGACTGTCGATCACAGACAACAAAATCAACAATGTTGACTCGCCTTTGTTATGGAATTGAAATATATTCTAATTGCAATTTTACAAGACCTGAGTACTATAACAAAATATTATTTGCCACAGCACAATAGTATATTTGGCTCTTACCTCTGTAGTCTGAGGTTCCAGTCACCTCCAGTACGTCAAAATTTGATTCACTAAGGGCTTGTCTACTTGGCTAAGCCTACTTTAAGGATGTTGTCAGAAAGTATGGAATCAAAAAGAAAAGCAAAAATCAAAAAGTTCTGTACATGCCAAACTTGAGCCAGGAAGTTGGGATTTTATATCTTTTCTGATTAAAAAATACCATTTCCTGAAGCCTGAATAATGAGGTCCAAAGTAAGGATTTATGTCTCACTTAACAGTTAGGGTCATATTGGAATGGGCCCACAGCATTATCACCAATGTGAGTAGAGTCCACACGGAGGTTATTCCCTTTAATTACATGTCGAAATTCCTAACTGCTAGGCAACAAAACACTTTGTGATAAGTGAAGTTGATGTACAACTCAAACTTTTGATTAGTTAGCGTATAAAATTTCTGTAGACACTTCGAAAATGCAGGATAGTTATGCAAAGTATCAAAGCATTAGTACATGGAGGATAAGGTTAAAAGTCAAACTTGAGGTATTTTATTTCCTTTCACTAGCTGAGGTTATAGCAGAACAAGCCCTTTGTGAATGAAACACATTACCATAAGGCGGGTATATACCAAGTTATAAGCCAAATGATGAATAGAAATAGTATAAGAGAAAAATTAAAAAAAAATCTTGGTCATCAGTTTACTTTGCTAATTAAAAATGGTTCATGAGTGAAGACGGCAAAATACAGTTAGCTAATGTATTATGTAATATACAATGTATAATACATAATGTTCTGTTATTGTGTTTAATTTCTGAATGCTTGTAATATTTGGGTTATATCATATTTTTGTAACTGACGTATGAAAGACTATCAAAATGCTATCCACCTTTTTCATACTGTGCATGAGAGACATTGTAAAACTCTAACGTGAGTTGACTCCTCCGCCATCAAGACTGCGTTAAATTTAAGAAAGGAGTAAGTAAATCAAAAATTTAGGTAACAAAATAAATATGGCTGCCTTATGGGAGGTCACATAGTTTACATCTACTATCAAATACTTGTAATCTAGACAATTAACATTAAATCAATTTAACATCTCACTTCTATGCAATACAACTTCCTATTCAGACCATCCCTATGGATTTCTGTATTTAGTACCCAACAAAGTGCAGAGATATGGATGGAATCTTTCTGATAAATTACAACAGTGTACAGTGAGCCCTACTGAGGAGCATACAGGGAATCCAAAATAACATCTCTGAAAGTAACGCAAGTTTTTGATTTATTTTAACATGGCAGTAAATATCAATTTACATCACTTACAGTATTTATGTGAATATTATATACACAAGTAATTAATGCCCTGATCATACTACAGGTCATTTTGCCTACATTTATGTTTACAATGCCTTATTATTCCATGTATTATAACATATGTCTGTTTACTTTGCCAAGTCAAGGTTGGGGGTTTATGTCCCATTCAGCAGAGAGGGTCATATTAGGACATGTTCTCAGCATTTGTACTTGTGGGAGTAGAGCCCACACAGTGGTGACAGCCTGTGATTAGATGCCAAACTTGCTAACCACTGGGCCACTGAGGACCTTCAGTCACTTTGCATTCTGTTGCATTCCCTATAGGGCTATTCTTAACATGTGCTCCAATCGTAAGCCTACCTCCCAATTGAAAAAAAATAACCAACCATATTCCACTGGTATATTTTACAATAGGTTTCTGATATTTTCCTGATAATTCTCAGTGACATTGTGATTAGTTCAAGAAGTCTTTCAAAAGAAAAGTTTTCCAATCCAACTGAATGGTTTACAAACCTTTACCAGGCCCATACAATCATGAGAATCGACTGAAATATTGTTGTTGTTATTATTATCTTGTAGCATTTCCCCAGCTTATTTACTCCACTGATTTTCACCTTGTTTCTAAGTATACTGTATAACTGTTTTAATTATAGTGGTTTGAAGTACCTTGAATCGGCTGACAAGTGCTTTATGCTGTGTGGGTATACTTAGCTGGTTACCTTAATATATCTAAGTTAGCATTGGCTAAAGTAATTGGCTTACTCGTGCTCTATGTTTGCCAAAGGACACTATTAAAGCATTTCCACCCAGGAAAGGCCAATTTGTTTGAGTCTTTTGGTGTGGCTATAATTGTCTGTGGTCTGCTAGTGACTTTTTGTGAAGTAATTCCATGCTTGAAAAAGTAAAATAAATGATTTATTGTTATGTTTTGTTGTTGATATATAGCAACAAAGGCTTTGCAGAATTTTACATATACAGCAAATAAATGATTTATTGTTATGTTTTGTTGTTGATATATAGCAACAAAGGCTTTGCAGAATTTTACATATACAGCAGAACCTCAATTATCCGAACTGAATGGGAGACATACATATAGGTCGGATAATCGAGGAGGTTCAGGTAGATGAAAAGGAGTCACATTCAGCCGAAAACGGGTAGTGTGGTGTGATAATCGGTGAATTCAAAGTTTTAGCACTAAAATGGGGATGAGGTGTAACAGCTCAGTATAATTTGATAACTAACCATTTTTTCACAATCTTTTTATTGCTCCCTTGTCATTTTTACGCATTGACTAGACTTAAAAGTAACTTTATTCAACATACATTTTTTGTGGACTCGAGCTGGGTGTGCTTGGTTGGTACATGCATTATTGACGTTTAAATTTTGATAAACGTTATGATGCACTTTGTTAATTTAAAAACTCCGGGAGAATATTAACTGTAAAACATCAGTCAAACTTCAGTGATTAGGTATGTTTGGTTACTAATGCATTGTTGAGATTATTCCTTTGTTAGATGTCAGTCTGTGAATTGACCTACTTCAGGAGATTATTCATGCAAAACCCAATCAGACACGCTTTCAGTGATTCCAAAAAAGTTGCATACCCAGTAAACAGTAAAACATTTTAAAATGATTTAAATATTTACAAAATGTTTTTAAACCTTTTCAAACTCTATTTATGGTTTACTAAATGTATCCAACTAAACATTCACAATGTAATGTTAGAAAACATTTTGTAAACATTTTCTAAGCAAAAATTTTTTAATGTATAAAGTAACTCAAGAACATTCTCTAAACAAATGTTTTTGCTGAAAACATTTTTAATGTATAAAATAACTCGTTTTTAAACATTTATAAAATAGCTGAAGAAATGAAGGTTATGCTGGAAATGTTTTACAAACATTCACCAGAAAATGTTTGTTAAACAGTATGCATAAAATGTTAAAACAACATTTGTTGACAGCTTATGTATTTATTTGTGGTTTTACATTGCTTTTGACACTGTACATGTCACGACAGGTAGTTTTGCAGGTAGAGGAAACCAGTACATACAGTTGGTCAAGGTTCTGTACTGCAATGTGCCGACCATTGGAAACAACTACCACCTTCCCACATAAGGTGAGAGGTTTGAACTGCTGACCTCGGATGTGGGAGGTGAGTGTGTTACCACTACACTACCATGGCCTCCGTTGACAATGTTTTGTTAATGTATGCTCTGAAAATGTTTTACAAATGTTTAATAGCAACTGGTTTTCGTACCCATTATTTTGAAACGTTTTTGAAATGTTGTCTATGAAATGTTTTGAAAACATTCTATCAGAAATGTTTTTAAACCCATATTTTCAGAATGCTTATTAAACGTTTACATTCAAACATTTCCAAACAAAGATAGCGGTGAACAATTATGAGGGATTTAAAAGGAAATTGTCAAAAATTGCCCCACATACAATTCCTAAATGTAAAAATTGAATAGGGGCACAATTTTTAAGTCACTATCTTACAATTTTAGACATAAAAATAATATTTTCATAAGTGAGCAACTTTAAAATATATTGAATTTGACCTCTAACACCTTTATTATTGGGATATTATTATGCTTGTCTAACATTTTTGTAACATTTACCAGTAAACATTTAATAAACGGTTAATAAATGGTTTTCATACCCATAATTTTTTATCCTTCGCAAAACATTTCCTTTACTGGGCAGTGGGGTTATGTAAATGAATTAGTCTCTCCCCAATTGGAAAAAAAATGGTGTTAAATATCAAAGAAATTTTTTTGTGGTTTTGTGGACGGTGTGTTTTATAGGGCAGGATATATATTCTATAGGAGATTTAAGCTAGATAATTTTACAATGTAATGTCAATTTAATTGGACAAAATACACTACTTTTTGAATATAATGCATAACATTACACATTACATTGATTTAAAAACATTGCATAACACATTACATTACTTTACTTGGTAAATGTAATGTATAACAGCGCTTTACACATTACTATTACCCATGACTGGAAGCAATATCCCACACAGGACTACAACAAACACTCTAAAGGACAAAACACACAAAACCGATACAATACCATCTGATACGATCCAGTGCAACATGCTCAGGATAACCTCCATAAACTGAAGAAAATGGCAAAAACATTCAAAATTCGCTTTAAAATTAAGAAGTTAAGGTACTTGTTATTTAAAGAGTGTGCCACATCTCAACAATATGTACTGATAAATGATAAATTGTTGAAGATATTTTAAAAATAAAATTTAATATGGCATCAACTTGTATTCTTTTTGGCATACACAGACAAGATATGTTATATCAGTTTGACATATTATATCAAATCAGATTGTTGCAAATTGTTGCTAGGGCATTCAGGCCTCCAAAGGTGTGTTATGGAATCACAGACAACAAAATCAACAATGTCGACTCGCCTTTGTTATGGAATTGAAATATATTCTAATTGCAATTTCACAATACCTGAGTACTATAACAACAAATTATTTGCCACAGCACAATAGTATATTTGGCTCTCACCTCTGTAGTCTGAGGTTCCAGTACATCACCTCCAGTACATCAAAATTTGATTCACTAAGGGCTTGTCCAAGTTGGCTAAGCCTACTTTAAGGATGTTGTCAGAAAGTATAGAATCAAAAAGTTCTGTACATGCCAAACTTGAGCCAGGCAGATTCTATATCTTTTCTAAGGGCTTGTCCAAGTTGGCCAAGCCTACTTTAAGGATGTTGTCAGAAAGTATAGAATCAAAAAGCCAAAAATCAAAAAGTTCTGTACATGCCAAATTTTAGCCAGGCAGTTGGGATTCTATATCTTTTCTGATTAAAAAATACCATTTCCTGAAGCCTGAATAATGGGGACCAAAGTAAGGATTTGTGTCTCATTCAACAGTTAGGGTCATATTGGAATGGGCCAAAAGCATTGTCACTGATTTGAGTAGAACCCACCCGGAGGTTATTCCCTTTGGTTACATGTCTAACTTCCTAACTGCTAGGCAACAAAAGACTAGTTATTATACAACTCAAACTTTTGATTGGGTAACATATAAAATTTCTGTAAACACTTCATAAATGGTGGATACGTATTGCAAAGTATCGAAGCATTAGTAAATAGAGGATAAGGTTAAAGGTCAAACTTGAGGTATTTTATTTCATTTCACTAGCTGAGGTTATAGCAGAACAAGCCCTTTGTGAATCAGACACATTACCATAAGGTGGGTATATACCAAGTTATAAGCCAAATGATGAATAGAAATAGTATAAGAAAATTAAAAAAAAAATCTTGGTCATCACTTTACTTTGCTAATTAAAAATGGTTAATAAGTGAAGTCGGCAAAATACAGTTAGCTAATGTATTATGTAATGTATAACACATAATGTTCTGTTATTGTGTTTAATTTCTGAATGATTGTAATATTTGGGTTAAGTAAATCAAAAATTTAAGTAAAAAAATAAATATGGCTGCCTTATGGGAGGTCAGATAGTTTACATCCACTATCAAATAATGTAGTGTTAATCTAGACAGTTAACATTAAATCAATTTAACATCTCACTTCTATGCAATACAACTTCCTATTCAGACCATCCCTATGGATTTCTGTATTTAGTACCCAACAAAGTGCAGCGATATGGATGGAATCTTTCTGATAAATTACAACAGTGTACAGTGAGCCCTACTGAGGAGCATACAGGGAATCCAAAATAACATCTCTGGAAGTAACACAAGTTTTTTATTGATTTACTTTAACATGGCAGTAAATATCAATTTACATCACAGACAGTATTTATGTGAATACTATATATGCAAGTAATTAATGCCCTGATCATACTACAGGTCACATTGCCTACATTAATGTTTACAATGTCCTATTATTCCATG
Source organism: Sabellastarte sp. h YS-2021 (assembly GCA_964017235.1). Classification (NCBI taxonomy): domain Eukaryota; kingdom Metazoa; phylum Annelida; class Polychaeta; order Sabellida; family Sabellidae; genus Sabellastarte; species Sabellastarte sp. h YS-2021. The sequence goes on along the minus strand of OZ024934.1, from coordinate 77,604,622 downwards.
TATTAAAAACAAGTCAAGGGTGGGGGTTTATGTCTCGTTCAGCAGAGAGGGTCATATTGGGACAGGTTCTCAGCATTTGTACTTGTGGGAGTAGAGCACACACAGTGGTGACAGCCTGTGATTAGATGCCAAACTTGCTAACCACTGGGCCACTGGGGACCTTCAGTCACTTTGCATTCTGTTGCATTCCCTATAGGGCTATTCTTAACATGTGCTCCAATCGTAAGCCTACCTCCCAATAACCAACCATAATCCACTGGTATATTTTACAATAGGTTTCTGATATTTTCCTGATAACTCTCAGTGACATTGTGATTAGTTCAAGAAGTCTTTCAAAAGAAAAGTTTTCCAATCCAACTGAATGGTTTACAAACCTTTAACAGGCCCATACAATCATGAGAATCGACTGAAATATTGTTGTTAATATTATCTTGTAGCATTTCCCCCGGCTGTTTACTCCACTGATTTTTACCCTGTTTCTAAGTATACTGTATAACTGTTTTAATTATAGTGGTTTGAAGTACCTTGAATCGGCTGACAAGTGCTTTATGCCGTGTGGGTATACTTAGCTGGTTACCTTAATATATCTAAGTTAGCATTGGCTAAAGTAATTGGCTGCTTGTGCCCTATGTTTACCAAAGGACACTATTAAAGCATTTCCACCCAGGAAAGGCCAATTTGTTTGAGTCTTTTGGTGTGGCTGTAATTGTCTGTGGTCTGCTAGTGACTTTTTGTGAAGTAATTCCATGCTTGAAAAAGTAAGATAAATGATTTATTGTTATGTTTTGTTGTTGATATATAGCAACAAAGGCTTTGCAGATTTGCAGAATTTTACACATACAGCAGAACCTCAATTATCCGAACTGAATGGGAGACATACATATAGGTTGGATAATCGAGGGGGTTCAGGTAGATGAAAAGGAGTCACATTCAGCCGAAAACTGGGGTAGTGTGGTGTGATAATCGGTGAATTCAAAGTTTTAGCACTAAAACGGGGATGAGGTGTAACAGCTCAGTATAATTTGATAACTAACCATTTTTTCACAATCGTTTCATTGCTCTCTTGTCATTTTTACGCATTGACTAGACTTAAAAGTAACTTTATTCAACATACATTTTTTGTGGACTCGAGCTGGGTGTGTTTGGTTGGTACATGCATTATTGACATTTAAATTTTGATAAACGTTATGATGCACTTTGTTAATTTAAAAACTCCGGGAGAATATTAACTGTAAAACATCAGTCAAACTTCAGTGATTAGGTATGTTTGGTTACTAATGCATTGTTGAGATTATTCCTTTGTTAGATGTCAGTCTGTGAATTGACCTACTTCAGGAGATTATTCATGCAAAACCCAATCAGACACGCTTTCAGTGATTCCAAAAAAGTTGCATACCCAGTAAACAGTAAAACATTTTAAAATGATTTAAATATTTACAAAATGTTTTTAAACCTTTTCGAACCCAATTTCAAACTTTGTGGCGTGTGTCCATTAGGGAAGTACCGTTTTTTCTAAATTACTTATGTTAACGCAATATCTACTATTTAAACCCTCCCACGTCTCCCTATTTCTAGTGTTCAATCCGCAAGCTACTTTTAGCTTAAGTAGTCCCTTTATCGATGTAATTTGTAAGATAATTACACATAAAACTGCCCACTTTATCGTTTGATCCCCTTTTATCACCCACATTCCCCGTTATCGGGGACCATCAACCTCACAATATATACCCATAAATCACACAATTTTCCATATTTTAGGTTAAGTTTCAAATATAACCTACCTTCCAGTTTTCAAAATGATTTTTTTCCATATTCTACTGGCAATCCAACCATTCATTGCTGCATGTCTGTTTAAACCTCCTACTACCACCTTTTGCCTACACTTCAGCATCAAGTCTTCAATATCAATCCCACCAGCTCTGTCACCTTCCCGTCTGTTCATCCTACTCCTCCTTGCTGGTGATATCAACCCAAATCCAGGACCATCCAACTGTCTCAATGTCACTTACGCAAACATCAGATCCATCAACAACAAATACCTTGCCATTGCAAAATTTATTTTTGACAACAACACTGATCTCTTCGCCATGTCCGAGACCTGGATTAGACCTGACATCACAAGTGCCAACCTGTCCGGAATCACCCCACAAGGTTACAATTTTTATCAACAGCCACGTGAGGGCTGTCGCAGAGTAGGACTTGGGTTTTTTGTGAAAGATGGCTTGGATTCTTCCGTTGTTCCCACAAAGACCTGCACTACCTTTGAAAATTTTCTTATCAAGATATCCCTACACAAAGAATCTTTTTACTTTCTGAATATATACAGACCACCATCCTCCAGTATTTCAACCTTTTTTGAACAGTTTCAGTCACTTCTGGAGGACATTCATCACAACACTGGAAATCTGGTGATCATCGGCGACTTTAATTTTCACATTGAATCAACATCCTCAAATTCAAAAGCCTTCAATTCATTGATTGACTCATTTGATTTAACTCAGAAAGTAAACTTCCCCACTCATATATACGGACACACTCTTGAACTGCTCTCACCATTTTTCAATTACATTACATCTGCCAACTCCTAGATCCCAAATCAATGCTACTGTTTCATTTCGTAATTATCATAAAATCAATAAAGAGAAAATGAAAACAGATCTTATATCTTCTGATGTAATCAGCAACCCGTCCAACGATGCTGATACTCTCTACAAACAATATCACACCACCTTGACCACCCTTATTGACAAACACGCACCACTTCATACCAAACATACCAAGGCGAAGTACATCTCAGGATGGGTCAACGATGCAGTAATTGCGGCAAAAGAGGCCAAGCATCTATTTGAAAGGATCTGGCGCAGAAATAAATCTCATTTCAACAGATCTCAATACATGCAAAAAGTCCACCAATACACCAGAACCTGCATCCAGGCCAAATCCGAATTTCTTAAAGCAAAGATTCAGGATAATCATCATGACCCAAAAAAATTATGGCGAGTCCTTGGCGATGTGTTACACAGACTCCCAGCCAGGATGCTACCATCGATAAATCCCCCTCAGCTCCTGGCCGACAGATTTGTGGAGTTCTTCTCAGAAAAAATTGAAAAAATACGTTCAACTTTTCCTATCTCCCAGAAGTCACAACACATCGCCCCAGACTCTCCTCCCCCAGTGCTTTCCACCTTCTCTACTGTTACTGAGGATCAAGTAACTAAAATCATAATGAAATCTCCAAGTAAATCATGTTCCCTTGACCCTTGGCCCACTTTTCTTGTTCTCGATTATTTGGATATTCTCATTACTCCCATTACTTCAATAATTAATGCTTCCCTTGAACAAGGGAAGTGCCCTAATTTCTTCAAGCAGGCCCATGTTACCCCCATCCTCAAACAATCATCCTTAGACAAAGAAATTCTTAAAAACTATAGGCCTGTCTCCAATCTGAACTTCAATTCAAAGATACTTGAAAGGGTAGTGGCAGTCCAGTTACAAACTCACCTTGACGAAGCTGGCCTTATGACTGCCTTTCAATCAGCATATAGAAAACATCATTCAACTGAAAGTGCTATCCTTAATATCCACAACGACATTCTCCTCAATATGGCCAAAGGGTCTGTCACAGCCCTCACCCTCTTGGATCTGTCAGCTGCATTTGATACCATTGACCACACCATTCTCCTAAACAGACTTAATATTCACTACGGTATCAGTGAACTAGCACTTGGCTGGTTCAAGTCATACCTGTCAGGAAGGACACACTCGGTCAAGGTAGGTAACACACTGTCCCATCCTGCTGCCCTCCAGTATGGGGTCCCCCAGGGCTCCGTCCTTGGTCCAATTCTGTTTTCCTTCTACACTAACCCAATTAGTTCAATCATTCACTCTCACAGTAGTATAAACCACCATTTCTATGCCGATGACACTCAGCTATACATAACACTAACACCAACAAACTTCTCTCACTCTATACAATAACTAAAAAACTGTCTAAGCGACATTCAAAATTTCATGTCTGCAAACAAATTAAAACTCAATCCTGAGAAAACTGAGTTTATCCTGATAGGCTCCAATAACAACCGTAAACAACTCCTTCCTCACTTTTCGATCAATATTCTTGGCAATCAGGTCTCACCAGCACAAAGTGTTAGGAACCTCAGAGTGGTGTTCGACTCCAATTTTTCATTCTCAGACCATGTGTCACAGGTCATAAAGTCCACCAGAGTTCATGCAAGAGACCTCTATAGAATCCGTCCCCTCTTAGACCTTAACACATCAGTTCTTCTAGCAAATGCTTTGGTGAGCAGCAGACTGGACTACTGCAATTCCTTATTCTTATCACTTACAGATTTTGAGTTAAGAAGATTGCAGTTAGTCCAAAACTCACTCTGTAGGGTTGTCACCCAGTCCTCCAAATACTGTCACATTACCCCTCAATTAAAAAAACTGCATTGGCTCCCTATCAAATACAGGATACAATTTAAAATTGGCCTCATCACATACAAAACTCTCAACCAGGGTGAACCAGTTTACCTTAGAGAATTAATTCATCCCTACACTTCTTCCAGGAACATAAGGCGAAGTACCCCCAAACTCAAATTCCTTCACACTCCAACTTTCGACCGCAAGGTTCATAAATCAGTCAAACATTTCTCCAATTCTTTCAGTCAATATGCCCCAGTTCTCTGGAACTCCTTCCCCTTCCAAATAAGAAATAGCCCCTCTGTCACATCTTTCAGGAAACACCTCAAAACCCACCTCTTTAATTCTAGTTTTAAACTTAGTTTCCTTCCCTCTTGGTCACACCCACAACTCTGGATTACTGACCTTGAACGCCCCTTGACTTTCTTTATGATAATGATTTTGTTAAGTCAGCGCACTGAGTTCCACTTTGTGGGGAAGATATTGCGCCTGCAAAGCAGTAGGTTAGATTAGATTAGAATTTATGGTTTACTAAATGTATCCAACTAAACGTTCACAATGTAATGTTAGAAAACATTTTGTAAACATTTTCTAAACAAATGTTTTTTGCTGAAAACATTTTTAAATGTATAAAGTAACTCAAGAACATTCTCTAGACAAATGTTTTTGCTGAAGACATTTTTAATGTATAAAATAACTCATTTTTAAACATTTATAAAATAGCTGAAGAAATGAAGGTTATGCTTGAAATGTTTTACAAACATTCACTAGAAAATGTTTGTTAAACAGTATGCATAAAATGTTAAAACAACATTTGTTGACAATTTATGTATTTATTTGTGGTTTTACATTGCTTTTGACACTGTACATGTCACGACAGGTAGTTTTGTAGGTAGAGGAAACCAGTACATACAGTTGGTTAAGATTCTGTACTGCAATGTGCCGACCATTGGAAAAAACTACCAACTTCCCACATAAGGTGAGAGGTTTGAACTGCTGACCTCGGATGTGGGAGGTGAGTGTGTTACCACTACACTACCATGGCCCTCGTTGACAATGTTTTGTTAATGTATGCTCTGAAAATGTTTTACAAATGTTTAATAGCAACTGGTTTTCGTACCCATTATTTTAAAACGTTTTTGAAATGTTGTCTATGAAATGTTTTGAAAACATTCTATCAGAAATGTTTTTAAACCCATATTTTCAGAATGCTTATTAAACTTTTACATTCAAACATTTCCAAACAAAGATAGCGGTGAACAATTATAAGGGATTTAAAAGGAAATTGTCAAAAATTGCCCCACATACAATTCCTAAATGTAAAAATTGAATGGGGGCACAATTTTTAAGCCACTATCTTACAATTTTAGACATAAAAATAATATTTTCATAAGTGAACAACTTTAAAATATATTGAATTTGACCTCTAACACCTTTATTATTGGGATATTATTATGCTTGTCTGTAACATTTCTGTAACATTTGCCATTAAACATTTAATAAACGGTTAATAAATGGTTTTCATACCCATAATTTTTTATCCTTCGCAAAACATTTCCTTTACTGGGTAGTGGGGTTATGTAAATGAATTAGTCTCTCCCCAATTGGAAAAAATGGTGTTAAATATCAAAGAAGTTTTTTTGTGGTTTTGTGGACGGTGTGTTTTATAGGGCAGGATATATATTCTATAAGAGACTTAAGCTAGATAATTTTACAATGTAATGTCAATTTAATTGGACAAAATACACTACTTTTTGAATATAATGCATAACATTACACATTACGTTGATTTAAAAACATTGCATAATACATTACATTTCTTTACTTGGTAAATGTAATGTATAACAGCGCTTTACACATTACTATTACCCATGACTGGAAGCAATATCCCACACAGGACTACAACAAACACTCTAAAGGACAAAACACACAAAACTGATACAATACCATCTGATACGATCCAGTGCAACATGCTCAGGATAACCTCCATAAACTGAAGAAAATGGCAAAAACATTCAAGATTCGCTTTAAAATTAAGAAGTTAAGGTACTTGTTATTTAAAGAGTGTGCCACATCTCAACAATATGTACTGATAAATGATAAATTGTTGAAGATATTTTAAAAATAAAATTTAATATGGCATCAACTTGTATTCTTTTTGGCATACACAGACAAGGTATGTTATATCAGTTTGACATATTATATTAAATCAGATTGTTGCAAATTGTTGCTAGGGCATTCAGGCCTCCAAAGGTGTGTTATGGAATCACAGACAACAAAATCAACAATGTCAACTTGCCTTTGTTATGGAATTGAATTATATTCTAATTGCAATTTCACAATACCTGAGTACTATAACAACAAATTATTTGCCACAGCACAATAGTATATTTGGCTCTCACCTCTGTAGTCTAAGGTTCCAGTACATCACCTCCAGTACATCAAAATTTGATTCACTAAGGGCTTGTCCAAGTTGGCTAAGCCTACTATAAGGATGTTGTCAGAAAGTATAGAATCAAAAAGTTCTGTACATGCCAAACTTGAGCCAGGCAGTTGGGATTCTATATCTTTTCTGATTAAAAAATACCATTTCCTGAAGCCTGAATAATGGGGACCAAAGTAAGGATTCATGTCTCATTCAACAGTTAGGGTCATATTGGAATGGGTCAAACTTGAGGTATTTTATTTCATTTCACTAGCTGAGGTTATAGCAGAACAAACCCTTTGTGAATCAGACACATTACCATAAGGTGGGTATATACCAAGTTATAAGCCAAATGATGAATAGAAATAGTATAAGAAAAATTTTAAAAAAAATCTTGGTCATTAGTTTACTTTGCTAATGAAAAATGGTTCATAAGTGAAGTCGGCAAAATACAGTTAGCTAATGTATTATGTAATATACAATGTATAACACATAATGTTCTGTTATTGTGTTTAATTTCTGAATGATTGTAATATTTGGGTTATATCATATTTTTGTAACTGACATATAGAAGACTATCAAAACGCTATCCACCTTTTTCATAAAGTGCATGAGAGACATTGTAAACTCTGACATCAGTTGACTCCTTCGCCATCAAGACTGCGTTAAATTAAAGAAAGGAGTAAGTAAATCAAAAATTTAGGTAACAAAATAAATATGGCTGCCTTATGGGAGGTCAGATAGTTTACATCCACTATCAAATAATGTAGTGTTAATCTAGACAGTTAACATTAAATCAATTTAACATCTCACTTCTATACAATACAACTTCCTATTCAGACCATCCCTATGGATTTCTGTATTTAGTACCCAACAAAGTGCAGCGATATGGATGGAATCTTTCTGATAAATTACAACAGTGTACAGTGAGCCCTACTGAGGAGCATACAGGGAATCCAAAATAACATCTCTGGAAGTAACACAAGTTTTTTATTGATTTACTTTAACATGGCAGTAAATATCAATTTACATCACAGACAGTATTTATGTGAATACTATATATGCAAGTAATTAATGCCTTGATCATACTACAGGTCATATTGCCTACATTAATGTTTACAATGTCCTATTATTCCATGTATTAAAAACAAGTCAAGGGTGGGGGTTTATGTCTCGTTCAGCAGAGAGGGTCATATTGGGACAGGTTCTCAGCATTTGTACTTGTGGGAGCCCACACAGTGGTGACAGCCTGTGATTAGATGCCAAACTTGCTAACCACTGGGCCACTGGGGACCTTCAGTCACTTTGCATTCTGTTGTATTCCCTATAGGGCTATTCTTAACATGTGCTCCAATTGTAAGCCTACCTCCCAATAACCAACCATAATCCACTGGTATATTTTACAATAGGTTTCTGATATTTTCCTGATAACTCTCAGTGACATTGTGATTAGTTCAAGAAGTCTTTCAAAAGAAAAGTTTTCCAATCCAACTGAATGGTTTACAAACCTTTAACAGGCCCATACAATCATGAGAATCGACTGAAATATTGTTGTTAATATTGTCTTGTAGCATTTCCCCCGGCTGTTTACTCCACTGATTATCACCCTGGAGGAGGCCTGGACTTAGTCCCAGACCACAACAAAAATCGGCCAATGCTGTCTGATGAAACTGGTTTTCAGTCCCTGGATGTGGCTTAATCACTTTTTTTTCCTTCAAAATACTTTTTATGCACCCTTTTTTCACATCAGTGCTAAAAGAATCTGGGAGGGCGAGGGTGGCAAACCCTCCATCAGATTATCTTTACAAGTGCAGTGTAATGTATAGACAATTAGATCAACATTTTTGTTGTTTTTATATACTTTTAGAAGGAAAAATAAACAACACTATTTTAACAACAGTTTTCATGCGATTGCATAACTCCACAAGGTTTTCTGTGTGATGAGAAGATTAAGCAAAGTAGAAAAATTTCTTCATGACATGACTGACTTAGTAACTTTTGTTCTGAGTATACTCGATGTAATCGATGAATGAATCCATTTAGATTGAGATTTTGACGTTTATTTGCAGACTCATAAATATGTTTTAGCAACAAGAAGAATTGTATTGATCGGTTGTTGATTGACTTTTGCTAAAGTATAGCCTAATATGATATTAAAAGGTGTAACTAATAATGTTATTGTGACCTTACTTTTAATATATTCTTGAACTAGGTTCCAAAACTCTTTTACCTTCGGACATAGGACAAGCATGTGGATAATATTTTCCATTTCATTTCTGCATCTAAAGCATGAAGCATCTTCTCTCAGGTTTACTTTTGATAAATACGACCTTGTTCCCAGTATTCTGTAGAAGATTCTTAATTGTAACCATACATATGTATTGTCTTTAATTGACCAGTGACAAAGTTGGAATATACGCTTCCACATTTGATTATTGATTGCAACATTTAATTCATTTTCCCATTTGCCTCTTGCAACATGGTCGTTTGGATGCTTAGCAAGTAATATTTTATAAAAACCATTAGTGTCATTATTCTTGAGAATCCAATAATTCAGAGGCATAATGGGGCCAATTATTTTATTAAATTCTCCATGCTTATGTTCATTAATAAATTTACGGACAACTGTTGATATATGAAGATAATCTAAAAAGTTTATTAAATCCAAGTTGTAATGACCTTTTAATTTCTGGCTTGTGAGAACCTTTCCCTCATTGTCTATTACATCAGTAATCATTATTATTCCTTTGGAATACAATTTGGGGAAGAACATAGCCTTAACTGATAGATTCTCATTGTACCAAAGACGACTTGATGCAATTTGTAAATTGGAATTTATTTGTTTTTCCTTTGTCAATTTTTTTCCATGCAGCAAAGACATCTTACCAAAATATATTATTTGTTTTCACTTGTAAAGTATTGCTGTAATCAGGCCCAATCTCTGTAAGTCGTCTGAAGTCCCGAAGAATTGTTAGTTGAAATAATTTTGTCCATGGGGAGAATTTACTGATCAGTCTATTTATCCATCTGGCCTTTATAGCCACTATAGAGTACTCCAAGTGTATCATTTTCAGTCCTCCCATTGAATGATCTAAATTGTAACATCCCTGTTTATTTTATCAGGTTTATTAGACCATACAAATTTAAAACATATATCATCTAATTCCTTCAATGAAGAAATATTAGAAACATAGATATTTCTCTTTTTATTTGATTTATTTTATCTGATAGATTAAGATCAAGCATTTCAGATAGATCTACTGAACATTTTAGTCCTAACAACTCAAATTTTGTAGTATTTTACTCAAACTTTTTAGGAATTAGTTGATCTTGGGAATATTTTTTTTACCAATCCGAGTTATCTTGGTTTTATCTGTATTAATTTTCAATTTCATTTTATTTCTATATATTTAATTATAAGGAGGTTCAGTATCTGTAATAAGCTGCTGTAATAAATAAGTGAGGGGAAATGGGATCCCCTTGTTGACAACCACGGCCAATACTAATAAATTCATAAAACCACTTTGTAATACCATTCCTTTGATGTCAGTATTAGATAATTTTATCCACCTCAAGAATTCATTTGAAAACCCCCCAAAAAGATAAAGTTTTGTATATAAAATTTCATGATATCAAAGGGGCCATGGTGGCAGAGTGGTAACACTCTTGCCTCCCACCTCTGAGGCCGGGGTTAGGTTCCTGGCACAGCCTCAAGTGGGAAAGCTGGTAGTTGCTTGCCGTTGGTCAGCAGTTTACAGTACCGAACCCTGACGAACTTTATGTACTGGTTTCCTCTGTCCTTCAAACTACCCATCATGATATGACCTGTACAGTGTTGAAAGCGACGTAAAATCCCAAATAAATAAATCCACGATATCAAATCAAATGCTTTTTGAAAATCAATGAGTACAATAAGTCCTGGTATTTGTACCTTTTCAGTATAATGCATTATATCATATATTAGTCGAGTTGATTCACCTATGCACAAAGCCTGTCTGCTCATTATTGATTAAAAAGTTTAAAAATGGTTTTATTCGATTGGCTATCGCTCCTGATGCTAATTTATAGATGACACTTAGCATTGATAGAGGACGCCAATTGCTGATACAGTCAATTGGTTTTCCAGGTTTAGGCAGGCAAGTGATAATGCACTGTCTCAGTGACAAAGGCATTGCACCATTTCTAAAGTTGTAGTTTAAAACTCGTAGGACCCAAAATTTAATTTTGTTCCAAAAACCTTTAGGAATTCATGCCATCTATCCCAGGGAACTTGTTGTGTTTCATATTTTTCAAAACTGTGTTTAGCTCCTTAACTTGAAGCTCTCCTTCTAGGGATTTAGCTTGTAATTCACTAAGTTTGTTAATTTCTGTTACAGAACAAATGTCTGAGGTTTAAGTCTTCAAGCTGATTATCGTAAGATTTAAATAATTTTTTATAATACATTTGGAATTCAGTTAAAATGTCTTTTTGATTGGTAATATAAGTGCCATCATACCTCCCATCATGATACGTTTTAAAGTTTTATTAATCATTTTTTAGTCGAGGAAAGATCATGACATGACTGAGGATGTCTGAGCCTTCCCAAGGCTTCCTGAGGATAATCTGGGCTTCATCCCACACCTGTATCCAGATTTCATTTTCCCGCCCATTGTTCAGGTTTTTTCCACCGACTCTCAAGGATTAAGGATCCTTGGACAAAATCGGGGATTAATCCTTATTGGTGTAAGTGAGAATAAACAAGCCATAATATACAAAATGCAACTAAATTATTAGACTGGATCAGATTTTATAGGACTGAATTAGAGAGTGACAGATTGAATTAGAGTGTTATATAGTGTATCAAATTATGTTAGACTGTAACAGATTGCATCAGAATAATTCAGATTGCATAGGATTGTATCAGATTGTAATACATTAGATCACATTGTATAGGATTGCATCAGATTGTAATACATTGCACAATATTGTATCAGATTGTTTCAGATTGTTTGGGATTGTAACAGACTGTATCATTCTTTGTGTGTACAAGCTTTTATATCTAGTTTGGGATACAAGCATCTTGTGACCACAATGACTAGTCACTGATAACTTGTACCCACACCTCATTACAAATAAAATTAAATAGAAGTTAGCCAATGTTTTCAGTTAAATAACATACATTAAACATCACAGCTGCAAATGTAATATTTGTATCATTTTGAAGAAATTTTATTGTAGCCTGTGACCGTTTTTTTTTTAAATTTGTTGTGTATATCTTACGATATCAGATGAAATATTGTATAAATCCCAGCTTTATTTAGCAGTAATTAGTTGTGAAGACAAACTTTAATTTTTGTATCTTATTTGTGGACCTTATATAGTAAAAACAAACAGGAAAACTATACACATACCTTCCCAATGGTATACAGCATGTAGGTATGTAAATGCCCATAACGGTAAATATGTGTGGCCAAAGGTCAAAGTTGGGTTGGTATATACCTTTCACCAACTAATGTCATATTATGAAATGCCCTCAGTGAATTCCATATGTTGCCATGAGCTAAGTACAGACACGTGATCATTGCAACAAGCCAAAATCAAAGTTGTGGATTATTTTACCAGCAGATAAGGTAACTCCTATTTATGAGTTTCTTCTGAAACTTAAACGTTTCCCCAATATAGAAAATTCTTAAACATGTTAATTTATACTTACATGCAAAGAGAATGGATGACTACCATCTTTCCTCCATTTTGGTTCTGCATGTCATGACTTAATAGCTGACGTAAAAGTACCAACTGTGCTGAGGTCAAGTTGAGTTGAGTTTATTCAGTGAGATTACCTTTGAAAATACCAATTTCAAAATAGTCTCAGGTGAGACAAAATTGAGATTATGTGTCTCAGTTTAAGTATGGTGTTTACCATAAAGACAACTAAGTAGTGCAGAGCCAATTGATTAAATATACTAATCTTGTTAATCACCCTAAGGGGAAGGGCGAGGCAATTGGTAATGCATCTGTTTTTTTTTCATCTAACTTCAGGTCTTATTTTCACCAAAATGGGTGCACCCATGGATTGATATTCCTCTAAGTTGATCTGGATCAAAACTTGTGATTCTCATCCAGATCTCAATGAAAAAAATTTTTTTTCAGCGCTCATCACGAGTGGGGATTTGGTTCTTCTCAGGCATTAATTGTCTCATTTTTTTTAAATTACCATAGACAATTTTAGTTTTTATTTAGATGTATAGTTCCATATGGACATTTGTGTCTACAGGGGCCGGTTTCACAAAATCTCCTTTGGAAAGAATCTCCTTTTAGTGAAGGAAGATCCTTTTTATTACTTTGGGAAGGCCACCTTAAATTTCAGTTTCACAAAGCCTCCTTTTACTCTCCTTACCAAAGACCTTCCTTGAAACTTAAGGAGGGAGCAAATTTTCTTTTTGAAATTATTAAACATTCCTTGAAGGACACTTCCTTAAATTTTATGCCCCTGTTCCACCAAAAGATTAAGCCCCGATCCTGTCGGCGACCCTTAATCGTGGACAGTCGGTGGGAAAATAACAAAAATGGGCGGGAATACTGGGTCGGTACTCAAGTCTGGGATTAAGAACAGATCGTCCCCAGGATGCCTCAGGACGCCTCAGGCGGCCGCAGACAGTCCCCGACTGGTCTGGGACTAAGAACCGACTAAGCCAATTTTGAGGTCGGTTTCAACCACGATCCTGTCGTACACATACCGACTGGGTCCCAGGACGCCTCAGGCCTCCTGGGACTAAGCCCCGACTAACCCACGATTAATTACCGGCGTCCTCAGGCGTCCTCAGGCCTCCTCAGTCTTCCCCAGACCAGGATCCCCGATTATTGTTTTCCAAACTTGCTGGATATTCTGGGTATATATATATAAAATTCGGGATCTAATCATCATTGCTTTTCTGGGAACACAGCAGGATGCCACCTTTTAATGGAAGACAGATTCAACAACAACTTAGGGCTTTTTTGGTTTTTATTCAGTTACAAATAATCATGTATTTCCATTTTTTACGTCGACCACAGCAACCACCACCAGCACCACCAGCACCCATACAGAGACCTAGAAGAAGGCACAACATGTGGGTCAGGCCATGGCTGCTACAGAGAGAGGAGAGGGGGGCCTACCACAACATTATGGCTGATCTTTATGCCACAGATATTCCAGGATTCACCAACTACATGAGGATGACCCCAGAATTTTTTGAAATGATTAAGACCAGACTGGAACCACACCTAGCCAGGCAGGCCACCAACTACAGAGCACCAATCAGTGTTGGTGAGAAGTTAGCCCTCACCATCAGATATCTGGCCACTGGAGAGTCCTACACATCATTGTCCTGTCAGTTCAGGGTTGGAAGATCCACCATCTCCAAGTTTATACCAGAGGTCTGCAGGGCCATCCAGGATGAGTTCACCAGGGAGTACCTGAAGTGTCCTACAACCCCAGATGAGTGGAAAGAACTGGAGAGGGAATTCAGGATCAGATGGAATGTTCCACATGCCCTGGGAGCTCTGGATGGGAAGCATGTGGCCCTGAAGAAGCCCAAGAACACTGGAGCCCTCTACCACAACTACAAGGGATTCTTTTCCATTGTGATGTTGGCCCTGGTAGATGGACAGTACAAGTTTAGATGGGTGGATGTGGGTACTGAAGGATCCTGCTCGGATGGCCAGATATTTAATGCCTCTCAGCTGAAGAGGAGGATTGGGGATGGCAGGATAGGCTTCCCTGACCCAGCTCCTATAACCCAGGGTGGGAGAGATGTCCCCTACTTCATCCTGGCAGATGATGCTTTTGCCCTGAAGACCTGGCTCATGAAACCCTATGGCAGAAGGATGTTAACCAGAGAGGAAAGGATTGCCAATTATAGAATTTCAGGGGGCAGAAGAGTGGTGGAGAACGCTTTTGGCATCCTTGTGTCAAGATTCAGGGTGATGAGGACAACCATTGAACTACCCCCAGCAACAGTCAGGGAAGTGGTCTTGACCTGTGTTGTTCTACACAACATACTGAGAAGCCAGTATCAAGGTCAACCTGGTGGTCAGCAGCCTGGGGAGGACGATGATGATGATGTACCTGATGATTGTGGATTGATTGGGGGTGCTACTGGTGGTGGCCAAGACAGAAACCCTGCTAGAGAAGCCAAAAGACAGAGGGATTACCTGAAGGACTACTTCAACAATGAGGGAGCAGTGGCCTGGCACGATGGCAGAATATAAGTCCTGCTGCAGTAACCAGTCCTTTTCAGGACTAACTATAACAGTCCTTTTCAGGACTACCAATTATTCCAAAAACAATTAATCAGCTATGTTTGCTACAGACGGACAAACCCCATGCCAAACATAACTTGTTGAGACGGACAAACAGACAAACCCCATGCCAAACATAACTTGTTGAGACTGACAAACAGACAAACCCCATGCCAAACATAACTTGTTGAGACTGACAAACAGACAAACCCCATGCCAAACATAACTTGTTGAGACGGACAAACAGACAAACCCCATGCCAAACATAACTTGTTGAGACGGACAAACAGACAAACCCCATGCCAAACATAACTTGTTGAGACGGACAAACAGACAAACCTCATGCCAAACATAACTTGTTGAGACTGACAAACAGACAAACCCCATGCCAAACATAACTTGTTGAGACGGACAAACAGACAAACCCCATGCCAAACATAACTTGTTCAGACGGACAAACAGACAACGCCCATGCCAAACATAACTTGTTCAGACGGACAAACAGACAAACACAACTTTCTCACCCAACAAACAGACAAACCCACTGTTAAACAAAAGCCAAACACAAAGTCACACATAATATCCGAAATTAAATTATTGTTTTATATATTTTCAAATCCACATCATAATTTCACCAATTCTTTTTGTTCATGGCTTGGAAATTTATTTGTAGCAGAAAGGTTTTCATGGAAATCTTCAATTTTAAATCTTCACTTCTAATCACAAAAATGTGGAAAATATAACCATGGAACTAGTTTTGCTTTCAATAATGGGGGATTGTGTTTGCAAAATAGTTTGTCAGTTTGTTGGCATGGGTTCTATTTACTTTTGGGTTTGTGTGTTTGTTGGTTGGTGGTTACTGGGGTTGGGTTTATTTTTGGTAGTTGGGTGTTAGGTTTGGTACTGGGTTTGTTATTTGGGGGTTATGTTTGGTGTTGGGTTTGTCTGTTTGTGGGTTGGTAAGTATGTGATAATGCCTTTTAACTCTAGGGAAGGTGTAAGTGTTTGACTTTTCAATTACAGATTTTAAACTATCCCATGGATTTTAATCTAAAAATGGGCTGATTAATGGCCATATTGGGAGTTATTTTTAATTTTTTTTATGTGGCCTTTTTTGTTATGTGTGGTACCATGGGTTATTTGTTTCATGTTTGGGGTGGTGTAGGTGTTGGACTTGAATTTTTTTTCTTGTGATAAGTATTTGTACTGAACTTTTTTGTTTTGGGAGGGGAATTGGAAGAACACGTAGCTGAATAATTGTTTTTGGAAGATTTGGTGGCCCTGAAAAGGGCCTGGCAGGTCAAAGACCCGCCCTGACTGGATGGCTACTGAGGAGGCTGCTGCTGCTGTTGAGGCGGTGCTGAAGTGGTGATAGTAAAGAGCTGCTGCTGCGGTTGTTGCTGCTGCTGCTGAGGCTGCTCGACGATCTGTGTTGATGTCAGATCTGGTAGCTGGCTTAAGATTCCACTCAGATTGTGTCTGCTCCCTTCGTCCTGTACAGTTAGGACAGATGTCGGGTTGCTGAAGCCAATGGGGCTTGGTGTATAGTACACAAAACTGCTGCTAGCTGCTGCTTGAGTGGAACTAGATGCCTGTGGAGTGGTTGTTGGCAGTAGGCCGACCCTCTGGGACTCTGTGGTAACAGTGGCTGATCTTCTGGGCAATGGTTGACGTCTGCGGTTACTCTTAATAGTTTCAATGTCTCTAAAAATCTTGCCCTTTAATTCTTCAAATTCTTCTTGAGTCATCTTCTTGGCCTCTGATGCCACGTAGTCAAAGAAGGGCTGCCTGTCTGACTTCTGATGCAGAAAACCAGAGATAAGTGTCCTCATCTGCTCAAAGTGTTCGAGAATCTTGGAGTCTGTAGTTGAAACGGGCGTTGATGTAATGATGGACTGACTCCTCTCCCTCAGGACACTGGACTCGAGGTGTTCTGTATCAGTAGTTGAGCCACGTGATTCGTCCTGCCTGCTGGTATTTGGACTGGCCTCAAAACCTGAACTTCTATTGGCCCCCTTTCTTCTGATGTGGGTTTTAAGAAAACCCATCTGTTGGTACACCCAGGACTGTCTCTTGGTCATCTCCCTCAGGGCTTGGCCAGATTGGAGCTTAGACAGCTTCCCATAACGGGTTCGCTGGGACTCGAACCATCTTCTCACATCAAAGGGCTGGAGCTTGAGTTCTGCAGATATTTCTGCCCAGAGAGCCTCTCTTCTGGTCCTGTCGTGGAAACGTGAATGTTCCTTGTCATACAGTTCAGGGTGCAGCTTTACAAATTCCACAATGGAAACTTCCTGGCTGTCTGTAAAAGTGGCACACACCCTGGCTCTCTTGGCTGAAGAATGGCACTCCGGATCTTCCTCACACCTCTCTTCTTCTTCTGCCACAGCTTCCCCAATAGCTGGATCTTCCTAAATCTCCTCCTCCTCTCTCCTCTCACTTCCTTCTTCTGTAATAACCTCACTCCTCTCCTCTACTTGACTTTCCTTCTCCCTCTCATCCATCTTTTTCCTTCCTCTCTTCCCTCCTTTCTCTTTCTTCATAATCCAGTCGAAAAAATAATAAAAAATAGTAAAATGTGTCTCCTAACTGTGAAATTTGCCCTAAGCTCAAGTATATAAAATGTAAAATAAAAACTGAAAACCCCTACAAATCAGTGACACACGTCTCTCAGTAGCCAAACAGTCAGTAACAACGAGAATGTGTGCGCGGTCACTTATATAGTCCCAGACCCCCTCATTGCCTCGTTTTAATTTCCGACGCGCGGAAAACAGTCGGTTCTTAATCGGTTGTTAGTCCCAGGCCGCCTGGGGCCTCCTCAGGCCGCCGCAGACTGAAAATGTGTGGTCCCAGGCGTCCTGGGGAGGCCGGTTTGGATCGGTTAGGGTCGGTTACCCTTAGTCGGTTCTTAGTCCCAGACCTTGATTTTTGGGTCCCAGGACACCGCAGACGATCTGAGGCTTCCGGGGACTAATGCAACCGACCCACTTTCACACGCATGGAATTCATACGCATCATATTTGAGTCTGGGACTAACAACCGGCCTCCTGGGACTAAGCTAGGGAGGTCTGGGACTAAGGGTCGCAGGCGGCCTGGGACAACACACGACTGTGTAAATTTGGGTCTGAGGAGGCCTGAGGACGCCTGGGACTGGACATTTTGTTGAGGGCGGGAAATATGAATCGGTTGTAGTCGTGTGAAATATCAAACATATTTGATTTTTCACACGGCCCCAACCGACCACAACCGACCCTTACAGAAGGTCTGGGACTAAGCAAATATTTCAAACCGACCCCCAAAACCCTTAATCGGGAGCCTTAGTCGTGTGGTGGAACACCCACATAAGGTAGGCTCTTAGCTTCTTTGAAATTTAAGGGAGTGGTGGGGTTTGGGCGGATCTTACATGCTTTACTGTAGTATAAATGTGATCCATATAAATAAGTTGTATTTAACCTGCATATAAAATAAAAGGACTGTACATAAAGTAGAAAACACGCAAGCATGTGTTTTTCTGAGTTCCCAGGGGTGGGGGGACTGAAATAATAAGAAATGCACATATATTACAATAGAAAATCTCAACCACATTATTTTATCTCTTCAGGACCAAATAACTTGACATTATATTTTACATTTTACATTTATTTATTACATTGTAATGATGCTAATGTATTCAGTCAATGTATAAAATATTTTTATGTTAACTTCCTATGTAATTTTTGCTCATGGTAACAGGTGGAATTCATTGAGAGACTGCCATGATATTATTACTCTATTAGTCATACATTATTCCCACTGATTCAAACACAGACTAATGACTTGTATTCAAGAAATCTCTGGTACTGAAGGAACAGTATAAGATCTTGTGTGCCTTTGACCATTATAATGTTGGTATAATGCATGTCAGATGATAAGGCGGTTTCAGAGTTTATAAGCTTAGTTTAATCATCATAATGTGGAAGAATTGTTTTTGTTCTGATGAAAAGGAGTCCCAACATTTACTGGACAACAGGTGAGTGCACAAGAAATGCATAAATTGTATCACAAAAAAAACTACCAACCTTCACAATGTAAGCTGGTTTGGGAATTGTTTATTTATTTATTTGGGGTTTTACGTCGCTTTCAGCACTGTAGAGGTCCTATCAAACATGGTAAAGGTTTTGTACTGTAAACTGCTGACCATTGGTAAGCAACTACCAACTTACCCACATAAGGCCCGGGGATGGAGAGGGAGGTGAGTCTGTTACCACTGCGCCACCATGCCCTCCAGGTTTGGGAATTGAAACTAAGACCTATGTAGTTGGTAAATATGTTAAGGCTGTTTCTAGGGGAATGTAAACGGAACTTTGTTGTGATTTAGGTGAGAATATATTTATTTATTTATTCATTTTTTATTTATTTATTTGGGGTTTTACGTCGCTTTTAACTAGTGCTGGGACGATATTCGCAAACTTCGGTATTATCGCTCGCTGGTTCATTGCCAATCAATGATCGGTAAAATTTAAGTAAAACCGATATTCGCTAAATCCATTTCTTTGCAGCCTTTTGGTCACAATAAAATGTTAACCTTAATAATATTTTGTAAAAATCTGAAATACCCATCAGTTAAAATCACAAAACTAGTCGTGAATGCAATAAAAATAACGTAAATAGAAACACCTTGGGGTTTTCCAACTGTTGTCATGGTAATCATAAAATCAGCCAATCACAAGTGAGGATACATCAAGCATAGTCTGTTAGTGAGGGAGACATCTGTGAATGGCTTTTAGATTATATTTTGGTCATATTTGTGGTAATTTGTGTGTATTTTACTTCATATAATTTAATATTAATATTTTATCTGCCTTTTTTACACTTCGACTCCATAATCGGAAATGTTCGAAGTTTGGTTACAAATGTCCGATACGAACATCGACAGGGAAAATCCAAGCGATCTCCCAGCACTACTTTTAACACTGTACAGGTCATATCATGACAGGTAGTTGGAAGGACAGAGGAAACCAGTACATACAGTTTGTCAGGGTTCTGTACTGTAAACTGCCGACCAACGGCAAGCAACTACCAGCTTTCCCACTTGAGGCCGTGCCGGGAACTGAACCCCGGCCTCAGAGGTGGGAGGCGAGAGTGTTACCACTCTGCCACCGTGGCCCCCTAGGTGAGAATATAAGAAAACTGAATAAAATATACAAACATGTATCTGAAATATTCTATCCATAATAGGTAAGGGCTGGGTTCCTTGGGTTATGGATGTGTGATTTCTTCAACATTGCCACCTGATAGTTTATCCTAATCACATATTGTTTCAGTGTTCTTCTACAAGGCGATAATCATGCTATAACAACTTTCTTCACTGATGTTTTATTTTCCTCTTCTCCACAGAATTTATGAAATCTTCGTAAAACATACAACATTGACATTTTTATTCTCTGTTTGTAATAGTCGGCAAACTTAAAAGCTTCAAATTTGGTTATAATGTCCACTTATATTGACCAGCAAGTGGTGAGAAGACCTCTTCATGTTCAGGTGACTTTTATAGGAAGTCAAGCGGTCTTACTTTGCCATGACCTCTCATTTTACCATTGCCTTCACGTCTCATGAAAGCATGAAGGCCTAGAACTGCTGAACCTAGAAAACAATATAGCCATCTTCATGATGTTAAGCAGATTCTGGTCCTCCGTACCTGTGTCAAAGAGGATAAGGTTTTATCTTGGTCCTTAGGCCTTGTGTGTAACAATGAGCAGTGAAAAGTAGAATCCTCTACCTTTTTAGATGGGCCAAGTACAGCTCGAAAATGATTTTCTTTATTAATACGGAATATATAGAAATTTGAATTTCAGATATTGAATCAAATTTTTGTCAGGGTAGTCCACCAAGCAATGCTCACAAGTAGGAATGTTGAGACATGATTTTATTGGTGTGTCTTTTATAGAGTTGGAAGGTTTGTTGATCCTATAATGTTAGCAGCTGCTGACTACTTCCCCATGTCATTATTGGTAACTGGAGTCCTATTAGGGTGCATAAACTAAACATTCAATTTATAATGCAATGTAACTCACATTTTTGGTAATCCTTGTGGTAAGCCTCGTGTTGGCAGGTTTCCATCAATTTTAGTATAACTGACCAGATCACGGCCACTCTGATATCTTACATCAATATTCCTATCTGTCACATTGACAGATACAAAATTAAAATATATATGACAATTAAGTTGTAGATTTTATCTCGTTTTTGACTACTTGCAATATAGGCTTGCTCTTTTCCCACCTTGCATAGACTGGCTGTTAAATCAGTCACAAATACCCAACTTTGACCTTTGGCCTTCAATTAACGTATCGAATATGATGTTAATTAATTTCAAATAAGTACTACCCAAAAGTTTCCTAAAATCCAGGCCCTTGCAATGATCTCCCCAAACCAACTTATTATTCCTGTTACCCATTTTTTTGGCTTTAACAGTTGCAACCATGCAGTGTAGTAACTTTGTACATGTAATTAGCCTGTTTTATGGTTGATCCAAACCTGTGATCATATATGAACAATAAAATCCTGATGCTTTAATGGCATCAAGTAAGCCAACTGCGTGTTATCAAAAAAATTCTGCCAGCAAACAGTTTTTAGTTCTAAATTACAATCAACCATAGATCCAATGTGAAAACAATCTCTGTCATTGCAAAGCCATTCACACATTTATTATGGAATTCATGGTCATGTAATTTGCTTCTGGTGGCATTATATAATCCCCCACTATAGCTAATAAGCAAATTTAGATAATTAGTATTCAACCATTCAATATTTTGAATTTTCAATGTAGGCTTTTAATGTATGTTCATTCATTTTCCTCCGTGTTATCATTTTTTTTTTAAATTTCATAACTACTCTCTTGAGACTTGTCACATGTAAATACTTTTAGAATGTATGCCAACGTTATTGTGTTTTATTGTCAAAAGCTGACGCTGTGCTTACACTCAGTTTTGGAAATTAAAAGTATTATCCTATATGTGTTTATTATTTAACATGTGTAAACATGATTTGAGACTCAAACCCCGGGCACCTCCTTAGTAGGCTTAAAATTGAGCACAACTCGTCCAAATTTTAAGATAGTTTGTGAAATGCTATGAGAGTTAACAAAATAGTGTGTTACAGTCGAACCAGTAGTTTCACATTTGAATCTGAGACCTGGCTTATACCCTTCAATGAAATCAGTTCAAGAGCTATAGGAGAACACTGAAGATGTTATTATGCTAAATAGTTTGTTTATAGGTTGATAAAGCTAGATTTGTCTCAACTTATCAAAATATTACTAAGCTTAATAAAGGGATGTCTATGTTTTTTATCTATATATCTATATAACCAAAATATTGTTAATGATTGTTTAATAGGCCAAATTTTACCTTTACCAATAGGCTCTTCTGTATATCACTAAGTCAAATAAAACCTACCGGTACACATAAAGAAATACATTGTATATATCATTAGATAGGTGTCTTTACATGCTTCTGCCTATTTTGATGCAGTAAAATCTATGTAGAAATGGTTAAAATGGTTTAAAAGTTTTATATTCACTAATACTCTTTACTAAAAATTTCTATCATCAGTGATATTTACCTAAATATCAAACCTTTTAACAGTTTATTTTCAATTTTTATCATTCAATACAAGAAATTACGCAATCCTTATCTTCTTGACTTGTAATATATGTACTTGTCATTTCTTATAGTCAAATTTAAAAGAATATACAACACAACAATCTGGTAATTTTCCTGTTATATATATATATATATATATATATATATATTTGTGTTGAAGGACTGACAAGAAAGGGATGAAGCTACATGACTCTGATGATACAGAAAGGAAACTTTTGGACAAATATGAGAGAATACATCAGGATTTACACCAGAACATCATTGCTTACATTCTCGTTTTTCTAATGATAATTTCACATGCTTGTGTGTAGCCTTGTCATCTCAGATAGCTGGTGGAAAAGTCAACATATTAGAGCAAAACAGTATTCGTTATTGCATGACATTTCTCATGTCTTCAGTATTAGTCATTATTCATAGGACATCTGTCTTTGTGCAAGCAAAATACATCCATAAAATAATATTTATTGGAGTTTTTGATCTCTTTTTAACTAACATTCTTTTCTTTGCAGAATCTTTCATGCCTATTGGAAGCAATGATGCTATGTTTGTTGGCCTTCATTACATAAGTTCAACAATAATAGATCTCTGTGAAAAAAAGATAAAATTTTGGAGTGCTTTGGCCTCATTAGTTATATTAGTTGGGCTTATTTCCATGGCCCAACCCTGGAATAAAACAGCTGAAAGTGTTGATATCTGTCAAGTACCTTGTGATTATTGGGAAAACAGAATGTATGATGCAATTACTTACAATATATCAGAAGAACCTGAAACACTTCATCACAGATTTTTAAAGGAATTTTGCAAGAACCAGTCTAATAATAACTGTACAATCAAAGAAGATATTAATTTTATCTACATTGATGGGGTAAAACATGAAATTTCAATCCATCCATTCATTCTTGGGTACATTGTGGTGATTATTGCTGCTATAACTGCAACAATAAGAGCTTATATAACGAAAGATTTAAGAAGGTATATAGAATCACAAACTTTACTTTTCTGGTTAGGATGCTTTGAAAGCATTCTTGCAATTTTACTGACTATTATTTGGTCAACAGCAACTGGTGTGCCAATATACAGCTTCCCAAGTGGGAAAATATGTCTCATATTTTTTGTGTGTTATCCCTTCTTTGCAGGAGTGTTGTATATTGCCTGGGTATATTCAGCTGGTTACCTTAACATATCTAAATTAGCACTGGCTAGAGTTGTTAGCTTACTTGTGTTGTATGTTTGCCAAAGAACCTTTTTGAAGCATTTCCACCCAGGAAAGGCCAATTTGTTTGAGATGTTTGGTGTTGCTATTATTCTCTGTGGTCTGCTAGTGACTTTTTGTGAAGTAATTCTTCCATGTTTGAAAAATGAAAATAAATGATTTATCTGTGTTGTGTTGTTGATACATGGCAACAAAAGGTCTGTACACAGAAACTAGGACACACGACAATCCCAGACAAACCAGTAATATACTTTGAGTTGTCATGATGTATCTTTTTAATGAACTATTTAATAAATATTTTCATGAATTATCCATTTTTATCATATTGGCAGTTATTGCCAGCATGTTGCACAGACAGACTATTCAAAATAGAATTCAATAGTTTCTGATCTGATTTTAAACCTTTTTTCACATTTGTTACCAGCATGGAGATGTCTTTTATCTGATCAAATCAGATTAATTTGTTGTATACAATTTTTAATCAAAAACATGTTTTAGTTTATGAATTTATTTATTTGGGGTTTTATTTCACTTTCAATACCGTACAGGTTATACGAGAATGGGTAGTTTTGTGAGCAGAGGAAACCAGTACATACAGTTGGTCAAGGTTCTGTACTGTAAACTGCCGACCATCGGTAAACAGCTACCAACTTTCCACATAAGGTCCGGGGTGTGAACCCCTGATCTCAGGGGTGGGAGGCCAGTGTGTTGCCTTGTGCCACCGTGGCCCCTGCAGAACGCCAATATTTTTACATTTGAAGCAGATCAGATAAATTCTATAAAGAAATAGTTTTAAGAAACTATTTACATAATAAAACATTTCAGTTTGAAGCACATGAGCCACAATTATAAACGTGTTTAACTAAGATACAAAAACATCAGTTTTCTACAGCAGAGGCCAATATTACAAAAGGTTTGGGCTGTAATGTACAGTTTGCATTGGGTTGAAAAGTGGTTTGAGTCCTGCAGTAAGGGAGACACTTTGCTCTGCATAAATATACAATACAATACAATACAATACAAGAAAGAGTAGAGGCCGACTCACACACTCCTGATGCAATGGATATATTTTTACTTAAAGTAGTGACTGGCCTTCTGTCAATGGGACCTATCCCTAGTGGCATGGTGAAGAATCTCAGTGATAAAAGGTCATCCATGGGCCTCAGTCTTTTAGTTAGGAGAATTTTAGTCACTAGACAGCCTGGGCTATACTTTGGCAGTCGGGATTAGTCAAATAGTGCTTTGGGTCCTGTAGTAAAAGAGATATTTTACTCTGTATGAATGTACAATAAAAGAAAGAGTAGAGGGCCAATCACACATGTCGGGTGCTATGGATACATGTTCACTTGAAATAGTGGCCTCGTGTCAATGAGCCCTATACACAGTGGCAGATTAAAGAATCTCGGGTATACTGATTAAAGGTCATCCCTGGGCCTCCGTCAATTAATTAGGAGGATGTTAGTAACCAGTCTGGGCTTTTCTAGCATACTCTGAATGGGTCAAATAGTGCCTTGAGTCCAGTAGTGAATGAGATATGGTGCTGGGGTATAAATATGCAAAATATTACAAAAAGAATACATGCCAAATCACAGATCTGTGGTGCAATGGGTATGTTTTCATTACAGCCTGGCCAATCTTAATAGACATCAAATACCTACCACTTGACAAATGGGATCAATTTGCAATTAATAGACGATGAATTTAAAAATATATTTTACATGAGATTACTTTATATACTGTGAGTAAAACATACAATTTATAATTTGAAGCAGATTACAATTCTTTCGACCTCAAATCAAAGATACAAGGTATAAATCACAAATGTTACCTCCAATAATACAATAATGAAATGCTGTAAGAGATCTGAGTAATAAATCATCTATAGACATTATGAAGGTACACAGATGCTTTGTTATCATAAGTCATCTCTTTGACTGGAAATAAAGTCAACATAGCATTATATGACTGAGGAAGATCAAAAGATCATGTTCTTAAATGTGTTCACATCTGAATATACCATATTTATCTTGAGATATAGTAAGTCATTGGTAATTTATATGCAGCTATTGAGTAGTGGTATTGGTTATTTAAACTGTAGAAAACTTGTAACAACATGAATCCTAAACATGGTTGTCTTTATCACTCCTTTGGGCTGTGCATAAGTCATGTTTCTAGACTTTTCCAAATTCTTTGGTTATCTGTTTCTTTGGCAGTCTTTACATTTCTGTGGTTATTAGAACTGTGATAATAATTTAAATATAAAAATCCAAATGATTAAAAATATAGATGCAACTTTTTGCAAGCTTTTGCTCCCGATCCGATTGCTCCTGTTAACCTGGTGTCAGAGCTACTTTGGAGATGACAAACCTGATAAATGCAAATCAGATATAGTCTTTTTAAGACACCCCTGCTCTACAGTTATGGTGGAATGTCAAGACAGCCTCGATGATTTCATCAGGAGTGTATCTTTTCAGTCGTGCAACTCAATTTCAGTTGGGTTCATCAGGGAAGTGATAACCATGACTGTAGATATGTAACCCATTTTTCAAACATTTAAAAAACCTTCGTGAATAAGCTCATCTGTCTAATCTGCTCGTGTTTGATCTTATCAGTTGTAACTATGTTAAGGATCATATTTTGCTTCAAATGACTTATGACATTTCCATCATACAATTTATTGCTTCTACCAAGGGGGTGTTATTTCCATCAACATTTATTTGTATTTTAATACTACTAATTGACTTTCGAAACTTTCATAATACCCTAAAAGTAATCATGATTTTTCACATTTACTTATCATTAGGTGCCTTGTCATGGGTCTGCGCTCTTTCAGTGCTCTTCTTGGCCAAATCTTTTTATAATATGACTTATTCACCACTTTTAATGGACCCGAGCGATCTCGTCACGTGGAGAAAATAAGTCCTAAAAGTTTCTGAATCAATATCCCCTGCTTCTAAGACAGATTGTGACAGGATGATATCTCCTTAGGAGCACATTGCAAGACTTATCGTTTAGGCATAACACTGATCCTCTTGATCGTAAATAAAATATAAAAAGGACTTGTTTTCAACTATATAATTCTGATTGCTAAATATTTTATATTCATATCTAAGAAGTAAAATGCAGATTTGTTTTTCTTTAAATCCTTACAAAGCCTACCTTAAAATGAAGCTAGCTATCAAGCAAAAAAATATATTTGAGCAAATATACACATCAAAGGCTTTTGCAAAAAAGATTGTAATTTAAATTTATCTCAAGATTCCAAAAATAAGAATTGAAAATATATCTCACTCTTAAATAGGGTATGTGTGTATAGCAACTTAATCAGATACATTGTCTTTTATAAAGTTTATCCACTGTGGTTTTTGTGCCAACGGGTTACCCTAATACTGCTGTGAAACATTCTATTATTCTTTATTGTATTTTTATGTATTGCTATCATTTTTGTTTCGTAAATAAAATTATGGTTTCAGTCAAAAGACAATATCTGTTCATGTCATATCATTTTCACCCTTTTTCAACTATAGCCTGTAGAGGGCCTCAAATTTAACAAGACAGAAATTTCTTTGAATCAATATGGAGGAGCTGCAAAGAATTCGAAAACATGAGTAGTGCACTAGAGTAGTGCACCATTCATAAAAGTCCATAGATAAACAAGTGATCTCTGGAAGCATGAGCTTTCCAGAGAGCTCACACTTATAAATCGGCTAGCCATCATAAACACTAAATAGCATCATTGGCAAATGCTCAGGCACAGACACTATTAGAAACACATATAAATATATTGCACCATTCAGAAACATTGTGATACAATTTATGTTCACTTAAAATTTCAGACACTTAAAATTGTCCAGCCAGTTAAAATAAAATTCCTAGTTCCCCTTTGGTCATAATAATTGAAAATCATTAATTTGTGACTAGTAGATATGCAATGATGCTATAATTACCAATAAAACCTGTGCCATTTTTATTGATCTTATATGACTTGTGAGAAAGCTAGGATTAATAAACCGGTTGTACCAAGGGTGTACAAAGCTATGCATAAATAATACACAATACACAACATTAATATAGTTGGTTATATTTTTTCTTTGCATAGGATATAAATCAGATCAGTATATGAACCTAGACAATCTGTTGACAAGAGAAAAAGTTAATTACATTTGTATCAATATGTCGACTTTCGAATTTGAAGAGGATCTCAAAACAAGACTGGCAGAATTGAAAAAGTATGACTTTAACTTTGAGAACTTGGTTCTCTGTGGTGGAGGCATCAAAACCTTGGCATTTATTGGAGGGATTATGGTAAGTTTTTATGTCTGACATTTGGAAAAAAATTCTTGTGAACTCAGTTTACATTGTCAGTTATTTTGAACAATTATTTAACAAAATATTTTTAAAAATGAAGAACATAGGGCATTGCATTGATAACCACACAAGAGTGGTCGGCTTATTCTTACAAGTGATCTATATAAATTGTACTAGGAGACCAGGAGAAGGTCAAATGGCAGGGGTGTAGCTTATGTATAAGCCTGAGGCATACGATATTGTTAGTAAAATCATTAATGAGATATACAATACGCCATACTGTAACAAATATTGCATATAAGCACAACTTTCTGAAAAAAACAGGGTGTAAAAAAATTTAAAAATCTTAATTACTCCCCTGTAAGGCCATTCTGTTTGTGATTACAGTATAATTTTGGCCTGGGTTTGAATCCTACTCTCATCTCTTAATTATTGTCTGTTAATGATCTCCTTAAACTCATAATTTAATGTTTGAATAACTATTTATATTGATATCTAATGCTTATTTTGCTTATTTGAGAACGTTGTAGTAGTCAAATTTTATCCATTATAGTCATAATAAAAGTATTAATCATTTTCTTTCTTTGTTTGGTCTTGGTGAGATTTGGAGACTGTTGGGAGAAGGCCATCAGTTCTATTTCAAGTTTTGCTCTTGCAACAAATCATTAGGTTTCAGTTTCCACCCTTTGATCAGTCATATTAGTACAAATTTTAAGCTCGAGCAAATGTTATGATTAGTTGTGAAAGTGTGACAGCAGTATCATGCCATACAAAGACAGTGTGACAATCTCTTGTCTTTGAATGTACACTGTTTGAAACTAGAATAGTTACTTTTCGGCATTTGGTAGCAATTTCATACATTTGAGTTGTAATAAACTATTTTTAGACCAAGGGAGTATAGCAAACAACCTATCTATATATTTATCTCATATGTTGCTGTGCGCTTGACTGGATCAGGCAAGGACCAGCCAAAATCTGAAATCAGCTGTTCTCAGTAGCCTAGCACACTTGACATCTAATCACAGGCTGTCAGCCCCACAAGTGTCATTACCAGAGGATCTCTCTTCATATGACCCTGGCTCTTGAATGGGACATAACATCTCAACTTTGATGGTTAAACATCGGTGGTTTTAGGATCACTTTTTGCTAATCTCTTTTGCTAATACGGCCTATTATAATGTGGATAAAAGATTCAAAATTCCCTGTGTAGAATTTTCTATAGACTCTATAAAACAAGTCATGTTACTCCCTATCTTCGAAAGCTAAATTTGCTCCCAATTTCATATCACATCTTATTTAAATACAATCTCATCACATTCAAGGTCATTAAATTCTTCCAAGTTATATACTTATCATCCTTAATCAAAACCAGTAGCCTTATTTATGGAAATCGGCTAACCCTTTTCTGATTTTATCCTACCTGCAACCACCAACAACAATTTTTATGTTCCAAAAGAGCCCTAAGCTTGTAAAGATCAACCAACCCTTACTTCAAAAAAAAAATCAAATTTTTATCCTAAAATCAAAGGTCACTTTACAACTACTTTGGTGCAATAATGTCACTAATTTGATCAATATCATTACTGGTATTCTTCTATAATAAATTACTTTGTACATGTGTAGATGCACACAATTACTTTTCTAAAGAATGTGATTTTGAATTTATCTTTATACTTTTATATACAAGGCATTTTTGTTAGTGTATATGAGTTATTGATGAAAAAGGCTTTATCACTGACACAGTGTAACACCGAAGAGTGATGTGTGTTTGTTTATAAAATTACTACAGGGTGGTTACTCTCTGCAGGCTTTACCACATAACATTGGATGGTATCATCATTTGGACAAACAGGCCTTTCATTTGTTTCAAAGATAAGTTGAAATATTAAAATTTTGATTCCAGGTGTTGGATGACTTAGGTATTCTACAGAAGTGTAAGAGATTTGCTGCCACTAGTGGAGGAAGTCTAATAGCTGCTCTACTGGCTTTGGATATAAACATTCCTGACCTTAAGTCGATCTTATACTCCAGTATGAAAGAGAAAATATTTGGTGAGTGTCATACACAATCCAACAAGCATGTGACCTCTTTGGCGGAGCTAATAATAGGCATTTCAGCTTAATGTTATATCTTTCAGTGTGCAATGAACAGAGGGCAGGAACTAAATATATTTCAGTATCAGAAATACGGAAGAATATACACACTGAACCAAAGACAATGAACAAAAGGTATACAAAGATCCCCCCCCCCCCTTTGGTCGTCGTTTACTTTGCTTTTTGAAAATGATTCAATAGTAAAAGTCATTTAGTATAGATAATCAATGTAATTATATTATACACAGTGTTTAGTTATTTATTTGGGGTTTTACGTTGCTTTCAACACTGTACAGTTCATATCACGACGGGTAGTTGGAAGGGCAGAGGAAACCAGTACATACAGTTTGTTAGGGTTCTATACTGTAAACTGCCGACCAACGGCAAGCAACTACCAGCTTTCCCACTTAAGGCCGTGCCAGGAATCGAACCCGGCCTCAGAGGTGGGAGGCGAGAGTGTTACCACTCACCCACCGTGGCCCCATAATACACAGTGTATAAATACAAAACATCCTGTTATTGTGTTTAATGTTTTAATAATTGTATTATTCGAGTTGTATCATATATTTGTAACTTATTTGTGAAAAACTATCAAAATGTAATCCACCTATTTCATACTGTGTATGGAAGCATTATAAAACCCTGAACGGGTTGACACCATTCCCACCAGGGGTTACGATTAATGTTATGGGTGAATAAACTAATATTAAGAAACAAAAAAAAATAAAAATATGGCTGTCCTATTCAGTCCAAGCAGTGACTGAAACAGAATGTAAAAGAATTTTAAGATGAGTCAGGTTTGCAATTAGTGTAGATTAAAGATAAAGAAATCAAGTGAAAGCTGCCATTCCAGGAACTATATATTCTATTAATCTACACATCTCGTTCATCCTTATGAGGTCCTCGGTGGCCTAGTGGTTAGCAAGTTTGGCATCTAATCATAGGCTGTCACCTCTGTGGGTTCGAGTCCCACAAGTGGTAATGCTGAGGACCTGTCCCAATATGACCCTGGCTGTTGAACGGGACGTTAAACCCCAACTTTGACTTTCGTTCATCCTTACAGGAGGTAGGATAGTTTGCATCCACCACTAAATGCTTGCTATCTAGACAATTTAAAATTGAATCACCTATGACATTTCAGTTTCGTGCAATTTAGCTCGATATTTTATTTCAGATCATTCCTATGGATTTCTGTCTTTGGTACCCAATGTAGTGAGGCGATATGGATGGAATCCTTCTGATAAATTACAACAGTATGTAGAGAGTTGCATTGAAGAGCACACAGGGAATCCAAAAATAACCTTCCTGCAGGTGATACCAATATATTTTTATTGATTTATTTTAACATGCCAATAAGTTTCAATTTACACCATAGTGAATTATGTACAGACATGTTATAAATGCCCAGATCAAACTACAGGCAGTATTGCCTACGTTTATGTACTGTCACACTTGTGTCAGTTGACTATACATGCTGTTGCATTCATTATAATGGCTGTTCTATTATGGTGATGCAGTCGTAAACCTATCTCTCCAATGGAAAAAATAAGTAACACCAACTATCCAGGGGTAAATTTACTTTGGCTTCTGATAATTTCCAGTTGGCCTTCAAAGTGATGTTACTATTGGTTAAGAAATATTCCAATAGGCTCCCAAACAGTTGGCAATAGTTTTCTGATCTGTCTGGTTTATCAACCTTAAAGAAGCCCTATATGATCATTGACTTAAGAAGGAAAAGATTGCTTTGTTAAGATAGGTTAGAGATAGGTTTGTGATGCATTCCCGAATGCAAGATCTGATAGGGATCGGGAACAGTCTATGATAATATTAAACCCTTTAATATAACTAGGAAACACACAATTCCCCCACACATTCTGATTGGTTCCTGATCCATAACTGCTGGTCAGAAGTCGAATGGTTTCTGATTTGGTACCTGAATGTCTCGAATTGATTTACGAATTAATTTTCTTGTTGAAAACATTGACCTCTCAAAAGTAATTTTCAGGATTGTAATCCAATTGAGGAGGTTGCCCACCAAAGTGAAACGACACTATTACATTTCACACACAAAAAAGGTCAAAACTGTGCAAAACAAGTGGTGTCAAGATCGCCTCTGATAGGCTTCTGTAACTGCAGGGTGTTGTATAATTCTTGCAGTTACTTCAATGCCATTTTTCATCAGAGGGAAGTTCTGGCTTTTTAACTGGAACCCTTAGAGTAACACAAGAAGGCCTGGTATTGCATATATAATGATCTTCACCAAGTCCATCTGAAGCACAAACAGTGAATCATGAACGTCAACAATTTTTAACAATAAATCATTTATATCTATTTTATATTGGATGAAATTAGTTTTGCAATGAGCAATCAAATTATAATATCAATTATTGATTTTTGACACAAGATAATAATTTATTTGGTAATTTATTTAAAAGAAAAAATGTATTTTCTGAGTGCACATTTTTTTAATTTATGACAAATTTTATCAAATTATTTTCCGATAACCTTATGCAGTCTGCCTTGTTAAGATTCATGCAAAGGGAGGGGGGCATAATGTCAAAGCATGCACTATATTAGTTGACCAGTAACCTATTTTATTGCCATTCATCCATATTTTAGCCAAGTGTAACTAACAAACCTAATAATCCAAAATTGTGGGCAATACCAGATCCTATGTAGTATGGTGACCTACTACCTATAGATCAAATAGAACTAGGAGAATTCTACAATTTAAAAATTCGTTTAGGACTCTTGCATCTTATGGTCTGCTGAAATGAAGAGAATAAGCACTATAAAAGTACAGTTTGGCATATAATAAAACAAGGTGTGCCATGTCAAGTGCCAAGTGGGATGTCATATTGTATACTTAAGATATGATCAGGTATCAGGTATCCATGTGCTTAATCTCTGAACTGGCAAATTCTAAGGCATGCCATACAAATTGTAATACATAAATCAGAAGTCGTAAACCACAAAAGGGTCATCACCAGGGTATCATCGGTGTTCGGTAGTGAGAAAACCTAAGGAGGGAAAGACTTCTGAAATAGATAAGTTTTAAGTCACCTTTTAAAACATGAATGTGTAGGAGCAGTTCGAATTTCCAGTGGACTTGTTAAAATGAACTTTAAGATTTATGTACCGAGGGAATTTAGAAGAGGATTTTAAGAAACATCTTTTCTCAATTAATACATCTTGTTTTAACAGCAAATGTATACAGAGACATATGGAGACATATGGCAAAGGATTATGGCTTGCCAGTGGTAAGGTCCTTTTTTGAGTACCAGGGTTTTGAAAATGATTTGTTGGTTAACAGGAAGCCAGTGGAGAGACTTTAAGATTGGAGTGACATGCAAAAAGCTACAAGCACCAGAGGCAAAGTGTGCCAAATAATTTTGGATGTTTTTGAAGCCTTATGATATTCTTGGAGGACAATCTGCGATACAAAGAATTGCAATAATCAAGACGACTACTAACCAAAGCATTTGCTACCATAACTGCGAAGTCATATGAGAGAAAGCGGACACAATGCAAATCTCAAAGGCTGGCAAAGTAAGATTTAATGCCAGATATTACATGATTGGTGAAACTAAATTTAGATTCAAACAGTACACCCAGGTTTTGAACACCATCTGTTGGGGAGAGGAAGTTTCCCAAAACGTTCACAGGGAAGGAATCTTTGAGCCATTTATACTTATCCATAGAACCAAAGACTATCAACTCTGTTTTTCCGGATTTAATTTAAGCTTATCTTCAAACATCCAGGTATGGATGTCACTCAAGCAGGCCTTTAACTGGTGAAATGAGTTGGCTAATTTCCAGGAAATAGGTGGACGAACAACTGGGAGTCATCCGCATAAAAATGGTATTTGACATCCATGTATTTTTACCTGACTAAGGGCAGTGTACAGGGAGAACAACAAAGGACCAAGAACAGAGCTAACCTAAGGACAGTTCCAGTGAAGCCAAACCTTAACAGACAGCTGAGGAGTGTGCCATGGTCGATTGTGTCGAAGGTGGCTAACAGGTGAAGAAGGATCAGGGCCGTAAGCATACCCTTGGAGAGCGACAGGTGTATCTCATTCTGAATGCACAATAAAGCAGTTTCTGCCCAGTGTCCAGTTTTGTAGGCAGACTGGAATGTGTTACCAAGATCATTTGAGTAAATGTCATTGTCACCTTATTGAGCAGCAACTACATGCTCCACCAACTTCGGCAGGAAACTTTTTGAGAAGAGGTGTGCCTATGGCATTTTTGAAAGGTTCTGGAAAACCACCATCTTGAAGAGATAAATTATCCAGTTTAGTTATTGATGGGAGGAAAATGTCTATACACCTTTTAACCAGGAATGTGGACCACGGCTCTGAAGAACATGTTTTAAATGGGGATTCCTTAATGAACTTAAGGTCTTCACTTTCAGAGACCAACTGAAAAGAACTGAAAGAGGGTGGCTTCTTTTCTAAAGGAACACACTTTAATGGGCAATTTCTGAAAGTGTTTCTAATTTTGTTATCTTGTCTATAAAAATGCACCAAAAAGATAAGCCAGTGATTTTTCATTGGTACAGGATGGAAGGGTAGAGACCTGGGACCTGTCCAGTACCTTGCTCAATGCTCGCCACAACTTCTTACCATCCCCACTATTTTTTTGACAGTATTGATAGTATTGTCCCTTATTCATGTTCAGTATATGGTTACATCTATTTATTTGCTGTCTAAGATGGGCATGGTCCAGTGGGGATTTGTCCCTCCTCCAAGTTTGTTCATATTGTCTTCGCAAATATTAGACAGAAAGGTAAATCAATTGTTTCCTTTTAGGCTTACAGAAGATACAAGAAGGAGCTGTGCATTGTGGCAACCAATGTGTCTACTATGTCAGTGGCATATTTTCACCATAAAACCACACCTGATGTGCCAATAATAATAGCGATCCGGAGCTCAGGGGCATTGCCAGGTTTGGATATAGTTTTCTGCTCTTATCTTGTCTTGATATTTCAGTAGATTTCATCACACAAATTATATTAAATGTATCAGCGAAGCTACTACCAGTTTAAATTTTCTAGAATGTTTTTCCTCATATATAGGATTATCATGTTTGATATTCAGCTACAGTTTTAATAGTACTGCCGGCTCTGGTATGATACTTTACTCTGCTTCAAACACTTCATCATTGTGCAACCTCTAAATGTTTAGGTATTGATCTGTGACCTGATACTGAGGAAATGCATCTGTGTAGAGGTAAAATTAATCACCTGCCAAGCTAACCCCCTTTGTTTGTACCCATACACTTCACTGGTCATGCTCCTGATAACTAAAACACATCAATTATCTAGGCTTGTTTACCACCTTTCCCACTGAAATTACCACTTTACCACTAAGCCACTAGTGAAGGTATATGCACGCCTAATGTTTAATTTGACAATGACATTTTGTCCCAGTTTTGTAAGATACTGCTAGACAATTCTCTAACAGTCCCCCTAATGATATGAAATGGCATGATACACTGAAAGGTCAAGGTAAATTTCCTAAACAGACTGCTATCAGAAGCAGTTAAAATTATCCACTCTTTTAAAAACTCTTTTTAAGTACATATGTAATTTTTTGCATTATTGTATATTCTACAATGGAAGGTTGTGCAGTGACAGTGGGTACATGTTTTGCAAAGCTCTTAAATAGTGAGTATAAAACGGTAAATAAAATAATGCTCTTGAATTCTATTTACTTTGTCCTTTTGCATACAAATGTATACCAATTTTGGTTTGACATTTTAAATTTTCTTTAGAATTACATCAGCTGTACAATATGTATGTATGTCCTAAGAATAAAATTGTTAGGTATACTTGGTTTTGTAACTAAGATATCACGGTACATGTTTGAATGATAGACTGGAATGGCCTTGGATTTCTTTGAATTTGAGCTAAGATTTATACCTTAATTTGACAAAATTATAATTGTAACCATTTTAGAATAGGAATAAGCGACTTATATAAGGGCTTCATATTGGTTTTAAATTACTGATCGGCAAGATTATTTTTGAATGTTTGTTAATTCACTGGCAAGCAAGGCAGAAAAAAATCACAGATATGACAGGGGTAAAACTCTATACATTCTATAGCTGTATTTTAGGCATAGTCCAGCCAGTATTTACTACAGAGAATGACTTCCTAAGCCAATGTTTTGTTGATGGTGGACTTGCTGCTAATTTCCCACTCCATGCTTTTGATGGTAAGAATTACCTTTCGATTAGACTTAGCAATGTTAAATTATACGCAGATATCTGTTGAAAGCCTGGTTATCTTTTTTGAAACCTGGTTGTTATGAACATATTTATTATTGTTCTTGACATAGTTAATTGACCAAGTGGATACAAGTTCCCCTAAATCAAATATAACAAGATGCAAAACGCTTGACTCCATATGTGACCAGTCTCTCAAGTGATATAAAATATTGTAAGGAAGACAATAAAATAAAACCAAACATGTAAATTAATTTTCATAGAAATATCAAGTAGAAAGCTAAAGCCATTAAAAATACATTGAAATGGGACCTCTGAAAAATCATGAATTTTTTGTATCTAAAATAAGATCCTGATCTTTCTTTTAGTAACTTCTTCCTTCAGTCAGGTCCTACTCACAAATTTTTAAATAAAGATCTATTCATTAGTTTTGGAGTAATCTAAACACACACCCCCCTACGCACACACAAAAAAATAAATAAATAAAACAAACATAAACAATTAACACACAAAAACATAAACTGCTGGTGGAGGTAAAAATTCTGCTTAAAGGTCACTTCTTGGTGAAAATCATGCATGGTAATTTTTTATGATGGACTGTCAAGGAATAGAAAGAAAAAAGAGAAAATAAAACAGAAATAATAATTAATAAAAATGATGAATATACCACCTCCCTCTTTATTATGTTTATGTCAATTTCAAGACATACAATGAGAAGAAATATTTTTACTTAAAGACATCAAGTATCACAAGCTAGGTTTGTGACCTCACAAAGGCAGTTACATTGTGACATCACTTAGTAATGACTTCATCAGAAAGCAAAATATTGATTTTTACGTATGTGATGAAGAGAAGCAGTTTCACTGTGTATTCCCAATTAAAATAAGAAAAACTCTCTCCTGGCTTTAATTTTCAAACAAATTAGACCAAATTTGGAAGAATCTGTCTGTACCCCATGAAATACCTTTCCCCCAAATTTGAAATTGATTGAAGTTATATTTTTTGAGTTATAAGGGCAAAATGGTGCACAGACAGAGAAGCAGATTTCACTGTAAAAGCCCAATTAAAAATAAGAAAAACTCTCTCCTGGCTTTAGTTTTTACACAAATTACACCAAATTTGAAAGAATCCGTCTGTACCCCATAAAATACTTGCCCACCAAATTTGAGCTCGATTGGTGTTATAGTTTTTGAGTTATAAGGGCGAAACGGTGCACAGACAGACTGACAGACAGACAGAAACAAACTGATTACAATAACCCTCTCCTATCGTCGAGCGTTAATTATCATGAAAAGTTATATGCATAAGAAATATACCTTTGGTACCTCTGATACATATTCAACATTAATTCTGAATGGTTAAGCATATATTTTAATTTGTTGAGTGAGTTTATTTATGCCTACACCACTAAGGTTAGGTGCACAGACAGAGAAGCAGATTTCACTGTAAAAGCCCAATTAAAAATAAGAAAAACTCTCTCCTGGCTTTAGTTTTTACACAAATTACACCAAATTTGAAAGAATCCGTCTGTACCCCATAAAATACTTGCCCACCAAATTTGAGCTCGATTGGTGTTATAGTTTTTGAGTTATAAGGGCGAAACGGTGCACAGACAGACTGACAGACAGACAGAAACAAACTGATTACAATAACCCTCTCCTATCGTCGAGCGTTAATTATCATGAAAAGTTATATGCATAAGAAATATACCTTTGGTACCTCTGATACATATTCAACATTAATTCTGAATGGTTAAGCATATATTTTAATTTGTTGAGTGAGTTTATTTATGCCTACACCACTAAGGTTAGGGGCCGCGGTAGCACAGTGGTTATAAACTCGCCTCTCACTCCTGAGATCAGAATTCTAATCCCAGCCTGAATTCATGTGGGAAAGCTGGTAGTTGCTTGCTGTTGGTCGGCTGTTTACAGTCCAGCACCTTGTTCAACAGTATCCACTTGTTTTCCCCTGCCCTTCCCACTCCCATAACATTATAACCGATTGATAGGGTAAAATGCATGACATAAAACACTAAATAAATACACCACTGAATTCTCCCTCCCAAATTCTTAAACATCAATCAGTAGACACTTGCTTGTTTACTTGAAAAAACAGTTAAATGACCTATAACTGAATCTTCCCCATATTGCAAGTTTGGTGCCTTGCGATTCTGATGAGTGATACTGAGGGATTTGGTATAACACTGTTTTAACCAAGCTATAAACCAGAGGAGAGACATTTTATAGATTTCATTAACCCATTTCATTACTCTGTAACCTTATGTTTAACTGAACATAGAATAATGTTTTCATGATAAGCTCTTTTTGCCACAAATGCCAGGCACCACTGAGAACTGTAACTTTAGAGGATTCTAGAACTTCATAAAATGAGACCTATAGTTTGGGAGATGAGCTGGGTTGACAACAGTAAGGCATTCACTTGAATAAAATACTCAATTTATTCAAAAAGTCAAAATCCAGTTGCCAGTGAGAGATCTCTTAAGACAGTAGTATATACATTACAATTTGTCAACTCTGTAAACAATAGGACGCCGAGGCCAAACACCTGATAAAACAGATGGCATGAAACAAAAACTATTCAACCTTGTATCCCAGTAAATAATTACAAGTAAAAGCATTAAAATCCCTCCCTCCAGCCATTAGGCGGATCTACCACATGACTACAACTACAGTGATGGAAATTATCTATATCATCATAGCAGTTATAATGTACTTTCTCATTCACACACATTAAGTATATCACCTAACATTACATGTCACTCTGCAAACTGTATACATCTCATTATGACCTAGTTGGTACCAAACCTGCCTTGTAACACAGAACACCTGGATTTAATTACAGGTACAGGCGGAAACATATAATGGCTTGGTTGGTCACTTAAAATGATGATCCCGTGCTATTGGGTTCTCTCCACAGTGGTAGGCTAAAGAACCATTGGGAAACTCTGAGATTCTATCTCTCAGTCACCCAGGATTGTTTTGCCTTTGTGCAAATGATCAAATATCACTTTGAGTAATGCAGCAAAAGAGATATTAGGCCTAGTACAAAAACAATACCATACAAGAATCCAATTCTGAGGGCCTAGTACAATTTAAATTTTAAGACACATTGGACATTGGCCCCTTAAGAATCTACTTAACCACAAGTTATTTACCATGCAGTTATACTAACTACCAAGAACCAGTGGAACATTGGACATCCAGGAACACAGCTATAACCAGCTTCTGTTAAATGTATATTATTTCAGGTTGGTATTTCTCGATGGCCCCTGAAGATTCATTTTTCAACAAGCTAGGTGAAGATGAACCTCCATTCGGTACTTTTAACCCCAAAACTCTGGGGTATATTCTGGTATGTTAACACTAATATCACAACATGTATGTTAATCAGAAATGTGATTTATAACTTATGTAGGGACACAGGATAAGTGGAAACATTTAATGCACATTCATAACTAAGGCTTATATCAATGTATATCTTCACCAAAATATATCTGTTTTAATTACCTAAACAAGCAGAAAATAGGGCTTTTGTGTTCAGATTGTGAGGAGTAGACTCTGAATGAGATGCTGTAAGGATAAACCAGCTTTTGAAATACACAGATTTGATAACATCTGTTTTGTATTTTTTTTATTTGGGGTTTTATGTCGCTTTCAACACTGTACAGGTCATATCACGATGGGTAGTTGGAAGGGCAGAGGAAACCAGTACATTCAGTTCATCAGGGTTTTGTACTGTAAACTGCCGACCAACGGCAAGCAACTACCAGCTTTCCCACTTGAGAACGTGCCAGGAACTGAACCCCGGCCTCAGAGGTGGGAAGTGACAGTGTTACCACTGTGGCCCCCATCTGTTTTGTAAATTGCCTGTGTATTTCACAGATGAACCTTGCATGCCCAATGTCCCAATAGATATTCTCCTTATCATATTCATGTACAGATATCTACCATGCTTAAAACGAACAGACTTAAACTGTAACCTTGTCATTTTCACAAGGTTTGGGGTTGTCTTTAAACCAATCTAGCATTTTGGAGTTAGCCTACATGGACATTCCAGATAGTAGATATATTTTATGTTGTTGTATTACATCTGCCAAGAAGGAAATGATTTTTGGTACATTCTTTGGTCTGGCTATTTTCATTCCTGATTACTCCAAAACTAATGAACACAACTGTGTGAAATTTTGTATACGCATACGGCCTGAAGAAGAATGGGAATACATTTTGGATCATACTTAGTGTAAAAATATCCTTAAATTTCAACATGCCCATTTTCAATGATTTTTCAAATTTGTCGCCTCTGTTAGCAGTGGCATATGTTAGCCTATTGTCATATCTTAATGTTCACTCTTGTAGTATACAGCTTCTGAAGCAGAGTTTGTGCAAGCAGAATTACACAAAAGACAGAAACAAGAGAAATTGAAAAGACCAAATACTCGACTTGCAAAGTAGGTCTATTGGCAAAAAAAATCAGCAATACTGACGAAACTGAGTTAAGTGAAATAAATAATATTCTGGTAACAATTTTACATTAGCTATGCACTATACTGGTTATTTGGTCCAAAAAAGGTAGAAATTATATTATTGCCTCTAAAATGTGCCATAATAGGCCAATATAGACAATGTTTTGATGTCATGTACAATTATATACGAATTATTATGTACCATGCAATATTTCTATACAACCTAATTTACATAATGCTTGGTTTAGTAAATTGACACATGTCTCATATAGACATAGTTTAAAGGTAAAAGTTAAGGTTATATGTCTGAGGCATATTAAGACAAGACCTCAGCACTTCCATTTGTGGGAGCAACAGACTACCGAGGACATTGTCTCAGATTTGGCAGGAAATAGCCTCAATGTAAAAACAATCAGTATAACATTTAGCCAGTTTGCATCATGATATGGCTTTGTAAGCTGTATGTTGATTGGTCATGTGCTAATTTGGAGCTGATGTCAGGTGGAAATTACGTGTTGCCAATGACAATGGTGTACTATTTTTTTGGCTTAAGTACATTTCTAACTTGTGTTTGTACAAATGCATAGTTTCACTGAAAGAACACTGATTTCCACAAACTAAGTAGGGTTACATTATGCAAACTTACGAAGCCAAGCAATATAACAAGCACAAAACAGATTTCTGTTTCTTTGTTGTGCTGAGTAACTAAGCCAAGCCATGTTGAAATCTACTTTGAGAACAGTATTAAAACTGTGGAAAATTTCTTTCAGAGCAAAGCAAGAAGCATGTGAGGAAATTCTAAGAGAAAATGCCAAAAGACATGAGCTAGTTGAAGCTGGGAGAACTTTTATGAATGCACTTAAAGATCTTGATAGAGAAGAAGCCAGTGGAATACCTTTCATTGAATTCAAGCAAGCATTTGATAAGGTGGAGGGACGAATGAAACACAACTGTATTGAATGATTGCTTATTTCAATTAATAAGATGCGTGAAAGCCAATATTTAAAATGATCTGTTGATCTGTTATTTGTTTTTAATATAATGTTATTTATTTTAACAGATAATTTGCATTTTATTGGCAATAGTTTTGCTTATACCGACTGTCACATTTACTTTTATTATTTACTTTGCATTAATTTTTCACACCAAAATATGGGTACCCAAATTTGTGTCAGTTCTCTTAATGTGGCTATCCACCCATGTTTCTTTGCCACAAATCATACCCATAGTTAAAATAATTGTTTAATTATAACATACTATCTACAGAAGTAAAGATTACTCGGAGATATCAATTGATGCCACAATAGTGTGTTCAGCGCGTACAAGCTTGCTGAAGAAATTTATTACCCCAATTCGTGGAACTGCCTTAGATATAAAAACTTGTATTTACTTTATATAAACTGTATTTTTGTCTAATTCTTGATGTTTTACATAATAATTGGTTGCCGCTTAAACATAGTTGGTTATTCTGATTTTTTCAACTTCCTTTTCTTACATAGTCCCCACAGTCTCAGATCTATTCACTAAAGGCCCATATGCACAAAAGTGTTTCATCTAATATAACAAACTTAGACGCAAACCCTCTTCTAGTTATTTATTATGGGGAAATTTTTCTTTTCAAAATCGGACCAAAAAAGAGAAAGATCCAAAAATTTAAAAAAGAGATCTCAATTATATTTGCTAATAATGCCTACACATCTCATGAAAGTTGAAAAATTCCTCAAAATAAAACGGCCGAAATTTGTATTGGTTCAAATGTGCGCGCTGAAAAGCAATCAGAAATAGAGCATTGCCCTAGAGCAGTGTACAATTCAAGAAAGTCTTAAGAGAAAGAAGTGGTCTCTAGTAGAGCTAGCATAGTAGAGCGCCCATAGAGCTCAAGAATTATGCAAATAGATAAGGTATATGATATATATGATAGGTATATGATATAAATTTCCACTTGATTATGATATTGTGTATTATTGTTATGCTGTTGGTGTGTAGTAGCCTTGAACAGTATTCTTCTGTAGATAAAGGACGATGAAGACATCAAACTCCTTTTTGGTGAACAGTTCAACGTTGAAGAAGTTTTTAGATACTTAGACAAGGATACAGATGGAAAGGTACGACGTTCATAAATAATTTTCTGAATGTTTGATTTTCATGTAATGGTATTTTCACTGGGTATAGTTATGATTTTATATTTGATCCTTGTATGAAAAATTCAGTGTCACAGAAAATACGTTTTCTATAACTGGTCAATAAAGAAGACCTTTGAAATGATGGAAAAGAATTGGTTTTGTTTGTCCTATTAAAAATAAAACAAATAACTCAATTAGTATCACATGAAAATGACGAAATATTGTATTTTATTATTAACAATTATGTGGTCGACAGTTTCTAATAGTTTTGCAAGTATAACATATTAATACGACCTGTGTGTTAGAGTCTGTTAAAACTATGTACGGATATCTAATATTTACTTTTCTGGTTTTGAAGAAATGAATAAAGCTAATTGGACAAAACTTAAACTTGATTTTAAAGGTAACATTTCACGAATTCCTGGTGTACAT
This sequence comes from Sabellastarte sp. h YS-2021, assembly GCA_964017235.1. Taxonomy (NCBI): domain Eukaryota; kingdom Metazoa; phylum Annelida; class Polychaeta; order Sabellida; family Sabellidae; genus Sabellastarte; species Sabellastarte sp. h YS-2021. The sequence continues at coordinate 77,560,989 of OZ024934.1, read as the reverse complement.
GCAAGAGAAGGGAGCCAACATAAGGGTCTTGCTTGAAGGAGGCTTTGTCAATAATATCCAGAATTTGGGCCAGTTCTACGGTACATTATTGGAAACTATTTTGACTATGACTCAGAAATTATATGTCAAGGTAAGTATCCTACACTCCCACAAGTGACAATAACAGGGCCTGTCCCAATGTGACATTGACTGTTGAACGGGATGTAAAATGTCAGTTTTGACTACTTAGAAGTTGTCTGCTAATAGACAATGTTGAGCTAAACATCTGAGTTTTACTTCATATCATTTTCCTATAATGTAGTGCAGTGTTATCTTACAGGTTGTTCGACTTATCTTTTCAGCTAGAATTTAATCAAGGTGTTCATAAGTGTTAGCCAATCGTATTAAACATTCTTAAAAACCTTTGCTATAAGCATTTCTATCTCAACTACTTACAACCGTATTTTTCAGTTGTTAGTCTGTGAGGACTAATCTTTCAGGAGCTACAACTAATATTTAAGGTTCTGCGACTAATCTTTAAGGGGCTAATAATTAGCATTATTTAACCAATCGTTTCAGTTTTATGCACATGCTTCTCTGAAACTGTTGACAAAGGATCTTGTCCCATACGAAGATTTGTCGTAGGAGTGCCCTAATTGCTCCTGCACATCTATAATTGGGGCTTAATGTTGCATGTGAACTTTATAAATTGGAGCAATCAGGAGCCGACTCTAAGGCTACCCTTTTGGGTTATATGATAAATCTATTCACTATGGAGGCATCATTTGGTTTGTTAGTTTCCGGCACTCTTTTGGCAGAAACAGTAGAAGAAGCATCCCCAAGTTCGAAATCTTGATTAGTCATCAAAAAGTGGGAAGAGGGATATAATATAATCTTACATTACCACAGCTAGAGTAGAATAAAATTACAGATATAATTACACAGATAATGTAGCAGAAAGGTAATGTAGAAATAACAGAAAGACCATTTTCAAAAATCCTTTTCATATTATTTCATCAATATATAAACCTGTTATAACCATAACGTTAGCAATGCTATATATCAAAGCATATTGTACATCGAAATTGAGCAGTTGAGAAATTGACATTAAAAGACACATATTTTAATTTCTAATTCGATATGACTAGATGATAAGGTTATCACCACTTGGTTTCTTGTGATCACTACATAACATGTTAATGAATAAATCATCTGGATAGTCACAAGATAATGCGATAATTTGGTCATGCGATAATTTGGTGATAATGAAGTCACATGGTGTTCACACCAAAATCAGGAGTGTGTCATCACATGGTTTGGTGCTCACAACTTGTTTTGTTCTGATCACTAGAAAATCTAAAAACATAATCTGAAAAATCTGATCACTACATAAAATCTAGTGATCACCATTTATTTTGTAGATTTTAGATGACGTAATGTTCAACACATTGCCTGAAGATCACCACTAAATAAGTTGTGAGCATTAGATCATCTGGTGATTAAGAGAAAATATGTGATCACTACAAAATAATTAAGCAATGATCATGAAAAAATAAGTAATGCTGTTGAAATATTCTCATGCTCATAAGATCTTCTGGTGATCACAAGATATTGGGTGGTGGTCATGATATCATCTCTGGCTCTTGACTTGATATATGATAAAAATAGGATATACTTGACAAAAATCACAATGTCGACAGATGCTCTGTACAAACAGGTATTGACAATGCAAAGCTTTATTCACTTGTAGGAATTAGATAAACATCGAACCATAGGAGTGTACAATGACTATGTGGATATGATAGACTTCGATCTTGTGGATGAGGACAGGGATTTTCTAATGAGGGTATGTATACTCAAATGCATTCACTAGTTAACAAATAGTATAGAACTGCTATACCTGCTATACCTGAATTATTTTAGTACATCAGAGCGTTCAGCTACTCAAGTAACCATTGCGCAGTATTGAAATCAGTTGAAAACAATGAACATAGTGAAAAGTTTAATTCTGTTTATTATTAGAACACTGGGTTAATTTCTACATGTTTGTACATTTAAACATAAAGTCACCAGAAAATTGGGTTACAATCTTAATTCAAAGTCAATGTAATAATCTAACAAATATATTCAAAAATCAATGCATTTTTTTTGTTTAAGCAACTGTGACTAAATAATGAAAACACATGTGCTGGGATTTTATAAATTCTCCATTGCCTTTTGATCAAGCTGTTAAATTGCTGAAGTAAAATATTAAATGCTCTATCGTCTACTTACAGTCTGTCTGTAGTGATCAAGTTTTAAAGACGAAAAAGATACAAAATATAAATTATGAAGCATAAATGCATAATTATTGCACAGCCTTAATAATAACGTAAACTCAACTTGATAAAATACATTAATTTTAGCAAGGAATGGTTGGATCCATAGCCTACTTTGAAGATCTTGTTAGAAAGTACAGCAGCCAACAACTGCCAAAAGAAATGCTGAGTTCTGTCAATGCAAAACATGAACCAGGAAGTATAACTGATTGTGTGTCTTCATTGATGACAACACTGGCCAATTCTTGGAAGTTGAATTGGCAGGAGTCTCCAGAGGACTTTCACTGGGGAGTGTATCAAACTTCAAATGACACTCAGGATAAAGAGGATACTTACTGAATGGAATCTTTTTGTAGTATAGCTGTACTGATTCATGCTGTAACTTGATACAAATTGAACACAAAATCCTCATTTTTACTTGTTTTATGGGTAATAATGTCGGTTACAATATGTATTGACATATGCAAAATCAATATGACTACATTGCCACAAAACTACAATTGAATTAACTTTTTACAGTGGTTTACAGTGGCGATGACAATATAATTTCTCCTTGAAATCAATGTCCAAAATTTGCACAAAGCTCACAACCTGCACTTGGAAATTCCTGGAAATTTTAATTTATCTATCAGCAGTTGTTCATTAAATTCATGTAAACATAAACGTTAATTTACATTGTATGCTCACATGGAAAATATGTGTGTATGCCAACCAACTGTCGATAAGTATTCTGTATTTTGTTTTGGGCCAAGTTAAGGCATGTACCAAATTACCACACCAAACAGTAAACATTGTAGCAGTTTATCAATAAAAGGTCAGTAAATTTTAACCATATTCTCTGACAATGTTGCAGATCATTTTCAAAGTTAAGCTGTGTTAATGTGTAATAAGTTAGAATAAAAGAAAGTCGTAAAAATGAACTACTTTCACTAATTAAGCTTGAAATTCAATCGAAAATTAATACACGAAACTGGATGAATGTGAAAGCATTTACTGTAGGGTTTCCATGTCACATAATCATGGCCTATTTAAGTGGTGATTCCCCCTGCTTTGAACTCCACCATGGACGGTCCCAAGCCCGGATGAGAAAGGAGGAGGGTTGTGCGCTGGGCCAGCAACCCAGCCACGTAAAAACCTTAGCCGCTACAGAAACGGATACAAGGAAACAAAACATAACTTCGTGTAGACAGGTGGTAACTGCTGTCCAAGAGCAGCACATGACAAGTGGCAACACTTCGACAAACTCCATACTGTCTCCAAAGCACACATCAGTGATAGGATGTTGGAATGTTTGTACACTGTACGAGACGGGAAGGCTATCACAAGTGATAAGTGAAATGGACCAGTGTGGCATTAGCATTCTGGGCATCAGTGAATGTAAATGGACAGGGAGTGGAAGGTTCATACACAACACAGGAGCAGTGATATGTTGGTCTGGAAGAAACGATGGATTACATCATGGAGTGGCAATCATCTTGAGGAAGTCAGCTAGTAGATCTCTTGTGGAATGGAGGGCCATCAGCGATCGTATCATCTGTGTTTGCTTGAAATCAAATCATGGCTACCTCACAGTGATTCAGTGCTATTCACCAATCAACGACGACAATGATGAGAATAAGGAGGAGTTCTATGAGGCTCTAAATGGAGTTACGACATCTATTCCAAAGCATGATGTTCTGATCGTAATGGGCGACATGAACGCTAAAGTGGGAGAGGACAACAGGTTTGGAATATGTGATGGGGCAGCAAGGCAAGGGTATAAGGAACAACAACGGAGATAGCCTTGTGGATGTCTGTATGCACAACAGCCTGGTAATCGGAGGGACAGTTTTCAAGCATAAGGAAATTCATACCTTAACATGGACCTCACCAAACGGCAGAGTGAAAAAAACCAAATAGATCACATCATGATAAACAGGAAGTGGAGAACATCATTGCATGACGTGAAGGTGAGGAGACGGCCAGACGTGAACAGCGACCACTATCTCGTGATTGGAAAGATCAGGTTGAAGCTGAGGAGGGCCAGAGTGATATCAGATAGGAAAGTGTTCGACATCAGGAAACTCAAGAATGAGGATATGAAGAGGAGCTTCTGTGTAGAGCTTAACAACAGATTCCAAGAGTGAGGATATCAGTGTTGACGTGTTATACATATTATTCAACAGGATATGGGATGAAGGGAGTGTACCAGAGCAGTGGAAGGAAGAAATTATCGTCAAACTTCCAAAGAAGGGCGACTTGACACAGTGCAACAACTGGAGGGGAATAACCCTACTGTCTGTGCCGGGAAAGGTCCTGTGTCGTATTCTCTTAGAAAGGATTAAGGACGAGGTAGACACCATCTTGAGGAAGGAGCAAAATGGATTCAGAAGGAACAGGTCATGTACAGACAACATCTTCTGCCTCAGGAACATCATAGAGCAGAGTTTAGAGTGGCGATCATCATTATATATCAATTTTTTTACTTTGAGAAAGCGTTTGATAGTATACATCGGATCACGCTATGGAAAATCATGGAAGTATATGGAATACCAAGAAAGATCATAGGTATTATTCGAGATATGTATAATGGATTCCAATGCACAGTGAGACACGAAGGGTCAACATCTGATTGGTTTCTGATAACATCTGGAGTGAGGCAGTGGTGCATCATATCACCGCTCATGTTCCTTCTCTGTATAGATTGGATTATGAGACTAGTGACAGAGGAACCTCGAGGAATTCATTGGACATTCACATCAGGTCTGGAAGATATAGATTTTGCAGATGATATTGGTCTCCTGAGTCACACGCAACAAAAGATGCAGGAGAAGACCAGTAAATAGAAGGAAGAGGGAGGAAATATCGGTCTGAGAATCAACCGTAGGAAATCCAAGGTCATGAGGATGAACAACAGGAACACCAACAGTATCAGCTTGGATGGAGAAGATCTGGAGGAACTGGAGACATTCTGCTATCTGGGGCTATCTGGGTAGTGTCGTAAACATCAATGGTGAAGTGAAGGAGGAAGTTAACATCAGGATTGGCAAAGCAGCTGCAGCATTTCGGAAATTTGGTAACATCTGGAAATCACGGAAAATTTCAAGAAAGACCAAAATCCAACTTTATAAGAGCAATGTAAGATGAGTGCTACTAAATGCGGCGGAAACGTGGAGGACCAACAAGGAGATAGAGAGCAGACTGAGAGGCTTTGAAGGTAGATGCCTAAGAAGGATTCTTGGAGTGAGGTGGCAAGATCGGGTCAGTAATAGGGAGGTAGCAGAAAGGACAGGCATAGGAGATATCAATATGGACATAAAGCGTACAAGGTGGAGATATCTGGGGCACGTACTTAGAAGAGAGGAAGACAGTATTGTAAGAAGATCTGTGAAGTGGGCACCACCTGGAAAGAGAAGACCTGGCAGACCGAGAGGGGCATAGAGAAGAACAGTAGAGACAGAAAGGAAGGAGACTGGATATACCTGGAACACCATAGGGCGAGCAGCGCAGGACAGGAGCCAATGGAGAGACCTTGTAGCCGCCTTATGTGTAGACATACACAAAGAGGATTAAGTACATTAAGTAAGTCCCCCTGCTTTGCACACACAAAAACATTGATGAAGCATAGAAATAAAAAATAACATTCGTTAGCATTAAATGCCTTTCTTTACAAGCTAAATGGAAGATACACTTAAAATGTTGATTAGAATAATAATTTATATATATGAATCAGACAAATCGGCCCTTTGCCAAATCGGCCCTCGTCAAATCAGCCCCTGAAAGAAAATTAGCTGGTCAAATTGGACCCCTATAAAATAACATATGGTCAATTCGGCCTCCTAAATATAGATAGATAAGTCTACACATGATTTATGCATTTTTTCACAATTTCACACGCCCTGGACATTGGGGTTACTTGTTACTTGTAACTTTTTTGTATCTCTTCAATTTACTCTGACCTTCTCATAGATTTGAATTTAAAATCTTCACAGTAATAGTAGTTGTAATATTATCATTTTAAAAGTCACTACAACACACAAAATATAATTTATTTAAAATATAGAATTAATAATAATAATAATAGTTTTTCCATTGTTCTCTTTGATGCCCACCAGGGGGCGATGATATAATCATCTGCATGGACATCAAAAGGAACAATAAGCTTTTAGTGTCTAATACTGTTTAACATTTTAGCTAGTAATCCCTATACTAGACAAATATCAAAGATCACAAAAGTTATAATCCCACCAGAGGCTGTGCACACAATGTAATTGCACTTTTAGTAATTCTAACTTAAACAAGTTTTATTGCACATTGGTTACAAGGGATTGATTTCAGTATCTTGACATTTTTCATATGTGTTAATTACACTTAGTCAAACAACACATAGACAATTGGCACTATTGTCATAACATAGTATGAGAACCTGATTACAATTAAATAATGAATTTCTTCTATAAAATGGCTTATTTTGTCTCCAATTATCATTCAGATTTGGAAGTCCAAAGTAGCATGATATCATTATATGAAAAAATTACCAATAGATCTATGTATAAGATATTACTCATAAAGATATTATTATAAGATATTACTCATAAAAATTGTGATTGAAATACACCAACATATTAACTCTAGATCACTTCAAATTGCATTTTTATAGTTATTACAGCTGAGTAAGACTGTAACCTTTGGTTGAACAGAGGTTATCACTTTTCCACGAACACTCCAATCACACGACAAAAACACAGACAACCATACCTGGAGGAAAGAGTACAGTTAAAGTATAAAATTCCTTTCAATGTCTCAAGTCATAACATGACAGACCAGTTCATCCCACATGTTATCAGTAGCAGCACTCCAATGGATACCTTTCTGCCTGTGTGATGTAGTTTGACCAGCTCCTGTCTGATCACGTTAAGCAGCACTGGTTAGTAGTTGTATGGGTGACCATCTGAGTTTTAGGCCAGGTTTGAGAAGATACTTCGGATGATATCTTAAATTATGGCCCAGCCACAATATAACTATACTAGGCTCAATGTTAAATAAATCGGTCAACCAATGGATGACAGCATAGCTGAGAGCTATGTGGTTAGAAACCATACTTATTAATCAGAAGGTCCCTGAGGACAAAAATATAACCAAACATGAGACCTAACCTGGTAACCTCTAAATAGATGGCAATAACGTTTAATGCAACTTATGGATACAGATCAAACATAGAAATTACTGAAGCTATATTTCAACTTATGGCCCTTTTAAATTCTTGTGTGTGGTCATATCCACAGGTATTTGAATTTTGCTTCACGGCTTTGCCCTTATTGCTCCATAAATGGACCTTGTATATGGGCTGTGCATGTTGTGGTCCCATATAGCCACTCTGTAAGTCTCTCTTCATATTTAGTTTAGCAACTGAGAGGTAACGGAAGGTTTTTCATTCAGATACAGTCATCATGTCCTGGAAATGCTTATTGAACCTTATGGATACTACCAAAACACGGAATGCATTGAGCCAGAAATAAGCTCCAATGAACTATCTATTTTGTGCTCAAATGTAACTTATCAGGCCAGGTGATCTAGTTATCACATATGAGTCAACCAAAGCAACACTTTAGAATTATAAATATGTTTCATGAAATGAGAGAACCCAGCTTTTAGCCCAAAGTTTTAGGGCTATGAGGACATTAGGCATTTCAAGGGGAGTAGTATTGGGTTGGAAACGAGTGGTTCAACGAGGAACAGGAGCAACACAAACCCTGTTAGTCCAAACACCCACAACTCTGTGAGGTAGGTGTCAATATATAACAAACTCATACTACTATTGTCAGGTTTGAAAATAGTTGCGTAGCCTGAAAAACTGGGTGAAAAGATAGAAACTAGTCACAGCCCATGATAAATTCTCTTGTAAGCTTAATTTTCTCATAATGTGCATTTTCCATAAACACAGACATTATCTTGTTAAGGATCTTAGCAGGCTCAGAACACTTGTACAAGAGGATAAGTTTTCCTAAGAGAGATTGGAACCGTGTTTTAGTAAGAGCAGATTTTGATCGACCTGAAAGAATTCAGCATAAATCTCCAGTTTACCTTTCTTAATGCTAAGTGAAATATTGTCTAGTTCAAGAGTTAAGAATAAGAATAAGTCCCTGGCTGGTGAGCAATGCTTGTCCTTATTTATGGGCAATCCTAGCTCAGTAAAATTAGCATATCATTGTTCAAAGTGACACATGGCGTCATCCACCTGCATAAGCTTGTGTCAGACATCATCCAATGATGCTCCTCCGTGGAACCAGCACATTATCGCAATTTCCAGGTGGAACTGATCACCCTATTTGATACCACATAAAAGTGGACACTTATGCCAGGATGATTTTGAATAACTTTGCTGAGGGATTAGTATATAATGAAAATAGGATTGGCCCCAGGTCTATGTCCATTCTACACACCGTACTACAGTATTTTAGCTTCGGATAAAACTGAGATAAACTTGATGCACTTATAGCAGTCGGAGAGGTGAGACTTGAACCAGTCTAGAACTACACCCCAAAAGTCAAACCAGGAACTCAGACAATCAATGAGCATACTATGATCAATAGTGTCAAACGCAGCTGATTGGTCAAGGAGAATGACAGCAGTAGCTTCAACCCTAGCAAGAGGAAGATGTACTTCAATTCTTAATTGATAGCAATGAAGCTTTTGTCAAGTGACCATCCTTATAGACTGACTGACATCAAGTCCCGAAAAGCCACTACATGCTCAACAAGTTTAGAAGTGAAACCCAAACTAGGGAAAGGTTGGTAGGCCTTTTTTAATCAATGGAGAGACATTAGCTTTTTTGAAACCAGCCAGGACAACACCTTCAGACAGGGAACAATTGACAAGTTTAGTAATTCCGGGCAGAAGAATATCTAACCACTGCTTACCCCTAAAAGTAGGCCATGGATCTAGCAATCCCGATTTGGTTGTTTGATGATTGCTTTTTGAACTTCATTCACAGAAACGGATTTACAGAAGTCAAATTTAGGTAAATCAGGAGGAGCAGGAAGAGTGAAGGAGTCAGTATTAGAAAAAGGAGTCTCTGATCTTACTTAGTTTGTCTGAGAAAGAAAACACAAAATGATTGGCCAGACCTATCTGAGAGTCATGAGACAGAAGTACTTTTTCAGGAATCTAGTGTAACATCAAGTAAGACCTGCCACAGTATTTTTCTGTCTTGAGCATTGTCACTGATAAGATTTCTGTAATAGCTTGATTTATCCCTGGCGATTAGTAAATTGCACCTGACAATCTATTTGCTTGATTTTGTGGAGACTTGTCTTTGCACCAGATATTTTCAAACTGGCGTCGGACAGCTTTAATCTGCAAGTAGGAGTCTGAAAGTTATCCACAGCAACTTTGGTAAAAGTTTGGGAGACCATATGAGTTTGTTTATCAAGCAAGCCACTTAAATCCCTCGTGTATTGCTCTTAAAGTTTCACTAAGTGTATCTAAAGGATATGTGGCAAATGAGCAATTAACAAGATCACACCTCAGACTCTGCATGTTTATCTTTTGCATGATCAAGACCAACACACCAACCCAAACATTTGAAACAACAGTGGGCTTGGTGGGAGTGAGGACGAGGTCAAGAGCATGTCCATGAAGGTGGGTTGATGTGTGAACATATTGAGTAACACTGTATGGCTCAAGAAGATTTAGAAATTTAATACCGTCATTGGAGGTTGTATCAACATGAAAATTGAAATCACCACAAATAAAAAGGAGGACACTGAGGACACTCAAAGAGATTAACTCTTTGTCAAAAAATGTATTATAACATGAGAAAGAGATCTGAGTGTAAAACTAAGGTTATAAAATAGATTTCTGTGGATGGTGCCAGAGGCACCTGTCGGGTAAGATCAATTAAGGATGACTCTTCTTTTGTCACCATCTTTCGGCCTATTACGGAGGGGAGAGCAATGGATTTTGTTTATTTGGGGGTTTACGTCGCTTTCAACACTGTACAGGTCATATCACGACGGGTAGTTGGAAGGGCAGAGGAAACCAGTACATATAGTTCGCTAGGGTTCTGTACTGTAAACTGCCGACCAACGGCAAGCAACTACCAGCTTTCCCACTTACGGCCATGACGGGGATCGAACCCCGGCCGCAGAGGTGGGAGGCGAGAGTGTTACCACTCTGCCACCGTGGCCCCCTAGGAGAGCAATGGAAATGTGGATAGTCAACCTTCTTAAATGGTCATAAAATTCCTCCTAAGCTTGTTTCTTCATTTAAGTACTGCTGTATTGCAGATGGAATGGCAAGGCTGAGTGATGATTGTTGTTTTGTTTATTGTGGAGTGTATCTGATCGATAATGGAAACATATATGTGAGATACTGGAACATTTTTTGTAATGGTAGTCAAGAAAATGATGACTCCATGTGGCAATGTTAAAATCTGAATGAACTGGAAATCTGACACACTTTAGGGAATTAGGGATTTTAATATACTTCATAGCATTACTGTAGTCATATTTCACATACCACATACAAGGGGGCCACGGTGGCAGAGTGGTAACACTCTCGCCTCCCACCTCTGAGGCCGGGGTTCGATCCCCGGCACAGCCTCAAGTGGGAAAGCTGGTAGTTGCTTGCCGTTGGTCAGCTGTTTACAGTACAGAACCCTAACAAACTGTATGTACTGGTTTCCTCTGCCCTTCCAACTACCCGTCGTGATATGACCTGTACAGTGTTGAAAGCGACATAAAACCCCAAATAAATAAGGTGGGAGGCGAGAGTGTTACCACTCTGCCACCGTGGCCCCTACAACTAAGATGTAAGAAAGATGCAGAACTGACGGTAGGATGATGGAAGACAACAACAGAACACACGTGTTCCACAACAGTGTATTGATTATTAGCTTCAACTGACCCAAATTGTTCTGCTGATTGATAATTTTGTCAATCAATTGTTCCAAGTATACAGTATTTATACAGCTTGTTATACAAAATATATTTCATCTAATCATCACAACTTAGGATCATCTTCTATAGCTGGATTGCTATAAAAATTAATAGGGGTAAGCATGCTGTACTACAGTATTTCCAAGTAACCTACCTGGACACCACCACCACACTCTTCAATTGCAACTGTGTTGTCAAATTCATGAATATCCAAAATATACACATATACAAATTCTGATCTCCGCCACACCAGAAATGAATTCCAGATGTCTGTTAATTCCTCCGTTAGTATTCGTCCAGTATTTATTCATGAAACTGAGAGTACATCAATGTGTCACACCTACTGTCCTAATTAGATGTTTTGTACCCATTGTGTAGAGTTATGAAAGTTCCACGGGACGCATGGTTGCACTTTTTGGAATACCCTGATACCCTGAATGGCAGATTCAGTAAATTGGTTACGGTTCACAAGATTACAAGAATAAAATCTAGTGCTCTGATCCTCATGTGAAATGTACTAGTATGATAATGTTTCGGATGGGTCAAAGTTACCCACAATATTACCACTAATATGGTTACCCAATCTCCGTCATTACATGTAAACCATGCATTATATGTACTGGTAGAAAACATTACATGGGTGATAACAAAGATTATGACACCCATTTGAATTGTTTATCCACAAAAGTTTTTTTGTATTCAAGCATAAATCAAATTAGAAGCAATATCGGACACAAAAGGTCTGTCCAATCCTTGCGACTTTTCACAGAAAAAAATGAAGATTCTCCAGGTTATCGAGTCCCTAAATACTGGCCTATTCCCTGTCCTTGGTCCTTAGATTATTGAATCACTTGTGCCACTGATGGTTGCCAACTTTTCCCTGCATCTGACAGTATGCACAATCATGTTCATATGCTCATTGTGAGGTTATCTGGAATGGCTTCTGTCAACCTGATAATGTAAATAGCATACCCAGGTGACTGGTGATTGGTTTACTAATTGTTGGTTTTATGTCTTTGTTCAATCATTTCTACTCTCCGCTCTTGGGCCTGATTCGATTCTGATGTTTGTTCAGCATTTATAGAATCATGGCAGATGAATCATCTGAACAAGATTCAGGGTGAACAGTTTGTGATTCATTGCTTACGACAATAGGTGTAGGCTTTGAATAAATGACTTATTTAACTGCTTAGTCCTCTGTTTGTGATCCTTCTGTGTAGAAATTCTGGCCCTCACTGAGGCAGTCACCTCTTTTCTGCTGTCAGATAGCACGTTATCTATGACGAATAGATACTATAATACCTTAACTTTAAAATACTTCAACTTATAATCAAAACAAAAACTAAAGCCCCTAGGATATCCCATTTCACTATTACATAAAAACGTCTTACTCCTTTCTTTATTAAATCTAAATACTTGAGAGTTAAAGAGAATGGGGTCGATTAAATTGTGCCTATTGAAGTATAATGGTGGATGCTATTGGTCAAGCCTGATAAACAGAGGTTACCACAATTAACTAAGAAATAAGTAGGGGGTTGGATTAAGGTCCCCCCACCTGAACTACCAGACCCCTGACAGGATTATTGGACAAAATGACGTTATAATAGAAGATTAACAACAGTTCAACTGATGCACATGTTCTATGTAAGATAAGTTTAGTTAAATTATAATCTCATAACATTAAACAATGTTAGAATAAATTATAAAATGTGTACGAAGTAAGTTAGACAAAAACATGCTATGCTACCACCCTTTCCCATACTATTGCTTAGTGTGATTAATAGTGTGACAAATAATCCAAAACTTTCTACAGAGAAAAGCAGTATGGACACCAGGCTACGCAGATGAAAATATTTGGCCTGGCTGCTCCACATGTGCTGCGATGATTTTATTGATTGAAATATACACAAGACTATTCACCAAAATTACTGATGATATATTGTTGCACTCTGTGATAAGTTACAGTTTCACAGGATTCATTGCATTCATTTTTGCAAGGCGTTAAGCCATTTAGCTAACTTGGTAACTTGCACCAGATGCATGCAGGCACACATGATGCAGTTACCAGTATCAGATACCTAGATCTACACATTTAGTGCAAACAAAATTATTTATTGCTTGTCAACCTGAATTCTTCATTGAATTCTTAACAGTGTTGGTCCTGTATGATAATATCATACTACCTCATACATTACTAGTATCAGTATGCGTCAGTCAAGATGCTTCAATGTGGCCCTAGTTTGCTGATGTTGTAAGTTCATGTCTATAGTTACAAGTTTGTGCTCTAAATAGCCAGTCAAGAAAAAACATAACTATAATTTTGTGATGGCAGCTGGGTAGTGCATCCTTAATAGATTCTAAAGGAAGATAGAATCGAAATTTAAAAAATCTTGACCTTGAAGCAGTTGCACCTGATGTAAGTTTGTTCACTTGGTTTCAAATAATTTGTACTTCTCGGGATGTTCTGCATGCTGGGCTAGTTGCATCAGATAGTTTGCTATTTGGCTAAATAAAATTTTCTCTGAAACTGGCACTCTATTGGGACCTCTTAACCTTGGGTTGGGGGATGTGAGACGATATGACTGGTTTTCCACACTTTCAAAAAATATTGGTCCCGAATGTAATTTATGTGCTATGTTGTGTCAAACCATTCCTATGAAAGTACGAATCCCACCAAATCTCACCAAATGTGTCTTACCAAAACATGAAGCAGACCATACCACAACCTAAAGTACATGAGCCTGTTTATTTTTACCTAGTGACCTCAATACGAAAATGTGTGACCTATGTGTTACTAATATCTTAGGCTTGCAGCTCTGATGTAACTGCACCAGATAACCCTATGCCCTTATACATTACTTTCCTCTTGTTCTCTTCAGTTGATTGTAATATACATTCTAGTCTATTTGTGAATGGTTTGTGTATTGGTTGATTTTGTGAAAGATGACTGCAAGCTTTTTTGTTGATGCAGAAATATAAACCAACTACTCGTTCAGTTCAGCAATTATTGGTTTATTTGATTTGTTTCAGTTTAATGGCACAGGAATCAACATAATGGTTGGTCAAGGTTCTGTAATGTAACTTCCAGACTTAAGTAAGCAGCTACCAACTTTCCAACATAGGGTCGGGTCCTGGGTTCGAAGCACCAACATCAGTTCATTGGACGTTAGGTTAAATCAAGTCAAATATGAATATCTAATACACATTGTGACTAATGCAAGTGTGAGTTATTGTGACTAAAGACGCTTGTGAGATATTTTTGAGTGAATGGAATAATAAATATCTTATATTAGATATTAGTGCCTCTAATTCATTTTGTTGACTTTCTCATAATTTGCGTGTGATATTTAGTTTCATGTGGGTACAGTTAAATATTCTATATATAGTTAACCTACAGAATCAAAGAAACATTGAAGTTAAAAGCTATAAAGTTATAACTGAGTTATTTTGATACATCAAAGCTTTACATGTTGTACCTTAAGTGCATACAATGTGGGAGCATTACAAATGTATGTCATGTGCTAGATGCTGGTATTGAAAATCAATAAGTATACCAATAACCTTTAATCTTCCTAACCATACTTTGAATATTGGTAATTGTTTCATATTTTGTAGTACAGTACAAGTTTAACGGAAAATTTGAATTTTGGAATTTTTTATTTAATCTTCAATGGTGACTGGATAATTAACAATAAGCAGTTTTGGTCATACATAATTATATAAAAGACAAATGTCATCTATGATGCAAACCTAAAGGATCAAAGTGTCATGGTTGGTTCCTGATACAAAGTTTTCTGGAGTAATTTAGGTTTGGTAAAGTTGATCTAATTACAACAAGACTGTGCAGCCTACTCAGACAAAATGGTTTCTGTATATCCAGTCCTGCACTATGAAGAAAACTACGAGGAATTATTAGCTGAATTACAACAATATGACTATCATTTTGAAAACTTGGTTTTTAGTGGAGGAGCAATCAAAACCACATCCTTTTTTGGTGGTATAAAGGTGAGTGTTAATTATGTCACAGGATTTTCCGTTTGTAGTGCATCTGGGATAGCTAACAAATTATTAATATAAGATTAATGAAGTTTGACTAAAGGAGAATGGTTCACAATTTATTTTGATAATCTGATCAGCTCTGACGTTGGCCTGCTGTCTTCTGATTGTTTCCTTCTCCTTTTATGATTATAGTGCCTTAGAGTGTGTCATATGATATGATTAAGTGTTATAAAAGTACTCATTACATTACATTTCATCTGGGCCAGGCTTTACTCTGCTCCTTTGGTAAGGCCTCCTTGAAATTTTACTACCGAAAGTCTGATTTAACTCTTTTTATCAAAGGAGTTTTTGACAAATAGGGAGCAAAGAGTTTCCTTTGGTTGAACTGAATGCTAAGAAACTAGTATTATTTTCGTTGAATGTTACAAACATTAAAATAAGACTTCTATTAAGGAAAGGGGATTTTTTTGAAACAATACATTAATACAAAAACATTAAACCAATACATTAAAGGAGGGAGAAATCTTAGGATAACATCTCAGACTGAAGGCAACCTGTACCTACAGGAGGATTTGTGAAACCTGACCCTGCTACCTATCGCAATGTTATATGTCATTACCTAACTTGATCACAAGAATCTTATTAATGGCCTATTTACACTGTTCTGTGCATTCATATCAAAGCGTATTTGATTTTTCTTCACCACTTTGCTAAATGAACCTCATATGTGGGAGAGGCATGTTTAATCATGGGCTGCCTTGTAAAGCTATACCACTGCCCCTTCCCCTGTACATTTTAGTTTAGCACATGAGAATCTGTGGCAGGTTTTTCCAACATTTTGTAAAAGCTGCCATGTCTTGACAATGCCGTTCATGTCATGTTAAACACATTCTACCCGAATACAAATCTCGACCTATTAAATCTTATTTGATACTATCAAAACACAAAATGCATTAAGCAAGAGATACGTACCAAAGAGTTAAATCTGTTATGCTTGTGTGTAGCTAGCATGAGCAGTGTGGTCTAGGGGTTAGTCCAAAGTTGTAGCATGCTGTGAATCATGCATAGCATTGACATTGTGTAGTTTTTTTCCTGAGCTGTATATTTTAGTATAAATATTATATTTCCTTGTTCATAATGCCTGGTTACACAGATTATAAATTTACATCTTTACTTCAAATGGTACGACATGAGCTGGTGTATTTGTATTTTTATTTCAAACAGAATGCACATTCTTTGGTATCTACATTTACCTTTTTACTACAAATAGTGTAGGCAGGCATTGGTATAAACATTTACCTTTTTTACTACTTCAAACAGGTTCTGGACGAGCTTGGTGTTTTAAAGCAATGTAAGAATTTTGCTGCCACTAGTGGAGGATCTGTTGTGGCCACTTTGTTGGCACTTGACTTGGATTTGCCATCTATCAGAAAAGTCCTTGACAGCAACATGGCAGAACTTATAGATGGTATGTTACTCTCATACAATTAGTTATTGCTCTTACAGGCTCTCATTAATTTTTAAAGAAAAAACTATAAAACCATGAGTTTAATCAAGTGGTGATTTGTACGCATCGCTTTGTAAAAAGAACATTTAGATATCGGTGAAAATTCCCTAAAAAGCCCCAGTGGAGATCTGGATTATATTTGGGAAAGACAGCAACTTATGTGAAAAGAATACACAATTTCAATTAATAGTATATGGGTTATTGAGCACATATTATTAAAATCCCCTGCCCCCCATAAAAAAAACAAAAAAAATCTAAAGTCCTTATCCAGATCATTTTTGAGTAGGACTGAGCTATCACTACTCCCCATATTGTATGAAAATATGACCCAGGTTCAACGTACAGTTTTTGATTTAGGCACACAAACTGATGCTATTACTATATCCTCACCCCTCTCCTTATGGCAGCAGGGGTGAAAAAGTTTGTGTGAAAGGAACTTATGTTATCTGACCAAACAATACAACAAATCATATAATTATCTGTTAATTTTCAGACCATTCCTATGGAAGACTCTCCTTGCTACCAAATGTGGCAAATAAATATGGCTGGAATCCAGCTAACAAGTGGTTAGACGAGATCAAGAGCATAATTGAAGAACATACTGGAAATGCATACATCACCTTTGCAGAGGTTGGTAGAAGTAAAGATCTCAGTTCTCAGTTAATACCACTGTTCTTCTTTTTGCATAAGAGCATAATTGAATAACATACTGGAAATGCATACATAAACTTTGCAGAGGTTGGTATAAGTTAAGATCTCAGTTCTCAGTTAATACCACTGTTCCACATTTGCAGCGAATCATATAACCTAGCCAATTTTAACCTATAGTGCTGCTACAGCCTAATCTCCTGAAGATTAACCTTATAAACTGCTCCAAAATACAATGATTCATAAAGATCATTTATGACACTAGGCGTTAAGCACGCTTATAAAGGAACTGATGCACTCCTATGATTAATAGCCTGTTGGGACAAGAGTACAGAAAGGATGTGAAAAATAATTTTGAACCCTGTATCTGTTTTTTGCTAGGTTACATGTCAGTAACTTTTGTAGGTGACATAGTATTATAAACTGAAAAAAAATGACAGCTGTTGCAGATTTCACATAGAAAATGGCTTTGCAACGAACAAATGTTTCTAAATTTATGTTGCATTTTTCTGTTTCAAAATGCTGGTCACAACCTCTCTAATAGGTTGTAGCATCATTAAAGATTAGTCATATCTTTAAGATGAGAAGTAGCTCTCTAATGCTTAGTCATAACTAAGGTACATCTTAAATGTTTTGTCGTGAATACTTTGGGAGAGAAATGCTCATCTGCACAGGGTTTTTGAAACATGTTCATTTCTCTTGACGAGTATCTGTAATAACTGTGATTATATTTTCCACCTCCAAGACAGAAAAGATAAGTCGAATGCCCATTAAAATTTATAATGGGCATATATAATGCTATGGCTAGTAGGTAAACCAGTGACATTGAGACAGTCTTATAGCTAGTGACTAACTGGTAAGATTCTCAATCAGTTAAGATTTATTTTTAGTATATTATTGTTATAGCAACAAGACAACAAAGTCAACAAAGATGCAGGCAACCAACAAGCAGTGACCTATAAGGTGGCCAGCAACGAGATGTGTAGATATATATGTAGCATTACTGTTGTGCATGCATAAAGTAAAACAATTTCCTAAAGCACATATTTCCCTTAAAACCTCATGGGTTTCACCGTGGGACACTGTGAAATGGAATATTGCTTGAATAATTTTTAGAATTCAATTTATAGGTAAGTGTTGCCAGTTAGGCTATGGAATTTATTGATTCATTTATTCAGAGAACTGTAAAAAGAATAATTGTAACTGGTGTGTGTGTGATTAAACAGGCTTACAAAAGATACAAGAAGAGTCTGTGTTTAGTGAGTGCCAATGTTAGCACGATGAAGGAGGAATACTTTCATCATAAAACCACTCCAGACTTTCCAATTGTGCTGGCTGTAAGAAGTACCAACTCTCTTCCAGGTATATAGGTTTATTACATACACCAAGAAGGGTATGTTTTGCTGTTGTTTGCTTCTTTGTATGTTTGTACGCAAAATAACTTTTTCAGGAAAGGTTGACAAGGTCATAGGGATCATATGATTAGACTTTAGTGGTGATCCGGGCCCACCATCTTGATCCAGGAATTTCTTAAGGATTTTTTAATCATTGCAAGATAGGGTAATTTGCAGTTTGTGTGTATATACTTATAATTATTCATTAGGTTCCTTGCAAAACAATTTCCATAATAACACTCTAACACTCTAATATACCTAAGTTTGGATAGCAGGATCTTTGTTATTGGTTTATATCTTTGGCTTACATAAAACCTCTGGCTGACATAAAATGGAACATATGTGTGTTTCATAAAGTCAACAGGTAGGCAACCCACTAATATTCAACTGCCATTGCCAACATGACAATTACTTGCCTATTTACTGGTACTAACTCTCCTGGGAAATGATGTAGTACACACATGATGCTGACATCATAGTGTTATGTTGACCACCTACAGGCCCTACAACACGTGGAAATCTTAATCATTAGAACTCCTCAGGGGGTTCAGTGGTGTAGTGGGTAACACACATCCCACCTCTGATTTTAGCAGTTTAAATCATATATGGGAAAGTTGGTAGTTGCTTACTGATGCCTGGCAGTTTACGATACAGTATCTTGACCAAGTATTACATACTGGTTTCTTCTGCCCTCGTGATATAGCCTATATAATGTACTGAAAGTGACGTTTAATAAAAATAAATCAAATCATATCATTAGAGTTGGTCAGATTTTATTGATGAAAATGTCCATATTTTTTATCTTTATGTTCTTCAGTATACTTGCAACCAGTGCTTTATGAACAACAGAACTCCTTTGCACAATATTTTGTTGATGGTGGACTCACTGCTAACTTTCCACTACATTGTTTTGATGGTAAGTGTTTTCACTGAAGGTGATATTTATCTGTTTTTGTGGAATGGGTAGGAGCAGGAGCTGCAGCGTATTGTCTATCATATGATATATTTAATCTAAATACTGTGATACCTTTATGGTGCCCCTTCATAGGGATATATTTGATCTAAACACTGTAATACGTTTATGGTGCCCCTTCGTATGGATATACTTGATCTAAATACTGTAATATTTTATGGTGCCCTTCATATGGATATATTTGATCTAATCACTGTAATAATTTTATGGTGCCTTTCATATGGGTATATTTGATCAAAACACTGTAATTATTTTATGGTGCCCTTCATACGAACATATTTTAACATTGTCATCATTTTTAAGGTGCCCCTTACTATGGATATATATGTATTATGCC
Organism: Sabellastarte sp. h YS-2021; assembly: GCA_964017235.1. Classification (NCBI taxonomy): domain Eukaryota; kingdom Metazoa; phylum Annelida; class Polychaeta; order Sabellida; family Sabellidae; genus Sabellastarte; species Sabellastarte sp. h YS-2021. The sequence goes on along the minus strand of OZ024934.1, from coordinate 77,540,916 downwards.
CATTCCGTGTAATGGATGATTGAGTAAATTGATTACTCATAAATATTTGTCCAACTATGTAACCTCTTTATAGATCATTCAAAAAGGTATCTTTACACAGCTTTTGCTCGGTGTTGTTGCTTTAAACTCTAGGCAGAAATAGTGGAGAACTTTCAAAGTGAAAATTGTAAGATTGTATATTCATTTGGTGAGTGGCCCTTCTTTTTGCACAACATATCAGTGTATGTTGAATGTAAACATAAAAAAAACTTTTAAAAGTATATTTTTAAATGCCCCTCCGCTTATTTTCCAATTGCTTTCGTTATTTGTAAACTTAGACCTTAATTAGAGAACTTTGCACTAAACAATGGTAGTTGATAAACCTTGTGAGATGATGTAACAAATATATTAACTTTCTGAGTTGAGTCAAATCACCCCGAATGTATTGCACCCTAATGTCAATGACATTGAATGCATCCTACCCAATATATGAGGTGGACAGAACCACAACCGAAAGTGGATAAGCCTGACATTTCAAAAGCTTTCACTCACAAAATTGAGTACTAGATTTTTGTCAAAGTTATCATGTCAAAAGTGTATCTTGATTGAATGTATTTATATTTATTATCCAGTGCGAGACCTATTTGACCTGTATAGAGCGATATACGGAGCGGAATATATCTTTTTTTATACAACGGCGCCTCTGTACCATGGATAATAAGTGTCAATAACTTCCGTTTTTTCACCAATATCTCGGAAACTATGTAAGCTACAAATATATATTATATATCATCAGAAAGTTTTTTTCACAGTACGTCTGTTGTTTTTAGTGTATAAAAATTGAAGCAGAAATGATTGAGATATGGCAAATTAAAGATTGAAGTGTTTGTATTCACTGGTGCCCTTGTATATACACACTCGTATAACATTGTTATCTTCATTCATAATATATTTTTCTGCATATGTCTTTCGGGAAGTTTTCCTATTATATACTGTGTTGTCATTATATTTTGTGTATACTAAGGTTGGTTCCTGTCAATGGATTCTGATGATTCATTCTTCAACAAAATGGGTAGTGAAGAAGCACCATTTGAGGGTTTCAATGCCAAAACACTGGGATTTGTACTGGTAAGATATCTATAGATATTGAGAAAGTTTAATTAAACAATATTAATATTTTACATTGGACGATTTGGCTAGATTTAGAAAGCTATGTTTGCCATTTAAGAATGCATATAACCTTAAAACATTTTTCAATGAACAGCCAGGTGGCATGGCAACTTAGTGGGTAACATGTTTGCCTTCTCAGCTCAGGTACTGGGTTCAATTCTCAACTTTATTTAAAATAGGGATGTAGTAGTTGCTTCCACACTCGTACATCAACACAGCAGAGCTGGACTCTGGTACAGGCCAATACATAGTAAGTTGGATGACATCTTTAAATGGCGTTTTTCTGTCATTTTGTCCTTCCCCATTGGCAAGCTAAAGAATCGTCAGTGCATTAATAAATGGTCATCAATGAACCTCCATCTTTCAGCCAGGGGAATGTCAGTCACAAGAGCTTGGGCTAACTGGTGCTGTCAGAATGGGTTGAATAGTGCTTTGAGCACAGGAGACACTCACCCAAATCAATCAAACAGAGGATATAATTATAATACATGTATCGATACTGGTGATCGATACGCGACTGGATGGAATAACAAAGTTAAACAGAATTTGTTGCAGTCGGAATTGGAAAAATATATAGTGCCAGTATTATCACCATGTTTTGCCTTTAATTTTGTTAATTATCAAGACCTTTTAGTGCAATAAAGCAACTTAAAGCATTTGCTACTGGTTACACTTCAGTTGTTAAGTCAAACAGCTCTTTACATTATTTTTATGTTGCCATGACTTTTAGGTTTCCTTATGAAACTCTCATCACCAATATGTCCACTGTTGGCTATATCAAAAGCATGAATGGTGCATATGAAATAATAGCATTTATTCACATTAGCAGGCAATAAATTAACATCGCATAAGTGATGAACAGTAGCATGTACATATCAAGGGATCAGTTAGACTTGATTTTAATCAGAATTGTTGTATTATATATTTACATGTTTCCTCTAAAGCCTTTCAGATAAGTGTTTAATTGTTCCCCTACATTTTTTTTGCATTGCATCTTTAAATATGGACTTATTTTACTGATTATTTACACAAAATAGTAGCAAAATAAAAATTAAACATCCCCCATAAGACATATATAACAAAAATATATCATTCATGAAAATGCACAATAAAATACTCGTACTACACACTTGTGTAATACTGTCATCTTCATTTGTTATGTATCTTCTTTGTATTTGTTCTTTTGAAAGTTTTTCTATAATACCTTGCCTTGCTATTGTATTTTGTGCTGTATTACAGATTTATACTCAGCAAAATATATCATTGGGCTCAGAGTGCTATTTGCTTTCTAGTGATTGACATTTCCATAACTGAAAGACAGAGGCTCAAGGAAGACCATTTATCATCATCCCGGGGGAGTCTTTAGCCTGCCACTGGAGATAGAACAAAATGAAAAAGGACTTCCATTTTAAGTGGTTATCTATGTCACTATGCATCTGTATGTACTTGGGTCTGAACCCAAGTGTGTGTTACCCACTAAGACAGAAGGACAGATACACAATATCACAATAAATGTATGATGATGCTTTCTATTTGCAGTACAGTGCAGTTGAAGCAGAATTCCTGCAGCCAGAGTTATACAATAGGGAAAGAGGTCAAGAACTGAAGAGACCAGACACAGCACTCGCAAGGTAAATGTATATTCTGATAAAAGGAAAAGAAGATTCAGACTAATATTCCGTGTCTAACAATGAACTGATACATAATCTGTTTTATCCAAAGAAGTTGTAGGACATGTGTACAACTTTCTAAATACCCATTTAGCTAACGTTTGGACAAATTGCTATATTATTTAAACTGGTATGATTGGCATATCTGTAGCCTTATAAGTAAATCAATATAATTGCAATTTGAAGAGAAGGTTAAGGTTTTAGGTCCTCTTTACTAGCCAGGGTCATATTTGGACATGTCCTCAGCATAATCACTTGTGGGAATAGAACTCACAAACCTGCTAATCCACTAGGCCACTGAGTATCTCTTACTATAACGAAGGAGTAAAACAAAGCTTATCAAAGTCATTTAGATGAATTTAAAAATAATTTGGTAAAAGGATAAATTGACACTTCTAACAGATAAGCAAAGACATTTTTATTAACATCAATTCAAAGTTATAGCGAGGGTATAACGCATATGTCATTCAACAGTAAGGATATTCAATATCAAGGGTACCAAATAAGCAAAGGAAAAATAAACATATCAACAAAATGTTTATGTAAAATTATGAAATGTTTAAGACCTCCTATTTCTGGTGGATGGGAGAGGGAAGGCTGAAGTACATAAAGTACATAAAGATGTTATTTTTTTCAGGCAAAAACAAGGATATTGTGACAAAATTTTGAAAGAAAATGCAGAGATAGGAAAAGTGGTGAGTGCTGGAAAAGCCTTCCTGCAAACACTAAAAGATTTAGACTGTGACAGGTTCAATGGAATCACCATCACCACATTTCAGAAGGCTTTTGAAAAGGTAATAAATTGAACATGATTTTTAACACACAGTAAGTTATGAATTTACCCTAAATACAAGCAAATAAAGATTGGATAATATCATTTTTAATTCCCCGTTCCTCTTGGTATTGATAAAGGTTGCCAATTTTGCATAAGCAAGTGAAGTGAAGAGGGTAATTGTATATATTTCTAAAATTATGAAACATACCATATATCTAAACAAAGGTAATAAAGGTAAAACTGGAATGCTCCTGTTTTAGGTAACCAGAAAATGTAAAACATGGTTCAAATAGCAATGTATATATTTGGCTGAATATACTTAACTCAATCATAAAACCTAAGTAAAAAGTATGTTTTTCACCGAGTTTTATGTATGATACATGCATGGATTCCTTGCTATACAAAGTAAGAATTTTTTTTACTTTCTTCGTGATAGCTCAAAGATACTAAGTATGGACCAAAGTTGTTTGGAGAGAACTTTCACATTGAAGATATGTTTAAGTATCTGGACAGGGACAAGGATGGTGAGGTATGTTCACTGTCTAATATCTGTTGTATTGTTTGCGATCACTTAGAATAAAAATATTAATTAAATATTCAAATAAGATAATTAAAATTGTGTTGATTGATTTGTACTAATTTACCCTCAATATGAAATTACCATGTCATATGAAGAAGGCCAAAACATGGTAAATGTTTGTTAATAGGTGGATATTAGATGTTTATAGAATATTTAGAAGGAAACTTTAGAATTTGCCAACATTTATCAGATCAACACATTACATAGACCTTAGGTTACAGCCTGCTTTCACATTCAAGTATTCTGGTGGCAGAGGTCCGACCATAAGTTTGGGAAAAATTGAGGAAAGATAAAAAAGTGCGGGAAAAATCAAACCAAAAAGTGCAGGAAAATGCAAATGGATCTCCACCCTTATGGTCTGTCAGGGGAACTATACCACTTTAAGCCAACCTCAGACAGGAAACTATGGGCTCATGTCAAAGACCCTTAAAATTTGTTGGCAATAGTTATTAATATCCTTCCCAATTTTTCCTTTGCGACCTGTACGACCTCTCAAAAAGCCCCCAACCTTACAATTGGCCATAATCAGGAGCAATATTGATAATATAGATACACCACTCGAAATGACCTTAACTTTTTGTCCCATTTTGGAAATTTTTTCCTCATTTTGCTCAGCTTGAAAAGCACTTCCATATGATTGTATAATATCAGTTAGGGGTGTACATACCTCATTGTTTTAATAATTCAATTTTGAGTTCTAAACTGTTCTGCAGATAACATTTGACGAGTTGTGTGCATATATGAATGAGCAAGGAGTTCCCTTCAGAGCACTGGTAAACAGAGGGATGCCCAGACACATCACAGACATCACTGGTTATTCAGGCACACTGCTCAACACTGTACTCACCATGACTCAAAATACCTATGTCAAGGTAAGGTGGCTTATTAGTAGCTGAATGTACATTACTAAGAAATTATTGTTTCAAAATGAGGTTATAAAATGCACTTTATATTACAGTTAGCTGGTCTGTGGTCGAACAACCTGCCATTTTAATGGTTTACAAAACTGTTGGCTTTTTATTAGTACTATTCACAAAGCAGTGTCTCTGTGATAACAACTTGGCTATGTCTATAGAATAGAGTTACTGAATTGGTTTCTGGTGTTCTACCTTAGAGTCTGCCTTGCCAGAGCTGATATTAATCTCTATAAAAGTCTACAATAGAATCCTGATTACTTTGTTTCAGTGTATGTTGATGTTCTAGCATGAAACTGATAGGTTTGGTTTATTTGGGGTTTTACGTCGCTTTCAACACTGTACAGGTCATATCACAACGGGTAGTTGGAAGGGCAGATGAAACCAGTACATAGAGTTCGCTAGGGTTCTGTACTGTAAACTGCCGACCAACGGCAAGCAACTACCAGCTTTCCCACTTCAGGCCATGACGGGGATCGAACCCCGGCCTCAGAGGTGGGAGGCGAGAGTGTTACCACTCTGCCACCGTGGCCCCTTGAAAATGATAGGATTATGTGTGTGTGTATTTATAGGAAAATGCATACACACTGTCTCAGTCATGTGTGTACATAAAATTGGAATCTCACAATAAACTTTGACCACGTATATTGGCCTAAATGTCACCAGTTGATTTTTGTGGCAACCCTCGGGCAGAAAGGAAGGGTTGGGCTGATAGTCATTGATGGATGTCAATTTCTACACAATATGGCCTCATAATATCTCTAGATAATGCAACCTTTTTCACAGCTATATATTCTGCGAGTTAATCTTTTGACCTACATTATTTTTACTACCCCCCCCCCCCATGCCAGCATTTATTAAAACACTACCATCTGAAGCAAGGGAGGCAATTATCATATTAATAGTAGTTGTATCGACACAGCGTGATAGTAACTTCATATATGTATTTTCAGGAGCATGATATAGACAGAACAGTTGGTGTGTATCATGACTATATAGACACAACAGACTTTTCAGTGATTGATGCTGACAGGGAGTTTTTAATAAGGGTAGGCAGAGAGTGCATATTTGATAAAGTGAACTTAATACAAAAATTTGGAACATGCCAAATACAAAAGAACATGCTAAATTCCTAAATGCTAAAGTAGGTTTCTGTTGTAATTTATGAAAATAATTAATGGAAATGTTGTATATAATGCATGACCAAATTGGATGTAAATCCTTATCCTGTGGAAACCATGAATTCATATGATCAGTTTTATGATAATATTTGTTCACAAAATACAAAATGTTGGAAATGTATATGGTTAAAGGTGTACACAATTTTGAATCTACCTTTTAGCAGTAACATTGTTTCTTTGTGTTATTTAGCAAGGTGTTGTTGGGACCATGATGTACTTCAAAGAACTTTTAGAGAAATACAAGTCGAAGCAATTGCCTAAAGAAATGCAAGACGTTATAAAGCCGAAGCATCAAGCAACCTGGAGTCTCAGCTCTGCCTTAAAGAAACTCTGGAGAAGCCGTGATAATTATTCTTTTCCTTGGGGTACCAGAGACAACCCAGTAGAAGAGGAAGATGAAACAGATTATTGAATGTAATTAGATATCAATATAAAGAATATGGGATCAAAATGTATTATATTGTAGAAAAATACAGAGTTTCTGAAGACTACTTGGAGTTAGGATATATTACATGTTTGCATATGGACAATTGAGTTGAGGCATAATTTATTATTTAGTCACATGTTTATTTAATTCATCAGATAGAATTTGTTGTTGACAATTTCTGTGCAAGATTAATGTGAATAAATAGAAAATGTGGTTTTATTTTTTTAAATTTTTTTTTGTGTGTGTTAAGAAAAACATTATACCTGTAACAAATACAAGATATCCTGAAGTGTATGAATGCAATATCTTTGCAGACTTGAATAAAGCAGGAACAATCTTTAACCTGCAGCTTAACCTTGGTTTTGACTGATTGATTGACTGATTGATTGTTTTTGAATTAAAGTCACTATCAACACATTGTACAAGTCATATCACAAAGTGGTACTTGGGTTGATGGAGGACAGCAGTGCATTCAAGTTGATCAACATTTTACACAAAAAATAATCAGACACCATCTTAACATGGCTGACTCCTAAGTTAGACTCCAACATAGTGAGACCGAATACAATTTAAATTACATCTACTCACAAAAAATTGCAGTGACTATCAGAGTATGAGAAACAACACACAATGCAATGCAATGAATGCATAATGTACTATCATGTACACTTTTTTCAGGTGCTTTACTTCTATGACGAGCAATAATGTGACTATAGTGTAAGATCGCAGATCCTGAATAAAAGCAGGCTGCTATAAAACAATATTTAGATTGGAGCAGTGTTCCTCCTGCCAATTGTAACAAGGTTGAGCTGACATTTTCTCAAAGTTTTGCTATTGGGTTAATCAGCAGCCCATAAGTTGATGTATATTCAACAGAGTTCAGTGAGGAACTCAGTCCTGACAACAGCTCTGGATTCTTCTGTTTGGAACTTCACTGAGTTGATACCATAAAATCTAAATTCTTAGTGGAACTTGGAGGCCGATGATGGACTTTGTTCTTGTTATTCTTTTGTTAAATGTTTGTGTACACTGAAGAATCATCCTGGAATATTCTGCCTGTTGTTCTACCAGAGTTACACAAACCCCCTACATCCGGGACACCTCAAACACCTCATGTCACGGTTTCGAAACCTCCATCCTCAAATCAATAGTTTGCTAGTCCCTTGATAGGCATGATTTGGCAACATATAGCATTCCAAAGACAAAGATCAAGCATACGGTTTTATTTCCCATTCAGCAGCCATGGTCATATTGAGAGTCAAACCCATATGCAGGTGACAGCCTGCAATTACATGTCAAACCTGCTAACTGACTAGGCCACTGAGAACCTATTTTGCAGTCCATACCAGGAACAAAGCTGGATTATCGTAGATGTGTCTCATAAAATATTTGTGCCTTGAATGTTAACTCCTAAAAGCTGATAATGTTAAAGCCAGTCTAATGTTTGTGGAAGGTTGTTTCAAAGCATAGGACTGTTGGAGGTGAAATAGCCATAACACTGAACCTTGGTTTTATTTTATTTGGATTTAATGACGCTTTCAACACATTGTATAGATTATTACATGACTGTAGTTTTAAGAGGTAGAGCAAACCAGTACAGTTACCAAAGATACTGCATTGTAAGCTGCTGGGCAATGGTAAGCGACAACCAATTTCCCACATATGGTTAGGTCCAGGGTTCAAATCGCCAGCCTAAATGATAGGAGGCAGTGTGTTACTCACTACACCACCGAGCCCCCAAATGTACCTTGGACTTAATGTCTGGCGAATCGTATGTAGGAACCACAAGATATCTGTTCTAGACATGCTTAGGCCACTGTAGAAATAACACACAACTAGCGTGGAGTTATGCAGGGTTTTACAAGGAATAGTGATATTAGTAACACGGAGGCGAAGCCTGAGTGTTTCTAATGAGCTATGAATTGTAAAACTATGCATAAACCCCATGCTAGGAGTGTGTTATTGCGATTCTAACATGACATTTAACCTTTATTCCTTGTTTTTTGCTGGTTTTATGAAGATTTGTAGTGCATATTCTTTGTAACTTGACTTTTAAAAAATGAACAACGGCAATTGACCAATTAGAATCGCGGTGACAAGCGTGTCATGTTAAAAATTATAATATTCAAAACTATAGTTTACAAATGTATAAGATGTCTTGCTTCTTAAAATTTAGGAAGTGCTTCAGGAAGTACTTGTGTTTAGAAAATATTTGTGTTTTTGTTCACAACAAAATATAAAGCATCTATTTAAGTAGAAAAATTACTTTCAAACATTCGACCAACTAGACCACCATACCCTGATCACTCTCTGAGAAAGGCTTAAGATTAAAAATACAATATCTACAAGGCTTGTAAATATGGCCAGGAAATGAACCTTTGTAAACAGAAAGAGCTGAAGGATGCTAAGAAAAATTGGTGAGAGGCTATAACTGCATATAGTAGCAGACTGAATAAATGATTTGTCAAGATCGCACAAGTACAATGGCTCAGTGCTTTACAAAAGGAAAATGAAAACAATTGAACTAGAACAGTCCACTATCATCGATTCCCTAAGAGACAGGATAGTTAGCCTTGAGAGTCATATGAGAAGGGACAACCTAAAAGTTTTGAATATTAACTTGCCAGACCACAACGCAGCTGAAAACTGTGAAGACAAAATAATTAGGCTATGCAGTAACCTAGGGATACAAATTGAGAACAATGACATCATCAGGGCCCATCGTACTTGTCAGAAAAGACGGAACACTCAGCCAATCATTGTGAAATTCCATCAGTTTAAGGTCCAGCAAAGGGTCTTGAAAGCTAAACCCAAATTCTGGGAAATTGGAATAATCGTAGTTGAGGATTTTCCATCTGAAATACTGGAGCAATACAACTCTTTCAAGCCCATTCTGAATGCTACCTTCAATTCTGATGGAGAGTACAAGGCTCGGCTTGTTGTAGACAAACTGCTCTTAAATGGCAGGCTGTACACCAACTCTGAAATACCAACACTCCCAAGTGAACTTCAACCACAGTATACCTCTATTGTCTCAAAGAACAACATCACTGGGTTTTTCTCTGAAAATTCTCCCTTATCCAATCATCACAAAAGTGATTTTGTCATTGATGGTCATACATTCTCCTCCAACGAACAATACTTCATGTACAGCAAGGCATCCTATTTCAATGACATGGAAACTGCCAAGGACATACTCAACACACAAAACCCCAAGTGGGCTAAATCCCTGGGCAAACAGGTAAAAAATTTTAAGCTGGGTGCTTGGAGACTGGTATGTGATGACTATATGAAGAAAGGACTAAAGGAGAAATTTGGTTAAAACAAACATCTTGGGCACTTCCTTCTGAAGACAGGGTCCACATAATCCACCCTCATGATGAATATTGCGGGGGTGGGACTCCCACTGAAGGACGACCAGATATGGAATAAGAATGAGTGGAAAGGAAAAATATACTAGGCTCCCTCTTGGAAGAGATAAGGAACTCTCTCAAAAACAAACCCATGAATATTTTGGTTCAAACCACAAAAGTTAATCACTTATTTGTTTCTCTAACTCTGATTTTTATGTCAGCTGTTTTTGTGTAAAGATAAAGAAATATTGAAGCCATCACCTAAGCAGTTCTTTTTTTTCCTGTTTTGCAAAATCCTGATTACTTCCTTTCACTTGTTATTACTGTCCATAAATTAACACTAATCACCATCTCCTTTACATCAGTATTTTGGCTAACAAAGATAGCCACTATCAATATCATTTAATTACTGTGTCAATTGCCTTTGTTTATACCGATGCATTTTGTGTTATCAATGAAATCTAGTGCTTTTGGTCATATTTATATATTATGTGAAGTTCATGTCAACTGTCAATGAACAAACCGAAGCATCGTACATATATTAACATCAGCTGATCCTGGAGTTGGATCATTGCAGACTCTCTTATGGTATCAGTTGTTTACTAGTTTATTAGTGTTACACTTTTCACCTGTCAACCCGTGAAATTCCTGTGCTATCAATGAATCCCAATGCTTTTAGTCAACTAAAGACATTGTATGAAACTCATGTCAATGCACAAACTGAAGTATAGTACATGTATTAACATTAGCTGATCATTAGGATTGATTATTGCAGACTCTCTCATGATAACAGTTGATTACTAGTTTATTAGTGTTACACTTTTTACAGTTTCTTTACAGTTTACTAGTTGCTATGCTTTAAATTATCAAAACAATTAATGTGCCCATTTAATAAAGGTTATTTTGAACACATACTGATCTTTACTTTATTTTCTACTTTGTTCTATTTTTTTAAATGTTAAGCTTCAATGTGATGTTATTGGTAACCCATAGAAAAAAATCATCATTTTTTAGTTAGGACCTTTATTGTATCATGTGTTTTCAAGTCCTTCCAAGTGTTTAAATGTTTTCTATTCACTTTCTTTTTTATGTTCTCTTTTTTATTACTTTTCTTGTTCATCATTATTTGCACTAAATTGTATTTTCTGGTATATTCTACATTTATATTTTTGTATGCTATATTTGTCAACTGTTTCATTCATCACCATCATCATTTTTGCTGCACAGATTAATCACTGTTGATAGGCGTTGTCAAAGAACTGGGTCTGTAATCACTCCAATTTAATATCACTTTTATAATACCTGATTGGACTGCTTTCTTTGATACAATATCAGCAAAATTTCCTGGTCATACTTGTGACATTATGGCTATTTACTATATTAAAATACTTACTAATTCTAATACAACAAAAAGATACGTCTTTTGTATTTCAAACTTATTCACTGCGTAGGATATAGAACTAAATCCAGGACCAGATGTAGGTACTACAAGATTTAATTCTACGTTGTCTGAAATATTTCAATTTGTCATCTCAATGTACGCAGCTTAAAAACCAAAATAAACAATGTTAATGTAAAACTTGAACTTATCCTCCACGATCTCACTCTTAACATAATTACAGTTAGCTAGACATGGTTATCCGATACTGACAACATTCAGGACTTCTTAATTGATGGCTTTCAAACTCTGTTTATTCTTAACAGACCCACCCATGCTGGAGGGGTCTTATGACATTGTGGCAAAAAGATGAATGGACCTTGAACTAAAAGAGTTGGAAGCTCTTTGGTTGGAAATAAGACATAAAAATAAAACAATTTCTACTATGTACTGCTTATCATCCTCTTGGCTTTACAAACTTCTATGATAAGTTTCAATTTGCATTAGACAAAGCACAGCAAAGCAACATTCTTGACCATATAATTATAGGAGACCTAAACTCTGACCCCAATGCTTTGTCAGGCCACCAGTTAGATATATTTGCTAATCTGAATAGACTGAAAATGAATATTAACCAACCAACAAGAATCACAGACAGATATAGCTCAGTATTAGATCAGTGCTTATCCAACTGTCCTCATATAATCCAGACCTCAGGTGTCTTGCCTCCGGTAGCCAACAATGACCATTGTACAATTTATATAAGACTTACATTCAAAATAAAACAAGCTGAAACCTTCCAGAGACATATTTGAAAGTTTAATGAGGCAAACATTGATGGTTACAGATCTTTTCTTGAGAATAAAAACTGGGACAAGTACTTTCATGATAAATCCATTGCTCAAACCTGTGATGAAAGTACTAACACAATATTAAGTGCTGCAAAACAATTTATCCCTAACAAGGTTGTAACAATAAGACCATATAATAAATCTTTTTTCAACAGCCACCTTAGGCAACTAAAATATAGGTTGAACAGGTTACACAACCAAGCTAAACATATTAACACATCCGAGATATGGGCAACTTACGTGAGAGAAGTTCAAAAGGCAAAATCAAATTTTACGCAGTCCAAGTTTGATAATATAAATTCTGAGAATTTAACTTCCAAAAATTTTTTTAGTCTCTGTCATTTTATTTCCAAGAGATAGTGCTATACCCCCTATTATTACTGATAATGGTGATGTCATTGTTGAATAAAGCAACTCATTCTAACAAATTTGTTTTCAAAATCTTCTGTTATTGATGATTCCTCCACTTCTCTTCCCATATCAAATCCTGTAAATCTCCCAATGCTCAATAATATTGTAGCTCATGATGAAGAGGTACTTGATCAAATTAAATTCTGAGACCGTAATAAGTCTTATGGACCCGATGGTATCTCACCAAGGTTTCTCAAAATGGCAGGTGCCTCCATAGTTAAACCACTTACTTTGCTGTTCAAAGCATCAATCAGCAAAGGAATGTTCCCATGCAAGGCTAATGTCTTACCTTTACATAAGAAATCCTCGAAACAATTTACAGACAACTATTGGCCAGTATCTCTACTCAGCATTATAGATAAAATATTTGAACATATTATATTTAAGTATGTTTATAATCATTTTAGAGACAATGCCCTCATAAGTAAATGGCAATCTGGCTTCTTACCAGGTTCTTCAACTGTAACCCAGCTACTAGAAATGTATAACCAATTTTACAGTGCTATTGATTAAGGGAAGGATGTAAGAGTAGTTTATCTTGACATATCTAAAGTATTTGATAGGGTATGGCACAAAGGGTTACTACTTAAGTTACACAATTTGGTGCTAATTTGTTGAAATCGTTCTCTGACTATCTGTCTAATCCAAAGAGTTGTTATTAATGGTCAATACTCTGATTGGGTAAAAGTTAACGCAGGAGTCCCTCAAGGCTCTGTACTAGGTCCATTGCTTTTCCTTGTATTTTTTAATGATATAACCTCAGTTGTTAATCACTGTGACATAAGATTATTTGCTGATGACACTTGTCTTTTTGTAAAAACGTTAAACCCAGAAATTTTAACTAATTTTATAAACAACGACTTGGCTAATATTGAAAACTGGGCTAATCAATGGTTAATAAAATTCAGTCCATCAAAAACAGAGTCCTCAGTGATCTCATTAAAGCAAAATAATCAAACTAGGCACAAAAGGCTTATCTTTTACAACATGCCCATTGCTAATGTATCTTTTCACAAACATGTGGGATTGTGGATTACACACAATCTAAAATGGGACCACCACATCAATAGTTTAGTAAAAAAATGATCTACTCTTCTTGGACTACTCAAACTGTTAAAATTCAAACTTAATAGAGCAGTCATTGAAAAGATCTTTTTATCTTATATAAGGCCTATAATGGAATATGGAGATATAGTTTGGTCTGGAGCACCAACCAGCTTACTTGTTTAACTTGATCATTTAGTTGTTGAGGCAATGGGACTCATTACAGGAGCTCCAGTAAGATCCAATATAGCTAGTCTTTATAGGGAAACAGGCTGTCAGTTATTGTCAACAAGGTGCAAAATTCACATATTGAGGATGATGTACAAAATTTCAACCAACCTTGCTCCAAGCTATTTGGCAGATATTCTGGCAACCCAAATTACAAAGATTCTACCTAACCTAGAAAGACTCAAGACTCTCAGTCGGGGACTATCCAATTCCAACTGTGAGGACAAAACTGAGGGAACATTCTTTTTCTGTGGTTGGTTCTAAACTCTGGAACTCTCTTCCCAGCAAGTTAAAATCAAAACAATCTTTGGGGTCTTTTTCACATGCTTTGCAAAAAATGTACTGAAACAATATGCTTAATAAAGAAATACAAAAACTCTTCAGTTCTGGCACCCGTTTTGCTAATATCCACAACACCTGTTTAAGGCTAGGTTGTAGCAAGCTGAATTATCATCTAAATGTGAATTTGCATGTTATTGACTACTCATCTTGTGCCTGCAACTATCCGATAGAAGACACATCACACTATTTCTTATCTTGCCCATTGTATGCTGGCATCAGAGGTGATCTCTTAAGTGCCTTACCAGCAGTGATCTATCTGTGCAGCCTCATTTCTATCTCATCTGTAAATACCTCATCCAGCGAGAGGGCTTAATATAATTGTAATTTACGATTGTTGCCCAAGTGTTAATAAAATATGTTTAAACTAAATGATTAGGCAAAGCTCATTGGCAGGAAGGATATCTTTACCGTGATCAAAATGTTATTATCATGCAAGTCAATGTGACTTGTCATGAAAGCCAGAATCAGAAAAAACATAACTTGAAAATATCATGCACTAATTTTTAATTAAAAATTAAAAAAAAAAAAAAACGATTTCAAAAAGAAGTAAAAAGATCTGAGATATTGATTGGGAAATACTGAAACAATAGCCAGAATACAACATGCAATTTGGCTGTTCCAAGGAAATTTGCATCATACATAGATTTATGTATGCTGCCTTATCTTTCTGTTGATGTAAGGACAATAATTAATTTAGGATGGTCTTTTCTAAGATAAAGGATGCTTGTAAGTATTAGAACACTTAAGTTTAGGTGACCTTAACTTTCCTAGCGATTCGGGTCAGCATGTTGTACTCCTCTTTAAATGCATTTGTAATAAATACTCAGAAACAGAAGATTTATGTATCTCTCAGTTGTATGTGTCTCTAGCCTTACTAGAATTGCCACATGAAGCACAGTTTATTGCTGGGTGTCAGGAGCAATGATTTATAAGTTATCATTGAATCAAAGTTTTATAGTAATTTAGATTTTGATGCTCTGAACAGCACTTATTATGGAGCAAGTAAAAGAAGATATTTAAGTATTAACATGTAGATATGTACAAATGTTTGATTTCACAATACTGAAAATTCAAATTATTTTTACCTCTTACAAATGAGAAGAAATGGGAAGGCAAATCTATCTGCTTGCAACATGGACATAAATCACCAGGTAAAACAGGACATCATCACTGAAATGTATATACAGATGAAGGGTTGAGACAAAAATAAGAAATGCTGGTGAGATGATAAATGTGTTAAAAGACAGTTACTATTTTGGCCTTACTATCTATAGCAGTAAACGGCCACATTGAGATTGAAAATATTGGTAAAACTAATGAATACTAATGGTTTAACATTCTACAGGATAATATTGTATAATAAATAGTGGCTATCTCACACCTTTCTTTACATTTTATGTGTATGTCTTTGCTTTCCCCTTGAGTACCTTATTGTTATAGCCCATAAAGAGACATTCTTATCTTGGTAGTATAACTGCACTGTATACCCATTTCCTCCTCCTCGCCCCCCCCCCCTCCTCATCCCAGCAACCTTATGAGGTTTTTGAACTATCTCAAGTAAGTGGTGCTGATGTAAAATGTACACCACACCCAAACTTACATGATCTCAATTGGTTGTAGCTCGTGAATCCACGATGGAAATATGTGACCTAGGAAAAAAGAAAGTAAGCTCTTTAGCCTTAGCATCACTAGCAAATGAAAGGTCATTTTGAGAAAGAAAAGGTTGACAAAATCAAGGCAAACTAGTTTAAGAATCAGAAGTTTGACTACTAATCTACAGTAAGTCAAAACTTTCACACTTAAGGTCAGAACCCAAATGTGAGACTACAATCTGAAAGATACAAAGGTATGGATGATACATATCTGAGACCAACATTTAGTTTAAAGAAAAGCAATAGGTTTTCTAATTCTGATATTGATTCATTGCCCACCACCTTTATGAATAGATGCAAAAATCTGTCTGTCTGAAGCCCACAGCCAATTACATCCTCGCATTTAGGTAAACACACGCCTAGGGTTTTGAAATAACTATGAGGGATTCTTAAAAATATTTGTGTCTACTATGGTAATATTATATACCATTGAAAAGGTCTCACTCAGTACTTTTCAAACGTATACAACTGATCCATATTTAAATAAAGGAGAAAATTATCATATTTTAGACAATCCTACTACATTACAGTGGTTTTATTGATTTTCAAGCATCATTAGTACCATTTTGTTTAGAATTGTATCTTATACCAGTAGATATACTAGTAACTTCTGTGCTTAAGAAATTGCATTGGCTCCCTGTTGAACATCGCTGAATTTTTACAACAGTCACCCTTGTTTACAAGTTTCTCATAAGTGGTGTTCAGGCATCACGGTTGTCAGTCCCCCACCCCTGGAAGCCAGGGTCTGTGGAGGTATTGTTGTTGCCTACCTTAAGCCCTGGTGGGGCCCACTGTCATTATGAAATGTTGCACATGTTGTAAGGTTACTTCTGATTCGCTGACCTTTGGGGGTCAGGGGTCAGGTCTCTGTATTCCCTCCAAAACTGTTTTTTCCCTCCACTTTTATGAAAGTTTGTGAACTGGGTGGATGGAAATCTTGGAAATAATTGACTCTCAACATGTTTTAGTGTTTTTACGAATTGATTTTATCATAGGACATGTATATTGTACCAATTTTATTGTATGTCACTGAAATTTATCTACATGTGGAGTGAATATAATAAGAACTCTGGACTGATTATCATGAACTGTGAATGTTATTGAGGGAGACTGTGCTTGTGGATCAGATTTTTGTCTTCTTGACGGCGTCAGGCTTGACTTGGCAGATCAGAAGGGACGGTCTAACCTATTTATTTTTCCCTTGTTGTATTGAGCCAAGTTAATTCTGAATCCGTGGAAGCCAGATTTCTGTGGGGAGTTGTTCCCTTATATGTTTCAGTGCAGTGTGTGTTAATATACATTTTGATAATGGGCAAAAATAAGAACTGGTGCACTACTTGTACCAAGAAGCATTTTCCACCGACTGGTAAAAAATGCCCTGTGAACATTGAGAAACAACAGAAGGCTGCAGCGAATGATACAGTGGAGGAAGACAGTGTTGTACGGGACAGTCTGTCGGGTCAAACCGTATCCAAGAGCCTGGCCTCGGCTGGGTGTAGCACCAAGGGAAGCACTCACAAGAAGGACTTGTTTGTTAGTGGGCCTGGTGCCCTCGGTCATGGCGACCTCAGTGCCTCCACCAGTGCTGATTCGACAGACACAGATGAAGAAGCAGATGCAAGTAGCAGTGTTCAAGCCAAGATTCTTCATGAATTACAGAGAATGAACAGTCGCCTAGATGTTGTGGAACAGCGAGTGGCCAAGAAATCAAGACCAAAGAAGGACAGTAACAAGCGAAAGTTAAGTACTGTTGGTAAATATGGTAAAAGTGACAGTAAATCAAAAAGCGAAAAGCAGGTTGTGTGTTCAGATGAATCATCTGATGATTCTGATTTCCCCAGTTTGATTGATATAAAGTCCTCAAGGTCGGTCCAGAAGAAGATTGATCGGTCGCTTGACAATTTGGACACAACCCACATCCCCAAAGGTAATGACCATGCCCACAAGCTAAAATCAAAAAGGGGGGGACCTGTGGAAGTAGTAGTCAATAAAAAAGTCGCATGGCCACATGAGCACATATTGGGGGGTCACACCCGTCAAAGGGTTACTTATGATCAGCTGAGCTTAACCCAGTTTATACAAGGTTTTGTGAAAAACATAATTGATGAGCAGAATAGGGATTGTAAAGATAAAATGCTTCATTATTTAGGGGATTTGATGGAGGATGCGACTGATTTCAGTTGGTCCAGTGCTAAATCAGCCCATGCAGTTCTCCTATGTGAAATGGAGAGGGGTTCGGTAGATTGGTTTAATACTGAGAGAATTGATCGCATCAGGCGTGCCCATGCTCAGCGTCATACTGCTCCACCAAAACAATCCTGGCAAAAAACCACTGATCAAGCCAAAAAACCCTGGTTTTGTAAAGCTTTCCAGGTGGGTACCTGTTATCATACTAAAGATCATGAAAATAATGGGAAAACTCACAGGCACATCTGTGCTCACTGTCTTGCTCAGGGCAGAATTCTAACACACCCAGAAAAAGATTGTCTGTTTGCCAAGAAATCAAATGTAGCAAAAAACGACCAATTGGCTGCTCAGCAAAATTAGGGCTGGGCAGCAAGACTTTAAATGTGTCAAAAAACATGCCAATGGTAAGTGCTGGTAGGGAGGTGACTTACCCTAAGGTGAGGGAAGCATGTACTCGAGAGCATACAAAAGATCAAACTATCCAGTGCAAAGAGGTACGAATGAGACTGTTTTATAACTCACAGGTGAGTAAGAGGAATGTTGAAAGCTTACTGGCCAGAGGCAATAAGAGGAGGTCCTTACAGCACGGTAAGAAAGTTCATGGTAATAGGTTTGAAACTAGTACCACTGATCTGAAGTGTGTTAAAAATATCAACAGTAAAACCGCACATAAAGTCAGAAGTCATGCTGATATTGTTGTTTCTCCCGTTCTCCAGAAATATGTACAAAAAAGGGACGGAAAGGTCAGGAGGTCTGAAAACTCTGTTGCACCGGTACAAAACCATCAAGAATGTGGTGGTGTAATTACTCCCAATCCCAACACAAAGGCTGAGGTCGGTGAAAATGAATTGAACATTGGTGTCACTAACAATGGTGAACAAACTGACATGTCAAAACAGGACAAGGTGTTACTGTTTGACATCAATGGTTGTGATGACAAATTTTTGAATGTAACAGGTAAAAAGAAGTTAGAAGAACTATTGTGTGTCAAAGGGGAAACCAATGTACAGATATTCAATCAATGGCGGGCCCAATCTGACTTTGATTTTGGCTTTGTTCCCCTGTCTGACTTTATTATGTTACCTATCAGTGATATTCCGGCTCATTGTGTGATTGAACCATTCGCCCTACATAAACACATAAAAGATAGTGGTCAAATGAATTTTTTAGGTTGTAGAATTCCTGTGGCTTCGCAGTTCAATTTGCAAGCCTGGCAAGAAATGTTGGAGGGTTACTGGGACACTCAATTAATACAACTCTTAGCCTTTGGCTTCCCTCTAGACTACAACAGAAATTTTTCACTATCTTCAGATAGAAACAATCATGCTTCTGCTGTGCAGTTCCCTGATCATGTAGATGCTTATTTGAAAGATGAAATTGCCCATGGGGCGATTCTGGGCCCTTTCACAAAAAATCCCATTGAAAAATGTCACTATTCACCTTTCCTTACTCGTGAAAAATCTGGATCTGACAAAAGGCATGTTATAGTAGATCTGTCATGGCCTCAAGGATTGTCTGTGAATGCAGGCATAGATAAAAATTCGTATCTGGGCACAGATTTTGCCCTTACTTTTCCTTCTGTCGATCACATTACATCTGAGCTGACTCGGCTGGGCACTGGTGCCCACCTCTATAAGATTGACATAAGTCGGGCGTTTCATCACGTCAAGCTTGACCCGTCAGATTATGACTTGTTGGGTCTGTCCTGGAATGACGTCACGTACGTGGACACTTGCCTCCCATTCGGGGCGCGTCACAGGACGCAAATCTTCCAACGCATAAGTGACGCCATACATTTTGGCATGCGTCAGAGGGGGTACAGCGTCATAAACTACGTCGACGATTTTGTCGGGATTGGGACGCCTAGCGTCGCATCTGCATCATATCACTGTTTGCTTGACTTATTGCGTCGTCTTGGCCTTGACGTTAGCCAAAAGAAGCTATGTCCACCCAGTACTAAGGCTATATGTCTAGGCGTCGAGATTGACATGGTGCGACGCACTATTGCCATCCCTGATGAAAAATTGCAACGCATATGTGAAATGGTAGATGAATGGAGTACTAAGCGTTTCTGTTCTATACGCCAGTTACAGTCATTGCTAGGCCATCTCATGTATATTCAAAAATGCGTCAGACCATCACGCTTCTTTGTCAACAGAATACTAGAATTATTGAGGTCAAATTATGACGCCAGAAGTGTCACTCTCAATCATGACTTCAGAAGAGATATAAGATGGTTTCAGGTTTTCTTGCGTCATTTCAATGGGACAGCCTTTTATGACCACAAGCCAATTCAAGAAGTCTTGGTTTGGGTGGTAGATGTGATAATAAGGTCTACCATCTCCCCATTGAAAAACACTATAAAAACCTGCATATCACCCAACTAGAGATGATAAACATACTTGTGGCTATCAAAATTTTTGGCCCCACATGGCAAAACAAAAAAGTACTGATAAAATGCGACAATCAAGCTGTAGTACAGGTACTGAATACTGGTAGAACTAAGGATGCCTTCATGGCCGCTTGTGCTAGAAATGTGTGGCTGGCAGCAGCTCTGTACAATATTCAATTATTATATAGGCATGTTCCTGGGAAGCAAAACACTGCAGCGGACTTGTTGTCCAGGTGGAGAAATGCACCAAGTCAAATGCGAGCTCTCATAGAGATTATTCCAAACCCAGTGTGGATTCACACTAGTTCAGCCCTGTTAGATATTAATAATGATATTTAACTTGTATAAGCTGGTAGTAACAGATGTACTCTTTGTTTGCAGGTCAGAAGCGCATCGCTGGGTTCGTGTGTGCAGCAAACTCAAGAGTGAAAGATGCATTTAGGCCTAAGACGAAGAGGTGCTATCAGCTCCTGTTTAGAAACTTTATAGGGTTTTGTGTGTGTTCAAAAATTAGAATTCAATGCATATCATTAGCAGTCATAATGGCTTTCCTCGAATTCCTAGCATGGAATAAAGTATCTGTGCATATGATTGCAAATCATGTATCCACTATCAAAGCCAACCTGGTCGTATATGGCCTAGAATATGAGTTGATGGATCACCCTAGAATACGTTATTTTCTAAAGTCTATGAAAATGTCTAGACCCTTATCTGTCACCCATAGACCTATCATGTCAATTCAAACCCTCCATTCCTTCATTGCTGCATGCTCTTTCATTCCTGATGGTAAAATCTTTGCAGCCGTGTTTCTTATTGCTTACTTTGGTTTTTTGAGAATTTCAAACATGGCACCTCACTCTTATGGAGTCTTTGATCCTTCCAGACACCTCACTCCTTCTGACGTTAAAATTTCTAAGCACGTCATGTATGTGTCAATAAAGTGGTCAGAAACAAATCAGTTTAGAAATAGGGTGGAAACTATAACTCTTCCTCGACTTAAATCTAGTATTCTTTGCCCTGTTAGAGCTCTCAAGCAAGCTATGACTTTGTACAATCCTGCCCCACATGACCCATTGTTTCAGATTTTTTCTGCTGGAAAATGGTCAGTACTGATTGACTCTAGGATTAGAAAAGTACTTGCAAAATTAAATGTTAAATTAGGTTTTCCCCCCAATGAATACACATTCCACACCTTTCGTCGGTCAGGAGCAACTCTGGCTTATAATTCAAATGCTTCACTACAATCCATCAAGCAACACGGCTCCTGGTCTTCAGACTGTGTCTGGACTTACATCCAGAAAAATAAGTCCTCGGGTAAAGAAATTGCTCAGACTTTCGCTCGGATTATATAAATGCTTCCCTACTTCTACTGGGCCTTTGAGGGTTTTATATATATATACATGTGAGGGGATTATATACATATATTTTATTTCATATTTATTCAGAGCTGATGTATTACAGTAGTAAAATTTATACTCAGGCCTACCATTGACCATCTGTACCAATATTCTGGCCTTAGTGGTTGCCTATCTGGCCTAGTGGTTACCTCTGCCTTTGGTCTCCTGGGTTTGAATCGTCCATGTTTTATTCATCAGCCTAAAGTAATACATAGTAATGTTTAACTGGTTAATTATATTTACATGTGTAGTAACTATATTCACTTAGCAATGTAATCTGATGTAGTAAATGTAAACCTTTACTTGTGTTATATATATATCATTGTATATTGTTGCTGGACTGTACATATGATTAGCTATAGTTATCATGTATGTATCAAAATAAAATTTATTCCTCCACTGTGTCTTTCTCTGGCTTCCGGGGGTGGGGGGGACTGTCATAAGTGGTGTTCAGGCATCACGGTTGTCAGTCCCCCACCCCTGGAAGCCAGGGTCTGTGGAGGTATTGTTGTTGCCTACCTTAAGCCCTGGTGGGGCCCACTGTCATTATGAAATGTTGCACATGTTGTAAGGTTACTTCTGATTCGCTGACCTTTGGGGGTCAGGGGTCAGGTCTCTGTATTCCCTCCAAAACTGTTTTTTCCCTCCACTTTTATGAAAGTTTGTGAACTGGGTGGATGGAAATCTTGGAAATAATTGCCCGCCCTCCCTTTCCTTGTTTTTAAGCTCATTTAGCATTATTTTATTGTTTTTAGTCTCATCTAGGGTTTTATATATATATACATGTGAGGGGATTATATACATATATTTTATTTCATATTTATTCAGGGCTGATGTATTACAGCAGTAAAATTTATACTTAGGCCTACCATTGACCATCTGTACCAATATTCTGGCCTTAGTGGTTGCCTATCTGGCCTAGTGGTTACCTCTGCCTTTGGTCTCCTGGGTTTGAATCCTCCATGTTTTATTCATCAGCCTAAAGTAATACATAGTAATGTTTAACTGGTTAATTATATTTACATGCGTAGTAACTTTATTCACTTAGCAATGTAATCTGATGTAGTAAATGTAAACCTTTACTTGTGTTATATATATATCATTGTATATTGTTGCTGGACTGTACATATGATTAGCTATAGTTATCATGTATGTATCAAAATAAAATTTATTCCTCCACTGTGTCTTTCTCTGGCTTCCGGGGGTGGGGGGGGACTGTTCAAACTGGCTTTCCCAACTATTTTGCTCCATATATCTCTACCCACAGCAGTTCTTACAGGCACAGGCAGAGTGGTGACAATTTCCTTGTCATTCCAAAGTTCCAACCCTCTATATATAAATCTGTCAAACAGTTTGGTTTTTGTGTTGCTTTGATGTCCCCACTGTTTGGAATGCTCTTCTTGCTGAGATTGGTGCATCCCCTTCCCTAGACTCTTTCAGAAAGCAGCTCAAAACCTACCTGTACACCAAGGCATACCAACCTTTGTCTTACTCACCCCCTGCTGTTCTCTGTGATGTTTGACCTGTTTTTCTGTCCATGGTTACTGAAACTGGTTGACTGTTTTGGTTCTGTTGCGCCTCAGAGTCCCCTTTGAATAAGTGTTATTAAACTCTATACAAGTCCAATTAGAATTAACTTTTGGATTCAGATTCTGTAACTTAAGTATGATATTGTAAGGTGTCAATATTTATTTCAATATTTGCTGTAATTTTTTTCATTTCTCAGTAGGATCTAGCATAAAAATGCTGCATAGAGTACCTTATTTTTAGCGTTTTAGAATCGATTAGGTTTATAATTAGTGAAAGTGGATCAATGGTGTTTATGGCTTCTTGGGAGAAACCAATAAAATCAGTGCAATAAAGAGGCCATTATCATCCCACTGTGCTTCACTTTGTTAAATATCTAACTCAAAGGTCACAATTTTAACTTTACTTCAAATGGAATAAATGTATTCATTAGATTTAACTTTAACACCATACACCACTAAGATAATTATCCTTCTTGATTGTGTAGGTTTACAGATGTGATTTTACAATATCAGATGATCGTAAGGTTGTAACAAAAGAATAAAGGCATATAAGTAATATATATTATTGACTTTAATCACATGATAGAGATATGTTGTGTGATTGATAGGTTCTATATACAGTGAGCAGATGTGATTGATTTCTTGGGATTCTAAATCCAAGATAACGAAACAGCAAACTGTCGCTTAAATTTGACAATAATTAAAGTTGCAGATACAAAATTGTGAACTGGCATGATTTTTGAAGAACTACTTGTATAAATAACATGTATTCTCAAATAGATGTATTTCTAGTTTTCTAAAAAGTCTTCTTTGCATTTGTATGTGGTTAAATAGAACCTAATGCATGACTTTAAAATAAACTAATGGGATAATTTAAAGGAATTAATGTAACTTAGTGCTGCACTTGATCATTTGATCAGTACCACTTTGTCATTGAGACTTAAATGAGAGAGTTGTTGCCAACGGATTGAGTAAACATTGTTTAAGTCACAAAAACACACAAATTACAAACTAAACCGTGCTATATAATTATTTGTTATTACAATTATTACATTAATTACAACATGTCTGTGGTATGTTATGAAGAAGACTTAAAAGATCTATTGACTGAACTTCAACAATATGAGTTTGACTTTGAAAATATAGTGTTCAGCGGTGGTGGTGTAAAAACAACCTCATATCTTGGTGGAATAAAGGTAAGAGTTGTAATGGTACTCTTTTATAGGTGTTAAAATAAATTAATTTGCATATAATTGGACATTAAACTGTTTAGGCATGTTAATTCGCATATATTTGGACTCCTATTTGGACATTAAACAGTTTAATCCTGGTTTTTGAAGTAAAATGTTTGTAAAGGTGATTATTCATTTTCCTATTACAGGCAATACACTTAAATGATCTGTATCCAGATATCATTTGTCAGTTTAATTAAAAAATGAAAGTTACTTGAGCAGTACACAAATTTGAATTCTATCATGACCGGAAACAAATCTATTTAAAATTCGAGGTCGACAAGGATTGTGTTTGTCTTCTACAGTGATGAAATTTTAAAATGTGTACCACAAAGGTTTATTTTATTTTATTATCCACCACTTTGCTTCTGTTATAAGTAAAATACTGAGCAAAACCTATGTAGTCTTACTGTACCTATTTGCAAAAGCTAGCTGAGACTGAACATTGGTAAAGGGTATTAGCAAATATAAAAGCTTAAAAATTTATCTTGAGATTTCTGTAAAAGTTTTTTTCTTCAATATCAAATGAAAAAGAAAAAAGAAAAGAGAGAAGAAACAGTGATAAATACTTTTTTTCTGGTATGTATTCAAGGTTACACAGGGGGCCACGGTGGTAGAGTGGTAACACTCGCCTCCCACCTCTGAGGCCAGGGTTCGATTCCCGGCATGGCCTCAAGTGGGAAAGCTGGTAGTTGCTTGCCGTTGGTCAACAGTTTACAGTACAGAACCCCAACAAACTGAATGTACTGGTTTCCTCTGCCCTTCCAACTTCCCGTCGTGATATGACCTGTACAGTGTTGAAAGCGAAATAAAACCCCAAATAAATAAATCAAGGTTACACAGCATCAGAAATAGTAAAACAGTTGGCACTTGCCTTTGCAAAAGTGTTTCTGTAGTAAGGGGCCAATAACAGTAAATTATTTCCCAAGACAAAAAAATCTAAATTTTAAATCCTCGACTTGTGTACGACCCTTGGGGAAACAGACACCTTAGTTTTCAAAAGTGGTAACCGTCCTATAACTGGCATTTAAACGAGCAGCTTGAGTTTGACTACATTCAAAGAAATTCTTGATGTGTTATACATTTAGGTCCTTCACAAGCTGGGTCTGAAAATGTACGTATATTTCTTGGTTCTTGTATAAGTTCTTGGTTTGTTATTTCTAGGTTTTGCATGAACTAGGGATCTTACAAAAATGTAAGAACTTTGCTGCCACTAGTGGAGGATCAGTCCTTGCTGCATTGTTAGCTTTGGACTTTGATTTCGAAGGAATCAAAAGGATGATGGATATCCCTCTTGGAGAGATAGTTGCAGGTATTTCCTTCATTTTTCTGTCATTCTTAATGGTGTTTTACTTATGATACTTCTTTTGTAGTGGCAAATGGTCTTGTTAGTAGTCGTCTGGATTACTACAATTCATTTTGGAGCCTACCAAATCTACAGAAGTTTCAATACATTCACAATAGTTTTGCCAGAATTATATTAAATATAGTCACCCTTATTCGCAGAAATTACACTGGTTGCATATTGAATATTGCTGAGTGTTCAAAAGTGCCTCACCAGTTTACAAGTTTCTTCAAAATGGTTACTTTAAATATTTTGATGTATATGTTTGTCCTTGTATCAGTCGGTACAAAACCAGGCAGATTATTAAAATTTGGTATTGTTCTTTATTGGTGGATCTCAAAGTCAACTCTTTATTGGAGACTAAGCTGTATAAAAATTGGTTAGAAATTAGAATTTTCCATGATATACATCACATAAATCTTTCTGTATACACATTTGTACTTAACTTATACCCAAGTTCCACCATTGCAAGATTGTTTCCTGCTATACCAATGTGATAATATTGTCCTCAAAGTGAAACTGAAAGTTTAACACTACCATAAAGCACTCGAATTTGTCATTTATTCCTATTCAAAAGTAGTTATAATTAATATTTTGGTCAAGATAAGCATTAAATTTTACCTAAAAATCAAAACAAAATCCAAATCTATTGTGGCTGTTCCATCATTCAACCATACATAATTATATCTTGGTTACCAAAACAAATATGCCTAAACAATTCATAATTAAGGTATATATAAACATTTTCCCACGAATGCCATTGTTATGAATTAAGAAAGTAAACAAGAAACCATTGAATAAAAAACATATAAAAATCTAAAAATCGAATTAAAAGCTATAATTTTGTATATATTTGTACAATATAAGTAAAATTCAAAAGCATGGCTTTACTGGACCATTCTATATTCCTGATTTGTGAATTGCGCAAAAGACGTACCCATGGTCACCGTTCAATCTGCCAATTTAGAAGATGGGATTTTATGGTATTGTCACACCTGATATGAACATATGTTGGCTGAAGGTTTTTTGTCTTTCCCAAATGCAGATCATCAGATGGGAATGTTGTCTTTGGTGCCTAATGTGTGGACAAAATACGGTTGGAATCCAGCAGAAAAGTGGCTTCAGGTACTCAAGGATATGGTGGAGGAATACACAGGTGACCCATACATAACATTTGAACAGGTACTTATGCCATAGCTTTGACGATTTTTGTCCATGTAGGTAAGGTTTACATAGTTGTATTTATTTTTTGAAGCTGTTCTGACTATAACATAAATATAAAGCTGACTTTTCTCAGCTGACAAAGTTTCTGTTAAACAATTGAGTCATATATATGAGACACTAATCCTCTCCTACATTTCACCATACGTGTTTCCCCGTAAGGTTGGATGTAAGACTATCGGTAAGTCATGCATACAATTTCATAATTTTATGTATGAAGTGGTGTCTTGTAAATTGCACATTTGAAATAGTAATTCGTGAAAATGATTTACTTATTTGAACGCACAGCATACTAAGTCATAGTTTTTGTCTTGCTAAATTATATAATTATGAGTGAATGAGTCATGTACATTGTTCAGTTGAACATATGGTTTGCTTAGTCAAATATATAACTAAATATATAGTCAGTTTTGGCAGCTCATAGCTTCTGTACATGATAAAACAATTACATAAATGAATATTTTATGAATACATTTAAAAACGTTAACTGAGTGATACATGTTGTACATTTATTATGTCGAAATGTTCACACTTTTCAGGCCCACAGAAGGTATAACAAAAGTCTGTGTTTGGTGGGGGCTAACCTGACTGCTGGTAAAGAAGAGTACTTCCATCACAAGACCACTCCTGACTTCCCAATTGTTCTAGCTGTCAGACTCAGCAATGCTCTTCCAGGTAAAATGGGGAAATTTGTACTTTTTCATAGTCTTTGTCTTTCAATATAGTCTATAAATGTTTACCCCTCCCCTATACACTTATTCCTATTTCAAGATCATACAATTTAGAAAAAAAGACTCGGGGGCCTGTTATGTCTCATGTTTTGAATGCTGGCTGCCATAAGTAGGCTGCAAGACTGGTCTTTGCAGTGATCTGATGACTGATATTTTCAGTCAAACATAAAAGGGTTATTTTGGTGTTCCCAAGTTTTTGACTAAGAAAAACATAGCAGCACATACCCAATTTTGAATTCAGTTAGATCCCTTATGATTTATTGCAAATTTGTAAATGTTATAGTCATTGGGGCAAGTACGATACCAGCTACGGACTGCTTTGAATTTCCAACAATAAAAGACCGAAAGTTTTTTCTAACAAATTTACTTCACAATGAAAATAATATTGCCGAAGTAGTGTGCTGGAGTAAATATCCTAAAATATATCTGGCAAGTGCGAATTAATTAGTCTACATGTGAAAGCAGTGATATTGCTGTTGTTATAAGGGTATGTAGGGTATGTAGAGGAGTTCTCTATCAAACGGGTGCTGTGAAATGCCTCAGCGACCAATTATGCTTATTTTTGGACGTAGCACCTATAAATATGTCAAATGTTAGCTGTCATTGATTTTTTATCCTGGAATGACAAATTTGCCCATTGGATACTGTATTGTACAGTATGTTGTATGGGTGATGGTGCCAGGGAGACTCTTAAAACTAACATGTGACTTTTTACCTATTTGCACAGTATACATGCAGCCAGTGGTATATGAAAAACATGACATGAAACAGGTATATGTGGATGGAGGACTCAATGCTAACTACCCCTTGTACTGTTTTGATGGTAAGTGGTTTGATATGTGGGATGTGGTGTCAAAATAAGCTGTCTTCAGTATTTAATATATAAAACGAAAATTACCCAAGTGATGTATGTTCACATCCTTGTTTGTCTGTTTGTCCCCGTGCATAACTGGAAAACAGAATATTGGATCAAGGTTATAATTGTACATGGGGGGGGGGGGGGTCTATCTCTGGCTCAGTTCTTTGCAACGATAATCCAATCCAGATCGGGAATCCAGAATATCCACATCAAAACTGAAAATCTGTTCAGTGAATCAGGCCTGTATTTTCACATAAGGTTAAGACTACCATAGGCATGATCCCCCTCAAAGGTGTTCTGGAGAGATAACCCTGATCCAACTCCAGACTTCTTTAAGCCTTTACCGCAGGCACCTGAGGGTTCATGTATTATAAGGAACTGCTTGCTTTATGTTGTACTAAGAGAAAACACAAAAATACCATCCAGATCAGTGGTTACTTGTTCTCTTTTGCAAGTAATAAAATTAAAAAAATATGCTTTATATGATTTATTGTATATGTATTAGCCAGCAGTTTGTTTGATACTAAGTTAATTAAATCCAACTTTACAAGAATAATAAAAAAGATTAGCTGTGAAACCCATACATAACAATGAGCATTATTGAATTATAAACCTGCAATATTAACTTGAGATTTCTATGGTATTTCTACATGGACTTTATCTAGCACACTAGCAGAAGATCTGTACAATGAACAGAAGACCTGGAATCATATAAAATGCTTTCATTTATTTATTTATTTGGGGTTTTACGTCGCTTTCAACACTGTACAGGTCATATCACGACGGGTAGTTGGAAGGGCAGAGGAAACCAGTACATAGAGTTCGCTAGGGTTCTGTACTGTAAACTGCCGACCAACGGCAAGCAACTACCAGCTTTCCCACATAAGGCCTTGATGGGGATCGAACCCCGGCCTCAGAGGTGGGAGGCGAGAGTGTTACCACTCCGCCACCGTGGCCCCTAAAATGCTTTTATTACCATATAGAGGTGCAGCAACATGAAATATAATCATTATTTTGAACTAAATAAAATCAGTTGGTTTTGCATGCCTTGTGTTTTACAGGTTGGTATCTCTCTATGAAACCTGAAGACTCTTTCTTTCACAAGTTGGGAAGTGATGAACCTCATTTTGGAGGCTTTAATTCCAAAACATTAGGTTTTTTACTGGTAAGCATCAGAGCAAATTTTTATCATAATTGGTGGTTTCAAAGAAGAAATCAAGAACTGTGGTTGAAAAATATCTGACTTTGGCATAATTGATAACATGATCTCTGAAGAGCAGTTTCTTTGTTAAGTTATTAATAACTGCTGTAGTAATTTATTGCATGAAACTTTTTCATGATTAACACCGACAGCAAGGTACATAAAATTAGTGACTTTTATTTGTTGTTTGAAAAATAAATTGAAAAGGTGGTGATGAATTTTCATTAATCTTGTCAACAAAGGCACAAGAAAAAGGTTCTTCATAGTGATCCGGATTACTGCCTGGATCCAGGATCTTTTTAAAGGATTTTTTGTAATCATTGCATGCATAAGTCCATATTGAAAGTATTGAACCTTGAAGGAAGTCTTGCTTTCTCTGAGTGCTTTCTTGTTATGCACATGTAGAATCAAACTGGTGTGTAAAAAGTAATCAAACTAGGATAAGAATGTAAAAATTTTACCACAGTATGTAACATCCAACAATGATAGACCACCCTTTCTATTATCAGCTCTTGTGGGAAATTCATTATACATTTGTAATTGCTGCGACTACTTTAGGTCTCTCATCTCTGGTATTACCTTGGTCACACTGTTCCATGTTGGTCTCATGAGCTACATATGAGTGTGAAATATTTACCCTTGCCTAAGGTCATTTTTGGGTCTGTGCATATCATGTTGTGGTGGTATCCATGAGGCTTAATGACTTGATTGGGACGTTCAACCCAACATAGACAGCATTTTTCAGGATGTGACAACCTTTACAAAATGTTCAAAAATGTTGGAATGTTTGATCATTTTGAGCAAATTGAGCAGTTTAAAATTTTACATGCTATGGTGAATTTTACACTTTTATATAATTTATGTTGTTAGTACACTGCTACAGAGTCAGAGTTTCAAAGAGCAGAGCTCTTCAACAGACAGAGAGGACAGCAGCTAAAGAGACCAGGCACCCAGCTAGCCAAGTGAGTAGACTACCAGAGAGCAGGTGTAAAACCCAAAGTTTAGAGATCAAAGAGCTTTTAAAATCTATCATTTCATGGTTAAATTTCTGTCATAAGTAAATATTACAAAACACATGCTGTAAGGGCAACATGATAAATATGAAAGCTGTAACTCTGCTGTTAATATAAGGGTTTGTAAAGGATTTCACTGTTAAAGAGTTAACATATAATAATTATAACCAGTTGGGTTTCTTATTATTGTACAAAGCACCTATAATAAAACTAAAAGGTGAGATCAGAGGCCTGGTATAGTCAAACAAAGCATCAATTTGTTAAGAATTTCCAACATGTTAAGGAAATAAGGGGCGTGGGGGTCCTCAAACTTAAACCACTGTTGTAAATTTTACATTTTTAACCTAGAAATCTGAATCAAAACTTTACTGGAGCTATAAAGGACAGTCCTGTCACAAGATTATATTTACATGGTGGTACTGTGTGGTAGCATGTACCAATGATGAAGCAAGGGATGATTACTTGCATGTCCCATAAAAATATGTTAAAATTAAGTACTTCTAATGCATTCTTGACTCATATCTTTTTAAATACTTCGTTGTTTCAAAACTAGGCTTTGTGGTTTATGCAATTCTTTGGGTAAGTGTTTTCAATTAAACCTTTTACATTAGCATCATCTGTATGGGCAAATGTGTTATAAATTTGTCCTATTTTTCTCTTCCAGACTGAAACATGGATTTTGTGACCAAGTCTTGAAGGAGAATGAAAGGAAAAGACAGCTAGTAGATGCAGGCCTGGTGTTTCTGAAGACACTGAAAGAACTAGATGCTGACAAGGAGAATGGAATAACCATCACCACATTCCAAAAAGCATTTGAAAAGGTAGGATGTTCAGGACCGCACTGCATAACAACATTGTAAAGAAGGACAACCCTTAATGCAACAGAATACATTGCGCCAGCAATGATCCAATCCCAAGATAAAGTTGAACTTATATGATTTAGCTTGTCTACTCACATTGATAACTATGCAGTATAAGCAAACAATTTTTATTTTGTAAAAATTCTCAAACTTCTACTGGTGTAGTGGGTTACTCACTCTCCTCCTACCTATAAGGTAAGCGGTTTGAACCATGGACATGAATCCGTGTGGGAAAGTTGGTAGTTCCTTACTGATGCCCACTGATGCATGCATAACTCGACTCAAAAACTACTCATCGAATTGGATTATATTGTCACACAAGATGGGAACTAGCCATGGTTGGTCCTCCTCAAAGTCCTTAAAAATCCGGATCAAGATGTGTATTGTGTATTCAAAATCCAGATTATTTTAAGACTACCTGCAAGGCAAGCACTTGTACATTCTCAGGCACTGCTTCTTTGAGAACAAAATGCAGACATAACTATATCACATTTCATCATTCTTAAAACATATCGGGCTTTAGCAATAGTTTCACTTAGTAAATAGTTACATTTTATATCTTTATTTCCAGTTGAAAGAAACAAAAGATGGAAGTCTCCTCTTTGGTGAAGATTTTGAAATAGAAGATGCCTTTCAGTACCTGGACAGAAACAAAGATGGTCGGGTAAGTATTCCTTCATAAATGTATCCATTCTATTCTATTCTAGACTTTCATAGTACTTAATCTCTGCACTTAAGCAGACTCTAAGGCAAAACAATGATAGGTATTACTGCAAAATTCGGGGCCACGGTGGCAGAGTGGTAACACTCTTGCCTCCCACCTCTGAGGCCAGGGTTCGGTTCCCTGCATGGTCTCAAGTGGGAAAGCTGGTAGTTGCTTGCCGTTGGTCGGCAGTTTATGGTACAGAACCCTGATGAACTCTATGTACTGGTTTCCTCTGCCCTTCCAACTACCCATCGTGATATGACCTGTACAGTGTTGAAAGCGACATAAAACCCCAAATAAATAAATACTGCAAAATTCATCAGTCCATGAGCACAACAATGTTTGTGTCCACAGAGACACCAGATGAATAACAAACTATGGTGGAAAGGTCTTAAGAGAACAAATATGATTTGAGTATCTCGGGAAGCTGAGTGAACATCACCATTAAATTTAGTGGTTTAGTAACTCCCACTGCACTTGACTTACAGTTAGTGGTGGGAATCGGACTTGAAAATCAGAATCGATTAATCGGAAAAGTCTAGAGACGATTAATCGAGTCGAATCGATTTTTGGGTCATACAGGATTTTACAAAGTTCCTTCTATAAAAAATATTAATTTGGGTTCTCTATCTCATCCAGGTCATCCTAAATAGCAGTCAGAGTCATATTAGGATTCAGCAATGTAGTGGTTTATAATAAATCAGTAAGTTTTATCTGTAACAGTAGTAAACATGAAAATTTTATAATTTTTTTGCTGTTAAAAGGTTAACATGTGAAGATTTAAATTACATAATTTAAGTAAAATGCTGCATTTCTCATTTCAATGTACTTGAACGTTTTATTTATTCTTTTCAGTAATTTCACAGTGAATTCTTAACAGAAAATACAAAATGATTGAAATGAAAAATAAAATAAAAATTGAAAAATAAAGATGTCCAATTACTTTAGACTCATTCACTAACTTTGACAAATTACACTTTGGCATTTTTTGCCCATTTCAGGTTACTGTATGTTTTTTTTTAATTAGTCAGTACTACAGGACCCCTTATTATTTACAGTTCTTGTTGAGAAATATAAGCATATTGACAGTTTCAGGAGTTAGTTGTGTTCTCTTTTTGTTAACAATTGAACCTGCCAAACTAAAAATTCTCTCTGATGAAACAGAAGAGGCAGGAATACACAGGTATTTTTTGGCTAGAACAGTAACATGAGGATATTGTACTTTACTCTGCCACCATTTTAATGGACACTGATCTGATGGAATTTGACTCTCCATAAGGTAAGAATCAATTTCTCTACAAACAACTTCTTCATCGGAGAATTGGGGCTGGTCACTTCCTGTGCAGACAACATCATCTAACCAGTGAGTAGATGGTTTGCTTTCATGTAAACTTTTGTTCACCTCACCAATTTCAGTCTTAAGTTTCTTTCTCACAGGGACCACATTCATATTGGAATCAAATCCATCTGACTCAAATGGATCAGCCACTGATGGTAATGAAGGTAAGTTGGGTAACTGAGGAAGTAGAAATTCTAAAGCTTCACCCTCAGATTTGTCTGGGTTAGACTCAGGTAATATTAATGTGCCACTGTCTTCTGTAGGCTCAACAGGCTCCTTTTTAACTTGAAATTTCACTTTTAATTTCAACCTTTCAATGCATTCAGTTTTTAGTTGCTGGTGGATGTCTCCCCTCTCTTGTAGGCGCATAAATGCCAATGTCTTTGTTCTCGGGTCTAGCAAAGATGCCAATTGATATGATGTCAAGTGGGTTTCAACAGTAGGTTTTCTCTTCTGGAAATTTTGAGACATGGCTTCCTTTACTTTCTTTATTGAAGCTGGATCATCAGGTTTCTCTAACAATGCACATTCCAATTTAATAATTGTTGGCAAAACCAAGGATAAAGTAGGTGTCTTCTCACCAGATAGAAGAACAGTGGCTCTCTTGAATGGCTGTAGCACTTCTATAAGTAATTCAATGACAGTTTGCTCTTCAAAAGTATAAATTTTAGACTTAATGTTACATTTGAAGTCAAGGTCTTTGTCAGTAGCCACAGCAGTTATGGCAGGTAACTGTTCACACAGTCTTTCAAGCATGTCCAAGCAAGAGTTCCAACGTGTTGGACAGTCTATTATCAATTTGTGACCCTGAGCTGCCTCTGACAGCAACAACTTCTGTTTCTCCAATAAGGCACCTGTTGCCAGAGGACTTCGATGGAAAAAAGCAACTAGAGTTCTACCTTTTGCTATTAACCGTTGTACTTCTTTTAAACCTGCAGTAACGATGAGATTTATGTTATGACCCATACAGCTAAGTCTTGGCCAGTTGATAAGTGAGGCAGCTTTGACTTCATTTGCAGCATTGTCTGTAACCAGAGTTTGAGACAAAAAACCCCAGTTAGTCTTCACTTGCGTCAAGCAGTTGGCTATATTTTCCGCAGTATGACTCCCACAAACTTTTAGAGTATCTAAAACTTTACACTGCATGTTCCAGTCCTTGTCAATGTAAGAACATGTAACAGTGTCATAGCTTTCTGTATTAAGACTTGTCCATCCATCATGGGTCAAACCTACAAAGTCCACAGCACACATATCCTTTTTTAGACTTTCTTTCATTGCTGTATACTTATTTTGTAATTTATCCTTTAAGGATTTCCTACACATTAGCTGATATCTGGGCTCTAAGGTCTTGACAAATTGACGAAAAGCAGGATTTTCCACAGTACTGATTGGCTCCATTGATACAATTACATAATTAATAAGAGATTGATTAATACAGTCAGTGCGTGAAGATGGCAAAGGTAACTCACTGGCTTTGCTACTAGAGGCAAAGTGACTTGTAATAGTTTCCTGTGGAGCAGAATGTTGACCTTCTTTTTGAGCATATAATTGGGTGTGGCTTCTTTTTAGATGATTTGAGAAATTTGTTGTGTTGCCTGAAAATATAAAAAGTGTTTTTGTAAAAACTGAAAATCAAACAATATTAAATTACAGAGTAATTACAAAGTTAAGTGGGGCTTTGCATCCCATTCAACAGCCAGGGTTATATTGGGACAGCCCTCAGCCTTGCCACTTGCTAGCGTCGAACCCAGGCAGAGGTAACAGCTGTAGGATTAGATGCCAAACTTGCTAACTACTAGATTACAGGACAACATTTAATGTCACGCAAATAACAATTATTTATATGCAGACTCTTAGACCTTGTGTCACACTACTGCCTTGCAATCTGTTATTGCACATGAAGTATTATTGTCCATGGGAAATACTAAATACACAGGGACTCCTGTCACTGCATCGTGGTTTTACGTTTTCATCTAAAATCATGGCATTTGCAGATCCCAATCATAATACCATTGATTCACACAAATAAAATAATACTGTGACCTCATGAATATTAATTGAGTAGTCCACAAATTTTGGTCTTCGACTAAAATATTGTTAAAAATCCCCCAAAATCGTGATATATTTCCTGCGCATATATAAGTATTCATGAGCTGTGTATAGACCATCCAGTGTTTGATCTTGAAGCAGAAAATGTTGCCAGGAAACTGCCCATGGAAATCTGTGACCTCATGAATATTAATGAGTTCTCTGTGGATTTTGACCTTCAATTAAAATAATTTTACACATTGTTGGGAAACCCCACAGAATTCTGTGACCTCATCAACATTCTATGCAATTGTCAAACAAATATACCACTAATAAATTAACTGATTTTTTTGTTGTGCGATGCCATGACTTCTGACGAAAACTTAAAACCATGATGCCATTACAGGAGTCACTTCGTACTAAATAAGCTAATACATAGATTTTGGCAGTATTGATAAGAGGGCTGAAGAAGCAGTCCACACACACACAAAAAAAAAAACAAAAAAAAAAAAAACAGATAGAATACAATACTTCAATATATTTTTCTTGGAAATGCCTATTCAAACTTCATGATTTATGACTGGAAGAAATCCTTGGCCCTTACCATTATTACTGTATTCTTTTTTACATTCCCTGCATACAGCTTTTGTAAGATCAAGCTTCCCATCCTTCATAGATTTTTGGAAACCAAAATGGGCCCATACATAGCTCTTCACCTTCCCTGGGTAAGGATAGAGCTGGCCCTCACTTCCCTTCAGTGCCTCCATATTCCATACAGAATTAGTGTCAGACTTCAGAAAATTCATAAAAACAATCACACATTGTAATATGTATTTCCACTTAACTCCATACAGAGTTATTGTCAAGCACAGTAAAGCAGTTAAACAGTAAAAGTTTATAAAAACGATTGCATATTGTAGTAAGTATGTCCACTTGTATCCATTGGCTCCATACAAAGTAAAAATCAGACACAGTGAAGTAGTAAAACAATAAAAGTTCAGAAACTTCATGAAAACGATCGCACGTCATCGCACATTGCAGTAAGTATTTCTATTATCGTCCATTCAAAACGTCTTCGATGGTTTCGTTTTTTCTTTCGTCGCCGACGTTCCCAATGCAGATCGATGTGGATGCTAAAACGCGGAATCGAGTCCAGGAATCGAGGTATCGTCGAATCGTTCCACCACTACTTACAGTGCACATTCGACAGAGTAAAATGTTGCATATTCCTGTGGAAATAACAGTATAATGGCCTATCAAACAAGTAAAAACTCATGGTTTAATGGCCACTTTTTTGCAATTTAAAGACTTAGTATCTTTTATCAACTAGCATGCATTTATTAATATATTTTGACTTATAATTGTAATTATTACGGATGCTTACCTAATTAACTTATCCATAATTTGGTACTTGTAAACATTGTCTTTCCAATACTACCCACCCAAACTGCAGGTATTGAACAGAAATTTCAATATGTTCACACAAATGTTGTCAAAATAACGTTTTGTAAAATATGTTCAAGGTATATGGGAATCTTTTCACGCATGATATATTTAGTATGGTTTTTTCCACTATCACTATTATAAATCATGGCATCCCAGCTATCTTTGTATTTTAGATTTCCTTTGATGAATTGCTGTACTACATGTCTGAAAAAGGTGTACAATTCAGGGTTCTAGTTGATAAAGGTGTACCCAGGACTGTTGAGAGTCTGGGGGATTTCTTTGGGGTGACCTTGAATACAGTGTTGACCATGACACAGCTGATCAATGTCAAGGTAATCTGTAGCATCAAATTTAATTGGACTATTGTGGCACTAAATACATTCTGAGCCCCATAATAGAAAATTTGTCACCAAATCATATAAAACCATTTAATGAGTATGGCCTACTGATTGGAGAGTTGCTAGGTTACTAATAACCCTGTTCCACTGTCACGAGTTTCCCTTCAGATTGCCCAATTAATCCTGGGTACAATCGTATTGGTTGTATGACTTATCTTTTTCAGTTGTTAAGAATTGGAGCATAATCACGACTTTCATTGGTTGGTCGTCTAATAATAATAATAATAATAGTAGGTTTTATATAGCGCAAAGTTGATACAAATCCTCTAATGCGCTTGAGTCCAAGAAGGGAGAGTCCAGGGACAGGCATGGGTCGACATCTAAAAAGCGCCCGCCAGGGTATAACTAAGGTGGGGGGTATGCCAGCCTAAACAAGTAGGTCGTTAGCTGGCTTCTGAAACCATCTATTGTTTGCTGAGATCTGACAGTCTGTGGCAGCTTGTTCCACTCAGCTGGTGCAGCTACTGCAAAGCCACGCCTTCCTATGTGCTTATTAGGGCGGATTGAGGAGATAGATAGCCTGTTGCCATGAGTGAGACTGCTCGATCTTATTAAAGCTGAAAGATACGGGGGCTGTGAAAGATTAATAGCCTTGAATACCAAAATATTATACTTAAACAGGATGCGATGTTGAATTGGGAGCCAGTGGAGTTTTTTCAAAAAGGGTGTAACATGACTCATTTTGTCAAGTCTGAAGATGATGCGGCAAAGAGCATTCTGGACTCTCTGTAGTTTGGCTATGTTGGACTTGCTTACCCCATAGAGTAAAGAGTTACAGTAGTCTAGACGACTACTGACCATAGCATTTGCCAGAAATATTGCTGTCTCAACTCCAAGGAATTTGCGAATTCGTCGCAAATCACAAAGATGATAGTAACATGCTTTGCAAACCTTGGCAACATGATTGTCAAAGGAGTTGTCTGAGTCGAAAATAACCCCCAGATTTTTTACTTCCACCGACGGAGAGATATTGTTTTGGAGGAGTGGAACAGGGAAATTTGGTGCAAGCGACTCTCTGATGGCTTTTTGACCTATAATGATAAATTCGGTTTTTTCTGGGTTTAGTTTTAGTTTGACACCGTCCATCTACTCCTGTACAGACTTGAGACACTCGGTCAGCTCTTCCATGCTAGAGTCAAAATTCCTGGAGTCAACTGCTAGGTAGATCTTGGTGTCATCGGCATACAGGTGATGAGTAACATTGAATTTGAAATAACTTGACTGAGGGGACTAGTGTAGAGGGTGAAAAGGAGGGGACCCAGTACAGAGCCTTGGGGGACTCCGAAAGGGAGAATTACCGCCTCAGAGAAACTATCACCTATTTTAATTTTTTGTTTACGGTTTGAAAGATACGATTTGATCCATGACAAAACAGTACCATCTAGACTAAACCAGTCATGCAAGCAGTCATATAAAAGAAAATGATCAATCGTATCAAACGCCCCCGATAGGTCTAATAATGTTAGGGCCACTGTCTTTCCTGAGTCTAATGTATTAAGCAAGATTAAAAACCTTTTAAGAAAAACAAGCATTTCAGTCTCGAGTACTAGTAATAACTAGTCTTTGTTTTGGTTATAACGTAAGTCTGTTCTGACTTAGCTTAAAGCGGGTTACTCAAACAATTCACCAGTTTACTACACAAGTGGGATTATTAAGATTTATTTACAAGTTATCTCCATGATTCATAACGGTAGAACAAGGTCCTCAGACTGATATTTCTAAAGATTGAGCTCATTGTATGCTTCAATTTGTGTTTGTTTAAGGAGAATGACATCCACAGAACTATAGGGGTGTATCATGACTACGTAGATACTACAGATTTTACACTGGAGGACAAAGACAGACACTTCTTAATACGAGTAAGTTAATATTTTAAAGGCTTGATTGTATCCTATTTCATGTGCTGGGAAAGTATCTTTAGATAAAAGTTGTGGCTTTATGTCCTGTACAACAGACAGGGCCATATTAAGACAGTTCCTCAGACTTGCTACTGGAGGGTGTCCAACTTTTTAGAGTCAATGTTGCCTATAGCTATGGTTTATGTTTCGAAGTTAATTTCTGCATACATTTGGTACATAAGAGATAATTTTACTTACTCTTGAAGCAAACTGCTGAATAATAAAAATAAATATAACCATCTTGTACATATTTTAAAATTGTATCATTCGAGAAGACAAAATAGACAACCCTTGTCCTTCTGAATAATATTGTATTCATTTGTCTTATGTGTAAAAATGAAAATATGTACCACTGAGAATATTTTCCTATTATATTTTCAGCAAGGAATCATAGGCACCATGATGTACTTCAAAGAATTGTTAGAAAATCACAGAAGCAACAAGCTGCCTAAAGAAATGACTGGTTGTATTCGACGTAAAGATAGTTTAATGCATCAAATGTCAAATAGTGTGACCAATCTATGGGACAAAATGTGTAGTAATACACCAGAAGGATTCAAATGGGGGAATCTGTATTATGGTGAAGGACCAGTTGAAGATTGTGATGACTGCTAAAACTTATTTCTTGACAACGATAAACCATTCGACATTGTTACATGTTACTTGGATATAGTACTAATGTGAACCATGTTAAAGCTATACATAGCCTCAATTTTAGTAAGAATGTGTAATACCAGTTACCTTCACTGGTTGTAAATAAATATGTTATACAGTACAGAAAATGATGTGTTTCAGGGACTGTCACAATGCCCTGTTATACCAAAATCAAAGCATGGCAGCTTAACTGTAAGGAGCTTTTTGTAAGCAGTAACACTCATGTAGTGATCAACAAGGTTTGTATATGGTAAGAGTGTCTGGTTTAATGGCTTCAGCTACTGAGTTATGAAAATTTAGCCTTTTAGTGTAACTAGTTTTGGAATGTGTTTTAGTGGTAGTCAGTGTTAGATGTATTATTACTCTT
The DNA here is from genome assembly GCA_964017235.1 of Sabellastarte sp. h YS-2021. Lineage (NCBI taxonomy): Eukaryota > Metazoa > Annelida > Polychaeta > Sabellida > Sabellidae > Sabellastarte > Sabellastarte sp. h YS-2021. The sequence goes on along the minus strand of OZ024934.1, from coordinate 77,500,158 downwards.
TTTTATATGTGTACTAATAAAATAATTTCCCTTTCTTAGTCTTGAACCTTCTGGCTTGTCTATAGTGTTGCATGTTTTCAACATCCTTGTTTTGACTACTTCAACATAAATAGTATTTGTAACAAAAGTGTCAATCAGCAGTGAGATTGTCAAAGTCATTCGAAATTTACACTACTTTATCCAAGAAATAATTTAGAACAGTTAGACAGTATGCCCTAGATAAATACCATATTCTTCTAGTTTACCATATTCATCTGGTCTCACAGTTTAATGTTATAAAGAGAGTCAGGTTCTTGTAACTAGATGGGTATATCCTGTTTACAAATGTCATAAATAAATTGTGTATTTTACTACTTCATAATAGTTCTTGAAGTTCTTACTTCAAGCTGAAGAATATGTTGATGTAATAGCATTGTTAATGTAAAATGTTATTTGTCAATAAAAGTTAATATGTAAAGCAATTTTAATCTCTATCCATCACTTCAAAAGTTACTTATTTACTATAAAATAACAGGCTTTTTAGTTTCTTGAACAAAAAGGTAAAGATCAAGGTTATGGTTGACCTTCCTTTTAAGAGTAAGGTCAAGAGTTGAGAGTCTATTGATACTTTGCTAAAATTGAGACCTTTGACTAAAATGATTTATATTCATTTAGAAGATCCAACATAGCTGTTTAACATAACCAGAAGCAGCGACATTGGTGATGCCTTAGTATCAAGGATACGATCCTCCAGGGCGTCTGCCGCAGGCTTGTTGGAGACATTTGATCATATTGATACTGTTCAACTCCATTAAAACATTAACACTTACATAAAATTAAGAGCCTGGGGCAAGGGACGCACAGCCAACATTTCTTATTCACCAACAAAACCTGGCCCATCGCCTAATAAATGACATATATATTAAACATACAATCGATTAAGAACATTAAGTCCATAGTAACAAATGTGCGCCTTGCAAGCACTTAAACCCAATATACACAGTTTCGCATAACATTATTGTTAAATTCTGTAAAACCAAACTGCTTCTCTGTGTAATTGCAGAGCATTAACTTAAATATGCAGTCACTGTTACCGTATTATTTAACTTGTGAATCCCCATGAAGCATAGAGTACTGTCACGGCAAGAGTACTGTCTCCTTAGATGTGAAGTGGTAAAATCAGTTTGGTAAAGGTGCCAAGGTGTAGGGTTAAAGAATTAAATGACTTGAAATGACTTGCTAATGACTTGTTATATAGAGCCACAAATGTGTTACTCTTTCAAGATGAACAATGATAGGGGGATGTAAGGAAGAAAGAAAATAAAAGTAAAAGGGTAGGAGGGAGGGAAAAGATGTTAACCCCTTGAAATCTGACCTGAAAGAAACCAAAAACACAAGGTTGAATCACTAAGCTGTGGAAACCAGTGGAGTGTTATAAAATTGTCTCATTAAGGTAGGGATGCACCAAATGAAATAAAAGGGAAGGGACACCCTCACATTTTAAATTTAGATCTTAATAAAAGGGAAGGGACACCCTCACATTTTAAAATTAGATCTTTATAAACACCTAATTTGTATTAATGTAGTAAGTAAGTCAGTAAAGTGGCATAGGCGGTGGAAGCTTATGTGAACAAATGAGAAAATAATAGGATCTGTTTAGGTTTGAGGTTTGTTCAAGATACATGTGGAACTAAACTTTTTGGAGGTGATATAAAGTCAATCATACATCTGAAATAGACATATCACCAAAGTAACATAAATAACAAAAGTAAATAAATAAAAAATTAGTGCCATACAGCAGGGGGTTGTCACTTTAATATACTAATTGATGGGTAATGGGTGATTATGCTTTGAATGTGATAATTAGAGATCTTCTATTTGTTCTTCACAGATTCCGTAAATGCATTAAATTTGCAAAGAATTGTTTTTAAAATAAAATAATTTTTGACCATCTTATATTTGGAAAAATTAGGATTTTTCCCTTTCCAGGATCTTATTAATGTCTTTTTTAGTTACTCTTGTCAGATTGCCATCTGGTCTGGGACTAAGAACCGATTAAGCCAGTTTTCTGGTCGGTTTCAACCACGATCCTGTCGTACACATACCGACTGGGTCCCAGGACGCCTCAGACCTCCTGGGACTAAGCCCAGACTAACCCCCGATTAAGTCCCGGCGTCCTCAGGCATCCTCAGTTTTCCCCAGACCACGATCGCCGATTCTTGTTTTGCAGAGAAGCTGGATTTTCTGAGTATATATATATATATATATATATATATATAAATTCCGCAATCTAATTATCATTACTTTTATAGGAACACAGCAGGATGCCACATTTTAATGGAAGACAACTTCAGCAACAACTTCGGGTTTTTTTAGTTTTTATTCAGTTACAAATAATGATGTATTTGCTATTTCTATGTAGACCACAGCAACCACCACAAGCAGCATCACCACCACCACCAGCCATACAGAGACCTAGAAGAAGGCACAACATGTGGGTCAGGCCATGGCTACTGCAGAGAGAGGAGAGGGGGGCCTACCACAACATTATGGCTGAACTGTATGCCACAGACAATCCAGGATTCACCAACTACATGAGGATGACCCCAGAATTCTTTGAAATGATAAAGACCAGACTGAAACCACGTCTAGCCAGGCAGGCCACCAACTACAGAGCTCCAATCAGTGTTGGGGAGAAGTTAGCCCTCACCATCAGATATCTGGCCACTGGAGAGTCATACACATCATTATCCTGTCAGTTCATGGTTGGCAGATCCACCATTTCCAAGTTTCTACCAGAGGTCTGCAGGGCCATCCAGGATGAGTTCACCAGAGAGTACCTCAGATGTCCTACTACTCCAGATGAGTGGAAAGAACTGGAAAGGGAATTCAGGATCAGGTGGAATGTTCCACATGCCCTGGGAGCCCTTGATGGAAAGCATGTGGCCCTCAAGAAGCCCAAGAACTCTGGAGCCCTGTACCACAACTACAAGGGGTTCTTTTCCATAGCAATGTTGGCCTTGGTAGATGGGCAGTACAAATTCAGATGGGTGGATGCTGGTACAGCTGGATCTTGCTCAGATGCCCAGATATTTAATGCCTGTCAGCTGAAGAGGAGGATTGAGGATGGTAGGATAGGCTTCCCTGACCCAGCTCCTATAACACAGGGTGGTAGAGATGTCTCCTACTTCATTCTGGCAGATGATGCTTTTGCCCTGAAGACCTGGCTGATGAAACCCTATGGTAGAAGGATGTTAACCAGAGAGGAAAGGATTGCCAACTACAGAATATCAAGGGTCAGGAGAGTTGTTGAGAATGCTTTTGGCATCCTGGTCTCAAGATTCAGAGTGATGTTGACTACTATTGAATTACCCCCAGAAACAGTCAGGGATGTGGTCATGACCTGTGTGGTTCTGCACAACATACTGAGAAGCCAGTATCAAGGTCAACATGGTGGTCAAGAGCCTGGAGATGATGAAGATGATGATGTGCCTGGTGATTGTCAACTGATTGGTGGTGCTGCTGGTGGTGGTCCAGACAGAAACCCTGCTAGAGAAGCCAAAAGACAGAGGGATTACCTCAAGGATTACTTCAATAATGAGGGAGCAGTGGCCTGGCAAGATGGCAGAATATAACTGCTGCTGCAGTAGCCAGTCCTTTTCAGGACTAATAACCAGTCCTTTTCAGGACTAATAACCAGTCCTTTTCAGGACTACCAAATATTCCAAAAACAATTAATCAGCTGTGCTTGTTCAAAATAACCCAAACATTACCAAACATAAGTCACCCAACCAACAAACAGACAAACCCCATGCCTAACATAATTCACCCGCTCAACAAACAGCAAACCCAATGCCCAACAGAAGTCATGCAACCAAAAAACAGACAAACCCCATGGCCAACATAATTCACCCAACAAACAGACAAACCCAATGCCCGACAGAAGTCACGCAACCAACAAACAGACAAACCCCATGGCCAACATAATTCATCCAGGGTTTTTTTGAGGGAAAAATATTTGAAACAGAAATGTTTCCTGGAAATCTTAAAATTAAAATCTTTTACTCCACTTCACAAATATTTAGGAAATATTACCACCAAACTGGTTTTCTTTACAATGATGGGGGTTATGTTTGCAAAATAGTTTGTCAGTTATTTGGTTTGGGTTCTGTTTGCTATTGGGTTTGTCTGTTTCTTGGTTGGTGGTTATGTTTCATATTTGGTTTGTGTGTTTGTGGGTTGGTGGTTAGGTTTGGTATTTGGTTTGTGTGTTGTTTAGTTGGGGGTTAGGTTTGGTATTGGGTTTGTGTGTTTGTGGGTTGGTAAGTATGTGATAATGCCTTTTAACTCTAGGAATGATGTAAGTGTTGGACTTTTTATTAAAGATTTTAAACAATCCCATGGATTTTAAGCTAAAATGGGCTGATTATTGGCCATATTGGGAGTTTATTTTAATATTTTTTCTATGTGGCCTTTTTTGGTTATGTGTTAAATTTTTTTGTGATAAGTATTTGTACTGAACTGTTATGTTGTGGGAAGGGAATTGGAATAACTTGCAGCTAAATAATTGTTTTTGGAATATTTGGGTGGCCCTGAAAAGGGGCTGGCAGGTCAAAGACCCACCCTGACTGGATGGCTACTGAGGAGGCTGCTGCTGTTGAGGCAGTGCTGTAGTGGTGATAGTGAAGAGTTGCAGCTGCTGCTGCTGCTGAGGCTGCTCAATGATCTGTGTAGATGTCAGATCTGGTAGCTGGCTTAGTATTCCACTTAAGTTGTGTCTATTTCCCTCATCCTGTACAGTTAGAACTGATGGAGGGTTGCCAAAGCCAAGGGGGCTTGGTGTGTAGTAGACGTAACTGCTGCTAGCTGCTGCTTGGGTGGAAGTAGACGCCTGTTGAGTGGTTGTTGGCAGTATCCCGACCCTCTGGGACTCCGTGGTAATAGTGGCTGATCTTCTGGCTAGTGGTTGACGTCTACAGTTGGTCTTAATGGTTTCAATATCTCTAAAAATTCTGCCCTTAAGGTCCTCAAATTCCTCTTGGGTTATCTTTTTAGCCTCTGATGCCAATGAGATCAATGTCCTCATCTGGTCAAAGTGCTCAAGCATCTTGGAGTCTGTTGAAACTGGTGTAGATGTGAACATAGGTTGACTCCTACTCTCCCTGAGGACACTGGACTCAAGGTATTCTGTATCAGTAGTAGATCCACGAGATTCGTCCTGCTTGCTGGTATTTGGACTGGCCTCGAACCCTAAACTTCTGCTGGCCCCCTTTCATCTGATATGGGTCTTAAGGAAACCCATCTGCTGGTAGACCCAGGACTGTCTCTTGGTCATCTCCCTTGGGGCTTGGCCAGATTGTAGTTTTGACAGCTTGCCATAACGCGTTCGCTGGGATTCAAACCATCTTCTGACATCAAAGGGCTGGAGCTTCAAAAATTTCTGCCCAGAGAGCCTCCTTCTTCTGTCTGTCATGGAAACGTGCATGCTCCTTGTCGTAGAGCTCTGGATGCTCCTTCACAAACTCCACTATTGCAGTTTCTTGGCTGTCAGTGAAAGTTGAACAGACCCTGGCTCTCTTGGCTGCCGAGTGACTCTCTAAATCCACTTCTCTTCTTCTTCGCAAGCTTCCTCAGTAAGTTCCAATCGCTCCTCAGTCTCTTGTGTACCCTCCTCTGTACCCTCCTCCGTCCTTTCCTCCATCCTTTCCTCCACCTCTCCACTTTCCTTCTCCCTCTCCTCTTGCCTCTCATCCATCTTCTTCTTTCCTCTCTTCCCTCCTTTCTCTTTCCTCATAACTCCAGTCAATAGCAATAAAAAAAAGTAAAAAAGTAAAATGTGTCTCCTAACTGTAAAATTTACCTTAAGCTCAAGTATTATATGATATTTAAAAAAAACTAAAAACCCCTACAAAACAGTGACACACGTCTCTCAGTAGCCAAACAGTCAGTAACAACGAGAATGTGTGCGCGGTCGCTTATATAGTCCCAGACCTGTGTAAATTTGGGTCTGAGGAGGCCTGAGGAAGCCTGGGACTGGACATTTTGTTGTCGGCGGGAAATGAGAATCGGTTTGGGTCATGAAAAATATCAAACATGTTTGATTTCTCTCACGGCCACAACCGACAACTACCGACCCTTACAGGACATCTGGGACGAAGCAAATATTTAAAGCCGACCCAAAAACCCTTAATCGGGAAGCTTAGTCGTGTGGTGGAGCAACCACATTAGATATACTAGAATTAAAAAAAATATTTATGAGGAACAAAAGTTTGTGGCAAGACTGGAAATCAAACAAGAAACATTTAACAAAAACTGGCGATTAGTAAAACCTTTTATTAACTAATTCAGGCCAAATGTAAAGGAAAACATATTACCATGTACTTTGTTTTATTTCTTGTAATGTATATTATATGTAAGGGCACAAAACAGGCCAAAGTTGAATTGTCTTTACTTTTCCATGTGTAAAACTGAGAGCAAAGAAGACAGAGAAGTGGGTAAGCCTGGCAAATGAAATGTATATGGGTAAATAGAACAGCAAGACAAATATATTATTTTTACTTGTAGACTGTATTTACAAAGAAAGATCAAGCTGAGCCAAACATCAGATTTAAAGTTTATGCTGGTGTTCCAATGGAGTTGACACTGTATCCGACTCTACGACCCTACAACTCTAGGGTCGGTTGTGAAAGTCGTGAGATTGTGGGAGTCGGTTAAGAAATCTCCAACAGGACGGTGTACTTACAGACAGGATGTGGTGACTGCCCCGATAAGACGTAGGGTCAGGGATGTTTATTGCTTTGCCAGTCGTAAAAGTACCTTGACAAGTCCTAAACTCCTTACAGACAAGCCGGATCACAAACAGACAAGCCGTAAAGACAAACAGACAAGCTGGGAGCATGTTCCCGACCCTTGCTGACAGGACTAATTGATTTTGTGGGTCGGTATCTATAGTCAGGATCCAGAATCCGGATCCATATCACACTATCTAAACCCCAGCCACTAGGGATGTGACACTCATTTCACACCTCAAAGATGACAGCAACACATTAAGAGGAACTGTTTGACAAGTTCAGGCTCCTTTGGTTTTTTTATTCAATTGAATATGCTATTATATATCATGATTTCAAGACACAGAAGACAACAGAACCCAGCACCTGCCCAGCCAGCATCACCACCACAGCCACAGCCCCCACCATGCAGAAGGAGGAGGAAGCCACAGAAGCCATGGGTTATGCCCTGGATACTGCAGGGAGAGGAGAGAGGTTGCTACGGAACACTCTTGGATGAGCTAATCACAACTGACATACCAGGCTACAGAAAACTTCACCTGGATGGAACCAGCAGTTTTTTATTTAATTGAAAAAAGAATTACCCGTCGTCTGAGGAAGTCAACCACCAACTTAAAGAAGACACTGGAAATCGGATTGAAACTGGCAGTTACTTTGAGACACTTATCCACAGGGGAAACATACACTTCACTGCAATACCAATGGAGCATTGGAAGATTTTGGAAGAAATTTGTCCCCCAGGTCTGTAAAGCCATCTTAAAGGAATTTCAACACAAATATTTGATTTGTCCAACTGATTCAGAGGACTGGAAGAAAATTGAAGAGAGATTTAGAAACAGATGGAATGTCCCCATGTAGTCGGTACACTAGATGGCAAACACATTGCCTTGAAGAAGCCCAAGAAGTCAGACAGTAAATATTTCAACTACAAGGGCTACTTCTCCGTGGTACTTCTGGCTTTAGTAGATGCAGAGTGCAAGTTCCTGTGGGGGAACATGGGGGCCAGAGGTCATCATCTGATGCTGAGATATTCAACCGCAGCAAACTGAAAAGAAGAATTGAGAACAGAACCTTGTAACTACCACCACCTGAACCACTTGGACCTGAGGGGCATATCTACACTACTTCCTACTAGGGGACGATGCTTTTGCCCTTATGCCTTGGTTGCTCAAGCCATATAGCAGACAACTGACTAGAAAGGAGAGAATAGCTAACTACAGGATATCCAGGGGCAGGAGGGTGGTCGTGAACTCTTTTGGTATACTAGTAAGAAGATTCAGGGTGCTGCTGACCACCACGGAGCAGAGGCCAAAAGTTGTCAGAGACATTGTGTTAACATGTGTGGTACTACATAACATGCTGAGAAGCCATCAGGGGGGAGCAGACAGACCACCCACTCCAGCAGATGACATACAACTACCACAAAATGACCACAGGGGAGAAAGCACAGGATGAAAACATCAGAAATCCATCGAGGGAGGCCAAACATCAACAAGACCTACAGAAAGACTACTTCAACAACCTTGGGGCACTGGCTGGGGAGGAGGACAGAATTTAAGAAGATTGAGGGGAGAACAAGCTGTCATCAATCAGTCCTTTTAAGGACTACCAAAATAATCCATGAACTTTTATTGAAAAAGTGTTACACAAACATTAAACCTAATTTTCAATCACACTGAATCCAAATTAAATTATAAATAAAAAATACCCCCCCACTAAAAATATTGTGGACAATGTTATTGCAAAAGTTAACCCGGTCTCACACAGATTGAAACCGAGGTCCTCAAAGTTCAAAAGTCAAACCCCCATAAAATAACATTATTCCCAAAAATAATAATAATTTCATCCCTGGAAAAAAATAACTGTTTTTAATCATTTCCATGCAATTTTGCAAAACCCAAACCTTTGAAAAATAAAAATCAAATTTTAACTTAATCCAGTTTTACCAATAATGTAATATTTAAATCAGTCTGTCAGTACCCAATTAACAGCCAGGTCATGGGATGTTTGTGACATGCGAGGTGTTGTTTTGGAGTCCATCCACACATTCATAGCACAGTATTTTTAGATGCTGTGTGTTTCTTACTTGTTTGTCTGTCTGTATGTGTGTACTATTTTAAAATATTTTTGGGGCGTGGGGGTGGGGTGTTACTTCATGTGTTATATTTTTTGTTTGGCGGGGGTGGTGGGAGGAAAGTGACACTTTAATTATTATATATATTTTTTGGGGGGGAGGGTGTCACTTCAGGTCTTAGTTTAATTTTGGGGGGTGGGGCGAAGTGACACTTTATTATTTTTTTGGAGGGGGTTTGTTTTTTTGGGTTTTGTGTGTGTGCTGAAATTTTATTTTTTGGTATATAACATTCATTCACTCATTCACACAAATTTTTTTGTGTATTTGAGGGAAGTGTAAGTGTTGGATGGTGTGCCTTTTATGTTTTTGTGCAACAACAAGTAGCTTAATAAATTGTTTTTGGACGATTGGTGTGGCCCTTATAAGGGCCGGTTGGTGCGACTTAATGCAGGCTGATCTGCTTATTTGGGCTGACTCTGCTGGCTGGACTTGCTGGGAGGTTTTGACTGTTCTTGATGAGTGGAAGATGGCACTGGTGATTGTGCTGATTGAAGTTGAGAGGGTGAAAATGGTTGTGGTGTGTTGATCTGCTGGTACTGTAGTACACTTGGAATCCCACCAAAGCTGCTTGACAATCCAGAAGTGTTGTGTTGACTTTTCACTTGTTGTCCAGATGCAACTGAAGGCAGGTTAACTGTCTTTGATGGGCTCAAAGTAAACATCAGTTGTCTGAAATCCCAGGCTGCTGGTCATCCACAACTAGGAAAGACGCTGGCTGTGCTGACGCTGATGAAGACCTTGATGGTTGCTGTACTTTGGCAATCACTGTAGCAGGCTGTGTTTTGGCTATCTGAGAAGGCTGCACAACTGGTAGGGAGACTGGTTGAGTATCTGGTATGGGGAGTATGTATTCATGTCCTCCTGTGGCCTGTGTTGCTTCTGGAAGTTGAAATGTGGTGACATGTGGACTAGTTGTGACCTGTCACTTGCGTTCTTTGGCGTTGTACTTTCACTGAGAAGTTTCACTGTCTCATTCCTGAAAGTCAAAAAGTCTCACTCCTCCAGGTGTTCAATCTCAGAGTAGAGATAGTTGCAGAATGACTGTCTTGGACTTGGAGTAGGGTCCTGACGTGCACCCAAAAAACTGGAAATCATTGGCCTCATCTGCTGGAACTGATCTAAAACTAGATCTGCAGCAGGGGTGGTGGCAACAGCTGGTGGTTGTCGTGAAGAGCTTGTGCTCAACAGCTGATGAGAACATCAGATGACATGCTGATTTCCGTCTCAGATTTAGTCTCTTGTGAAGTATCCGGAACTGAAGCTGTGGCTGCTGCTGCTGAAGGGCACACTGGTGACTTGAATGCAGAAAACTTAGACACTCCCTTCCTTCTGATGTGACCTCCTAGAAAACTGAAACTGTCCTTCAACCAGGTCTGTCTTTCGGTGCTCTTCTCAGCAGCTTCTACTGACTTTGTCTGAGTGAGCTTGCAATATCTGGTATGTTGAGTCTCTAACCACTTCTTGACAGTGTTGACAGATAAGTTTCTGGAAGCTGCTAGTCCCTCCCAAAGTCCTTCCTTCCTCTGATTGTCTTTGAACTTGTTGTTTGTCTTGTCAAAGTTCCTTGTGCTGTTTAATGAACTCCATGATGGCTTCTTCATCTGAATCACTCAGGAAAATGGACTTTATGGACCCCTTCTTCTGTCTGGGTTGAGTTGATTCTACATCAGTATCTGTGTCTGTTCATGTTCGCTTTTCTGTCCTTTCCTGGCTCTCTTCCATCCTCTCTCTGTATCCTCTCTCTGTCCCTCTCATCCTGTTCCCCTCTCTCTCTCCTCTCTCTCCTCTCCCCCCTCCTTCTTCTCTCTATATCCTCAGCTGTATCTCCTAACTCACATGAGTATCTCTGGGTAATTCAATCATATTATTCTATCAATTATATGTACAGCTATTGCAAAAAACAAAAACTTAAAAATAAAAGTGAAACCTCATAGAACAGATTTTACTCTCAGCCAGTCCAGCCTAGCTTAAACTTAAGCTAATTTGCAAAAAAAAAATCAAACATGTTTGATATTTCACCGACTCTCCCCGACAAGCCTGGAGACTATAACCGACCCTAACCAACCTTGTAAACATTACAAGTTACCGACTGGTCCGCTCCAGTGGAACATCAGCATTACAGAAAATGGCTCAGATAATATTTGGCTTAAATCGGTATCCAAAAATTAAAGCTGGTGTCTTTGGAAGATTCATATTTAATAAAAGAATTTAATTCTTTTCAAATGGATGGATCAAAGTAAAACTAAATGTTGGTACAGAAATCAGCTCAGCTTCTCATTTAATATCAACCATTATCCTAATCTTCTTTTTGATTAACCAGAGCTACAGTTTCAATGATATTTCATTAATCTTTTTTGGTAAATATGGCCTCTGACTTTTGATTGATTTGGGTTTAATTCAATATATATAAGTCATACCATATGTATACTAGTTGCTCACGATTGAAATCAATTGGACACTGACAAGAAACAAAAGTGCATTGTATTTGCCATATTATGGTGGTGCTCATCTTGATGGCCAAGAATCTACAGTAGAATCCAGCAAGTAAAATCAAATGACTGCCACTTAAAAATGGTAACACCTAAAGAAAGGTTTAACAATTCATTCGTTGACAGTAGAAGTAAACGTGTTAGCATTGATCAGAAATTGACCATAGATTAAGTGATAAATCCAAGCAAAGAAGTAATGATTAAAATATCAATGCAATATAGGAACAACTATGCTGTTTGTCACATTGTAAAAGATACATGGGTAGCAAATTAGTATTCCGGTAGAATGCTAAAGTAACACAGTGTAAAAATCATAAAATCAATATTTAAATTAGCTGTACTCATATGACTATTGATGCATTAAGATCAAAACCTGATATATGAAGAACATACACTAATTGGAAGTAGGGAACACAAAGAAAATCTGAAACATCTGATACTATCGGAGTATTTCTCAATCAATACAATTGTATGTAAATTACCAAGAAATATAGTTGTAAATTTAGTAGTTATTTTACAGCATCAACAGTGTTGGCTGTTGGCTCATATTGGCTAATATCATGTGACCTATATCATGTGACCTATATTTCTGTTGGAGGATTGGCCTTGTGACAAAGATGAAACATTAAAGGAGTTACCCGCCAATAATCAACAATAGAACAGGTGTGATGACAGAGTAATAATCAATTTATTTTAGTTCAAAATGAGTTTGAAAATGTTACCATATAAGCTACATGAGTACAAAAACTAGAGTTTCATAGCATAAGACTGAAGTAGCTTTTACACTTTTATCTCAGGCATTGGAGCTGTAGGAATTATCATGACTCTTTTGGAAAACCATAAGGATTTGAAGAAACAAGTAAATGAGCTGAAGAAATATGATTATGACTTTGAGAATCTTGTATTTTCTGGTGGTGGTGTGAAAACTGGCTGCTTTTATGGCTGTTTGGAGGTGAGTAAAATAAGTATTATTTGCAAGTTTCATGAACTGCTTACACATTTTGTCCCACCTGTAATACCTAGTTGACACAGTTTCATGCTGTTCTCACAATTTACATACGAGTGCAAAATATTTAACTCATTGGGGCTGGCTTGATGCATTTTGTGTTATTGTTAGTATTGGTTTCATACGTGAACATAAGTTTGGATTCGTATTTAAGTGGGACACATTCTCCACAGCACAGACCACATTTCTGGCATACAGCAGATTTTTATAATGTTGTGCCATCCTCCCTGCATTAAAATAAACAGGTAGGAGGTCTGAAGAGGGGCGGATCAGAATGTGGGATGATCCATTTTACGTACTTCCAACTGATGAGGTCTCTCTTCATAGTGATAAGGAACAAGGTTTTGAAGCAACATTCAAATATTAGTTGTGTTATGACCATTGAGAACTGTGTGAAAAGGCCATAACCTAGTTTAACAGCATTGTTTAACATCCTTGGTCACAATGCCAATCAGTGAATTATCAGTGTGACGCTATATTCAGTGACATGACATAGGAAACAACATAAGCCACAAGTCCAAAAGGGGTTTCGGTCTAATAGCACCAGCTGCAAAACCACCAGAGACATGTTTAGTGCACTGAAGCAATCACCCATCCAAGCACTAACATAGCCCATTGCTGCTTAACTTCAGTGAAGAGACAGGTACTCATCACACTATGCCACAATTCACGAAATTCCAGAGACAAAAAATTGTTCTCTAGAAGCTTGAGCCTCACTAGTGCTCACGCTTAAAAATTAGCCAAGTGACACCTTTCCACAACACAGATCACTTTAAGCATATTTCCAGTAAACTACCATTCTATGGCTCTTGATTAACCCTTCAAATGAATTGAAGCCTGTCCAAGTTTTAGCATGGAAACACACTTGCCAGCGAGTCTTTCCCTACCATTTATTTATGTCCAGTCTTTTTCTGTAATACCACCTATTTTTTATTTTGATAGTATAATATTTATGTTCCACTCTTTGCATATGATAGAGACAAGTACTGTTGTCCCAAAAGAGGAGATAAGTCAAACAAATCTGCTGAATAATCTTCTCTACTTTCCAAGAGTAAGCAGAATTCTGTTATGAATACTGACAGTCACGGGTACCTTATGAAACCAATATTTTAGGTCATATAACCAAATTGTAAAAACAGTTTAACTTTGATCTCATACTTTCCCTCTTTTTTCTGTAGCCAGTCAAAACACACACGAAGATCAAAATTGCTTAGGTGTAATGACCTGTCCTATGAACAGAATTACAGTTGTTATAATGAAGAATTTCGTATTAGCATTTACTGTGTTTTGCAAACTGTATTCTATTATCTAGGTACTGCATTCACTGGGAGTACTACAAAAGTGTAAGAGGTTTGCAGGCACCAGTGGAGGGGCCTTTATTGCAGCTCTGCTCTCACTCAACCTAGAGATATCAGACATCAAGAAGGAGATGCACATCAAGCTTAAAGACATGATACTTGGTTAGTTTCTTGCTGCACATCAAAGATCATAGACGGTACTTGCAAAATAATAAAAATAATACAATAGAAGTTATCTTTATAAGATCTTGCGATTTTCTGGGTTTAGAAGTCTTTACCTTACTGCTCCCTCACCAAAGTTACTGATAGAATATTAAAGTAATATTTTTGTATCTCCAGACAGTCCATTTGGGCCATTGTCTATGCTACCAAATATAGTGAGGAGATTTGGATGGAATCCTGGTGACAAATTTCTGAATGCCATGAGAGACATCATGGAGGAATATACGGGAAACCCAGATATAACATTTAGAGAGGTGAGGTTTGATTTGAATTATTAAAAGAATTATATACATAGCACCAAATTAATACAAACATCTTCCATGGCACTGATTTAAAAAAAAAAAGAAAAGAAAACCATAAAAGAGATGGAGGTAAAAAAACCTTTTTATCCATTGGCCCATTTAAAACTTTTCTTTAAAATTTGATCTGATCTTTATACAAGATTGTATTCACACAAGTTCAAGTTCAGCCACACAGCAGATTAAAGTTTATAGAAAATAGCTGAGCTATTCTTTGGCTTATGCCCCTTTCACACTACAGACGGTACATCCCATGGTTAGACATTTTACTCAGTGGCGTAACTGCCCCCAGGTCGCCCCATTTCATCCGAGTTGTTCACAGTACAGGCAGACGGTCAATGATTGGACATGGTTTTTTAACTGCCAATAACAGTAGGATGACAGTACTACAAATGTTGGTCACTGAAAAGCAACCTCCATTAACCTCAGCTCACTTGCAGTAGCCGTCAGACGAACACATGGCAAAACGACCGATACCTTAACTCACCTTATGTCACTGTAGTACACCGAAAGACAGTCGAATCACAACCTTATGTACACTGTGGACCACACCTTTGGTTACCGTAGTTACCGCCTGTAGTGTGAATGGGATACTAAATGGTTATTCATAAAGTTAAGCTGATTTTTTTTTGATTAAGTGCAGAAGATTCGATCATATTTGAACCCAAAATGAATAGATTGTGATGGGTGGATCAAAATTAAGCCAAAAATCAGCTATTCTGTGAATATAAACCTTAATCCGAATTGGGATTTTTGGCTCCACTTGGGACAATGTTTGGCTTATCCCATTTATAAATACAGCCCCTGATCTTATTCAGTGTTGGTGAATACCTTACCCTGGTCACATCACTTTTAAAATGTAAGTTTTTAAGTGTAGATGTAGCTGTAATCATGTGAGCTTTATGGTTCTTAACTGATATCATATATGTGTTTGTACTAATAAAATAATTTTCCCAACAGATTCCTCTAGTATGATTCTGTTGAAATTAATTTACCTGAGAAAGATAGGTGTAATTTGCACTCGCAAAGTTCAAAGTTGGTGTTTTTTACATCCCGTTCAATAGCCAGGGTCATATTGGGACAGGTCCTCTGCATTGTTACTTGTGGGACCTGTAACACTCGCACCAAACTGCTTAACTGGTATACATATGTTTTGCATTTTACTTCAAGGTTTACAAAAGGTACAACAAAGTGTTGTGTATTGTGGCCACCAATGTCAGCACCATGTCCGTGGAGTACTTTCATCCAAAGACAACACCAAACTTTCCAGTAGCCTTGGCAATAAGATGTTCTGTTGCAATACCAGGTGAGTTATTTTCTGTGGTTTAACAGACTCACACTTGTCAGAAAAGAGGTCCATATATCTAGCAAGGTTCGCGCTTCTAGGAATCATGTTTTTTCTTCAGTTTTTTTGTCTCTGGACTTTCATGAATTGTGGCACAGTGTGATGAGTATCTGTCTGTTCACTGAAGTACTGGGATGGGTGTACTAGTTGTGTCTGATTTCTTTGTGTCTCAGGCTAGTAGACCAAAATCCCTTTCGGCCTTGTTGTAACAAGATCACTCAGACAGCTCGTGCATACCTCTACAAAGACCCAGCACTTTCAACATTGCTTATGAGTGCAATGATAAAAATTTCCTTTCAAAATAGCTGAACTCAGATGGGAATCCAGATCACCACCAAAATTGAATCATCGGTTCCTTCTGCAATTGTCAAAATTAAATACAAATTTATTCAAAATCTGTTGGTAACTTTTTAAATCATTTTTGCAAACAAACAGACAAACGCATACTGCCAAGTACACAACCTTATTGGAGGAGGTAAAAATAGTCTTTTGAATTTATGTTTTCTGATATAGAAGTAAAGGTTTTACCAACTTACAGAAATGAAGAGGCTGTTGTCAATACTAAATTAAGTTCATTCCCACTCATAACTTTCACTCCCACGTAGCACTTTTTTCATTTGTATTGCAGGTTACTTGCAGCCAGTACTGGACCAAACCCAGGATGGAATGCCACAATATTATACAGAAGGAGGTTTGGTGTGTAACTACCCACTGCACTGCTTCGATGGTATGCTACCAACACATCCACTATTTTTAATAATACCACTGATTCACTATTGGTAAGTTTGTCTCCGATCCGCCCTGATTATTGGACAGGTAATCTTGTTAAAAGC
Organism: Sabellastarte sp. h YS-2021; assembly: GCA_964017235.1. Classification (NCBI taxonomy): domain Eukaryota; kingdom Metazoa; phylum Annelida; class Polychaeta; order Sabellida; family Sabellidae; genus Sabellastarte; species Sabellastarte sp. h YS-2021. The sequence continues at coordinate 77,483,765 of OZ024934.1, read as the reverse complement.
TTTCAAGCTATATCAGATATCAGCCTTCAATGAGAAGAAAATTATCTAGATAGTTTTAGCCCCAAATTGTTTGTAATGTTATATTTACATTTTACTTGTTTATCCAAAACCAACAGACTAAATTTATTTGACTAATGTTAACAGAGTAAACATTAGTCAATAAGAAATACATTAAAAGTTACCAAAGGTCAAAGTTGGGGTTTTACGTCCCGTTCAACAGCCAGGGTCATATTGGGACAGGTCCTCAGAATTGCCACTTGTGGGACTCGAACCCACAGAGGTGACAGCCTATGATTAGATGCCAAACTTGCTAACCACTAGGCCACTGAGGACCTTATTAAAAGTTACCAGTGAAGAATATTAGCAGATTCATGGTAGCAAATTATGGCCATCTGACAAGAAACCAATTGCATGACAATAATGCACTATTATAGTCTGGCAAAGCTGCAAGACATCAAACATGACATCAACAGTTGTTAAACTTGCATAAATAAAACAAGAGCACTCAAAGAGCACATACTTCTGCCAAGGCACAGAAAAATAAATGGGAAAATCAGGATTTTTTTTTGTGTCCATATGCTGATCCAGATAAGTCTCTTAAATTTAATTAAATCTAAGTTGGACCATGACTTCTGATTTTTTTTTCAGGAAGATACACCCAACCATAACATTCTTTAATTTTTCACAATAAAGAATTTTAAAAGATGAGATGTATTATAAATAGTCACAATGTTGGAGTAGAAATCATCCTTAGAAAACACTCATTTTTGGTCAAACTGTCCATATTTTCACTCAGGGCAAATCTGTTTTCCTAGTTTTCCTGCACGACCTTGTGCTAAAGTGTGCCCTTATCAAATGTACAGTTTGTGAAGTATGTGTATAGACAAACAAACTGACCCGATTATATATGAAAAATTAATCATTCATTTATTGAGATTATGACTTTTGCTTGGTTTAGGCACTCCCTTTTTAAATTTCAGTGAATTAGAGGATCCTCTTCAATTTTGCACTTTACAAAGGTTTCTATTATTAATCGTGCTCGTGCCTAGTTCACACTTTGCCATCTGGTCATGCCTGCAAGTATTTGATTTCCGCTAGATGACCAGATGTAACCAGAAACCTCATATGTGGCTAGTAAATATTACACAACGAGCTGTCTTGCATAGCCATTCTGCTGCCGACTCCTCTAGCATGTAGAGTTTAAGTAATCTTGTGAGAGATTGCAAGAGGTTTTTCAAACATTTCAAAAAAAGTAGTTGGAACAGAAATGTTGTTCTAAGCTCTGTCGAATCCAGGTTAACCAAATGTGAATCCCATTGAATCACACCAAAGGCATCCCTCCAAGACACAAAGTGGACGTTACGACAAAGATCCACAACCAACAAGGCCAAAAGGGGTTTCAGTCTACTAGTGAGAGCTGCAAAGCCATCAGATACACGAGTAGTGCACTGAAGCTGTCACCCATCACAGTACTAACATAGCCCATTGCTGCTTAACTTTAGTGAAGACACAGGCACTCATCACACTGCGCCACAATTCATGAAAGTTTGGAGACCATAAAAAAACCAGAAAAAAAATTAAACCCTAGAATCACGAGCCTCACTAGAGCTTGCGCTTAAAAATACACAAGCTAAATTGGTTGTAGCTTGTTACTCCTGCATGGGGAGGTGTGACCTAGGTATTACTACCTAGGGGATGTGTGACCTAGGTATTACTGACTAGTAAAGGTTGTGCACGATAAAATTATCAGGCATTCAGAGATTTTCACCAGCCTTTTTTACAAAAGGAATGTGTTGATATTCAAGAACCTTTAAAGTGCACATTAATTTGAAAAAGTGTAAACACTTTTAGGCTTTCACTTACATCGTAGTTAATAAGTAGTAAAATTTTTCTTTTCAGGATGGTATCTGTCTCTGAAAACTGAGGATTCCTTCTTCAGCAAACTTGGAGGGAATATTCCACATTTCAAAGAGTTCAACGCCAAAACACTTGGATTTTTATTGGTAAGACGTTCCATTAATATACATGTAATAAATCAGTTCACCTATTTAGTCCAATTATCCCACCTTGTATTAGAAACTTACAGAAGTGAGACCACACACGTAAATGTATAATATGTGGAAATACAAACTTTTGTCAGAATCAAGTGGTAGTTTTTTCTCTCAAAAAGTCATACAATACTGATTAATGTAAATAGAGTAGAATCTAGAAAGCACAATAAACTTGGTATTTTTGTATCTTTTATCTTTCCCAAAATGTAACCACTTCCTCCTTTGCTCATATTGTATTTATTTATTTATTAGGGGTTTTACATCACTTTCAATACTGTATAGGTCATATCTCAATGGGTAGTTGGAAGGGCAGAGGAAACCAGTACATACAGTTTGTCAGGGTTCTGTACTGAAAACTGCCGACCAATGGCAAGGAACTACCAGCTTTCCCACTTGAGGCTGTGCCGGGAACCAAACCCCGGCCTCAGAGGTGGGAGGCAAGAGTGTTACCACTCTGCCACCGTGGCCCCTTGCTCATATTGTAATGTTTATTTATCCATGGTAAGGGGGACCTTGGAATAAAATGTGTCCAAGTCATATTCTTCAGTAATTAGTTCTAATATATCTGATGGTCGATAATAAATACTTTTAAATACTTTCATTACCCACCATGAGCCAATTTTGCCCATAAAGGGGACGTTCAGTGTCTGATATATATTTTTTTGTATTCACCGGTATCACATAGAATGCATAAGCATTACAAATATATCAGCAATGAAGTTCAACAATAAAATCCTCGGGTTATGAACTCAAATAAATTAAATATTGTTTATCTTTATATATTTTATATATATCACGAGGTTTTTCTATTTTGTCTGGGCTATTTTGTGTAGACATTCTGAGTTTAACAAGCAATTGTTTCTTTGAATCATTCCAAATGTTGAAGTTTTACATTCCATTTAAAAGACAGGGTCATATTGCGACAGACCCTCAGAATTGCCACTTGTGGAAGTCAAGTCCACCAAAGGTGACAGTCTTTGATAAGATGCCAAACTTGCTAAACAGTAGTCCACCAAGGATCTCCCTCTTGTCTTCAAAGATAGCTATTTTCAGTGCCACTTGTTTTAAAATTGCAGTTAGATTTTTATTCTATAAAGAAAACCAGGAAAGAAAATACAATCTCAATACAATAGGAATTCTGATAGTATTGTAAGGCCACCTATATGTACGTTATAGAAAAATAATGATAGAATCTTTGGAACAGAGGACATCCAGAAAGCCTGTATCAGTACAACTACAAAAATGAGGGCTAATTACATGTGACCTTATTTTCTTACTGTCTCCATTTTATCTTAGTACAATGCTTCAGAGGGAGGGTTCATGAGGGCAGAACTTCACAGCAGACAGTTGTATAAGAAGATAGAGAGACCAAACACCCCAATGGCTCTGTAAGTGAAGCTTCCACAGTTATTTGTCTTTGTAGTAATTACACTGGTTGCAAAGTGATGACACAATCTTGTACTACAGTAAGTCACACAAATATAATTGATGATGTTTGTACAGAAATTGGAGCATGTTGTATTTGAACAGAATTTTAATGGACATTAAAATGCTTTTGAAGGTACTATTGGGTGTGCAGTGATATAATTGTATCCATTGCTTTAAATGCTGATTTTAAGCTTGAGCTCTAGTGAGGCTCGAGCTTCTAGATATCACTCTTCTTTCACTTTTTTGTCTCCAGAATTATATGACTTGTTGCACAGCATGATGAGTATCTGTCTGTTCACTGAAGTTAAGCGGCAATGGGCTATGGGATGGTTTACAGCTTTGGTGTTCTACTCATATCTCTCATGGCTTTGCGGCTTGCACTAGTAGACTATGACCCCTTTTGGCCTTGTAAAATATATATTCTAATTTAAACCAACTTTTAAAGCACTATATCCGCACCAAAAAGTAGACTCTGATTCACAATACAGACGTTCTATGTCCAGTTTCAAAATCTAATGACGAGAAAAAATTCAGTACCACAGAGATGCAGGGTAAATTAAAAAAACACAGAACCTCTCCAAAGTGTAACACCTACAGTACCTATTCACCTATGACATATGAGTACAATGATAAACTATTCATTAACAGTATTCTGGTTCCATGAAATGACTAAGATCATCACCAAAATTTAGTCGTCTGTTCCTTATACCATTGTCTACAATATGACCCTGGCTGTTGAACGTTACATAAAATCCCAACTTTGACTTTGATTTATGGCTATTTTTGACATTTAAAAAAAATATGTCGTCAAAATTCATCCACAACTTTTCAAGTTATTTTGCAAACAAACATCAGCAAAACATATACTTCTTTGCCAGAGGTTATTTAAGAGGCCATGGTGGATATGTTATGGCCATGGGTTTACATCCAACTCCCAACAATGTGTGAGACATACAGATGGACTGTCTAAGTGTGTTACTAGTGATTATAAGGGATGCTAGAATATGTCTCACTCTTCTCAAATGACACTCACAAAAACAAAGAATCTGCAAAAGGAATCCCCCCTAAAAGGCTATATCAATAGTCACTCAAACCCTTATCACCTCAACTTTATTTAGCTTGGTATGTTTCTGGAAATCCATGTGTTACCAATGAAAAGCAACAAAAAAGACGACTTTAATTATGTTGAAGTGTGTACTAAGTTATGGCTTATGGTAGTTGTACATAATTTCAGAAAATAACATATTAGTATTCTTAAGAGTTCTATTGTTCTATTGTGATGTCACAATTCATTGCCATAAAAACCCTTTACCGCTTGATGTATGATGTTCAAGAGACGCATACAAAGAATGACTTTGTTCATTTGAAGGTGTGTAAAAGTCCAACTGAAGCTAACTGTAAAACTTTGAATATGGAAAAAGTCCCACTAATACTATGACTTAAATTATCCAGGGCAAGAACTACTAAAACACTTTGTATCAAGGAAAATTCCCACTAAAGCTAAATTATGTCACATTTGTATCCAGGACAAGAAACAGTAGAAATAAATAATGACACATTGTATCCAAAACAAATTCCACCAAAATTAACGTGTAGCACTTTGAATTCAGGGCAAGGCCCACTGAGGCTAAAGTGTGACACTTTGTATCAAAGGAAAATCAGAGCAAGACTAAACGGGGACACTTTATATCAAGAGTAAGACCTACTGAGACTAAACTCTGATAATTTGTATCCAGAATAAGATCCACTAAAACTTAACTTTGACATTTTGAATCCAGGGCAAGGCAAAAAATGTGTGACGACATCCTGCTGGAGAATGAAAACAAGCGACGTATTGTGGAAGCAGGAAAGAGGTTTTTGAAGGCACTGAGGCAAGCTGGTGTGGACCAAGACCATGCCATATCCATGAAGAGATTTAAAGACATTTTTAAAAAGGTAGATCTACACACTTAAACTGGTTTGTGCTTAACATTAACTGTTTATCGCTTGTTCAAAACAGACTGAAAAACAGTCACAATGGCAGTTAGGTCATATATTCAATATTTTAATGCACAATGAAGCATATCATTGCTGATTCAATAAGAGATAAGACACCCATTTCTTGAAGGCCACGGTGGCAGAGTGGTAACACTCTCGCCTCCCACCTCTGAGGCCGGGGTTCGATCCCCGCACGGGCTCAAGTGGGAAAGCTGGTAGTTGCTTGCCGTTGGTCGGCAGTTTACAGTACACAACCCTAGCGAACTCTATGTACTGGTTTCCTCTGCCCTTCCAACTACCCGTCGTGATATGACCTGTACAGTGTTGAAAGCGACGTAAAACCCCAAATAAACAAATAAACAAACAAACCCATTTCTTGAAATGATAACATGAAAATACTGGATTGTTATTGTAGTTTATATTAAAAATTCCCTAAAATGAAGCACATAAGCTGACTGATGCTTCTATTTATGTTAGTGGAAGTATTTATACAAGGTTCAGAGTCATTAGATATTTTGAAATATACTTTACAGCTGACATTGTGTGATGAAGATACAGAGTTGATATTTGGCAAGGACTTTCAGATTGATGATGCTTTTGACTTGATAGATACAGACCAAGATGGCAAGGTTGGGTTTTCAGTAATTGGATATTAATACATATTAAACCAAATTAAATGTGAATATATATATATATTATATACAGTTAGTTTACAGTATTGGAAAATAAGTTTACAGTTCATCTTCTTCCACATTATATTATGCTTATATTCAGTGCTATATCACATTTGCTGTTCAAAGTACTATTTGATTATTCCAAAGAAATATAGCTGCAAGCTCTATCAATCGATGTCCCCCTATCTGACACAATCCTCTCAAGGATGACCATGTTTCAACATCCCTGAAGCCTTTTAGCCTGGACTTGGGAAAGGACCCAATGAAAGAAGGGTATCATTTTAAGAAGTCACTCAAGCCACAATGCTTCCTTCTGTACCTGGGATCGAACACACGTTTCGCTTGTTCTTAGACGAGTGAGTTCCCCACCAGGCTATTGTTTCAGATACAGTGAACGGACATAAAAATTTGTACACACCTCTTAGTCCCATGGCCTTCAATACCTTTAACATTATAAAAGTCTACTTGATGCTTTCTTTTCTATCTCAAAACCTTTTTTTTACTTACGATATAAGACAGTGATACAAATGGTGCAATTAATTCTACATTTCAGATAACATTCAATGAGTTTCTGTGGTATATGCAAAGAAAAGGTGTGATCTTTCATGCTTTGATAGAAGGAGGGACAATGACCGACTTGCATAACTTTGCAAAGTTCTTCTGTGTCACTCTAAATCTTATTCTGAACACAACAGAGAAAGTCTTCTACAAGGTATAAAGCATCAGTTAGCATCTATATGTTGCATACACCAGCTGAATTATTTTTACAGCGCTTTTCTTGTTTTTTTTTTATTACATCATAACTCATGCAAAAATGATGGAGAAATCTAAAGTTAGAAATTGAAGCTTTTAAATCCATTGGTGCCCATGTATGCTTATTTTACGAATTCTTCCTATTGTATTTGTAGTAGTATTTGTATGTTGTAACTTGATATTTAGGCTTGTATGATTTTGTATGATTCTAGCTTATTATTTACTATCCACCAAACAAAGATTTGTTGATCTAAATACTCTGGTGTCCCTTACAATGGAAATATTTTGGTGATTTTGAGGAAACAACTTGAACAACAATGATGTTTTTGCATTAATAATTCTAAAACGATGTAATCTATAAATATAGTAAATATATCTTGAGAGAGACATTTTTTGTATTATGGAGGTAAATATAGACTTATTGTTCATGCTAAATGGTGGATGATCAATGTAAAATAACCCTTATTATGTATATATTTAAATTTATCACAAGAGAAGAGAAATATATACATATTTCCTATTATTTAGACCCCTCTTTGGTAACATAGCATGAAGATGTGAGTCTGTCTCCACTCATTACATTTTGTCTGGAGATAAAATTGTCACTAAATAACTTTAAATTGAGTAGAACAAAGAAGGTGTTAACCCAAAGTAGTATGCTTCTTTGGTCAAATGATTGCCATGTTTTTTTTTTTCAATATCCTGATTCTTTAAGGTTTATGTGATGTCCTGAGAATGTTTCAGACGATGTGTCAAGTCCCATTAATAAGAATGAATAAAAACCGCAATCACAGATTTGGATATAAAACCCAGACGGGTGACCCTTCCATTATGTTAATTTTCCATTATTTTTGCATAATGGAGAGTTAAGACAACATTATTTTTTAACAATGGAATGTGGTTTAGTTCAGTGGACAGTGTGCCGAGAACAAAAGGGTATTTGCCAGTCATCCTCACAATACATTCAATATTGAATTGTTTTCATAACTTCTTTCATATCAATTAGTTCAGTGGGTACATTTACAAAATATTTTTAATTCTGCACGACATTCAGAGTGCATAGGAAAATACCTCAAAGAAAAATACTACCTTGAAAATATACCTCCTGATAAATAAAAACAAGCAATTTATAAAATTGTATATTTTTAATTCTTTGCATTTTCTTTACAATCTAAATTTAAAATAATCTTTTGTATACTTAATCAAAGGAGCAGCTACCTTTTAAAAGTCATTGCTAACCCAGCATACTACATTAAAAGGAGTATTTTTAGTGGCTCAGAATGTATATTATTGTTGATGTAAAATCCAAATTATGCTATATGGAAGAAGTTTTTTTACTCAAGTAAAATGAGAAAAAACGTAGTGCTATAATGCATTGCTGAAATTCATGACTGCTGGATTTAAATTTGATTTAAATTTTTAATGTTTTAAGTTCAAAACATAGGTAACCGTTTTGATTTACTTTATTACATTTTGTTATATACTTCTAACATAATGCACTATTTCTGGTTGAAATGAATTTTGTTCTTAAATGTTGTGGATTAATGTTCTACAGAGGTATTTCTGGAATAGGAGTAAGCAGTCTTTCTATGGGGCTTTTTTCCAGGAGAAATCTTTCCAAGAGGCATTTTTTCTTGAATCAAAATTTTAGACAAATAAAGACAAAAATTGATAAGAAACCCAAAATCTCCAACACAAAATAAAACATATAAGTAATTCTCCAGTTTCTAGTACTTTTAATGCCAAAAAACCCACAAAAATAATGGCTTACTGTCTTAAAATAAGCACAGATCATTATAGCAACATGAAACACTCACCACAACAAATTATTCACAGCATGAACATTGGCATATGAACAGTCTAATTTTTTCTGGGAAGTACTTTCTGTAAGTCACAGATCCATATTTTATCCATTACTATTATCCATGTTTAAACTTTGTGGCATTCGGATTATATTCAAACTTTTCAAACTTTATCCAAGATTATATTTTCCCATAAAGGAAAACCAGTGATACACATGGTGAAACAATGTTGACTGTGTATTGAAATAAAAAAGACAATAGAACTAGTTTAGTGAAAGCCACATAAGGTATGCACACCAAAGGAAACCTTGCAAAGATTGTCTAGGTTGACCATTTGGTAAAAGGTGTTAAATGATTAAATTAATAAATTGGTTTCCATTTATAGGGCTTTATAATGGATAATAGCCTCGTGGCACTTCCACTATGTAAACAAAATGGATTGTTTGTTTGGGGTTTTACGTCGCTTTCAACACTGTACAGGTCATATCACGACGGGTAGTTGGAAGGGCAGAGGAAACCAGTACATATAGTTCGCTAGGGTTCTGTACTGTAAACTGCCGACCAACGGCAAGCAACTACCAGCTTTCCCACTTACGGCCATGATGGGGATCGAACCCAGGCTGCAGAGGTGGGAGGCGAGAGTGTTACCACTCTGCCACCGTGGCCCCGTAAACAAAATGGAGTGCCACTTGGCCATTATCTATACAGTAACTATATCCATACTGAGTTTAATTGACAACTCCTTGCAAAGATTGTGTTTTTACCTCCACCTTGGAAGCATTAAAACATACTGGCCATTTATTTGTCTATTTGTTAGCAGGTACTACCTGTTTGATTTTCATAATGGGTTTCGGTCTAATAACTGAGATACTGTTAAATTTTGGATACACACTTGGATACACAAAAGACCCGGATTTTTAATTAACTTATTATTGAGTCGTTTTCAAAAAAATTATACATGCTTTGGGGGAAGTATGCACTTTGTGAGTGCTCTTGTTTATAAGTATGTTTTCACTTCTCCTTTTGGGGCCACGGTGGCAGAGGGGTAACACTCTTGCCTCCCACCTCTAAGGCCGGGGTTCAATTCCTGGCACGGCCTCAAGTGGGAAAGCTGGTAGTTGCTTGCCGTTGGTCCACAGTTTACAGTACAGAACCCTGACGAACTGTATGTACTGGTTTCCTCTGCCCTTCCAACTACACGTGATGATATGACCTGTACAGTGTTGAAAGCGACGTAAAACCCCAAATAAATAATTAAATCACTTCTCCTTTTGCAGAAAGGAGACAACCACAGGACTGTAGGAATCTACACTGACTATGTAGACACCACTGACTTTACATTGCAGGAGGCTGACAAAGAGTTCATGGCCAAGGTTAGTAAATATGTGATTTCAGTCCATAGGAAGGGCCCTCCTAATAAACCCCAATGAAAAAAATCAGCATAGAAGCTAAAACTTTTAACAGATAACCATTTCTGTGTCATCACCTACTTAACAATGGCGCCTTGGCGAACATTACTTTTAATACATTACTGAATACAACGCACACAGCAAAGGAGCCCAGGGTAATAAAATTTCGGTGTGAAATTTTAAGATTTATCTATCACATCAAACATTAAATGAGTACCCTATGAAAATTAAAGCTTAAAATCCACTACAAAATAAGCATAGAAGCTAAAACTTTTAATATATAACCATTTCTGTATCAGCACCTACTTAAGAATGGCGCCTGGACCAACATTACTTTAACACATTACTAAATACAATACACACAGCAAAGGAACCCAGGAGGGGGCAATAAAAATTAGGAGTAAAATTTTAAAATCTTTGTACCACAGCACATCAACCATTGCATTAGTATCCCATGAAAAATTAAAGATTAAAAGCCATTTCATAATGCATAAAAATTCATAACATTTTTCAAGTCTGTCACCTAGAAACAAAATACTAAGATACCAAATTTACATACAAGACTGCTAAGACTATTACTCAGGTAGGCTACAAACTTCAGCACCCTGAGCCATCATAATTAACCTCAAAGTAAGCCAATATGTAAGCATAAGGTAACATTACCACAGTAATATGTACAGGAGAAGTTGTTTGTGTAGTAATCATGATAAGCAGTGAATAAGCAGCCACACAAAGAGCTTTATGTGAATTTTATCAATGACCAATAAATCGAATGATTTGTCAAAAAGAACTGGGAATTTGGGGAAATAATAACAGTTATATTAGTTCAGAATAATACAAGTTTAATAAGTAAACATAGAGGCCACGGTAGCACAGTGGAAACGCGCACGCCTCTGTATGTACTGGTTTCCTCTGCCCATAAAACTACCCCTCGTGATATGACTTATACAGTGTTGAAAAAGACGTTAAAACCCGAAATAAATAAATAAACACTTAGTTTATAGTGTGATTCTAACCTCAAGTTGACAGTTCAGGTCACCTTAAACTCACTTCAACGGTAAGACCCGTGCAAGGATGAAAGGAAATTCAGATGATCTTACATTTTAACTTAAAGATTATCAGACGTTATAGATACTGCATTATGATGTCTATAAAGATAGCTTAGATAGTACTTTTCTTTGTGAATTATATAGATAATGTTGTGCGCAATGGTACAGCTGAAAAATGGAGAAACCATATTGTAAATGAAAAATGGCATCATTTAGTGGTTGGTCAACAGTTGTGGCAGCTAATCACTTACTTGTTCATTTCTCAACTCTGTTGTCCCAGTTTCTAATCCAGGTCCAGGCAATAGGTGAACTGAGGGTTAGTCCCGATATAACATTGACTGTTCAAAGATATATAAAGTCCTATCTTTTATGTGTGAATGAATGCCTGTGGTAGGGGCCATGGTGGCAGAGTGGTAACACCCTCACCTCCCACCTCAAAGGCCGGGGTTCGATCCCGGCACGGCCTCAAGTGGGAAAGCTGGCAGTTGCTTGCCATTGGTCGGCAGTTTACAGTACAGAACCCTAACGAACTCTATGTACTGGTTTCCTCTGCCCTTCCAACTACCCATCGTGATATGACCTGTACAGTGTTGAAAGCGATGTAAAACCCCAAATAAATAATGCTTGTGATTGGTTCTTTATATTGATATATCTGCCACTGTGGCCTAGTGGGTAACCCATTAGCCCAGGAGCACAGAGGACGTGGGTTCAAACCCAGGTACAGGAAGATCCACAGTGGCTTGTATGGCCACATAAAATGGTGGTCTTTTGCCTTCTGATCTCATTCCCAATGACAGGCCGGAGAAGCACATTGGTGTTGATAAATGGTCATCCTTGAGTCTCTTTCAGTTAGGGGAATGTCAGTCACCAGGGAGCTGGCTATTTTAAATTTCAAATCTCAGTAAAAATATGTGAGTTATTTCTTCCATCCTGAAGTTTATATCTAAACAAAGCACTGACATCAGTATGAAACCTAGTTCAATGTTTGTCATTTCCGTCAGATATCCTGTGTAGCAGCAAATGTAGCCAAGCCCAAATCTATAATTGTAAGTATCCGTATGTGATTATACTACTCTTCCACTGTCACTACTAACATGAAGACGAAGTCAATTTTAAGCACAGTGAGCTTTTAAGTGATCAGAAGTAGGAGGATTTCTCCCGAGTGAAAAGATCAGCTAATAATAACAAAAGGTCAAATTTATGGCCTGCTCCTGTCTCCTATGATTCTCAAAGGTCATTGATAATACAATGCCATTAATCAACTCTAAGCAGTAATTGAAGGACTGTGGTGACATCTTCTCTTAGAAGCCAATATTGATGATTGTACTCAGGGGTGTTGTTCCTGAAAATTGTCTATTCAGGAGGTCAATCTTTTCAATCAGAACATTCATTAACCATGATAAGAATGTTTGCAACTGATTCGGGACTGGCATTTATTCATTGTGATTGTTTTGGTCTTCTAGTGAATCCCCAATTAATTCAAATTATTTGAATTTATTACAAACACACAGATCCTTATCCGATCTTGTATTGGGGAAACCAGTTGCAAACCTATCTGGAAACTATTTTAATATCCATAAAACTATCTTTTTAACCTAAGGTCTATCCGAGCGATCATACAGGCCTTAGTAATGTTTGTAATCCATTTGGGAGGAATTGGGAACTGATTGCAACATTTTCAGGGACCAATGAGATGAATTGGGAAAACATGGGAAGCTTTCTAGACCCAACATTGCTCAGAAAGCTATCATAAGATCCACCCATTTATAGTGACTGGTTTTAATTCTTCCTATCATGGAGGTGTATTTACGAGCCACTCTGAGATATGGAGCATCCCTCTTGGGATCACTTGGCTCTAGTTTTTACAGAGGAGTGTACAAGGCACATAGCAGTTAATATATCTGTCATAACACCCTAAATATAAGTCACAGCATCATAGACATTAGTCATAACTGAAAAATCTGTGATGAGTATCCAGGAGAGAAAAATACGTACTATGGGTGCATAACCTTTATAACTAAAAAGGTAAGTTGTACAACGAAAAAGCTAAAACTAACAAGACAATGATTAAACTAGCAACAGTGGAACAGGGCCATTACACCAAGCTTATGCGGCTTCATATGTCATGAAGTATTCCTTTGTACACTTTCATGAAAAATGATCATGATTAACTTTTTAAAAAAAGTTATGATAACATGTTCTTGTGAAACAAATGTCCTAAACCGGAAACAGTGACAGCCAAAATAACATTTGAGATGATATGTTCACACAGGATCTCATTGTACCAACCCACCATGATGTCATTTTATGAGTGTTTTCAAATAATGTTAGTTTTCAAAGTTTCCAAGTACATTCGCTTGATAAGTGAGACATACAAGACATATTTAATGTACTGAAAATGTTAGTCCTTATCACTGCAAAATGAATTGAAGATAAAGGCCTGTTCACATCATTCCACGCAGGTGCATCAACAAGTATTTCAATTTTAGTTGGGACCACAGTGGTAACAGACTCGCCTGCCAACACTGAGGTCTGTAGTTCAAACGCCAGACCCTAAGTGGCAAAGTTGGAAGTAGCTTACCGATGGTCGTCAGTTTACAGTACAGAACCTTGACCAACTGTATGTACTGGTTTTTTTCTGCCCATAAAACTACCTGTCGTGACATAACCTACGCAGTGTTGAAAGTGATGCTAAAACCCAAATAATTCTTTTATATCTGATCAACTGAATATTCTGTTTCATGTTTTTCACAACCATAGTGTGTATACAACTTACCAATCATAGGAATATTTGAGAATTCTTCAAAGTAAACTTTATTTTGTATCAGCTCATTTCTGGGTTTTCATAGTAGGTCATACAAGTTCTAATTTAATTATTGCATCATTCCATATTGTTGTCATAATATAATACTCCATTACTCTATTACTAAGGTAGGGTTTGGTTGTGTAGCGGGAAACACTTTCACCTCCCACCCCTGAGACATGTGGTTCAAACCCTGGACCCTATGTGGAAAGTTGCTTACTGTTGTTGGTGGCTTACTGATACCCAGCAGTCTACAGTGCAGAATCTTATAACCACCTACTACAGCTGTTATAATCTGCCCCCCCCCCCCCCCCCCCATAACCACCCATCGGGATATAACTTACTCAATGTGTTGAAATTGAAGTTAAATCTGAATAAATACACAATTACTTTATTTGTCTTCATATTTAACAGCCATGTGCGTTTAGTTCAGATTTAATTAACTGTAAATAAAAGGGTAAGCGGGCTCAGAATAAATACCACTTGTGACACATCACAAAAGTATTATAATAATACTTAATGTCCCAAATTTGTTTGTCTATATGTTTTACAGCAAGGGATGACAGGCGCAGTGGTATACTTCAGAGAACTGGTGGACAAGTACAAACAAAGGAACCTGCCAGACATGATGAAAGGATGCATCAAGACCAAGTGTTAAAGCCTCCAGCCACGTCAAATATTAAATATTTAATGAGTAATATAAAACAGGATACATTCTGAGTGTGGAGAAATGGCAAGGTGGAGGATGAGTTAAATAAACTGTTATATGTTTGGTGAATGTATTGCGCCAATATTCCACATCCACCATTTCTCTTGTATTTTGATGCTCAGATTTAGGTGTTTTTACTTTTAGGAAACACCATTGGAAAATAGAAAATTGCCTGCTCTGAAAGAATATTGAGACACTGGGGATATCTATTTTCCCTTTTATTTACACCACTTGTTTTCATTTAAATATGCAGTTGTGTACAGGTACATGTAATGTCTCTCTACAAATTAAGGGGCCTTGCGTAAGGCTCAAATTTGTATCATATGGTTTCATACATGTACACTGATATTTGGTATTCATAAAACACTCATACATGTTAGGAAACACAGTCTCTGTCTATGCCATATGATTGAGTAAAATCCAGTACACGTGAATATAAGAGTACATCATGAACACTGAACATTTTCTCTATATATCTTTTCCTTCATTCCAAAGATACTTGAGCCTTTAACAAGGCTAGTGAACTAGTCAAATGAGCAGCAAAAGAAAAGTGAAAATAAAAGAGATTTCCGGGCATTATTAAATACAAATTAGCTACACTAATAATATGTATACAGAAATAAAAAATTTACAATGCTATTTGAATAAAGCACTAAATAAGTTATAATAAATTCTTAAATATGTAATGCTCTACTTGGAAAATTAAAAATTTGGCTTGTTTTCTTTTACCATTGCTAATTCATTTATATCTTATATCTGCCTTGCATAATTGTAACATGTAAAAAAATATGAAAAACATGCTTTGACGTGTACTTTTTTGCCATGACTAAACAGTTGCCAGAAAACAGTCATTGTCCTTCAACAAGTTGGTATCTTATATGTGCTAGTTCATTAATACTATGAATTCAAGTGTGGTTAAAAGGGAGGCCAGAGAATCTATAAACCTTATAAACATGTATAACTGATTGTTTAACCAAGTATAAATAAAACATTCATTTTAATTGTGTGTTTTATTGTGTGACAACTTCTCTGGAGTTCCAACTCCCGGGGTTATGCCCCTTTCCACCAAATAATTACTACGGGGTTTCGTCATGGTAGTCACATTCTTTCGTGGTTTTGTCCTTCAGGTTGAAGTCCATCATTGTCATACCTCCTATGGACTGATACATCATGATCATGTCTAAGTACAGTAAAATCAGTTAGCACAAAGTTTAAGGGCTATAAAAATATCCTTATGTCCCTGTCACACTACAGGGGAATTTCTTTGGGTTATAAACATCAGGCAGAATGATGTACCTCCTGTAAAACTCATCTACACACCTCTAGTCATAGTATTCCTACAGAAAAGAATAAGAATTGGGGAAAAAATAACCACCGTTGTACACAGAAAAGATGCTGTGAACTTAAAGCAATGTTGCAACAAATCTTTATATTTACGGTTTGTTTGTTTGTGTTTAACATAGCTTCCAACACTGTATAGGTCATAACGAGATGGGTAGTTTTATGGGCAGAAGAAACCAGAACGTACCATTAGTCAAGGTTCTGTACTGTAAACTACCCACCATCAGTAAGAAACTAGCACCCTTGCCACATAGGACCCAGGTTTTGAAACGCCGACCTCACAGGTGGCAGGCGAGTGTGTTAGCACTGGGCCACTGTAGTGCTCTTTATATTCACTGTAGACTAAACAATAGCTACATAAATTATTAGGATGCCCTGCAGCTAACCTTCATGACTATAGTAAGCTTTAACTTTTTAGAGGGCCATATCAGGATTAACATTTTACATTTATGGTCCCCAAGCTTCATGTAACTAATTGTAACTTCACTATATACTTTTTTCCGCATGAAATCATAAATAAAGTTCTTGAGCTGTTAGTTCATGTAATTTGTTATTATTCATGTCCAGGCAGCACATCATTGTATCAAGTACAATACTTAAAAGCGAATGGTAAACACATATAAAACATTCACAGCTATATATTAAGCCACTTGTAAACTTGTAAATGTATTCATACCCGCAAAGATTTCATTCAGAATTTGAAGAAGAACATTTTTCTTCATGCACCATAAATATATATCACCTTTTATGTGAAGTTTTAAAATAAAGGTTTCAGTTTGTGTAGTATATCAAAGTAGTGTTTTGTGTTTTATAGCCATCTTAAGATAAAAGAAAGAAAAAACATAAACAAATCTAGCCAACATAGCAAAGTTACTTTATGTGTGAGATCTGTTCAAGACTTTATTCTCCGTTTTAGTATGCACCCTGAACTGAACAAGGCTAATTTATTTCGTAAGCCAAAACTATTTCAGTTCAAGTATGTTTGAAGTATTCTCTTTAAATGTACATGCTTTTGTTTCAAAGAAAAAGGATACATGATACAATGAATACAGTGCATAACAAATCCTCAATTATATTCCTACCATGTCATGGGGATATTTATATATTTCACTTATTTAACCTCAATTATATTCTTCCTATCGTGCCATAGGGATATTTATGTATTTTACTTATTTAACCTCAACTATATTCTTCCTATCGTGTCATAGGGATTTTTATATATTTCACTTATTTAACCTCAATTATATTCTTCCTATCATGTCATGGGGATATTTATACATTTCACTTATTTATCCTCAATTATATTCTTCCTATCGTGTCATAGGGATATTCATATATTTCCTGGTTGTAAGTGATGAAACATTGTGGAAAATGCCTTAAGTGATCTTCCGCCTATTATTTAAGATATTTTGGTCCAGTCTCATTAATACCTTTGTTTCATTCAGACGAACGGGACTATACTAATCTCTTCATACTCCGTGGTATAATTTTTTATGTTTTTAGTTAGTTTTCCTATGTGTAAGTTTGAATATGTATCAATGCAAATGTTGCATGCGGGTCATTCTCAAAATTGATCCATGGGGTTTATCAATTGAAAATAAAGGATTTTTTTCAGCAGTACCTGCAGGCAAGGGTTTTTGGAGTCTCAAGTGTGTGGCGAAACCAACGTACACCATTGTGGATTTGTTTTTTTCTTGCTCACCATCATCTTTGTTTGGAAATGTTTGAAGGTAAAGGTTTTAGTAAGAATTTTGAAAATATGAGTATAAAAAACTTTTGTGATAGAATGTTTATAAAACATTTAAAAGAAAACATTTCAAAAACGTTTTAAAATGATGGGTATGAACCAGTTTTTTTTTTTTTGTGAAACATTTTCAGAGCAAACATTTACAAAACATTGTTGGTAAAACCTTTTGTGTGTACTGTTTATCAAACATTTCATGATGAATGTTTCAAAAACATTTCCAGCATAACCTTCATTTCTTTAGCTATTTTACAAATGTTTAAAAACATTTCCAGTCAAACCTAGTTTCTTCTGTTATTTTATAAATGTTTAATAAATGTTTTCAGTAAAAACGTTTCTATAGAGATTTACACATTAGAGTGTAAACGTTTTCTTGGAAACGTTTAGCAACCCAAAAGATAGGATTTAAATGGGTTTTAAAACCCATTAAAAACTTTGTGTTTGTGTAGATGTTTAAACCACTTTAGAACATTCGTAATGCTTACTGCATAGGCAGATACAGGATAAAGGGTCGTGCGTTGTCACCGGTATGGATATTTCATACTTGGACATTTTGTAGTGGCATATATTATGCAGAGCACAGCCCAAACTCCAATGGACAAAATGCTGGTGGACAAAATGATTGGGAAGAACAAAAGTCTGACCATTTTATGAACAGGGAGGATAAAATACCAATCTAATCAAAACACGTAATATATCATATTGAGGGTCAAGTAAACTTAAAAAGCTTCTAGCAGAAAAAAATGCCTCTGTAAAAACCTGCAGTAGAATTTACCTGAGTATAAAAGCTCTCTAACTAAATAGCATCCAGGACAAAATGCCGGTAGACAAAATGCCGGTGGCTAAAATTTTGGTCAAGATTGCACAGATGGACAAAATGCTCGCCTGTTTTGGGGCAGGGTGGACAAAATACCGGTCTCTGAAAATTTTGTAATCAGTCCAATTTCACAGTATATCCCAATCTTTTAAAATATTTCAATCTAAAAATGAAATATTTTGATATGAAAGTTACTTCATATCTTCTGATTTGTATAGTTTTACATGCAACTAAGCTTTACATGAAATAATTCCTTTCAAGTACTATTTATATTATTTGAGTGATGGTGCAGTCCTGGCAATTACCCATTTGCTTCAAGCTGCCCATGGAGGCTCAGTGGCGTAGCTGTTAGAGTTCTGGCCTCCAACCTTTGAGGCCGCCGGTTCGAATCTCGGGCCGGGCGCTTCATGTTGGAAAGTTGGTAGTTACTTGCCAATGCCCGGTGGTTTCCTCAACCTGTAAACTACCCGTTGCAATATGACCCTGGCTGTTGAACACAACATAAAACAACAAATAAATAAATAAAGCTGCCCATGACAACCAGGGAACAGACATAAGCCCCCCCCCCCCCCCCCCCCCCCCGACAAATCTAATCTAATGTGGACTTTTATGGCACTTAATCTCCACCACTGATGGACTCTAAGGCACATTTGAACATAAAGCAAGGCAGTTAACGTTAATCGAAAGACATAATCAGGTCATACTAAGGAGACACAGGGGTGACGGGGAGGCTATGGCGGATAAGCTTTTGCAAACAGGTAAGTTTTGAGATCCTTTCTGAAGGAGGCAACTGATGTTTCACTGTGCACATCATGAGGGAGTTCATTCCAGATCTTAGGAGCATTTAAGGCAAAACTATGGCCAAAATGTTTGACTGACTTAAAGACTGACGAGTGGAAAGGAGGAACTGTAAGGTATTGACGATCTGTGTGACTATGCCTGGTACTATAGGGACAACTGCTGAGAGACAAGAACGGTTCAAAATAGGGAGGAAAACCACTATGCAAAAATGTATACACTAGTGTTGCAGTTTTGAAAATACATCAGTACTTAACCGGCAATCAGAGGAGTTGCTTTAGAATGGGTGTAACATGTGCATACTTTCTTTGATTTGTAACAATACGAGCAAGGGTATTCTGAATACTTTGCAATTTGTGCTGATCTAACTACTAACCAAAGCATTTACAGCAAGGGATGCCACTTTGGGAATAAGATACTGTCTTAAAAATCTGCATTGATTTCTGACAGAATCAACTGGATGTAGAAGAAGGTTACCAAGAATACTGACAGGAAAGTGGGAAATCTTCTGACGTTGAGCCTTAGAATCAAAGATAATAAATTCAGTTTTTTCAGGGTTGAGCTTCAGTTTACTAAGACCCATCCATCTTTGCACATCCTGAAGGCAGGCATTTAGCTTGGCGAGAGCAGAAGAGGCATTCTTATGGGAGAGATGGATGTATAACTGAGTATCATCCGCATAGAAATGGAATTTAATATGCGGATGGAGGCGGATGATTTTGCTAAGTGGTGTTGTATAGAATGAAAATAACAATGGACCCAGAACAAAACCTTGGGGATCCCCATAGATGAGATTGCTTAATTCAGATAGTGTGGAGCCTATCTTGATGGCCTGGCAACGATTACTCAAGTAGGAAACAAACCACTTTAGAACAGTTCCACCAAGACCAAACCAGGATTTAAGGTCCCAACAAAAGCCCCAAGAAAAGACACATACAGCAGTTCACTATAATAAACAAAATAACATGAAACCATAAAATAAACTTCGAAGGGGCGTCCTATAATAAAAAATTGTATGACTAAAAAAGATGGAGAGAAACATTCTTCAATCTAAATTTGTGTGCCATAATCTTGATTGTTTTCGATATTTCATTTTAAAATAACAGATTCTTTCATCGTTTTCATTTAAAAGCACATAAATCAATTGATAAAGTAATTGATTAAGTTTGAAGAAGCTTTTCAGAATTTAACTGTTTAAAATTAATCTTATCATAGCTACTCTAGCAAATTCTAATTGAAACATACAAGGATAGTAATAAATAATTAATTGGGGTGGGTGATTCCAGTTTTGTAAATTGTATATCTCATGTTTAAACATACACTGGTTAAAAACAAAAGAAGTTTATAAACAAAGTTATCCACAGAGATGTAATGCCCAGTTTGTTTGAGGTGAGACCTAACTTAGTTCACACACAAAAGACCCAAACCCCCTTTGATATTGGGATTGTTTGACAGTGACACAGGTATAATCAGTTTCCTGACTAGCAATGGAAGGTCAAATAAGGTGAAAGCGAGATCGGCTATAAAAGTACCAGAGTGGATGGTGCTAAGAAGCAGTGAAGAAGGTCAAATGAAGGTCAAGGCGAGATCAAGCTATAATAGTACATGGGTTGATGCTGAGATCAAACCCCATAGCAAGGTGAAGTAATTATAAAAGTAAGATACACATAAGACAGTAAAACACAAGTTTGAGGTTTTTTATTTACATGTTAGTAAAATAGTTAAAATTTGTCAAAAATAAATGGACAAAATTTTAAAGCACCATACATAAAAGCAAGTAGGCAAAAGCCCAGCCAAAAGGCAAACATACAATTGAACACATACGACAAGCAAATGCATTACAGTGTACCAGAATAATATTATTATGTCAAAACAGCATATAACTGCTACATATAGTTAAACTTAAAGCACCATGCTACTGATGTTACTAGTGTCTGCAGTCAATGGCAGTCAGTGAATGTTGAAAGATGCGAAATACAGTAAGTAGGGGGACACCAGGGTCAGCCTGGGCCAGCCTATCCCTAA
The DNA here is from genome assembly GCA_964017235.1 of Sabellastarte sp. h YS-2021. Lineage (NCBI taxonomy): Eukaryota > Metazoa > Annelida > Polychaeta > Sabellida > Sabellidae > Sabellastarte > Sabellastarte sp. h YS-2021. The sequence goes on along the minus strand of OZ024934.1, from coordinate 77,462,385 downwards.
AATTACCTGGACCCACATCAATCCCAGTGGAGAACTCCCTACCCCCGGGACAAAGGGTAGGGGTCAAGGTCAAGGAAGGTAGATAAAAGGTATAGATATGTTAGCCTGACAGTACCAAGATCAGGAGAACTCAAATACCAGTGATCAAAGATCCACTCACTTCCTGATCAAGGAAGAGAGCTCGAAATCGAAATCAAGTCAAGAGGGGGACACCAAGGTCAGCTTGGGCCAGCCTATCCCAGATACTCTAGGACCCACATCAATCCCAGTGGAGACCTCCCTAACCCTGGGACAGGGGATAGGGGTCAAGGTCATAGAGGGTAAAGATAAAAGACAGAGGTAATCAACCTGAGGTTACCAAGCTCAAGGAACTCAACTGCCAGTGATCTCAAATATTGTTGGGGTAGATCAAAGCCCCAACAAGTCTAGCCTAGAGGGGGTACCAAATTTGAATTTTGGTCCACCTGTAATCCCCGAATCACTACACTACAGTGGGGATAAGCTGTAGGAGGAAAGTAATATGTACTAGAGGTGGGAGGTGGGTTAAAATGCAGTTGTTGCCTCTTCAAAATCTAGATTCCAAATGAAAACAATGGATATTGGCGGGAAATCTAAGGCCAAGAATCGATAGGGGTCTAAATTCCTGGCAATAGGGTTGAAAGTATTGAAATAAGGTAGGGGTGAAAATTATAAGATTAAGGTAGGTGACAGAAACTGCCATAGCAGGCCCCTGGCAGGCCATGCTCTTCACAGTTTCCTGACTAGCAATGGGAGGTCAAATAAGGTGAAAGCGAGATCCGCTTTAAAAGTACCAGAGTGGATGGTGCTAAGAAGCAGTGAAGAAGGTCAAATGAAGGTCAAGGCGAGATCAAGCTATAATAGTACATGGGTTGATGCTGAGATCAAACCCCATAGCAAGGTGAAGTAATTATAAAAGTAAGATACACATAAGACAGTAAAACACAAGTTTGAGGTTTTTTATTTACATGTTAGTAAAATAGTTAAAATTTGTCAAAAATAAATGGACAAAATTTTAAAGCACCAAACCCAGATCAAAATTTGGGGGGAATGGAGGAAGAAAAAGTGAGGGGGATGATAGAAGCTGCTTGGGACGCATTCTGGAGATAAGTCCAAATAGAAGAACTTCTCCAGAGGCCATGGGCCATAATATTCTGTAAGGCCACATTATGGTCAAAAGCATAAGTAGCCCCTGACCGACGGAATGTGTGGAACCCGTGGCCAAGAGGAGGGATATTCCTGAGAATAAGAATTTGCTTAAGGGCATATCTGATGTGTGAATCAATGACTTGGTTGTAAGGAGGGTAACTATTAGCAAATAAAGGGCCAGATGGGGATAAAGGTCTGGAAGCCAGGAGGGCCTTAAGGGCCCTAACTGGGCATAAAAATATGTTATCTAATTCAGGCAACTGTATAACATGATGAGATTTGTGATCCTGTAGGGTTTTAGTCCATTTGACTAACAAATGAACACCGGGGGGAGCAAATGTAAGTTCCCTGCGGAGAAAATGTTTGTCTGGGTGAAATTTTGACAGAGAGTGTGGGGCAAAATTTGACATTCGCAGAAAGCCAAAATATGCAGTAAGAAAAATGGACCTGAAAAGGATGGGGTCAGAAAGTGTGTCACATGACAATGATATGTAGTACAAAGTCTGAATGTCAAAGAGACCTCTAGGGGTAGGGGCAAATTTAGAGTTGATTGATATACTCCTCAAATATCTTTGTACCATGTGATGATAACAGTTGGAGGTGTCAAAGTTCAATTGGCGAGCCATAGATGAGATGGAGGACAAATAATTTTTGATCACTTTGGGTGACAATGAGTTAGTGTATAAATATTCCAAAAACACAAGAATGTTATGTACAGAAATCTCCACAGGGAGACTCATGAATACCAGGAAGGACAGGAAGGTCCTGAAATGAAGTACATGTGACGCTGTAGTTGACGGTCTGTATGCCTGGTCCAATCTGTCAAATGCAGCTTGCAGCAGGGGACCTGAACTGTCTGTGGAACCTACAATTATATGTTAAAATCAAGTTTAAACATATCAGGGTGAACCTTATCCCAGGTGCAGGTATTGGTGAGATGAGCCAGGAGCCCCATATCAACTGGGACACCTGAGTGTAACCTAGAAAGGAGGTCTGCCTCTGCGTTGTCCTTGCCTCTCACGTGTTGAACCTGCAACTAGATATCATACAATGCAGCCAGAAGCCACACATTTCTGTCACATATAGATAAGAAAGGATCTCTTGTTTTGTGGGTGTTCATCACCTGGACAACAGCAAGGTTGTCACAGAATATCTGTATACTGGAATGACGCCATAAATGACCCCACATTCGAAGAGCAATAACAATGTTCCACATTTCTAGGTGTACAATGGTGAGAGTAAAGTTGGGTATAGGAATGATAGGAGTGGAGTAAACCCTGTTGTTCCAGATAGCACCCAGGCCAGAGAGGCAGGCGTCAAGGTGTAAAGAATCCAAACTGTGGATAGGGGACTTCCTAAAAAAGGTGACGCCATTGAAAGCAGGGAGGAACTTGAGGAACCATTTGATATCCCTGAAGAAGTCCTGGGTGAGGTGTATCCTGGCTTTGTGGGAATTCTTTCTGAAAAGACAAAGGATTCTATTAATGAAAGTTCTGGCCGGGGTGACACATTTATGGATATAAATAAGTTTGCCAATCAAAGATTGATAAGTTTTCTTAGCAAGGAATTTCTTGGTGGCTACCTCAGAGCACATTTGGTATATATTTGCTATCTTCTCTGGTGCTATGCTCAAAGTTCCATCAACAATGTTAACCACAATGCCTAAGCATGTAAGGGTCTCACAGGGTGGGGTCTTCTTGGAGGGATTCATTGGGAGACCCAGTGACTCCAATAGGTCAGATAATCGGTCATAATGACGCCTTGCGTCAGCCCTGGGGGCCACCACAATGAAATCATCGATGTATGGGTTAACGACACAACCAGATGACGCCATGACATATGATATGGCGTCGGCCACCATTTGAAACGCCGCGGACCCGTGGGTCCATCCGAACACGACGCCTGCGTCAATATATAGGGCATCACGCCATGACAAACCAAATTTGATAGCGTCAACAGGGTCAACCCTGAGGTTCCTAAAAGCTCTGGCCACATCGATCTTAAAAATTAGTGGATCTTCCATTCCCAGTATACGCTCTACAATGTTATCCACAGAGGGAAACTTAAGGGTAAAAGGTCTGGTATCAAAATGCAGTTTGTCAACGGCGTCATTAAGAGACTGACCCCTGGGGTGAGATAAGTTCAAAATGACTCTTCTGTCATTGGTGTCCTTGGGTCTGGTAAGGAGGGGAGAGCAATGGTAATGAGGTGAGGGAATGTGGTTGACAGGGCCCAAGATGGTACCAAAGCCTTGTTCTTTGCTTATGTATTTTTCGATGGCATGAGGATACTGAAGGGCTGAGTGGTGATTTACTACTGCCTTGTTTGTAAGGAGGTGAGGACTACCCAAGGATAAAGGGAAGCCGAATTTGAGATATTGAATGAGGTGTTTATCGGGATAAGCACTAAGTTCTTTCTCCCAGGACTCAATGTTCAAGTTTGATATAATAGGAATTCTAGCCAATCTGTAATTGGGAAGACCTGTGGATTTAATGACATTAGCAATCTCAATACACTTGTCGACACTGTCAATGGACACTGGAGATCTATCAGGACCTATAAATTCGAACACAGTGTCCTCATGACTGAGAAATCCCACTGTTTTAGAGGGGATGTATGCGTCGTGATCAACTTGAGGGTTGGTTTTTGTGTCTACATTTAACAAAGCAGTAATACTGTTGGGGACGTGTGTGACGCCCATATCGTCATTTGGGGCGTCAAAGGGCTGTAAGTCATCCCCAAGGGAGTGAGAGTTCATAAGGACACATAATCTATCAATAATGGTTTCCATGTACTGAGTATATGACATATTATGATTGTGACGTACAAGTAAGTCCTTTCTATAGTCTTCAACTACCTGTTTAGCTGTCAAATCACAACCTAAAGCATAGCGTAATGTATGACTGCAAAATACAATCTTGGCTACAAATCTGTCAATGACTTCAAATGGACCTAGGTCTCTGTCAAAACAAGTAACAAGACAAGCAATGTGAACGTCATTGTAATACATCTGATAGAACCCGGAATTAAGACCCCTAGGGTCATGAAGAAAAACTACCTGACACGTGTCCATAACATCCAAGGACTGTATAAAGTCCAAAGTACACATTACTGGATCATTAACTCCCAGTGAGGCGTCAACATTACCGTCATTACATGGTGATTGACATTTACAACACAAAAATACATTATTACCCGTATCTGGGTGTATCACAGCATCAGCAATACTTGTATTCCGCTGATGACAGATGTTAGTATCAATACTAAATCCATAATGGTTACTATTATTAACATTTTGACCTAGACTGGTTTGTAAGTGACCACCCACATAGTGACCCTCATAATGAACACAATTAATGGTGGCAAAAGTGTCAGCATCGTAGGAGATGTCATTTAATTTAGGGTTGAATACATCAACATTATTTGTATTGTACACAAACAGCTGATTAAGTGCAGAAAGGTATTGTTTGGCAAAAGAAGGGTCAATATGGGGGTTAGCGCTTTGATCACCAGCCCTGAAGTTACATGTACTATGTGTCAAACTATAAACATATGTAGTGTTATTTACATTACTAATGTCCCTCCCCCCCTCCCCTGTTTGACAAATGTCCCTAAGGGTCCCTACTGGTCCAGGTGATGAAGACAAATCCTATTTGCTAATGTTCTGATTTCTGTCCGCACCTCTAAATTTAACTTGACATTTAGTCTCTGGATGTGTATAATTTTTCCCTTGCTTAACACAAAATGAGCAGACATGTCTAAATTGGCCATGATTCTCCTCGTGTGAACACACTCCTTCGTTGTAATATCTACACACTTTCTTTTGGGTAGTAGGCAGGGATGATATCTGTGAGGCATTGGCCATGGCGATTTGGGAAGTGGAGAGGCGATTGAGTGCCCATTGTGTAGCATCCGACCATTGTAAAGATCCCTGTTCAATTTCATGCATAGAGTTACCCCATGCACCCCTCACTGCCTGCCAGGGTAAGGATGTAGCGTCCCTAAGGGCCAAAATCACCTGCAAAAGTACTTGTTTAGCCAAAGCTGGATCTTGAATATGGTATATGTTGGTTAATTGCCCCACAGCCCATTCCTGAATTGTAAGGTCGTCATATAGGGTACGCTTACGGCCACCAACCCCATGGTAACCTTCATTGGGCCATCTTAACTCAGGTATTGCTGTAACAGTGTCTGTGGCGTTAAATCTCCCTGACTTTTTGTGTACAGCCTTACCTTGCATTGCTTCAGCCCTGGAGGTAGCCTCTAATGATGACAAAATGTGAGAGACTGACTGTGAAATGGTAGGGTTGTTTCTGATGGCGTTGACGTTGGGTATGACGGCGTCATGATATTAACTGCTGTGTGCTGGGTGAATTACAGAACCAGGCAGACCAGTATTGCTAGTGGCTGCTTGAGAAGGACCGGCCTGGGAAGAAGTACTGTTCACTGTCGAGTACTGATGTCCTGTAGCATGCGTACTAGCTGTCCCTAGTGGTATATTGGTGGGTCCCTGCCCTAGGGAGGCGTTAGTAGTCGAAATAGTAGCCGGAGTAGCACGTTGGTTTTCTAATTCATCCACTCTTCTGAGTAGCATTTGGTTGGTAGCGTCGATTTTCTGGAGGTAAGCTAGCACTGTACCATCCTCAGGTACTGTATCACAACGGGGTGGGGGTTGAGGTGAAGAAACAGTACTTACAATTGTACCCCCAGAAGGCGTTAGAAACGAGCCATTCAGATCCATATCTGCAGATTTCGACACTGTAGCATTCTTCGTCTTGCTTGTAGTTGACTTCTTTTTCCCTGTATCTGCCTTTTTGCTTCTTTTCGGCATAATGACGAGTAAATATCACAGTATAACAGTTAAAACTTTTAAAATGCAGTTGTTGCCTCTTCAAAATCTAGATTCCAAATGAAAACAATGGATATTGGCGGGAAATCTAAGGCCAAGAATCAATAGGGGCAATAGGGTTGAAAGTATTGAAATAAAGTAGGGGTGAAAATTATAAGATTAAGGTAGGTGACAGAAACTGCCATAGCAGGCCCCTGGCAGGCCATGCTCTTCAAACTGTCACTTTAAACAGGTACGTAACTTAATAGAGGCAGATTTAGGGGGTGGAGAATTGGACGTGGTCTAGAGTGTACACAGCCCCATGACAAAGGTTTCAAACTCTGAAGGGGGGGGGGCGTCCCCCATGCTCCCCATAGATCTGCCTCTGTACTGGACTAATGAATATACTCAAAGCATCTTGGAATCGCCCATTCTCCACAATGAGACCGGGACACAAGCAGAAATTACATGACGTCTGGTCTGATAGAATATCTGATAACACACTTCCTATTTGATATATAGAACACTTAAGAATGTTGTACCTGGTGACTGTTGGGAATTTTATGAATGGCTGAACGAAAACAATGATTGGGGAATATATTGTGGTAACATAATATAACTGTTTAAACAGTTAAACATATATTATACTAGTATATAAAAACAACAATAAAACTTGGAATCCAAATAGAATGTAACTTTCTGTTTACAAGTATGTTGTTTACAATGGTTCAAGTGTTTTTGCAAAGGATAATAACTTACTTGAATCTGTACAACTGAAAGTAGAACAGGACTATCGTAAAGAGTTTGTATACTTTTAATCAACATACACTAGTGCAAAAAAAGTGAAATAATAACTGATAATATATACAAACACAGGTGTAGTAATGATAGTTCATTGTCACAGGAATCTATTGATTTATACCAAGTGAAAACATCATGGATACTTAACAGGTAAAAAAGTATATAGTTTATAGTACAGATGATCCCCAATGAATACATCTTGTATACACATATTCTTACCAATGCCATTATTATATTCTCTTCATGAAGTTGGTTTGCACAGATTAGAAGTTTCACAGATACTTAAGACCAGTGGATATTTATAAGAAAACATAAAAATTACTTACAAGACTCTCATGAAGTTTTTTTTTGGTTATTGTTTCTACAACCATTGGTATAACTATATGTAAGTATAAATTTAGCATATGAAGTATAATTTAATAATGTTTAAGTATATTACATAAACTGGGTTGTAATATTTAGAAAAAAAATCTCTAATGAGCTTAGATTAAATGTACATCTTACAAAGAATATTGGGGGCCAAGGTGGCAGAGTGGTAACACTCTCGCCTCCCACCTCGGAGGCTGGGGTTCGATCCTTGACATGGCCTCAAGTGGGAAAGCTGGTAGTTGCTTGCCGTTGGTCGGCAGTTTACAGTACAGAACCCAAACAAACTGTATGTACTGGTTTCCTCTGCCCTTCCAACTACCCATCGTGATATGACCTGTACAGTGTTGAAAGCGACGTAAAACCCCAAATAAATAAATAAATACAAAGAATGTTATTTCTTATTCACAATTGTTACACACTAGCCTTATTGAAGGCTCAAGTTTCTTTGCACCTAGGGAAAATGTTCAGTTAAGAAAATGAAGTTTCAGTTTATATAATGTATTCATTTCATGTACTGACTTTTACAGTAGCATACAGCTAAGAGAGAGATCTCTTTCTGATAAGCTTATATCTAATTACATGTATGAGTGCCTTATGAATACTAAATAGCTGTACATATGTGAAAAGATATCATGCAAATTTGAGCCTTAAGCAAGGCTAGTTACACGCATGCATAATATAGGGTGTTCATTATTGATGATGTAAGTATTCCTTGGGGCTTGATTTACACAATGATTATCCATTTAGAAGGGAACCGTTTTTAATTGTCCATTACATAGGAGTGGACTGGGAAAACCTCAGTGTGTGGACGAAATGCCAGTGGACAAATTGCCAGTCAAAATTACAAGATCAGATAAAATGCTGGTTGTTTTGGGACAGGTTGAACAAAATGACTTATCAAATCATTAAAGTTATTTAAATTGTCAATGATTGCAATTTCTACAGAATATATAACTTCTAGATAGAAGAGCAGGGGTTTCAATTTTTCTCTAATTACTTTTGTGCTGTAATGGATATTTTTCCAAATAATTTTTGTCTTTTTATAGCAAAGTGCCTTATGTTATTTCCCCAAGAAATACTTTTTCAAAGTTCAATTTCCAACTACAACCTCCTGAATTTTATGGAATTAATTTATTGATAATTTTTCACTAAAATGCGAAATAGAAGTTATTTTTAGCATTTTAATGATTTGATACAAACAACATTTTGTCTAACTTGCCCCATAACTAGCCTGCACTCTGCCCACCCTTGCAATTGTAACTGGAATTTTGTCCACTTGCATTTTGTCCCCTGGCATTTTGACCTTGATTCTAGTATTTCTTTGCGTAGCTGTTAGGAATATTAATATTTTATGCATATATCCTGAATGTGTCTATAGAATGTATGAGACATCACCTTTATTTACTATAGCTTTGTTTGAGAATACACAAAAGTTAAAACATTACCTGCTAGTGTATAAGATAAAAGTGTCCTTTAGTGCTTAGGTAATATGGTAAATGAGGTATATACAATACACATTATGCCCCACTTTCACTGTCACGACTAAGCATTACACCCAGCTGGTATTAAACCAAATGAATGACCCTGTCAAAAAGGCGGGAAAACTGCAAAACTGGTTGATTTTTTCTTGAGTAAAAATATAGGTTGAGCAATCAAAAATCTACCCTACTCCTTCTCCCGATAAATAATATTCATAAAAAGTCACCAGTAGAGATGAGCCCCGAGTACTTCTTTCTAGCAATTTGGGAACACTATTCAGACAAGATCATTTGATTCAGTTTTATAGAAGAATGTGCAAGACTTGCCATAACCACCACCCCCACCCCCGAAAAAAAAGAAATAATAATAAAAATAATAACAATAATAATAAAAAGATAAAACTTCTTTACTATATAGTGATAAAAATCTAGAGATCAGTTTGTAATGGTCTAAATATCTGTCTAATATTATGTCTAATGGCCTTTCAATTGAAAATATTAGTCTTGTAAATTCGAGAGAGAAATTCTTTCTCACGACAGTGCAACTGAGGTATTAATGTATTTGTTGTTTTATAAAAATATGGTTTAATCATTAATCTTCAGGATGTTATCTTTTTCCAGGAAGTATTATTCAACACGAGTACAGTTTGGGTTTAAACAAGAAGTTACCTGTAGTGCAGTCTACTTTTGTTTTCATTTCAAATGTATTTGATACGATTCAGTTCTGCTGAATGGACTGGCTTGTTTGCAAAACAATAGAATGTGCTGGCAATAATAGTGGTTATATCAGCAAGATATGGAAAAGTGAGCACAAGACTTGTGAAAAAATTAGAAAACTCCAATCAACTAATCTGCTATAAGCAACGCACATTGCGATGTCAAAAGGTTATCAGATAAATATTCTTTTCTATTTATTAAAAAACTCTCTACATAAACAGCCTGAATTGTGAATAGAACTCTCAGAGAGAGAAAAAAAAGAAGTTTTTACAATGGATACCTATAAAACAGATCCTGAGATTTCAGCCAGAATGGAACGGATTTCCAAATACAATTTTCATTTTGAAAATCTGGCATTTGAATCAGGTGGAGCGAAAATGGCAGCATATACTGGAACAGTGAAGGTATGTATCTATATTTTATGGCAGCAGAATTGTTATTGTGTGTTAACCAATTCTTAAGTCCCTATCACACATTCCTGACGTTCCTCAATTCACAAATAAAAACTTCATTTTGACCAAAGTTTCTCTCATGATGCCCCAAAACCATGGAATGATTTACCTACTAGAAATTCGAGCTGCTACTCTTTTATGTTTCAAAAGGCTACTTACAACCTAACTATTTCAGATATCTTTCCCTCCCTAGTTTCTGGACTGCTGAACACTGATGTCTCCTTAGTCATGGCCCTTATCATGTTTAATTGATTTAGAGTGGGCTGGTTTGGAGATTTAGTACTAGGACACCTGATACTGGATACTCGATGTGCAATAGGATGTTCTTACATTTGTAAATGGACCTTTACATTCTGTCCTTGAAGGACATAATCTATTAGAGTTGAGAGGCCAGATCCTACAATAATATAAAATTTGCTGAGACCAAGCAATCTCTCAAGTCATAAAGTTCTTTCTCAGTTCTGAGATCATTTTTATTCAAACTGGTAAGCTATTTACAAAGTGACTGATTCTGATTCTTCTTCTTGGGAGTCACTGGAACCTCATCCTGGTACTCCTCAGTGACGATCTGGCATGCCTCGGAGATTACGTTGGTGATGCCACTCCCAGCCACCCAGACATTGAACTGGAGTGAGGGATAGCTGTCCAGTAGGCAAATGTCTGAGGCTAAGAGCCAAGTGGTCATCTAAACCAATATATAACTGTTTCTATCTGGGCTTGAACCCAGGTCCTTTATTCCTAGACGAATGTGTTCTCCCAAGGCTACATCTGCTGCTTGACTCAAGAATTTCTTCCCAAATAATCTCTGGTCAGATTGTCCTAAAATTGGTTTTTCTGTTTTGTGAATGCAAACTGAACCAAATATCAACTAAAATAGGAGAGTGTGTGGGGGGGTCTCAATGGTGTAGTGGGTAACACAACTCACCTCCCACCTCTGAGGTCTGCTGCTCACACCCTGGACCTGTCGTTTACAGGGCAAAATCTCGACCAACCAATATATGCTGGTTTCCTCTGCTTTAAAACTATCCATCAAAATATAACCTGAACAATGTGTTGAAAGCAATGTTAAGCTCAAATCAAACCAAATTTAACTAAAATTACAAAAGCCTCCTTGTTTCTAATTCAAATGTGTTTCACCGTTTTGTTGAATTTAAAGAGGGCTGATATCTGAGGGTGTCGCATAAGATCAGTCTGCTGTGTACACGTCTTGAGAATGAAAGTTCAAAACAGAAAAAGTTTCCATGGTCAAATAACATGCTTTCCTCCACTGATTCGATTTCCACCTTGGTCTGACAATCTGTCTATACAGTGGAGACCAGACACATCTCAAATCAAACCAAACCCTTTAGGAAGCTAGAACCATGGGGACTCACAAAACACTCCTAGAGCCTTTACTTGATTTGGGGAAATGCCAAGTATATGTTTTATTTGTTGACTAGATAGATAGATTGATGAATGGGCTTGAACATTTTTTAACCATGTATAAGGAAGTATATGTCTAAATATATCTGTATTTAACCATTAGAAACATATCTGTACATCATCACTTCTGCTCCTTTTTGTTGCATTAAAATATCCAAGCAAAGATGATGCATAAAGCTAAACAAGTGTAATATGCATTCACGCTTGTTTATTTGTTTTCTTATAGTAGTCATGATTGAGACATTTTGGCCCCCTTTTGGCCACCTTTGACGGCAAATATAACACAAAATGTGATGTCTTTGGCCACACCAATGCCTTTAATGTCCCTAAAGTCTGGCATAAACTGACTGATTATGTTCATTCCTATCCCACCATTGCCTCCTTCAGAAAGACACTGATATCATATGAATTTGCAAAGGCCTTCCTACCATAGTTTCTTGTCTTGTCAGCAGGCCTGGGCAAAATGTATTCATATTCGTATTCATAAGTATTTGAATACATTTTTTAAAGTATTCATATTCGTATTCGAATACTTTTGTGAAAAATGCAAAGTATTCATATTCGAATACATTTCAAAAGTATTCGTATTCATGAATACTTTTATGACTACATTTAATATTTTTCAGTTTTTGTTGATTTTTTTCACCCTGTACTGACAAGTTTTAGATATAAATATGAAATTTGGCTGTCTATCATCATGTGCCTAAGAAAACTAATAAGACATATTTAATAAATACTTTTAGTCAGTAAATATTATATAACATAATAATGACAGTGTCATGTTGGAACAAAATAGTGAAGATTATAGCTTTTTCTCTTACATCTCATAAATGCAATCAGTCTGTGTTTAACTTTTATATTGATAAATGACATCATGTGTCTTTTAATCCACACTGGTTTTCATAATGTAGTGTTATGTTATTATAAAATTCATGAAATTATAAACACCAAGCTACCTACCTTAAAATAACAACTGTGTTTGCCTTTGCTACAATAGGGGATTAACTTGTATGTGTTTCAATACCAGTGTCATTGGTCATATATGGGTAATTCTTAGGCAAACTTATGTGACACCTATTGTGACAGTCTTGTTGTAGTAGTAATCCCATCATAAAGATTTCCAAAACAATGGCTATCTCAGTTAAATACAAGATGTTTAGGGCACTATGATGTCCTTTTCAAAAAAAAAAAAAAAAAAAAAAAATGGAAAAAAACCTCTTTTGAGTAGCTCATGTTTATTAGACTGAATATTCAGATCTTGGAGCAAAAATTAATTCTTGTCAAATATGATGTAAATCTGAACCATCATTTACTGAATTGTGCTTTCATGTTTGTATATTTTATTCAGAAAGGTAAAATTATTAAAATTTATTAAAAATGATTCTATGAATTGGGGTTTAGTTAAAATGTATTCATAAATGTATTCGAATACTTTTCAAAAAGTATTCTTGTTCGAATACTTTTGAAACTGATGTATTCGTATTCATATTCGTATTCATGGAAATAAAAAGTATTCGTATTCGAATACTTTTGAAAGTATTCGTCCCAGGCCTGCTTGTCAGTGTCTTTGTGGGAAGGACCCTTGTTATATCCATGATCTAAAAAGCCAATGAAACCATTCTTGGTGTTACTCCTCAGGCCCTGCCTTTGTGCAGATACTAAATCTATAAAAGTACAGAAAGTGAAAGTACTCCTAGAACACAGACCACCAACAAGGTGACTAAGTTCATCAAACTACTGGTTTAAAGATGGGATTGTTGAGAGAACTAATTTTTTACATCCATAGCATGAGCCAAATCTTTCCCAAAATCTCAATCACTCCTTCCATTCGTTAGGCCCTTCCCTTAAACTTGAACAAACATGTGTTCATTAGTTTTGGTGTAATCAGACAACATAATACACAAACAAACAGGTCCCCAAAACATATTTTTTGTGGATGTTAATAAAATGCAGTTCCTTGGCTGTTTCACAGATGATTTGTATAAGATTTTAAGCTACAATCTTTGACCAAGTATTTTAGGAAACTGGGGCTGAAACAACTCGCATGTACATATTTTATAACTGTATCACTTAGGAGGAAACATTGATGCACTGCTCCTACTAAGGATTAAGATTGTATTGCCATAGCTCATAATAAGATTTCAAGAAAATACCCAACTCAGGCAGTTTTGCTAATGTATCACTTTCGCATATTTCCGTGTTTGTGAAGAATTTCAGGTACAAGCAGACACATAGTGGTATGGATGACCATTTAAAACAATGACTCTCTCTCTCATTGAATCTCATACCCAGAAGCATTCTAAACAACATCAGTGACATTGATATAAATGGACATTCCTGTGACTCTCCCTTTCATTTTTTGGGGGAAAGCCATCCACTGGAGCTGTAGGTATACATGTGCAGATGGGTTGACTAGGCCCTGGGTTCCTGGGGCTGTAATAATAAAAGGTATTAGCTAAATTTTAGGCTTAACTTTACTATATTTGTATACAAAAGCAGTAAGACTTGGCTGAGATCTTTCGTAAATACAGTCCTTGGAGTAAAGGGGGGTTGCGTTGAGTGCAAGAATATGCCAAGAACAATATCTAAAGAAAAGGAGAATAATTTCATATGAAATCACTCTTAACCTGTCACCTTAACAATTATGAGTTTTGTAATTGTTCATGTAACAGATGAAGGCCCTACTCACCGACGGTGATACGATATGAGCCAATATGATCCAGTGATACCGTTGGAACTTTTTTTGTCACGCCTGGTCTATATTTTAATTGTATTTTTATAGTGCTTAATCTCTCTATGTATATTAGAGGCAGTTACGCATTTACCCATACCTTCTTTATTTGTCAGCTGAAAATGATTTTTCCCCATCATTTTCTTTATTTTAAAGACGGATTATTAGCATATCGTATAATATTGAATGATAATAGTAAGGGTCATTAAGGTATTATATTTTTCTATGGTTACTACAATAGCTATAGAAAAGCATCAGGTAAATTTTTAGTTAATGGGAACTTTCTAACAGAAAGTAGATTGTATCAAATGTGGCTTTTCTGGACAAAAGAGCAACAGGTAGACTTTCATCAAGTCCTTTTGTCTAAGGTATTTATATAAGGACTGGATGACTTTTTTACCAGAATGTGGGGCTGACATTTGTATTTCTCTAGACAGAAGCTTTTTTTAGTCATCAAGTGGGTTCATAATGATTTCATGTATGTCAGATTTGCTGGAATGAGAAATACAAAGACTTGGAGCAAGTCTAAAGCAACAGGCAGTGAATGAGAACACACACATCTTCGCCTGTGGTAAAAATACAGAATATATCTTGCTACAGATGCATCCTCGGTCGAGTTATTTGGAATTAAAAAATATTCTCCTCCTTAAATTGGTTTGCACTTAATGACCACGCCACACTCCTTCCTTGTCTTTTGTATATAGTCTTCTGTACTGTCACCTTTGGTGCTCATTAAGTACGAAACAAATTTGAAATACACAAAAAGGGGTTATGGAAAACCTCTCCTGTCTCAGAATCAAATCATCTTTGAGGAGGACTGAGTCATAGCTAGACCCTAGATTTTCAGCAAGTCCTTTTGTCTTTTCAGTAATGTATTTGTACTGTATGACTTTTGGAGACACAGACAGCACTGACAGTTTTCAGAGATTATCCCCTTACTCCAGCATGCTAGAGGTATAATGAACTCCTGTAAGTCTGCCAATGTAAATTTAATTGTTTAAGTCAATGATGGATACCAACAAAAAAATGCAGCAAATCTAATTTGTGTAAAAATGTGACTAAGATCTAACATATAGTTTTCGAGTTCTACACACAGGCAAACAGAGGGACAGACAGCGTCACTTACAATACCGTCAACCTCCCCTTCTGGGGGAGGGAGGGGGTTATCAGACTAATTACTTTACCCAAGTTAATGGTTAAAATATGGTTACTTTATGGTTATATTGTAGATATTAGAAGAACTGGGTATCTTACAGAAGTGTAAAAGATTTGCAGGAACCAGTGGAGGCGCTATAATTGCTGCTTTGTTGGCCACACGTCATACAGCAGATGAAGTGAAAGAAGCAATGAGTCTGCCCATGAAGGACCTAGTCTATGGTAAGATTTCTGGGTCACTTTTCTGCTGTGTTGCTGCAAGAACAAAAACTTGGAAACCTAGTATGTAAGAGCCGTCGAAACTGGGTTAATATGACATTCATGTCAGTAGTTACTATGACAAACGTGATGCAAAGCAAAACAGGAGAGATTTTTGACCATCATGTGGCAGTATTAGTCACTTTTCATGTACCCCAAGCCTTGGTTAAGGTTCAAACGTGTACACCAATCGTTTCAAACATGTACAGAAGTATTTGATATTCATAAAGTACTTATTCATGTAAGGAGATATGACCTCTCCAGAGTCTATGAACGGTATGCTGACGTAACACTTATATGTAAAAGTGCATTATGGCAATCTAAATCTTTATGCAAACTGATCATGCTGAATTCAATAGTACGATGAAACTAGAGCCTTAGCCAAGGCTCCCCTACATTAGGCAAACATTGATGCAATATTGTCCATGTTCAATATAAAGTGCCACATTCAATCCTGGTTAAACTGCATTGAATTAAGTTAAAATCGTAGCTTTGGTTAAAAGTTGGGATTTAACATCCCGTTCATCAGCCACGGTCATATTGGGAAAGGACCTCAGCATTGTCTCTTGTGGGAGTAGAACTCACACAAAGGTAGCTATTTGTGATTAGATACCAAACCTGTTAACCCACTATAGGCCACTGAGGACCTCTATAATAGTTTTGGTAGAACATGGTATACTAATACCTCTGAACTCATATTTGTGAGTATCATCCCCAACCTTATAGTTCAATTCCTTTGTCACCAGTTTGTGTAATGACAGCCCAAATAATGTTTTGTGTGCTATATTATGCCTTGGGAATGCAGGGAGTCTAATGCAGATTGCAGATGATTATTATAGTTTTCAAACATGTTGAAAACGTCTTTGGTTTAAAACATTGTAGCCCGTCATATTTTAATGGTCAAATAACCTGTTTTGTCCACTCTTATCATGGTATGACTGCTGTTCCAGCAAAAATAGGGACAACTGATCCTATTCCAAGAGAAAAAAAATCATAATAAATCCATCAAGACTGAACAGGGCACCGTGTTCAGGGTGATTTTATGTATTTTGGGTCTGGGGAGCAGGTCCTAAAATACATCCTTTCAGAGACCTTATTCATTCAGATTTCTTTTCCTGTTTTATGGATAAACCCAGCCAACTGGTATGACTGACTGTTTTTCAAAGTTCAAAGTTGTGGTTTTACGTTCAGTTCAACAGCCAAAGTGAAATTGGGACAGGCCTTCAGCATTGTCACTTGTGGGAGTTGAACTCACATATCTAGTAGCAGTGTGTGATTAGATGCCAAACTTGCTAACCACTAGACTACCGATGACCTGACTGTCTTTCATGCATATATATCCTCTCATTTATCTGTATTATATGGGGTTTCCTTTTCTTGCACCTAGTTTGCCTATCGGTCCTTGGATCACGAGTTATGTACAAACAGGCTAGTGTAATTTTGGTGGTGACTTGTTTTAATATGGTCCACTTCAAGTCTTGGTTGGATGCATGTGGGATGTTCTTGGGTAGGACACGTTTGACACAGCTCAGAGTAGATTATGTAATTAAAAGACAGAATGTGAAGGTCCATTTACAAATGTAGGAACATCCAGATTGCACATCAAGTATCTAGTATCAGGTATCCAATGGCTTAATATCCAAACTAGCAGACTTTAAGTCAATTAAACATGATAATGGTCATGTCCAAGGAGGCATCGATTTTCAATAGTTGAGAAGCCAGGGAGGGGAAGATATCTGAAATAGATAGGTTTTAATTTGCCTTTTGAAACATAAACGAGTAGGAGCAGTTCGAATTTCTAGTGGACAGGTCATTCCATAGTTTTGGGGCATCATCTGAAACACTATTGTCAAATTGAACTTTGCGACCACTTACTTGTATGTGTGAAATCCTCCAGGACCTTTCTTGAGTTAAACTAAATCTACATGCTGGAGGGGTTAGGTGGGGTTGAAATGGCCGTATAGGGATATACGGCTCACTTTGTGTATGACTAAGTCACAAGGTCTGTTTTAAATGTGATTGACTAATTTATTTAGCGGCATACCTACCTATCATAGTTCAGTTATATTACAATGGGGCCACCATTTAAGTGATCATATAGGTTTCTGTGTATCTGTCCATACCTAGCCCAAAACTCAGATGGTCACCCATCCAAGTACTAACCAATCCCAGTCATGCTTAAATTCAGTGATCAGGTATCCACTGGTCAAGCCATACCACATAACTAAACAGTATCTTTTTGGAGCCATTAGGATGAGATTATCTGCCGGGGATACAATATATGTACAGATTTGAAATTACAGAAAGCTAGGACTTAGGAATTAACAGTTTGGTCAATAATTACTTGCCATCTATGGCAATGGATTTGAACTCACCTTATGCCAACATCTGTAAAATACTGAAACATTCCCTTGGACCACCAAAAGTTACGCAATTTTATTACAACAAAAACAGAACAGTTATGTATATAACAGGGCTAGTAACAACTTGATAATATTAAACAGGGACAATAGTACTAACA
Source organism: Sabellastarte sp. h YS-2021 (assembly GCA_964017235.1). Classification (NCBI taxonomy): domain Eukaryota; kingdom Metazoa; phylum Annelida; class Polychaeta; order Sabellida; family Sabellidae; genus Sabellastarte; species Sabellastarte sp. h YS-2021. The sequence goes on along the minus strand of OZ024934.1, from coordinate 77,444,486 downwards.
TAACTGGTCAGAGTTACAAGCCCACATTAATAAGTAGATTACTTACATGCAAGTAATACAAATACGCAAATAGCAGTTAAGGAACAGTTAAGGAAAGAGTTGTAAAATAACTAAAAGATCCATGAATTCTGAAGGTCACCCAATGTGAAAAAATGATGGCCAGAGCCCCATGAGACAAAAAACCCATAAGTAATAAGGCACTGTAAGGCAATTCCTTTAACATATAAGTGATATCTAAGTGACCTCTGAAGGTCACCAAGTGTGACAGATATGCAAGGCCAGGAGGTGATGTTACCACTGTAGTACCCTTTCTGTTAGACTTCTGCAAGCAAGTTCTGTGGTTGCTTGTCTTTCATGCATATGTATGACATTTTGTTTTGTTTTACACATTCCCAGACAGTTGGTGGGGGTGGCTGTCTTTCATTCCAAATATGATGAAAAGATTTGGTTGGAATCCAGCAAAGAAATTCCGAGAAAATGCCAAGAGAATCATGGCCAACAAAACAGGAGATCCAAACATTACATTTGAGGAGGTAGGTAAACTGTTTCCTGTAAATATCAATATTATGTTCATGATACAATGACTTGAGAGTTCTTTCCTTACAAAAGAATGATGCAATGATTTGAGACTTCTTTTCTTGCTACATTTGTTCATGCTTCTTTAGATGCATAAACTATGAATTTAAATTTTACCCAAGTGATGTATATTTTAATTTTTAAGTGAGAGCTCTAGTGAGGCTCGTCTTTCTAGAGATCACGTTTTTGTATCTGGACTTTGGACTATGGAATTGTGGCATAGCATGATGAGTACCTGTTTCATCACTGAAGTTAAGCAGCTTTGGCAACATTAGTACTCGGATGGATGACCATCTTAGTGCACTACTATGGTCTCTGATGGCTTTGCAGATCAAGCTAGTAGGCCGAAACCCCTTGTGGCCTTGTTTTCATGAGTAAAGAATAAATCTTGTTTTCTTACATCTTCTATCGTTCTCTGTTGTATCAACATTAGTTCTTTTCTATCTGATGCTAAAAAAACTCTTGTGTGGGGCGCTGCAGGGCTCTGTCCTTGGTCCAATACTCTTTTCATAAAAAACTGCTCCCTTCATTAAAGTTATTTATGTTTACACTTTTATGCGGGCAATACAAAATTTTATGCTCATCTTAGAAGCAGGAATGGGACTCACATCTTTGGCAGATTGAAAAACTGCTTAGATGATGTCTAAATGTGGTTGTCTGCAAACAAGCTGAAGTTAAATCCAGATAAAATTGAATTCGTTATTATTTTTTCAAAGACACCAAATGAAAACTAAGCTTTCCCAGTCAATATTATTTTGAATTTTGTCTCTCCTGCTGAGGCGGTCAGGAACATTGGACATTACATTACACATCACTCCTGTTAGAAAGATTCTCCATTGGCTGCCTATTGAACATCACTCTATATTAAAGACTGACTTACTGATGTACAAGTTTCTACAGAGGGGTTGTTCCTAATATTTTTAACCTTTTCTTAAACCTAGACATATAGTATATAATACACATGGGAATCAAGCTGATGGTGTGTCACTTGAGGTCCCACACTTTGCATCAATATATGACTAAAAGTATTTAGGCCTTAGCTTTGAATATGATACCCCTAAAATTTTCCACTGCTCAAATGTGTTCAAAGGCGATTTCGTCTAAATGAGTGTAGTTTAAGTATATTTTGGGGGTAACTATGGACTTTGGAAAGCTATAATTGAAGCAAAATGATGGAGCCTACAAAATTGGGGTTTTTTTGTGGTCTGTCATTGTGAAAAATGTTAAGATAATATACAAGATTCCTGTTGTACTGTCGCTTCTATACATTTATATAGAAATTGAGAAAATGTGCAATTGTTTAGAAGAGTTCTGAAAACTGCATGGGAACTAAAATAATGAACAGCAGTTTCCCCTTCTAGAATAATTCAGAATGCACTGAATTAACACTTGTGTGCAGTGTTTTGTTATATTCTAGGTATACAACAGATATGGTACTGAGCTGTGTATAGTAGCCACCAATGTGACAACCTCTTCCCCAGAGTATTTCCACATGAAAACAACCCCAACCATGACAGTAGCAGAGGCGTTACACTGTTCTATAGCAATACCAGGTGGGAATCCTATTACCTTGACCAGCAGGTTATAATTTTGAGTGTGTTTGTCTATTTGTTTATTTTTTTGCGATAACTCTAAAAGTAATGAACAAATCTTTCTGAATTTTTTGTTTTGGTAGGTCCTAACAAAAGGAATAAGTGATTAAATTTGGGGAAACATTCAGATCATATTCTGGACACACACAAAAACAAATCCCACATTTTCTAAGGTCCCATTTTCAGTGTATTTTCAATGACTTTGGCTTTCTGGTTGACATTGCAAAACAAATGACCGTAATGAATTTTTATGTTGGTGGACCTGGCCAAATGAAGAAGGGTTTAAATTTTGTGAAAGATCCAGTTCATACTCTGAATAAAACAATGTCTGAATTTTCAACAGGCCGGGTTTAATATTTTTTAGCAATTTATGCTTAAGATTCCTCTAAATATGATAAACTGCAGTATTTGAGTGAAATTACAATTGGGATGCTTGGCTGCATTGGCGGAGGTCTGAGCTCTATGAGTGTCTTCAAGTGCTAAATAATATTGTTATCAGACCGGGCAAATAAATCACCACCGTATTATTGGGCCTGGCTGGATCAAAGAACAAAGTTGGAGTTTTATGTCCCATTCGACAGACAGGGTCATTTTGGTTACAGATCTTAAGCATTGGCACACGTTGGAGTTGAACTCACACATAGGTGACAGCCTGTGATTAAATGACAATCCTTCCAAACCACTATGCTACTGAGAATATCTCACCAGATTAAAATATTGGTGATGAATGGTTCACATGATGTAAATTCTTCCAAACCAAGAAGTGTTTGACCATATATTGCTATAGCATCTTGTTTTACAAAATACCCCACCATTTCTGTTACACCTTGAAATTGTTATTTGTTCCATATTTCTAGATTTTATATATGATATCCTAGTAGTTTATGGTTTGTTTGTCAGAGTTGTCAGACAAGATGGGAACTAAACTACAAAATACTAAACTGAAATATGGAAATTTAGTAGAGATTGTGGAATGACCCACCTATCTGTAAAGAAATAATTATTCTCAGGCCATGTTTAAAACAGGTTGAGGTTCTAACACTCTTAATTCTGGCAGATTATGAATTATTATTGTAATATAAAGAACTTAATTGGGACATATATCCCCCATGTATGTATTATTGGTATTTAAGAATTTTACTAAATAAATATAAAATTGCACAAGCATAGTTTTCCTCTGAGTAGGTGCTCCTGGTTAATGTAACACCACCCTTATTGTATTCATAGTGTTGATGCAGCCAGTGGAGGTTCAGATAGAGGGTGGGATGAAGCAGATGTTTGTAGATGGTGGGTTAGTAGACAGTTACCCACTACATGTGTATGATGGTATGTTCTACGTTGAGTTATTTAGTCTTTTACTTTACAAAATCAACAACATATAACCGTTTTGGTTTGGTGATTTGAATCTTAAAGCTTTTATTAAAGCCATTTTTGTTGAAACAACTTCTACCCAACTTTGCTAACAGTAATATGTAAACTGGGTAAAATTACTACTGCGCCATAGAAGCAGTAGGTTAGTGTCTGGGTTTGGTTTCAAAAGTTTTGTAATGTTACACAGCTGCCTGTGTCTACAGAAAGTACAGGTGGTTTTATGTGAAGTTACAGCAATGACTCTGTCTCTATACAAAGAACATATGGTATCATGTTAATGTTACATCACTGATTCTGTCTCTATACTCTAAACATGTGGTATCATGTTAATGTTACATCACTGACTCTGTCTCTATACAAATAACATGTGGTATCATGTTAATGTTACAGCAATGACTCTGTCTCTATACTCTACACATGTGGTATCATGTTAATGTTACAGCAATGACTCTGTCTCTATACAAAGAACATGTGGTATCATGTTAATGTTACATCACTGACTCTGTCTCAGTACAACGTACACGTGGTATCATGTTAATGTTACACCACTTACATGGTCTCAGTACAATGTACTTTTGGTATCATGTTAAAGTTATATCACTCACCGCATCAATATTCAAATGTACAGGTGATATCATGCTAATATTACACCACTGGCCCTGTCTCTATTAAATGTACAGGTGGTATCAGTTAATTATGCAACACCCCTGATCTAGTCCATCTGCAGTGTACAATTATACAATGTACAGGTGATACCATGTTGATGTTACAACACTGACCCTGTCTATACAATATACAGTTGGCATCATATTGATGACATACAACTGTTTCCATTTCTATACAATGTACAGGTGGTACCATGTTAATGTTACAGCACTAATCGTGTCACTATACAATGTAAAGGTGGCATCATGTTGATGCCATACCACTGATTAATCTCTGTACAATGTACAGGGGGTACCATGTTAATGTTGCAACACATTAACATATGTCTCTATACATATACAGACGGCATCATCTTGATGCAAAACCACTGATTCAATCTCTATATAATATACAGGGGGTATTTCAGTGAAGAGTTCATTGATTTATTCACCTGTCACTCACCCATTCCTATTTAAGTTTTAATGTCAGAATGAGAAACATACAGAATTCACTGAAATATACATATATGTCTAGTTTATTGTTCTGTATCTAATAAACATTTTGTATTTTTGTGCTGATGTGTTAAAGTTTTGAGTATTTAACATGCAGGGTGGTATCTCTCAATGAAGAAAGAGGATTCTTTCTTCAGCAGAATGGAAAATAATGATCATCCGTTTGGCACTCATGACAATTACAACAAAAATAGTCTGGGATTTGTGTTGGTATGAAATTTCAAATTTTTATTTTAATAATTTATGCAATCACACTTTAAACGTATAACAAATATAAATACATGACAATATTCGGATGATTAAAATATGCACTGACTGGAATTCATTATATATGATAGGACATTGTATTGCCATATTGGGAGTACTTGTACCAATTAATAATTCTGTATTGAGATTAACAGTGTCCCTTAAATTTCATTGGTCACTTTGTCAAGTATTATCCATTTATTTCCTAATTTTAATTCCTCTGCATATAATTTTGTGCATTGATTTTTGGCTTGTGTAAATTTGTCCATTGATGTCCCCAACATCAGATATTTCTTGTATATCACTTATTACTTATCTTTGTGCAGCTAAGACTTATCTTTATATTGCTATGACTTATCTTTGTGGTATTACGGCTGGTCTTGTACACTCCTTTGTAAGAATTGAGCTAAGTAAATATTTGATTCATCAGGGCTTATTTGTGGATTAATGTATTTCGTGTTTTAGTAGTATTCATAAGGTTTAATAAGGTTTTATTTGTGTTTGGAAAGGATGCATATGACACAGAATGGAACACCTTTTTCAAAAATTTTTAAAAATCTGTCACTCGCTTTCCCCTGCTAAACTAAAATGTACACACACATGAGGGGAGAAGTATGGGGGTGGTATCACTTTATGGGGCAGCTTGGAAGTACAGTATCCACCTACAATGTCCATTTATCAAAAGTAAGGTCATAGCTGTGAAGCAAAATTTAAAAATGTGTTGGTTTAACCAGGAGGAACAATGTGATTTGCCCCCTAAGGAGAATTCTTTTGGTCGTAAAACATATCTATCACTTGGTACAATTCGAAGATTTTGCCAGTTTCTAGTACCTTTTGACAACAGGACTAATCATAGAAGTATACAATTTGTAAATTAGCTAGCCCTTATGATGAGCCATATAAAGAGAATCCAGGCATTAAACAGAGGCTTGACATCTTGTCTGTCTGCTAGCAGGATAACTTAATTTGAACTATTTGAATATTAAGAAGAGTAGACAAAATTACAGAAATTAATGTGATAGAGAAAATGGTAAAACCAATTTTATTATGGTTACAGTGCCAATAGTGTAGACATGTTTATAATTGTTACTTCAAATAACGTATAAATCTCAGATGGGTTACTGTTTAGCTTTGATGTAGGTCTCCTGTAGGTCTCCTGTTTAGCTTTGATGTAGGTCTCCTGTTTTATCTTTGTTTCAGTTTACATTGTGGAAAAAGGAGTTTGGTATTGATGAATTTCTCAAGAGAAGGCCACTTACAGAATTTCAAAGACCTGATACAAAACTTGCAAGGTAATATTTCTTTTGTTGATAGTAAATGGCAAAAATGAGTTTTTCCTGTCTTTCATTTCCCAATGACTAGCCCATCAGAAATGTTTTTAAGGCCTGTACACAACAGATACATCCGTCGCAATCTAAAATACTCATATGAGAATCATCTTTAAACAAACAAAATAGTGAAAACGGTTCTCAAGTCAGGCTATACACAAAGAAGTTCTTTGGACATATTCAAGAAAGGTCTTTGCCAAATCTCATGGTTAAGTTGGCAAAATCTGTATGCAAAAGTTAAGCCTAACACTTGGCTAAGAATGGACAGATGAACCGACAGACAGACCTTATGTGGGTGTTCCACCACACGACTAATTAAGGCTCCCGATTAAGGGTTTTTGAGGGTCGGTTTCAGAAATATGCTTAGTCCCAGGCGGCCTGTAAGGGTCGGTTGTGGTCGGTTGGGGCCGTGTGAAATATCAAACATGTTTGATATTTCTCCCGACCCCAACCGATTATTTTTTCCCGCCATAAACAAAATGTACAGTCCCAGGCTTCCTCAGGCCTCCTCAGACCAAAATTACACAGTCCTATGCTGTCCCAGGCCGCCTGCGACCCTTAGTCGCCGACCCTTAGTCCCAGACCTCTATCACTTAGTCCCAGGCTTCCTGCGACCCTTAGTCCCATTGCCAAACAAAAATCGGCGATCCTGGTCTGGGGACGCCTGGGGACGCCTCAGGACACCTTGTGGGGTCGGGACTTAATCCTGGGTTAGTCGGGGCTTAGTCCCAGGAGGCCTGAGGCGTCCTAGGACCCAGTCGGTTTGTCTACGACTAGAAAAATGGCTTAATCGGTTCTTAGTCCCAGACCAGTTGGGGACAGTCTGGGGCCTCCTGGGGCGTCCTGAGGCCGATCTGTAGTTAATCCCAGACCTTCATACCGATTCTGTCTTCCACCCCATTGGTCAATTTTTTTCCATTTTTTCCAAGACTACCCACGATTAAGGGTCCCAGACAGGATCGGGGCTTAATCCTTTGGTGGAACAGGGGCATTAGTATTGAATAATATAGATAAGTTATCTGACTGAGTTTTTTTTTACCGATATCAGATCTGAGAGGAAGTAAGCTGTCTGAGTTTCTATCTATTTGTTGACTGCCTTATTTAGAACCTATTTTTAAATTGTAGTGTGTATGGTGTTCCAATTGAACTACTTAATATGATTTGTGCTATTTTTATTTCTATAGAAAAAAGAGGGAAACTGCAGATAAGCTAATCAAAGAGCATGGTGGCATAACATCTACTTTGGAGAATGGAAAGATATTCATGAAGATTTTACATGGACTCCCAGAAACCCCAAAAGACGGTTTTACTTTTGACGACTTCAGCAAAGCTTTAGACAAGGTAATCACTGATGCGTTTTCTATTAAGTTTTCTGGCTTACATATTTTTCCATTTGATGATGGTTTCCCTATTTTCTTTTCAGTTTATCAAGAAATATAGCTTGTACTTTATCCTTGCTAAAAGCTCAAGTTTCTTCGTTAGTCCGGGAAACTTTCAGTTCAGATAATGAAGTTTCAGTTAATATAATATACTCTTACATATACTGACTTTTACATCAGCATACTGCTAAGACAGAGACTGTGTCTGTCTGTTTAGCTTTTATCTCCTAACATGTAAGAGTGCTTTATAAATACTAAATATCTGTGTACAGTTTTGAAAAAAAATATGGTACAAATTTGAGCCGTAAGCATGGCTACTTATACTGGAGCCTGAACTAGGTGCTGAGCCTCTGGCTCAACTCTGGATTCAAGCCAAATAGTTATTCTAACATGACACAGATGTGTCCGTGAATTTGATTGGCTAAATGACGAAATACTTCAAGGGTAAAATACAGCATAACCCTGTGGCTCCCTATTATCGCTCATTTTGGCTGTTTCAACAATTAATTCATTCGTGCCATAAAAATGTAAATAATAAATAATCTTTATTAAAAAACACTTTTCTTGCTAGAATAGGAGTAACCCCCTTCAAAACCAGGGTATATGCAGAATTTTACCTCAAGTTTTGTATTCGGGGTTTATAACCATGGGGTTATATTCTTATATTATAAGACCCAGCTTATGCATAGCTCAGGGAAGCTGTTAGAACTGTTTTGGGCGGGAAACTGACAGAAAGATTTGCCTTTGCACTCTGCTTCCGACTGCTGTAATTCCTTCAGATAATGGACCTTTCCCTGGCATCCGGTGACATATTTGATTGACAGCTCACTGGCCAATGAAATCTTACAGGAAATCCAACGAAAATGAGGCTCAATAAACAAACAGCCATTTTGTTTCCTGGAAATGCATGTTTACATACTGATAACCTCCAAAAATTATTTTATGTTGCATTATTAAACAATAACTTCTCTGGGATTGTAATATGCACATTTCTTCTTACGTTTTTTACTAAAATGCAGTGTGATGCAACATATACCACCACAAATTAATACTTCTACTTTTTGTACCACTTTGCTTTTTACTTCCTGGTTTGGCCATTTGTCTGTGGTCCTGTTTAACACCAAAATAAAAATAAATAATTTTAATGTCAGTATGTCTTTTTCATACATAAATGTTAATAATAATATAGATATTTATTATCAAGAGTTTATTTTTAAATTACATTCTCCCTTTTACGTTTTGTTTATTTTTCTTGAAAATTCACGGTGATTTGACACCTTTTTCAAATGGCTATTTCAAATGGCTATCAACTGTAAAATAAGTGGGCGAGCTTAGGGAAGCTCACGGAAATGTCCACTCTTGTTTGTCTTTAAGAAGGATCACTCGGCCCAGATTTTGTTGAAGAGTGAACACGAATAACCATAACACCATATATAGGTGCATATAGTGACTTAGCCCAACTAGTAATTAGACCCTCTTCACTGGGTTTGCATGTAAAACACTATTACTAAAGACACTAAAAAGACTTAGCAAAATGCCATAGAAGCTTATACAAAAAGGTAAATGTAATTACAAGGTATTGGGGCTCACTAAGAAAAAGTTATTTGCTGTGAGGATTACCCTGTAAATCATAAGAAATTTGTAAAAGGAAAGAGAGAAAGATCACCATTTATCAGTTGTTTGAATAATCACCTAATGACCACTGCGAAAATAATAGTAAAGTAGAATTAGTTACTAAAATAGTTTAGTGAAGTGAAAAAATGCTATTCAAGTACTTTTGGCAATTTTTGCTGCAAGAAGAATGTAAATTTACAAGAGAAGGGGTGGATTTCTGAGTGTAGATTCCGATTTTTGGGTTGGGGCCCTCAGTTCAAGTAGAAATTATATTATCGTCCTCTACAAAGATATTTGACAAGCTAATTGATTTGGCTTTTTAGTGAAGAAAGTTTATTTATGGCTGGTGTTTGTGTCAATGTATATTTTAGTCATTAGAAATCCAGGTTACTACGTATAAAACTAACACAAATAAGGCTTTTGTGGTCCAGATGTGGCAAGTTATGGCGGGGAAGATATTAAACAACCCAGGGCCATTTGTTGTCAACTCTAAATTTTCCACTATTTCCACAGAACTGACAAGGTGTGCTCTTAATTTCAGCTTTACATATCACCAACCCCCTCCACCCAAATAAGGTATAAAGAATTATCTACAAAGTCAAACTTTGGGTTTTACATTCCATTCAACAGCCAAACTCATATTGGGACAGGTCCCTCATTTGCAGGAGCTAAACCCATACACAGTTGACAGTCTTGAGTCGGTCAAATTCTACTGTCCTCCCATCCTTTGATGATGAAAAGTCTTTAGCAAACAGATTTGGTTCGTTTTTCATTGATAAAATTAAAAAGATTCGAGACACGTTTAAATACACCCGATCTCAGGTTCTTCATCCAGACAAGGAGCCACCGACTTTCTGTTCCTTTCAAGCTGTCACTGAGACTGAAGTCCTTAAGTTTATCAAGGAATCCCCTTCTAAAACTTGCTCCCTTGATCCATGCCCCACTCACATTGTGAAACAATGTATTGACATTCTTCTCCCTTCATTGACTAAACTAGTTAACTTGTCCCTCAAAAACGGCATTTTCCCTAATCCTTTCAAACAGGCTATTGTCACTCCCCTCCTCAAAAAGTCCACCCTTTCAAAAGAGGATTTGAAGAGCTACCGACCAGTGTCCGGTCTTAGCTTCTTGTCAAAATTGGTCGAGCGAATTGTGGCTGCCCAAATTAGATCTCACATGGATTCTCATGATCTTGGTAATACTTTCCAGTCAGCCTACAAGGTAGGCCACTCGACAGAAACTGCCTTGTTGTGCATCAAAAATGAGATTCACTTATCTCTGTCCAAGGGCATGCCTACAGCACTAGTGCTACTCGACCTGTCTGCGGCATTCGATACTATTGATCATGACACACTCCTATCCTGTCTGTCGTCTAGATTTGGTTTTGCTGGATCGGCATTAAAATGGTTTAGATCCTATCTCCAGGATCGTTTTCAGTCAGTCAAGATTGGTTCTAGTCTTTCGAATTTGTTCAAATTGAAGTTTGGAGTCCCCCAAGGTTCTGTCTTAGGTCCCCTTCTGTTTTCCCTCTACACAACACCTCTGAGTCAAGTCATCAGAAAATATACCGGAGTCCGTTACCACTTCTATGCGGACGACACTCAGTTGTTCATTCACTTATCCCCTGATGATAGTCTCAAGTCTTTTGACCGTCTTAAAACATGTTTGAATGATATTCAGGTCTGGATGTCTGAAAACAAACTCAAGCTAAATCCCGATAAAACAGAATTCATAGTCTTCGGTGCCAAAGACAGACACAAATGGCTCAGTGACTCACTACCTGTCAATATCCTGGGAAATTGTCTCTCTCCCGCAGATGTTGTACGCAATCTGGGCGTTCTGTTTGATGCAAAGTTTTGTTTCACCAATCACGTAAATTCTGTTATCAAATCCTGCTTTGTCAGCCTCAGGGACCTTCATCGTATCAGGAGGTTTCTTTCTGTGGATACATCAGTGGTGATTGCAAATGCTCTGGTCAGTAGTCGTTTGGATTATTGCAACTCTCTTTTTCGCAGTTTGTCATCCCGAAATGCTACAAGGCTCCAATATGTTCAAAATGCGCTTGCACGGTTTGTCACTGGTGCTTCAAAGTACACTCACATTACATCCACCCTTAGGACACTCCATTGGCTACCCGTTAGACAACGTATTATCTTCAAAACCCTAGTTTTGGTCTATAAGTACCTCACCACTGGCCAGCCTAAGTATTTTGCACCATATCTCCCCTTGTACAAATCTGCCGTAAATACAAGACGTTCCAATCCCAAAAATTTGTTCCTTCTGGTTCCCTCTTACTGTCCTTCCATCCATAAATCAAAGGTCCATTTTAACAATAGTTTCTCATATGATGCCCCTAAGTTATGGAATGATCTTCCATATGATATACGCAGTGCTCCAAATCTCTCCAGTTTCAAAAGTCGACTCAAAACCTACCTATTTCAGAAATCATTCCCACCATAGCTTCTTACTACCGAACACCGGACCGCCTCCCTGGCAACGACTCGGAACATGTCTAATGTCTCATGATTTATGCCTTACGGATTGGATGGTGTGCCTTAGAATCCATTGATACGGAGATTAAGCACCTGGACAACTGATTGATTGATTGATTGACAGTCTGTGATTAGATGCCAAACCTGTTAACCCACTATGTCATTGAGCACCCCCAGAATATCCTAGAAATCAAGGAAACAGATTCTGGATTACTGAGACAGATCGTCCCCAACTATGCTTTTGACCACTATTTTTTTTTCGTGGAAGGTATTAGATCAGTAGATCAGATCACATTAGATTAGGTTAGAAACAGAGGTGGGATTTTTTAACTTGCAAATTCAAATGGTGTGGCTAATGTCAGGTTCTTACTCTTATATTTTTGCAGATGAAAAGTGAACACCCAGAGAGAGCAGAACAGCTGTTTGGTGATAGTGTGAACATGGATGTGATAAAGAAGAGAATAGACGACAGAGGAGGAAAGGTAGAGACCATGAATTTGCTTTAAGAGTTGAACTTAGTTTACAGAACATTGAAAAAAACAAACCAGGGAAGAAGTGTAGATAGTGTAACAGTACATATATGAAATGGTTATCATATCTTCATCTCAAAGTTAAAAGATATCAAAGCCAAAAGTTTAAATAGTGACAGAAGTTTCAAGCAGGCAATATGAGAACAACCAATATTAGGGGGGATGCCACTTATTACCTCCCCCACCAAGGATGGGTTCATTCATGTTTTTGTCTGTATGTTTGTCTCTGTTAACGATTACCCCAAAACAGATCATACTGTAGATACAAAAAAATCTTGAACAAACACTATCAATAGACCCATTAAAATGGAACCGGTACCTTGATATGATGTGTAGTTCTCCAGTGATGTGTGAAAACTCATAGGCAAATAAATGGATGTGATTATAATACACTCCCATGTCAGCTTCTGAAGACGAAGGTAAAACATTTCCACTCCAGGAAGATGTCCAGTTTATGGTATCCTGAAAGTCCCAAAAATAAGTAAATTATTATGACTTAATGGTTACTTCTCTAATTGCTAATAAATTTCTCTGTTAATTTCATTTATATTTGGTATATGGTTACATCTCTGCATTAGCCCTACAGCTATTTAATATGTTTATGTAAGGTTGCACCCTAGAATCTGTTAAGTGATGGAGATTAACTACTATAAAAGTCCTTATTAGATTAGAATCAATTAGATGTGGACCATAGGAATACAAGACGGGAGATAACTGCCACAACAGATGTCTTGTTTAATTTATGGTAATTCTACCCATAAAACATGGAGTGCTCTATAATGTCCCATTAAATGCTTCTCTATGCTAACTATTGAGCGGCTGAATATTAAAGCCACGAAGCCCGAAGGGCTGAGTGCTTTAATACAGCCGATCGATAGTTTAAAACCATCATAAAGCACGAGAATTTGTCTTTTATTCCTATTCTAAAATGGTTATATTAATAATTTGGTCAAAATAAGTGGCAAATCTTACGCAAAAATCAAAACAAATCCAACGCCATGTTGGCTGTTCCATCAATACCACATACATAGTGATATCTATTGTAAAAATATAGGATATTTGTTACTCTATTTTCACAGAATCTGTAAAGAAATATTGGGAGATTGTCACTGTAGATGCTTTCACTTTGTTGTAAGCTTTAAAACGATATGCTATTTATTAAAATCAAGCAAAAAATAACAATTTTATGAATATTTTAACCGTTAGTCGTTTGTTTACATTTGTACGTGAAGGGACGATGTACGAGATTTCAACAGCGTGCTTTATTTACCGTTCTATATTCGCAGTTCAAGCATTGCGCAAAAGACGTGTCCAAGGTCACTGCGCAGTGTACCATTTTAGAATCTTGTTTAATGTATGGTAATTCTACCCATAAAACATGGAGTGCTCTATAATGTCCCATTAAATGCTTCTCTATATTCTTGTTTAATTTATGGTAATTCTACCCATAAACATGGTGTGCTCTATAATGTCCCATTAAATGCTTCTCTATATTCTTGTTTAATTTATGGTAATTCTACCCATAAAACATGGAGTGCTCTATAATGTCCCATTAAATGCTTCTCTATATACTTGTTTAATTTATGGTAATTCTACCCATAAACATGGAGTGCTCTATAATGTCCCATCAAATGCTTCTCTATATTCTTGTTTAATTTATGGTAATTCTACCCATAAACATGGAGTGCTCTATAATGTCCCATTAAATGCTTCTCTATATACTTGTTTAATTTATGGTAATTCTACCCATTAAACATGGAGTGCTCTACAATGTCCCATTAAATGCTTCTCTATATTCTTGTTTAATTTATGGTAATTCTACCCATAAAACATGGAGTGCTCTATAATGTCCCATTAAATGCTTCTCTATATTCTTGTTTAATTTATGGTAATTCCACCCATAAACATGGAGTGCTCTGCAATGTCCCATTAAATGCTTCTCTATATTCTTTCAGGTCACAACAGATAACTTCATATCAATACTACAAAGAGATGGCATCACATGGTCTCAGTTCCTTAATGGTAGCTGCCCATTTAAACCCAAAAACATGAAAGACTTTTACAAGGTACTAATGAATAGCAGCATGCAGATAACCAGAAATGCTTACTGCAAGGTCAGTGATAGTGTTATACCCTTGCCTAAGGCACAAATTTGCACAAAATCTTTTTTCAAACATATGCACTTATATTTGGTATACGTAAAGCACCTACACATGTTATGGGATATAAGTTCTCTGTCTTAACAGTTTGCTGATGTAAAAACCACATATATAAGAGTACATAAAACAAGCTGAAACTGTTTGATCTAAACTGAACAGCCACTTATGGATAATAAGAAAGTATAGCCCATTCTATATTTAATGGAATTTAGGTCAAATATGGTTCTCCTTGAAAATATATATAATTCAATTCCATAAGATTGTTTATCTTGTATTCTCGAGTGAAATGCTGCTATGAGGTATTTATACCAAAAGCAAAATGATTAATAGTGAAAAATAATGTTCACACATTATATTGATTTTTGTTTCAGCCATATGACATTGACAGATCAGTTGGGATTTTCACAGATTACATTGCTACTGGAGACTTCAAACTAGAGACTGAGGATTTAGACTTTCTCATCAGGGTTTGTATATTTGAAATGAAATAAAAGAATGAAGGTACACCTGGGCACAGGGGTGTGTTGGACATGTCCTCAGAGGGTTTGTGGTAGCTGTGATGCTGTGGCTGGCGAGCACCTTAATATAATATAATTACCCTTGTCTATAAAAGAAGAGGGGATGAAGGGTATAGCAAGTGGGTTTGTTTGTTTACCCATACACCCTAAAGGAGAGGGTTAAGGGTATTTTAATAGGGTTTGCATTTGCCTGTCTGACTCCAGTCTGGGTCATATTTTCTGGGTGATTTTTTTGGCAATATCCACATGTATAAACCAAACATCCATTGGGTCGGTAGTCATATTTTTACACAATATGTGGGTCTGCCAATAGTTTGGTACTTCTTAAAGTTGATCTTGATCTGGATCCATGATCCTGATCCGGATGTTTGAACTGAAAATCCACAATGCTTCTTTTCATAACCCATGAGGGAGGTACTTATGTACTGCTTGTCTCTAGCATGTACTTCCTTGTGGAAACATTCTGATTCATAAACTTGACTGTGTACTGTTCTGAATGCAAACTTCACTTTATAAATTTAATGGAAAGTGTGAGTAAAGTTTGACCAACAATTTTATTTGAAACCAATAAGTTAAGAATATATGAATATATGTGTAAGTGAGTTTGGTCTCTACTCATACCTTATATTTAAAAGTTCAATATTTTAATTCATTTCAATCTTAATATGTGGGACATATCATAACAAGCTGATCATAATATTATCATAAGGCCAGGAGGTGCATATGTCCAGACTACACACAATCAGGAGTCAAACTCGTGATACCAAAACATGGATGTGTCCTCCCAACACAATCGCAATAAAAGTTCTAGCATATACAAAAAATGTGGGATTAGCAATTTCTTCAGATTGGTGGTAATTTCCTAAAATGCTCTGAAAACTGAGATATCGGGGCTACCAACCCATCCCTTGTTCAGACAGTGGCTTTGAGGGTTGTTCAACCAGAGCATGCCCCTCATGGAGAGCAGAAAATGGTCTACATTTTTTCACAAAATGTTTTAGTGATGTATCTCAAGACACAAATCTATGACAAACTCATTTACTATAAACTGTCGTGAATAATGAATATATCCACTGACTTTTACATTTTTTATTATTCACAACATACTCACAACTCACAACATATTACATAAAAGCAGGACATGCAGACTGGGTAATATCCTTCGGCCACCCTTGCCATGGGCAGCTAGCATTACAAACTATGTATATAATGTAGACTTTTTTTCTTATTTCTTGATTAACTGTGTAAGCCATGAATATGTTATAGTCCTATAAGTGTATCTGTATCATATTCTATATCAATACCAAATCTGCTTTCTTATTTTGTATGCCCTAAATAGATTTAAAGGGTACAAAATATTTGGCCAGATGAAGTATTTTATCATATTTAAATGCATCTAATTATCCTGTTTATATTGGTACAAACATTAACTGTATACTTCCGGAAATACACAAATGTTACCAATAACAACATATTAAGAAATAGTGCATTAATATTTGACAGTTCTGTTTTGTACAGTGTGGAGTTATGTGCCAAGTTACGACAATGGGCAGTACGTTTGCTAATACCAGATTGCTAAGTTTTATATTTGTGTGTTTTAGGAAGGACAGATGGCAGCTGTACAGTACTTTCACCAGCTGGTTCAGAGATTTGAAAACAATGAACTAGAACACATGAAGGAAGTATTGACTCTTGCATCAAGCACCGTTCAAACATCATAGATACCCTTTCGATCAGTACACAACAAACTGGTCAGATAAAGCCAATACAACCAAATTACCATCCAAATCTAATCATCTGTTCATCTTGTGCCAATGTTAATATTACCTGGGGAAATTTCATCGAAATCTGCCCACAACTTTTCAAGTTACTTTTGTAAACAAACACCATCAATTCCATATATCCCCTTTTATGATGTTAAAAGAGACAATAAATATGGAAGTATTAGTCTGCCAACACCCACAAATTTTTCAAAATAAAATTCATTGGCTCTTGTCTTATCATCATTCACGCTATAACATATACAGGCATGTTACAACTGATCCTACTTTATTCACCAGATATGAGCAGACTGTGTTGTGTTACATTGCAGTTTGTGTGTTTACAGGCCCTTAGCTTCTGTAGTAAGAGTGTATTTTGCATACAGGATTTGTGATTGGCCAAAATGTCACAGCTTTTCATTAGTCATTTTCACCACAAAATGTATTTTGCCATTCTGTGATAATTAAATGTTAGCCCTCGAGATTATTGGTTCATTGCTGCATATTAAGCAACTACTGGGCATCCAATATGGCTTAGAAAGGGTGGAATGTATCTTTCAGTATTTTGTAACAGGAATTAAGTTGTTATCGTATGTTACTTTATCATACCCCAAATATACTATATCATTAAGTCAATATAGTAAGGGAGCAATTTAGTGTTGTGAGAGAGCAATTAAGTACTACAGTATAACTACAAATTTTAGCAAGAAATTTTTTTTTCTTATTCTCCATCTTTAAGAAATTCATTAGAAAATAGTTTTCACTAATGCCTACTTTCTACTTTAGATATTTATACAGATTTAAAATTTCCCTTGGGAAATAATTTTAACCATCCAAACTAATTGGCTAAAATAGCTAAAATTAATGCCTATTGAAATTTTAGAGTTATACAGTATCTTCAGAAAATGACTATCTCAGGATATAGATTAATATCTTGTGGTTATGGGATATTAAATAAGGCTGAAAAGTCTTTTGATCTACAGGTGCCAACTGCAAAGCCATCAGTAGGGCACTACAGTAGTATGTAATTAAAGAAAATCTGGAGACAAAACAATAACGAAAAAGAACATGACAAAGTGCTTTGAACTTAAAAATAATCTTCACCCATTATTATGTCACTTTTGGGGCTCCATAACCATTTAATAATGTAGTTATAATTTTCAGTTGTGTTTCTATAAGAGTTTTGCCAGGGCGAGTCTTAAGATTTACCTTTTTTAGTTTCATGATCAATGATGATCATTTTTGCAACCTCTCCTTGAAATCAGCTCCCCAAAATAGTACCAGTCACTATACAGCTTGCAAGTCTTTATTCTATACCACCAGTGTTCCTGATTGACTAAGGCTTAAATTTATTATCATTTCATTTTTTGTTAAAAATGGCTTGTGCTAAATGGTTAAGCTAAGAATTATGTGTATTGGATATGACAGTTAAATGCTTATTGAGATTCTACTTATAAATAGCTTCTAAAATGATGCCTCTGTGTGCATATATTTACAAAGTCAGACAGATTTTTAGTATTTTAAATAAGAAGAATATTAGTATATGTTCATCGAAGTGGAGATGGCCATTAGATGTCACATAGACACTGGACCTATTATAGGCCACATTTGTTTACGAAGTCACACATATTTTTAGTATTTTAAATAAGAAGAGCATTAGTATATGTTCATTGAAGTGGAGATGACCAATAGATGTCACATAGACACTGGACCTATTGTGGGCCAGTCTCTGGTTCACAAAAATATATATAACAGGTCACATGATCAGAGGTGAGCCAATAAAAATTATAGCTTTAGGCACTGAGGAATGCTTACTTATTATATAAAACTTTGTAAAATTATTGCTCAAATGATTTTATGTATTAACTGCTATGTGTTCTGTGAAAATGAGAGATTATGTTTCTTCACAATATTAAACCCTTATCAGCATTTTAGTGCATTGTGTGATGAAAGATTATATATTATGTTAATAAGACCCATAGGATTTAATTAGTTCTGCTCCCAAAAAGTCAATGATTTATTTTCATAAGAATATTCGTTGACAAAAATACAACTTATTACTGCACCCGGTGGCAGGCTACAACCCCTCAAACCAACCCCTGGTTAATGGTCATCCTCGAGCCCATGCCTTTCAGTTAGTGAGATTGTCCATCACTTGAGAACTTGGGCTGTACTTGTTCAGTCAAAATGCCAACCAGCATACCTTAGACAACTAATTCAGCCTTACGCCTCTTCTAGAAATACCTTCTAGAAAGTTCCTTCACACACCAACAGTCACACACCCCACACAAATATTTTTTTTCCAACTTTTTCAGTCATTATGCCACAACCCTCTCGAATTTCCTTTAAATATAAGAAATAGTACCTCTGTCACATCCTTCAGGGGGCATCTGAAACTCACCTGTTTAACTCAGGTTTCCCCACTTGGTATTCTTCCCTCCGGTCACCCCCATAATCTCTTGACCAACAACCTAGATCGTCCCTAAACTATCCATATGAAAAAGTACTTTTGTTATCCTTGTGCACTGAGTTCCCCATGCTGGGGAAGATGTCGTGCCTGGCTGAAAAGCAGTACATCAAACTAGAATTGTGTGATATATAGCTATGAGTCTTCATACCAACAGTGTTCCTGATTGAGTAAAGCTTAAATTTATTATTATTTCATTTTGTGATGAAAAATGGTGTGTGCTAAATGGTCAAGCTAAGAATTATGTGTATTGGATATGACAGTTAAATACTTATTGAGATTCTACCTAATTATTGTTGATTTAAACTCCATGCATAAATGGAAATCTCAAGTTGAAAAGTTCTTATCTTCACTGGTGTCTGTAACTATGGTTGTCTTTCCCTTTACTTTCACCTTTACTTATTATTAAAGCAAAGTGGTAGGTACTGAAAGATAAAAACCCTTCTTTGTAAATATTTCTAAATATATGACAATAGTCATGTTTTGAACTCGCATTTTCTTTTGTGATAAAATGTAAACATATGCATTTTATTTGCTGCATGTACGGTCAGGCTTTTGCTAATGTATCAAAATAACCAAATCAGTCTTTGTTGGGAGAAAATGTACACATTCTAATTCAGTTTCATAGAATTTGTCACTATTTTTCTATAATTTACACATGATTAAAAACTTTATAATATTTTCTTAAGTCAAATTGTATTGCTATGGCATAATATTTTCTTGTTTTATTAATAAAATAATTTCTTGCTACGAGTTTTAAGTGTCATGGAAAAGAGCTTTCAAGAACAGAGAAAGGTCCTTGGTGGTCTCGTGGTTAGCAAGTTTGGCATCTAAATCACAGAATGTCACCTCTGTGTGGGTTCAACTCCCACAAGTGGCAATGATTTTCAAGAACCAGATGAGCACACATCTCAGAGGCTTTAAAATGGTAAAAAGTCATATTTTACATTTATTGTAATTTGATATTTTAAAATCATTGTCATGGAAAGTAATTTTTATTCAACAACAGATACAAGAGGCTTTGGTCATATTTGATGGAATCTGGATAACTCTCGATCCCTTTACAAACTCGATCCACCCTAATGTTTGACAAACTTGGCCTCCTTGTGTCACAAACTCATCCCCTCTGCGGCATTAGTATATGTTGTATACATAAGATTTTGTTATCAGGCTCCAAGGTCTCCAAGAGCCGCTTACTCGTCAACTCATCCCTTTTTGCAAACTTAATCCTTCCAACTTATCCCCAGAAATACAAACTGAACCCCAACATGACACACACTTGAAACATTGTGTTACAAACTCAAGGTAGTCAGGAACAGGTCACATGGCTTATTTATTTCTGTCTGTATGGCTTGCTTTTTAATGCAAAAATTAGCTTAATTAAAAACTCATATTTTCCTTCTCTTCTTTCAGCACGCCCATGAGTTCACATTCAGCAAGGTCATTTGATAGGTCATGTAAGTTAACCTGAGGTATAACAAATTATTCAATACACCCTCCCAATCCCTAGACATTTTAATTTATAATATTCAGGTAAAAACTCCCAAACCATAAAAGAATGACAGATAACCACAATTGTCCAGTCTACCTAGAAATGTGTGTCCAATGAAATAATGCCAGCTATGATGTAAGGTCACTGATCTACAGCTAAGCTGTACATATTTGCACCATGTTGGTCTGAATCCTTATATTAAGACACTAATTACCTTAAAATTAGAGTGAAGAGAAATGGAAACAGAGACTGGATAAGAATAGGCCAACCAACAGACTTGTTTACTCTTTTATCTAAGTACATTCTGTACCAGACTCTAAATCAACTCAAAGGTCCTGATGGCCTACAGGGTTAGCAGCTCTGGTATCCAATCACAGGCTGTCACCTCTGTGTGGGTTTGACTCCGACAAGTGGCACTGCTTAGGACCTGTTCCAATATGACCCTGGCTGGTGAACAGGATGTAAAACCCCAACTTTGAACTTTGACTGAACAAACTCATCACCACACACTAAAATTAACAAAGGTCAAAGTTGGTGTTTTACATCCTGTTCAACAAACAGCCTAATGATCGCTTTGGGACAGACCAGTATTGCCACTTGTTGGGAGTTGAACCCACACAGTGGTGATCGGATGTGGATACTTACCAACCACTAGGCCACTGATAACCTGTCACCTACAACAATATACAGCCTCTCGCCACAATGAAAACCTGGCTTTTAAACATTCAGTATCAAAGAGGCCCTGTAATTTATGAAAGATTTACAACTGTGTATTTCACAAAGCAAAAATATAAAATTCAAAGCTAAGACCAAAAAGCCACACCTTACTACAAAAGAGATGTGATTCTACACTTCACATATAGGGGGGCCACGGTGGCAGAGTGGTAACACTCTCGCCTCCCACCTCTGCGGCCGAGGTTCGATCCCCGTCATGGCCGTAAGTGGGAAAGCTGGTAGTTGCTTGCCATTGGTCGGCAGTTTACAGTACAGAACCCTAGCGAACTATATGTACTGGTTTCCTCTGCCCTTCCAACTACCCATCGTGATATGACCTGTACAGCGTTGAAAGCGACGTAAAACCCCAAATAAACAAACAAACACTTCACATATATTATGTTGAATAATTTTTCAAATTTTCTAAAGAAAACTTTTTCCCCAGACAGAGGTCACCTATGATTCACTCTGTCAGTGGTGACAGATACTAAAATTAGCCTAGCTATAGTGAGAATAATACCTTGTTTGTACAATGCAGTGCCAAAAAGGCAAGACCAAACAAGTGTGTGTAATTTGTATTGAAAGAATACAATATGTTTCATGTGGTGTATTAGGAGGTGGGGGCCTAAAGGCAGATCTTGACAAAAGTCAAAATTCAACTTTTACGCTCTGTTCAACAGCCAGGGTAGTCTGATTCCTGAGCGTTACTGCAATGTATAGGGTCAGGTATCGCCCACCATATTGGATACTAGGCTTCCGTAGTTACACCTAGCAATGATCAAGAAAAAATTAAATAAAATATATTCCTAGTTAACACATTTGGTGCAGATTTTGACACAAAATCCCGCTTTTACTATGTAATAACACTGCATAATAAATAAACAATATTTGTAATAAACAAAAAATGTGCATCAGTTTAAATGTTGATCCTCTATTATCACCCAAAACCACGTATTTGCTTCTAAAGATTATTGTCTTACCAAATTATTTTAAAGTTTAATTGGCAATGTTTGATGTTATAAGTCCCATAATGTATAGTAAAAATATTTTGAAGGCATAGAAAATTGATAACGACTGAGATCTACCGACACATGAGAGAGATTAGTGATGCATTATTTTGGCTTTACAGTACTGGTACTTATTAGTTCACATCCCGTAAAAATGCGGTTAAAAATGCGAAGAACTGTTTCACGTGTATTTAACACCACCACAATGTGCAAAAGAATGCAGCTTAATAGCTGAAGGCAACCGTAGGTGATACCAGTCTCTGTATTGTTAAAGTAGACTGGTTCCCCGTCAACAGCCAGGGGTCATATTGAGAGGTCTGTAGCACTGTCACTTGTGGGAGTCGAACCCACACAGAAATGACAGTCTGGGATTAAATGGCAAGCCTGCTAACCCACTTGGCCACTGAGAACCCTTGCAGATGTAGACATCTTATATTTTGCTGAATATACCGAGTAACTGGTGATCATCATAACCATGTTTTTACTGGTGAACGCAGCTAGCTATAAAGTAAAAAAAACTAATGAATATTGTAACACATAATTTATTCAATAATTCAATATTCAAAACAGCACCTAATTTGAACATCAGTGACATGGATTACAACTCCTTACAAGTAACAACCATGGATTATATTCTTAAAAAGTAACCTCAGCTAATCCCATGAAAAATTTAGCTTTCAGTTCACTTACAATAAAATACTAAACAGTTTTTGAAAGATAATGAAATTTCAACTTTTTAAAGAAAGGAGGAGTTTTAAGAATACAGCCAGTGATCGCAAGAAAAAATGTAAATATTTATATACAAAGAAACTGTAAGTTAGAAGATTGAAACAAAATCTTGTTATCATTGCTATCTATTTAAAAACAAGTTAACAATTATGTACAATTAAAATGAATCACTATTACTACTGGATAACTGGCATCTATAAATTTAACCCACTGCAGAGAAAATAACCATGGAAAGTTAACATATTTCAGAAAAGCCAAACTTGAAGTTCTACGCCCCTCTTAGCCTTGCTGAAGGCCCAAATTTCTTTGTAGATGGGAAAAATTTTCAGATCATATAATGAAGTTTTAGTTCATATAATGTACTCTTACATATATTTGCTTTTGCATAAGCATACTCTATCTGATGTGCAGGTATCTCTGATCATGTATGAGTGCTTTATAAATATGAAAAAAACGGGTACATATTTGAAACGAGAGATGACAGAAATGTGGGTCTTAAGCAAGACCACGCACCTTACAACAGCTAAGGTCATATCAGGACAAGACACCAGTGTTTCTTACACATTGTTATGATCTGGATTCGAATCCAAGACTGCAGAGGCAAAAGTCGAGTAATTGCATGTTAATTCACTGACCAATGAGGTCCTGGACATACTCTAGCAAGACAATAATTTGTGTAAGCAGTTTTTCCATGTAGCAACAGATTTATCTAGCCCTTTCATTTTAAAAACAAATAATGCAAAAGTTAGATTGCAAAAATCTTGGCTTAACATTCCCTTCAATATATTATTTATGTGTCATGATAACGGAGATAAATGTTAACAATTATGTTAATGTTAAATGTATTAACATTACCATTGCATAACTCGCATAACATGTGAAGGGAATCATCACATACCAGTAGGTCAAGATTGTTGTCAATCACCACATGGCAACTACTAATATTTCCACCTTAGGTTTGGGTCAAAGTATTTGAACCTGACAGGTGAGAGACAAATGTGGTACCCAATGCACCAATCTCCCCGCTCCCGACCATTACAAAATGCTGTCTTTAAAAAACCTTTACATCCATACACCTATGTGACACTGCAACTGATTCTATTGTACATTAATGTGGAATAATGCAGTTTTAACATGACAAAGCTATTGCTTGGCTTGATAACCTGGCATATTCCTCAAACTGGTATAGAAATAAATTCAAATTCTAGCCCGTCAGAAGCACTAAAGTAGGATGTAAGAATAAGAACAGTACTTGTAGAGCACATACCTTTGCCAAGTCTCAACACCTCCAATATTACTTGTGAATTCAATGATTATTAAGAAAATCCCTTAAAACTCCTGGATCCAGATGACAATCCAGATCTCCGCCAGAAATGAATCATCTGTGAAATTAACAAAATTTCCTGAAACTTTCATCGAAATCTGTCCAAATTTTGTTTAGCTTACTTTCCAAACGAATGGCCATGTGTATACGCCCAAACCGTAACCTCCTGGATGGAGGTAATGATCAAGAAACTCTGTGCCGATAACCACGAGTCATTTTTTAGTTGCTAACTAAAAATGGTTTATTGCTCTGTATACTAACCATTGTGTTAAATTAGTTGTCTGGTGCGTAAACTATATATTGTTTCAGTAATCACTTTATTTGTAAGAAATCCACTCTCATTTACATATATATTAAGTAAAAATAAAGATTTTGTATTACAGTTATGCCAAGTCATCAAGCAAATCAGCAGTTCCAATAACATGTGATAAAATAATGAAAAACATCAGCTGTGTTTGACAAATAACTAACATAACAGTTTATAGTAAGAAGCATGTATTGAGTAAATTACCAAGCCATATCAAATTTTACTCATAAATCTCTTGATGCTATATCAGTGAGTCACAATGTACATGTCAATGTTTGGTAACACCATGGTTTACCTTTTTCAATGAAAAACTACATTTCTTTGCATATAATGTTTGAAAGTTAAATAGGGAATATAAGAGAGGTTGCAAACAATGTTTCTAAGGTCAAAGGTCATTGTTGGGGTTTTAACATCTGTATGGCTGATAGTGTTGACATTTTAAAAATGACAAAAACACAAAAATCAATTTTGTGCCATGTACCAGAAAACGGACACATGTGCTTTAAAACCATTGTTTATAAGCCCTCTGTTATAAGTTTAAGTTGTGGTTTTACATCCCGTTAAACAGTCAGGGTCATATTGGGACAGGTCCTCAGCTTTGTCAATTGTAGGATATTAGTCAAACATACCTCTAATCACATGTTTAGAGCAAGATCTCCTGATATCTTTAAATAAGCTGTGGATATTGCAAAAATAATCCCACAATGCAACAAAGTTGAAGATACTGGAATTTGGCATGAAATGTTAAAACTTTAGCTACCAATTTCGAGATAAGCATTTGCAAAATTAATTTGTTAAATAATATCAAACACAAATAATAATGTACACATAGTATATAGGCATGATATATTTACACGTCTGTACTGGCATAAATGCGAGGAACATTTTTACACAAGTGTGTAAAGAAACAAATAAATAATTGTACATTATGTTAATAGGCTATTGTTATGTTTACTCGATCTGAATTCGTGCCACAGAAGTATGTACAGTACAGAACCTAGATTCTCGAATAAAAAATTGACCTTTGTTAAGGTATACAAGCCCTATTTACACATGAATATATCTTAATTTAGAATTTAACACTTGGCTGATAATTTTTGATCAATCATATATCAAGAAGAAAATTTCTTTTGGACATTGGGGTTTGATATAAGAATTAATATTCATATAACTTGATACTTCATGTTGACTCTTCAATACCATTTTTATATACTGTAGCCTTGCTAAGTTTCTTTATAACATGGAAAAATTTCAGTTTGCATAATTGGGTTTTAGTTTGTATAATATACTCTTAAATATACTGGCTTTCATATCAGCATACTGTATTATGAGCTAGAATCTCCTAACATGTACCATATATATGTGTACATGTTAGAAAAAAGATCTGGTACACATTTCAGCCTTAAGCAAGGCTACATACACTGTGTAGGTGAAGAAGTGTGGTGCAGCAAATTTGTACTGTTTTTCAAATTTTAAGAAATTCACCAGAATGACTGTCCATCAGTAGTGGTGAGTTTGCACTTGAACAGTTAACACAGACTTCTGAAATATGATAGCTGACATTTGGGCTCAAGATAAAACACTTATACTAGTTTATAAATTTTATACTCTTTTATAATTTGCCATTTGAGATGGTTTACTTGGTTAAACGTTACCAAATACCTTATTTATATCAAATAGCTTAAATTTGTACAGATTAATTACATAAAAACCAGCACAAATGTCTTTCTGTAAAAGTAGCTGCAGACTAATTTTACACCTATTGCTTTTTATGTATTTTCCAAGCTCACCAGCTAGAAAGCTAATGAACATGATTAACGTTATAGCAGATGAAAAACAAAAGCTGATCTTGGTTATAGTGGTTATAGCATCATTTCAACAATTAAAGTTTAACACATTATAACAACACAGTGAACATGAAATGGAATTTTTGTTTTAAGCATACTAATTCTGCACATATGTCAATGCTAACCAAGATGGGTCAATTCGTACAATGCTATCAAATGTTTACCGAAGATCCAAAATGTCTTAAACTTGTACAAATTACTAGTGTTTTTTATTTAATACTGGTCTTCCATTTTTCAATTCACTGAGTAAAAACATGGAAAACTGCTTTACATTGTGAATAATTAATTCTTGAAAACATCAAAGGAAAATATTACTTATACATTTGATTAAATACCCCACATTTTGATTTGACATGTGGTAAACTAGAGTTTATTAACTTTAGTATATCTTGTTGAGCCCTTTAAAAGTTATATTTATGGATCATGTTAACTTTTCAGCAAATCAGTTTCAAGGCCCCATGAAATATGTATTGACTTTCGAAATGATTACACCACTAAAAATTAACACACCAAATAATAATTTCTCACTATAAAATGGTTCCAGTAAAAATGTACATTTGGTAGACTAAGTGTAGTGATTTCTATGGTACAGTTATGTAAGATACACATTGAAGCACCAGTTCAGTTGAAATGTATACACCTGAATACATAATAGGCTCTACCTGGTAAGTAAGGCATTTATTCATACAAAATGCCATTGTCAAAATCTAGATGGCAATACATTTAGTTCTGCATCAACAATAATATTTGACATTACAGTACAAGCTTACTCAAAGTGAATAACCTAAACATAGATATTGGTTTTTGATTATAAAATTATTTAGATTTTGATAGAAGTTTTATTTTGATGGCATTGTGATAAGAGACCCTTTTGGTTTATACTAACCTGAAAATTTTTATGAAATTATATCTCAACCATGATTCAGCAAACCAGGAATAAGAAAACAGCTTAGTTAACATTTGACTTCAAAGGAGCATTTGTTAAATTGTTTCATGTCTTGTAAAATTGAAATTCATTGCCTACTTTTCATGAATTTGTGACAGTTAACTTTGACTCAGAATTAGTATCCATAATAGGGTATATAGTATAAGTAAATACTCAGTGACAGACATTTATGAAGCAGACTGATACATTTTCAGAAAATAATATCATTCACGACACATCACAATATTACCGAGAAGACCATAGACTGGAACATTTTGGTCAAAGCAATTTTGTAAAAGCAATTTATAAAAAATGAATAAAGGAAAAATAATTTCATCAATTAAAATTGATTTATTTTAATATGCTTTATCCATCTAGGTACACTTTTCAAGTCTAGTTTTTATTGTGGTGTCTTTTGACATATGTTTGTACCAAAATATTGTGATTTGAAAAAGATAGGACGAGAAAGTCTCCACTATTATTTACATCACTTATGTAGACTTAACCTTTCTCAGCACAACCTTGTGCAATCCATTGGTACATCATTCTAGTATAATTTAAACCAAATCACTTCCAGATCATTAAATAATTTAATTACAATTAGCAGCACATGTATATATGTATAAATATATTATAATATCTATGTACACATACCCAAGCAACTGATTTTATACACCTCTATACAAACATATAGCAACTACAACAATAGTAAATAAAATAATAAGAGTAATAGCACATATGTATTTCAGTATATCTATAAACATCAATATGTATATAACTCTAAGAAAAATAGCAAGATCTGCAACATGTTCTCTGCAGTAATTACATACAAATATGTACCTATCAAAAGAAACGAAAAATATTCAGGGAAAAAAGAACATATATATATGTATATATATGTGAGTGCCAAAATCTGCACACATAAAGAAAAGCAAGTAATTGCAGTCACACTGTAGAGTTTCTGTCACATACATCTTCCTTGTTAGAAAAATTGTAATTGTTTTTGTGACATACTTTGAAACAGTACCAATACTTTCCAGCCGTTTGTCACAAGAGGTGTGTCAGTCTTGGGGTAGGGCGGGTGGGTAAAAATAAAAAGGTTTAATGGCAGGGCATGTTTGAGTCGAACATGTCATCCATGTAGTTATGCATACTATGAATAGACCATAACTTCACACAGTACTGCACTGAAGAGTCTACTCCATCTGTTGGGAACACCCCATGCCTCAATGTACACATAGCGGCCCTCCATCGGCCGCATACACTGCACATGGAGTGTGGGCTTAAACAGGGCATCATTAAGTCTGGATATAAAACCACACATGTTTTCAGGTACATCCACTTGGTCCTTGCCCCCTTTGCTGTCTATGTACACAGCTAATTTGTCCAAGTTGTACATGTAGTCGCGGTATGTTGTTCGGGGATCAGCACCTACAAATATTAAATCCAAAAGGTTATATTAACAATGGCTTAATTCTTGGGAATAAATACCTAATGATTTTTGGTTAAATCACCCCTTATCAAAGCTAAAGCTAAGGTATTACATCCCATTCAACAGCCTGGGCATATGGGTACAGCCCCTCAGTATTGTCAGTTGTGGGAGTTGAACCCTCACAGAGGTAACTGTCTGTGATTAGTTTTCACACTTGCTAACCACTTGATCACTGAGGACCTCCACTCTTTATCAAGGAAGGAAAACAAGATTGTGATACACCCCGGGTATCAAAAAAGCCTTGTTGCCTCTTGATTTGTTTGTCTTCACACATTGTCCTAAACTATCACTTGCATGGCAAAAAATGGGTGCAACAGTATTTGTAAAAAAATAGATGTTTGAAATACAAATCTATGTGACTTTTATTTAAACAATACTAAGAAGTAACCTAATGTTATAACATTATATCAGCGACACTGAGCAAAGAGTAACTTCAAATGCAAGATTAATTTTTCGGTTTATTTTAGGGTTCACATTTTTTTTATTTTCATAAAGTCATTTTGTTAGCAAATGTTGAAGGACTGATACTTTGAGTTGGAGTGGTGTAGCTTAAACCCACTTGTGTCTCAATAACTTTATAGGTTAGAATCTGAACCCAAAGCTTGGGTAAAATGGAAGAAAGAGGGTTATTGATTACTGATGCCCACTGATTTACAATACATAAGTTAAACTGTGTCCACCACATTAACGACCAGTTGTTGTAAGATCTATACAACATGTTGAGCACAATGTAAAAGGATGAGCATATTAAAATCCTACTCTCAATTGTCCATTGATTTGTCTATCATATAATATACTCTTTCAAACTTTGGACCAATCAATGATCAAGGTGTATACAGTAGAACCTCTATTATCTGACCCTTTTGGGGGAGTAACAATTAGATCAGATTACAGAAAGGTTGGATAATAGAAAGCCTAAATTAACAGTTGGGAGAATGGGTTTGAGGTCGGATAATAGAAATTTGGACAATTGAGGTTCTACTATACCTCTTACTATGGTGTATGTATAAAAGTGTCTGCTCAGTAAATACAATAATTCTAGTTGAATTTTAAACAAAATAGTTGACAATCCTTAATTTCTGAGTAATTTGTATGCTGTCCAGATTTTAATGATTTATTTTCAAGAAAACCGTTGCTTGTTCAACTGGTTTTATGACATTTAAAAGTAAGAAGTTAACTGTGCCATTTATATACAAAGCTATTAAGAAATGATAAATATAATTAATAGAGTTAGCTATTTGTGTTCTATAGGATATAAAGTCAGATCAGCAAATGGTGAACAAACATAAGAAATGTTAGAAATATAAAAAAAATGCTTGTGAATAATGTTGACATTAGAATTTGGGATTTGAAAACCAGACTGAAGGGGATTTGAAAACCAGACTAAAAGAATAGAAGAAGTAAGACTTTAACGTTCAGAACTTTAAGCTTCTCTCACATCCCTTCATATGTGTATATACACGTAAGTGTCCTGCAAATATTGTTGAAAAATAGCCTGGTAGTGGGGTAGCAAAGATTTGCATGTGCAAACAAGGTGTACAGACTGCAACTAGTCACAGGTCATATGGTGGGTTTAAATACATGCAAGGTAAACGTGAGTGTATCTTACAACATGTGTAAACAATGTAAGTAAATGGGGAGAACCTACAACACTAGTAAGGAGAATGCACGTGCCTAAGTCTCTCTTAAGTTACCCTTGAGATATGGATGCATTTGTAGCCATACTGTGTGCACGCAGGGAATAATGTGCATGCCAATTTTCATTGCGAGGTGTCTGCAACCCCCAAATTCTGTTATAAAATCGCAAGTGTAGCTTAAGTGTCCCTTGCAAATCAGCAGGTTTTCTCTGTCACCAAGACGTACGTGCACTTACGATGGGATGTAACAGAGGCTTTATTCTCCTTAGTGGAGTCATCAAAAGATTGACAATTTATTGGAAAGATTATAGGTTGCAAGTTTTTCAAGTATAAAATTTGCAAAGAGTGATTCATAATCTCTGCACACACTTTACAATATCAGTAATTTGTGACAGTTATTCGACTAAGCATTATTATTATTATTATCCATTAAATTTACCCTTTTGAGCTTCTCCTTCTCCCTGGCCCTGTCCTTGCCAAGTCACTATGACAATACCAGAGATTTTTGTTTTGTCTCCAACATCTACCATCCAGATTGGCTTCTCCACATAGAAGTTGTCCAGGATGGTACAGCTCTGGAGAGATTGGTCATAGTTACCATCCACTGCCCTCCCAGCATGGCCATGCATCCACTTGTTACGAACATGCCGTTTGTAGTGACGCTTATTATTGATCCAAGACTCCTTTTGAAAAGCTATGTTCTCAACTGGAATGGAAAATGGAAAAACTGATTATTTTAAATCCTTGGTGAAATATAGTTACACTATTTATACTGAAAAGTTGATGGATTATGCAAGACTATTCGAATTATACAGCATAAACATTGATGTAAAAGACGAAACTAAGTGTTTCATATCACAATAAAACATTCTTGCATGGGATATTGCAAATATCTTGCTTCTAGTATTTGGTGAACATTTGTAATTCTACAAGCTCAGTGAAATGTCTTGAGCAATGGCTTATTGGTGAAACTTTGGTGTAGTAGCTATGTCATTCTGTTTATACATTTATGGGACAATTTCAAATGATTATTAAAGTAAAGTAATGTTATGATACCTCACATGGAAAGATCAAGCGTTCACTGTTGAATGCATAAGAAAATTGTCAAATTATCATTTTACATCAACAAATATCCCTTGTTATTCTTGAAGGCAATGTTAAACGTATAAATAATGTTAAATGGAGTTAATTTTTCTTCAACAAATTAACAGCAGATCATGTGTTTCTTTACACCAGGAGTCAGATTAACTGGAGCAAAATTTAAGAATTTCAGTCTTATCAATGACTGGTACTCACCACAAGGGGTATATTCATTAATTCTCATAAATCCTGATGAACATTCACCTGAAAGACAGAAGACATGATTATTTCTTTACACTGGATTTTCTCTTCAGTTTCATTTATCCACTGCAACGCCACTGCTAAACCATTGACTAAAATGTTGGTACCACTATTGAGGTAAAAATACCAAAACTACAAAGCCCTCATGGGGCACAGACCTCCACCAAGGTGCATTTGGATTCTTTTACCTACAGAACATAACCCAGATCCTTTTCTGGACCCTGCCCACACAAACGTCTCATGAAGAGCTCCACATTACCTCTGGAGTCAATGTCAATCAGACAGTCAAAGTCATCGAAAAGGTATTGAAATGGGACTTTTGAAAATTAAGATTTTTTTTTGTATCCAGAATATCGTCTGGAGCCTCCACCAGAAAGATCCTTTCATTACTGTTGGAGTTATTGCCAACACAGACAGACAGACAAAAGAACACATAAAAACATAACCTAGTGGAGGCAACAATGGAGTATCCATGGTATCCATCAATATTATATACCCTATATTAACAATCCCTCTGTGGTATCATTTACAAAGCCTTTTGAAAACCAGCATCATTAAGTCAAATTTCCCCCGTAGGATTATTCTTTCATTCAGACACAACCCTCGATTATTTACCCTAGAATGTCCCTTCACTATTAATTCTTGTTTGTCCATTCTTTTGTTACTTTAGTGCACATAGTTGCCTAGTGTGGGCAAAAATATTATGTCTGCAAGGTAGTAGATTAGCTAGGTTTAAATTAGATGACCATATTTCTTATCATAATGATATGTTTTTTATAAACTTACAGGTTATTAGACCACCATATTATAACATTCATAAGAATTTCACACCACCAGTGTATGTCAACATTAGTTATACATTATGGCTTATAGGTAACACCTTTCCCCCCACACCTTTTAGGTCCTGGTTTTCATTTCCAACCTGATCCAAATCGGGAAAGTTGCCAGTTGTTTGCCAGTGTGTGACAGTTTTTGGTGCAGAACCTTGATAGACATTGCCTTCCTAAATTTACTCTTTTCTCCCTTCACAACTGTCTTAACGTATACACCATGGATCTGGCTAAAATTAATATTAAACTTAGATGCCAGTGTAATAATTACTTGTAATTATATATATCACACTTAAACTTGTCTTCTATCATTGTAAAAGGGGCAACGGTGGTACAGTGGTA
Organism: Sabellastarte sp. h YS-2021; assembly: GCA_964017235.1. Taxonomy (NCBI): domain Eukaryota; kingdom Metazoa; phylum Annelida; class Polychaeta; order Sabellida; family Sabellidae; genus Sabellastarte; species Sabellastarte sp. h YS-2021. Next base: position 77,411,310 of record OZ024934.1, on the reverse strand, counting down.
ACACATTCGCCTCTCACCTCTGAGGTATGTGGTTCAAACCCCGGACCCCATGTGGGAAAGTTGGCAGTTGCTTACTGATAGTCAGCATTTTACAGTAGAGAACCTTGACCAACTGTATGTACCGCTTCTCTCCCCATAAAACTACCTGTTACCAATTGATAACCATAAAGATCTTGACCAACTTGCATGCACTTGTCTCTCCACCAATTCATCCACTCATTGCCATTTTCAATGACATTAACTCCCCATAAAATATGTACATTTAACATCGTAAAATACAGCTTAAATTTTTTTACCTTTATAAGGGCATCCCATCAGTCCTGCTCTCATGCTAATCTTTTTATACCAGTCTATAGGATGAAAGCGGATGTACCTGGCCACAAATGGGTTATTCAGGTAATGTACTCTCTCCAGGGACTTATCCACATTGCCTCCAAATTCCTGCAGATAGGGTTACAACATATGTGAACAACACATCAATATGCAAATACAGGGAGAGAGTAATATAAATAACAAAACCATGTGAAAACACAACAAAGTTAAAGCCCTATAAGAAGAATGATAATGGCAAATTTGGTCTATGGTCAGGAATAACGAAAAACCTCAGGATAAACTATATATATATAGTAAGAAATTCATCAAGGCATGTGAACTTTACCAGTGATGCAACCCCCACACCCTTTCCAAGCCTTGATTTATGGAAAAGATTTGTGATTGTGATTGTTATAACTACATTAGGCCTCTGGCTTCCTCTGATGAACATTGGCTTCCCTGTTGTAGAATTAGCAGAAATGTTAATTTGGAACCTTTTAAAGGGTGCCTACCTCTGACGAATTTCACATACACTGGTAAATTTTATAGCTTTTTTACTGCAAATTTAATAACCCTCCTCTCTGAATAAAGTGAATTGGTAGAAGAGAGGGAGAAGGGGCATGGTTCTGTTGAAATTCATCTTATATGGCTTTTAACTGTAAAGATATACACAATATACAATACACTTTAGTATAATACAGTTAGTAAATGTAGGTCTTTACTGCACAAAGGCTCATCAACAGTGCTTTGATCCAGTCAATTTTGGATTAATAATAGTAAAAAAAAACCTTTGATCAATTAGTAAATAAATCAGCATGGATCATGGTTGATTGTATGTTTTATATCTTTATTGAGTATTCATCTAAGGTTACACAGCTTACAAAAATTACTTTATATGTACACAGACTGGTTATTGTACAGCCATTTTACCTTTGCCTCAATTCTATAAGACGCACAAGTTTTAGTGGTACAAAAATCATGCAAGTACATGAAAATACAATTCAGAAATCTAGGGTACAATTGCACATAGTGCACATATACTGCATTACCACACAAAAACTCTACATGAATGCATTGTGTACCTGACGAGGATGTGTTGATGCAGATGAGGGTGGATATGTATTAAATGATTGCATTATGCAGCAATCTATAAAGATCAGAAGCTAACAATCTTTAATATGCCATAAACTAGCTTACATATTATTGACAAGGCGCAGCCATCAATATATCTCTCTGAAAAATAGCATATGTATCTATGCTTAGTTCTTAATAATAACTATAAGTTCCTTACTTAAATATACCATATTATTGCTTCTGATCTGAAACTTGCCAATCTTATATTCATGAGTATAATTTTTGAATTGTTTGGAATAAATATTTTCTTATGTGTGACAAACGAATCTCACATGCTTATTCAATGACATTTTAACACTAATGGCCGTTTTACTCTACTGCAACTCAATCTGTAATGCAAACATGGTGAATAAAGCACTTTCAAATTACTACAGTAGTAAGCATTATGCTTGGTTGCAACAAAGCACCTTCAAATTACTACAGTACTAAGTAATTTGCTTGTTTTCAACAAACCACCTTAAAATTACAACAGTACAAAGTCATTTGCTTGGTTTCAACAAAGCACTTTCAAATTACTGCAGTTTTAAGTACTGTGGATGGTTTCTAATAGCCAGCTTTTATCTAGTAAATTTCAAACTAATTCTTTGTTATTATTTATATATAATTATTGGCCAAAAAATAAGAAATAACCAATTGTTATGCTTTAAGAGTTTGTTGTAATTTGAAAAAGTCATACATATATACTTGTAGCTCTATAACCAGCTATAAAAGGTAGAGAAAATACTTCTACAAAAATCATTTATCCAGAAACCTATCTTGTTTTATCTTTATGAATCTTTATGAATTTTTTTTTTTGTAATCCAAAAGTGACTCTATAACCTTTAAACAAGTCAGTTTGAAGTGACAAAAGTTAAGTGGAATAAGAGTAAAAATATAAGATTTTTCTATTAAGGTTAGGTTGCTGAATAAATGGAATTTTAAGAACAAACTACATTATAACAATGTTATGTGTATTATGATAGTATGACAACTCCCAATGTTTTGCAGGTGTAAATATTCAAATATAAATATGTCAAACATTTTGCAATTAATAGCTCTGCAGTTTTGATAGCACAAATTACGTCATTTCTATCTTTGCAGATAGCTGCGGTATACAATAGACAGTAGTAAGTCTTAAAAGTCTGTTAATTAATAAAATTAACCCACAGAAACGTATCTCCAATTTGATCAACCTGCTCTGATTGGGAAGGGTCATTATTGCACTTACAATGAAAATATGTTACAACACTTTTCTAAAAAGTCCTAAAAATAGATATCTAAGTCTTCTAAGTCTTTGCATTACATAGGCATAAGAGAAGTATAAAACAAAACTTGTTTCAGCCATTTGGAATTCTCAAGGACCAATCAAGAAGCAGATAATAAAGTAAGTGCAGGTGCTATTTTGTAGACATAGGCATACTTCAGGAAGTGTTTGCAATTTGGTAACGAAAGGAAATTTTCCCAAACAGCTGAACCAAGTTCATTTAACAAAGAAGTTATTAAACTATTTCAGAAATATTTTACTATCTATCTGGGGCAGTGTCCACAAATGGTGAGCCATATATCAAAACGTAAACAAGTGCTGATTTTTTTAATATTTTATTAAAATTGTGTAAGCTACAAATATGTTATATACATCATAGGAAAGGTATTTTCAAAGAGCTTCTGTTGGTTTTTGTTGCATTAAAATTCATACAGAAATCGCAGAGCAATGTGAAGTTAATAATTATTTTTTTTACATTTACTTTACTCTCGCTTTTATATATTTATATTCACATATAATTTTGTGGCATTTACTGGTGGACATGACTTATTTTACTTATCATTCAAGCAAATTGGTGAATAATAAAAACTGTAACATCCATCATAAACCATATACAAAAATATCACTTATGAAGAAGAACAATGCATTTTTTGCGTATGCCATGCTGGACGTTTTCCTGTTTTAGCTGCTCCATAATTATTTGTCCCCCTTGGGAATATTGCCCATGAAAAAATAGAGAACATCTTATAACAGACTATACAACTATTTTATACATATTTACAGTTACAAACTGGAGCTGTCAACTGGTTAATATGTCAGTTACAAAAACACCAGTAGCATTCCAAACTAAATGTAACTTTCACAACAATAACTAGTAACAAACATTATGTTGTATTCATGAAACAAAAACTGAAACCTATATATATGCACTGAAACATATAAGGGAAAAAAACATCAAAGCAATAAACTTAAAATGTCAAAGCCTTGAACAGATTGAGTTAGACAGCACAGGGGAAAGATGTTGTGAAATGACATGTATATAGCATCAAGTGTTAGTAGTGGGCATTGTTGGTGAAACCTTTGGAAAATGTTATGCAAAAGTTCATTGCAGTTGCAACAATTAACAATATCACATTTGAAGTAATATTCTGTGATAAATTCTATTCAATAAATGCTTATCTAATGTGTTTTTTTGCGAGAGAGTGTGCACACTTGTAGTTTGTAAAACCCACTAAAATTTTCTTCAATTGGATTACAGAGTCCTTTTGACCATTGTATACCCTTCACCTTTAGGGCTGATATGTTTTTATTGATATTTATTTGAAAATAAAGTATTTATGTTACATTTTGGACAAGGTCTAAATAATCCCTTTGTTGCTTATGCATGCTTCAGATCCTTAATAATTTAAATTCATAACTAAAAAGCACTCATAGAGCACCGATCTCTATCGTAGGTGTTTTCAAAAATGCAGGATTTCTTCTAGTTATCTAATTTTTCAAATCTAATTTCTTCTTCAGTCAGTCAGGCCCTATCCACATAAAAATTTCATGAGGATCCACTTTTGGAGTAATTTCAACTGAAAAAGCTTTAAGTCATTGAAAATACATTGAAAATAAGACCTTGAAATGTTTTTTGGTTTGGTTTCCAGAATATGATCCGGACCAGCTCTTCTTTGGTTAGGCTCTACGCACATGAATAAATCAGAAAAACCAGTTCATTACTTTTGGAGTAAACCAAACATATAACCAAACAAAAAAAAGAATGTATCAAAAAAATCACCTCCCGGTGGAGGTAACTATTTAAATATGTATGGGGGCTATTCCCAGGTCAGTCCTAAAACCTGAGACATACAACAGGTGCCATAACCCCCAGTTACAGATGTTAGGCAAAATGTTCCTGTCCTTTAACAATCTTCAACTATCATCTGAGGTTTGTATGCGACCTTGTGAGACAGTGTCAATAAATCCATTACCTTTCAAGTTCTTAGGAAGTTTTAAAATCTTTAAAATTTCCACTTCTGAATTTGGGATCTTGGGCATGTGCAGGTGAATGTGAGCATGCACAGATGAATTTCTTGCTACAGTAACAGAAGGTGTAGTCCATGGTGTATATGTTAAAGGCAAACTGTGTAATCAGGCATTTCGTGAAATGCCTAAAAATTCCAAGCATTTCGCGAAATCCCTGATTCACTTAGGCATTTCGCCAAATGCCTGGAATTTGTCTTTCTTTATCACACAACTTGCCTGGTGCATTTTAGGCAAGTTGTGAAATACAATAATTTTATATAATAAGTGTTTACATGTTGTCAAGTTTGTTGAATAAATAAGTTTTGTATCATCAACAATAAACTATTGGTGAAATAAATTTGTCTTCTTCAACCAAATGATCAAACAGAAAAATCTGATAAAAATAAAATAGACTGGAGAATCGTATTTAGGCATTTCATGAAATGCCTGGAGCTCAAAACCTGGAAATTTTAGGCATTTTGTGAAATGCCTAAGTGAATCAGGGATTTCACAAAATGCCTGGAATTTTTAGGCATTTCGCGAAATGCCTGATTACACCGTTTGCCTGTAACATATATAAGGTTGTGACTCAGTCGATTGTTGGTCTGACATGGACCCATAAGGCGAATGGAGGTAAATGGACATTTTGCCATTGTGTCAAAACTTTGCATATGGACCTCGAACAGTAGATGAAGGATAGGGGCATTTCATCCAATGCCTATAACCGTGGGTTATACCACCTGTAATATGATGACAACACCAAATCTCAGAAGACATTAGGCATCCTTAGAGGCGGTTCTGCCACAGAGTAAAACCTTTAACTGCTGAACGTACACCGCTTGTAGTATGACTCGGGAATAATGTGCAATAGATGTTAAGTTGTGTGGACCTCTGGGACTGACTGTAGCATTTGTTGAGCAACTTAATTTCCAACCTGTATGGTACAAGGTAATATCTATGGTACTGCTATGCACTGCTATGGTGCCATCTACAATAACCGCGACATTAAAATAGGAAATGTGTGTCCTTATTGGGAAACAAACATTGATTTTGTACAGTACTTTAAATTAGACAAAAAGAGAGATTTGTAAGACCTACACATCACTACTTTTGGATAACAGAAAATGAGAGATGACCCTCATAAACATAAAATATGTATTACCAAAGAAAAGTTGTTCCTTATTAACATAAAATATGTATTAACAAAGAAAAGATCTGAAAAAAGAAGAAGCTGTGCCTAGTGTAACAAAACAAGCACACGTGCATCTGAAAAATAAACTGAAATTATGGAAATTACTGGGAAAAATGAAGTAAAATAGACAAAAGAAACAGATGTTGTTCTATGTCACATGACATCATACAAAAAGGCTGATCATGTGAGCCTCTTACCAAGCCACGTGGACCATTCAGATCAGGGTGAACAGAATATGAATCGTTTCCATTACCATGTATCCAGGTTTGCTAAAGAGATTGGAAATAATTTTTTCACAAATTATAAATTAACACTTCCAGGAAGGATAATAACAGGTAATTTTAAAAAGCAATTACCTTTTACATGTTGGATTTGTATATAGTTGTATGTACACAGAATAAATATGATGATCTAGTTCTTCATTGCCCAGTATTACTAGTAGTGCTTGGCTTGCTATTGAAGCAAGAATAAAATTGGTTTGCATTTTGCTTGAAGACATTCTGAATTTGTACAAGTACAAATTTAGAAAAAAACATTCAGCTGATAAACCTGAGTATTTTATAAGGGGTGATAACATACTTTTACCTATTTGAAATTTGTACAGCACAACCAATCACAATACAACTGACAATACCTATTTTTTATCAGTGACTCTGATTGGTTAATATTTTGTTTTCATTATTTTATGCCAATTTATGGAATGTGTCATTTTATAAAGTCAGGCAGTGTAGTAAAGTGATTGTATTATTTCTTTCATTCAAATAACATTAAGAAAATATTCTCAGGAGATACACGGACAGTTAATGAAATCTTGCAAGTATTATTTGTTCAGTATATCATTATATTTTATTCTTTATTTTAGGGGATTTAATTAAAAATTTGAAGTAATTTTTGTTTTTAAAGACACTCCACACACTAACCACTCAAATGATGAATACATTAAATGTGAAACGTACCGAGTAAATTAACAATTACAAAGGCAAACATTTTTGTGCAAAAAACAGCAGTGATGTGAAGATATATATATCACAAACAGCAGAAATAATTTAGACTTGGTTAGTTTTTGGCATAAAATGCAATCATCTTTGGAAATATGTTATTTTTACAAATTTTGATAAAGCCTAAAATGCATAATTTTAAGCACCAGGTCATTCTCTATTATACAAAACAAGAATGACTTTAATAAGGGAAAAGTTGCTATTAGATTTTTTGTTGGAATCAAAGACCCCCCCCCCCCCCATATAACTCCTCTATTTAAATATTGCTGTATGTTAGAAGTCAAGTTATGTTATGGTTTCTCTATAAAAGAAGAATATTCTCTTTTCAAAGGTAAGAGATAAATAGTGATCATCACCTTCCAGTCAGTGATAAAAGATAATTTGCCAGGCACAATGTAAAGCTTTCTAGATCCTCAGAATATGTGAGACCTATTTCAGTATGAAAATGATTGCAAGGGGATCTACCAATGCACCAAAAGATAGTAATTTTTTTCTCTTTTCTAAACGCTTGTTATGCCATATTCTAAATAGAATATTTCAATAGAAACAGGTGGTGCTTTACTTTTCATTAAAAAAATTACTTAATTTTCATATGTGTCATTGGCAGATAAATATGTTATCGTAAAGGGGCAGAGAAGAAATGTTGATATGTGCCTGGTTATTATAATTTCATTATGCCTTTCAACCTCCTCCGTGGGAATCTATTATTGATAGTCTAAATAACTAATTCAAGGCTTCATATCCACAATATAGAGAAAAAAAATGTTGCACTTAAATTATAGGTACAAACAACTTTATAGTAATTGTAATTGAAAAGATATCTGCCCTGGATCAGAAAGTCAATTTTGCTGTCTAGGCACCCAGACAAACAAACACCCCTTCTGTTATGTCACTTCACTTTTGTATCCATAATGAACCAAATAATCTTATCACATTAAATTGTCTATATTTATTTATTTATTTGGGGTTTTACATCACTTTCAACCCTATACAGGTCATATCACAACCGGTAGTTGGAAGGGCAGAGGAAACCAGTGCATACAGTTGGTCAAGGTTCTGTACTGTAAACTGCTGAACAACGGCAAGCAACTACCAGCTTTCCCACTTGAGGTCGGGCTGGGAACTGAACTGCGATCCCACTCAACCACCGTGGCCCCTTTAAATGTTCTATAATATCATTTATTACTAGTTTAAAAGCCGAATCTGTGTGAAATTTTAAGTTAGCTCCAGCAAAGAGCTCATACTCTGTCACAACAAATGTTTGAACCAGTAACAAAATCATATTTTTGTAAATGAAATTAAATTATATGGTTTAATATTAGTAAACCGATTTAAATAATAAGGAAGCAGAGTGTAAAATCTTTCCAAAGGTCATATTGTCTATATAGGTAATAATTTCTCCATGACCCTTATTTAGATATTGAAGAAAGTTCAGGATCATACCTTTTCAGCAGTAAACACCCCCTTTAAGCCACTTTTCACAGATACCACACACAACATTAGACAAAGAGCTAGTTTGGGAATAACATCTCATCAAAGTCAAATTTGGGGGTCACCATTCCTTTTAACATTAATAATGTACCATATTAATTAAGTGTCATTTTAATACTGGTCATAAGCCGTTTTCACATATTGCCATCGGCTGAATTTGCAGCCATGACTACAGAATCTTGATCGCCACGAGTCCATGAAGACCTATCCTTGTTAATTTATTTATTTATTTTGGTTTATCATTGCGTTATATCACAATGTGTAGTTTCATGGGCAGAGGAAATCAGTACATACCACTTGGTCAAAACTCTACACTGTAAACTGCCCGGCATCAGTAACAACGACCAACTTTCAGGTTCAGCCAGGTTCATTGTTCAAACCACTGACCTCAGAGGTGAGAGATGAGTGTGTTACCCATTATACTACCAAGCCCCCCACCCTTGAAGAAACTCCAACGCTAATGGAAATCTCACTCACGACATGTTACCTCCAGCTAGAGTTTATAGTATCCACCATGGGATGTCTATAACATAATTTTGGGAGAATAAAGACTGTTATATGCCTTACACGTCTTATTGTAAGTTAGTTTACCAATTTCGCAAAAACCAGTGGCTATTATTTTATTTTGGTAAAGCTAGGTAAGCTGCAACTATATTATCTGGTTATTTTTTTCATTCTCTAAATGCAAATGTACTTGTTTTACTCATGATTCAAGAATGATGGTTTGTAGAAGTAGAATATCTTTAAGATATACATTTGTAATTTATTGTTTTACTTCACAACATAAAACAGCATTATCTCTGTCCTAAGGACTTGGACTGTGTATACTTGTCGTCTGTTATGTTCATCTTTAATAAAATATGCCACACGGGTAATTTTCTAATTGCATTTATAACTGGTTGAACAACAATTGCCCAGGTCTTTCTACAGGATGTTCTAACTCTTTGTACTTTGGTTAAGATTACATACCTTGGCATCCAAATGGCTTGCATCTTTGTAGAAGTACCACACATTACTGTCATTGCTGTAAGAAAGTCTGAAACGAGTGACCCACTGCTTACGACTGTCCCCACGGCCTTTTGTGACAACCCCAGTGATCAGAGTAGGTGGACCAACATCAAACTGCAGCCATTCATTAGCTGTGGAGTAGATAAAATAAATACACGTTAAGGATGTTTCTCATCTGAAACTAGAGCTCAAAAATAGCTAGAGTGTTAAACAGGGTTGAATATGTATTGATAGTTAACATCAAAGCAATTATATTTGTATGATAAATGTAAGAGGCATAATCTGTGAAGTATTTTTGGATATGTTATTCAGTTTATGAACTAAGACACCCATTTGTTATTCACCGGGATCAGATACTCAAATAAAAGAAGAAATTCATTACTTAACTTAAATGAAATACTCTTCGATTATTCAGAAGTATCAGAGTATCAGATTGTCAAAAGGAAGTTTATTACTTCCTGAAACATACAAACTCTTACATTACTAAGTGGTTTCAGATGCTCAAATGAAAGATTAAGCTCTAACTGGACCCAGGAAGTTATCAAATGACTGCCAAGGCACTTCTGATTCTAATAAGATTTGTCATATAAGGTTACAATATTGTGGTATTAAAATTTGCACTGGTTCATGTAACTCACAGCTACTTTTTCTGGAACACCATCCTTTATTGGTCATGATGAAACCATCTTCAGCAAGGCAGGAACTTCCTTCCTTGTAATTCTTCTCACTGGATGCTGTTAATTTGGTGTATGGAGGTAGACCAATCAGCTCATTGCATACTGTAAACATTACAACTTTATTGAGGAACATAATTTTACATATCAGGTATCATACATGATATCTGCTGTGCAAGATATGTGACTCCTGTCAATTATCCAGTGTACAGAATCAAAACATGTAACCAAATTATTAACTACTGTATAATAAAAACAGCTAACCTATGGTAAAGTAATACACAAAAGCTCACAGGTGTAGTCTTCAACAGTACACCCCTATGGTAACGCTTTAGTTTCTGGCTTTACTTCTCTTCCAATGTCTCAATCCTGAAGTCAGTGAAGCAATAAAGCTGGAAACCAATTACTTTCCATTCTCTGCCAAGCTAAACACCATAGTATTTGTGAAGAAGGCACCATGCATAGTACAATTGTGGGCGAAAATATGTTTCATATTGCATATTTATGCTCAGTGCAATATCCCCTTGACTAAAGGACCCAAACAGCTATTTGACCCAGCAGCCCAAGTACAGCCCAAGCTATCCTAGGATGACATTCCCTTAACCCAAGGGCAGATACTCAGAGGTGATTATTTATCAACATCTCTGGGGTTCTTCAGCCTTCCACTGGGGATAGGTTCGATATTGACAGAGGACTGTCATTTTAAGAGGTCATCCAAGCCCAGGTGAGTGTATTACCCACTAGGTCACACTATTTAAACAGGCTTGGCTCTGGTATTTTGTTCTTACCTTGGCAGCCAATGACCTCTACTCTCATGCTGGGATGTTTGTTCCAGTGGACAGTATGGAATTTTACAAATCTGCCAATGATTGGAACATCTAGATAAGAGTGCTTCACAGAGTAGGAGTCCACATTGCCTTCAAATACCTGCAAAATTAAGTCACAGTGATTACGTAGATGTTACAATATTGCAAGGATGTTATCATTTGACCATTACTAACAAATGTTTCTCATTATTATAAAGGATTTTCTTTGCCATATGAAGAAATATGGTCAAAACACAGTATTGGATTTGCTGTTTGAGTATTTCATAATTTATCCATGGAAAAAGTTTGGGGTTAACTCGAACTAGCTGGATAGAAAAAGTTGTAATTGTTTAGATGTCATGTAAAATTCTTTGTTATCTCAGAAAGCAATATCCTTAATGCAGTAGCAAAAAAAAAAACACATTGACAAGTCGAATATTTGCATCATTTTGAAGATCTGATTAATTGTTGGCAATATTGTTCATTCCTTACCATAGTTGATCAGTTCATAAATCAAAAGTTCATTTGACAATAGTTTCCCGTGTGATGCTCCAAACTATGTGATGACTTCCCACTGGAAATTTGAACCAGTGTTACTGTTTGATATTTGAAAAAGCAACTTAAAACCTATCTGTTTCAGACGTCTTTCCCTCCCTAGTTCTCGACTGCCAAACATCGATGGTCGTCTTGTTCAAAACCCTTATCATATACAATGACTCTGATTTATGTCTTATGTTTTTGGATGATGTACTTAAGAATCGGCTACCTCAGAGATTAAGCACTTGTATACCTAACACCTTGTATATTCCAATTTTAAGGAAGTGAGTCTCCAAGAATAGGGACAATAATACATGTTCATAAAAAGGAGGTCACAGTCCAAGCAGAACATATGTTGCAGATGTTCAGTTATCAAGACTGGCCTATATTTGGCCTTGGAAATGTTATGGAAGAAACTTTCATTGATGATGTTATATTTATGCTACAGTCTGTGTAGATGATCTGAAGATCAGTTATCTTGTCAGTTATCAATCTGGATGTTATCTGAAGTGTATCATTTTTGCATGTAGAGGTAGCTAATTATTTAGCCTTGCCTTTGTACCAGCCACTACATTAATCAACAGAAGAATTCCTTTGATGTTTTTACAAGGAAGCTTCTTAAAGAGGCTTAACAAATGAAAAATTAAACTATTAAGTAGATAATAACAAAGTCTCTCTATTTTTTCTTGCTGAAAAAGCCCAGAACAATGTCCAAAAAGTATCAATTAAAGATGACTTCATGAGATAAATGTTGTGAAAAATAATTGTGAACATTCATTCAAACCCAAAGGCCAAACATCTTTCTAACACATGAGTCCATTCTTATTATCCATGTGTTAGCTTCTAAGTGATAATAAATTGCTTGACAAATATGCTTTCTTGAAACGTATTAATGGGTAAATTTGCACATGGAGCACATATGCAAAAATTGGTGTCTTTGTAGTAAAATATCTACCTTCGCTTGTAATATGGCTGAAAATGATGCATAGCTGAATGATATTCAAACATTATATACCATTTTAAGGAATGGAAAATTTATAAACAACAAACATAGATATTTTTCAATTTATTTCTGTTATATAGAACTTAAAATAAAACTTAATTTTTGTTTTTTATTATTTACAACCAGGGATACATGCCCCTTGACAAAATATGGTTTCTTGACTATTTTTCCACTCTTTAGGTACATAATTACCTATTTTACTTATTATTCAATCCAATGGTACATAATAATTGTAAAATAAACACTGTGCGGTATATTTATATTTGTTTTTATTTTGGATGGGGATGTTACTTCATTGTCTTTACTTGTAATGCAGGACACTCCAAAAAGTAATCTTCTATAGCTTATAGCATATGAAAAATAAGCTGTAACACTCTAATAATTACCCATACTAACCTCATTTTAGTTTAGCAAGTGAGAGCTGATTGCAGGGTTTTACATACAAGTGAAAAAAAATCCATTATGTGGTGGAAACTCTATCCGTGTTATGGCTACCACTAAAACACAAAACGCATCCAGTCACAAATTGACATGGACAAATTATATATTTTCAGCTTGTCAATAGCTCGTGAGGCCAGAATGAGATGGTTTGAACCAGGTTTTAAGAGTGAAAAGGTAAGTCGTTTGACCAAAAACATTATGTTTGGGACTGCATTACTGGGGTGGTCTCTAAACAAACTGGAGATAGTGGAACAAAGTTATAAAAGACGCAGTGGAATTACAAATCTACAAATGTTATTGCAACACGGGAATTCAAGTTTCCTACTTTGTTAGTAAAAACACACACACATATATATATATGACAAATAATATGAGAGCACAAATGGTTTTTAAATACATGCAAGAAAATAAAGGATTTGTCTCTTTGAAATTATCTATGCTCAAGATATTTTTTTTTACTATCAGAGAAAGTATTTTAACAAATGAATCCCAATGCAATGGTAGTGCTTTCAACTTTTTGCGTTTAAATATTTGGAAATGCTGATAAAAGGGAAGACAAAAAGTACATTTTAGGAAAATAGTTCCACGCTGGACAGATAATACATTAATATGAAATGTGAGAGGCAGAAATATGATCAAATTTCATGTATACAACTCATAAAATGATAATATTCCTTTTCTTCTTTTGTACATAATGTACTCGGAATCTCTTCATGATTTGACCCTTGCTTAGCTTGAACTCATTATGGGGCAAGTATTAAATAAAAATCCATATATCTGTTGAGTTTTCCTTTTCACAAAAACTGTCATGAGACGTTAAGTATGGCAGAAACCAGAAACTGGTAAAGTGCTCTGGTGAATACGTGGGGAATGTTGTGTTTTCTCTATAACACAGGGGACCTTCTTTGTCAAGTGATTCTTCAAGACATCCAAAAGGATGAGCCACACTGACTATACCTCATTTTGAAGGTGTATCAACTTTCCCATCAGTTAAAAAATTTGACAATATATTGCTTCTTAAAGGTCTTTCACTTCTGCATGGTACATGACTTGGTTAGGAGGACAGGGCAATGGAGATATTTCAGTTCAAAAAGGTAATAATGTCAATGGTAGCTTTGGATAGATATCACCAAATTTTAAATACTCTAAATTTGGGTAAAACTTCTTGGCTGCACAAGTTAACAATTTTGCAGCTTACCATCATCTTACCCATTGAACCAGAATGCCTAAAATCAGCTCTCAGAAAGGGATATGGAGGTTTAGGTGTTACATGTAAAATATGGACATCATAAAATCTTTATATACTTGCTTTAAAATGTAACATCATTGGTCTTTATGTCAGTTTTTAATCTTGCTTAACAAACAAGTTTTAAACAAACAAACAAACAAGGTTTAACAATTTAAGTATGATATTTCAAAACAAAGAAATATGACATAAATGAATGCTTCCATAAAACTGACCACTAAAGTCTATTCGCTGATGGCCAACACCAATTTGCAGTCATTTTACTGATAAAAAGTATAACTATGCCCAATGCAATGGACTGACCACTGAACTTAGTTTTTCCTCCTGTGTAATAAACAAACACCCTGTTTATATTGACACTAGCAAGTAAATCATGGACCGATAGGACATAATTGTATAAACATAGTTTACATGTTTATATGTCGTACGACATACCTACTCGATGAAGGAATTGAAGAAGATACAAAGTAATGGTATCTTTTCAAAATTTACTATTCACAGGAAAAACAAGAGCATTTGGAGAGTGCAAACTTCCGCCAAATCCCAACACCTTCAATATTGCTTACGAGTGCAATAATAAAATAAATAGTGAAAAATCCCTGGATCAAGATGGTGAATTGGATAACCGCCAAAAATTAATCATCGGTTCCTTATGCCATTGAGAACATTTTCTGAAAATTTTATTGAAATTGTTCTATAATTATATATTTTGAAAACAAACAGACAATTATACGGAGGCAAAACACATACCTCTTGGTAGAGATAAATTATGCAGGCAGAGACACATACTCCTTGGTAGAGATAACAATATAATTAGTAGTGGTGATAATATTTAATTGTGGATTTTTCTCTGGACAAAACCCAATAGTTAAAGGGTTTTAAATGGCTTGTACTTAATTCTATGTTTTAAAATCTGTACTAACAGCCCTTGATTTGGCTCTTGGCACATATTTGACTCTTTTCAAGGTATCCTCTTTCAGCTTACAAAATTTCATACAGAAAATGTAGACATTAAAAAGTGGTGGAGATAATCCTTCGGAATGACATCTCGTTTTGCACGAGAACTAATATTGACACAGCTTTTCAAAGAGGGCTATTGTACTCGTATGGGAGGGGAGAAAAAGTCACTTTTTGTGTAACACTATCCCAGTTTTTAGTCCAGCTGAGATAAACAATTAACTGAGATTTGAAGTGGATCTTTATTGTTTATAGACTCTCAAAGGCTTGTGAAAGTGACACCTTGTGCATGCTGGAACTATTTTAATCTACTCACATGTAGAGAATTGAAAATGTCATAGCAATGTTTCTATATGGTCCAATACAACAGAAAGATATATGTAGGCTTTGAATTGTCTTTTGTGATATTCAATAGCATCTTCTAGCAGGTAACTTTTAATGCAACAACTACACACCCCTCAGACACAACAGGAACTATTAATTATTATTATAAATACCGCTATATTGTCCTTGCATATATAAATATCAATATATTATCACAATAAATATTTTATTTGGATTTTTACCCTAGCCCAACGAAGGCTAGGGATAAGGATATTGTAATTGCATCTGTCTGTTTGTCTGTTTATCCACATGTAAGACTAAAACATTAGCTATCAGTTCAGGGTCATATATCCACAAAAAGTGGGGTCTACTCATTTCTTGATCCTCCTCAAAACATTATCTGGATCAGGAATCAGGAATACTTTTGGTGATTTTTTTTTGACAATATGGGCATGCATAACTTGAAAACTATTAATCAGATTGGGGTTATGTTTTCACACAAGATATGCTCAACTCATGAGTTGGTCCTAGAAGTATTTTTTCAGAATTATCTTTGGCATATGGTTTCTTCCTTTTGTTTTTTCCCATATATTGGCTACGGAATTCAAGCTTTACTTAAACTCAAACAAATGATAGCAGGACTATATTACAGAGAAGTATTTCAAATATGTCAAGGTCTGAATTTACTAACACCGTTATGTCATACATATTTACTCAACACATTTTCCCCATAATCGTCTTTGGCAATTTACCAAAATACATTAATTTATGTATACTAAAAGTGAGAGAGCAAAATCTATGTAAAGGGCTGGACTTTGTAGTATATAACAACCAGGCATCATATTTAAATTGGTGTTGTATCTCCCATTAATCTGAACATGAGTCCCACATTATCTATACACACAGTAACTCCACCTTTTGAATCAAAGATATCAACAAAACCAGCACCTAAAACAAGCATTGGCATTCTATACCTGTTGACTGGTAGCCATTTCTTGGTGCAACATCTTGTATTCTGAATGTTCAGCAAGGTAGCGGTTTATTTACTGATTTGTTTGTATGGTGTGAGTTTACTTTATCCAGCCTACACTGACTTAAGGGCTAAGGAAAAAAGTCAGCATATTTTACTAAGCATGGATAGTTTTGGTCCTAAAACTAGAAGCTCTGATTTATATGGTGACAAACATTTTAAACATTGATTCAGATGTGTTATATTGATTTAAATACAGTGCAAGGAGTATCACTCTATATTGTCGTTGCACCAAACGTTTTGCAAAACTCCACAAAATGTGGGAGGGAAATGGTGTGAAGAGAGGCTGGCTCTTTCAGTTTTGGTGTCAATGCTCTTATTGCCAAATGTGAGCATATGAGATTGTAGAACAACATGACTGCAATTTTAAATTCACCCTTAAAGTAGCAGTTCAGATTTGTTAATTTATCTTGCACAATTTAGTTCAGACAAATAATAATCCGATTAACACCCTTTTGACTAAACGTATTAGCAAAATAACAAAATTGTAAGAAATTAAGATATTTGAAAAGTTTAATGATAAGAGCTTGACTTTGAAAAGATTTGTTCAGGTGATAAAGCAACACTCATCTAGAAGAGATTTTAATTAACTTTCCTTTATACGGTAAGAACACTTAAATAATGTTAACAACAAAAATCCCATTTAATCTCCACGAACCCCCACACATATGGATGAACCCCTAAACAAGAATTTGTATTGCTGAAAAATTCTAGTTAATTCAAGTCCCCTCAAACAACAATATCATTTGACTATTTTGGTGATGCAAATATATGTTAGTAATATTCATGCACAACACAATAGCTCACTATTCCAAATAAATCTAACTGATAAACCTTCCCTAAAATACACAGAAAAAATAATATATACTAGTTTGGACATTAATACTGCTTCTGATGAACAGTTGTTTTAACCCCCCACATTGTACAAAATAATAAAAGCATACTTCACAAACTACACAGTTGCAAAGTTTGAAGTTGTTCTCTTCAAGATCGCACATACTTTCAAAAACTTAATAACGCTTGAAGGATTTGTTTATACTAAATCTAAAGGGTCATTAGAAGTATAATCTGAATGCATGTCATGCAAAAGTTGTGTCAAATTGTCCCTTTCATTATGTATTATTGGCATCTTTACATTGTTGTATCATAAGTTCATCTGTTTTTAAATATATTTACTGCAGCAAAAGTGACAGATTTGGTGGCATAAATTGTCCTTCTTTGAAGACAGGACAGAGACCTTAGGCTGTTGGAGTTAAAATTTACCTCTTTAAAAGTAAGAAAAATCTAATTTAGTATGGACTTGTGATTTATTTGGGTATAATGTCCATTTTAAAATATTTGTAAAGCAGCTTTGGTGATAGAAGAAATCAACGGGCTTATTAAAGTCTACTTACCCGTTGGTTTCCATACTGGTCTGTTACATACTGCCAGTGGAAAGCATCCATGCTGTAAGACACCATGAATGACGTCACCCATTCTGTGCCATCACCACGTCCCTGTGTCATCACTCCTGTGATCTGTTAAGAAAAATAAAGACTGCATCATCTGACTCAACCTCATTCGACTTTTATAGAACTTACTCTATTTGCTTTAAATTTGGCACCTTACCTCAAGTAAGCACATAGTTAAATCAACTATCCAATCAACAGCATGATTTTATACAGTATTAGTGCTAACTTAGCTTTAAAACCTCAAAGTATTTTACATGCCATTGTGGAAAAAAATAAGTAGTCAACTTTTATACTTCTTGCCTGCCGACATGCAGTAGTGCTGATCAGCATAGGTACTGATTCACTTTTCACTCGAAGCAGAGTTGATCAGCATTTAAAGGGATTGCCTGTGGACATGCAATAGTGCTGGTCAACATTTACACTGACTGCCAACTGACGTGCAGTAGTGTTGATCAAGATCTATACTGATTGCCTGTTAACATGCAGTAGTGCAATTTTGCATCCATATTTTAGGAGCCCTATAACACAAGTACCCATGCACATTTAAAAATAAGTATTAAAATATACCCCAGTGTTATAAAGATTTGAAAAACTAAATCTACATTTCACACTAGCTCTCTGCAGGTTTTTGTGTGTTTTGGCGTTTTGAGGGTCAAGTATTTAGTGCTTTACAGAAGTCTTTTTGCTGCCAATGTTGACATGCAAAGTTTCACAATTGCAAATCATCTGGTACATGTACCGGTAGTGTTAGAGATATAATCTTGGATGTTACAGACTGAAAATTGAAAAAAAAACTTAAAGTAATAAACTTAAGCTTTTGTCTGAAGTTTGTCACTGACAGAACAGAATAAATATTCAGAAGGAATTCAATCCATAACTGAACTGAGGAACAGCATTAAATTGTTATTTACATGTTTTCTTAATTTGTGAACAGACAGGTACAAAACTTGACACATATAAGGCTTTATCAGGCTAAGATGTATTGAATAAATTCATTTACACACAGTGCAAAGGAAACCCCTGGATCTCTCACACTTGCCAAAAATATCGCAGACACAATATCCCTTGGTCTTTTTTACAAACTCAATATTGAAACAAATTCCGTGTAATTATCCATATTTGAATTGTTATTACATTTCATGGTTTTTTAATGGGAGTATAAAAGTGAGACATAATATCAAATTACGTGGAGTCAAATTTGTCTTTACCATTAGTTAGAAAAATACAAACTATTACAAACGAAACAGCCAGTGAAAAGCCACAACAAGTCCCAGTAAACTGAGGATTTTCAGGATAGTGTTAGATTTCAAAAGTAACCTGTCTAATTGGGCCTTTGTTGCAGGGTCTAAGATTATAAGTATGTATAATTGTATAATAATTGTGAGTAATAGCCTTTCTACTGACTTAAATATTTATTTACCCTTTAATTTTTTTCAGTGATGACAACAAGATTCCAATAATGTATGGGGGTGTTTCTAATCTAAAGCTTGTTTGTCAGTGTTTCCGTTGCTTGGCTTATGCCCAGGTCACAGCACAGGCAATATTTCCAGAAGTTGTAGAGGGCAGAGTACTGTACCTCCTGTAAAACCCAGCTACAAACCTTATAATTTTTAACAGAACAGAATCAGAATTGGTACAGTTTGACGCAGAAATAATACAGAAACAGTACTATAAATATACTGGTATGTTACAGCAAATATACAACTGGATTAGAGACACAGAAAGAGACAGAATGACACAGAATGTGGAGAAGAAGCCGCTGAGGAGTCACAGAAATGATAGAACAACCTGGCCTGATATGGCCAGTTTGGTGAGGCCAACTTGATACCACTTATAGTAGGAGTAAAATTATGGACATACTAAAACTTGTTTGTGTGTGTGGCTACAGAAAAACAAGGAATGGCACAGTTTGTAAACTTTACTGACACTAGTCTGTCAGTACATGGAGGAATGACACAATATTAAGTGTGATCCAGGAATAAGTCATTTAGGACATGCCTCACAAAATTGGCATAACATAAAGCACCCAATTAATTCATACTTCAGTCAAAATTCAACAACTTTTAGAATCGTAAGGAATAAGGTGTGGACACAACAGCTGTACAGGAAACAGGTAGCTTTATATTTTTGTTGTTGATTATCAGGAATATATTATATATAGACAAATTATATTAAAATACACTTTTATATCCTTTTAATACTTTTCTTTTTTAAACTGTTTTGTGTATACATCCTATTTAGTTCCACATTTCTCTTAGATTTAAGAGAAAACTCAACTGTGTTTCTACATCTTAATCAAGATCTTGTAACTTATTTGCAAAAGTTTGACTTAAACTTTTGACCTTTAACAAAGCTGGCTCTTGGACTATACCTTGATCATAATAAATGTTAATGTTATTTTTTGTTTACATCATTGCTAATGGATGCTTCGATTCCATGCAGGTATACAATACACGCATCTATTATTATCTTGTCTAAATTTGGTCATATCACACATTGAGATAGACTTTCTATATTTAAATACATCAATGAATTTGAGTCATGATTAAGTCCACTTATAGACATGTGACTAGTTTTATTAATAATGTACATTAAAACCGATAGCATATGACACTAATTCAAAATAATTAGGATGCCAAACTAAATACTTGAAGATAAAAAATAATTTTACAAATTCTACATTTGAAGATAAAAATCTAAGAGAGTGAATACAGCTTCTAGCAAGGCTAACTTTCTAGTTAATACTGGATCAAAAGCCAGTGTGTCCTCAGCTGTTTTCTTGTTTGCCAAATTATAAAGACATTCTGGGCAATTTCACATGTTGTTAAAACCTCTGTTTGTTCATACAACAATGATTTTTTATCTATATCTGCTAAATAGTAAGTCTAGACTTCTGGAAATTCTTAAGAAACCATTAAAACTCCAAACTAGCTTGGAGTGTTTTCACCACAAAATGAAAACATTTAGACATTTTTCAAACTTTCTGTGGACACTTTTATTTTCTTTTAATTTTATATTTTTGTCAATATTGTCAATAGGTATTGTTTGCAATTACATTTACATCAAATTGATGTGTTGTAGTTGTTGTTTTGGAAATAGAATAACATGACTTTTTTAACTAGAATACTACATATATACTATATATACGTAACATGGTTGGGTTTAACGTTTAGAATTGGTTGACTTTCTTTTATATCATCCAACAATTTTGTAAAATGTAAAAGACTTCCTAAAGGTCAATCTTTATTGCAGCTTTTCTTTATTTACATATTGTTTTAGAATGAAATCTAAAGGTTAAATTGTCAGGTATTCCAGAAAGTGGCCCATTCACTTTATCTACACTCATTAACTGTACTTAACTGTTGCTGCAAGTCCATATTATACGTTTAAAACATAGTCATTATTATGTTTATGTTTATGGCATGAAATTTTTAATAAATTATTTACACCCCTTTTTATGTTGTGGCATATTACTTCTCCTGGAGGCAGCTGGAAGCTTGAAGAATGTCAGCGCACTTAAAATTATGGTCAAGACAGGGATTTTGTGTATTAAAATCTCTGAAATGACCGAGTTTGTTTTGTACCCAATCGTTGTTATTACTGGAACACCAAGAAATGTGATAAATAAATTAAGCAGATACTTCATAATACTATCCCTTATTTTTCCCCTTCTAAATTCCTGGTTGGAATTTTAGTCCAATAGACTTACTGACAGACAAGACATGCGTACTTTCATGGTGTTATTTTTGCCTCTACAATGAAACATTTCAGATTAGACAGAATCTACAGTATTTTGGTATGAAGATATCCCAAGTAATATCTTAACACAGCATTTTGCAGATGTCTCACAAAACCTAGAATAATAGCAAAAATATTTAATAAATAATAATGTTGGTTAGTCAATATTCCTAATTCATGTTTCCTGAGCTTTTACATATTCTTCTGATTCAATTTGTATACGAGGACAGACAATAATTGCAATGGAAAATTTAAAAGATCTCGTCTGCCAGACTAAACTTTTTCCGTGCCTTTAACCTATTGTACCTAACAACGCTCAGACAAACTGTTTATACAATTAGCCTAATAGAGTGTACGCAACAAGATCAAAATGTACGAAAATAAATAAAACACATGGCTAATTCACTCGACCCCAGAAAATTTGGATTTATTATTTATCAGACTGTATATACACAAGCTCATTTGAATACAATTGAAAACAGGAGTAAGGGAAATGGTAAAAAGGTGGAGTGCAGTGATGAATTATATCCAATCCATTTACCTTGTCTAAAGGATTTAAGACTAGGGCGATAATACCAGATCCACGGCTGGTTAAGCCACAATGGTACTTCTGTGTGTATATTAATATTATTGTTAGACCATTCTTCGTGGTTTTCATAAGGTTATTGAAATCATTGGAGGGAAAGTTATAATATTTTCCTTCTTTAAAACTGTAATTTTACAAATAAATTTTAGGGGAGCCTCCTTTCCTTAATGGCTGTCAAATTTGATAAATTATTACTCACTTATTATCTCTGTGGTTTCGCCTACAAACCCCTATCATGGAAACGTGAGGCAAATATTCTACATTATTGGGATGCTCGACTGTCTTGGCGGATTTCTGCGATCTACAAGTACTTTCTCGTTGACACGTTAACATATAACATATATAATTTATATTTATAAAGCACTTATACATGCTTTGAAATATGCGTTCATTAGGCAGAGATCTGTCTTGGCAGTATGCTGATGTAAAAGCCTGGCATATGCAAGAGCACGTTATAACATACTGAAACTTTATTATTTGAAAGTTTTGCCTAATTACAAAGAAACTTGAGCCCTTAGTAAGGCTAGTTTTTGTGCTAATATCATCGTCAAATCTGAGTCTAAAAACCTGCTTTGTA
Source organism: Sabellastarte sp. h YS-2021 (assembly GCA_964017235.1). NCBI lineage: Eukaryota > Metazoa > Annelida > Polychaeta > Sabellida > Sabellidae > Sabellastarte > Sabellastarte sp. h YS-2021. Next base: position 77,388,555 of record OZ024934.1, on the reverse strand, counting down.
TTTAATTTCAGTTCAGATGATGATACATGGTTTATGATGAATAAAAATAATTTAGGGAAATGGTGCAACCATTAAATATGTGCTGTGTTTCATATAGTTTAAATAAACTACAAAATAAACTCACAAAGAAATATATAAACACATCATATGTTTGTAGTATTGTGACAGCCTTCGAGTATTACAATTTCCCTTTCATCGTCAAATATATGTCACTTTAAATGAAGTCAAGAAGATATTAGCCTTGACAGAATTATTAGTCACACATCATAGGTTGATCTGTGCATCATTACCCTGATAGATGAAAGATGGTGCATTTATATGGTGTCATTTCTGGGTCAACTGTGCATCAAATTGAACTTAATAATTCATAGGCCACCTACATAACATGACTCAGGCACAGAAGTATCCTTGCTTTGGGCTCAAATTTGAGCCCAAGCACTTTCCAATCATGTACACAAAGGTTCAGTTTTCATAAAGTGGTCAGACTTCTTGTTAGACTTTGGTTGAGCAGTTTGGCTGAACTTATTTTGTCAACTGTACAGTTTGGCGTCATAACTTGGCACACACTTAATCTTGGCAAAAACCAAAGACAGGATATTTGTTTTAACAATTTTAACAATTGGTTGACATTGGTATCACTTGTACATTCCCGGGAATGTATCAATACCATATAAGGTAACTGAGGTGCCGATGGACATAAATGTTTTTTTTTGTGAAATTTCTGTATGTAAACTCTGAGATTTGTGCCGAAGGCCAAGGTCAAAGTTTGAGCTTTGCAGTCCATTCAACAGCCAAGGTCATACTAGGACAGGTTCTCAGCATTGTCACACAAGTCAAACCCACATAGAGGTGACAACCTGTGATTAGATATCAAACTGCTAACCTGCTAGGCCGCTGAGGATAAGAGGATTTGATTTGAGTGGGGATGCTGATTTCAAGTAAATGATTCAAGTAAATCATTGTAAATGATTGGTTGATATTCGTTTATTGTGATTAAAGTCTATTTATGGCTTGTATTTTGTAATATCCTCCAGTATATCAGTTCTGTGAACACCTGAGCTTCCAGGGGATTCCCTTTAACTCAGCTGGTTAAACAGCTAGACTTGTGTTTATATGGGTGTGTAATCTTAAGTCCGTGGGATCGACTCCGAGCAGAACCAATCAATAATTTCTCTCTTTCCAACACAATTTGTGTCCAGCTTCTTTGAGGAGCAGTATATCCACGACAGTGTTACTGTTTTGACACTACTCTGTAAAGTTCCACACTGGACTTTCATAGTGCTTTATCTCTGCACTCTCCTTGAACTACTGTCAGAGGTTTGTATGTTACCCTTTGACGCAGTGGTGAAACGTCCAGTTGCCTCCACTTCCCTTATGTCGCCATGTTACACCGAAAGACAACTGAGTCACATCCTTATATACATTGTGGACTACACCATCAGATACTGTAGCAAGAAATTCATCTGCGCATGCTCGCATTCATCTGTGAATGCTCACAGTAACAAATTTAGAGGCCAAAATTTTAAAACTTCCATGGGATACACAAAGTAATTCACGTTTTGTCACTGTGTCACAAGGTCACATACTAACCTGGGATGGAAGTTGAAGGACAGGGGCATTTCACTCAATGCCTATAAATGTGGGTTATACCACCCGTAGTTTTAACCCACCAAAATGACTATATTTTAAGGGGGGAGGGGGTGCATTCGTTTGTCAGCCTGTTTGCAATTACTCCAAAACTAAAGAATTCATCTTTATACATTTTTGATGTGGTTAAGGCCAGACCAAAGGAATAAATTAATAAATTATAGGAAAGATCAGGATCATAAGTCGGATGCAAAAAACGATCCTGAGCTTTCAGGAGCCCCACTTTTGCTGATCAATGGTTATGCTATCTTATTATGACGGTTGAATTTAAAAAAAAAACAGAATTTTGGTAAAATTACAATATGGTGATATTGGGGTGCCGTGGTGGAGGTTTGTACTCTCGGATTGCTTTCTAGTTAAATATTTGCCTCTTGTTCTTTGACGTCTGAATTCTGGATCTTAATCCAACAAAATGTTATGTTTCCCGACACGCCTACACATATTTACTCATATACATAATTTATGAGCATTAATGGGACTAGTTTATTCCCCAGTTTTATAGCTTTCTGTTCGTTTTGTATGTGCTGTTTGTATAAACAAAGTATGTCTTTGAAATCATTGCAATTGAACCTAGCTACTTGACACATGGTACATATTAGCTCTGCTACAGGCTAAGTTTTGTTGTTAATTAGAGAAAACTTTTAGCTTAGACTATAAAGTTCAAGTTGATTTTTTGTAATCTTATATATGCTGACTTTTACACCAGCACACAGCTAAGACAAAGATGAAGTTTTATCTCTTAACCTGTACGAGTGCTTTATAAATATCAAATATCTGTGTACACATTTGAAAAAAAATATATGGCAGAAATTCGAGCCTTATGCAAGGATAGGTGTAAGTATATAAAATAGACACAAAAACTACCATGTAGGTCTAGAAATATAGGTCATGTTAGTTTGATTCACTGGAAGATGTAACAATTTCTATTGTGTTGATTACACAGGTGTGTCAATAACATCAACTCACCAGGATAGCCCACCCTTTTTGCCTACTTCCAACAACAACCCCTGAATCTGATCAATAGCTTATATTTTGATAACAGCCTCGGTCAAGGCTCTAGAGGAAGAACAACGATTGAGATTAAAATTGTATACAAATGTTGAATAGGTGTGAATCTAAAGAGATATCTGCTGACCTCTTCAACCCACCTCCAACAACATCTTCAAAGGCTGGTAATATGTTATGTCTAGTATAGACTAGCTGAAGATTTCAGAAGACAGAAACCAGGAGTTTATAACTATGTTCGGACACAAAAAAATGGTATTGCTCCAAAGCCTGCTCTTTAACATTTCCAAGTGCATCTTATGTCTCGCGAGGATTGATTACAGTTAGTTGACAATACGCACCCTAGCTACTTTAGAAGAATCTTAATTTTTTGTGTACATACGTTTTGGCATTTTAGTACTTGCAAGAAGTTATGTTTTGGATGCAAAAGAAGAAGTGATTGGGTTCTTTAGATCTTTGATTGGAATCTTGCAGAGGTGAGGTGAGGAGAATTGTATATTAAGCCACTGGGACACAGTCCTGAGTATGTAAAGGATACTGCAATCCCATTAAATCTGTTGATAAAATGACAAAATATGAGCCTTATTCAAGACCATTAAATACCAAACAAATGTACATTTGCAATTGTATCAACATACCCCCTACTGAGAAATAATATTAATGTTTCAACTTATATATGGGTCAAATACACTCTTCATTATTTATTTTAAATGCAAAAAAAAAAAAATTCTTCATTTTCTATCTTGCTATTGCTAAGATCTTTTTTAATGATTATTAACTTGTAAAAAAGCAGTAAAAATAAAATAAGATGTCTTAAATAAAATCTTTGAATAATACAACTCGTATCCCACATATTTTACTGATAATTTATAATTGTAAAACTTGCCCTGTTGTAGAAACAACAATTAAATTGGATGTGACTGATATAGCTATCACGTAGCAGTATCTAGGAGCCAGAGGCCTAAAGTTAAGTTGTCGATAGTCCTGACTGACTTCTAAGACTTCGGGCTCAGTTAAGTTTGTGTTTGTGTTAGGGTCATATGTTTGGTCCTGGGGTCACAAACTGCAAATTCGTAGGTTTGTTTGCCTTCAGTTAGATTCAGCCCACCTTGTATTTGGGTATAATGTATTTTGTATGATTCAGTGAGATTTGCAGTTTACAGTACAGTACCTTGACCAACCATATGTAATAGTTTCCTTTAGCCATATAATTACCCATCGGGATATGACCTATAGACTCTTGAAAATGACGTTAAAATCTAAATAAATAAATATAAAACAGGACTAATAACCCAATGCATATTATGTGATTTAAAGTTGTGAAACTTACATTGACTGGCTTTATACAGCGAAGGACCCAAGATGAAGTCCAAGTGGTTTCTTTATATACATGCTATATACTCTTTGATGTTTTTTTATTGTTAAGACAATGCTTTTGTTCACAGTCACAACAATTAAACCAAACTGATAACTTTTTCTGAAGCCACCCAAATTTTGCACCCTTTGTGATCATCCCTTGTAGATGAATGAATGGATTAATGTAAATGTTTTTATGACCATATGTGGCATCAAAGACTTTTAACTTTTTATCTGGCAGTCCAAACAGTCGCATTTTTTACCCAGCTGGTTTTTAAAATGAAACTTAAAGCCTGGGGCCAAAATTGTATATATTGCAAAACAACAACGCTGTACACAACATAACTGTTGATTAGCTGTATGAAGATTACAAGGATATTGTATGTTTATCGAAGACCATGTTTCTGTAGAACCAAGAGGTAACTTTTGCAAATAAAATGTTCTGCCAGGTACCGATGGGTTTTTAGTAATTATAAGAAGTATGTTACTATTCTTAGATATTTATGAGTTAGATTGAAAATATAATTATTATATTTGTTATTTGCATTTACGCCATGATATTTAGATAAAGTATCTTTGTTTTACTCTTAAGAAGCTTGCTGGCCTGTTTATGGCTCAGATTTGTGCTAAGAGTCTTTCTTAACATGCACACAACTGTTTGGTCTTCATGAAACCCCCATCATGTTGGGAAATATTATCTCGCCAAATTGTCCCAAAACATCCTGTTTATACAGTAAAAGGGTCGTGGTCTTACATAGGACTGATTTAATTTTATGGACAATCTGCAACCAATTCTGGTTATAAGATTATTTTTGAAAGCTTTGATATCATTGCAGTCATAAGCAAAAAAAGTCTAAGCAGATGTTTGCGCCCTATGAGTGCTCTTTTTTCCAGTAGTTTCTTTGTCTATGGTCCACATTAGATAATGTAGCAGTAGCCTTGCTTAAGTCTCAAATTTGCATGAAATATTTTTTCAAACATGTGGTATTCATAAAGCACTTATACATGTAAGGGGGCCATGGTGGCAGAGTGGTAACACTCTCGCCTCCCACCTCTGAGGCCGGGGTTCGATCCCCGTCATGGCCTCAAGTGGGAAAGCTGGTAGTTGCTTGCCGTTGGTCGGCAGTTTACAGTACAGAACCCTAGCGAACTGTATGTACTGGTTTCCTCTGCCCTTCCAACTACCCGTCGTGATATGACCTGTACAGTGTTGAAAGCGACGTAAAACCCCACATAAATAAATAAATAAATAAAATATACATGTAAGGATATATAAGCTTATCAGAGAGAGAGAGAGAGAGAGAGTTCTAGCTGTATTGTACAGTCAGTATATATACGTTATATAAACTGAAACTTCATTATATGAGCTGAAAATTTTCCCTAACTGCAAAGAAACTTGAGCCTTCAGCAAGGCGCGTGGGTGTGTGCTCCCTGGGTGCTCTTGGTTCAATAGTGTTTTTGGCCTATGGTCCACATTAATGATGACGCGATTACTAACCTCATGTTATATGCTCAGCTACGATTCTCGAAAGTTTTAAAAACAGGCCAAATGCCTCTATTTTGGCATGGCCTTTGCACATTTGCCATCCTGTGATAAACAGTGAAGACTTCACTAGTTATAAATTTGGGGGCAAATAAGAAATACCATGTTGTGCCTTATAATCCACTTGTAGGGCTTGGTAATATAATTCTGGTAAATATAAAGGCAAATGATGCATTGGGAAACCTAATTGTACATTTGTACTTTTTTACTGAAGTGGTTATGTCGTGCAGGACAAATGTAAAATTGGGTTTGATATCTTCTTTACAGCAGTTAAAAAACTGTATTATGAAACAGGTCAGTGGCAACTCATTGAGATATCAAAACTTGGTGTAGTTTTATGTAAGCTTTTTTACTTTATATTATAGTATTACATAATAGACATCGAGTATCCTATAACTTTAAAATAAAGTATTTAAAAGAAAAGTGTTGTGAAAACAAAGGGTTTATCAATGCAGCCGTTGTTTATGTTGGTCTCCCACCACAACCAATAAATAAATAAACAACTCCAGGTGTTTTTCACTGCAGATGACACACTTATTTCATTTTATGACTTCCTGAGAAATATTTGATGCTATCATGACTTCCTTTTTAGTTCCCCCACACACATAGACACCCCAATTTATGATGAAGATTTTGACAAAGAAATGTACTGGGATTTCAATGAATCAAGTAATAAGCAAGTTGCTTTTGACAAATATGCACTATATGCTCACATCCCAGTGTCACGAATTTACATCGCTTCTGTTCCAATATATAATTTAGTCATGAGTGTAATATTGCTGGTCATGCAAACCTAGAGAATATTCTTTACTTACAGTTGCATCTGAAACCCCAAACCCTATGTGGAAAAGTTGGTACCGATGACACGACAGTTTACAGTACAGAACCTTAACCATCTGTATGTACTGATTTCCTCTGCCCACAAAACCACCTGTCATGATATGACCTATACAGTGTTGAAAGTGACGTAAACCCCAAATAAATAAACAAGAGCACTCGGAGAGCGCAGACCTGTGCCACGGGAGCTCAATTCCTGGACTTTGAAAACCTACCATTAGCACTGATATTTCCCCCTCTATTTCACATTTTTGCCGATAGTGATCCGGATCACTCACAATTTATTTTTCATGGATCCAGACAGTGATCCAGATCACTCCCAAAATCTAATCACTTGTTCCTTGTCCCATTTAGGACATATCCTGCAAATTTCATCAAAATCCCTCCATAAGTTTTTGACCTATCTTTCTTTAAAAATTACATTTCATGGATCCAGAAGATCCAGACAGTGATCCGAATCACTCCCAAAATCTAATCACTTCTTTCTTTTACCATTTCGGACATATCCTGAAAATTTTATCAAAATCCGCCCATAAGTTTTTGAGTTACCTTGTTCACAAACAAACAGATGGACAGACAAACCCAGGCCAAAAAATAACCTCCTTGGTGGAGGCAAATAAATACAGATGTATCTGTGGCCATTTCTTTTCTCCCTTGGCGAGCTTGTCCTAATGGCTACGAAAAAAGACCCTCGTTTGTGGGTAGTTCACATTGTAAAGAACAGTCTATCCAGAATATCCATCCCATTCATCTTCGCATCACTGTATATTTCGGTACAGCTCAAGAAGGGCTCGCAACTTGCTTAAAAAATGGGTTAAAATGCAAAATGTTTTTCTGAATTGTGTCAAATGCCCATAGTGACGTCCTACCCAAAAGTGAATCCCAGTGAAGACGGTCTAGAAATAATACACAATGTGGACCGAACCCAATAAGCCCGTTGCATTGGACATAGCTCATGACTTTACTAAGGAAAGCTGTGGACTAGATATTATGAGTAAGAAAAGGGCTTCATGGGAGAGTAATCATGGAGATAGTAGGGACCCCAAAAAAACAAACTTTTTGATAACTTTTGCGAGTGTGCATTTCAGGCCTGACTGATAGGGCCGAGTCTTTATAGTCGTATCTGCCTTAGGAATGTGCATGTGAAGCAGATTTGTCAAAATGCACAGTATGAAATGCAATATGTTATGTGGGAACCTGTATTTATGTGTGTATGACCCATCATGCCCACTCTTTTCATGATATATAATTCATATTCACATAAAATAGAGCCAAACGATCCTGACTCAATAGAAGATAAGTCTTATGAGTGTACCAGGAGTCACCACGGCTTTGGTGTTTTCTTTATAAATCTTCCCAATCAGAAGCAGGTTGCAAGATATCTTTTCAGTTCCATTTGTTATCATTTATTCCATGGTGTAAAATGAGTATGATTGCACTTTTCTCAGAATTTATATATTGAGTGGTTTACGTCACCTCTACTGCCTGTCAGTTATATTGCGACAGGTAGTTTGAAGGGCAGAGGAAACTAATACATACAGTTGGTCCAATTTCTCTACTGTAAACTTTTGACTAACATCAAGCAACTAAAAGCTTTCCCACTTTACCACAAGATTCAAACTTTGAAATCAGAGGTGGGAGGCGAGTTTGTTACCACTATGCTACAGTGGATGGCGCCATTTTGCTGCCCCCAAAAAACCTCGAATTTAAAACACAGCTGGTTGTAACAATAGTTTAGGTAAGGGAAATTGGAGTATCACAATGGTTTACACTGGAGTATATAAATTTGAAATATGTTTGAAGCAATTTCCTTTTGACCTTATTAATGGAAACCTGATACTGGTCGATGGGAGAAGCAGATATTTGACTGTTTATTTATTTAACCACAACACTGCATGACCTTTGTTCACTATGGTCTATGTGCACTTTCATAGTTTAAGAACATAATTTTCCAGGGAGGCACAAAAATCCAAGTATTTTGGTTAACCACAGTGACGTGCTGGAAATTCCCTTCTAATAAGCGGATTGTCATTTGTGATGAACATAGGTGGTACATTTGGTATGATGTTGGTCACTGTGGTTTTTTGTCTAACAACAAGAATTGTCTGTTTTAAAAAGGACTGTGCTCACAAAGGGGGGTTTGCCTTGACATAATGATACCGGTACCCTTGTGAAAGAAGCTTTCATTTTTTTCTAATGATATCAACATGCCTAACCATTAGACAGGAAGTGTGTCTTACAGTAAGACCTACTAGGTGTCATATTTTATCTAATAAAACACTATGTTGGAATCAAAAGCTAAATATCAGCAGCATGTTATACAGTTTTAAACCACTTTAACAGCTAAGCTGGTATCATTACAGATTCTCAGTAAACCCCCCATGTTTTTATAGCCTGGATTCGAACCTAAGACCAAAGATGTGAGAGCCAAACGATTTTATGTCCAAATTAATTGACACTCCAAAAAAGCATTGGATTATTGTATCAAATTATATTTCTTGACCTTAAAGTTGTTTATGATGTACTATGGATGTAATTTTTATGACAATGTGAACTATGAGAGTTGTATATAATATGTACAATTGTTTAACAGTTGTCTGTAAACTTATTTAATCATATAATAATTAAAGATAAATAAATCCAGACAAATGGCTTTACTTAACCAGGAAGCTGCTGCTTTATAGATTCTGAGGTGAACTATTATAATGCTTTAATGTTTTGGCTCAGTGTATACAGAATGTAATAATCGATATCGTTTGTGATGATATTTGAAGCAAGTTTGGCATCTAATCACAGACTCCTTTGTGGGGTTGACTCACACGAGTGGGAAATACTAAGGACCTGTCCTAATATGACCCTGGCTGTTGAACAGGACATTTGTAACAGTTTTATTTATTTTGGGTTTTACATAGCTTTCAAGATTGCACAGGTCATACCATGACTGATAGTTTTGTGGGCAGATGAAACCAGTACATACAGTTGTAACATTTTGTATGGTAAACTGTTGACCATCGGTAAGTAACTACCAACTTTCCCACATAAGGTCCTGGGGTGTGAACCGCTGACCTCAGAGGTGGGAGGACAGTGTGGTATCATTGCGCCACCATGGCCCCTTCCTAACAGTTTTATAAAGTGACAACTACATATATGAAACTGCAAATTTGCAATGTGAAGTAGAGAGAAGATGTTTAAGAGTGGACGCCATAGGTATTAAAAGTCGGATGTAATCCAGAATGAGTCAGCCAACATGGGTGATTTGTAATGTACCCTTGACTAAGAGAATGATCTTTGTACTACCACCCCAAGAAACCACATTCATCCACCCCATAATCAGTTAAAATACCCGATGATTCAGATTCCTTGTAAATTAATGCTGTTATTACAATACATTTGGCTTTTCGTCGGGAGGTTAATCATGCACAAGAAGTGTAGACTACAAGGGTCTTTCATCTATTGTACTCGTAATATGGAGATAACATGATCCAAAGTGATGTCAAGTAAACAAGCAATGGTGTGCTTCATTTAATTAATACCAAACATAGCATGTTGTGGTGAGATAATTTGACTACTTCCCATCTTTTAATGCTTGGGATTCTATTGTATAAAGATCAGGCAAGTATATGCTATTGAAATTTAATGCATGCATATAATACAAATAACTTTCACTCATTAAAAAGTATGTGCAATAATAATATAACATTAAACTGTCATGACAGAGTGGGATTAAGCTAGTGCCTAAAAAGTCTTATATATCTGAGACATTAGTCATTTCATCTTTTAATTGCCTAAACACCTCCAGAGCAAAATAATAACATTAATAATATAAAATAATTGGATATAGATCCTATGCTGAATTGAAGTCTAATATTTCTTTGATGATAAGATGCACTGCTATACCTATATTAATCCTGCTAACAATTTATATAGCTAAGTTTTCACAGGGGTTTGTATGAAACTAGTGTTATGTTTCAAAGACTTATCATCAGGAATGGGTGTACATTTCATCCAGATTATGTATGATCTGTCTCAATGATGGAAGGCCCTTGAGCAGATTCCTCCCCACATAAACTAACAATAAGACTCTACATTTTCAAGTCTTAAAGTCTTTTTTTCTTATGTACTGATATGTTGTATTAGTCACAACCTTATGGTACATTTGTATAATATAGAAAGTAACTTTTAGTTCATGATATTTTAAAGCTTTTTATTGTAAGATACTGGAGAACGTAATCCAATTAATGCAAATTTTCTTATTTTAAGAGTGGCCTAATAAATCAAGATAATAGGGTTAATCAATTCAATTGTATACAAAATATAAGATTTCAAAAAAGTTAAGGTAAAACACCCTAGTCTATTACTAATGCTATACCTGATACATATGTACATTCATTTGTAACAAAAACAACCTTTTACTGATACCATTGTATAATGGCTATATAATATAAAGGATAATGTTACTGACCTCTGGTGTAACAGAAGCCACTCTTTAAAGGTGGAATCTCCTTTGATTTAATGAGACACTAATTTATAACACTAAACACACATATGTACATTAGAACAGCACTGAAGAATCTATTAAGACCAACATTAAGTGGGCTTCTGACAATGTACCAAATGATTGAGTGCTGATTCTGAAGAACAACAAAGTCATCTAGATGGATGACCAAACAGGCACGTGGCTAAATGTATGGCTATATGCATTGCTGAAAGTTATGGTAAAACACCACTTGTGGACAGTCGTAGGTAAACTGACCTCGAGTGTTTCAGACACATTTGATATGACACATACATAGCTACTTTTGGCTAGACCACTGGTATGTCCCTCGAGAGGCTATGTCACCTGTTTTAGTGAGTGCCAGACACATTGCAAATAACGTTGGAACTCCATTGAACAGTGCAAGTGCATTTATTTATGTTAAACTCTGACACTCTTGATGACAGTCCATGTGTAAGATGGCATAAAGCAGTGGCTTATCTAATTTATTCACTTGTATTTTAATATTATATGGGTATCAGTTGGTCAAAGGACATAATATATTATGTATTATATCACAGATAAAGTCGAAAAACGAAGAGAGTTAATCTATTATTTTATTTATTTGGTCCTTTACGTCACGCCTAGTACCTGTCTATTAGTTATATTGTGACAGTAGTAAGAAGGGTAGAAAAACTAGAAAAGACAGTTGGACAAGGTTCTGTACTGTAAACTGCAAGCCAACTACAAACAACTACCAGCTTTCCCAGCCCATGGTTTCCTATAAGTTGGTTTCACATAGCAAACCTCTAGGACCAGCCAGGATTCAAACTCTGATCTCAAAAGGCAAGTCTGCTGCCACAGTGACACCAAAAATAATCTTATTCAAGATAACCTCCCAGAAACGTTAACAATATAGAAAGTCAACCAGGATAAAGTTGTGTTGATGTTTACAGTTATGTCATTTGGGTTGAATAGAAACTGCCAAAGAAAGGTTTCACTAAGACTTTCCTCGAGGACTGAATGACATTTTTTTCAAGAATTTGGTGCTGATTGTATTTCATCCTGGCAGTAATATCCACATCCATCTCTTGGATTCATAATGATTCCATGTATGTCAGATTTGGTGGAATAAGAAATACAAAGACTTGGAGCAAATCTAGGTTTCACTGCAACGAAAATATTCTAGGTTTAATTGTATTGCAGCATTAGAGTAACTTTCCTGTTATCACTGTACCACATCTGATTGGCTTTCATTGTTCATACCAGTTTTCTTACCACTTATTTTACCTATCCTTCCTTACCATACTACAAAAACACAAATACAATGACATAATAAAATATTTCAAATGCCTTTTCAAAAACCATGGGTGGACCACAAATGAACACACTGCTGATAAAATATTGTATTTTTTCATTCTCTCTTTTTGTGCTAGTTATTCCAACAATAAAAAGCATCCAAAAAGTGAAGACCACTTAGGGTCAGGGAGCATACGTTTTGTGGTAGAGAGAGCATGCATTGATGAACTGCATTGGTTGCCACTGTGGTTTGGGTGATTGCTTCCTGGAACGTGGATATTGGTTAACTGTCACACCTGGCTTGAACTATGTGGTAAGGATTACTATTTAACAGTGTTTTTATATGTCATTTGGATGTCAGTAGTTTTGTTTTTACTGCCAACCCACATAGGATAAAAAAAAATGACATACAATAGCTTAGTTTATCTATCCTAACAAATTGAGGAAAAGGTAATGTACATTCTATGGAGACTTAGTCAGCTTTTATTTAGACATAATACTAGGTTTTAAAATGTGTATGTGTAAACACAAAAACTTAAGTGGGATTATAACAGAGGTGTGATGAATACAGCCTAGTTTTATACAGAATGTCTGGGGGAGTTAGCTTCACACTTTCATAAGATTCATATCAGTATAATGAGAGGCAAAATGTGACACCAAAATAATCCCTTGAGGAAAAGACAAAAAAAATATATATATATATATAACAGTTCTGTATTGACTATACGTGTATGGGGAATCAGCATTTTACATTAAAAAGTTCATAATAAACAGGAAGGCGTTGTTTTCTTTCCCTAAAGATTTGAAGAAAAAAAATAGATGACACTAAGGTGACAACATAGACTATTCTTTAGGCTGCCTAAGTCAATTTCATCATTGGTTTCACTGACTGCAAAATGTTGCTTGAATAGAGTCTGAAGAGGAGATTATACAAGATAAGTTAAGGTGATGATCATATATGTAAGGATGAATTTGACATTTAGTCTTACCTAAGGCCCAATGTAGTGAAATATATAATACAACAAAGTGAGCTTAATTATCAACATTAGATATTAATATACTTAATTTAGACAGCAAGAAAAATATTTCTATTGTCATACCACTGGTCTGTGTTACATAACTACTGAATTCAAATTGAAATTTTTACTAGGTTATTAATTTTGGCTATTTCAACTAGTGAGCTAGGGAAGTGAAAATTAATTCCCATTGAAATTTCTAAATCTGCATTAATATCTCGAGAAGAAACCAGCCATTAATCAAAAGTAAATTGTAGCGAATTACTTGAAATGTACTATAAGTAAAATTTTCTTCCAGCTAAAATTTGTACTTGTATAGTATGCCATTGCCAATTGGCATAATAAAACCAATCGTATTTATAACTCAGTGGGCTGCCACAACTAACCCTGGTGAAAAGGGGTGAAAACCTGGCAAAAATAAGTGATTTGTTCAGAGTGAAATGACAATTCTTGCGACAGAAAAGGTCACACTTACAACTGAAAAGATGAATCTTATGATCTGCGCCCACATGATATGACTTATGGAAATAACTAAAGATAAGTCATAGGCAACTTATGACTCAAAAGATCGGTCGTGGGCAGGGTTTCGGAAGGCAGACTATTGCTTATTAGTGCAATGACAATGATTTTTATTTGACAAAAAATCCAGGATCCAGAACTGGTTACAGATCATTTCAAAATTAAATCAGTTCTATGTTAGGCCCACATATTGCCAAAATTTGATGTAAATCCATGAAATAGTTTTTTTAATGTAATCTTCAAAGTTCAGCAATCACATAACATCCTTGGTGTAGATCATTAACACATGTATTGTGTCCATATTATGAGGTCTTTTATGGCCTTGTGTTTTTTGGCATCTGGTCGTAGGTTATACCTCTGTGGGTTTGACTCCCACAAGTGGCAATGGTGAGAACCTTTCCCAATATGACCCTGGCTGTTGAAGTTGACATAAAAACTTCCATACATACATACTGGGCAAATAATGTCCACATTACTTCCAGAAAGCTCCAACAAGTTTAGGTTAAGTTAAAATGACTGATTATTACAAGCTAATTGAATCCTATTTATAGTTCTTAATCTCTGTAGTAAATTCCAATGGGCAAATACTGATCTGATAGAAGAATCATATGAATGAAGAATTTTTCACAATATTTATAGCCTTAAGAAAATTGCAACTAGCATTAACTGGTATAGAATTTTATTTTAGCACTCCATAGCCTTAACAACATAGGTTCAGAACTGGATTAATTTGACCAGTAACCCCCCCCCCCCCCCCCATCAAAATAATTGTGTGTATTTGTCTTCTTGATGCATGCACTTGATGAAGGGTTGACTTGGTACATTTTGGTTTATTTCTATTGCTGCAATATGCACATAACTACAGAGGGTCATTCTTAATATACTCCTATCTTCAGAGTGCAAACTGATCTGTGAATGAAATGTTTGGGTGCATTTTAATTTGATAAACCAGAATGAAAATATACAGCTATGATTTGCACTGTTTACCCTTTACCAAGGAAAAAATATATACATAGACTAGTAAAAGAAAGTGTTTAAAGTTTGGTAACATGATAATCATCAGATTAAACTTTAAAAAAAGATATTCCAGACATGTATTGGACGTCTAGTTATCTCTAGTTCAGAATGAAAGTCTTTAATTGGGTTCTTAGTGGTAAACAGTTATATGATACTGAATATGATAAAGTTTTCATTTCTATCTCTTTCAATTTTTTTATTCTATTCCTTGCTGTCCATGAGATGTGCCAAGATGTCTATATCTGTTGTACGAAAGAACCCTTTCCCTGATTTATAATTTTAGGTTCAGTTAAAAATAATCGGGTCACACATGATTTTCTCAAGAGGGCAAATATATTAATTATACAGAATTTCCATAAGAGGTCACTCATGAAGAAAAGTTGCTTTAATTTCAGAGATAGTCTCTAAAGGATACTCTGGATATAAATTTGACTTATTACAATAGAATTTTAATTCACTGCAGAAATAAAAGTTTGCTCATTAATAATTTTAGATTGACATTCAGGTGTTGCCAAGTTGAAATATGATGAGTCAGACAAAGTCACTTTGAGAAACAACAAGTTTAGCCTTGGGGCCAACTACTTTCTTCATTTTTGTTATATTATATGCTCAGTGATATATTTCATTTTCTACTGTTGTCAAAAGACAATTTCACCTATCCTGGCTGAAGAAGTACAGCCCAAGCTCTAGTGATTGATACTGCTTTAAGCACATGGCAGAACCTCTGGAGTCACCATTTGTCAATGTCCCTGAGTTTTTTTAGTCTGGCACTAGGAAAAGAACCAATGACAGAGGACCAACATTTTAAGTGTTCATTAAGCCACTATCTATCTGACTGTACTTACCATCAAACCCCTGTTCTTTGTATTCCTAGGCTAGTGTGTTAGTGTGGCAGAGGGATGATCATATGGGGGTGGTAGAGGAATTAATATACACATATACCGTGTTACATTCTGAAACTTTATCAAGTTTGGCCAAATTTCACATTCTGGAACAACCAACTAAAGCACTGGAGCCATAGCTCATCAGTATGTTAAAGTAGGTATTATTGAAAGTAATAATCTTGAGCTTTTGATCTCCTTTTCAAGGGCCTCTAGAAAACATCCTGGAGCCCAGATCCATGGCACCTGTGCAGCCAACAAGAAGTCTGGAAGTAAACTGGATCAAACTTGGCTGATTTGACCTTAATTAGCCACTTGTCTTCACTGCACACTTGTGAACCTATCAAGTCAACCAGCCCATATGGCTGGCAGACCCTACTTGAAATCTCTAGATGGCTGTTCGTTTAACTGATATTTTATTACACCCATAAGTAGGTATTTGTGTTATACAGGAAACACACTACACACATACATGTAGATTTATCCTATAAATATACTCTATAGAGCCCACCTCCTAACTAGTGCAGATATTAAGGTAAACAGCAAAAAATTCTATAGATTCTTAATGACTTTTAATGCTTTATGTTCCCTAAGTTTATGGTGTTTGTTAGTTATGCCTGATCCCCAAATTCCACCTTTTTTGCAAAACATATAGACTTTATTACTTAAGGTGAGCATTACATTAACAATAAGTTTTACAAGTAATTTATGACACTCGTGATTTTACAGAAAGTCGTCTGCTGTCTCTGTGACGTCATACAATAGATAGACGACTAAAAACGTCGACAACAACATGGGACCAGACCACATGGTAACTTGAAAGATCTCCATGTCACCATTGAAAAGACTGGCAAATTATTTAATGTGAAGTGACGAGACTTGAGGACATATAAATTGTCTCGTGCTGGTGTCTCCAAAGTATGTTTTTGATTTTAAAAAGAGGTGAAATTGAAAGCGATAATAAATATGGGCGACAGAAGAACTGTTTACAAAAACAGTCGACCCTCAATCAGCATTGATAAGTGGTGTCCACATACTCGGCTAAAGAGGTTTTGTCCAAGGGATATATTATATAGTTGCAGTAATTATAATGTGTGTAACAGGTATGTTCCACTGTAACGATAGACCTCCCCAATTCTGTCACTATCCTAAAAATTTGCCATTCGGGATGCAATGAAAACTTTTGTAAACCCAGTCAGAACATTTAAAGACCATTATAAAGACCGGAAGTGCGCAGACTACAGAAAACAATGCAGTGCGCATATTTTTGCGTACAATTATCTGAGGCAATAATTGGACGATCGTCGATAATACAGGACCAAACAATACAGACAAAATATAGTGTGACAACTAGGTGTGTTTTGAAGCATATTTACAATAATATTTATGGATTAATAAATGAAACCGGTCTTTATAATACGCGCTCGTCCGTTATTCACTGGAAATTTGTGAATTATCTAGGGTTATAAATCACAAAACTGAAGACTTTATTTCTACATTCAGGACTGATTCCTGACCGGGAGTTTTGAATTGGGAACCAGTCGGAACATTTAGGGATGTTTCCTGTTTATATTAAACAGTTTAATATTATTGCAAACTGTTCCTGGTTCTTATCTGATCCCGCATTTGGAAACCCATCATAAACTTATCATACCATCCATAAAGTCATCTTATTCATCCTACAATGATCTTAAACCTATTTTAACATTCACAAAGCAATATTTTTCATCTTAAGTTAATCCGTAGGTTTCATAAACCATTTGGATGGAATGGAAAACAATTGAAACTTTTGTGGGAGTCTTTCAGAAGACTTCATGAATCAATTGCAACAATACTTGTAAAACTATCGGGAAAATATCAAAAATTTATTTATTTATTTATTCTGGTTTTATGTCACTTTCAACACTGTACAGGTCATATCACGATGGGTAGAGGCCAGAGGAAACCAGTACATACAGTTGATCAAGGTTCTGTACTGTAAACTGCCGATCATTGATAAGCAACTACCAACTTTCCCACATAAGGTCTGGGGTTTGAACCGCTGACCTCAGAGGTGAGAGGAAATATAGGAACAAAACTATCTTAAAGTACACCCATAGATCGGGAATGGTTTTATTTTTTCCAATCAGCAGGTAGGTTTACTATCGGATCACCATACTGGAACAGCCCTATAATGCATAGCTGTTGGTAAATCTAGTTATATATGGAAGTAAACCAATTCACTAGTTCATTCAAATGTAGGCCAATATTTATAACTGTCTTATTGTGGTCGCAGATGTTCAATGATTTATGCGTTCAGTAAAAACTGTCACACAACATAATTGTTTCATCATGTGAAAAAAATATGCAGGTTTGCAGGATTGGTAAAATGGAAAAAAAAATGAGAGATGTATTAAAATATGTGAATAACTCCCTTGTTTTTATCAAACTGATAACCTTTTGTCTAGTTTGTGTCATACGTTGCTTAAAATAAATTTGAAATTAAATAATGATACTGCAGTACAAGGGATGATATTTCAAGTCAGCAAAATCGAGACGTCTTCTGTTGATCACAATATAAATTCCTGAGAATATTCAGAATTCTCAAGTCTATTATGACAAATTGGATAAAATAGTTGTGCAGAACCTATTAAGCATTGGTACTCGCCTTTTAGAAAACAGTTATCTATCCCAAATCCAATTTATTTAATTATTTATTCATTTGGGGTTTTACGTCGCTTTCAACACTGTACAGGTCATATCACGACGGGTAGTTGGAGGGGCAGAGGAAACCAGTACATACAATTCGTCAGGGTTCTGTACTGTAAACTGCCGACCAACAGCAAGCAAATACCAGCTTTCTCACTTGAGGCCGTGCTGGGAACCGAACCCCAGCCTCAGAGGTTGGAGACGAGAGTGTTACCACTCTGCCACCGTGGCCCCCTATCCCAAATCCAAAGCTGAACTTACCTGAGTTCAGTTACTGCCAGTGCCCTACCCATGCACACAAGTTTGGAAAAAAAACATTTCCTATGAAGGGGGAAAAATACCCCAAAACTGTTAAAATATTAACAAAATAGGGGAAGGGTTTCCAACTTGAACTGCTGTAGGAGACTGATCAACAGAGTTGGATATAAATGTGCCATTTTCCCTCTATCATTATTTTTTATGCTAAGTCATTTGCAATACTATGGTTGTGGAGAAGAATTATTAACTTTTGAAAATACAACAGGTGCCTTATTGTTGACTTATAAATTCATTACTTGCACATAAATCAATATTACAGACAATCTAGTTATACTTTTTTAAAACAAAAACATCAGACCTTTTGGTCTTGGAATAAATAAGTCTGAAAAAGATGGGAATATAAAGAGACAAACTGCTGAGATCAAAGTGGGAAATCAAACAGACACATACAGAGAACAGCAGAATTGTCAACAACTCTTTCAAATGATTTTATCTTAGGTTCAGGTAATGCCATACAATTTTGTCATGTTTTTATCTGAAGTGACGGAAGGCTGTTTTTACACCAAGATTCCATGAATGTGGTTTGTCTTGCATCTTGCAGTATCTGTCACCTTGTTATGTGAAACAGATGCAGAATAGATATATATATATATATATATATATATATATATATATATATATATATATATATATATATATAGGGTATGCGATGCAACACAATTCAATGCCCAGACACTGGTTCACAGCAAAAAGTAGAACCCATTGCAAAATTCCTCAATTTAATTTGAATAATGCCAATATATCAATTTCCTTGCTTCTCTATCTTGATGAAGAATATTTAAGTGCATTGGTGACTTTCTCTCTTTACACCTCTGAATTTGTCAATTCAGATTACCTTGGCCTGGTTGACAGTTGTTTGTCATGTAGAATCTTAACCAAGTAGTACATACTCGATTTTCACATCTTCGTACCTTACAACTATTAGCCTACTTCACTAAGCAATATACCCACCCCATAAATTGCCCCCAAAAGGAAGTAAGCAATAAAATTCAAACTGTAACCAATCAGGATCACTCATACAAAAAACAGCATTGCAGGCTCTATATTGATTGGCCATGTGATTAGTTTGCCAAGTACAAGCATAGTGTGCATTATCGCCCTTAAACAGGATAATTGGTAAATTCTTCTGATAAGCCATTCTTTTGCCAGTGTGTATCTTTATAAAAAACAGCTACTTTGCTTTTTGCCAAAATAACTTTGTTCATAAGTTATGTTGAAATATGGGAGGAAATACTAGCCAATAAATTAAAATCAGTTTGTATCCATACCTTTGCTGCTACGCCCAAGTCCACCTGCATCCACTCGGAGGACGACTTGTATTTGGCACACCAACCCAATCCATTCGGTTGGTAGACACGTCCATACCTTTCATGGCAACCGGCATCCCACTCCTGTGGGTAGGTACTGGAAGCAGTAATCTGCCAATCTTCTATACTTCCACTGATCATACCAAGTGGCTGCGACAGGCCACATTCTGTGGAATAAAAATTGCAATGTCAAACCTGGGCATTAAGTTCACAATGTACCTATTGCAATTTTATGAGTTATGATTATAAAACCTCATTTTAATATTCGGATACTGCTACCACTTAAAAGGGCGGGAAAACTGACAGGCCATGTGATTTGTCCTGAATGGAAATATAATTTGTAATACAGAATAGAACAGCCAGACCATCTGCTCCTGATTGCAATGATAAGTAGAGATCAGGTTTACAGAAAAGTGGACACGATAGATTGTGAGAGCCCAAAAATAACACCATATAGATCACTCATAAATTATAAAAGATTATTCTTATCTGTGACGGTTTTTAGACATGTGTAAAATTTTAAACCATGGCATAAAATTGCTGCAATTATACTCCTGAGTGAAAGGAAAAGCCGTACGTCTAACAGGATTATATTTTGAACTGCATAAACAGGGTGTTCAGGAAGCAAGCTCGTGACAGTTGAACAGGGGTATTAATCAGGTCAACAGGGGCACTTTTAGCACGTCATGAGGATAATGCAACTTTTTGATACTTGAAGTAGACACTATGCTAAAGAATTTAAATCTCAGATGAGATCAGTTTTGGTGATATAATCTAACTTTATTATAATTGTGTGGCCATTATCTGTTTGAAGTTAGAGGCATTTGATAATCAAGTATATTGGTCAAGTAAATATTTACTGATGTGAAAAGGAAGTCACCTTTTAATTCATGGAAAAAGTGGAGTTGATTCCATGGCAGAAAACATCAGAGTGTTAATAAATGTAACAGAAGTTTTTATATCAAATAGCTTACTGACGCCTCTTTGATAATTTACACTGATGAAATGTTTTGCCAACTTAAAAAAATATGTACACTAACAATTCCGCAAAGCATTAAATATCATGCCTTAAAAAGAACATTTGATGTGGCAGATCAAGTATGTTTTTTATCCTTTCATTCTTTTAAACAGATTAAAACTATACACCTCTTTTTTGTAAGCGAGAGTGGTATTAGAAGTAGTAATATATATGTGTACACATTAAAGTCTCACTGACACAGAACTTGTTCCCATAGGTACACAAATGATGTATTTTAAAGAGGTGCCTTAAATATCTCACTTCTGAACTTATGCTACTGTGTCAAGTATTACGGGTGAGCAATAATAATGTACAGGCATAAAAATATTAATATTTTCCCTTTCTTGGGCATATAAATTATGAAAGAAGTAGGAAAGAATCAAAAAGAACATATATGGTTGATTTATTACCACGACTATTTCATATATGACTGCAACTACTGGGAGAGATTGGTGGTTAAGTTTGATAGAATTTATACTGACATAGGAAGAAACAAGGTCTAAGGCATTTCATTTTGTCTACAAGTGTAAATGGGTATTTGACATTTGCCTTTTGTCAAGAAGACCTTGAGAAAATATTATCTAAGGCTCAGGGGTGATACATATTTTATACAAGAAACAGATATGAAATGCCTGAGAAATACAGCCTATTATATTTAATGCATAGACAGATAATTACTGTAAACCAAATAAATCACTTTTTTATGGTTTATTGATATTTTTGTTGCTTTGTACATACTAAAACCTTAGCCAGATATACTCTAACACTACTAGGTCTGCATATTCTTCTGAATTTATGATCATTTTACCATTTTACTGGCTCCTATATTAATAGATGCAATTGTCGATGAAATGCCATTAATAATACAGAATAAACTTGACTTGAAATCAAGTATCAAAGTTCACTGGTGCCCAATTAATCCTTGCATATCTCATTATTTGTGTGTTTTGAGAGACCCTGCTTCCCATAATGCAAATATGAATTATTTGATACCCTACAAAACCTGATAGGGACATTGCTGGCCAAAAAAAATCAACATCAATTATTTGTCAAAGTAAACACTAAATGACCTCTATGGACATAAGAAAGACAGGGTTATTAGATCTACAGCACAAGGGCATTCTTATTTACTTTAATGTATTGTGTTCAAAATTAAATAAATGATGTAAATGAGAGGCTCTGGGTTACTTAATGGATAGACATGGCAGAAGAATTTTAACTGAGTTGACTTTCAAATACTTATATCCTGTTTGGCTCAATAAAACCCTCTACCTTCTTCTTTATGACCATAAAAATTTCAGATGGAAACTATAGAATGTCTTTTAATATAGAATCTGTGGCACTTATAAACAAGAATAACAGGCAAAAAGAACAGGTTCAATTTAGGAGAGAGTAAATTATACCTACATGAAACTAACTTTTTTACATAAGAGAAAGGTACAGTTTACATAGAAAGTGGAGAAATCAAATATGGGACATTTAAGTCTCCACTTACAATAACACCTGTATTATGTGTGTAAGTGTGGATAGGTAAACACATTTGGAGTCTAGGTGTGGGAACTGTCAAAAAGGTAACACTGGGGTTACTAGAGTAACACAGAACCCTTTGTTTCTGAGCATTAATATAGAAAAACATAGATTGAGCCCCTGCAGGATTTTTATTAAGATTCACTGCAGTTATAAAAGTTTTTTAAAAGATACCTCTAGGGGGCTACTGTAAACAAAAGGTGTCTACGGTATCATGGGTTCTGTTCTACAGGAAATGCCTTGACTTGCAGGAAGTTGGGGGTTCTATACCCCTGTTATTCTATATATGCAGATGCCCTACCATGGTAGAATAGTGAAACAAGTTGATGAAGCAGAAGGTTAAAGGGTAACAAGATTTGTTTGGAATAAGATTTTCCATGGGAATTTAGGAGTGGGTGTCAATCATGCTATTTGTGTTTGTCTTTCTCCAAAACAGGGCAAGTGAATATATCCTGAAAAGGGTATAAAATAATACTGGAGATTTAAAATCCTTTGAACAATTATTGTGATGAAGCAGTACAGTTTCAGGTCAACCAACGCCCAGTCCAAAAGTGAAAAAAGTAGTACATCTAAGCATATTTAATTAACATCTGTACATAATTAATAGGTGTAGAAACAAATCTGTAAATTAGGTTAAATATATTCATATAGACTCTATCTATTACAATTACATAATTATATCAAAGTTAAAAATTACAAATACAGTGATTTGTAGAGTAACTAGCGGAATCCTGCAACTAATCTTCTCTTTGAAAAAAATCCTTTCGCCACATTTTCACAAGAATGAATAATGTAAGTTATGACACGATAAAGGTCAGTTAAATCACCCAAAAGACTAGAATAAAGTGGTTCGTTGCAATTACTTGAAACAAATTGTTTAGAATTGTGGGGTCGATGTTTGTCATCGCTACAGACTGATAAACATCAATTTAGTTTGATCATCTGATTAATGTTTTTGAAACAAGTGAAAATGCAGAAATCTACCATAGAACCATGTAACTATATTTGAAAATATGGTAATATCATAATATCTATAGGCAACTAGGATAAATTTTACTATATGTTTTGTAGTTGGGCCAAAAAACATCTATTTTGCTATGTTCATGATTTCTAACCTTTCTAAAGAGTCTATATATCAGACATCCACTGTATCTCTAACTGCGGGATAAACGACATTTTAATTTTTTTCAAAAATTCAGAAAATAAAAGTTTTTAGAGGCACTATATATTAGGCCTATATTGCCCAAATGGTCCCAAAATGTGTCTGAAATTGCTATATTTCTAACAGTTTTCAGATAAATGACAGTTCAGATTTTCTGCCAAAATTTAACATCTTGGCAGAAATTCTGCGATTTCAATATTGGCAAAATTTCCAGAGGGACAAAATCTAAGGTTTGACACAAAAAAGGAATAAATTTCAAACTTGTACAAACTTTATCACAACACTACTGAATTAATCTGTATTATTGCAATTTAATGCAAACAAGAATAGTTGATAATTTGCTATTATTGTTAACTCGTGAGTGATCTTGTGCCAAAATGTCATATGTCCTTTAAGGCAACGGGAGTTCCAGGTGGATAAACTGAAATACAAGAATTGATCACCATCATTGGGATATCATTACTAATGATTACAGAAGAATGGCCAGAAATTTTAGGATAGACAGTAATGGTTTGAGATAAACAAGTCAGAAAGCTATAACATCATCTGTTGCTTCTATGGATATTTTCATACAAACTACATAGTGTACATACAATGATGCAGATTACCTTTTAAAGCTTCAACCTGTTGCCAGTGTATCTCGCCACCCTTCACCACCAAGTACAAACAGCTGAACAATACGAAAGCTGACCACATCTAAAAATACAATACAACAGCTAACAGTGAATGTAGATAAATTTGTATTTTGATGATTTAATACATTCCATCATTGCAATCAGGCTACTACCTTGACCAAGAATTGGTTTAATGAACTTTGGATATAGATTTCACCAAGTTCGAAGATTAACAAATCTTGCCCTTTGGGACATATTCTATGTTGTTTATTAAAAGCAGGTATTCCAAACAGTTACAAATGTATGGTAGTTTGCTCATTACACAGAGAGAGTAAATTTAATATAACCAGTAAGAATTACAACTAGTTCAGTCCTCAGGTTTGACAATTTTTTTTGTAAAAAGAGGAGAGCGGTAGAACAGCATAGTTAGCTGGTGGCTTGTAACAGGTATCTGACAATAAGCTTTCTTACATAAAGGTCAAACACTGGACAAGCCAGTTTCCCATTTACAGTGTTATGAAAATGATAAAACTCAAAATACTTCACCCCATAAATTGCTAGATCTAAATATCCAAGAAATAGAGCTCACTGAAAGCTATATGGAATTCACTGAAGAAGTAACAGATCAGGCTTAATCAAATGTGATAATATAAAACAAATATTTTCTGTAGACACAATAACAGATTGGAATTTAAATGGAAACTGGCGTTCATGAAATGTGATTACAAAATGTGTATTTCAAAGGCAGCATTTAATAGTTCCACAAAGAATACTTGGCATAAATTGTAAACAAGTGTATTTTTATGATCTGATTCAAAGAGGCAGATATGATTTAACACAGTAAAAGGGTCAGGAAATGCAGGTTAGCCGGATTTGTGGTTTAAGTTCAGATTTATTCATGTAGCATTTATTATTTGGGGTTTTACGTCGCTTTCAACACTGTACAGGTCATATCACGACGGGTAGTTGGAAAGGCAGAGGAAACCAGTACATACAGTTCGTTAGGGTTCTGTACTGTAAACTGCCAACCAACGGCAAGCAACTACCAGCTTTCCCACTTGAGGCTGTGCTGGAGATCGAACCCCGGCCTCAGAGGTGGGAGGCAAGAGTGTTACCACTCTGCCACCGTGGCCCCTTATGCATGTAGCAAGTGCATTTAGGAGAAATATAGGTATTAATTGGGTTCATTACATAATAAATGTTCAAAGAACATGCCTAATAATCATCAAACATCTAAGATCAATTTAGAGAACAATAATGCACTGAAAAACATTATGTGGTCAAAGATAATCCAACAAAAGAAATAGAACAGTGGTTTTGAACTTGCTCCTTCTAAACTGACAAGACAAAACAAAAGAAAACCATACAATTGATTAAAGATGTCTTCCAAAAAGCAAATGTGATTCACACTCCACAATACCATTTAATAGTAAACATTGAATAATAATATAACTTGTACCTTATATAGCAATGCACTTGGGTATCACACTATGTACTTGTTGCCATATTAATTACACAAGTATATCCTTTGCCAAACATATAGTTTCATCTGTTTTTATCTGCTATTGTAAGTATTTAAGAAGATGTAATATTTATCCACTTCTGTGTTATTTTCCTCCACTTCTTCATTCGGTTCCTAACTATATGCAATACTGCATGATTGCCTATAAATTACAGATAAACATAAAATATATCCTCGATTCAGATTCAATACATGCTGATTAACATGTTTAACTGTTCATGGCTTCCCCTTAAGATCTTGGATTCCTTTAATGATATGAACATATCTATTCACACAACTGTCTCTGTCAGGTCCTTGAGAAATACACTAATATATCTAATAACCTGATTAATTATTTACACATATATCAAATGTCCAGGTATGATTGATCACAATACTACTCTGTCAGCCAAATATTGTACTTCATAACAAGACCACATTAAAAAATCATCGGCCCATTAAAAATTGATCAGGGCCAATTAGAGAAAAAAAGGTGAGGCTCAACCAAGTTTATAATATAACTGGAGACCTTGAGCAGACAAGTGTTTGTGTGCTGCAAAAAGCTGACAAATGTGACAACTCTATTCCTTTATGTTAGATCCACCCTAAACATCAATATAGAAGGTTTTTATTTCATTTGAGAGAATAGCACTTTAGCATTTTATTTGTTTGTTAATTATTGTGTGAACTAAGTAATTTTTAAATTTCAGTGATAATTTGACACGTTTTTGTTGATGGCTTATTGGAAATAACAGATATGACAGCAATTGAAAACCTTAAGCTTACAGTACGGAGAAAGAATTTTAACCTTAATATTCCTCTCTAGCTTACATTGTCGAATGACCTATTCTTCAGTAACCATCAACGTTGGATACATTTGATAATTAATATGATATATTATTTATTAAGAGTAATTCTTTCTATTGAATAACACTTGTAGTTTTAAATACCTCAGAAATTTGAGACATTGGTGCTTGCAGATATAAAAGCTATAACCAGCTTTTGTAGACTATGATGTATCACCGATATTATGCAATCATACAAAGCAAACTAATAAAATTCTAATTAATTATTTACATTATTAAACTATAATATGACTGTATTTTTATAAAGTGTTGCCTGTAACCAGTCTTAATAAACTAATAAGGAAGATGATTTTAAAATTCTATAGCATCCCCCAAATATGTAATGCTGGTGATTTTTTATGCTAAATAGAATTAACTTATAAGTACCCTTATACTCCGTTCACAAAATTCCAATAAGTCATCCGATGTAACCAAATTCCAAACTGATATCGCTAAAATTGGGAATCATGAGGCTGGATAGTAAGCATAGTTGGTAGCAGAAATTTAAATCTGTATTAGTCTTTCAAGAAAATTAACAAATTACTGTTGTGATTTTATTTGAAAATTATTGAACTATTCTACTAGAAAAA
Organism: Sabellastarte sp. h YS-2021; assembly: GCA_964017235.1. Lineage (NCBI taxonomy): Eukaryota > Metazoa > Annelida > Polychaeta > Sabellida > Sabellidae > Sabellastarte > Sabellastarte sp. h YS-2021. Next base: position 77,361,391 of record OZ024934.1, on the reverse strand, counting down.
CTTCCCACTAATACAATATCTGTTAACTACTTCTCTTATTTCTATTTTATTTAGCCGCGCCGCACCGCTAGTGTACAATGAGCTTTAAGGTAAGCCTTTGTTCTTTGTGAGTTTTCTGCCTCACATGACTAACAGGTGTTATCTGCAAGATTCAACAGCCCCAACTGGTTCCTGAGGGACAGTGAAATTTCTATAAGCTAATACTACCACAACAATATGACTGCTTTCATACGTATATTTATTATAAGGCACTTGCCAGGTATATGTCTGCTATGTATAAGTCTAGTTACTGTAACATTTCCTTATGATGGAGGAATGTCAGTGACTCTGAATCTCCCAACTATTCAACTTGGGAGTTACTATATAACAAAAAGTAGCTGTACAAAATTTCTTAAAACCTAGATCACACTGATTAGTGCTGGCCTCCGAGCTATATAGGAACACAACATATTTATTCTGTTGGGGCTCATGTGTTGCTTGAGGTGTTTTGGATATTAGTAGTATCCATACGGTTTAGTAAGTCAGGATTCATATTTTGGTAGGACACAATATTGATAGCATTTTCAGGATGTGATGGCTTCTTCAAAATGTTGGAAATAGTCGTTATGTTCTCCGTAGCCTTGCTGAAGGCTCAAGTTTCTTTGAAGTTAAGGAAAATTTCCAGTTCAGAGAATGAAGTTTCATTTTATATAATGTACTCATACATGTACTGACTTTTACATTAGCATACAGCTAAGAGAAAGCTCTCTGCCTGATAAGCTTATAATCTCATAACATGTATGAGTGCTTTATGAATGCCAGATATCTGTGTTTGAAAAAAGACATCATGCAAATTTGAGCCATAAGCAAGGCTATGTACTCCCCTGAGCTATATTAAAAGATACAGACAGGATAGTTAACAGGGATAAGGATCACTTTATAGGGAGGCTTTAAACGTGCACCACCAAGATACGGTCTCTTCTCGGAGTGCCGAGGACAAGGTAGGGAAGGAAACTTCAAATACGAGTTGTTACAACTGCATAGAACAGTGTGACTGAGACAAAACAATTGAACATCTTTTCTGCCACAAAGAAGACTATTCTCTGATAGAGTGTTTTAAGGTTAACCTGAAATTTGATTATTAGCCTAGATTAATTCTACTGAGTTACCTAAACCTTGATATAAGATGTCCGATTTCATGACTATTTAATCTAAAGGTCAATGAAAACAGAGAAAGGAACATCATGAGAAGTATTTGCGCCTGCCTCAGTTGTTGCTAATCAATAAGCACATATCTGCATTTGCTAGATATGAGCAAGTTAATAGTAAACAAACAATTGACCTCTGAGCAAGGTCATAAAGCATGGCATTTTATATCAAATCTGATATACAATGACTTCTCAGATTCTCTCTTAGTCTGAAAATGTGTATTTTCCCCACATTTTTAGTTTCTGGTCATAGAAATTATAATATGCATCAAAACTAAAGAATATATGTTGAGATGAACTTTGACATTAAGAGTATAATTGTTTTCATTGGAGTATATTTAAAAAGTAACAAGACCCATATTCCTGAAGAATTTATGGTGTTAAATTGATAGATTTTATAGATAAATATTTGATCCAAAATATATACATACTCAGATAAAAGCAACAAAAGTTACACTTTCTCAGAGCTTGTATACTAAATGATTTTTTAAAATTATGTAATAACAATAGTAATTGCTTATGAATTATAAAAGTTTCAATAAGTGGTGTAGTGAGTACCAACACTATCTGGTTCGAATCTTGGTCCAATTCTCAGAAAAGCTTCACACTAGCTCTGCAGCATTCCTTCATAACAAAATTTTCTTAAACAACCACAAAGTAAGATGATGTTTTAGTCTATAAACAGCAAAACCTACCTTAAACACACACAGAAAAAATATACAAAACATAAGGAGAATTTTAATCCAGAAAACAAGTGTGTTGGCCTTTTTCTTGATAAATGCATGGATCATTGACTTTCCCATTCTCATTGTTATTATACATGGGTGGGAAATGATGTAGATCTAGATGATTTATTACTGGAAAAAATTATCGTTGTTTGTTTGTATAATATCTCTTGTGATCCATACAAATGGAGGTAACTCGGTGATCTATTGTCTGTGAATTGTGTGTATTACTACTTAATTGTTTTTGTCAGTGCTCGTCTGTCCACGTTTTTTTCATTGTCACTAAAAATTGCAGCATATAAATAAACATTGTGCCTGTGAAAGCAGTTCTTATAATAATGTATATGAGATTGCTGAGAGAAAAGGGAGATTTAAAGTGTCAGTTACATTCAGCTAAGTTTTCTTTATGTTAGCTACTTAACAAGGCAATGGTATGTGGTGGAGGAATAGATTGCTGTATTACTGTAAACCAAGTGCTTATTACAAGCATGTAACACTCTTCTCCAGGTGGTTCAATATGTGTAATAACATCCCCAAACTTCAAATACCACTGTTCCATTGGCATAACTTATTATAAGAACTGGTTGATTTTAAACTCAGGAAATTGCTTTGACTGGTCCTGTGAAAAGGGGTTGGGAAAACTGTCAAACCACGAGATTGGGCCGTCAGAGTAAAATATGAGATACATAGCCTGGTCCCGACTGCTACAGATTAAAAAGAGCAGTTGCAAAACTAACCTGAGAACTATGGGAGCTCCTACAACCAGTTTTGTCTCAGGACAAGATGACTTAGAATAATATCTTTATGGGAAAGACGACTGAAAATCCAACAATTAGAGCTCTCTTTATGGCCCGAAAAATAAATATGCCCACCTATCCATAATAGATGTTTCTGAGTGAGAATATTTTTGCAGACAGGGTTATGTAAATGAAGGCTGAGCCAACTAGATATTATCAAGCTATGCAAAGATGCTTACTAACCCCTCCTAATTACCAAACACCTCTGACTTCTTAAACCTCCAATTTAGACTGAGAATAATACCTTAAGAAGCTGGATCATCGCCATCTTTTCACTTTTTTGTTTGGATTGTTTTTCACCAATTCACCCCGGGGTGGTTTTTAACAGTGAATCAGACAAAGTTATTATCTCTTTTTTTTGTCTCTTTAAAATTTATCTAGGGTTGTTGACATAAAGAGGTGAGGTGAAGTGGCTCATTTGCTTGATTTTAAAAAGGCAGAATTTGCAACAATTAGATATAATCTTTATACTGCTGTTCCACTTTCTTGACTTATTGTAAAATAGTCTATATGAAATTTGGGTTGCTAACGTACTGAAAAAGCATCATATTTAAGACATGTTTCTGTTACAGGAGTCATTGAAAGCAGTAGACTGTTCCATCAAGTTAACTTGTGAAAATTTACAGAGCTACTACATAAACAGTCATACCATAGTCACAGTCCACAATCTTGTACAATTGTTGCAAGAGCAGACCCTATGCAGAATGTTAGTCTGGTTATTTTCAAAACTCCACTTACACAGGGCCATATTTAAGACTTACAAAAATCCAAGATGTGGGAAAACCAAATAGATTTTAAAAGCAGGTACTTATATTTGTAACTAGAGACATTTCAAAAGTCCAGTCATACAGTATTATACTGTACAGACATTTTGTACTTTTTATATATTTATATGCTATGTTCCTTTCAGATCAGGCTAAATCATGATTAGTGAAGGTACAAGAGGTGCGCAATAAACTACCAGGCCCAGATATTTAAGCAACTACCAGTTATGTCACTTAATGTCTGTCTTAAGATTTGAACTCATGACACCATATCTAGGAAACGACTTGTATTGGCACATACATATATATGTATATGCAATATGTACAATTTAAGATTTGGTTTAAATTGGAACTTATACAAGGAATCTGTACAAGATGCAATATGTACAAAATTTATGTACATGCTGCAAATTGTACAGATGAATGTGTACAAGTCCTAGCTTTGTAAAGGCTCCATATTTTATCAGTTACATTTATACTTTGAAAAGTATAGAATCAAATATGGATTAATATCTGATGTAAATTATATTTCTCAGACACTAAACCTGCTTTGTACCCGAAGAAAACATCTGCCTAGTATACATAAATGCACACATTTTACTTTTGTGATATTTTCATATAAAAATATGTATGATATCCCATCAACATGAAAGTCCAGACATAAATTAATAAACAAAAGAAATAATGTATCTCACAGGTGTCAAAGTTACTTTAACCAGAGTGGTATGCACCTGTAAGGTACACATGGGAGCTTTATGGCAATATAAATAAAGGAAGATGACAATACTTTGTTCAATAAATCAGTCAGATTCTTTATGAAGGTTTTAAAATATCCAAAGTTCAATAATAAAAACCTACAGACTTATGTGGAATTTTTTTTTTGCTTTGAACTCTTTATGGAAATAATTTTTTTCTCTGTCTTAGTTATATTCATCAAGTGAAAATTGTATGTGCAGAAATTTTCTCAGCATTTTAATTTATAATACCAATTAATAAAGGTTAAATTACTTTAGCATAATGCATTCTTGCTATCAGTTACCCAAAACACAATTCATTATGCATGTTTTGTAGAAGTACACCCAGTACATTAATTAAAACTGTGTATTTTGCATCTCAAATTAAAGTTAGATAAATTCTCTGTTGAACCAAAATTAGTGGACATTAATAATGATAATTACAACACTGACTTCTCCTATGAGTTATGCTTTTTTCAGTTATTTCAGGTGTAGTTTCTACCAAAGAAGGGCTGGTTTCACAGAAGTAACTTCAATCATATTAAGTGCCACAGGATACTATCACAATGTACATTTTCATAAAAACAACTTTCAAAAATAATGACAAGAATCCCAAGAAATGTTCTTTTTTTAACAAAAAGTGAGGATACCATACTTTGAGTCAGTTTAGAAAACAGGCAGACAGGCAGAAGAAGATAGCATGGTCATTTATCAGAGCTAGGGGTTGTATTCACAAAAGGTCTTAGCCAAATCTTAGGTTGTATCTTGGCGGTATTTCTATACAAAATTTAAGCCCAAAATTTAACTAAGACCGTTTTGTGAATAGGATAATCAGCTATCAGATAAAGCTATCAGCATCTGTGTTAGTGTTGTATTGTTGGATAGCTCGATGGTGCGGACAACGCTGTCACAAGCCCGTGGCAATATTTCGGCAACCTTATGGGTTGATATAAAGTAACAAGAAGTAGTTGGATTAAAACGGTTACTAAAAGGAAACCTAGAGTGCAGACCTTCACAAAGGTAGTCGGATAGGCAGAATATTATCCAGATCTTTCATGAAAGATGTTATCAATTCTTCCTTTTGTCAGACCATACAAACTCTCAGAAAGAATAAATCATATATTATTTTCAGAAAACTCCATTCACTATTTTTTGAGTAATCTTAACCTTGAACCCCAAATCACTGAAAATGGGATTTTGGAGACAGACTGACAAACAAACACACCGAAAAACATAATCTCTTTGGCAGAGGTAATTACCAGTAAGATTCAAGTAGAAACTAGATGTCATCCCTCTGTTGAACAAATAGAAATTTACTTCTGATAGGTTAATTACGTTTATATTGTGCATATGCAATGTTATGGCACATTCATGGCATCATATTTTATCATCCTATTCACTTTGATTTGGAACATATAATTATGTCAGGGCGAGATAACATAAAAAATGTCACATATCCATTTACACAGTGACTTTATTCTTGAAGTTAAATTTCATATAAATATACATCCAAGATCAACCATTTAGTCTGAGAAGAGAGGGTGTATTGTGAAAGGGTCAGTAGAATGAGACTATTTTTGCAATCATACTAAAATGTAATCATTTCAAATCCCTCTTGGTATTTTAAAATCCTTTAGGGATAAACATCTTCAAAGTCATCAGATTTCAATGGCCTATATTTCGAAGAATAAGCAAATGATATTCTAGCACTCAATCCCAACTTTAATCAGAACTAAAATTCCCTCTTGTGCAAAGCTATTTCTACAAGAAAAAAATAACATTTGTAAGCATATCTGAGTCTTTTACCATGTCTCAAAGGCACAAGGGGTTAGTGGCGACTTCAACGACTGAAAATTTTGATATAAATAAACTATCAATGTTTGTTTTCCAAATACTATTCAAACAAACACTTTGTATGACCCCTATTTGACATGATATATTTGTCAAGATATGGTCAGCATTTGTTATGTATAATATTGCATAAACAAATATATTATTAAAATAATTTATTGCTAAACTTAGAGGAACATGGAACAAAATTAGAAGCATGCAAGGTTTCCTTTTAAATCAACATGGTAAAGTCATTTTCCAATCCTGGTAGTCTGTATGGCTGAGGCTGATCTGTGGCGTGAACTGACTTAGAGTATTTCTACTACTGTGAACAAGATGTCAGTCTGTCACACGATTACCTAGTGTCAATACACATTTTTTTACCCCTGGTGCTGTATTCAATAAAGGTTTTAGCCAAGTTTTAGCCAACTTAAGCATAAGACTTGGCTAAGTTCTTTCGCAAATACCGCATCAGTGTGAAGCGTGACACATTTGCAGAACCCACCTTGTTAAATGACACAGACTCCATGACCCAACAAAGGATCGAACCCTATACCCTATGCTTTGAATGTCCAACACCCTAATTGCAATGCCAAAGAGACCTCATCAAGTCAACGAGATGGCTATCTATTTTAACTTTCCAAATGCAATAAAGTATTAAAAACATGAAGTCATTGTAATGCAAAATACATTTTTGGATTTCCCAATTTAATTTTAGATAAACCTATATTATCTAATCAAAATATATAAAGGGCAGCATGTATTAAATACCTAGGTCACACTTTTCTGTGCTGGGATCATGATCTATAAGCAAACAGGCTCATGACCTTTCTGTTATGGGTCATTTGGGGGTATGGTCCAAATTGTGTTTTACCTAAGTTTACCAAAATATTCAACTACCACAATATTTCACAGTATTTTATGATATTCTATCAATATATGACACAATTTGTCCTCGAAAGTCTTCAAAAAGTCCTTTGTGGTTCTTATTTATATGTCAGTTATAGCTCAGGTATACATTTGAAAACTTAACGTCATTTACTAAATCAAACGCACCCGGTTTTTCGCTGAATTTCCCCATTTCAGAAACCGGTTATAAACTTCGCATTCAACCACAACACTCGTAGAACTGGTGAAATTCTCATTTGTATAATAAAACACATTTGACACAACATGGAATGCAATTTGCATTCATGACCCCTTATTTCAAAATGTTTGAAAAACCTCCATTGACATCTTGCTAACTCAGGTTGAATTCGAATGCAAGGTTACAAATATGAAAGCCAAATGATAACTTGCCAAATGTGACCTGGCCACTGGTATCTCTTGTTTTAAGTGACTTACACTATTGTCTACTGACATGGTGGAGATACATAATGTATTGAAGGTAAGACATGGTAAGATCAAGTGAGTGTACATCAATTTAGATACAAACAAAAAGTGTTATGTACACTTCACCAGAGGATAAAATAGTTTATGGGGTACCACTTGGTGTGAAGTGACCATTAAGTTTACCAGCAATGTCCTTAAATGTCCATTTCATTTATAAAGCATTTTGTGTGAAAGGATACGAAATGGGCAATAATATCATTTTTATTTCTTCACGAACAAAAAGAAATTCTCACAGAGGTCAAGAAGGTTCTGCATCATGTATGGTAAATATAGTTTGTGTAAGCCATACATAGTGTTAAGTAATATGGTGATAAAAAGACATCTATGCTACAGGTTTAGGTCTTTTAATTTTGGAGCTTACTTGGCAAGAAAAGGCAAGATAGTGTGGCTAAGTTCCTAAGTGACTAATAAGTTTGGTTCACTTAGCTCTCACCTCTGCCGGTGTATGTTCGAATCCAGGCCTTTACAAACATGTCTAATTCACTGAACACTTATCCCAATATGAACCAAGCAGTGTGTGTATCCTGAATAGGGCTGAGTCATGAGTAGAACACCCCTTGCGTGAATCTATGGCCCCAATGCAATGTATATATATATGTTTTAGCTATGTTCATGAACAAACAGACACACAAGCATGATAACAACATCAATACCTCATCCCTTTTGCAGGACCAGAGTATTTAAATGTTAAAACAGTATTATCATGGCATTTAAAAGATAGATGGGGGCCACAGTGGAAGAGTGGTAACACTCTCTCCTCCCACCTCTGAGACCGGGGTTCAGTTCCCGGCCCGACCTCAAGTGGGAAAGCTGGTAGTTGCTTGCCATTGGTCAGCAGTTTACAGTACTGAACCTTGACCAACTGTATGTACTGGTGTACTGTATGTACTACTAATCTAATAAAAGAGGTATATCTTTGGTTTGCCTGAGGGAGTCTGTTCCATTCAGGTGATACAGTATAATTAGTGACAGCTGTGCCTACCAACATTTTATACAAGAGTATACACCTCAAGTTGCACCTACAACCAACAAATTTCGCTTTTTTCCATAACCGTATCCGCTATATCCAGGACAGTATTACAGCATTTAGGCAAGAGCTGAAGACTTACCTATTCAGGTTAGCCTACCCTCCACCATAGTATTTTTCTCCTATGGACAAGAACTTCCCTTAGGAAATTAAACTATCCCTTCTTGGGCATCAACACCTTAGAAGATGTCTTCATCAACTTGGTGCTTTATAAATACTTTATGTTCACTAACTTATGTTTATGAATAAAGCTGATGGTGGATTTACTTTTTATAGCAATATATTACGAGTACATCTGATATGGACATGATTGGTACAGGTGCAAAACAAATAAAAATCACTAGGTGTAGTCTCCACGCAATGAACAATGATATGGTCATTTCTTTAATTGTATAAATAGTTACTGAACACATAAATGATGATGACAGTGCATAAATTGTGATGTAAAACATATTCCATTTTACCATCGTTTCTTGGGAAATATCTAATGGCATTTTACAACGTAGATGATCCATACAGATATTTACATAAACAAGAATATTTATATACTAGGTGTTGATGTTTATTTTAATTGATTTGGTTCCTTTGATAGACACATAATTTGGTCCTACAGATTTCATATACACAATAGCCCGCCTTGTCGACACATATACATACATAACAAAAAAGTCCATGTCATGATTAAGTGTGTTGACATTTTAAACAAAAGAGAAAGACCATAATTTACTGAGTAAATTAACCTAGTATTCTTTCACTGAGTAAATTAATGTGGTATTTTCGTCATCAAGATATGTCAATTTCCGAACAAGCAAGGAGCAGAAAGGAGAAATTTGATCTTAGTAAATATAAACATCAGATCAGTTGTGTCTTTTATTTTGCTAAAGTGTTTAAATGGTAGACAAAAAATGTCCACAGATTATCTTACAGACTTAGAAAGCATTTAACCTTTGCTGCCATAAAGCCTATTAACACCATTAAAACCTCAATTGCTCACTTGTTTCAGATAGGAATAGATATTCATGGTATGTGGGACATTTTTTTAAAATTTGTATGTTCATTGGAACCCTGGATGAAAAAAATAATTTTATTGTGAAGAAAACTAAAGATTCAAAATTTGCAAGATTATATCTTCTGAGTAAATTTCATGGAGAAGAAGTAGTTTGTGTTTTCCTTTTTTACAAAGATAAGCAGAGAGGAATATTTTGTGTAGAAATATGTTGCTGTTGTTTGTTTATAATATATCAGTTCAGCTTAAAACAAACATACTTGGTACAATGCACATTTGATCATTTATGATTCTTTTTCAGATACTACAAAAACACTTGAAGTAAAATATAACAAATCTACTATTCTTACCTTTGTCATACTTTTATTCTGTATCCAAATAAACATCAATGGTTATCCAACAGCTGATCAATTGTGGTTTTGTTGCTTTCTTCTTATTCCAGTTTCACATAAATAAAATCTTTTCAGTGATCACTTTTTTCAGTCTAAAATAGAAAGGAAAGCACATTTGTTAAAACTTTACGTACATACAACTCTTTGAGAAAATAACATATTAATAGTTTTTCATGTCTTCCTAATATCTTCTATTTTAGTGTTGTCAAAATGTTATCCAATTTAGTATATATCTAGACATAAAATTTAAAACTAATAAGTGTAAATATCCAATTCCAGTCAGCTTTCTACAAAGACATATCCCAGTGAGAGAGAGGGTAGGGCAAGAAACAGAGGAAGTGTAGAGATATGTGATTCAACTGTCAAAACATCTGATTAATAAATTCACATCATCTTATATATATATCTGTATAACACATCTGCACACTTTTGAATATCAAAGCAAGTAAGATGAAGATAGAGAGTGGTGAAAAAAGCCCACTCACAAAATGAGGCAGAACATTTTCACGCAACAAAACCCCACGCATTTATATAGCCATACATAAACACGTGCATCCAGCCAGACACACACGTACACACACTTGTACCAACAACAACCCCGCCTCCCCACAACCACACTTGTATTATAAATTACAGCTTTAACCTTCTATATACTTATTTGTATCTTACACATATTCCAAGTTTTAAAGCAACTTTAACGGATACAGAAATCCCCCTCCCCATAGTTTCTCCTCTCAACACTTTAAAAACAGATTCACCACATCAAATGTTGTTGGTTATTTCAGAGAAGAGATGATTCTCAAAGCTTCTGGCTTTTCCTTTCAACTTGTTTTGACAGGCAGAGGCAAAGTTTTTTTACATATATTACACATCAGATCCTTAGCTTAGTAATTCTAGTAACGAGAGGTCTATACAGTTGATCTTTATTTTCAGAACATTCCTCAGAGATTTTTATATGAAATATATATCCCATCTAGGACCCTTTTTATCTTGTGAAAAATCCAGCTAAATTGGGACTCCTATTTGTATTTATAGACGATATTTGTCTGATCACATCAAATACCAAACTAGACTACGTAACACTGCTATCTCAAACATTGAGAATAATCTGCTATCATTCTTAACTGATCCTTAACATAATAATTTCACATGCATTAATATTGAATACCTCCAAAAGAAACAACCAAGGTACAGACAAAAATTTCTTTAAAAACCTGTCGTATACTGTTCTTTTTATAGATCACTTGGAGGCACGTTTAAAAAAAGGTACAAGATAACAACAAAAATATAATTCAAAACAAACACAAAGCTTCCTTTTAACTACACACTTAACAGCTAATGAAGTAGGATGTGTTGAATCAACACATAGTATTTTTACATACAATCTCCATTAGCACCTTTAAGTTTTTAAGATGTAACCTTAACCAATTGTCTACTATTGCTGGAGATGTGGGTCTATGTGTTATGCAAGTTTGTCAGAAAAAAAACATTGGAAACATTTATGAAAGATGTCCTAAAAACATAATTAGCATATTAAATTTTTTTCCGTGTTATGATGTTTTGATTGAAACGGGCAGAGCCAATTAAAACATTTACCAGAACCTTTCTGTATGGTTGTTTAAAAAAACCATCTACATCTATGTGTCTGAAGAAATAAGATAAATATTCTACGAGGCTGCTCTTGCAGGAAATATATAAACAATTACATGTCTTTAATGATGCACTTTCTGTCTCTGCTCATATGCACTTAATATATCAGATGTACTTGTTTTTATTAGCCAACTGATGTTGTGAGTACTATCATTATGCATTATTATAATATCATATTGCCATTCAAAACTTACAGATGGATTTTTTTTGCTAAAGTCCTGGTCCCACTTTTACGTTTGAACAATAGATAGCAAAGGTGTTTAGGGTTGAACAAACATAGTCTGAATAAAAACAGTATTCTGTAACCCATAGAAAGTGTGAGCCATAAAGGAAGTATGGAAAAAGTTCTTTAAGAAGGACCAAGTCATGCGTATAAACCTGTTCCAGCAATGGAAGTATGGAAAAAGTTCTTTGATAAGGACTAAGTCCTTGGTATAAACCTGTTCCAATAATTAGTTTTTTTTGTGTTATGCCAGCCTCCAGATCAATCAATCAATCAGTTGTCCAGGTGCTTAATCTCCGTATCAACGGATTCTAAGGCACACCATCCAATCCGTAAGGTATAAATCATGAGACATTAGACATGTTCCGAGTCGTTGCCAGGGAGGCGGTCCGGTGTTCGGTAGTAAGAAGCTATGGTGGGAATGATTTCTGAAATAGGTAGGTTTTGAGTCGACTTTTGAAACTGGAGAGATTTGGAGCACTGCGTATATCATATGGAAGATCATTCCATAACTTAGGGGCATCATATGAGAAACTGTTGTTAAAATGGACCTTTGATTTATGGATGGAAGGACAGTAAGAGGGAACCAGAAGGAACAAATTTTTGGGATTGGAACGTCTTGTATTCACGGCAGATTTGTACAAGGGGAGATATGGTGCAAAATACTTAGGCTGGCCAGTGGTGAGGTACTTATAGACCAAAACTAGGGTTTTGAAGATAATACGTTGTCTAACGGGTAGCCAATGGAGTGTCCTAAGGGTGGATGTAATGTGAGTGTACTTGGAAGCACCAGTGACAAACCGTGCAAGCGCATTTTGAACATATTGGAGCCTTGTAGCATTTCGGGATGACAAACTGCGAAAAAGAGAGTTGCAATAATCCAAACGACTACTGACCAGAGCATTTGCAATCACCACTGATGTATCCACAGAAAGAAACCTCCTGATACGATGAAGGTCCCTGAGGCTGATAAAGCAGGATTTGATTACAGAATTTACGTGATTGGTGAAACAAAACTTTGCATCAAACAGAACGCCCAGATTGCGTACAACATCTGCGGGAGAGAGACAATTACCCAGGATATTGACAGGTAGTGAGTCACTGAGCCATTTGTGTCTGTCTTTGGCACCGAAGACTATGAATTCTGTTTTATCAGGATTTAGCTTGAGTTTGTTTTCAGACATCCAGACCTGAATATCATTCAAACATGATTTAAGACGGTCAAAAGACTTGAGACTATCATCAGGGGATAAGTGAATGAACAACTGAGTGTCGTCCGCATAGAAGTGGTAACGGACTCCGGTATATTTTCTGACGACTTGACTCAGAGGTGTTGTGTAGAGGGAAAACAGAAGGGGACCTAAGACAGAACCTTGGGGGACTCCAAACTTCAATTTGAACAAATTCAAAAGACTAGAACCAATCTTGACTGACTGAAAACGATCCTGGAGATAGGATCTAAACCATTTTAATGCCGATCCAGCAAAACCAAATCTAGACGACAGACAGGATAGGAGTGTGTCATGATCGATAGTATCAAATGCCGCAGACAGGTCGAGTAGCACTAGTGCTGTAGGCATGCCCTTGGACAGAGATAAGTGAGATGGTCCAAACTCAAGGATTAAAACAACCAGTGGGTTTTAAAACTTCTATTTTGATACTAAATCTTTTAACAAATAAACACAATTTATAATGTGATAGTGCATAAAGGTTGAACCACCTTCCTGTTTGAACCAGAACAGAAAATAAGGTCAAAGTAATTAAAAGGCCAAGGTCAAGCAAATTCGCTGTGACCTTGGCCGAAATAAAGGTCAAACTATACCATGCAACCTGTGGATCAAGCCCAGGTAAAAGAAGGTGGTTCAAACCCCAAACCACTCAAGGCAATTATTTGACTTGTATATTACATGGAGGAAAGTTATGTTACATACGAGTAAAACCAGTAGAATAGAGTTGAAACTAGGTGTAAAGTATTTTGTACATAATATTTTTCATTTACATTGGAACACGAAAAGTCACAAAAACACTTCAGGGCTCGAGATACTGACCATCTTTGAGAAGGACTGATTCAAATGTAAATCCCACGTTATCTGAAAATAAGTCCCAAAACGCAGTTAATAGTTTTTGAGTGATGGTGCAGATATTGTTGAAAAATGCTTAAATCATTCTGGAGTCTCCATCCAAACCTGGATCATCTATGACGAAGACCAAACCATGTCCATCCCCCAAGCTGATCTGTGCTTTTTGGGTTATTCATGTGGACAATCAGCCAAACAAATAAACAGATACAAATTACAATAGCAATCACAGAGATTTGTATTGGAATGACCAAGTACTTAGGTGACAATATAGTGCTTATGTAAGAAAAACGTGATTAAATGTTGAGAAAGAACTTCGTCATATTCTGGATACAAAAAAGATCCCAAATTTTCAAAGGTCATATTAACAATGCATTTTTAATGGCTTGGCTTCTGGTTGAAATTACTTCAAACATAATAAACGGATCTTCATGAATTTTTTGTGTGTGTGTGATAAAACCTGGACAACGGAAGAAGTGATTACATTTTTGGAATGACCCGGATCATATTTTGGATATAATCAAGAATTTTCTGAAAACTGTCCTGGTAGGGCCTTGTGCTCCGCAATTGCTTTCTTGTTTTGCAGATATAGGTATTTAATTAGAAATAAAATAAAACACTACTGAGAAGTAAGAGCATCCCAATTCAATACACTGGTGCTTATAATCAGCCAACCCTAGGCCTTTTACAAGATATCGTGATCAACAAGGGTCCCAAACGAGTTACAAAACTGTTCCACCTTTGTGTAAATACTCAATCTGATTCCCAACAAAAAATATTATCAGGTTACTGTTGCAGTGTAATCGTCATTCAAGTCAGACACATGTATATTTTATTATTTTTCTTTTGTTTATTCATTATGGTGACATGTATCTTTACAAATAAATGTTACACCTATATAAATAGCAAAGTACAATAAATACTCAGTCCTACATGGGCTTATATGTCACTCAAAATATACAGTAACAATCAACAATGAACAGAGTGGGAAAACAAAAAAATATATAAAACTATGCAGAAAGATTTGAGTATATCCTCTTTCTGGATTACAAAAATGTAATGTGTAGATGCAAGGTAAATGCATTAAGTTTACAGTTTGTATAATTTATATACATACCAGATACATAATTACACCACCACAGTTTTATACTTTTTCTCTACCACTGTTGCAATTATAAAATACATTTCAGGTCCATTACATATCCAGGTCCCATCAACCACCAGCTTTAAAGTCCACCAGTCGAATGTACAATTGAGAATACTTCTCGTGATATTGTATTCTAAATACATTGCTGCTATGGTAACAGTAAACAAATCAACAAGGTCTGATCATATGATTAGGCATTGGCGAGAAAAAGAAGTTGAATACAAAATAAACTTTCCCTTTTTTGCAAATTTGTTTGAGCAATAAAATTATGTGACATCACAAAATTCTGTGTGTTCTTTGCCCCGCCTTTTTGCCATTCACATACCAGGTAACCTGAGTATAGATTGGCCATAAAAATGCTGATATTTTGTCAATATGGTAATTTTATATATAAACACACCTGACAAAGATACCTTGTGTTACTTCCAGGGACCTCAGATCTTACTCAGTTCTTTGCAAAAGACCAGTCTCAAATATGTATTCTCCATTTGTGGATGCTATTTATATAAATGTGTGTAATCCTGTTCTAAAGGACCGAGTTTTTCAATTGTTGACAAAAAGAAAGTGTGAATTTCTCAGATCTGCTAAACGTAGCCTGCTTAGTTTTCTGTCTATTCACAAAATATCGGAGTGATGTATATTCACATTCTGATGTAACATAGGCTATATTCTAGTAGATGCAGCAATTCTCCACAGTCTTCATCTCTGTCAAGGAAGTTATGTAATTGGCAGCATCTGTTTGTCTGTTGGTTTGCAAAATGACTAGGATTTTGAAAAGATTTTCAGTAAAAGTCAATAATGGCACAAGGACTGGATGATAAGGTTTTGGTAGTTATCCGGATCACTGTCTGGATCCCAGATTATTTAAGTAATATTTATGAATACATTGATCTAAAATATCAGGGTGTTCAGCCTGGGTGGAGGTATGCACTTCCCCCAAGTGCTCTTGCTTATTTTGTAATTATATTATGGTGTAATTGTCAAAAACTGTGGAAAGTTTTCATAATTCAAAAAGAAACCATGTTGCCAATACCCTCAGCATCTCTGCAAACTTCTATTCCAGAATTCTATTCATTTTTTGGTATCTTTTATGTAATTTAACAGAACTTGAATAAAATAAAAAACGAAATAGTTTAAGATATGTGAGATATTCAATTTGAGTAAGCCAAATCTGATTTTTAAAACAAGAAGTAGGTTTCAATTAGTAGACTTAGGAGAAAGGGCCTTATGAAAAAGGGGGCCACGGTGGCAGAGTGGTAACACTCTCGCCTCCCACCTCTGCGGCCGGGGTTCGATCCCCGTCATGGCCGTAAGTGGGAAAGCTGGTAGTTGCTTGCCGTTGGTCGGCAGTTTTACAGTACAGAACCCTAGCGAACTATATGTACTGGTTTCCTCTGCCCTTCCAACTACCCGTCATGATATGACCTGTACAGTGTTGAAAGCGATGTAAAACCCCAAATAAACCAAACTTATGAAAAAAGTGCACAGTTATTGCTCAATAACATCAGGGAGATGGGTGTCATGATATTTATATGTCTATATATATTCATATAACCATCTAACAATTTCTGACACGAATTAAGCATTTGTAGAATTTTTTACAGGCTCTTGAAATTGTATCATTTCCTTTGCATCTGGTTCAGATTAGCTGATTGATTAAAATTTAACATGGCTATCAACACATCGTGTACAGATCATAGCATGGTGGGTAGTTAAGGCGATGGAGGAAAGGTGTGTATACTAGTTGGTCAACATTCTCTAGACAAAAAATAACATAGGACACCAGTAAACAACTACCAACTTTCCAATTGTCAGTCCGAACGGGAATCAAATTCTGGACCTGAATGGTGGGCAGTATGAGTGACCACTATTTCTCTCTCAAATGGTCTAGATATCTTGGCTTTAAAATGTCAATTACAAATGTAATAAGTATCATGGATGAGCTGGGGCGGATCCAGCTTTAAATAATTTTTGGTCACATGTTCTTGACATGAGCGATCCAGTGTCGGATATTCATCTTTTAAGTCTGTGTCTGTTGCTTTGGGTTCATTGTTGAAACCCCTAACATTTTTCAAAGGGGGTTCAAACCCCCTGAATCCCCCCTCTGGATCCGATAGCAAAGAGTCTCCATAAGCTTAGTGTGGATATATATGTGTATGAGTCTCCATAAGCTTAATGTGGATATATATGTGTATGAGTCTCCATAAGCTTAGTGTGGATATATATGTGTATGAGTCTCCATCAGGTTAGTGTGGAGATATATGTGTATGAGTCTCCATTAGGTTAGTGTGGAGATATGTGTGTATGAGTCTCCATCAGTTTAGTGTGGATATATATGTGTGTATGAGTCTCCATAAGTTTATTGTTGATATATATGTGTATGAGTCTCCATCAGGTTAGTGTGGAGATATATGTGTGAAAAACCCAAATCTCAGTAATACAGACATTTCTAGTATTTGTTTACTGGAGCCATACAAATGATACTTTTTTGGATTGCACCTTTCATACTGTAAAGCAAGGTCCTGGATTGAATGGACTCAATAGTCATGTAAATAAACATACAACATATTGTCATAAGGTGCTAAAGTGTTATTTGTGAATATATTGAGAAACCCAGGGTGTTGGCAAAATAATAAAACTAGTGGGAAAAGTTTTACGGGGTGATGCTTTAAATTGAAAAATATACCATTAAGGCAGTACATTTTAGTTTGTCAGAAGGAGAAATTGTTTAATTATATTTGAATAAGAACAAAGCCGAAAGGGGTTTCGGTCTACTAGCGCAAGCTGCAAAACCATCACAGATACGAGTAGTGCACTAAGGCGGTCACCCATCCAAGAACTAATGTAGACCACTACTGCTTAATTTCAGTGATGAGACAGGTATTCATCATGCTTCGCCATAAGCGATGAAAGTCCAGAGACAAAAGAGAAAAACAAACAAAAAAAGATGAAAAAAGTAATCTCTAGCGTGAGCCTCACTAGCGCTCTTGCTTAAAAAATATTCAATGGATATTTACAAAATACTAAAAAATCAAGAATTCATTGCCAAACTGTATCAGTTGTTTAACTGTAATACTTAATCTT
The DNA here is from genome assembly GCA_964017235.1 of Sabellastarte sp. h YS-2021. Classification (NCBI taxonomy): domain Eukaryota; kingdom Metazoa; phylum Annelida; class Polychaeta; order Sabellida; family Sabellidae; genus Sabellastarte; species Sabellastarte sp. h YS-2021. Next base: position 77,343,355 of record OZ024934.1, on the reverse strand, counting down.
CTTTTTGGAATTTTACTGTGTTATATCAACTATAACTATGATTACAGCGAGGCAATCATCGGTGACGGCTTTGGTGTCTATAGCCTTGCTAAAGGCTACAGTTACTTTGTAAGTAAGGCAAGCTTCCAGTTTTCACAATCAAATTTCAGTTTGCATAATGTACTCTTGCACATACTGGCTTTTACACCAGCATACTGTCTGATGAGCTTATATATAATAAATTTACAAGTGCTTTATGAAAACCAAATATTTGTGCACATGTTTGAAAAAGATATGGTACAAATTTGCAGGTATATCCTGGTTACAGCGAAAAATCAGCTAATTTGCATGGGACACTTAGCTACACGTGCGATTTTATAACAGAATGTTGAGGTTGCAAAGACCCTGCAATGAAAATTGGCATGCACATTATTCTCTATGTGCACGCAGTATGGCTACAAATGCATCCACGTCTCAAGGGAAATCTACGAGAGGCTTGGGCATGTGCGTTTTCCCTGTTAGTGTTGCAGGTGCTCCCATTCACTTAAATGGTTTGCATGTGCCGTATGATACACTCATGTGTACCTTGCATTTATATAAGCCCACTGTGCAGCCTGTAGCTAGTCGTAGTCTATTCTTGGATATTCAAGTAGTGGCACTCTTGTTGGGAGAATACACCTTGTTTGCATGTGTATATACAAGTACGACGGGATGTAAGAGAGGCTATACTGACGTAACTTATAAGCGACCAATTCTTCATTATCAACATACTGATATATAATTACTAATCAACAATGTTAATTCCGATGGCATTAACTATATTTCCTGATTGCCGATCGGCGATGCGAATTCTCATTGATTGTATATACAAAGTGTTTACATATCATCAAAGTTAAGCAACATAGTTGGCTTATCTCTCACATCTATAAATCATCAATATACAATCTCATTTACAAACCTACACTGTTTTATTCAATTTAACCTTTAAGGGATAATACCTTTGCAAACCAGCCATGTTTCCTGTACAAAATCTTAATGTTTTTTTTTATTATCGACTGCTTTCTGTGCTTGGCATCACAGTTTCAATTTTAACATTAAGGCAAGAAAAAAAGGAAATGCACAGAATCTCCCTTTGTTTGTCAATAACACTACAATTGTTATGTGTTCTGCCCAGTCACAATTCTGCTCTATCCATACCAATATCTTTAGCTACCTACAGGTCCTTGTGACACATCTGGACCACAGGTGTTCAGACCAGCAAGAAATATATATGACAAACCTTGTGACATTTACAAGGTGGAGAGCTCTTGACAACAAGGATCTCCATCTTGAAACACTTCAGCCATATCAATATCCACAAATACTTTAACTTGCAATTTTTTGTACTTAGTTCATTTGAAGTATTGGTGTTCAGAAAAAAAAATGATCAAACGTATGAATAATCATAAGGCGTTTTGCTTTTGAACTTCAAGTATTTTCCAAGGAACATCTTATTTTGTTACTCATAAAAAGTTATATTGGTAGATAAATGGTGATGGACTTTACACAATTAAAACAATTAATATTGTCATCTGCAAGTGGCTAAGCTCAATAACATGTTCCAAAGAAAGTAATTTACAATTATCCATTGATGTATGTGATTGTCTCCATCGTAAAAAGTTTCCCGGATGTGTGAACACCGTTTGTGATCACCATGTATGCATTGAGCATTTTTTTCCCAGTGCAATAATTGAGTACTGTATGATTCAAAGCACTATTTGACTTATCCCTTACTGTACAAGGTACGACCAAAACTATTGTGACTGAGATTCCCCCTTATGCCCTTTTCACAATACAGGCAGTATGTCCCTCAGTTAGAAGTTTTACTCGGCGGTGGAGCCACCTCCTAGGTCGCCCCATTACGTCCAAGTTGTTTACACTACAGGCGATGTAATTTGTGGTTATAGACATTAGGCGAAAAGCCCCTGTCCTTCAACTACCGTTCGAGATTTGTATGCAACCTTGTGACACAGTGGCAAAATGTCCAATACCTTAACTCACCGTATTACACTGAAAGATAACTGAATCACAACCTTATGTACACCGTGGACCACACCTTAAGTTACCACAGGAAGAAATTCAAATGCACATTGTACCAAATTCAGAGGCAGAAATTTCAAATGTATTTTAAAATTTTCATGGGACGTGCAAGGTAATGGACAGTCTGCTACTGACACGCAAGTTTGCAAACAGACATGAGGGGTGATCTAAGGACAGGGACATTTCACCAAATGTGGCCTACCGCAGGGGATACCGCCCGTAGTGTTAAAAGGGTTTTGCTGAAAGACAGATCTGTGATGACTATTTATCAGCAACATCTGATGACCATTTATCAACAACATCTAAGTTCTTTACCCTGATACTAGGCACGGGAGCAAATGATGGAGGGCTATCGTTTTAAGTGATCATTCAAGGCACTTTATATATGTTTGTGCCTGGGGTGGAACCCAGGTCCTCAGTCTTCCAGGGCGAATGTGTTACCCACAGTGTACACATCGCTTATGCAATCACAAGTAGATACACTAGATTTGGGAGTATATTTTATGTTTTTGTCAAAATTATTAATGAATAACGATCCAACTGGATTTGGAGTTAATTATTGCTGAAACATTTCAAACAGTTGCCTATAACATTGAAAGAATCAGCAACTGGCATACATGAATCGTGTGCATGGCAAAACATAAACTAAACCCACAATTTGTTTTAATATATATAAAAATTTATTTCATTGTGGCAAAAATTTGTACAGGATTAATCAATTTAGTAAATACATAATGCAGTTTTAGTATATACATGAAATCCGCTTACACATGAAGTAAATTATTGAAAATAAAGGTAATATAAATAGCTTTACAATTTTATTTCAAACCCTGGACTAATTTTGAAGAAGGAAAATACCATCCTGGTCAGTCCTAACATATTTGAATTATATAAATACTATATTTCAGTGCACAACTTTCTCTAATACCCCTACTTAGTCTAATAAATGTATTATAATTACATTTCCCAGTTTAGAACAATTATCCAGTCTGTTTAACAATTATTGTCATATTGTCATAGGCCAATTATAGATACATCAGCAAAGAACTACAACTAAGTACGCCGTGCTGGACTGATAATGGTTTTGAACATAAAACCTCATATATTTGATTATCTGGGCTGCTGAGGCAATGTGCTATCCATGCTGCAATCTTTTAGCCAACACAAGTGCAAGAAGGGCATGCAACATCTGCAAATAACACTGATTAATCCCAGCAAAGGACTCTTTTGCATTATTAAATTGAAAGGGATTAAGAAGTATTTATTTACTTAAATGCTGCACAGATAACCATGCACAACATACCATTTTAGTTGCAGTGGTTACATTATGTAGATATGTGGCCACTCGTGTGGTGATGGCCATGTTTTTGGAGTATGGACCACTTAGAGAACAGAAGAGATTTGTACCTCTGAGAGGGGATTAGTAAGATCTAAGTCAATTGGTAAAGTGCGTGATTTGAGATTCAACAACAGGCCTCACTTATAGAAGAGAAACTTATCGGTAATGTGCTTGATTAACTAGGAACAGTGAAGAAATATTCCAACTACAACAAGTAAAATGATTGCATAACTTATACTGGCCTTTGACTCTCATGTGTAAGTTATGTCAGCATTATAAGAGCCATAATAACACAATGCTGTTTGTAGAATGGCAACATGTGGTTTAGTAAAGAGGATATACATAAAAGACAATGATTCCATAGTTTCCTCAGTAAATACCTGTAACAACTTTACACCCTTGATTTGGCTTTCACAATGACTTTTTGCTACCAACGTACTTCTTATTCTTCCACATCTGATGATCATGTTATTACTGTAACTTAGTTTATTCACTTTATTAAACATATAAAGAATATACTATCAGGGTACACCTGTGTCAACTATGGATTGACCACTGATAAATGAATGATAATGAACAAAAGTACTGGCCTGTAGTTTTTAAATGATGCAATTTGCTAGTTTTTATAATTAATCACTGTAGTCAGGCTCTGATTAAACTATGGGGTATTTGTATCATCCACACAATTGTGATATGTGTAGGATTATTTGTAAAAATGTGTCTTCATCTCACACAGAGTAATCACATATTCCACTTTAAGTTGGGTTTGAAAACTTTAGCAAAATCAACAAAAACAAGAGTAAAAAGACAATTTAATTAGGTTTGAAAACTTTTGCCAAATCAGTAGAAAGGAGCACAGAAAGCAGTGTAATGTTGCATCTTAAGTAATGTTTTAAAAGCTTTAACAAAATCAACAAACCCGATTTTAAATGATAAGACTTATATAAGTCAAACATTTCAACTCTTTTGTGAATCTAACACACTGATTTCCCCATTGTGTGTAAGATATTATGCCTTAAAAATGGTCGTTTACATAGGATTTCGTAAGAAATCTTATTAAAAATATTATTACAATTACTTCGTCCCCCTTAAGATAATGTTTTTAAACACTCAATAGTGATGACAATTATTTAATGCTTACAAACAATGGCAATGCCAAGCAACTTCAACACTCGTTCCCATGGTCTTTTGACTAAACTGTTCAATCTGTCTATGCTATTTTTTCAACATCAAACCACCACATTTAAGCTTTTGCCAAAATCACTTTTGGCCATCTGGGCACCATAACAGATCATAAAACTTAATCCAATACTAGGCTTGTTAATTCGATGTTATCTCACAAAGCTAGTATGTCAAAGTGTCATTTGTCTGTTTGCCAGATGAATAACTAGAGGCCTTTTTATTATTGATGAAGTGACGACGCTTTCACATGAATGATCTGTCTAGTGTTCTTTTTCATTTAACCATCTAGATTAAACTGTTTACTATTGCATATTTGATCGAATTTATTGACCATCTATTGGTAAATTTAAGGGCAAGAATTAATATTAAATAACTAACCATCAAAAGTATAAACACTGTAACCTCGATATTGCAAAGTGACAGTTGTTAATGAAGTAGATGAGTTACAAGGTCAAAGTGAGAATGCAACTCTCGCTCAAGTTCCATAAAGGTGAGGCAAAGGTCAGATCCAAGGTCAAGATATAGTTCATGACACAGGAAAAGACATGTTTGAGGATTTTATTTACATGTTAATAGAACTGTACAGAGCAGAATTTTAAAATGAATAAAATTTATTTTAAAAGTCACCATATCACAGTAATAAAGATACACATAATAAAAATCTTTATATAGGTTAAAATGTTAGTGATTAATCGAGAACAAAGGTCAGGGTAGGAAGTTCATGGTCATAGTCACAATCAGGGTCGAAAGGTCATAATTAAGGTCGAAAGGTCATGTTTGAGAGGGGGGACCAGGGTCAGCCTGGCCCTATCTATCCCAAGGTCACACTAGCCCATATCAATCCGACAGGAGACCTCCCTTCTGTTGGGACAAACAAAAGGGGTCCAGGCAAGTGAAAGTCAGACCAAACAGCTTTAATTCCAAAAGGTGACCAAGCTTAAGGACAACTGGCTGCTTAGGATCCTAAACATAACCCTGAGGGTGGATCAAACTCACAGGGTGTATAACCGGTAGGGAGTGCCCAGGTATGCCCTGGGCCTGCCTGTTAACCCCTAGTTTTGCTGCCTGTGGGGGGAGGGGGTTACCACACAGGAAGAAACATGAATAATTGTAACAGAGGGGGGATAGATGGGTAAGTTCATAGATGTTTACTCTTTGCTTTCAATTTTCAAAGTGGCGGTCAAATTTCCGCCTTTTAAGAAGCCTTCTAAACAAAGATGTGATTGGGTGTTTCAAACCAATGACTTCAAAAGGAGGATGCTGGATGTACCTAAAGTTTTTGTTGCAAAGTGAAACTTTCGGACCTTCAATTTGACCATATTATCAACTTTCAACTTAAATATTATTAGCACACATAATCATAGCCCATACACCTGGTAAGTTTTTGTAAATAAATGCCTAGGACCTGTTAATATTTTAGAAATAGATCAACTGATCAGGTCAAATTTTTCCCAGCAAGAGAAACAAGCATTTGAATAATTTAAGTAAACTATAAGTCACATGTCTTCTATCAGTTTCCATATGCTTATCCTCCATTCTATTTAAACAAGAGGCAGAACCTCACAATCATCAGTCTCCTGTCTGGGGCATGAATTATATATATAAATATTGTTGTCAAGTCATTACTTTTCATTTGGGAGGTATGGAACAATCTATTCTAGGCACATTCAGTGTTGACATACTTTTTTCAGTTCAGCCTTTGGAGAATCAATCTGTTCTAAAGAAACTAAAACAATTCTGAACAATTGATAAAAATATAAACCCTGGAATATATATAATAATATCCAAAAAAATAAAGTTCCTCTGTACACATTTACATATGTCAATTGTGGCTGGATTTATACAACTTTATATATCATTTTCAAATATGTTATAAAAGTGCAGTTTAAATATGTGGCGATTTAAATGCACCATTGGAACACATTTGTATGCATTTGTTACAACAGATTCTTGTATATAAAGAAAGTACTTTTAAGTTTCACAGTTATGACTGATAAATAACTCTTACTTTAGGGTTTTACCCCTTGGAAAGCAAAGTATAGTGCACTCACTCGCTTGAGCCTTTTGCATGGCTAATAGCTTTACAGAAAAGAAATGTGTCTCTGGTGGCAAAAAGATGCATTATTTGACCTGGGAAGATCAGTTTTCTCAAAACCACCCATATGTAAATATTGGAGACATGTTTTTGTTTGTGTGCTACAAGACAAACTAAAGTTTCCTTGATATGTTTATAGATTAGATCTAAATTAAGGTTGCATAGATTAAATATATCACATAAATCAAACGTTTAATTCTAGTTTTCCCTGTGTATTTGTGCTTAAATAGTGATTTGATATTTGTAAAGGACAGAAATAGTGGCCTCGATACTGAAGAACTTACAATATATAATGCAGCACACATCATCTGTAATGTAATGTAACATTATGAGTATTTTTAAAGCACTTAATCTCCCCCATATGACAGACTCTAAGATACTAAAGCAATAAAGGGAGAAAAAAGAAAAATCAGAATCCAGAGACATACCAGGCAGAGATCATAGAGACACCAGGAAGACGGTAGAGCTATGGCGGGTAGGCTTTACTGAAAAAGAATGTCTTCAATTTACACCTTTAATATGGCAGAGAAACCCCTTTTCAGATACCTCAGGTAGCTATTCCCAGAAGGCTGGAGCGTCAAATGCCAATATGAAGCATAAATTACAAGTACAGTACCACTATTTTACACGAAGTAATATGGTTATAATTGTCATTTAACTGAGGATCGGAGCTCTGAAGTGGCCTAGTAATTAGGAAGTTTGGCAGCCAATCACAGGCTGTCATCTTGGTCTCCAATAAGTGGCAATGTTAAAGGCCTTTCCCAATATGACACTGACAATTGAAAAGGGTGTAGAAGCCTTTTGACTTTAGCAGACAATCTTAAGAATTTTGTTAACTTAAGGAAAGATTCATGTTCTAGATCACTGAATGGAGGATCTGAATAAGACATGAATGTATATGTCCTTCATTTGGGGAGTTCCCTACCCAATTGTTGATTCATCCCTGGACTTCTCAGGAGTATTTTGGAGCATTTTTTGTGTTTGCGAGGCAAATCCATATCATTTTCATTTAAAACAAAATTATTGGGAGCAGTGCTCAATTGAAGAGATTGTTATCAACTTCCGATGACCTTTGTACCTCATTCGGAGGCATTCGCCAGGCATTCCTGAAGAACATCATAATCATTATTTGATGATTGGCAGCTGTTTCGTATGGTTCTATAGAGTTGTTCAGTGTTCCTCGACACTCCCCAATCTTTAAGTCAGGGACTTCGTCCCAACAATCCCTGAATGTGGAACTATTGCTTTACTTTGAAGAGGGCTTTCATCTGAGGTGTAGCAGATTGGATTGGACAGCTTTGAAGCATATAGGCACTATAGCTTGTCCAAATATGATTTTCACTTTTTGCAAAATTCAAATTACCCAGAAATATTTAACCCAGACAATGTCTTGATAGTGACATTAAAAACTAAAATGTATGAAATATAATTAACTTGCCCATCACATAATAGAAATATCCAGGGTCTCAATGAAGAGCATTGTAATTATTTATCCTCTGATTTCAGTACACACAAACACCCACAAGAGCTATCCAGAAAATTCAGCAAAAACTCGATAAGTTAACAATCTCCTCCCATATTTAGACAATACTCATTTTACTAGTCAACTCATGATATGTGTTCACCAAAAAGGTCTTAAGTCAAAACTAAATACTCAGATCTGATGATTTCTTAAGATTTGTCTCAGAACTCCCAGAAGGGAAGGTCAAAGTTTATATTTTTAAGTTTGATTTCAATTTGACAGTTGGTTTCATTTAATTTTTTTTTTCACTTCGACAAAATGGTAACAGGCGAACTCTTAGTATGATGTTATTACCTCTGATATTTTTGGTTCCAACTTAAGGAAAATCTCGGTTTCAGACAAAAGTCAACTGATTTTGGCTGCAGACTTGAGACCTCTTATGAAACATATTCCTTACCGAGTGTGAGCAATTACTCTTAGAATCAGCATCATCAGGATATCTGCATAATGTGATATAGAAATATGAACCTTATATGAAATTGTAGCTATGTTTGTATTATTTTATTTACAAAATTATGCGATACTTTAAGGAACAGAGACATATAGATGCCAAATATAACTCCTATTTATTTTGCCAGATCCACATTACCAAGTGAACAAACTGGACCAAGGAGAATGCTTTAAGTGCTGGATCCAGATGTCATGCCATCATGTCCCAGGTAGTCAAGGTTTGTTTCCTAATTAAACACGTACACAGAACAAACATATTCCCAAAGAGTTGGTAAAACAGGTTGGTTTTAAGTCTGTCAACAAACCCCTGGGCAATACTTCAGATCAAGTACAGAATTCTTCCTCACACCTTTTGATAATAGTGTATACACACAGAGACAAAACAGGTACATGAAAAATTTCATGAAGACCAAGTAATTGAAACTACATTGAAAATAAGACTTTTGAATATTGGGATTTTTTGCATCCAGAATATGATCTGGTTACTACCCAAAATTTACTCACCTATTCCTTTGGTCAAGCTCTACCCACATAAACAATTTTTTAAAAAGATATGTTTATTGGTTTTGGAGGTATAATTAAACACAGATAGAAAAAAAACTGTCTAACAGACAGACAAGCGAACATACTGAAAAGCATAACAAAGATAATAACTCAGATTCCACTTGTCCTTAGAGATGAATTGTACGCATGGCATGATTGGTGTAAACATAAACATTACAAATGCATTAGGCAAATATTGCAATGTAAGTTTTTGCCAGATCCAGACCTAGTTCATTAGAAATTAAACCATTATGTGCTTGTACTAAGGACCAAGGATGACATGATCTTTTCTTAAAAGGAAATATGAGAATCTTTTGCTCCAAAACAGAACACTAACAGATAAGTGTAATATAAAGACTGAAGTCTGTTTCAATATATTTTTGTTTCTAAAAAATACAAATACCAAATGGAATTTAAACATTTGAAACTTTATATACTTAAGTGTTTATGCTTTGTTGAATGGATTCTAAGTTAAATGAAACCTTAAATGAGCTCATTAGATGGTGAACAATTACTGTTTTATTCATTTTTATCATGCATTCAAAATATTTTATTCAATGCAAATAATATATATTTTATACAATTAAAGGGTCAAAATCTGGCACTGTGATGATACAATCAGTGGTTATTGTTAAATAATAAGTCCCACAACATTAGAAAATCCATGATAAACACAGAAGCAGCCATAAAACAATTCTGTATAAACTTTTTAGATGCAACACAAATATGTTTATTGTGTTATCAAAGTAGTAAGTACACATTTCAGAGAATATTATGTATGAAAAAAATTGAGTGAAAATGAGTTAAATGCAGAGAAGCTTAAGAGAGAGTTTGCAGAAAGTTATAGTAACAGAAGCATAATTAGCTGAAAATTTTACTGTTGGTATGTTTGTACCTGTTATGTACAAGAATAAACAAAGCCAACTGGGTGCCGAGGCATTGCATGTTATCTGTGTAACAGTGGAATCCTCTATATAAACCCTTGTATTCATAGAAGTTATTGCAATGGTAAAATTTCAGCTGCAGGCATGAAGTCAAAGTTCACATGACCCACTAGGTCCAGAGGTTGACCAAAGGTCAGAGTAGGCGTTCTGGTGCTAAAAGATTTGTTTGTGGGTTTTTATCATACATGTTAACTACAATTATGTACAGATTTTAAAATTTTAATAAAGAAGGGTAAAATTTAAAATCACCAAGCCCAATCTAGAAAGAACCCTTGTATTCAAAGCAGCGTCTTATAGCTTTGATATTAATGTAAATCATGTGACACTTGTATATATTATGGTCCAGTCACACCTTTTCGTATTGTCATTTTGTATGCATTTGCTTTCTACTTCATGACCTCAGTCTTATGGCCCCACAAGGAGACCCTCGTATCTTGGTTGTACACGTTGAAGAACATCCATTTCCTCCACCTTACCATTTGAATGTTTATATTTTAGTACAAATAATGACAGCTCCTGACAGGTATTTCAAACATTTAAAAAATAGAGGTGACAAGTGAAAAACGTTTTCTGAGGTATGTCCATTGCCGACTACGACGTCTAAGCCAAATACAAATTTCAAGGAATACATCCTACCCAAAATATCAGGAGGTTCAAACAAGAAACAAATATAGTTTGTGACTCATACATGGAAAGGTGTAAACTAGGTATTAGGATATTTACTTGAGACTCACATTTGATAGAAGAATGAGTCACTACCTATGCTCCTTGGTAGTCTAGACTTCTAGACTTTAACATGACAGATGTGCAAAAAGTATTTACAACATAAACAGACAATTGCTTTAGCTTAGTGTTATTGTTTAAAAATTTATTTACTTTTCAGAACAAAAACCTTTCTCTTAAAACATCATTGCATATTCATGATGGATGAATTTTTATATATGGTAAACTCCATTGGGCTTATGAAAATACTTATAATTTTGTCATAAACCTGTACCCCTCCCCACTTTGCAGGCCACCTGGCGTATAATGACGTCACTTATTTGTCACTGAAACGCAGTCTATACATTTACATATAGCAAAAACACTACTTTTGGATCCATTGCAATATGTTATGTGAGGGCTGTTATGTTTGATTAAATCATTTCGATGACAGCATGTGTTACACAGATACACACATGTTATCACCAAATAAGCTTCTAAATTTACTCTCACCAAATGCTGTTTAATTATCGCCCACATGTCCCAAGAATAATACTCTGTTGGTTAGAAAGTTAAAACTTACATGAGTTTCAGTAAGCAAAACCTCCCCACAAACCGTCTAATATGTATTTCCACCAATGGGGTAACTTATCTGATGTCACAAACTTAAAAATAGCCTGATGTAAAAAAACATTGATCAAAATATTTCTATCAAAATATTACCAATACTTTCATTTCATATTCATTAATCATACGACGTGAAAATGTAGACTATAATATATATAAATGTAATTGAATATTCAACCCATATGGTACATTCTTTCAACACAAGCATAAAATATTTTGTTTACAAATTACTCTGTGTCTTTTGGCAATATCTCACAGCCTAATCACATATTATTTTCGAGCCATCGTGCATTCATATTTCCTATCATGAGGATATGAGATATGGCACATACTAAAGTGTACAAAAAGAGGGGTTGGGAGTGACTGTTACCCTGTGATTCAAAACCAGTTATTAAGATCTCTTATCACCCCCATGGCTTTTGGAGGATGGTATAATTTAAAATATCACTGGGGATACTCATCAGATTGACAAATGTCACAAGTATGTCCAGTCTGGGGGTCAAATAAGGCCACCATGGTTTGTTTGGAGATGTCAAAAGGTGATCTCATTATGATGGCATTTCCTAGTCTTTTTAGGCTTATATTTACCAATGTGCCAGAAATTAAATATGCATAGATGCATATATTTAAACAGCTAAGATATGATCTATGGGTATGGTAGGTTTTATTTCTTTTCATGCAGGCAACTATTCAAGCAACAAATACAAATAAATATGGCCTTTATGCTGACAAAAATATGAGACTTTGAAAGGCTATTGTGGTCACAATATACCCTGCTTTTTGCAAATGATTGGTAAATTTGTAAATGAATGTAAAAAAATATGTGTATGTTTACACAAACTGACCAGTGATTAATAATACACAATGGATACAGGAGAATTGGCTTCGGTCTCAGTAAAGTCATATTTCATTTGGATTGTCACAAAGATGTACAAGAAAAAACACACATACTTTAATCCCATGTTACATTGGCAATTTCTATGTGTGACTGACCACATGATCCTACCTATGCAGCCATTTGTTGTGCCACATGTTCAATTTTGGTAACAAATTTTAAGTTTGTTGACGGATCTTAATGTGATGAGTGCGGACTTGCAACCAGTATTAGTGTAATGCATTTCAACTTGCAATTTGATGATCCGCAATGGTGACAGACCACATGCTGAAGGCAATTAGACAATTTTGTGGAAGGGCAAATAGCAAGGACTCATTTAACAGTTTGCAGAGAGAGGACAACTAATGAAAGCTTTGAGCCTTACTTCCAAGTAGATACCCTGTCACAAACCCCAAAGTATATCTGGTTGCCTTCAGAGGAAATGCAAAGTCTTGAAATTTAGATGATGATTAGATTAGGATTTTACATGTTGGTGACCGGATGTTTGAAGATATGGAATATTAAATCGATACAGTGGGCCGAGTCGCCATCAAGGATGGTCACCATCCAAATAACACCCTGCCCCCTCAATTGCAATTGCCTGTATTGTGTGGATCATGCAGCCAGTCGGAAATGAAATCAGCAATGGGACATGGGTATATATGGCTTTATATATGGATCACCTTTGATGATAAATATTTTTTTAGGATATTACTCAACTAATTAATATATCACAGGCAATAATATGCATCTTAAAAGCCAGAATATTTCCTCATGTCATATATTCCATACGTTATCTTTTTCACATGAAATACAAGCCAATTTCTTCACTGCATTTGAACAAAATACAAACCTCTATTTCAATAGACTTTTGAGAAAGCAAAGAACAGGACGCACAAAACAACATCAAGTACTTTCACCTTGGTCTAAAATAGAAGATTGAATTAAATTCAAGTCCTGGCTTTTATCAACCCTGTCATTTTCTCAATTGGATTTTAATGTATTTTACTTAAAAGCAAATGTATGTGTGGATTGAAAGAATGCCTTTTCAGCTTAAGACTTTATGTATTTATAACTTCTACCAGATATTTAAATGAGGAAGTTTTACACTCAGATAACTGCTATTTCATTTGAAACCATGTGTTCATATATCAATTTATATCACTTGTAAATTCTTCTCTTGTATCCCAGTTTACATGATATTTGAAAAGCAGTATTAAAACTATAAAACCCAATACTGTTAAAGTTCTTAAGACAGGCTTTCTGATTCATATACTGACAAACCACCGAAACTCAGATTTCACCAGGACTTTTAGCCAAACAAAGGAGCCATCTTCGTCACCATATCTTTGGCCATTTCAATTTAAAGACTATCTTGCGGTTCTATCTTCTTCATTCACCAACAGAACATTATACTTTAGCCTTCTAAATGACTCCTTTCTTTGTGGGCTACCATCGGTGGCATATATCACATTTTTGGGTATGGTAAGACTTGTCTAACTTGGTTGTTAAACCAGAACACCTTAACTTGACTTCTATCTTTTGTTCTTTGAAAGATTATAGATGTACAGAGTTTCAAACTGTCAATATATACAGAGGGTTATTATCTTATACATTGATATGCTGAAAAAAACACATAGTAAGCCATTTACATTGATAAAGTTATTTTTTCTAAAGTCATAGTTAGGGTTTTACTTAAGAAAAATATAAGGTCATTATAAATGTAAACTATTTTGACCATTTGAATATAATAATACTTCTTTTTGTGATTGTGGTTTTAAAAGGTGAAATGTAATGGCTTAGATGCTTGCAAGTCACATTAGTTCTGGTGACTAATGTTTCAAGAATAGACTTAGAGTTAACAATATTTAAAACATGGAGAAAATAAAAGCATTAAATTGCAGCAAAGCACAAAAAGCAGCAACTAAATGATAGCTGGCTGAATAATACCAAGGCTGGTTTAACTAAGTTTACAGTGAACAAATTGCTATACTAGAAAACATGAGAGAAGTATATATTTATATATATTTATCTATATATACCTTTTACTTTAGCCTATTTTACCATTGTGTCATCTTTATCAAATGCCTTTTTCTTGTCCAAGAATTACTATTGATTTTCACCTTTTCATTTTAATGTGACCAAAAGGCCAGCAGTGTACTAATTATGTACACAACTTCTAAAGGTATATCTTAAGTGATGCTTCTCTTTAAAAGGCTAATGGTCATTTGTTGTCATATGCTTTAGAGAAGTCACACAATACTGTCAGATGCTTTTTGCATATCGGTGTAAAATGATTTAATAGCAATATATATTTAAGATTTGTCATTCCTAGTTCTGAGCATACAAATATTCTCCTTTAAATGGTCACTTTTATCATATAAACTGAACTCAATAGAAAGGAACTTGTAACACTTAATAACAATTGTGAGCTGAGGAAGGTGGAAGGTCATAGTACCTTGAATCAATTAGTTCACTTTGTTTTATTGCTTTGAAAGTTCAGTAATTTTGCTAGTTATTGCTGAGGGGCTTTAAGGTCCTGAAGAAAAAAAGCATATACTCATTAAACACCACACTTTTGTGAAATGTGTATTGTCATGCATTTTCATGTCAAAAGATCCATATATCTTTTTTCAATATTGTAGAACATTTTCCTATCACATTTTACATACTTTTGCAGTACAGCACCAGCAGAGGTTACAGAGGTTAAAAGTTGTAGGTGACCAGTGCCATACCTTAGTAAACCAACATTCTATGGCTAAGTTGTTACAAACATTTCCACATGATGAAACCACCTATACCAAACCCCTGGCCATGAGAAGTGAAAAGCTTGTGATTGTAAAAAAAATCCTGTGACCGCTTGAAATAGTTAGATTTCAATCTACATCAGAGAGTACTAAGTTCAAACTCTCAATGCATACTCCATATTGCCATGAGATGGATTTGAACTCACAACCACAGATGTCAGAGACAAGTGATGAAATACCAAGGTAGTTCAAAACATGGTCGCTGGGGCTTTTGGCACTCAATACCTGAAATCATATTGCAACTTTACAGGTTATATTTATTTTGTTATTCTATTTTCAAGACTCACAGTTCTATACCTTAGGTTACGTTTTGTTCTAAAAGATTGTTGAGATTTCAGTCTCTTTGTGATGGTTAGGTTACACCTTTCCTTATGCTCATTTCTGTATGTATTTGATTTCCACTTGATAACCTTGTTCTTATGGCTCCTTAAAGAGACATCACATCTGGATAGTACACATTGGGCCGCCCAGTATATGAATCAAACTCCACTTTACCCCACCAGTGTGTTTTTAATACAGCTCGTGAGAGATTGTAACAGCTATGTCAAGCATTTTAGAATGATCCAGGCGTCCTGGACAAGTGTGAATCTTGCCTTAATCCTACCCAAATGTGAAGCAAACTGAACCACAACCAACCACAACCAAAATCACATGAACCTGTTTGGTTGTAGTAGTGACTCCAGCATTGGAAATGTGTGACCTAGGTGTTAGGGTCATACTATTTGAGTCTATTTCAGCATGTACTGTCAAATGACATACATTTATGTTCAGCTATGTATGTGTAAGCAGCAAAGAAAGTGTACGAAAGGTAGCAGCTACAGAAAATGACCTTTAAGGAATACAGACATATGCATTTTGCAATATTTTAAACATTTATATGGCTAGCTCCCATGGACATTGTATATACATGTATCTATATTCTTGTTTAAATGGAATGTTTTAATGGTTCTTCGGCTTGTGTCTTACACGTGTTAAATTCCATGTTATACTTTACTTTTATGTGGTTTAGTTTTTACCCAGAAAGTTGTTGACATAGTTTATTTCATTTGCACATACATATGTGTGAAGGGATTTCTTTGTGTCAGTTTGACACCTTTTGGAGATATTTAAATTCCCTCCAGATACAGCCTATTTTACAATTACCCTGTCAACCTGTATACCTTATAAACAAAGCTTTTTTACTTAAGGTGAGAAAATAAAAAGAGCAAATAATGGGATTTTAATTGGCCTATTTGCTTGATATTTGTACCCTGTAAAATTCATTACCAAGCTGTAAACCCTTAAAAATGAGCACTCAAGATTAAAAACTATGTAAATTACATATTTGCATGTGAAAATGTATGGATACTATTTCATGTATGATCCTGTAGTGGCTGATTGATTCTTTTTGATTAACAACTGTGTAAGCTCAGACTTTCATCTTTACAATAATTTTGAATCCGGTTTATGAAGAAGGGAAAATGTGTTTATTGCTTGGAGAACTGGCATGTTTCATATAAGCTACTAAGATTATTCTCTACTTTTTCAGTCTGTACATTATTTTGTCTTTATTTACACAATTTGCATTTATATTATATTACCAGATTATGTCATTAAATACAGATAAACAGTTTATACAATAGAATATCTATAGCATAGCTTTTGTGTCGGACTTAAAAAGGGAAATAGGATATGCTTAAACATATTCATGACACTATTGTCCTGCTAACTCGAGTAATAAAAGAATTATTTTCTCTTAACAAACAATGATTAGTTGAATCGCTTTTAATGGCAATTTGCTTGATAACATTTTTACTTTTGCACTTTTACTTTGACCTTGCAATAATAAACTATTATTTTTTCAATTACCATACTGATTTAAAGACACTCAAGAACTTATATTTTGACTTCAAAATTATATGCAAAGAAAAACGTCATTCCAAATGTAAAATTATAAAATCGTAAAAACAGAAGAATATTCATTCATAACTTACACTTAATTTATGTAGTCCATTGTGCCGGAAACTCCAATTGTTGACCAGTTACTGTACTGTAAAACACCATGCATTATCCTTGCTAATTGTTAGTCTATAGAAACTGAAATTCCTTAATCAAAATATCCCTTTAACTTGGCTTCAGTTAATCGAACTAAAGTATTCCTAGCACAGCTTCTTTGTGAATATTTGCCTTCATTTAATCACTCATTCTGTTTACCAAACCAATATGTCTCTGTACTGTCAAATGGATTACTAATATCCAACAAAAATAAAACCATTATTTTTACTGGTGCACAGTACCAGTTTTCTCCAGTTTGCTTAACATAGACTCTACAGAAACACCTTGTTAAATTTCTGTGTGAGTGTGTAAATTTCAGCGAGTCTTCTAAAAGGAACTCAAATAAAGTATGTGTGTGTATGTTTTGCACAGCCTCGTGAGTGACAAGTTCACCTCTTCAACATATCTAATGACACAACAATAAGGGCCAGGACGGCAGTTTATAAACTAACCTTAAACTCTCATCTAGGTTGTGATGACATACAGCAGTTTGTGTTGCATTGTGAACTGTGTGGTTTATCCATTAGGCATAGACCACAGAAACTGGGTGTGTTGGGTTTGATAAGCAAGATTGTAAAATAAAATTTACTCAATAATCCATTTGAAAGTTCAGCTTAAACTCTCAGTTTAGGTGCTATTTGCCATTGTAGAAATAATAGGGTTATGGTTCTTTCTCTGTTTTTTGGCAAGCATCGCTTTTGTCCAGTGGTTGTTTTTTGTCATAATATCATAAACACATTGACCCAAGATCATTGAATAGCATATTGAGAGGTGGAGAGGATAATTACAGGATTAATATACATATGTATCATAGAAAGCCCAGCATCTATCCATTTGTGAGATAACTAAAACTTTCTTATTCGATATATAATGTAAAATATCACAACCTTGTACAATCTGTTCAGCTATTATTTGTGAAGGGTATACTATCTGTCAGAAATACAAAGTCGTTCATAGAATAGACAGAGGATATGCAACAAATGTATGTCCATTACTTCAATGGATTTACTTTGGCTCAATCACTTATTCCTAAAGGGATTATGATACCACTTTTCACCTAATCACCTTTCCAATGCTAGTCACTAAAATTAGCTAACAGTTAAGATGTCATGTTTTTAGTATTGGCAACTCTGTTTGTTTTCTCAGTTTTCAAACTGATAGATGCAATATAAATTGTTTCTTGTTTTATATTTCCAATATTCAGGTTACACTTAACCAATTAATAAGCCAAGTAAAAGGTGGAGAAGAGTAAAGACTGGTATTGTCAGTCCGTTTCAACAACTACGATCATATAAGTAGAAGTGAATCAAATATGTAGCTGTGAAATGGATTTGAACTGAACACCACAAAAGTTAAAGTCAAGTGAATAAATGCGAATATACACCTATAACCAAGTGTTGCATGCTATCAAAGGCTCTAGAATAAAAGAACTCACATTTCACAAGAAATCCTCTGCAATTAAACCTTCAGACTCACCCATATTTTCCCCATCACACTTTACAAGCCTACTCTAAACAATGATTTCCTAATTAATAGTTTTCTGGGACATTCTTTGGATGTGTGGAGAAGCACCCTGCTGACAGAGGACAATTTTTTATCCATTTCCCACCCTTCTCCTAACAAGCACTAAACCCCTCAAAAGCTAAACCAGTTAGGACTTCAAATAACTGGTTACCTACAGTTAATTACCATTTATAAAAACATGCCGTGAATTTTAAATCCTTCTGAGACAAGTACAAATTACTGAAGAGGCATTCGACCCCCCTTTTCACCACGCCCCCTTCATGGTGACACACCAAGACCCTCTGGGAATATACTTTTTGTTCAAGGTACAGCTAGCTTTTGAAAAGCCTTATTATTTTACCAAAAAGGAGATTTAATTATTGATGAGGGTATAATATCATTAATATGTATAAGGTATATCAATGGCAAATCATTGCTGAACTGGTGTTGATAAGCAAAATTACTGCTAATCCATTTCCCAGTTGGAATGCTGTTGACCAATAACAAAAGGGAAAATATCGAGATTTATATTTATAAATTATTTTCCAAGACCGAAAGATGATTACTTAAATGTTTAACTATCTATGTCATCAGTTTTACTTTGTCAAAACTATCATTTGCAAGGTAAAACAATAAACAGCCATCTACCAGTCCAATCATCCACGCCCACTGAATGTTCAAAAACCTTTCTCCCAGATAAAATTGTAAAAGGGTATGTCAGCAGGTGGAATCCTTATTCAAGTCTTTTCAGTATCTACTAGTGTCCAAGAAATATAAATGTCTTAGATTTTGACAGAACTATAAACCATTTTTGTGCGTTATAATTAATTATACTGAATTGATAACCACTGTACCCATTATTAAGAATGATCAATTTTGTTTCCAACACTATAAAATACTGACATCCTAACATTAAAAATGTGTACAAGAATGAAAAGTTTTTAAATGTAGAACTGCAATAAAGCAAGTAATTTCATTTAACAATACCAGAATGTTACCAGAATTAAGGTGGTCCCAAGGGAATCAACACAATAAGCAATCAGATCTTGAACTAAAAGAAGTTCATGACAAAAACTTAGGAGAGTCTATCACATATTCATAAAAATTCCAAAAGCTAAATAAACTGACCAGTGAAAGGTATAATACACTGAAGTCAGACAAGTTCAGACAGCAATAGTTCAAGTATGTGGTGACTTAAACAGGAAGGAAAGAACGTGTAAACATTGTATTTTCAGACAGCCCATGTCAACCACAATATCAACTTCTGGCTGTTTTCCTTTAAACCTCGTCAAAGTCTTTCGTAAAATCAACGAAAAGATGTAGCTGTTATTCCTTTCCTTCAATCTGTGTTGAAATTATTATTATTTCTTGACTATGACCAAATTCTAATTAGGCAAGTTTACTGTCTCCAAGCGAGGACAGATGAAGCAGTGACACAAATGAATTATTATGATAAATTCTATGGCTTCTTTTCTAATACTTGCTACTAGTTTCATTATAAATGCGTGGGAATAATTGTATTTTGCAATTCTTCGTAATTGATGTCATTAAATGTATTGATCATATTTTTATTGAACCAATACGACATATCCCCCTAGTAAAGTTCTTTTTGATGCATACTTTGACACATAGGTAACTTTGGAGCAAAATTTAGGTCAGTAATCCAGGGTTATGGGTGTGACTGGAGGAGTTCTTAGTGGGGAAAGCTTGAATTAAATAAGTGAATTTTAACATGTTTCCTGATGGATGGCTATTTTTTATGTGGAATGGAAAATAGTTCGAGATGGCCACGACAGAATGACTGAAGGAGTTAGAAAAATGTTTTGTGAGTGATTTGTGAACTATATGGTCCAAAGAGGGCATATGAAAAGAACTTTGATTTGGGGCTGCTCTGTCTTGTATTTCTAGATTAGGTGTATTGATGGATTATTTCACTGAGGTTTGCGGGTTGGCCATTTTAGAATTTTGTATGTCAGAAAGCCTATTTTAAATTGTACTTAACTGGAAGCCGATAACAATTTTTTTAAATTGAAGAATTAAAAGTCCTCAAAAAAAAAAACAAGTTGTAATCATGGATAAGAAAACTGGAACATTTCAGATTATCCATGACCCAAAATACCATGACATTACATAATAAATGGCACACATTTTTGTGAGGAATCATTTACTTGCTAGTTAGGTATAGTATGAATAACGCAAGCATGAAAATGATAAATCCATTATTTTAAAACAGGACAATAGAGACATGTCTGATAAACAGAGAAGTACCAATTACACAAAATAAAAATACTAAAATTTATACTGTAAAATGATTTTGTCAAAATTTTTGCATGGCGTTTTCTTATTACATATATAAAAGAGCATGAAAAAGTTCAAACACATCTAGTCTAGTTTTTGGATCCTCTGCGAGTGTTTGACAGTTTGACTGACAACAATATCACATGACACAGACACTAACTGTTCCCTATCAAATCTAAACCCCCAACCATCCTTTTCTCTTTCTTGTTATAGTAGACATATAGAGGTTACCTTATCAAACAGTGATGGGTCAAACTCTTGTCTCATTTTCACTGGCTTCAAATTACATTGACAGTTTTAACATTTCATCATGCAATTGGAGATGCTTTTTGTCCATATAAAAACCATACAGCCTATTTAAGGGTTTTATTTTATTGTTGTGGTTAGTTATGAAAACCCTGTCTCCAACGGAGGGAAGTAATTATCACCTTTCTAGCTTGGTGAAAACCCAACATTATATTAGTGTGGGGATATTAAAGTAGAGTTAAATCCTACATTGAAATCACCAATTATTTATATAGTGCCTTTAGTAAAAATCTCAGCTCTCCCATAGACAGTAATAAAAAAATGTGTTTTACCATTTAGTGAGGTTTGAAAGTTCTTGAATTGTTCCCATTTGCATTGCAATAACTTCAGGTATAAACATTATGAGGTCGTAAGGTGCTATGTATGTCACCTTACTAACTACCCCTAAGGCATAAAAATACTACAACAGGTAGACATTCATTTACACCTTAGGTTCATCCTTAATTGAGGCAGTAAGGAAACTAACTCTTCTCTTTAGATTTTGAAAAATAAATCTACGAAGCTATATTTGTAGATGTTATTTATCTTTCATAGCATGCATGCATGCAGAAACAGTTGTGAACGTAACAGTTCAATTTAAATTACATTCTTGCTAAATACCAAAATACAAGGCCTATTTTTGCATGTGCTTAAGTTCCCGCACAAACCAATGTTCTCTTTAATTAATGGAGCAGTAACAGGACAAAGTTTTTGGCATCTTTGAAGTACTACATCCCTTGGGGCTATTAGGCTATCAAAGTGAGGCCTTGTACAGGCAAATAAGGCCTGGGGTTATGCTCATACTATGACTCCATCTCTGCTGTGTTCAAATCCTTATGTTAAGAATATAGTTGCAAACTTATGTCTGACTTTTGAAATATGTTTTAAAAAGTGATTTATTTTGTACAATGTAAGGTTATCTAAGTTTATTTCTGTGCATACTTTTAATTAGCAAATTGGTAAGGTAATGTATAGTATTTTGCTGTAGATATAACTATACTGGAGAGAATTAATGTATTCAAGACAGTTATAGTCTCCACTAGAATAAGAGAACCTTTTGGACACACTGGAATTTCTGAAATTGGACTACAAGATGTAGATACTATTGTCAAATTGATAGTGTAAGCGACAATCGTAAACCACATATCTGTAAACACAATGCATCACATGACTATGACGTATCACATGCTTATGACGTCAGCATGGCAGCAGTTTGCTTTTTCTTTCAATGCAAATATTTTTAAAGAAATATTACAAGCCCTCTGTGAAGTTGGTGGAAGCTATTTTCATCAACAAAAATAATATATTACATTACTTACTTGTAAGAGAAATTAGTTCTTATAAATCACATATATTGCAATACATGTGTTTTCAAAGAATATTATAAGCTAGCGATGAATTTGTGGAACCTATATTCACCAAATCAAGATAAATAACAGTGCAAATACTTACTTGTATGAGTGGTTATTCCATTTAAACTTTGGACTCGTTTGAAAGTCCAGTGTTATACCAACTTCGTGGACTTTTTAATTAATTGTGCAAACTTACTAGATTATAGAGTGTTTCATATCGTACAGTCAGCCTTTTTACTTATAAAATATAACACACAACTTACAATGGCTAAAATTACACTGAGTAGAAATGTAAAGCACACAGCCTTATTACATTAAATCAGGGTTCACTTCATTGTAACTTTTATTTCAAGATTTCATTGAAGGACCAATAATATTTCTAAGAGAAAAAACATTGACTTTGAGACTTTCAGGTTAGGGAGGGTTATTTAGTTTTCGTTAGACAAACTCAGTAGGGGAGGGAATAGAATTATTAGATAAGAATTGTTAATCTGTCAGTGAGAGTTTTTGCTTCAAGCTAAAACTGGAGCAGGACTATATTCTGTATTTGCACAAGCGTAGTAATCTAATGTCAAACGTCATGGAGTCAGAAAGTAATTAAGTAGAAAAGAGAAAATGACAAAATCCCTTTGACTAATGTAACCCAACTCAGATCTATCAATATTTGCCAATAATATATGCAGATATGTATGTTTTATGATATATACACTGTCGGTCAAAATATGTTTACAGCAAAATGTAACATAAATAGCATTTATATATTATGTTAGTAATACCTAGGTTACACCTGGAGCTACAAATGAATAGGCTCATCTACCTCCAGTTGTGGTTCAGTCTGCCTTGTACATGTATTTGAGTATTATACATTCAGTGTGATTTAGTGGGATTTGAATTTGGGTAGGACACATTCAGTGTGATCCAGTGAGATTTGAATTTGGGTAGGACACATTCAGTGGAATTTAAGTTTGGGTAGGACACTTCAGGATTATTCAGCACAGCATGGAAAGCAATATGCGTTCAAGACCTCTCTTTCAAAAAATGTTTGAAAAACCTCGTATAACTTCTCATGAGCTGTTGTACAATGTACATACAGGAGGAGTGAAGGTGGGGGACAAAATGGATATATGTGTGGGGTGGCTTAATTCTTCAGCAAGCACTAACCAAATGCACTGTCTCTGTTCTGAGACATAATGGCAAGGTTGAAAAAGGCTTAGCTATTACTTAGGTATAATTTACAAATCTTAAGTGGTCACTGAATGATCAAATTGGCCTAAAGTTACTATTAGTATATTTTTGAGGTCATGCACATAGTTGAGCATTGTGTGCCTTTAAAAGTTAGAGCCAAATCTTGACAGACCATTCTCAATAACTTTCCAACGGTAAGAGCCAGGAAACATGTGACAAGCTTTATAATAAACAGAGCACTGAGCCCTTTAAATAATATACTAATGTAATAGAGATAGTTTAACTTGTAGATTAATTTGCCAAAACTTTTGACCAGGAGTGTACTAGGGAAAAAGCCCCACACAGACTCAAGCACACACCGGTATAATTGTAAGTACATCCAGATTTTAAAAGTAAGGGGACCCTTAGTTTGGACAGCCACCCCTGACTCTCACCCTTAGGGTGCAAGACTACTATGTATGTAATACACACAGGTGGCACGATTTTACTCATAGTAGCCTTTTACCGGGCTCTAAAGATATGAATATCACATCTTTAAAATGTGTAGAATTAACTGTAATTTTAGTACAATTTCTATCTTCTACCGTAGATGACTGAGAACTTAGGAGGGATTCAAGTATGTCACTTTTACACAGAAGTGAGAATCAGGAATATGTGGTATTTTTTAATTGGGACTATTGAAAGACTACAAAATTAAAACATTTTATAGATAACTGTGCCTTTGGAAAGGCTACACTGCGGCATGGGATGCCTTCATACACAGGTCCCCTGCTTTGCTCTAAGTACTTTTGTTACATAAATAACACATTTTGTAAAAAATAATAATATTGAATACTAAATGGACTTAACCCGATATCCCGGACAGAATTGAGGGGAAAGAATTGCTCAAACCACACAACCTATGTCCAGAGAGAAGGTAAATACAAACCTTATTCTTGTTTGTATGCTTTTTCTTTCAAGGGAGTTTATGTTTTGTTATTTCTACCAGAATTCTGTATCTGCAAGAGACATTCTGGCTTATATAGCTTCACGGCTCACATATGAGATCACACTAGGTCTGGAGTTGACTGAGATAATGGATAAAGTATGAGTTTAAAAGAGAGATGAAAACGCAACTTGCAAAATTAAAAGCCATTTTTGCCCTGGATTGCCTAGTTTTTCGCCTGTTTTGTGGCATCACTCTTTTCAGGTCTCTGCATTTACTACTATCTAGGATAAATGTTTAGTTTACCCAGTGTAATCCATTTTATTGTGTTTTAACTATCTGATCTTATTTGATATAATCATACTGTAGAAAGTTTTTAAACTCCGTACGAGAAGATTTCAAGGTAAAGAGAAATAATCATAAGTAGAATTTCATTAAGTCAACAGATATGCACGAGTCGGAAACTGTATCAATCATTATGATGTCAACTTACACGGGGAAAAATATAGGCTCGTGGACTTTGACCCATTTTTTATGATTTAGTATCTCAATCTATGAGACAATCTACGATTAATGTTGTTTATACCTAGTTCACACTATACCATACCGGCCTCTCGAGCCGCACATATATATGAGTCGAAAATATTTATCTCATCCAGGCTCATATGTGGCTCCATGCAATTCGTGTTTTGGTAGTGTCCATTGGGTCTCATAAGTCTGGGTTTATATTTAGGTAGGACACATTTCAACACAACACAGGCAACATTGCAGGTACATAACAGGATTTTTGAAATGTTTGAAATCTTTCTTATGTCCTATTATGAGCTGTATTGAAATATATAGGCAGCAGAGGTGAAAAAGAGTTCAGAATAGCCATACAGGGCAGCTCATTTATAAACAAAAACTACCAAAAATATGAGGTCTCTGTCCGTAGTGATAAGGGCAAGGTCGTGAAGGAAAATTAGAATACAAGTTGTTACCACCGCACGAAATGGTGTGAACAGGCCATTAACTGAAGAACTGTGAACCAATGGACAAAGACAGCAAAAGAAGCAGTTGGAATTGTTTTGAATAATGCGGAGTCAAATGCTTGATGCAACTCAGATATAAAGCTAATTTAAGCAGCTCTCCACTAGCTAATCAGAAACCAATGTCAAATCCCTCCATTGGGGGGTGTGTCCAAGTGAAAAGAGATTTGATTGGTGAATAATGATGGGCGAAAGCCATTTGTCTGTGAGATTAGATCTCAATTTCTGATCTGTGTATTGAGTATCATTTAGAGCCTATTTCAAAAATGCTTTGACATCAAAAATTATTGCAGGTCTTAAGTAATATATTTTATGTAAAATACCATTAGCACTTAACAAAATATCCCTTTTTATAAGAAAGCAACACTACAATAAAATGGTATTCTTTCAACAGAAAATTCTTGCAAAATCATGTAAGATGACATCACATTCTTCCAGGAACCTTGCATTCTTCCTTTCACTTTAAGTTTAAGACATTTTATCATAATAATATAATTCCAGTGTATCCATCAGATGATCTGTGATGTTCCTAATTGACCCCAATTCTTGTTACAGATAGGCATCTATCTTCGGGCAATTGATCTGAGGGTTAAATTACATGTCCCCACTCCCAGGTGGCGCATTCGTGCCGATTTGTCCTTGTCATCTCGATAGAGGCTAGGGGGACGGGGATTTATCAAGGGTTGTTGCTGAAATGTCTTTGTCTTGGCTTCTAATCATTACCAATTTCCAAGGACTTTGTAGTTTATCTGATTTTTAATTCATCAGTGGATCTAGTTAATTACCTCAGCCAAGTAGATATTACTTTCATGACCATTTGTTTGTCTGTTTGTCCGTTTATCTGTTTGTAGGATTACACAAATGCCACTGGTTGGCTCTTTATGAAAAATCCGAAGATGTGTCTTGGTCCAACTTAGATCCCATTAAATTTTGAGACTGATTTGGTTTGCTCTATAGTCATTTCAGTCATGTTAGAATACACCCATTTGTTTTTCACTTAAGGCCATATTTTCTCGAAGTAGGGGAGATACAGATCTCGACTTATTATTGTTTGTTTCCATGAAATAGTCATTCAAAACCTTGATTAATTGATTGATTGACTGATTGGTTTGGTTTGGTTTCTAGCCAAGTACCTTGTTGCAGTTAAATTGTCAGTTGAACCCACCAGGTTAACAAAGTTCAAAAGGTCATACCGGAGGTCAAAGTGGATGCATATGTTGTATGCAAAATGCAGAATAAACTTTGGGAATTTTATTTACATGTTAGTATAAAATTGCTACAGTAAAATACAGGTATTTAAAAATTTTAAAAATATGAAAATTTTGAAATTGCAATGGGACCACCATTTCAGTTATCATCTGAGTCCCTTTATATTTATTTGCCCATATCTCCCCGGAACTCAGACGGTCAGTCATGGAAGTACTAACGAAGCCTGATGATTCTCAACTTCAGTGATCAGACAGGAACTGGTTAAGACAAACCACTTAGGTAGATTTGGAAACCTTGAAGTTCAAAGTGGGGGGTTTTACATCCCGTTCAACAGCCAAGGTCATATTGGGAAAGGCTGACAGTATTTGTCAGTTGTGGGAGTCGAACCCACTCTGAGGTGACAGCCGGTGATTAGATGCCAAACCTGCTAAGCACTAGGCCACCAAAGACCTCTCTGGAAACCTTGAATACCAAGCATGTAATAAAAGTAAAACATCTCTAATTAAATATATATAATAATAATATATCCCTCAAAAAGGTGAGCAGCGTAATATTCATGCTATGCACTCAGAATACTAGTATATTGTCATCTTCATTTGTGATACATATATCTTTGCATAAATGTTATTTGGGGAGTTTTCCTGTTAATATCCTTATTGCCTCAACCAAGGAGATATTATTTTCATGACTGTCCGTTTGTCTGTTTGTTTGTGTATTAACAGGATAACGCAAAATCACTCTTTGGATATTCCTGAAATAAAACAACAGAAGATGGGTCTTGGTCTAGCTTCAATCCCATTCAATTTTGAATGTGATCTGAATCACCGGCTTGATACAAAAAACATAATCCAGATTTTCCCATTTACTAATTTTATGTGCTTTGGCGGAAGTGCGCACTTTCGGGGTGCTCTTGATCTGGCTCTTAAACTTGTGTATTTCATGGTGTATAGTATCTATCTAACCTTGATTGGAACTGGTATCCCCTGTCATATAACCTTTACTTGATTCCCTTTGAAATTTGGAAAGCTAAAAACGTCTTTTTTATAGAGCATCAATTGTTCTATTGTATAAAAAGTTTAATTTGTTGAGCAAAAAGGTCACACCTAAAAATGAGATTAGAAGTATCAGTGATATCAAACTAAACCATTAACTTATCTTATTCACACGAAAGCCCACCCATCTTTTGAATAATTAAAACGATATATACATGAAGATCATTGTGCCTTTCTCTTTACAAAAATGTATCTGCAGTGTGGAAAGTGACTAGTCTTTCCAAAGGCTGTATGATAAGGCTAATGCGATTAATTTGCATCTTATAGATTTATTTGCATGTTATATACTGGATCAATTTTAAGTGTTTATCTGCCTTACAGAGTACATGTAAGCTGTAAACTGTTCTCCATGTATCTAACCACCTCTTGTTCCCAGATCAACAGCATACCAACTGAAGGAACTTAATTATGAAGTGTAAATACTTATAATTGTGTTTTTGTGTGTGGGGGGGATTGGGGTTGGTGGTGTGTGTTTGTCACATTCATTATTATTATTATCGTCTACTAAACAGTGACCACGAATTTGTATATTCTACCAATCAGGATATTTACGAACAAGAAAAATATTTATATAAAATATACTACCGATAAATTGTCGCCCAAAGCAGACTAGATTTAATAATCGGAACAATTAGTCTTTAAATACTTCAAACACATATCTGTGAAACCTTTGAATCAACAAAATTGAAGAAAATAGAAAGAAATGCAAACATTTCCGATCTTAATCACCGACCCCCGTGCTTGTGTGTAAAATGTGCCTGGTACAGTGTTTTTATTAAAATTTGAGAGTTAAATGGATTAAAAGCAAACTAATGTAAGCTGTTTTACAAAATCCCTTTGTAGATATATATGCACATAGGAATAGCTTTTATAGGGCATGACAGTTAGGCATCTGACAGTGTAGTAAGTTGTCTATAGCAAAGAAATTAACTGCAGTTGAATATACAAATGCAAACAGAATAAAGTCTACACATGTAATGCCCAGACGAAAACTACTGCACAATGCTTTGATTGGATAGCTTTCCCGCCATTGTAGAGGATTTGTGTAGCCTTGATCAAGGCGGCCATTAGGTTGAAGTGAAAAATTGAGCATTTCTATATATTGTTTATTTGTTTATTTGGGGTTTTACGTCACTTTCAACACTGTACAGGTCATATCACGATGGGTAGTTGGAAGGGCAGAGGAAACCAGTACATATAGTTCGCTAGAGTTCAGTACTGTAAACTGCCGACCAACGGCAAGCAACTACCAGCTTTCCCACTTACGGCCATGGCGGGGATCGAACCCCGGCCGCAGAGGTGGGAGGCAAGAGTGTTACCACTCTGCCACCGTGGCCCCTAGCATTTCTATATGTCTCCTAGAACTTGGGAAAACTTCTCGAATGACATATACGAAAAATATATCAGGAATGAAGATTACAACATTATATGAGTGACCAACACAAATATTATATTACAGGGTAATATAATACAGTGTTTGGGGATAACAAACAGCATGGGTAGATGGTAAATATGTTGATCAGCTCTTAGTTAGGTTAGAACCCAACTAAGTTTTTGTCAGAAACTGTTTTTATAGAACGGGTCTTAGCTAAGACCAGGGTCATCAAATAACCACAGTGGTTTTCTGTGTCATGTGACCCTTTATCTCTATTCAAAATAATCTAATG
Source organism: Sabellastarte sp. h YS-2021 (assembly GCA_964017235.1). Taxonomy (NCBI): domain Eukaryota; kingdom Metazoa; phylum Annelida; class Polychaeta; order Sabellida; family Sabellidae; genus Sabellastarte; species Sabellastarte sp. h YS-2021. The sequence continues at coordinate 77,313,674 of OZ024934.1, read as the reverse complement.
ACGACATTAATTCTTTGTTTAACAAATTTTCCTTCTGGTAAAGTGCTATTTTCAAAAAGAAAACCTTGTAATTATATCCACACAGTAATCTCCAAAGACTACTACTTCAGGGGGTATTTCATATGTGTGTATCTTAGTTTCAGAAACTTCAAATGTTTCAGTGGTAGAGCCAAATTTGAGGCTTTGTTTTCCAAACTTAAGTGCACTACGTACCAGTCTCACCATTTGAGCCAGTGGCTCAGCCAAACTTAAGACTGAGATCATCAGTGAAATCCATAAAATCTGAGCCATGTGCTCGACTAAAATGTTCCACAAATTTGAGACAAAAGTCTTAACATTGAGTCTGAGACTACGGTACAACCTTCAGTGAAATCTTCCCGAGTACCACCTGTGAGGGCTAAGTGGATCAGGAATCATTCTTTCATGCTGAGATATTGATAGAAAGTCTGGGCTGTCTTTTGACAATCATTCTTAACAATATTGATACTGAATGGGATTTCTAGATTTTATCCAGATAGATGTGACAGCACCTTTAGCAAGGCTATGTGATATAAAAAATCTGCAGAAGACAAAAAACCCTCAAAACTTGATTGTTATTTCATTTAATTCTACAAATAAAAATACATTATTCGCACAAGTATTCACATGGCACAATATTAACTAACTTAGGTTGTGGTATGTTTGTGTTTCAAAGAAGCCATTTGCCCAGCCTTGCATAAGGCTTCAGTCTCTTTCAGAATTGGGTGAAAAGTTTATCAGTTTGCATAAGGTGTTGTGACGCATTATGTCTGCAACATCATTATATTACTACGACTGTCTCTCTCTGGGAAACTTATGTTTCCTGTCATATGGTAGTTCTGTTTGTATACCGAGCTTTTCAATACATGCTTAAACAGTTTTAGGGGCCACGGTGGCAGAGCGGTAACACTCTCGCCTCCCACCTCTGAGGCCGGGGTTCGATCCCCGTCATGGCCGCAAGTGGGAAAGCTGGTAGTTGCTTGCCGTTGGTCGGCAGTTTACAGTACAGAACCCTAACGAACTATATGTACTGGTTTCCTCTGCCCTTCCAACTACCCGTCGTGATATGACCTGTACAGTGTTAAAAGCGACGTAAAACCCCAAATAAATAAACAGTTTTAAGTTCTAAATTAAGCCTTGCAAAAGGCTAACACTGGGCAATTTTTGCACAAATCTTTGTGGTTGTAGAAGTGTTTCCAGATTACAGTTTCATCAGCGCAATTTCACAGCTGACTGAGTGGCTTTTAAAAGTCACAAAAGGAAAACACAAGAAGGCAATTGAAAAAGACAGCATTATGGGTTTTGCCTCACAAATATAAGAAATAACCTAACAAAACCGAGTTCATTTTGATAGGCTCAAAAAACAACCATTAACAATTCCTTCCTCACTTCCCTATCAATATTCTTGGTAATCAGGTCTCACCAGCACAAAGTGTTAAGAACCTCAGAATGGTGTTTGATTCCAATTTCACCTTCTCTGACCATGTGTCACAGGTCATAAAGTCCACTAGAGTTCATGCAAGAGACCTCTACAGAATTAGCCCCCTTCTAGACCTTAAAACATCAGTTCTTCTAGCCAATGCTTTGGTGAGCAGCAGATTGGACTACTGTAATTCCCTGTTCTTACCACTCACTGATTTTGAGATAAGGAGATTGCAACTAGTGCAAAACTCAATCTGCAGGGTTGTCACCCGTTCCTCAAAATTTTCACACATCACCCCTCAACTGAAAAAACTCCATTGGCTTCCAGTCAGGTACAGGGTACAATTCAAAATAGGCCTCATTACATACAAAATCCTCAACCAAGGTCAACCTGTTTACCAAAGAGAAGTAATTCACCCCTACACTTCCTTCAGAAATACTAGGCGTAGTACCCCTAAACTCAAGTTCCTTCATACCCCCACTGTTGACTGTAGAGTTCAAAAAATCAATTAAACACTTCTCTAATTCTTTTCGTCACTATGACCCAGTTCTTTGGAACTCTTTCCCCTTCCAAATAAGAAACAGTCCCTCTGTCGCATTTTTCAGGAAACATCTCAAAACCCACCTTTTCAATTCTAGTTTCCCAACTTAGTCTCCTTCCCTCACGGTCTCACCCAGAACTCTGGAACACTGACCTGGAATACCCCTCGACTCTCCTTATTAGAAATGATTTTTGTTAACTAGCGCACTGAGTTCCCCTTAGTGGGGAAGATATTGCGCCTGCAAAGCAGTAGGTTAAATTAGATTAGATAAGAAATAACCTAAGAAAGCAGCACGGTACGACAGTATTACATTCACATTTAGTAACTGTGGAAAGAAGTATGATGTAACTGTTTAGCTATCACCGTTCTTTATGGAGGATAAAGAAGTAGTATGAAGTAACAGTAGTGGGGCTTTCACTCCCTTGAGGAAGCTAGACAAGTAGTATGGTGCAATTGTACCATTAAACCTACTTGTGGATATTTGGAAAACGTCATGGTGCAACAATACAACTTTCACCCATTGGGGGTCATGTCAAGGTCATGCAGACGTCTGACATAATATAATAGATAATAAAGATTAACATGGAAGCAAGTTTTACTGTTGCACCACAACATATTTTCATAATGTAAAGCTTACAGTTGAAGTTTGACCTCAAACCCAAGATTTACAAGTTAAGTGAAACAATTAAAAAAATCCAATTAAAAACCTTCTTACATTATGTTGAAACATCTTTGCGATGCACTAACGTGGGCTCTGGAGGGAGCAGCTTCACATTCAGTATAATATAATTATACTGATTGGTTAATGCCAATAGAAATAATTAATTCTATTTCTTTGGCTCTACACCTTTGTAAGGTATTTAAGTAAATGTTTGCCCCTTAATACTGCACTACACTAAATCTCATGTATTTGTAAGAATGAACATTTAAGTTAAAAGCTGGCTACTCTAGCAAATTCAGTTTGACAACTCTACTTCATCATATTTTGTCAAGTTTACCCCAAGATAGTTTTATGTTTCTATTGAAAGGTAGTCACTTATAGATATTTTCGAGGGTCATAAAATCAACTGTAAATTACAATGACAGCTTTTTTCCTTAACATAGAAGGACGCTTATTGTCGGTAAATATATTATATAAACAAAATTATATTAAATTAAAACCATCTACTGCAACCCCACATACACCCCAATTCAGTGAATTATCACACACCAAACTCCTCAGTGTGGATTACAAGTGTAATCAAAACACACAAACACATAAGATACACTGACAGACATTGTTCAACCCATTGAGCTTTTATCAAAACATTCAAATTCTCCCATCACTTCAGGCCCTTAACCCTTGACCCTTTAGTTTGACCCACAGGAAGGAATTGGGGCCACAGAAATCTTAGTCAGCCTTGCACTCAGGCTTTATAATCTCTCTGATAGGTAGTTTTAGTATTAATCAATTACTGCCCTGACTATAATTCTAACATAAAGTTGAACTTCTCAAAGGACAATTGCTATTCTAATACCATAAACATGTAATAATTTTTTACATATCTGAAAAACGATCACATTTATCCCATGTTTCTCTTATATATGAAAACACTATGTTGTTCCATCAAGTTAACTTGCTGTCCTGCATGTGTGCACATTTTAAAACTATTTACATTTTTGTGTTCTTCATATACCAAAAATTCACATGATTCCAATGGTGATACTTTTTTTAAAATGTGTTTTTTCTTATAAATTAATAAACAAACAACAATAAAGAAATAGTTCTGTTGACATTACAATCATAGCATAGTTCTGGCAGACACTCATGTGCAATAGCTAGAACAGCTTAAAGCCTCACTTACATCCCATCGTATGTGCACGTACGTCCTGGTTACAGAGAAAAATCGCCTGATTTGCAAGTGACACTTAAGCTACACTTGCGATTTTATGACAGAATATCAAGGTCGCACAGACCCCGCAATGATAATTGGCATGCACACTTTTTCTGCGTGCTTGCAGGATTCCCATAAATGCATCCATGTCTCAAGGGAAACTTATGAGAGACATACGCATGTGCATTCCCCTTGCTAGTGTTGCAAGATGTCCCCATTCATTTGCAGGGTTTGCAAGTTTAGTCTAATACGCTGCTGTATCTTGCATCCATATTAACCCACTGTGGAGCCTGTAGCTAGTCACAGTCTGTTCTTTGATGTTCAAGTACTGACACTCTTGTTGGGAAAATATACCTTGTTTGCACGTGCAAATCCCTGCTACCCCACTACCAGGCTATGTTCATATTTTTCAACAATATTTGCAGCACACTTATGTGTGTATACACCTACGATGAGATGTAAGAGAAGCTTAACATACAAATGAAATGCAGGTGTAATGCTGATGTTCTGTAGGCATTTTCATCGTGCAGATAGTTTGCCATGGCCGTATGTGAATTAAAGCCTTTCTTACATCCCATTGTATGTACACCTGCGTCCTGGTTACAGAGAAAAATTGGTTGATTTGCAAGGCACACTTAAGGTACACTTGCAATTTCATAACAGAATTTAAAGGTCGCACAGGCCCTGCAATGAAAATTGACATGCACATTTTCTCTGCGTCCACGCAGTATGGCCATAAATGCATCCATTTCTCAAGGGTAACTTACGAGAGACTTGCACATGCGCATTGCCCTTGCAAGTGTTGCAAGATCTTCCCATTCACTTGCAGGGTTTGCACATGCCGTATAATACACTCATGTGTACCTTGCATGTATATAAACCCACTGTATGACCTGTAGCAGTTTATTCTTTAAGTTGTGATACTATTGCTGGCAGAATATACCTTGCTAGCATGTGTAAATCTCTGCTACCCCACTACATTCATATTTTTCAACAATATTTGCAGCACACTTCCGTGTATATACACGTACAACGGGATGTAAGAGAGGTTTAACTTCTGCATGGTTGTGGTTGTTGAAATAACTGACACACAGCCAGACCACAAGATTCACTTACGTTGTAAGTACGATACACTTACAAAGATCTACTTCCCAAACAAACTGGCCATGATCATAAAGTTCCCGAAAAATCCTATGGCCAGTACATATTTTAATCCATATGGCAGGATGTAAAAGTAGCTTAGGAAAAGGCTAACAGATCTTACAATATAACTATTATGTAACTTACCCCGGGTGTTTACATTCAGTAACTTCCTTATCTATGATAGGATCTAAAAGGCCCTTCAGTCAATCTCTTTAACCGGGAGATGTATAGCGCATGGCTTTAACTTTTCCTAAAGGAGGGTACTTTACTTAATATGACACCAAACGGGTTATCTTTTACATCTAAAATAACTGTAGGAACAAATTACAGAGATTATAAGTTTTTGACTTGAAAAACCTCCCCTTAAGTCGGCTAGTGTTACCCAAAGAATCCATATATTAAATATTATCTCGACTGTTTTTAACCAGTGGTATTGTCTTCTGACACAATGGATCAATTCATTGAAGCACTAGGGTTGATACCAATAAAATATGGTCCATAGTGGATTTTGTGAATAGTTTGAATTTTCTTTTGTTTGGAGACTATTTTATACACATTCACAGACTTGTTGGAATCCTTTTTTGTAAAAAAAATTATCACTGCAACCTTGTGGGTAATACACTGGCCTACGAATACAGAAGACCCTGGTTTGATCTGAGGTACAGGCAGATACATAGTGGTCACTTTACACCGCTTGGGTAATTGTTCCTGTTTAATGGCACATCCAAATCTTTAATACAAAATGACGTCACACAGTGCTCTATTGTTTTATGGCCATTTAAATAAACCTTCAGCCTTGCTTTAGCCTCAAATTTGTACCATATCTTTTTCAAACATGTACACCGATGTTTGGTATTCAAAAAGCCCGCGTACATTCTAGGAGATATAAGCTCTTCAGGTGGTCTCTGTCTTAGCAGTAGGTTGATGTGATAAGCCGGCATATGTAACGAGTACATGACATCAACTGAAACTTCATTATCTGGACTAAAAGTTGTCACAGATTGCAAAGAAACGTCAGCTTTTAGCAAGGCTAATAAATTGATCACATTTCTAACAGTGGTGGAGCAGGTCTTCAGTGTAGCACACATATGGTAAGGAGTAGGATTTGAACCCAAGACATCAGATGTTAGAACCAAGTGATCAGATGCCAATTTTATTAACCACTTGGGCACTGAGGATTGCTTACTATAGGGTGAATATTTATAACCTGATCTAATCTAATAAGGACTTTTATAGTGTTTAATATCCATCATCCATAAAGGGTGATATTTATATATATACAGTATCACATGAGAGCACTCACAGAGTGCATGCTTCGGTCAAGGCCCCAAAATCGTTTCAATAACTCGCGGATTCAGAATTGGTTACAGATCATGCCCGGTATTCAATTAAGTTTTTGTTAGACCAAGATCAGGCCATTACAAAAATGTACACATTTAATTTTTTTTTCTCTTTTGTAATTTTGCAAACCAACCAACGAATAGACAGAATCCAACAATCTGGCAGATGTTATAACATTATTTATAAAAGGTGATAATTATATAAACAAGAGTACTTGGGGAGTGCATTCTTCCGCGAAGGCTCAACACCTTCAATATTACTGATGAGAAGAAATATCCTTTAAAAATTCCTGGATCCAAAAACCATCAAAATCAAATCATGTGTTCTTTGTGCCATTGCTGTCATATCCCGAGAAAAAAATTCGTTTACAACAGTTCAAGTTATTTTACAAACAAACAGACTAACAAACATACGCCACCAAAACAAATCCTGCCTAATTGATGGGCCAAAGGTCAAAGTTGGGGTTTTACGTCCCGTTCAACAGCCAGGGTCATATTGGGACAGGTCCTCAGAATTGCCACTTGTTGGACTCGAACCCACAGAGGTGACAGCCTATGATTAAATGCCAAACTTGCCAACCACTAGGCCACTGAGGACCTATACCTAATTGATGGGAGGTGATAGATATATTTTTTTGGTAAATTAAAATTAAATTAAGCAATCGTATGTACCATTTCAAACAAGCTCATTTAAAAATCATTTCTGCTTATCTCTCCCACTTTTATCATTTCTCCTCCAACATTACATTTAACTATGATGGTCTGACTAGTAATTCAAAAAGAAGATTTTAAATATTAAACTGTAAGCCATGAACTAAATACACTTAAAATTATGTGACTTTTAAAAAGTTGTTGACAAAGGTTTCATTTTGTTTGCTTTTGTACTCTTTTGTGTTGTGTCAAAGGTCTTTGTCCCTAAAGTTATGAGCCAAAAATATTCTTGCGAAAAAGGCATAGCTTAAATCTCAGGTTCTGGTAGATGGTATGTCATTTTAAAATTAATTAAAGGAAGTATACAACTGAACTGGATAGTTTCAAAATAAATGAATACAGGTATGCTAGATTCACTCAGATTACTTTAAGTTTTCAGTAATTATGCCAACAACAAAAATATTGTTGAAAGAGCAGACTGTATTACCAGTATCAAATATAAATCTTATTTGGACAAAATAAATAAAACAAAAACCTTTGAAAAAAATGGTTTGTCGGAAAACAAACCATGTTCACTTGAAATTGTTTGTGAAAAAACTAAACCTCCTATTTAAGAAGTAAGCAAAATAAATATAATTCTCACCATTATTATATTATTATCTCCACTAGGAGGTTATCTTTATGGGTGCATGATAAGCTTCTGGTACATAAATGAACATTTTGAATACACATGTAAAACACTCATTCTTTAACGCTTAACATTCACGTGAAACGTTCATATTAAGATGAAGAAATTACATAGTAAAACCTAGGTCACACATTTACGTGTGGTCAATGCTGTACGTATTTGATTTCCAGCTGATGACGTCATCTTTATGGCCTATTCTGAGGATAAGAAAATTCTTAGCTTAGAATTTTTCTTAAGTGTAAATTTAAGAAAAAGTCTTAGAATCTTAGTGAATACAGGCCCAGAACTATGTAACCTAAGTATAAATCACTTCTCATAATACAAATACACCTTCACATACCTTTTCATCTATTGTAGCAAATAAATATAATCTTTTATACGGAAAACGCAATAGTCATTTATAATGTATACATAGCTTGCAAAATGTGTATTTACAACAGTTAATGGATTAATTAAAACATAAAAAAGAAATAAATATCCAAATATCACAAGGGTAAATAGGTTAGATATTTTTATGTGTTTTGTTTCCTTCCTTTTTTAGAAAAGTAAACAACCTCCACGTCTTATTTTTAAAAGAAAATCATGCTTGATAAGAAGTGTATAATTTGTCAAAAAAATTAAAAAGATTGAGCTATTGAACTGTTTTCATTACTTACAAATAAACTGTGGATATAGTTTGTTTAGTTTAGGTGCAACTGTTGTTTGGTAAGGCATTATATGATAACATACTATGAGTAAAGTAAATGTTTGCATTTAAAAGACCTTTTGAATTTATAAACAATGCTATAGTTATTATTGTAGAAGTTTTGTGATAAACCTCTGAATGCCTATAAGACCTGCTATTGATAAAAAACAAACTGTAACAAGTGGAATTAGACCATACCCAAAATATATATGTTCCGGGCCATTTCAAAACCCTGGCCGTTTCAAAACAGCCAAATAATTTATCCATCCATTTCAAAACCTCAGTTGGTTTCTGAAAGGCCTAGCCATTTCAAAACCTAAGTTGCCAGAATACACAAATTTGGTATAGGATTGAAAAAAATTAAGTAGTCAGTAGGCAATTAATGAAGTGAGTAGCTGTAAATAGGTAAACTTATAAAGGGTAAATCTCAACCCTGATTAATTTATTATTGAAGCAAATTGGCCTGACCCCTATTGAAGTATAATGGCCTAACCCTTCCAAAACGGCAAGTAACATTTATATTTTTGATTTTTTTCCCAAAATGTTCTGTTATATTCTGACTACATCGATATAAAAAAGGGTGAAACACTTTTTGCAAATCGTAAAACAAAGCCAAAATTAAAAAAAAATCATGGGGCAAGTTTACGTGGCAAAGTTATTTTCTATGTGAAATCGGTAACGGCCATATGGACTGTCACACCCAAAAATGGCTGACATGTACACAGTGAAAAACAGATACAAGCTTCAAAAATATTCTTGGCAGTCTCTCTATTATTGCTTTTTGTTGGGGAGAAGGTATGAGCCATCTAGGGAAAAAAGCCCCCTATGACATAAGACCCCTGACAGAAACCCTCCTTTTTCCTGACTTGTACCAAAGCCACTCCTCTCTTTTAAGGTGATAGGACAAAACCTGACCCCTGCCGTGTGGTAGGCAGACTAAATTAAAGCCCTCTTCATTCCTTTTCCTTTTATTTAATAAAAGGATTTTACATTGTCAAATTTGTTATAGCCACTAAATATTTGAAGAATTTTTAAAGAATCTTCCCTCAATATTTCTTGTATTATTTGATCATGTTTAAACATATACAGACAAAGGTTATTTTATGCAGTTTTTGTGTAGGGGATGTTAAGTGATCTATAGATAGGGACATATATCTGTATGGGGGCTTATATCATTCCCTGTAAGACCTAGCTGCTTTTCAACTCAAGGCACTGCTGCAACTGGTCCTGTCATAAAGGTGTGCGAGTCCTGATTGAAAATATTGACGATATGACTGAAAAGATAGGCCTTACTACCTACCCCCAACTGCTTCTGCAGTAACCAGGTGAGTCCCATGACTAGCTTTCTCGTAGGACACGATTAAGATAACTCTGCTCCATTTTTAAGATTACTCATAAAGTAACAGTTCCACTTCTACGGATGAACTCTTAAATTGTCCTTGTATAAGGAAAATTTGGGAATTTTTACTTTAACTCCTGGACGGCTCCTTGACTGTGATTAACATTTTAAAAGTAATCACAACACCCTTATGATTAACTGTATCTACATTATGACTTAACAAAAATCAGCAAGTACTGATGACAGAAATGCTCACTCTTGAGCAGTTTTTAAACATGCTGAATATTTTTAATGGGCATCCACTAGCTCTGTAATTATGCTTGTGACCTTTGCAATTAAACAGCTAAGGTTTTACAAGAAAGGGAAATAGACTTTGAACTATATTTTATTTGTTTATTTTGGGGTTTACGTTGCTTTCAACACAGTACAGGTCATATCAAGATGGGTACTATTATGGGCAGAGGAAACCAGTACATACAGTTGGTTAAGATTTTGTACTGACCATCGGTACCTACCATCGGTAAGCAACTACAAACTTTCCCACATAAGGCCCAGGGTTTGAACCACTGACCTCAAAGGTGGGAGGTGAGCGTGTTACCACTGCGCCACCATGGGCCCTTGGAACGATATCATCATGTGGTTGGGAGGCTATCTCTTGACAATGGAACTGGGGTATAACATAACTAGAAAAGTTTTTCTCTTTTTTCAAAGATCCATAAATGGTATTTATGTTCACATTCAATTACAGTTAGTGTATACGTTTTGTTTACAATCCCAATGGGAAGGTTTTCCAGGTTTTTTGTGCCTGTTTTTTGTGAGTGTTCAACAAAATCTTCCCAGCAATCAGTTTTACATCAAAGACCATCTGTAATAGCTTCCAGTCATAACTAATAATCATATCAGACACACACACAGTATTTCATAGGCAGACATTTCCCATTCAAAACTTGGAGAAATTATATTTGCTTTTTTTGCATAAATTATGAAAACAATTGTAAATAGATTGATATATTATTTCATAAATAGTATGCCAATGTGGCTTAGTGCTTAAAAAGTTTGGTATAAATCCACTCGATTTTCACTTTTAAAGTCGTGGGTTCGGGTGAGCTCATGGCTACATGTATGAAATTAAAAAGGTTAGTCCTAGCCTTGCTAAAGGCTCAATTTTTTTTGTAATTTGAAAAAAACAACAACAACACTTTCAGTTCAGATAATGAAGTTTCATTTTATATAATGCATTCATACATATACTGGCTTTTACATCACAATACTGCTAAGACAGAGACCCTGATGAGCTTGTATATCCTAATAGGTATGACTTCTCTTAACGAATACCAAATATCTGTATACATGTTTGAATAGGATATTGTGCAAATTTTAGCCTTAAGCAATACTAGGTCTGTCCTGAAATGACTTATTGCATTAAAGTAACTTTGATTTTATAAATAATAAATCCACTTGATTTTAGTTTTGATCTTTTAATTCATTGCACAAACTTAAAGCATTTGCCACTAACCTAATCAAATTGTCGCAGTGCTTAATCTCTTTTCCGGCAGATTCCAAGGGGTAGAAACATTATCATAGGTTAATCAGTCATTCAGTCTTTAAAGGTGTATGGGTTATGAAGACATTTTGTCTCTCTCAAACAATATGTTTATAGCTAAGCACCTTAGATATCTAAAGAAAAGATGAAGGAACAATTTGAGTAGAAGAAAGTTATTTAAAAAATGTTTGTCACCAGTGATGAGACAATATTATAGAATTCAGGAATTTACGTTACTTGGATTTTTCATTAGGAAGTTTCATCACATTTTTAATGTATATATTTATTTGCGGTTTTACATCGCTTTCAACACTATACAGGTCATATCACGACGGGTAGTTGGAAGGGCAGAGGAAACCAATACATACAGTTTGTTAGGGTTCTGTACTGTAAACTGCTGACCAACAGCAAGCAACTACCAGCTTTCCCACTTGAAGCCGTGTCGGGAATCGAACCCCGGCCTCAGAGGTGGGAGGCGAGAGTTTTAATGTATATCAATATAAAAGGGTTTTGTAAATGTGTATTTATTTCAATAACCTGTGTTTAGTAAAATATGTTTTAAAATAAACTTTATTTAATGTATCCAGTGAAAATTCAAATAACTGTTTTAGAAAAAATTCCAAGATAGATAGCAAAAATTCCAAAATTGTAGCAAAAATTCCAGCATTGATCATTGTAGCTTTGCGTAATGTTCCTCACAGTGAAAATTCCAGGTGACTAATGTAAAACTGTGATATTCCAAAGGAATAATTTTGGATTAAAACATATACTAGTTATGTTAACGTAAGATTCCTTAAAACTCGCTAGGTTTATCTTGCAAAGATAAATAGATACAACCTCCTTTCATCTGAGTATTTAAGAATGATATTTATATTTTTAACACATTAATACTTCAGGCGTTCCAATCTGTAAAAAAATACTGCGTTAAAAGTATTACAGCACACTTTGAAGAAAGACATTTAACTGTGATATTATACATGAAGCCCACCTACCTTAAACTACAGTTTGTTGATAATTAACACCACTTGATGTCTTTATACAATAAATAGTTGTATTCCAGTGCTTTCACTCTTTAAATAACTTTAGTGTTGATGCATTGAAGACAGTCCACACTCGCGTATAAGTTTGTGGAAAGTAAAAATAATATTTCCTTATATTCACAATACCTTTAAAACCACTTATAAACACCAGTTTCTGTGATACTTTTGCATAACTTGCAATCTTATATGCTGTTCCTTTAAATGCAAACTCCTGTAGGTTTGTCTGTACCCAACTGTATCCAAAATATGTATATTCATATACTGCAAAACAGAAACTAAATAATCAAGTACATATAATACAAACAGTTTTATTCCAGTTTATGCTTTTGTGTGAACCATATTTCACCCACCTTTTGAAATGAGTCCTGAATAGTGAGTTTTAAACAATGCTGCCTATTTTTGATCTCATTTTAAATGAGATATATAGTCACAAGTAGTTGACTCCTTTTGATTCAATGAAACTTAGATTGGAAACTCTTCTGTCCTTTAAGTGTACAAACCATATAAGGACCTAGACAATGCTTCAGGGGCCGTCTCATAACTTGTGTTGTGTGTCTCAAGTCTCGTTTCTTCTCGTGCAAAACAAACGTGATCCATTTTCTTGTGATGTTTTCTTTGTGCATTACTTTTAGGCTTTGATTATAATTATGTAAAATTAAATACATAGAGATTTAGTCAGAATGCATGCTATAAACAACAAACCAAACACATATTAAGGTCAATTAGTTTATATTGAGTACAGCAAACTTTTGATAAAACATAGATGGGATTATGGGGGAGGGGAAATTAATTCCAGGTGACATTTCAGGATGAGCGTAGACAAAACATAATAATGTCAAGGATTAGAATTAGCCACTTCTTCAAATATGTTCGGACTTGTATTAGGATCTGGTCATTACATTTATAGAGCCTTAATCACAGTCTAGACGAGTACTTTGGATAGGAGGATTAATAAACTTATTAGTGCTTTGATTTAAATGGATAAAAACAGTTATTTCAAATGGCGTGTCAGGCATATTACAGCATACTGCTTATTGGTTCAATAAAGTGAAGCTAATAGAGTAATAGTCCCTAAAGCAATAAGAAAGTATGTTAAAATGATACTCAGTTAGGTTGACATTAGTGAAGATAGTGTTTAAATCTTTTCAAACAAGAAAAAGTTCTCGGGGAAAATGGACCTCTGCCAAGGCCCAATAACTCTGCAAAGATAAAAAAAAATCTCCTAAAAATCCCGGGATTCAAACGATGATCCAGATCATCACCAAAAATTTAATCTTTCTTTAACGTGCCAAAGGCAACAGTTCCTGAAATTTTATTTTTCAAAATCTGTCCACAACTTCTCGAGTTATGGCTGAAACAAAAGGTGGCATTCCTATAGCTTTGCTTAAGGCTCAGATTGTACCATACTGGACTTAATGAAGCACTCGTTTATGTTAGGAGGTATAAGGTTATATCTCTGTCTTGGTAGTATGCTCACTAAAACTTTATTAGCTGCATTGAAAGTTTTCTGCAAAGAAGCATGAGTGTTCAGCAAGGCTACTATCTATACTGCTTGATTTAGTAATTTGGCTGGAGTTTGTACAAAGATAGGGTAAACAATAAATTCAACATTTAGCCAATCAGTATCACTGAAACAAAACTCAGTTTGTAAAGTCTTTCTTGATTGGCTAATTCGGGGCATTGATTTCAAGTAGAAATTGTATTATATTATCGCCCCTAAGAAAGTTTCATAGAAGGTGAATTTATACCTAGGCCACACCGTTATAAGGTAGACTTTTCTCAAGTCCTTTTGTCTTAACTATTATATGAGGACTGAATAACTTTTTTTCCAGAATTTGGTACCGACAAAAGTATTTGTATTTCATCAGATGGTAGGATTCCCACCCATCTGGTGGATTCATAATGATTCCTTGTATATCAGATTAGGTGGAATAAGAAATACAGACTTGGAGCAAGTCTAGTGAAAGGCGGTGATATCAGTTTATGGGACCACTTGCTTTAAACGTGCACAACCCTCACATAAGGTCTATTTATGGAACAATAAGGTCGTGAAGCAAAATTCAAATATTAGACCCTATGAGTTTGACCCTAATTATCGAAAGAGGCTTGGCAATGCTTTGGTGGCTTTAATACTCAATAGAAAATAGCCAGTTTTTTCCACCAGTGGGTTATGTTTTTGGTGTGTCTGTCTGTCTGTGGTCGGGATAATTCCAACACCTCTTTCCAATTGTTTTTTTCTGTAGCTAGCACCTAATCAAAGAAAGAAATTCGAGAAAACCCTAAATCACTTTTTGAGGAAATAAATCACAATTTTTAAATGTCCCGTTTTCATTGTATTTCCAATGACTTTGGCTTTTCAGTTGACATCACTTTAAAAGAATGATCTTTGTGATAATTTTATTGTAAATAAGGCCTGACCATGGAAAGAATTCGTTAAATTTTGGGAAAGGTCCAGGTCATATTTTGGACAGAAAACAATCCTTAATTTTTGGAAACACCCCCCGGTGGAAGTCTGCGCCCTATGAGTGCTTTGTAGTTTTAGAAAGGTCATTGCGAGTGCTTTAAATTCAATCAGTGCACACAATCCTCTTGCTTGGGGTTGACACCCTATTGGTTTTTCACTTAAACTATACTATTATAACACCTCCTAATCTATTAAACATTCATTAGACAGTCCTTTTTAACTATTTTAACCTATCATCACGTAGTTCTGTGAAACCATTAGCACTGTTCCACACACTTTTTCCCCTCTATTTTATCATCATTAATTTTTTAACTGCTAAATAAAGACTTCGGTGTTGAACTTTTTGAGTTGAAAAGGAATTTCTGTGAGGCTTTATCTAGTCTTTCTAAGACTCTTATTTGACTTGATAATGTGTAATCCAGGTAAATATTACATTACATTAGTCCAATTAAGCAAAATGAAGGTTGTCACAATGTAGCTTTATCTTACATATTCTGATCCTAAGATTGACTATTGATAGAAGAATGTGATTAGTTTTAAGCTTCGTGAGAAGCATTTGCATGACCTAACTGATCAAAGCCAAAGCAACTGAAACATATTCCCATATGTTATTGACACCATATTTATCTCGAGTTTGTGCAGCCCAAATTTTGAGAGGTTCTACGTAATATCAACATATTTGCCTCAAGATCGCAAGTTTGTGCAAGGAACTTATATCGAGATGATAGCGATCAAGAGATGGGGTTTAACTTATCCAGTCCGATCCGTTAAAATCTTATTTGATGGGTTTCTTTTAAGATTAACATTCTTAAATTTGTAATGATGAGTTGGATTTAAATACTAGAGAATATTTTACCAATACCAAAGTAACTAAGCAATACTCATTCACTGTATGAACTATCTGGCCCATATAGCCTGTGATTATTTCCAGTTTCTGTGACATGAACGTATGCCCACTCCCGTGAACAAGATACCTGTCACTAGCATCTTTTCCTCCCTAAATAGTTTTTGTACCTATGTATATCACTGGATCAAGAAGGACACATATGTGTAAATAATGACAGATAAAATTTGTTGATCTGATGGATCACTCGAAAACATTTCTTTCTCAAATTTGATATTTTCTTAATCTGATTGTTATCCATGGGAGTAAATCCTGATCATATCAATAGTTAGACAAAACTTCTTCGCCGAATACCACAGATATTTGTAAAGTCGATGGTTTCAAGTTTTGGTCAATGAATTGAACTATGAATACAGAGCTGGAGGTTTAGTTTGTTAACCAACTCTTTGTAAAGATGTCTTACACACATTTTTAATTCCAAGGCTACCGTGTCTCCTTCTCTTTGCCCAAAGAGACACATACCACATAATCATCAACTGTAGACTCTTCCACAATATTCTGCCCTGGGGAGTTTGAGGGTGAGTTGGGGGTTGGGGAGGAATCTGTACACTGTCGTCTACTACCCTGGGGTGCAATCACTGGTGTAAAGATGTAGTGGGAGATTAGGAAACCCTTGACACCCGCATGAGGGGTTCTCTTTACTGTATTCACTCATAAATGTGCCACCATCTTCATTTTTTCTTCAATTCAACTATTTCACCTAAGTTTCACTGATAGATTTTGTTTTAAATTTGACAAAACAGAGATTTCTCAAGTTCACGTATGTAAAACGCTTAGTTGTGAACAAACTGTGAATTATAAAATATAAATGTGTATTAATTACTTCTCTTTGATAATTTTTTAGATGAAAGGAGGGTATATAAACTGTTACAACCCAGTTATTTTATAATTGTCCAATTCTTAGTCTTGCTTAAAGCTGAAATTGGTACCATACCTTCTTTCAAACATAGATGTTTGGTATTCATAAAGCATATACTTAAGTGATATAAGCTCATCAGTATGCTAATAGCAAAGCCAGTGTATGTATGAGTATATAACTGAAACGTTATTATATGAACTATAATCTTACCCTAATTACATAGAAACTAGAGCGTTTAACAAGGATAGCCAATGCCACATTCACAATCAATTGTAAGACTAAGCTGATTTTAAACTTGGGGCCAAATACCACTGATCTTTTTAACAAAGGTGGAAAAAACAACAATAGAACACTCCACAACAAGCATGTGTTTTGTCCCGAGTTAAAAGATCAGCCATATGACTGAAAATATTGGTCTTACGAACCTGCCCCACACAACAGAGATTCAAAAAGATCACTTGTAACACTAAGCCCTGATCACACTTGGGAGGAGGGGAAGACTAATTGATCGATGGGTACAACCAATCTTCTCTTGAGAAAAGATCATTCTGCTCCATCTTTACAGGAAAATTACTTGTATCTTGAGAGCAGAGGATAAAAAAGGTTGTGGAACCATAAAGATATATCACAAGGCAGTTATGAGTCAAAATGATTAGCCACGTGAGGGGGTGTGCGGACAAAATGCCGGTGGACAAAATGCCGGTGGACAAAATGCCGGTCAAAATTGCATAGTCAGACAAAATACCGGCTGGTTTTGAGGCAGGGTGAACGAAATGCCGGTTTCATCAAATCATATTTCAATGAAAAATAATGCTGGATATTGATACATTTAACACTTATATCACACATTTCTGTAACAAAATAGACATTGATATCAATATATTTAACACTTATATCACACATTTCTGTTACAAAATAACAATGTCATTTCAGTCAAATGCTCTGCCCAATGCCATTCAAAAACTCCACAATTGGGATTGTTTGGTTTTACCTCTATACACATAAGTTCAAAAATGTTTTCTAGAACTCCTTGTACATTTTCTCTGTCTTTTCTTGGGCGGGTGTCCACGGGCAGCTTAAGCAAATGGGTAATTGCCAGAGCTGCATCATCTCTCAAATGATCTATGAGCCTCCACATTGAAGGATGGTCATGCCCAAGTGTTTGACGGAAAGAATTGTTCCCTCCTTCACAATAATCTTTGGTGTGGCCCATTCCATCAAGAGTAATCTTGTCAACATTCCACATTTTCACAGGGTACTTGAACTATTCCTTGTAAAACTTAGTTGCATGTATAACTATACAAATAAGAAGATATGAAGTAACTTTCTTATCAAAATATTTCATTGTTTAGATTTAAATATTTTAAAATATTGGAATTTACTGTGAAATTGAACTAATTGAAAAAAACTTTCAGAGTCCAACATTTTGTCCACCCTGCCCCAAAAGCGGCCGGCATTTTGTCTGCCCATGCAATTTTGACCAGCATTTTGTCCACCGGCATTTTGTCCTGGATTCGAGATAGGGAAAGGTTTTTAAACATGTTTAATATTTTCCACTGGCATCTGCAATCGTTCTAGCTGTCTTTCAAAATTACCTAAATTAAACTAATTAAAACTTCCACAATGGAAAAGGCTGGTTGTAAAGATTAAATCAAAATCTAACTTCATAAATGTGTAGGATATGGGCGATGATAAAACAAAAATCTTATATTGTCGCCCACTTGCCTGTGGAATTGCCATCAGTGTCCACGTACTCAAAGCCATTCCTTAGGGGTACTACATCATGGAGGTAATTCTCCCTGTAATGAGAACACACTGATAACATCTTCAGCCATTTTACACTAGGGACAGTGTGGGGCAATATGCATGACTTATATACTCTCTGTTCACTTAATTATGACCACTATCTCTGGACGATATGTGCCCTTAATAGTTCTTTTGTGTCAGTACAATGGGCATTAAATTATATTTAGATAAGTAATTATAGCTGTGAGAAAATATCTGAAAGCAACTAAGATTGTGGCAAATTTCAAATCATATCATATGATCACATTTCATTGTTTACATAATTTGCAACCACTGTATATGTTATGTGTCACAAGAAATATAACAAAGGAAGTGAGATGTATCAAATGATAATAACATTTTTATTCATTAGCATATAAATATTTATTTGTAGCCAAACTAGAAATATTTTCATTCCTTCCGGCTGTAAATTGGACAATAATAAAGCTTGGAGTCTGTTATATTTTTCAAAATAGATACATACATAATTTATTAAGAACAAAAATGTAAAAAAATCTGTTTTATTCCATAGAAATTTAGAATTCATCCATTTGCTGATGACACATTTATTTCTTAGTCTTGTCAAAAAATTAATTATTGCAATAACTACCAAATATTATGTTTGAATAAAATTAAATACTTCAGTTTACACCCACGTTTTCTGATTATATATTTCAAGGATACTTCGAAATTCCTCGCCTACCAAACCTTTTTGAGCACATTATGACTAGTTTCATATTATGGTTTAATCTATAGACTTCTAAACTGTTTTTATCAAAGCTAGACTGATGTTAGCAGGCGACATATATTGTCTCAGACATTTTTGTGGTTGCATGATTTAGGAGAGAAAATTTATAGCTAAAAACTCTGGTATAAAAATAATAGTAAATATATAAAAAATTCTTGTTTATTTTAGTTTCTGAATCTCAGTAATAAAACTGATTTATATCACATTACTGACCTTTAATTGAGGTATATTGTTTCCCTGTCAAGAATTACAAAACATGTGTCATTCCAAAAAAGTTAAAAAAGTAAATGTACACAAAACATATATCTTTATCATGTCATATGTTTTACTTACAAAAAAGTACACTTACAGCAATGTATTTTGACAATGTGTCAGAAACCAATTATGATGTAGACTTATAAAGCCACTTTAAGTATTAATTTTAATTAAAAAATATGTCTCTATTCTTAGAAGATATATTAAACAAAAAATGAAAAAGAATCTTTTTCTTCAATTAAAGTAAATTATTTGGAGAATATGTAACTTATGTCCCTGGAAATATATAAACATATAAAGGGATTGTTTCAGTAATCTGTTTAATGCTTGTTGCCCTCTTCCCTGAGGTATTGTAATTGCTCCTGTTTGTTTGCTACTTCGAAATCTTTTGATTTTGAAGTATGTTGGTCAGTCAGTTTGTATGTTTGTTTGTATGTTTGTTAGCACGTTCTAGGCCACAATTTTGAAGCTAGGTTTCTCATTTTTCCGCTATAATATTGTCAGGTGTCAGAATAGAGAAGGACCGAATTTTGACAAAATCGGTAGCATTTTCACATAGCTATGGCCATTTTAGCTACTCTGAGTAAATGACTTGTGCGAGCTCTAGCGAGGCTCATGCTTCAAGGAATCCCTTTTATCATTTTTTTTGTCTCCAGTGTAGCATCAGATATTGTATCCCTTAAAAAGTGTGTGGGGATACAGAAGACTTTCAGACAGACTTTCAAAAATTGTGGCACAGTGTGATGACTTCCTGCCTCATCACTGAAGCTAAAGAAGCAATGGGCTGCAGTAGTACTTGTATGGGTGACCGCCTAAGTGCACTACTTGTGTCTCTGATGGCTTTGCAGCTCGCACTAGTAGACCGAAACCCCCTGTTGGCCTTATTCAACTATGACCTCACAATTCATACAAAAGAAATTTTCTCAGCTTTTTGCATCTACTACGATCAAATGTGACATATTTCCATCTGTTCAAACGAATAAGTGTATGCAACCCTTGACAGACATAGGGGCAGATCTACATAACACATGTGGGCCTTATTTGTTAAGGATTTATGTCACCTGTGACAAGGTGGTGGGAACTTTATGAGTCATTTGCAGTCACATAATTCACTTGTGTGTCTGTTAGTCATATTTCATGCAAGTTACTTTTTTATTTGCTTCTGACTTTTACATCTGCGACGTATACATACAATATATGCAATTTATCCTCACATTTCTTTAATGGAGACATACATCCTTTGATTTGATATATAAATAGGATAATTAGCCAAGAGAAGTATAGTTTTAAATTGTATCATGAATGAAGACAAAAAAAGTTCTGTGTTTGGGGATGCTATGTATTTGGTCCTTTCCAGTGATAAACTTAATAATATACTCTACAAGGGTTATTTGACATTGATTATTCTCCAATTTATTTCAATAATAATTGAAGAAAGCTGCCTAGTTACTACCCATTATTTGCTGAGCCTTCACTGTCCATGTCAAAGACAATTCAACTTTGAAACAGATCCATGTAGTAATGGAGGACCAGTGAATATTAAATATTGAAATTTTAGCTTTAGGGCTCTCTTCCATTGTGTATGAATATTAATGCAACAAGAACCAGCAGAAGCACGGTTAAGATGCCTTTTGATATTAAAGGATATAATATAACTTCTATTCAATTCAATTCTATTCTATTCTGTACTTTTATAGTGCTTAATCTCTGCCAGGCAGATTTTAAGGCGCAACACCAGAATCCCATTAAAAATCATCATTCTATAGCCATTGCCAAGTCCAATATCATGGAGATGCCGGATAGAGGGTATACTAAATTGGGAAAGCCTTTTTGAAGAGATACAATTTTAATCTTTTTCTGAAACAGGAGAGAGTTGGGGCAGAACGGACCTCATCGGGTAAATTATTCTAAAGCGTGGGAGCATCAAAAGAAAACCTTTGGCCAAAGTGTTTTTTTGATTTATGTACAGATGGATAGAATTTCCAAGAACTTTTGTCTGGATGGTTGTATCTTGTACTATTTCTTCCAGAACAAGTAGACAAAAGAGAACCAAAGTAACTGGGATGACCACTATGAAGGAACTTGTAAAGTTTGAAGATGGAGCAAAATTCAGCTTGGAGCCAATGCAGTTGTTTGAGAATAGGAGATGCCCATGTGTATTTGTTACAGTTTGTCACAATCCTAGCAAGTGATTTTTGAATAAACTGTACTTTGCGCATGTTGAGACTAGACAGATTCCTGCAGATAGAGTTGCAGTAATCAAGTCCACTACTCACCAAGACATTAGCTGCCAGGATAGCAGCCTCATCTGTCAAATACTGTGTAACCCGCCTGAAATCACGCATCTGGAGGAAAGATGTCTTACAAATATTGTGGACATGATCAGCAAATGAGAAATTAGCATCAACCAAACACCAAGCTTAAGGTTCTTTACAACAACTGCTGGACGCATGAAATTACCTAACAGGGAGGTAGGGGTCTAATTTCTTGAGTTTAGCATGTAATTCAAAGGTGATAAACTCTGTTTTGTCAGGGTTTAATTTGAGCATGCTTGACAATGTTGGGCGCGAAGTACCGATTTGCGCGATCTCAAGATTTTACTTGTGCAATTTCATCATCAAAAGATCACGCGCCCATCTGAAGATTGCTCAAGCAATCTCGAGATGGAGCTGCTCCAACTCACAATGATATTTATTTCTTGATTTTCAAAAAGTCTTTGATTTGGTATAGCAGTTTATCAGTTTCAAACAGGGAAGCCACAATTGGGTTATATCAATTACGGGTGGTTATCCCTGTCTCCTTAAGTGAATAGAATAGAGAGGCCACAGCTAATCCAATTATATTGTTACAAAGAATCAATTGGGGGGGGGAGAATCAATTACAAATAGAGAAGCCATATGTAATCCAATTAGCTTGTTACAATAAGGGTGTTAATCAGGGGTCATCAAGTGAATTAATTGCAAAGGGAGAAGCCACATCTAATTCAATTGGATTATAACAATTCAGGGTGGTTATCAAGGTTATATTAAATGAAGCAAATAAAGAAGCCACATGTAATCCAATAACTGGCTACAATAAGGGATTTAAGGGTCAGTAAGTGATTTTATTGCAAAGAGAGAAGCCACATCTAATCCAGTTATCAGGCTTGTAGCCTACCCTTGGAACTGTAATTGTTCCACTTGCATGTCAGCCCATGTAAGGCTATATAAGTCCCCCATTTTACAGCTAACACATCACACTCTCTCATGAATAGTCATGGATGATAACAACAGAAGCTCAAGTGATAGACATAGACTTCATCTTAAACTTTTTATGGACAAGCTGCAGAAGTCACAGACTTCTCCAGTCTTAGGTCAACATAAGTATGATGAGGTGGTCACATATCTGCAGTCACCTGAAGATAAGACAGATCCTCACTTGAAACACTGGGTTAAAAAGCGGAATTTCCAACTTATGAATCTTCCTGGTTTAGGGATAGACAACACACTTGTGATCCCAAACAAGAAGAAGGCCAATGGTGATGGCAGTAGCTCCTTTCTGAAGGTTGTGTCAACATACAAGGTGTATGACATAGTGCAACAGGTCCACAGCAATGAACTGAAACACAGTGGCTACAAAAAGGTGCTGGACATGGTTCAGAAGCAATATTATAGCATAACAAGGTCCTATGTACAAGAATTTTGTACAACATGTCCCACCTGAGTCAACCCCAGACAACTAAAGCCCCACTAAAACCCATCATTGAAAACAACTTCCTTCAGAAACTACAGATGGACTTGATTGACATGAGGAACACCCCTGATGGGGAGTTCATTATATTGCACATGTCATGGACCACTTTTCCAAGTTCCACATCCTGTTCCCAACGAAGACAAAGGAGGCTGAAGAAATTGCTTGTTTGTTTAAAGAAAGAGTCCTGGCATATTTCGGAGCACCACACATCTTTTACTCTGACAACGGACGGGAGTTTTGCAACCAAGTACTAACAAAACTGATGCACAACTGGTCCCAGAAGGTCACTTTTGTCAATGGCCGTCCCAGGCATTCACAGTCCCAAGGTCTGGTAGAGCGTGTAAACAGGATAGCAGAGGAGAAGAGAGCCAAAATAAAGACGGATCAAAACCTCAATGACAAAATTCCATGGGCTCCATGGCTTCCAGAAATAATGTACTCCATGAATGTGGAAAGACACAGAACCACTGAAGACTCACCCTACAGAGTTGTCTTTGGACGGGTGCCCCCTACTCCTTTGCTGCCACAGTCAGAATCACGCCTCATAAATGAAGAGGACTGTAATGTTTTCCAGAATAAGGATAACCTTGTGTCTGACTTCCAGGAGCCAATTTCTGTGCCACAGAAACCTATTCCAGCCCCCAGGAGTTCAAGACCCAAAACACCCCCAGTGACTGAGGATAACCTTGATAATACTCCAGATCCCGCCATCCCTGTTGAGGATGATAGCCTAAGAAACCAGATCCATACCACTGCCTTGGAAAACACAAAGAGAAAAGCTACTCAGATGTCCTTGCAGTACACAATGAGGAAATGCATCAAAGTTGATGAATTTGATGAGGGTGATAATGTTTCAATAGCTGTGCCTGAACATGAAAGAACGGCAACTGATATGGCCCGTATTCCTGAGAAAATTATCAAAGTGTTTCAGAAGGCTGGGTTCTATGAAGTCGAGACTCAGTTTGGCAAACTGAAAACCAAACTAAGGGCTGGTGACCTCCAATGCTACACTGATGATGTGATCTGTGAGCACACCAAAGATGTCACACTGCGTGAGTGTAGCAGGAAATTTAATGCTAATAACAATTATGTAAAAAAAGTGTGGGTATAAGTCGAAAGCTTGCTCCTGTATCAACAATGGAATAAAATGCTCTACACACTGCCACCGTTCCAAAACCTGTGTCTATGTTGAGCAGAAATCCTCATCCCAGTGTGATCTCAGAGTGGTATAATTGAATCAGTGGTTGACTGACCGTGAGATGACTGCACATCCAATTTGCTTAAGTCCGAAAACAGTGAAATGGGAGGTCTCCAGGATCTGGTACTTGGCCAGAGAAACCAGTGAGTGCATCCAAATTCTCAGTTTATACAATTCCTGCATGTTAATGACAATCACTGGATAACTGTGTCTAATGTGGGTGAATTATAAACCAACTCGGTGAACATTTATGATTCACTGGGAATAAAGCCATCTTCTGACACCATAAATAAAATTGCCCAGTACATGAAAAGTGATTTAGAATGCCTAACCTTGAAGGTCCAGCCTACTCAACAGCAAGAAAATGGCTATGACTGTGGAGTGATGGCCATTGCATATGGGACCTCTTTGGCTTACAACCAGGACCCTTCGAAGATCACATACATAAATCCCAGGGACCATTTACTTAAATGTCTCTCACTAAATAGGATTACACCTTTCCCATCACACGCTGCAGACCATGAGGGACCATTACATGTTGAAACAGTGGATCTTGGATGTTTTTGTAGAGGAATAGCAAAAGACTTACCTGTGGTTAGATGTAACACGTGTTGTCTGTTGTGCCATG
Organism: Sabellastarte sp. h YS-2021; assembly: GCA_964017235.1. Lineage (NCBI taxonomy): Eukaryota > Metazoa > Annelida > Polychaeta > Sabellida > Sabellidae > Sabellastarte > Sabellastarte sp. h YS-2021. The sequence goes on along the minus strand of OZ024934.1, from coordinate 77,288,816 downwards.
TCAAATGTGTCTCGAGTGGGCAAATTCCTAGGAATTGGGTCTGATAATGCTGTAGTAAATTTAAGTGACTTTAAGTAATACTTAAAGGGCTGGACAATATTGGATAATAAAGTACTTGTTGAACTGATCTGATATACGGATGTATGTTTGCAATATGTAATATGTTTGTTTAAAGTTCTGTAATATGTCTGTTTCCTCTTTTATACTCACTCAAACGTCATAATAAAGTGTGATTTAAAAATCAGCCAATCATTGACCATCTCAAAAATAAACACAGCCAATCAAATCAAGATTCTGAGATAGAAATTATTGTGAGTTGGAGCAGCTCCATCTCGAGATTGCTCAAGCAATCTCGAGATGGGGGCGCGATGATGATGAAATGGCGCAAGTGAAATCTGGAGATCGCGCAAATCAATACTTTGCATCCAACAACAACATCCATTCTTGAACATCTAGAAGACATGAATTCAGTTTGTCAAAAGCTAGGGCTGCATTTTTCTGAGATATACGAATAAGCAACTGGGTATCATCTGCATAAAAGTGGAATTTGATGTCGGGGTGCATTCCAATAACCTTCAAACGGGTAGTGCAGAAGGAGAATAGCAGAGGACCAAGGACTGAGCCTTGTGGTACTCCAAATAGGAGCTCACACAATTCAGAGAGGGTTGACCCAATTTAATTGCTTATATATGGATTACATAATATTTACCAGTACTTAGCACTTGTTTACAGAAAACCAGCAAAACTGTTTTTGAAAGGGGTAATTTTTGTTGAACGTTTTAACATAATTAATTTACACTAGTCTCGCTAAAGACTCAAATTTCTTTGCAATTTGAGAAAACTTTCAGTTCAGAAATTCATGGTTCAATCTATATAAAATATTCTTACATGCTGCATCTTATCTGCCACTGTGGCCTAGCAGGTAACACACTTGTCTAGGAACTCAGAGGACGTGGGTTCAATCCCAGGTACAGGCAGATACATAGTGGCTCGGATGACCACTTAAAATGACGATCCTCTGTCATTGGGTCCTTTCCCCAGTGGCAGGTTAAAGAACCTCAAGGACGTTGATAAATGGTCATCCTTGAGCCTCTATCTTCCAGTTAGGGGAATGTCAGTTACTTGTGAGTTGGGGCTGTGCCTGTACAGTCAGATTGGTTAAATAGCGCTTTGAATCCTGTAGTATATGGAGATATTGCGCTGAGTATAAATACATGATAATAATAATAATGCTCGCTTTTACACACCAGGGCCCAGTTTCACAAAGGCCTACTATCTCCTTAGTAGGCTGCTAAGTCCTAGTAGTCTACTAAGCCTATATTATCTGTTTCACTGAGATGGTTTTTTCCTGCGGTTATTGGTAGGCTTAACTCACTGGAAGCCCTGCTGTCTCAGGAACTTGATAGGTCCCAAGTATCAGCTCAGTGGAACACTTTTGTAGTGCCTACTAAGGGCCTATTAAGATCTAGCTTCAATAGCATACTATCTTCTATATTTAGTAAGCCTTTGTGAAACTGGGCCCTGCATACTACTAAGACGGAGACTCAATGCCTGGTGACCTTATATCTCCTAAAATGGTAGAGTGATTTATGAATACCAAATATCTGTGTACATGTTTGAAAAAGATATTCTTAGGGGCCACGGTGGCGGAGTGGTAATACTCACGCCTCCCACCTCTGAGATCGGGTTCGGTTCCCGACCCGACCTCAAGTGGGAAAGCTGGTAGTTGCTTGCTGTTGGTCGGCAGTTTACAGTACAGAACCTTGACCAACTGTCTGTACTGGTTTCCTCTACCCTCCCAACTACCCGTCCCAATATGACATGTACAGTGTTGAAAGCAACGTAAAACCCCAAAGAAATAAAGAAATAAAAAAAAGAAAAATAGATTCCACAAAATTTGTGCCTTAAGCGAGGCTAACTGCATACACATGTAATTAAGCCACACTGCAATATGCACTGTTGATGAAATAGTAAAGTTTTCTTTGAGACCACCCCTTATGTCACAAGGTTACAAGACATTGAATCAACGAGAAGACCACTTGATGATTTCAGCCAATCACGGCTAGAGACACATGTTACACATTCCTTTCTCTATTCTTGAAAATTCAAGAAATCCCACAAAACACAAGATTCTCTTTGAGCTATTATCACAAAACACAAATATGCTATTGTCTTTTCGCGCTTTTTTGTCTAAAATATTGTCTGCTGTTCCAAGGCTTCACTTTTCTCTCTTTCTCCTCTTTCTACCACTGCACCAATGTGACCCCTTGCCTTTGACATGCCAAATGGACCTATAATTGTTATTTCACAGCCTGGTGACATGGTGTTCAAGAAATGGCTCCTTGATGGTCTCATGTAATAAAAGTTAATTTTCTTGAACTTTTGCCAGTGAAATAGATAATGATTACAAGCTATTTTTCTTGGATACAATGGTGAGAAAAAAAGAATCAATGTTACTTGCATATTACAGATGTACTTGGATGCATAAAATGGATGAAAATAGTTTAAGTTTGGACACAAGGCAAATTATAGACAGTGCTTTCGGGAGCACAAACCGTCGCCTGGAGATCCTGAGGCCGTATTTACAAAAGGGATTAAGCTCAAATTGAGCCCTAAACAAGCTCAAGTTTACATCTGTTTATACTTAACTTGAGCTGATTTTTTGGATCAACTTGGGGCTGATGTCTTTTGTGCTACAGCCTCAGAGCTAGATATTATTGAAAAAAAAATCCTTTAAGAAATTCGAGAACCCCAGTGTGGATTTCAAACATCTTCCAGGGGGACTTTACTAGAGGTAGGTCGAACCTTGTGTTAATATAAGACCCTAATGCTATATTGTTGAAAAATTCCAAATCATTTTCTGGAGTGTGGATCTGGCTAATTTTTGAGGTGGACCAAGCCACGTGTGTACTCATCCTAATATGAAAATATGACCTTTGCACCCCTTCTGGGCTATGGGTAATAAGGATGCATAGTGTGCTAACAGGTAACATACTTGCCTTCATCTTTTTTTAAAGCTCTGGGTTTGTTCCTGCCCCGGAGTGGGAAAGCTGGTAGTTACTTGTTAATGCCTGACAGAGTTCAGTGCCTAAACTTGATCAACTACTATGTATTGCTTTCTGTTATCCTCTAAACTACTCATTGTGAAAGCAACAGTAAGCCCAAATGCAAAATTTACATATCAGTCTAAAAAATTCAATTTAGTGTTGCAATATCACATTTTCTTTCACAATTCATGTGGTGATGTATTTAATATCACACTTTCCTAAGAAATACGACTGTTCTAAAAAGATGCCAGAACAGAGCTTTGTTACTCCTATTAATCCTTGAGCAGACCCAACTAACTGATTTATTTTGACTTATTTGTCAAAATAATCAATAATGGTCAATCTGATCAGCTAAAGGAAAGGTGTTCCACAGAAGCTCTCCGCTCTGGACCTGAGCAAACTCCTTTCGCTTTCCGCATTTTTTGGGACATGTCAAAATTCCAAATTAAGTGGAAAATGGTTAAAGATATTAGACTTCTTACTTTGATGTTAATTAAAAGAAAAAAGTTGCAGAACATAACTCCTGTCTATCTCACTCTTTCGAGTTAGACCCTCTAACCCTTGGGACAATGCAGTGTGGAATGTTCACCAACTGCATTAATTTGTGTAGTATAAATGCAGTGGTAGTGACAACACATTTCGATTTTATCTCAAATAGCTTGGGTGAAAATATTAGACCTGATCTAAAACGTGAGAGCAGGCAGTTTCTTGGTATCACAAAGGTCAAAATTCTTGGGAGAGCTAGCCTCAAAATGAATTGGTAACATTTCGAACTCAAGTGGGGGATTAGACACTAAGAACCACCAATGGGGATAACCTGGAAATGAAGTCAGGAGGATATCCATGGACACCAGTATTAAGCCTGGCTAAGCCTGGTTATGCACCTTGGACCAACAAGAGCACTTATGAAATCTGACATTTCCTCTCCCATCTGCTGATCCACTGATCACAGCAAGTGGGCGGTTCTCCACAGATACTAGATTTGGGGCTGTTTTTCGATGATCCTTTAATATGGAACCCAGGTTAACACCAGTTCAATCTATTAGGCTCAAGTAATTCATATGTGTAAATAAATTGGTAAATTATTTCTTTCATTATTTTGTAAAATGAACAACCATTAAATATCCATGTAATAAAATAACAAAAACTAACATCCTACAATTACAAGTTTATGCGCAATGTGGTGCCATGCATGAAAAATTGTTCACATCGTGAGCAATAAGAATCTACACCATATCAAGTATCAGTACATTATACAAAATGCAATATTTTGAAACCTATAATACATGTCTTTATCAGTTTTGATCATGCATTAATCTTAGGAATGTATATCTTGAAATCACAACCGTTTTAATCATAAATGGACTGTCTGTCCTTAAGCATGCAATTTTAATGATCTGAATTAAAAATCTCCATCTCAGACAAATGTTTCTGCCCAATTTGGTCCAGTTAGAGCCATTTGTACGGTTTTCTTTACAAGGACAACTGCTCTTCTCCTCTATGATGATTGCATTTAGGATACCTTAGTTTTAGGTTCCTTTCAAATTCCAATAATTATTCTAACTTCATTTTGATCAACTATTTGACTATTTGTATGGAGTACAGACCAAAAACTAGACCAAAACCTGCAAAGATATAGCATCTGTGTCTTATGAATTTAGTTTAACAACAAGAGATGAAGATAATTCAATAAGCTAATAAATGGGATAATTTAAGATTATTCCCAAAGTACCACAAAGAAAATATGTCACAATTAATACAACCAATACGATTTGCATGATGTATATTTTGGTACGTATCATCTTACTTAGAATTATTGCAGGGTGCTCGAATTCTGACCATGAAGTGAACAATCACATCACTTTGTTCTTAGAGGGTGTCTGTCTATATATGTATGAATCATAAGGATTTAAAAAGTGGTTTGAGTTTTAAACAATTGGATGGATTGTATTAAAGTGTGTGATTCTTAACCGCAATCCTAATCACTCATATTTACTAAAGGATTATTTATTTGAAGGTGAAACTGATATGAGATAGGGCATGACCATATGCTGCTGAATAGCTGCCTGTTAGCTTTAAAATCTAGAGGTGTCAGTGATCTAGGCAGAGAGGTGATCAAGTTTAGTTAACATCAGCCATGGTCCGGTAGTACTTAATCTAGGCCACTAACATTACTCCAAGATGCCTTCTTGTTCTCACTTGGCCATAAAAGCATAATCTACTAGTGTACCTTGAACACCACGCGCGGCAAACCTGTCAGAAATTACCTTGTTCTTGTTTTCAGTGCACATATAAAATAAACACTTTAGCTACAGCTCTGTATATGATGCTCTGATTTTGTGGAATGATATCCCTGAGGACATCCAAACAGGTGTTTCTCTGTCATCTTTCAGGTACAAATTGAAGCCGTACCTCTACCACCTCCCCCAGCCCACCCCCTCTCCCCATCTCTCTGGTGTGGGTCTGGTATGTCTCTGGATTCTGATGTGTTTTTTTCCCTATTTTTTGGCTCTAGAGCCTTAGAGTATGTCACACGATGCAGATTAAACACTACAAATGTATTCATTACGTACATTATTATATAAAAATATAAATTTACCTTGCTGGGTACAGACCTTCACCTTACAATCAGAACACTGATATTCTAAACTTATCACGTTCTTCTTATAAGAATTATTTGAGAAAATGCGGTATTTTCAAAGGAAAAAATCACTAAAAACAATTTCTAGCAATAACAAGGTCTGAAGATTACCATGAAAGTATAATTTATGGTTTATTTTCTTGCTTTTCTCAATGTCAGTTTTCTACAAACAATACATTATCACTGATCAACAACTAAAATTATAATGCTATCTATTAAGGAACTCTCTTCTTATGTGATCCAGGATATTAGTCTGTTCCTTATTCACTGGATTGATTATATGCAGTTTCCATTTCTTTGGCCTCTTGAATTCTATTTCATTTCTAGGGTTTTAAGGTTTGGTTCTTAATTTTGTACCTTAAAATGGAAGAATCGATTTATGGATAGACGGGTAGATGGACGGACGGACGGACAGATGGATGGATGAATGGATTGATGGATAGAGAGGGAGGTGGATGGATGGATGGATGGATGGATGGATGGATGGATGGATGGACGGACAGACAGACGGATGGATGGACAGACAGACAGATAGACGGATGGATGGACAGAAGGATACATATTTTTTTCCAAACTGTCCTACCAACAGCAAGAAATACATGAAATTTGAAGAAAACTAAAATTTTTATGTTATACCTTTTTAGGGGTTTTATCAAGTCAAAATTTCCTATAAAACACAGAACGCTTTAGTGTTATCATTCTGTAATCATATACATATGCCATAAATTCTCCAAGATAAGTGGTTTATTATTGTTAACAAAACTTACAAAATTGGCTAAACCTTTGAACCTTACGGGGTACAATTGTCAGCAGTACTAAACTAGATTTATGTGAAACATTTAGTTCTTTCTCATTAACCGAACAATAAAAGGCCAAGTTATTACTGTAAGTGATATGACTATAGACCTTAAAGGAGAAGTGTACATTTGTTTACTTTTATGTTAATGAATTTTTTGTACCAAAATCCTCAATATGACACAATACTAATCTATGGTGGATCACCTTGCAAATTAACAAGTGTATCCCTAGCTCACATTTCTCCCATATAATATCTACAATTGTAGCATGGTTTGGGACAGATGGAATCATTGTGCAAAATCCTGTAACAAGAGCAAAGAATGTGTTAAGTTGGTAATGGTTTATTTGTCTTTTTCTCCGTTGCTTGTTTGTTTGTAAGTAGGATTACACAAATACTACTTTTTGAATCTTCTTGAAAAAAATTGAAACGATTGGTCTTGGTCCAACTTAGATCCCATTAAATTTTGAGTCATCCAGGTCACTGCCTGGATACAAAAATATCAAATAGCCGGATTTTCTAATTTACTTATTATTGGGCAAATTTTTAAAAATCACACAAGCCCTAATTGGCGGAGGGCAAAGGGGGGGGGGGGACTTGATGATGCAAAAGATTAGTTTTAATTTCGTAAACTTTATATCATTCAGCAATAAATATTACATGTCAAAATATTTGACCTCAAGTTCCACTTCATATTACAGAAATATACAAAGGTATTAAAATGTTCCAAAAAAGCATGGGGAGCATAACCGTGATTAAGCTACAGACCATCGTAAGTGTAAAGATAAGTCATCGTAACAACACAAGTCTGCTGCCACAGTATTATTGGAATGGTGAAGAAGCAAACTAAATATTGATCTTTCTGAAATTTTAGGAGATAGGGCTTGATCAAAGAATGGCGTGATGACATTTTGAGAAAGATCAGGATCATATTCTGAACACAAAAAAATCTTGAATTTTTGCAAATGCTTCTGGTAGAGTAAGAAATCTAAAATTCGCCACATATCTGAAATTCGCCACATGTGATAATACTAATAAAATAAATGAATTATGGTGAGGTTTGTTGAATGTATAGTAAAGTAAGGCTTTTTGAACTGAAAAATACTAATTTCTAAACAAAAACATCATTGTGTTCATAAAATTAACTAAGGTTTTAGAGGTGGCGAATTTTAGATTCCTGGCGAATTTTAGATTTCTTACTCTAAAGGCCTGAGCACCACGAGTGCTTTCTAGTTTTGTATAGCTAAGATCATATCAGGACAGGCCTCCATGTCTTCCATGTGTTCTAATGAGCTGAATTCAAACCCAGGGTCACATCAGAGAGAACCAAGTGGTTAAATTACAGGCTGGTTAACCACTCTACTTTTGAGGCATCTGGGGCAATATTCACTAATATGGATTAAGACCAGATCAAGGTCAGATCAAATTAGAGAAAAATATTTCATGTGAGACAATGGATCGAATTGCTCTTCAAAATACATGGATCACTTGAGCTGAAAAGACTAAATATTTGATCCGTTTTTCTATTATATCCAAAATTTGACCAGATCATATGATGTTTGAATACCAATTATGGTTAACAATAAGTAGCTTTCTATAAAGACAAAGGTATGAACCCAAGGTTAGCAATCTAAAACTCCATGTGGGTTATAACATATCCGACTCTCTAGTCATCTCATGGAGATTTAAACCCAACATTTCTGCCTCAATTTTAAAATAGGGGAAAAGTGAGAGGGGAAGCTAGATGAAATTTGCAACTGGGGCATCCTGTAAAAGCAAGACAAAATGGTGCAAAATTTGTGCCAATATTTACATCAGGGAAGATAAGGCGTCAAATGTAGTCACAAAAATCACACATGTGTAAATTATATAGCATAAGTAAAGCATATACAAAGGGATTTCCATACTATTTTTTCCTCACATATTGTGGCCAATATCACACCTTTTTATTGTACATTCACAACACATACAACATGGGTATTATTTTAAAGGTATTGAAGAGCAATTATTCAGTACCGCCAGTTCACACTTCAAAAAAACATCAGTAAAAATCAAGAGAAATTTATATAGTCTTCTGAAGATTTTTAATCTGTGAGGACTACCAGGAACCCACAACTTATATATTGATCTCTTTGTCAAAACTCCTGATTCTCCTGTTTAGATCCACATAAAGGAAAAGTTAATCATTATCGCAAGAAGGTCTTTGTGCACATACTAAGATATAAATACATGCGGAGAGTTCTGTGGAGGTATCCATGGGCCATTTCAGAATTTCATTGTGGGTAATAATGACCTCATACAAGTTCGTGACTGCACTATATGTGAACATTTTGAAAATGCACAAACCGGGTATTTGTATTCATAATGTTCTGAAAGCATAAATGTTTTCAAGTTTTTTCAATCAAGATACAGAACTATTTTTTAAAACGGACGCAAAAAAATTGACGTATCCTGACAAAAGGTTTTAGATATCCTGTTAAATTTAGAGCTTTAAATATTTTCATTGTATTCTTTACGCTGGTGCTGTGTAAAAATGTGGTTTTTGGCGACTATTTGTTTAAGCAATTAAGTGTCATTTGACTTGTGGTAGTTTTATGTATACTTTTTACATCCACCAAAATCATGTAATTCACGGGATTGTTTGTCTGTGTGCAAACTAACTCGCCAATAAAATTTTCCAGAAGTTTCCACAATACCACAAGGAACAAATTATAAGATTTTGGTGGTGATTCAGATCACTGTCTTGATGTAGGAATTTAAAAAAAAGGTTTGTGCCATTGCATTCATAAGTACTATACGTGTTTATTTATTTATTTGGGGTTTTACGTTGCTTTCAACACTGTACAGGTCATATCACGACGGGTAGTTGGAAGGGCAGAGGAAACCAGTACATACAGTTCGTTAGGGTTCGGTACTGTAAACTGCCGATCAACGGCAAACAACTACCAGCTTTCCCACTTAAGGCCATGCTGGGAACCGAACCCCGGCCTCAGAGGTGGGAGGGGAGAGTGCTACCAATCTGCCACCTTGCCCCTTATCAATATCATGTAATTCACGGGTTTGTTTGTCTGTGTGCAAACTAACTAGGTGTTTATTTATTTGGGGCTTTACGTCGCTTTCAACACTGTACAGGTCATATCACGATGGGTAGTTGGAAGGGCAGAGGAAACCAGTACACACAGGTCATCGGGGTTCTGTACTGTAAATTGCCACACAACGGCAAGCAACTACCAGCTTTATAGGAGGTGTTGGACGTTAGAGCAGGAATGTACTCTCCAAGTGCCCTTGTTTCACTTTTATGTTGACAATGCTACAACCACAGGTTTAACAGATGTAGCAGCAACGTCAAAGTTGGGGTTTTATGTCCCGTTTAAAGCCAGGGTCATATCGGGACAGGTCCTCAGCATTGCTGCTTGTGGGACTCAAACCAACAGAGGTGACATCCTGTGGTTAGACGGCAAACTTTCTAACCACTAGACCACCGAAGACCTCAGATGTAGCAGCAGAGGAAAGCAGCAAGGTAGGATTCTACAGTAGAAATCAAACAACAAGCTATTGTCAATATTCCCACCCTAAATGGGGGGGGAAGGGGGAGCTTGGATCCCAAACACTATTTGCCAGTGGTAAATGTTTATTTATTTGGGTTTTAACGTCGCTTTCAACACATTGCTTGGGTCATATCACAGCGGGTAGTTTTGTGGGCAGAGGAAACCAGTACATACAGTTGGTCAAGGTTCTGTAATATACAAAAAGTGTTACTTTGAAATAGTTCAACTTTTATCCGATCAGTAGCTATCATCAGCTTTAAAGTACAGATCTCTATTAAAATGACAACTTTTTTTTTTTTTCAAAATGGGCCAATTTTGAAAATTTGTTCATTATATTATTCAGCATGAAGAAGTCTTGTGTTGAATTGTATTTTATCAGGTCAGGTAAAAAATTCAGTGAGTATAAACTTTTAGGCTAGACACTTACAGTTGGTTTCAATGAATATTATTTGTATTGTAAACCTCTGATGGTAAGCAGGTAAACTGGTAGTTTATCAACTTATGGGAACGACCAAAATTTGACAATATAATCCAAATACAGAACACAAGTGTATATTACCATCACTGCATAATCATATAGCCAAATTAAGCTTGTCAGTATCAGTTTCAAGATAAAATAGCTGAGGGGAAATTATCTAAATGAAAGTCACAAAGCAACAATTTCCAATTTATTTCTTGTTAAAATAACAGGAATAACTAAACAAAGAAGCATGATTCCAGAGATATTTTAACAACACTTTGATTTATCAAATTTGGTCAAAATAAACAGTGATCAATTTTACACAATGAAGAAGAATACATTCCATAAACACAACCGTCACTGATGTTGTTAGATTATGCCTTCTGTGTCATCCAGTCATGGATGTCTAGTTATAATCTTCTCCATTTCTCATAAAGAGGCTCCTGCCTTCATCTGCCGCCTCTCTATGTGGCAGTATTGGAGGTACCTTTCGACTCCTCCATGAATAGACATCGCTCTTGGGACATCTAGCAGGCTGGTAGAAGTTTTCTTGAACCGTAGTCCCATCAGGGAGCATGAAGTTATTCAGGCCTCCAAGAGCATAACCTGGGATGTCCATGCCACGGTGTACATCTTCGTAAGGGTAATACCCTCCATACAGAGCAGCAGACCCATAGCCATAGGGATTGTAGCCACTGGTGGGCACCTGTGGGTAGGTGTCCAGATAGCTCAGTGGGGGTGAGGGGTACTGAAATGGTGGGGGGTACTGAGGTGGCATTGCTGGAGGGACAGATCCAAAACCATTCCATTGGCTTGCTTGGGGTCGCATGTAGTTCCTTGCATGTCCATGTTTCAACTAGATAAAAGCAATTGCGATTATGGTTAAGGCTAAATGCATATGATTTACATTGGTAATAAGACAGAAACACAATTTTGTCTATGAAATATTCTAGAATCTAGAAATATCATGTATTATTATTGGTGAGACAAGTAGTCATCGTATAGTTTTCACCTCTTTATTAATTAGTTTATTTGGGTTAAACATTGCTTTCCTGACTGTTGAACGAGTGTTAAACCCCAACTTTGACCTTTAACATTGCTTTCAACACAGCATATACATTATATCACAATGGCAGAGGAAACCAGTACATACTAGTTGATCAAGATTCTACACTGTAAACTGCCGGGCATCAGTAAGTAACTATCAACTTTCCCACATAGGGTCGGAGGCTCCAGCATTTGAACTGCTGACCTCAGAGATGGCAGAAGAATGAGCACATCTTTATTTACTAACTTGGGCTTAGTTAAAATTGGAATTTATTTCAGGAAGATTCCAACCATTCAGATAAAAGACATGTTAAATGTATTGTAATGGTCATACCCTTAACTGTACAGACCTTCATCATTTCCACTCATGAGATTAGAACCCACACACAGATGATACCAAAGTTGCTAACCACAAGACACAGGCTCGAGAGAGACAAGTTATTAATGATCCCAAGGTTGTAATAAAAATTAACAACAGAGGACTACCTTTTTAACTGGTCATCCAAGATGTTATGTATCTGCTTGTATCTGGGATGAAACCCATATACAGTTTTATCTGCCACTGTGGCCTAGTGGGTAACACACTCGCAGAAGACGTGGGTTCAATCCTAGGTACAGGCAGATGCATAGTGGCTCGGATGACCACTTAAAATGGCAGTCCTCTGTCATTGGGTCCTATCCCCAGTGGCAGGTTAAAGAACCTCAAGGACATTAATAAACAGTCATCCTTGACCCTCTGTCTTTCAGGTAGGGGAATGTCAGTAATTTGAGAGTTTAACTGTACTTGTACAGTCGAATGTGTCACATAACGCTTTGAGTCCTGTAGTGCATGGAGATATTGCACTGAGTATAAATAAAAAAATACTTCCATCTTCCAAGGGTAAACATTTTGCATATTTAGTAACAGCCAGAAATGTTCTCTAATCTTGAAATGAACATATCTTGATGGGAATTCTTCAGTCAAGGATAATCTAATCTACTGCTGTGCAGGCACAATACAGTCGCCACAAATGGGGAATGCAGTGAACTAAAGTAACAAAAAATGTTTTAGTTGAAGAATATACAAGGTCAACAAGAGCACTTGGGAGGTGAGCCGAGTTGCAGACTTGTAAGAAGTGTATTATTTTTCACAAACTGTTGATCAGCTCTCATTCATTTGTATGGTATCATAACTAAATAAAAATTGCTCCAGAATAAAGGATTGTGACCCCATCATGGCCAAATTTGAATCAGTTTTGTAACAGTTCTGATGCTTGCTAACAATTTTATTAACATCTGTGTAGTACTTTTGGAGTTATGCTGTAAACAAACAAACAGACTGAGTAATATACCTTGCAAAAACTTGCAAATAAATAACCATGGTTTGTTGGTATAGAAATGGAAAATACTTGGAGAAACTTAATTAAAGCAGTGATATGATTTCTAGAAGGTGTTCCTGACTGGTCACTTTTTGAAGCAGGAGACTTACTTTCTCAACAGCTTTCAGCTCGCTCTTCCTGTAAGCGTACTTAATGACCCTGTATATTGCAACAAATGTGACACAATGGATGATAAAAGTGGCCATTGCAACAGACATGGCAGGTAAAGCATACTTGAACACCACATCGTGAGACACATCACAGATCTAAAATGAAGAAAACAGAACAAAGAAATGGTTTTATCATCAAGGACTATCTTGTGCCCTTTAAAGTTTTGTCAGATTTATCAAAGCTTATGGATTTAGCCTAACATTCCGTGTATACTTGTTTTGATGCACGGGTCACCATGCACGAGTACACTTTTATAAATATTTAACTTTTATATGTAATGTATAATATAGGAGTACAATGTACAAGTTTTTAAAGTCTGGAGTAAAGTTCAATAAATTCTTATGTATTGGGGGTTTTAATTATCCAGTGCTGAAAGGGATGAAAGCAAAACAGACACTGACTGCTACCCAATTAAACAAGACACATGGCAAGTGTATTTTTCTGTCTACATTTGGCTGCTAGCTCTCCACATGATATCAAACCTGTGTTAGACGTCAATCTTGTCCCATTGTAGTTATTTCACCCCAATACGGTCAGAGCTTAAATTTGTTATATGAAGTTTCTATTATATAATTTTGAGATAAGGACAGAAAGTTCCTCTTAAAACTACATTTTTAAATAGTTTACTTACCCTCACTACCTATTTGTAGGTGCCAGGTTCTTTGCAATTGGATTAAATGTTAGCCAACAGTTATTTGTCCAAATACATATCATAAAACAATGTGAGGTATAATAAATCCTCCAGGCAATAAGTCAGTAATAGCCCTCTTAGCCAAGTCACCATGCTGCAATACACATAACTTTAATCCTCATTAACCCCGAAAAAGGGCATTCATACTCTAAAAGTTTTGGAACCAATCAGCTTTAATCCTCCTGAACAGATTTGAGATTGTGAGTTTTCACATCCAACCCACTACCTGCTTCATTATTATGAATGGAATGTCAAGAATGTTTATTCTTTAAAGTACAGAGGTAGTTATCAATGGCTTGAGCAACATACCCTACAGCCTGTGTGTTCTTGCACATAGTCATGGGTCTGAAAATCAAAACACAGCAAGGAAATATATTGATTGTTATACTATGACCAATGATGTAAGTAATGTGTTTTCCTGTGTGCATCCTCCACGCCCCTGAGATCTGCTCTGATATTAATTAAGAAATAACAAGGCCAAAAGGTGTTTTGGTCCCCTATCGCGAACGCAAAGCTGTCAGAGACATGAGTAGTGCACCAGAATTTACGAAAGTCTGGTGACACAAAAAAAATCCATCTCATACACATCTCACAGCTGGTGTAGAACTCAGACGGTTACCCATCCAAGTACTTACGTAGCCCATTGCTGCTTAACTTCAGTGAGCAGACAAATACTCATCACACTGCGCCACAATTCATGAAAGTCCAGAGACAAAAAAAGTGATCTCTAGAAAAAAATCCATGTATTTTTAGTTGGTGGATTATGTGGTCACTGAACTTGTCTCATTTTGGTTTCAGGGTTATATCATTATGGGCAGTTGAAAGTACAGTAAAGCAGATCAGTTGACATAGTACAGAATTAACACTTACAAGCTTGTCCAAGACTGAAACTAATCCTCATTGACCTGTGTCTTTACAGGTCCTGTGTGTTACATGTCTGGATGTCCAGTCACTTAATAAAACTAGCCAGGTATATTTTTTTTCAACATTCTTACATTACAGAAGACATTAAACCATTTATTATCACTCACCACTTGAATCAATTTTAAAAGTCAAATATTGATTATAAATATATTGTGTGATGCTGACTGGCAACTTGTGCTACAGCCCAGTCACATTTTTGAGTTGCAGATCCTATGGACTTGGAAAGTTTACCAATAAACTTCGTACACTGCTGGTTGCTCAAGATACCATATTGTAAACCAATGAACATTGTCAAATGAACATCTAGTTTCCCACTTAAAGTTTGTCATCTCTAACTTTTCTAAGAAATATGGCTGTTCTAAAAATACATTCTATATGGAGTAATCTTACTCCTGCCAATGTCGGAGAAGGCTGAGCCTGCAACATTTAACAAAATTGATAACGCTTGGATAATCTAAGTAGTCAGTCCATGAAAAGGTGTTCTACAGAAGCTCAGAGCTACTAGAGATAAATATAAATATATTTGTGTATTAAACAAAATAGGACATACAAAAACTTATTATGCACATCTCTTACATGCTAAATTAATGTATTATAATTATGTGCTGCTCCACTGAATAAATATTATCTTAGCATACCTGTTCCCTGCAGTAAAAGGCATATCCAGCAGCTGCTATATTGCCTGCCATAGATAAGATTCCAGTGACAAGATACTGTGAAAACAAAGACGTAAGATATCAAATACATAATCTATTCTGGGTAAAATATATCCATATTATAAAATACAGGAATTGATCTCAGTCTAAAGGGTGACCCCATGTTATTATCACTGTTGACAGCACCTACCGTATGTACTGTCGAGCCTACCTTATCATTTTTAGCACTATTTCCTTACGAGCACCATTTTCTTAGGGTACAGTTAGTCTCAGACCTCACACCATTAATTTATTTATTCAGTTTTTACATCATGATAAGTACCTTTGTATTGGTATATTCTGTTATTTAGTTAGGACAATAGGAAACCAGAGTATGCAGTTGGTCAAGGTTCTGTACTCTAAACTGCCGATCAATATCAAAGAATTTCAAACTTTCCCAGTTAAGGTTCTCCGGGAAGCAAACTCTAATCTCAGAGGTGGGAGGCGAGTGTGTTACCACTGTGCCATCGTGGCCCCTAGATGTCTCATAAAGGTTTCATTAAAAGAAACTGTTAAATAATAAAAAAAACAACAAATAAATTCAGTAGCAAATTAAAAATTAACTATATTGTATAAGAAATATTTAAACCCAACATTTTATGAATAATAGGGTTGTAATTCATCAGATAATTTTTCATTTTGAAGAGCAGAGTTGAGGTAGCTCGTTTTTGCAAAGCATCCACAACAAAGGACAGACTGTTATATGCATTTAAGGCAAGCACCATGCTATTGACAACTTGTACATGTAATTGCATACAATGCATACGATTTCTTCAACCTACCATAAATATTGTAACTATTTCGAAACTATCATCACAATGTGTCATGAAAGACACATAACCAGCCGAAATCAAAACTAACATAAATTTTTTTTATACAAACAACACCTCCCCACCCACAGCCCCAACCTCCACCCGGGTCCTCACCAGGAGGACTGAAAAGCAAGGGTCGTTTTTGCCCACAAGACTATCATTAAGGTTATAAGGGGCTTTCATAGAAATAAGGTGTTAATATATAGTCTGTGTTTACCATCTCTGTTAACAGTCAAGGTCATACTGGAACAGACCAATGGCATTGCCACTTGTGCGAGTCGAACCTGCACAGAAGTGACAGCCCATGATTAGATGCCAACCCTGCTAACCAGTGGGCCACTGAGAATCTCAGCCACCTAAGGACCAATTGAAAGATGTAAGATAACAAATACTCACAACCACAAGAAAGGGAAACTTGTTGATGGTTACAGACACCAGTGCAAAGATAGACTGTGCAGTCTGAACAGCTCCTATTACAGTGAGGGGAACTGAAACAGAATAAAAACTATAATTAAAAATTCCAGCATTAGATATTTAAGACAAAATATATTCAATTAAAACTGTTTGGCAGTAAACATTATTACAGTATGATTATCACAGGAATTTTGTGTTCCCATTTTTTATTTTTTTTGGCACAATGTACTTTGAACAATTGGTATTATGAATGAATAAGGAAGTGCTTATGTTTTTTTTTAATTTTTTAAATAACTGTAACCTACTAGTATTTCTGTTCATCTTTGTTGCATAAAATCTTATTCAGATATGGCAAACAAATCTCAAGTGAAACAAAATTAAAAGTTTTATATTCATTGTCGGTTTATTCGCAGATGAAAGGTTTATTTCATTTGAAGGAAGTCTATACCCACTGAAGGCTTATACACCCCACCCACCTCAACCATTATTGGATGGGTAGGTATCATTATCATATAGTACAGCCCTCCAGTTAAATGGACCATATCTTACTTAATATTGGTCTGATTTTGCGCTTTTTCCATCACAATTTTTAGCTCAAAGAAAGAGTAAAAGTTAAGGTTTTACATCCAGTTCAACAACCAAGGTCATATTTTGAGAGAGGTCTTCAGCAGTACCACGTGTGGTAGCCGAACCTCCACAAAGGTGACAGCATGTGATTAGATGCAAAACTTGCAAACCACTGGACCATCGAGAACTACTTCAGCTTGTATCTTGTAGAGAGCTTGTATCTGGTTTCTATTTTATTCTATTCAAAACTTTTAAAGAGCTTAATCTCTGCCAAGGCAGACTAATGCACAACAGCTAAATGGAATTTGTTTAGAAAAATATTATTCCATAGACATAGCCAGGTCAATAATACAGAGTCGTTGGATACATGAGAGTTATGGAGAGCAATCCCTCTGTTGAACAGATGAGACTTGAGAACTTTTTCTACAACTGGCAAGAGAGGAGGCAGAACACCCGTCATCTGGCAAATCAACCGGCAAATCATTCCAGATTGTATTTCATCAGTGTGGTGCAAACAGGCCTAAACTCTTATCTAGATACATGAATAAAAAAAACAGTACACTTACTGGTGACGCTTCTGAGGTCTGTAAGAATGTCTCCTGTCAAGCCTGCATCTTCCTTCTCCTCTAGTTTGATGTGTGAAGTCACTCCAAGAGCCAACACCACCAACCCCATGAGCTAAATACAAATTTAGGTATCCATTATTTATTTTATTTGGGGTTTTACGTCGCTTTCAACACTGTACAGGTCATATCACGACGGGTAGTTGGAAGGGCAGAGGAAACCCTTATACAAACCATGCACCATGCCTTCAGTTACTATATGAAAAATTTAGCTGCAGAAGGTCACTGAAATGGACGGACAGAGACACACTAATAAAGGGATGGTGGTGTCTGACGTTATCATGGTCAGAGGCAGAAGTTTTAAACTTTCTTAAAATTCTGAAGGAATGAGATGGCAGGCCACTGTATCACAAGTTTGTCAACGGACGTCAGGCAATAGATAAAGGACAGGGACATATGACCAACACCTACTACCATGTGGTATACTGCCTGTAGTATGAAAGGGGTATAATGTAGGTCACAAAGTGTGTCACTGTACGAGAGAATGTGAAATTTGCTTTTGAGAAAACCCCGTCTATTTCCTAAACTTGTGGGAAGTTCTTTATGACTTGTGTGACAGCAGGGGGTCTCTTATAGCCTCTTAAAAAATTAACACAAACTTTACTTGTTTTGTCTTACTTTAAAAGGGTGTTCTGCAAGTGGAGCAATTCACACATCATTGCAAATTTAATGTTACTTTCTCTACTGCTAACAACTAAACAGACCATAACAGCAGAGTCTCATTTATTTATTTGGGGTTTACCTCACTTTTAACACTGTAAAGGTAATATCCCGATGTTGGGTATAGAGGGCAGAGGAAACCAGTACATATAGATGGTCAAGGTTCTGTTCTGTTAACTGCCAACCATCGTAAAAAACTACCAACTTCCCCACGTAAGGTCCAGGTTTTGAACCACTAACCACAGAGATGTGAGGCTAGTGTGTTACCACTTCGCTACCGTGGTCCCTCAACAGTAGAGTTGACACAATATTACAAACTATATATAACCAAGTTTCAGTGACCAATATTGTAGTGCAGATTTGCACTGACTTCACTCACATGGTCATTGACCAAAAGAGCACAGGTCAGCCACATCTCTATGGTGGACCCGCAGGGACATGGATCTTTTTTCATTTCATTTTTGACAGATTGAGTATTTATGATGTCATATGAACAATGTCAGCAAATAAATTCAATTTAATAATTTTTTGGCATGTTTATTCAGTTAATCTTCTATGTTTGATGAGATTTGGAAAGTGTCACATGGGTTTTTACTTATTCTTTACTTATAATCTTCAAGATATGCACTTCAATCAAGTAAAATGTGTTATGAGAAAGCCAGAAATCCCCAATTTGACAAAAGATAAATAATTAAAAAAAGACCCATGTCCCTGCTGGTCCACCATAGATATGTGGCTAACCTGTCCTCTTTTGGTCAATTTGCCAGATCTGTGAGTTGCCAAACTTTTAGTTCTATTGTAGTATATGCATAAAATTTATTTCCCACCAGTTATTTAACACTGAAAACGTACCCTGGTGACTGTGTTTGCAACTAGAAAGAGCCTGTACAGTGCAGATCTCCACTAGTTTGGGATTTTCTAAAATTGGAGATTTTTTAAATTCAGAATATATCTGAGTCTTTCCAAAAGAATTAGAACTACTTCATTAAAAATACATGGAAAATGGGATTTTCAAACGTTCAGGACTTTTATTGTACTGTATCCAGTACATGATCCAGATCTTTCCAAAAATTGCAATCACTTCTTCTTTTGGTCAGGCCTCACCCTCATAAAATACAGAAAGATCTGCTCATTATCAGATCTGCGGGAAGAGATACTGCCACCCTGCATAAGTTCGCCACAGGCATAAGTTGGCCGCCCTCACCACACCTTCACAGGGCTTTAACGCGAGTGGCCTACTACACTCTGAAATCATGTATTCTTGTTAAACTTGCAATATGTAACAGTTTTCATTGGTGTACAATAACCCATTTGTCTATCTGGAGCCTGTAGATGAGCCGCGGCTAATTTATGCCTGTGGCCAATTTATACAGGGTAGCAGTAAACAAAAGGCCACATAAAGAGACACACCCAAAACATAAAATCCTGATTGAGATAATGTATGCAGACAAATGTCAGGACCAAAACAACAACAGTGGAGGTTCTGTGTAATAATTCTGTGTACCTACCAGTAACATAACAGTGAATCCAATCAGAACTGGCAAATCCAACCTCTTCACCTTTCGCAGGTTTCTGTTCAACGATAACCTTGCCTTTTCAGCTTTGTTAGAAGCTGCCAAAGGGAGATATGACGGATACATTGCAGAGTAGGTAGAAGTATACAAAAAACTACTATCGTATTCTATTTCCGACTATAAACTAATTGAAATTCCGCCCAAATTCAAACTTTTGCAGAATTTCAAACATGTCCCCCTCAGCAACAAAAATGCGTGGTTCTGTTTCTTCCAACAATTGTTGGAATTCTATAAGGGGAAGATGTATTAAATTTGGTAATATGTGACAGTACCAAAAAGTACAGAAATTTTGCACTCAGTTTTATAATTTTCAACTTCTAATAAAGGAGTAAATTTCATTTGGTGAATCTCTGCAATATATCCGCATTGTGTATTATTGGGGTACGACCAAAACATTTAAAATACAATGAGACTTTTAGGGTAGTTCTTTTGTCAATTTCTTTTGAGTGTATAAATAGCAGCTGTGAAAAGTCCATGTTATATGGTAAGCGAGTAATTCAAACATGATCTGTTAAAACAGTGAAAACGAGGGGGATGTAATATTGTCATATAGCTCAGTAATATGTGTATTTAATGATGCTCCATATATTAGTATATATTGATTGGCTTTGTGGTACATATTACAATTTGCGGTGAAAAGTATGCCCTCCCTATTATTCTATTATTTTTTTCAAATTTGGACAGAAAGCTACTGTTTGACAGTTGTTTGGTTAATTTAGATAACTATTGAAATGAAGTTTCAAGTTTACATTAAAAATCTTTTGTTTACATCTACCACATCAAAGTTCGTCACTAAAGTAAAACCTGTCATTTGGCTGTAAAATAACCCCCCAAAGTTTCAAATTCGGGTTTAAGGACCCATTCAACAGCCAGGGTTATTGGGACAGAGTCGGCATTGTTACCTGTGGGAGTCCAACCCACGGAGGTTACAAGCAAAATTTGGTAGGTACTAGGCCACCAGGGGCCGGTTTCATGAAAAGTCTCAGTTTGAGACCAGTTTTGGGCTGAGTCTGGGTCTCAAATCTGAGACTTTTGTCTCGGCTGAGTTTTTGGCTCAAATTGATTTCACAAAAGGTGACTCAGCTGAGACTGGTCTCAAGTCATAGTCTCAACTTTTAAATTTCATTTAAGATGCTTCCTTGGTTTGTTTTTTATGCAAGTGCATTTATTTCATCATCATTATCGATTTAGATTGCATTAACACTGATAACACATGAAAAAAAATTGATATAATATTATTGGTAACAAGCCAATTGTTTGAGAGTCAACTGAGACTGAGTTAAGCTTTGAGTCCACTCTTGAGACCAGTCACTTGACAACGGTCAAAAAGGCATGTCAATTCCATTGAGTTTTCTTATGATGAATATTGAAAATGTAGTTGTAATTAGTAAGCAAAATAAAAATATAATATTTCAAGATTCAACAAATTCATTTTCATGCAAATTATATTGGTTTATACACAAGTATTGGATGACAAACTTTGGAGTCAAAATTTGAGACACCTCCTTGGTGGGCTCAAAATTGAGCCCATGACTGAGCCAAATCTCAAGTTGAGCCTGTTTGTGAAATGCTTTGAGTCTGAGTCCACAGACTCACCAAAATATTTACAATATTTGAGCCCAAAGTCTCAGATTTGAGCCTGAGACCAGACTTAAGTCCTTTCATGAAACCGGCCCCAGGGTGCCATAAAAACTATGAATGACGAGCAATATCTGTCGGATGCCCAGTCACCTTACTTTTTAAAAATCTTAACCAACCTGTTTGATTATTTTCCATGTCAATGTAATGATTTTTGTCTTTGTTGCTTCTTTACATAGTTTTTATTACATTCACTGTGCAAACTTATGTAATTTTTCAGTTTTTTTTCTCAGTGTTTACATATTTGTCTTGACAAAGTATTTTTGCTTATTTTGTAAACATTTTTGCTCGGCAAAAGAAATAAAAATTATAAAAAAGAGCACTCTTATAGCGCAAACCACTGCCAAGGCCCAACATACCCACTATTGGGTTTGAGTGCAATTATAAAGAATCCTTTAAAATGATGGACCCAGAATTGGTTGTGGATCATTTTAAAAATCAAACTAGTTATGTCTAAGACTACCTACTATGGAAATGTGATGTAAATCTGTGAAGCAGTTTTCTAGCAATCTGACAAACAAACAAAATGCAATGATCCTATAACCCGACTGGCAGGCGTAATAAATTGAAGAAATCCCTTTGTCAGTCTTCTATAAGTCAGGTTCCTATTTCAAATTTCAATTTACCATTTCAAGTTTTAGAAGCCAACTTAAGACTTACCTGTTTAGACTAGCTTACCCACCGCTTTAGTCACCCTCCCCTTGTGGGCGCTTTCTGGGTTATAACTTTGATAACGACTGTCCCTTTTTGAATTCCAGTGTGTTAGTTTATTTATTTGGGGTTTTACGTCACTTTCAACACTGTACAGGTCATATCATGACAGGTAGTTGGAAGGGCAGAGGAAACCAGCACATACAGTTCGTCAGGGTTCTGTACTGTAAAATGCCGACCAACGGCAAGCAACTACCAGCTTTCCCACTTGAGGCCGTGCCAGGAACCGCCTCAGAGGTGGGAGGCGAGAGTATTACCACTCTGCCACCGTGGCCCCTCCAGCGTGTTAGAGAATGTTCATCAATTTTGCCCTATATATAAATGCTTCTATTATTATTATTATACTGGGACAGACCCTCAGCCTTGCCATTTGTGGGAGTCGAACCCATACAGAAGTACCAGCCTGTGATTAGAAGACATATTTGTTAACTACTGAGGCACTGATGAACTCTCAACAGCAATGTAAATTTTATGCTGTGGGAAGAAGTTGAAGAAGTTAATGTTAATGTTATGCAAATGATGAACTTTACTGGCCGAGAAATAAACCTAGAAAATGTGTGGGGTAATCATAATGTCTGCAATGTTCTTTCAGTGCTTTCGTTTATGAGATATCATACCTGAAATGTATCCACAGGGGGGTTCCACTGAATATAAACGCTTCAATTTCTAACTCTCCTTTTAAATTTTAATTCTCCTCTAATTCTGCATGGATTTTAGTGCGACAACTACAAAACTAATAGAAAAAAAACACACTTTAAAGTATGTTTGTTATAATGATACATCATATTACTACTGAACGGGGTGGGGACAGGGAATAAAAAAAAACATCATCCTGCCTGTATGTCTGGGTATTAAATAAGTTATATGGTGGACAATAAATATAGACTTTCTGCTTGGGTTAATGGCAAAGTAAATGATATTTGAAAATAATGGATTATTTACGAGGCCCCCAAGGGATGGGATACACAGTGTATTATTTTCAAATACTGGAGGCCTGCACGGCTGCTAACGTATACAAATTGGGCACTTTTAACAAAAGAAGAATCTTCAGGTGCACTTTAACAGTACTTATAAAGGACATGCAAGTCACCAAATGGCAGTATTGGCGGAAGTATGTACCAAAAGGATCATATCTGATGAACATCAGACACGTAACAATAAATACTGGCTACTGCATCGTGACTATGAAACATTTTCCCCATTATCATTCGTGGTCTTACTTTCACTTTCATTTTCGATGCTCGACACTCGTTTTTCCTTGTATCTTAGATATCCGGTTTTTTGCACGCTTGTGTAGACCCATGGGATGCCAAGTCTATTAATGATTTAATAACTTCAGCAAAGCCACAAAACACATTGGCTACAGCAGTTATCTAATATTATTGCAGAGTGTTTGGAACAAACGGACTTTGCATATTTTTTTAATTGGATAAGACATAATAAAGGATAAGTAAGTACAGAACACAGCCAAAAGAAACAACAGTAAAAACTGATCAACACCAGGATATAATGAGTTATGTTGGTACCATAGCAAACAGAAACTCAACATCAACTACAGGGGAAAGTGAAGATCAGGGTGCTGAACAACAGAATACTTCCACAACATATATTGGTACAATGGCAGATCCAGACCAACCATGGCACCAGGATAAGTCTATGCTGTCCTGCAACAAATACATGTTTGAGAATTCCCTGGCAACAGATGTCACATTCTCCGTCAGGGATATACTGTATCCAGCTAAAACAAGCCCTGGAGAGGAGGCCAAAGAAAGTCAGGGCCGCATGATTGACGCACACAAATATGTCCTTATGGCAAGGTCGCCTGTCTTCTGGAAGATGTTTGCTGAGGACAAGGTCAATAAGATGCCTATCGTGGTGAATGATGCACACCCAGATGCCTTCTACCAAATGTTGCTGTAAGTTTATTTTATGTCTGTGTTTTGGTCTTTAGTTAGACCAAGTGTCTCTGGTTGCCTTTTTTTGCAGTTTCTGTATTAATATAAACCAATAACAAAATAAAGAAACGTTGCAACTGAAAAATAAAACGAAGATTGGAAAAGGTAAATATCAAGATGTTCACAGTAATTCTGTTAATTTAGATACATTTAATCAGTCAATTTTGGCCAAGCAATAGTACTCAAAACCGTGTAGATATGAGACAGCATAAATACAGGGTAAAGGGGGCCATAAAAAACTGTATAAACTAGCCATATATTTACAGAATAATGACATTCAAAACTCTAAAACTCTAATTTTATAAGAGTAAATTGGACAATATACTTTAGATTTTGCCACTTTGTTAATTTTTCAACAGATATTTACAGTAGTGAATTCCTGAGAGAAACAGTATGTATTTAAAAATCAATTTTTTAGATTCATGTATACCGATGAAGTGAACATAAAGCCAGAGCTGGTGATGTTTATCTTGCACCTGTCTAAAAAGTATGCCATTACTTTACTGGAGAATCAATGCATAGATTACCTGAAGAATAACATGAAAGTCACGAATGCCTGCATCTTCTTAGACCATGGAAACTTTTTCAAACATGATGAACTGTCAATGTCTTGCTTGAGACTGATAGCTAATGACACGACAGGTGCATTTGCAAGCCCAACCTTCCTTGAAATTCGCCAGGAGACCCTTGGTTGTATTCTAAGCTTAGATGTCTTATCCATCCCAGAAATTGAAGTTTTTAAGTCTGTCTTAACGTGGACAAAACATACCTGTACTGGTTGCCAAATGGAAATTACCAGTGGCAATTTGAGAAAAATTCTTGGAGAAGTTTTAGGGAAAATTCATTTTCCAGTAATGAGTATGGCAGAATTTGGTCAGGTGGCAGCACCAACTGATATCCTGCCAATAGAACACGAGAACAACATATTTCGGTACCTTTCAGCTGGTAATAACCTTGCTAAATCTCCTGCACCATACTCCTGTCATGTAAGATACCACTTGACAGGGGACCATACTGAAAAGGCTCATGCAAATTTGTCACAAACAGAAGAAGTGTCTGGAAATACTTTTACCAGTGAATATGTTTTGGACACAGAAACAGACATACAAGTAAGGGAAGTTACAATTCCAAGAGATGCAGCAACTACTGAAGATGTTTCATACAATCTGAAGCTTTGGTTTGATGAAAACCTGGTTGGTGAAGCTACGGCCACAGTGCTTGCAGAAGATCCACCAAAGGCATCCGTTTCATTGAGTTCTGTTAAGGTAACCAAGGGTAAACACAATATAAAAGTTGAGCTGAAATGTGAAAAAGCTGGCAGTGTGTTCGACGTAGCATTGCGCTTGGCAACAAAAGGAAAAATTGAGCATGCCGATAAAAAGATGAAATGGAGTCTGTGTTCTGCAGATGACAAGCCATCCCTTGTTATGGGAATAGCTTGCTGGGTAGTCTACCCAACTGCACCAGACCAAAACCAGCCAAATCCACAAGAGCAGACAACTCCACCAGACCAAAACCAGCCAAATCCACAAGAGCAGACAAGTCCACCAGACCAAAACCAGCCAAATCCACAAGAGCAGACAATTCCACCAGACCAAAACCAGCCAAATCCACAAGAGCAGACAAGTCCACCAGACCAAAACCAGCCAAATCCACAAGACCAAAACCAGCCAAATCCACAAGAGCAGACAACTCCACCAGACCAAAACCAGCCAAATCCACAAGAGCAGACAAGTCCACCTGACCAAAACCAGCCAAATCCACAAGAGCAGACAACTCCACCAGACCAGCCTGCAGCTTAAAATGACAAAACTGTACACAAACGTAACAGGCTATAATGTTCCACTTCATTTCAGGGTATTTAATAATACTCGCAAAAGGTTTCTAGAAATTTTGTAGTATATGGTTAAGTAGCTTATTGTTTTGATTAGTTTGTATTAGTTACCCACGTGGAATATATTTTACAGTTTTTGTAAGACCTTTGTATGCATGAAGCTTTTCCAAAAAGTTTTTTTTGTGGAAATAGTCATAGTAATAATTTAACTGTATTGTCAAGATTTCATGTATGTTTTTCATTAATGACTACAGAACACGTTTTAATGGCTGGTGCTTGCAAAAATAAGTAAAATATATTAATATATCAGAAAATAATTTTATTAATTATGTTTGGTTTTTTTTTCACACAGATTCTCTACAAAATTATTAAGATTTTTAAGCTGAAAAGTTGTATACTTTATTTAAGTATAGGTCAAGGGCCAAGTAAGTGTCCAATGTTTGAAAATATTGGACTGTTTATGAGGTCCCTAAGCGACTAAGTTGACAGTCCATTATTTTCAAAAATTGGACACTTACAAGGCCATTAACCGATATAAATTACACATATTAATTAATGTGTAATTTTAAAGATGTTGTTTAACTTCCTTTCTTTTCATTCCTATATTTCTGGTGTGTCACTTTTAATAAAAGAAAAACTCTCAGATTTAATTTAAGGGTAGGTACCTACTGCAATTGAAGTAGTGAATTTGACATCCCAATTACTTACTAAGCGAGAGTTCCCTCGACTTGATTTTGAACCCTTTCAGAATCAAAAGTGTCTAGGGCCCACAATGTATCCAGGCATAACTTTTCTTTAAACTCGGATCTACCCTGTGGTGTCACTTAGCCAGTTCCTGTCTTATCACTGAACTTAAGTAGCACTGGGTTTGGTCGTATTTGGAGGGATGGCTGTGTCGGATGACCACTTATATGGTGGTCAGGGGCGGATTTCATGAAAGGTCTCAGACTTAGCCGAGTCTCAGGCTGAGACACTGGCTCAAATCTGAGCCTTTTGGCTCAGCTAAGTCTTTGTCTCAAATGGTTTTCACAGAAGGGGTCTCAGTTGAGACCAAGCTTATCAAATAACCACAGTGGTTTTCTGTGTCATGTGACCATTTTTTGTAGTCAAAATATTCTACTGATGGCATATATGTTCCTTGTTTGACACCTAATATCTGTGGTTAAATACCATTTTGCAATGTGAAACCTTGTAAACATGTAAAAATACCCAAACACTACTTCAGGGGGTTGTTTTATATACTTGTACCCTATTTTCAGCCATTTTGAAGTGAAGAAAGAATTATGGCAGCCATATTTGAGCCTTTGTTCATAAAACTTAAGCCCACTTTCAACCAGTCTCAACATTTGAGCCAGTGGCTCAGCCAAAGCTGAGACTGATACTTTTGTGAAATCCATTAAGGCTGAACCCATGGGCTCAAGTAAAATTTTCCAATAATTTGAGACAAAAGTCTCAAGTTTGAGCCTGAGACCAGGCTAAGACCTTTCGTGAAATCCGCCCCTGGTCACACTATAACCAAAACATGGTACTAGGCACAATGTTAAATCATTTAATTTAAACTAATGTGCTTGTATTTCTGTCAAATACTCTTAAATATATATGATTATACATATTTCTTTTTTTTCTACATTTATTTACATAAATATATATAACCAACATATGTATTTTAATAAAACAATTATGAAATGTAGGTGCTAGTAAATTCCCACTATTCCTTTCACACAGAAGTATATTTTTGTAATTTATATTTTTATTAGCGAATAAAGTTAGAACATAACATAGTTTGGGCCTAATTGCTACCATGTGCTAGACATTTCCTCGTTTAAGACCTTCTGGAAATTGCTGTTTGTTGTGTTAGTTAGGATCAACAAAACTTGTGATTCAAACTTCTCCATAGTTATTTAAGAAAGTAATGCTACTCTTTGTTTATTTATTTGGGGTTTTACGTCGCTTTCAACACTGTACAGGTCATATCATGACGGGTAGTTGGAAGGGCAGAGGAAACCAGTACACAGAGTTCGCTAGGGTTCTGTACTGTAAACTGCCGACCAACGGTAAGCAACTACCAGCTTTCCCACATAAGGCCTTGATGGGGATCGAACCCCGGCCTCAGAGGTGGGAGGCGAGAGTGCTACTCTTTGTAGATGCAATAGTGTATAATTCCACAATAAGCACACTTGTGTGTAGGATGAAGCTATTTTCTACGTGATCTATATAATGTAAGTGTTTTCCATAACTTATCAATATTTCTATTACAAAAAGTTTAGGAAACATTCAACCTGGTAGAAGGTGTCCCACCGATATCAATTTCAAAAATGCATATATTTTTACACATAGAATTTTCTTATTATAGATCACTTAGAATTGTACTGCAACAAACACATAAAACACTAGAAAAGGGCAGGTGAAGAAAACAGTAACATTAGGCTTGTAGTTTATCAAGGAGACAGAACTAGATTGAAAGTTAAATCCGTTCACAGAAGAGTGCAATGAAACTGGAATAATAATTGTCTTGGTCATATATTTTTTGCTATGGAATATTGGTCATCATATGATACTTTCAGTTTAGCTCTAGTATCTAAAAATGCTATGTTGTGATTTCTTATTGAAACAGAAAACATACAATTCCCAGTTCTATGTGACATCTGTTTCGCATTGAGTTCATTACCTGGCAAAACTGCACTATCCTTTGAAACCTCAACATTAACATTACATTGTGCAATAGTACTTCATAAATATTTTGGTGTCTGTGTTACTGTTACATGCCATTTTGACCCCATCCGCTGTTTTAAACAATTTTTTAATTTTTAAGTTTAAATGACAAATAATGGACAGAAAATAAACAATTTTCATGAAACATTAAAATTATATCCCACAGAAGACAAACAACAATTCAATAGGTAACAAAGTAATAGCTAGAAAAAGAGTTAAAATGGCTGGAGGCTGGAGTCTGCCGTTTTAAATGGCTCAGCCATTTAGAGCCCCTATTTAATCCTAGTGAATGTAAATGGCAGGGTCTGCCATTTAAAACGGCGAACCGCGCCATTTTAAACGGCTTGGGGGTCAAAACGGCAGTGAACATAACAATACATATAAAGAGATATAATATTGAACAACGACTGCACCTACACACATAATCAGTATTAATGTTGACGATTTAATTGTTCAGTGTTTTATCTCTAGTATCATAGAATCAGGTATATTTGTATATTTGTATTAATATATATTTGTAATTTAATTTTTTATTAGCTTAATACTGAAAGTAATATAAATACCTGTGAAATAATAGAAAATGAAAACATAACCTTTCCATTAGCTGAAAACGAAATATTTTCCAGAGTCCTGAGACGTGATGAAATTAGAGTTAAAGTCTGGTTGCCCAAATGGCAATACTATTTTTCTATATGGTTATCACGTGAATTTATTATTTACTCAAGCTACTTTTGTGCTTAATACATTGAGCAACCTTTATCAGACCTACATTAAGTACAAACACATTTAATTCACTTATAATATAAGATTTATCTCCAGAGACAGAAAGGACCATCTACTTCCACCGCCTTCCATATCCCCTGCGTCGTTTCTTCTTCCCCTTGCTAAATATCTTGGTGATGAACACAGCATGTCTGAAGGTGGAGTTAAAACAACAGAGTGCCCCTGCATCACAGTTAAACTTTACCACACCTGTCACACAAGTTGAAGGATCAGTTTCACATGTACCTCCTGTGAATAAATGAAAAAAAACTTGGTTGTGAATCCATTAAATCTAAAGTCACCTTGAACTACAGGGCTGGTATTCACAAAGGGTTTTAGACTTAGCCAGGTCTTAGGCTTAAATCCAGTCTTAAAGTTAAGACTTTTGTCTCAGCTAAGTTTTGTCTTAAAACCGTATCCACAAAGGGTGACTTAGCAAAGTCCAAGATTATCAAATAACTACAGTGGTTTTCTGTGTCATGTGACCTTTCTTTTCTATTCAAACTATACTATTGGTGACATATATCCTTCATTTAATGCATTTTATCTAAGGAAAAGTGCTGTTTTGAAATGGAAACCCTTGTTACCACATATAAACTTCCTAAAGACTGCTTTAGTGAGGTGTTCTGTATAATTATACTTTATTTATAGCCATTTCAAATTTTGAAGTGGAGAAAAGTTTATGGTGGCCATATTTAAGTCCTCTTTACAAAATTTAAGTGCACTACCAACCAGTCTTAAAGTTGAGCCCTTGGCTAATTCTTTGTGAATACCACTAAGCCTAAGACAAAAGTCTTAGCAGTTTTGGGGCAGAAACTTGAGACAAAAGTCTCAACTTTAAGCCTAAGCCCTGGCTAAGACCTTTCGTGAATATGGGCCCAAGGTTCGGTCCCCAGGATAAAATAACATAGTCAAATCGTCCCCTAGGAAAAGTACCCTAGTCAAATCGACCCTCAGGAAAAAATACCCTTGTCAAATCGGCAACTAGAACATCACTGTGATCTCAAAGAGAGTATATGTTAAACAAAGGACAAAGATCACCAAAGGATATGTGCTAGTGAAAAGAGGCGATGGGTTTAACTTTATATAAAATCTCATAAAAACGTTAACAGCACCATGAACTAGTGGGTCTCAGTGATAAGACAAAAATAAATATATCCTCTCTCTTTGTTTAACCCTTTATGGGATTACTCTAGGACAAACATGGAATTGGAAAGAAAACCCAACAATTTAGTATTTGATAAGAATGAACTGTAAATTGTACATATCTCCAATTTTGGGTGTTTTTTCTCCACTATTTTTGTCTATCGGTCTATCATCTTTTGTCTTTTATACCATCACATAACCTACCTTTTGCCACACACAGAGCTGTTTTGTTGATGAATGAGTGCACTCCGAACTTGTGGTGGTTTCCAATCACTCTGTGAGAGTAAAGGGAGCCACCAAGTCCATGTCCAAAACCATGTCCAAACCCGTGTCCAAAGAACCCATGGCCAGATATTACCACACCTGTAATTTAATGTGACTTTTGAAGTAACAAAAGTTAATGCCTAACCCCCACCCCCCCACCCCACCCCCCCCCCCCCCTTCACGATACAGGTGGTATCACCCACATTTAAGTTTGTTTCTTGTTTGGTGAAACATCCCTGTGCTTGGATCACTACCTGATGTTCGTTTGCAAACTTGCAAGTCAGTGGCGAACCGTCCATTACTTTGTACGTCCTACTGAAGTTTTGAAATGTTTAAAATTTTAACCTTTGAATTTAGTACCGTGAGCATGCACAGACTATTGTCCACAGTGTACATAAGGTTGTGATTCGGTCGTCTTTCAGTGTAATACGACAACATAAGGCGAGTGGAGGTACATAGATGTTTCGCCACTGTGACACAAGGTCGCATACAAATCTCGAACGGTAGTTTAAGGATAGGGGTGTTTTGCCAAATGCCTATAACCGCGAATTACACTGCCTGTAGAGTGACCAGCTCGGACAAAATGGGGTGGGTGCCGCCGCCAAAGAACACCTATAACCGTGGGACATATCGCCTGTAGTATGAAAGGGGCATAAGAGAAGGCTCCAATATATACATCCTTCTCATAACAAGGCAATCAACCTGAACCAACCACCATATCTTTAATATTTTATCAACCCTGGCAGTCTCACTCTGTGTAAGTGCATTTCTGTTAACTCAGCCAGAAACAAAAAGACCATGGAGATGTCCAGTTTAACTATAGGTGCTCCTACGGAATGGAACAAACTGGTTCAAAATATCAGAACCCAAAAGAGTGTTCCGTGGTTTAGAAGACAGTTACAGGCCTTCATATTCAGACTAGCCTATTCCCCTACATTGTCTCCTTTCCTATGGGAAGTCAAAATGGAGACAGACTCTTTCTGTCAATTGGACTTTCAAAATTTTGGGCTTAATCTACATCAATTCAGTGCTTTACAAATACTTTCTATTTGATATAGCCATTCATATATGATTTTATCAAACGTATGATTGTCCTGAAACTTTAGCCTGTCACATAAATTTAAGCCAGTTATTTATATGTGGTTTTATTAAACAGGTGTTGACCATTAAATTTGAGACTGGCGCACGAATTTTAACCAACTATTTATTCATGATTTTACTAAACAGATAATGGTCATAAAACTTCAGACTGTGTCTGCCACATGATCTTTATCCAGGTTTTATACAGAATAAATGTTATAATATATTGCTTTTTTGCTACTTTTATACAATCGTATCAAACCAGTGATGGTCAAATTTTAGACTGCTACATGAATTTTATTAAAATTTGATAAAACAAATGATGGTCATGAAACTTTTGACTGCCACGTGAATTTTAACTAACTATTTACATCTGATTTTATTGAACAAACAAATTAAATAAATTCTGGTAAAATATATAGAAGAAATACTTACAAGATAACAGTAAAAGTGAAATACATGTACATATTCCATAGTGTAACAGAAAAGTATTCTCCATTTTTTTACTTAAGCAGAGAGATATCCCAAACACTTTACATAATCATTGGAATTTTGTCTATTCAACAGTGTCAAATGCACTGTGATTTATATAGAGTTACTTTTAAGTACTGTTACATGAACGCATTGCACATCACGTGTATATCATTAAATTGAATTTATCTTCAGGTAATTCAGTGCTTAATCTCGCCTCAGGCACTTTTGGCAGATTTATAAATTCAGATTATTGTCAGATGAATGCAAGAATGTCGTTCAAGTAGTTAATAACAATAGAATAATACATGTTTATTAATCTTTGTGGACTTACAGGTTTTAGTAACAGAACATGAGATAAGACAATAGGCTGCATGTATTTGTAAACAATAGATAGTGGGTGAGTTGATTAAGGAAATTGACTCAATATACCTAGCTTTCAAGGTGACTGAGGTCATTAAGGACACATTCACAGAGCAAACAGAGCAAACAAACATATCTTAGGTGTTGTGCATATTTTTGTCCCCCTTGTTACTTCTTAATTGCTCCGTTCCACCAAAAGATTAAGCCCCGATCCTGTCTGGGACCCTTAATCATGCACAGTCGGTGGAAAAAAGACAAAAATGGGCGGGAATACTGGGTCGGTACTGAAGTCTGGGATTAAGAACAGATCGTCCCCAGGATGCCTCAGGACGCCTCGGGCGGCCCCAGACAGTCCCCGACTGGTCTGGGACTAAGAACCGACTAAGCCAGTTTTCAGGTCGGTTTCAACCACGATCCTGTCGTACACATACCGACTGGGTCCCAGGACGCCTCAGGCCTCCTGGGACTAAGCCCCGACTAACCCACGATTAACTACCGGCGTCCTCAGGCCTCCTCAGTCTTCCCCAGACCAGGATCCCCGATTATTGTTTTCCAAAGTTGCTGGATTTTCTGGGTATATATATATAAAATTCGCGATCTAATCATCATTGCTTTTCTAGGAACACAGCAGGATGCCACCTTTTAATGGAAGACAGATTCAACAACAACTTAGGGCTTTTTTGGTTTTTATTCAGTTACAAATAATCATGTATTTCCATTTCTTACGTCGACCACAGCAACCACCACCAGCACCACCAGCACCCATACAGAGACCTAGAAGAAGGCACAACATGTGGGTCAGGCCATGGCTACTGCAGAGAGAGGAGAGGGGGGCCTACCGCAACATTATGGCTGATCTGTATGCCACAGACATTCCAAGATTCACCAACTACATGAGGATGACCCCAGAATTTTTTGAAATGATTAAGACCAGACTGGAACCACACCTAGCCAGGCAGGCCACCAACTACAGAGCACCAATCAGTGTTGGGGAGAAGTTAGCCCTCACCATCAGATATCTGGCCACTGGAGAGTCTTACACATCATTGTCCTGTCAGTTCAGGGTTGGAAGATCCACCATCTCCAAGTTTATACCAGAGGTCTGCAGTGCCATCCAGGATGAGTTCACCAGGGAGTACCTGAAGTGTCCTACTACCCCAGATCAGTGGAAAGAACTGGAGAGGGAATTCAGGATCAGGTGGAATGTTCCACATGCCCTGGGAGCTCTGGATAGGAAGCAGGTGGCCCTGAAGAAGCCCAAGAACACTGGAGCCCTCTACCACAACTACAAGGGGTTCTTTTCCATTGTGATGTTGGCCCTGGTAGATGGACAGTACAAGTTTAGATGGGTGGATGTGGGTACTGAAGGATCCTGCTCGGATGGCCAGATATTTAATGCCTCTCAGCTGAAGAGGAGGATTGGGGATGGCAGGATAGGCTTCCCTGACCCAGCTCCTATAACCCAGGGTGGGAGAGATGTCCCCTACTTCATCCTGGCAGATGATGCTTTTGCCCTGAAGACCTGGCTCATGAAACCCTATGGCAGAAGGATGTTAACCAGAGAGGAAAGGATCGCCAATTATAGAATTTCAAGGGGCAGAAGAGTGGTGGAGAACGCTTTTGGCATCCTTGTGTCAAGATTCAGGGTGATGAGGACAACCATTGAACTACCCCCAGCAACAGTCAGGGAAGTGGTCTTGACCTGTGTTGTTCTACACAACATACTGAGAAGCCAGTATCAAGGTCAACCTGGTGGTCAGCAGCCTGGGGAGGACGATGATGATGATGTACCTGATGATTGTGGATTGATTGGGGGTGCTGCTGGTGGTGGCCAAGACAGAAACCCTGCCAGAGAAGCCAAGAGACAGAGGGATTACCTGAAGGACTACTTCAACAATGAGGGAGCAGTGGCCTGGCAAGATGGCAGAATATAAGTCCTGATGCAGTAAACAGTCCTTTTCAGGACTAACTATAACAGTCCTTTTCAGGACTACCAATTATTCCAAAAACAGTTAATCAGCTATGTTTGCTACAGACAGACAAACCCCATGCCAAACATAACTTGTAGAGACGGACAAACAGACAAACCCCATGCCAAACATAACTTGTTCAGACGGACAGACAAACCCCATGCCAAACATAACTTGTAGAGACGGACAAAGAGACAAACACAACTTACTCACCCAACAAACAGACAAACCCACTGTTAAACAAAAGCCAAACACAAAGTCACACATAATATCCGAAATTGAATTATTTTTTTATATATTTTGAAATCCACATCATAATTTCACCAATTTTTTTTGTTCATGGCTTGGAACTTTATTTGTAGCAGAAAGGCTTTCATGGAAATATTCAATTTTAAATCTTCACTTCTAATCACAAAAATGTGGAAAATATAACCATGGAACTAGTTTTGCTTTCAATAATGGGGGATTGTGTTTGCAAAATAGTTTGTCAGTTTGTTAGCATGGGTTCTATTTAATTTTGGGTTTTTGTGTTTCTTGGTTGGTGGTTACTGGGGTTGGGTTTATTATTGGTAGTTGGATGTTGGGTTTCTTACTGGGTTTGTTATTTGGGGGTTATGTTTGGTATTGAGTTTGTCTGTTTGTGGGTTGGCAAGTATGTAATAATCACTTTTAACTCTAGGGAAGGTGTAAGTGTTGGACTTTTCAGTTACAGATTTTAAACTATCCCATGGATTTTACTCTAAAAATGGGCTGATTAATGGCCATATTGGGAGTTCTTTTTATTTTTTTTATGTGGCTTTTTTTGTTATGTATGGTACCATGGGTTATTTGTTTCATGTTTGGGGTGGTGTAGGTGTTGGACTTGAACTTTTTTTTTCTTGTGATAAGTATTTGTACTGAACTTTTTTGTTTTGGGAGGGGATTGGAATAACATGTAGCTGAATAATTGTTTTTGGCAGATTTGGTGGCCCTGAAAAGGGCCTGGCAGGTCAAAGACCCGCCCTGACTGGATGGCTACTGAGGAGGCTGCTGCTGCTGTTGAGGCGGTGCTGAAGTGGTGATAGTAAAGAGCTGCTGCTGCGGTTGTTGCTGCTGCTGCTGCTGAGGCTGCTCGACGATCTGTGTTGATGTCAGATCTGGTAGCTGGCTTAAGATTCCACTCAGATTGTGTCTGCTCCCTTCGTCCTGTACAGTTAGGACAGATGTCGGGTTGCTGAAGCCAATGGGGCTTGGTGTATAGTACACAAAACTGCTGCTAGCTGCTGCTTGAGTGGAACTAGACGCCTGTGGAGTGGTTGTTGGCAGTAGGCCGACCCTCTGGGACTCCGTGGTAACAGTGGCTGATCTTCTGGGCAATGGCTGACATCTGCGGTTACTCTTAATAGTTTCGATGTCTCTAAATATATTGCCCTTTAATTCTTCAAATTCTTCTTGAGTCATCTTTTTGGCCTCTGATGCCACGTAGTCAAAGAAGGGCTGCCTGTCTGACTTCTGATGCAGAAAACCTGAGATAAGTGTCCTCATCTGCTCAAAGTGTTCGAGAATCTTGGAGTCTGTAGTTGAAACGGGCGTTGATGTAATGATGGACTGACTCCTCTCCCTCAGGACACTGGACTCGAGGTGTTCTGTATCAGTAGTTGAGCCACGTGATTCGTCCTGCCTGCTGGTATTTGGACTGGCCTCAAAACCTGAACTTCTATTGGCCTCCTTTCTTCTGATGTGGGTTTTAAGAAAACCCATCTGTTGGTACACCCAGGACTGTCTCTTGGTCATCTCCCTCGGGGCTTGGCCAGATTGGAGCTTAGACAGCTTCCCATAATGGGTTCGCTGGGACTCGAACCAACGTCTCACATCAAAGGGCTGGAGCTTGAGTTCTGCAGATATTTCTGCCCAGAGAGCCTCTCTTCTGGTCCTGTTGTGGAAACATGAATGTTCCTTGTCATACAGTTCAGGGTGCAGCTTTACAAATTCCACAATGGAAACTGCCTGGCTGTCTGTAAAAGTGGCACACACCCTGGCTCTCTTGGCTGAAGAATGGCACTCCGGATCTTCCTCACACCTCTCTTCTTCTTCTGCCACAGCTTCCCCAATAGCTGGATCTTCCTGAATCTCCTCCTCCTCTCTCCTCTCACTTCCTTCTTCTGTAATAACTTCACTCCTCTCCTCTACTTGACTTTTCTTCTCCCTCTTATCCATCTTTTTCCTTCCTCTCTTCCCTCCTTTCTCTTTCCTCATAATCCAGACGACAAAATAATAAAAAAATAGTAAAATGTGTCTCCTAACTGTGAAATTTGCCCTAAGCTCAAGTATATAAAATATAAAATAAAAACTGAAAACCCCTACAAATCAGTGACACACGTCTCTCAGTAGCCAAACAGTCAGTAACAACGAGAATGTGTGCGCGGTCGCTTATATAGTCCCAGACCCCCTCATTGCCTTGTTTTAATTTCCGACGCGCGGAAAACAGTCGGTTCTTAATCGGTTGTTAGTCCCAGGCCTCCCGGGGCGTCCTCAGGCCACCGCAGACTGAAAATGCGTGGTCCCAGGCGTCCTGGGGAGGCCGGTTTGGATCGATTAGGGTCGGTTACCCTTAGTCGGTTCTTAGTCCCAGACCTTGATTTTTGGGTCCCAGGACACCACAGACGGTCTGAGGCTTCCGGAGACTAATGCAACCGACCCACTTTCAGACGCATGAAATTCATACGCATCATATTTGAGTCTGGGATTAACAACCGGCCTCCTGGGACTAAGCTAGGGAGGTCTGGGACTAAGGGTCGCAGGCGGCCTGGGACAACACACGACTGTGTAAATTTGGGTCTGAGGAGGCCTGAGGACGCCTGGGACTGGACATTTTGTTGACAGCAGGAAATATGAATCGGTTATAGTTGTGTGAAATATCAAACATGTTTCATTTTTCACACAGCCCCAACCGACAACAACTGACCCTTACAGAAGGTCTGGGACTAAGCAAATATTTCAAACCGACCCTCAAAAACCCTTAATCGGGAGCCTTAGTCGTGTGGTGGAACACCCACATGATGATTCAAATTCTGTTTGGGGTTGTTTTATGTAAATTCTTTTGATAGAAAGCTGCATTGATACAATTGAAAGTTATAAACGTAATTTACACCAAAATATTATACAAGTCAAATTCTTAATTCTTATAGTACTTTTATAGCGATTAATCTCTGTCTATTGACAGACACTTATGCCCTTGTTCCACCAAAGGATTAAGCCCCGATCCTGTCTGGGACCCTTAATCGTGGACAGTCGGTGAAAAAAAATGGGTGGGAAAACTGGATCGGTTTCAAAGTCTGGGATTAAGTACAGATCGTCCTCAGGAAGCCTCAGGACGCCTCAGGCGGCCCCAGACAGTCCCTAACTGGTCTGGGACTAAGAAACGACTAAGCTATTTTTCTGGTTGGTTTGAACCACGATCCTGTCGTAGACAAACCGACTGGGTCCCAGGATGCCTCAGGCCTCCTGGGACTAAGCCCCGACTAACCCACAATTAAGTCCCGACCCCACAAGGTGTCCTGACCACAGCCAACCCTTACAGGACGCCTGGGACTAAGCAAATTTTTGAAACCGACCCTCAAAAACCCTTAATCGGGAGCCTTAGTCGTGTGGTGGAACACCCACATAAGATGCATAATGCCAGAAATCAGAGACAGTAATCGCTAAATCAGAAACACATGCAGGGGTCGGTACCACAGAGAAAGACGGAAACAAGAGAAAAACTAGGGTGGGTAAGCTTTTGCAAAGAGATAAGTTTTTAACTACTTCCTTAATGAAGAGATTTGGCAGAGTATACATCAATCAGACAGATCATTCCAAATCCTAGGAGCATCATATGCAAAGCTTAGGCCAAAATACTTTCTAGACTTATATATTGAAGCAAAATGTGGGACCTCGAGCAGCATGCCATCAGATTGACTTCACGTTCTAACTGACTACGTGTTTTGTACACACTGTGTCTGGGTTTAAGTCATATGTTGCGATTGCTTTCCAAAGGGGTGAAAATACAAGTGCTACTTGAAATTAGCATCCAAACTTACAAATGATAGTTATATAACAGTGTTGCTGATTGGTCAGAGTTTTTTTAAATTAATGGTTCAATCAATTTTATGCCACTGTGTGCCAAAATGCATAAGTTAATTATGGAAAAAGGATAACAATGAAAATAATGTAAATGGTACTGCTACAATCCTAAAGGATATTAGAAAAGTGTAGCATTACCCTCTTTTCACAATCATAACCTCATTGTCAGAATTTGCAGATTTCTGTTAAAATTTTAAACATTTTCATCATCTTATACAGTATGAAGAAGGCTTGTATTTGAGTCTATAGTTTTTGAAACAGTTTTTGGGCGAAATATGAGACAAATGTAATAAATGAATAAATAAACTTAAGTGAAGTACACTGGCTGCAAACTGAGTAGTCCAAACTAGTTTAGTACAACTTTCACACATACAAAGCAATGGATGTAAGCCCACTCCCATATCTTTCTCCTCTCACACAAGGTAACTACTTTTCTTTTCCTTCTATCAGACGACCCAACAAATCTCTAGGCATACACAGTTTTGTGGAAGCTGCTCCAATCGAATGGAACTAATTTTCTCAAGTCACCAAGACCTGGTCTAGTGTCAGTGGGTTTAGATAATTGAAGGCTTAACCTATTCAGATAGCCTACCCCCGTCAGTAGTCATCTCCCATAGTCTTTCTTATAATGGGACTGTCGCTATTTGAAAATCAGCTCGTTAGAGGATGTTGCCATCAATTCAACACTTTATACATATTTCCTAAAATTGTATTATGTACAATTGCTATTGCAGTTTTTATCCTTTTTTTTTGCTAAAACATGCAGATAAAGCAGATAGGTATATAAGACACCAGCTCAATAACAGACAAGTGTATGTTTATTTTCTCTTATATTGGTTTAAATTTATATTGAAGCCTGTACATTGTATCTCCATTATAAAATTTCTATTCAATCTTTAACACAAAAAAAATGTTTATCAACAAATGTAATGTTAGTGCCTAATTCCATAAGTGCCAGTATCTATTTATATTCAGTCGATATTATTTAAGCTTTATTATAGCCTAAGTTCAGCTTTACTGGTTACGGGTGACTATACATTCTTTTCTTGATTCCTTGTATGTCTGTTTTTTTTTAAATATATGCCTACATTCTATTTCCAGTTCTTTTTGCTCTTTTTCTTATAGGTTCTCTTCTTTTTATACTTTCTTCTAGGCTTTTTCTGTTTCTTCTTTTTCCCGTAGATGATCTTTTTGATGGTGACACTTCCAGAGAATGTACTGTTGATGCAACACATTGAAGTGCCATCATCACAAACAAAGAACCTCTTGCCCACACAGGATATAGGTGGCGCACATGTTCCTCCTTTCAGGCCACACAATATTGTCCTGTTGTTGAATGTGAATAATCCAGAGAGTCCATAAAATCCCTTGCCAAATGGATCACCAATGCCATGCAGACCATGGTAGCCCAATCCATGGCCTATTCTATGGAAATTGTGCAGACCATGGTCTGGATCCAGGTAAGCATATTTGTATACTATCCCATGACCTCGTTCACCTTGAAAAAATGGAAACAAAAAGCATAAAAGTAAAATCATTTGGAATTTGTCCAAAAAGAGTGATAAACTAAATGGCAAAAGTGCAGTTTTGTCATAGAATGTATGTAAATATAATTAGTTAACCACCACATTATGTGTTTGACTTAAATACCTGGAAATAAAGACTATGTAATACATATATTTTTATTCCTTGGTGTCCCTCGTATGTACAAGAAATGAACTAAATAAGTCTCTATTAAGTTCATTTGACACAAACTTTGTCAAAGGAAAACATATAAATGTTTACATGTATTTTATAATTACTATGTAGCATTATGCTACTATTAGACATGATTTCTATGGGTTTTATACTACCACCATGAAAGTCAAACTATATCTCTAAGAATATAAATATACTATACTATAAATTATAAATATTTTTTTTCATTTACCTGAGTAAATATATTGTGATCAAAATGTTCAGATACAATGATTTAACAGGTTAAAATTTTTAATCCACCACAGAATATGATAATATCAACAAACTTACCTGGAAATAAGGTAGCCACAAATAGAACTATCGCAGTGATATATACAGAAGCTAATTTACTTTTAAATAATGATAAGACAGTCATAATTGATTCTTAATCCAAATTATACCATAGTCTTTAAGTCTACAAATTCTATCACATTCATTTTATAGTGAACTCAGACCTTTTAGTGGCTTCAATTTACATATTCATGCACAAGAATTACATTAAAATCATAGCAGCATTTATGCCTTGAGGTATGTTCGCCAATTTGTTGATTCATTTATCATTGATAATCTCTGTATGCCAGTTTATTGTCATCTATATCACACATATCATATACTGCATTCAATCAGGTATGTCTAATCCTCATAGTCTGTCTCAACTAACTCAATTAAGAACATCAGCACTTGCCGAGCGCATACCTGCACCAAGGCATGTATGATTTTCTAAAAATGGCTCTATAATAAATAAATGGAAAAATCCAGATTTTTTTTTTTTTTTTTTTTGGGGGGGGGGGGGGGGGGGATTTGGGTCACTATCAGAATTTACCTGGATCTAAATTGGACCAGTGACACATCTTCTCACGTTTTCATGATGATCAGACAGACTTCTGATTTCATGAAAAGACAGACCTACAAATAAACGGTGCTATATATTAGGCCAGTTTGCCAGTGTGTCTTTTAAAAATAACACTGCTATTTTTGCAGCAGAGTACTTTTTACCAAATAAGGACAATGAATTATAAATTTTATCTGTATACTACTGAGGATACCCAGTTAGTTGTCATTTTTGCTGTATTTTGTACTTGTGACAATATAACTACTTGGGGCAGTTTCTAGAACCTTCTATATACTTTCTTTTTCCGAACCTTCTTTGTTCATTCTTTTTCCTGGAAACGTATTGAGTTGCTTACATTTCTCTCTCGAACATTCTAGAAACCAGAGCAGTTTTAAGGGTTGAAAATCTGGCCACAGTTTAGTTTGTTTATAACTTGTAAGTTACATGTTTAATAGTCTTTGAAGCTGCTATATTCTGGACTAATTTATGTGTGTGTCAAGTGGATACAGACTATTTGTATATTTTGTGGCCAACTCTTATTGCAGTGAACTGGATATAGTGTATGGATCTACCAGAGAGTGGATTTGTTGTATAGTGGATATTGTATACTGATATTGGACCAAACAGAGTGGGAAAGTCGTATACAAACATTGAATTATTATATTAGGTAGCCTTCACATCTTGGAGGAAAGTACATAGTTATGCAGACACCCTTAACATCTGGATGCAGGCTTTTTGTGTTAGTGGATGCTGAACAGATCACAGCACAGATTGATGGATATGATGGACCGACTTTTTCAACTGTTAATTATGTGGATAGGACTGTGAGCAGATCAAATTGGTTCCATTATTGTATGAACTATTAAAATTATGCAGTTGACTATAATTATTATATTGACTGTTAAATAAATATATTTAGTAAAACTTTGTTTTTGTCCTGTTACAACTAGAAAGCACCTGGTAATTATTACCATGCTGGCCCTGTGGACTATAACAATGATCATGAATTCAATACCTCCTTGGTGGAGTTAATAAACAAAATAGTACATTTATGAAACATAAGTACACTTATAAACTTCTTTATTGCCTTGTATTTATTTGTGTTAATGAAAACAATAGCTGAAACCTGCTGATGGATATTCTCTGGGAGCTGGGAAAATCGGCCCTTAGCCAAATCGGCTCTCGGTAAATCGCCCCCCCCCCCCCCTAAAAACTCAGCCTTGACAATTCAGCCATCTAAAATATTGGCCCTGGTAAACCTGGCCCCCAGGTAAAAACCTAATATGTAATGCAATAACAGCACTTTTATAGCGCTTTATCTCCATCATATGACAGACTCTAAGACTGATGCTTATTTTTACACAGTGCATCAGGTAAGCATGTATTAGATAATAATTGACAGAGTTATGATTAGAGTTATTAAAACTGCAATTGGTTAAATGGAGATTCAATGCTATAAAAGTTGTCAGTTCACTAACACAGTATTTTCTCATTTTTGTCCTTTTGATAGCACAATAAATTTCTAGGGCCGATTTGACTTGGGTACTTTTTTCCGGGGGCTGATTAGACTAAAGTATTTTTCCTTGAGGCTGATTCGGTAAAGGGCCAATTTTTTCCATGATTCATATTCTCTGCACCTCTCCCCATCACACTTTTCTCGTTTTATATAATCTGACACATGTCTTACTTGATTATGTGCCTCCATTCAATCATAATGTAAGTTAGAAGTCTTTAAGTCAGCAATCTTTATTACCACAAAGGTTAAAAATCTGGATTTTAATCCAATCACAGAAATCCGTGCTGCACACCTGCTGATGCAGTTCTTGCCTGAAATAGGACCAACTTAGTTGGACTTCTTTCCAGTACAAAATTCCACAACATGGAACAGCAACAGTGATAACATCAAAGTCTTAAGATTTTTAAGATGGAGGTTTACCACATGCAGATTGAGGATTGTTTAGAGATATGGAATCAAATGGGGTTTGTGTGAAAAGCTGCCAACTTAGGGTTGGGTAAATGGGAAATAAATAGTGTTACATAAAACACAGGTCTTTGTAATTACCCAGAATTGAATTTTCAGCTTTACTTTTTGTCACACTAGAGTGGAAGAAGAGTTCCATTTTATCTGTGTTTGTCCTAG
The DNA here is from genome assembly GCA_964017235.1 of Sabellastarte sp. h YS-2021. Classification (NCBI taxonomy): domain Eukaryota; kingdom Metazoa; phylum Annelida; class Polychaeta; order Sabellida; family Sabellidae; genus Sabellastarte; species Sabellastarte sp. h YS-2021. The sequence goes on along the minus strand of OZ024934.1, from coordinate 77,245,072 downwards.
CTTAATCCTCTGATACATTCCACCACACGTGTTCCTACATCCTGGCCATGGGGAAATATGGCTAAACTTGCCAGTGACATGCAAGTGAAATACAGGTGTTCTGTGGGTATTTTTATGGACTGCATCCCATAGATGACACGAAAGTGGTCTTTATAATAGCAATAAACCCCTCATGATAGTGCACGTTTAGGCTATAAACACAATGACAGAATCTAATGATGAACTTGCTCCGATTGGTGCTCGTTCATTATTACATTTCTACCAGTGTATTTATAGTATAACAATGCATCCCTGCTCAGTATTTCTTCCTGAACTAATTGGTATTCTATGTGTTATATATAGTACCTATCACTGTAATAAATGAATAAAACAATAAAATGAATTTGGTGGTGACCATCAGTCAGACTAACCGGAACAATGGCTGACAAATGACTATGAATTAGACAGAATCCAGTTAATCCAGTTAAGCAGACATACACAGTTGCAATTTATCTGGAACACTCCCTCAAATGTAGCAATCCAAGCAGTATGTACAAATAGCCTCTCCCATCCCTCCTTTTTGTTTGGTTGGTGCCACTGACACTCCCTGGCTTTGATAGAATTACTGTTGGCTCTCACATTGTATCTCTAGTGGAGCAGATGATTGCTTGGTTATTTATTATTCCTTCATAGATGCACAGAAGGCTTTGAATTGTGGATATTTTTGGCACAAATGAAAGTAGTCTTAAAGGTTCTGTTAGCTTGATTAATTCATAACACAGAATATATATTTCATATGACACTCAGTTTAAGGGTAAATGTAGTGCCTATGACATACATACAAAGACTTTAAGTGTTCAACATCACTGAAAGCATTTTTTTTCAGATTTTCAGCACATGTCTGATGAAGGCAAACTTTAATTCATTTTGATATCATATGTAAAGGAACCCCTATACGTTTTATATTTGATTCATGGAAAATCAGACAAAAATATTTTTATTTTTGCAGAATGCTTGTCACTCGGGTTTTAAACTATCACATGCATTTATTTATACGTTCTTGTAAACACACTCTTTAAATTTATTTGTTACATGCAGGTATATATGTATATATTGCTTTTGTAATATGATAATGTGTTTAAATAATTGCCCATTAATAGTTTATTCAAACCACAGTTGCGTAACTATTTCTTTACAAAAGTGACGTACAAGTCTCAAATTACCGTGCAATATGTTCTCCAATGCATTTTTAATATTGTATTTTGTAAACAAGGCAATATTGGCATGTCACTATAATAAGTTGAATATATTGTTACATCCACCGGGAGATTTTGATTGGGGTGCATCTGTTTGTCCACCAGTCTGTTTATTTGTGTATGTGATAATTCCGGAAGTAGTAAATGGATCTTTTCTAAACCTTTTAGTGGGTAAGGCCACACCAAAAGAATAAGTGATTTAATTTGGGGAAAATCCCGAGTCATATTCTGCACACAAAATTTTCAAAGGTCCAATTTTCGATGCATTTTCAATGACTTTGGATTTCGAGTTCACATTACTCCACAAGTTATCAGTGGATCTCCATGAAATGTTTTATGTAGTTACGGGCCTTTCAAAGAAAGAAGCGATGACACTTTGGAAAGATCCAGATCATTTCTGGATACAAAAAAAAAATCCGCAATTTTGGTGGAGATCTGCACTCTTCCAGTGCTTTCTAGTCCTATAATTGACTTTACCAGAAATTATTCCTTCCTTATTTATTAAGTGGCATGGCACCCATTGACCATGTCATCTGTCTTGATAATAAGACAACATTAAAAGTACTTTACCTACTACAAATTTCAACAGAAAGTAGAATATAATTTGGTGACTACCCGAAAATTTGGTGAGCTACCCGAAATAAATCCAATAAGATGACTGTTTTTCCTGGCTACATAAAAAGTTTATTGCATTATTCTTACACATAAAGATAATATTACCTACAAATGGGACAAATAAATTGGACAATACTAAAGTTATAGAATGGTACTTCACACAATGTTTATATTCTGTTTTGGGACAATTTAGTCAGTTCCGATTTTTTCATGAAGGTCCAAATTGTTGTTTTTGAGTACAAGTAGAGGGTACATAGAACAGAATTATGATATTTATTTATTTATTTTATTTATTTATAACAATCGTCCTCTTGGCACAAGAATTACATGGATATGTATTTACATATACTTGAATATTATGGTTTGAAATCGTTTGACACTTTCTATGCAGTTTTGCCGGCCAGTACACATAAGTTGGACATATATTCTGTGATATAATTCAAGTGATATCAACGAACCATCATTTAATTTCCACTTAAGGCAACCTTATATATGAGGGGTAAGTTTGTTAGCCACTAAACCAGTCCATACCCAGCAACATTGAATAGAGAAAAAGTCAATAGAAATAATTATAAAAGAATAATATTTTAACGAGGTAAATATATTTTTATAGCTATACTCGACAGTCCAAACTGAGAACAAGATGTTGTTACAATACCTAATGTGACTGTATATAATGTAATACTGGATAAAGAACAACAGCAACAAAAATGAATACCATAGTTAATCTGCATTTCTGAGTGATTGCCTCAAAAAAGGCAGCTCCTTTGGTTGACTTGCAATCATGTACTTGCAAATATTTGGGGCTTTTCATTCCAAATAAAAATAACTGGTTGCTCATTCGGTTTTATCTCAGCATTTCCATACATTGACCTTTTAGTATATCAGTGTCTGACATTCTTGAACTGTTAGACTGAAGTTAGCTCCTAAAATATAACTGTGTTATTAAAAGAAATAGAAAACGATTTTCAATCACAGACTAATGAAAACAATTGGATGGTGTTCACGGATATTGTGTAAAAGCTGGAGCTTTCACTAGGCATTAATTTTATTTGTTTGATCTGCTAACCTTGGATAATGACAACTACATCCTAGTAAAACTTTAAATCTCAAGTTGAAACTTAGCCATTAGAGCAAATTAATTGTAGTGAATTACTTAAAATAAAAAAAATAATAAAACCTTTCTCTAGCTAAAATTTCTATTTATACAATACATGTGTAATAATCAATATGGAAAAGAGTGTGTACTCAGTCCCAACCAAAAGGTACTTTGTGTTTTGATACAACCATTTTATTTTTGGTTTCATGGTGCTATGATTAAATGTTGATCATTTAGAGAGGGTTATATAAGATACCTAATGACAAGTATAATTTAGGACAAAAGAATGCACATCCATAATCATACATTTAGGACAACATAATAAGAATTATTATGAAAGCATATATTATTAGCATTAGGTTGAGTGTATCTTTAAGTAAGATTGTTCACCATTTTGCAAAAGATAACAAAATAAGTAGTTGTAATAGGGGTGTTCCACTGGGACTGTAATAATTTTACCAACCCTCTCTGACTCTAGATCCTGACTGTGGCTCTGCCCACCTGGAAACCATCCTGCCTGTCTGCCTACGTCTTGTTGTAGTTACTTCAATACCTGTCCTATACTGTTACTGTCGAGAAACACTTGCTGGCCTGTCATAGTCAAGTATCTGGAATCACCCAGGACAGGCCACAAAACAATACCAACCCTGATTGAAAGGAAATCATCTGTTTTAAACATCACCAACCTGACTTGGTCACTTGGCCAAGATGGGAAGTCTCCAAGTTTTTGGTTGCAGAGTCAGGTATTTCACAGCAGGACAAGTATACAGATATAACTTGGGCTGGCCAGCTGATAGTTTTTTGTTTTGCACAAACACTGCTTTGGTTTGATTTGTAAGATGGGTCCTGAAATGGCAATAAAGAATGTGAGGAAGATAGAAGTCCCCACAGACACACCTACAGATTTTCAGTTGGGAGATATAGCTACTGACATACCGGGAAGGAGGGAGAGGAGAGAACAGGGGGAGAGAGAAGGAGGAAGCCAGGAGGGTGAAAACTCCACAGTCCCAGACAGAGGAGGAAGTGGGCAAAAAAGACCTAGAGCTGAGAGGATTGAAAGTGTGAAAGTGAAATGGACACAGAGGGTGAAGGAGAGGCCAGTGCATCTACTCAATATTTATTCAGGTGCAAAAAGGACATATGATGGACATTTATTTAAAAGACTCAGGTGAAGTGGCTATTGCAGACTTTACTAAGGATCATTAGGAGCTTTAATACAAAAACAACAAACTCTTTAAGGACAAGGCTAGGAAGGATTGCCTATGGAAGAGGTTTGAAAGCAGTCGTAGCCTGCCAGTGAAGGTGTGCAAGACTTGGTCCAAACCCAAAGGACTCACTATGGAAAACTAACCCAATCCAAGTCTGCCCAGGGTCCCAAGGAAATGACACAGAACAAGATTCAGGACAAATTTAATTTTTGAAGGCCCAGTTCAGAAGGAAGGGCCTCAGCAAATCTTTGGGCTTTAAGTCACCACAGAGAGGAGCCAGTGCTAGTATAGCTGTTGGGGGCCAACTTGCGGCAAGGAACAACTCGAGTTGTTCCTAATATACATGATGTTGTCGACCTGGCATCCTGACAAAATTCTAGTAACCTGGGATATCAGTCTGTATTAAGTCAGACAGAAGGTCTCTATAGCATCCTTTTTCTTGTCTCTGAAGGATCCAAGGCATGACCCAGGGGTTTTCTATCTTTCTTATTCTCCTGGTTGGTATTTGGGCCTGAGTTAAAGGTGCTGGTTGTATGGCAAGTGTGGAAATTCATCATTCCAGTCGGGGTAGACAGAGACACTGCTCAGATGTTGTCGTTTATCTGATACAGCTTGTATGTTAGGGGTTATGGCTTATCCTGATAGTTTCCCATCTAGTCGTTGAGAAAAAATACCCTGACTTCAAGTCAGGTTTGGATCTTGCTCCAGACAAACCAGGAGGGGGCTCGGTGGTGTAGCGGTTGGAGTTCTCACCTCCAACCTCTGAGGCCGCCAGTTCAAATCTCAGACCGGGCGCTTCATGTTGGAAAGTTGGTAGTTACTTGCCGATGCCCGGTGGTTTACAGTGCAGTATGCACTGGTTTCCTCAACCTATAAACTATCCGTCGCAATATGACCCTGGCTGTTGAATGCGACGTAAAACAACAGATAAATCTAAATCCAGACAAACCAGGATGCACTTTGTCATGCCGGGGAGGTAAAACCGGCCCAGTTTTTTGTGTGCTGTTTTCTGGATTTTTGTCCACGACTCCTGACTCAGCTAACCAACCATAGAGTTGTAGAGTCTGTTTTAGGGTCGGCCCCAGTGGAACATCCTGATAAACCTGGGTATGGTTATGGTGGTAATTCCCATATGAATTATAGGAAACATTCTGTTGCAAAAAATAATTTTAAAAGGGGTAACATCTTATAAAGGTTGTAACTGCACATTTACATGAGATGAAAAAAAGATTTGTAGTTCTGAGTTCAGATCACAGAAGAACTAAGCCCAGTTTTAGACTTAAAGTTAAGAATTTTGTTTTAGACCTAGGCTAAGTCTATGACAGATTTCACAAGCAGATAAGTCCAACTAGCTAACTTTTGGCCTTAAAGATAAATCCACCTGTGGGTGGGCTTATGTTTTGTAAATAAAGACTTCATTATGGTTGAAAGTTTATCAATTGTAAAATAGCATTTTCCCCAATATAAAATACGCCAAACAAAGGATAAACGCCACTAAAAATATGGTTTAAGTACAAATAAAGGATACACACAAGTTATCCACTGTGGTTATATGATGATTCAGTCTCAGTCGATTTATTTATTTGGGGTTTTACGTCGCTTTCAACACTGTACAGGTCATATCACGACGGGTAGTTGGAAGGGCAGAGGAAACCAGTACATACAGTTCATCAGGGTTCTGTACTGTAAACTGCTGACCAACGGCAAGCAACTACCAGCTTTCCCACTTGAGGCCGTGCCAGGAACAGTCTCAGTCGAGACCAGGGTAAAACGTACAGAGCAAATTGCTGTTGGACACTACAGTAAAGTCATCAGTACTCAGTTATAAACTTGATTTATAAAGGAGATTTACAATTTGGTTGCGCCATTGAATCAGATAATATACATGGTAATGTGTGATAACATGATGATGCATATCATATGCAATACAAATATTTTGGGCAATAGAGCCTTTTATTTGACAGACAAAACACAACAGCGATATTAAAAACTAATAGTTAGAATTTGTTAAACTACACAAATATGATGTAAAAGGCCCAAACCCAAGTATGAAGGAAGTAGTTTTGTTGTAAGATGGTAGATACATTAGAAGAGGTACTTATGTACAAGTAGCAAAGGTTGTGGGGTTTGCTTATACATTGAACAAGGAACTGTAAAATTGTCAAGTAATCTACATTGCCAGGCAATAAAACCATTTAACAAAAGCTGGAACAGTTTAAAGTTTCACCAGTGCTGGCAGAAGTTCTGCCAATATAAGTTTTTAACCCACCATGGGCCACACCGTAGAACTATTGTTGATGATACAAGGCCTGCACTGCAGCTTTCCCCATTCATGATCTTTGTCATACTTTTAAGAATGTGAATGAAGACTTGGTGACAAACAGCCATATATCTACTGAGTGTAACCATCAAGCAAGAAAGCCATGAAGTGATGAGCCATGGTGAAATTTAACTGGAAAATCTGAGGAATTCCAGTCTTTTCCAGTGCTTACTGGTGGAGCACAAGATGCAAACCTTGTAACCGCTTATAGAAACGCTGCAAGAAGCAAGGGCATACTGTTTGAGTTGATTGAATTTTCTGTGTAAATTCAGAGTTTTGTTGGCTTCAGTAACTTCCAATATGTTGCAGATCATGACGAAATGTGCCAATATGTTGCAGATCATGACGAAATTTGCCTTTAAACTGAGTGCAAGGAAACTGGTATATCCAACTGCTAGATTCTTCACTGACTTTTGAAGTCAAGGAACACACTGCTGTGATCAGAGCTCACATAATGAAAGAACCATGTGAAATATAATTCTACAAGTACAAGTCTTACATGTTCAATTATTATGTTGAGTTATAAGTTATCCATTGTGATTTATCCATAAGCTGTTTTCAACATTTTAATCCAGATTTGTACTAATAGTACAATCTTTTCATACAAAGAAAATAAATGTAAATTCTAGTGTAAAAATTTCCTTCTGTGTAACTGAAATATCTTGTGAAGAAGAAATAAAAGTCATTTCAAATTTAAATGCCTAGCAGGATTTCATATGGGTGACCTGCACCCCACAAATGCAAAGTTTATAATGAAGGTGTTTTGGAAGTTTTATGTTTATGTCAGAATGTAGAATTCACTTAATGTCATGACCACCAATTAGCACCTTGTTGACACTATTTACATAATTAAAACACTTGGCTAAGTACACAACTAGAACACAACGCCATGTTGATACTGTTTGCATAATATATATACATAATTCTAACACCCGGCCTCAACTGATAAGTTGTGACATGCAACAACAAACAAAGTTTGGTCTTTAGTTTAAAAAGGTTTTTAAGTCTGTGGCATGGCTAAGTGTAAGACCCTTTGTGGAACCAGTTCCAGACATATATCACGCCATAAATATATTTACATCTTCTTATATGCCGAGACACCTGCTACACACGCTTAATTAGTTTGATGGTTAAACCCAATATCAAACATGTCGGATCTCAGCCTTCCCCCAGACATATTATGTAATGTGTAGCCAAGTCACTGTTATTTAATAAATCACTACCATGTGGTGGAATCACGGTTTTCTGTTGGATATATGGACGCACAGAAACAATAGAGGAGGTACACTTTTCAATTTTATCATTGCAAGAGAGTGCCATTTTATATATTTACAATAGATAATCAGTCATTATAAGATCACTTTATTTCATGAGTGACTTCATCACTAGTTTAAAGGGTCTCTGGTTTGTAGTTTCTATCGGATGTTGTAAACAATGAGATTTTCAGGGGAATATAGTTATTCAAGTCACAGTGAATATATGAAGTCCTAAATTGGATATAATGACAAGAACTAACATGAATAAGCAAGAAAATTTCCATCTGCTATCAAAGTGAAATACGGATGGCTGTAACACACAATTGGAAACAATATGGACTACAGCCAGACAGATATATCACAGGATAAACTCATTCATTTCTGTTTTATTGGATATGATATTGCTACCAGTATGGACATTTGCTATATATAATGCCAGGAGACAAGGTAAATATTCTTTTTATTTCATTTTGATTTTCTCTTATATCACTTGAAACATATGGGACACATCAAATACCACACAAATAATTGTTGGGGGATTTTGTGATATAGGAGCATTACAATACCTCTATCAGTGACAGCATTTTTTTTGTATGATGATGTCATCTCTTTCCTGTGGGCAAGCCTTTGCTCATCGAACTATACTATGGACTGGTTCCACTTTTAAGTATTGTCAAATATGCCTGTGTCATTGATACAGATTAACCAAAGATATATTATTTTGTAATCTACAATTCATCCCTCTGTATGTCTCTAAGATAAACAAAGATGACACGAATAGTTCTGGTTAACTGCCATAAGGAAATCCCTTAAACCGAAGTGTACTTTTTACACAGATTCTCTAAATGTGTTTTAGGGTATTAGCAAATAGACTTTTTTACTTTTTTTGTTTTGTTAAATTAAGTTTGGTTTTTGTATAGACTGAGACGATTTTGTGACTGATCTTTTGAGTTACTTAAAAATTATTTTGTTTGTGGGACACACAATAATTCTGATTGATCTTGGTCTTAGATATCAGATATCTTCCACAACAGAGTATCAGTCTTAATATTAAGGTCTTAATTATTTAAAGTTTGCATTAAATAAATAAAATCTTGTAAGTTCGTATTCAAGCACAAGTAAAGAAAATGTTGTATCAATATAATACACCAAAGTTGTCATTTTCATTCGGAGTTGATATTGGGAAACCTATCCAGGTGAATTAGTAAATCCATTCAGGAATTTCACGAATTGAATTTAAATATTTAGGGAATTCTCCAAATTTAGCAGTCCATTTGGTGATTTCAGAAATTCCCCAAAGTTTTTTTCAGGAATTTCGTTTATTCCCCGATTACACAAATTCATTAAGTCATATATAAAATAAATAATATAAACATGGTGTGAACATTTTCAAATAAATGTACCTCCAAAAGGACAGTTTAACTCATTGTACATTTTCATGTTTTATGTCTTTTTAGTTTTGTTTATAGAGAAATATTTATAATATATGCTGATGCATTCAAGAGCCTGTAGCACCCTCAACACAACTAAACACAACCAGTTAAAAACCACATAAACAGAGCACCTACATACAACATTTTGAAAATTGCCATGTTAAGGGATATATTTCACTTTTTATGCAGTTCCCTCACCACAGCTTTCAAACATAAACAGCCATGTTAGCAGAATGCTCTGACCTATGAGAATGGATTGCCTTCTCGGGGCCACTGTATATCCGAGTAATATTGCACCATAAACTGTACTGTAAAATTTTTGTCTGGTGCACACAAGTTGTTTTAATTTACATAAAAAGTTATTCTACTTGAGTAAATGGCCAATAATTACTCAAAGATAGTATTTCTTGCACCTTTATAAATTGGAAACCCATCTACAGGAAAGAAAACAAATACAGATACAAGTGCACAATAAAAGTTTTGTTTACAATTTGTGGGGGTCTTTTGAAAAAAAAATAGTGACAATGGACATGAAATATTCCAGGAGTAATTTGATAATAATTTATTAAATAATACTTAGATTACAGTACATATATGGCTTTTCATTTGACATCCAACTCAAATATAGTCAATAATAGCATGTTTCAATATTTGATTATTTTTTATGTTTCATAAACAATTCTTAATAAATGCTGTTATTACAAGAATATCAACTTCTATGAGTTTGATCATACACACATTTATATATCACATGAAAACATCATGACAGAACTTGAATTCTTATGGCAGAATTTGAAATTCTTTTGACAGAATTTCCAATCCTGGTATTGCAGTGGGTTAGAAGAATAACAAGTTCAGTCAGCAAAATTTAGACAGAATTCATAATTCTGTTGATGAAACTTAACTTTTCAGTATTCAAAATTTTGTCCACATGCATTATGAATAAGATTCATTCAGAATTTAAATTATGACAGAATATTCCTCAGTAAAATCAAATTGGAGGTCCAGATTTTAGATTACTTTAAAGAATTATAATTATCCCCGCTTTTTCATTTACCTTATACTACTTTTTTGTCAAGTCAACTATGGTAGTTTAGCTAAAACATATCTAGCCATGGTTTGAATTTTGATGTCAGAAATTCTCATATTTCTAGTATAATATACACAAGTATTATGAGCAAACAGAGTTTTTAAAACTTTACATGAAAAACCAGCAAAACCAAGCTTTGAAGTGATGTTTCATAAAAAAATAAGAGATATGTAATTCAAAGGATTATTTATAAGACTATATTTTGTTTATTTTTTTTCATTATAAATAGCAATGATGCCATCTAAACAATTATTATTATGCTAAACATTCAGGGAAGAAATTAGATTGCGTAAAACAATATAATTTTAAAAACTGCCATATACAAACCCAGGTTTGAAATGATAAGCCTTTATGACTTTGTATATGGATAGAATCAAAATAATCTTGTTAACTTTTGAAACGAGTTTACATTATATCCAGTATTTTGTAGTCTAAATATTACTGACATAAGAACCACTGATATTATTTATATTCATATCTTCATTTTCAGTTATACTGTCATCATCAGACAGAAAGGGTTCAGATTTATAAAAGCACAAGGCTTCCTTTATGATTACTACTGTTGTCATCACAAAAATTTGATTTATTATCAAAAGTACCAACTTCTGAATCTGTGTGCATGATTATTGTATACAATTTTCAACACCAGAAGACATAATTAGATTTTAAACACCAGGAAATATGTACAAGAATACTGTAGTCTTTACAGTGTGTTTTTGTGCAAGTGGAAATTTCTGATAATTGTGACATAGTACGCACAAACTTTGGACTTCTGGCCTTGTGTTTTTTTCTTCCAAGACGGAGGGAAATATGAGTGATAAAAGTTAAAATAGTGGCATAAACATTTGTGTGGTGCAACTGGGAGAAGTAAAAATGTCTTTGTGTGAGGATGCACTTGATATACAAATAAAAAAGTGGTATGTTAAATTTGGTGCTACAGGCAATGTAATGCCTTTGCTTACACCCCTGTTCCACTGGAGCTGACCTGTCAGCAACTACGGGTTTTTTGAGGGTCGGGAGCAATGTTTACATAGTCGGTAATGGTCGGTTGTTATTTCCCGGCTTGTCCTGGAGGGTCGAGAAAATATCGAGCATGTTTGATATTTAACTGTCCCTCTCCGATTCATGTTGCCAGCATTGGCCCCACCTACTTGGAAACTGGCTTGTCCTGTTCACTTCCTGTCTTGTCTTATCACTTCCAGGCTTGTCTGTATCACTTCCAGTATTGTTCGTATCACTTTCAGGCTTGTCCTATCATGGCTCGTCTTTTACAACTTAAGTACTGTTCATTTTCACTCCATTTCCAGCATGTTGTGAGGTGAAAATTTGACGAAAAATATATTATGGATGACACAAAAACAATGCAAAGGTTCATAATTTTGAGGTATACAAATAGTAAAGGCACACATGTATGATGTAAGCAATTAATAAATGTGAACATGTTTTTTTTATTTTTGGTCGAAGGTCACATAATAATCAAATTCTCAGCCTATTTCACCTGAGCAATTTAAGGACAGTCAACAAACTATTTGGTTTCCCATCACTTGATATTTTTTCTCACTGTAAAATCAATGAGCAATTTTTGGAAAAAAAGAGGATCAAGTGTCGACCAATCAACAAATCTAAAACTAGGTCACTAGTAAATATTTGTATCCCATTACATGACCAGAACTACAGCATATTTTATAACCTTAACGAGAATAATCTTTCCCCAAGCAAGAGGGTTTTCATTGTCACGTGAGATATTGTCAGAAGCACATGTCCCTATGCTTCTTTGGACAGGATATAACATTTTTAATGGAAATTTTATATTTTCAATGGGTTATTTTCATAATCTGAAGCATACATACATTGATTTATGTTTTTATATATTATTAAAGCAAAAACCTGAAAACTATAATTAAAATAACAAAAAAGTAAATTTGGACATTTTGGTCTTGTGATGGGATCCAAATATTCAGCCTTCACCTAGTGATTTCTTTATTGGTCGACACTTGATTCTCTTTTTTCAGAAATTCATCAAAAATTGTAATGGCAATAGTGACTGCAAGTCTGGTCGTGGGGTTCTGTATCTTTCTCCAGTCTTGTCTGTTTGTCATTACTGCTTTTCGGGACTTGATACGGCTTGTCTGGTAGGGGTTCAGGGCTTGTCCTAGTAGTTTACAGTCCAGTCCTGTAGAAAATATTCCAACCCCAAGGCAGGTCGGCCACTAGATACAGACAAGCCTGGATGTATCACGTCCGGTCGGGGAGGTGAAACCCAGACTTTTCTAACCAACCATAGAGTCATAGGGTCGGGCTTCAGTGGAACACCCGCATTAGGGACACCTCTTTGGCGTCACCTTAATGTTTTCAGATTTTAGTGGGTTCATAATCGGTAAACTTATGTAGTAGACATTTACATGTATAATAAGTCAGGCACTGTCTCTTTGTCCTCCCAGGGGGTAGGGACTGTTATGAACGTCACATTTTCAGTCTTCTACTGGGGATAGAATTTAATTAAATTGTATGACATCGTATCACCATTTAAAGTAGTTATATTAGCCATTATATATCTGCCCTTACTGGGATCTCACACAGGCCCAATGTGTCCCAAGGCTAGTGTTTACCCACCAAAGAATTACTTTTGTACATCCACGTTTTATAATATTATAAATGTTATAGGTACCTTACTTCCATATCCTAGAATTTAAACTGTGCTTTGTCCAAAAGGGCTAAGAGGGTATTGCATGGATCGAGTGAACAACAGTTTAGTTAAGTTCTGTAGCTTTATTTCTAAAACTAAAAGTTCCACCAAATCTAAAATTTTGACATGGAGAGACAAAAGTATAATTCTAGCCAGAGTGAGTCCAGGTCTGGAGCTCTAAGCTTCTGTAGAACATTTCTGCCCTGGATTTTATTTTTGGATTATGAAGTAATCACCAATTTCATAAAATCTGTAGGCTCTGCCTACTCCTCGTTTCACAGGAGTAACAAAACTACAGAATCTATTTTTGAACAGACCTATTTCTGATGTAAGTGTGATATTACAATTGTCTGTTTTGGTATCTCAATAAATGTAGGCTAAAGTACAGAGGTTATTTGCATTGAACAGAGACAGATTAATGTATTATTTCCCTTTGGATGTTTGAGACATGAAACGAGTCTGTCACTAAAAAGAGATCGCCAATTGCATCAAGTATTTGTGTTTTATTTTTAGGTTTTTATAAAACTCCTATAAATGAACATTTCAAGATGGTTTTTTTTTCAGACTTTATTTCTTGTTTTATTTTGGTTTGAACGGGTTTTCATCCTTCTCGAATAAATAGAGATGTAACGTTGGTATCATTACATCAGAAAACAATACAACGTAATTACAAAATTGATAACATTACTGTTAAATGGCTGTTTACCGCATATTCTAATGGTTGATGCTATTTGTACCTTTCAATGGTATTTGTTCTTTATTCTATGCTTCTTAATTTGTCAGTAATCTATTTGTCTTGGGAAAACATGTCAAAACATTTAAAGGACATGGATATGAATAGTAATTCCAATAAATCAGACTTTTTATGCTATGATACAACTCATGAAAGAAAAGTTCCAATGCCATCAAAACTACATTCTATAATCCAGCATGACAGTAAGCTTTACATAAAGCTATAATATCCAGTATATATAAAACCAGAAAAAAACACTCAGAGAGTAGAGCTCCCCCAAGACCCAATATCTTCAATATATTCAATATGTAATGATAAAAAATATCATCTGGATCCCGATAGTGACGTGGATATATATATACTTACCTTCCTATCTTTAGCAACCCTTATATATTGCTATATTACAACCAGTAACTTTCAGTATCATACATGTAACTTGCTCACCATATATAATTAGCTGTTGCCCCCTCCCAAGCTAGGGTGACCTTTGTAAATCCTGAAATTTCACTACCTTAAGGTCCAACCTTAAGGTCACTTTCCTCCTATAGACTTATATGTTTAGGTCACCTCTCTTGGGCTGGGGCCTCAGCTAAGGCCACCTTAACTTACCATTATGTAACCTTATCTTAACGTTTGTATTTTATGTTAAGGTGGCCTCATCATCTCAGTATTGTATGTAAATATTATCTTAGTATTGTTAATTATAGAATAAATAGTATCCCAACCTCAGTAGTATCCTTACTCCAATATAGCCTACTTTGGGCACTGCTGAAATTTTCATCAAAATCTGTCAACAGTTGCTCTGAAAGAAAAAAAATGAATAGAACCTGCCAATTACATACACCTCCTTTTCACACATATATATCCTTGTCAGAGGTTAATTACCGTGGCTTCTGCTTTAAGTTTCTACGTGGAAACATTTACTTGCAGCCGTCAAAGTTTTATGAACTTTAATGGGTTTCAGAATTATCTATTTTTCATTTGTTGCATGCCATAGCTTTTATGAAGCAAAATAATGCCATGCACTTTGTTTCTTTTTTTGTGGACACATGCGTGCAGGTTCAAAATTGTATTGGCATCGATTGGCTGATTGATTGGTTAGGGTTTAATATAGCTTTAAACACTTTTTAGAGGTCATATCACGATTGGCAGAGGGAATAGATGAGTGCATACTATTGGTCAAAATTCTGCACCAGAAATCACTGGGCACCAGAAAACACCTACCGCCTTTTCCACTTGATGTTGGACCAGGAATCGAAAACAGGACCTGAGGGTGCTGTTGGCTTTACGAAGTTTTATGTCCTGAGAATAAATCACACCCAATTAATTGGGGGGGGGTGTGTTCCATTGGAGCTGACCATCACTGACAATAACCGATTTTTGGGTCAAGAAGGTATGGATGTGAGTCTGGGCAATTGAAGTGCAGGAAAATGAAAGGGCTGTTGGACTTTCATAACAGAATGTAGTATATCCCCACTTATCTGGATCTGCCTCCCAACATGTCTTGTGGTCAGACTGTTTTTCAGCATGATCAAAAGTGAAAATTTTAGGACAAACCATAGGGGCAAACAGACATGTCATAGCTGGTCACAATAAGCCATAATGACAACTCAATTGAAGTAAATCTGTGTCCAGACTCACCATGACCAGGTGGAGCAGTTTGTACAGTCCAGATTGCTGGTCTTGTTCCAAGGACCACCATACAAACCCCTAGTTGCTGCTGTTGCTCATCACTAGCACCACAGAGATGCCTACAGTATACCAAAGTCACTTCCTACAGAAGATGATGACACATTTGTTTTTTTATTGAGTTCAGTATTTTCATTTTACTCTCATTTGCAGATGAAGAAGAACACATCAAGAACATTTAAACACAGGACCAATACCTGCCACACAGCCAGCACATGTACCACAGGCTCCCACAGCCACCAAGAGAGGGCCACCAAACATTGGGTTTTGCCATGGATATTCTAAAGGAAAGATAAAGGATGTTCCAATGACCTCTTGGCTGAGGTAACTCAGCTGACGTTCCAGGCTACTAGAAACCTCTTGACGATGTCCCCTGCAGTTTTGACCTAGTTCAGGAGCAGACAGATCACAGTCTGAAAAAGGAAGCCAGTTAATTTAGGAAGCCTTTAGAAGTGGACTAAAAGCTAGTCATAATACTTAGACACTTGGCGACTGGAGAAAGTTATAACTCATTGGCGTATCACTGGAGGGTGGGATGGACCACTATATGTAAATTTGTTCCTGATGTCTGCAGGGTCATCCTTTGATGAATCCAAGAAGCCTATTTGATATGTCCTACTACACCTAAAGAATGGAGACAGATTGAGGAAAAGTTTAGCAACATGTGGAATATCTCCATGCTATTGGCTTTGTACATGGGAAACATATTGCCATGAAGATGCCCACCAGATCTGGGAGTGAATGACACGGGCTTCTTTTCTCTGGTTGTGCTATCCGTGGTTGATGCAGAATACTGGTACCTTTAGGTACACTGAAGAAAAATATAGGGGATTAGACCTTGGGGCTTCCTTAACCTGAATCCATGGGGGAGGGAGGGCCTACTTTGAACTATTTCTTGCTGGGTGATGATGCTTTCGTTTTGAAGCCATGGTTAATAAAACTGTACAGCAGAAGACCACTGATTAGGGAATATTAGCAGATTCGGGGTCCTACTCACCAAAATGGAGCAACTATGAAAGGTTGTTAAAGAAATAGTATTAACATGTGTTACACAACATCATGAGGACACCTCAAGGAAGATCCAGAGATTCAACCCACAGAATGACTTGGCAGCCATAAATGAACAGTTATTAGGTATAGAAGATGAAAACTGCAGTAATCTCTCTAGAGTGTCAAAGCAACACAATTCATACATAAAGATTAATTTAACCATGAAAGTGTATTGTGTGGGCAAGATGAAAAGATCTGATGATGTAACATGAGAAGGACCTAATCTGAGGACAGAAGTAGCTGGCATCTATCAGTCCTTTTAAGGACTACCCTGTTGTTTCAAGTGCTAGTATATTTTAGACTCACAAAAATTGACAATACTGTAACCTGTTCCCAAAATAAATATGCAAAAGTGTAACTTTTAACTCCCCAAAATACTGACCTAAGTGGCTGCCCTTTTCACCACAATCTCAATATTTGTTCGACCAAATATCCACGTGCCACAACCTCAACCACTCAGCCAACCACTTACTGAATCATTCATTCACTCCCTCTACCAACCACTCACCCAACCACTCAACCACTGTCTGAATCACTTATTTACTCAAATCCACACCCAATCACTTTTGCACTCACTCAATCAATTCGGGTGCTCCATAGAAGGACCTTTAGTTTGTTTTCCTATACAGGTGGTTTACTGTTGGTGTGCTGGTATGTATAGCTAGGGCATGTCAATGCTGGTAGCTCAAGATCGACTGGATGTTCTCCAAAAGACTTGATAAACCTAAGATACTGTGTGCTGCCTCATCTCCCATGGCCAGGCGATAGAGGTGGATTAATCTTCTGATGTTGAGGTTATCGACTTGTCTTGATGCCCCTGTCAGTTGTTGTACTGGTTGGAGAACCTGAGTTTATTGTGATGGTTGAAGCAGCTCTGTTGTGAGTAATTTTGAGTATGCCTTCCCTGGGTGCAGCAGCTGGCTGCTTAGCAAACAGAGTCTGTGACACACATGTAATCACATTTTATAGCCTTATTTCTGTAAACATGAATGTCTCTTTCTTCTAAAATCTCCGCCTCTGTGGTCCAGTAATATTAGAAAGCTGTGTTCTTCTGCCTTTGTCTAAAAACAGGTCAACATGATCTTTATTTGGGAGAACTGATCGAGCATCTGTTTATTCACTGATGCTGGCTGGGACCCTACACTCCTACTGGCAGTGCTGGCAATGGATGGCTGATGTCTCTTAGAGCAAAGTCTGGTCTCCTTGCTGTCTGTCTCTGTATCAGCTCTGGTGAAGCTGTGCAGGTTTTGTGTACTTGGCCCTCCCTGGCCAGACCTGAACCGTGAGGACTTGCTGATGATCTTCCTTTTTATGTGAGATTTCCAAAAGTTGAATCTGCTTGGTATCCAATGTTGTCTATCAGTGAGTTCCTTCAGGGCTTGGCCAGACTTGGACTGCACCAGCTTCCCATATTTAGTCCTTTGGGACTCAAACCATGCCTTGCAGACCTGTATATAAAGGTACATGATGGCAAGGGTTTCCCACAGGCTATCCTTCCAGGCTATATTTTTGAAGAGTTGTGTGTCTTATCATAGAGAGTTCTTCATGATCCTCCATGAACTCCACTATTGCCTCCTTATTGGAATCAGTGATAAAAGTATTTGTCATCTTACCTTTCTTCCTTTTGGATTGAAATGACAAAAGAAAGTCAGATATTCTGTGACTTATTTTCCCATTAGCTTCCATCTCCATCTAACTGTCATCTTCTCCTGTTCTCAGTCCTCTCTCTATAGCCTTTCAGTTTGCTCCATCTCTGTATTATCCCTCTACTCCCTTTCCCCCAACTCAAACTGTGTAGGTGTGTCTGTGGGGGTTTCTATCTTAATGGAATTCTTCTCAAGCCATTATAAAGCACTAAATCTTAACTTTATTTGCACAAAAACAAAAGCCTATCTCGACGCTACTTGTTATCTGTTGCTGTACAGGTTTCCAATAATGGTTTCTGTGGGACAACTCACCCTTTTATATGTGCTGTTCCCTCAACCAACAAGATGCGAGAGGAAGTCATAAAACAGACTTTTGTTATACACTAATGGGATTAGACCCTATCTTTGGTGATGCAGCTATGTGGTCAGTGTGATGTAATGCATTATATAATATTTATACTTGTGTGAATCTCTAGTAACTATATTTTAGTGTAACTATTTTACGTGGATACTTGATTATGTATGTATGGGGCAGTATGTGTCTTACCGCCCCCTTGGTCATTATAGATGAACTTTGTTCATAGTGTAATTCTCGTACACCCCAATTCTGGGCTGGCTTCACATGGTATAGTTGCTATTAGAGGTAAATTTGTAATGAATTGCTCCAGTCTTATCTTTTATCTTAAACTTGTTTGATGACTGTGTGCCATTATGTGGTATTGTACCTGACAATGCAGGGTGTGTCAAGGGTAATCTGTGATAGCCAGTACTGTTATACATGTATGTTGCAGTTGGGTGTTTCTTTTTAACCAATTATTCAGTCTTATAAGTCAAGTTTATTAAATTCATCAGTTTAAGTATCCACTAACTTTAATTTACTCTGGCATAGGGTCACCTCACCTTCATCCACTTACAATTTTTCTTCCAAACATTTGGTTATTCGACTTGGATAACAATTTTAAGTTAAGTGCATGTTCCATTGTCCTGTAATTTAGGTGACCCTATGCCAGCTTAAGTATTGACTTAAACTTGTACTCTGGATTGTAAATATTATTAGTGTTATGAAAATGTTAAAGAATAATAAATATTATTTTACCCGCAATGCTTATTTCACTATGTCCTCTTGAAAGTTAGTTGCTTTGACATAGGTACTCTTCAAGGTCAAATGTAAAATTTCCTGGTGGGTGTTGGGAACTGTGTTATACACTCCACGGCTTATCTTTTGATGTAAAGTCTAGTCAGTTTCTTCTCATGTCTCATTCTGCTATGCTTGTGGTTTATCATGTTGATAATAAACCAAGTACATAGATAAAGTTTGGGAGGCTTTCAGTATTGATAGTAAGCCATGCCAAGTTTGGTCTTGCTTAATTTTGACACACCAGTTTACTTTCAAGTGCGGTCAGTATTGTTTTAGAAGCTGTCATGAAGAACCTGAGGTACTTGAAAAGGACAGGATGGCAACTATTTAACAATGATATGGTATGTGATAGGACTGGACTGCAAGTTTGTAGTATAAGACATAAAGTGACAAGGACAAAATGGTTTAATGACAGAAATTTGTAGGTAGAGCAAAGGAGGGGATGCAAAGACACATCAAGAACATTTAAACACAGGACCAATACCTGCCACACAGCCAGCACATGTACCACAGGCTCCCACAGCCACCAAGAGAGGGCCACCAAACATTGGGTTTTGCCATGGATATTCTAAAGGAAAGATAAAGGATGTTCCAATGACCTCTTGGCTGAGGTAACTCAGCTGACGTTCCAGGCTACTAGAAACCTCTTGACGATGTCCCCTGCAGTTTTGACCTAGTTTTTGACTTGATTATGTATGTATGGGGCAGTATGTGTCTTACCGCCCCCTTGGTCATTATAGATGAACTTTGTTCATAGTGTAATTCTCGTACACCCCAATTCTGGGCTGGCTTCACATGGTATAGTTGCTATTAGAGGTAAATTTGTAATGAATTGCTCCAGTCTCATATTATCTTTTATCTTAAACTTGTTTGATGACTGTGTGCCATTATGTGGTATTGTACCTGACAATGCAGGGTGTGTCAAGGGTAATCTGTGATAGCCAGTACTGTTATACATGTATGTTGCAGTTGGGTGTTTCTTTTTAACCAATTATTCAGTCTTATAAGTCAAGTTTATTAAATTCATCAGTTTAAGTATCCACTAACTTTAATTTACTCTGGCATAGGGTCACCTCACCTTCATCCACTTACAATTTTTCTTCCAAACATTTGGTTATTCGACTTGGATAACAATTTTAAGTTAAGTGCATGTTCCATTGTCCTGTAATTTAGGTGACCCTATGCCAGCTTAAGTATTGACTTAAACTTGTACTCTGGATTGTAAATATTATTAGTGTTATGAAAATGTTAAAGAATAATAAATATTATTTTACCCGCAATGCTTATTTCACTATGTCCTCTTGAAAGTTAGTTGCTTTGACATAGGTACTCTTCAAGGTCAAATGTAAAATTTCCTGGTGGGTGTTGGGAACTGTGTTATACACTCCACGGCTTATCTTTTGATGTAAAGTCTAGTCAGTTTCTTCTCATGTCTCATTCTGCTATGCTTGTGGTTTATCATGTTGATAATAAACCAAGTACATAGATAAAGTTTGGGAGGCTTTCAGTATTGATAGTAAGCCATGCCAAGTTTGGTCTTGCTTAATTTTGACACACCAGTTTACTTTCAAGTGCGGTCAGTATTGTTTTAGAAGCTGTCATGAAGAACCTGAGGTACTTGAAAAGGACAGGATGGCAACTATTTAACAATGATATGGTATGTGATAGGACTGGACTGCAAGTTTGTAGTATAAGACATAAAGTGACAAGGACAAAATGGTTTAATGACAGAAATTTGTAGGTAGAGCAAAGGAGGGGATGCAAAGACTCAAACGATTGGCGAAATATTAAACAAAGTAAAGCTGTGAACCCCTAGCTAACCCTAACCGAGAATGCAAACTAAACCTACCCTAGAGTCAGTGGGTGTCAGCTCCAGAGAAACACTCTCATAAGGTTGTCCTTGTTCCAGGACCAACACAATGACTTATAGTACTTAGCTCATATAATCAACTTTACAAACTTAATGTTCCAGTAAAGGATGTGTAAATTCACTAAGTATATAATTAAGAAGACAGTCTGTTTAGGGTACCCATATAGTTGATATTTACCTCTTTAGATCTATGGATAAAGGTATCATAAGTAGTAGAGCAAAAGGGGATATTACTTAATGCTCTGCATCTTCATTTTATATCATCTTGTCTTCCTGAATAAGATAATTCGATTAGAATGCCTTAAAGTCTGTAGTAGGAAATTGTTGTTTCTATTACCTCCTAGCACCCATTGATCAAGATTATAAGGTGACGCATGCTTTAAAACATTTATTTCTATAAAGTTATGTGTAAACTGAAACATAGTTTTAGCCTACTTTAAAATCAAACTGAGAAACAAAAATAGAATACTTATCATGAAAAGGACTTATTTTTTGTTTAACTGTTTTAATAGTTATTCATTTTCAATTATTTTCTAAATGCAGCAGTGATATTTAAAATGAATACTTCAAAGTAATATAGTGTCTTAATGTTGCTCTTCAAATATTGTAGATTTATGTCATGGTAGAGAGCGCTATCTGGTAGAATTTCAAATTCTACATGCAGAAAGTCCAATTGTAGGTAGAAAGTAGGAGATTTGAGTAGTGCCCTGGGATCCAAAATCTAATAAACTTTCCACTGGTAGAGTTTGAAATTCATTTCTACCAAATTGGACTTTCTACCATGACATTTATACAATCTTCTTCGAATTTATCTTGCATTTATCTCATGCATCATGCTAATCTTATTTGCGCTTGGTTGATATTGCTCAAGCATATCTGTGATAACAGATTTGGAAAGTGAAGTGTCACAAGCAGATTTTAACACAAAGGCAAGAATTACAAATGGTCCAAGTGAGATAAAATAGGAAAACTTCCCAAATGACACATGAACGAAGATAACAATATTATACTATAACATAGCATGAATATTTTATTGCCGATCTTCATGGGTGACATATTTTTTCATTTATATTTAATAAGAGATATTTTGTATTTATAATCAACCATGTTGTTTGAACAATAAATAAAATAAGTCCAGTGGATAAAAAACTTTAATTTTTAATTTGTTATTTTTACATGTATTTTAATGCAACAGAATACCTTTCTAATAAAAATATACAGTGTCCTGACATTTGAGTCTAAAATGTATGTACATAAACTGAATTATTATTTAAGGCCAACTCAGATTTATAAATAGAATTACTGGAGGTGCAGCAATTCAGGTGGCCTTTAAAGTGGGCTAATCTTCGTATTAAAGATGATCTAAACTTTAACTAAATAGGCATCAAATTTATAAAAATCAGTTTTGGTTTTGAAAGCAAGAGCCAACTTGTCAGATGCCTGTTGATCTTGAGTCACATAAGACTCTTTATCCAGTGTCCAAGTGGCATGACTCAGGATCTTCTACATTAAGATAGAAACAATGAATGCCCGAGAGGCACTTGGGCATTGGAAAGAGTGGAATATGAGCTTAGAATCTTGGAGGTTTAAATTTTTTATTACTGTTGCAAGATGTTTATGCAGTCTAGTGTTAGTAAGGGGTCCACTTGCCATGGTGTTTAATTTACAACAGGGGGTGACGTTTTAAGTCAAGGAGGAAATTTTTAAGATTTTTATTGTGTCATATCTTCCCCACAAAGGGGAACTCAGTGCACTATGGTAACAAATACATTGGTCATTAGGATAGTCATGGGGCAGTTTAGGTCAGTAATTCGGCGTTATGGGTGTGACCAAAGGGAAGAAGACCAAGTGGGAAAACTGGAGTTAAACAGGTGAATTTACAGGTGTTTCTTAAAGGGTGTGACAGAGGGACTAATCCTTATTTGGAAGTCTAAAGAGTTCTAAAGAGCAGGGGTATAGTGACTGAAAGAAACTGAGTTTTTTTTATTTGTGAACTGTGCGGTAAAAGGTGGTGATATCAAGGAAATTAAGTTTAGGGCTGCTGTGTCTTGTGTTTCTGGTGTAGGAGGTGTAGGGGTGAATTTATTCACTTAGGTAAGCTGACTGACCATGATTTAGATTGCTGTTTGTAATAAGGTCTATTTTGAATTGTAAACTGTACCTGACTGCGAGCCAATGGAATTTTTTTCAATTCAGTGGTAATATGATAGAATTTAGAAGATTGAGTGACAACTCTGCAAACTGAGTTTTGGACCTGCTACAATGTTACTAACTCAAAATCAGTAAGTGATACAAACAGGGAATCGCAGTAGTCTGATTTGCTACTGACCAATGCATTTGCTAGAAGCACTGATGTTTTAAGGTTGAGAAGGGGTCAAATTCTGTAGAGATCTTCAGCATAGACTCTGGTAGACCTATAACTTGTGACACATGGCCTGAAAGAGTTAAGTTAAACATCACTCCGATTTCTTGACAAAGCCCTGGGGTACACCAAACTGGAGCTCCAAAGAATGTGAGGGAGTGCTACTTCTTGACCGAGTGTCATTTCCGACATGTATGATTGAACCAGCCAAGTCTCAGTTCACTGATTCTATAGTATGTGTTGAGCCTGTCAAAGAGAATGGTGTAGTCTATGGTGTTGATAGCAGTGAAGAAATCCCGGAGAGTGAGGGCTTTGACAGACCCTTTAACCATATTAAGGAGAATATCATTTAAGGATGGGCACTGTCAGTGGAATAATGTTTTCTGTAAGCTGATTGAAACCGGTCATAAGGTCAGCTTCATCAAGGTGGAGTTGAAGTTGGACAGCTACAGACTCTTTGAAATGAAATTGAGATTGGAAACACACCTGTAATTTTTTAACACTTTTTTGTCTAATGATTATTTGGTAGGATTGGAGTAACATGGCGTCTTCATATAAATGACAAATTTCCTAATCTTCTCTTTTAGGATTTGGAAGAAGGTAATCAATTTGTTTTATTTTTACATGGACAAAGAGGATTGTGCCATTAAATTTGGTTGAATTTGGTAAGACCAATTTAGGTCAACATTGAGATTTATGTCCCGGCTACCTTTAGCACTTCTACCAATGTCTAATATGCCATTTAGAAATAATCTGGCCACCTTGACACATTGCTAAGAGGGATTGCAAACCTCTACTTTAACAAACTTTTTATCATGTCTACTGATGTGTCTACTGCGTGCCCTCATGGATTTTTAGAGTGGAGTGACTTTTGTGGCTGGAGCAAAACAAAGAGCTTCTCTTTGCTGTAAACCCTAGTTGTGTAAGTGTAGATTATGAAGATGCTATGACCCTTTTGACGCATCATGAAATGTAATGCCTGATTATCTTCCATCAGCTTGACCACATATTTTAGCATACATCATTGGTGTGATATCTTCATCTCTGATAGCAGGTGCTCAGTGGCTTAGTGGTTAGTAAATTTGGCATCTAATCATAGGCTGTCACCTTTGTGGCTTCGAGTCCCACAATTGGTAATGCTGAGGACCTGTCCCAATATGATCCTGGCTGTTGAACGGGGCCCCAACTTTAACTTTGTTCATCTCTGATGTTACAGAATCCAGCCACCCATTGGCTCGTTGTGAACTGTTCATTGGTCATACAAAATTTACTACTACCCCCATGACATAGTTTGGGGGCCAAGGTATATCATTTTAACTTATTTTGTTTCAATCCCACAACCTTGGGATATGAACTTGCTTCTTTCCTTGAGAGTCTATAGTTCTCTTAAGAAGGCATTGATCTGAGCCAGGATGTGGTGTGAATGACACAGGGATGTCATCAGGAAGTCAGCATCCAGTAGTGAAGCATGTAAAGCTTGGCTTCTGCCAGATGAGTGGGCTGTAGCTTCCTCCTGGTTGTTGACTTTCTACTCTATCTTTGAGAGTCATCTTTTTAGGTGTGACTGATTATTAGTAAATGAAAGTTTGAATATTGGTTACAAAATGGGGTGTAAATGTGCCATTTTTTCACAATAAAATCAAGATTTTAGTTGTAGAAATTTAATACAGCTCTGTATGGCAGCTCACCACTAAGGAGAGCAATATTCACATGACTCAAAACCGAGACATAAACCCCCTGCAAAAATGAATCAGTAACATTTAAAAATAAAGTCATGTATATCAGGTTAATTAAAATCCATGTTTTTAATATAAAAACATTTAAAATGTAAATTAAATGTAAATCCAGTTCTTATGCATTTCAGCACTATATAAAAGCACTATATTTCTCATTTTTCTTCAGTAAAAACAGTTCTTTCTTGTTGCAAATTTTGGATTATGAATCAATAATAATGTATATTTAAAGGCAATAAACCCACTTTATTTAATATAGCACTCTGTGATAGATTTCAATGATGCACACTCTAACAAAACCACAGTCATCATCATGAGTAATGACTACTCATCATAACACATTATTTTAGCTGAGACTTCTCCTAAGTATGTTTGAAAGGGTAGCTGTTCTTGCAATTAAGGGTTAAGGTAAAGTCATATTGTACAGAAAATGCATAAAATTTTTTAAAAAAATATCCAGCTTTATAAATTAAATTCTTTGTGTTTTATTTGTCAGGAGCTGCATTTTCCAGGTAGTATTTCCATGAGGTATTTTTGTATGCACTCTGAATTTCATGAAGAATTAGAAGGATTTTATAAATGTACCTACTAAACTAATTAATTTGGGAAAAGGAAAAAAAAGCTGAAGAATTATTTTCCTCTTTCTTTTTACTAGCATAGCCTTCATCAAACCTGTCCTTTTTCTAGGTTTTAGTGTATCATTAAAAGTGCTCTAAGTTTACCTACTGTAAAATTCAGTAAAAAGTCAAAGCTCATATATCCTCATTAAACACCTTTGTTATGCAATTTAAAGTTCCATCAAAGGATTAAATATCCTATAAGGGAAGCAGTCTCTTATAGGTACACATATAGTTGATAGACACCGTTTAGATGCAATAATGATGTTAGCTGTAAAGAGAGAAGCAAAAATGGGATGGTAAAAATGTAACTTAATGCACTGCATCCAATTTCACATTACTTTTTTATCCTTTATGAGACAAGTCAGTCAGAATGTCTGAAATAATCAATTGGCCGGGGTTTATTTTCGCCAAGGAGATATTAAATTCACAACCATTTATTTGCCTGTTTGTGTGTTAGCAGAATTGTGTGAATATTACTGATCGGATAGTCATGAAAACATGAGAAGATAGGTCTTGGATTCAGTTTAGATCCACAAAGTATGAGAGTGATCTGGATCACCGTCTGGATACAAAAATATCAAACTTTTTTTTTTCATTTCTATAATATTTAAAAGTTTTTAGTAAAATAATATATGCCTTGGTAAAAATATGCCCTCTCCAAATTCTCTTGTTTTATTCTTATATTAGTATTAGCAGTGACATAATAGAAGCCTCTTCAATTGAATTGAAACTCAAAGTTGTGGGATCAAAGAACATTCATCACTCATTTCTCTGTCAAATGTGATTCTATAGTAAATATCTTAATGTATAAATGGCAAGTGTTACATGATTAAAATACCATAAAAGTATAAATTTTAGCTACAAGAAATTCACTAATTCTTAATTATTAAGGAATTTACTAGAATTTAATTTCCTAATGGCTAGTTTCTTCTTGAAATATCAACACAGATATAAAATTTCACTAGAACTTAATCTTCACTATCCAGGCTCATAAGCTAGAATAACTTAAATTAATGTTTGGTGAAACTTTCAACTACTGCAGTAAAAGCAGTAACACTGCTGTGAATGTAAGGGTTTGCAGAGGAATATCACCAGTACGGAGGTGACATGCAATGCTTCAGCAGCTAGTTGTTTATTTTTGTGGGTATTATTCTACGTTCAAAGGCTATAAAGAAAAAGAAAAATTACCCTTAAAATTTCCTTGAAGAAATATTCTTATGTCAGCCATATTGGCAAAATATGACATAAAGAGAATTTAACTGACTTGGATTTGCTGTGATCAGTTTGTTTGTATTTCAATATAGTTCTAAAGGTGATGTAGAATCAGATACTTTTTACAATGTCAGCAGCAACTATTTGGCATATATATAAGCATTTCCTCTGAATTTTTTTTATAATTGTTATTCAGAGTGGGTTTAAAACAACATCTTTAATATAATTATCATGAAACCATACCGTGAGTATATTTTAAGTTATTTGACATCATATCCCCACCCAGTTCAAAGAGCAAAAAATATATAACAAACTGATAATAGCTTGGGAAACGTTCCTATGAGATTTTTGTTACTTTTAGTATTTTTTTCTTATTTAGCATCTATCATGTGCTCATTGCACAAGTGTAAAAATAATTTGTTTGAATCAAACACATTTGTATTTCTCTTATGGAATGGGATAATGTCAGCTCAGATGGCTATTTTGAATGGCATGCAATAGCATAAGATATGCCTTGTTCTGGATGAACGATAATTGGTTGCTTCTCATTTTTTTATCTGGCAATGTACATATTAAAGACAGGTTGTCCTTAATTGTGTCTGGCATTGTTAGACTGATTAGAGAGAGGGAGTTTATCTTTGTAAAATCAATACATTATTGGCACCGATAATGACTTGCAGTGCAATATGTTATTTTCAGTTAAACAGATATCACATAAATAAAATGATAATGTTAACGTCCTAAAGGATAGACATATGTCATCATCCAGTGATTAAATAAGGGAACAATTGCCACCAAAAAGGTAAGTATTCTGAATCTCAATTTGAATATATTATTTAGTCATTCTAAGTTCAACAAGACTGTACAAGGTCATATTTCTGGGAACAGTTATATATCAATTGTCACAAAATCTTTCAGTAGATGCCTTTACAAAGTGCATGGAGTATTATTGTACTTATCATTATAAAGGGTTGTGTGTAAAGTGGATAGCATGTCTACCTTTTATTTGTAAAGCATTTGTGTTTGCATCCGAGACCATGATATTTGCAGTTTTCTCAATCATCCCATGCATGTGTCAGTAGGTACTTGGTCAAGAAAGAGAAGTGATACCTAAACATAATTTTAAAGCACTTTAATCTTCACATTGCAATGGAGCTTAAAATAATGAATTATCTTGAAGGGGCACATTTTATTTACTTTTGTGTAGTGCTTCCAGCTATTCACGCAAGAAAATGATTAAAAAATGGTATTCTTATGAATGCAAGAAGGATGTTCTACGCTTCCATGAAGCAATTATTTTCTTTTATGTCTAGGTTGTTTTAAAAATAAATTCTGGGAACTAATATAGTGTCTAAGTAACATTCTTGAAATGCTATAGAAGTATACAGCTTCCTTGAATTTTTATTGTTTTCTCTGGGATTATTGAAACCACATTAGATGGAATACAGTTTCTGAAAAGTAATCTTCATGTTTTTCTCTTTTTGTGTATTGTGTAAGTCACAACTGTGGCTATATTATAGAGTTTGAGAAACAAAATGTGACAGAACCTAGATATTTTATATTTAGAGGAAAAGCAGGCAACTTCTGCTGTCATAGAGAGATATAAATGACAAAATTGGAAACATTGTGGAATAAAACCAGACAGACAACAGGATTAATAACTTTATTTATACTCAACTGGCTATGTGCCACATATAATGCCAGAAAATAAGGTAAATAATTTTTATTTTGATTATAATACTCAAATTTCAGAATTAGGGTTTTTAACGTCTTGTTCAACCACCAGGGTTATATTGTAGCAGACCGAAAGCTTGCCCAAACACAGGTCACAGCCTGAGATTATTTGCCAAACTTGCCAACCACAAGACCACTTTGGACCTCTTATTTGTACAAAGGCTAATCTAATGTAAGGCATATGAGTTACTCGTTCTTTCAAAGCTCTGAACACAAACACCTTTCATTATCTTCGCCAAAAGGGTATCATTTTCATGACCTTTTGTCTGATTTCTTTGTCCATTTGTTTGTCAGCAAGATTATGAAAATACTGCTGATTGAAACGTTGACAATAACAATTAGATGGGTCTTTGTCAAACTTAGATCCCATTAAATTTTGAGAGTGATCTGGATTACCATCTGGATACAAAAAAAATCAGAATTCTAATTCTAAAGACTTTTATAGAGCTTAATCTCCACTGTTCAAAAGGGAAGTCTAAAATTAAATATTCTCATTGCATTCAATTATCTTGGTTAGTAATTTTTTTCTTATTTAGTATTGTTAACGCTTCCATTCCTTCATTAATCACTCTGCTTTTTATGTTCTTTCTCTTTTATTTAGTGGTACAAAGTACAAAAACTTGTTTTATTGACTTTCCATTTTGTTTATCACTTTGAGATATACAGACAGACTTAGATGTAACAAGTTATGTTTGTAACTTTGATGTTGGTGACTGTTAAGTTCCATTGTATACAAGCTATTTGTTTTCTGGTTATAATTGACTTAGCAAACCATTGAAACAAATATTTTTCACCAAGCATCCTTCTAACATAATCTCAGACCTTGTGCTCTGTTTGGAAAGAATATCCTTAACTCAGGGAAGGTCAATTTTTTTCTTTGGGAAGCGCACCTTACATTTAGGTCTTACAAAGCCTCCTTACCAAAGATATTCTTTGAAAGGAAAGGATGAGGAAATTTTATTGAACGTTCCTTTTAGGATATTTTCGTAAATATCAGAAAAGATATTTTGCCTCATTAAAAATAAGTGAGTTTTCTTGAAATTTCAATTCCTTCTTTAAGGGGAAAGACTGGTTTCATTAAAGGAGGGACAAATTTAAGGAAATCTTTAAAAATTATGGTGATCATTATCTTAAGGAGGCTTTGTGAAACTTCGCCAAGCTGGAAAAGAACATGCAGTTACTTTTTATTACTATTAAATACTTTACCATAAATGAAGTTACTGAAACAGGAAATGAACACAGTAGGCTCGTAGAGCTATCTTAGCACAATTAGGCTTGAATGCAAAGTTAACAAGGTGAAATATGGATGACACTTTAAGACTATTTGAAAAGGGTAGCAACGAACCATGTAATTTTGGTAAAGTAAATTATTTTTAAAGGAAGAATATAATACAAATGTGAAAATAAGTGATACATGTGTATATTATTTTAAAAGTTTCTATATTTTCTGCAGATGATAAGGGTAAAATAAATATTTTACTGTATTTATTTTTGTATTAAATATGACCACAAAGAATGGCCAAAAGAGGGTGTAAGACCAGCATGACAAAATATATTTCAAATATTAATTTGAAATATTAAGTTGGTCAAGGTTCTGTATTTATTTATTTGGGGTTTTACATCGCTTTTAACACTGTACAGGTCATATCACGACGGGTAGTTGGAAGGGCAGAGGAAACCAGTACATTCAGTTCGCTAGGGTTCTGTACTGTAAACTGCCAACCAACGGCAAGCAACTACGAGCTTTCCCACTTAAGGCCATGATGGGGATCGAACCCCAGCCTCAGAGGTGGGAGGCGAGAGTGTTACCACTCTGCCACAGTGGCCCCGTCAAGGTTCTGTACTGTAAACTGCCGACCAACGGCAAGCAACTACTAGCTTTCCCACTGTGCCACCACGGTCCCCCTTTAAAGCTGTACAATATGTTTTCATATAAGTATACACATATTTGGTATTCATAAAGCACCTATTTATATTAGCTGCTTACTGTCAGCAGACTGTCTTAATTGTATACTTGTTTTAAATCCAGTACATGTATATATAAGAATACATTATGCAAACTGAACATTTTTTTCTGTATTTCTTTATATTTCCCTTAATTAAAAAGATACTTGAGCCTTAACAAATCTTAGCCATATGCATGTGTAAAATCCAGTACATGTATATGTAAGGGTACATTATGCAAAATGAAAATTTTTTTTGTATATTTTGCCTTAATTACAAAGATACTGAGCCTGCTGCAAGGCTTTTAAAACATATGCCCTCTGTAAGGTATTGGCCAGGAAAATTGTGATAGCGAAAAAAATGACCTTTGCTTTTTGTATCTATGACTAATAACATTACAGTGAGTACTCACAGATAAAACTATCCATAATTTCATCCATTAGTTAGAGCTTCCTTGTGTAGTTGACATTGGGACTTCAGTGTCCTTGGTGAAGCAAATTGTGTTCTATAATTTCCATCTGTAATTGCTAATAATTCTCAATGCTTTTCAGATAAGACACCCTAATGTATCTCTCTCAGGAGAGCATTTGAAGTCTCTCCCACTTCCCTTTTACAATAGGGTGTTCCAATATATTAATGCTTTGAAATATATCTTTTAAATACAATATATCTACCCCTAAATACACAGAGATCTGAATGCAAGAACAGGTATTGTGTAGCCTTGCTTATTAAGGCCCATATGTATATAATATGTTCAGAATAGGTGCAGAAACATTTGGCAATCATAAGGTACGCATTCAGAATTTTAAAGGAAGCTCTCTTAGCCGTATGCTATGTATGTGTATGAGTACATTATAGAAAGTGAAACTCCATTATCTGAACTGGAAACATTCCCTAACTGCAAAGAAACTTGAGCCTTCAGCAAGGCTAGGTATTGTGTAGTCCTACCAAATACTTCTCTGTAACTCAAAGATTCACTTCCATGACTGTTTCACTTATGTGCAGGTTCTAGACCGTGGAGCATTCTTCCATGCACCATAAAAATAGTCTGGCTTCCTTTGATTTTGACTTAATGGTTAGTGGAGCATATTGTAAGGCCCTGTTTTCAGTTGCATATGTCATCCAATGGGTGTCAGCGAATTGGTCAATTGTCCAGTAGATGAATCCTTCAGCTGACAAGTTGAAAAGGTTGAACATGTTGACCAAAATTTTCTCCCAAACAATGGTTCAGTGCTTATGGAATATCCATTTCTGTATTAAGATACTATACCATGCACTAAATTTCTGAAGTAATATAAATGTCTTTGCATGTTGTTTTGAGATATATTTCTTGAGACCTGCAGTATTGTACTGTATTGTGTATTTATACTCAGCGTAATATCTCCTTGTATTACAGGACTCAAAGCGCTATTTAACCCATCCGACTGTACAAGTACAACCCCAACTCACAAATAACTGACATTCCCCTAACTGAAAGATAGACGCTCAAGAATGACCATTTATCAATGTCCTTGAGGTTCTTTAGCGTGCCACTGGGGATAGGACCCAATGACAGAGGACTGCCATTTTAAGTGGTCATCCAAGCCACTATGTATCTGCCTGTACCTGGGTTTGAACCCACGTCCTCTGAGTTCCTAGGCAAGTGTGTTACCCATTAAGGTATCTAACACATATATTTAAAAAGGATATCCACTTTCTGTAATTTAACTTTTCATGATCCTTGTGAAAAACTTTCGATGTTTTCTGGTCTCACAAAATCCCACTTCTTCATGCCTCATGGTATTTATTTATTTGGGGTTTAATTAACTTTATTTGGTTTTAAACATCAATTTCAACACTGTACATATCATGAAGGGTAGCTTTGTGGGCAGAGGAGACCAGTACATACTGTTGGTCAGTGATCTGTACTGTAAATTGCTGACCAGCAGTAAGCAACTACCAACTTTCCCACATAAGGTCCAGGGTTTGAACCGCTAACCTTTGAGGTGTCAGGGAAGTGTGTTACCACCGGGCCACCATGTCTCCCACATACCTCATGGTAGAGTACTTTATCATATTTACCTTACAATATTTTATTCTTACCTCAACAACTGCCTCCAAGCCCTGTAAAAAATTGTGTTTAATAATACAGGGTATCAAAGGCTCTTTAGGGAAAGTCTTATTAACTGGATGCTTGGCATTAAAATTAGTTCAAAATACATACTCATTGGTTCATAGCACATGTTTGACTTGGGTTAATGACTTAACAGCTAACAGAGAAATGCCCATTGACCTTGAAAGTTTTAAAGCATTTCAAATCTCTTGTGGTATTAACCCAAAAGATGGCAGTTTATGCTGTTTGATGTCATGTAAGTCAAATTTGACGTTTTACATCCTATTCAACAGCCACGATCATATTGGGACAGATCCTCTGTATTGCCACTTCTGTGAGTCGAACCCACACAGAGATGGCAGCCTGTGATTAGATGCCAATCTTGCCAAACAACTAGGTCACTGAGGATCTGCTTTATGTTATTAAGGGTCCTGTTTCTAGAAGTACTGCTTTCAACCTATTGTACAAATCGAGTAAAGACAGCTAGTACGGGTGATGCAGTGCATACTTGTTGATCAAACTTCTGCCCTGAAAACCATTGCTCACCAGGAGGCAACAAACTTTCCTGAGAATGTTCCCACCTGAGGTTCTTGGAATCGAATCCATGACTTGACAAGTGACAGGAAAGTGTGTGGCCATGGCGAGTACTGAATGCCACAGTTTGCAAACTTTACCAATAAAAGTTTTGCAGTACATATGGCACTGTGACCTAGTGGGTAACACTCTCGTCTAGGAACACAGAGTATGTTGGTTCAATCCAAGATACAGGCAGATACATAGTGACTCAGATGACCACTTAAAGTGACGGTCTTCTGTCACTTGGTCCTTTCCCCAGTGGCAGGTAAAAGAACCTCAAGGACGTTAATGGTCATCCTTGAGCCTCTGTGTTTCAGTTA
Source organism: Sabellastarte sp. h YS-2021 (assembly GCA_964017235.1). NCBI lineage: Eukaryota > Metazoa > Annelida > Polychaeta > Sabellida > Sabellidae > Sabellastarte > Sabellastarte sp. h YS-2021. The sequence goes on along the minus strand of OZ024934.1, from coordinate 77,211,411 downwards.
GGGGAATGTCAGTAATTTGAGAGTTTGGGCAGTACTTACACAGTCTGATGGGTTATATATCACTTTGAGTCCTGTGGTAGATGTAGATATTGCATTGAGTATATTTATTTATTTATTTCAGGTTTTATGTCGCTTTCAACACTGTACAGGTCATATCACGCAGGGTAGTTGGAAGGGCAGAGGAAACCAGTACCTACAGTTCGTCAGGGTTGTGTACTGTAAACTGCCGACCAAAGGCAAGGAACTACCAGCTTTCCCACTTGAGGCCGTGCCGGGAACCGAACCCTGGGCTCAGAGGTTGGAGGCGAGAATGATACCACTCTGACACCGTGGCCCCCCACTTCCATTTAGTACAATTATAAATATAAAATGCATAAAGGGACACCATATATGGTGTGATCTAGGCATAGCCATTGATGAATACCATTTTGGATTTTTTTCTCATTCAAGAAAATCAAGCAGACTACTTTCAGGACTTCAAATTATCAATTCAAGTCTCTGTGCTCAGCTGGTAGACTTAGTGACTTTGCATTATATGCTTTATAGTAGCTGAGTTATATTTACAGGAAATTAGGTTTCTGGTCTTATATAGTATTCGGTGAGGAAATGTCTGTAGATAAAATTATGAGAAGCAAGGATGTGGGCACAATATACTTGCGAAATAGTTAGATGTTTTTTATTTGTATGTCGAAGAAACTTATTTAGAGATGGTTTTCACAAGAGGAAGGCATGGGCATTGTATGATGATTAGTAATATTTGCTAATTTGCAATTATCTTTTATGTATCCCCTTTGGGTTGGTCATAATGTGACTACAATGTCTTATGGATATTGAGACACATACACAATCAGCTGCAATAATGGAAGCTCACTGATAAGTTTTAAAAGGTTCCAAAATAAATATATTCTCTGCTTTAAATGAGTGATCAGGGGGTTTGGTGGTGTAGTGTGGGTGACACACTTACCTCCTACCTCTGAGGTCTGTGGTTCAAACACCGGACTCTACGTGGTAAAGTTAATAGTTGCTTACCAAGAAAGTTGCTTGTCCAAGAATTTACAGTGCAGAATCTTGACTAACTGGTATGTACTGGCTTCCTCTGCCTTTAAAAGTGCCCGTTATGACATGACCTGTACAAATGTATTGAAAGTGGCATTAAACACACATAAATCAAATCAAACAGAAGAGTGACCAGGCCTTGATGTTATGAGTGATCTTTATGAACTTGCGAGGTGTGGAGCAGATTATAAGGCCTATCTTTTTGGTTACACTACTGCCTTGCTACCAATTATCGCCGGCTACCAATTACCGCCACCAGAAAAATAAAACGTTCACATTTCAGTTGTGGCTATATATTTTGAAAGCTTTTGTTGTGTATTTGTTCCATTCACTTCGGAAATAGTTTTACCTTATTTGCTAGACTTGGGATGGTACATTAGTGAAGCTATATCCATTTGAATTCTGTCTGGCGATAATTGGTACCCGGCGATAATTGGTAGCAAGGCAGTACTGATCCTTTCAGGTGAGAAAATTGTGGGGGTTTTTCCAGGCACATCGGAGTTTTCCCACTTTTTGCACTGGATCACCCCTCCCCATTCGTTTGCCCTCACCCTCAGGTGTTATATTCAAGTGTAAAAGTAAAATAGAGATCAGTCAAGCCAAGTTGAATGTTTTCAGAGAGGCACCTTAAGCTGCTTTCACCCTTAATGGGTGAGTAGTGATAACAAGCAATTGAATAACAGTAATTAGGTTTGGGGAAAGAGCCTTTATTTTACAAACGTGTTTTACACAACTACATATACATAAATGAGTAAAGTTAGACTATCAGTTAAAAGTACAAAGGACAAAAAGGCCCCACAAAGATAAGTGAAACGTCAGGCTATTACACTTTACATAAAAGACTAAAAGAAGTGTACTAAAAGTAAACAAGTATACCATATAACCATAGTACATATGCACAACATTTAAAAAAACATATTCTAGTAGTGCGAAGGGCACATAACCTGTGTAGTGTGCACAATGGTGAGACTGGGATTGAGGGAAGGTGCTTTTAACCCAACGACTTGCACATTCAAAGTGAAGGGCTGTACAGCATGGAAGCTTGGGTGGACACAAGATGGAAAAACAATGAATGAACATTATTCATTAGCTACCTGACAAGCACAAATAGCAACAAACATGCTACTACGTATCTGTAATTAGTGACACTTGAATTATATAATAAACCAGGCTCTGCCTGAAAAGTTGTGCCCAGGCATCAACACCCCAAAACACTGTTTAGAATTGCACTCACATTAAGAAGAGATTAAAATAGATTCAGGGACTTCTTTGTGAACGTTTTACAGGCACATTATTTTCTCGACGTGGAGGCAAACTAACATGTAAAAGACAAAAGATTGCCATAGTCTACATCAGTAATCTTCGGTGTATGTGTAAAACAGGATAAGATACTAAGCGAGGAATCTTATGTTGAAGAGGTGAGTCTTGAGATGTTTACTAAAGGACATTACTACCATTTTTCAGGTTGGACAATATTTGAAGGGAAATGTTTGGTGAAGGTTTAAAAAATAATTAGTATTGAAACTCGATTATAATAGAGGGTTGTCGAAACGTTTTATGAATACCATTAATTAAACGTTAAATGACATATATTAGAACAACATTACAAATGAACATCACAATATTAGTTCTGTATTGCTTATCAGTATTAACCGGGGCCACGGTGGCAGAGTGGTAACACTCTCGCCTCCCACCTCTGAGGCCGGGGTTCGATCCCTGTCATGGCCTTAAGTGGGAAAGCTGGTAGTTGCTTGCCGTTGGTCGGCAGTTTACAGTACAGAACCCTAGCAAACTGTATGTACTGGTTTCCTCTGCCCTTCCAACTACCCGTTATGATATGACCAGTACAGTGTTAAAAGCGACGTAAAACCCCAAATAAATAAAAAAATAAAAGAAAGCGATGTAAAACCCCAAATAAATATATGTATGAATATCAATATTAACCTTACTTGGGGTCAGAGGTTAAATTCAACCAGTTTTGGATTGCTCATCAGTTAAAATATTTTTAGGTCTAAAGTTGTACGGTAGTAGCTTAAAACTTGTGCTCCCATTCAAGTCTTACTATTTTAAGCATTGCATGTGGTGCAATATTTGACTAAGTTCTCTAAAATCCCATATTATTGCTCACCACCATATTTGTTTTCAAATGTTTGAATGTATATTCTGAAAATGTGGGTATAAAAACTGTTTGTGGCAGAATGTTGTCAAAAACTTGATAGAAAATATTTCAAAATAAGTTTTAAAATGATGGGTATGATAATCAGTTTGTATGTTAAGTTAGTAAAACGTTTTCAGAGCAAACATTTACAAAACATTGTCAATAAATGTTGTTGAAATGTTTTCTGCATACATGTAATTATGGATACTTATTAAACATTTCCAGCATAACCTTCATTTCATCAGCTATTTTATAAATGTTTTAAAACAATTTCAGTTAAACCTTCAGTCTCTTGTCTCCTTTTATAAAAATATGATAAATGTTGTCAGCAAAACCATTTGTATAGAAAATGTTTATCACACGATTTTTTAAAAAATTACAATGTAAACGAAGCCCTTGAAAAGGTTTAGTTGTACCAGAGATACGGATTTAAAATGTTTTGTAAATGACTTACCTTTAATGTTTCAAATGTTTACTGGGTACAAGAATGGTTTTGAGTTTCGGCTATTTGAACTGTAATTTTTAATGTATAAGTTCTTCAGCTGTTGGAAATGACTAATACTTTTACAACTGAAAAGGGACTGATACTTTGTCACTGAAGTTAGAATGGTGCTTAAGCGTTGTTTTATATCTTGGTCTGTACAGAGTCTGTATCAGGACATAGGTTTAAATATGCATTTTCCATTCTGGTAAGTTGTGTCTAGTTGTTTGAGACTGAGTAGTTTATAAGCCACTTTGGCCTGGGGGCAGTACAATCCCCACTACCCTTATTGGAATTGAATTATTTCACGAAAAATATTGTTACACCACATGACGTGTCAAAGGTTAAAATCAATGATGGGTAATTTGATAGAAAGATGCTTTTCTTTAATGTTTCTTCAAAACCAATTTTTGTTGCAAGGCCATTGCCCTTGCCAAGATTCAATAGCTAGGAGACTGGAGAGTAGTTTAGGGAATTTTTACCAGTTAAAACTTAGATCATAAATGAAATCTTACTGCGTAACTCATGTAAGTTCAGCTTTGGATTTGTGATAGGGGGCCATGGTGGCAGAGTGGTAACACTCTCGTCTCCCACCTCTGAGGCCGGGGTTTGGTTCCCGGCGCAGCCTCAAGTGGGAAAGCTCGTAGTTGCTTGCCATTGGTCAGCAGTTTACAGTACAGAACCCTGACAAACTGTATGTACTGGTTTCTCCTGCCCTTCCAACTACCTGTCGTGATATGACCTGTACAGTGTTGAAAGTGACGTAAAACCCCAAATAAATAAATACTGCATTGTAAAATGTGTATAACGTCTATCATTAAAGAGATAAAAACATTTATTATAATATAAATATTTTATTTTCCCTATTAACAGATGCATAACATTCAATAACATTGAATAGTTATAAACAACTTTGTTAATAAAGTTAGGAAGACTCAGTGTAATAAGACTTAATAACTTAGATTAGACGACTGTTTGAAGACATACATATTCAGGCTAGCCTTACCCCCCATAGTCTTTTACCATACTGGACACTAGCATGTAGAAAAACATCTTTCTGGTAATTGGACTATCCCTTTTGGACTTTATCACGTGAAAGGATGCCAATTTAATGAAAGGATGTCAATATAACACTATACAAACACTTCAGTAATATTATTATTATTATTATTACTCATAACACCTACCCAGGAAATGTCATCATGGTGAATTAGTTACTTTTTCATTTTTTTGTGGTAGAGTTTCCAGTAAGTACTGGTTGTTACTGTGGTCAGAGCTTATTTTACTTACCACAAATAAACCACGCGAATGACCCTTATGTCCTGGTATGACCCACATTGGCAATACACCTTAATATTTTAGATTGATTGATATTACATCATGCCTAGCACCTTGTATCAGTCATATTGTCCAGAACTTATACATTCACCCATCTTTGTACTAACCAAGCCCAATGCTGCCTAACTTCAGTGATAAGATGAGAACTGGTCAAGCTACACCACATAGGCAAATGTTAATATGAACCAACTATTCTGCAAAACTTTTGTACACATCTTAACTTTACACTTAAAATAAACATATAACATTACTCAAATGATAATTTTCATCAGCAACAATTGTACCTTTCGTGAGCTGTTTAATACCATTTAAGCAAGAGGCAATGGTAGCTTAAGTGGCAACAGAGATATATTTATTATTTTCGAGAACTTAGTATACAAATTCCTAGCTCCTGTGGCAAGTTGATTCAACGATTACATGTAGAACAAGATGCACTCAGAGAGAGCAAAACGCTCGACTCGATGTGACCAGTCTCACAAGTGTTATTAAGTATAACACACATCCACCGTCGTGGCATTTCCAGAAATTTTGTGCACAGGTGCACGGACACAGACAGTGCACAGACAGACAGAAAGACAGACAGACAGAAACAAACTGATCACAATAACCCTCCCCTATTGTCGAGTGTTAAATATATATCTCCACTCCTTGAAAAAAAAACTTTTAAATGTTAATGTATTTGATTTTTTTTGTCAGTGCATGTTTCAATCAGAAGAAATCAATGTTACAACACTTAAAACAAATATATTTTGTCTAGGTGTTGCCAAGTTAAGGTGGGGAGCAAATATGGATCATATTCTTCCATTTCCACTGTGCTCCAGGTTCAGTTGGATACATCATGAGATTAGAACCATATCTTCAGGTGAAGTGTGAATCGCCAATAACAGTGCTGTATTAAAAAGACTCCTTTCATGTTTTGTGTTTGAACTTGCATTATATTAATAGGCAAAATAGCATACCTTAAAACATTAAGTTAGTTTCCTTCCCAAACCTGTAAATTTTTATACGTATTGCAATCATTATTAAATCTGTAAAAATGATGCTGCGGGAATTAGTTGCCACAGAAAAAGTAGTCAACCTAAGCTGAACCGATTGACATGAGGTGACAAGGGAAGATTTATTGTGGAGTTTCTGGGTTAACTATTTTGACACATGGTCTGTGAGGTAATAGTCTTGCAGTACACTGAATTTTCATTAGATACTTTATACAGTGGCCATAACTGATGCACTATGGATTCTTGATTCTGAGAATTCAAATTCATGCAGTGGGTGTATTTTTCTTTGTTGATTCACAGTCCACTCAAGCATCTTGTATTTTGTTTTAATGTAGGTGTTCACTAATTATGTTAAAATAAGACTGAGAAGTATATTAATGGAACTTTCAGGAGTTCTTATGTTTTGAAAGTCACACGATTTTGGCCTCTAAAAATTGAAAGTACTTAAAACTATTTCAACTACTGTAGCCCATGTACTTATTTCTACATTAAGTGATTTATTCCCATTTCACACTACAGGCAGTACGGCCCGCTGTGAGAACTTTTTCACCCATCTCATTCGAATTGTTCACACTACAGGTGGTCAGCTACTGATTGCACCCCCGATTTTTAACTGTTAATAACAGTAGAATGACAGTACTACAAATGTTGGTCAGTGTGAAGCAATCTCAACTAACCTTAGGTTGCCGTCAGACGATCACATGGTGAAATGACCAATACCTTAACTCACCTTATGTCGCCATATTACACTGTAAGACTACCAAATCACAACCTTGTGTACACACCTTCAGTTAACCTAGTCTGAAATTCATATGTTCGAAATTATCTGAGCATGCTTATGGTACCGAAATCAGAAGTGGAAATTTGAAACTTTTGGAAACAACCATGGGACTCGTGAGGTAATGGACGGTTCGCCACAGACTCGCAAGGTCGCATACAAACATCAGATGGTGATCCAAGGACAGGGATATTTCACCAAACACTGGTAACCGCAGGCGATACTACCTGTAATGTGAATGGGGTATTAAGGAATGTTTATGTTTTGGAAGTCACACAGTTGTGACCTCTAAAAATTGAGGTACTAAACTATTTCAACTACTACAGCTTATTTGCTTATTATACATTAAGCCATTTAAGTGTTTCTATAACATTTGAAATATGATTGGGGCCACAGGGGCAGAGTGTTAACATTCTCGCCTCCCACCTCCCGGGATGGCCTCAAGTGGGAAAGCTGGTAGTTGCTTGCCGTTGGTCGGCAGTTTACAGTACAGAACCCTAACGAACTGTATGTACTGGTTTCCTCTGCCCTTCCAACTACCCGTCGTGATATGACCTGTACAGTGTTGAAAGCGATGTAAAACCCCAAATAAATTGAAATATGATTATGTTAACCTTGTTTTGTAATTTTACCTCTACCAAGGAGGTTCTGATTTTTAATATGTTTGTTTGTCTGTTTATTTGTCTTTGATCATGATTACTCCAAAGATAATAAACAGACCTTTACAAATTATTTATGTGTGTAGGCCTGAGCAAAGGAAGACATGATTAAATTTTGGGAAATATGCAGCTCCCATTCTGGATATCAGAAAATCCTGCATTTTTACTTGTTCCATGTATTTTCAATTACTTCAGTTTTCTAGTTGATATTATCCCAAAAGTAGATCTCCATGAATTATTTGTTTTTGCTGTTAGGAGCAAGCCAAAGGAAGAAGCTATTATATTTGTTTGAAAGATACCTTTCATATTTCATACTCTGAATACAAAATAAATAAATAAATAGGTAAATAAATTGGTAATAAATAATAAATAAATAATTACAAAAATAAGTGTAAAAAATCCGAAGTTTTTTTTAAAATGCTGCCTGGCGAAGATCTGTACTGTACAAGGGCTCTCCACTTATTCTTATCTTTTATATTAATAGTATTGAGAATAGAACCAGATTACTGTACCCAGTAGACTCATACAAAAGCGTTCATAAAGTTAGGAAGTAGTTTCCATAGTTATATATGTACCAAAGATAGTTATTCAATAGTTTTGTACCTAGAGATGTATTAGATTTTTTAGACTGATATTTGTATTAGATGCTAGAGAGCACTCATTGCATTACAAGAAGGACAAGAAGATTTATGATCAGACCTAGAACACAACTCCTTTTATATCTTCTGATATCGCTGTGCAAAGGGTTAAGTATTTTTTATAAATATTAAAGTTGTTAGAACATCTCTAAAAAGGAAGTTTTCGATGCAAGGCTGTCAAAATTGTCAAGATTTTTTAACCATTAGATAAACAAGTGTAACATTCTCTTGTCCTTGTCATTGGTCAATTAAGGAGAGTGACAAGAATAACATTATGATAACCGTCTTCTCAAAGGCATGTGGAAATTTTCCTTTGATGTAAACTTTCAGGGAGGCTTTAAAGACCTTGTATATTTGCAAATGTAATTCTTCCACAGGCCTACTTTACTGAGTCAAAGAGAATAATCCTTCTTGTTCTAACTAGAATAAACATTATATAACAAAAGATACCTCTATTAATCAGGTTGTGTAACATCTGTATGGGGTGAAAAAAAATTTTGACTGTGAAAGCGTTGCTAAAGAATAAATTTTACAGCAATCTCAAGTTACTTACTATTTTTAAATGTACATTTTTTTTTTGGAAACACTTGTAGCCATGAGCCACATTTGGGTAGGATACATTTCACACAATATGGCTTCTTTAAATATTTGAAAAACCTCTCCCAGACTCCTGCATGATGAATTAAAATTTACATGCCATGGGATTTTTTAAACATGTACTACCCACATACGAGGTCCATTTCCAGACCAGTAACGATGGGGTGGTGAAAGGAAATTCTAATATGTGTTGATATGACTGAACTGAACAATATGAGTTTGCCATGTGAGAATATCACATATCAATAACTCTTAACATACCTTCTGCTTCTGGGCCGCCTGATGATGTGGTCCCAAGAGTAATGTTACTAGTCATATGACTTATCTTCTCAGTTCTTAAGGTCTGAAAGAAGTGTAGATGCTTGTTCTATTTGTTACCCTGGTCCCCCTATGGGTATTGTAATTGGGTATGTCTGTGCATATGCCTGTTTGTCCATGAGCATAAAGAAAAAAATATACATTACATCTGGGTGATGTTTGCACAAAAGTTGGGGTCTGTTTATTTATCCCTTCCTCAGTCCTTTTCTAAGATTTTTTTATTTATTTGGGGTTTTACGTCGCTTTCAACACTGTACATGTCATATCATGGTGGGTAGTTGCAAGGGCAGAGGAAACCAGTACATACAGTTTGTTAGGGTTCTGTACTGTAAACTGCCAACCAACGGCAAGCAACTACCAGCTTTCCCACTTGAGGCCATGCCGGGAATAGAACCCCGGCCTCAGAGGTGGGAGGTGAGAGTGTTACCACTCTGCCACCGTGGCCCCTCCTTTTCTAAGATTGAGTCTCCAGAAATTTTTCTTATTTTTCACAAATATTTCATGCTTATTGCACACAAAGGGTGACAGCAAAGAAGACTATTATTTAGAAAATAGAAGGGAGGTGTGTAGTGGGTCATAAAGTACAAACCAAAAAGGTGGGAGAAATGAGAAGGCAAGATGATGATCAGAATGAGAGCATCTTTTTAAGCGCAAACTCTAGCGGGGCATAAACTTCTAGGCATCACTTTTTTGTTTGTTCTTTTTTGGACTCACGAATTGTGGCATAGTGTAATGAGTGCCTGTCTCTTCACTGAAGTTAAGTGGCAATGGTCTATGTTAGTACTGGGATGGATGACCGCTTCAGCGCACTACTTGTGACTCTCATGGCTTTGCAGCTGATGCTAGTAGACCGAAACCCATTTTGGCCTTTTTAAAGTTTCAAACACTTCAACCAAAGATGCATTTGTGGAGAGATTCATATGGTACTTTTTAACAACTGTCTATGGGTGAGGGTTTTATGTGTTCTCAGTCACTGCTTGTTCAACATGTTTTGAGACCTTTGTAAGTCAGCATTTCCATTTAGGAGAGTCATTTGTGGAGAGATTCATATGGTACATTATGACAACTGCTTACGGGTGAGGGTTTTATGTGTTCTCAGCCACTGCTTGTTCAACATGTTTTCAAACCTTTGTGAGTCAGCATTTCCATTTAGAATAGTCATGACAAAGTCTTATCTTATAGCTTCATTTCCAAGACCCCACCCCCAAGACAAGAAATATCAGTTGGGATAAAATAATTTATTTTATATATGTAACAATGACTTTGTATAAAATGTAATTGTAAAACATTCATGTGGTACCTCAATAATATCTATTACAGTTCATCATTATGTTATAGCTTATCTACTAAGACTGACCTGTATTGTGCTGTGACTTTTCGTGTTTTTATGGCTAAAAGTATACACTCGTCTGTGACCACTAAGCAGGGTTATTCTTTCTCATGAAATAATAAGGTCTGTGAATCACTGATTACTGCGTAACAGTTATCAGAGCCTGATGTTTGAACCATAGCAGTCAGGAAGTGTTGTAAGGTCAACCATTTTTGTCGCATGACCAATCTTTTTACTGGAGACCAAATGTTTTGACAGTTGCTCAACAGAACTGGTCAAAATGCCTATCAAATTATAAAATAGCTGTTATAGTTAGTCGCAAGAGTGGAACAGTGGTGAATTAGTAATATTATATTATTTATGACCATTAATCATATTAATAGTGTGTTCTCCATGGCTTAGTGATTAGGACATTGGTCATCTAATCGCAGACTGTGACCTGTGGCCATGTTAATAGTTGATAAAACTCAGACGGGTGACCCTTCCATTGTGTCAACTCTCCATTATTTTGCATAATGGAGAGTTAACACTACATTATTTTCTAACTGTGGAATATGTTTTATTTCAATGGCCAGTCTGCCAAGAACAAAAGTGTATTTGCCAGTCATTGCCAGCACAATGTATTCAATATTGAAATGTTTTTACAATTTCATTCATATTAATTAGTTCAGTGGGTACATTTACAAAGTCTGTTTAATTCTGCATGACATTCAGAGTGTATAGAAAAATCCTCATGGAAAAATGCTACCTTAAAAAATACCTCCTAGCAAATACAAAACAAGCAATATAAGTTATAAAGTTGGATATTTTTTTAATTCTTGGCATTTTCTTTACAATCTGACTTTGTAATAATATTCTGTGTTCTTATTCAAATGAGCAGCTACCTTTCAAGGAAACTGTTGGGCCTCAGAGGCTATTAAGTTTACATAATGGAGTGCCACTTGGCCATTATCTATATATTAATCCATTAACAGTCATTGTATAATTTTATGAACAAGCAATTATAACATGGCTAAGCTTACTGTTTGGGTTGAAAAAGTTTAGTCCCAGGCAGAAAAATCTATTAAAATTCACATACAATTCTAAGGAAGAGTATTAGGGCCAAGTAAAAAAAATTTTTTTTTTCAATTTAGTTAGATATTATTTCAATTTTTTGAGATATTAAGTCATTTTTTTAGATACTATCTTAATTTTTTGAGATAATTATCTCATTTTTTTTGAGATATTAAGTCAATTTTTTCGAGATATTATTTCAATTTTTTTAGATTTTTTTTGTTATTAATATTTTATTCATGTACAAGTTGACAAAGACAAAAAAACATTACCACCAATACATAGACACAAGACACAAGCATAATACATGAAAGACAAAATAAAGAAAACATTGACACCTACATTAAAAGAAATTAATAGATTTTTACAAATTTGAGACAAACACTTCTATATTTTTCCAAAAATAAACTTTTTTTATCATTTTTCACTTGAACATTAATGCCTGTTTTATATTTCAAATATGTTTTAGTCTCTGTCCAAAGGGGATTTTTGTTTTCAATTTTACATTCATATATATATTTTTTTACATATAATATTAAACAGTTCAAATCTCTTCCATAACTTAAAAATTTTTCACTTTTATGTCCATAACTAAGAATTATATCAAATTCAGTTAGTCCTATGTTCAATGAATGTGCCTCATTATAAGCATCAATGAATTTAAACCAAATATTCTTAACAATAACACAATTCCAGAATAAATGTTCAATATCCTGAACTTCCTGGTTACAAAAATTACATAGCCTTGAGGCAGACTTATTCATTTTAAACAATAGTTTTTCTGTTGCAATGTACTTATGAATTATTTTATACTGTAATTCCTTAATAATATTCTCTGCGCCAACAGTCAAAGGGAGTGTATAGATCTTTGGCCAATCACATTCTTGTAAGTTATATTTATTAGTGTAATAATTTTTTGCTTTGTCATGCAATTTAATTCTGTTTATCAATTCCGCATTTATAATTTTTTTGAGTCAGAGATTTTACTGGGATAACTTTTTCTTTGCATAATTTGATACAATTGTTTAAATCATAATAATTTGAAATCACATTGATTTTGAGATCTATTGAAGTTAACCATTTTTTGGTATACTGTGTATTATTCCTCGCCATAACATATAATCAGATTTGGTAACGCCGCATTTCAGCCAGAAATCAAAGGGTTGTACAGCACCTGATTCATCAAATAAATCTTTGATTGTCCATAACCCAGCTTTAAAGAGTTTCTCAGAGTAAAGTAAATTATTTCCTACAGTTAAATCTTTGCTATACCAAATAAAATTATTTAGTATCTTATTTGTATTTAGGTTATCTTTGTGAAAATCTCTAAACTCTTTCCAAATATATAACATTTCACTATAAAATTCTTTAATTGAATGATGTATTTTTTCACTGTAATTGCAATTAAGAAGCAATGCATGATTTTTGATACCCATCAAGGACATTAAGAACTGTATAATTGATTCATTGTCTGTATTTAAGAGTTTCTTAGCCCATAGTATTTTTTTATGCTCACAATATTTCCAAAATCTATCATTCTAATACCTCCTCTATTATAGTCTTGTATTGATATATGTTTGCTAACTTTATTAGTCTTACCCCCCCCCCCCCCATATAAATTCAAAAATAATATTATTTATTCTCTTTACAATTTCCGTTGGCAAGAAACTAAATTTAGACACCCCCAAAGTTTTAACAATAAGAACCTTCCCAAATATTAACAATTTTCTCATTTTCCACAGGTCTAAATGTCACTTCATCTTTGACAATTTGCAATTAAAATTATATTCTATGAATTTTTTTCTATCATATGTAAAATATACTCCCAGGCCACGTACGGGAGTTGTCGGCCATTCAATTCTTAATGGCGTACTATTATTTAACCTATTTTTTTACCTAACCACAGACCGTGAGTTTTAGATTCCTTTAATTTTAAACCAGATATTTTTTCAAAATCTCTCATTATTTGAAACAGTCTTTCTGCTGACTTTTCATGTGCTAATGTACAAGTCATATCATCAGCGTAAAGACACATATTTTGGTACCTTTTACCTAGCAAAAACCCTCTATTTCGGTACAGCCACGAATTTTATTTGCCAAAAACTCAATACATATAATAAATAAATATGGAGACAAAGGATCTCCTTGTCTTATTCCTCTTTCAAGATTAAAATATGGGATGGTTGCTCCATTGTTTATAATACAGCTAGAAATGTTATTATACAAAGTTTTAATCCATTTTCTGAATTGATTTCCAAAATTCATTTGCTCTAGAGCTTTATGTAAAAATCTCCATTCAATGCTGTCAAAAGCCTTTTCGAAGTCAATAAAAAGTAAAACACCTTCTAAGTTAGATTTTTGGTGAGATTCATTAAGTCTCGTATAATTTTAATGCTGTCAAATATGGTTCGACCTCTGACAAATCCTGTTTGATCATCACCTATAACATAAGGTAAAACGTCTTGCAATCTTAAGGCTAGAGCTTTAGTTCCAATCTTAAGATCTACATTAAGCAAAGATATAGGACGCCAATTTTGTCTAATTTCGTAATAACTGCCTGTCTATGGGATGCTGAAAGTTCACCATGTTCAAAAGCAAAATTTAAAGAGTCCATGATGTATGTTCCTACTAAATGCCAATTTTTTTTGTAAAATTCTGCGGGTATTCCGTCATTACCTGGAGTTTTGTTATCTTTGAAGGTATTTAATGCCTTTTTACATTTGGCTAAAGTAAGATAGCCCTTACAAATATTTTGCAAATAAGTGGTAAATTTTTGTGTTTTGTTTTTCTCAAAAAATAATTCTTCCTTGTCAGGATAATTGTGTAAGTTTTAAGAGCTGTATAATTTTTTATATTAATTTTGTTCTAAATTAAGAATTTCTTCTGGATCCATAGTAACAGTGCCATCAGGTCGTTTTAGTTTACGAATGTGTTTTTTAACATAACTGTTTTTCTCCAAGCCAAAAAAATATTTTGACGATTGTTCCCCCTCTTCCACCCACTGAATTTTACTCCTTATGATCGCTCCTTTAGTTTTATAGCTTTCTACTTCTTTAAGTGCTTTTTTAGCATTATTGTAATCTGTAATAAGTTGCGGCGATGGATTTTGGTCCAATTTTAATTCAAGTTCACTATATTTAATCAACAATTCATTTTCTCTGCTTTTAATATTACTTTTTTGTTTGAACTGTATCCTATTAAAATTTTCTTATCTCGTATTTCAGAATTTCCCATAGGATTCATTTATCATCAATGGGGCTATGTTCTTTGCCCCAAGCAGGTATTAATTCTGAAATTTCACTAATATAGTTTTTGCCATTCAACAATGAACAATTAAGTTTCCAAAATCCATTGCCACAATTCACTTCTGTTTTATCATCCAATTTCAATATTATAACTGAATGATCTGAAAAAACACCTGGTATGATATCAGCATTTACAACCGTGTCTTGAATATTTACTGAAGTGAGCCAAAAGTCCAATCTACACTGAATTAAGGGCTGTTTATGTCTCCATGTAAATCTTTTATTTGTTGGGTACAATATTCTCCAGATATCTTGCAGATCATATTGCATTTTCAAATTATTAATCATGTCCAGAGACCTAATCTTTAGTTCATCATGGCCCCCTAGTTTGTCTAGTTGCACATTTTGTATCACATTCCAATCCCCTCCTAATATGACTTTATCTGATACATCTATATTCTGAATAGCAAAAGCACTTTTAAGCTCATAGAAAAAATCTACCTGTTCTTTCTCCTTATCTGGAGCATATATATTGCTTATTGTATAAAGGATGTCATTTATTGTTAAGACATATAATAAATCTCCCATTGGTATCCCTATAACAACTCTTAACTTCAATATCAATTCCTTTTTTAAACAAAATCATTACCCCCTTACTGTGGTTTGTTCCATGAGCAAAAAGAATGCTGTTGCAAAATTCCCTTGTCCATTTAGCTTCTACTTCCTTTGCACTATAAGTCTCTTGAAGCAACATGACATCTGATTTTGTATTCCTCAAAAATCTAAAAACCGATTTTCTTTTGGTTTCATCATTAATGCCTCTTACATTCCATGACAAAAAAGAGATGACATTACTACATTGTTGATTAACTGACTTAATAGTAGGTGAAATTTTTTTAGATAGTTATCTCAATTTTTTGAGATATTAAGTCAATTTGTCGAGATTAATTTTTTTTACTTGGCCCTAATACTCTTCCATATAATTCAGAGGTGTCAGCGATTAAAAGATAAGCAAACCAAATTGTCTGCTGCAGTATTTTGTCACCTGTGTGACAATGTAATCCTGTTTGAACCCATCTTTTGGCAGTATTATTGCTGTTCTGATATACATGTTAATTACGTGGCACTTGCTGTAAACATGTTTCCCTCAGTTACTGTCCATGTACCAACTTCAAATCTATATTAAACTTACAACAACTCTTAAATGTTTTCTATCTATGGTTAAGAAATATGAATAGGTGGCTATTAAATTTAATAATTGACATGAAAAGATGGTGGAACATTTTACGATGTGATATTTTGTTAAAAATATTCCAAGAATTCCTTGCGGAATGGATTATATTTACAATTAATAATTGTATATACTACTAGCTGTATACCTGATACTGGTCCCCTTCTTTTAATTCAGTTACTAATCAACTCCAGAGTAATAGTTTCAGCACATGCTAATTAAAACTCAGATATAATTGCCTTCTGGTTATATTTTAAAGGAATTTGTTATTAAGATATATATTTCATACCTACTGATATTGTTTTTGTAAAATCAAAGTCAACAGTAATACCATTTGATTTCATAACACTGTCACTAGAACAATCAGATCAGTGTTGTTACTCCGGAAGTAACTATGTCAGGATATGATATTGTACATTTTTCTAACTTAAATAGAGGATTTAATTTTGGTCAACAGGTATATATGACAGTTGGTACATTAATGCAATTTGAGAACTTCTTGAATGGCATGTACAAAAAATAAACAAGGAATGAAAATGGCTTAGGGTAGCTCGAGTATCATATTTTTCGTATTTAAGTTTGATATTTTTTTCTTACATGTCTCATGAAGGATTGTTTTACTTTACTATCCATCATTTTTATGGATAATAAGTAAAATAAATCAACAGTTAAAGAAATAACTTTAAAAAGGCTATAACATGTATTTAATATATTTGTAGTTTACATAGTTAATGAAACAGTAACAAAAATCTTCAATTGACGATATTTGTAATGCTTATTGTAGAAAGTAAGAGCAGACTAGGTGGTGCCAATATAACACTTGAGTGGTCGGAGGTTGTTGTTATGATTTATCTTCATGAGTCAAAACAGTTGACTGCCTTGCTGGTGTACAAATACCTACATACTAACTGTCCAAAATATTTCAGCCCATTCCTCAAAGTTAGACAATGTGCCTATAATACTCGGTTGAATCAATCTGATGGTACAATTCTACATGTTCCTCAATACCAACCATCTATTACAAAAAGTCCACAAAGCAGTTTGGTCTAAGCTTTGCATATGATGCTCCAAAAATATGGAATGAACTCCTACATACCTATTCTGCCAAGCTTATCCTCCTTAGTATTTTCCACCCCATATGGCGTTCTCTGTGATGTCGACCATTGCTATGGATAAGGGCAATGATTTTTTGTGACTATGCTTATGATGTTGCGCCTTAGAGTCTGTCACTTTGGCAGAGATTAAACGCTATAAAAGTGGAATCGGAATTGGAAGCAGGTCATAAGGCCAGTCATTCAGCTGAACAAAACCATCAGGCAAATATGAAGGGCGAATTCAATAACTATAAATTTAAAACGTCAACCTGATTGACTCCATTTATCAAAGCATGTTACCTATCTTTAAATTACACCTGAGAGTTTTTCTTTTGTTAAAAGTGTCCAATATCTTTCACTATTGGCCACTTTGTGATTTTGACCATATATCGAAGCCTTTTTAGCACATTTCCAAAGGAACCCTTTGATATTTATTTCGACTAAAATGATCATAAAAACCGAAAACCTTGTAAACAGTTCATTACTTTCCAATATTGGACATTTACCTGGCCATTAACCTGTACTTAATACAACCATAGTTTAAAACACCAGTTAGTATTGCACCAACTGTCTAACATTAAGGTATTAGCTGCTGGTTCCCGGTTTCACAAAGGGCTTAACCAAGACTTAGAATTAAAGTTAAAATTTATGCCTTAAACTTAGGCTAAGTATGTGGTCTTAAACTAAGAGGTTTTTGACTCAGTCTATCCGGGAGTGGACTAAATGTTTGTAAACAAAGTGTTAAATATGGCCACCATAAATTTTTGTCACCATAAAATTAAATTGACTAAAAATAAGAATAAATGTAGAGGGCACCTCCCTAAATATAAAAATAAGTCTTTGGAAATTTTAGTGCAGTTATAGGGTTTTCCATTGAAAAACAGCATTTTACCAAAGATAAGATACTTGACTAGAAATAAACCGTCACATGACATAGAAAATCAATGTGGTTATTTAATAAGCTTGGTCATAGCTAAGTTATCTTTTATGAAATCCATTTAAGCAACGGACTTAGTTAAGACAAAAGGCCAGGATTTAAGTCACTGACTTAGACAAAGTCCAGGCTTATTCTATGACCTTTTGTTAAACCAGTCAATATAAAATATCTAATCTCAATACATAGTAGCCAAAAAATCACAATATTTAAAGAACTCAACAAACAAAATATCATTTACCAACACAGGGGCAAGAAACTAAGCTTTTTGCAGAGCTCCAAAGTTATTAAGATAAATTAATATTTTATCTGTCGAGTTTTCAACGACTGTACTACATAATTAATGTAATGCATTTACAGTACATAGATAAATCGGACACATTAAGAACCTAACATCAGTGTAAGTTAATTTCCTCTTTACTTATGTTAGGACAACGATACGGATTCATTCAAGATAATTATAACATTAATCTATTTTCACATCAAGAACGATAGCAACACAATAACTTTAAACGATTAAGTTTAAAAAAACTTTGGTATGCTCAATTTTCCTGCATTTTTGCAACAGGATCTAGCATTATAGCATTCTAAGTTTAAATTCAACTAGGTCATGTCTTCAGTCGTCAAAGTGGAACAGTGGTTTTTCTAATAAGAGGACTCAATAGCTGAATCATTGACACCATTTTGTATGTAATCACTTAGCTCTCATCTCTGTGGTTCTGGGTTTGACTCCAGGTTATGAGAACATGTGGGTAATTCTTAAGTTCTTCACTGATATTTTCTTACCTTTTACGAGGGAAGTAAAACCCTGACTTTAACTTTGGTTATGGATCTGGAACAGATTTTGGGCTAGACTCTAGCAAGGCCATTCCTTACTTAGACATTAAGTATTACTTCGATTTCAAGTCAGGAATTATGAAACCTTATGAAAGAACATTGGTAACACTTGTTTTTGGAAGACCGATTCCTATAAAACCCTCAGTACTTAATGACATAACAAGGTACAACATTTTAAAGACCTGTTTCTACAAGAGGTTACATCATCATGCATTATTAGAAAAGGATGATAAAGTAATTAAAGATTAAAGAGGGAACTCTTTATTGGGTTTAATAAAAATAAATACAACTGGCTGCTAATACCTCTTTCATACTACAGGTGGTATTACCCGCGGTAAGCCGTGTTTGGTGAAACATCCTTGTCCTTGGATCACCACCTGACGTCCGTTTGTAAACTTCCGAGTCAGTGGTAAACCGTCAATTACCTTGTGCATCCTATGGAAGACTTAAAATGTTTACAATTTCCGCCTCTGAATATTGGTACCTTAAGGTTGTATATATAAGGTTGTGATTCTGAATCAGTCGTCTTTTGATGTAATATGGTGACATAAGATTAGTGGAAGTGCAAGGAAATTTCGCCACTGTGACACAAGGTCACATACGAATCTGGAACATTAGTTGAAGGACAGGGGTATTTGGCCAAATGCCTATAACCATGACTTACACTGCTTGTAGTGTGAACAACTTGGATAAAATTAAGCTGACCTGGGAGGCGGTTCTACCGCTGTGCATAGCACGGCCTGAATAGGGGCCTGCTAACTCAGTTTCTACCCTACCTTAATTTATAACACATATAGCACCATTAGGTTTGCCTCTGCATAGCAACCAATAGAATTCAATAGCCCCCCTTTGTAGTTAGGGTTCACACAGGGGTGGCCATTTTTAAACTGGGTTTTGAAGGATAAACAAGTAACCAAAAGAAAATTTGTTGTTAGTTTTAGATTCTTTTATTTGTGCTATCATATACACACGTGCAAGGATATGCCTTCTACCAGAAAGAAATCGCCTGCATCTGCGGCAAAGAAGAAAACTCCAGCTACTACTAAGAATAAGAACTCTGTTAAGAAATCTGGTAAGAAGAAGACAGTTATTACAGTGAATGACGGTTCATACTTGCAAAGTAACAATATGGAAGGTGTTTCATCACAAATAAGCGTGAGTACTGTTACTGATAACGCTGTAAGCCATCAGTGTAGCCAAGAAGCCACTTCAGCGTCGACTAGTCAAGCCATATTAGCTATGCTCCAGAAGCTTGATGCGTCAAACCAGGCGTTGTTGAAAAGGATGGATCTCTTTGAGCGTCAGGCAGCTGTTAGTTCTACCCCCTTGTCATCACCAACTTCCCAGCCGTCAGGAACAGTTAACACAATATCACAGCTTCAGGGTCGGGCAACTGCATCAGCCACTCAGGCAAGTTCAGCCCTCAACCAACATTTACCCACCATGAAGCAAGGCAGCGCTGATCAGCTACCGATGGTTCGAACTGAGGGCCTTCAGAGCAGGCACAGAAGTGCTGGATTCCCGACTCGTGAGGCGAGAGATGCCATGGCCCCTAAACTGGACGTTATGAGGTCAATTCCTTCCATCTCATCAGCTGTTTCCCAATTACTGGCGCACTATGATGACCAGGCTGACCAAGAAGCTTTGCCAGGTAAGGGCTATACTGTCAGGAAGAAGTCTGGTAGATATAATGTTACAGACAATCCAATAGCTAACCCTCAGTTTAGGTGGCCTAACGAGGGCCTGGTTTCGAACTCACACTTAAAGAAACCACCATATGATGACTTATCCATGGCCCAATGGATCTCAGGTCAGATCAACAACATACTGTTGATTGAAGACCCTGTAATTGTGAGGAATGTGCTTACACAGGTGGCCATGGCTATGAAAGATGCTATCACTCTACCTTGGCCGGCAGTCAGATCAGCATGGGCAGTGTCCATGTCCGAGGTTGAAGAAGGGCGACTCGGATGGGCAGATTCGACACAGTGGGCACTGAACAGAATCAACAATTCGCAGCTAGCAGTGTTAAACTCTCATACTACTACTTCTGGAGGACAAAGATCCAAGATCTGCAGGTTTTATAATGAAGGAAACTGCAATAATGAAGGTCATCATGGGATATACAGGCATTTTTGTGCTAATTGTCACAAACAAGGACGATCGCTGATGCATCCAGAGATTAGATGTATGTCTCGAAGTGCAGGACGCATCCAGGATCAGAAGCAAACTACAACTAAATAGGATCCAGGTCAGACCCCTGACCACCCTGTGGACGAGCTTGATCCGGAGGGGTGGCAATTTGCAAGCCAATAATACAGACAATTTAACTGAGCAGTTTAAGGGACATATTACTAGCAATGAACATTTTGACTTTAACGTTAGGAAGCATTTAAAATATGATTATATATCAGAACATTGTGGTGGTGAAGGTGCTATATTTAATAATTATGGCATGTGTGATGTTGTCAATTATGACTATGCAAGTGTTTATAATCACAACAACATGAATATTGATAACTGTAATCAGTTACTGGGTCAAACTAATACCAAGATCGTTGATAACTGGTCAGCTGGTAGGATGCTGGCTAAAGTATTTGACATAGATGGTATTCAGACGCATTTACTATGGTATGGCATGTCAGATGATCACACCATTATATCAGACTATAATTTTGTAGAGTTCAAAATCATAACTTTAACCTTTTTCAATATGAGTAAACTCTATTATGATCAGTGGGTCCAAATAGTTTACGTTCAGGATACAGAAATGAAAGTTAATGGTTATTATGAACTGGCAAGGGTAACTAATGATTCTCTGTGCAGTCTGTTCAGGTGTGATCATCTTCCTGAGGGATACTTGCAAGTGATTGGAAATGTTTCTTGCAAAATGGTAAAACTTCAGTGTAAAGATAACCAAAAGTATACAAATGCCAATATTGAGGCCAAATTGGCTTATGACAATTACTGTCAGGATTTAAAATCTTGGCAACAATATGGATGTGATTATGATTCATATATGGATCAAGTGATGGACAAATTAATCAAATGTAAAACTGAACTAGAGCTCGATGAGGACAATAATGGTAGCCAGGACAGTGGGCTACACATTAAAGTAGACTCTCCTGCTAATCAGGGGAATAACATTGAATCTAGTGATATGAACATCTCTAAACCTAGTCTCAGTAGGTTGAAGCCTGACAGGTCTAAAATTAAAGATTTCAACTACTCAGATAAGACTATGGGCTATTTGGCCCAAGCGAATACTGATTTTGTCTTTATAGGCCCAGATAAATGTCCTATTCAACTCGATTCAGTAGATACCCTATTGAAAACTGCGAGTATTATCAGAGATACAGGTCAACCGAATTACAAAGTTGCCAGAATCCCCATAGAATCGGGTTTGAATGTAGCAGCTTGGGAAAAATATCTGGAAAATTATTCGGATAAGAGAATTATCCAATACATTAAATTCGGTTTTTCCATTGTCCTTGATTGACCCCCATGAATTGAATAATATAAAAGTAACTAACCACTTTTCTGCTTGTCAATATCCACAACAAGTCCAGGAATATATTGATAAAGAAATTAAATTAGGTGCTTTGTTAGGCCCGGTTGACAGCATCATTGACAGCCACTTTCATTGTTCACCTTTGTTAACACGGCCCAAAGATGCTGACAAAAGAAGAGTTATATTAAATTTGTCCCACCCCTATGGTAATTCTGTAAATAGTGATGTAGATGCCAATCAATTCGATGGTTCACCCTTCATATTGAAATTTCCAACAGTAGATGACATAGCAGAAGATATAATCAAATGCACAGAGGATACACTCCTCTTTAAGGTGGACGTTGCTCGCGCATTTAGAAATCTCAGAGTAGACCCTGTAGATAGTTTGAAGTTTGGTATTGCTTGGCGTGGCGCATTCTACGTGGACGTAGGGATTGCGTTCGGCTGGACGCACGGTTCAGCTTCGTTCCAGCTTTTAAGCGACGCAGTAGCATATATAATGAGTAAGGAAGGGGTCACGTTAAGATGCTACATAGATGACTACATTGCGGTTGTACCTAAACACAAGGCGAACCATGCTTTTCGAAGATTATGTGAAGTACTGAACGAACTCGGCCTACCTACCTGCCTACCAACCGTGACAAATTAACACCCCCTACCAAACACTTGACTTGCCTGGGCATTGACTTCGATATTGAAAATAATATTATCAGTATTTCCAAAGACAAATTGGAGGCTATTTATGCAGAATGTGTTGAGGTTAGCACTAAAACTTCACTTTTGAAAAGAAAATATCAGTCACTCTTGGGAAAACTTCTATACATTCAAAAATGCGTTAAACCAGCAAGAGTGTTCATTAACAGGCTTTTAGCTAACTTTCGTATCAACTCGCATTTGAAAACTATTCCTTTATCAGATGACTTTCATAAAGACATTCAATGGTTTCTGACCTTCCTCCCTGGTTATAATGGCATTTCTTACATCCAAAAACAAAAGCTGGACAGTGGTCAGTCCCTTTATTTGGATGCTTGCCTTACTGGGATGGGGGCCGTGTGGAGAGATAGGGTCTATGCCACACCCATCCATAACTGTGGAGGCTTGGATCTGAAGATCATACATTTAGAAATGCTGAATATTGTCATAGCCCTTAGGACATGGGGTAACCGTTGGTGTCACTCTGCTGTTGATATCTATTGTGACAACCTTGGGGTGGTTCAGGTGGTTGAGACTGGAAAGACCAGAGACCAATTTTTAGCTTTATGTGTCAGAAACATTTGGTTGCTCACTGCTTCCCTGGATATTCAGTTACACATTTATCATGTACCAGGGGTTCATAATGGCATAGCTGATGCTTTATCTAGGATTTACTCTGATAAGCCAGTAAATAGGAATATATTACAAGATTTACAGGACAATTATACCTGGGATATTATACCTAGCCAGTATTTTGACCTTAACTTACATCTGTAATTTCAGATCTGGAGCTTCCATCTTCATCTCTGTTGAGATCAGCTTTGGTTCGAACCAGAGGAGCTTATAGACCATCTACCACTAATGCACAGCGCTTGCACCTCAAGACTTACCTGGCTTTTGTCCTATTCATGGATCTGCCAGTGGAATTACATTTGCATTCCATCCTGGCATTTTTGGAATACTTGCATATTAACTCTATATCATATAAAGTTATGTTGAATTACATATCATCTTTGAAAAGAGCTGCTATCAAGTACAAGTGGCAATCCCAGGTTCTGTCTCATTCATTAGTTATGGAATATTTGAGAAGCATCTCCATTAATACCAGGTTTACCCCTACCCCTAGAGGCATCTTTGACCTCCATACCTTGGCTCTCATTTCAAAAAATTGTGACATTCTTCATGATTCTATCCTATTCAGAGCCATTTTCCTGGTAGCCTTTTTCACTTTCTTGCGAATGTCCAATATGGCCCCACATTCTAGATTCAAATTTGACTCTAATAGACATTTTTTGAGGCAGGATGTCATCTTTGCGGACCCTGGGGCCCATATTTTATTGAAATGGACCAAGACCCTTCAGGATAGGTCTGCACACCATTTTGTTCAGATCCCTTCTCTGCAGAACCAGATTATTTGTCCAGTCAAGGCTCTTCAACAGCTCCTCCAATCTCGTCCATTACCTCCTTCCTCACCTTTGTTTGTACACCTCTTTCCACCTTTCAATCCAGTTATTGATACTACCATTCGGGATGGTCTTAGAAAAATTTTGGATCACCTTGGAATTCCACTTTCCGGCCACGGATTCCACACCTTTAGACGTTCTGGAGCTACCTTAGCTTTTGACAATAATGTCCAGCTTCAACACATTATGTCCCATGGATTATGGAGAAGTTCGGCTGTCTGGACTTATCTCCAGAATGCATCTGTAGCTCCTTCAGTCATTCCCTCTACATTTGCCTCCATCATTCCATCTCATTTCTAGTTGGGCTTGGGCTTTTAAAAATTCCAAAAATAATTTGTGTAATTTTTAAAACTTTTACCTTTTGTAGTAATACTAACATGTAAATAAATATTCCTCAAACAAAACTTTGACCTTCACTTGACCTTAGGCTTTAACCTCTTATTTACCTCTACCCTGCATTCAGAAACTGTGCATAGCACGGCCTGAATAGGGGCCTGCTAACTCAGTTTCTACCCTACCTTAATTTATAACACATATAGCACCATTAGGTTTGCCTCTGCATAGCAACCAATAGAATTCAATAGCCCCCCTTTGTAGTTAGGGTTCACACAGGGGTGGCCATTTTTAAACTGGGTTTTGAAGGATAAACAAGTAACCAAAAGAACCCTCCTTTCCCAACCCTGGTACAAGATATCATCTCTACTGGTCCCCTAAGTTTAGCCAATTTAGGGAGTTCCCAAGGATAAGGTAGTGATGAGTTTGGCTTTAGGCAGTCCCAGGCTGACCCTGGGGTACCCCTCTCAAACTGACTTGACTAGGCACAAGATACTGTTAATCCAAGGCAGGGCCAGGCATTACCCTGGTAGCCCCCTCTCGTTTGAAGTCACCAGAATATGTATGAGTATAGGCAGGGATAGGCATGACCCTATACCCCCCTCTTGACTATGACTAATTGCTGTGATCTAGGTACGAGTTACTATACATAGTTGAATATTAGAATATTTATGTACTTATTAGCACGAGTTGCTGTACTTACTGTGATAATTGCTTATTTTATGTGTTTTAGGGCTTTTAAAAATTCCAAAAATAATTTGTGTAATTTTTAAAACTTTTACCTTTTGTAGTAATACTAACATGTAAATAAATATTCCTCAAACAAAACTTTGACCTTCACTTGACCTTAGGCTTTAACCTCTTATTTACCTCCACCCTGCATTCAGAAACTGAGGAACACCTATAACCACCGGACATACCACCGGTACTGTAAAACGGGTATAAAGTATTGCATACTATCTGTGTGACATTGTAATCCTCCACAAAGCCTTATAATCACAGCAATGTTACAAATTTCATATGTATCTATATGTGGCACTTTTCATGTATATGTTAGAATGTTTACTTTAGCATCAAACTTCAGAAATAATTGAACAATTTTAAGTGTTTTTGACTGCTTGACTTTGGACTTCAAACCGTTGTAAAGACTAGGAATGTGTCTCACTTTAGCAATGCTAGTAGCAGTTATATTTGATTCTGTATGACACCAAATTATAGATAGTTGTGGAAGCACATAATGATTATTTGCCAAGGGGGAAGAGAAAACAGATGCAGGTTCATTTAGGATCAGACTGTCATTGAAAAACAAGCAACAGATATTGCAGGATTATTTTGAGGCCAAGGGAGTAAAATATAATTGTTTTCTTATCACTATTTTGAGATAGATTTAGCAGAGGATAAAAAAAGAATGTTATGGCTTGAGGAAAAAGAGGAGTTGTTTATAAGACACTAAATATATTTTCCAAGATTGTGTCCTTAGTAATACAAAGTTACACCATGCTAAAGGATAATTAAATAAGGATACCTTTAAAAGCACATACATGTATATCTGGTAAGTGCTGTTTACATGTAGCTGGTGGTAATATCCAAGCTTATATCATTGCCTTCAGGCCATCAATGAATCCTAAATGTGGTCGGGGACTTAAATAAGAGCTGAGAGTCTTGTGGTGACGTGCTCAAACAAGTAAACCAAACGAAAGGCATCTGCCATAACCCTTGGCCCTAGATAGGCAGGGTTGTGAGTATTATAATACCTCTCCATTTGTTTGTTTTATTCTCTGTGCTCATAATTGGACACTAAACATCAGATTTGGATGATATTTTCAAACAAGTTCGGGTCTCCTAATGCATTTGTCCTCCTCTGGATCTCGATCGAGACTTCTGAATTTTAAAACTATTTTTTCAGCATATATTTTATAACTGTGGCACATACCATATGAGAAAATTATTCGTTAGATCATAGTCATATTTTCAAATAAGCTTGGAATCTAACCCTGGATTGGTCGTCATCAAAGATGATGTAGAATGCTTTGGTATTCAGGAATTTTAGAGACTTCTTGGCTACATCTGGTTCTGGGTCAAAGGCAGAGGGTTTGTGCTCCTAAAGGTCCTTCTTGCTAAGTTAAAGTCATAGGGTAGCTAAAAACCTTTACTGTTCAGTGTTTAACATCAGAATGCCAAGAATTCCTGTGTGACGCCAGGGAACCCCTCAGCCACCAATGATTTCGAAATTGCTTCCTTATTGCCCCGACTGTCATAAACATTAACAAGTCTACCTGTACTGATTTTTAATCACTGTGAGCATTAAATGTCTGCAATAACAGTTCTACATGTTTACCAAATCTTTGCATGCAGTCATTTTTTGTTTCGAGTACTGGTAACTGATTTTTAAACTAAGAGCTCGTAAACTGAAAAGAAAACATGTAAGTTGTCCACAATGAAAAGATTCTGAGAATGGTATTAGGCATATTGGGTTACCATATGTTTTTTTTAAATCTTTTTTTTTGTTTTCTAGATAGCTATCATATCCAAGTTGCCACTACTGCATTTGTAATTGACAAAAAATTGTTGTTTTCTAAAAACATGCAAAGAATATTGTTATTCTAAAAACATTAGATTTCCTAATCTTAGTGAACATGGAGCCAAAAAGGTAACTCCAATCAAACTTCAAGTCAGCTCCCATGGTTCAGCCTGTACAGTCCATTATAAGCATCTGAAGATATAGTGGTGTTTTATTTTTCTTTTCACGGAAAATCACTTGTGATTATTGTGGTTTCTGTGATCAGAAATATCACATTTTACCCTCGTATAGCCTAGCAATGTAATATGTTAGATTTCTCTTGCCAATGTTTAACATCCATTGGTTGACATAAAGTAACCTAGGTGCTACAAATATATAGTGAGACAAGTCTTAAATTATAAACCCAGCAGATACGGAACCATTAAGTTGATGACTGTTCTTAGATGATTAGTTATTCACCAGCATGGTCTGTGAGACAATATCAGTGACAGTCTTTGGAAAATGGACTTTTTCCATTAAGGTGTTTGTCCAGCTACTTCAGCCGATCCTCTACTTATTGTAAATGTTTTAAGAAAGCTGCTGTAACTATATAACACATATTTTATTTGGCTAACTAATAGATGAAGTCAATTTGATTTTTGACCTTTTAATCCCAAATTGTTTTTGTTTTACATTCAAACAGAAGGTTGACCTTCAACGTTTTAAATTACTTTGACTTTAAGGTATGGCTATTGACAAGTATCTATGGTTTGTCCAACATTAATGGGGTCTTTCTTACTTTTCTTTTTTATTGATGGAATTTTGATGAAATACTTCCACCACGTGTATATCCCGGTGACCATAATAAGGTCGTTAATGAGCCACTTTCTTCACTTATGTTATGGTGAAATGGGTAAATATTTTCAGCTGAAAACTCCCCAAGTAATTTCATGAGACAATTTTGACTTCTTCTGTCTTTCGCAAGTGTCAACATCAGTACCAACTCAAAGCCTTTTGGTGCATTGTTAATATAAAATCAGTCTTTTGATGAGCATTGTTGTCTATGCTTTGATGTCATTCTAATAATTACTCTTCTTGGAAAACATGACTTAACACCAGCACTGATGATGCAGATATAAATGTGTTTACTTTTTGAGAGCTGACACATGGGATTACTATCAGAAGAGAAGCTGTCATTAATAATCTTGCTCACACCTAATAACAAGCACATAGTAGTTAGTAGTGAAACGTGGGAATAACACAGACGCAATTTATATTGGTTAAGCTACGGCCGACTTTACAAGTGTAATAGGGTATGTAAAATGTTTTATTTGTTTACTTAATTGCTATATGATCTGTATATATGTATATGTAACACTTGCTTTTAGGTAATCGTGTAAAAACTATATACTTGACAAGTAATACTTACAAAATACCTCTGGCATTTAGGGATGTCAGGATGTCAGTGAGTATTGCATATTTTGCTTTTTTTTTTTGGAAATTAGTATTTTTTGGCTACAGATAGTTACATTAGTTTCACAAAGTAGTTGAAATGTTGAGCATTTATTATTCATCCACCAGTTATCTAAAGCTTCTAGAATGTAGTGATTAACAGGTAATGATTTTTCAAAGCATGTGTGAATGGTAAAAGTTATTTTACATAAAAAGCCCCACTTGGCTTATATAGGGGACATACACCCACAGGCTTGAATTTTTGCTTTGCTTTCGCTGACGACAGTTACTATGCATTATTAGCATTACAAATGTGTAACTTTTTCTTTTAACAAACCTGAAAAAATGTTGTTGTTTTTTTATTCTTTCAAAGCACTTGCAGTGCAACGTAAAACATTTTCTTTCTTTTGGGAACAGAAAGGCCATGTGGAATTCACACAAATAAAAAAAAATAATTCAAACGGTTGGGAGCCAAAGACACAGAAATTCTATATTCTAATTTAATTTGACTTTTATAGTGCTTAATCTCTATCTGAAAGACAGACTCTAAGGCACATCATCCGGAAAAGCCAACACCTATAATCAGTTGACCAGAGACATAACGGGGTGTCCTGTACAACAGCCAAGGTCATATTGGGATAGGCCCTCAGCATTGCCACTTGTGGGACTCGAACCCACAGAGGTGACAACCTATGATTAGATGCCAAACTTGTGAACCACTAAGCCACCGAGGACCTTGATCAGAAGAGAAGCTGTCATTAATAATCTTGCTCACACCTAATAACAAGCACATAGTAGTTAGTAGTGAAACGTGGGAATAACACAGACGCAATTTATATTGGTTAAGCTACGGCCGACTTTACAAGTGTAATAGGGTATGTAAAATGTTTTATTTGTTTACTTAATTGCTATATGATCTGTATATATGTATATGTAACACTTGCTTTTAGGTAATCGTGTAAAAACTATATACTTGACAAGTAATATTTACAAAATACCTCTGGCATTTAGGGATGTCAGGATGTCAGTGAGTATTGCATATTTGCTTTTTTTTTAAATTAGTATTTTTTGGCTACAGATAGTTACATTAGTTTCACAAAGTAGTTGAAATGTTGAGCATTTATTATTCATCCACCAGTTATCTAAAGCTTCTAGAATGTAGTGATTAACAGGTAATGATTTTTCAAAGCATGTGTGAATGGTAAAAGTTATTTTACATAAAAAGCCCCACTTGGCTTATATAGGGGACATACACCCACAGGCTTGAATTTTTGCTTTGCTTTCGCTGACGACAGTTACTATGCATTATTAGCATTACAAATGTGTAACTTTTTCTTTTAACAAACCTGAAAAAATGTTGTTGTTTTTTATTCTTTCAAAGCACTTGCAGTGCAAAGTAAAACATTTTCTTTCTTTTGGGAACAGAAAGGCCATGCGGAATTCACACAAATAAAAAAAATAATTCAAAAGGTTGGGAGCCAAAGACACAGAAATTCTATATTCTAATTTTAATTTGACTTTTATAGCGCTTAATCTCTATCTGAAAGACAGACTCTAAGGCACATCATCCGGAAAAGCCAACACCTATAATCAGTTGACCAGAGACATAACGGGGTGTCCTGTACAACAGCCAAGGTCATATTGGGATAGGTCCTCAGCATTGCCACTTATGGGACTCGAACCCACAGAGGTGACAACCTATGATTAGATGCCAAACTTGTGAACCACTAAGCCACCGAGGACCTTGAGTCTAGGTTTAAGAAAAGGTTCAAAATATTTCGGATAACCATTTTGTAGGAACCTGTGCACCAGTAAGGCTGTATCTATCCTAGTCTTTATGTCATGCCTGTATAATACAACTTATCTGAGCAGTTTGTCTGTCCATATGCATCACTTAAAAGTTATGCATCCCATCAAGGTGATATTTTCACATAAGGTAGAGTCTACTAGTCTGTAGGTCCTCAAAATTGTTTGGAACTATATCTGCCATATAAATCAAAAGCTATTAATTACATCAGGGTATTTTTCCACAAGGTGGGTCCTACCCCTGGATGAATCCACTTCAAAAGTGATCAACACTGGGATTCTAGAAATTTTTAGGGACATTTTGATAATATCTGGTTCCAGATCCCTGGGCAGGAGTTTGCGCTCCATGAGGCATTGCTTGGTTAATAAATTGAATATGCTTTGGTGTGATACTCTCTGATACATATTAAATGTTTGATACTGCTTACAGTTCTTTTATTATTCATATAGGCATTGTGGCAAACAACAAAATATAATTTCTTAATGGAATTTTTGTTCACCCTCAGAAAATGAATTCTATGACATTCTCAGGATGATGTGGCTCTATGTCAACTATCATGTACTGTTATGCCAAGTTTTACAGGGAAACTGTTACAGACTGTTATCACAGTTTTCTAGAAAGAACACTCCATCTATAGTATGCTAGGATTATATTGTGGCTTGTTGGGTCTTAAACACACTGGATAGTCTAAAAAACATAGTATTGGACAAAATTACAAGATTTTTACATTAATATAACACTAATACACAAATAGGAATACAAAATAAACTAATTAAATTTATGTTAATCATATAACTAGTTATAATACAGAATTACTTAATCAAACCAATCATGTAATAAAACTGCAGATAAATTATTTTGGACCAAACAAACCCTCACAGAAACGATGAGAAATGTTGGGAATAAATAAAGAACTACATTTAACTACATATAACTACATATAAGAATAGTTAAATCAGTTTACATATTGTCATATTTGTAAGATTCGTAAACAGATATAATTATTGCATATTGGTAAACAGATATAATATATATATATATATTATCCATTGTTATATTCATTAAAGAATACTTATTGTAAAGTAAATGCACATTAAAGTAAAGTTCAGTTATGCATAGGATTTCAATGGGCTGTAGAAACTATAGTTTCTAACAGAGATAGTTTCCAATTGAAAAAAAAATTATCTCCTGATATGATATTGACTTCCATCAGTTAAGGAAGATATATCTCTACCATGTTATATCATTAGTGTGGATAATCTAAAATGTCTAATCTGATATGAACTTTTACAGTGCTTAATCGGGACCATGGTGGCAGAGTGTTAACACTCTCGCCTCCCACCTCTGAGGCCGGGGTTCAGTTCCCGGCACAGCCTCAACTGAGAAAGCTGGTAGTTGCATGCCATTGGTCGGCAGCTTACAGTACAGAACCATGACCTCTTGCCCTTCCAACTACCCATCGTGATATGACCTGTACAGTGTTGAAAGTGACATAAAACCCCAAATAAATAAATACAGTGCTTAATCTCCCTCACTGATAGACTCTGAGGCGCAACTATGCATAAACTTATGGAAGTATCATACGTCTATTGACATAGCCATTTCAAGAAGGTACAGTGGTGGCTATGGCGGATAGACTTTTGCAAACAGGTAAGTTTTCATTTTTTCTGAAGGAGGTAGTTGCATTTCATACATTGTTGGGAAGGCCATTCCAAATGTTATCAGTATCAAAGGTAAAACTATTTCCAAAGTGTTTGACCGACTTAGTATTACAGTATCAATGTATGACTTAGTATAATTGACTGGTGTAGTACCATCCTTGGAGTATAAGGGCCATAAGCATATTTTCCCAAGCCAGTTTTCTTTTTATTGCAGATAAACTTCCTCTATGAAACTCAGGGAAACAGAGGGACAATGTATGGCCTTCTATTGCAGAGTGTCCAGCACTTTGTACAGAAGGACTTTGGTGAAGAGATCTGGCATCGAGTCCTCCGGAATGCTCAGATCGACACTCACGAGTTCACCACACATACTCGCTATAGTGACACCTTTATGGTCAAACTGGCAGAAGCCTGTGAGACTGTGATCGGTGGAAGGACCAGCAATGAGTTCATGCGTTACTTTGGCAAATGCTTTGTTGGGTATTTCACACATTATGGCTATGATCGTATCCTCAGGGTATCTGGTAGACACTTCAGGGATTTTCTACGGGGTATTGACAATATTCATGAAACCATGCGTTTTAGCTATCCAAAAATGCTCAGTCCGTCCTTTTGTGTTAGGAAAGAGGATGAACATGGATGTATCTTGCATTATCGCTCAAAAAGAAAAGGCTTCACTCTATATGTAGCAGGTCAGCTGGAAGAATGTGCAAAAGATTTTTATGGTATTGATCTCCATGTCTCGGTAGTAAATGAAGAGATCTATTTTGATGGTTGCCACATTACATACCGACTGAATTTTGATAACACTGCATTTAAATCACAACAGTGCCAAAAGTACCAAAGTCCTTCATCTTATAATGACATTCAGGGAAACTTCTTTTTAAAGGTAGGTGTTTGTAATACTGAAGAAGTGTAAATTTTAGAGAATGAGTTTGGATAAGAAAAATACGTTGCTAGTGAAATTTGTGTAATATATCAAGTAGAAACAGGCCATTAGTCAAAAAAAATTCTACTGAATTTCCTAAATATGAAGAATTAGTGAACTTTTCTTCTAGCTACAATTTCTAAAAATTGTGTACAAGTAGCTTATACAGTATTGTTATATGTAATACTATTGGTAATATTAAACCCAGCAAATAATTTGTAAGTTGCAAAGTGATAGGTCATATGCCAATTTGGGTTTCTTATTTTTAAAACAAACAACATTATTTTCCTCTCAAAAAGGCCTGTGAAGGGCTATTAAAAAGGAGTTTTGTGTGTCAAGTATATTAAATGTGTTTATAACTATCAATATTTTAACCAGAAAGCACTCCTAGGGTGTGGACCTCCACCAAGATTTGGGGTCTCTGGTCCCGATCTTACCCATTTACAAATTTTAAAAAGATTCACCAATTACTTTTGGAGTAATGTCAACCAGGGAGCTAAATTCA
Source organism: Sabellastarte sp. h YS-2021 (assembly GCA_964017235.1). NCBI lineage: Eukaryota > Metazoa > Annelida > Polychaeta > Sabellida > Sabellidae > Sabellastarte > Sabellastarte sp. h YS-2021. Next base: position 77,177,816 of record OZ024934.1, on the reverse strand, counting down.
TTGAAAACATCTGTTCATTACTTTTTTGGAGTAATCGTGAATAAATATGAAAACACAAGCAGACAGACCAATGAACAAACCCCAAAACATAACCTATCGGTGGAGGTAATTATAAGTAACTGGAGTTAAATGACATAAATGAAGATTGTGTCTTCAAGTTCTGCCAAATTACCAAGACAACAGTAACATGTGATGTTTGATTTGTTTCAGATATTTCCATTCAGCGTAGTATTTAACCGAAACCTCTGCATAACACATTCTGGTCCAGCTATCAAACGCCTGTTTCCTGACTACCCTGTAATAGGTGTCAGCATGAAAACTGTGTTCACCCTGAGACGACCATTGATGGACTTCACCTGGGATAATGTAAGTAGCAGTAACTAGTAATTCCGCATTAGCCTCACAAATGTACAAGTTTAGAAAAGAACTGGATTACTGTACTCTTCTTGTACTTAAGGCAAGTATACACCAAAGTAATTTCAATCAATCAGTCTATGCGGGAGCACAAATCCTCATCCTGGAGTTCTGATGCATATCATGTTTGAGGAAGACCAATCCTGAAGTAGACCACACCTTGTGTGGGTAAAGCATTCACTTAGTAACACAGAGGACCTGGGTTTGATCCCAGGTACAAGCATATACAGAGGAGCTTGGGTAACAACTTAAAATATCAATCATTTGTAAGTGGCTCCGATCCCCAGGGACAGGCTAAAGAATTCAGTAGATGTGGATAAATAGATATCCCTGATACTCCGAGTCTCCATTGGGGGGATGTCAGCCACTAGAGTGCACTTGGGCAGTATTTGTGTTCTTAGGATGGGCCAAATAGCACTTTGAGTTCTGTGACAGGTGGACATAGTTTTGAATATAAATACACTTGGCAATACAATACCAAAAAAACCTAGAATCTGATATGGATTTACCATATTTGAAATGGTTTTTATGGAATGGGGAGTTTGTGGTAACTTATTGGTTCGCTTTCAACAATCTTGGTGATAAGTTACTGTTTCTGCTAATGGTAAATCTATTGCTAAATAAGATTAATCTACTCTTGCTACATTTCTTAATTTTTTATGTTTTACACAGATAATCTGCATGGAACAAGTCCAGTTTGAGCTGCAGTCCTTATACAAAGCCAAAAACAAAGGTAGATTTCTGAATATATATATTTATTTATTATGGTAAATATTTAAATATTTATTGAGCTGTTTTGCCTTGATCAGGAGGTATCTGAGAGGTACAGATTAAAGAGGTACAGATTCTGCACAAAAGGCCAAATTTGATTGCATAGCAGCATATTTAAAAGGCGAGCATGTTGTCATTGTGGCCTAGTGTGTGACGTTCTCACATTATGATGGAAAAAAGCCTTGTATCAATCCCGGATACAAGCAGATTCATTAGGGTTTTTGATGACCACTTAAAATGATATTGCTCTGTCATCGGATCCTTTCACCAGTGGCTGGATAAATAACCTCGGGGATGTTGGTAAATTGTGTTGATTTAGCTCTGGGCACAATATATTATTTTCTGGAGGATATCAAAGGGCTATTTGACCCACTTTGACTGTATCAGTACTGATTGAGCACAGGCTCAGGAATGACCATTTATCAATCTCCTTGAGGTTCTTGAGCATGCCACTTGGGGCAGGAACCAAGTGCAGATTATTGCCAATTTAAGTGATCAACCACCAAGCCACTATAAATCTGCCGGTTCCTGGGATGTATCTCTCTTCTGACACCTATGGTCAGAGGTGAAAGTCCAGGTGCACTGATATAACATTTTCAGGCAGATCATTTCTGATTAGGTTTAAAGCAACTCTAAAGGATCCATCGGGATAAAGTATGTGTGGGAAATCAGTGTCATACCACTGACTGATGAGAAATAATACTGATCCAAGCTGCTCCACCATACCTATTATATTAAATTTAATCTATTACCACCCTCTATCCTGCAGAGTTAAACATATTTGTGGGAGTTTTGCCTTTACTACTTATAACTTTTGCCAAATTATAACTTAACTTTTAATGCTGTCGCAATGGGTGCGATTTTACTTCTTGACAACATATGGAAATTACTAAGAGTCTGTTATGATCTTGGCTGTTGAAAGTGCTTCAAAACAACCCCAAAATGTGATCTATGTGTGTCTTTGTTTCAGCCTCAGACACAGAAAGATCAGTCCTTCTGAAAGGAGAGATGAGATACATGGCAGATTTCAATGGTATGGTCTTCCTCTGCTCTCTGCTGTGAGTAAACTATTCATAATAATGCCCCAATTTCACACTTTCAACCAGCAAAAGACCCAGCAAATTTGTAAACTCAAAGGCTGCTAACACTAGTGCTGTTGAAAATGGTGTGAAAAATAGAACATCCAAGAAAGCAAATGTGATTTTTTTTCTCACCTGAAAAGTTCAGTAATATGATTGCAAAGATATGTGTTAGTAGCTCTCACAAATTACGATGATCACTTACAGTTGCAAATCTTGGGAAGCAGAAAATATGAATGTGTGAGTAATATTCACTGTGGCCGAAGGATTGCTCAGCTTCATTTTGACCAGATCAGACGAATTGAGCAGAAGGGATAAAATAGATTGTAGAACCTTAAACATAAGTTGTAAAACCCACATGTATGTTTTAAGTAAATAGAGTTTATGGTTGGTGATAACAGTACAATTTGACACAGGCGAACATGGATGAAGTGGAAGACAAACCCCACAATCTCAGTCTACACTGGATAAAACAAATTAACATGAACACTCAGAGAGTGCATTCCTCCACCAAGGCAGGTAAAAAATAAGTAAATGGGAAAATTTGGATTTTATTGGTATTCAGATGGTGATCCAGATCAGTCTCAAAATGTAATGGGATCTAAGTTGGATCTAGACCCATTTTCTGATCTTATCATGAAGTACCAATCAGTAGTATTAGTGTAACCCTGGCTAACTAACAGACAAACAGCTATGAAAATAGCACTTCCTTTGGGGGTAATAAACCTGCTGATCTTTTAATTAAGTACAGATGAGTCAATCATATTTGAGATAGCAAATGTTGTTACAGGTTTTGGCCCAGTATGAAGTGAACCGTCTTATAAATAGAGTTCCTGGAGCTGTGTCAGATTATCTGTCCATCAAGCTTTGTGACAGTTCAATTTAATGTTGCACCCTATGACACTCTCGGCTCCTCTTCTTTATGAATATAGAACATGCTTACGATCAAACAAATAATGATATTGATCAAAGGAACTGACTGACATGCAATGAATATGTAATTTATATTATAAATATATGAGATATTATCTATATATCTACTGTTCCGTAACTCACTGCTTTATCACACAAAAAGTCATACACTGTCAGACTAAAAACTGTTCAAAATGCCCTATGTGCACCTTGTACAAACTAAATAAATTTATCCATCTCACACCCTTATAATCTCCTTACTTATAAAGCAATACATTCTAGCCAACCTCCATATCTGTCCTCTCTGATTAGGCAGAGTGATCTCACATAGGGCAATCACCTATCAATTTCCTCATCTAAACTGAATAAACGCTCAGGGTTGTGCAGCTTCACAGTAGCTGCTCCCACAGAGTGGAACAAGCTTCCTCAAGCCATTAGAACCGTGGGAAGTCTCTCTGAATTCAGAACACAGTTGAAAATGTACCTTTTCAGGTTAGCCTATCCTTCACCTTGGATCATCCCTTTTTGGACATCAGCACCTTAAAGGATGTTTACATCAATTTCGGCACTTTATAAGTGTTACGTACTTACTTACTTACGTACTTGCTTGCTGGCTGGCTTGCTTACTTACTTACTTACTTACTTACTTACTTACTTACTTACTTACTTACTTACTTAATATTTTCATACAAGCTGGGATCTTTCGTTGCTTGGACATTCACAAAGATGATCTTTATTTGCATTGTGAGTTTAGAATTTTGTCAGGGTTTTTTTGTTATATCTCTGCTCCATTACTCAAAAACTATTAATCACATTGGACTTGCATTGTGACTCTAGAGTTTTGTCGGGGCTTTTTTGGCACTATCTGGTTCTGGATTCCCTGGCGAGGGTTTGTGCTCCCTGTAGCAATGCCTGGTTGCCATGGAAATAGAGATGGTAAATGTAATACAAGTGAGATCTTGTTTCTAGTAGGAATACGATGTCTTTATTATTATGCAATGTATTTTAATATCTACTTCATGATACATTTGAACAGTATCCAGGAAATAAAGATCAAGTAATATGTAAATTCTCGAAGACCCTTACTTTGGAAAAAATTAGCATCAGGAATACATATTTTTATTTGATATTTCTTTCTGAAACTTTGGAAATATGTTGGAATATCTTCTGTTGATATTTATTGCATTAAAATACATATAAAACTTCCAGAGATATTAAAAAGTTTTAAAACTAATGTTTTATTATTCACTCTTGTGAAGTGCTTTTTTATGTTTTACTATTCCAAAGGAAACAAAATTACAATCACATCCTCATTCTATGGTTCAGTCCTGTTGTGTTGTGTATTTTGTTGTTCTATAATGGTCTTGATGCTGGTGTTACTTATTCTGTGTATATTTGCAACAAAAATGTGGAAAAAGTGAAAAATAGTCCTCCATTTATACTGGAGACACATAAAGAGGTTTTAGTGAAATGGGTGATACATCTGCTTTATGTTTATTAAAAACAAATCAGTTAGTTGATGTCGCAACTGTTCCTGCACTAGGGAATTAGTCCACAGAGGGACAAAACCTATATTTTTCCTGTGTCTGGCACAAGGGTCGCCTCTACTGACAGAACTTCGGTCCACAAATCCTGTTGACAGCTAAACTGATGTCAAGAAAAGAAAGAAGCTTTTAATGTCTATATTCCCACTTATGTAATCGTCTGCCAGGGGTCTGATGGTTATTACATTAAATAATAATAAAAGTGACATCTGGTTAGCTTACTAGTCAACAACTTTGACACTTGATGACCTTGTTGTCTTCACTGAGGTTGTTTGTTTGAACCTGGGTCATAGTAATATGTGGGATTCACTGAGGATCTGTACTTATATGACCTCAAGTGTTGGTAGGGATGTGACTCCAACCTTGACCTTTGAGCCAAATAGAAAGCTTGTTTTTGTATATATATTAAATATGATTTGTAGCTTGTTTTTGTCCCTATACTATAACTTTAGTCTATTCTTTCATTAATTTTAGCTGGATGAGCCCCCCCCCCCCCCCCCCCCCCCCTTGTGTGTCTAATGTTGCACATGTAAGGTAATAGATAAGGTTATTCAATCATTTCCATCCAAAACCAAAAAAGCCACTGTTAACCTGAGAAGTGAGCATTCATTGCTTGAGGATAGCTGGACCATTGTTGTACAGTGGTAACAGACTTGTCACCCACCTCTGAGGCCTGCGGTTCAAATTCCAGACCCTATGTGGGAAAGTTGGCAGTTGCTTACCGATGGTTGGAAGTTACCAGGTTCCTCTACCCCAAAATTACCCATTGTGATATGGCCTATGTAGTGTTAAAAGCGATTTTAAAACCCAAAGAAACAAATACAAAAAGTTCGATATAATTATTAAAGAATTTTGCTGGTTCAAAAATTAGGCCAATACCTGTTTATCATTTATTTTAATATTATAGTGGGAAGATGGGAGGTGCAGTTTATTGTAGAAATAAAGTTCAAGGATAGTATTTTAGTTGAGTGATCAAGTATGACACTTCCAGTCGAATAATGGACATTATGCCGAAAAGTTCTGTCCTTTATTATAATACGAATAAAATACAAACCTGAAGACGTTGTGTCTGTAATAAAGTCATTGTTTCTGTAATAAAGAGCAGTTGCAGTTTGGGATACATTTCATTAAAATAATATATTATTTCTCGCAGATAATCTGCGGTGAAACTCAGCTTACTGCAGGGAGTCTGGCTGTCTGTACACTTCTGGTCTTTATAAAGTTTCAGAAAATACATTACAAATTACAACCAGGTTTAGACAGGTATTGCAAATAGTCCTGAATGGTCTCAGATAGTAAATCGTATGCATGGAAACATTCACTTAGGGAAAGGTTACTGTTGGTACAAGTAGATTGAGCTCTCTCTGCCTTTTCCAGACAAAATATTTGTACTAATAAAGGATATGTCTATTTTCAATGAATCTGTGTCCTATGATTAAGGGAGTGGAAGGGGAGAACCTGCGCGCAAGGCACAACTTTTGTTCTTTTTATAACGTAATGGATAGGGTTCTAATGGAGTTTGAATCAAGAGAAACAAATTGAATCAGAACAAATGCGGTGTTTATTAAACAAATATGTAAGTCATCAGGATATTATTCAATGATACATTTCTTAACCTTATTTTAAATAAGACAATCTAGACTAAATTGGTTCACAGCAGTTATGTCACACAATCTTCTCGCATATCATTACATCTAATAAGCCACGATAAAAAATTTACTATTAAAAAATGATATATTATAGACCTGTTATTAAAAATACACTAGTATCTTTCCAGAAACAGCACTGCTTTTTTTGACTGTTCAAATAATGTCATAGATAGAGTGTATAATGCAGATTCTGCCATTTACTTTATTTTGTAAGAAGGATGACAGTAAAAAGCTTTTTGTAATTTGGGGGCTCCAAATAGACTAGACTTACACAAAAAAGTTTTTCTGTTAATTTGTCAACGAAATGTTAGAAGCTCACTGGGTTGAAAATAGCCATACAACCAAAGACAAAATATTATGAAGTACAAGATAAATTGTGATACATAAATTCCTCTTTTTAATGCCAGATTTTTAATGCTACAACTGATCAATAAAAATATAAGGCTTTACCTGATAAAAAGGTTGGTATGAGCCAAAAGGTAAAGTTATACCAACTGTATGTGACTACTACAATTCATAAAAATCAGTTTTAATGCCATTCTCTGTTTACTCTTTGAACAGCCTTGCTAAAGGCTAAACTTTCCTTTAATTAGGGAAAACTTTCAGTTCAGTTAATGATGTTTCTGTTCATGTAATGTACTTTGACATATGCTGGCCTTTACATTAGCATACTGCTAAGACAGTGATGAGCTTCTATCTTAATTCTAACATGTATAGGATCTTTATGAGAATGAAAAATGTGTGTGTTTGGAAAAAAACATATAGTACAAATTTTGAGCCTTAAGCAATGCTACTCAAATGTGTAAGATATCTTTCACAAATGCTCTAACATATAGTTCTGAGTACCCGGTGTAATGGCATGCAAGTAACGGTGACACCATATACCAAGAGTACTCAGAGAGTGCATAGGTCAATGCCAAACATCTCCAATATTGCTTATAAGTGCAATGGTAAAATCCTTTAAAATTCCCCAATCAAGATGGCAATCCGGATCACTAACAAAATCAATTATCCTTCATCTGGTGTAATTGTCGATATCTCCTAAAAATTTCATCAAAATCCATTCATAAGTTATGGAGGTACTTTGCAAACAAACAGACAATGCATGGTTAATTGCATCATCAACAGCACAAGTCGATACAAGACCATTTCTTATTATGGAGAATTCTCCCACTTACATCGGAACGGTAGTTATCACCAACAGGGTACTCCATTTAAAATTAACAGAACTTCCTCGTTTCTGGACTGATTTGAAACTAATTAGCATAGCTTATCAAATTTTATCAGACCAGATTGGTGCTTAATATACGCCTTGGTACTTCCATTTCAGAATTCACATTAGTTTGGATGTTTATTTTGTGAATCAGAGTAGAAATTTAGGTCAGTTGCAGATGATTTGTTATTTCTTATTGAATCAGTTTCAGTGAAACTGTCCCCTGTGTCTCTTTGGGATAAAACAGGTCATTTCGCTCAGTGACACTACTGCACTGTCAAGTGGATTGCACCTGGTATTGGCATATTGACAGTCTTACAAGAGTAAACTAGTTCACACGGCTGAAGAACCACTTTTATGCATGTGAACTCATTTATGGATTACCATTGTTCAAAGCAAGTTTTACTGTAGATTCTCCTTCTGAATGGCACCAACTCCCTCAGGCGGTCAGGCCCAGGAGAAGTCTCACTTGATTTAGCTGAAGACTTATTTTTTTAGACTACCCTCCATATCCCCCCCCCCCCCCCATCAGATGTTGGCACTGAAACAGGCTCTCTCAGGTAATTCGAATAGCATTTTTGGTGAGTTTGGCACATTTGAGGGTATCTCTATCAGTTTGGTGCTTTGCAAAAAGTTCCATGGGCCGTGTTGGCGCACTAGTAACAAAACTCTCCTCCCGTCTCTGAGGTCAGTGGTCCAAGCTCTGAACCTTATGTGGGATAGTTGGTAGTTGCTTTTCAATGGTTGGCAGTTTACAGTACAGAACCTTGACCAACCGTATGTACTGGTTTCCTCTGCCAATAAAACTACTTGTGTGACATGATACTGCTGACAATTTCTCGTTCACTGCCTTTCTCTTTCATTCATGTAAATAGGATTGCATCTGCCTAGTCAGACAAATTCACCTTCCAAAGTACAGGTATGTTTTTCAGGGTGTCATGTTCTTTGATATAGGCTAATTTAAAATTTCCCCATTTTTTACATTGCTGCAAAATATTTTTATGTTTTAAAATAGTGAGTTGTTTTTCATTTACTGAGATTTTATATTGCTAAACTCCATTGGAAAAGTATGTTGATTTCAGATACGTGATGTAATTAAATACAGTCACAGCAGCTTAATTATAACACATGATAAAGTAGTACATATCAAATGTTTTGTGTATTATAAGCAGCATGTTCGTCATCTATGTAACATGAGTGATGTTTGACAATCTAGTAGGACATAATACAATTATTTTTTTCACAATATTAGTTTCAGAAGGAAAATCTAAGCTCTTGTTGCACGATGGTTACAGTTATGTAAATGATACAATTTAATAATAATATAATAATTTTTTCTCAATATCAGTCTCAGTAGAGCAATCTAAACAGTTGTTGCATGATGGTGACAGTTATGTAAGTGATATTATTTAATAACATCTCATATCACCTGATTGGAATTAGAAGCTGAACATGTGCCTTGTAAACCTTACTTGTAAAGTATAGATTGCACTAATTGTTTATTAATTTACTTAGTACAATATGCTGTTTGCTGTTTATCTTACATGTTGACAGCATTATTGCTTAATTGGCTAATTTTGTTTTTATACTGGTAGGAGACAAAATGATGATACCCACTGAAAAGTTTTCCCAAAGCACTTGTATATTAGTCGCGGTTTCACAGATCAAACAAGGCCACTGCTGCAGCGGTTATCTCCCGCCTTAGAATCAGTAATAATGGAGAATTAAAGAAGATATAAGGCCTTTGTAGTAAGATAACCCCACTTGAAATTGAAGAAGGGGTCAAAGGTAAAAGTCAGCAATTGAAAAACAGTCTCAGGCCTTGACTTGGAATAAGTTGTTTTCACATTTGGAACCCCTAGTAGGATTGATAAGGGAGATATAAGGTCTTTTTAATGGGACAATCCCATTTAACATGTGATATGACGGCCATTTTGTTTTTGAAACTAGGCTAAATTACTATCAGGCTAACTTTCCTAGCCATATATATTTTGCACATATTTGATGAACCTAGCTGCAATATTTCAAGTTTTTGAGCATCTTAATGATTTTTAAATAATTGGCTATGGTGGCCATTTTGTTTTTCAAAATAAGGCCACAATTTTTCTCAGGCAAAACATTTGAAGGCCGGGACTTTTGATGGTCTGTCTTTATATTCTGAAGCCATAGCACCAATAATAAGGGAGAAATAAGGATGTTTTAGTGTGACAACCTCATTTAACCTTGAAGCAGGGGTCAAAGGTCAAATTCAACACCTGGAAAATAATTCTCTGGCCATGACTTCCTACAAGTTGTTTTCACATTCTGAACCTCTAGGAGCAATATTTGGAGAGATATAAGGCCTTTTTAATAGGATAACCCTGTTGGACATTAAACATGTGATATGGCAGCCATTTTGTTCTTGAACTAGGCCAAAATTACTATCAGGCTAGCTTTTCTAGCCATATAGCTTTTGTGTAAATTTGATGAAGCTAGCCGGAATATTTCAAGACTTAAAGCACCTTTATGATTTTCAAACAATTAGCTATGGCAGCCATTTTCTTTTTCAAAATGAGGCTAAAATATTGCAGAGACAGACTGTCATAGCCATAAACATTCCCTGCAAATTTGGTGAAGATATAAATGAATGAGATATTAAGGTTTATGCAAAAACGTGATGAACGGACGGACGCATGGACGGACGCATGGACGGACGCACGGACAGACAGACGGACGGCCGCACACACTGAGACACGGAAGGCATTTTATAATCTGCCGACCGCGGCCTTCGGCCGCAGGCGGGAGATAATAACCTATGACTGGTTTCACAAAAGGACTTAGCCTGGTCTCAGACTCAAAGGTAAAACTTTTTTAAGTCTGTGGTTTTAAACTTAGCAGAGATTACAAAGCAGCTTAGTCTAAGTTCTGGATAAATCTGATCTTAACGTTTGTAAACAAACACTTAAGTATGGTAGTCATAATTTTTTCTTCACTTTAAAATTTGAAATGTTTGTAAATAAATGAAAACAAAACACAGAATAACTCCCAGAGGTAGTTTTAGAACTTATGTGGTTACAAGGTTTTCCACTGCAAAGCTGCATGTCATCAATTGTCACTTTGTGTAGAACTTGATGGTCACATGATACAGAAAACCACTATGGCTATTTGTTAAATCAATTTAAGATTGATTTTAGCTAAATTCCCTTTTGTGAAATCCATTTATGTTCTTGGCTAAGTCCAACACCATTTGTGAAACCGACCCAGGTTTGTTTAAACAAATTTAGGTTTAAACTTTAAATGATATATAGATTCAATAGGAAACTGTTTAAAAATCTAGTTTTCATAGTTCAGACCTAGTGTGCATAACATCTGAGACAGTCTGATTATCAATTTGTTCATCAAATAATGATGCACAACGAGCCTGTTGAATTTTGTATGTGTTTGTGACAACTTCTTTTAAAGAATCAATGCTTAGAGAACTTTGGTCTAATGTCACAAATCATTGCCCTCATATTGGCAAGTAATATCTAGACACTGTTCTATTAATCTAGATGTAAAGCTATTTCTGCCAAGTCAGGTATATCAACTTTCAAATAAACAAGCTCCCTAGTTTTTGTTTGCTCCTGATTTCTGAGAGAAATTGAATTTTATATATACATCCGGGTTTTGAGGGAAAATGGGGTTACTGCTAATGGATAAACAACATCAACAATGAACACAAACAACAAATATGTAATGTTACCATACAGCTGTTTTGGTTTCACAATTATCTATACCCTAGTCAATCCGAGCATTTACATTTTTCCACTCCATACCAACTATTGCACGATGATAAAGTAATCCTGATTTGACTGTGCTGTCTTGAAATCATCACTTCACAAGTTGAAGGGTTCACCTCAATAATAGTTTTGCCTGTGATGCATGACTCAACTCATGTAATATATTCATCCATGTCTCATGAAACGGATGCTCAGCGGTTATCTTAACTATTTCAGAGCTTTTCTGAATCCCAGTAAAACCTTCACAATACTAGGAGTAGCCAGATTAAGAGTGAAGTGCTTGAGGTGTCACAGTTCACTCCATCTGTTCATAATCATCTAAGCAATTTAGTTTTAGTTTTGCCTATGATGCTCCCAAGGTATGGAATGACTTGCCGGATGACATCCCCTCTGCCACATTAGTTCTATCTTTTTGGAAGGAGGTAAAAGCTTATCTCTTCACAAAAGCCTACCCACCCTAGGTTTTATCGCATTCTTTGACCCCTTAATCTATCATTTTATGGAGATTAAATGCCATAAAAAGTCATACTAGAATTAAAATTCATGAAAGTTTCAAAATAGGTCAGTATGTTGATAAAGCCATTAAATTGATCTAACATATATTTTGTTGTCAAAATTATCTGTCATATGGCCCAGTTACACCCTTTGTGTACAGTTGTATCTGTACATATTTGCTTTCTGTTTGACGATATCATACCCTATGAACTGCCCTGTATCTCTATCTCATCCCTCTAGACCTCTCCAGCATGTATATTTTAATAAAGCTCTTGAAGGGTTGTAACAGATAATTTAACCATTTTGAAAAAGACATCTAGGACACAAATCACTTTCCAAGTTCTTTACAATCACCCCAAAAGTGTCCTACCTAAATGCAAATCCCACTGAATTGCACCAAAGATGTCCTGTCCTACCAAAATATGAAGCAGATTAAACCAGAAACAAATGCAGATGAGCCCATTCAGTCGAATCCTGTGACTGCAGCACAGAAAGCAGTGAACTAGATAACACATATATAAATATTTTTACTCGAATTTTTTAAGGTTGCTCTGCCTTTAGTGGACCTTATGTGGAGGTAACTTATGTCTTCCAGGGGTTTCTTTTTAAGTTGGGTGAGTTATCCACTGTCCCAAATTTACCTCCCAACTGCCCTGATTTTGTGATTGGAGAAAAATCTTGCATCGTTAGACTTTCCATCAGGTCTTTACAGGATGGCTCATTTTTATTAATATAAACTGACCACAAGGAAGGTCTCTTTGCAGAACGATAAGGACATTGTTGTGAACCAAAATTCAAATACATGTTGATACAACTGTATGGAACAGTGTAAACATACCTCAAGTAAAAGTGAAAGGTATACCAATTACATAGAAAAGATGTACTGTGTTAACTGTGTCCTGGTGCCACTGTAGGTAACACACTTGCCTGGGAGAACAGAGGATGTATGTTCTAACCTTTGAACAGGCAGGTACACAGTAATGGTGGTTCTCTTTCATTGAGTCCTATCTCCAATGACAGGCTAAAGAACCTGAAGGATGATGAAGAATGGTCATCCCTGACCCTCTGTCTTTCAATTAGGGGAAAGTAAGTAACTAGAGAGCTTGGGCTGTACTTGTGCAGTTGGATGGGTTAAATAGCTCTATGAATCATTTAGTATATGGAGATATTGCACTGAGTATAAAAATACACAACAAAGTGCACAACAATAACAGGAAACAATTGGAATTTGTCCAAATAAGGTGAACCATAAAGTAACTCTTTCCAGCTTGCAAAGGTCAAAGTTGGGGTTTTACGTCCCGTTCAACAGCCAGGGTCATATTGGGACAGGTCCTCAGAATTGCCACTTGTGGGACTCGAACCCACAGAGGTGACAGCCTATGATTAGATGCCAAACTTGCTAACCACTAGGCCACTGAGGACCTTACCCTTCTTTCCAGCTTGCATCACGCGACAGACTTTATTTTAGCTCTGTAACTGTGTCATATTACCGTTGTTAACACACCTTACATATCACATACAGTCAAGAGGAGCTGAAATAAGTTAGACACCTTACATCACTTCCTTTACTAGTATATTTTTTGCGGCCTAAAAAGAAAACACATTGGAACTGGCCATGTGACTACAGTGTCAGTATTGCAGAGATGCAAATGCTGGGTTTTCCCTCAGTATGAAACATTTTTTATAATTTATTTATTTTGCCATATATGAACGTTTGAAAAAAAGGAAAAAAATATATATGTATACTTCTTAAGTTTTCAATCTGAAAATTCCATGATTGAATATTATTTGTTTCTCAAGAATGTCATATAATGGATGATATTTTTCCTTAAAGAAAGCACCTCTATCTTACGGATAAGTAGTAGGGCTAAGGCAAGTTTTTTTTTCAATAGAGTGAGATAGTAAGTCAATTTTTTATAGATAGTTACGTCAATTTTTTTAGATGTTTATGTCAAATTTTTGAGATATTAAATCAATTTTTGGAGATACTATCTCAGCTTTTTTAGAAAATTGTCTTAGTTTTTTTTGTGATATTAAGTAAATTTTTTGAGATACTAAATATTTTGAGATAATTATCTCATTTTGTGGGGTTACTAAGTCAATATTTTGAGATAATTATCTCAATTTTTTGAGATACTAAGTCAATTCGTTTAGATAATTATCTCACTTTTTTGAGATATTATCTCAATTTTTGGAGATGTTAAGTCAATTATTTGAGATAGTAAGTCAATTTTTGAGATAATTATATCAATTGTTTGAAATATTAAGTCAAATTTTTTGAGATATTATGTCAAGTTTTGAGATACTAAGTCGATTTTTAAGATTATTACAGAACAGTGAAGGCAGTTGAGTGCGCAAGCCATGTGCTTGAGAAGAAAGTTGAGAAGAAAGAGGGACATGAGATATAAAAGTTTATTCTTTAGCTTTATAAAACTACTTGGCTTTGCAAGCAAGCACATAGTAAAACAACTATTATTAATATTCTTTATATTGATAATTTGTATGACCTAAGCTGGCCAAGCGACCTGCCAAACTAAGTTACATAACTAGCAAGGAACCGAAGGTCAAATTCATGATACACAAGTGACCTACAGTTCAAGCAAGTTCAAACCAAGCAGGACAGTGTAAAAAAAAAGCAGACAGATTGGGCAGCACTAGAATTTAGAGTTTGTTCCTGGTAGTAAAATAACTGTCCAATCCACCTGCCAAACAATACTAAGCCATACCAGACCATTACAGAAGTTGAACTTAAAGGTCAATGGTAACTAACCTAAAAGGTCAAAATCTAACTCCGCCAACCTTGAGGTAAGGGAAGTAAGTTGGCCAGCAAATAGTCAGTGTATTCCAATATAATTTGTCCGCAATGATGAAATGTGAAGATCTTTAACATTTGGTATTACTGTTTGAATTAATAATATTGACTTATATCTAAATAAATCGACTTAGTATCAAAAAAAAATTAACTTAATATCTCAAAAAATTGAGATAATATCTAAAAAATAGGCTAAATAACTAAAAAAATGAGATATTTATCTAAAAAAATTGATTTAGCATCTCAAAAAATTGACTTGGTATCTCAAAAAATTGAGATAATATCTCCAAAATTTTACTTAATATCTCAAAAAATTGACTAAGTATCTCAAACAATAACTTAATATCTAAAAAAAAATTGAGATAGTTATCTCAACAAATCGACTTAGTATCTAAAAATTCGACTAAGTATCTCAAAATTTGAGATAGTATCTCAAAAAAATGACTTAGTATCTCAACAAATTAACTTATTATCTCAAACATTGAGATAACTCTCTCATAAGACTGATTTAGTATCTCACAAAATTGAAATAATATCTCAAAAATCGACTTGTTTATCTAAAATAATTTAATCATCTAAAAAATTGAGATAATATCTCACAATGTTTACTTAATATCTCAAAAAATTGACTAAGTATCTCAAAAAATAACTTAATATCTAAAAAAATTGAGATAGTTATCTCAAGAAATCGACTTAGTATCTAAAAAAATTTGACTAAGTATCTAAAAAGTTTGAGATATTATCTCACAAATTTACAGAGTATCTAAAAAATTGAGATAACTATCTGAAAAATTGGACTTAGTATTCCACAAAAATTGACTTATTATCTGAAAAAAAATGAGATAATATCTTCAAAAATTGAGATAGTATCTAAACAAATTGACTTAGTATTTCAAAAAATTAACTAATTATCTCAAACATTGAGATAACTATCTCATAAAACTGACTTAGTATCTCACAAAATTGAGATATTATCTCAAAAATCGACTTGGTATCTAAAACAATTTACTTAATATCTCTAAAAATTGACTCAGTATCTCAAAAATTGAGATAATCATCTAACAATTTGAGATAGTATCTCAAAAAATTGACTCAATATCTAAAAAAACAATTGAGATACTATCTTACTAATTTGGAAAAAAATACTTGGCCCCAATACTCTTCCATACTATCTTGATTTGTTTTTTAAGAATGTCACATTATGGGTCATTTCGTTACTTAAAGACAGCAGTTCAATCAAAGCTTATTTACTCAAATAATTTTAAATTAAGTTTATATTTTAGAATTTTTAGAAAGTTTTAAAAGATGGATTCACTTTAGATTTACAAATAAAGTACTTAACAAATTTAATTATGTACTTGACAATAAAATATTGATTTGCACCAATGTTAATTGAACCTAGTACTATTTCTGAAACTGTAAGCTCAATTTTAAAGGTGACACGTGCGATTAACCACGTCTGAAGGTCATCTAAAAGTGACTTGTTTTAGGTCCTAAAGAGTGTTTTGAATGAGGTGATAACATTAATGTTAATTTCAGCCAAGACATGTGGAGAATACTGTTTGGCCCTTTGAGGGGGATTGTCATAATATAAGAAGTTAAAAGGGTCAAGTTCATCAACACACACATAAAAGAAGCAAAAATACAATGTTGCCAGTTGTGCCAATGTAGTGCAATGCAAAAAAAAAATGAGAAAATAAAAAGAACTGTATTGTGATGGTCACAGAATACTCAACTTCATGGCAAAATACATTCTGTAATAAAACCACATGATCTAGTAGATGAGAAATATCATTACAATTCCATGTAAATAAATGCCAATTGTTTTCTTAAAGTAATTACCTCCGCGAAGAAGGTATTATTTTTATGACTGTCTGTTTGTCCATTTGTCTGTTGGTTTGATAGCAGGATTGCGGAAATACTATTGGCTGGTTCTTCTAAATTTTTAAAATTACAAGATGGGTCTTGTTCTGACTTAGATCCCATTTTAAATTTTAAAAATGATCTGGACCACTGTCTGGATACACAAAAAAACCCGGATTATCCCATTAGTTATTATTATTCTTGTGTTCATTTCTATGGAATGATTGAAAAAAAGGCTCTGTATGTTAAAAAGGATGGCTCGCAGTTTCACATTTTCCGACCTAACCCTATGTAGGAAAGCTGGTGACGAACTATCAGTGCCAGGCAGTTTACAGTGCAAAATCTTGGACCAATTAGTATGTTCTGATTTACTCTGATGTTAAAACTGTCCCTCCTGGTATAACCATATATATAACCTGTAGAAACAGTTAAAGGTTGTACAATTTGAACTAAGTTTAAATTCATAGAAAGGCTTTTATTATCCACCATAAATTGTTTTCTGCCTAAATAGCGGTATAATCAGACCAGGACATAATTTTTTATATTCCTCGCAGCTATTTATTATGCATATTAGGTGTTTAAAATTCATCCACGTGTGTTTATATTTCTGACACTTTGTAACTTACAAAAATATGATCTGTAGATCATTATATCACCCACAAAAAGAACAATGCTTGTGCTATGCACTTATATTGCAATCCTCATTTGTGATATATCTTTGTGTTTGTCATTTGAAAAGTTGTCCTATTTTACTGACATCTCCTTCTAGGCACGCTAGTATATTTGACTTAAGGTCAGTATTGAATTTGGCAGATATAAAAGGATTATTATGGGACTTTCATGAGTGAAGCAATAGCATTGGATACTTACATATGTGTCTTATTACTAAACCAGCGTCTTTAACTTCCTGCTGATAAAACATGTTATTTGTTTTTTTTATTATTATTTGGGGTTTTACGTCGCTTTCAACACTGTACAGGTCATATCACGACGGGTAGTTGGAAGGGCAGAGGAAACCAGTACATACAGTTCGTTAGGGTTCTGTACTGTAAACTGCCAACCAACGATAAGCAACTACCAGCTTTCCCACTTGAGGCCAAGCCGGGAATCGAACCCCGGCCTCAGAGGTGGGAGGCGAGAGTGTTACCACTCTGCCACTGTGGCCCCCCAACATATTATTTGACTCAGGGGTTTAGACTAGTGAGCATTTTCTATTTTTATCGAAATCTAAAAAAAATATCAACCTTTTCTGTAGAAAACTGTATAAGTCGTAGGTGTTCAATTATGCACAGTATAATATTAAACTTTAATCTATGAACTTAAAACTGCTATTGTTTTAATAAATTAAACATCACATATCATATAGCATTGTAGGGCAATAATATTATATTGTTAAGATATAACATATTCCTTCAACAATATAAACCACTTTTTTAGGAGAAACCTCCATAGCTAGCAAATTCAAAAAAGGGACTTTTCTCCTGGGGAGCGACTAGAATTTGTCAGATTTACTATCAATATATACATGTTAGGTGGATGTCTCAGTTGAACATGTATGTGCTAATAGACAATTGGGACAATTCACCATATATGACCCATCTATTGATTATCATTGCCCATGTTAGCCACCAGTTTCCATTGTGTGGTTTCTTGTATAGAGGTTTTTTGTGTTCTTGGGAATGATTTTGGCGGTCTCTGGTCACAACTAAGGAGTGGTCACTATTCTGGGTATGTTTTACATATAATTTTCCTTGGGGGGAATAAAAGTGGGCTCAACTAGCAAGTGGTCTCTAATTGAGAGTGGTCACATATACAGGTTTAACTGTATATATGTAAATATATATACATGCATATACATGTTTTGGATATATATTTCCATGTATAGATATGATACTGTGGTTACTTAGCCGGACATAATCTCACTACAAAGATGTTTATTTCCTAAAATAATGCTCTTCGATAAGTGTTACTGTAAAAGATCCATAGCATACATGTTTACAATATGCAAATTGGTTTTTTAAATAGTAACTTTTTTACTCTGTTTCAGGGCCGTTACTGTTATTTTCCATGAATTTTGATTAAACTAGCTTTTATTTACCTTATTTTAATTAAAGAACAGTAGAATTTATTCAAAAGATTATATTGTGAGCGGTATATAGCTAAACATCAACAGGAAAGATAAGAAGTATTAATGGTATATCAGGTGTTATGTAATTACTGCTATATCATCTATATGATCTCGATTATTTTGTTGAGGAATCCCAGAGGGCATTTCCATTCTGTCTTATACCCTTCTCATTCCATCACATAACACCTCATGCGGTAGAACAATTGTACTTTTCCACAACAAAAAATGTAGACTGACACGCCATCTTGGGGCTTTCCTTGTCAGTTCTGATTTTCTGCTGTTGCAAAACCATAGTTAAAGGTTGTAGGCGGTTTCATCAGGTAGAACAGGATTCAAACTCCTTTTTTGTGCAGTCTATTAAAACCGAAAATACCGGCTGTAGTGTAGTTGAAGCATAAGATATTATGAATGTTGGCAGGGATAGGAGACGATTGTGTTACATATGTGTCACAGAGCTGCCCCATTGGTGGTGGGCCCTTTTTACCCCATATCCTTTTAAAACTGTGTGGGTATTGTCTTCACTTACAGTATCTGGCTGGGAAGACATGTGCGTGGTGGTTGGGCTGTAATGACCTTACCCTTTCAAATTTTGTCTGGGCTATTATATCGGCAACTGTAAAGTGTAGGAAGTTGATATTTGGTAGGGACATTAGCTGTGTAGATGTCAATGTTACATTGTGACCTTTCACTTTGACTCTGTCAGAATATTTTCTCCCCTCAGATTTAAGACATAGTTCTCTGATAATAAAGATATATAGATTTCTGCAACTGATTATTGCACATATTTTACCAACCTGTATTAATCTCCATTAACAGCTATACTTCAATAAATAAAAACTTCATAACATTTAATGTACTAATTAATACTGTGCATCATGCTATTGGAAAGTCCTGTTTTGAAAACTAAAAGGGCACCAGCAAGGGCGGCTAATGATGCAAGATTATTCTCCGATCACAAAATCAGGACAGTTTGGAGGTAAATTTGGGACAGTGGATAACAATTAATGGAAAGTCCTGTTTTGAAATTAAAACTTAAAGGGCACCAACAAGTAATTACAAACTTTTAGAAGAAGTAAAAATATGAATGTTTGTAACAATATATATTTTTTGTTAAGTTACATTATGCTCATTTGTAAAATCAAATCAATAGAAACTCTATACACAATACTTTAAAATGTCTGATTTTTGTCATTCCCTGCAGTGAGGCCTCACTTGAATACATCAAGTGTGGTGCAGACCTTGTGAATATTTGATGTGCTTGTGACAAGGACTTCTCATAAGTGAAGGGAGAACTTTGGTCCAATGTGACAAATCAATGCCTGACTCT
The DNA here is from genome assembly GCA_964017235.1 of Sabellastarte sp. h YS-2021. Taxonomy (NCBI): domain Eukaryota; kingdom Metazoa; phylum Annelida; class Polychaeta; order Sabellida; family Sabellidae; genus Sabellastarte; species Sabellastarte sp. h YS-2021. The sequence goes on along the minus strand of OZ024934.1, from coordinate 77,157,851 downwards.
TGTCAGGACATGCTTTCACAGAGCTATGTTATGTTTGATGCAAAGTCCTTTCTGCCAAGTCAGGCATACTGAATTTCAAATGAGCAGTTCAGATGTTTGTGTGATACTGTGTTCTGATACAAATTGGACAGCATCCTGTTTACCAGAGGGAAAAATTATTGTCTATGATAAAAAACATTGACTTGGAATCAGGAAATGTGGTTTAAAATAAGAACACAGTTATAATGGTAATAGGTTATACCAAGTATCTTTATTGCAATTGCTATTATATAGGATAAATGAAGGAAGGTGTATATTCACACTTTAAAGTCTCTAATTTTACTTTCCCTGCATTTACTTATGTATTTTATATACCAACATATACAATTAAAACACCTGGTAAAATATTAAAAACAAATGTTTTGGTTCAATTCTTCTTAAGATTACGGGCGAAAAATGTTGATGGTGTGCATGGTGTTTGTCCTCAGCCTAAAATTTCACAGAAAAATTGTAGGGCCCGACGTGGGATGTAAGAGTAGCTGAAGATATGTGTACATTGATACACCTTTATCCATTGAGAGATACAGAGATGGTGGTCAGGTATTTAAAACTGAAACGGTAACATAACCCAGCTGATTTGTTTATTTATTTATTTGGGGTTTTATGTTGCTTTCAACACTGTACAGGTCATATCACGATGGGTAGTTGGAAGGGCAGAGGAACCCAGTACATACAGTTCATCAGGGTTCTGTACTGTAAACTGCCGACCAACAGTAAGCAACTACCAGCTTTCCCGCTTGAGGCCATGCCGGGAACCGAACCTGACCTCAGAGGTGGGACTTTGCCACTTGTTAGGATCGAACCCACACAGAGGTGATGGCTTGTGATTAGATGCCAAACTTGCTAACCACTAGGTCACTGAGTACCTTATCACCATCTGCTACAGAAATACACTATTCTTGTCCCCCTACCCTTAACACTTATTCAAAACATTAAGGCCACTCACAAAAAAAAATCAAGTAATTGTTTAGTTTACAGTCTCTGACTTTTCCTGTTAATTTTTTTCTCATCACGCTGGTATTCGACATTTTTTATCTCTACAAATGTGAGATAAGTCAAAAACAAACATTAAATAATTCTTTCCAATTCATTTTATATTTAATTAGGCTAAATCCTTCCTGGAAGTAGTTAAAAAATACTGGAAATATGTGAAACAAAGATTGTATTATTGTTCCTGTTGGTACCTTATTCTCTCTCTTTGTTTTACTTTGTATGTTTTCTTTTGGATACATAGTTATTCTTCCTGTCTGTTGCATTGGAGATTGCTATGTGTATCTTTAGTGTATCTAGAATTAAAAGGAGGCCAATTTAAAGACGATTCGAACTGGTTCCATAACTTTAACAACATAATGTATACTGTATTTAATATGTAGATCCAGTGTAACCGAAGCTAAAGCTCACCTATACTGTAGCTAGTTTAATGGAGACAGATATTTTTAGGAATCTCTCGCTCTACAACGAGTAAAGTTACACTTTCGCCACCATTGAGAAGATATTAAGTGATATTCAGTTACACCAGATTTCATTAGAATTACATGAAGGACCTACAACCTCATGAAAAATATGAAACTGGAGATCTCTAGTTGTAAAAATTGGTAACTAACATAACAAGTTTATATTTTCATTACTCTGTTTAATGTAAATGGGGTATTTATGTTATTAGTTGCAACTTGAATGACAAAATCATTCCAAGCATAAATCCGACATTTCCATTTGATTAGATTTGATCTGATTTACATGGCACCAAATTGATGTAAAACACTGATTTTCTAAGATATAGTCTAATAGCTAATTTCTAAGAGATAGAGGTCAACATCAACAAGGGCAAAATTCTTTTCTTTCTATATATGTGAACTGCAAAGCCCTCAGACACAAATAGTGCATTTGAAGTTATGGAAGTCTGACAAACAAAAACAAATACCAAGTTATATATATGCCATACCACCCCTACAATTCTGACAGTCAATAAACCAATACTAACATAGCCCATTGTTACTAAACCTTAGTGATGAGGCCGGTACTCATCACACTATGCCACAATTAATGAAAGTTGGGTGACACAAATGTTTTTAAAAACTGAACAAAGAAGTGATCGGGCGCGAGCCTCCTTAGAGCTCATGCTTAAAAAAAACATCCACCGAGGAAGATGTAGTACTAGTTATGATGGCAAAAGGGACGTTTGAGAAAGATTTAGTTTGTTTCCGAAAGAAACCATGGTTGTTTGTGAGCTGTTGACATGTTGTAATCTATTCCACTTGAGCAATGCTTGTAATTGAAAACTCCGGCTACCAACTTGTTTGTGGACATTGCCAGATTGATGGCTTGACAGATATGTCAGCAACCCCCCTCCCCAGGTGGTCAGAAAACAATAAAAGATAGGCATGGTTTTATTAATCTATTTAAATTCACTTGTTCTTTTTATTTTGGCACATTTCCATAAAATGACCTGCCAAGGTCAAATGTCACAGCTTAGAGTCCTAAACTGAATACCCCCAGTTTTCATTTTGACAACTGTAATCATCTTGGCAAATGTCATTAGTATTTTACATATATTGTCACAGGCTGGTTGCAAAACACATACAGAGAATTGAGGGCCTAGTATTCATTTGATAACTACTTTGCTTGACTGATGGTACAGCTTTAGTTGTTAATGATGCAGACTTGTTTTAATTGTTGTTATAAATCATAAGCATTTGTACAGGAGAGTACCATTGGTTCAGGATCCCCTTGTTTACATCCCTGCTTCATAGTCCAGAATTTGCGGCCAGACCATCCAGATGATGCAGTGTTGAGACTAATGATGTTTGCTATATAGCCTATGTTAACACTCAAAAAGGTTGAGAATGGCATTACGGTAATTTAGGAAGCCTCTCAAAAATATTCAACATGTTTAAAAACCATGACAAGTCAAGATCAAATCTTTTCAGTAGCATCTTTCTTTATGGCCAGTCTTTTAGGGTTTTGCGACCTATCAATTCAGTGCCACATCCTGTAGTGTCCACTCTTTCCATGATATAACCAATCTTTTCTTGTTAAAATGAATCTGAGTGAATTAATCACAAAAAAGAGTCATATAAATCTGTCATTGATCCCCATAAGTTATCAGGACTTGGTGCTACCGATGATCTTTATAAATCATGGGACTTGATAGCTTGTTGTTAAGGTTAAATCTTACTGGTTTTACACCAATTTGTTTTCCACCATGGACAAACCACATGTTTCATCAGTGTGTTTCATCCTTTTTCAACCGGCTCAATCCCAATGCCACCCCTTCAAATCTAGTGTTGACTACAATGGCTAGCCAAAGTGCAATAGGGATGTATAGGAATTGTAAGAAAAATGTATACATATACAAATATACATTGTGTTCTAAGGTACTACTGCTTGGAAAAGGAAAGTAAGCTTGACATAAAATGATCGAAATGAAGAGAAGCCAGACTTTGAATATAGGTGACATCTAAAACTAATGGCTGTATCCTCTTATGTGACAGTCTGAAAGAAAGAATTGCTTTATGAGCAAAGTCTCATTTGCCAATCTGTTAACCCCTTAGCAGACACGTTAAGTTTTGGCCTAAAACAACAATAATTCCTGAATTTGCCCATTTGTCCTGTGTGCAATGCTATCAATGTGACACCGTTTTACCTTTTAATGCACTGAACTGACTCCCCACAGTTGGATATATGATAGGGAACACAACCTTTGGCTGTACATTTCATCCTTTTTAATACTAGATTAATTTCATTATATATGCATCTTCACAGCAGAAAATCAGGGGCCACGGTGGTGCAGCACACACACTCGCCTCCCACCTCTGAGGTTGACGGTTCAAACCGAGAATCCCATGTGACGAAAATGGTAGTTTCTTATCAATGATCAGCAGTTTACAGTACAGAACCTTGATCATCTGTATGCACTGTACCTAATGTGATATGACATATACAGTATTGGAAGCGATGTTAAATCTCAAATAAATTAATACAATAGAAATTCTGCTGAACAAACTCTGGCATACAAGCTATGAAGTGGTTAATGTGAGATAAATTATTATATCGTGTAAAGCTAAATAATTACAATAATTTAGTTAAATGATGTTAAGTTTAGTACACAAGAGGCTGGTTAAGAGTAGGTGTTGTATTTGTCTAAATCAGTCCAGTGAAGTTTGCTTATGATGAGAGATCACTGCTTGGCTCCTGTAAAGTAGTGCAGAATGAAATTGTGGCTCTTCGGAACTTTGTCATATGCCACACTCAGATCGTAAACATAGGGCACAGTAAACGCTTGAATAATTCAAATGATCACATCAGTCTCCCACTGAGAACATTCCTTTCCCTTGTCATTGAATGTTATAACAAAAAAAATATTGTATCTGGCCATGTCATTGCTCTTGAATACTGCTGAGACACAGGGTTATTCAGCACTGTAGAAGTGTGTTTTGCAATGAGCCCATAACATTGACATTTATTACAGCAAAGGCATGGAAAGAATACTCCAGGCCTTTAAGTAGGGATTGACCTGAGGTGAAAAAAGATAAAGCTCATTAGCAACTGGAAACACTCGTAGATTGCAGACCTCCATCATGTCTTGTTATTAAAACTTCGCAATTTGTTTTTGTGTGTGCAGAACATGACCCGGATCTTTTCTAAAATATAGCAACTTCTTCCTTCGGTCAGGCCCTACACATAAAAAATTCAGACAAATGAAAGCATCCATAAATATAACATACAGATGGAGATAAAAAGAGGAGAGATCTGCAATATCATAAAAGTCAATGTAAGTCATATTTATGCTATACCTGTTCAACAAATAGCTGATGTTCTCTTTTTTATACATAATATAATTTTTAATTAGTTTGTTGACCAGTAAAGTGTTCCCTTTGCAAGTTGTGGTAAGGTAAAATTTCCACCAATATTTTGAAGGTTGTTTTATAAATTTACTTTGTAGTATAACTAGTTTTGGATCACAATTCAAAAGATGTTTGGACATGTATCAGGCTTCAACAGTGATTATAGGAAAAACTAACTTACTACAAGTCTATTTATTGATATATTAGTGTTTTATATCACACCTAATACCTTTGCATTAGTTACATGTTGAGGGGGAGTTAGAGTACATACTTTTGGTCAATATTCTGTCCTCTAACAAATGTTAGTTTAAGTGTTTCAATTATTGTCACCTTTGTGTAAGTTGCCATTAGCAAAATTTGCAAAATCCCTAAACCTCAGTAAACTAAGGTTTTCATTTACTCAAAGGTTTTCTAACTAGGAGTTAACTTAAGCCAACAAATTTGTTAACAGAACGAAGGCTTTGAATAACAGGCCGTAGGATATTTAACGTACTGATGAATAGTAATTAAAGTAGTTTTAAGTTCACAAGTGCCCCTTGGTTAATTTAAAGGTTATATTAAGTAGAGGTGTGAAAAGTGTCAGTAGCCAAAGGGTTAACACACTTGCCATTTGAAAACTTCACTATTGAGTGTAAGTCAGGATAAACTCAAGAGTCTCTCCTGATATGACTTCAGCTAAAAACTCCAATCTTGTCATTGAAGTGTCAAGAATAACAAATAAGTATATGATGGTTAACCTTGATTTCTTTGGATTTTTTTTTGTTCTTTTGAAGAAATGGCAAAATATGTTCATAGTAAGGCGTACCTTGAAATGGAACCTTTATATATTCAGCCCAATTTATACATCTTGAGGTGAATAATAAAATGAGAAAGATTTCATTCTAACATTTGCTGCCTTTATTATACTTCCAGTATTTCAGATGTGGATGAACTACAAAGTCTAGGACTGTACCTGAATGACCTCAACATGTATGACTCCAGTAGAGAGATGGTAGTGGCAGGTTGCCAGCATGCCTCAAGGCTGGAGTACTCCATTGAAAAGGTTTGGCCAAGTTGGATTTCCACATCCTTGCAATTTCTTGTGTAATATTGTGATGTCAAATTCAAGTATTTAATCTATGTTAGTACATGCTAAAAGTCTATCTGTCCACCCGAAGTCCCTAGCCAATAAAATCCTTGCATTTGAATATTATATGGACCATCCACAGGAGCTAGCTTTAAATGCTGTAATTTGCATTTGCAAAGCTTACACACATGACACAGCTCCATACTATTCTCATACGCTAATACAAGCTGAAAATATTTAACTTGTCCGGCCTTGTTTTTGTTTTTCATTGTGTTTTGGTAGTATTTTTGTAGTAAGTGTTATAAGTATACATAAGTAGGTATTTGTATTTGAGTAGGATTCCCAAGTACTCCTTGTTAGCTATAACTAGGGTTAACAGTTTGTAAACAAACGCAGAAAATTGGTTTTTGCTATGAATATATTTTATGGCTTTGTTTTGCATTCTTTAAGTAAATAGGGATTTATTCAAATAAATATGTGGAAAATAGTTTAATAAGCCTTGTTAAGTATATAAATATATTTTTTAAATTTTATTACCTAAGAAGACAAGGCACACAAACCTCATCCAACTGGACCAGAATTTGTATTAATTATTCAAATAAAGATGAATTATAAGATTCAAATAAGACACATTATGCATCACTCGGATGAGTCTCCTGTTGATTCTATTGTAGCAAGTGGCACGCAGTCAACAGATTGAAGCAAATCTGAAGAGACTGGATGAAGAGAGACAAACTAGTGAGAAAATCCTATATTCTATGATACCAAAGAGTACAGCCATGAGGCTAAAGAATGGAGAAGACCCTGTTAGCACCTGTGAGGTTTGTATTTAATTGAGTTAATAAAACTATTTACCTATGGATGATGCCTGGTAGTTAGCAAGTCTGACATCTAACCACAGGCAGTCAACTCTGTGTCAACTCAAGTGGCAATGGTGGGGAATGTCCTAATATGACCTTGGCTATTGAACGACACATAAGAACCCTACCTTTTGATACTTCAGCTTCTATTAAATGAACAATTATTCTTCAAGCCTCACTAAGCATTTTTTCCACAATTTTATTTACTTTTCTTAAACTAGACCTGATAAATCAAAATCTATATAAATATTACATTAATATGTTTAGTGTTAATTGGTGTAGTGGGATAAATCACTTGTGTCTCCCCTCTAAGATCCAGGGTTAAATGCCTGATCCAGGCCTGAAATTGGACAGTTGGTAGTAATTTGCTGGTACCTGGTGGGTTCTGGTGAAGAATGTTGACCAGCTAGTATGGACCACTGCCCTCCATTCCCTCAAATAATATCCATTGTGATTTTACTTTTGCAAATTTAATGTGTTGAAAGCAAAATTAAACTGAAATCAGTCAATAAAAATCTGCTTATTTGATTGTCATTACATCTGTCAACCAAAAATAGATGCTCTACGTGGTGCAAAGACTGCTTAGAATTTTACAAATTGCTGTTAATTATTATGCTGTTAATTGTTATTTATAACCAATGGCTTCACCTCACTTTACTGACCTTAAATAAAAAAATTACAGCTGTTTATAGCAGCAATAAACATATAACTCTGACTTTAGTTCAACTTTCATTTCAATATAATATTCAACAAATCGCTTCTACAAAAATTAATATTACAAAACTGGGGCAGTATACACCAAAATGGATTAAGATCACATCAAAATTCAGTAAAAATGTTTCAAGTGGGCCATTGGATCAAATAGCTATTCGCAAACCATATGCAATACTGGTCCTGAAGACTACAAACAATTAATTTCATTGGAAACCACAGGGTTTAGTAGATTACTGCCAAAGGCAGTTGTAAAATTGGCTTATGTCATTGGTTAATAACATGGTCTGGAATTGTATCTTAGGAATACAATCAGGCCAATCATAAATGTTCAAGAAAAAATAGAAGTAATAGTTTAAAACCTATGTAAGCATTTCCCTGCTGATTACTCACAAGGGATAAGTTTGGCCACAAGACAGTAACAAGTAATTTATAAGGTGTATACTAGCTAATGTGAAACTTATTCTTTGGCTGGTAAGATCTGTTTTGTACACTCTGTTGTAAAACTGGAGTAAACACTGTAAACCACAGGGAATGGGTAGGCTACTGCCAAAGGCTATTGTAAAATTATCAAATGTCATTCGTTTATTCATGTCAACATCTCAACTACTTTTGCCATCACCAAAAAGGCAACCATGTTCTGATGAATAGACTGAGGTATTGGAAACTATGGGACTGAATACCACTGTTCCACTATCACAGGTTTGCCTTTTGACTGAGTGTTCTCATATTGGTCACACAAATTATCATTTCAGTTGTGAGCCTTTTTCTCAGAAAATTGTAGAACATTCACCCGCAAAGTATGCAAGTCTAACAATTTTAGTCACTAGCCAGTCACAATCAATCTTTATAATACTACAACTAATCTGTAGTGTGTTACGAGTTACTCTGTACCAGTAAAATCTGTTCTGTACACTTTCTATGAAAGTGGATCATAATGACTTTGTTCCAAGAGAATAGTTGAATAGTCATGGGGGCTCCCTAGTTGTTGCACAAGAGTGGCCTGGCATTAGCGCTATAAGTGAGCCCTATGAAATGTATTAATGTATTAATCATAATCGATATTTTGGTTGAGTATCTTTTTTCTGATAAATGAAGTGGTTTGCCAGTTTTCCTTCCTAATTTGACAGGATAAGTGGTAGAAGACTCTGAGTGTAAGATAAGCTGGGCTTTATGGTAAATGGCAAAAACTGGAACAGGAGTTTAATATTTTAAACATATTTTACAGGTATTTGAGTCAGTGTCAATTATGTTCAGCTACCTGGTGGGTTTCACAGATCTCTGTCATCATATACCTGCCATCTCTCTACTCCAGTGCATCAACTCTGTCTTCAGCAACTTCGATAAGGTGACTGACAACTATGATGTTTTCAAGGTAAATAAAAATACATTTTCTCAGCATCTGCATTCAAAAATAAACCTACATATGAAACTCTGGAAGTGAAGCTATTGTTACATCCCATGGGTTAAACACATGTACCTGCCTTGCCATTTTTGTGAAATTTTAGGCTCTGGCCAGGTCGTTGGAGAAATCTTTGCAAGTGTGTCCTACTTACGAAGCAAGTGAGTCTTGTGGTCTGGCTGTGTGTCAGTTATTCCTGTGACAATGCAAAAAATACTTCATATACGAATTTCTACTCCCAGAATTATTGTGCTACCAGTGTACACTAAAGCCTCTCTTATATCCCATCGTATGTGCACGTAGGTCCTGGTTACAGAGGAAAACATCGGCTGATTTGCAAGGGACACTTAAGCTACACTTGCGATTTTATAACAAAATTTTGAGGTTGCAGACACCTCGCAATGAAAATTGGCATGCAAATTATTCCCTGCATGCTCACAGCATGGCTACAAATGCATCCATATCTCAAGAGTAACTTAGGATAGACTTAGGCACGTGCATTCTCCTTACTAGTGTTGTAGGTTCTCCTCATTTACTTACATTGTTTGCACATGCTGTAAGATACACTCACGTGTACCTTGCATGTATATAAACCAACCGTACGACCTGTGGCAAGTAGCAGTTTGTTCTTTGATCTTCAAGTTGTGACACTGTTGTTGTGAAAATATACCTTGTTTGCACGTGCAAATCCCTACTACCCCACAACCAGGCTACGTTCATATTTTTCAACAATATTTGCAGCACACTTACATGTATATACATGTACGATGGGATGTAAGAAAAGCTTTAAATACCCATAGGGGACCTGCAATTCACTTGTGTCGACCCATTTTTGCCCTGTGGCCAGTATGTATCTTCTATACAAGATTCTGATTGTAAGAGATTTTAGCTAATCATTCACTGAATTAAAGCGTCAATCACAGCAGCTGCTAGAGAAGTTACAGGCCATTTGTAAGTGGGTTACCAAACTTGGCAAATTATCACATGGGTCTCATTTTTGTTGTCATGGCTTTGAGGAATGTGTGAAAATGTATCCAATCTAAAGTGTATTTTTTGATTATGCACATGAACAAAGAAAGACCCCCCCCCCCCCCCCCCAGACCGAACGGATTGTCTACAGAAGAGTATAAGGGCCAGATTGGAATTTGCATTATCCCATCAGCCACCATCATCTTAACCTAATATGGTATAGTGTATAACCAGAAATGTAGTCTTGTTTGCCATATTCTGCTTCAACAAATATAAACAATCTTTTGCATAACTATAAAACACATATAAATAACATTTCAAATGGCTTTCTTGATAATATAAATTAGCTGCATATGGACAAAGTTATAAGCAGTTAAAGTTGAAGGTTAAAATGTGAGAAAGGCATCATTTATGGCTCAGACAATAATAAAGATGAAAAGGTTTTAAGAAGTAACATCTAAGTAACTAAAATAATTACATTTGAACCATTTTGAAGATAATTACATAAAGATTTTTGTGAGTTCTTTCACAGCTGCATTCAAACTGAGAGTTTTTAGTATGATATAAAAAGGCTGTTCGTGCCAGCACATATAAAAACGGGGAAGCAATAATTCTCCTAGGAAATCCAATGCTTTTAGCAAAGACCAGTCACAACTTTTTCCTAAGGGTCTAGATACACTGTTCTGGATGGATGACTGACAAACACAATATCTAGACATCACTAACCAGAAGCTAGAAAGACATGAATATAAGACCCTGTCTACTGAATCAGTCACCTTTGATTAAATTGTAAAAAGTTGGCCTTTCTTAAAATGCCGACCTGACCCCAACCTGTATTAGGGAAGTTGATAATTGCTTGCAGGAGCCCTATGTCAACACAGGCTGTCTGTTTCAGTTAGGGCAATGTCAGTCACTAGAGCTTGGGCTGTACTTGTGTAGTCATGGTGGGTCAAATAGGGATTTGAGTCTTGTGTAATAAAGAAGGTATTGCATCTGAATATAAATATAAAAAATATACACAATGTACAACAATTTAGTTACATGTATAGTGGGGTGCATGACCAAAGATGTAAAATCCTGATAATCACAACTACCTCACCTATCATTACCTATGTGAAGGAGGTATTAAAGTCATGACAACTTCTTTGTCTATTTGAATGTTAATGGGATTACACAAATACTGCTACTTGGTTGATTTATTTAGTGTTTTACGTCATTCCCAGTTATATTGTGACAGGCAGTTAGAAGGGCACAGTTAATCAGTACATACAGTTGTTCAAGGTTATTTACTGTAAACTGCTGGCCAACTGCAAGCAAACTACCAGCTTTCCCTCATGAGGTCAGGCCGGGATTTGAACAATGATCATAAAGGGGGAGGTGAGTATGTTAGTACCCCCCTTACTACTGTAGTGGCCCCTTACTACTGGTTGGATCTTCATGAAAAAGAGAAGATGGGTCTTGCTCCAACTTAGGTCCCACTAATGTGTTCCACTGGAGCCGACCTACAGCCGACCCTACAACTCTAGGTTCGGCTGCAAAAGTCGGGGGTCGGGGACAAAAAATCCACCAAAAAAGGGCGGCAAAATACTGGGTCGGTTGCACCTCCCCGACAGGACTTGACACATCCAGGCTTGTCTGCATCTAGAGGCCGACCTGCCTTGGGGTCGGGATGTTTTCTATAGGACTGGTCAGGCAACTACCAAAAAAGCCCTAAACCCCTAACAGACAAGCTGTAGCAGGCCCCGACAAGCTGTACTGACAAACAGACAGGACTGGAGAAACATACGGAACCCCATGACCAGACATGCAGTCGGTATTGCTAGTACAAATTTTGATGAATTTCTGGGAAAAAAGATGATCAAGTGTCGTCCAATAAACAAATCTTAAATTAGGTCAATAAATAAGCAGTACTTAAGTTTCAAAAGACAAGCCGGCTTCATGTTAAGACAGGCCTGCAAGTGATAAGGACAAGCCTGGAAGAGTTACATACAAGCCTGGAAGTGTAACCGGCAAGCCCTTAAGTTAACCAACAAGCCTGTTGCTAGGTTGATGAATTTAGGGTCTGTTACAAGGGTCAGCAAGGGTCGTAGAAGTATCAAACATGTTTGAAATTTCACCGACTCTCCCCGACAGGCCGGGAAACTACAACTGACCATAACCAACCTTGTAAACATTGGTCCCGACTCTCAAAAAATACATAGTTATCGACCGGTCGGCTCCAGTGGAACACCTGCATAAAAGTTGGAGAGTGATCAGTATCACAGCCTTGATATAAAAAATATCAAAGATACAGATTTTCTCATTCACTTATAAAAATAATCAAACATGCCTTGGCAGGGTTATGTGCTCTCTGAGTATTCTTAATTTCCATGTTCTGTTTTGTGTCAAGGTGAGGCATGTGTGTATGTTAGAAAACCACATCAAACCCAAAATCTAAGCACTTAAAATTTGGCCTACTTTCGCCAAAAATATCCTAGAACTAAGATAACAGACTATTCCTTTATCCCGTAAATAGTTCAATTAAAGAAGAAGTATTTCCCCCTAGACATCCATAACCATTAAAATCGCAGATCTGTTTCAGGGTTTTATAGCCACATCCTTCTGTTGCTCACCTGATAGCATTGAGCTTTACTGCTTCAGATAATTGAGAATTTTGAAGAAAAAATACATGTTACTGCAGCTAAACAGCTAATTATTGGGCTTAAGCACACAAATGAACAGTTAAAATAATATTGACTGACACAAGCTGTATTTCTCATTTTTTTGTATTTTAATTATAGCAGAACCACTGAAGTAGCATTTCTTGCAACAGAAATAAAGAAACAACTCATGACAAGCAAAGGTTTTAGAGATTTTACAAGGAATAGTGATATTAGGATAATGACGGCAAAGTCGCCGTGATTGTTATGACTTATCAGAATTGGTGAATTCCATTCTCGCATAACAATTTTTAAATAGTATACATACTATTAGTATTCACATTTTAATGACAAAACCAGACTGTTTCAACCATTTTATTTTACAGGAGGCTATTTTCGGAACAGGTATATTTCCTTCATTAGCCAATCAAATTCATCAAAACAGTCGTAGAATGAGCGATAATTCAATCCGATGAGGTTATGTTGATTTCACTGAAGAAATGTTTTCTCGATTAGCCAATCAGAAATGCGGACACAGCTGGGTCATGTTTGAATTAAAGTTTCTGATATTTACATTTTAGTGACAACTACAAGCTACCATTTCTTACTTCAAGTGGTTTGGTTGACAAGTATTATAAATGGGTATGCACCACCTACCAACTTCAATTAACTTGTAGATTCATTTATTTATTTGGGGTTTTACATCGCTTTCAACACTGTACAGGTCATATCACGATGGGTAGTTGGAAGGGCAGAGGAAACCAGTACAGACAGTTTGTTAGGGTTCTGTACTGTGAACTGCCGACCAACGGCAAGCAACTACCAGCTTTCCCACTTGAGGCCGTGCCAGGAATCGAACCCCAGCCTCAGAGGTGGGAGGCGAGAGTGTTACCACTCTGCCACCGTGGCCCCTAATTAACTTGTAGAGACCAGTTAGTACTTGTTTATATTTATTTGGGGTGTTACATTGCTTTCAACACTGTACAGGTCATATCACAACGGGTAATCTTGTGTGCAGAGGAAACCAGTACTTACAGTTTTGTCAAGGTTCTGTACTGTGTACTGCCGACCATCGGTAAGAAACTGCCAACTTTCCCACATAAGGTTTGGGGTTTGAACCGCTGACCTCAGAGGTTGAGAAGTGTGTGTTACCACTGTGCCACTGTGCCCCCCTGAGACAAGTTAGTATAACTAGGTCAAAGTCTTTGCATTAGCATCAATAATAAACTCACATGAATATTCAATCTTGTCGTTCTGCTTAACTCCACTAGAATGTTGTGTTTTGGGTGTGTTTATTTGTCTGTCTATTTATCTGTGTTTAGTATAACTCCAGAAGTAATGAATGGATCTTTCTGAAATTTTATGTGAGATATACCTGACCAAAGGAAGAAGTGATTAAATTTAGAAAAGGTCTAGATCATAATCTGGAATTTAAAAAAAAATCACGAATTTTCACCGTATTTTCAATGATTGGCTTTCAAAAAGTAATTACGTAAAAAGGTAATCTTCATGAATTTTCATATGTGGGTAGGATATGGACAAAAAAAGAAGTGATTACATTCTGGAAAAGATACAGATAATATTATGGATATAAAAAAATCCCAAATATTTAAAAAGTCTCATTTTTATTGTATTTTTATTGTCAGGTTATCCGACTATGACTGTTGACATAACAATATACAATATCCAGCTACTCGGCTGCGCCAACGATGGTCTAAAATCTAGGAGTAATTTCCAGTGATTTCCATTTTAAATGTGAAACTTCAAGCTCAAAATGTCACTTATAAAATATGTATATTATAACTTAAACTTATTTAGCCAGAGATGGCTGCTTCATGCAAAAACACATACACTACCAAGGTGTTAATCACAAATGACAAACAGAAGTCTGTCAAACTGTACCTTCACAGTACCTTGTATATAATTCCAATTCCAATTCAACTTTTATAGTGCTTAATCTCTGCCAAAGTGACAGACTCTAAGGCGCAACATCATAAGGATAGTCACAAAAAATCATTGTCCTTATCCATAGCAATGGTCGACATCACGGAGAACGCCATATGGGGTGGAAAATACTAAGGAGGATAAGCTTGGCAGAATAGGTATGCCTTAAGTTTTTTTCTGAAGGAAGCAATAGAAGTGGCAGATCGTACATCATCCGGGAGTTCATTCCATATTTTGGGAGCATCATATGCAAAGCTTAGACCAAACTGCTTTGTGGATTTGTAAATAGATGGTTGGCATTGAGGACCATGTAGAATTATACCATCAGATTGACATATATGGATATAAGACTGGTTCATAACTCCTATATACCACTTAAAAACCTCCAGATATGGGTTTGTAAATATGGTAGCCATCGGCTATTATAAAGGTAGTAACCCGAAAAATGTTTGAAAACAAATATAGAGCCCTGAAGGATTTAGAAAACAATTGGAAAAGAGATATAGCGTCCTTAAGTTTTAGAAAATAATTGGACAAAACAAATACAGAGAACTGAATTATTTAGCTCAACTATTTGGCATTTACCAGTTGCCACTTTAAATAAAAGAAAAATGTACGTTTCTGGTAAAACATTACTGAAATAGTAAATGGCTTGTACCCAACTTTTAGGCAGGATAATGTGTAAATTCCTAGAAAAAAAACGTGACATAGCAAATGGCTTGTACCCTACTTTTAACTAATGAAGACATAAGTATTGAATAGGGAGACCGTACTTTTCTAGAAAATTCTTAGAAAATGATAAATAGGGATACAAATTAACCGTAGGTCACCAATTGCCTTGCTACTCTTGCATAGTTTGCCATCTGGCTTCATCATGCATCTTCAGCATATACCCCCCCCCCCCCAAAGTCTACAATTCACCAAAGTAACTGAGAAAGGATTCACAAATGTGATCTTGCCAGGGTTAGACTCAAGGGTGTGGCAGTACACATATATGTCTTGATTGCACAAAGACTATCAGAAAGGTCTAACTGTGGCATTTAGGGAAAGAAAGACTTGATTGTCATCTGCATATAGATGCTGGGTGACCTAAATCTGAGATAATACATTACAAAGATGAATGGTCTATAGTCAAATACAGATAAACTATGCCAAAAGCTGAACTTTATCCCAATTGATAAGAGAGGTGTGAGAGTCGGGTATTTTGACTCTCCATTTCTTACTTGACAAATGAGATGTAATCAGCGTCTAAGCCATACTGTCAATGCCATGCCACTTCCATAAACAATCATATATTCAGCGAAATAATTATCCACCTATATAGTGTCTGTACTAATAAGTTTATGAATTTACCCACATAAAAATCCATGACAAGAATGATAACAACAGGAAATTCAACGTGTAAACACAGAAAATAGTTTGATTACTAATGAAATTCTTCCACAGAAACTAACAAAATAACAACTGGACTTGTAAATATTTTCCTCGGATAGACTTTGACATCACTTATTTATCCTCTAGTGTTAATAAAGTCGAGTATTTTTTCCGACTTTATCCCATGCCTATTTTCCTAACAAGGCTTGCAATATTCTGTGCTCACAACTGTTGCAATAAAAGTCAATTCTATTGCCTTTATTTGCAAACAAATTTCCTCAGGTCAAGTTAACGGTGTCTCTATACATTGAATTAGTCGTGGGAATATGACAGAGCCAGTTAAAAGCTTTGTGTCCCAATATAGTATAACAAAATTACTGTAATATCTAATTGATCAATAGTTTTGTGTTTTTCAAGACACTGTAGATACTTTTATGGATACATTATAGATCCCGAATCCCAACTACGTTGTATACTAAAATATTAAACTTTTGCTAATGGTTACACTTGAAGTATCATGTATCAGGTATCCAAGTGCTTAATCTCTGAACTAACGAATTCTAAGGCACGCCATCCAAAACATAATAGATAAATCAAAAGTCCTGAAACATGATCATGGTCACAAGCATGAAGACCATCAGTGTTTGGTTGTAATTAACTAGCGAGTGAAAGCCAGAAAGAGAAATAGATAGGTTTTAAGTTACCCTTTGAAACGAGAAAGTGCAGGAGCAGTTGGATTTTCTAGTGGCAAATCATTTGAAGAATGCAAAGTAAGCTAAGCGTCAGTTTTGCCGGAAATCACTTTTGACGCCTTAACACTGGGCATATTACTCTTGCAACTGTAACAGAATAAAATGGAATATCTTGACATCGTCACCAGTTAATGTAAATTTGTAAATTTTCTATTGTACTATGGTAAATTAACTTAATGTTAAATTGCTGATCCTCTTGATAGATTAATTATGGGGTTTACTTACACCAAGGTCACATCTTTCCGGACTAGGATCATAAGCTACAACCTAACGGGTTGTCTACTATCAGTTGTGGTTTGAGTCCGCTTCATATTTTTATGTAGGATGTATTTATTGTGATTAGCATTTGAGTAGGGCTCATTCATGGCAATTTGACACAGCTGAGAAAGTGATTTACACTTGAGGATGACTGCTTTGAAATGCCTGAAAAACCTGCCACGACCTCTCTTAATCTGTATTAAAATATTACACGATGAAGGGACAAAGGGGAAGCTGGGTGGATATATAGAGAGCAGCTTGGTCTTCAACATGTGCTACCAAGACACAGGTTCTTTTGTTAAAGACAAGGTTGTCAAGGAGAAAGCAAACAAGTACACATATGACCGTGCATAAGGCTGTGACCTAGGCATTATATTCTAACAATGTCTCTTATGATTATGGTTAAAGCAGTTCATATAATTTACTTATTTATAACTCTGTATTACAATCAGCATGTCAAGATTACTCTTATATGAATGTGTACTATTTCATAGTCACTTCCATCCAGGTTCAGGAGATTATGTTTTGGAAATGTTAATTTTGTTTGTTAATTCTTTGATTGCCCTAAATCTACGGAATGCATCTAAGGAATGCACCGATGCCCGGTGGTTTACAATGCAGAATCTTGAACAACTAGTATGCACTGGTTCCTCCACAGGTAAACTACCTGTCGCAATATGACCCTGGCTGTTGAACATGGCGTAAAACAATAAATAAATCTATACATGTAGTGCATATCCCTTTCTTGCAGGTAGAGACATTGGGTGATGCAGTGTACATGGTAGCTGGAGGTGTACCAGAGAGGAAACCAGGACATGCTTATCAAGTCGCATGCGTTGCCATGGATTTACTACAGAAGATTGACAGTGTCTCAGTACCACAGGATGCACAGGTGCCAAAGCTTCAGATCAGGATAGGTTAGTAGTGGTATTTGGTTTAAATTAGATTGTGGCCATTCTTTTGAAATAAAAGGTGATGTGACAAGGTAAAATACATCACTACATTCTCATACTGTGGAAATATTCAGATTGTTCATGAAATAGAAATCTATATATCTATACATCATTCAAACAAGGATTTGTCAGTAGTAATGTGTGGTTTAAATGAAAACATTACAAGGATTGTAAAATTTGAGGTAGTGTGACTTAACTGTCATGCACGGTCTATAAGCTTGAATGCCTTCCTGAATGACTCAAACACAAGAAAAAACCAAGTGAACAACTAAATTCTTATACTGTATTGACAAGAATTGTAAATTGTATATAGATATACGTTAATTGGACGATGATAGGTCATCAGTAATACATTAGTATTATATTATCTATGTTGTATAGCATATTGGTCTCATGTGCCCATAGATATATGTTCAGTTTTGCCTCACTTGCAAGGTTATCTTGTGGCGGAGGCATTTTAAAGGGGTTGGGCTGAGATTATGGTATACTTGTAAATTTTAGATAGACGAAAAGAAATTCACTAGCATTAATCTTTTACTCATGGTGAATCACAAAATGTTGTATTGGAGAAACAGGAAAAAAAACAGATTCTATTCTTAAAGGGAATTAATCTTCTCTTCCCTTGCTCACTTGGAAAAATAACAAAAATTAATGGGTGACGCAACTTTTAGCTTTAGTAGTATTTTAACTGGTCTCTTCCTTTTTATGTTTATTTGACTTATGTTTAATAAAGACTTCTAGTCTGTTCATTTAGTAAGGCTTTTGAACTTCAATTACCCTCATCTCTTGGCGTATCAATTGTTCATTAATATTTGCTGCTGAAATATCACTCTGATGTGTGAACAATGATTAGATATTTTTAAGTGCAACCTCTAGCAAGGCTCACACGCAAGCCTCGCTAGAGCTCACGCTTCTACAGATCACTTTTTTTTGTCTCCAGACTTTGATGAAATTTACCTCTGTATTCTGAATTTCCCTCTCTTGCTCTCCAATAGCTAAAAGGACACATGTCCTTTCAGCTTTTTCCCATACATATGTCCTTTTGTCTCCGGACTCTGCTGACACTAACAAACACCTGTGCATTCTGAATTTCTCTCTCTTCCTCTCCAATAGCTAAAAGGACACATGTCCTTTTGCATTTTCCCCATACATATGTCCTTCTTGCATCGGACTTACAGAAATTGTGGCAAAGAGTGATGACTATTTGTCTGCTCACTGAAGTTAAGCAGCAATGGGCTATGTTAGTACTTGGATGGGTGACCGTCTCAGTTCGGGATCATCTGTGGGATGTATCTAAGTTGCAATTTCTTTCTGTGACAAGACTTTTGTAAATTCTAGTTCACTACCCATGTCTCTGATGGCTTTGCGCTCATGCTAGGGCACCAAAACACCTTTTGGCCTTGTTTTTTTCCTTTTTTTTCTCCGGACTTACATGAATTATGGCATGGTGTGATATGAATCCATTTCATCAATGAAGTTAATTAGCCATGGGCTACATTAGTACTTGGATGGGTGACCGCCTTAGTGCACTACTCGTGTCTCTGATGGCTTTGCAGCTCGCGCAAGAAGACCAAAACCCCTTTTGGCCTTGTTATTTGATATAGAGTCATAAATGTCAGTGTAGACATAAAGCTCTGCAGATTTTAATTGCATTATAATGATTATTATAAAAAAAGCTCAAACTACTGTCTTTCATTTATCACTTCTTCTGCCCTTTCAATACTTCTTAGGTTTCTTGAGTATTGTTTTTTCAGAGGCCTGATGTAATTACCGTAAGGACTCGTGTGTTGTAGAAGCCCCCAAAACGCAGCAGAGACCAAAATTGTAAGATATTATTAGTTTTGTATATCAACTAAGATCACCCACGATACTAACTACACGGTGATCCTGTTCATCCATATATATCAGACCTGTCTTTTGTAGGAATACACACAGGCAGTGTGGTGGGTGGTGTAGTTGGTATGAGGATGCCACAGTATTGTCTATTTGGAGACACGGTTAACACAGCAAGTAGGATGCAAACATATAGTGAGGTAAGTACTTCTTTGAGGTAAGAAGTCTTATAAATCTGCTGTTTATATTGTGGCCATTAAGGGGCTCTATTGCCCTGATATTGATGATTCAAGAGGGATGTAATATATTATGAGAGAGAAACTTTTTTTCAGCCCATAGCCTTTATGAAAAAACATCCACATCGTGCAAATCTTTTGCATTACATCTTAGCATTATTTCACTGAGTAGAAATACATGTAAAATAAATAATTTACACTCTGGTTCTGATAGGGCTATTTCACTGCCCTGAATGGCATTGGGGATTTACTTGGGTTTAAATATGAGGTTTCAGAAATTTTAGGCAGGGTTTTTGTATTTCTGGTGGGTCAGGAATACTTTAGGACATCTTCCTTTAGGGGAGCTGTTCTAAATACAGTTAAGCTGTATTCCTCCTGGGTTTCTATATTCTTCTGGAAGGTTTAGCAAGGTTTATAACACACTTGTAAGCAGATGAAACTTTTCAGTGTTTGTCACTGTGGGGTGTTCGTTGTACTTCTGTTCTATTATTTTATTGTATACTTATACTCTGTACTGTCAATTTTCATTCATATGAGTTATCATTTCACTCAATGCAAACTAGGTGGTCTGTCTGTCTCCTGCACATCAAAGGGGCGCCAACTTTAAAATTGGCTAGGTATTAGCATAATATAAGAATATTCAAGACCATAAATCAAATAATATTTAACTTAGCAAAGTTTTTTTTGTTTGTTAATTGAAATAAACAAGATATTAATTCATATTCTCAAGATTGTAGCTCTTATACTCAAGCTTAGAATATTTTATTGCTAGGTCGTATCTTCAAGTCAGCAAATCATTCTTTTTCTAACTCATACATTCAAGTTAGCACATTTTGGGGGTAAACTTGAATACTAAAGTTACTAACCTATATGTCCAAGTAAATGAAGTATTTTGCATATTCCCTAACCTGATTATCTAAGTTAATAACTTGCATATTCAAGTTAACAAAGCTAACCTTTGGTAACTGGGTAAAATAAAAGAAATGGCAGTTCTAAGATGCTGTACATTTTTGTCAGTTTTATTATTTTTATCATTTATGCAAATACCAGTTAAAACACATCAGCAAAAAATTTACCTTGGTGAAAATATTTTCAAATTTTTATGATGTAATGAACTTTGTCCCATAAATTGACAAAATGGTAAATCTTGTAAAACTGTGAACTTGTTAAAAACACTTGTGAATCTGATTTGTTAAGTCACTTAAGATAGGGCTTGTTTGGCAACTCAGATTCGAACAATGTTAAAATAACCCTGTTTATTCTATGATGTGGTTAAACAGCTCATTACAATTGTAACTCAGAAGGAGGTCACGCATTTTATAAAAAACTGACAGTTAGCTATCAAAAATATAGAATGTGGAAAACTTTGCTCTTTTGCACAAATAAATATTTTATAAACCTGACCTTTATCTGCCAGTGTGGACAAGTGGGTAACACACTTGCCTAGGAATACAGAGTACCCAGGTTCGATCTCAGGTACACAGTGGCTCACATGGACCTTTTACAATGGTAGTCCTCTCCATTGGATCTTATCCTTTGTGGCAGGCTAAAGAATCCCAAGGATGTTGGTAAGTAGTCATCCCTGAGATTCTTGCCTTTTATTTAGGGGAATGCCAGTCACTAGAGCTTGGGCTGAACTTATGCAGTTGGGATGGATTAATCAGACCTTTGAGTCCAGCAGTAAAGGGAATATTAGATTGAGTGTTAACATTCAACTTGGCCTCCTTATGCAACTAAATCAATGCCTTTAACATGCCGGTATTAACTTCATTATCTTCCCATTAAAAATGCATTTTTTTCTCTATATTTTAGAGTGGAAAAATTCACATCAGTGAAACCACAAATAGATGTCTGGAAGGGTCAAAATTGCAGACAGTGTATAGGGGCAAGATACATGTCAAGGTATGTACGCATTTGTATAGAGGGTGAAGTATTTAGATGGCTGTATATGATAAGACAATTATAATTGTGTTGCAGGTTTTAAACTTTACTCATGAAAGAAAACATAAAAGTCCAACCGAATCCGTAAAACGACAGTTGTGTATTTTGCCATCTCAAGTAATAAAATTAACAATTGGGTCAGTTTGTCTGTTTCTTTGCAAAATAACTAAAAAAAACCTTATAGATAGTGATGAAACCTTTAGGAAATGTCAACAATCCATAATTTCTAAAATTAGTTTTTATATCATTTTCCCCATAAGCAATAGTGGAGGTGTTGGCCCTTGGCGGAGGTATGCACTCTCTGGGTGTTTTTGTTCTTGAATCTATTATAGGGCAAGGGGGAAATGAAAACCTACTGGCTGCTGAATAAACAGACACAGGAACACAACACAACTCCTACCCCAGACACTGTTCTAGATTCCACTGTGAACATCAACGGCAAAAGGTGAGATGTGACCACTATCCTGATTAGTGTAAAGCCTACAGAGTAAGAAAATGTGAAGAGAAGACCCCCTCAGTTTATCCCAGAAGTAAAGGCATAAAATTTGTACTTAGCTGAACAAATTATTGTCAGTTTTACAACAGAATAATGGACAAAGGTCCTTAGGCCATCCTTAATTCGTGAACTAAGCACAAGCATAAGGCCTTTTATTGTTTAATCTAAACACAAAAAAACTAATGTAATTTTCCAATTGTTTTCTTCAAAGCATATTCCTTGCTGCTCTGCTTGAATTATAGTTGGCTATAATCTGCGCACTGATGACATTTATTAGATATGCATTTCTGGTAGTAATGATTTAAATTGTTGGACTTTCTTATATGTTTTTGTCTGCCAAATCAGTGACATTCGTTTTAACATTCTTTTTTAACCTTATCCAGTTTGGCTTGTTGATGCTAAGTTGAATGAGTGGCGAATTTCACAGGCTGTGGGGAATTTTAAATTAGTTACTGTGTGTTGCATCCGTCCTAATTTAATGCACTTCCTACTCCGGTTGATGTTGCTCTGTTAAAAGGGACAAAAAACCTTCAAGTTTTACTTCTTGGCTTATTGAATTATTCTAAAGTCTTACCGTATATTGTTGCTACTAGTTACTAAATATTGATCACATGATATTTCTAAACTACATAGATATGTGAGTTAACAAAGCACTAAAGTTAAAGTACCCAATCATTACATCAAAACATTTACATGAATCCCAATTTAATGAACTAAAGATGTTTTTAGGCTTGGTTGAAAGGTTAGCTTTTTTTGGGTTACATTTTTTGTCTGTCTGTTTATTGTTTGTTTTTTTGTCTGTGTTTGTAATGGCTCCAAAAGTAATAACCAGATTTTGCCGAAATTTTACCTGGGAAGAGGTGGTTAAGTTCAGGGAAAGATTCTGGATACAGATAATCCTAAATTTTACAGGACCCATTTTCAATGTATTTTCTATGACTTTGCTTTCTGGTTGACATTCCTCTCAAAAGTAATGAACGAATCTTCATGAAATTTTTAATGTATTTAGGGCAAGACCAAAGAAGGAAATGATTACATTTTGGTGAAGATCCGGATCATAATCTGACTTTTAAAAAAATGGATTTTTTTTAAACATGCCCGGTGGAGGTCTGCACTGAATGATGACTTTTTAGCTTACTTTATATAATCTTTATAAAAGCTTTATTTTTTAAAGATTTTTTTCAGCTTGCGTCACAGATTACCACAGCTTTGTTATTTCTGGTAATGTTTTAAAAAAAATTCACATATTCTCCACGTTGAAGAGGGCTTCTGTCTAATTGTATGGTATTGGATCAGTGTGATATGTACAGACTTTGACTCTGGCTATATTTATTTAATAACAAGGCCAAAATTTCTTTTGGGCTACATGTGCCAGCTGCAAAGCATTCAGAAACACCAGTAGTGCACCAGAGTAGTGCACAATTCATGAACTGATTGATTGATTGAATAATTGATTTAAGGTCACACCCAGTACCTTGTATTGGTTATACTGCCATGGGACAGCCATTTATTTATTTGGGATATTATGTTGCTTTCAACACTGTGCAGGTTTTATCATGACCTGTAGTTTTGTGGGCACAGGAAACCAGTTGGTCAAGGTTCTGTACTGTAAACTGCCGACCACAAACTTTCCCACATATGGTCCGAGATGTGAAGCGTCGACATCAGAGGTGGGAAGCAAATATGACCCCCATGGGATAGCTATTTAAGCGATCATCCAAGTCATATCTGCCCATACCTGGTCCAAACCTCAGTTGGTCATCTATCCAAGTACTTACCAAATGCAGTTCTACTTAACTTGATCAAATGGGAACTGGTCAAACTGCACCACAATTCAGAAAAAGGGAAAAAAGTTATCTCTAGAAGTTCAAACCTTGGAAGCTCACGCTTAAAAAGATAAAATTGGACAATCAATTGGACTAAAATTAATCTTGTGCTAGCTTATTTGTAGAAACAAAACACATGAATCAGTGCTTCTTTTTTTGTTGCATGCCGGTGTGTAATTAGTTTAAATCAATCTTTACTGTCTCCTGCTTTCAGAGCTGTTGAAGATCTTTACCTCAGGGAGGCAGAGAAATTTGCCGATATTCATGAGCATAAGAAAGAGACATCCAGACAAAATGCTAATAGACCATCAAAGAGAGAAAGATCATGTGAGCAGACTGTTAAAGAATGTTTGACATCTTGTGTACAGACTCAACATGAGACAGACAAAAATTCATCTGATGTAAAAGCAGAGGATGCAAAAGAGGATATCCAATTAGAAAAGGTGTACTTGAACATTGCATGTTCCCCTGTGTCTGAAAATGAGTGCAGTTTTTCAGCATTCACCAAACCTGAGGCCATATTGCAAACATGTGATGGCAAGCGAATCTTTACTAATGACGTTGATGGTATGAGACCTGGAGCCTTAACGAAGTCTGCCAAAAAGGTTTCGGAGAAACAGGATCAAAAGAAAAAATGTCGCCGTTCATCTTTATCAGGAATACTTCAGTGTCCGTTTAGTCTGTTTGGTGGTGATGGTTACAAGTGGAATAAAATGAACAGGAATGAAACTTCAGAATATCACAATGGAGGTAACAATGAAACACTCAACTGTCACCATATACCTAGTACTAAAGAAAACTTGATGACAAAAGAAATCGGCAGTAGTGAAAAATGTAGTAGATTGACTAAAAATGTTCAAAGTTTCAGGGATGTAGCCACACAGGTGGATGTTGCATTATCTGCCACAACCAGAGATTGTCAAAGCACTCAAACAAATCTCTCTCTTGTTGCTCTACAAGAGAACATTACTTTCTGTCCTGCATGTGGACGTAATGGCTTAATTAAAAAGCCAAGTGATCTCTAGTTTAATTTGTACATTTCCTGTTGTTAATTATAGAATAATGGCTATATATACATATATGTTTAGTATGACATGTATTTACTTTTGCAGGTGGCGCTTTAATACGTGTAAATACTTATTTATTAATAGATCTGAACAGA
This sequence comes from Sabellastarte sp. h YS-2021, assembly GCA_964017235.1. NCBI lineage: Eukaryota > Metazoa > Annelida > Polychaeta > Sabellida > Sabellidae > Sabellastarte > Sabellastarte sp. h YS-2021. The sequence continues at coordinate 77,132,546 of OZ024934.1, read as the reverse complement.
AAGTAAATAAATAGATTCATTAAAGACTTGTTATAATATCAAGAAAAAAATAAAAACTCCAGCGTCAAAATGTCAAGAATTAATATTATTATAGGCCTTCTACAAGCCATGATATATTCTGCAAAAGGTTAAAAGAAGGGGCTGTTTTGTCCACCTCCAGCCAACATTAGGTCAATTTTAGACCAACTTACAAGTCTTTACTCTGGATTTTTTGAGACAATGAATGAATGCATTTTATTACAGTCTGGATGTTACACTCTCACGGGAGGGAATGTATTTAAGGAATCATAGTGCACAAATGAAGGACCAATAAGGTCTTGCAAAAAGTCTAGGCCCAAATAAAAGTGCACGTACAGAAGAGGAATATTTTTGGTAATCACAGGCCTGGGTTTCCTTCCTGATTAAAAGTTCATAGGTCAAAGCAATAAAGTTTGATCATGACCAAGTAAGTTCATAAGGTCAGGACGACAGAAAAGGTTCCAAGACTTTGGAAAGTTTATTTACAGGTTAGTAACATATGCAACTAGAAATAACCCAATAAAGGTTTATAAAATTTTAAAACGTGAACATTTTCTAATGGATAAAACTGGCACTATTTGTGTACCATACATAAAATTGGTTTATTTATTTGGGTTTTAACATTGCTTTCAACACTGTACGGGTTATATCAAGTGTTAAGTTTAATGACCAGAGGAAAATAAAATAATATAAATGTTACAGTTCAAGAAGTGACCTAAGGTGGATGAAGGTCAAGTGCAAGTTGTACAGTAGATGAGTTATATCATTCAAACACTGCAGTTGCCGAATTTAAAATTTTATTATTTAAAACTACTTGTTAGTATATTAGACACTACAACATTTACTACAGTCAGATAACAATTGCATGGTCAGTACTAGATAACTTGAGACTGTGAGATAAACCGGATATGTTGAAAAAGTCCATTAGAATGTTAATATGTGCATTGTCTTTATAACATCAGGCAATCCGTAACATATGATACATAAACATATATTATGTGATGCCATGTGATTATATAATTACAGGGGCCACGGAGGCAGTGTGGTAACACTCTCGCCTCCCACCTCTGAGATTGGGGTTCGGTTTCCAGCCTTACCTCAAGTGGGAAAGCTGGTAGTTGCTTGCTGTTGGTCGGCAGTTTACAGTACAAAACCTTGACCAACTGTATGTGCTCGTTTCTTCCGCCATGAAACTACCCGTCATGATATGATCTATACAATGTGTTGAAAGTGACATTAAAACCCAAATAAATAAATTAATACATAAAATTACACCAACTAAAATAATATAAAATATCTGTTACATAAAACATTTATGTATACATTGTAAACCCAGTTAAGAATAATTAATATGTGCCCATGTATAACTGTAGCATATTATAATAATCATGACTAGCTGCTAACATAGATGAATCTAGAGATTAAGGTCATGTACTTGACCTTGAACTAGCTGTACAAGTTCACAGAAGGCACAAATGAAATAAGACAACTGCAAGACCAGCACTTGACCAGAATTTGGGGAAAAGGGGTGGGTGGGTGTTATTTTTTTATTTATTGATTCCTCCCCACTATTCAAACAAAGAATGGCGGGAATTTGTGAGCCCAGTATTCAAGGAGAGGCCGTAGTGATTGCAAAAATAAATTTCTTAAATTTATTAACAGGGGGGTCACTCCTTGTACTGATCTACATTGCCCGAATATTCAACCAATGAATGCAAACTGCTAGTGTTAATGAAATATAAATCAAATTATGAAGAGGGCATTTTCTGCTTCCCGATTCAATAGCTGAAGAACATAATTTGTCAATTTGCATAATCTGTGTTTAATACTGTATATTTTTATCAAAATCATCATTCTTTTGTACATATAACACATTGAATATGTAGTGACATTTCGAGAGGGGGATTACCAGAGAAGAGTTTGACACTGTCTTCAAATTACTGAATATGCGAGGTAGGACCAGGGTGACAGCCTGGCCCAGCCTTGTGAAGATCATATGATACTTCTATTCCGTAACCCGTCATAAGTGACCTACTTTGAAGTAGCTAGGTCTCATGAGTACGGTAAAACAATTTATCCCCAAATTTGTTCCTGTATTTACAGTAATAATTCTTACAATATATATGTGTAAACATACAGTACTCACATAAATTAATTTGCGTAAATTGTGGTTTCTATGTCACAAACAAAGTTTGTTTTCACCTACAAATAAAAGTTCCCAGATTTGCCGGACAGAAGAATACCTCACATACAACTCTAATTTATTGGGCTGGGTGGTGTGGAAATTTTTTTTAACTTAATTTAGTTCTGTAAAAGCCCACTAGGGATTAAGGTAGCACGAAACTGTCAACAAAAGTACCATACAGGCCATTCTATTCAAACTTACTATGCACAATTAGCATTACAAATTCATCAACAATTGCCTCTTTTTCTTTAATACTTCATTATGTATGTATATTACAAATGTGCTAATATACATCATTAGAAAAGTGTTTTTACAAATTTTCTACCCATTCTGTTGCATTGAGGTTAATTATTCAAGTGACTATTTTGTTTGATTTCTTACAATCTATGGCTTTCATCACAACCAAATCCTAAATATTTTGTAACTTAAAGCTCTGAGTGAACCATCTCTGATGGTTTCTGTCTTACTGTCAAGTGCTTTCTCTCCAAGAGAGATGTGTGTTGTAGAATATTAAAGCTAGGTCTGTTGATGTGCAATAATCCCAATGGCTCTCATTTCACACACATCCTGTCAATGATAGACTTGCTCCAAGTCTTTGTATTGGTGTTCATCATTGTTAAACAGTTAAATTTAAATTGGACACTTATAGGAGTTCATTATACCACCAGCATTCTGGAGTAAGTAGGGATAATCTCTGAAAATTCAAACAAATGTGAATTTTGGGAATACACTGTGGCGGATGTCTACACTCTATGAGTGCTTTCCAGTTGACCGTGCACCTTTCATATATATATATGTTTATGTGAATCAAAAAAAGTAAATATTGTTGGGCCATTTTAGACATGATATAAACTTAATGATAAGAAGTGATGAATTTTCCCCCTAATTTGAGATTTTTAGTACGCCAACTTTGGTGTCTAGTTACAAAAAAAGTTATATTTTTGGGTGTGTTTGTTTGCCTGTCTGTCTGTCTTTGAAATAACTCCAAAACTAATGAATGCATCTTTGCATCATTTTTATGTGGATAGGGCGTGACCAAAGGAATAAGTAATTAAATTTTGGGAATGATTCGAATCATGCACTGGATAAAAAAAATCCCAAATGTTCATGGTCATGCTATCTGAATTATGGGAATTAGAATTAAAAGACAAACAGTATTTGGTTGGAATGACATTATGGTTATACTTGACAGAGGTTTCTGCTTTAGGAGTATATTCTAAATTTTTGTCAATTTTATACGGTAGTCTTGCTCAGATTCATACATATTGATAAAATCCCCCTTTCTCAGTAGAGTTGTCTCCAAGTGAAAGTGTGATTCAGAAAACAATATTAGCCCAGCATAAGAACAATTAAATAGCATTTATCTGCCAATCAAAACCCTTCCTGTTTTTTTCCACAACAGTTTGTCAAGATCAAAGTTGGGGTTTTTGCCCCTGTTCAACAGCCAGGTCATGTTGGGAAAATTTTGCAGCATTGTCACTTGGGGGGGGGGGGGGGTCAACCCACACAGAGGAACAGCTTGTGATTAGATGCTAAACCTGCTAACCCACTAGGGCACTGAGGATCTCACCAGTTAGAAATATAAATAGTAACAATAGAACTCGTACAATTAATACCCTGTTCACACTACAATCCGTGGTGACAAGGATTGAGGGTTGAAGCAGATTGAAGCAGATTCAACTCAAAGGATTGAGTGTCCACACTACAGAGTTTAATCTGGTTTGAGAAGTGTCCAAAACTGAGTACAGTAAAACCTCCAAATTTAGATGAATTCATGTAAAATTGTTTAAATAGTAATTTTTTTTCAATATGGATAAAAATGATAAAATTAATAAAAATATATGAAATCCCTACATTATGTTATATATCATACAATAACATAGCTTAATAACATTTTATAATTAAAACAGACATTTTATATTATTAAGTCTGTGTCAGGTTTTAAGCAACAGACCAATTACAATCTTTAAATATTCTGCTCATAAATAATCTTACTATAATAACCATTATTCATGTATTTTATGTTGAATTGCAATCATCTAGAAATTACACAACAATCACTTTTGGTGGCCTTTGTGTCAATTATGTACTCCAGAGCTTACAAAGGATTAAGATATATGGAATTAAGCAATGGTTACAGTAACCATACACTCAACCCTTGTCAACCCGGATTGAGAGGGTTCACACTACAAATGGGATTGAACCAATCTGCTTCAATCTGCTTCAATCCACCTCTTGAGTAGGGTTGAGATTTACCCTTGTCAACCCGGATTGTGAGCGTTCAGACTAGTCTCCAATCTGGTTCAATCTGTGTCAACCCTGGTTGAATCACTAGTCTGAACGCCCAGTTAGACAAAATTTAAGCCAAAAACTCAATCTGAAACCTTTAGGCAGCTGAGGAAAAAATTATCAGATTTCAGACTTAAAATTATTTATTAATCCAGTTCCGGCCAAGATTTTACCTACCAGTCAAAGTCATGAGAGATTTTCTTATAACCAGTTTGTAAACATTTAGAAACGCAAGTGACCACACTAATAATCTTATATTTAACAGAAAATCGTAGACACAAGAACTCAATCTGAGACCTTTAGCCAGCTGAGAATATAGTATTTGATTTAAGACTAGAAATCATTCATGAAACCAGTACTCCGATTATTAAAGTAAATCAGCATGTAATTGAGTAGATGCCACAAAGATAAGTTAAAACTTAAGTCATCGAATGTAAAGTATTATAATTTAATATTATTCTCAGTACAAGTTCATATTACATATTATAGTTATCTTTATTGTTTGCTAAGTGGACAGTATTGCAGTTTGGGAGTAAATTTGGTGGAGAAACATTACTCACACTGTTTGTCTTGAAAAATCATAAACTATAATATTAGCACTTAAACACACCACATTATTTTTGATACACAGTCACATTTATATTATCCATGTGATTAACGTTAAAAGTTATCACCCCAAAAATATGTTACATAACATATCTCTTAGATCATTCTTTATAATGTAATAAACACTTCAGCTATGAAAGTAAAATCACTTGAACTTAGGAACAAAGAACAATAGATATAATTGTAAAAAAATGTAATATATGTCTGCTAACTAAGATATCCCAACCAAGTGTCCGGAAACTAGGCCAGTTACAACTGACATTTTGACAATCTTGACATTTAAATTAATGTTGACACTTGCAAAGGTTCAGTGACGTAAGCTGCTAGTTAGCAATTGAAATGCCTTGCCATATTACACATAATTATAGCCAATTAATTTTCATACTGCAATGAATATGACAAAATGGATGCCATTGAGGCTATTCCCTCTGGGCCAGGGTCTTCACATCTGATGTTTCAGCATATTGCCTGATATCCATCATAATGATCAGTCACAGCTCCGGGATACATCAGATAAAGTATGCAAGTTTTTAATACTAAAGTTAACCTAAAGGGGGCCACAGTGGGGCAGTAGTAAGACTCCTATCGCACCTCTGAGAACAGAGTTTGAATCCCGGCTAGACCTCATGTGGGAAAGCTGGCAAATCCTTGCAGTTGATTGACTTTTTACAGAACAGAAACTTAACCAACTGTATGCAGTGGATTTTTTCTGGCCTTCCAAACTACCTGTCACAAATAAGGCGATAAGGTACTAGGAGTGAGGTAAAACATATGATAAATAAATCAGTAAACTGAACCTGAATTGTGGCTTCTCTTTCACTGACCACTGATGTTAATATTTCCCAAGGATAATAAACAAACACCAACAATAGGCAACATGTCATTACGATGGGAAAGAATACATAGTTGCTAAGTTGCTTTGAAATTTGGACTTAAACACAAGTCATTTATACTACAATGTCAAAAGAATTGCTTGACCTATATAGCATCTCCACTATATTTTACACAAGGACGTTAGAAAACTAATCTAATCGAATCTAATCTACTGCTTTGCAGGTTAAATATCTTCCCCACAAAGGGGAACTCAGTGCACTGAGTTAACAAAAACCATTATCATAAGGAGAGTCAAGGGGCGTTCAACGTCAGAAATCCGAAATTGTGGGTGTGACCAAGAGGGAAGGAAACTAAGTAGGGAAACTGGAATTAAAGAGGTGGCTTTTGAGGTGTTTCCTGAAAGATGCGACAGAGGGGCTATTTCTTATTTGGAAGGGGAAAGTCTCTGCAAAACAGGGAAGTAGTATGTATTTCCAAATCACTGGACAGTTGAACTGGGTGCTAATATCAGCCAAGTAGCCTTCTGAACCCAAGTAGTTTACTAGGTCTCTTCTATCAGTTTCACTTTCTAAAATATACAGTATTCTATATAAAATTATAAAGACCGGAAGTGCATAGTGAATGAAAACCCGTCTGTGCGCATAGAATCAGCTGGTAGTAAAACCTCCGATAACTGGCCGCTGAAAAACAGAAGTGTCGTTTCGAATTTCTCGTTTGGAAATTCGTCCACTTTTACAAGGGCGATCATGCATTCAAAACAATATGGCGGCTCCCTTGTTTATGTCACCTCATAAAAATAAAGGGATATTTCTTTCAACCAGGTAGGCCGGTCTTTATAATAGACGGCGCTCTGACATTATTTGGAATTTTTGCTGGGCGTATAACCTGTAACAAACGCCCTCACAATCAGTATTTATTACTACAGTAAAACTTGATCAATTATAAACAGTCTTCGAAATTAAATGTTAATCATAGGTTTGTGGATTTGGTTCTTTTTTTTAAATTCTTCAATGTTAAATTTGTGTTTCTCGTCCAAGTTGAATTGCCTGTCCCTTTATAAATACAGCTAAACAAAACTATAACATGTAAGGAGGCTGCATATGCATTACTTAAAATGTAAATGACTGTTCTCACTTGAAATATAAAACCCTATTTAACTTTCTAAATGTATGGATTACATATACAGCATTTGTATTATTGTGAAGGTCTTCATCAATAGTATATCATTAAGAAATAAGGTTTTGTTATCACAGCTACTGATAATTATTAAAATGATGTTGTAGAGAGTTCATAATTTTACATCTGAATCAACTAGTTTGGTATAATAAAAAGATTATTAATATATTGGCCAAGTCAGATTTAAAGCATGCATGTGTATATGACTTTTCTCTTCAAACATGTTCACTTATTGAACATCGTTGTTTATTCAAACTGGAATGTGGTCATCTAAGCATTACATATACAATGACGAGGAGATGATTGTTTTGATTGCTTTGTTGTGATAGTAATATACAAAAAAGGCCTCTTGTAGTTGACACAGTGATACTTGATACCCTGACTCTATCATGATATGTCTTACAAGAGTTATAAATATCCATATAATTGCATTTCGAATTCTTGATCTTTATAAACACTTTAAAAACAATTAATATGATAAAGATATGTCAATTCAAAGTAGTACTGCTGATAAAATGATTGTATTGTTTGGAGGAGGAGGAAGCAACAAATATTACCATTGTCTGTAACATCCCACATATAACTTAATTCAGCAACATGCTGGCTAAATGCAAATGTATCTGCTTACTAACTAAAGCTGTTATGATATATAATTATGGCATATATTAAATATTAAAAATGTTAACATTTTTCATAGCTAAAATGTACACAAATATACTGTAACCATTTCCACTTGAATGAAACCCGAAATGCCAAAACTTCCCCTATCGACTAGTTTGCCAGAATAGGCACTGAAAACTGAGAGTCTGTTGTCAGGTTTGAGATTTTGATGGACTGATTTTTGGGTGTTTCACGTTGCTTTCAGCACACTGTATAGGTTGTATCACCGTGGGTAGTTTTAAGGGCAGAGCACACCAGTACATACTAGTTGATCAAGATTCTGCACTGTAAACTGTTGGGTGTTTATAAGCGCCTACCAACTTTCCCACATAGTGACCAGGGTTTGAACCAGACATCTCAGAAGTGGGCAAGTGTGTTTGTTGCCCACTACCCATTATATTGTTATCAAGCCCGAATGAACTTTCATACTTGCTTTAAAGTTTGGTTCCCCTGATCCCATGTGTTGATATGGCCTCATCTATTGAAATGTAAAAACCTTAATTTGGACCATTAGCTGTATGTTGTTATGAAGTTGTATTCATCAGAATCTGATGTGTATAATAAGTGCAAATAAAAGCTAGTTCGCAGTTCTTTTCAACAGATAATTTTCATCCAATTTGTTGATTTTTACCTCTCCAGGGCTTGTGCTTCTACAGCTCACTTTGGTAATTTTATTCTGTCTAAAGAGTTTGTTTAAGTGTACACTGTTCTAGTGTGCTACTCGTACATCTGATGGTTTTGCAGTCTGAGCATGTAGACTGAAACAAATTTTCACCTTGCTTCCGTCCTTTCAAAAAATTTTAAGTGGGTGAGCCTTCAGTACCATATAAAGGACGAACAGTTTTCTCTATGTTGCTCAATAAAATCGGTTCAAGAGCCGATATTTCATCGTTCTAATATCTGATAAAGCAACAACAAGGTGGTGAAAAGAAGTTCTTAAAAGAACAAAGAGAAGGACTGATTTCTCACACTATATCAGTGGATAATCAGAGGGCAGGAATTGTGAGCTAAAATTTGCATATTTATTTTTATACTCAGTGCAATATCTCCATATACTACAGTACTAAGACTGCTATTTAACCCATCGGACTGCACAGGTAGAGTCCCAACTCACAAGTAACTTACATTCCCCTAACTGAAACATAGAGGCTCAAGGATGACCATTTATCCACATCCTTGAAGTTCTTTAGCCTGCCACTGGGGATAGGACACAATGACAGAGGACCGCCATTTTAAGTGGTCATCCAAGCCACTATGTATCTGCCTGTACCTCTTGACCGAAGTCCTCTGAGTTCCTAGACAATTGTGTTACCTGCTAGGCCACATTGGCAGGTCAATGTTGAAGCCCCAATTGTAAAGCTTTCCCCTTTTGTGAAAATTCCATGTGGCATGCCTCATATTTACCAGTGCATTTGTTTACAGTGTCACAAAAGTTGTGAACTATTCTGGCTGATGAGGTAATAATATAGACAAATTTTAATTCTAATAGCATTTTAATAGTGCCTAATATCTGCCAAATTGTTCATTGTTCATCAAACATTGTTCAATATTCATAAACCAGAGACGTTTTGTCAGTGGGGCCATGTTTTATTTGCACATGAGGGGCCACGGTGGCAGAGTGGTAACACTCTCGCCACCCACCTCTGAGACCAGGGTTCGGTTCCTCAAGTGTGAAAGCTGGTAGTTGCTTGCCTTTGGTCAACAGTTTACAATACAGAACCCTGACGAACTGTATGTACTGGTTTCCTCTGCCCTTCCAACTACCCGTCGTGATATGACCTGCACAGTGTTGAAAGCGATGTAAAACCCCAAATAAATAAATAAATAAATATTTGCACATGATGCACAATATAGTTTGTGAAATGTAACTAGCTTACCGTGCATACAAGTACATTTACTCCTTTCGAAGATGATTTTAAGAAGTGGACTGATATGATTATTAATAATTTAACAATAAGAAGAAACAAACACTATAAAACATTTATTGAACTGCCAATAACCTCGCCAATCTAACAGATTCACAAGCACACAGCAGAGTTCAACGTGTGTTTTACATAATTTACAGTCAATTTCAGAGCTGGCTCTACCTCCTTCGCTTCTGCATCAATATCTGCCATAGTGGATGAGTCGCAGGTCTATCTGACATGAGGAGATGGGTTGATTGGTGTATGCCTAAATATGGAAAATATAGCTGTTATTACCTTGTGACATAGCACTGTTATCATGGTCTTCAGTGTGAAAGTTGGCAGTTGCTTGTGTATCCACAATAGTGTTTACTATTTACACATAAGTCACACAGTTATATGTTGGCCTCACAAGTTACATACAGGCCAAATTGTTTAACTCACCCGGGCATGTTTGCGACTTGATGCATTTCATGTTTTGGTAGCATCCATTAGGTTTCATAAATCAGGATTCATATTTGGGAAAGAGGCAAGGTAACTGATTCGAAATATTTTTGTACACATGACCGCTTTTTCAGAATGTTTGAAAAACCTCTCAAGGGCTGTTACATGCTAATCTAAAATATACACACTCGAGGGAGAAGGGGCTATAGAATAGCTATACAGGGCGATTGGTTTTTAAAGGGGCATAACCATGATACAAGGTCTCTTATTCAGAATCAGACAAGGTCTTAGAGCAAAATTCAAATACTTTACAGTGCATCATGACACAGTGACAGTGTAAATGGGGTATTAAGGCTGATTTTAAGAGCCTGCTTTTAAATCATGTTCTTATCTGTATGGTAGCATTGTGTATTGTATTCTACCACCAAGTAACTGCCATTATTTCCACTTACATACGGTAAGTTAGAATTTTATATCCTATTCAACAGCCCGGGTCATATTGGGACAAGCCCACAGTATTGTGACTTGTGGGTGCCGAGCCAACACAGAGGTGACAATCTTTGATTGGATGCCAAACTTTCTAGCCACTAGGCCACTAAGGATCCTCTCTTACCGACAGGATCAAGATTCAAAGTTACAATACAAGTATCACTGGGGAAAATATAGATATTGTGAGGTATTAACTGCAAGTTATCTTTCATGAATAATATAATAAGCTGTATCTTCTTATGGTACAGTTACAAATATATACATTTGTCAATAGGTGTTCCAGGCATACTGCTTCATATATTTGAGACATGTATAGTTGTATAACCTTTTATCTCATTCTCTGTGGGGGGACTCTTTGATACAGTGTCTTATAAATATTAAAGCAATTCCTGCTGGGAATATACATGAAGATAATTCAGTTGATAAACCCTTATAAGCTTGAAACTGGTGTCAGTTCTCATTTAATGTAAAAAAAAAAAATTAGTCAGCTGATAGTATGGCATCACTCAGCAGTGTCTGTGTGAACATCTCCTAAATTCAAGGCCCAGGCACATCCTGTTGATCACTTGATCACAATTTTCTCATTCACTATTGTATGGATGTCTCTATTATCTTGCATATATGTACTAGCCCACTAGTAGATTCTCGTGTGTGAGTATCAGGTCTGAATCTTTCTTTATTTTTTTAATGAATTTTTAAATAACTTTAATGCACTAAAGTTCATGCAATCATGCACTAAACCACTTATAACTTAAAAAGTATTGCAAGAGCATTTTAAAATGTTATTCAGCTATTCTTTGCGTGGCTACAACATGGTGAGTAACTTGGGCATCTATCCCCATAGTCAAGAAAGTAATAGCTACCTTCTGAATCTTTAGTACCCTCCACAATGAGTAAAATCACTTGTAACTTGAAAACTATTGCGTGTAGACAATTTCATGTACATATGTTATTCAGCTGCCTTTGGGTCAGATATGACATGGTAAAATTGTAGACTTTGTATAACTGAGTGCTGGCTACTTTGAGGTTATCACTGTCGAGTGGGTTCTTTGTAACATGAAAACTATTGCATTTAGAGTATTTTGTTCAAATAAATTGTTCATGTACTTATGGGTCAGCTATGGGATGGTGAATTTGCAGACCTGTAGCTCATGCCATAGATGAGTGATGTCTGTATTCAGGTTATCACTGTCGAGTAAATCAGTTCCAACTTGAAAACTACTACAATTACAAAATTCTGTTTAAATATGTAGTTCACTACCTTTAGGTCAGCTATAACATAGTTAAATTACAGGTCTGTGGGTCATGGCATAGCTGAGCAATGGCTGCTTTGATGTTCTCACTGTTGAGTAAATCAGTTGTAATTGGAAAACTATAGTATTGGGAGTGTTTTCTTTAAAGATGTTGTTCGCCTCCTTATCGGTAGGCTACAACTTAATAAAGTTGCAGTAATGTGGCTCCTTGCACAACCGAGTATTAGCTACTTTAAGATTATCACAGTTGAGTAAATTGCTTGTAGCGTGGAAATTGTTGCATTTAGAGTGTTTTCTTTACGACTTGTGATTCTGATGTGAAGTAAATGTTGAAGGGTTGCAAAACTCAAATTAAGATAAATCGTCTGAAACTGTGTTAAAAAATCTTAAATTAGATAATGAAGAGGCACTGAAATTTAATTAATTGTTAGCCTCAAATTCTCTTAGATTAAAAATCTTTATCACAGAATTAATTCTATGTATGCTTTAGTATTGTCACTTGTCACTAGAATTGTGTTCTTTGATAGCGATGGTGATTCTGATACGTCAGATGTTGAATGGGTTACAAAACTCAAATTAAGATAAATCATGTGAAACTGTGTTAAAAACTTTAAATTAGATAATCAAGAGGCACTGAAATTTAACTAATTGTTAGCCTCAATTTCTCCTAGATTAAAAATCTGAATTACAGAATAAATTCTATGTATGCTTTAGCATTGTTACTTGCCACTAGAACTGTGTTCTTCAATAGTAAACCCCACTTATTTCACCAAGGCATTATTTTGTATGTTCACCTAACAGGACTTGGTCACATTTATGAAACTAATTGTTGTTGCCATCGTAGTGTGTTTAATGGGCATAATTGAATAAAATGAACTAGTTCACATGAAATGTAACATGCTTAAAAGCATTATAATTTTATTACAATATATTACATGAAATCATATGCCGACAATATTTTGTTATGAATAAACATTGCTACATAAATATAACAAATAGTTTGTTAAAATAAAATTTGAAATTTGACACCTTTGGTAATATTTGGTATAGCATTGTAGTCCTGAAATGTGGTAGACGAATGCATAAGTTACAGGTCTATAAATATGTGTTGGTTATGTCAACCAGTTTGCTAAATTGACATCTAAAAACTTTTCTTGTTCCCTGTTAGTTTATAAAATTGTAAATATGTTTCTGTTTAAAGTTGTTAACATTTTAATGCTGTTCATTACATTACCAAATATATATTGTCTTCCTTTAAAAAGCAAAGTCTGTGGTTAAAGTTTCATATCCAAAATATTTAGATTCTATCTTGAGTAAATGTATATTGATGTTCAAATTGAAATGTTTTGTTGCTGTGCAAAATTGCTTCAACACAAAATTTGCTAATAGTTTCCTACAATATTATACTTTGAAAGTTAAAAAAAATTTATCTCCCTGCAAGGTACCCATTTCTATGTATGATGATATTACCTGAAAATAACTTTTTGGTGTCGTCTGTAAACTGTCAAGGCCTTCATGATCGTAAAAAAAGATTAGATGTTATAAATTATCTAAAAGAAACGGAATCACATATTATATGTCTACAAGACACACATCTAAATGAAGCTGATACAAAGGATTTTAAAAATATTTATGATGGTACTTTCTACCTTCATGGGCGCACCACTAACTCCAGAGGAGTTGCCATTCTATTTAGAAATAACTTTGAGTTTAAAGTCAATACAGTTCATAAGGACAAAGATGGAAATTATCTAAATTTACAAATTGAGTTGTATAACCTGAAGGTCAACTTGATCACAATCTATGCCCCCAATGTTGACAACCCAAACTTTTTTAGAACTATTGAAAACCTGACCTTGATTTCAGATGCTGACTACAACTTACTTTGTGGAGACTTCAACCTGGTTTTGGATCCCTCAAAAGATGCTTTTAACTACCATAAAATAAATAACCCCAATTCTAGGCACTCTGTTCTTGAAATAATGAATGCAAACAACCTGATAGATATATTTTGACTTTGCCATCCAAATGATAAAAGATATACATGGAAAAGAAAGAACCCTATTAAACAAGCAAGATTGGATTACTTTTTAATATCAAACTCCATGTTTGATCTTGTCAACACATGTAATATTAAACCAGGCTACAGAAGTGATCACTCAATTATCCAATTGGAAATATAATTTTCTAAATTCCAAATTGGTAAAGGTTTATGGAAATTTAATACTAGCTTACTTAGTAATCAGGACTACTTAAAAGTCATTAAAAAGGTGATTAATGAAGAAAAAGTTAAATATGCACTACCCATCTACCAACTAGAGTATATTGAGAATACATCAAGTGACGAATACCTACAATTCGTAATTGATGCTGATGCCTTCCTCGAACTTTTGTTTTTGAGAATTAGGGGCGAATCTATAAAATTCTCTTCTGTACTTAAGAAAAATAATAACTCAATGGAAAAAGCTCTGAAGGATGATATTGAATATTTGGAAACTCAGTCAACACATAACGATCAGATTTTGAATGATAAAAAACAAGAACTCCAAAACATAAGGGAACAAAAATTAAAAGGAGAATTTGTGAGGTCACAATTAAAGTGGATCAGTGATGGTGAAAAACCAAATAAATACTTTTGTGGCTTAGAGAAAAAAAATACTAAAAAAACAATTCGAAAACTAGAACTCTGTGATGAGACAGTAATTACAGACCAAAAATTGATTTTAAAAAATATAGAGAAATTCTATGCCAACCTCTTTAAAGATAGAAGTTCAACCTGTTTGACAAATTACCCACTAATAGAAAAAGATATAGAAGCAATATTGCAGAATAATAAAAAAAATATTGTTACTAGCGTGAACTTAGGCCATGATTTAAAGACTTACGAAATCAGTCAAGCATTAAAATCAATGAAGAATAATAAAACTCCAGGAATCGACGGTATACCTGCAGATTTTCTGAAAGTCTTCTGGTTCTACTTGAAATATTTCATTAAGAGATCACTTAATTGCTGTTTTAGGAAAGGAAAACTGTCATATAGTTTGCACCAAGCTATTATAATATGCCTACCCAAAGACACTAAAGATAGGCACTTTTTAAAGAATTGGAGGCCGATCTCGCTACTATGCGTAACTTATAAATTAGCTTCAACAGTAATTGCAAACAGAATGAAGCCATATATGGATAAAATTGTATCCAAATCACAAAAAACAGGATTTCTTTATGGAAGAAATATTTCTGAAAGCACAAGGTTAATATACGATATAATGCATTATACTGAAGCAAAAAAAAATCAATGGAATCTTACTACTTATTGACTTTGCCAAAGCATTTGATTCAATTTCTTGGACATTCATATATAAAACTCTCTCATATTTCGGCTTTGATAATGAGCTGCTAAAATGGATAAAAATGTTCAATAACAACATAATTGGAAGAGTTTGTCAATCTGGATTCCTATCAAACCCAATAAATATTGAAAAAGGGTGCCGCCAAGGTGATCCAATTTCATTCTACTTGTTTATACTTGCTGCCGAAGTTCTAGCAATTCTCATAGGACTTAACCCAGATATCACTAGAACAACTATAGGGAAAACACAATATAGACTAGTACAATTTGCAGACGACACCTCTCTTATTCTTGATGGTTCACTTAGGTCCTTGCAGACTTCACTTAATGTCTTAGAAATATTTGGTACAATATCTGGTCTGAAAATAAACCATGATAAAACAAAAGTAATATGGATCGGGAAAAAAAGACACTCAAAGGACAAACTAAAAATGCCAGTAAAGTTGAATTGGGGTGAATCAGAATTTAAATTGTTGGGGTTACATTATTCTGTAGATATTGAAAAAATCCCTGAAATTAACTATACAAATGCTATTAATAAAGTATGCAAGTTAATTAATTTATGGAATAACAGAAGTCTCACCCCCCTTGGAAAAGTTACTGTTATAAAAACATTACTCCTGCCTCAATTTAATCACTTGTTTACATCACTATTGACTCAAAAAAAAAATCTTGACAGTATAAATAAATTATTTTTTCAGTTTCTATGGGACAAAAAGCCTGAAAAAATTCGTAGAAATACCATATGTAGAGACTATAATCAGGGGGCCTAAAAATGATTAATGTCTATCACTTTGAGAATTCACTAAAATTGGGATGGATAAAAAGATTAATATCACCAAACTCAGATGATCCTCCACCATGGTACACTTTTTTAACAAATTTAGTTGGTGATCTAGGCAAAATAACAACTTTGGGTGGAGACTGGTGTAAATTGCTAGAAAAAAAATTGAAAAGCCCTTCTGGAAGCATGTTTTTAAACAGTGGTCATACTTTTGCCTTCACAGAACACCAGAAAATAATTCTGAGTTAATCCAATCACCACTATGCTTTAATTCCCAGATCTCAACTGTCTTTCTGTTTCTACCATCATGGCGAAATAAAGGAATAACTGTAATTAATGATATTGTCAACCACCGAGGAGATATTATGAACTGTGAGGAGATAAAGAATATATATCAATTAAAAAACATAGAATTTGATTACTATAGAGTTCGATCTTTGTTAAGAACATTCATAAATAAGTATGAAATAGGTAATAACTTTGTTTGTGAGAAACCTCACATACCAACCCACTTGAAGATTCTGATAAAACCAAATAAAGTAAGTCGAGATTTCTATCAGCAGCAAAATAAATTTACTTTTACAGACAGTCCTTTATGTGAATTTGCATGGAACAGAAGTTTAAATATTTTGTTTAATAAAAGCCAGTGGGATAATGTATATAAAGCTTGTCTCCAGGTATCATCTAACAATAGTGTTAAGTGGTTCCATTATAGAGTCTTGAATCAAATTTTAGGAACCAGATATCGACTTTTTAAAATCAACCTATCCACAAATAGTTTATGTGGACTATGTAACTCCAATATTGAAACTGTTCAACACCTTATGTCAGAATGTTCAGAAAGCAATGGACTGTGGTCAAATATATGTACATGGATAAAAAATAGATTAAATATGGATGTGTGTTTATCCAGTCAAGACCAAATATTAGCCTATGTTTCAAATAACATCAACTTTATTCCTTTAAATTTTGTTCTAATCCACTCACGCAAGTCTGGTGTGCAAAAAATAGATACAAGCTCAACTTCTATATGCTACAACAAATATTGAAGAACTGTTTGTTTGAAGAAGAAACTTTGGCGAAATTGCATTTTAAATTGGACAGGTTTAATCATACTTGGTCAAACTGGAAAAAACTGTTTGTGAATTGTTAAAATATATACTTCATCTCATAACCATCAATATTTACGTAACCAGATAGGAAATACCAATTACATGTACTGTGTTGTCCATTTAGCAACAACACACAATCTCAACAATCTCTAATTAATGTTTCATATTGCTTTAATCTCAGAAATTTATAGTAGAATTTGGAACTTATAGTTGGCTTTCAAAGTTACCATAGCAACTAAGGAAGGTGAATGTGTTATTATTTTATCCTCAAGATCTTCCTATATATCATAGGGATGTATGCTAGCAATTCGTTTTCTGGTGCTATTATTTGCCTATATATATAAAGCTCAAATAAGGTGAGACAAATAGTCTCATCTCAGGCTGTAAAAGTTTAAGTTGCAGATAATCTTGAACTGCAAATAAGGACAAATATAGAACTGTCTAGAAAGAGGGGAGATACGTTTGGATATATACTCTAGTTTGAATAATTGAATATCAGCATGCTAGTGACTGATAAATTACTTTTTGTGTCAATGAAATCGTGTTGGGGGTCTATTCAAAGTGATAACATGACACGGTAAATCTGATTGACTAAAACTATTATTTATATTGTTACAGGCTCTATATATTCTGTGACATTGCTATCTGCAAATTGGTAAGCCATTTTGTTTTGCCTTAAACTAGCATCAAAAACAAAATTTTTAAAAGATAAAGGTTATTTTCTCTATTCTCAATATGGTAAATACTCCACCTGAGTATTCTAAACCTCTAATTCTTGGTCTAAATTTAGGAAGCTCAGAAGTTTATGGTATACCACTACATGTCATGGTCACTGAGTTATGTTGCATCTTGAATTGATGCTACATTCCAAAAGGCATGAAAACTCTCAAATTTAAATGTGGGATCTAGCATTTTTTCCATTTTTAGGAAGTTTTAAACAGCAGTATGTGCGTAAACCTGCTAACAAATAAACTGGCCGACAAACAGACAAACAAATGGTCTTGAATTTAGTACCTCCTTGGCGGAGATAAGAAGTCTAAATTGTACTCGGGAGCAGATAAACTGTTAATTTTTCGATTATATATCTGATTACTTACAAGCTTGGCTGCAATGAGTCCTCTGTATCTTAATCTGAATGAACTCAATATCAGGCCTTGTATGCAGCTGCATCTCAGACAGAGCAAGCTCCCTGGGACAATAGACAAATCATAATATAAGCAAGATACTTCTCAATCCACAAGTGCAAATGCAATAGTGATATATATCAAATAATGCATCATGTCTATCTTATGCATATATATGCAGGTGTATGTTATCTACCTACCATGTAATTCTACCTGGTCACGTTTTTACAATTCGTCAAGCAAAAATAAGTAGCAAAACTAGTTTATAATGTTATTTTTTATTGCTTGAGGTCTGAATCAGGGTCTACTGTGGTGGAGTGAGAAATTATTGGGAAGAAATATTGAGAAGATTAATTTATTTATTTGGGGTTTTAAGGCATTTTCAACACTGTACAGGTCATACCACGATGGGTATTTTTGTGGGCAGAGGAAACCAGTGCATACAGCAGGTCAAGGTTCTGCCAACCATCGGTAAGCAACTGTCAACTTTCCCACTTAAGGTCTGGGGTTTGAATCTCAAAGGTTGGAGGCGAGTGCGCCATCGCGGTCCCTTATTAAGAAGATATTAATTGTTGTTCAATAATGTAACATGATTTCTTTGACAACTTGAGGTTCCCATTGACTTAGTGGGTTATTAGCTTTGGCATCTAATCATGGACTGTCACCTCTCTGTGGGTTCGACACCCATACGTGACAATGCTAAGGCTTCATTCCAGTATTCCCTGGATGTTGAAAGGGATGTACACCCCAACTTTGACCATTGTGTTGATGTACTTACAGTCAAGCAACTTTATTGTATATTGAATTTATCGTCTTTCAAAGTGTATTTTAGTATTTTATCACATGAAAGACCAACAAATAACATTCTTGTCCTGGACACTGGGATGTTATTTCTTTAATATTTATTCCTGATAATATTAAAAGTATATGTGTCACTCCAATAGTTTTCCTCTAAATGCACACTTGGTCAAACTAAGAAATGACTGCCCCTTGAATTTACCCTGAGTTATTTTAACATAATGACTGGCTCATGGAATATACTTACTCCTCTATCTGATCAGTGGTCAGTGACGTCAGTGCTATAGTCATTGTGGCAGTCTTGAGCTGAAACAAGCAATATGATCAGGTTTCAGTATATATTCAAAACTCAGAAAGTATTTGAAATGGATCTTACAAAAATTAATATATGTCTCAGGCAGGCGACACATATAATAGTTTCAGAAGGTCGAGAACCACCACCTTTGCATTCCATGCAAATGGATCTATGCAAAATATTAAGAGTCATGGCACATGGACCTCAAATGCAACATGGAGGCACATCACTCAGGACCACAATACTTAGAACAAGTTACTACGGCGTTCAAATTTGGTCTATCCTTCCCTACTTCCGAATTGGGGTTGTGAGTATCACCTAAACACTACTATTAGAGTAGTCTTAAAAGAAATAGCGCACATTTACACAGGAGATATGTCTGTGGAAAATGTAACAAGGAGTATATCAGGAATATAGATTTCCTGAAACATAAAATCAAGTGCAATCAACCCCTGATTTTAGAACAGAATAGTGACAATATCAGCTACTCCAAGCCCAGCACCTCCACAAACTCGGATGGAGTTACCATTAAAATGCAAACTCAACCCACCTCAAAGCATGAACCAATCAAAATCATACTATTCAGGAGACAACTAAATTACTCAGTAGTCCAACGAACTGGCATGACATCTTATTAAAAGATCTAGAGATTAGTGACAGTGAGAATGACTCACCCAAAATCTGCTCAAGAGCCACGAACACAGAAATACATAAAAACCCATCTGTGTCCACAGAAGTCAACACATCACCCCTGTGCATTGCAAACATGGATAAGCAAACGCAGATCTACTTAAACTCGCACAATGCACCATCTAATATTAAAGAGTTTCTCACCATCAAACCGAAACCCACCACATAGGTGGGGTGCATATCTCTGGTCCGACAAAAAGAAGGCTCAACGCAAACATACAAGACCACCGAGGACTGCCTCAGTTGCAAAAACGAGGAACATTTGATCATGCAGAGACAGGCCTACATCCACATAGACGCCGTCCGCAACCTCTCTGGTAATTATGACAATCCCATCACATCCAGAGAGGACTGCCACAAAATGGCCCTACCCAACAGAACAGCCTATAAAAAGTGGATGCTTAAATTCCAACAGGATACGAGAATCAAGAGCCCCAATGAGTTCAAAAAAGTCAAATCGCCAACCACGTTTAACAAGCCTGAAATCAAAATTTCCAGTATACCTGCCATGTCTACATCAAATGTGCGCAAACCTAGTGCACTAACTATTGATAACGAGGTGTATGAGGCCATATGCAGCCGCAAACCAATAAGGCCCAACATCACCACGACAGATAATCCTACCTCCACCAAGAGACGGGAAATGGTGCTACACCATCACAAAATTCTAAAAAAAAAACGGAACTTTGTGATATTTATAACTGCATAAAATAACCTTTTTATTTTTTAGAAAAAATAAAACAATATTGCATCTGAAGATTTATTGTCCAAATAAACAATATTAATTAGATTTATTATGATAAATAAAATGACTGATCATGGTTTAGTGTATTACTATGGAAGTTAATAAAACCCACTCTTGTTTTATTAACATTCCCGACTTAATCCTATAATTAAATCATAATAAATAAAGGACTATATCAATATGCTAGTGGCATGCCTTTAGTGAAAAGTGCTTCACAAAACCAAGGAAATGAGTTACCCATACTCACCACTTACATCGGAATTTATTGATTATAATAATAGCCCACTCACCGTATTATAATTGGTTAAAAATAAAAATCAATAATAATATAATTAAAATAGCCTTAAATATGCCCAACAGACACACATTTAAGCTGCACCTCACCTGGACCCTGCAACACCAACAATTATATGGTACATAAGGTCATTCCCAACTAAACCTGCTGAACCTGTTCTAAACCTGTTCAGAACCGGCTCAGAACAGGTTCAACACAGGTACAACCAGGGGTTCAACTCAACAACCCCAAAAGTACTTCAGGGAGTCCTGACCATAAATCATAGCCTCTGATGAGACTGCACCCGTGTTAAGAACAGTCGAAATAAAATTAACATAAAAGTTAATTATATAAGGCAAATTATATTTTGTTTACCTGTCTGCGCATAAACAGGAAGCTACTTACCTTTGCCATATACATATTCTACATAATCTCACCAAATCCATCCTACCAAAATATGATGCAGACTAAACCTCAACCAAAGGTAGACAAGCCCGTTTGGTGGAAACTTGTGACCCCAGTACAGAAACGTGGGATCTAGGTATTAAGTTTGAAAATAAACTAGGATGAATTGTGTACCAAGAAGGTTATGTGATCTTTTTATTCTGTTTCTTTGTATAATATTATAGAAGCATTTATATTGCGCGAAATTGATGAACATCCTCTGATGCACTGGAATCCCAAAAAGGATCGTCATTAACCATAGCAAAGTCTTAACCCAGCAACTGCCCACCAGGGGAGGGTGACTATGGTGGTGGGTAAACTAGTCTAAACAGGTAAATCTTAAGTTGGCCTCTAAAACTTGAAATGACTTGTTGTCATCTGACACCAAATGGGAGCCTGTTCCATTTCACCAGTGCAGCAGTGGCAAAACCACATCTGAGTTTGTGCTTTTGTGAACAAGAACGCAAGAAACGCAAAAGAACGCAAAAACTTATGGACGGATTTTGATGAACTTTTTAGGATATGTCTCAAAAGGTACAAGGAAGAAATGATTAAATTTTGGGAGTGATCCGGATCACTATCTGGATCTTCTGGATCCATGAAATGCAATTTTTAAAGACAGATAACTCAAAAAGTTATGGATGGATTTTGATGAAATTTTCAGGAAATGTCCTAAATGAGACAAGAAACAAGTGGTTAGATTTTGGGAGTGATCTGGATCACTGTCTGGATCATCTAGATCCATGCTTGGCGGAGGTCTGCGCTCTCTGAGTGCTCTTGTTTAAAATGTCAATTGCCTCCTCTGGATGGTACTGTGTAATCAACATTTAACTAAGCTTAAATTGTACCTTATGTAACAGTTTTTTTTGTTAAAAGTTTCCAATATCTTTCATTAATGGGCAGTTGTTTGGCTCAGTGATTATGACCATTTATATAAGCCCTTTGTACATATTCCCAAAGAAACCCTTTTACTTTTATTTCAACTAAAATGATACTAAATCCAAAAAAATTATATCAGAAATATATGAATGAAATGTAATGATGTTAATGAAACAACATCGTAAAAAAGATTAAGGAAGGGGTGTATTTTAAGCAGATTAATAGCCTCGCAAGTGTCCAATATTTTGAAAATGATGGCCGGTTGACTAGGTCCCTTCTTAACCTTGAAAACAATCCATTGTTTTCAAATATTGGACCATATTGGCCATTAACCCATACATATTTTGAATAGTCCCACCACTAACTGTAACTGTAAAACCCAAAATAATATTTAAATGGCTCATCAGCTGCAATCTAAAACATAATACCGTAAGTTACCTGTTGTTGATAAACTTTCAGAGGAACTGATAGAGTTATCACATATGTACAATGCTGTAAAATTGGTGTTTATCCTCCATTTCAATATTTGTAGCAACTTTGTGTATAAAGACAAAATGACTCTCACCTTATTTAATTAATCTGCTCTACATAGATACTGTCCTTTTGATACAACACTGCAATGAATCCAGGCACCTCGTCCCACCTTCTCAGTGACAAAAGAAGGTAATTTTACACAGGCATACATGTTTTTATAAAGAGGGCAGTATTGACTGACGTCACAAGCCTTTCAAATATAGGTCAACTGTCGACTGTTTAGCACAAACAACACGCGACCCAAGACTGATAATCATAGTGCACTTGGTCACAAGCTATTTTAAGCACAAATATCTTATCAACTTATGGTAGCATGATATGAGAACTTTGGCTTATAACATATGTTAGTTTAACCTGGTGAAACAAATAGAAAAGCATCTCTTTCATTTGGGCTTTTATTAGACTAAAATTATGGGATATATAAATGTTTATGGTGGTTTAGGAATCCTTTATCATTTTAATTAATATTTCTGGCACTTGTAGATCTGGAGAAGTCAAGTTGAGAAATTCTATGGGCGAGACTGAATGTATATGCTTTTATTTGCTGAATTCAACTATTGTAATTATATATTACTACTTGTGACAAGCAGTTAGAAACATTTTTTTTTTCTTGGTAACAGGTGTTTTGCCTTAAAAGCCAAAGTTGAGAGATCAGAGAGCATTTAAAATCAGTCATTCCCCAGTCAAATGTGAGGCTTAAGTAAACATCTTACCATATACATGACATGTGCCAGATTATAAATATACATATCAAAACTGTAAGAGTTATGTGGATATAGAGGTATAGAGAGGGTTTTATTGTAGATGAAATTAAGTGCCTCAGCAGCCAGTTGGGCTTGTTTTTAATCTATATAAGACATATAAATATGCCAAGAGTGAAATCTATTGAGATTTTCCTCCCGGGAATGAAAACTTTACCCCATGGCTTTACCTATTTTGTTAAGAAACATCTTCTGACAAGAACATATGGTTGCGGTGGAGGGCAACGCTAATACAGAATTAGAAAAGAACTCTGAGAGACTATCAACCTCTCTGAAGGTTCAATAAGTTCACTGTGGCAAAGGACAGGCACAGAAACAGACAAATGCACCCCATCAATAACACGTTTAAAAAGTAACACGACCAGTTTACCATGACATAGGTTACATAATAATACACAGGGTTTATGTTCACAAGTAATTGTACAGCATATCAAACATCTGATTACTTTTTTTCTAAATGGGACAAAGGACCACCTTGGTGCAGTGTCTAATTGCATTGTATTGTATATTTATACTCAGAGCAATATGCCTAAGTACTTCAGAACTTTAACCCATCCAACTGCATAAGTACAGCCCAAGTTATTAAGTTACTGACATTCGCCTAACTGAAAGACAGAGGCTCAAGATGACCATTTGTCAATGTTGCTGATGTTCTTTAGCCTGCCAATGGGGAAATAATCCAGTGACAGACGACAGACATTTTAAGTGGTCATCTGAGCCACTATGTATCTGCTTGTATCTGGGTTTAAACCCACATCCTCTGCGTTCCTAGGTGAGTGTATTGCCCACTTGGTCAAAGTGATTAACAAACTTACCTCCCATTCCCTAGGTCTTGGGTCTAATTTCATGCCAGACCAGAAGTAGGAAAGTCGGTAGTTGCTAGGGTGCTAGAGTGTCCAAATCTTAAGTGGTGGTTCCATGTTCCCAATTTTGATTCCAACCTCCCGGATTTTGAGGTTAGGAACAGTTCTTTTTCAGAACATACTTTTGGAGATAAAATCAGGAAGCTCGGCATGGTTGAACATCTTGTCAAAAGTTGGGACTTTGCTCGCTAACTGCCAGGTTCAGGAGCAGGTTGTAATTGTGATACAGCCAAATGTAGAGGTCACCAGGCCATCCCATCTCCGATATGACTGACCATATTAAAATCATGTAGGTCAGGTAAGCTTTTGGTATTGATTCTGAAAAAAACTGAAATAGAGTGGCCAGAAGCTATATTTTTTGGACAAATCACAAAGGGTGTTGATGTAAGGCCATCATGTCATATTTTGTGATCCATCTGGTCGTATTGAGGTTAGCTTGGAATCGTGTACTTCTCCTAACCGATTGTAGGGTCGGGATGCATTGGAATTTTCCTGCCTTTTTTGGTACTCTTTGGCCATGATTTACTCCAGACCTTAAACTCAGTGTTTTCTCTTGTTTGTTTAATCTGGTTTCCGCTGACCCTACTCTGCAATGTAGGGTCAGGTTTCGCCCACCATCTTGGATACTGCGCTTCAGTAGTTAGTTTAAGTACTGTCGATCTTCTATTATCACCCAAAACATGTTTTGCTTTTAAAGATTATTGTCATTCCAAAATATTTTTAAGTTTAATTCACAATATTTGATGTTATAATTTCAATAATAAATGTTTAAAATGTTTTAAATACATACAAAAAGCATATAAGTATTTAAAATAATGATCGAGATTTAACGATAATGACAGCTAGCAATGATGTATTCAAGGCCATCATGGCCGATACCAGTCCCTTTATAATTGGCTGGTTCCCGTCTATTGTTTGTTTGACATGTAGCTCTAACTGTGACTATCATCTTGTATTCTTCTTTCTCTCCTTTAATTGGTTTGTCCTTAAAGACCCCACTACGCACCTTCCTTGTGCCACAGATGCGGATCCAGCTTTAACTAAAGGCTCTTTCAAACTCACACTGAAACGTGAACATAAATAAAAACAAAATTTTAGTTTCCTGTAACGTTTCCGTGCACTATTTCACAGTTTCTTGTTTTATTGTCCTGGTTTAGGGGTAAATATAAGAAAAGTTTCTAAAATATATGAACATATAAGATGAAAAATATACAAACTTATAGCTTCACCCATTTGTACAGTATGTTCCAATGAAATATTTGAAATAATGTTATCACATAGTCAGTGAAGTTTTATGTAATCCTTTGTTTACACAATGTATACTATTGGACTATGACGTTGGCTACAAACCCTCACAATCAGTGGATTTAATATACAAGGTAAATAAATACAATATGTAATCCCCCACTTAATTATGTTATAACAGTCCATTGTTGTCAGTGTTGCCGGCTCTCCTATATGTTTAGAATCCTTTGGTTCACAAAATAAATCACTTAAAATGACTTAAACTGAAAATTCTTTTAAGCATTATCTTGTGTGTTTTGCCAGAAAAGTAGCCACCATAAATGGACAAAAATTAGAAACTCAACCTTTGCGTATTTATGTTTCTGTCTTACGGTTCTGTTTATGGGGCAATGTGAAAGTTCCCAATGTTTCAAATCATCCTAAAATTTGAGTTACTTTTCCGTTCCTGTTTGCACGAGTGTGTGTAGGCTGTCACCTCTGTGGGTTCGAGTCCCACAAGTGGCAATTCTGAGGACCTGTCCCAATATGACCCTGGCTGTTGAACGGGACGTAAAACCCCAACTTTGACCTTTGACCTTTGCATGAGTGTGTGAAATAGCCTAAGACCCCAGTTACACATGGCCGGATGTACTGCCGGATCGTGGCAGGTTACCTAATATGGAAAATGTTGACAAATATTGAGTGATTTACGGATCATATTTTCCGTCCATAATTGCACCCATAACATCCGTAATGTCCTTGTGAGACCTGTAATGGCATGCTGCAATCTATATCGGCATGCTTAAAATCAGATAAGATCCCTACACCATTACGAAAAAATCAAACATGCTTGATTTTTCCGGGAAGTCTGTGCGGATGCAGTATCCATAGTTCTTCCGTATCTTATCTGTAGGTCCTCCGTGAGTGTCCTTATTGTCCGTATAACCATCCTGGATGTCCTTGTGGCATCCCTTTCCTCCATGACGCTTCCGTGCCAACAAATATTGCCCAAAACAGACGGATCTAACTGGATCTGCTACGGATTGACACGGAAAGGGTTTGCAGATAAAAAAAAAACAGTCAAAAGGACATCCGCAAACCTGTCCTTGGGTCACCCTTAGCATGCCGTAGGAGATCCGTAGTGGATCCATGGAAGATCCGTGAATCTTTAACATGGTCCACCCTCATCAGTGTCAGTTTCCATGTATGGAACTGTGGCCTATATCCGTGGGGGATCCATGAAAGTGTAACTGGCCCCTAAAGGAAGGTGGGCTTTATGAATCAGTGTGCAAAAGTTAGAGGGGTCTGGCAGAGGCACGATCCAGATCTGAATCGTCTTTGAGGATCACCTAACCATGGGTAGAGCCCACCTTGTGTGGAAATATGACCGAGCTCAAATAAATAGTTTTCCAGTTTTATGTCAAACTGTCAGTCCATCAATTAATTATTCATCTTTTATCTATTAGATTGTGCTAAGTGATAGCTAGAATTAAATTTGCTTCTATTGACAAATATGATCATTTTTTAAAAATTGCCATTTTTACAGAGAATACCTTCTCTCCCTCAAATATTTGCCATTAAATTATGAAAATCCTAAAGTACAAATAAACTGAAGACTTTAACACAAAACACAGATGGAAATTACTTTTTGTATTAGTGAGTCGTGTTTTCTCTTCTGTTGCCGCTTTTGCTCTTTTATGTATACCAGGTAAATCCAATCAATTAAATACTTGAATATTTGGTAATTATGCCACAAAAGCCAATATAATATTTACAATCAATATATTCTCCAGGGTTTACTCTCCAACAAAAGTTGTTCAATAAAGCATTAGATCAGAGAGAAAGACCCCTCAGTTAACAACAACACAAATTCCTGTATGTACCTGATCTTTAGTATCGGTTTATGATGGCCTCAAGATTGGCCATTTATTGACCAGTTAATTTGCAACCAAGCGTTACCTGGATACCATATTATCCTATACATAGTCTGGAATAATGAATATCCTCTTTATATGGTCAACACATTTACCAAAATACATTATATAGCATAGAGTATGTCATGCTGGATATGCAAGCAAGGGGATAATTTATCTACTTCACTTTGTTGTAATAAAGGATGAAATGTTAAAGAAAGGTCAGATTTTTTTTTCAAATTATTTATGTAACACCACTAATATTCTGATAGTTAGATTATAAATATGATTCCACAATGACTTATAATAATAGATAATAAAAGTAATTTGGCAAGCAACACATATTTCCTTTGTCAAATAATTCATTATTTACAATATTCACGAAAAATGCTCTGTTACAACCATTTAAATATAGGCTATTACAGTGGTTAATTTATATTTATTTGAGTTTTAACGTTGCTTTCAACACATTGTATAGGTCATATCACAACTGGTATTCTTATGGACAGAGGAAACCAGTACAGATAGAGAGAGAGACAGAGAGACAGAGAGATATTTTTTATTGAAGTGCCACCTGCAGAGCATGAAATGGTATTATTAACACACAGCAAAATCACAAACAGCCAGCCCTTATTACTAGGGCTTATGAGGCACTGTAAACAAAAAGAGAATTATATTTAAATGTCACACATTAGATCAAAATGTTAAGAAAAAAGAAACAAAACAGAATTACATTGTACCATAAGATTAAACTTAACATCACATCATATTTCAAATAAAGACACTAGCAATAGAGCATACATTATATTATACTTGAACAAAATAAAATTGCAGGGTAGTTTACTTAGATTCAAAGAAGATTTTGATAAATTTTATATAGATGTTTTACAAAAAAGACCACATTTTCACTTTTCATTAGTATTTTGAGTTTGTCCTGTACATCAAGGTTATACCAATTGTTGTATTTTGAAGCTAGACGTCTGTTGAAAAGTCCTCTTTCTTCAGAATATAATGGGCAGAAAAGACAAAGTGGTTTTCAGATTCAACTCCCTCATCACATATTTTACAAATTCTATATTCATATTTGATATTTTTCCAGTGTCCCATTTCTATTTGTAGTGGGAGAATAACAAAACGAAAATTTAGCAAGTAGTGATCTTTCCTGCCTGTTTTGTATTTTGTAAATGTAGGGTTCCAATTGACATGTATCTTTAAATGTACAATATGTTCTGAGTTTAGGGCTATTTTGAACATTTAATTTCCAGTTATCTATTCCTTTTTGAAATATTTATGTTTCATATTGTTTTAGGTTACTGCAAGTTCGGTTTGTAAAATTTGAATCTAAAGGAAAAATGTCAAGGATTTTTTTAACTTCACTGCACCATGAGTACCGAGTTCTCTTTCTGTAGTCCCAAGAGAAGACCTTATGTAACAGTCTTGATTCATCAGTTTCACAAAGTCTATTCTAATATTTTAATAACATTAGTTTTCTTCTATTGTAACTACTAACCCAATTTAAATCCCCATATTACAGCATCAGTGGGTGCAAACTTATGTACTCTTTCTATTTGACTGACATACTTATGCCCCCAAACTCCAGCACTGTAATCAAGTATAGGTGCTACACACATATCATAGAGTTTTTTTGTATGTGTTAAGTCCCCCTAGGTGATTGAATTTGTTTATTTGTTTATTGAAACCAGTACATACAGTTGGTCAGGGTTCTATACAGTAAACTGCTGATGAACGGCAAGCAACTACCAGGATTCGAACTCCAATCTCAGAGGTGGGAGTCAAGACTGTTACCACTCTGCTGCTGTGGCCTCTTTTACAGTGGTTAATACAATTTAAATAATGAAGGAACAAACTTGAAAAAAATAATAGGAAAAATGGTTAAATGCAACAACTTCAAATTTTAAACAATATGTCAAAGAAATATGTCATGTTTCTATTGCACAGTGGGTACATTTGTAGTTAAGGTCATTTTAAGCAGCTAAGATCATATCAGAACAGGTCCTCAGTTAAACCCACATGCTGCCATGGACAGTATTTGAACCCACAATCACAGACCTGAGAACCAAGCGATTAAATGGCAAACTTGTTCACCCTTCAACTACTGCGACCAAAACCTGTTCATTTTTAGATAGGCATTGAGCAGCTAGAAATGCAGGCCATTCAAAAAACTTTGCTAGCTAATCAGATGCTTCAAGGATGTTTTATTGCATTTTTTTCTTTTTGTCTGGGGGTG
This sequence comes from Sabellastarte sp. h YS-2021, assembly GCA_964017235.1. Taxonomy (NCBI): domain Eukaryota; kingdom Metazoa; phylum Annelida; class Polychaeta; order Sabellida; family Sabellidae; genus Sabellastarte; species Sabellastarte sp. h YS-2021. Next base: position 77,102,651 of record OZ024934.1, on the reverse strand, counting down.
ACGGGGCTGTTAAAAATCAAACTTCAGGTTTTACATCCAATTCAACAGCCAGGATCACATTGGGACATGTCTGCAGTGTTGTCACTTTCATGAGCAGAGCACACACAGATGTGACAGCCTGTGATTAGATACCAGACTTGTTAACCTACTAGGCCACTGTGGACCTCTCTTAATTTACAAAACCTACACATTTACATAAAACCAGTATAACAAAATAATATATCACAGTATGATACAATGCACAATTTTACTTCTTATGTGGTTAAGACGTGGCATTTGAAGTCTTCAGACACAACAAAAGGTTGATTTAAAAATCGTAGTAATTTTCTGGCTGCCCGGGGGAAGGGGATGATTTGGTGAATGGCTGATTGAGTGTGATTTTTGATAATATCCCTATTCGAACTTTCCCGTGTTTAATCACATGCATAGGTATTATGGTGACTGTTATGAGAAATGAGATTATCTATGGTTTAGTGGTTGGTAAGCTTGGCATCTCATCACACGCTGTGTGGTTTGATTCCTGCAAGTGGCAATGCTGATGGCCTGTCCCAATGAAACTTTAGTTGTTGAACAGGATGTAAAGCCCAGCATTGACGTTTAACATTTGATATGCAAAATGTAAACTTGTGAACTACCTGAAAAGACTAATACTCGAAAAGTATCAATTTCTTCTCCTATTTCTAATAGTAGATAGGTACAAAGGGGAGATGAAATATGCCATTTCTCTTCTGTAGAAGTAGATAGTATTAACAAACGACGATTATAGAAACAGGAAAATGGAAATGGCAATACTTGATTACATTGTACATTTTTCACAGGTTTCAACATGACCAGTGACAAGACTGAAAGTCCTGTGTATGTGAACACTATCATCAAAAATGCAAGAAATATTTATTCAAAGTCAAAGAAGAGACATCAGACCCTTTTCTACAAGATTGTGGCAGGTGGTGGGGTTGACATCGTCTCTCAAGTCATTTCTACCTTGAAGTCATCTGGAAAAAGAGGAGATAGTGGATTGCTTCATTGGCTGATGGGAGATGGCCTGGCCAATGTAAAGGTGAAACAAAGAGGTGACTCATGCAAAGTATTTTTGAAAGGTGTTTTTCTTGTACCACTTTGGATCATATTAACACCTGTCTTCTATTTAGTCCATGGTATATGTAACAATTTGTTGAGCAATTCATTCATCATGTCACTCTGTTCAATATCAAAATATGAACATTTGGATTTTCCAATTGCATTTGCTGTATTCAGTGCAAATAAAAACATGGTGGAACTGTTTCTAAAACATGGCAGGAGTTTTGATGACAGAGATTCAAGAGGAAATAATGTGCTACATTATGTTGCAGATCTCTCAAGAAAAAATTTTGCCTTAGCTGAAGAATGCTATGTTATGCTAAAGGAAATTATTCCCAAGAATAAATTATTTGAGCTCATTTTACAAAGCCGAAACTGTGATCATTATAACTCTATTGAATATGCTGCTCATTTTGGTAGTGTACAATTGGCTTTGAAGCTGTCTAAAGAAACAATGCAGGAAGAAATTCTAGTTGTAAATAATGGAAATGTTGCACTATCTGCAGATGAACAATGCAACTATGCTAGTGGAATAATTAGTGTAACGGATACAGCTGATGAGAGTAAAGAAAACAGCCCCAATTTTGTGAATGATGCAAGTCATGCTCAGTGGATTGAAAAAAGAATAAACATCACAATATATGAAGCTTTCAGTTGTAATGGGAAATGTTCATATCTCCTCAACCTTATTATGTCTAGATCAGCACTCCAGATATCAGAGTCAGAACTCTCTTATGTAAATAAAGACAGCTGTTTGCAGAAATGGATGTTCAAAAAGTTCAAGCAATGGCTTGGTCTTATATTTGTGGTGGCAATCATAGAGATAGCTTTCTCGTTGGTATTAACATTGGGTGTTTTTCAAAGTGTGCAAGGTGACTTCAATCTGACACCAAACAAAGAAAAGTTTGTGAGCACACACACTCAAGTATTCTTGGGTTTATGGAAGGATGCTCTTCCAACTGATGCATACTACAATTTATCACAAAGCTTTTTTGATAACTATCCAGATATTGAGACAGAATTATCTACTGGGCAAGATCAGATGGATTACATAGAGTTAATGAGTTTGATTGTGAGATTACCTGGGTATGATAGCTTTGATTCTTCTGACATGACTTCCTTGTATGAAGCTTATTGTGTTACAGGATCAGCTTATTTAGTTGTTGGTGATCTAATAAGCATTGATAACTGTACCAAGATGGCAGCAGAGACCTTCATTGTAAACTGTAAACATAAAGCTGCAAAATATAGCTACTATTTCCTAAAACCAGAGTGGAATGAGCCAATATATGAGTATGCTATAGCAACCTCATTTGAAGTACAAGTCCATACCACAAAGATAAGCATATTCAGAAATCCTCTTAGGGTTGAGTTAAGTGAAACTGTGGCTTATTTCATGACACTGATGTTACTTGTATATTCAGCATTGTACATAGTCTTAGATATATTCAACAGGCTCTGTGGATTGTTCAAACAGCTGAAAAAGTATTCATCAATTTATGTCATATTTGTAACACCGTATGAAGGATCTTATGTAAAGGGACAAGCCAAATGTTTTTCCCTATTCTCCTACCTAGTACTTATTTGCTATTACTGGCAATCCATAGCCTCATTTTATGGTGTTTCTAATAGCTCACACATAATACTGAGGGATGAGATTTTGTTATATGACAGATCCACAGGTGATCACATGACACAAAACTTCATCATGTGTTTGTTTTTCGTGAGTTTGTTTGCTTTCAGAATAATCCTACATTTAAATTTCATTAAAATCTTGCCATGGATGGGGAAATTTATCATTACAACCTTTAAACTGACTGTGGACCTCCTACACTTTACTGTGGTTTATGTCATAATTATATTCTTCTTTGCATCACTCTTTCACTTTGTTACCCGCAGTGAAGATTGTCCAGACTATAGAGACGATGAGAATTTTTATGTCCACACCAGTATATTTTCCACTTTTGCCCTTACATTTGGCCATGTTGACTTTTCCTACCAAAATAACGCTGTTAAATTGGCTTATGTTCTCTTCATTGTGATGTCAGTCATCCTTCTTCTAAATCTGATTATTGCCTTGATGGGTACTACAGCAAGTTTGATCACAACTCAGCCATGGCTTCCTCATCTTATAAAGCAGGCTTATGTCCAAGAAGCCATTGGGCTGGAATCTTGGATCTACCAAGTGTTTGGATGCTTAAAGGTAAAGCTCACAGCTTTGAAAGCAGGGGGTTTTGTTGTTGAGGACAATAGAAAGTCAGGGGAGGGGGTTAAGGTTTATGTTGAAGTATTTGAAAGGATCCCACCCAAAGAATAGAGACAAAATGATGATGTTGCTTCCGAAAATTTATATTAGTTTGTAACATGCAACCCATATTGGATGTACACCAGCTCCTATGAACTAAAATATAGGAAGTTTGAGTTAATCATTGATCATTTTGACCAAAGGGAGAGGATTTTTCATCGCTGTATATTAATGACATTACACATTTAGTAATTAAGATTGATTGATGGATGGGTCAATTGACTGATCAATTGACAGACTGATTTATTTATTCATTTATTTAACACTCCTTTCATTTTTCAGATCATGTCATGATGGGGGATTGGTAAAAGTACTAAATACAAGTTAATACTTAAGATTATACATTGGAAACCACGAGCAACTGGCAAGCAACTGCCAACTTTCTCACTTCTTCTTTGGACCATTACGTAGGATATAGCCATGCAGAGTATATTGTTAACTGGCAATGATGTTTAGAACAAGTATATTAATGTTGCATCATTTTTAATTTCATGTTTTAGTTGAACATTTTATCTATTTGTACATTGTTTCTTCATGTTCATCGAATATTATTTTGTGAGTTTGAATTTGAAATAAAAATAAAAATACTAGTGACATGTTTGACCCCTTTGATTTTTTTCACATGTATATTGTGTTTTTGACAAAATATTTTGATGTAATAATTTTGTAAGCTTTTTGGGTTTGTAATAACTTGTTTGAAATATCTTGAAATTGGCCTATAATGATTTCATACAGGTATTACTAAATGTTTGTAAATAGATGAATAGAAAAATCTTAGCAAAATCATTCTAGTTCTTGCATTTTGTGTCATGCAGATCCTCTGGGGAATGGTTAGATATTCTGTTTAAAATGTTGTATAATGCACTTAACATTTCAAAAAGGAAGGGATAATACAAAATAAATCTAAACCAATGCCTTATCTCTGCTGTGTTTACCATTTGTCTGAATAATATAATACAGACATATTGGATAACATTTATCACATTTTATTGATTAAAGTGCACATATTTAACTTTATACTAATTCCATAAAAATGACAAGCAAATTGTTCAAAATCTAATAGAAACTTGCACAATAATTTGTAAAATTAGTAACTAAGGAAACATACTTTTCACCCACTGAACAGCTGCCACTCATAATCACATGTATGTATTTACAAACTATGATTGAATCCAACCATAAAAAACAAAAAGAACTCATACTGTAGCAATAAAGGACGAGGTTTGAGTACTGTATCGGCGAATAAATCACAAACTTCTGGGCGGAATAATGGACGAAGCCCGACAGGGCTGAGTCCATTATGGCCGGATGTTTGTGATTTATTCAACGATACAGTACTCAAACCAAGTCCTTTATTGCTATTATAAAGACCGGTATGATTTTAAAACAAAAAACGTCTATTTTTCAGTCAAGAAATGTAGTTGTTTAGGAATTATATCTTTGCCAAATTACAGCCATTTGGACTACTTTTACAATATGATCTCCCTCGCATGATAATGTACGCTAGCAACAATGCACAGCGACGAGTTTTCGTTCACTGCGCATTTCCGGTCTTTATAATAGACCTTTTTTGCAAATGGGTCTCTTTAGATCCGATATATAAATAGTACAACTTTATATAACCTCCGAGCAGTCAGTTTCTCAAGTGCAATGGACTTCTTCTCATTGAAAACAATTGCTTTTTGATGTGTAGTAAATAATACTATACAATTAAATAGTTCAGGGGCCCCGTTTCAACAAAGGAGTAAGTCCAGACTTAGAGGATTTCACAAAGCAGCTAATGACCCATCCACACCTTTATTTGGGATCGTCATATCTTATATTTAAATTTTGCTTCACGACCTTGTCCATATAACTCTGAGTAGAGACCTCATATCCTGGTGGTGCACTTTTAAAAACAAGCATCTCTGTACAGCCATTCCACACCCTCAAGCATGTAAGTTGTAGTTTAGCAAACGAGGGCTCCTAATAGGGTTTTTTAAACATTTGTAGAAACCTCTCAGATGCTGAAAATGCTGTCCACATTGTGTTGAATGGGTCCTGTCCCATATAATTATCCTGCCCCTCTCATCCCCCAATTGTGTAGAGTTAACTACAGCACATGATAGGGCGTGGCAGGTTTTTCACACATTCAAAAACAAGTGGTCTGAACACAAATTATGTTCCATGTTGGGTCAAACCTTTCCTACCCAAATGCAAATCCCACCGAATTGTGTTGATGATGTACTACCAAGACATAAAGTGGATTATACCTCAATAATCCACTGCTGAAACACACACTTGTACCTCTTTCTGCCAGCACAGAATGGTGGGATGTAAATATTAAATCTTTAGAACTGTTGTTTGATGATTATCCCACTAAGGTGTTCATTGAATTTCAACAATTTCACAGAAAATATACACAAGAGCACTCAGTCAGTGTATATCACCTTACCCCCAAGTATAATACATTGTAGTTTGGCAATTTTATTTTCATTTTGTTACAGTTTGGTAACATTCTTGATATGATAGGAACTAAATCCAAGCACACACTGCAATTATGTATAGTTTATTTTAAACTTCTATGTCAGTGTTTTCAGGGTTGAACGCATAATTACAAGCTACAAATCTGTGTATATATTGCAGAGTACTTAAAATGGTGGTAGTAGTTATCTAAGAGTTGCTTAACTAGACTGTAATTGATACTTGTAATGTAAAGCTCTTTGAAAAACTCTAAATAGGCAATACAGGTAACTGTAATGGTAGTAACTTGCTGTATAACAAGACTAATTGTGTTAAACTAATATATATGTATTCAAACTAGTTCATATAAATTCATGATTTTAAAAAATAAAACTCCAAACCATAATGGTAAAAAAATATATCAGTGTCTTTCTACTTGACTGTCTTTACCTCCTGCAACTGTATACCACCTCTAAGGTCAAATATCTTCAATAACAGTTATGAGTGCAATGATAAACAATACTTTTAAAACATTCCCTGATCCAGTCGTTGAGCCAGATCATCTGTTTCTTGTGCCATTGTTGACATTTCCTGAATCTTTCATCAAAATCTGTTCATAACTAGAGGTGTGACGAGTACAATAATTGGGGTTGATTACTTGCGGACAAAAAATCGGCTCAACATCGAGCACTCTCGAAGTTTAGTATCCACCATTACAGAAACTAACACCAATATGGCGGCTCCCGTAAACAACAAAAATATAAAGATAAAAGCTTTGAATCGCTTGAATTAGCTGATGTCATCATATAATATACTTAATATTATGCAAAAAATGGTGGATTATGCGATTTAATGCCAGCATGGTATGTTATTTATTTTTTATTTCCTAAGAAATGTAACCGCTTCAATAGGTTGTTATATGCACACGAGTAGTTGACTCTTAAAATTGGGATAGAATTTTCATAAAATTTCCCTTGCTCGGCGAGTGTCGACTGCTCGGTCGCACCCCTATTCATAATTGTTCAAATTAGTTTGCTAACAAGCAAGCAGAAAAACAATCAGACAAGTAACTGACCTTCTTGATCAGACGTAATGAAATTAAGACAAGATGGGCTGAGAGGATCCTGACTTTTTAGAAAATATCAAAAATGTTTGATATTTTCCTGACTTTTGTCAAGCTTTCCGGGTTTTGTTGCCCAACATATACAGTTGCTGGAAAATAATTCCTTATATGGCCAAAAATATATTTAAAGTGACTTTTAATTTCAAGCATTTTTTTGTGAAACCAGGCCAAGTTTATCAAACAGAAATAACAGGAGACATGTTTATATTAAATTTGTGACCACATACATTGTAGTTGAATATAGTTAACATTAACAATGATAAACAATTATATATAAGTAAGAAAAAGCTAGAAAAGTAGATTTCTTTTAACATATTTTCTTGGTTATGTTATTTTATTTATAGAACCACTGTCTGTTTCCAATTATCCATAGAATATGTGCTCATCTAATCATTATAAATAAAACTTTTTTTATTTAATAGCTTGATAACTATATCTACTCACTACTGTTAAACATACCCACAGCTTTTTAACACCCCTAAGGGCAATATGCTTTGATTGGACAAATAGTGAATTTGATCATTGTATGAAGACTTGCAAACTGGTATATCATGAATATAACTTTTCAGTTTATAGACATAGGAAAACCATGTCATATTTGCTAAGTGTCAACTAAATCCATGGTGATTGATATGTGTCCACAAGGGGGTAGTAGAATTTCACAAAGACGTCTTTCCAGTTAAAACTGGTGAGCAACAGAGGATCCTAGTCTGAATATTTAGTTTTATTAAATTCAGAGTTTGGCTTTGGTGATTCTTTGTAATTATTGTTTGCATTAACAGGATATTTTTAGAGGTTTGTTTTTTACTAATAAATTGTTATTTGTGACTATTATCCACGGTTTGTAATAATTGTTTACAATTGTTACCATACAAAAATTGATTTATGATATTACTGCTTCACCGAGTAGTGGTCCTGAGTGGCCTACTGCCTTGCTACCAATTATTGCAGGCTACAAATTATCGCCGGCTACCAATTATCGCCACCAGAAAATAAAATGTTCATATTTCAGTAATTGTCATATATTTTGAAAGCTTGTTGTTGTGTATTTGTTCCATTCATTTTGGTGATATAGTTTTGCCTTATTCCCTAGACTTTGGGTGCTACGTTTTGGGTGAAGTTATATCTATTTAATTCTGTCTGGCAATAATTGGTATCAGGGGTAATTTGTAACAAGGCAGTAGTGCGGAGGATGGTGTGATATCAAATCACAGGCTGTAATCTCTGGGTTGGTTAGACAAATACGGCATGGTTTAAGTCTGTATTAGATAATGCAGTGATAGATTTACAATTGAACGTTTCAGATAATACATTGGCCACAACTTTTTAAAAAAGAAAAATTGTGATTTTTATCGACAACTTACAAAAAAATGTACTAAGAGAGAAGGAAGCACTTGATTCAATGACTTAACTAAAATATATGTTACTGACAAAGGCATAAACGCCATGATTTGGCTCCCGGCCTTAAAAAGTATAAAAATTAATTGCACAATTAACATATATGCCGTTTAAGACCACCAATTTCTCGATTGTGGGCAAACAATCACATTTTTAAATCATGGAAGCCTTTATCTATTTTAAAACAAAATCACTCTTTGGATCATTCAACTCCAAATATGGATGCACAAGAATCAGGTATCCAAGCTCTTTATCTCCAATCTTGTGGATTCTAAGGCACACCACCCAAATCTTAATGCATAAATCATAAGTCGTAAGACATAATAAGGTCATCAACAAGGGACTATCAGTGTTCGGTAGTAAGAAAACCTAGGGAGGAAAAGACTTCTGAGACAGATAAGTTTTAAGCCACCTTTTGAAACTTGATAGTGTAGGAGTAGTTAGAATTTCCAGGGGCAAATCATTCCAAAGTTTTGGAGCATCATATGAGAAACACTTTTTTGAAATGCACTTTGGATTTATGAACTGAAGAGCTGAAGAAGGTAACTTTGAGAAATATCTTTTTTGGATTACTATGTCTTGTTTTAACAGCTGATGTATATAAAGACAAATACGGAGCAAAGTAGTTTAGTTTGCCAGTGGTAAGGTACTAACATATCTATTAAGTCTCTCACAGGAGACTGAGTAGAGTCCCGGTATGTCAAAAATTTGTTCAAAATCAATCCATGTGAGATACAGATGCAGTCAAATGAGCAACTACCCAGGGGAAACTCCAAAAAAGTCCTTCTTTGCAGGTGGTTGCTATTCGCAGGTTCACTTATGAAGGCCATGAATCAGAGTTAAGTGCACTCTATCTATGATTTTAGATGATTGTTTCACACGTTTATATATTTGAGGAAAATATGAAACATTTAGCAACTAAAACACAATTTAGAGTACTTCGGGAATTTTTGAAAGGATGCTCTACACATGTCCAAGGCTCTCATGTGACATAAAGGTGGTTGCTGGTTGCAGGTAACAGCAGGGTTTCTCTTCCGGAGGTGGTTGTGTAAGCAGATTCGAAAGTAATTACAATTAAAATTACTTGACTACATTAATGAAATGCCAATTTCTTTGGTATTTTTATCATTGTAGTCCAAGAAAACTGGGTCCTGTGTTCTCAAGAAGGCCCTTACTAAATTTCAAAGCCAGACCTTTCGCACTTGCTGCGAAAATGATGTAAAAAGGTAAATGTGATTTTTGGGTCATATGATCATCAGAATCGTAAAAGTTCAGGGTTGTTCATCTAGGAACAAAAATCTTTCCTAGGCCTAGTGTGTTTACATACCAAGCATTAAGCAAATTGGTCCAGCCTGAAAGCAATTATAAAAGGAGAACAAAACATGGCCACTCTAGTTACTTCACCATGCTTGCTAAACTTGTTCATTAATAATTAATGAGGGCACACAATGGCATACAATGTTTTTCTTCATTTTGTCCATTGCCAGTATTTTAAACCTATACATGATATACATATATATATATATCCAACTTACTTTTATAGTAAGGAAAATTTATTTGAAACTTCTGTAAATTTAATATCACCAACTGTCCTTATTTCACAAACTTCTTCCTAATGAGGAGAAACAGATATGAAGGAAATGAACTCACATGCTAACCTATCGGACCACTTGTAGTACTGATTTGTCAAACAAATAAAATCTACAAGCCAAACAGATGAATGGAGTGACGTAATTGAGGTATTGCAGCTTGCTCACATCATAAGAACCTTCATGCACAATTTCGTAGTTCAACATTCTAGCTGCTAGTGTATCGGGTAGCCAGAGGTGACACCTCTGAAAGCATCTTTTATCTCTTCACAGTGAGTCGGTTTTCTAAACTGCTAGACAAAGGTTGTCTACAATTTGTCAGAGCTATGTGCATTATGAATATTTTCTAATGATACAAAAACGCGTTTTCCATTCTTGAAAGACAGATGAATGAGGTGATATCATCACTTTTAATACTACTTCACTGCCAGGTCCCAGTTTGTTTCCAAACTCACATGATTGTCATGGGTTGGGGTACTCAATCTAGCAATCTGTAAAGTATATATAATAATAATGTACAGTGATATAAGGGCCCTAAGGTGTACAGACAGAAGGACATAATCAATCTTGAAACTGATTAGAATAATCTTTCGCCATGGTAAACATCGTACATTAATTAATATGAACTGTAATTGTGTTAGGGCCTATTTTTTTCAAATCTAATTCAGCATTGACCCCCCAAAAAGTTGTTGTGACTTAAACATTGTCAAAAACAATAATGATGCTTGAACATTTAAAAAAGTTTTTAAAAATAATGAGACTGGAAAGCTTGTACAGCACAACCCTACACAAAGGAGCAGTACATTTCCAAAAAATCAGGCTTTTTAAACCGAGAATATGAGTCAAATCTTTCCTAAAATGTTATCACTTCTTGCTTTGCCTTTTTACTTAATAATGACCTCCATATAAATCATAAAGATCTGCACATTATTGTTGGAGTAACTCTAGTCAGAGTCAAGTCAAAACTGTTGAGAAATCATTGCAAATTTGATCTTTGAATGTTTGGATTATTTTATCCAGAAAATTCTCTGGATAATTAGACAAACACCCAAAAACCTGATCTCCTGATTTAGGTAATAACCTGTGAACTAGTAAGGGCCATTCATATATGTTTAGAAAGGAGATTATTGCTTTTCTGCTGGCTTTCTTCTGTATGGTTACTTAAGATCTTCAGTAAACTGTTTTTATTTACATACGTCTGCCTAGTGTTATAACTTGGTGCACTGTCGACATTAAATCCTTATTTATATTTGTCTAATGCATGATCCAGTACATATCCTGGGGCAGGACCGGTCCAACTTGATTTAAAATGAATGATCAGTCACTTAAGATTTTAGTAGACTGTTATTTTTATAGATAAACAGCCAGCTGTCACAGCTAATCACACAATCAACATTAAATCTTTTTTTTGTAATTGTTTTATGCATAATATCATGTATGTCTTGGAGCGGGACCAGTTGATATTAAATTACTTATATCTATTTCATATAAGTGTAAGTTTCGCTTAAATGACTCGTGTGGATTATAACATCAAATATTAGCAATGAACTAAAAAATATTTGGTTTAGTAATTAGCAACTAGTGATACAAATAGATTCCCAACATTAACTGTGAAAGTATACCCCCCACTTTCATTTAAAAGAATACAAGAATTCATTTCTCAATGACCGATGTTAGAAAAGCTAAATACTTAGTCACATAAATCATCAATACCAATTTAGCACAAAGGGGTATATTTTGGAAGGCCTCCTGGGAAAGGTAGGATAATTTCTGGGGGGCTGTTTTAATTGTTGCTGCAAGCTGATGTAGGTTAATGTAGCATTATGGGTTTTAAGACGTTGACAAAGGAGATGACAACAGGAGATTCAAGGGAGGGTAATAATATGATAAATTCCACCCAGTATCTTAAGCTTAGTTGTTGTTGTGTATAATGCACTGGGGTGATACATTTGCAATGAAAGGTTGGCAGCCTCTCGTCTGCAAAAGGCATGGAAGGTAGGGGATCAATGTTAATGGGATGATAGGAAAGCAGCGAAGAATTTGTGAACTTTGATCTGTGTGAGTGGGATGTGATTTGAACTTTACAGGAGGGGAACACCAGGATATTGTGGTGAGTAAGGAGGATTATTATTCCCAAAGGTTTTAGAAACTTTATTAAACCCAGAGAAATCTGCCTTAGGAGATACATTTGAGATGTTTATAATTGGTTTGATTTTGTAGAAATTTTAACCAAAAGGGAAGTGTCCTAATTTCTTCAAGCAGGCCCATGTTACCCCCATCATCAAAACATCATCCTTAGACAAAGAAATCCTTAAAAACTATAGGCCTGTCTCCAATCCCAACTTCATTTCAAAGATACTTGAAAGGGTAGTGGCAGTCCAGTTACAAACTCACCTTGATGAAGCTGGCCTTATGACTGCCTTTCAAGAAGCATATAGAAAACATCATTCAACCGAAAGTGCTCTCCTAAATATCCACAACGATATTCTCCTCAATTTGGCCTAAGGGTCTGTCACAGCCCTTACCCTCTTGGATCTGTCAGCCGCATTTGATACCATTGACCACACCATTCTCCTGGACAGACTTAATGTTTACTACGGTGTCAGTGAACTAGCACTTGTCTGGTTCAAATCATACCTGTCAGGAAGGACACACTCGGTCAAGGTAGGTAACACACTGTCTCATCCTGCTTCGCTCCAGTATGGGGACCCCCAGGGCTCCGTCCTTGGTCCAATTCTTTTTTCCCTCTACACTAACCCAATTAGTTCAATTATTCACTCTCACAGTTGCATAAACCACCATTTCTATGCCGATGACACTCAGCTATACATAACACTAACACCAACAAATTTCTCACACTCTTTTCAAAAACTAAAAAACTGCCTGAGCGACATTCAAAATTTCATGTCTGCAAACAAATTAAAACCTCGGAGTGATGTTTGACTCCAATTTCTCATTCTCAGACCATGTGTCACAGGTCATAAAGTCCACCAGAGTTCATTGCGAGACACCTTTATAGAAGTCAACCACTTCTAGACCTTAGCACATCAGTTCTTCTAGCAAATGCTTTGGTGAGCCGCAGATTGGACTACTGCAATTCCTTATTCTTATCACTTACAGATTTTCAGTTAAGAAGATTGCAGTTAGTCCAAAACTCACTATGTAGGGTTGTCACCCGGTCCTCGAAATACTCTCACATCACCCCTCAATTAAAAAAACTCCATTGGCTCCCTATCAAATATAGGATACAATTTAAAATTGGTCTCATTACATACAAAATTCTTAACCAGGGTCAACCAGTTTACCTCAGAGAATTAATTCATCCCTACACCTCTTCCAGGAATACAAGGCGAAGTACACCTAAACTCAAGTTCCTTCACACCCCCACTTTTTCCTTCCCTCTTGGTCACACCCACAACCCCGGATTACTGACCTTGAATGCCCCTTGACTTTCCTTATGATAATGATAATGATAAAGTTAGCTCACTGAGTTTGAGTTCCCCTTTGTGGGGAAGATATTGCGCCTGCAAAGCAGTAGATTAGATTAGATTAGATTAGATTTATGACTAGTTTGGCAACATATTTAAGGAATATGACCTTGCCTCAACACAGATTACCAAATAGCGTCAGATAATATGAAGAGGGGGGTCTATATTAGAAAGCCCAAGAAAGGGGAAAGTGTCGTTAGAAATGGGAGTTTGTAAATATGCCTGACTAGAGTGAATCACAGGCATGGGCAAACATCATTTGTCGATCAAAACAGCATTGTAGATGGTCTATGAGACATTAAAATGTTCTATAAAGCCATGTTAAACATTGGAAGGGATGAACTGGAGGAACCTGAAATTAAATGTAAATCAAATTTGAAGTATGAAATTTGGATTTTGTCCTAAACGGAATGGTCCCTTAATTCATATAATACTCTCAGGTAAATGCTCAAGTTCGAGTTTTATCTGGACAGCAAGTCTGCTTTTGTCTTTTGTGTGCAATTTCTACAAGAATATCTCAATGGGTTATCAGCACCTTAAGAATTGTCTGTGATTTTGCGATATTTTGCTAATTGCACTGCTACAGTATTGTCATAATAAATTTTTACTTTCAAATTTTTTTGATATTTGTCTACAACTTGCAAGGTTACCATAATATTTAACATTTGAAGGTGTTCTATTTTGACAGACTATGTATAAAGTCTATGCCTGACAGACTATGTATAAAGTCTATGTATAAATACCTATTTTTAGATTGTTTCACAATAAAACCAAGATCATGAGTTTACTAAGCAGTGATTGAAAAGTATGCCATGTTATGTGGGTGTTCCACCACACGACTAAGGCTCCCGATTAAGGGTTTTTGAGGGTCGGTTTCAAAAATATGCTTAGTCCCAGGCTTCCTGTAAGGGTCGGTTGTGGTCGGTTGAGGCCGTGTGAGAAATCAAACATGTTTGATATTTCTCCCGACCCCAACCGATTATTTTTTCCCGCCATAAACAAAATGTCCAGTCCCAGGCTTCCTCAGGCCTCCTCAGATCAAATTTACACAGTCCTATGCTGTCCCAGGCCGCCTGCGACCCTTAGTCGCCGACCCTTAGTCCCAGACCCTCTATTTTTAGTCCCAGGCTTCCTGCGACCCTTAGTCCCACTGCAAAGCAAAAATCGGCTATCTCGGTCTGGGGACGCCTGGGGACGCCTCAGGACACCTTGTGGGGTCGGGACTTAATCCTGGGTTAGTCGGGGCTTAGTCCCAGGAGGCCTGAGGCGTCCTGGGACCCAGTCGGTTTGTCTACGACAGGATCGTGGTTCAAACCGACCAGAAAAATGGCTTAGTCTGTTCTTAGTCCCAGACCAGTTAGGGACTGTCTGGGGCCTCCTGGGGCGTCCTGAGGCCGATCTGTAGGTAATCCCAGACCTTCATACCGATTCTGTCTTCCACCCCATTGGTCAATTTTTTTTCCATTTTTTCCAAGACTACCCACGATTAAGGGTCGCCGACAGGATCGGGGCTTAATCCTTTGGTGGAACAAGGGCATTAGATATTTCTTGTTATTTGTTATGACACATTCTGCATGCGTTGATTTAATCTTGTCAGGTCAACAGATCAGTGTTCATAGCCATATGTTTAGAATGTTTGTTAAACATTTACCTTCAAACATTTTCAAACAAAGATGGCGGTGAGCAATACTAAATGAATGGTGTGACTGGTTTAAGCAACTATCTTATGATTTAAGACATAAAAATAATATTCATTGTGAAACAGCTGGAAAAAAGGTTGTTATTGACCTCTGACTCCAATTAATAAGAAATGAAATGTCAAATTAACATTCCTGAAACATTGTAACGTTTTTCTAGCATTTATCATGAAACCTTTAAGGTTAGTGAACATTTCAAAGTAGTCTTCTATTGTAACTGGGTTTTGTACCCATCATTTTAAAACCTTTATGCTTATAAACCTCAAAGATTTATACTGTGACCACTTCAAGATATATACAATTTCAGAACTGCTACAACTATAAAAGTGTTAAGAATAATATTCCACGAAATACAACATAAAACAAATTTCAAGTTAAACTACTGGACATGTGCAGAGAGCTGCCAACTTTTGAGATCAACAAATCATTTATGTCTAGGTAACTCTTTTCCATACAGTCGCATCTGTATGTATGTGATTTCTGCTCTATGTCCTTTTTCTTATCGGGGTGTTCCACTGGAACTGACCCAGTAACCGACTCTACGACTCTTCCTGACAGGACTTATACATCACAGCCGCCAGCTACACATCACAGAGACTTTATACATCAGCTTAGGGTACTTTTGTTTTATTGAGTTTAATATTTTGATTTTCATGTTGATTGGAAGACGGAGAACTACACATTTGAACCCACTAGCATCACTTGTTATACAGCCACCAACACAGCCTCAGCCTCAGCCAGCCCCCAGGAGAAAAAGGAATCCACAAAACTGATGGATCATGCCCGAGACACTTCAGAGACAAGGAAAGTGATGCTACAGCGACCTCCTGGCCAACCTCATGCATACAGATATCTCAGGGTACCAGAATTTTGTCAAAATGCCCCCGTGCCTTTTTTACCTCATCAAGGAACTCATTCACCACAACACCAAGAAGTCTGTCACCAACTTCAGGAAGCCACAGGAAGTTTGACTCAATCTGGCCATAATCCTAAGACACCTGGCCACTGGAAAGACCTACCTGCAGTACCACTGGTTGATTGGCCGCACCACCATCTTCAAATTCGTCCCTCAGGTCTGCCAAACCACCCTTGCTGGATTCCAGGACGAATATTTGCACTGCCCGGATAGCCCTGATTAATGGAAAAGGGTGGAGGAAAACTTCAGAAGCAGATGGACTGTACCACATGCTTTCGGTGCCATAGACGGGAAACATATCACCATGAAGAAGCTCAAGAAAACAGGCAATGACTATTATAATTACAAGGGCTTCTTTTCCCTGGTTCTCCTGAACCTGGTGGACACAGAATAGGTCCAGTGATTCATGTTCAGATGCACAGAATTTGAACAGAAGCCTTTTAAGGGAGTAGGTCGTGGATGGCAGCTTGGGGCATCCAACATCTCCACCTCTGGGGGAGGGAGGACCAGACTTACGCTACTTCTTGCTGGTTGACGACGCCTTTGTCTTGCTGCCCTGGATGGTCAAACCCTACAGCTGAAGACAACTGACCAAGAAAGAAAGAATTACCAACTACAGGATCTCCAGGGGCAGGAGTGTGGTAGAAAACACCTTTGAAATCTGAGTGATGCACTTCAGGGCACTTGGCAAAGGCCAAGGGTTGTCAGAGACATTGTGTTTACATGTGTGGTGTTGCACAACATGATAAGAACACACCAGGGCGGGGCAGTTTGGGCACCAACCCCAGGCCTAAGAGAATTAAAAGGAGGTGTATGTGCCAAATGAAAACTACAGGAATCCTTTGAGGAATGCCAAAAAACAAACATTAAGGCAGAAGCTGGCATCTATCAGTCCTTTGCAAGGACTACTATCAGCCCTTTTCAGGACTAACCAATTATTCCAAGAACTTTTATTTAAGCTGGTGTTGCTCAAACCTACAATGAATATTTCCAAACAAAATCCATTTGATATCCAAAAAGGTTTCAAAAATACTTCCAACCAAATCAAAACCAAAGTCCCGTCCAACTAAACCCGTGTTATGTCCGAATGATGCCCCGCTTGAATTATTTTCGTGCAAACTAGCCAGAAATGTTAAAGTTTAAAATCTGAAACTTCTCTTAGGGGAAGTTGAAATGTTTAGCAAAGGGCCAAAGGTCACAAGGTTGAATTCCAAATGTCAAAATACTTGACCTTGTTTAAAGTCAAACTTGTTATTGTTTTTAGCAATTTTAATCTTTGGGCGGGGCCAAAGTACTATAGCCTCTGGCCCATTTCTTTTGGCCAAAGTTTTTAAAATTTATTATAATTTTTCAAAAGTTTTTTCACAATTTTTTTCAAATTTGTTTTATTTTTTCTTTCCTTGTGTGTTCAAATTTCTTCATTTTTTTTCTGAGTTACAAATATTTCGAAATTATTTTTTATAAGTTAGAAGTTTTTGAAACTTCTAGCTTTTCATTCATTCATTCTTTCATTCATTTTTTGGCTTTTTGTTTGAGACAAAAATGCTTTGTGTGTGTGGAGTAATGCTTCTGATTGTTTTTTTTAGAACAGCAGCTTACTAATTGTTTTTTAAAGATTCGGGTGCTCCTGAAAAAAATACCTTGAAATGGTTTACAGCAGTGGTCCTGAAAGGGGCCGGATTGAAGTCTTGGCAGATGTTCTACTGCAGCTGCTGTTTGGCACCAGCTGACTGCGGAGGAGACTGGTGTTGCTGGTGTTCTTGCTGTAAAGCGGTGGTAGTTGGTGGAGAGACAGTTGGTGCTGGTGTGCCCACAGGTAAAAATGGTTACAGTGTGTCAATCTGTTGGTAGCTCCTCACAGACTGAAGATTTCTCAAGAAGGTTGAAAGTCCTGATATGTTGTGTTGGATTTTTTCGTTTGTAGCTGAGGCAACTGGTGGAGGGTTAAAAGGTTTGCCGGTGTCAAGGTGAGAATAGTTGGTCTTGCAGGACCAGCCTGTTAGTAGTCAATGACTAGGAAGGAAGTCGGCTGCTCTCAGGACTGCTGCTGCTGTCCTTAGCTGGCCTCTGTGTCTCTGAGATGGTTAACATGTATTCCCTTGTAGTTGGAACTGTTTTTATGTCTGTTGAAATGTCTGTGGCACAAATATTGAAGATGCACTTGAGCTATGTGAAAGTGTCTGTTACTGTGGTTGCTGGGGCTGATGAACATGTTCTTCTGCCTTGCTTTGAACATTGCTAAGGAGCTTGGCAGCCTTGTTTCTAAATGTCTGAAAGTGTTTCTCCTCTAATCCCTCCTATATCCAGGTCTGACGTTCTGTCACCTCCTTTGGGGCCTGTAATGTGTCCTTTGTGATTCAAACCAAACCACCTTGACACACCTAGACAGACAACTTGCAACTCTTGGTCAACTGCTCCCAGAGAAGCTCCTTCCTTGTCTTTGAAATGTTCACTAGTCTTGTCACACAACTCCTCCTGGCCCTTCACAAAGTCCACAGTAGCCTCCTCGTCAGAATCAGTGAGATACAAATTGGTCATGTGTCCATTCTTGTTACCGACTCTACAGCTGAAAACTGGGAAACTTCCCGTCTTGACAGGAAGTGTCCAAGTCAGGTCAGTTATGTGTATGACAGGCCAGTTTCCTTTCAAATCCAGTCGGTTAGTTTAACTGGCCTGTCTGGAGGTGTAGTCCAGGTACTTAACCAGGACAGGACAGGAAGTGTTTCAAGACAAGATGGTTACATTACAGGACAAGACAGCAAGTGTAACCGACAAGCTGTAGAGTCCACGATAGAATGGTTTTCAGGTGGGCAAAGCCACAGTCCGGATGCAGATTTTTGGAGGGTTGGTGAAATATCAAACATGTCTAATATTTTACCGATCCTCTGCGACAAGCTGGAAAAGTACAAACAACCCTTACCGACTCTGTAAACATTGCTTCCAACCCTCCAAAAAATACTTACTTACCAACAGGTCAGCTCCAGTGGAACACCTCCATTAAATAGAGACTTTATGTGTTGTAGTATTTGTCAAATAGCCACCATGTAGATCCAACCTGTCCCATTCACCATCCACATGTATTTTGTACTACAGCTCCTAAGAGTTTATGACAGATTTTTTTTTAACATTTAAAAAATGGTCCTGTATGCCAGTTGCTTTCTGAGTTGTGGCTAATCACCCTGGACGCCTCCCATCGAAATACTTATCTTGCTAAATCACACAAAATGTATCATACGTAAAATACCAGGCAGGCTGAACCATAACCAAAGGTAGATAGGCCCCCTCAGTTGAAAATTTTGACACCATCACAAATAGGTGTAACCTATTTGTATGTTTGATAATCAACCAGGATTGATTATCACATCCTCAAAGGAGGCTATGTGATCTTTGGATCCTGTTTCTCTCTAACAAGATTTTTTTTAAAAACTAAAACAAAATTTACACTAAATTTTCAAAGGAGGTTAGCCTTACAGATTTAATTTTGAAAATGATATGCAACCAGTTCCAGATGCAGAATCTTATAAATTGATTTTTTATTATTGCACTGATGACTAATTGTGGAAATGTTGGGCCCTTAACGGTGGAATAGACACTCTGAGGGCTCTTGATCATCTTCTTTTTCTTTTTATATACCTAAAAGCACTATCAAAACAGGCGATAATCATAATATGCATTTAATGAAATGGTTTTGAAATATGAGAAAAAATGCCAAAGACATGTTTTGGTATAGATAGGAAAGAGCACAGACCTTAAGCATCTCAATTCTACCCCTATTTTTGTCTGTTCTGGATTATAGTATTCAGAATTGTGCTAGGATCCAGGTCAAGCCTAATTTTATTTTTGTCACTGTTGTTGGATTGTCCTGTATTTTTCCAAGCAAACTAATGGTTTATAATGCCAATCAGTTAGTTCAGATGTATTTTTTGTTTCTTTTTTTATGGTGGGGGTGGTTATCGTCCTGTTAAATTAAATGACGTTGCTACACATTGACATATAACCAATACAACAAAATAGTGCATGACAGTATTAATACACTGAACAATTTTACTTCTCAAATGGATAAGATGGTGCATTTAGCGCCTTCAGATAAACGATAGGCTGATTTAGAAATCCTAGTATATTGATTTTGCTGCTGATTTGGTAAATGACCTATTGACTTTAGTTTTTTATAACAGTACTATTCAAACTTTCCCGTGTTTAAGCACATGAATAGTTATAATGGTGACTGGTACACCAGATGAGGTTCTCTGTGGCTTAGTGGTTGGCAAGTTTGGTATGTAATCACAAACTGTCATCTCTTTGAGGGTTTGATATTTTGCAAGTAGCAATGCTAGGGCCTTTAATTTGGTACAAAAAAAATGTAAACTTGTGCACGATCTGAAAGAAGTGTACTCCAAAGTTTCTCATTTCATCCTATTTCTAATAGCAGATAGGCAAATAGAGAGATATGGTACATGTCATTTCTCGTCAGTGGAAGTATACAGTCTGAACAAATCATGAATAAAGAAACAGAGAATTGGAAAGTAATAATACTTGATTTTGTTGTACATTTATCACAGGTTTCAACATGACTAGTGACAAGACAGAAAGTTCTGTGTATGTCAACACAATCATCAAGAATGCAAGAACTGTTTACTCAAAGTCAAAGAAGAGACATCAGACACTTTTCTACAAGATTGTGGCAGGTGGTGGGGTTGACATTGTCTCTCAAGTTATTTCTACATTGAAGTCATCTGGGAAAAGACGAGATCGTGGTTTGCTTCATTGGCTGATGGGAGATGACCAGACCAAAGTTAAGGTGAAACACAGAAGTGGCTCATGCAGTGCCTTTTTGAAAGGTTTTTTTCTTGTACCACTTTGGATCATATTAACACCTTTCTTCTATTTAGTCCATGGTATATGCATCAATCTTTTAAGTAATCCATTCATCATGTCACTCTACTCAATGTCAAAATTTGAGCATTTGGATTTTCCAATTGCATTTGCTGTATTCAGTGCAAATAGCAACATGGTGGAACTGTTTCTAAAACATGGCAGAAGCTTTGATGACAAGGATTCAAGAGGCAATAATATATTGCATTATATTGCAGATCTGTCAAGAGAAAACCTTGGCTTAGCTGAAGAATGCTATATCATGTTAAAGGAAATGATGCCCAAGGGTCAATTATGTCAGCTCATTTTACAAAGCCAAAACTATGATCATTATAACTCCATTGAATATGCTGCTCATTTTGGTAGTGTAAAGTTGGCTTTGCAGCTGTCTAAAGAAACAATGCAGGAAGAGATGCTAGTTATAAATAATGGAAATGTTACCCTGTCTACAGAGGGACAATGCAAGTATGCCAGTGATATATTGAATTCAAGAAAAACTGATGGTGAGAGTACAGAAAGCAACTTCAGTGTTGTAAATAATGAGACCCATGCCAAATGGATAGAAAAAAGAATGAACATCACAATGTATGAAGTCTTCAGCTGTAATGGAAAATGTTCATATTTTCTCAACCTTATTATGTCTAGATCAGCACTTGAAATTTCGAAACCTGAACTTTCTTATGTAAGTAAAGACAGCTGTCTCCAAGAATGGATGTTCAAAAAGTTTAAGCAATGGCTTGTTCTTATTGTTGTTGTGGGAATCATAGAGATAGCTTTCTCGTTAGTATTAACATTGGGTGTTTTTCAAAGTGTGCAGGGTGACTTCAATCTGACACCAAACAAGGAGAAGTTTGTGAGCACACACACTCAAGTATTCTTGGGTTTATGGAAGGATGCCCTTCCAACTGATACATACTACAATTTATCACAAAGCTTTTTTGATAACTATCCAGATATTGAGACAGAATTATCTACTGGGCAAGATCAGATGGATTACGTAGAGTTAATGAGTTTGATTGTGAGATTACCTGGGTATGATAGCTTTAATTCTTCTGATATGACTTCCTTGTATAACAGTTATTGTGTTACAGGATCAGTTTACTTAGTTGTTGGTGATCTAGTAAGCATTGATAACTGTACCAAGATGGCAGCAGAGAACATCATTGGAAATTGTAAACATGAAGTTGCAAAATACAATTACTACTTCCAAAACCCAGAGTGGAATGAACCCATATATGAATATGCTATAGCAACCTCATTTGAAGTACAAATTCATAGCACAAAGATTAGCATATTCAGAAATCCTCTCAGAGTTGAGTTAAGTGAATCTGTTGCTTTTCTTATGACACTGTTGTTACTTGTATATTCAGTTTTCTACTTAGCCTTAGATAATTTCAGCAGACTCCATGGTTTGTTCAAACAGCTAATGCTGAATTCATCAATTTATGTCATATTTGTAACACCATATGAGGGATCTTATGTAAAGGGACAAGCTAAATGTTTTTCTCTATTCTCCTACCTAGTACTTATTAGCTACTATTGGAATTCCATAGCCTCATTTTATGGTGTTTCTAATAGCTCACACATAATACTGAGGGATGAGATTTTGCTCTATGACAGATCCACAGCTGACTACATGACACGAAACTTTACAATGTGTTTGTTTTTTGTGAGTTTGTTTGCTTTCCGAATACTCTTGCATTTAAATTTCATTAAAATCTGGCCATGGATGGGGAAATTTATCATCACAACTTTTAAACTGACTGTGGACCTTCTACATTTTACTGTGGTTTATGTCATAATTATATTTTTCTTTGCATCACTGTTTCACTTTGTTACCCGCAGTGAAGATTGTCCAGACTATAGAGACAATGAGAATTTTTATCTCCACACCAGTATATTTTCCACTTTTGCCCTTACATTTGGCCATGTTGAATTCTCTTTCCAAAATAATGCTGTAAAAATGGCCTATGTTCTCTTCATTGTAATATCAGTCATCCTTCTTCTAAATTTGATCATTGCTTTGATGGGTACTACAGCAAGTTTGATCACAACTCAGCCATGGCTTCCTCATCTTATAAAGCAGGCTTATGTCCATGAAGCCATTGGGCTGGAATCTTGGATCTACCGAGTGTTTGGATGCTTAAAGGTAAAGCTCGCAGCTTTGAAAGCAGCGGGTTTTGTTGTTGAGGACAATAGAAGGACAGGGGAGGGGGTTAAGGTTTATGTTGAAGTATTTGAAAGGATCCCACCCAAAGAATAGAGACAATATGATGATTTTGCTTCCTCAGATTTATATTAGTTTGTTACATGCAGCATATTTTGGAAGTACATCAGCTCCTTTAATCTGAAATGTAGGATATTTTAGTCTAAGTACTAGAGCAATCATTGATTATCTTGACCAAAGGGAGGGGATTTGTTCATCTCTGTATATTTATGCCATTACACATTTAGCAATAAGCTTGATTGATGGATTGATTAACTGGTTGATTGATTGACAGACTATTTTTCCATTTATTTAATGTTCCTTTCATTTTTCAGATCAATAATTTTATTTTTTATTAAGTTAGTATTGTTAACACATTGATCTATTCTAACATGTATCTATTCAGCTCACATCTATATTATGTTGTAAATTATGTTGGAAAGTGTATTTACAATGTTCTTATATAAGTCAGGTTGACTGCAACTGCTGCCAACCACACTGCTTGTATGTTTACTACTAAAACCAGTTACATAAAAAATTGGAGATGTACACTATTTGTGATATAATTACCCACTATTCTCTCAACATAAGTCCCTTCTCAGGGGCGGATCCAGCTTTTAAGTAAGGTTGGGGTTCACATCAGACATACCTTAACTAGGGGGTTCACAGGGCATGCCCCCGGGAAAAATTAATTTTTGGTAAAAATATAGTGCATTTCCTGTAAATTTAACACCACTCTCAAGAAAAATTTTTACCTAAATGTCTATATTTATTTTTTAAATATTGATGTCAAAATAATAAATTAATTGATTGAATCTGTATTTTTTTGTACTTTGGGTTGAACCTCTTTACATTATTTTTAAGGGGGTTCGAATCCCCTGAACCTCCCCTCTGGATCTGCTAGTGTTTCTTGGGAGGGAAGGGTGGGGCCAAATAAACTTAATGTTGATACTTTATTTCAAAAGTGGCGGGAACTAACAGAAGCAGATCTTAAATACCAATACTTTTGGGTGTACGTATACTTGAAAATAGTTCCTGAAGGCGAGAGGGAAGATACTGTAGACAGAATAAGGCTATTAGGAAGGGGGTCACTCTGAAAACTGACATGCATTGCTTATACCTGTCCAATGCTGTTACACGTAAATTGCTTAAAATAAAAAATTGAGCCTGAAATGAGACTAGGCTATATATGATATAACTTCTACAATAATTTGTACAAATTTTTGTAACTCTAGAAACATAATTTTCAGCCTTTGAACAGTTGCCATTCAATATTATATAATTAAAAATTTCGTGGGAATTCAACCAAGAAAAGCCTTATGGCAGCTGCAGTTTACAGTACAGAACCGTGACTAACTGTACTGTTTTCTCTGCCCTTCCAACAACACTTCACAATATAAATAAAATACAAAGTAAAACACTAAAAATCACACCCCCCCCCCCACCCCCCACCCCCCCCACCCCACCCCCCCAAAAAAAAACACTTTGCAAAAAGGACTGTTTAGATATGATTTATAAATAGTACAACTCTATACCTTTGAGCAGTCAGTTTCTTAAGTGGCATGAACTTTTTCTGACTAAAATGAATAACATTTGCTATGCAGTGAATAACACTATATACACCTGAATAATTCAGGGGCTGGTTTTGAAAAAGGGAGTTACAAAGGGATTTCACAAAGCAGCTAATGGCACATTCACCCATCATTCTGTGGTGCCGTAACAACTCATATACAATGTTTCTTCATGATATTGTTCTTGTGGCTGTAGAAAGAGACCTTTATCTTGGTAGTGCACATTTGAAAAAGAGGTGCCCTGTATAATCATTCCACCCCTCCTTTACCGGTCTGTCATGTACATTTTTAGTTTAGCAAATGAAAGATCAAGCTGATTATTAAATAAATGTGTCAATTGTCTCCTACTCCTGTCTCTCACCCTTCCAGTGTGTGTAATACAGCTCATAAGGGAACATGTAGGTTTTGAAACACTCCAAAAACAAGTGTTTTGAATGCAAATTGTGTTCCCTGTTGGGTCAAACACGTCCTACCCAAATGTAAATCCTACCAAATTGTGCAGAAGAGGTCCTATCAAGACGCAAAGTACCACAAAGTACTAAAGAACAGTGCCAAAATGATCCACAACTGAAACACACAGAGATCGTGATCCCAGTACAGAAAGGTGTGACCGGGATATTAGACCCCTTGGAACTGTTAAATGATGATCTAACAAAGGTGTCCATTGAATTTACACCACAGACAACCTTGTATCATTTCAAATAATTTTACATAATATACATACAGTCGAAACCACACGGAGGTGTTAACAGGCTGCAGAATAGGCCACCATTTTGGTACTTAGTTGGTACTTTGGTACACCATTTTTTTGTGTGTGTGTTGAATGCATACTTTGATATTGTGTTCCCTTTTAAGCGTAGAATATTATGACAAAGTAATTTTAAAAAATCTTAAATAAAAAGTGCAAATCTCCTTAATTGTTCCAAATCTCCTGCTGTCATTCAGAAATACACTTAATAATGTTTTTAAAATGAACTGTCAAATCAAATATTTATTATATTAACAATATTTCCTGTAGACCTAGTGCAAGGTTCTTCCCTAGTTTATTGTGATTCTCTGAAAACATATCCCTCTGCAAGGATGTATACTTACTGTTATAAGATGCACTCATTCAAAATCTCGAAAAACCCATTACTGTTATAAAATGCACTCATTCAAACTCTCCAAAAAAACTCATAACTGTTAAAAAATGCACTCATTCAAACTCTCCAAATAACTCATAACTGTTATAAAATGGACTCATTCAAACTATCAAAAAACCCAAAGTAAAGATTTGTTAGCAAGTCTATTGTGTGAAACTATAATTACTAATATATATATGTTACGACCCAGATGTGAAATTGTCCATTTCGCGAAATGGACAAGCAAATTGTCCATTTCATGAAATGGTCAACCCAACTGTTCATTTCGTGAAATGGACAAATCCATATATATTTTGCTATCCATTTCATGAAATGGACAAAGTCATGTATGAAAGTTAAATTTTCGTTCATGGCCAATCTTTTGATTAAAGTTATCCACTTTATTCCCCTATAATAATGATATGTTTATGTAATATCTTACACTAAGTTAGTTAATAGTTAAATAGTTATAAACATTTGAAATAAATTGGAAATAAAAGTGTGAATTATGTAAAGCATACCTTTAATGGGAATAACTATTTAAATAGTTATCACACTTATACTTTAAAAAAAAATTACCTGGTATACTATTTTTTAACTTTTGTTTGAAAGAAATATGATAGAACATTGCCTCTTTTGTGCACTAATTCTGTTTAAAAGGCTTTCCTTTGATGGTTAGATCTGAGAAATTGTAGCCTTCCCTTTGAAGATAAGTTCTAAGAGTTATCAAAAGTAACTGTCAATTTAAAAAGGTTGATGCTATCCCAAAGGTTGCAAAAAGAAATGGGCTAATTACAATTAAATCCATCTTACTAGTGGTGAGGCTTTCTTTTGGTGAGATCTGAGGATTATAGCTAACCTTTTGAGGATTAGCTGTAAGGGTTAATTCACATAACTGTCAATTTAAAAGGTTGAAGCCATACCTTTGATGCTATGTTGAAGCCATGCCTTTGATTATATCTTCTGAGGAATATGGTAAATAACTGTCCATTCAACACTTGAAAGCCATATTTAGTCTTCTAGATGTTAAGCTTTTTATAAAAAGTCGAATTAACAAAGTGCAATTAGGTCCAGTCATTTCACTATAAATATACCTGGACAAGTGAATAACACATACAACGAGTAATGTAAATAAACTACCAATGTGACTTACTGTTAAAAGCTCTTAAAGTTATAAAAACTTATAGTTTAGTCTCACCTAGATGCTATCTCCAGTTCTTAATAAATTCTTATCAAATGTTAAAACATGTACAAATATTAATTAATACTCAACTAATATTGTTAAAGAAAATGTTAATGGAATTATAAGGCAATGCACATCACCAGTATACTTTAGGTAAAAGTACAACCTTTGAGCCATTGATGTATTCCAATACTATGTTTAAATAAAAATGAAAAAAATGGGTTTTTTTCACTGTGAATGAGAGTAAAAATTTTGTACATTTAGTTGTCCATTTCATGAAATGGACAGTGGATTTTTTATCCATTTCACGAAATGGATAAATATTTTGTCCATTTCGTGAAATGGACAGATGAGTTGTCCATTTCATGAAATGGACAATTTGCTTGTCCATTTCACGAAATGGACAATTTCACACCTGGGTCGTAACATATATATAATAACACTAACATAAGCCTATATAAAGTAGATAGACATTAATATATATAGGTATTTAAAATAAATAACCAAAGTTCCTGCTTTAGGGCAATCAGAGACACAATTTATTGTAGTTCAGATGGATAAAAGAAGTAGACTGGTCACCTACTCACTTTAAAGAAATAAAAAAGATTGAGAACCAGACTAGGTAAAGGTCACCATAGATGCTACTAGTGCGGTTTTGGTTTTTGTTAAAGTGGACTTCTGCCTCATCTGTCCAATTGTCAATATATATTCAGTGTTCCTGCCAAATTGGGGTGTCTGCCAAGTTACAACATCCAGAAGTAAATTAAGCAGAGATTGCAGCTCTATGCAGTGTATCTCCAGATGGGACATGGTGTGACTTAACGTACATGAATTGAGCCATTTTGAAGAAGACTGGTGATGCAGACAAGATATCTATAGCCATGGTATGCATTATATGAACATGTATTATTATATGCATCAGCTTCTCTGTGACAATACCAGGACAAAACACGAAGAAATAATTTATATTTGACCTTTAGAAGGCCACCATTGATCTATTGGTATAAGCACGATGCCATAAAACAATAGGTTCTTTGGTGTTACCAATAAATATCTACATACCAAATATAAAAAGTTCAGATAAAATATATCAAAACTTTGGCCCTTAGATTGTTGGGTCCAAGGCCCTACAAATATATATCTAAATACCAAATTTAAAAGGTCTAAATAAAACCTTTTGAGGTTATCAAAGAAAGACAACAAATTTGACCTTTAGGAGGCCGGCCTTGGCCTTTTAGTTGAAGGGCGAGGCCACAAAGGACTAGGTTCCAATGCCTTACAAAAAATACCCACATACCAAATTTGAAAAATCTACATATATTTTTTTTTTATATTTTGTTGCATATGAAAAGTTATCCCTTGAAAAGGCCACCATTGGTCTTTCATTTGATTAGATTTATATTTTGCTTTACATCGCATTCAACACACAGGGTGATATTGTGACTGGCAGTTTACGGATGGAGGAACCAGTGCATATTAGTTGGTCAAGATTCTGCACTGTAAACCACTGGGCATTGGCAAGTAACTACCAACTTTCCACAATGCAGAGCCCAGGCCGAGATTTGAACCAGTGAACTCCGAGGTTGAAGGCAACTCCTAGGTTGAACCGCTACAGCACCGAGCCATGCTTGTTGGATTTATTTATTTGTTGTTTTATGGCACGTTCAACAGCCAGGGTCATATTGTGACGGGTAGTTTACAGGTGGAGGGAACCAGTGCATACTGCACTGTAAACCACCAGGCATCAGCAAGTAACTACCAACTTTCCAACATGAAGCGTCCAGCCCAAGATTCAAAAAGGCGGCCTCAAAGGTTGGAAGTGAGAACTCTAATAGCTACACCACCGAGCCCCCTCCCATGCTTGTTGGAAGGTCTAAAAAATAAGGTCCAAGGGCTTACCCATAGATACCCGCATATAAAAATTCAAAAAATTAAATAAATATTTTCTATATAAGTTATCAAAGAAATACCCCAGATGTGAACTATCTGGTCTTCTGGTGGAGGGCTGAGGTAAGAAAACAGCAGGTGCTGAGGACTTTTCCATATATACCTACATACCAAATTTGAAAAGTCCAAGTGAAATAATTTTTAAGTTATTGCGTATGAAAGGAAATTTCTGTGAAGGCTTGCTTCAAATTTTACACTAAAACGTCGAAGTTGAATCTTGTGACCACCAAATAATAGGCTTCAGCGAATAGCCCATATATCTACCCACCACCCAAATTTGAAAGGCCTGCATAAAATAGTTTTGAAGTCATTGTGGGCCAGCCAAAGCTTAAAGAAAGAGATTGAAGGTAAAAAAAATTAGCCATGGGATGATTTATCTTTCTGTGTGCGAGTCCCAGACCAAAAAGTGAAGAAATGCCCCTTTTAAAATGCCTCCATTGGTTTTCTGTTGGAACAGCGAGGCCACAAAACGACAGGCTCTGATGCCCTTACCAATATACCCCCGCATATATTAAATTTGAAAGGTCTAAATAAAATACTTTAATTATCACGCATGACAGGACAGGAATGAGGGCACACCCAAAACACACAAGAACATGTTGATAATTGCGGGGTGGAGGATGGGAAATGTAAAAAATAAATATCTGCAAAGTATCAGTCTTATAGGGTGCGCCATTATGATGATCCAATCTTAAACCTACCTTCTAATTGAAAAAAAAAATAATAAAACCATTCATGATAGATGAGTGTATTTTATGATAGGTAGTTGGAAGGGCAGAGGAAACCAGTACATACAGTTGGTCAAGGTTCTGTACTGTAAACTGCCGACCAACAGCAATAAACTACCACCTTTCCCACTTGAGGATGGGTTGGGAACTGAACCCCGACCTTAGAGGTGGGAGGGGAGTGTTACCACTCTGCCACCGTGGCCCCTTCAATATTTTCTCGAAAGCACTTTAGGGGGGGCCACGGTGGCAGAGTGGTAACACTCTCGCCTCCCACCTCTGCGGCCGGGGTTCGATCCCCGTCATGGCCGTAAGTGGGAAAACTGGTAGTTGCTTGCCGTTGGTCGGCAGTTTACAGTACAGAACCCTAGCGAACTATATGTACTGGTTTCCTCTGCCCTTCCAACTACCCGTCGTGATATGACCTGTACAGTGTTGAAAGCGACGTAAAACCCCAAATAAACAAACAAATCGAAAGCACTTTACAATTGCCAGGATTGACCTAATCTGGAAAAGACTGCTTTGCATATGTTAAGATAGGTATGAGATAGTTTTACGATTGATTCTTGAATGCAACATCGGGACCAGTAAACCATAATATGAAACTGTTTAATATAGTTGGAAACACCTCCCCAAACGTTCCAATTGTTTCCCCATTCAAAACGCCGGGTCAAAAGATGGCCCTGAATTGTTTACAAATGTTTGGATGGGGTTTACGAATGTTCAGATGGCTATATTTTTATACAATAGTTTTGCCTAAGGGTTGGCTAAGAGCTTTTGTGAATTCGGCCAAAGGTTATCATAATACTGTCTCTTAATATTAGATCATAGTGACTTTTAAAATAAGAAACTACATTATAAATTTGACTTGCTAAGTCTCATGTTTGAGTTATTTAGTTTCATGTACAACTGATGCCAAGGTCACACACTTGAGTCAGTGCAATGATCATCTTTGCGAATATAGAAGAATATAAGTGATTTCAAATTAGCAAAATAATTCGCCAAAAAGGCAGGAAAGTGTGGTCAGGTGATAAAAAGATTTCCAGAGATAACAATGTTCTACGACGTTAAACAACAGTAATAACATTAAACCTCATCAAAGCGAGATCATTCTAGGAATTTCATATAAATTCGGAAGATATCTGACGATTTTCCTACAATTATCCCACAAATTGGCTGTGGGTAAGCAGAGAATGAAAAGAGATCTGTAAAGAATCTCTAACCACAAAGAATGAGTTTCAAACAAGGAAGAATAACTGGCGAATTTGCAGAAAACAAGATATTAGTGTGACTCCGTGTCAACTGCCTTATGACCGAGCAATGACATGGTGGAATATGTTACCTATTGTGGCCAAATTGTCATGGCAAACTTCAAAATCAGTCAGGGGGCCACAGTGGCGCAGTGGTAACACACATGCCTCCCATCTCTGGGGAGAATGCCAAATCCCGGACCTTATGTGGGAAAGTTATTAGTTGCTTACCTATGGTCGGCAGTTTACAGTACAGAACCTTGACCAGCTGTATGTACTGGTTTCCTCTGCCCATAAAACTACCCGTCATGATATGACATGTACAGTGTTGAAAGTGACATAAAACCCAAACTACATAAACAAAAAAAATTCAAATCAGTGAATACCAACGACAATTTTAAACATAGTTTGTTGACGCCATAAGTCAGGGACAAATTAAGAGGTCTGAAGACAAAGGGGGAATCATGAGTAATCCACCAAAAAACTTTACCATTATCACATATTCGCCATTAAAATCCAACAATGTTTGACCTGGGCATAGTTGGTGAAATATAATATATTTTTTCGGTGCACAGAGCTTCCACAGGTTTCTAATGAAAATATACAAGTTGATAAATAATCTGTATAAGCAAAGATATATTTAAATAGTCAAAAATAATAATAATAATAACATGAATATACTAGTTAATAACCAGAAGATACCAGTCACTAACTGAAAGACATTAACTGAAGTATGTGAGTTACGGAAATTATTTTGAAAAAGGGAATGTCTTCGAAGCAGTTATGAACGAAACTTTCCTCGCTTAACTTCAAGACCGTCACCTTTTCAAAGTTCTGTAGAAGGCTAATAATTCCTTCTTGTTGCAACAAGCAAACCCATGTTTATTTTGTGACATGACAAAATGGGGATTTTACTGCACCTGATACATTAACAACTTTATTTTATCAAATGTAAAATAATATTTCAATTTAGCAATGCCTTGCTTTTTATTTTAAATTACAGTACACCAAGGAGTTTAAAATAACTCACTTTTTTGAATATGCACTGAATCAGCAAGCTGATCTTTTGTAAACCCCAGCTTCAAGGTTCAACCAACTCTTCACTGGCCATCATATCACAAAAGTTTTGCGAGCGTGTTTATGGTGAAGAGGGGACTCTGATAAATGGTGTTAGTCACTAGCATAATTATCTACAAGGTAACAATGTCTAATAAGGTGTAGTCTGGCAAGTAATGGTATTGATCATTGCCAAGTCTTGCAGAACCGTATGCGATGAATAGATTGTTGTGGTGTGTAGTTATGGTAAATGTGGACCATGTTTACCAAATATTGACCAGTTGTGCGGTGCGGATTATAAGTTTTTTCAGTGGTAAAACTTCAGAAGGAAGTGTTATTTATACTTGGTGGAGGAAATACTATAGTTGTCGCCATTTTAGTGTCATTAAATAGAGTCACCAGAGTTGGTTTTAGGTTATTATTATTGTGTACATTGACGAGATATTTAAAAGGTTTGTATTACTAATTAATTATTAGTGCTATGCTACTGTAGTGTGCTGTGTGTTAATATATTTGTCATAGGGGGTGTTAATATATTTGTCATAGGGGCCACGCTAGCAGAGTGGTAACACTCTCGCTTCCCACCTCTGAGATTAGAGTTTGAATCCCGGCCCGACAAGTGGGAAAGCTGGTAGTTGCTTGCCATTGGTCGGCAGTTTACAGTACAGAACCTTGACAAACTGTATGTACTGGTTTCTTCTACCCATAAAACTACCCATCATGATATGACCTATAGAATGTGTTGAAAGCAGCGTTAAAAACCCCAAATAACTAAAATAATATTTTCTCTTACATCAACTACAAATTTTATTTTATTTTTTTTGTCATATCCTACAGAGGCTGTGTATATGCATTCACAATTATTAGAATTATATTAATATTAATCCTGAAATGGCTCCTAGGGGCCACGGTGGCAGAGTGGTAACACTCTCGCCTCTCACCTCTGAGGCCGGGGTTCGATCCCCGTGATGGCCTTAAGTGGGAAAGCTGGTAGTTGCTTGCCGTTGGTCGGCAGTTTACAGTACACAGCCCTAGCGAACTATATGTACTGGTTTCCTCTGCCCTTCCAACTACCCGTCGTGATATGACCTGTACAGTGTTGAAAGCGATGTAAAACCCCAAATAAATAAATAAATGAAATGGCTCCTTTTCCTCTATAAATCAATGCTATTAGCAGACAGTATACCCACATCATTAATGTTGGACATTACTGTTAGAAAGGTTGTCATTACCTTGTCTGATTTTATTTTGCAATTTCTATAAAGTGTTAGGAACTACAATAAGGGCATCCTGATTTATATATTCCATGTATATTTAATCACAAAAACAGATATGGCAACCTCTTTTATGTCATTGTCTAGCATTAATCCTGTCTAACATTAGGGGTGTAGGCAATACATGTAAAATTAACAGTTCAGTTAAAAGTTATCATCTCTGATAACTAGTTCACACAGTTCACTGAGGGGGCTCGGTGGTGTAGCGGTTCGAGTTCTCACCTCCAACCTCTGAGGCCGCCGGTTCGAATCTCGGGCCGGGCCCTTCATGTTGGAAAGTTGGTGGTTACTTGCCGATGCCCGGTGGTTTACAGTGCAGTATGCACTGGTTTCCTCCACCCTTAAACTACCCGTCGCAATATGACCCTGGCTGTTGAACGTGATGTAAAACAACAAATAAATCTAAATCACACAGTTCACTGGTGGCGTCATAAGCTACATTAGAGCTGAAGGTATTTCACTCTTCCCGACTTTTTTGTGGCTCGATACATTTCATATTTCGGAAATATCCATTATGCTTTATATGTTAGTAAAGTATATCTTTAAGTGTACCATAGCTTATACGTATAATCTCTAAGCTGCCAGAATTCATTTTAAAGTCAAACAAATGACTTACTAAGTTGTATATACACTATAGTAAGTCATATGTATACCAGATACCAAGACATATATACAGCTTATTATCTCATATATTGGACTGAGTAAGTCGTGTGTATTCAACATAGTTTCCTTTTATATATGACTTACTATCTCATGTATAGTCCTAGTATCTTGTATTTATGACACAGGAAGTCATATTTATGAGATACTAAGCTGTATATATGACAAAACATCTTGTACATATGACTTAATATTTTCTATATCTTCCATATTCAATTTACTATTGAATATATACAACTTCATAACTTGTGTACATAACCTTTTCACTCATACATTAGACCTACTGACGATTCAATTCATTAAATAATACCTATGAGCTATTGACATGTGTATATGACTTAGTAAGTTGAACATGTGACTGAATAGAAAATACATGTTGGTAGCTCAGAGGTGCCATAACTATTTACCTTCAGTCATAATTTTTCTGATGCATACATACATATGTGTGCCATTTTCAAAATTGTATCATATGTTGCATATTCTTTAAAAAATATTTAGTTGCAAATATAATGTTAAATGCCATAATTGAAGATATTTAAGGATTTTTACCTACTTTGCACTAAACTGTCTGGATTGCTGGCCAAGTCTGGGTACCTGTACCCATCGTTCCCCCAGAACAGATGAGATTGGGTTCAATTAATTTATTCAATTTCTAAAAATATTTTTTCACTTTAAACAACTAAGCATGGTTGTATCAGGGTATGATATGAATGAGTGCCGTATATAATTTGGAAGGAAGATGTTTAGATACACATTGCAGCAGTGAAATATGACCCAACAAACCCCACCCCTCTTGTTGGAGAAATGTCTATTATAAAGAGTACTAACAGCCCCTGGTAATATTATGGACCCAGTTCTACAAAGGCCTACTATCTACATAGTAGGCTACTAATTGCTAGTAGTCTACTAAGGCTGTACTATCCATTTCTCTGAGATAGTATTCACTACATCAGGCTCTTCTCACTTGAAGGCCTGTTGTCTCAGGGAATTAGAAATTCCACAGTATCAGCTCAGTGGAACACTTTCATAGTGGCTGCTAAGGGCGTAGTAGGATCTAGCTTTAATAGTATACTGCCTTCTATATTTAGTAGGCCTTTGTGAAACTGGGCCCTGAATTCTAGCCCTAGAGCCCGGAATTAATGCAATGCCAGTCTGAGGGACAAGGATTGTATCTTTTGTCTTCTCAAGTGGTACAATTTGAACCTATGAAGAGTGTTATTTCACCTTTATTATACACTAGTTTGCTTTTTGATTAAACGATTGCAGAAATTAGCTGTAAAATGTATCCATAGTTACAGGCACTAGTGAATATTGAAATTGCAACGAAATGAGCAGGAGCTCTGTAAAACTCATTCCTAATTTTATATATATCCATTGCATAAATAACTAAAAATATTTCATAAAAATGGGAACGTATTTATTCGGTTGTATCTCGATTTATCAGAAGTAAGGGGCACTGGAAGATACCTGGGTTGTGTATATGCTAGTGGGTAGCTTAAGATTCATTAAATTATACCCAGGAAATCTCAAGTGGAGGTTTGAAGTGAATCATATTTCTAGTTAAAGGTATTTTGCTAAATCTAGTAAGGAAAGCATGCACAGAAAATTCACACTACTTTCTCAAAACTTTCAACTATGATTCTTCAAAATAAATAAACTCATCAGTGTTTATTAATAACAAGAGAACTCAGAGAGCACATACCTCTGCCGATGGACATAGCAATAAAGTAAAGTGGAAAATCCAGATCTGTGATAATTTTGTATCCAGATGGTAAAACCAGATCAGTCTCCGAATTTAATTGGATCTGAGTTTTAACAAGACCCATCTTCTTTTCTTCATGAAAATACAGTAGTAATTGCAATAATCCTACTACCAAACGAAACAGAAAAATAGACAAACTGTCATGAATTTAAAACCTCTTTGGCAGAGGTAATGTTGAGCGCCAACTCGCGATCGGGAACATCTCGAGATTGTCCTTGCACAAACTCAAGATCTTGAGTTGAGGCAAACATCTCGAGATGGGACTCCCATCTCGAGATTGGGCTGCCCAAACTTAAGATGTTTACCTAGGGCTGTGATTTGCTAATTAATTGAGGTCTATTAATAACTGATTGGCTAATTTTAGTGACTGGGCAATATTGTGTGTGCTCACTCAGTCAGGTAGTCATTTCTATTTATAATTGCAATTATTGTGTCATTATGATGACTGCTTTGTTTCTTTTTTCTGTATAACTACAAAGAATCAGACAGATATAAGTATCCATTTTACATGAAATGTGACTTAAATCTGTGAATCTGGGTTTCAGACATAGCTCAGAAAATGCAGTGAAGAACTAAAAAGTCATCAATCTTAACCATTAACCATTTATAGTTATGATTTTATTCCAATAACTGTTGTATTGGAATGACTATCTTACAATGTCAAGGGTACACATCATTCATATTTTATGAGCCTGTTAATAGAAGGAGTCAGTGTTATAAAAGTGCAATTAGTAATCTAGTAAAGGGATGCATCTGGCAACACACCAACAATTGTAGAATTGCAATTAAGAATCTGAGAAAAAGTTCAGGCAACAGTGTACACAAACAAATTTCTTTGAACAGATAATCAAAGAGTTTTATATTCAATGCCATTGTTATCCTTTGCCAAATTTTATTAGGAAGCCACAACCATGTTTAGATAATCTAGGGAAAGTGATCATAGCTAAGGGCAATTGCCTAAGGTATTTAGCAAAGTTATCTTAAGTTTGTGCAGCCCAATCTCGAGATGTACTGCCCAATCTCGAGATGTTTGCCTCAACTCAAGATCCTGAGTTTGTGCAAGGACAATCTCGAGATGTTCCCAATCGCGAGTTGGGGCCTAACAGTAATACTGTCACTTATTTAGTGCAGACCTCTCTGATGGTGTGATATTAACTTACTATGCAAGGTTAAACAGCCATGATTATCCTTAACAGATTTTAAATAAAATAAATTACACTAATACAACTAAAACATTGATTGGTGGTTTGTTTTCTATTGCATCATATATATCATTTCAGAATTTTCATCCCTATAACCTTTCATCATGAGCAAAGTGAGCAATGAAAATAATGAATATGTCAGCCAGATCATCCAGGATGCCAGGAATGTGTATTCGCAGTCAAAGAAAAGACACCAAACCCTGTTTTTTAAGATTGTCACAGGTGGTACAAGTAACCTCATATCCCAAGTCATCACCAGTTTGAAATCATCAGGTGAAAGGGAAGATACTGATTTGCTACAGTGGTTAATAGGGCAGGACAATGGGAATGTGGAGGTGAAACAAAGAGGTCAATTATGTATCATTATCTTGAAAGCTATTCTAGTTATACCACTTTGGATCATCTTAACACCGATATTTTACCTAGTACATGGTATTCTGTATGGGCTTATGAATAGTTCGTTTGTCTTCTCAATAACTTCTATATCCAAATATGATCATTTGGATTTTCCTTTGGCATTTGCAGTTTTAAGTACAAATGAAGAAATGGTAAAACTTTTTATGATTAATGGAATAGGACTTGACTGCAATGATTCAAGAGGAAATAATGTCTTTCATTACCTTGCTGACCTGTCACGGACAAATCTTCCATTAGCTCAAGCATGCTACCGGATGTTGCAGAACTTAATACCGAGACAAAAATTGTGGGAGTTAGTTTTGCATAGGCAAAATGGAAACCACTACACACCCATTGAATATGCTACTCACTTTGGAAGTGTTCAGTTTGCTGTGCAGATGGTGGAGGACACAATGCAGGAAAAGGTCCTTATAGCAAATAGTGACAATGCAACCATTTCCACAAATAAGCAAGGGAACTATCAAAGTACCTTTATTGATGAAGCTGATAAGGAGAGGCCAACTACATCAGGAGCAAGCTGCAGTTCAGTACAATTAAACACTCCAAATTCTTTACACTGGGCTGAAGAAAGAATGAATGTTAGTGTATATGAGATTAGTAATCGTAACGGACAATGCTCATTCCTTCTTAATCTTCTGATCTCTAGATCACCAGTTAACATATCAGAATCTGAAATCAAGTATGTCAATGAAAATGTTTGTCTACAGAGATGGATGTTTCAGAAGCTCAAGCAGTGGTCTGTTCTTATTGTTGTCGTAGCACTTCTTGAGATAGCAGTTTCATTAGTGTTTACATTAGGTGTCTTACAAAGTGTCCAAGGCGATTTCAATCTAGCACCAAACAGAGATCAATTTGTGAATGCACATACTCAAGCGTTCCTGGGTTTGTTGAAAAATACAGTTCCAACGGATACATACTATAATTTGTCTCAGAGCTTTTTTGAGGCATATCCTGACATTGAAGCATCCTTATCAAGTGGGGCAGATCAAATGGATTATGTTCAGCTAAAGAATCTAATACGTCAGATACCTGAATACAATAATTTTGATTCTTCTGACATGACCTCATTGTATGAGACTTATTGTGTAACAGGATCAGTGTATGTACTTGTTGGTGATCTTGTACGCATTGATAACTGTACTAAGCAGGCTGCTGAGAATTTCATTGTTTCTTGTAAAGAAGTTAATGCAAAATATGGCTCCATTTTTGTGAACCCAGAACATAATGAACGCCAACATGAATATGCTATAGCTACTTCTTTTGAAATACAAATTTATCGTGATAAATTAAGTGTATTCACAAATACACTGAGGGTAGAGTTGACCAGAACAGATGCTTATGCCATGTTATTATTTGTACTCACTTATGCCTGTCTGTATTTGTTTTTGGATATATTCAGCAGACTACAAAGCTTGATGAAGCAGCTCAAATACAATATCTCATTTTATTTTCTATTTGCCACACCAATTGAAGGGTCATATGTTAAGGGACAAGCCAATTGTTTTTCTCTTTTTGCCTATCTGTTGATAGTCTGTTACTACTGGGGCTCAATTTCATCTTTTTATGGCACATTTCAAGACACAGAAGTGACATTGAGGGATGAATTCTTGTTCTATGATGGATCCAATGCAGATTATGTCACCATTAACCTTGCCATGTGTTTTTTCTTTGTGTTTTTATTTGCATTTAGGATCATACTTCATCTCAACTTATTTAAACTAATACCTTGGATTGGAAAATTTATCATTACAACTTTTCAGCTTACAGTCGACCTTTTACATTTCACTGTTGTATATGTAGTTATAGTTTTCTTTTTTGCATCACTCTTTCACTTTGTTGCCAGGGACAAGAATTGTCCAGATTACAGGGATGATGAAAATAAGTTTGTTTACAGTAGTGTATTTTCAACGTTTGCTCTGACCTTTGGTCACGTGGACTTTTCATTTCAAAACGATGCAGTAAAAATGGCTTATGTTTTGTTTGTTGTTATGTCAATCATACTTTTACTGAATCTGATCATTGCTTTAATGGGCACAACAGCTAGTCTTATCACAAATCAACCTTGGCTTCCATTCCTCATAAGACAGGCTTATGTCCAAGAAACCATTGGTTTGGAATCATGGGTCAGCAGAATATTTGGATGCTCAATGATAAGACTTGCAGGACTGAAGGCAGCTGGCTTTGTTGTTGAAAATGATAAAAGCAAGACACATGATGTACAGGTGTATGTTCAAGTATTTGATGTAAATAATGCCCATTAAGTAATTATTTGTCTGAACAGCCTCGCATGGTAAGAATTTATTATAATAACTTGTTGTTAATGAAAATACAAACAGCTTATGTATGAATTGTGTTACACTACATGTTACATTGAATCTGATTTTAATACAGATAAACTGCATGTCATTAAAATTTTATTTAAAAGTATAGATAGTGACAATAACACTTTGACACATTGCAGAAGTTCTTATTGTGTCTATGTTTGATCGCAGATTACTTAACAGCATTGTTTTCAATGTTGTCACTCCTACTGAAAAGTTCAGACTAATATTTATAGTCTATAGTCAAAAAGTCACAATGATAGAAACAATCTGTCTGTGGCAAATTATGTTTTAACAATTTTAAAATAACTTTATAAATTCCATATGAGACTGTGTGTGACATTCTGGATTCAAAGTATTGGAAATTCATTCATAGTTTCACAAACAATTTACAATTAATATGACACATTGTAACAGTATTTACAATATTACTTACAGTTTTGTATTGTTTACTTTTGTATATCCTATACATACTTTTACTTGTGTTGAATTATGACTTTTAGTTATTTTTTAGAATTTTAGTAAAACTGTGTGTTGTTGATAACATTTATTAGTTTATACCACTTTATGTCTGTGAAAGAAATGTATATTTTCTTTTTTTTCAAATATTTTTTCACCGTGAAGCACCAAAGACTTTGCTTATATCTTGAAGCAAATATATAATATATTTGACTCAAATATATTCTGGTTACAGATATATTTGTGTTCAACATGGTGTAAAACTTTGGGGGGTGTTGTCTATATGTGAATAATAGACTACAAAACACATTGAAAGGATATGTCCAATTCATTTATTGTTTGTATACATGTTCTTCCATTGATACATGTATTCATCATCTGTTGACGCAGGGTAATTTGGGAACTGTCTGGCTTTAGGTCAAGGTTTATAGCACTCCAGTCCCATATTTCTCCTATAAATTTGTCCCATACCAGACTATAAGTTCAGTGAACAGGCAATTTATTCCTCCAAAATAATCATCTGTATCCAGAATGATATAGGCTGATAGATATGATTTCTCCAGGGAGTTATTTGGCATTTTTATAAATTCTTATACCTCCATAAACTTCCAGAATTCTGTATGTTAGCTTTGCATACTGTGGCATTCCTTACTTTTTGCAATCACACCGTAGAAGTTTCTAAACTGCTCAGTCACCTCCCATAAACTCCTTGTAACTGGAGGGTGTTGTATCCTTTCTCTCGGTGTGTTGTTACATTTCCTGTTGATTCTGTTTTACTCCATATCTTTCTGTGCAATCGAGTTATATACTTTTCATCTTTAAAGTGTTACCACCATGTCTTTTTTAACCTCTTCTTATCCAACCATGGCCATTGTCCTGCCTAATTCTGAATCTATGTGTGAATACCTGGGTTTCAAAGGAGGTACAGCAGGAGGTGCTGTCTTTCCCTTTTTCAGGGGGCTTGGTGGTGTAGTGGTTAGAATTCTCGCCTCCAACCTCTGAGGAGGCCGGGCACTTCATATTGGAAAGTTGGTAGTTACTTGATGATGCCCGGTGGTTTACAGTGCAGTATGCACTGGTTTCCTCCACCTGTAAACTACCCGTCGCAGTATGACCCTGGCTGTTGTACCCGACATAAAAGAACAAATAAATCAAAAGTCTTTCCCTTTTTCTGTTCATCTATTATCAATGGAAATATTGGATGTAGGGTGACTGGGGCATTGACATTCTGGTCAATGCCTCATTTGTGCCTGAAGGATTCTGTTTACCTAATATATCTTTTAGATGGGTTCATTTGATGCAGTTCCAAGTAACCTGACCGTTGACTTTGAAAGAAATTGACTGAATTTAGGGAATGGCCAATTTATTGTCAACGAGAATAACATTCACAGGCGAATACAATTATTTGTTTTTGTGTTTCATTCAAGTGATTA
Organism: Sabellastarte sp. h YS-2021; assembly: GCA_964017235.1. NCBI lineage: Eukaryota > Metazoa > Annelida > Polychaeta > Sabellida > Sabellidae > Sabellastarte > Sabellastarte sp. h YS-2021. Next base: position 77,061,157 of record OZ024934.1, on the reverse strand, counting down.
TAACGAAGTTAACATTTGTGAGTAACTTATTGAAAAGTGCTTATGAGTAACTTATTGAAAAGTGCTTGCATAATGAAAAGAGGCCATTGTGACCTTGTGGGCTTCAGTTTTGTCATTTTAATCCTCTCCTTCAGTCTTTTAGCCCTCACCTCAATCCCAGCTAATAAACTCATCTGAGATTCATTGAGGGCCGGTGCTTATATAGACCTTGTGCAATATCCTTTCATTCCCATTTCTGTATCAGCACATTTTGAAGGGAGGAATTATCTGGCTGAATGAAAGTCCAGAGTAGATCAGAGATAAAAGTGACTAAATAAACCTAGTGCTGCCATCTGTAGAATGTAAGGAAAAATTGTGGTTATGTACACATGCATGATTTCTGTTCCGCCTGTGATTTCTTATCCAGTGTGAAGGGGGCTCGATGGTGTAGTGGTTAGAGTTCTTGCCTCCAACCTCTGAGGCTGCCATTTTGAATCTCGGGCCGGGCGCTTCATGTTGGAAAGTTGGTAGTTACTTGCCGATGACCAGTAGTTTACAATGCAGTATGCACTGGTTTCCTCCAGTGTAAACTACCCGTTGCAATATGACCCTGGCTGTTGAACACGACGTAAAACAAAAAGTAAAACTAAATTCTTATTCAGTGCTTAAAACATGCAGAAGTTGAGACTTGTAGCAAGTCTAGTGCTTATATAGACTTGCTCCAAGTCTTTGTATTTGTATCCATCAGTAACCAGAACAGTTAAATTTAACAGTGCTGGTTGTTTCTTCAAAGGTCATACAGCACCCATATATTGCACAAAAGACAAAAGGACTTGGTGAATGTCTAGTGCTTATATGACTTTTGATAAACTAGGTCTCGGGGATATAAATTACCTCAAACCTCAGGGGGTCAGTTTTAACATATTCTTAAACATGTCATTCTTTGTCGGTTTTATGCTTGTATGTTAGAAGGTTTTTATTTCTACTTGTAGTTTCATTATGTAGCAGTTCTTCAAAGTATGGTGATGTGTCTTTTTCATTGCTTATTGTACTTATTTGTACTGAAACTATTACTAGAGTATTACATAACTGTTTTGTTTCATTTTACTTGACGTTGTAGAATTTAAATTCAGGCAACAAAAACAATACATATTGCAATAGATTTACTGATTTATTTAACGTTGTATTATATAAACACATAATAAATTGTAAAAAATACATAAAGCCTATTCATGTCTAGGCATTGGGAAGTGTATTTATCCCTGGACATCATTTCAGTTTTAGATCACCTCAATCTGATTTCATGAGGGGATTCAAACAATGATAAGTCTACCTATCCTTAATGTTAACACTTTTGGGGGCCTTTGACATGTCCCATTTTCTTGTGGCTTGCATAAATTCTCTAACCTCTGTTTTATAGATAGGGTATGCATTTGGAACATAAGATAGAAGGTGCAATTTTAAATCAATCAATCAACCTATTGCGGTCTGCATTGTGCCAGATTTCAAAGCATGGTACACGCCCATTATGGGTGTGGCATTGTATAAAATGTCAAGTTCAAGTACTGTTTATTATTTTCACATACTGTCATACTTAACCAGGTCTGCTAACATGTAAATAAAATTTTAAAACCTGTTTTTGTGAAGATAAATTTGGGGTTGGAATCTGAATAACTTCGTGGTTTGAATTAGAGTTTCTGTCCCGTCGCCAATTGCTATTGATATACTGATGGTACACAATGGCTAGGGACAGAGTTCACATGTACTTGTTTTCTGTGTAAATTTTGAACGGCATATTTGTGCTCATATTACCACAAGTATAAAGTGTTATTTGAATTCTTTAAGGTATGTATATGTGCCGTTCACTGATAATTATTGCCAATCAAACTGGTATATATGTATTTTAGCCTATTTTTAAATGTAAACAAACGTTCAACATTACATGGTTATCTACAAAAAAAATTCCTGGCTTGTCAAAGCAGTTTGGTTTACCAACATATGTATTGTAAACCTAATACAGCTATATAGACATAAGAATTACTTTTTAAAGTAAATGAAATAATTTCCAAGAGTTTAAAATTTACACAGAAAACAAATACATGTGAACTCTGTCCCTCGCCATTGTATACCATCAGAATAGCATAGCAACTGACGACGGGACAGAACTCGGTCTAGGTTTGAATATGACCTTTGCGATTTATGTTTTGTTAAACTGGAATGTCAATTATGTAAATCCTTTAACATGACACTTTTCCTTATGGCTTGCTTATAAGTTCTCCAACCTCTGTTTTATAGACAGAGTACGTATCTGGCACATGTGAACTCTGTCCCTCGCCATTGTGTACCATCAGTATACCAACAGTTATTGGCGACGGGACAGAAACTTGGTCTACTAGCTGCAACGTTAAATCAATGTATCAATCAATCAGTTTGGTTCACGGCCCTACCTCAAGTGGGAAAGCTGGTAGTTGCTTGCCATTGGTCGGCAGTTTATAGTACAGAACCTTAACCAACTGTATGTACTGGTTTCCTCTGCCCTTCCAACTACCCATCGTGATATAACCTTACAGTATTGAAAGCCTCATAAAACCATAAGTAAAAAAATAAATATGGGATTCATTGAAGCCCCTAGGAAAACTACATGGATCCTGACCTTTGCCATTGAAATGCAGGTACCACATTAAGAGGCCCACTGACACTTTTTCAATATTGTCACCTAATGTCCTTCGATTCAGATTGACTGTTTATAATTAAGTAAGTATGAAGTGTTTATGAACCGAAAAATTGATGAAGATGTTCTCCAAGGCAATGACATCCGAGAAGAGATAGTCCAATTTCCAGAAGGAAGTATGGGTCCATGTGAGCATCTGATCGTGGAGAAAGACTATGGTTAAGGGTAGGCTTAGCCAAATAGGTAAGTCTTCAAAAGTTGTCTAAATACAGCAATACTATCCTGAGCTCTGATGGCTGGATGGAGCTTCTTCCATGCAGTTGGAGCAGGTACTACACTTATTTGGTCTAGATGAGGAAACTGAGAGGCGATTGACACATATGAGGTCACTACACTTAAATAAAGAGGACAGATATAGGGGGTTGGCTAAAATTTATTGCCTTGTAAGTAAGAAGGTTATATATAAACGGTGCACAGTACCAAATGGGGAGCCAGAGTAGCTTATGTGAGAAAGGCATTGCATGACTGAATTTGCTTACTTTGCACATGGTGTGACATAAGATATTTTCAATTATTTTTTAAGTAAGATCTCACTTAGTGCCTCATTTTACTTATATTGCTATTTCAGTAATCTTCCAAGTCCAAATACATCTGCCCATATCTGACCCAGAACTCAAACGATCACCCATGCAAATACACATGTACTAAGTATAGCTGGTGCTGCCTAACTTTACCGATACCGATAGGAACTGGTGAAAGTACACCACATAGGCAGATACCCCTATTTAGAAATGAAGGTCCTTCGTAACCTAGTGGTTGACAATCTTAGCATCCAATCACAGGCTATCACATCTAGATGGGCCTGAGTCCTACTCCACAAGTAGTAATGTTTATGGTCTGGCCTAATCTGACCATGGTTTTGAGCAGGGTGTAACACCCTTACTTTGACCTTTCACTCAGAAAAGGCTTTTTAATTATGGAACCTGTCACAAGGGTATGATCAGACTGCATGTGACTTTTAAAGATTTTCAAAACTGCCATGATAAACAACTGAAATGTAGGGGAAGGATGGGGGATGGAGCGGAGGTTCAACTAGGGACTTTACTTTATTGATATGTTCCCGGCCGTTTTGAAACGGGCAAATCATTTACTTGGCCGTTTTGAAACCTTCCTTGGTTTTGAAACGGCCTGGCCAGTTCAAAACCTGGTTTCAAAATGGCCAAATCAATAAGCTGGCCGTTTTGAAACCTCACCTGATTTCTAAATTTTTCTGGCATAAAGAAGCCATGATAAATGTTAAATAGTTTTAAATTATGAAATTGAAATCATTGAAGTAGTTGATAGTAAATCTTTGGATATATACTTGTATATGTAATCAACATTTAACGCATGAATAAATTCAACAGAGTGTGCATGATGTATTCACTTCCATTTACAACATTTTTATAACTGTGGAGAAGACAGTGCAGGATTAAAACTAAACAAATGAGCTTAAGGTGTTATAGTATAAGCTATTGTTCTGCCCTGATCAGGTATACAGATAGTTAAATGTAATTAACTTGTCATCAGTAGCTGATCAACATCAAAGGAATGGCTTCCTATTAACATGGAAATAAGGCCTGGGTAAATCTAATTAACTAATCATCATTCTAGAGAATAGCTGACCAGTAGCTAAACAGGATGAAAGAAATGGCTTCCTATTAACATGAGATATAAAGCTGGGGATGATTAGTTAATTGGATTTACCTAGGCCTTATGTTAATGAGCCCTCTTCAGCCTCATAATAGGAATCCATGCCCTTATGTTGATTTGTTTGTTAACCGATTACTTTAAACCTTGATTAGACTGTGATCAGTCAGTTTTTGTCATAACAATAAAGGGGGTAAATGTTATGACATAAATTTAGGGAAGGTTTAGTCATTTTAAGTCCTATTCTTTTCACACATGATCTCACATTTATACTTGTTTTGTAATATTCATTACATACACAAGCAAAATATAATCAAAATATTTACTATCAAACCTCTCATATAGTTTTCTTTTGTATGCACTAATAAATGTTGTTATATGTTCCGTTTGATATTTGTTTCACAATAAACCAAATGCAGTTCCAATAAATATATAAGTTATTATTGTATTACAACTGTTACACTTAAAAGCAACAGAACAAACCTGTCCACCAATGTCAAACTGGTGAGGTATCAAAACGGCCAAGAGGAATAGTTGGCCGTTTCGAAATGGCCAAGCCATTTCTAAACCTTGCAAAGGTATCAAAACGGCCAAAGGTTTTGAAACGGCAAGTAACAGATACATACAGACGACATGCTGTGTCTTTAACCTACATTATAAACTTCTATCGAATCTCAACTCTGATAATAGTTGGTTCTGTTTCATGTCATTTAAAATTACAGAACTATGGATAGCCTCATTGTTTTCCTAAATGTTTTTGGCTTGCTTGATGTGACCTGTTTAACCGGATATTGAATGGGAACCGTCCAGCCAGAGAAATTTGAAGCTAGCCTATAAAATACAACATGGTTTTTCTTGGTGGTCAATCTTAACATGAATTTCAAGTAATTTTTTCTTGACAAACTTTTCTATTAGTAAATGGACTAACATAGTCAATTTGTTCCACGTTCGTTGAACAATTACTATGACTGGTTTAACAACTATACATATAATTCTACATATAAATAATCATTTAAGTCCAGGATAATGTAAGGAAATCCTAGGATTTCCATACTGGCATTGATTTTTACGTTTATAATCACCAGCTGATATTTTCTCTCGCAAGCGTGAGTTAAGGTACTTTCCATACTAGCCTTGCTAAAGTATCACGTTTCTCTTAATTAAGGAGAATTTTCAGCTCAGATAATGCAGTTTCAGTTCATATTACGTGCTCTTAAATGAGCATACTGATTTGGGTCTGATAAGTTTGCAATTCCTAGCATGTGCAAGTGCTTTATGAATAATGAATACCTGTCTATATGGTTGAAAAAGATATGGGGCAAATTTGAGTCTTAAGCAAAGCTATTTCCATACACCATTCATAAAATATTATTAGTACATACTGTTACTGTTTGTAACTATAACATTGCTTTTAACGAAGGAAACAATTACAAGTAAGTAATCTTCACTGTTGACAATATCTAATACATCATTATGTAGACAATAATAATGACAAATTGATTCTATTAGTTTGGAATCTCCAGATAACATGGATATCTCTTGTCACTGTAAAAATGATTTAAATATAAATATTCATATCACATCAGAGCTTGGCTAAATGCATAAAATAAACAAATGGACAAATTTAAATGTATTAAAAAAATTGAAGAATCCCTGTAGTGATATTATTGTCGCATACAAAAAAAAATCCTTTGTGAAGAAATTTAAAAAATAAAATAAGCAATATTTATATTTGTGTCGGTGTGTTCACGATAAACACCTTAACAGATTCATGTGAATTTATCACATACTTTTCTTAGAGATGTAGTTACTCATTGTTGAAAGACCATCATCCTGTAAAATTATCAATCATGGATATGGGAGAGGCTTACCCTCCTCCTTCAGCCAAAAGCATGCGCACTTCTAGATCGGTGGTCATTACATTTCATGGAGTGCCACAGTCAACACACCAAAGCTTACCAGGAGAGATTCAGTTACCTTCACTCCTTCCTCCTAGTAATCCTACATCTGGACAAGAAATTGGTCACTCAATCACTGCAGGTAATTCTAAGTGGCAAATAGGGCTAGATTTTGCATTGATAATACACTCGCCTGCCACCTCTATTTATTTATTTGGGGTTTTACGTCGCTTTCAACACTGTACAGGTCATATCACGACGGGTAGTTGGAAGGGCAGAGGAAACCAGTACATACAGTTGCTCGTGGTTCTGTACTGTAAACTGCTGACCAACGGCAAGCAACTACCAGCTTTCCCACTTGAGGTCAGGCCGGGAACCGAATTCTGATCTCAGAGGTGGGAGGCAAGAGTGTTACTGTTGAGCACCAACTCGCGATCTGGAACATCTCGAGATTGTCCTTACACAAACTCAAGATCTTGAGTTGAGGCAAACATCTCGAGATGGGACTCCCATCTCGAGATTGGGCTGCACAAACTTAAGATATTTATCTAGGGCTGTGATTGGCTAATTAATTGAGGTCTACTAATAACTGATTGGCTAATTTTAGTAACTAGGCAATATTTTTTGTGCTCTCTCAGTCAGGTAGTTATTGTCACTTATAATTGCAATTATTAGGCATTATGATCAGTCCTTTGCCGTTGTCTTTTTTTTCTTTACAACTACAAAGAACCAAACAGATATAAGTATTCAAGGGTTCAGTGGCACAAAAGTGCAATTGCTAATCTAGTAAAGGATAGATAGATAGATAGATAATATTTTTATTTTACTGACGGTGTGTTATACAGAGTTACATATATATAAACAAAAAGTTTATACAACAGTTTTACTCAAACAAAATATAGCAACACCCAGCCATTTAGGCTTACAGGTCAGTATGAAATCTTCCAACAGAATACGTATGTGCATAACAATATGAAGAAAGATTAGACATGTACACAAAACAAAAAACAAAAACAGCTTCTATTTTTAGTTTTAAATAGCTCTACTTTAAACTTTTAAATAATGTGGATTTTCTGCAATCCCAAGTTGAGGTTATATATTTAACAAAAATCCTTAAATTTTTGTTGCTTAAAGTCATCAGTTTTATATACTGGTCTTCAGGATTTAAATTATCAAAATGCTCAAAAACATTACATGAGATATACTTAAAAAAAGATATTCTTTGAGTCTTATAAAATGGACAAGTAACAATAAAGTGCTCTTCATCTTCAATTACATTACTGTTACACAATTCACAATATCTTTCAGATAATTGTTTGCCTTTGAATCTTCCTGTTTCTACTGCCAGTGGCAATGTGCCAGACCTTAATTTAGCCAAAAGCGATCTTTCATATTTATTAATATTTTGTGAAACATAATTTTCAGTAGAAATATGACATTTGAATTTCACATATGTTCTCAATTTTAGTTTAGTGCAAATAGAATCCTGCCATTCTAGGTCATAAAGTGTAAATAATTTCTCTCTTGCTACATCAATATTAATTTCAGTACCATCGATTAGATTCCCCAGCATGCCTATCTGGTCAAGAATATTCTCTAATTCTCCACACCAGCTATCGTTTGTTATATTCTGAAGATCATGTTCAAATATACGGTAAGTTAATCTGTCATGATCCATTTTAATAAGTCTATTATAGTATTTAAGTACATTTAAATAAATCCTATATTTTGGTTTCAACCAACCTACATCACCTTGAAGTACATGCAGTGGGGTTTTTGAATGTACACCCAAAAAATATCGACAGGCCCTGTTTTGAATCTTTTCTGCAAATGATGAATTTGAAAACCCCCAGATACTGCTACAGTAATCGGTTATTGGTATTACTCCCTGTTCATACAATTTTGTAAATGTACTATAACCAATACCTTTATATGGTTTGAATTTTGATATTAAACTACCTAGTGCACGACCACCAGCATCGGCAAGTTCTTGGGCACAAACTTTGTAATCAAGATTTTCATTCAAAGTTATCCCTACATACTTATATTGATCAACAATTTTTAAATGTGTTGGACCAACAGAAAATGAGAAATCTGATCTCTTCTTTCTTTTTTTCCTAAAATGCACAATTTGGCTTTTGTCAGTATTGATAGTCAGACACCAACTCTGACACCATTCATATAGCTTATTTAACATCAGCTGTAAATTAGTTTCATTGTCAGACACAATTGCAATGTCGTCTGCATAAAGAAGGATTGATACTTTATTATTTCCATTTAAAACACCTAGTCCCATATTTTTTATTTCTATTGCCAAATCATTTATGAATATACTAAATAGAGTAGGGGATAAATTGTCTCCCTGCCTCACGCCTATATTTACTTTAAACCATTGACTTAATAGATTGTTGAGTTTAATGCAAGATTCATTGAAAGAATATAATGATCTTACTGCCCAGTAAATATTTCCTGCAATGTTATGAGATAATAGTTTATACCAGAGCATGTCTCTGTTTACCCAGTCAAAAGCTTTCTGCATGTCAATGAAAGCAACAAACAGATCTTTATTTACCTGAAAACGATTTCTTATGATTGATGTTAATGTGAAGATATGATCTTCACATGACCGGAATTTACGAAAACCATTTTGTTCTTCACAAAATAAATGTACTTCATTGCAGTATTTAATAATACGATTATTTAATAACTGGGAATAGGCCTTACCAACGTGTGATAACAAAGAAACACCTCTGTATGAAAGTGGCACATATGGATCTTTTGATGATCCCTTTGGGACAGGAGTTATAATAGCTTTTAACCACTGCTCCGGCACCTTACCACTGGCAAAGCATACATTAAACAATTTATATAATATTGTTTTACATTCTGTACTACTCAAGATCTCATTATAAATGTTATCAATACCACACGCCTTATTCTTTTTAGCATTATTTATAACATGTTCTACTTCATCAAAGGAGATATTACTGTTTATAAAATCATTACCATCAGTTACAACAGTTTCATTTTCTAGTATGCTTTTCTGGTGTAGTATGTCAGAATAAATTTCATTTTTTTTAGCATTCTCTTTATTGTTGTATAAATGTTCAAATTCACATTTCCATTTGTTCAGGACATATTGTGTATCATGACACAAATTTCCCTGTTCATCATACACAGTCATTGGAATTTTTGTCCTTCTAGGCCCTAGCTGTTTGATTTTTTTCCAAAAGTCCTTTGGGTTTGTAGTTGTTATGTTTTCTAAATTTTCAATGAATTTATTATTATACTGGCGTTCATAAAAACATAATTTTTTATCAAACACTTTTCTCGCATACAAAAATTCATTTCTTTTCAACGTTTTTACTTGTCTTGCACCAACAAAAGATCTAAACTGCCTTTCCTTTTGGCACATCATTTTCCACAACTGTGTGAGTTCATTATTCCAGAATGGTTTATGGCTTTTAAACCTCTTCTGAGTATTGTTATCTTGCTGCTTATAATTTAGATATTTATCCATCTCACCAAAAACACACCTACAAAATTGATTGTACACATTGTCAACCTCTTTTTGGTCAAATTGTGTTTGTTCAATTTTATTTATCAACATTTCAATGTTTTGCTTCCAATTTTCATTATCCATAAAACATTCTGGAATATTTTGAAAATTATACCTTTTTTGTACATTATTTTCAATTTGACCAACAGTTGGATTTTGATTATTACCTATATTTCCTTTGTAACCACTAAATATATCAACACATATAACAGAGTGATCTGGTGGTTTACTTGATGAATTGACATGCTCATAAATGTTATTTTTATACATCAGATCAGTTATTAATATCACTTCAAAGTTTGAGCAATATTTAAAACAATCATGTGGCACAATAATATAATCTACCACTGCATTGCCCTTTCCAATAGATGTGAAGTTATCCCTATTTGCTTCAAATCGACCATTTACTATACAACATTTACTATCTTTTAAGAACTCTAAGAAAGTGTAACAATAGGCATTTTTATTAGAATCAATCGGCTTTCTTTTTGGTATTTTATCAAAATTAGTTATATCAATTTCATTGCCCAATCTGGCATTAAAGTCGCCACATAAGTAAAGGTCAAAGTTGGGGTTTTTACGTCCCGTTCAACAGCCAGGGTCATATTGGGACAGGTCCTCAGCATTGCCACTTGTGGGACTCGAACCCACAGAGGTGACAGCCTATGATTAGATGCCAAACTTGCTAACCACTAGGCCACTGAGGACCTGCCACATAAGTAAAAAGCATCCTCTTGTTTATGTAAATACAATTGGTATAGTAAGTGTTCAAAAAACAGATATGGTTCAGCCCATGGTGAATTATCCGGGGGTAAATAACATGAAAATATAACAATGTTATATTGTGTTATCTTATGAGTAAGTTTTATTCCCAGAATACCATCAAACGACTTGTCTATCACCTTTACAGTATATTTATCATAGACATTGTTCTTTATTAATATACCTACTCCCCCATGGGTGAAAGGAGATCTCACATGTTTGGCACTTCGATTAAACCCAAGCCAACTATAACCATCTACATTTATAGTGTCTTCTTTTGACAAGTGTGTTTCACTTAAACAAATCACATCTTTATTTAACACTTCTATTATACGCTTCCGTAGGTTACTATTAGTTGTAGTCCACCCATTAACATTTAATGCAGCTAAACCAAGTAGAGATAAATTTGCTTTAGGCCGGGTGTCCTAGGCAGATGAGTACCATCCCTCTGTGTTAGACATCTGGGTCAATCTACCTGGATACGAAAGATCTCCCAGATCTTCGCCTGATAGAGCTGACAGTGGTGTATGCATTCTCTCAATATTGGGACTAACTGAGTGTAATGTACCTGACTGGTTCTGAGGAGGGGCATTCCTCTGAGGTTCATTTTTCTTCAAAATCCGTCCGTTCGCTCCCACACGATACAAGTTTTCATCTGGTAGCTGTTGTAAGAGCTTTCTAAAGTTAAAGTCAGTCATCCTTTCATTGTATGATCTTGATGATCTTAAAAACACTGTCCTAAAGTCACGGTGTTCTGCAAGGTTTCTTTTGTTTTTCAATAATGTTATCTTATCCTGGACTGATAAAAGTTCTACTTTTACTTTTCCTGGGTGCTGATTTCGGCTCGTTAACCTTCTAGCTTTCAGGAACTCTAGTCTTGGTAACTTTGCACCTTCCTGGATCAATCATTTCACAATTTGATCAATATCTTCATTCATAGACATTGGTACATTTGATGCTATAACTGTTACCTCTGGGTCAAATTCTTTCTTCTCCTTATCCTGCTCTGCCAAACTTTCAACCATGGATTTAACTGTATCAACTTCTGTTTGGAATATATCCTGAGTATTCTTTAGCGTATCAATGTCTTTATCTTGTATTTCCTTATTTCTTTCCAAGACCTCAAGGCGTTTATTTATGTCCTCAACTTTGCTGTACAGTTTATCAACACTTTTCCTGATGGCTTTTGTGTCTTTATTTATAGAGTTTATGCCATCACACACTTTCATTAGCACATTATATAAAACATTTTCGTCCCCTACTGAACTCATATTGAGATTCAGGGTATCTACTAAGTCTGTGTTAGGACTTGCTGTAGCCATATTTGGTTTTTTATTCTCAACTGGTGATGGAGTTCCTGATTTTAGCTGATCTCTGTTACGTTTTGTACTTGACATTACATAAATATTCCTGAAGTGGTAAATCTAATCCAATATTCAAATATTTACCACAATTTTTACAGTATTTAATTTTTCATTATTGGGCTTAAACAGGCTATATGAATTTATGCAGAAAATAGTAGAGGCACTGTGTAGAATACTGTACTGTAATGCAGAGCTATAAATTGTTTGGTGGTATATATGGAGCAAGAAACTAAACTAAATGTAAACACAATGTTCAGCTGGAGTATCTTGGCATATTACAATACACGGAATAGTGTTCTGCACTTCATACTGTGTGGTAAAAATAAAAACACTGACACTCTGATGTTCTTTACACTTTCCTGCAGGACTGCACTAGTTGGCATACATAAACATCACATCGGAGGTAATTACTTTAGTGAACTTGTGTACACATAAAGTAGTTTGGAGTTGGATGTTTTCATTAACCTTGTCAACTGATACCTTTATCTAGTATGTAGTTTCCTTCAAAAGTGGGCGGTTTACACTTTCTTGCAAGGCTGTACTTAATCACGCTAGTATGGGCGATATTAGGGATACAGTATAAACACAAAAGTAGTCTGGAATAAGACGTTTCAATAACCATATTAAGTCATTCTATGGTATCAAGCTTCCTCCAAAGCTATTTTTTACACAAAAAGATGCTGTTTTAGTTGGTTTTCAGCAATCCTTCATCCTAATTTAAAATTTATAAGTCAATTTATAAGTTTTAAAGGAAACATCTGACACTACATGTACACAAACAATTATAGAAGTGCAATTAAGAATCTAAGAAACAGTTCAGGGAACACTTTACACAAACAAATTCCTTTTATTAGATAATCAAAGACTTTTATATTTAGTACAATTGTAATCCTTTGCCAGATTATATTTGGAAGCCACACCTGTGGCCTTCCTCTAAATATAGCCATGTTTAGAGCTAATGAAAACTGAGCTAATATCATCTTAAGTTTGGGCAGCACCAACTCGAGATGTTCTGAACAAGTCTGATCCTGAGATTGTGCAAGGACAATCTCGAGACGTTCCCAATCGCGAGTTGGGGCCTAACATTACCACTCTGCCACCGTGGCCCCTGCCTGCTACCTATAAGATCGGAGTTTGAATTCCAGCTCAACCCCAAGTGGGAAAGCTACTAGTTGCTTGCCGTTGGATGTCAGTTACAGTACGGAACCTTGACCAGCTACATGTACTTGCTTAATCTGCTGTTCTAACTACCTGTCACAATATAATAAAAACATTGGTACTGAGCGTGATGTAAAACACGGAATAATCTAAATCTAAGTTTCAAACAGCTATTAAATTTTGTGGAAACAGAATTTGAACTCCAGTGGAAGGCTAATGTTTCAACACTGTTTGCCGTGGCCCCCTTTAATTCTTTTTCAAGCTGGCGGTTGTTTAAAGTGGAAAAACTTTGTATTGCATCTAATTATTTTAACTGTATATGGAACAAAGGATAACAATTTCATTGTGACAATTTAACAGGGGATCAATCTAAACATTGAACAAAAAACAACATAATTTTTACATTCTGGTATATATGTTATTTTATGGCCACTGCACTGACTTGCTCTATAAGTGACCAGTGTAAATCATATACACAGAAAGCAGCAGATTCTGAAACAGGTAGATAAACAGGTTTTAAAGTTGAAACCCAATTGTTTAAAATTTTCAAATTATCGGGATATTATTTAATAGAAATTGAAGTATACAACCAGGGAAGGCAAGCTCAAAGCTCAATGACTTTGAAAACTGGTATAATAACAAAAAATGTCATCCTGATTGGTTTCAATGTTTAAATCCGATGTTAAATCCAGGTAAATATCTAGAATTGGATCTAATAACTTATTAAAAGCATTTACACATTAAACAGTAATGGCATTAAAATGATTAAAGCATATTGTTCTTATCTTACTGAAAAACATATGTAGTTCCAAAGCCGTTCTAATAACATTATGAAAGATATTAATGTTATCGATATTATAACATGTATACATCAGCCTTGCTTGCTTTGAAAAAAATTGTGTTTGGTCACTCAGCGAAACCATGGGAACCACCTCCCGTAGTCATCCGACAAAGTCGGCCAACCACTGTGGCCTTCGGACAGGCTCTGGCTTTGTTTTCCAAAGACCCCGTATCCATGACTTGTCCTCACTGCCACAGCACAATGGTGACCACAGTGGAGCACACACTGAACAAACAGGCCTGGAGAACAGCACTGATTGTGTGCCTACTTGGGTAAGTATGATGAACTACTGCTCACATTGTGTTAGTGTGACTATATGCTATTTTAAAGTACTGAGTTTTAAATTTCAATGTTCCTGATAACATCTGGCAATTCACTATAATATAGTTGGGGGCTCGGTGGTGTAGTGGTTAGAGTACTTGCCTGCAACCTCTGAGGCCACCGGTTCAAATCCTGGGCAGGGCCCTTGATGTTGGAAAGTTGGTAGTTACTTGCCAATGCCCGGTGGTTTACAGTGCAGAATATTGAACAACTAATATTCACTGGTTCCTCCACCATAAACTACCTGTCGCAATATGACCCTGGCTGTTGAAAGCGACGTAAAAACTGTAAATAAATAAATATGATACTTTAGTGCCACAACACTGAAGGCACTAGCACCCATAGAGACGAGTTTTGATCCTTTTTCCCTGTACCATGTATGATTTTCTTGACCATCTTGTGGTATGTTGCCGTTACTGGTAGTTAAGCATTGATGTCAAATATGAAAATATGATGGTGCCTGTCCATTCAAACTCTTATATACCAGTAGATTTATTTTAAATTTGATGCAAAATCTAACGGACAACCAGTAGAGGTGATGCAGGTAAACTGATGCAGGTTGATATTCAAAACTATCCTGGCAGCCGAATTTTGTACTTAAAGATTAATATATACAAAGAGGAAAATTTCAAATAAAGAATCAATTGACTCTGTTCATTCCTTTTTGTGTTTCCTTGATTGTTTTTATTACAGTGGCTTTCTGGGATGTTGCTTGATTCCACTCTGCATGGAAAGATACAAAGATATTGAACATCATTGCAGTAACTGTAACAAAAGCCTTGGCAGTGCCAATATCAAGGACTTGGAGGCATTGTGATAGTCAATCGATGACAGTCATTGTACAGTTGCTACACAGTCAATTCACCGCCAATCTACCTCCCCCATAGTATTATCATTTATGCAATAGTAGCTTTAAAAGCTACAATCTGTGGAAGGTCTACATCTACATCTAGTTGCAACCTTTGTTCTCCAATTTATCATTGCCTAGCTTAAAAAAGCAATCTGCATGGCATTTTAAGCGAGCTCCCATTGAGAGCTCACATTATGTTACAAGTATATGAACCAGTAACAAACCTGTGTGCTCAACTGGAGCTGTGTTTTTATATATGGCCTTTTCCCTTTGACTATCTTTCAGATTTTGGTGAACTCTATATTGTTTGGAAGATATAACACCATTCCTTTTCCATTGGTATACCACATACTCCCAGTGGACACAGATAAATATTTACTTTTTAATTTCAGAATTTGACAGTTAATTTAATACAGTGGGTTGGTATAATAATAGAAAAACTTCCTGAATAACAAATGATAAAAATAAGTCACGAATGATATGACTATAAGGGGTGTATAAGAGGAGTATGATATCTTCATCTTCATTTTTATCTTCACGTGAGATATATTGAATGTAGACTCGCTCACACGTCTTTACTTTTTTGAGACAATGAATGGGTGCATTTTATAATAGTTTGGATTCTAGTGAGAGTGTTTCTTTTACTTGATTAGTGACCTTGGTTATTAATTTCATATTATAGTGGCTCTCTATGTCTCACTTCACCATCGTTGAATTTGACCTTCGGATGCTTTGTGGTCTTTAAAACGATGGAATATTATATGTGCAAGAGCTTACTATTTATTTGTTCCATACTTATTTAGCCTTGCCCAGTTTACAAAATGACAGAATTTTTCATTTAATATTTGATTTTCCTGTCCCGTTTTACGACCAAGAATATCTCCTTGTGAATCACAAAAGTTGAGGTTAAAGTTTCAACAATTCTGACAGGAATACATCCATTTGCAATTATTACAATATATGATAAAAACGGAGGGGGCATGGTGGCAGAGTGGCCGGGGTTCGGTTCCTGGCACAGCCTCAAGTGGGAAAGCTGGTAGTTTACAGTCGGCAGTTTACAGTACAGAACCCTGATGAACTGTATGTACTGGTTTCCTCTGCCCTTCCAAATACCCGTCGTGATATGACCTGTACAGTGTTGAAAGCAACGTAAACCCCGAAATAAATAAATAAAGATAGAAAACGGAGCATGCAGGTAAGCAATATGACCCTCTTAAGCTGAATAGTGTCCAACGAGGTGACAACCTTGGTTACAGTGGGGGTTATCAGCCAAGAAGTCGCCAGTTCTTGGTGGGTGAACACGTAGAGGCAAATAGCATGAGAGCAAGCAAGACATCTGGGGTAGGTAGGAACACTTCTTCAAGGTGAAGAAACACAGGAACAAACTCGTGGGGTTCATCCGTCTTGGAGGAACATTTTCTACAATAAAAGGACAATTGAAGTATTATGTTCTTGAATTATCCCTCATTCCAAGTGCAATTGGAGTGGGAACAGTTCATGAGAGGGTGATTTACACGTGAACCCTCTGCTCTCTACAATCGAAATTAGAGAGCCCATGCAGTTATAAAACGGTTATTAAAAGATCAAACTCATGCGCCAATCAGAAAACTGGTCTCTATAGAATATTTGGTTGCCTTGGGGTATATGACCTCTGTGCCTGAATTTGACATCAGGTCTAGTGTAGGCTGTTACTTTGAATTCTGAAAGACTTAAACTAACTTTGTCAACATGATAGGAGCACAGGTTCCAAGGTAGATTATTATGATAGACTGTTAGTTTCTAGTTTGACCTTATTTTCTAGGTTCAACGCCTTTGACCTTTAAATTAACCCACACTTATAGGGAACTAGTGGTTTAACTCTTAGAAATGGTTGAATTAAGGTAGAGTATGATGTTAATGAACAGTCATTTAATGTGCATTTGAAAGAGTAATAGTAGAATGAAATTATTTAAACCCAATGCTGCTTTTTCCTGTATCTTCTCTCTGGGGTAATATCTGTGTCCTTAAATGACTGTATCCATGATACCAAACAAAATTTGGTAAAAAAATGTACTTTTCCATATCCTTAAGAAGGGTCAAGACTCTTTGCATCTATGTCATTATGTGACGTCAAATATATAATTGGTATATAAAACTCAAGAGCACTTGTAGAGCACAGACATCCGACAAAGCACCTGATGATAAGTAAATGGGAAAATCTGAATTATTGTTTTTTGTATCCAGTGATCTAGATTTCTCTCAAAACTAAATAGGATCTAAGTAGAACCAAGACCCTTTTCTAATTTGTGTTTTTTTTCAGGAAGTTACATTAATTCGTGTAATTCTGTTGAAGAACAGATAAGCATACAAAGAAACGGTCATGAAAATAATACCTTCTTGACAGAGGTAATGAATTTTTCTCTCAGAAATATCATGAACTATGAAGCCTATCGCCAAGTAATATTGTGGTCTCCATGCTTCAGAAATCAGAATATTGTTTAGAAAGGAGTGTGTTACTCTTAACATACACAGATAAATACAATGTCCAAAATGTCTATAAATTTTATAAATATCTGCCCTTGTGATGATAAACATAAAATTGTGTTCAAAGTAGTACAGTTTTTAATTGTGAAAAAAAATGAAAAGAGAAAAGAATCATGGAATAGTATAGTCTTAGACATAGATAAGACTACATTCTTCTTCAGTATGTCTTGCATGTTATTATGTAACTAGTGTACAAAAGTTTATTTTTACATATTAATTCTTTTCTAGGCCTTTCCATGTCCCTCACCTTCCATGATTTTCGTAGGGGCGGGGTCTCTTGGGCCTTTAGAAGGGGTGTGCCTGTTCAAGATATCCAAGCCCAAGGAACTTGGACTTTCAATTTTGCTTGGCGGTATATCACACTGCCCCCTTCGCATAGGACTCAAGTTTTTCATGCTTGACCCCCTCTCCCTATCTCTACTGGGTGTTTGTGGTCCTGTAAATATTCATATTATCATCAATTGTAACTGACTTTACACCCCTCCACTCCCTTGTGATCTTCCAACCACCTTCTGACCTTTACTATCTCTAAACTTTGACCTCATCTTTCTGGTAAAAGGTTTTAACCTTTTAGTCAGGTCTTTGAATTGTGACACCACTCTTCATTGTAGACTTGCTCACAAGTCTCTACTTTGGGTTGTTTTTTGAGACAATGAATGAGTGCATTTTATAACAGTCTGGATTTTACAGTCTCAGTGGAAGTAGACTTCCTTCTGGAGGGAAATGCTCTCAGAGAATCATAATGCACTAAGGAAGGACCTTGCACAAGGTCTATTTTCATTGTTATGACCTGTTCATGGGAGGGGATTATGGATATTACTTCCCAACTTCATCTTGGGGTCAAACATGATGACCTGTGTAGGTTAACTAGACCTTTTGACCTTTAGTATCATTGAACTTTGACCTTTATGGGTAATTGTTTTCACCTCTCACGCGGGTCTTGAAATTGTGACCTTAGTTTGAAGGATTCGGACCTTTTAATGGTCCAGGTTACATAGTTATGGTTGTGACCTGCCAATTTGACCTGGGGTTAAGGATATTTAGCATTTGGGGTCAATTGGATTTTTGAGTGGAAATTATACATGTACAATTTCATAATGTCGCCTTCCATCAACCTATGCTTGTTATATGATAATGTCTTTACAAAGTTTCTAGTAGTAACATATAATCTTGTATAATAAATTATATAATCCCATTGTTTGTTTTGTTGGGGCCGGGACTGAAATGAATTTACTAAACTTCTCGAGAGCTATAAAAATCCTTTTGCAGAAATTTTCCCCAAATTTAGTCATTTTTGATTCACAATATTCAACAAGTACATCGTTGCCCTTCCCAAATTAAGGATTGGGTTGGATCTCGTGTATTTCCGTCTTTTCCCGTGGATTTTCTATCTATATAGCCTTTGTTCGTTGGCTGCTGATGTGAAACGCAACACTACTATCAGTATAAAACAGGTTAGCAGTGTTTGTCAGTGCGAAAAGTTTGTGGGAACACACATATGATTGTATTGTGCATTAGAATACACTAACTTTACATTTAAAAAGGGATATATATTTGCATTCCAAGGTTTGTAATCCATCTTCATGAGAACAGAGGACAGCAGGCCCATCAGTTTTATCTCATGACAGATTTTTTCATTTGTCTGAAAACCAGTCATGAGCTGGCCAGCTGATACATGCTATAGGGGGGGGGGGGGGGGGGGGGGGGGGCGGGTAGAGGGGCAGGGTAGAATAGATATTTGTAGAGGGCTATGGCTAGTGGACTTTTGATTCTTGTTTTTAAGCACAAGAGAGGCTCATGCTTCTATAAATCACTTTGTCTTTTTTTTCTTTTTGTCTCAAGACTTTCATGAATTGTGGCAGTAGCGTGATGACTATTTGTCTCATCACTGAAGTTAAGCAGTAATTTGCTACATTAGTACTTGGACTCACGGGTCTACTAGCGCTAGCCTCAAAGCCATCAGAGACATGAGTAGTGCACTGAAGTGGTCACCCATCCCAGTACTAATGTAGCCCATTGCTGCTTAACTTCAGTGAGCGAGCCTCGCGACAACTCGTACTCAAGAAAGGAAGCAACCATTCTGTTTATCTCTTTAGAATCAGAAAACCAAAATGATTAGAATAGAACTAAGGCAGCTTTGTGGGACTGGAGCAGGCTAACCACATTGTAAATAACAAGGCAGCTGTGTGGGACTGGAGCAGGCTAACCCCATTCTAAATAACAAAGCATAGTCTGAATACAAGAATGTAAAGAAACAGGAGCATCTCCTGCAAAGAAATACAGAGGAGCTGTGAATTGAAATGAAGAGTGGTTTTTGTTCTGGTTTTTAAATAACTTTTTGGTGATTCTTAAAGCAACAGTAATCAATATTTCTAACTTTAGATCTATCGTAAAAAGCTGTATAACTGAATATAAGAAGGAAATAACAGAATTAGAATGTTATTAAATAGACTGTAGACTTAAACTTGTGACCTCAAATGTAGAAGGTGGTGACAGTTTCTTTATGACCCCTCAAATATCTGATCATAGGTAGTTCAAGGTCAATTAAGTACAGTTCAAAAGTCACTAGTGTTTTTGGCAATTTTATTTTACATATTAATACTTCGAATCTATGTACAAATCGTTTATGTATACCATTTATTAAACGTTGAATGAGAAATGTTAGAAAAACGTTACAAATGAATATTAATGTCTGAATAATAGTGGGGTCAGAGGTCAAATTCAATATCTTATTAAGGTTGCTATCTAATGAAAACATCATTTTATGTCTAAAATCGTTAGATAGTGTTTTAAAAATTGTGCCAACATTCAATTCTTACTTTTAGGGATTGCATGCTGGAAAATTTTAGACAAAGTCCTCTAAAATCCCCTATTATTGCTCACCGCCATCTGTCTTTGGACAAGTTTGAAGGTGAAAGTTTAATAAGCATTCTGAAAGTATGGTTTAAAAGCACTTTTGATTGAATGTTTTTAAAACATTTGATCAACAATCTTTTTTTAAACATTTTATGTGTACTGTTTATAAAACACTTCATGATGAATGTTTAAAAATATTTCCACCACAACCTTCATTTCTTTAGCTATTTTATAAATATTTAAAAAACGTTTCCAGTCAAACCTAGCTTCTTGAGTAATTTTATAAACTACCAATCCTGATATTACCTATACAACATGTTGAAAGCGACGTTAAAACCCGAATGAATAAATGTTTTCTGTAAATTTACAGACCATGACCTCTTACTTATCACTTGTTAATTTCCGCCACAACACAGGGCTAAACGTCAAAGTTGGGGTTTTATGTCCCGTTCAACAGCCAGGGTCATATTGGCACAGGTCCTCAGCATTGCCACTTGTGGGACTCGAACCCACAGAGGTGTGAGCCTGTGATTAGATGCCAAACTTTCTAACCACTAGGCCACTGAGGACCCTGGACATGGTGTGATTTGAGGATAGTTGAACAACAAAAACAAAATACATGTGTTATCATATTTAGTAAAGTCTTTATTTTGAACACATTACTCTAAAATCATGTGTATAGATAGTATTCTGGCAGGACTTGATCCCACGTAAGTTAAATCTCTAGATCTTGTTTGACTGATTTACGGTTTATCAAATAATTTATGGTCAATTGCACTTAAAATATGATCAGTTTTGGTCATTTTCCCACGATCTATTGAATACACTCGCTTTGTATTTTCTATGCATAACACCATATATAGTGGTACTTCAATCCATATGAATTGTAGTCCTGGATTTATTATATATTTTTAAATTAATTTTTAGAAATATCTTAATGCACTCTTTTTTTATTTTATAAGAAATAGCATTACAACGTAGAAGTGTTAATATGTCAGAAACTGTACGGGATAGATTTATATGAGCTTATTTTAATTCAATAGGATAATCAACAGGTTTGACACTCTATACCTCTGAGAATATGGTCCCTACACGAGGAATACTTAACATTACTTAACACCACAAACATTTTATTACACTGTCATGGTTGTGGAATTACAAATTCTTCAGTCACCTTTACAGCAATTTAACTATCCTGTTCTTTATTTCAGCCACTGTGTGATCCATCATAGTCATAAATTAGAAATCAATGGAAAACATGGACAGCAAACAAGGCCCTCCTCCAAGTTACAACCAGTCCCATTCTAATGTCCCTCAGCAACAGCCACAGCCAGCTGTAGGTTATGCCCAACCTGTTCCACAAAGTACCACTGTTGTCCTTGGCCAACCGGCAGCATCATCAGACTTCAAATGTGCACAGTGCGGTTCAACCAGCAGCCCAAGGATTGTTTACACATATGGTGTGAGGGCCTGGGTATTATGCTCAGTCTTGGCAGTGCTACTGTAAGTATCAATGATGTTGGTATTGTCTGAGAATTTGTAACATATTTAGAAGGCCCTTAGTGGTTGACACCTTTGACCTTTAATTATTCTGCTGAGAATTTGTTACATATTTAGAATGATGTTGGTATGTATGGGAACTTGAGACATATTTAGAAGGCCTTATATGGTCAACACCTGTGACGTTAAGTTTTTCAGCTTTTACGCTGTGGCTAACTCAGATTTTCTTTACTTCAGTAATGCTCCGGTTAAACAAATTTTGTCTCGTTCATTGCCCATAGATGCTTAAGACATTTATTCTTTCAAAGCTGGTATGGTTCTGTACACTTCTTCTTGTCCATATTATATTTTCATGGCAAGGTGACATGTGGCCGGCGAGTATCTGGTGGATATTGTTATCAAAACCAGTCAATATTGTTTCTTTCGACCAATCATTTAACTTTATATTGTCACATGGACATATTTCTACCTAAAATTGCCTGTATCTATTTATTTTCCTATTTATTTATTTATTTTTATTTATGGAAATCTTGGCTCTGTAGCTCAGAAATCAACTCATGTTTTATACCAGATTATGACCGACATTCCCATCTAATGCAGGCCCTCCACATTACCCGTATAGACTTATTTTCACATTCCCTGTTATTGGTGAGCCATTTCTGAAACGGCTGTGTGATGATACACCCAGTTACCTAACTCTGAATACACTCCTTATGTATATATTGTGTTTGATACTCATGTAAGGTCCTGTGCCCTGACGCTTTTTATTTATGTCTCAGGCTCTAGCGGGATGGTAGCTTTGCTGAGAGTAGCCTACAACAGTTAGGGTACATTGGTTTCCTCTATACAGTTCTTTTTTCTATATGAATTTCATAGCTAGCCCAGTCCTTAGGGTTTTTTACACATCCAACTGCAAGTAGGGTTTCTTGGAGTATTCATCTCGATATGCTGGTACTAAAAGCTCTTCTACTGCTAGGTCTCCTGTGTATCAGACAAATATAAAGCAGGAAAATATATTACATAAAACTTTCCAGTTATTTTTCTCGGCTACCTGAATTAGTTCCAAAATACTGCCACCTTAATAATACGAGGCTTTGCCCCCCTATGTGGCTGTCAGACTCATACCATAGAACATGCTCTAAGATGGCAATTTGAATGGATGTGGCCAAAACACAGCGTCACGGGTAAATGGGTCAAGGCTCCGTAAGGAAATTGCCTGGTGCAATTACTTGACTAACAATGACAAAAACTCATATGGATATGATTACTGCAAACAGTGATTATCCTAGTCAGCACTGGGGGTCTATCAGGAGAATAACACATCATACTCCCGAGATTATTTTACCTGCTAACAGCTCAAACAAAGGCCTTGCAGACAAGTTGGTTTCGTTTTTCTGTGAGAAATTAAGGAAACGTTTGCGATACATTCCCTATTGAAGCACCTATAATTTAATACCTCATGTTTTCAGTGCCTTTAAGTGTATAAGATGAAGTTTGTAAAATCATCAACGGTTATACTAAATCATGCCCATTGGATCCTATAACTACATTTCTCCTGAAAGATTGTCTTTGATATTCCTTTGTGTTCCATAACTAAGTTAGTAAATAGTTTGTTTAGTGAAGGCTATATTCCTGATGCATTCAAAAAGACTTGTTACTCCTCTTATCAAGAGGCTTGTGCACCTGGTAATGCACTCAAAAACTATCATCCAGTGTCTAGACTCAGTTTCCTCTCCACGTTGGTTCAGCGGGTCATTGGCAAATAATTAATGATTCATGTAAATAGTAATGAGCTTAATGATACTCATCAGTCTGCTTACAAACCAGCTCATTCTACTGGAACAGTTTTTTTCTCAATAAAGGTTAGGTCCATCTCTCTCTGGTATTGGTTGAACCCAACACTTTGGTGTTGCTTGACTGGTCAACAGTCTTTGATACTATTGACCATCATTCTCTATTTGGCTATCTCAAATCCCGGTTTGGTCTTAGTGAAACTGCCCTTTATCTCCATATCTGTTCCCAGGAGCCAGTGTTAGGTCTGTTGTAATTATCACTTTATACAACAACTACTAAGCAAAATTACTGGCTGTCATTCTGATGATAAGTTTAATATTTATGCCAACGATACCAATTCATATGTTCATTTATCCCACCAGAATGCGTCCTCTGCTCTGGCTAAACTGAAAACTTGCCCACAAGACGTACATAGATGTCTTCCAGCAAATTAAAATTAAACCCCGATAAAACTGAATTCAGTGTTTTGGGTTTGAAGGCTTAAAGGCTAAACATCACAAAACTTTCCTGTTATTTCCCAGTCAATAATATCAGCAACCTTCTTCAGCCTGCCGACAAAGTTGGAAACATAGGTATGTGTGTGTGATGCTGATTTCTTTTCAGACCATACTCACAAGACTTGTAGGGCCTGTTTCCTCCAAATGTATGACTGTTCAGAGGTTTTATCAAGTTTCAACCTATATAATCTGCCGTGTATGCAGAATACATTTGCATGTACGGTCACAAACCATAGAAAATATGCTCATGTAACACCCACCCTTAAAAGACTCCACTGGTTGCCTGTTGAGTACCGTGGCATGTTTAAACTGCAACACTTGTCTTCAAATTTCTCCACAATGGCTCCCAAGCTATTTTTAGCCACCCTTATCTCTGAGCAGTTGCTCCTTCAGCTCTATGAGTAGTCATCCTGATTTCAATACTGGGTGGTTCTTCTTTTCCAGGCTTAACAAGTCAGTCAAAAATTTTGACAATAGTTGTTGTTTGGCGTTCTTAAGATTTAGAATGACCTTCCTGACATCGTATGAAAAGCAACAGCTATTGCCTTCTTCAGCAATGGGTCTATGACTATTCAATATACTTATGTATTGTTGTGCATTATGGCTGTACAACTTATATTTTACTTGCAAAGAGAGGCAGTGTAATCGTGGCACTATAGATAGAAAATATGAAACTTGCTTTAAATAAGTATTTCTGACAAGAATAATCATGATTAGTCTTTTCTGTCATTAAGAACCTAGACTAAATTTTGGGGTGATAATCTTACGTTTCTTTGTTTTGCTGCTATTGTCTGTCTTGTTCACTCTTCTATAAAATGTTGCTGAATTATCTTTTAATGAGAGAAGATGAGTCATAGGTGTTTCTTGATTACTGCGCAAAAAATGGTCATGAGCCGGTCATATGACTGATCTCATCAGCCACGTTTTACAGGAATAACTCATAGTGGTCCTCCAAGTTTAAAATTTTGCTAGGTATTACGATAACTCACAAACGTGAAACATCAATGTTTTATAATCAGGGAAATATCAAAATTCCCCAAAAAAGTTTTGTTCTGCAGCAAAGATGTTGCTACTGTTTTTGACTTAACTTTTATTGCCTTGGTCTTACTTTTCATTGTTCTCTAAAGATTACATCCTTACCCAATGTTGGCTATATGGGGGAATATAAAGGCTATGGTTGAGTGTAAGTAAATGATTCCAATTAAAATCACTAAAAGAGATTAAAGGGCTGATTATATAGAGATGCCCACAAAGAAATAGAATCAGGCGTGAGTTACACAACAGTTCTATCACTACAAGTCAAATCTTTCCACATTCTATTTTATTCTGTACTTATATAGCACTTATTCTCTGCTAGGCTGACATCTAAGGTGCAAAACCAAAATCAAATTTAAAAAATCATCTGTCCATATCCATTGCCAGGTCCAGTACCACGGGGACACCAGATAGAGTGTATGCTAAGTTGGGAAGGCCTTTTTGAAGAGATACAATGTTAACCTTTTCCTGAAACAGGCATGGAAATGTTACTCCTGGGCTCAGAAACTTTGCACACACCAAAAGACAGAATGTTTAATTTAACAATTGATTGCCATTGGTAAAACCCTTGCATTTCTGAGGATGTATCAATATCATACAAGGTAGTTGAAGTAACGGAGAATATAAATTAATTATTTTCAGAAATTTCAACATGCAAATTGTGTCAAGTCAAGACATGGGTTTAAGTAAAAATTTTGTTATTATCCCTGAAAACAATTCTGAAATGGTTTTTCTGTTGTGCTATTACAATAAACTTATTACTTGTGTATGTGTGTCATTGCACAATTTAATAATATTAAATCCAAGTAACTATACTTAAAGCAAGCAAAAATAAGGTTTTTTTTCGTCCATGTTCCGCTAACATAGAGCATTCTCGTCATCACAACATATTTCATGTACACATTAAGGAAGTTTGAACACAATATTTATTTAATGTTTGGAATATTTTTATGGCATATTTTTGATGTGTGTTCAAATTCCATATTTAAATGACAACATAAGTCACCATATTTTTGGGAGAATTTTAAATAAGGAAGTCATAATGTTTTTGTTTGTGCACTTTGAAAAAAAAGTTTTTTATTTATCTTTTTACTTATCTTTTTTACTTATAAAGGATGGGTATTTATGTATAAAAGAAAACCAAAAAAAGCGGAAAATTTATCTAGGCTATTTAGCACCAATACATTTTCATGTACATAGAGCTCAAATAGTAATGCAATTTAGATGTTAAAGCCACATTGCCATTCATGTTGCAATTACAATTAAAATTCCCGATTGTATGTATGTTATAAACAATTTCGGATTTTATTTTCATATATTTTGCACAAAATATATGAAAATAAACTACCTGGTGTATATTTTACAATTTTGTTAGCAGAGAAGACAAATCTAATACAATCCAATTTCAAAGGGGGAGGATTGTGCTTAATATGTGGCCAACATCTTTAAAGTGGAGCATGTCCATATGACTCTTTACTTACTGGAAGATGGTTGGAATGGCCATGTTACATATCTACTAAGCTGTAGAGTAAGCAATGTGAAATTCACCACTTTTAATATGTTTTTGGACTGTTTTAATGCATTGCTCTGCTATTAACCAACCAATATGTGTCACATTTTGGAGAAAACAGGCCAAAACCAAAACCAATTTGTCTGTATCACTGTTTTTACCATTTATTGTGCTGTTGCCACGTTATTGTTGGTAGATATTTATGTGTACTGTCTATTATTACTCGTTCCTGTGCTACATCAGTGGTAGCTCAGTTGGTGTGGTGTGGGAATGGCAGATTGGTGGTTGGGGTTTGATATTCCTAAAGGGCAAACTCTATTACTTTTTTAAACTTCTTTCAAATAATTTTATTCAATATTTTATTCAATTTATATTATTTATTTTTGAGACTAAAAAGTTGATCTAATACGTTGAAAAAAAAACAGTACTGAAACATATTCAACTACTTATTGAAATTCGCGGAGACAACAACTTATCATTGTGTACTCATATAAGACACCTTCATATTATTTACTGAAATGATGCAATCAAAAAAATTGAAGCCAGTAATGTATTTGTAAAATAACTGATATACTGATCTTACTTATGTCCTGTTTAGATGCTGCTCGGGATTATGCTTAATACCATTCTGCTGTGACAGCATGAAAGACATTAAGAAGTACTGCTCCAACTGCAACCAACTAATAAGTGTGACGCAAGCAGGGTAGACCGTCATTGGCACCAAGAAGGTTAATCCTGAAGATGATAATGAATCCAATTCTTTATGCCCTGATGATTTCTTGAACTGTTGTAACCTGGACAAAGAAAGTCTGTAGCATATAGTTTTGTAGTGTATAAATGTCATATTACAGTATTCATATAGTTAAGTAACTGTCCTTCATTAGATTTAGACCTATCTTTATGGTCATACAACCTACCTTGCCTATTAGACTAAAAAAAGGAAGAAGAAAAAGGAGTGGCCTTGTTTCAACTTAATTTCAGTTTATGGCAAATTTGAAAGCCAGAAAGTGTCCTTTAAGCATTTTAAGGAAGTGATATTTTGATGGGATTAAACAATTTTTTAAAGGAACACATATTATAGAGCAAAACAGTAGGATGATGCAGTGTCAGAGGGAGTACAAACTCTCACCCAGGGCTATGGAGTAAGATATAGGTAAAAAATCTCTAAAAATATTCTTGGGTCTCAATATGGATCTGAATCATCCTAGAGTATGATATCTTTTTTGGACAAATAACACCCCCCAAATTGCAAAGTATTCAGAATACCCTTGCTTGTATTGTTACAAATCATAGAAAGTATGCTCATGTTACACCCATTCTGAAGCAACTCCACTGGCTGCCCGTGAAGTATAGATGTATGTTCAAAACTGCAACACTAGTTTATAAATTTCCACATAGCAGTTCTCCTCCATACTTTCAACCTTTCTTGTCTCCCAGCAACTGCTCCTATAGTACCAGGCATAGTCACCCAGATCATCAATACCTTACTGTTCCTCCTTTTCGCTCCTCAGTCTTCAAGTCTGTCAAAAATTTTGATCACAGCTTTGCCTTTGATGCTCCTAAGATCTGGAATGATCTCACAGTTTGCACAGTGCAGTATCAGTTGCCTCCTTCAGAAAGAAGCTTAAAACTTACCTGTTTGCAAAAGCCTATTCGCCATAGCCTCCCTTGTCACCCTGTGATTCCTTGGTATAATCTGGCTATGTCTTTGGATTAATGTTTTTAGAACAGGTGTTGTCAAGAAATCTCTAAAGTTTGCTACAGTGTCAGTCCAGATCTGGGTCACTGTGTGTGAAAATATGACATTGATAAGATGTATAGTTTGATGGGGACAGACAAACATTCAAATTTTTTTTACTGTTTTCTAGTGAAATAAACTGTTTCATAGAACAACTTTGGCTTTACCATAATGTACCTGTGACATCTAATACTCATGTTATTCAGACTATAACATGCCAATGTACTAACCCTAAATTATATCAATCAATCAATCAATCAATCTACAATTAATTTTATTAATTAATTTTCTACAATTACTTGTTAGGGGGCAACGGTAGCAGAGTGGTAACACTCTCGCCTCCCACCTCTGAGGCCGGGGTTTGATCCCCGTGACGGCCTTAAGTGGGAAAGCTGGTAGATGCTTGCCGTTGGTTGGCAGTTTACAGTACACAAACCTAGAGAACTGTATGTACTGATTTCCTCTGCCCTCCCAACTACCCTTCGTGATATGACCTGTACAGTGTTGAAAGCCGATGTAACCCCCCCCCCCCCAAAAAAAAAATACAATTACTTGTTTTTACTTAATGATTGTATACATATCTAATCATCTTTTTGTCCGTATTTTTTATTATGCACCACCTGTATTAACACTTGTATCACATTGTACTATTGTTCCAGTATCATGGCTAAATGTAAGACACAATCGACTTTAACCTCAGTTACTACTATGAATATTTTTTCACAGAAGACCAGAATTGCTTAGAAACAGCATGATTTTCTCCCTGACTGTTGCAATTTATAAATCCATCTCAACATTATTGCCGGATCCCTTCTCCTTCAATCCCTCTGTTGATCAAAGTTGTTTTTTTAGTCCCGTTAAAAGGTGTGGGCTTTTAAAGACCACAACACCTCGGAACAGGTAGCCAGGGCCTTCCAGACTGCCCTTTCTTGCAGTACCTCCTAGCTGGGGTTGGGGAATGACATGGACAAGGCATAGGCAAACAACCGTTGGGGTCACCTCCCCTTTGTTTACATCATATAAACACGCTTAAATACACCTTCATAAGATTACATTAACTTAAGGTCACCTTAACACATTTCTGGCCTTAGGTTGAAATTGAGCCTAGGCCTACAAAATTCTAAAAGAATCTCTCACATCGGAAAGTTGTCATTCAGGGCTGAAATACAGCCCCACTTTAAGTTCATGTCTTATCTTTTCTTCCAACCAACAAAGACTGGCCTCATCTTCCACTGTAAGTAAGTAAATTCAATGCCACAGGCCAGTTTATTTAAACTCTAGATTCACTTTCCACTCTTTAAAGACTGGCTCTAATTTCCACTTTAAGTAGGCCCATGGCATAACATAAGGCCAGTCTTAAATTGTGGGCTAAAAGCAACACACTCTTTATCATTCCAATGTTTGCTTAACCTTAAGTTAAGGTCACCTTAGGACCAAATGTTTGCATGTGAGGTGACCCCAAAGTATTAATGTGTACATATATTTAGAATAAACGTAGTATATATTCCCAACTTGGGCTGTTTCAATGTTTACACAAGGTCAAACTCAAACCAGGGCACTGTGGGGGGTAGCATCAAGGTGCTACCTTAATCAGTGCTAGTTTGGAAAAGTTTCTCTGGTCATCTAGGTCAATATCAATGATTGGCTGACCCCTCTGATGACCCTAGCAATTGCCGCCAAAAGCTATCCACCATCATTAAATAATTTGATTTCAATCAGGCAACTTGCCTTCTTTTAAACTTAACATTTAGAATTTTATTATTTTTTGTTTTCCTCCCTCCCACCCTGCTCATCTCACTCATGACGTCGTCCAGGAGCAAGTGTCAGGAGGAGGGTATCCTCAGAACCTAACTTAACACCCCCTTTGGCACAGGGGTGGGGGTGGGGGGCCCTGTTGTGCGTCAAAGCTTGTTAACAATGGCGTTCACAGGGGGGCTTTCCTTGCTAGCTATCAGGATATCATCCTCCTAGTCTCCAACCTTTGCTGCAGTAGCAGCGGGCCCTCAGGCCCAATCCTATATCTCAAACTTCATCTTTCATTACTCCAGGGTGATACCAAACCAGTAAATCTCTTGTAAAATATTCTGACCAGAGAGCTATTTTCAAAACTTAAGTTTATGCATAACAATATTAAATTGTGGGATGTTATGTACTGTATTGGTATATACAAAACACTAATACAAGTTTCTAGTTTCAGGCTGTCTCACTTTGAGAAGGGCTGATATGTTGATATGACTTCTGCATTACAAATAGTGGGAGTACTTGGCATTTACCAGTACTCGGAGTGACATAAATATGTGATTATGGAGATGCTATGTGATTATGGAGATGCCTCCAGCAGCCAGGAACTACCATGGATGCAGATGGAGGTCACTGGATACACAGCATAAACATTCGATTTTATGCATTGTATTTGTATGGGAATATATGCTGCATCATAGTCAGCACCCATACCATTGTATAAGGGACTGAATGTCAGTCCACCTAAGGTTTGAGCTAGGCAACACACGGGACAGTGATGTCAGACGGGACTGTGCTTATATGAGAATAGTCATTGAGTGAGGGGTGGGGCTATTATCTTTACATTTTATACATGTATTTTATTCATAATTTTAATTTGTTGTTGGGCTCACCTCCCCTTTGTTTACATCACATAAACACGTTTAAATACACCTTCATAAGATTACATTAACTTAAGGTCACCTTAACACATTTCTGGCCTTAGGCTGAAATTGAGCCTAGGCCTACAAAATCCTAAAAGAATCTCTCACATCGGAAAGTTGTCATTCAGGGCTGAAATACAGCCCCACTTTAAGTTCATGTCTTATCTTTTCTTCCAACCAACAAAGACTGGCCTCATCTTCACTTTCCTCTCTTTAAAGACTGGCTCTAATTTCCACTTTAAGTAGGCCCATGGCATAACATAAGGCCAGTCTTAAATTGTGGGCTAAAAGCAACACACTCTTTATCATTCCAATGTTTGCTTAACCTTAAGTTAAGGTCACCTTAGGACCAAATGTTTGCATGTGAGGTGACCCCAAAGTATTAATGTGTACATATATTTAGAATAAACGTAGTATATATTCCCAACTTGGGCTGTTTCAATGTTTACACAAGGTCAAACTCAAACCAGGGCACTGAGTCCCATTAAAAGGTGCGGGCCTTTTAAATCCCTCTGTTGAAAAAAGTTAATTGTGAATATTCAAGAGAGAAGTTATCACTCGCAAAGGTTGTCATCATGTTTATCATTTAGATGAATATCTTTGATCACCATGATTATCCTCCTGATCTTTAAAACTGAAAGGATAGACTGTATGACAAATAAGTAGGTACAGATAAAGTAGCCTAACACATTTTTTTCTGAAATGCTCTAAATGCAGTCATTTTGGAGTTATAACAATTTACTCACATTGCCCCCAGATCATTATGTATAGCTGATTTAAGAAATAAAATGAAAACCCCAATGGGGAAATCTATTTTTATTATACATAAAACAACTAATCTATTTTATATAGTGTTACATAGATAGAAGTAAGACATCTGATAATTTCACAATTAATGTTGAATCAGAACTTGAGGCCACCTTAAGTATAAGAGACTAAACTAAAAGATTTTAGGGTGGCCCTAACCCTGATCCAAGGACTAAGGTCAGCCTAAAGTAAAATTTTGAAATTTTATAATTTAAGGTGCAGTGGCATCAATCCGAGTTTAAGCTAAAACTTTGCAATATAGTATCAAATGAAACAATATTGAGTGATATATAAATTATAGATGAATAAACTTTAGAAGTGAACTACTTTGAAGTCCAGTAAACTAAGAGAAGGGATGAAAAGAGTTATTAACCTGAGTGTTTTTGTTTGTAAAACAGACCCAGACTAAAAGAACTTAATAGAAAATATTACACATACAATATCTACATGAGTTTAGTGTTATAAGCTTCTGTACATATTTAAGGCATTAAAACATTATTTTAGCAGTAAATACAGCATGTTATCACTTGTACATGCCACTGAGGGTTTGAATAAAGTCCGGTATAAATGTCTTTGTAAGTAATATACTGTTAATATGAACTAACAACAACATTTGACTAGAATATTATTATATACAAAGTTACAGTAAAAGATTACAGCGAGTAAGCCATATAATCTACCCTTTACTGAAGTGTGTATAGCTCATAGATCGTTAATAATTTGATAATTTGAAATGCACTACCTATGGTATAACTAAACAACTAAAATACAAAAATAAAACCTCAAGCCAACCCCCAGTGGGCCAGCACAAAAATGGTGCATTATGATGAGCAATATATTACAGTGATAATAAACATGATGCATACAATCAATCATTACATCAAGTACAGATAGTAATACACATAACAACGACGCTCAATTACATACTACAATTAATAAGACATTAACATACACAAGGTGACCCTATCATTCATACTAATGCAACACGCCACAGAAATTACAAATCACCAGACCAAGTTTTTAATTTTTCTGTTACCATTTAAAGGATAAATGATACTGATTAGTAAATAATTTACAATGATAAACAATCACCAGTGATGTGCAATGAATTCATTCATGTACCCGTGGCCATTACTACAATGAGTGAAGCATCACGCATGACCAAGATGAGGGACAATATAAAATTTAAAGTAATTGAAATAAACTAAATATAAGGAATGATTAAAAAGATTTGCGTTTAAAGTTTTATAATCTGATTCTCTAGATCAGTTGGGCAGGACCTTTGAGAAGGAAGCAAACAAGGCAGACCTTACACCAAAATATTGGTGCATTTCATTAGACAGAAGCTTCCCCATTCATCAAATGGGTTCATAATGATTTCATGTATGTCATATTTGATGAAATCAGAAATACAAAGACTTGGAGCAAGTCTAGCTAAGTCACAACAAAAACTGCATCTGGAAGGCTTCTTGTTGGGGGGAATCTGTTTCCCTGTATTGAAATCACGTAGGAGTGAATACTAGTATCTAAATTGAAAATTCAAGATTGTATATTCACTGGTATCCTTCTCTTTGGATACATTTCACTGCTGTGTTGAAGATGGATATAGTTATTATGCAAGGAACATGGTGAATAATCCCATATGGATGAGGTTGTATTGATTTTTTCTTTGAAGTGAAAAAAATGTATACCAGATTTGTCAGACTCTTGTTTTTCTGCCACAAATAGAAGTAATTTATATTGATGTTTTCTTGGCTTTGCTGTTTAATATTGTTACTCTAGTATACTATAGTTGATTAAGATTCCACAGTGAAAAACCATTTTACACTGAAATGAAACTGTAAAGTTCCCGACTTCAAGTCAAACTGGCAAACAAACCCAGGACCTGAGAGACTGCAGTTGAGGGAGCTTCTCTGTAAGCCACCCCAGGTCATTTGAATGCTCCTGAGAGTGTTATGATTTTAACCATTAAAATTGGTGGGGTTATTATGTGCTCTTTTAGATACTCGAATCTTTCCTCTGTGTCTTTGTAGTAAAGAGAAAATAAAACATACATAGGTAGTAAGTAAGTAAGTAAGAAACACTTATATAGCGCCGAAATTGATGTAAACATCCTCTAAGGCGCTGATGTGCAAAAAGGGATAGTCCAGTTCCAGAAAAAAAGGTCCGTTTCCATATTAGCGTCCAATAGGGGAGATAGGCTATGGTGGAGGATAAGCCAATCTAAAAAGGTATGTTTTCAACTGTTTTCTGAAACCAGAAATGCTTTCTATGGTTCTAATGGCTTGAGGAAGCTTGTTCCACTCTGTGGGAGCCCCTGCTATGAAACTGCGTAGCCCTGAGCGTTTATTTGGTTTAGATGAGGAAATTGATAGGCGATTGCCCCGTGTTAGATCACTCCACCTAATTAGAGTGGAGAGATATGGAGGTTGGCTGAAATGTATTGCTTTATAAGTGAGGAGATTATATTTGAACAATATACGGTAATGAATGGGAAGCCAGTGTAGTTTGTGCAGGAAGGGTGTAACATGACAATATTTGTTTAGCTTGCACACCGTCCGACATAAGGCATTTTGAACTCTTTGTAGTCTGCTAGTATATGCCTTTTTTGTGTTGTAAAGCAGTGAATTACAGTAATCCAGACGACTGCTTACCAAGGCATTTGCCACCTTTACAGCTGTTTCATGATTTAAGTACCTGCGGACCCTTCGTAGTTCCCGGAGATGGTAGTAACTTATGCGACATATATTAGCCACGTGTCTTTGCATTGAATTTTCAGCATCTAGGATGACACCTAGGTTTTTACCGATTCAGCTGGTTCCATGGTGTTGCCAAGCAAACTCACTGGGAATGATGACTTCAGGGAACTTCTAATTTGATCATCACCAATCACTATAAATTCTGTCTTGTCAGGATTTAATTTAAGCTTATTATTTCCCATCCAAGCCTGGACCGCCTCGAGGCAATTTGTTAATTCAGTGATACTGGATTCGAAGTTCCTAGAGTCGAGTTCCAAGTAAATTTGTGTGTCATCTGCATATAAGTGGTGGGTGACATTGAATTTAGATATGACTGAACTGAGAGGGGTTGTGTATAGGGTAAAAAGGAGTGACCCTAGAACTGAGCCCTGGGGAACCCCGTAAGGGAGTTGAAAAGCATCTGAAAGATGTCCATCTATTTTGATCCGCTGCTTGCGTGAGTTGAGGTATGACTGGACCCACTTAAGCACTACCCCATCAATGCCATACCAGCGCTGAAGGCAGTTGAATAGGATTGAGTGGTCTATTGTATCGAAAGCTGCAGATAAGTCCAAAAGGACTAATCCAACAGCTGCACCCTTGTCCATTGATGTGGCAATGTTGTTTTGTATTTTGAGCAATGCCGTTTCAGTTGAATGAAAAACTCTATATGCGGACTGGTTTTCGTTGGATATACCCTCGTGAGCAATATGCTCATTTATCTGCCTAGCCACAGCTTTCTCTATGAGTTTGGAGATGTAGCTGAGGTTGGACACTGGTCGATAATTCTTGAGAATATTCTTGTCAAGACCAGCTTTTTTCAACAAGGGTGTACATGTGCAGTCTTAAAACAGGATGGGAAACTGCCCTCCTGTAGAGAGTAGTTCACAATATTTGTAATAGGAGTCAAGAGCACACTGATGCAATCAAGGACCAATGATGTTGGGATGGGATCCAAGTCACATGATTTATTTGGTGTGGACTTTATGATTTTAAGGACTTCTTCCTTTGACATGGTCCGGAAAGAAACAAACTTGTTTTTGTAGGAACCTGAGAAAGGGGGATCGACATCAGTAGACAGTAATCCAGATCTTAATTTAGCAATTTTGTCAGCAAAATACCTGCCAAAAGTGTTGACTAGACTGTTCATGGTGGTATAATCTGGAAGTACCATTTTTGGCGATCTATGGAGGACTTTCTTTATGGAATTCCACAAGGCCTTGGGGTTATCCTCATTTTCCCTAACCATATCACTGTAGTATTTGGTTTTTGCACATTCCACAAGACGGTTGAAATGGTTCACAGCAGCTCTATACCTACTGCGGTTTATGGCAGAGTTGTCTCTTCGCCACTCCCTGAGTGAGACATTTTGCATGTAAATCTGAATTCACGAAAGGTCTTAGCCAGGGCTTAGCCTTAACGTTGAGACTTTTGTCTCAAGTTTCTGCCCAAAACTTGCTAAGACTTTTGTCTTAGGCTTAGTGGTATTCACAAAGAATTTAAGACTGATCTTAGGTTTAGCCAAGGGCTCAACTTTACGACTGGTTAGTAGTGGGCTTAAATTTTGTAAAGAGGACTTAAATATGGCCGCCATAAACTTTTCTCCACTTCAAAATTTGAAATGGCTGTAAATAAAGTATAATTATACATAACATCTCACTAAAGCAGTCTTTGGAAGTTTATATGTGGTAACAAGGTTTTCCATTTCAAAACAGCACTTTTCCTTAGATAAAATGCATTAAATGAAGGATATATGTCACCAATAGTATAGTTTGAATAGAAAAGAAAGATCACATGACACAGAAAACCACTGTGGTTATTTGATAATCTTGGACTTAGCTAAGTCACCCTTTGTGAATACGGTTTTAAGACAAAACTTAACTGAGACAAAAGTCTTAACTTTAAGACTGGATTTAAGCCTATGACCTGGCTAAGTCTAAGACCTTTCGTGAATGCGGGCCCTGGAGTTTTGGTACCTTGAACTTTATATCGATACGTACGTCATCAATTGAGGTTTATCACGTGGGTTTGTTGTGCAAATATTTCATGTGTACTGCATGCATTGGAAATTTTGTGCAACCTGTACACAAAAGCCTTATGTGGCTTGCTACATGTAAACAAGGGTTGTGTTTTGTGACGAAAAATCATGAATTGTATTTTACAGGGTAATAATAGTACAATGGTGCGATAGTAGTGTAAATGTGTCCATCTGTTTGTTTGTCTGTATGTAGACATTATTTTTAAAAAAATATACTTTGGTTTGGGGTCATATTTTCATACAATCACACAATTTGGGCCTATTTATGGCATGGTCCTCATCGTAGATAATTTGGATCAGGACCTGGATGCAGAATTATTTTGTGGTCTTTCAGAATTAAACGTATAGATCTGCATCAAATTTTCTCACAAGGTGGCACTTGTTGTGACTTGGCCCTCCTCAAAATCGTCCTGAATCAATTTGCCAGATCCAGATTGAAAATCCAGATTTTGTTTTTTTTATCAGACTTCCTGCCATGTTTCTGTTTCCAATCAGTGCCCTAAATTGGCAAACAATGACCCAAGCAGGATACACATCTGCTGAGGCTCTGCACAGGATCACATTTAGACAATTACGATATTACAGATGATAATGACTGTATAGGTCTTTCTTATAGGGATTTTCAAACTAAAGACCATGTGTTTGGACAAGAACCTTATGGAAGTGAATTGCAA
Source organism: Sabellastarte sp. h YS-2021 (assembly GCA_964017235.1). Lineage (NCBI taxonomy): Eukaryota > Metazoa > Annelida > Polychaeta > Sabellida > Sabellidae > Sabellastarte > Sabellastarte sp. h YS-2021. The sequence goes on along the minus strand of OZ024934.1, from coordinate 77,023,692 downwards.
GATGCTCCAGGTTCGCCTGATGAGCAAAATACAGAAAGGGGGTTTCATGTGATGTAAAGGACAGAGATAAAGATGACAGATATGAAACTGGAAAATATATTTAAGAGAGTGGCAGAAGATGTAGAGAAAGTATAAGAGCAAGCATCAGGTAAAAGGCAAGATAAAAAAGAGGAGCAATTGCAAGGGGGAAAAGGAAGGGAAGAAACTGCAATAACATAAAACTTCATCAGTAAGATGTCAACCTTCAATCACCCTCTGATAATAAAAGGCCAGAAACAGCTAGGTACAGCCAGATGTGCTCAATGATAAGAATGTCAGAAACTGTAAGTTGCAGGAAGTTGATTCTTGGATGAGTCATTGGTTGGGGAGTGTGGGTATGCTAAAGAATGGTGTGACCTTTAACCTTGGTTTTGTCACAGTGTGTTCACCTGCCATATTTGAGACATATTCCTCTGATCACAAAAATATGTGGGTTACTGCAAATGATTATTACATATACTTTCAATTAATTATGCTAGATTCATTGACAACTATACTTTAATTTATAAAATTTACAGCTTGGTAATTTTTATTGCATCTTGCTATTGAATTGTCTTGTATTAATACTTTATCTTTAAATAGATTTTCTCTCAAATGTTATTTTCTCTACTTAAGCATTATTCGGACCTTTTTAAACTGATACTTTGTGTTCTAAAAGTCTCCTCATCTTTGTACTGTTTCACTTCTTCTATATATCATTTGAAAACTATTTTCCGGGACTGTGAGGTAAGGGCATCTCCATTACTATTTTTAATGTTTAAACATGGGTCAACATGCTCACATATTACTAAAAGAAACTTATAAAACAGCTACTGTATGCACAAAAATTATACAAAATTAAGCTGGGATCCATATGATATGGATCCCAGGAGAATCGATCAATCATTCTTGATACATCTACAATGTCCGAGATATAGCCCAGACAAGATTTATATATTTATATTTATAGGTAAAGGTCACTGCGGCAAGGTTAAGAGTCAAATCAAAGTCAAACCATGATGCTGCACACCTACAATCCCTACCCAATGTCCCTACCAAGTATCAACTTCCTACATCTTACGCTTGCTGAGATATAGCCCAGACAAGATTTTAAAGGTCAAGGTCACTAAGGCAAGGTCAAAAGTAAAATCAAGGTCACACCATAACGTTGCACACATACACTCCCTAACCAATGTCCCTACCAAGTATCAACTTCCTACATCTTACAGTTTCTAAGATACAACCCGGGAGAAACTTTTTCCCGCCACCTAAACACCGAAACGCCTGTCCGACCATCTGGACATAATGGGTGAAAATATGGGATACAAAGAGAAGTAATGCAACCAAAAAGAAAAGTCTGAACATTCAAAAGATCGGTTGTAAAGCAGTCACAACAAAACAGATTGCAGTGGTTGGATGAGAAAATAACATCAGTATATGCCAAACTTGCCATGCTAAATGCTGAACTTGTTAACTATTCAGCCACTGGAACCCCAAGCAATGCACTATGGCCCTCCCTACAGTTATTGATATTGGATTTGCCATTAAGGTTTATGCGTCTGCAACACTGTTGTCATGGTGACAGTAGAATGTAAATATTGGAGACAAACTCAACTTCCTCTATTTTTGACAAAATAACCTATCATCAAAACTCTGCATGTGTTCCCGCAGAGTGATGAGTAAATTACTGTGGGAAATTGCTTTAGCTTAGATTAATTGTGTCTGTGGGAGAATAGCTATGCTATACCGCTAAAGTCTAACCATTATTACTGCATAAAATACCCATGACTTAGCCTTGCTTAAGGCTCAAATTTGCATGATATCTTTTCAAACATGCACACAGATATTTGGTATTCACAAAGCACTCATACATGCTAAGAAATAGAACGTAATCGTTCTCTTAGTTGTATGCTGCTTTAAAAGTCAGTACATGTATGAGTACGTTATAAAAACTGAAACTCCATTATCTGAACTGAAAACTTTAGCTAACTGCAAAGAAACTTGAGCCTTCAGCAAGGCTACCCATGACTGCATTGGCAAGGTTTCCTACTTTTTCATGACAATGTTAATAAAACATTATGCGGGCATACTTTAAAACAAAACATGTCCTCACAAAAATATGAGGCATGTTGGCAATAAACTGCCAGTTACAATTGTTGAACTACTATCTACTAGTATATTATTGATACATGCACATGTGTAACCAAGCCAATAAATAAGTTCATTTTCCTTTTAGAACTAGGTCAAAATTACTATCAGGCTAGCTTTTCTAGCCATATCTCTTTTGTGCAAATATGATAAAGCTAGCTGGAATATTTCGAGATTTAGAACAACTTTATGATTTTTAAACAGTTGGCTATGGCGGCTATTTTGTTTTTCAAAATGAGGCCAAAATTTTGCAGAGACAGGTTTTCGTAGACATAAACATTCCCTGCAAATTTGATGAAGATATCTTTATAAATGAATGAGATATTAAGGTTTATGTTAAAATCTGACAAACGGACGCACGGACGGATGCACAAACAGACACACGTATGGAAGGCGTTTACAATCTCTCGACCACAACCTATGCTTTTCATGGTCTTTATTTACAATCTGAAGCCATAGCACCAATAATAAGGGAGAAATAAGGACATTTTAATGTGACGACCTCATTTAATCTTGAAGCAGGGGTCAAAGGTCAAATTCAACACCTGGAAAAGATTCCCAGGCCATGACTTCCTACAAGTTGTTTTCACATTCCGAACCTCTAGGAGCAATATTTGAGCAATATATAAGGCCTTTTTAATAGGACAACCCCGTTTGACATTAAACATGTGATATGGCGGCCATTTTGTATTTTGAACTAGGCCAAAGCTTACTATCAAGCTAGCTTTTCTAACCATATAGCTTTTGTGCAAATTTGATGAAGCTAGCTGGAATATTTCAAGATTTAGAGCACCTTTATGATTTTCAAACAATTAGCTATTTCAGCCATTTTGTTTTGCAAAAGGAGGCTAAAATTTTCAGAGACAGGTTTTAATAGCCATAAACATTCCCTGCAAATTTGGTGAAGATATCTTCATAAATGAATGAGATATTAAGGTTTATGCAAAAACGTGACGAATGGACGGACGCACTCACAGACGGACGGACAGACGCACTCACGGACGGAAGGCGTTTCATAATCTCCCGATTACGGCCTTTGGCCGCAGGGGGGAGATAAATATACACCAGGTAGTTGGGGTTTTCTTTACTCCCCTTTACCATCTTTTACTTTGCTTCAAAGATAAGAAAATGAACTAATATTGACCTCCAAAATATGTATGTTTATAGCCTGGCCGTCCAGGCTGTCTGAACCATAAAGCAAACGTGAAATATTTTTGACATAATGCACACTGTATCAGAGGTCTGACTGGTCTCCTCAGCTAGCTAAGCTACGTAAATAAATGAGAACATAGTGAAAAATAATTATAATGCAATCAAATAGTTGTCTCTATACTATGCATATTAACGCCTGTGGCAAGGCTAGTACCCTCCTCAGAGAGCTAAGCAACATAAATATATGAGAACATAAAAGCAATCAAACACTTATGTCTATACTATAAATATTAAGGTCTGTAGCAAGGCTAGTACGTTTACTACCCTTGACTAGGAAGAGTTAGATCCAATACATCCCTATATTTATTTATTTTTTTCATTTATTTATTTTTATTTTTATTTTTTTTTGGGGGGGGGGGGGGGGGGGGGGCGGTTAACGTCACTTTCAACACATTGTATAGGTCATACCATGATGGGTATTTTATGGGCAGAGGAAACCAGTACATACAGTTGGTCAAGGTTCTGGGTTCTGTTTTGTATACTGCCAATGAACAGTAAGCAACTACCAGCTTTCCCACTTGAAGTAGGGCCGGGAACCAAACCGCGACCTCAGAGGTGGGAGTTGAGAGTGGCCCCTGCAACACATCCCTATATGAGTAACCTTTGAATATATAGTTTAAACTGAATTTAACACTTTTTTGACAATTTATGTATGGATTTTATAGCAACAAAAAGAAGCAAACCTTTCTTCTGTTGCATAAGACATATTTACAGTTTACTGGAACATTTTCAAACAAATGACACTTGTTTCCACATTAGTACTGTTAATTATACAGAGTAACGGGCGTCATTTACATAATAAAGTTTCAATTTGCATAATGTACTCTTACGTAAACATGTACTGGTGAGCTTATATCTCCTAACATATATAAAGTATGATTGAATGACAAACATTTGTGCACAAGCTTTAAACAAACATTTTAAGTATAATTTTAAGCCTTCAGCAAGGTTTGTGTCATAGTACAAAATGAGTGCTGAACCCATAATAAATGGTGTGAAATTAAGGAGGACTGTAAAAATCTTGAAGTAATAAAGGTAGTCATTCGCACTTCTAAACATTCCTACCTGTGTTATTTGTCGAATTCATACCTGATTTAATTTTCTCATTTCCACAAGACATTCCCGCATATTCTCGCGGATTTTCTAGATGTGTGGTTTTGTGTGTTGAACATAGCACAACAGTTCTTCAAGCGTAATATTGCGCAAGATATGGGAAGTGTTTCCTGAGAGAAAGTTGGGGATACATATTGTGCTGTGTATTAACTTACAGTAACTTTACATTTGAAGGATATATATTTTAGAATAAGTATACAAGATAACTAAACGTTGGTTTTGTTTTTACTTTCAAGTTATATAAGTAAGTATACAGTATTGTAAACAATGTTGTTTTGCATGGGCTAATATGATATAATATTGCAGTATTGTTCTAAACAATGTTGTATTTTGTTTGTTTCTGTTTAAGACTGAAACAAATGGTATAAGTTGTTGTGAATAAATATGACAATGTATTGGATACTATTACTGTAGGTTACAAATGCTTAATTTACATGGCTTTATTGTTAGGATACTGGGTCTACGAACATATATTTTTATACATAATAATTTGTATGACACTTGACCATATTTTGATCACAAAAATCTGTAACCCGACTGATTACATATGTATAAATAAATCTGAATTTATTCTGGTCAAAGGAAAGTTATGGTTTTCTGTTCCACTTCCAGGTATATATATATATTTTGATTAAAATGTGAAGTGGCAAAAGAACAAGCTATATTTATACAAATGACAGTCACTAATGAATCTAAAGACAGCTTTTAAGGGGCTATAATACATTTTTTTACATGAAGTCAATGCTCTCAATTGACACATCATCGATCAGTCAACATTCAGTTTACAAATCATAGATTTTGTATTAATAGTCCTAATAGGGGCCATTGTGCTCCAGTGGTAACACACTTGCCTCCCCCCTCTGAGGTCGGTGGTTCAAACCTCGAACCTTATGTGGGAAAGTTGGTGGTTGTTTACCAATGGTCGGTAGTTTACAGTACAGAACATTGAACAACTGTATGTACTGGTTTCCTCTGCCCAGAAAACTACCCGTTGTGATATGACCTGTACAGTGTTTAAAGCAATGTGAAACGCCAAATAAATAAATAAACAGTCCTGATTAGATAAACGTAAGATTAATGATAGTTTACATCACATTTGTTCCCTAGAGGCAGGAGGGGGTTCACTGTGGTACAGTGGTAACACACACACACACTAGCCTCCGACCTCTCAGGTCCTGAGTTTGATTTCTAACCTGATCTGAAATGGAAAAGTTGCTAGTAATAGTAATTATAGAAGGTTTACTTTCTGATTTTATGTTGTTAAAAGATCATGCATAACTTGCACTTGTGTTTCTGCATATTAATCAAAAGAAATCCTGGTAACTACAACTGAAAAAAACAAGACCACTCGAAGACCGCATACCTCTGCCAAGGCATGTAGTAATGACTAAATGAGAAAGTCCTCTTTTTTTTGTCCAGAGAGTGATCATGATTACTCCAAAAATTTAATGGAATTTAAGTTGGAGCAAGAAGACTCATTGTCTGACTTTTTTTCATGAAGTTCCAGCCAGTAGTATTTGTGTAATCTTGCTGTGATGGGTAGCAGTACAGAAGATTTCAATGTCAAATAGTTGGTCAAATAGTTCTATGCACAATTCTGCACAATTATGACAGAGGAATGTATTGATCATGAGCATGGTTTTAGCCTGTAGTTAGGCTCATATTTGTGCCATATCTTTATGAAACATATAAACAGATATTTGACTTTCATAAAGCACTCATACATGTTCAGAGATATAATACAGAATAGGAAAACTGCCTGATTGACATATGCAGAAAAAAGTAGTTACGAATGAAGATAACAATAATATACAAGTGTGTAGGACGAGTATTATATTGGTAATCTGCATGAGTCATATATGTTTACTGTGTGGTACGGAGCCATTGTATATAAAAAACAATATACCACTCTATATATCCCCCTAAGTCAGATACAGCTTACGGTGGATAATAAAAGCTCATACTTCTTAACATTATGCTAATGAAAAAGCCAGTGTATGTATGGGTACAATATATAAACTGAAACATCATTATTTCCACTGAAAGTTTACTCTAATTCCAAAGAAATGTGATCCTTTGGCAAGGCTTGCTTGGATGGAATTCAGCATTGATTATTAGCTGACCATGAAATATTTTCCTTGAAGAACAAAAGTGTATGGCAAAATCATTGGGTACTATTTTTACTGCATGTTTTCTCATATTTGTGTAGAAGGCCCTTAATGGCTAAGTGATGAGTAAGTTCTTTAATTTTGAAATTCTTTATGATTACATTAAGTCATTTATTTTCATTTTTGTAGAACATCAACAAAATTAGGATCTTTGTTTTGAATAGTTTAATATTTCCAGGGGCGAAATCACATTCTTTGCGAAATTTTACATTTCAATGCAATAAAATTTACCCAACTGTATTTGTTGCACCTTGATAAAGGAAGTATCGTAGAAGTTGGGGCTTGTATTAGGCTGGAGTTGCTTTATAAACTGAGAACAAAACAGTTTCAGTTTGCAGTATGTTCTGTTTAGCCTTGCTGAAGGCTCAAGTTTCTTTGCAGTTAGGGAAAGTTTTCAGTTTAGATAATGTAGTTTCAGTTTCTATAATGTACTCATACATGTACTGACTTTTGTAGCAGCATACAGCTAAGAGAAAGCTGATACAGTTCTATCTCTTAACGTGTATGAGCGCTTTATGAATACCAAATATCTTTGTGCATGTTTGAAAAGATAGCATGCAAATTTGGGCCTTAAGCAAGGCTGTGTTCTGTGTCGCATGATTGTTTTTATATCATCTTCTATCTACACACATTTTCAAGTACTTTGTCAATACTAAATGTCTGTGTACATGTTTAAAATTGATTTTGGTTCAAATTTGAACCTAATGCAAGTCTAGCAGTTAGTATTCTTAGCATCAAGAGTAAAGCATCCTATTTCTGGGAAATAGTGTGAAGCTAGCCATCGATCAATACATGATGCTGGCTCTTTTGCATGTGTCTTAAGTCCATTGTATATATGGGTGACACAGTGTAGTGCATCACAGATAGAAATAGGAATAAAAGATACATTCTAACATGACGACCTGCGCAGAAACGAGTTATGAGTTCTATGCGCACACAATTATCTCGCAACAATCGCACTGCCCTTCCATTCGCCCTACGTATTTTGGTTGGGTTTTAGAAGTAATGTTATGTTGTTTTTATTTATATTTCATTGAATATGAAATAGTTATTGAATTTTAAATACTATATATTACGTATATTTATATAAAATATTCCTGTATCAAAACATTGTAAATCTGCAATTGTAGGGTACAATGGATGGAACAGCCGGTTGCTAAGGTCACAACATTGTAAACAAACCTACGTAAAATAATTTATTCCTTGTAAAAATCAAAAATTAATGAAAATAAGTCTGTTAAATAATTTTATATGTCATGTTAGAATAGTAATAATCCATTCGTGCTCATGGTTTGTGTTCGGCATTTAACCATGGTCCTTCTGGATAATTTTACTCAGCCTTCGGGTTCGTAAAATTTTTATTACTGGAAGTACCATGGTTAAATGCCGAACACAAACCATGATCACTCATGGATTATTTCTTGTTGGAAAAGTTGTAGTTACTTGCCGATGCCCGGTGGTTTACAGTGCAGAATCTTGACCAACTAGTATGCACTGGTTCCTCCACCCGTAAACTGCCCGTCGCAATATGACCCTGGCTGTTGAACGCAACATAAAACAACAAATAAATCTAGAAGAGTGTGATATTTTAAAATAAAACCCAAAGTCAACCTGTTAAAGGCAATTGGGTTCATTCATTCCTTTCTCCAATGTGATACTAAAGTAATTTTCCTAGCTGAACCCACATAAAAACTGCCTCAAAATTATCTTCTGTGTAAATAATGGAGGATTTCACTATAACACTGATGATGCACCATAGCTAGGTTTAATTTGTTTGTTCTTGTACACAAGACCCCATAAAACCAAAACTTTCCAAGTGCCAAGTATACACTGCTTTCCACCATTCCCTCAGCAATGATATGAACGATACAGTGTGGTGAAAGAGCACTTTTATGATTTTTTAACCTTCATATATTTTGTATACATTTGAAATGTATTGTTACAGAGATTTTTTTCAAAAATAACTGATGACGAGTGATGGATTCTAAGAGATTTTACAACAAATGGCAATATTAAGATCACAAAGTCGAAGCCTGAATGATTCTAATGAACTATGAGCATATATACTATTATTATTTACATTTTAATGACAAAAAACATGCTGTTTCAACCATTTTACTTTGCAGGAGGTTATTTGCGGGACAGGCTTATTTCCTTCATTAGCCAATGAGAATCACCCACAAAGTCGTAGAATGAGTGATAATTCAGACAGTGAGGTTATGGAGATTTTAACAATGAGACATTTCCTTGATTAGTCAATCAATCGGACACAGACATATCATATTAGAATGCATGATAATCCCTGTGATATATAATCCAGGAATTGAAGTTCTTATATTTACTGCTACCTCATGTAGATACATTGTGGCTCCAGTGATCACCTAAAATGACATTCCTCTGTCATTGGGTCCTATCCCTAGTAGCAGGCTAAAGAACCCTATGGATACTGATAAATGGTTGTCCCTGAGACTCTGTCTTTTAGTAAGGAGAATGTCAGTCATTGGAGAGCTTGGTCTGTTGTACAGATATGGTGGGTTAAACAACACTTTGAGTCCTATAGTTAACTCGATATAACGCTGAATGTTAGGATACAAATTATACAATTGCACACGATGGAATATCATGGTCACCCAGTGTAAATCATTTCAAACTTCCCTATATTAACCTGTAAAACATTCATGTTAAAATACAGTAACGCCACAACAATTATGTTTTGGAAATAAACTATGTACTTGGACAAAAAAAAATTATTAAGGCATACAGATTTTCTGTGTTATTTATGTGTCTTCTCTTCAGAACCACCATGTTATATGAGTGTGTAACTATCTCACTTTTGGCCTCTTACCAAAAGCCTAACATGGAAAATTTTAATTAACAAGGCTGAAAGGGGTTTCAGTCAACTAGCGCGAACTGCAAAGCCATCAAAGACACAAGCAGTGCACCGCGGAGGTCACCAATCCAAATACTAACATACCCCAATGCTGCTTAACTTCAGTGATGAGACAGGTACTAATCACACTAAGTCACAATGCATGAAAGTCCGGAGACAAAAAAGGAAGTGATTTTCCGGAGCGTGAGCCTCTCTAGATTTCTCGCTTAAAAACTACCACGTGGTACAAGGACTAGACACAGTCCTGTTCATTCCAGCAAGGTTTAGGTCTCTGATGTTTTCTTATGACTGTTTTCTTATTATTTTCCTATAACTCAGATAGTGTTGTGATTGAACCTGTTAGAAAAACGCAGGGAAACTGCCAAAAGATGTGATTTGTCTTTATCGAAAATAAAATAGATGAAAGGACATTAATATAATGGTTAATTCATACTGCAAGAAATTCATATGATTCATGTACACATATTGATTCGTTAGTTGTTAGGAGGTTTCATATTACACCAAATTCTGATATTGATCCAGAATCTTCTTTAGGATCTAAAACTGCACGAATCTTATTGTTTAATTTCACATCCAAATTGTCTAACAAAACAATAAAACCACAATTGATCAGAATAGGTAACAGGGTTGAAAGTACCCAAAATGTAAACAGAGCGTAGAAAGATATATAGAATGTTTATTTTTATTGGTGTTTGGTGCTCTGTAGCCTCACAACAAATTCCATCCAACTCGAGTACATTTAAGCATAAGACATCCAGTAAATTTAACACTTCCCAGCTGTAAAAATGTTTGGTTAAAAGGCTTACTGATTACTTCTCCGGTACAATGTTGGTTTAGCTGCCCCCCCCCCCCCCCCAAAAAAAAAAAAAAAAAATTAAAAAAATAAATTAAACAGGTTTCTGCCCCCCAAAATTGTTGTAATATTAATAGAAATTGGGACGAGTAAAGTGACAGATATTGTGCCGTATGACTCAGCCAAAAGGCTTATGACAAATAAAAAATAGGTATTATGATGTATTCTTATCTGTTTTGATTCACGATGACAGTTAAGCCAAGATCACTGCCTGGAAGCAAGATAGATTAAACTTGAGGACTCACTTGTTTAATTTTATCATGGGGGTGATGCAAGATTCCTTGTCATGGGACAGATTACTCTGCTCCATTTTCACAGAAAAATTTTTAAAGATTAATGAGATTAGTCCTATCAGCTACAAGATAAGTTGTAGGCAACTTCAAAAAAGATCAATCGTGACCACTCAAGACAGCTCAGTCAACCAAAGGTTTTGAAGACACTGACAAGCAACCATAATGTGGATACTGACATTCGCTAGTAAAAATTTTAGTCGTAACACCTCCACGATTTGGCTGCCCAGTATATGCTTGAGGAGGTTGTGGGGAAAACTTGTGGCAGCGGAATGGCGTGTTTTGGGTCTGTCACTGCAGCACCCACATTAAGCCATTCATAAACAATAGAATTGATTTTGTCAGAACTACCTGGATCTCTGTTTCTATATTGAAAAGGACAACTTAGAAGATGTTAGTTGGCCTAGCAGTTAGTAATGTTGGCATTTACACACAGGCTGTTACATCACAAGTGGAAATGCTGATGGTCCACTCCAATATGACCTTGGCTGTTGAACGGGACATAACCCCCCCCCCCCCCCCCACACACACACACACACTCTGACTTTTATTCACCGCTTAGAATTATAAAAAAATAAAGTCATGTTCATCCACTTTTTCTTCCTTGTTTATACTTGGGTCAAATCTATTCTGGGGTCACGAAGTACAAACAAATGCTGCCTTCACTTGTTTAAAAATTCTGAAAAGGTATTTTTATCCGGATTAGGCACAACTAATCGTTTTGTTCTCAAGTGTATTACAACTTATTTTTATGACGCTATGACTTCTCTCCTCTACTCTGTTGTAAATATAGAAATGAGTAAATTTGTCCCAAGAGAAGAATAGTGATACATATGGATATGTGTCCACTGATAACTGTACAATAGTTATATGGACTCTTTGTTATGAATGATCTCTATAATTCATAGCTGTCGGGAGGTAGTCATATGATAATTTTTTTTTCACTTAGGATAAAACACGTGGATTGTGAGTCTTCCTGCTCTACTTTGACCGTATCAGTGGTGGAAGTTTAAATTCATATGTTCATATTTACATACAGTGGTATTTAAAACTATTCAAACTACCTTGCTCACCACTACAAGGTCAAGAGATGAGATTAAAATATAACTAAGAACAGATTCGGCAAAAGAGCCACACACAATTGCATTTTGCTAAAATAACATCCATGCATGGCCATGGAGTTAGAATCTGCATCATGTCAATAGTTAGAATACTTGACTGTGGCATAATGTACTGCAATGGATCAATAACCGCAGAGCTTGCTTGTTTTGCTATTTTCATAAATAGCCTTTCTTAACAGTCTTATTTCTGTTTGAAATGTTGATTTTTCACGCAAGGTCATTTATCAATCATTATCCTAAATTACTAATTATAACAAGGATTCTGGTGAACAGATATCCATTACTAGAAAGTACTTGTAGAATAAAACTATCTACCAGGGTCTTTTTCCAAAAAATTCGGGAATTTTTTGTATCCAGAATATAATTCAGATCTTTCGCAAAATGAAAATGAAATCAATATTTCCTTGGGTCCTTCCCCACCTACATCAAAATGTCATGAAGACGAGCTCATTACTTTTGAAGTAATACCAACCAGAAAGCGGAATTTTTTTTTTGTATACAGAATATGGTATGTATGTTTTCCAAAATTTAATCATTCTTCGTTTGGTCAGGTCATACCCACACAAAAGATTTATTTATTACCGAGTTATGATGAAGACAGACAGTCAAATGAACACATCTCCAAACAGATATCTCCTGAATGAGGCTTATAATAACATTACAGTATATCATGACGAATTGCAAGCATGTCTTGAGTGATGGTAAAAAGTTTGTCATTTAATCATATTGCTCTTACATAGTGGTCATGTTTGGAATTCAGTCTGGAGCAATGTATAATATGTGTAATCTGTTGAGTTATGACATAACATTCGAAAACATAACCTTTGTAAATATATATAAATACATAGTTTTGAGTTTTTGTTATAAGATTTTGGCATCTGTGTGGTGTAGGCACCCATATACATGGGTGCAGCTTGCAGTAATTTTTTGAATGAAGAGTTAAAAATTTCACTTTGTAATGCAAAACTCCAATAGACTGTTATGAATCATGTAATAAATATGCACATATTCTTTGAAAATAACTATTTGTTATACATATATACATACTAAATTTGTAAATAGCTTACTGTCTTAAAATAAGCACAAATTAATAAAGTAACATGAAACACTCACCACAGCAAATTATCCACAGCATTGTTAAATAAGCAGTCTAATTTTTTCTGGAAAGTGCTTTCTGTAAGTCAGAGCTCCATATTTTATCGATTATCACTATCCATTATTAAATTTTGTGGCAGTCAGATTATATTAAAACTTTTCAAGCTTTATCCAAAATTATATTTTCCCATAAAGGAAAACCAGTGGTACACATGGTGAAACAATGTTGATTGTGTATTGAAATAAAAAAAACAACAACCATAGAACTGATTTAGTGAAAGCCCCATATGGTATGTGCACCAATGGAAACATTGCAAAGGTTTCTAGGTTGATCATTTGGTACAAGTTGTTAAATTATTTAATTAATAAATTGGTTTTTATTTACAGGGTTTTATAATAGATAATAGCCTCGTGGCATTTCCATTATGTAAACTTAATGACCCTTTGGCCCTTACAGGGCCTCAGGCCATTAAATTTACATAATGGAGCGCCACTTGGCCATTATCTATATATTAACTCATCTTTGATAATACAGATAAAGGAAGCTGCAGGATATAATGTTAAAATTTAAATATTGGGATGCCGTGACTTTTTTTTCAAATTTTTGAAAGTCACAGATGTCTCAGAAACAGTGCGAGCAGTGAATATGATTGATGAATGTTTTGTATCTTCTGTGATTTTTACGATTTTTACCCCATTTTTAATATAGCAAATATGTCAAAATTGGGAATTTTATTTTAAGCTCATTTTTGAATATGGTGGGCACTTTTTCGTGTTTAACTTTGGGTCCTGTTGAAACTTTCTTCCAGTTTAAATTGCAACATAGACAATGTAATGTCATTTAAGGACAGTTAGTTGCAGGCAAAGCAAAAAAAAAATAGTCTCACAATAATTATCTCCCTCCTCCATACGTGCATACATCCGTTTATGTCACGTTTTTGCATAAACTTTAATATCTCATTCATGTATAAATATATCTTCACCAAATTTGCAGGGAATGTTTATGGCTATGAAAACCTGTCTGTGCAATATTTTGGCATCATTTTGAAAATCAAAAATGGCTGCCATAGCTAATTGTTTGAAAATCGTTAAGGTGCTCTAAATCTTGAAATATTCCAGCTAGCTTCATCAAATTTGCACAAAAGCTATATGGCTAGAAATGCTAGCCCGATAGCAATTTTGGCCTAGTTCAAAAACAAAATGGCCGCCATATCACATGTTTAATGTCAAACGGGGTTGTCCTATTAAAAAGGCCTTATATCTCCCCTAATATTGCTCCTAAAGGTTCCGAATGTGAAAACAACCTGTAGGAAATCATGGCCTGGGAATCTTTTTCAGATATTGAATTTGACCTGTGACCCCTGCTTCAAGGTTAAATGGGGTCATCACACTAACATCACACTTATTTCCCCCTTATTGTTATTGGTGCTATGGCTTCAGAATGTAAAGATAGACCATGAAAAGTCTTGGCCTGCAAATGTTTTGCCTGAGAAAAATTTTGGCCTTATTTTGAAAAACAAAATAGCCGCCTTAGCCAATTATTTAAAAATTATTAAGATGCTCTAAAACTTGAAATATTGCAGCTAGGTTCATCAAATTTACACACATGATATATGGCCTGAAAAGTTAGCCTGATAGTAATTTGGCCTAGTTTCGAAAAAGACAAAATGGCTGTCATATCACATGTTAAATGAGATTATCCTATTAAAAAGGCCTTTTATCTCCCTTATCATTGCTATTCGGGGTTCCAAATGTGAAAACAACTTATAGGAAGTCATGGCCTGAGACTCTTCTCCAATTGATGACTTTTACCTTTGACCCCTTCTTTAATGTCAAGTGGGGTTATCTTGCTACAAAGGCCTTATATCTCCTTTAGTTCTCCATTATTACTGATTCTAAGGCAGGAGATAACCGCTGTGGCAGTGGCCTTGTTTACTATGCATAATGTCAACTCATGTGATATGTATCAGGCAACAAGTACGTATCGACTGCAGCCACCTTCACAAATATGCGTCACTATTTCAAGAGTAGACGTTTTCCTGTGTGTGATAGTAGGATTTTGTTTGTTTTATGTTCCGTTTTATTATGACAAGAACATGCAAAAACTCGACTGCTGGATTTCCATTAAATATTCACATTAAGTGGGTCTTGCTGTAACATGCAGCTATAGAACTGATTAACAATATTTGGGAAAGATCTGCAACCAATTCTGGATCAAGAATTGAACTCTTGAGCAAAAGGCGCAGGTGGTTTTGGGTCTTGTCAGAAGTATGTGGTCTCAGAGTGCTCTTGTTTCCTATGTTTTTCTTTTTTTGCATGTGTATATTAACCTGGATCATCTGCACCCATCTGACCTCCTGTTTCCTGCATCTCTTCCTCAGACATATTTGGCCATTTTCTCTCAACCTAATTTTTTTTTCAAAATTATGCATATGGATTGTGCTCTGTCAGTATTTGATCCCCGGTCAGTTATAACTGTAGATCTTGCTTAATTACCTCCACAGAAGGTTATGCTTTTAAATGCTTTTTTGTTTGTCACTCTGTGTTTCTGTTTGCAACTTCAAGAATCATAAATTCAGTGGTTTTGGAGTTATGAGCAATTTTTATCAAAGTGTCAACTAGCCCCAGTACTCACTCAGCTATTGACTCAGATCTGCAAAAGCAGCTAAAATGGACGCCATGAGAAACTGGACTAATATTATTAAAAGCATAAGACCCCACAGCTCTCCACTTTAGATAAAACTGAGTGACACACACATGCAGGCACCCCCTCATGCACACACACACACACAAGAGGGATTATATAATTTCCTTATTGACTTGAGTCAAAAGAAGATACATGAAGTTTTGTGGAAAATATGGATCATATTCTAGATACAAAAAAACTTGAATTTTTGGAAGGCCCACCTGCACTCCTGTATGCGGTCTCATTCATTTAAGTATTATCCAGCATTTTTGGTACATTTTACTGAAAACTCTTTTTCCCATTTCCCCCTGCCTATTGAATATATTTGACATTTAATGTATGCACAATGCCATGATAGTACTTTGTAGAACATTCCCCTTTAAATTGCAACCCTGGATCTGTGTTGTTTAATAATGTATTTTATCATTTTTAAATATTTTATTTCACTTTTTTACTTCATATGATGGGAAATAACATTATATCTTAGAAGTGTTCTCAGAAATTGCAAGATATAGAGTATTTTGGAGCTCAATTTTGAATCAATGGGATAATCAACCGGTATAGCACTCAATTTCTTTGTTAATATGATCTCTACACAAGAAAGACTGGGGTGAGTTCTTTGCAAGTCATCCTAAAATAACTGAAAATCCCAAGCAATTTATTTCACTTCTGTAGACATTTTATGAAAACTTTTTCAGTTATTTTTCAGGAATTAAACTATCTTGTTCTTTTTCAGCCACTGTGTGACCCATCTTAATCATCGACTGAAAATCAATCGAAGCTATGGACAGCAAACAAGGCCCTCCTCCAAACTACAATCAGGCACAAGCTGGCATGCCTCAGCAACACCCTTACCCACAAGGGCAGCCGATGCCACAACCGGGTGCCTATCCACCACCAGCTGGTGGTTACCCGGCTGGAGGCTACCCACAATCCCCGCATCAAGGCTATGCCCAACCAACTTCCCAAAGCACCACTGTAGTCATCAACCAACCAGTGGCAGCAAACATGAGTGAGGTGCCAGTAACCATGATTTGTACACAGTGTCGTGCGAACATCACCACCAGGGTGGTTTACACTAATGGTATGCTGGTCTGGATAATCTGTTTGGTCCTTTTACTCTTTGGGTAAGTAATAATGATGTTGCTATGTTACATACTATGAAGACCTTGGTAGTACATTAATTGAATTGTTTAATGTCATGCCTAGTAACTTGTTGCTGTTATATCTCTATGGGACAGCCATTTATTGTATCCACCGGATAGCATCCGGTGGATACTATGGATTTGACTTCGTTACGCCGCCGCCGCCGCAGTGTGTAGAGAGATTTCACCGTTACCGCTCTAACGAAAAAATATTGTAGCTAGCCTTCTCAAATTTGCAGGATATATAACCATAAAATCTTGCCTGGGAATAGTTTTGGCCTCATTTTGAAAAACAAGATGGCCGCCATAGGCGTTTCTTTGCAGTCATGAAAAGTGCTTATATCTCCCTTATTATTGGTCCTAGAGGTTAGGGATGGTAAACCAACCTATAGGAAATCATGGGCTGGGAATCTTTTGGTGTGGTCCGATTTGACCTTGGACCCC
Organism: Sabellastarte sp. h YS-2021; assembly: GCA_964017235.1. Lineage (NCBI taxonomy): Eukaryota > Metazoa > Annelida > Polychaeta > Sabellida > Sabellidae > Sabellastarte > Sabellastarte sp. h YS-2021. The sequence goes on along the minus strand of OZ024934.1, from coordinate 77,006,509 downwards.
TCCTTCAAGGTCAAACGAGGATAGCCAAACTTAAAAGTGCTTATAACTCGCTTATTATTTGTCCTAGAGGTTTGGGATGGTAAACCAACCTATAGGAAATTATGGGCTGGGAATCTTTTGGTGTGGTCCGATTTGACCTTGGACCCCTCCTTCAAGGTCAAACGAGGATAGCCAAACTTAAAAGTGCTTATAACTCGATTATTATTTGTCCTAGAGGTTTGGGATGGTAAATCAACCTATAGGAAATCATGGGCTCGGAATCTTTTGGTGTGGTCGGATTTGACCTTGGACCCCTCCTTCAAGGTCAAACGAGCATAGCCAACCTTAAAAGTGCTTATAACTCGCTTATTATTGCTCCTAGAGGTTTAGGATGGTAAACCAACCTATAGGAAATCATGGGCTGGGAATCTTTTGGTGTGGTCGGATTCGACCTTGGACCCCTCCTTCAAGGTCAAATGAGGAAAGCCAAACTTAAAAGTGCTTATAACTCGCTTATTATTGGTCGTAGAGGTTTGGGATATTAAACCAAGCTATAGGAAATCATGGGCTGGGAGTCTTTTGGTGTGGTCGGATTTGACCTTGGACCCCTCCTTCAAGGTCAAATGAGGAAAGCCAAACTTAAAAGTGCTTATAACTCGCTTATTATTGGTCGTAGAGGTTTGGGATATTAAACCAAGCTATAGGAAATCATGGGCTGGGAGTCTTTTGGTGTGGTCGGATTTGACCTTGGACCCCTCCTTCAAGGTCAAACGAGCATAGCCAAACGTAAAAGTGCTTATAACTCGCTTATTATTGGTCCTAGAGGTTTGGGATGGTAAACCAACCTATAGGAAATCATGGGCTGGGAATCTTTTGGTGTGGTCGGATTTGACCTTGGACCCCTCCTTCAAGGTCAAACGAGCATAGCCAAACGTAAAAGTGCTTATAACTCGCTTATTATTGGTCCTAGAGGTTTGGGATGGTAAACCAACCTATAGGAAATCATGGGCTGGGAATCTTTTGGTGTGGTCGGATTTGACCTTGGACCCCTCCTTCAAGGTCAAACGAGCATAGCCAAACGTAAAAGTGCTTATAACTTGCTTATTATTGGTCCTAGAGGTTTGGGATGGTAAACCAACCTATAGGAAATCATGGGCTGGGAATCTTTTGGTGTGGTTGGATTTGACCTTGGACCCCTCCTTCAAGGTCAAACGAGCACAGCCCAACTTAAAGTGCTTATAACTCGCTTATTATTGGTCCTAGAGGTTTAGGATGGTAAACCAACCTATAGGAAATCATGGGCTGGGAGTCCTTTGGTGTGGTCGGATTTGACCTTGGACTCCTCCTTCAAGGTTAAATAAGGATAGCCAAACTTAAAAGTGCTTGTAACTGACTTATTATTGGTCCTAGAAGTTTGGGATGGTAAACCAACCTATAGGAAATCATGGGCTGGGAATCTTTTGGTGTGGTCGGATTTGACCTTGGACCCCTCCTTCAAGGTCAAACCTGCATAGCCAAACTTAAATGTGCTTATAGTGAGCTTATTATCGGTCCTAGAGGTATGGGATGGTAAACCAACCTATAGGAAGCCATGGGCTGGGAATCTTTTGGTGTGGTCGAATTTGACCTTGGACCCCTCCTTCAAGGTGAAACGAGGATAGCCAAACTTACAAGTGTTTATAACTCGCTTATTATTGGTCCTAGAGGTTTGGGATGGTAAACCAACATATAGGAAATCATGTGCTGGGAATCTTTTGGTGTGGTCGGATATGACCTTGGACCCCTCCTTCAAGGTCAAACGAGGATAACCAAACTTAAAAGTGCTTATAACTCGCTTATTATTGGTCCTAGAGGTTTAGGATGGTAAACCAACCTATAGGAAATCATGGGCTGGGAATCTATTGCTGTGGTCGGATTTGACCTTGGACCCCTCCTTCAAGGTCAAACGATGATAGCCAAACTTGAAAGTGCTTATAACTGTCTTATTATTGGTCGATGGTAAACAAACCTACACAAAATCATGGGCAAGGAATCTATTACTGTGGTCGGATTTGACCTTGGACCCTCCATCAAGGTCAAACGAGGATAGTCAAACTTAAGAGTGCTTATAACTCACTTATTATTGGTCTTAGAGGTTTGGAATGATAAACCAAAATATAGGAAATCATGGGCTGGGAATCTTTTGGTGTGATCGGATTTGACAAAATTAACACTTTTTATATCTTGCTTATTCATATTCCTAGAGGTTTGCAGTGTCACACCAACCTATAGGAAATCATGGGCTAAGAATCTTTTGATATGGTCAGATTTCACCTTGGGCTTCTCCTTTAAGGTTAAGCGATGTTAGAATGGCTTTGTTGATTTTTCTTTCTGGTGGATACAATTTGCATTGGTTCTCCGATGTGATAGGTCTAGTTTATTCAGTGTTTTACATCATGCTTAATGTGATGGGTAGTTGGAAGGGCAGCAGAAACTAGTATATACAGTTGGTCAAGGTTCTGTACTGTAGGCTGCTGACCAGTGGTAAGCAACTACTTTCCCATGTGATGTCAGCCCAGGATTCGAACTCTGGTCTCTTGCCTCAGGTGGGAGACAAGTGTGTTACCACTGTGACACTGTGGGCCCTGAGACAGCTATTCAAGTGATTGTCTGAGTCAATATGTGTCTGCCCACACCTGGCCCAGAACTCAGATGGCCACCCATGCTGGCACTAACCAAACGCAGTGCTGATTAACTTCAGAGATTACTTGGGAACTGTTACATGGTTACTTGTTTTTATCTCTGTTTATGTTAGTTTTAATCCAGCCCATGTCAGCTTCAATAAGGACCTGTCCTGAGACAAACCTTACCTACTGTTTAATGGGGAAATAACCCTGGATGCGACATTCTGTGTATTTTTTTTAAATTTTGGACCATCCTAGTCTCTGAGTAGCTGCTCCTATAGTATGAGTTGTAGTCACCCTTACAGTCAATACTTTACGATTCCTCCTTCCTCCTATTACTCCCTTCAGGAAAAATCTCAAAACTTACCTGTTCGCAAAAGCCTATCTGCCAGGATCTTCCTGCCATCCCTCACAATCACTCACATGGTCTTTGTTTGGCTGTACCTATGAGTCTGATGGAGATTTAGCAATATAAAAGTTGGACCGGTCGGTAACTATGTATTTTTTCAGAGTTGGGACCAATGTTTACAAGGTCGGGTAGAGTCGGTTGTAGTTTCCGGGCCTGTCAGGGAGAGTCGGTGAAATATCAAACATGTTTGATATTACTGCAACCGTTGCCGACCCTTGTAACAGACCCTTATTTCATCCGCCTAGCAACAAGCCTGTTGGTTAACTTAATGGCCTGTTGGTTACACTTCCCGGCTTGTCAGTTAATCAAACAGGCCTGTCTGTACCAAGTATCCGGCTTGCCCCAAATATGAACTTCCCGACTGTACGTGGTGACAGACTGTGTGGGAAATGTTACAGTACAGTCGGTAACTTTAGCTGGCCTGTCTGTAAGTGTTCCCAACAGGCCTGTAAAGTTTCAAGGCCAGTCAGTAACTTTTACCAACTGGGTCCTAGAATGGGGAAAATTTATAACTGAAACAGACAAGCTGTAAAACAACAACCGACTGGCCTGTAACACTAGCAGACAAGCCGAGAACTGTAACCAACAGGCCAGCAATATTTTTCAGTTTCCAAATCTGTGGGTATAAAAAGGTCAGTCGGCACACAATCTGTGTATATTTGGGCTTTGACTTGTCGAGAGACAACTGGTGTGCAGCTTTTATTTTAAGTTTTTCATTTTTTTGCAGATTAGCTTAAGTCTGGCTGGCAGTGAAACCTGTTCTATGAGGTTTCACTTTTATTTTTAAGTTTTGTTTTTTAAAACTAGCTGTACATGTGATTGATCAGCATGCCAAGGGGCGGAAGGAGAAAGATTGAAGTACAAACTGACACTCAACCACAGTTTAAGTTAGGAGATACAGCTGACAGAGGATATAGAGAGAAGAAGGTGGGAGAGAGAGGAGATGGATGAGAGAGAGAAGAGAGAACAGGAGGAGAGGGACAGAGAGAGGATAGAGAGAGAGAGAGGAGGGAAGAGAGCAAGGAAAGGGGAGAAAAGAGAGCATGAACAGACACAGATACTGATGTACAATCAACTCAAGCCAGACAGAAGAAGGGGCAAATGAAGTCCATTTCCCTAAGTGATTCAGACAAAGAAACCATTGTGGAGTTCGTTAAAGAGCACGAGGAACTTTATGACAAGACAAACAGCAGTTTCAAAGACAAGCAGAAGAAAAACTTTGGGAGTTGCTTGCAGCTACCAGGAACTTACCTGTCAAAACTGTGAAGAAGTGGTTCGAGACTCAACGTACCAGATATGGCTGACTCACTCAGACGAAGTCAGGACAAGCATCTGAGAAGAGCACAGAATGACAGACCTGGCTGAAGGACAGTTTCAGTTTTCTATGAGGTCACATCAGAAGGAAGGGGGTTTCTATGTCTTCCACATTCAAGTCACCACAGAGACCTACTGCAGCCGCAGCCACAGCTTCAGTTCCACACACTCAATCTGAGATGAAAATCAGCATGACATCAGATGTTACTCATCAGCGTTCGAGCACCAGTCCTAAGTGACGACAACCTACAGTCGCCACCACCACTGCTGCAGATCCAGTTTTAGATCAGTTCCAGCAGATGAGGTTGGTGATTTCCACATTTCTAGGTGCACGTCAGGACCCCACTCCAAGTCCAAGACAGTCGTTCTGCAATTATCTCCACTCTGAGATTGAACACCTGGAGTAGCGAGACTTTTTACCCTTCAGGAATGAGACAGTGAAGCTTCTCAGTGAAATACAGTACAAGGCCGAAGAATGCAAGAGACAGAGACAAGAGACAGTGTTTGCCAGAGTGCAGCAACCATCAAGGCCTTCATCAGTATCACCACAGCCAATATCTTATTTAGTTGTGGATGACCAACAGCCTGGGACTTCCAGACAGATGATTTTCAACCCACCTTCAGGTGCAGCTTTACAACAGGAGGAAAGTCAACACAACACATCTGGATTATCCAGTCTCTTTGGAGCGATTCCCAGTGTACTACAGTATCAGCAACATCCACACAAGTAAGTTGTTCTCAATGTGTGGAGGGACTGAGAGACAAACAGACGTGAGACCTAACAAAACATTTAAACATATGAGTTAAACTGGGACTGACACCTTGTATAATTTTGTTTTGGCAAATTGGATAATTTTTTTTACTATTTGGCAGGTCATTTTTGTTACAACAAACCCAGGTTATGTTATTATTATTATTATTATGTATTTATACTCAGCGCAATATCTCCATATACTACAGGACTCAAAGCGCTATTTAACCAATCCGACTGTACAGGTACAGCCCCAACTCACAAGTAACTCACATTCCCCTAACTGGAAGATAGAGGCTCAAGGATGACCATTTATCAACGTCCTTGAGGTTCTTTAACCTGCCACTGGGGATAGGACCCAATGACAGAGGACCGCCATTTTAAGTGGTCATCCGAGCCACTATGTATCTGCCTGTACCTGGGATTGAACCCACGTCCTCTGAGTTCCTAGACAAGTGTGTTACCCGCTAGGCCACAGTGGCGGTGTGGGATGTCAACTTGGTAAATTGAGGACCATGGTTTTAATCTGTAAGTGCTGATATTTAATTTAGTGAACTGACTTTGGGAGGGATTTGTGTTTGTGGTGGGGATTATTTTGAGGAAATTGAATTTGCATTAAATTGTTAGAAAAATGGGGTCATTTTTAGTTTAACACTTTGCTAAATAAAAGTTCTTGGATTATTTGGGTAGTCCTGAAAAGGACTGACAGATGACAGCATGTTCTCCCCTCAGTCTTCTCGACTCAGTCTTCTTAAACTCTGTCCTCCTGCCCAGCCAGTGCCCCCCACATGATTGAAGTTGTCCTTCAGTAGGTCTTGTTGATGTTTGGCATCCCTCAATGGGTTCTCATTATGTCCCTGTTCCCCCAGGTCTGCTTGTGGTGGTTGTATGTCATTGGCTGGAGTGGGTGGTCTGTCTACTCCACCCTGATGGCTTCTCAACATGTTATGTAGTACCACACATGTTAACACAATGTCTCTCACAGCTTTTGGCCTCTGCTCCATGGTGGTCAACAGCACCCTGAGTATACCAAATATGAGTTCTCAACCACCCTCCTGCCCCTGGATATCCTGTAGTTAGCTATTCTCTCCTCATTGGTCAGTTGTCGTCTACTGTATGGCTTGACCAGCCAAGGCATAAGGGCAGAGTTGAATATCTGAACATCAGATGATGACCCACTGGCCCCCACGTTGACCCACAGGAACTTGTAATCTGCATTGACTAAAGCCAAAAGTACCAGGGAGAAGTAGCACTTGTAGTTGAAATATTCACTGCCTGACTTCTTGGGCTTCCTTATAGCAATGTGTTTCCATCTAGTGCACCGACTGCATGGGAGACATTCCATCTGTTTCTAAATCTTTCTCCAATTTTCTTCCAGTCTTCAGGATCTGTGGGACACATTAAATATTAATGTTGAAATTCTTTTAAAATGGCTTTGCAGACCTGGGGGACAAATTTGCAGATGGTCATTCTTCCAACTCTCCAGTGGTACTGCAGTGGAGTGTAGCTTTCTCCTGTAGATAGGGTCTCAATCTAACTGCCAGTTTCAACCCAACTTCCAGTGGCTTCCTGAAGTTGATGGTTGACTTCATGAGATGGGGGGTAATTCTTTCTTTAATCAAATAAAAAAATGCAGGTTCCATCCTGGTAAAAGTTCTGTAGCCTGGGATGTCAGTTCAAGTCTTCCAAGAGTGTTCTGTACCAACCTCTCTGTTGTCTCGGCAGTATCCAGGGCATGACCGATGGATTCTGTGGCTTCCTTCTCCTTCTCGGTGGTGGGGGTGGTGGTGATGCTGGCTGGGCAGATCCAGGGTTCTGCTGTCTTCTGTGTCTTGAAATCATGATGTATAATAACATATTCGACTCAATAAAAAACAAAAGGACCCTCAAGTGATCAAGCAATTGCTCTTGATGTGTTCCTGTCATCTTTGAAGTGTGAAATGAGTGGCACATCACAGGGCAGAGGGGTTTATATAATGTGATATGGATCCCGATTCTGGATCCAGACTATAGATACCTACCCACAAAAATAATCAGTCCTGTTGGGAAGGGTCGGTAACATGCTCCCGGCTTGTCTGTTTGTCTTTACGGCTTGTTTGTTTGTGATACGGCTTGTCTGTTAGGGGTTTAGGGCTTACCATACTACTTCTACGACTGGCCGTGCAAAAAACATCCGTGACCCTAAGTCTTGTCGAGATTCTCACGTCCTGTCTGTAATTTTACTGACCTGTTGTGGATTTGATAACCGACTCAGCATTTTTATGCCCTTTTTCCCACGACCTTATGACTTTTGCAACCGGCCCTAGAGTTAGAGGAACACGGCCATTAGATTATTTAATGAGTAATCCTCTGGTTCCACATATTTGATCAGGTTCACTACTGGCAATCTCTAAAACCATTCATGTTTAGAAACTAGATCTCTTCTTTACATATATTTTCTTGTTCATATTATATTGATTGAGTCAATGATTTTGGGATTTGAAATAAGTTGTTCACTTTTTAATTTGATAATTCAAATTAACTAGAAATTTTGTAACCAGGAATTAAATAGACTAGTTTTATCTTTTATGTGTCAATTCCACATAATCTTATTGGCCAAACGATTTGTCTTTTCACTGGTAAAGAACAGAAGAATAACTGCAGCAATTATAGACACTTGTAAAATATGTAACATGCTTTGAAATCTTTGTATTCAGTCATTATCATTTTAATCCGAAGTTATCATCCCCAATCTTTTTGATTAAAAAGCACCTAGACTAATCTTTAGGGTGCTAAAACTTACCTTTATGGTAATACTACTTATTTATGTGCTGGTATAACCTATCACGTTTACTGTTCTGTAAAAAGATTACTAACAAATCTTTTTTCAAAAGAAGGTGATACCCTGATTGCTGCACAAGAAAGGTCAGGTTTATAGCAATCAGAAGCAGGTCATATGACCGATCTTTTTGGTTGTAGCCTACAATGTATCTCGATACACAAAACAAATGATACAGTTTCCCCAGCCAGTTTTCCACAGGATCAGACATATCTGCCCTCCAAATTTAAAATCAGCTAGGTCACAGCTTTTAAAGGTGAACCAATTGTATTATATAATGTCTTCCACAAAAATATTAAAATTCTCTTGAACTTTTTATAGTTCTTCACACAAAAGGTGCTGGCATTGCTTTTCAGCCTAACTTTTATTGTATCCACTGGATACTTTGGTTTAGCCTATGCTACGCCACCGCTGCACATAGAGAGATTTTCTATGTTAATGCTCTCAGAAGAAAACTACACCAACAAGGTTCACCAAATTTACAGGATATCTTCATTGAGAGGTAAGCTTCTCTGTGACTGAAATCGGAAGAAGGTTTAATCTCTTCATAGGTAATATGTATAGCAGATATACATGTCCTCTACAACCCTGGAGACATTTGACATTAAAGCTCTTAATTCAAGGCCATCCACGAAGTGCCAAAATACCCCATGACATTACAAGTCCCTTTATTATTGGTCCTAGAGGTTTACAATGTGAATCCAAACTATACAAAATCATGGACTGGGAATCTTCTGATGTGGTCAGATTTGACCTTAGACCCCTCGTTCAAGGTCAAACGAAGATACCCAAACTTAAAAGTGCTTATAACTCACTTATTATTGGCCCTAGAGGTTTACAAAATGAAACCAACTTATAGGAAATCATGGACCGGGAATCTTTTGATATGGTCAGATTTGACCTTGGACCCCTCCTTCAAGGTCACATGAGGTCACCAAAACTTATAACTCGTTTATTATTGGAGAGACTTACAATGTGAAACCAACTTATAGGAAATCATGGGCTGGGAATCTTCTGATGTGTCAGATTTGACCTTGAGCCCACTCCTCAAACGAGGACAGCAAAACTTAAAAGTGCTTATAATTCACTTATTATTTGTCATAGAGGTTTGCAGTGTGAAACACACTTACAGGAAATCATGTGCTGGGAATCTTCTAATGTGTTCAGATTTGCCTTGAGGCTCTCCGTCAAGGTCAAACAAGGACAGCAAAACTTAAAAGTGCTTATAACTCGTTTATTATTGACCCTAGAGGTTTGCAATGTGAAACCAACTTACACTAAATCATTGACTGGGAATCTTTTGATGCGGCCAGATTTGACCTTGGACCCTTCCTTCAAGGTCAGACGAGGACAGCCAAACTAAAAGGTGCTTATTACTTGCTTATTATTGGTATTTGAGATTTGCAGTGTGAAACCAACTTATACTAAATCATTGGCTGGGAATCTTCCGATTTGGTCAGATTTGATGTTGAGCCCCTTTTCAAGGTCAAGCGAGGATAGCCAAACATAAAGTTGTTTATAACTTGCTTATTATTGGTTCTAGAGGTTAGGGATGTGAAACCAGCTTTAAAAAAGTCATGGGCTGGGAATCTTCTTGTGTGTTCAGATTTGACCTTGGGCCCTCCTTCAAGGTCAAATGAGGATAGCCAAACTTAAAAGTACCAATAACTTGCTTATTATTGATCCTCAAGGTTTGCAATGTGAAACCAACTTACAGGAAATCATGGGCTGGGAATATACTGATGTGGTCAGATTTGACCTTGGGATCCTCCTTCAAAGTCAAACGATGATTCACTGGCTTTCTTGAGTATTATTTCTGGTGGATACAAATTTGCATTGGTTCTCTGATGCGTAGGTCTAGCTTCCATCGTCTTACTGTTTACATTACCCTAAATATTACATCCTTAGCCAATTAGAGAAAATTAAGATTAGGTTATGGTTGGATGTAAGGGAATACTTCCAATAAAATCTGAGAAAGAGATGAAAAGCAGTGGCTGGTGAACTGATGAGAGATAAAATAACTTGGGAGTGGCCCAAGAATTCTATCAATGCTAGCTCATTTATTCAGGATTCTGGAAATGTTACTGCTTAGCTTTGTAACTTGGCACAAGCTTCAACTTGGTACAAACTGGAAGACAGAATGTTTATTAATATTTGATTGCCATTGGTACAACTCGTGCATTTTTGGATACCTATCAAAACCATATAATGTTAGCTGAAGTGATTGGTGGGCATAAAATCATTATTTTCCATGTGCCAAGTTGCGCTGATTTCAAGTAAAAGTTATATAATTACCCAATAAAACAATTCTACAAGGCTTATTATTCTGATTTTATGTTTGTGCAACACATGTCCTTGCGAGATTTTGATCAAAGTATATCCACGTAACTGCACTTAACAAAATAATTTTTTTTGTAACCAAGTTTAGCCAAGTTACTGAAGCGAGCTATAGCTGACATTGTGGCCCACCAAATTTATTTCAGTAGATATTATTTCATGCGTATATTAAGGAAGTTCCAACAGAATTTTCTATTTATATCTTTTGAATGTTTTTATGGCATATATTCAAGAGGTTTGTAAAGAATCCTTATTTGAATAACACCATAAGACACCTGGGTTTTTGAAGAAATCCCTATAAGGAAGTCATGATATTATGTGTATGTACTATGAAAAATTTATCTTATAAAGGATTGATAATAAGGTATTAAACTTCAACACAATAACCCCTTCTGGCCTATAGCTTCTCGCACGAACGGAAACCGGTTGCAGTGTTAAAACAAATTCAATTGGTGCTGTGCCAAGGTTTGCTATACATTCTGCATTTTCCACTGAAAGAAGGGTGTAATAAATCTTTTTTTATTTCCTAAAGTGGCTATGTCACACAGAGAGGTGAATACATGATTCTCTGAAAGAGGGTTGGTGGTGTTCTCTGATATTTTGTCTACGACTATGTGCTGTCATGACCAGAATCTTGTAAAATAAATATTGGCTTTTAAATTACACCTGAAAGTTTGTGTTTTGTTAATATCTTTCTAGCCTTGCTGAAGGCTCAAGTTTCTTGGCAGTTATGGAAAGTTTTTAGTTCAGATAATGGAGTTTCAGTTTATATAATGCACTCATACATGTTTAGAGCAGCATACTGCTAAGAGAATGAAAGTCTGATAAGCTTCTATCTCATAACATGTATGAGCGCTTTATGAATACCAGATATCTGTATGCATGTTTGAGAAAGATGTCATGCAAATTTGAGCTTTAAGCAAGGCTACTATCTTTCATTAATGGACAGTTGTTCCGCTCTGTGATAATGATTAGTTATAGAAACCTCTTTTTACACCTTTCCAAAGGGACCCTTTTGTATTAAGTTTACTAAAGTGATCGTAAAAACCCAAAAATACAAACCAGAAATATAGAAATGAAAAGTAATGATGTTAAACAAGCGGTGTAATTTAAATAGGTTAATAGCCTTGTAAGTGTCCAATGTTACATTATTTTCAAATATTGGACACTTGCTTGGTCATTAACCTGTGCTTAATATCCACCACGTGCCATATTTAATCAAATAGTGGAAAGTCAGACTGGAACATAGTTTTTATATTAGACGGCACCAATTACTATGCATAATTTGAGTTACAAATTAACAAACAAGTGCCAATTTCCCTTAATATTTCATTGCTTTTTATGTAAGTTAAAATATGTGTTACACATCATCAGAAGGGAAATTTAAGAGCTTCTTCTTCTCGTCTTTCTTGCATGGATATGTTTGCAGACATGGTTGAGAAAATTTCATTTTTTTTATATTCACTGGTGTGCCATTATATATGTATGTATACATATAAAACGTGACAGCCATTTTTGCATTCTTTCCTTTATATATCTCGTTGGGGCCACGGTGGCAGAGTGGTAACACTCTCGCCTCCCACCTCTGAGGCCGGGGTTCGATCCCCGCACGGGCTCAAGTGGGAAAGCTGGTAGTTGCTTGCCGTTGGTCGGCAGTTTACAGTACACAACCTTAGCGAACTCTATGTAACTCTATGTATGAAATGCACTGCCCAGGGCATTTATACAGATAAATACTTTATGTCTACATGATGGAAGGTTAGAATGGCCATGTTAGGTCTTGTGTATTAATTTTAGTAGTTATCTAATTAATAAATATGAAACCAGCATTGTATTTGTAAAATTACTGATACGCTGATCTGACTTATGCCCTGTTTAGATGCTGGCTGGGATGCTGCCTTATTCCATTCTGCATGGACAGTGTGAAAGACGTGGAACACTACTGCCCCAGCTGTAACTGCCTACTGGGTGTGAAGAAACGGTTGTAAACTGCCATTGGCCTAAAGAAAGTTTTACTGATAATTGATGATAATGAAGCTGTTTGTTCATGATTGATGTTTCCATGATTAGTGTAACCTAGATGGACAAAGCCTGTAAAATAAAGCTTTATTGTAGTATATGGATGTTATGGATTTTATGTTTATGTAATCGATGTATTTACTGCTAAATCTTTATTGAAGTAACTGTCTTTTCATCATGGTACATGGGGTCCTCAGATGCCGAGTGTGTTGCAAGTTTGGTATCACATAACTGGCTTTCACCTTTTTGAGTGAGTATTTCCCACCTAATGGCTCAAGTGCCATTCCTATAGTCGTCATAACCTTTGGAACCAATATCGCTAGTTCTGCACCCTATCTTAATGATCATACAACCTGTACTATCTGTTATTGTTTTCATATCACTAATTTTACAATAAAGTATAGGTAAATGGTTTTGTCCAAATGTGAGGTGTCAGCCAAAGTTACATATCCATGAAGAGTTATTTACGCATTTTAGAAAGGAAGATTTTGATTAGAAAATTAAAGATTTTCAAAACAAATAGAGATTGTACAAGAAAACAGTAGGAACATACAATGCCTAGGGGAGCACAAAATCTCGCTCAGGACTCTAGAACCAGACATTGGCAAACATTCCCTAAAAAAATTCTGAAGTCTCAATGCAGATCTAGATCAAATTTTCGGGAGACAGAGCCAGGCATAAACCCCACCTTTCGGACAAGTAGGACCCCAGTATGATTAACGTTTTTTTAGATAAGGAGGTGTTAATCACAAAAAAAAACTGAAATGCTCTGGAAGAGATATTGTTGAAAAATCCCTAAAATTGTCTGCAGTCCTAATCCAGATCTGGATCACTTTGTGCGAAGATATTACCAGATCTGGTGCATGGTTATGTTGGATAGACAGACAGGCAAACATTGGCTTGATGAATCGTAGGCAAATCATCCCTTTGCCAAATTGACCCCTGTTAAATCAGCCACCAAAATAAAATGCCATAGTCAAACTGGCCCCCAGGAAAAAAGCCTTAGTCAAAGTCTGCTCCCTGGAAATGTCACCCTTATGAAACAAATATAACATGATCACAAAGAATTATCTGCCATTATTTGTCATGAATAACCTCGTACATGGTCACCTGATGTACTATGCATACTAAATATCTGTCAGCCTTAGAGACTACCGTATGATGGAGATTAGGTGTCATAGAAGCACTCTTATTGCATTACATTTTATTAATTTTTTCTTTTAACCTGAGGGCCGAATTGCCCAGGGCCGACTTTTAGGGGCCGATTTGTCGAGGGCTGACATGGCAAAGCACCGAATTGTCTAGCCACTGGCATGATTACAATATATTCATAACTTAGAATCTTTGATAATATAATTTATTTGATCACTGGAAGCTCCGACTTTTCTGTTGTTGAGTGTTTGGATAATTTATTTGTCAGTCAGAGACCAAATTAAGTATTTTTTAATTGCAATATTATTTATCGATACTTTGCAAAGAAGCAACCATCTGAATTATTCACATTATCCTTTTTCCCCTGTAAATAGCAAACTATTGATTTCTTGTTGCAATAACATCAAACAACTTCATTGTGACTCAATTATGTATGAGACGCATTGTTGTATACATGGGATTGTATAAGCACTTTAAAATGTTTCATCCATTTTTTTTTGTATGGAATAGTAGTGGGGCCACACTAAAAACAATTTTAATAAGAATTTTTAATGTTTAACAATTTTTAGGCAAAGTCAGATAGCTCAGATAATTTCCTCGGTTTATGGATAGATGAGAATGATTTTACTGAATTTACCACCATAATAAATTGTCAATCGGACATAAATTTTAACGTCTGATCAATTTAATCTTTATTTTTTTTTTCATTGCATTAATAAATTTTGTAATTTAGATTTTTTTTACTTTTTTTCTAATGACATAAAAACTACTTGTATATATTTGCTTAACCATAATTTGCCTGTGACATTTCATGTACATGTAATTCGCACAGACTGTCTACAATTAAAAATATTTTTGTAATATACTTATGACTTTAAAGATTTCTAATGATATATTTGCAAGCAATTACTTCGTAATTAAACTTTTTCCATAGTACTGCTGTTCCACTGCTGTGACAAGTTTCACACCTGACTTTAATTTTGGGGTAGCCTTGCTAAAGGCTCGGGTTTCTTTGTAATTACTGAAAATGTTTCAGTTTAGATAATGAACTTTCACTTTAAATTATGTACTCATTCATGTACTGGCTTTTACATCAGCATATTGATAAGACGTGATGAGCTCATCTCTCCACACATGTATGAATGCTCTATGCTAATTTGTATGTGTTTTCTTTTTCAAGCAGATATCTGTTACAATATGAATTCTGTTTTTGGATTTTTTCCAGAAGCGTGGCAATGCATAAACATGCTCCATAAATTGAAACTTTTTTGTCGCCACTTATTTTAAACAATTTGTTTATATAATCAGAAAATCACAGCACTGTATTAAAACACATACAATACTCTATTCTAATCAATGTAGAAATGTTGGAGAAGTTGCAAATAAAAAATTACAGTTTTTATATTCACTGGTGCCCTTATATATAACGCAGGCTTTCTTGAAATACTGAGTTATTTAACTTATTAGTCATGCTAAATGGAGGGAAATAAAAATAAGATATCCCTTATTAAACATATCTGAAAAATACTTTGGTTTAGCATTAGCTGCACCGCCGCCGCGCGTAGAG
This sequence comes from Sabellastarte sp. h YS-2021, assembly GCA_964017235.1. NCBI lineage: Eukaryota > Metazoa > Annelida > Polychaeta > Sabellida > Sabellidae > Sabellastarte > Sabellastarte sp. h YS-2021. Next base: position 76,991,500 of record OZ024934.1, on the reverse strand, counting down.
AGATTTTTGGCGTTAACGCTCTCAGAGGAAAACTACACCAGCAGGTAAGCTTCTCTGGGACTGAAATTAGCCTCATTCTGAAAAAAAAATGGCCACCGCAGGCATTTCTTTGAAAATTATCTACCTTTTTCTACTGGCTGCTTCTCATAGGTAGAAGGTTGAATCTAGGTCTTCCAATTGGAGTGCCAAAGTACCCCACATAGCGGACTTTAAAAGTGCCTATATCTCCCTTATTATTGGTCCTAGAGGTTTGCAATGTGAAACCAACCTATAAGAAAACATGGGCTGGGAATCTTTTGGTTTGGTCAGATTTGACCTTGGACCACTACTTCAAGGTCAAATGAGGATATCCAAACTTAAAAGTGCTTATAACTCGCTTATTATTTGTCCTAGAGGTTTGCAATGTGAAACCAACTTATAGGAAATCATGGGCTGGAAATCTTCTGATGTGTTTAGATTTGAAATTGAGTCCCTTCTCCAAGGTTAAATGAGAACAGCCAAACTTAAAAGTGCTTATAACTCATTTATTATTGATCCTAGAGGTTTGCAATGTGAAACCAACTCATAGGATATCATGGCCTTGGAATGATGTGATCACATTTGACCTTTGGCCCCTCCTTCAAGGTCAAGCGATGGTTCACTGGCTATGTTGAGTTGTCTTTCCAGTTGATACAAATTTGCATCGGTTCTTTGAGGCGTAGATCTAGTTTTTTTTGCATATGTCATTTAGAACAATTTCCTTCTATATGAGAAAAATATAGAACAACACAATTGTCTACATAATCAGATGTAAAACGTATATGCTGTTAAAAAATTACGAATTTGTTGATCTCTAAACCTTACCCAAGGCTCAAATTTGTAGCATTTCTTTTTAACCATGTACACAAATATTGGTATTCATGAAGCACGCATACCTGCTAACAGATACAAGCTCACCAGACAGAGTTTCTGCCATAGCAGTATGTTGATGTAAAAGTCCAGTAAATGTAAGAGTAAAACGGAAACTTAACTATGTAAGTTAAAGTTTTTCTTAATTACAAAGAAAGTCTAGCCTTGAGGATGACCATTGATCAATATGATATGCAGATGCACTCTGCCCCACTAAATTTGTGTGTGTGTATTTTTGATATGATGAGGCATGATTTTCTTTGCAAATATCAAAAATTGCAAGTGCTATAACTTAGAATGCTTTCTGTGTGGTAATGTTGTACAAGTGAACACAAATGAATTATATTGGTTCTAATGATGTTAAATTACGCAGTGTTAATTTTTATTTCCGTCCTTGAATGTTTTTTTTTCAGTTCGTAAAACATTCAAGGAAAATCCAGTTTGTGTTTATTAAATAGCTTATACCTTGAGCTCGAGTTTATAAAACAATAACTGTACTGTTTATGAAACAGTAAGTGCACCATATTGTCACCATTAAAATTAACTTGTTTTGCAATAAACATAAATTCTCTTTTGCATTTGTTTATTTGCATCACACGTGCACTTATGCATATCATATTTAATAGAGACATTTTGGTCCTCGAAATTTGAACCATAGCTATCCAATTAGACTTGCTTCCGGTCTTTTTGTTTGTCATTCCACCAAATCTGACGTACATGGAATCATTATGAATCCACCTGATGAGTGGAGATCCTACTGTCTGATGAAATACAAACTTTTGTCAACCACAAATTCTAGTAAAAAAGTCATTCAGTCCTCATCTAATACCTTAGACAAAATGAGTTGAAGAAAGTCACTATCCAATGTGCAGCGATTTACAGTACAGAATGTTGACCAGCTCATTACCTCAGATCAGGGATAAGAGAAGAAAAACCCCAATTGGGGAGATTAGTTTATTCATAATTAACAACTACTCTAAATGTTATGTACACTTGTAAAAGGGTTACACAAGATCATATAAAATTACTTAACTTACTATTTGACATAGTTTGAGGCCACCTTAACCTACACTAAATATTAAGTACACTAGTAAAAGGGTTAAATAATTTTATATAAGATTACTTAACTTACTTGTTTAACATATGTTGAGGCCACCTTAACCTAGTGAACATGAAGACAAGTAAAACTAAAGTAAGCTGCTAGCTGTGACACCTAAGGCGGCCTTAAATTTAGAGTGCAAGTTTAATTTCATTAGAAGAAGTTAAGGTGACCTTAAAGTAAAATAAGTCAAAGTACAATTTATCATTACATCTAGTGTTCACTGCAAATTGGTTTTTAGTGACATTGTGACATAGTTCTGGGTTCGGGTCTTAGGCTAGAAAAATATTGTTTTTCAATGTAAAATCTGGTAATTACATAAAAATGTCCAACCGCTAATTTATGGAGGTGTCCTACTCTTTTATTCTTTATCTTCAGATATTTCAAATTTTGCAATAGAGAAACATATCGGGTGGCCATACTTAAGTCTGTGTTTACAAAAGTTACTCTTACTCCCAGGCAGACTTAACTCTAAGCCCAAGACTTAGTCAAAGCTTAGACTTATCTGCTTGGTGAAATCTACTAAGTCTAAACTCACAGACATAACTTGAATTAAAGACAGACATTCCCCCAAGAGGGGGAAGAATAAATAAAAAGAACCACATTGGGTTAAACATTAATTTATTCTACTACATGATCTTTTATTTAAACAATTTATAATGTATTCATTCAAGGAGGGAATGTTTTAGAATATGAAAGCAAAACCTCAACCCCAACCCTTTGCTTGAATGTGAAATTGTTAGGTTTGAAACAACATGTGAATTGGCCCTAATGGGCCTGATATCAATGAGCCATTGACAGAAGTCCAAACAAAAATTTCGCAAAAGTGGCCCAAAGTACATTTTTAGGGGTAATAAACCCAAAGCCAAAAAAGATGTATAATTTACATTTATTGTGAATGTGGCAAGCAAAGAGTGAGGTAGGTGCCCCACAAGCTGAGAAGAGGAATAATTTTTGAAATTTGGAAAGGGAATATATCCCGGAGGTCAAAAGGTTAAAGGTTAAGGACAAAATGAAGCTTGTAGGGTACAGATGTGAAAGAAAGATGTAATATCACTGTCGGTGTTCGGTAGGACCGTAACGGACACGTATTTTTAACAACATACAAAATTGATGGGAAAATTCAAATAATCTGGGTTTTTAGTCGCACTTTTTCTATTATTACTGCTTGCCATGAAATACCCTCAGTTATTTATCCTTTTTATGTTGTTCTGAATGGTTTTAACTGTAAAATAGTTTTGCTAGTTGATATTGCGGGTATTATCGCCCACTACCGGGAGTTACTTGGTGTTGTTAGGTTGTGTTTTACATTTTGAATATTTTGCTAATTGATATTAGGGGCATTACTGTCCTCTACCGGGAGTTACTCAGTCATTTTTGGTTGTGGTTTGTATATTATTGACCGTTAATGTTTTTGCTGTGAATTTTTGCATGTTCATTTTGTCTGTGGTTTGTGATTTCTTATGATGCGGATTGTTAGACTCCTTCTTTGTATTGTTGGCCTCTTTGTACATTGCCATAAGAGTCAAAACAGAATTCAGACTAGGTGTGATGTCGGCCTGCATGGATGTAAATATGATGGACCTACTGCCAAATCCATTTTGTTCATTTATGTCAGGACACATAGAGTCACTTTTTGTGAAAAGGCGTCTTTCAGGCAGCTTGCTCTGGTTCTGCTGTCGGGCGATGTCGCTCTAAATCCTGGGCCACTAAAGTTTGGGTTTGCTAACTGCCGGTCCATTAGGAATAAAGGTCCAATTCTCTGTGATGAAATCCAAACTGGAAATTTTGATGTTTTTGGTCTCACCGAGACCCATATTAAAGCTCTTGACACACCCTCATTTCTTAATGAGTTAACGCCTGAAGATTTTTCCCTTGTTTACACCAACAGAGAAAGCAAACGTGGTGGCGGTGTTGGCTTTTTTATTAAATCTGCTCTTGATTTTAAAACCATTCATTCCCCTGAGTTCTCGTCTCATGAAAATCACACTGTCTGTCTCACTCTCGATGGGCGTCGCTTGTTTCTTGGGGTCATTTACCGGCCCCCTGCCTCATCTGTAGTAAAATTTTTTGAAGATTTTCTGTCATATGTGGGTTTTTTGTCTTCCTTATCCTCCTCCTTTGTCATTTGTGGTGACTTTAATCTTCATGTCGACATTATGTCTCCAACAGTCTCTGAATTTAAATCAGTGATTGATTCTTGCTGTCTGTCCCAACACATTGATTTTCCAACTCACCTTCATGGTCGTACCTTAGATTTGTTGATGGCTCCATCTGAGTTCTCTGCAATTTCTGATGTGAAAGGTTCAGACTTCATTAGTGATCACAAAATTATCTCTTGTGTGGTTGACTTTCCATCTTTGGATACACCAATTCAAAAAGTTGTTACCTTCCGTCAGTATCATAAATTGAATATTGATAAATTCAGAAGTGACCTCCTGACTATTCCGTTCGTTAGCTCACCATTGGATGATATAGATTTATTGCATGAACAGTACATGTCTGGTTTGTCTGGCCTTCTAGATATTCATGCACCAGTGAAGACTAAACAGCTCATCAAACCAGCCCCAAGCTGGATAACTGACGAGTATAGAACTGCAAAGTGCATGAGAAGGCAGTATGAACGCGCCTGGAGAAGAGACAAATCCTCTGTAAATCATTCCCATCTTCGACGGCAAATAAACAGATGTAACCACATTCTAAATAGAAACAAGGGGTGTTTCTACCGTGATCTAGTTAGTGAAAATTGTGGTGATAGTAAGAGGTTATGGCATGCACTAAATAGCACATTGAGTCTGTCAAATTCTACTGTCCTCCCATCCTTTGAGGATGAAAAGTCTTTCGTAAACAGATTTGGTTCATTTTTCATTGATAAAATTAAAAAGATTCGAGACACCTTTAAATACACCCGATCTCAGGTTCTTCACTCAGACAAGGAGCCGCCGACTTTCAGTTCCTTTCAAGTTGTCACTGATACTGAAGTCCTTAAGTTTATCAAGGAATCTCCTTCAAAAACTTGCTCCCTTGATCCATGCCCCACTCACATTGTGAAACAATGTATTGACATTCTTCTCCCTTCATTGACTAAACTGGTTAACTTGTCCCTCAAAAATGGCATTTTCCCTAATCCTTTCAAACAGGCTATTGTCACACCCCTCCTCAAAAAGTCCACTCTTTCAAAAGAGGACTTGAAGAGCTATTGACTGGTGCCTCTCTCCCGCAGATGTTGTACGCAATCTGGGTGTTCTGTTTGATGCAAAGTTCTGTTTCACCAATCATGTAAATTCTGTTATCAAATCCTGTTTTATTAGCCTCAGGGACCTTCATCGCATCAGAAGGTTTCTTTCTGTGGATACATCAGTGGTGATTGCAAATGCTCTGGTCAGTAGCCGTTTGGATTACTGCAATTCTCTTTTTCGCAGTTTGTCATCTCGAAATGCTGCAAGGCTCCAATATGTTCAAAATGCTCTTGCACGGTTTGTCACTGGTGCTTCAAAGTACACTCACATTACATCCACCCTTAGGACACTTCATTGGCTACCGATTAGACAATGTATTATCTTCAAAACCCTAGTTTTGGTTTATAAGTACCTCACCACTGGCCAGCCTAAGTATTTTGCACCATATCTCCCCTTGTACAAATCTGCTGTGAATACAAGACGTTCCAATCCCAAAAATTTGTTCCTTCAGGTTCCCTCTTACTGTGCTTCCATCCATAAATCTAAGGTCCATTTTAACAATAGTTTTTCATATGATGCCCCTAAGTTATGGAATGATCTTCCATATGATATACGCAGTGCTCCAAATCTCTCCAGTTTCAAAAGTCGACTCAAAACCTACCTATTTCTGAAATCATTCCCACCATAGCTTCTTACTACCGAACACCGGACGACCTCTCTGGGAACGACTCGGAACATGTCTAATGTCTTATGACTTATGCCTTATGAATTGGATGGTGTGCCTTAGAATCCGTTGATATGGAGATTAAGCACGTGGACAACTGATTGATTGATTGATTGATTGATATTTTACTGAGAAAAACCACCATGCTAACCCATGATAAACTGATCATAAAAATGAATACCAAACATGTAAAATCCAAGATCAATGTAAAATCATATGAAATAAAATTTAAAAAAAAACAAAAACGTTACAAGTAAAATCAAGCTAAGAATCCAGCAGAAGGATTGATTTGCCAAGGTCATAAGCAAGGTCAAGTTGAATATAGTTCCTTATTCTTATGGTACTTTTAAAGCCCTTAATCTCTATCTTAAAAACACACTCTAGGCACATAATATAGAGAAAAAACCAGAAATCCACAATAGTTGCATAACAGGAGCACTCACGGAGCCCAGACCTCCGACAAGGCACATGTATGATGTTTTTAAATGGCTCAATAAATTAATAATTATATGGGAAGATCCAGATCTTTGATTTTTTTTATCCAGACAGTGATTCTGATTGCTCTCAAAGTTTGATAGGTTCTAAGTTAAATCACGTCCCATCTTAATATTTTTGCATGAAGATCCAACCAGTATTATTAGTATAATCCTGCTTATAAACAAACAGACATATGGACAAACAAACATAAAAATAAATGGTCATGAATTTAATTGCTCCTTGGCGGAGGTAATACTACTAATAAAAACATTAGAAAGTCTTGAAACACTACTATGGATTCTTACTATTTATTATGCCATCAACTACCCAGCCTAATGTGGTCTTTATAGTGGCCTGAAAGTGATATTACAAAACAAAAATACACCATATGAAAACTAGTTTCCTGACATCAATAAATTGTCTTGTTATGCCACTTTTCCACTTTTGCCAGTATGCCCCTTGACTAGAGTATGATAACGCAGTCTCAAACAAAGCTCGGAGAAAATATTTAACATATTTAGATCCTTTACTAGTGATCATTGTTGTCTATAATATGCAAACTTCCCGAATAACATATGCAGTAAAAATATCACAAATGAAGATAATAATATAATAGGAGTGTAGGATAGCACGAGCATTGTATTGCTAATCCTCATGAGTGCTATATTTTTCTGTGTATGGCTAATGAGGGATGTTTTACTTTTATTATCCACCATTTAGTATGGGTTAAATAAATTGAATGAATGTGAAAAAGGCTGTCAAAAAGCTTTGGCAACAGTGAATATAAAAACTTATGTCTTTAACTTGCAATAGGTCAGCCATTTCTGCATGGATTTTTATGCATCAAACTAAAGTAGGTGGACTGTAAACACACCTTTGTAATGATATATCTTTATTTTATTTATTTATTTGGGGTTTTTACGTCACTGTCAACACTGTACAGGTCATATCACCACGGGTAGTTGGAAGGGCAGAGGAAACCAGTAGATACAGTTGGTCAAGGTTCTGTACTGTAAACTGCCGACCAACAGCAAGTAACTACCAGCTTTCCCATTTGTGGCCGTGCCGGGAACCAAACCCCAGCCTCAGAGGTGGGAGGCGAGAGTGTTACCACTCTGCCACCATGGCCCCTCTGAAATGATATATCATACATATTGCAAGGTGACACAGTTTCCAAGATATTAGTGATATAATAAGTGATATAATAAGTTATTAACACTTATTATCTATGGTAGCACGCCCCGTTATATATAAAAAATTATATATCCCACTCCGAATATCCCCTTATCCAGGTCAAATATGGCTTGCAGTGGATTATGAACTACAATATGAACATTAGAGAGTTGAATAGAGGAGCGGGATGGACCTGTGGGGCAGCTCATTCTTACGTGCCTACTACCCAGGCTCAAGGTCTCTGTTTGGAAGCATATGGATGAGATTGTCAAGCAGAAATCGAATAGTTTATTAGTTTACCAGGCTTTTTTGACAGCATCCGTAGCAGCATCACCCAGAGTTTAAAATCGCCAAGGTCTTTGAATAAGTCATGAAACTGGAACAGGGATAGTTTGTTTCATGCTAGATTATTGAGAAACTGTCCACGACAGACATTGGGTAGGTAACTTAATGACTGTTAGACTGTTTCCCAACCCAGACATTATGGCTGTGACCTCTAAGTATATTGAATTTGCTGATTTCCTTTCCATGTTTAATGTTTAGTGCTGGTAATCTGACATAAAAACCCTTTGCAATGCCCAACCTTGCTGAAACCCCATTCATACTACAGGCGGTATAACCCGCAGTTATAGGCATTGGGCGAAATACGATTGTCCTTCAACTACTATCTGAGGTTTGTATGCGACCTTGTGATACAGTGGCAAACCATCCATTACCTTACAAATCCTATGGAAGTTTTAAAAAGATTAAAATTTCTGCCTCTGAATTTGGTTCTGTGAGCATGCACAGACGAATTTCTTGCTAGGCTTACTGAAGGTGTAGTCCACACTGTGTAAAATGGTGTGACTCAGTCATCTTTCGGTGTAACACAGTGACTTAAGGCGAGTGGAGGTAAATGGGCATTTTGCCACTTTGTCGCATGGTCAGATACGAACCTTGGATGGTAGTTGAAGGACAGGGGCATTTTGCCCAGTGCCTGTAACCATGGGTTATACTACCTGTAGTGGGATGGAAACAGCAAATCTCAATATGAGGCATCTTTGGAGGCGGTTCAGCAGCCAAGTGAAACCTCTAACGGTGGCATGTACCATCTGTAGTGTGACACATAGTGGCTCGGATGACCACTTAAAATGGCGATCCTCTGTCATTGGGTCCTATCCCCAGTGGCAGGTTAAAGAACCTCAAGGACTTTGATAAATGGTCATCCTTGAGCCTCTGTCTTCCAGTTAGGGGAATGTCAGTTACTTGTGAGTTGGGGCTGTACCTGTACAGTCGGATTGGTTAAATAGCACTGTGAGTCCTGTTGTATATATAGATATTGCGCTGAGTATAAATACATAATAATAATGATGGGGCATTGAATTACCCACTTTCCCGTTATTTGAACAATCTCATCACGTCAGACTTATAACCAAGCTGTAATAAAACAAACCCTGAGCTGGTGAATTACACTCTATTTACAAAATATGTAATAAGGGATTTTGTCTTTCATAGATCATACATTTCTGCTACTATTTTAACAAATTTTCAGTGCAAATCCCTTGAAATGTATAAATAGGGACAAAATTTGTATAATCAACACAGTTCCAGGTTGCTTTAACAAAGTATTGTATTTCAATCAATAACAGTTAATGCCACTTTCTGAAAATGTTCAGCCAACCATATAGGTCGTTAAAAATTTACAAGCAATATTTTATAACATTTGTAACAACTATGGAAGAATAATCGGGCCACACTAAAATTATCTAATTATAGAGATATTTTCCTGATAAATTGAGATGACTATTTTGATTTATTGACTTACAGTCCCAAGGGCATAGGAGTAATTCAGACTTTAAGATTTCCAGCTCTATGTAAATAAATATCTCCCTTGCGAAATAAAAAGTATTGCACAACTTCTTTAGTACGTTTGTATGATTAGTAATACTATCTTTGTACTATCTGGTATATCTACATGTTTGGCCTACTCTTTGATGGTCCATAAACATTACTCTCTGGCCACATTTATAATATTATACCTACTTTGTCATTTACTTCATAAAATAGTAAAATTAATTTTATATAACACCGCTATGGTATCAATGAATAGAAAACATTTGTCAGGGCTGTAAACACCCAGTCCTGTGGATGGGGGAAGGAAACAACTCTGTTAAACTGACTTGGCTTTATTTATTAGTATTGTTACACATTAAAACTTGTTAATAAACAATGTTACTGCTACTAATAGATTATTTCTTTTTAGTTACTACCATCAATTAGCTTTAACACTTTATTTACATAGTTCCTGATTAAGTTTTCAAGTACATAACACTATATCACTGTTAAGGAACCACAAGTTATTTAAGAACATTTCTTATGCCTGTTAACCTGTTGCATTGTTACATACTGATTACTTCTTGTACATATAACCTGACATTACAGTTCAAGGTCAAACCCATGTAAGTTTACTTTCATTATAAAACTACACAACCCAAGGTACTGGTCAAAATCTAGATAATTCATCAACTAGCTATGCCAATAGTACCATCTGGTTGGCTATCACAATGTTATACAACTTGACCTTGCAATGACCTTTAGACTGGAGTTATGTTATATAAAGAAGCACAGCCAAATGAAATGTACCAAGCCAAGAGAGTTCATAAGAGTGTAGGGGTTATGTAATATGTTGTTGAAAAGCAGAAGCCACAACAGATGCAGCCTTTGGGTTATCTGACAGATATGACCATATGGCATCTGACTTCCAATGACCATGAATTTTTATGTTTTCGAGAGGAACTTTTAATTCTAGGGCCAAAGTGGCACCACTGCGCCTAAAACAATGGAAACCATAGTCTTTAGGGTTCAATTTCATTTGTTTAACCATTACTGTTAAAACATTACAAACTTTAAATGCTGTAACAGGAATTCTTTGGTCATCAATGACCAGAAGAAATAGTGGGTCAGTTTGATGAGACTTAACATATTTTAACATACGTTTGACAGTCAAAACTGGACATATTTCTGGAACTTGAAGCTTTGGAACATGAATAATCTTATATGCATCATGAGCCTGCATATTTTTTGCACACTTCAAAATAATTTGCATACCGCTTGATGTAAAAATAACATCACGTACCAAAGGAAACCTAGAAGAATCGAACTTTTTCACAGTTGTGGGGACAAGAGATGCTAGCCTAAAAAACCCAAAGAACCCCAGCAACATAATGGCTTTATAGGTCAGATATTTTGGCATAACCTGTAACATTTCAACCAATATTTTCAACATTTGAATTGACATTACACCTTTAACCTTTGGTTTCATCACAGAGTTCATTTTTACAGATTTAATCAACAATACTGTTCGTCTAGCTTGCAACGCAGCCTTCGGCCAGGCATATATAGAGAAGTAGTGGCCTAACACAGTTACATAGTTCTGTAGTGAAGCTGCAGCCAAGGAGTTCTGGGCCAGGAACTCAAGAAATGTGATGACTGCTAACTCTGTCCAAGGTCGAAGTATACCCATATACACAGTGAAGGCGACAAAGAGCTTGAAGCTACTGGCATACACAGTACTGGTACTATGACACAAACCCTTCTCAGCTCGTTGCACTGCTTGCTTTGTCAGCCACTGTAGTTGGTTGTTATCTACAAAGCATAGGGGAAAGGCAGTATTGATGCTACGCTAAGAGGGGTACGCCCCTCCTGTACAGTAGGAGTCATTAAATATTAAAGTTTGGAAACATATCCTGTACTTTTGGATCATACCAAATGCATTTTTTAATTAATTCCACCTGTGGATTGTTTACCATTCTATAAACGTGCCACCTTGAAAGAATATCAGCATAATTATTTGATTTTCCAGAAATATGCTTGACTACCAATTTAATATTAAAAATGGCACAGGTGAGCCAAACTGACCGAACACATGCCATTATAAATGGATCCCGTATTCTAAAAGATTGGAAAGAATTAACTACAGCCTCATTGTCACACCAAATAATACATTCAGAATAATTCACAATAATTTTGCCCAAGTTCTTATAGCCAACATAACATTAGCCGCCTCGAGATGAACTATAGTACATACTTCCTGGAGTTGGTTATTCACAGGCATGCCATAAACTTTATTTCCAAATTTTGCCCCCATACCTTTTAATGATGCATCCACAAAAATATGATTAGTAAATACATTAATAGGGTGAATTTTTACCATTCCATTGAATTCAACCAAAAACTCACAAAACCATGCAATATCTTTATAAAAAGCCGCCTTGAGTTTTACCATACCTGACATTGGGGCATTACGTAACACAGAAAGTATATGATTTGTAAACAATCTAGCTGGTGGCATGCATTTATGAAGGTACAAAAGATTGCCAACTAGCTTTTGAAGCTGGTTTCTTGTTGCTTTACTTTTAAACATCCAATTGTGACACATAGTTTTAATTTTTCCAATTTTTTTATCAGGAATAGTTAATGTACCAGCCTTTGCTTCGATTTCGATGCCAAGACAAGTAATTTTGTGACTAGGTGGTTCTACTTTTTTAGAATTAATGGGTAAACCTAACGCTTGAAGAAGATTGGATAAAGTTAGAAAAGCAGCCTGTGCCTTATCTGGATCAGCCACTCCCACTAGATCATCTAAGTAGGCCATGATCCAATTATTCTGAGTCCACATAAGATACGTTATGGCATCTGTGGCCATCTGGCAGCTCAAAGCCGCTTGTTTGAATCCAAAAGGCAACGCAACGTCAACGTACATCATACCCTGCCATCTGAGGCCCAAGACATGATAATCACCTGGGTCTATACGAAAATTGCGAAAGGCACGTTGTAAATCAATCTTAAACAATAAGGATTTCGAACCCATGACCCCAATTTTTTGGATCACATTATCAATGGTGGGATATTTTAACTTAAATTCAATATTATCAAAGAACAGCTATTCACACTATTGCCATGAGGCCATGATAAGTCTACTATTACACGAGTACTGCCATCTGGCTTAGGTCTAGCTATTAATGGTGAAAAATGCATTTTTTCAAATGGTTGCATTGCAAGGGGGCCTACCATCGCCCCATACCCAACTTCCGCTTCGAAATATTCATCTACCCCCACTATATCACGCCTGGCAGAGGGATGGTTGGTAATGTTCTCATTAAATTGAAATAATTCGTAATCAATATTTAAAGGGAACCCAAATTCCAAATAATCACATAAAATTTTAAGATCATAATACTTGAGGTACCTCCTCCAGTTACATATATTCAAATTGGAAGGAACTTTAATTCTTGCTTGCTGATAATTGAAACAATTGGTTTTACGAACCGTTTCATTTGATTGCCTAACGTATTCAACCATATCTGTAGTATTAATCTCCTGATTACCACTTAAGGTTTTAAGGTGATAACTATTCAAAGGAAGAAATCCAAAAGTTCTAACGTATTTGGTACCTTTGCTTAACTGTCTGGTAGCCCAGAGAAAACTAAAATCTTTCATGAGTTTGTCGGATAGATCATGACTATCATTGTATTTAACATTAATGTCACCATAATTTCCTACTAACCTTATGGTATTAGATACAACTTGATTAAAACTACTATCTGTACAATATAAAGCATTGTTAACTGTACTGAGGGAGCCGTGATTATAATTCGCAGATAAATTACTGCCATAGGGAATACTATCACAGCAACCTTGAACAATATTCTGCTTAAGCATATGAACAGAATATAGTGTAGAATTTTTCGTTAAATTTGAAACATCTATGGTTTGGTCAACGCCACCCAGAACCTGTGAATTAACAGTACTTTCTATACTAGCATAACAGTCAAACCACAAATTAATAGTACTAACACTATTTGCAGTATTTTTAAAAACTGTATTTAGGCAAAATATATCTCCCATATCTGAATTTGTGCAAGTACTAATATCCCAGAGCCCTTGTTGGTTCTCGACCTTGTACACAAGCTGCTCTAGGTCATGTATAGAGAGGTCGGTATTGCTTCCCCTAGAAGCAATACTACCCGCTATAGAGTTAATAGTTGTGTTGACCAAAATGCTTTTCAGTTTATCAGTGCAAGCGGACGGCCTGTCACCATCAACCCAACACACAGAAGTACTGCAGAAATCATGATGTACACTATATGAACTTAGTTCACCAATGTCCTCACCAATAAGGCTACCAATTGATAATGCGATGTTCGATTGGTTTGAGGCCACAGGCCGACCACTGATGGGAGTTATATAGTTGTATTTTGGAGTGAAAGTTTCTGCAAAAACATTAAATTTAAAGTTATGAGCTACAGACTTTTTCACTACACAACTTACATCTTTGCTAACTTTATCAGTAAATTCAATGCTATAGGCAGGAATTTCTTCGCTCCCACCAGAATTATGGACACCCATGTTATCAATTACAGGATTTATGTTTGATACAATATATGAATTTACAAATTCATTTGCTGCCTCGCCTTTGAATAAGTACTTATTTCCTACTGTTTCAAAATGGGCCTGAACATAATTGCTAAACTTTCTGTGAGGTTTGAACCTCTTTTTTGTCATTTTTCAATCTTAAACATGCATGTTTTGGGTGATCGTATTTTCTACCTGTGTTTGCAAAGCAGTTAGTACAAAAGTGCTGGTAGGTGATACCTTTGTCTGTATGTTCCGCCTGCTTCTCATATCTACATGTCCCTTTGTTATATAATTTGCATAACATAGTTTTCTCACTACTTTCAGCAACCCTACCATTAGGAATCTGGACCACTCTTTGAGTGCTTCGACTTCTAATTTTTTCAACTTTTTCCGGTTGTAACCAATTGACATTACCTCGTTCCATCTCTTGTAAAATAAACCCATGAGCCCTTCTCACAGTTGGAAAGGAGAGTTCAATAGCATCTTGCATTGCACTTATAAAGTGCTTTAACATATTTTCTTTGACTGAACTGTCTGTTTCTTCTAAAACACATTGAATATAACCTTGGGACCACTGAAAACTATTCAACTCATCGTATGTAGGCTGTTTGTTACCACCTAACACAGTACAGTAATCTTGTGGCCAGTTTACAAACTTTTTAACTTTATGAACACCTGGTCGAAAGCGACCTGACTTTAAAGCATCAACTGCCTTACCTTTTGCTTCTAATCTGGATGTGTGGTCATACTGATGTAATCTGCGCTGAACCTCAGCTTGAATCTTGTCATCAGAACGCAACTCATCGAAGGTCGGTAGTTTGGGGTCGCTGTCACCCTTCTGGATTCTGAGGGAACTATGGGCAGACGGCACTGGCGACAGTTCTCGAAGGCGTGACTTCTGTTCCTGTTGATCAATTCTTCCTTCCATAACTGCCACCGTGTCCAGTAATTTGTCCAACTTCTGTTCCTATGCAACTAGCTTGTTATCTTCACCAGATTTCTGAGAATCTTGAGTTTCAGATGTCTTAAGTTTTTTCCTTCCCATAATGGCAGAGTACTCCGCTACTACCAAGATATTCCACCAGTGTAAAACGAAAAGTGTCCAGGTAATATAAAATAACTAAAATAATAAAATCACCTCACTAAAACACTGTTTGGAATACTGGCTAGCGTACACTACCAGCCCCCTCAGTACTAGTTAAATGCACAGAACCCATGCTGTCCACAGTATTTAACCTCAATTGCAGACATCAGGTGATTTTTTCCCCCCCGCAATATAACTCATGAATATTCATGAGGGAGACCCCAACAGAGTAGTTCAACCTCCCCCACATTGCCAATACATCTGAATCAATACCAACTAACTAGTTTTAAAAGCCCCAATAGGAATACCTTCCCCCATCAGGACTGAACCACTGTGCTACACCTCGACGCACCACCCCTAAACTCACATATATACATAATTAATTTACAAAAATGGGGAACTTCAAGTTAACTGTTTCTTAAACCATTCTACAAACATGGCAGTCCTTAAATTGTAAATCCTTGCCACCCATATGGGATGGAGAAAATGCAAGTGCACTACTCGTTAACCATATACTGTACCAAACTGTATGGTTGTCGTAAAGCAATGGATTCACTTGGATTCACCATGGATATATGTTTTTTTTATCTTGTCCATGACTTATTGACAGTTCAGTTTTCAAATATTATTGAAATAATAAGCTGTTACAGTTAGGCTGCATGTTAAACCAAAATACTTATTTTGAATTATTGAAAAATAAGCCATTTATTTAAGATAACAATCTTGAATTATCCAGATAGTCGACAATGCGGGAAATTTTTGTAGGGAGGCCCTACTATGCTTCCATAAATAACAGTCTTTTCCAAAGTAATCTACAAATGCATGTAATAATCAGTAATGAAAGTTGGCTTTGTCATATATTCTCTGCTATATCATATTTATCAATTCATGTTGTGCTCTTGTATCAGGGATTAATTTAATGTTTACTAAATCTTTCTGTGTTAAAGTTTTTGGGGTGGGGTATCCGCCTGGCTTGGTCCTCTTTAAAGAAGGTCCTGTTTTAGACTGCAGCATATTTTGGGGGAATTTTTGACAATATCTGCTTTATCACTTAAAAACGATTACTCACATTGTGGTCTTATTGTCACATAGGGCAGGGTCTATTGTCTATTTTATTGTTTGTTTATTTGGTCCAAACAAATTGTTATGCCCATTACATAATTTCTTTTCACACGATTATTTATATTTATACTCAAACAAATTTGCACAAAACAATGACCGTATTGGTGAGATTTCCCCACCCATAGTTACAAAACTATAAAGTACAACTGATAAGTACAACTAAAATGTCCTCATGTATTTCCAAAGCTGCCTTTTGAAATAAGCACTCATTTAAGTAACACCAAAGTATGCTAATCTCTATTTATTTATTTTTAGCGTTTTATGCTAGGCCTAGAATCTTTTTGGTTACATTATGATGGGTAGTAGGAAGGGCAGAAGAAACCAGTACATACGGCTGGTCAATTTTAGCTAGAAGAACATTTCAGCAATTCTTCATGTTAAGAAATTTAATAGAATTATATATCACTAATGGCTAGATTCTACTTGAGATAACAATACAGATTTAAACTTTTGCTAGGAAATAATTTTTATTATCCTAGCTCATAAGCTAAACCAGCTAAAATTAATACCTAGTGAAAATTTTAACTTATACAGTATTTATAGTGCCAAAAATCTATCGAGGTAATTCATAAACACCACAGAAATTAAAAGAAAACAGAAATAGAAGAAGTTTAAAAGGTTTCATAAAGAAACATATTCTTGGCTGAACATTTGAAAGTCATTCTGATGGCAAAATATAAGTTACTGATTCTTTATTGGCATAGGGTCACTTACAGTATGTACTCTTATAGATTTTCTTCAAGTGTTTTAGGTTGTTTTAACCTTATTCGGTTAAGGTCACCTCAAACTGTCTTTAGTTTAAATTGACCCTATGCCTGTAACTTATTGATGCAAGTTGTAATGCTTTGTAATGGATTGTACATGTGCAGTAGTAAATATATTAGAGAATAAAACATTTTATATCCGCAATGCTTGTTGACCTTTGACCTTTGAGTCACTGTGGTTGTCCAATCTGAACTTGACCTTTGGGGTTATGGTCGTCCAACTACTGGTAATCGAGGAACTGTTGGTGGAATCTTCCCTTTAAAAATACCAGATGGGTCTTCGGACCGTAGGATTAAATTTTGAGAGTGATCTTGATCACCGTCTAGATGAAAAACAAATATTACGGATTTCTCATTTACTTGCTGTTATGTACCTTGGCGTAGGTATGTACTCCTTGAGTGCTCATATGAGTTTCTGATTTCTGATGTAGCACCTGATATATTGTAATATGTAAAGTATGTATTAATGTTTTTCTTTATCCAGTTCATTATCTAGCCTGCCTTTTTCATACTCTTGGTTAAAATACAAAACTAGAAGTAAATAAAACAAGAAATACAGTATAGACCCGACACAGCATTGTATTCAAATGCTGTGGAACTGGAGCTCGGAAGCTACATGTTTGGTGTTGCCAGACAACATGTCCACCTGTAGGAGATACCCATTGTTTCATAACCCTGGGGAAATTGCTTTGGTCTATGACATATTGTTTCAGTTACAATACATTCACATTGACTTGAAATCTCTGCCATTGCCACTGAGTATTACTGTCTTATTTATGCCAAGCAAAAACTAAATAAATCAGTATTTTTTGTAGTCCGGAGTCTCTCTAAACAAATCATTGAAGTGAGAGAAAGACAGTAGATAGTAATTTTTATGTTGCAGCTCTGATTGTCTGAGTAAAGACAAAGCTGTGTCTTTAAATTGAATGATAAATCGATGAGTATAAAAGGTATTTCTATGCTAGTAACTTTTTCCTCTAAAACCAAGACTCTGATTTGATTAAAGCTATAATTTTTGTAAGGACTCGTGCTTCTAGAGATTATTTTTAAAATTTAGTTTTGTCTTGTTTTTCGCTCCAGACTTTCATCAGTAAGGTACTACAGTAGCGCCCTACTGATGCTTTGCGGGTGGTTATTTAAATTACAATTTTTTGGGCTGAACCGTTTGATGGCTGTGGTAAGAGATTAACAATATATAGAATTTTCTCTCCCCAAACAGTGTTAATTTTGCATGCAGAATTCACTGTAGAAAGACATGGAGAACATGATTCAGTGACACTGCAATTGGTATTCCCATCAATTATTTCTTTAGTGGTTTACATCATGCCTAGTACCCTGTTGGTTATATTGTCTTGGGTAGTTAGAATGGTGGAGGAAGCCAGGTGATACAGTTGGCCACATTTCGGTACTGTAAATTGCTAAGCAATTGCAAGCAGCTACCAGCTTTCCCACTTGAGGTCAGGCTGGGATTCGAGCTCAGATCTCAGAGGTGAGTGTGTTACCACTCTGCCACCTTGTCCTCCCTCTTGTTGCCAGCGATTACAGAGAGCATGCTGGAGTTAAAGGGTATACATTGCCAAAACATCCAGAATGTTACTCTGGATGTGGTTCCAGATCTTCCCGCGAGGAGGAATAAGCCACAGCTAGATCCTACCTTGCATAAAATACGGACCAAAATCCTATGCATTGCTTTTGAGTTGTGCCTATAGACAAACTGAAAAACAAAACAAATAGACAAGAGGACATAGTTACAAAAAGGCTCAAATGTAAAAAAAAAATTACTTAGACCTATGCATTAGAAATTGGTCTACATATACAAGCAAGTTTTGGCTTTCCAACTTCCCGCCGAGACCAAGATGTAGAACTACAGGGAGAGAGATGATTCATTTGTTAAACCAACTTCTCCATGTGTATGAATTCTAAAATCTCTGTTTCTCCTGAATAATTATCAGTTAACATCCAAGTTAACAACTTAAAAATTTTTGTTCCTGTTATTATTTTTTATTTTTACAAAAATAACTGATATATTTATTACTTTTGGGGAAATTGGCATGCATAAAAACCTACTTAATGGCTGATGTAACCGATAAATTATCATGAACTGGAAAGAAAATCCATACAAGTGAATAGATACCAAGTCACGGTGTGTTTCATTATGAATTGGCTTTGTAAATAGAGCTAACTTATCAAAACAAAGGAAGTGTGGTATCCTGTCTAAAAGCCCATGCTGGTATTGTCACTGTTTTCTCTATTTTTGTAACTTCCGGTTGACCTTGACAGAATACATCAATATCATTTCTCCTACCACCATCTCTTGTTGCTATAATCATTTCCGCTCTGTTGAAATACACTGGACTGTGAAATCATGCACTTCTTAAAACGAATCCCTATTTTTTTCAAATTTCATGAGCAAAACAGAATTTTGTGTAAATCCATAGTATTGTAGTACATTTTAATTATTCATATTCTAACTTCCACTGGATGAATAAATATATTGGTAAACATTTGTACCATTTGAAAAAAATGTATAAAACATTGAACTATATTACATATTATAATCAACCGAAACAATGAATCCCTAGTCGGATGGCAGTTACAGTTCCAAAGACAGAGATGAAAACTGCACTCTTAAGTTATATATATATGATATTTAATTTTCCAGGTGCCGATTTCACAAAGGGACTTAACTTTAAGTCTGGGAGGTAGTGGGCTTAAAGTTTGTAAAGAGGACTTAAATATGGCTGCCATAAACTTTTCTCCACTTCAGAATTTGAAATGGCTGTAAATAAAGTATAATTATACAGAACACCTTACTGAAGTAGTCTTTGGGAAGTTTATATGTGGCAACAAGGTTTTCCGTTTCAAAACAGCCCTTATCCTTAGATAAAATACATTAAATGAAGAATATATGGCACCAATATTATATTTTGAATAGATATAATAGGTCACATGACACAGAAAACCACTGTGGTTATTTGATTCTAATTCTAATTGGACTTTTATAGCGCTTAATCTCCCCAATACGAAGGGGACTCTAAGGCGCAACAAAACAAAAACAGGCAACCAATCTCAATATCCAGGGACAGAAAAAAGTTCCAGCATCATGGAGAACACAAGGGTGAGTAAAACTAAGGAGGGTATGCCTTGGTGTAAAGGTAGGTTTTGAGCCGTTTTCTGAAGGAGGCAAGAGTGGGGGACGCACGAATCTCATCAGGAAAGCATTCCAGACAGTGGGAGCATCGAAAGCAAAACTATGACCAAACTGTTTGACAGATTTATGGACTGAGGGTTGAAACTTGGGAATGACAAGGAAATTGCCACCACTCTGACTGCGCCTGGTATTGTAGGAGCTGCTGTAGGAGGAGATGTAAGGAGCAAAATACTTGGGAAAACCAGTGTGGAGAAACTTGTAGACAAGGGTAGCTGTTTTAAAGACTGGCCGATGTTGAACAGGAAGCCAATGCAGATTCTTAAGAACAGGGGTTATACTAGTGTAGCTACTGGTATTTGATACGATTCTAGCAGCACTGTTTTGGATGCATTGTAATTTGCGAAGATTGAACTTTGAGAGACTCCTGAAAAGTGAGTTACAGTAATCCAACCGACTACTTACAAGAGCATTGGCCACAAGTATAGAAGCATCACGAGTAAGAAACCGCCTGACATGTCTAAAATCATGGAGTTGCACAAAACAACTTTTGCAGACATTCTGAACATGTTTAGACAAGGAAAAATCAGAATCGAACCACACACCCAGATTCTTGACCCACTCGGCAGGGCAGAGAGGACTACCCAAGATGGTAGAAGGAAAATATGCTTTCTATTTGTCCCTCTGCCTTTTTGAAGCAAATATAATAAACTCAGTTGTATCTGGATTAAGTTTGAGTTTACTGGCTGACATCCACTCTTTTATATCATCCAGGCAACTGTTCAACTTTAATAAGCTTGGACTTAGCTAAGCCACCTTTGTGAAATCCATTTTAAGTCCCAGACCTAGCTAAGACCAAAGTCTTAGATTTAAGTCCCTAATTTTGCCAATAAAGTGACTTAGTTTAAAAGTCCTTTAGTGAAATCGGCCCCAGGTCTTTTTAGTCTAGACAATAATGGTAAAGGCCAGTTGGTTCGGAAATTTGGCATCTAATCACAGATTATCACCGGTGTGTGGGTTTGACTCCCACTAGTGTTAATGCCGAGGAGCTGTCCCATTATGACCCTGCTTGTTGATGTAAAAGCCTAACTTTGACCAAAGGCCAGTTAGTTCATCACTCTTCAGTTAAAATTACACAAACAAGAGTTAAAGTTAAGGCTAACACCATGCTATATGGTTGAGAATGGTCCATGGAGCTCAGATTTGATACCTTGATAGGAAATATACTGATGAGTTGCATATAAATCAAAGAAATCAATAGTTTCTAAAATAATCATTTTCAATATACTACAGGATTAATCAAAGATTAAGAGCTCAGGTTTTAGACCATTGGCAATGACAAGTGATAAATGTTACAAAATAGCGCTAATTAACAGATTTTAATAATAATTGTAAGTGTAAAAATCAAAATAACCAATTTAAGGTGTAAAAATTAGGAAGAAATTGAATTTGGAGATAAATTTTATATCAAAAAGAGTTTAATAAAAGGCTTAAAAAGCTATGATTTTAGAATTAGTGTGACCAAAAAAAGGGTGAATTTTGGAAGCCATTCCAAGCTAAGATTTTAACAAAGAAACTAAAAAGATATTATAACCAACTGAACTTATTAACATTTTTGGGTCACCAAGTACTGTTCACACAAAGTTTGAACAAATTGCACATGTATATGCTAGTCCATCTTTAATTCATCCAATGTAATATCCTTGAAGATGTCATCGCACATATCCACACATATTTAATTCATATAGCTGACGCACATAAGACAAACAATAAGGTTCAGTTAAAGTTGAAATCAGGAGTCAATGACCAGATGTACACCTTAGGTTAATTTTGTAATCAATGTAGTCTTCCACACAGATAGCATAAGTTCTTTTTTCCAATTTTGACACTTGTCAGTTTGCCTTCATCGCAGTGATAATCGGTTTGAGTCCACCTTAGGACAACATATAGAATACAAGTCTTGAAATTTTAACCCTTTTACTTCCATGTCTTGGAACCACTGATGATACATATTGTCATCGGTGTATATCATGTACGTGGATCTCTGGCAATGCCAGTATGTATGTTGATTAATTGCCTCACGTCACTCTGTACACAATTTGCCAAGTTTATAGTTGCTATAGCAATAATTTATGTTCTAGATATTATGACCTCATTTCTAGACGATTTTAGGTATTTCTTCAACTATTGTGATGTTATTTTTATCAGATTTTGTTGTGGTGTTGTAAAGCGCATATAGTGATATACGGCAAAGTTTAGGTTGTTTGCTGGCTAAGTTGCTGTTTGCTGGCTAAGTTATTTGTTGGCTAAGTTATTTGTAAATATACAACTTAACTCTTTAACGTAAGATTCTCTACTTTGAATCGTCCCCCCATTCGCACCAACAACCCTGGACTACTGTCCTAGAATGTCCCTTGACCTTTTATATCAGTTTGTAGTTTAGCACACTGAGTTCCCATTTTTGAGGAAGACATTGCACCGACAAGGAAATACATTAGGTTAGAATATGGCAAAGTATTGTGTATCACAAACTGAAGAAAGGTTTTTAACTTGGACACAAAAAAGTAGTTGCTATATTGCACCCTTTACAATCTTATGGAGAGTACCTTACATCTTACGTACTGTTTCCTTGGTACAGATCCATTCCATAAAATGACAGTCCTCAGCCAGTGGGTCCTATCCCCAGTGGCAGGCTAAAGAACCTCAGGGACGTTAATAAATGGTCATCCTTGAGTCTCCATCTTTCAGTTAGGGGAATATCAGTCACTTAAGAGCTTGAGCTGTACTTGTGCAGTCCAGATGGGACAAATAGCACTTTGAGTCCTTTAGTTTAGTATAAATATACATTACAACACAACAGTGCAATACAATTGAGGTGTCGCCTAATTATCACCTCTGTAGTGGTGGGTTTGATCCAAAATCATGATATGAAAAGGGCTGATTGCTTGTCACAATATGATTCGAGCTGTTAAAAGAGATGTATAAAGCTTTGACACAGGCTAACATTGTCACAAGAAGGTTGTGTTTCTGGTTTAAGCAATGCTGCTTTACATGTTGCTTTGCCCCAAAGGCTGGGGGTGTATTACCCATAGGGGCTAGAGGATGTAACCTCGGTGGAGTAAAGTGGCTGATGTGGGTTCTCATTCTTATTGTTAAACTCCAGCAATTAGAATTTGGAACACCTTTCTGCACCTGGCTGCTTAGATTATGCAATAGTGAGTATTTTTTGAAAAATATACAGGCCCTGCCTGTGCAAGGATTACAGGAATCACACTCATCTGTTTCTAGAACAGCCATATTTCTCATGAAAGTGTAATGTTACAGCGTGATTTCTTACTGAAGCAGAACTATTGTACAATATCGGCACATATTTAAGGAGGATTTCTGTCGGGGTAATATTGCACATCTAGGGCGTTAACCACAATTGCCTCCTTTTTATCAGGCCCTGGTTTGATGCTATATCAGAACTGAAGGATGAATTATTAGATTGATTATTGATGCTGAATGATTTTCATTACATAATCTCAACCAACTTGTATGTGCTACTTTCCTCCATCACCCCAACCATCCTAATATGACCTACAGAATAATTTGAAAGCAACATGAAACTGAAGTTAATCAATCAATAAATCTAGTGTTGTTGCATGACATTGGTCTTGGGCATAGAATGCCAACTCCTTGAGTTTAAAGAGTTCCATTAATGACAAGAGGTTAACATTGTATGATCAGAGGTTAGCAGTCACAAAGTTATTGAAGAAACAGATTTCATGACATAAACAGTACACATTCCTAGGCAACATATGCAAAAGAAGACACATGATTCGTAGAGATGATTGTCCAACCAACCAACCCAAAAGTGGTAAGATTTAACACATGTAAAAATTGCTTGGCTCAGCTGAATAATTAATTCTAGACATAAAGTTAGAGAGACTGTACTTAGTTGCCTAATCCTAATGCTTGTCTTACATCACGATATTGCCAGAATTCACCATACTAGACTATTGTCTTTCATACTCTAATGCCCAGACCACAGTACAGGTGTCATTATCTACATTTACAGGTGCTTTATAAAACTCATAATTACTCCATGTACTATTGAAGTTTTTCCTGTAAAGATTGCCACTGTAGCATTCCATGTTTTCCATAGAAACCCGCACTGAAGTTTTTAGATGTCCAAACTTTTCAAAACTTCCTACAACTGCAGCGTGGTCTATCATTATTTTAAGAGATCCTCAGCGGTCTAGTGGGTTACCAGATTTGGCATATAATTACAGGCTCTCACCTCTGTGTTCGTTCAACTCCCACAAGTGACAATGCTGAGGACCTGTCCCAATATGACCTGGTTGTTGAACAGGATGTAAAGTCTTAAATTTGACCTATGATCATTAACCGCAGTTCCTCTGCTACATTATTTGTATTTTATATTCATACTCAGCGCAATATCTCCATGTACTACAGGAGTCAAAGCACTATATCACCCATCCGACTGTACAAGTACAGTCCAACTCTCAAGTTACTGACATTCCCCTAACTGAAAGACAGAGACTTAAGGAAGAGTCCTGTGTTACCCTGTCTCCTCTGGGTCTCCAGCCGAGTGGCGTGATGTTAGTGTATCTTCTCAATATTTTACAACAATGGCCATTATCCTCCTAACTTCTGATTGTCTTCTGTTACAGAATTGTAGCTGGAGGTGTGTAGCTGGATTTCACAGGAAGTATAGTATTATACCCTCCGCCTCCTTTTCCTATGGTTTAAAGCCTGTAGAAATACCATCTATAATGTGATAAGTGTAAAGTTTAATTATTTTCAATAGTTGCAAGCATTAAATATAAGCATTATATACAGGGCAAGTAATAAATTGAACACCCAGCCCTTCAGGGCTTATAACTTACTTTATTTACAAAACTTTGTTTACATTTGAAACAATCGGTTAAATTTATATGACACCTACTCAGTAAGATCATATTTTCAACCTTTGTGAAATTATTATAACGTGTAATTCTAGCTTCCATCGTTGACATTGCTGTTATGTCATGAAACTAAAAAAATCAAGCATTTTTAAAATGGTGTTTTCTTATGACACTTACTTTGTAACCTTTCTACACCGTTGCTCCAATGACACCTTGCTATTGATGCCTTTTAAATATTTACTTTGCAATTAAACAGAAATGGCTTTAATTGTGACGTAAACTTAGCTATATCTGATACCTGGACCTATCTGGAGCAACAAATATTGATTTTTGGACAGTAGAAATTGTGTTTAAATGGTAAAAGACAATGTCAGGCTCAAAAGGCTGTTGTAACAGAATAAGAACATCATCTTCTTACTTATATTACCGATTTTTTTCAGCTGAAGCGGCAATACTTGCCTTTGAGATGTTGTCAGTTTTGCCTTCCATCACAACAAAAGGGCAATCAGTTTCAATAATACTCTTATCAGTACTAATTTTAATGCTAAACAATATAACACAACACATAGGAGGGAAAGTGGTGCAATGAGTAATACACTTATCCCTGGTCTCTCACAGCTGATGTATACTTCTAGCCCAACTTAAGAGGGTAAGTTGATAATTGCTTGTCCAGTGTCCAATGGTTTCCAGTGCAAAATGGTGACCAACTAGTGTACACTGCTTTCTTCTATAGTCTCAACTATACACAATTATATGACCTATACAATGTTTTTAAGTTGACATTAAACCCAAATCACACAATCAATCAAAGAATCAATCACTCAAGCAAACACACGAATAGCATAATTATATGACTAAGTTGTCAACAATTTGATCCAATATGATGCTGTGAGTTATATAAAGTGAACTTTTCGTTGTGGAGTAGCTTTTAATTAAAAAGCTTCACAGTTCTCTTTTTGAATTGAAATCCCAGTCTTAAATGTTTATCTTATGCAATGTTGTTTGTAAACCTTTTCATCAGTCATTTAATACTAAAAGTTAGGAGGTCCAAGAACATTTAAATCATTTATCTCTCTATAAAATTGTTGTTAAAGTAAGCATCCTACGACATATATGGTAAGTGACGAATAATTGATATGCACATGTCAAAGCTGTAACACTGTTGTCAATAAAAGGGTTAATAAAGGATTTCACTGTCAAAAAGGTTATAGGTAATATCTAAGCAAACAGTTGGTTTTTTTTTATTTTTGAAAAAAACCCAACATATATGAATCTGCTGAAAGTCAACATTAATAAGGTTTTTACCAACTTTAACAGGATGTTTAAGGTCATCACACACAAGTTTAACCGTTTGATAACCGCGTTTGTTAACTTGAATTGACAGTTAAGTTTATCCAAATTTGTATGGTCTTATTTTGTGAAATATAACCCATCTTTCTGGTATTTCTCTTTTCATGGTAACACTTAGGTAAAATGCCTTATACTTGCATCAGTTGAGATCCATTCCTAACGTTATGCTATTAAAATATTTATAGACATCTTCTGAAAAGGCAATGTAAAAAGCCATACCTGTGAAGACAATACAAAGCCTGCTCCTTTTGTACACTTTAGATAGTCATGCAAGTGTCTTTATGTCCTTAACAACAGAATAAACATCATGCTTCAGGTGACTGACATTTTCCATGGTCAATGAAACTGTGTCTCCTCTCCTCTCATGATTCATTTATTTACTTGAAAGCAGTTGAATTCAATGATTCAGTGCAGCAAACCTAGGGAACAATAGTATAGCCAATGTGAAATACAACAGACTGCAATTATTTTGTAATTGTCCTTTTTTCATGTTTAGCTTGCTGATGCAGCTATTCATTTTTTAAAATAAATTCCGCTGAAGTTCCATTTACTTATTTGCATTGTTATACATGTGTGTAGCCCCACAGGGTTTTAAACACTTTACTCTTGCTGAACAAAACATGATAAAGGAAGGATATGTGGTAGTAGTTACATTTTAGAGTCTATTTCTATCAGTGCAATCTCATATTTCTAGGATATGTCTATTTATCAATAAAGGAAAAAATAGATTGGGTAAAAATACTTAATTAACACTGGATTAATTTACTGGAATATATAAATGGTTGACTTTAAAACCTATCTTTGGCAAATTATTTGTCTTGAATGAAAATAAAAGGTGCTTGGATTAAAAATACTTCAAATATCAGGGTCGTTTTCAACATAAAGAACATTCATTTTATTTTTATTTTTACAGTTACTCTTTATTGGAAATAAGTATAAAATTGTTCAATTTTAGGCAAAGAAATATTCAAAAACGTGAGAGTTAAAATTATAAAAAGATATTTCTATTCTTTTAGTCTGGGCATTTGCCGTTTTAAATAATCTTTAATATTTGCATGGTGGCTGTTCTGAAGTGTACAAATTAAGAAAATTCTTTTCAATTAAAGAAAAGGGGTGTTAATGAGGTAAAATTCTTTACCTTAAAGCTTAGAATATATGAAGAATCCTTTGTGAATTTGACAAGTTATTTAGGTACAATAAAAAGATATATACACAAAATATGTCACAAATGAAGATTATCATATAATACAAGTATTTATTATATCATTGGAAATACTTTTATGATCCACTTTTTCTTCGATGTTTTTCAAGCCAATTTCACTGAAACGGTACACACAAACACAGGCCGTTATGTCATTTGACAAACAATGTCCCTGTCTGTATTTCCTCATATTTTGAGAAAACACAGCCTTTAAATGATAACAAAAGTATAAGAAATCCAAATGGCAAATAGAGATATTGTATATATTTTAGAAATGTTATTACACCAGTTTGGATACATACTGAATCACTGCAAATTCTGATGGATGCTGTATTTACATGTTGATGTGGGGCAGATATTGTGTATTGAATCCGATTGTTGCTGCTCTTAAATATCTACTGACATAAACTCTGAAAGTATGAATTGTCAAAAATACAATTCATTGGAATTACTTACAAGAAACTATGTCATTCATTTTTTTAAAGAATTGAATATTATAAACTCATGAACGGATCAGAAATTCCTATCAGTCAAAGGGCAGAAGCAAAGCTGATCATTTTCAGACAGTTGTTTATGGCCAAACTCGCTGAACACAAAGCAAAAAGCAGTTCCACCAAAGCCAGCCTGGGATCAAAACGATTGCAAAGTGCAACAAATGAATTTGAATTTCATCAGAACAAGGAACATGCAAATAAGAAAGGCAAAAGAAAAGAGAAAGAACCACTTGGGAAGGACAGGGGCATCCATTTGGAGGAAAATGCTTCAAATGGAAGACACAGTGATACCGCCATAGGTAAAGTGTTTGCTGAAGGCAGTTTAAATCATCCTGATAACTCTGGTGCCCGAGTGGATCTAAATCTAGTTGATGAAGAGAATACAAATTCTGAAAACATTGTACCTAATGGAACAGATCTTGGTCTAAGTTCAATAAGAGGCACAGACAGCATTGTGAAAGATGTTACAGTTCATGAACCAACTAGCAGAACTGCCACAGCAGCTTCATCCAATATATCTTCCTCAACTTTGCGGCATAGCAACTCTTCGTTAACCAGTAATAATGTAACTGAAACTGATGAAAGGACTTTAACAGAGGTCACTACTTTACTAAAATCTGGCAGGGATGATCTGATTGCAACATATAAAATTAATCATGTAACCAATATTTTAAGAAACAGGCGGAGGGCAAGGTTAAAAGAAGCCGCTCTAAAGGGTCGTCGGCTAACTGTAAATTCTGAAGAAGTGGCATTGTTAAAATACCTGTTAATAATGCAGATCAAAGCTCATGAAAGACGTGAAAGGGATGTAGTTACCAAGGACCAGGCCGTTTCAAGCTATGACACAGAAGAAGAAGTGAATAGTATTAATACAATAGAGAGAGAAAAGACAGAGGATGTTGGTGAAGATGTTGAAGAAGAGATGGAAAGAACATTTACACCAGAAATTGTTGATATTCAAGTATCAGATCAGACAGCTCCACCAGTGAAAACTAGATCCAAAAAGAAAAGGCAGTTGAGGAAGAGCAAGAGCCATATTAAAATGTCAAGTAAACCAGCCAAGTTAACTAAAGGTATATTGATACACTATGGGCAATGTAAATGTAATGGTTATTTTGTACTTGTTATCTCAACCAGGTTATTTTGGGGTGTGTTTGTTTCTCTGTTTGTCTGTGTTCACGATCATTCCAAAAGTAAAGAAAGGGTATTTATGATTTTTTATGTAGGTAGGGCATGACCACTGGGAGAAATTTAGGGAACAGCTGGTTTATATTCTGGATAAAAAACAGAAGTTTCGGAAATGTCTCCCCTTCCTCACAGTGAGGTCTGTGCTCTACTGGTTCCATCTAGTTTACTTTCGTGTCATTTGACAAGCAGTAAATGATATAAAAAGATAAATCTAAATAATTATTCAAACAACCACAACATTAATCAGTGTTTTTTTTCTTGGAAGAATTGCCTTCTACCATATAGTGGATAATGGTACATACTTATATAATGTTGTCTTAATGAAAGTAATTAAACTTGTGTCTGCAGCACAGAGAAATGCTTTACTGAGAAAAGCTCTTCGAGAAGCCATGGAAAAACGAGAAAGGGTTCCCTTGGAGGAAGCCATCTTGGATTTCCTTCATTTTAAGGTCAAGGACAAAGATGATGACCTGCCAAAAGCCATGGCACAACTGGATGTGATAAAAACACAATCAGGTATTCTTTTTAGTGATCCCATTAGTCTATTGCATTCTTAACATACTTTGATGCAATAAGAATCCCAAGAAAAACATGAAGGTACTACATTTATACCCCAGTGTCACACATATGATTTGTAGGCAGTTACCCAATTTATAGCTTGGGAGGCTGCTTAGTTCATTTGAAAAAGGGCGGTAAAACTGACAAACACATGATTTGATTGAAATGATTAAGTTGTACAACCAAAAAGGTTACACTTATGACCTGCTGTCAACTGCTCAGGTTTCACCAAAACTAGCCATAACACAAATATTCAATAACTCTTTTGCATTAATCATCAGACTTGAAAGACTAACATCATGGACCAAGATTGACTAAATTCCTCCCCTACATTTTGATAGGACACAAGATTAGTCATAACTTAACAAAGACTAGTTGTAGCACCATAAACGTAAATCATACCATGACTAGTCATGACTAATTGGGAGAGAAATCATCCCATTAAATATCATTGCCTCAGTATAGACACCTGACATATAACCCTATAAGACAGAGCACCATTTCTCTTTCACAAAAAAGGACTGGTGTCATCCAAAGTGGCCTTCACCTTGTGTGGTTTTCATAAAGTTTTTTTTTCTATTTTGGAGTGGCCGTCTGATTCTTATGAATCAGGAAACTGATTAATTTCAAAGAATTATAATATTTGTATCATTTTTGTATGTGTTAAAATTACTTTTACAGCATAAAATAGGATATCTAACAAGGCATGTGGATATAAAAATGGAATAATATGGATTATTAAAAGAAAAGCATCATTTGAGTGTTAACGGGACATACACAACATTAAAACTGATATACATACTTTTAATTTAACATAAATTTTATTAAATTGTATGAAACCTACTATATAATCTTTACTTCTATTATCTCTAAGTGTAACTACGGATCTTAATAATCCAAAATGGTGGCTGATACTAGACCCTTCGAAGAAATAACTTCTGCAAGGGTGGCAATCATTGGCCATAATATTTGGGTTTAAAGTCGCCTATAAGATATCCTATAGGTCATATCATGACAACCCTGTAATGAGGACAAAGTTCAAACTGATACCCTCTGTGGTGGGAGGTGATTGTTTTAACATTAGATCATTTCCCCCCCAAAAAATGTGAACCCATATTTTAAGCATTTTAAGATATTTTCACACGTATGTGCATTATGGAAAAGAACAAAACACCCACAGACAAAGGACCTAGACTTTGAAAGGTTAAAATTAATTGTACTTAACTTAAAATCTCATGTGTTCTATTTCTTTAAAGCTCTTGAAGATGCCCTAAAGAAGAAGAATACAGAGAGAGTACAATATGCAATTAGCTACTGTGAGAGAAGAGATTATGACAATGTCATGAAACCATTACTACGCCGTGTGAGTAATCCAATGTAATCTTCGAGAAACTTTTATGCTTAACATCTGTCATCAGACAGACTCTAAGGTGCAACAATATCTAAACATATTGATTTGTTGTGGGGCTTTTGACAAGGGTCAAAAACATAGGTAAAGGCACCAAAACCATGTCTCTGTCATAGAAGAAAAGCTATAAGTGAAAACCTGATTATTTGAGTTATACCAGCGGCCATTTTGAAAATAGCCTCCAATGGGTAGTTGATCCCAAAATATACCTGTGGGTATATCTGGTCCATTGACTATTACTAGTAGAAAAAGTACCCAGATTCATGAAAATATTACAATGGATTCAGTGATTAGCCAGTCTATTATAAAATGTGTAAAGCAACTATTCAGGCCGTATCTGTTCCTGAATATTTCTGGGTATCATGTTTATTATAGAAACAAAATGTTTTCACATGTTAGTACTGGATTACTTGTCAAACACATGAAACATTTGAAAAAAAAACAATATTGTTGGTAATTAAATACTTTATAACAACAGGTTATATCAACTCAAGATAAATCAATTCTTATTAGTAATATGAAGAGCAGTGATAGATATGGCGATTGAATTTTCATTCTGAATTTGAATGCAACAAACTCAGATGTTATTTGCATAAATCTGGTGCTGTCTGGAGGATTCAATATGATTAAATTATATAGGTCATGTACAGAGGATGTTTGCATAAATCTGATTCTGTCTAGATGATCCAATACAATTAAATTATAAAGGCCATGTGGAGAGGACAGTTGCATAATTCTGGTTCTGTCTAAATGATCCAATATGATTAAATATATCGATCATGCAGATATTTGCATAAATCTGGTCCTGTGTAGATGGCGTCTAATATGATTAAAATACACAGGGTATGTAGATAGATAGAATACAGATGTATAGATGGTCCAATTTGACTAAATTGAGTCTACTCGTCTTTTCTTGCCTGGTGGCAAGAATGGTGTGAAGTGGGAAAATAGTGGCTCCAGTTAAATGTGTATTTTATGAAGGATTTAATAGAGACAATGTTGAAAATTGTGTATAACATGATACTTAAAGGTGTATAGGGCAACTTGAAATAAAAATTAGACCCCAGAGAGGAACTGCTTTTAATCAATAAATATGAAAAATTGAAGAAAATTCTATGAGCCATATACATCTAATACTATGAATACTTTTGAAACCATACTATTACACTGTGTGTGCCAGGGTGTGTGAATGTTCAAGACTGTGGTAGGAAAATCAATTAATTAACTATATGTGTGAACCTAGTCAAACAAAACACAGTTCACATAAAGAAAGGAAAAGAAAAAAATCTACAATGGATATGTACCTGAAGAGTAAACAGGGTGAAGCCAGTACAGCTATACTTGAACCACACAAGGAACAATCACATGAAAAGAGTGATATCATGGAAGTTTCACAATCTGTTTTGGATAAAATATTAGTAGCTGTGCAACCTATTGAGGACATGAACAGTAAATTGGATAATTTGATAAATGATATAGGTGGTTTGGAAACAAACGGTTAAAAGCCAAGACATTGCAGTGATACTATCAATAAAAATTTAGAAAATCAAAAGAGACAAACTGATCAGTGCAAAACAAAGTTAGATAAGTTTGAAAAGACTTTTGCAACTCAGGAACAATTGACAGGGCTAGAAAAAACTCTTTCATCTGAAAACAAAGAGTTAAAAAGCCAGTTAGTCAAATATGAGGAATATTTAAGAAGGAATAATTTGCTATCCCATGGCCTGGACAAAAGAGATGGTGAGGACTGTGAGCAGCTGATACAAGCTTTTCTTGCTAATCAACTGCATCTTAACACATCAGACAGAGGTATCATGATTTCAAAGACACACCGATTAGGACAAAAAGTTGACAGAAAAGTGAGACCTATTATTGCTCAGTTTGTGCTGTCTTCAGATGTTGGGGCCATTCTCAAGAAGAGATCACTTTTGCTGCAGAATTCTGTGAGAGGTAGCCCAAGGCAGAAAGTTTATATCACAAAGGATAATCCTGAGGAAATTGTAAAAGTACAAAACTACTTGCATCCTGTCCTAAAACTTGTCAAAATGGTGGATAAAGATTCACATATCAGCTGAAATAATCTTATTTTAAGGGATAGGCTATAGATTGGAAATGGTGTTATGCCATACCAGAGTTGGAAGTGGAAAAGATTGGGCTTGTATAGAAACCAGATGCTGTCTTGTTCCATGGCAGATTTTGCCCTTTTAGTAACTTTTTCCCATGTGAATTTGTGATTGGGGGCACTAAATACAATTGTGTGGAGCAATACTTCCAAAAGAAAAGAGCTGATTACATTGGTAGGTTCCATAACTCTCATAAGATTTCCAACTCTACAGACCCAGCTGACATAAAGACAATTGTCAAACCACTGCATAAAAGTTTTTGGCCCAAGGA
This sequence comes from Sabellastarte sp. h YS-2021, assembly GCA_964017235.1. Classification (NCBI taxonomy): domain Eukaryota; kingdom Metazoa; phylum Annelida; class Polychaeta; order Sabellida; family Sabellidae; genus Sabellastarte; species Sabellastarte sp. h YS-2021. The sequence continues at coordinate 76,957,943 of OZ024934.1, read as the reverse complement.
CCTGCAATATATTGCTATGAAAGAAGCACTTTTGGCTAAGTTTCAACAAAATGACAAATTAGGGGCCTTGCTCAAGGGTACTGATAACTATACAATGATTGCGTGCAACATGCATGATGCTTTCTGGGGAAATGGACTTTCAATCTTCGACAAGAATACAAGATATGGAACTGGGGAAAAAAACTTGGGGCTTTGCTTGAAGAGGTGCGATCCCTGTTATTTTGACTGCTAATTAAATTTTGGTAGAACTTCAACATTTGATACATGTAAATACTAAAGACATATATAATTGAATGAAAGTAAAATTAGTGCATCATAGCAAGTCAATTTTCTGATTAAAGTGAATATATGCCCAAAACAAAAATAATTTATCAGAACAAAGTAATTTTTGATGCAGTCTTGCAAATTCATCTGTACATATTTTCAGGTATAAAAAGTAAATACCATATAACTATACATAATATTGTGGTTTATATTAGCTATTCAGACAGGAATCTGAATATGTGTTTTAAGGGTAATACAGTCATGATTTTAAATACATATTCATCAATGGATATAATAAAATAATATTGTCAAAATATTTATTTAAAAATTAAAAGACAGAAAATGCTTGAGTTTGGCTATTTACATACACAGGAAGCTTATCAGTCCAAAACTATTCCATTGTGTGACATGTCAAAAAGTATGAGAATAATGTGCTGTACATGATCATTTTAGTGATCAGTAGTAAAAATATCCAGCGATAGTGATAAGATTTATCAAATCCCTGTAAATCAATTGAGATGTTGCCAAGTTTCCTTGAGTGTAGGCAGCATACAAGATTAAATTTATGGGGATAAAGCAAGTACGAGGTATGTCAAATTGTTATGCTTATTATATAATAATGATTTAGACATTTATTTATTAAATTTAGTCCATGTAAAATGTGGACTTGTAAAAGTTTTCACTGTATTACCAGCATATGAATAATTGTATCAATCAATTGATATAAAAGTAACAAAAATAATAGTGTGAAACTGACATGCCAGAATAGTAATAAAGCTGCAGCTGAGATATAAAAAGGATTATTTTTTACAGAATGAATAGTGAAATCCTGTATGAAGTTTCATATGTGCAATACATTGGTTGGACTAATAAAGTTACTTTGTCAAAACATAGTAATAAAAAACAGGCTTCATAGTATTTATTTTCTAAAGTAGTTAAGATGTGAAAAGGTTTTTTTTTTTGTACAGACTGAATAGTGAAATTGTATGTAAGTTGTCACATAGATTATATTAGGTGGACTAATTAAAGTTACTTTGTCAAAATTTAGTGACAAAAACAGGCTTTATAGCCTTTCTTGTGTAATTATAAAAATTGGACTAAATAATTGATTCTTGTTTTTGCAAAATCAAATTTCTATCTTTGATAAAGGATGAATTTCCTAAATGGAAGTTTTTAATTTATCTTTTGTTTCTAAATTAACTTTTATGACATTTTTGTGTATGCAGAAAGGTTATCTAAAAGTGAACTTTCAAACAATATACTTACATAACACAGGTAACCATAATGATCACTGGTGGAGTTGTATTGTTTTTTCTCTATCTTTTTAAGTTAAAGGCTTTATTGATGGTATTGACAAAGAGTGTAAACAAAAGGTATGAAAGTGTTCAATGACAATCAAGGCAAATTGCATGTGGTACAGTGAAACAATTTTGTTTACTATAAATATTCACAGCATGGATGGTATTTTTTTTTGAAAAACATACATTATGATAATAATCACCTGTAGATATACCGGTAGATATCTTCCTAGCACTGAAATAGCTTGCTAGAAACAGAGGGTGGCCTAAATAAAACAAAGTATGAAGATTTAACCACATATCTGAGATTAGAAGTAAGTTCTCTTTAAAGATTAGAGTTATCATACAATTTTCTGGTAAAAGTGCTAAACTATGACTAAACTTCTGAACCAAACCAAACTTTTATTTTTTTTGGATAGTTAAGATGAAGGTTACTGATCATAAAGTGTTGAGTGAAATTGAGTACTATATAATTATAATACCTGTATGTAATGTTAGTAGACTCATATGTGTTTGGTATTCTTGTCTTTTCTATTTTTTAAGGTGCATAGACAGACCAGTGTTGCATGGGACATTACAATGTTATGATAATTGTCTGGTGTATCATTTCATGTTCCATAAAAATAGTAAAATAAAGAACTCAAAAAATCAAGACCTCAAGTTACAATTTCCTACTTCTATTAAAAATTACTGATTCACTGAAAATTTTGAGCATGAACGTGAGGTGTTTGTCTGATAGACAAAAAAGACAAGATACTTACCATTGCCTAAAATCAAACAGGATGTCCATTTACTGCCTTGTAGATATACATGCTGATCGTATGCAACATGCAACTTTAAAAAATGACTGGATATCTGATTGTATTTTTAGTTCTTATTCTTCCAGTAGCTGAGGGGTTGTTTAATGACAATCTTGAGTATCATGTCCTTGAAATTGAAAAAGAGGATATTGGAAATTTATTACTAGTAAAGATACATATTTCAGATGAGCTTACCTTCTTGCTGCTAGTTTTATATGGGCAAAACAGAGATGAGCCTAAATTTGATAACAATCTTATGGTGAAACTATCTGAAAAGAAAAACTTCTGCTTGGTAATTTGTGGAGACTGGAACTTGGTTCAAAATTTTGAAGAGGACACATACAGCTTTATAAGAGAAAACAATACAAAGGCAAAATTGAAAGTAAAGGAAATGCAATCGATATTAGAGTTAGAAGATGTTTAGCGTGTACATAATAAACATAAAAGAACCTGGTTTAGAAGTAAGGCTCCTCAACAAATGACCAGAATAGATTTCTTTCTGACAACCTCTGACATTCAATCAAAACTATTATCAACTACCATTAATACCAGGGTATAGAATGGATCATTCGGCTCTAATTTTGGATATAGGGTTACGCAATATTAAATGAGGAAGGGGTTTTTGGAAATTTTATTCTTCCCTTCTCAATGACATAGACTGTAAATTTAGTGAAAAATGTAATAAAAACACTCTCAAAAGTCATGTAAAAACACAGACTTAAATGGCTAATTTGAAAACAAACTCTCAAGTAACCACCAACTTTTGTTTGAGATATTAAAACTTAATATTAGAGGTGAAACAATTGCTTTCAGCTTTAGAAAAGAAAAAGACAGACACAAAATTGAGGCAAATCTTGAGAAGCAAATAACTAACTTTAAAAAGTCTCTATTAGATTTATTTATTTATTTGGGGTTTTACGTCACTTTTAACACTGTACAAGTCATATCACGACAGGTAGTTAGGATGGCAGAGGAAACCAGTACAAACAGTATTATGAAGAAGGAGAGAAATCAACAAAATTTTGAAAAAGCGTAATTATATAAATAAAACTATTTTAAACTTAATGTTAATCAGCAGATAATTACTTCTCAGAAAGATATACTAGCAGAACAGAAACACTTCTACAAAAGAATATTTAGTTCAAGGGTTTCCTGGTCTGAAGTTAATTGCAAAAGATTTTTAGAAAATAATACTAACATCACACCTTTAAATGGTAATGATCAATTAAATTATGAAGGACCAGTTACCAAACAAGAAGCACAAAATGTTATTAAAAATATGACAAATAATAAAAGTCCTGGTATGGATGGATTTCCAGTCGAATTTTGCAAATTCTTTTGGGCAGACATAGGAAAATTCTTAATAAACAGTTTCAACAAATCTTTTAACACTGGCCATCTTTCATTCACTCAGAAACAAGAATCATTTTCATTTCAAGAACCTGACAAACAAGTATGCCTTTGGGAATTTACCAATCTCACCCTGTCAATGAAATCAGGTTGGCCATTATCAAAACTTTGCCCCTGTTTCATTTAGCATAAGATGGCTGGCCTTTGTCATACCTCATGAGGAATCACTACCATATTCATGAATAAAACATAAAACAATTCTGATATTTTTGTCTAACTTTTACAGAAGTCGCATCTCTGTATACATCAGCAGAAGCCAGTCATCCATTCATCCATTGAACCATACTTAACTATTCACATGATACCCTTTCTGTATCCAAGCCTGCTACAATGCATGCACGAGACCATTTCACCCAATTTTTGACAAATATATTGACTTTGCTTTAATGCTATCACTATCTTTTTTGATATATGTAGTTCTTTATAATTTGCTTAGAGGTTGACCTATCATCTGTAACTGAGCCAGAAGCTGTAGATTTATCCGTGCATGATGACACATTGTCAAATGTATTGGTTTTCAGAAACAAACTTTCTAAGCTATTTAGAGTTTTAGAAGTATTTTCTTAATCTTATCAGAGCTTTGTGCAACATCACAACTGGTTTGATCACTCTCAGAAATTTTATTACGTGATGCTTGCTGTTAAGCAGCAGAAGGTTGGCTGGCCCAATTAGTTGAGACAGGAAGTCAGGCAATGATTTCAACTGGTCACCCTCTTCGCACTTAAAGGTAGAATATAAATGGAAGCGGTATCACAAACTTCTATGGATCAGTGGTGCCGAGGTCTTTAGTGAGCTAATGGGTCAGCAGGTTTGGTATCTAATCACAGTCTGTCACCTCCACATAGGTTAGAGTCCCGCAAATGACAATGCTAAGAGTCTGTCCCATATGCCCTGCTGGTGAACAGGACGTAAAACCATAACTTTGACCAATCAGAAACTCAGTCAAAAATCAGCATGGTAGAATACAATGATTTTCGTAACACCGGTAAGAGTAGCCTTAATTTCCCAGGAATGGCATTGGCTGACACATTGATGCCAGCCTATTTTTTCCTGGCAAATGCTTTTATGTATTAAGTAAGTTTATGAGGGGTTTTTGCAGATAAATAACCTAATGTCTTAAGTAATTTGATATGTTTTAAAAAATGCTTTCATTTCTTAAGTAAGTTTATAAGTTTGTATTTTTCAGGCTAACACCTTCATGATAGAAGCAAGCCAAACAGAAGAAAAGATATGCAACCCTAGACAAGTGATAAAGAACTCTTCAGAGATTAGGCGCTACAGCTATCCACAAGACATTATCCATGCGGTAACCAAGGCAACATTGCTCCTACTACAAGAGCCAGAAGGCAGGACAAAGGTATTTGATATTTGAACTTTTTTATAGATGTTTGAACATTCTGTGCTAAATTTCTTAGTGATGCCTGTCAGTGTACAGTGCTAAATCTTGACCAACTAGTATGTACTGATTTTCTCTGCCCTAAAACTACCTGTAGTGGTATATAACATTAACAATGTATTGAAAGCCAAGTTAAAACCAAATGATTAAAAATAAATTTATGCTACATGTTGTAATTGAAACTGGCATAATACTACATATTTTAAAGCATAAGAGGCAATTGAAAATGAGATGAAACAAGGCACATTGGATAATCGTGCTTCCGAACTGTACATCACAGCCTGTAAGTAAGTAAATGTTGACTTTCCAACTTACTGGGCCCTGGACATTTATTTACACTGAGTGAGATATATATATGTTATGTACAAGTTGAGATTTTGTACAAGCTGCAACTTATACGGGTTGACTTGTAAAAGTTGCAACTTGTATATTAAATTTTTTACTTGTACAAGTTGCAACTTATACAAGCTCCATATTTATCCATCGAGATATGTATTTTAATGAATTTATATTTTAAAATTCATAAAATCAAAAATGTCCAATCTTCATGAAAAACAAATTCACTGTAAATTATACTTTTTTAATGTGAAAGCAACCTGTGGATCTGTGTATTTACATAATTTTTTTGACAATTACGACACCTTTTTAATGCATATCTTTATCATATTTTAAAAGTTTGAGGCACACTTGGCCACCTCAAGCCTGCATCTGACACTTGGGTTGGCGTTGCTAACCTTACAATTTCTAATAATGTTTCTGTCAACAATTCTCCTAAATTTATTTGTTCCAAAACAAAGAGATAAATAAAATTAATTGCTTTTTGGTGATAAAACCACATCTGATTTTAAGACTATACAATGATTTTATTATTGGAAAGCATATGTTAATTACAATTCTGCATATACTATCATCTGTCCTTTGATGCTTTCCCTTACCCACTTGTGACCCTAGCTTATTAGAGGCAAATCATAAAACAGTCCTGATGCTACATAAAGCCACACCAAGAGAGATAATTGCATTTAGAAGATTTCTCCTTCTTATAACTTTTTTAACTTTCGTCTTTGAAGTCTGATTGTTTGCCTAAGAATTTTTCAAAAGGAGGAAGACCTCAGTTCACAGTTCTACAACTCCATTGAGAACAAAGATGGAGTCTTACAAGCATCAATAAGGAACAACTCACATTCATGCTGAACTTAGTATTTAACACTAAAGCTTGTTTTTTTCTGCATGATAAACAATGTAAAAAACCTGAACTCTGAGTGATCAACTAAAGTATCAACTTAATATATTAATATACATATATTAATAACTTTGTATTTTGAGTGTAACTGGCAAAATATTTAAAAGTTTTTCTGTAAATTAGGGTTAATTTTTTATGACAAAAAAAATATATATATGACGCTCTCACCTTAATTTGGATATTTATACATATAAAATAAGAAACATTTTCAATAAAATGGTTAATATAACCAAAGTTCTTTTAAAATCCAACTTATACAACAGTATTGTACAAGGTGAGATTATTTGATGGTGAAATTCTGCAGAAGTTACAAATTGTACAGCCAGTCTTGTAAGAGTTACAACTTGTACAAACTGCTTGTACAAGTTGCAACTTGTACAGGCTTTTTGTACAAGTTGCAACTTGTACAAAATCTCAACTTGTACATAACATGTATAAAAATTCAAGCTTTCATTACATTGTTGTCTTAGCCATTAGTAATTTATTTCCATATAATTAGTGAAAGGTAAACAGTTGCATCTGTTTGGCCACTTGCCCCTTAACTCTGAGGGATATAGGTTCAAGTTCAATTTATGCAAATGTATTTTGCTGAGGACATGTCGTGATATGACTTTGGTAGTTGAACGGGATATAAAACACATAATTTGACTATTTGTTGTCTGCCTGGGGTTTCACAAATCAAATATTTAGATTGCTGATCCTTTCAAAATAATGAAAGGAATGAAGCTTTTTATGTCATAAAAATACATGACAATGTAACATGTAGAAAATGGAGACAGTAAAGTACTGAAACAATTACATGTAGCAAATGGTGCCAGTAACTAATTAAACAATTCAGATGCATTGATATTAAAGTAGTCTAAATATACCATCAAATCTATATTAAAAACTTGTTGTTTGCCCTCTGTGATATAAATATAATTGTCCAACAACAGCCTATCTCTCAAGTTTGCTTACATTAAAAGATATAGTAATTACCTAGCATTATCAAATAATCCACATGGTAATAGCACTGTGTTTCTATACAATAAAAGCCTAGTTAAGTCTCTAAAATAGTAAATTTAAACACTGTTGTCAGTTAGACTTTAGCCAGCCACATGTCTATTTGTGTTCAGGCTTGAAATAGTGAAGCTTTAAGCATTGTGCATTTTCCAAGAGAAAAAAAAATCGTCTCTGTGGTGGCTACTCTAACTGGAGTTATGGAAAATCCCAGGAAACAATAGAAAAGTTTTAAAAAGCAATAACTTTCAATGATTGAAAATACATGATCATTGAGTTGCTTATTTGATATACGTAAGTAATTCTCCCAGATCTAACCGAATGTTCCTGCATGTAACCAGATGTTTTCTCGAATGATCCACATAGGCCCTAAGTAGACACAAAACTTCTTCAATTCAATCACTGATAGACAGGGATTCCTCCAACCATGACTAAGCATTGAGGCTTCTTCACTCCCAGACTGCTCCTGGGATAACTTCTGTTCTAGGCACCCCTTGGTCTGTGCTACCTTTTCCAATGACGCTTCTTGCCTTGTTAATCCACTCTCCCTTTTCAGACATCAGTGTCCCTGTGGATGGATGCATCAGTTAAGAGCTTTATAAATGTTTTGTGAAACCCATACTTTGACTTTGGTCACAACTTATGCTGATTTTGCGATGAAGACTCTTGATATGCTGATTTTGCGATGAAGACTCTTGATATTAAATGCAAATTTATTCTACTGTTTCAGAGATGGCAGCGCTGTCAAGCATTACTGACACCCTTGGGAGGCAATGGACTGTACAAGAAAACACGAAGGTTTGAAGTTGATGCAGTGCACTCACAGATAGTGGCAAGGTACGATACACCTGTCTGTTGTTTTAATTTATTTTTAGCCATTTAGTATATGGTGTAGCAGGCCAGATTAACCCCCATTAAAAATTCAGATCAACTTGTTTGTTGTTTAAGTTTTTTATTATTTATTATTATTTATCATCTAGTGTAAAGTCCAATTACCCCCAGTCGAACTACACTTATGGTTATTTCTAGGGATGGGTTGGTATGAAAAACGTGTAGATTGTGAGGTCGCCAATGCAAAACCCTTTTTGATTCCGGGACTATGTGTTTTAGTACACCTTAATCAAATATGGACATTTCCTGTCATTTAATCACAATAAAAGTCCCCAAATGCACAAAAATATGGGCTAAAAGTGTGCAATTTTTTCAAATATGGGATATGTTTCCAATATTTTAAGTTCTGCTTCGATTATATATCTTGACAAGGTTCAGTTGGACAGTGGATACATTTACATAGTTTGCCCTTAAATGTTTTAAACAATTTAACTCCCCAGTATTTAAAGGAAGCAAATGGCCTACCTTAAATTTAAGAAAGTGTCCTTCAAGGAATGTTTAATAATTGGGAAGAACAGTTCCTTTAATGTGGCCTTCCCAAAGCATATATATTGAGCTTTCTTTACTTAAGGAGTTCCTTTCCAAAGATATAGCTTGTATACACTCACCGGAAACAAGAAATCCTATCCATTCAGGATAGATTAAGGTTTAAGGAATTCTTAATTACATTTCTACTATAATGACTAAATTATTTGTAACAGAGAAGCCATCACACAACCTTGTTATACTAACAGTGTTTAATGGTAACAGTGACATAATTTTATGGGAATGAAATTCCATTCATCACAAGACGTTTCATAATTACTAAGAACTAAGTATCACAAATAAAGAAGACACAGCAATTTTTTTGACTTCTTGACAACAAAATTTATTCATAATTTAACAGTTGTTTTTCTGTTTGTGTTTGTAATTATTTGTATCATACTATTTCAATAAGTCATAGAAATGTATTTCTATGAATATTTCATTAGGATAATCAATCTATGCTTTGTGTGGTTTATTTACCCATAGCAACATTTTTCATTGCTATAATTTCTTGTTTCTCCAATATGCACCAATAAATACTACAGCAAATATATTCACTTGGCATATTAACATATCAACCAGAGCACTTGGATAGTGCATATCTGCACAAAGGCATCTATGATTTTTTTAAAACAGCTGAATAATAAGTAATGGGGATGTTCCACTGGAGCCATCTTGTTGGTTGCTATGGTTATTTGGAGGGTTGGTTCCATTGTTTCCAGAACTGGTTATACCCCTTTCACACTACAGGCAGTATCCCCCAGCAGTAGGCTTCGTTTGGTGAAATGTCCCTGTCCTTGGATCACCGCCTGACGTCCGTCTGCAAATTTGCAAGTCAGTGGCAAACTGTCCATTACCTTGCGCATCCAGTGGAAGTTTTGAAAAGTTTAAAATTTCTGCCTCTGATTTCGGAACCCTGGGCATGTACAGAAGAAAGTGAGCATGCATAAATAAATGCATAAATTTCTTGCTATGGTAACTGAAGGTATGGTCCACGGTGTATATAAGGTTATGACTTGGTCATCTTTTAGTGTATATGGTTAGATAAGGCGAGTGGAGGTAAATGGATGTTTTCATACTATGTCACAAGGTCACATGTGAACCTCGGATGGTAGCTGAATGACAGGGACATTTCGCCAAATGCCAATAATAGGGAATTATACCTCCTGAACAACTAGGACAAAATGGGGCATCCTGGGAGGTGGTTATGCAGCCGCGTATAACTTCTTTCCACATAATGTACCGCCTGTAGTGTGAAAGGAGCATAACAGGCAGTAATGGTTTCCAGCTTAACTTGGTGGGTAGGCAAAATACTTGATCCTGACCATGACTCTGCCCACTGGGAAACAGGCTTGTCCTAGTCACTTCCAGTCTTGTACTAATCACTTGTAGTTATGGTCACGTGAAAGGACCCAAATATTTATCATTGACCTAGTTTTTTATTTGTTGAATGGACAACATTTCGTCCCTCTTTTCCCCAGAAATTACTGCATAGAAAAGGGACTGGCAATATCGACTACAAGTCAGCGTGGACCGGGTCATCACTACAGCTTGCCGTAGTTATGTAGGACTTGTCTGTTGTCCCTCTAGAGCCCAGATTTGTTACTTCCAGGTTTAACTGACTCTTCATTTTCCTGGTCAAAAATGTCCACAACCTGAGACTCAGCTAACTGATCCTTGAGTCAGTGAGGGTCAGTTTGGGTCGGCTCCAGGGAAATACACACTTTAATGGTATAATCTGGATTTTTGATATAGTTTGGTATCTAGGCAGTGATTTGGATCACCCTCAAAATTTAATGGGATGCAAGTTGGACCAAAATCTATCATCTTATCATTGTTTTGATTTGTCCAGAAATATTTACATTATCCTGCTAACAAACAGACAAATAAACAGTCATGAAAAAATTAATATGTCCTTTGGATGGTAAAAACCTAAGATAACTAATAAACTGAAATATGTTCCACTATACACATATATGTATCAAGGGGCGATTCATTCTCTAGATTACGGGGATCCTAGGAATAGCAATTGTTGAATTCTTTTGGACCTGTGAGCATAAGGTCCCTTATCCACAAAAATGACAGTGGATTGGCACCTTATTTGCATAAAGGTTGACATAGTCAAGAGGTTATAATCCAATTTCTTGGCTTCCAGTAAGTAAAGATAAATATTTTGTTGATATAATTGATTTTGTAATCAATAATTTTTTTTCTCTCAAATATTATATTTTTACTTAAAATTCTACAAGAATATCTAAGAACAGAGACCATGTCATATAAACACATCAATTTATAATAGATGGTGTTAGCTTTAATTTTGTTTTATTTTTCTATACTTATCTCCCAGAGCTAAGGATCTTCTGTCTGGAATAGAAGAAGAAGATGTCACTGGGACCAGTGAATGTTTGGAAGCCTTATATAAATGGGTACATTATGAACTTAATAATACAAAATTGCTGTGACTTGGTCTTATTTTCACTAAGCAGTGACTGTTTAGAGGCCTTGTATAAATGAGTATATTATGAACTTAATAACTCAAACAACTTGCTTTGAATTGGTCTTTTTAAAGCACTGAATGTTTTTTTTTATTTTGGGTCTTACATTGCTTTCAACATTGTACAGGTCATATCACGACGGGTAGTTGGAAGGGCAGAGGAAACCAGTGCATACGGTTGGTTAGGGTTCTGTACTGTAAACTGCTGACCAACAGCAAGCAACTACCAGCTTTCCCACTTGAGGCCGTGCCGGGAACCAAACCCCGGCCTCAGAGGAGGGAGGCGAGAGTGTTACCACTCTGCCACCGTGGCCCCCCCACTGAATGTTTGGAGGCCTTTTTATAAATAGATGCATTATGAAGTAATTCCAATTTTTTTAATGAATCTTCTATTTATTAACGTCACATTCAGGAAATTATGTGTACTTCTCCTTGTCATAACTTGGCACACATCTCAACTTGGCACACAGCAGAATATAGAATACTAATCTGCGATTTGTTGCCTTCATCAACACTTGCGGATTTGTGAAAGTTTAAAATACTATATTAGATGAAATTTGAGATATCCGAACAGAGATGACTGTTTTGGGGGAATTTTCTGGATGCAAAACCAGATTTCTGTGCAAAGTTGGGGTTCAGTTTGCATGCAGAATTTTTATTATCACCCCTTAAGAAAACACTGTAAAAGATTAATCAACTTAACTTATTATGTGTAAAGTCTGCCTATAACTTGTGCTTGTGTAAATGCATATTTGATTCAATATAAATCCATCCATTAAATGTATTCTAATAGTATTTTGATAGCGCTTAATCTCCATCTCAAGACAGACTCCAGGCACACCAAAAACAAGTGTACTTGGAGAGCACCTACTTATGCCAAGACACAACACCTCTACTATTGCCAAAATGCAATCAATGTATCCAAACTGTTATTCAGCACAACCTGAAGTTGGAAAGCTGATAGTCACTTGCTGTTGTTCCGTGGTTTACAGCACAGAACCTCGACCAACTGTATGTACTGGTTTCCTCTCCCCTTCTAATAAGGGGCCACAGTGGCAGAGTGGTAACACTCTCGCCTCCCACCTCTGAGGCCGGGGTTCGGTTCACAGCATGGCCTCAAGTGGGAAAGCTGGTAGTTGCTTGCCATTGGTCAGCAGTTTACAGTACAGAACCCTGATGAACTGTATTTATTGGTTTCCTCCTCCCTTCCAACTACCCGTGGTGATATGACCTGTACAGTGTTGAAAGCAACATAAAACCCCCAATAAATAAATAAACTGCCCTTCTAATTACCCATTACAATAAACTGGATACAAAGGGGCATACAAAGGTACTAGATATGACATAAATAGCTAAGTAAATGAACTAAAAGTATTACTCTTGCGTGATGATTTCACAGAGCACTGTCTCCTAAACATTTTTAAAGTACATTATTTTTCAATATTTTTTCCAGTCAAAGGCAATGATTGAAGAATATGAAATCCGGAATGGTCCTGTGGATGATGTGAAGCCAGCCAACAGGCGGAGTCAACGGGGTATAATTAAAAAATTCACAGATGAGGGTGAGATATGTAAAGATAGTTATAAGCCTCTAGTTCTGCCTGTTTTGGCATGTGTGAATACGGGTGGAGAAGCCATAGACAAGATCAAGAAACTCCCTCACTGGTCAACACCAAGAGAACTGAAGATACCAGACAGATCATTATCTAATATAACTAGTGTAAAGAAAGTAAATGTAGCCACAGTGAGTAAATATCAGAAAAGACCAAAATCACAGAATGTTGCTGTTGTAGAAAACAAAGAAATATTTGACCTTGACCAAGGGATGGAAAATTCCACTAGTACTGGTGAAAACTCACAAAGTGAGAACAGAGATGAAGAAAGTGGCCTGGGCTCAGACTTATCTGAACAAGGTACTTCTGGATTATTCAGTACAGATGACAATGATTGTCAACAGATTATAAATATAAACAGACGCAGGAGCAGGTCAAATTCATTAATTGTTAGCTCAGATGGATGGAAACAGTTGAAAATGTATCCTCGCGCACGAAGAGTAAACAAGTCATTTTTACCTCAGATTGATCAACAACCTTTAGTAACAAGAAAAAATTAAATTCCCTTGATTGTATCATTTTGAATGTATGCAATGTTACACATGTTAACATCCATAAATGATTATATTTGAATATATTGTTATATATAATGTTAATAGAAATGACAGAATGATTAGAAAAGTTATATATCATGTCACACACTCGCCTCCCACCTCTGAGGCTGGGGTTTGATCCTCGGCACGGCCTCAAGTGGGAAAGCTGGTAGTTGCTTGCCGATGGTCGGCAGTTTACAGTACAGAACCCTAACGAACTGTATGTACTGGTTTCCTCTGCCCTTCTAACTACCCGTCGTGATATGACCTGTACAGTGTTGAAAGCGACGTAAAACCCCAAATAATAATAATAATCATGTCACACACATCATCAATCAACTCCACTGGTTGCTTGTTGATTACCACTGCATGTTCAAAACTAGAACATTGGTCCACACATTTCTCCATAGTGGTTCCCCTAGCTATTAGGCCATCCTTGTCTATGAGCAGATACTCCTACAGCTCTAGGTAGAGTTACCCTCACCGTCAATTCCTGTCAGTTCCTCTTTACCACTCTTCACCCAACAAGTCATTCAAACAGTTGGTAATAGTTTTGTCTTTAATAATCCTAAGATTTTGGAATGAACTTCCAGACAATGACACAAGGCAAAATCTATTGCCTCCTTCAGGAAAAGATCAAAACTTACCTGTTGCAAAAGCCTATCTGCGATATACATCCTGTCACCCCCTTCATCTTCCCTGGTCAACTGAGTCTTAAAATCTGACAACTGATGGCGATGAAGTGTGATAAAGGTCCACATTAGATTAGAATAAATAAGATCATGCATGCTAGCAGCAGTGGAATAGAATTTAAGCAGAATAAGTTTAAGTTACAGCAGAGGACTGTCAATATTTCAGCAATTAGTTGGTCAAGAATGAAAGAGATGTTGTTTGCTGTTAGAATGGAAGAATTTAATTTTAAGTGATTTTTTTGTCTCTTATAAAAAGACAATTATTTTGAAGAGGTGTGCAGTAAATGGTTCATATAGTAATATACTTTTATAGCATAATAAAACTTACAAGTGTGATCGTTTATTTGTATATAGCATTTACCTTAATGAGTTCCTGCAATTTAAACGTCATGAAAATTCCAAAAATGAGCATAGCTACTGAGAAAGGTTTTTTTATACAAAGTATATTCATTTCTCACAAACCTGTTGATATTATGCAATGTGTCAAAGTCATCTAGCATAATAACATTCAACAGATGGTTTACCTCTGTGTTTTAGGAGCTTGTTATGTTTTGGGTTTCATTTAATTGTTTGTCTGTGTTCATGATGACTGCAAAACTGATGAGCGAATCTTCTGAATTTTATGTGAGCAGGGCTTGGTAAAAGGAAGATGTCATTCAATTTTGGGAAGATCTGGAACATATTCTGGATAAAAAATCCCTTTTAATGTATTTCAATTAATTTGGCTTTCTTGTTGACATTACACCAGAAGTAATGAGCTGAATCTTTATTAAATTTCTTCTCCTGGATATACCTTAGGTGGGTTCATTTTACCCCAGGGCTTAATTTGGGCCAGCCTACTTTAATAATATTCCTGGGGTTAATTTTGATTGGGGGTTCCTCACTCCTGTTACACCAGTAAAATTACTGGTGGAGAAGTAGCCAACGATTACATATGTGTTAAAAGCTCACAAGGCATTAATATGTATTCAGAAACAGTGCATGTATCTTGTAAGATCCCCCGACAAAAAGATAGATAATCCTATTTGTTTAAAGTATAGGTGATTGTCCTCTCTTAACTTCTACACTTCCTGGACTTAATGTGGACTGTATGACCTCATAATAGTTATGGAAAATGCAAGCATGCTCCATTTACAACATGAATAATTGATGAAAAAGAGTGTTCATCATGTTTACATTATTTACAATGAATGGAACAGAAACACGTTGAATATTCATTTTGATATTGGGCCAATGTTTGATACACTACTTGTATGGCCATATTGTTGAAAGATAAAATACAAGCAAATTTAGAATCACATACATGGCTTTGCGGTTACCAAACTAACCAATTAGAACCTCTGATACAATAGTGTCATGTATGAATTGTGTGTTAAATAGGGTTTAAGTAATGACCTAATTGCCTGAAACCATCAATGGATCCAAAATTCTGTTGGATAAGCTGATACTATCTACCAATTCTGTGAAAATTGGTTCTTTGATCGATTAACATATTTAACACCTAGTACCTTGTTTTGGTTATATTGAAATGAGACAGATATTTAAGTGATCTTCCCAGTCACTATGTGTGTGCCCATTCCTGGCCCTGAACTATGACAGTCAACCATTTTAGTACTAATCAAACCCAGTGCTACTTAATGCCAGGTTCAAGACGGATACTGATCAAGCTACACCACATAGCCAGATCAAAATTATATGTATGATTTAGATTTAATTTTGTTTTGCATCACATTCTTTTTTATTTGGGGTTTTACATCGCTTTCAACACTGTACAGGTCATATCACAATGGGTAGTTGGAAGGGCAGAGGAAACCAGTACATACAGTTCGTCAGGGTTCTGTACTGTAAACTGCTGACCAATGGCAAGCAACTACCAGCTTTCCCACTTGAGGCCGTGCCGGAAACCGAACCCTGGCCTCAGAGGTGGGAGGCGAAAGTGTTACCATACATCGCATTCAACAGCCAGGGTCATATTGCGATGGGTAGTTTATGGTCGGAGGAACCAGAGAATACTAGTTGGTCAAGATTCTGCACTGTAAACCACCAGGCATCATTAAGTAACTACCAGCTTTCCAGCATGAAGGGCCTGGGCTGAGAATTGAAACGGCCGCCTCAGAGGTTGAAGAAGAGCACTCTAACAGCTACACCACCAAGCCCCCAACTGTATATATGATGTGTGAACACTGTTATAGTATATTTGAGAAAAAGTGGGCAATTGTTGTGGTTGTGATTTTTTTTTATTTACAGTTTATATCTTGTATCATTCAACTCATGACATGAGTGTGTGAGCTATAATGTCAGCTAATGTGATAATTCATTTATTGTTTCTAATGTGAGCTAATGTGATAATTCATTTATTGTTTCCAAATGTACAGGTAGAAAGCACAGGTGTGGATTAAAGAATATAATGCTTATAAATAATAAAATATTTCAAAAATTGTGTACACTCGAGCTGTGTTTTACTGAGCCTTAGCTGATCCCTTAAGCCGAGGGTGTATATGTCCTAAGATTCTTAAAAAAGTTCTTCCTGATTTAATCTCAAATTGTCAAACCGGTTTCATAAAAGATAGATTTATAGGCGAATGTACCAGCTTAGTTTACGATATTATAAACTACACCGAAAAAAAAGCAAAAAACAGGGCTACTGATGTTAATTGACTTTGAAAAGGCCTTTGATTCTATTTCTTGGAAATTTATGTATAAAGTTTTAAATCATTATAATTTTAGCAACGAATTTATTAAATGGATTAATATTTTTAATACAGAGATAACAGCTACAATATTGCAAGTAGGTTTTTTTGTCGGATTTCTTCCCAATTAAAAGAGGCTGTAAGCAGGGGGATCCAATATCTTATCTTTTTATTATATGTGCACAAGTATTATGTGAGATGATATTAACAAATAAAAATATCAAAGGGATAAAAATTTGATCTGATGAATTCAAAATCTCTCAATTTGCCGATGACACAATTTTGTTTATGGATGGTTCAGAGAGCTCCTTGCAGTATACATTGAATGTGTTAGAAATCTTTGGATCACTATAGGGTTAAAAATGAATTTATCAAAAACTAGGATGCTTTGGATAGGTAAAAAAATGTTGTAAAGAGAAAATTAACTGTGGTAAACTTTTAAACTGGGACAGTAAGAATTTCAGTTTATTGGGAATTACCTTTGATCTAAATCTATCAAATATACCACTGATCAACTATGAAAATGCCATAGTTAAAATAGAAAACACTATAGCCTCATGGGAAAAAAGATGTTTAACACCTTTAGGTAAAATCACAGTTATTAAGTCTCTTATCTTGTCTCAGTTGAATCACCTTTTTATGTCAATTCCACTGCCTGGAAAAGGATTCTGTGAAAATCTCAATGAAAAATTATACAACTTTGTTTGGGATGACAAACCTGAAAAAATTAAGCGTGTGATCTTATCTCAAAATAAAGTAAATGGAGGGCTCAAAATGCCAAACATTGTTAATTTTATATATGCTCAAAAGTGTACTTGGATAAGAAGAATTCTTGTTTCACCTGACAGACCTTTGATCAGGTTGTTTGAATCATCATACTGTTCTTCAAACAATTTGATTAATTACGGTCCCTTTTGGGGGAACAAAGTAAAGGAAAAAATTCAGAATGATTTTTGGAAAGAAATATTTTTTACATGGAATAATGTTTACAAAGCATGTCAATTGAAAACTGAGTCAGATATATTCAATACTCCTCTATGGTTCAATAGTAAACTATCGAATAGCAACTTAGTAAAAAATAATTGGAACAATCAAGGAATTTCTGTTATTGGACACATTGTTGATTCGAATCTTCAGATATTAAAAAAAGAGGAAATTGAAGGCAAATATAATTTTCAGATAAATAACTTTTTAGACTACTTCCAATTGCATTCGACAGTGAAAAAATTCATATCACAAAATTTGGCATTAGTAACTGAAAGTCCTTTTTTTCTCACAACCATTTATTTCTCATCATATCTCCATCTTGCTAAACTGTAAGCATGGTTGTAAAGGTATCTATATTATGATTAATGAACAAGAGGTGGAAAGTAAGTATAAGATAAAATGGAATAAAGATTTAACATTGAATATCGATACTTCAACATGGAAAAGTGTATTTAAACAGATTTTTTATAATATCCAAGACAATTCATTGATATGGTTTCAATATAGACTGATTCATAGAATACTTGGCACTAAAGATTTCCTCTGTAAAATGTCATTAGAAGAGTCAAACATCTGCAGAATATGTTAATGTGAAACAGAATCTTTGATGCATCTGTTTGTTCATTGTTCACATGTTGTTCACCTATGGAAATCCCTGGAGGCATGGATATACTCTTCTACACGTAAAAGATTAATATTTTCACAAGAAGATATTATTTTAGGCTACTTATACAATGATAATAACTACTATCCCATAAATACCATCATAGCTGTGACAAAGAGTTATATTTTCTCAAGTGCAGTACATGAGGCTATCCCAAACATCAGTGCTTTGAAGATTCTTAAACTGGTGATGAGACTCACTTTTATAATCATTTATGAGTTTCTGCTTATATTCATTTTTTTTCACAATAGAGAAAACTTTAAAACTTAAACTGAGTTTTTGCTTAAATTTGAGAAGAATTATATTTGTGAAAAACCTCCCAGTGAGAACTGCCTGCTCTGATTTTTTTTCTTCAGTTGGCTGCCTTCTTTCTTGTTTTGGTCCTCCTTGTCTGTATGTATATAAACAAGGGCCCAAAGAGCAGACGACTTTACGACCGGAAGTAAATAAAAGAATACAGACTGTACTGTTGACAAACAAACACTTGAGTGTCTGCATAATCTCCGAGAAACTACCAATTTCAACAAAACCTCAGGTAGAAAAAAAAACTGAGATTATCTGTTTGAGTTTAAGTATAAGCTTAATAGGCTCTGTATATATACTGAACCTGGTGTATTTCACACACTAATTTAACTTTTGACATTAGCAAAGGTACGGGGTACCCTTAAAAATAGGATAAATTCATCAAATTTTGTACCAACCAGGAAATCTCATTTTTAGAAATTTCGCTTAAGTCAAAAGTGTAGGAGTGATGAATTCACTGAAGAATGTCACATACTCTAGCAAAACTGATATTTCTTAGTCTATGTATTTAAAATATTTACAACAGGACCAAAATAGTGATAATTCTAATGCTAATGAATTTATTGCACTTGAAAAAGCCATATATGTCTTAACTTCAGGACTTTTTAAACACACTTGAACAGACAGTTAAATGTAAAAGCTGTGGCAGAACTTTGAGAAAAGAACCACAAAAGTATATCCTGTATTGACTAAATGACTAAAACTGGCAAATATATATATAATCATGTTCTAAATTAGCCTATTGATCGACACTTTAAGGAAGTCCTGAACATAATCCTTTTTAAAAGGATATTTTCATGACTATTTGTCCGTCCGTTTGTAAGCAGGAGTTACACAACTACTACTGGTTTGTTTTTCATGAAAAGATTAGAAGATGGGTCTTTGTCCTCTAAGATCCCATTAAATTCTGAGAGTGATCTGAATCACCGTCTGGATACAAAGAAAATATCAAAGATCTGGATTTTCCCAGTAACTCATTATTATGGACCTTTGCAGAGGTCTGCATTGTCCGAGTGTTCTTACTTATTTTTCATTATGCAATGTTTCTTGCAATAACATAGAAACTAAACATACACCAACATCGAACACAATGACGAATAGGTAAGAGGGTATTTAATACGATTGAAATTTAATATGTATTTCATCTCACAGTTTTAAACTTAGATAAACATATTTTCTTTAAAAAAATGAAGAATATTTTAATAGACTTATTATTATTATTTATTCATTTTTATTTACTTGTTTTTCCAGATAACATTGTTCTTCATATATCTTTTTAAGCTCACTGTCCACTCTTTTACCTTAAGAATACTTTAATAACATTTTGTCACAATAACTGGTACATCATTTAATAAGTTTAAATCTTGATAGGACGGAAAATGTCTTTTTCAAAATGTTCAAATATAATATCTAACGGGATAATGTTCAGTGTTTTCTCTATTTTATTCAGAAATCAACAACCAATTGTTATGGTTATAAGATGGGTCCTACATATCTTTCGAGTGTTATCACTATGGTAAGTTTTATAGTCAGATGAAACCAGTACACACAGTCGGTCAAGGTTCTGTACTGTGAACTGCTGACCAACATCAAGCAACTACCAGTTTTCCCAACAAGGGTCCGGGGTTTGAACCGTAGACCTCAGAGGTGGGAGGCAAGTGTGTTACTAACCTTACCACTGAGCCCCACCCCTGAGTTTAAAATTTACTAAGTCTAACAATAACTCATAAATGTGGAACGGCGGCATAAGTATAAAACTAAAATCTAGAATGATAATGATTATGTATATGGAAGAGTGATAAAGGTTAGCTTTTGGATGGAAAAATAAATCAGGTATTAAGAGACAGAAATACACTTATACAGTGTTCTCAATTACTGGTTTATTGTGTTATTAACTTGTATTCCTGATTGCTATCTACTGTTCAAACAAAGGCACGTCAATGATTTCCGGCTATCATGTTATCGTGGAAACAGAAAAAATATTCATAGTAAACAGCCATCTAGGGTTTTGTTTTTTAAACTTAATATTTAGCTTCAGACTGTTGACAACTGCAAGATTACAACATAGGAATATTAGTTATAGTTTAATTTTATTTGTTGTGATCAAAGAAATTTGGATACTATGTGTACTTCAGTGATGAAATGTGCTTTAGTCACCTTCAATGGATTGTTCTTGGTATGTTCATATATTTATTGTCCACCACACTTTGTGCTTGTCCTAAAAATATTATGAATATTAACAATGTAATGGGTAATAGTGGTGGGATGCATGCTGCTTAAAATTAACATTTCCATCTGTGATATATTTCGGGGGCAGTGTCAAGGCATTGGCCCAGTCAGTCCTCCTCCAACAAAATCTTATTTTAAAATCTTGGGATACCAGTCTACTTACATAATCAAAAATTTGGGTTACCAAGGGTCTCAATCTTCGAAAGCAGGGAGTTTTTCAAACCTATTGGCTAAGAGGTTTGTTTCCTGGCATTTCCCACCAAAATTCGGGGAACACATCATTATTGAATTGGAATCTGAAGACTCTAGATGGACTTTTTGTTATTCTCAGGGCCTTCAGATTCGATTGTATTTGACAAGATGTTTTAGAATTTTAGTTTATTTTACAAGTTTTTTACATTCTGCTGAAAGAACTGAACTTATATGCTGTATGGAGATAATGTGTGATATTGACTGCTGCTAAGAATGTTATTTGCTGAGCACCATCACTTTGCTCTCGTTTGACAACCTCAGGCTTGATTTCCATTGCCCCTGGGGGGCTGTTAAGGGACGGTCTAACCTATTTTCTTGTGTTTTGGTCATTTTACCAATTGGTTGAGAATTGAGATCGAATTACTGAAATCAAGCTGTGAAACCGTCATTCAAGAGCACTGAGAAGGGTGTGCTTCTTGTATATTTTCAGTGATCATTAAACATTGATTGTTAAAATTAAAATATGGGAAAACAGAGGAAAAACTGTTGGAAATGTGAGGAAAAGCATTACCCACCAACGGGTAGGAACTGTGTTAAAAGTGACATTTTGAATAGTAGCAAGGAGTAGTAGTGATGGAGGGTCAGGGGTAGCTGGACCTAAGGAGAGGGACTCTAACGTTATCTCCAGTGCCCCCAAGAAGTCACTGCCAACCAGTGGGTCTGGAGCATCAGAGGAGATCCAGAAACAGATCCTAGAGCAACTGCAGCGAGTCAACCAGCGCTTAGATGTAGTGGAAGATAGGATCGAGACAGGAACCCATCACTCCAGGAGTCAGCATGCTGGATCCAGCACTAGTAGTTAAGTAGTCCTTTGCATAGAACTGTTAAACATGTTTTGTCTGATACTGAATCGTCAGAGGATGAGTCAATACCAAGTTTAAGGCACATGAGGAAGTCAGAAAAAATTCAGCGAGATATAGATAGTAGAATCAGGGAACTGGAAAAGCAAAGTGAAGCCACAGGTACTGGGGCAAAAATCAAATCTAAACGTGGGGGGAATGTTGATGTTTTGGTGAAAAATAAGGTGGCATGGCCACATGAGGCGATATTAGGTGGGGCAACTAGGGCTAGATTGTCGTATGACCAATTAAGTATGTCACAGTGGGTGCAGGGGTTTTGCAAGAACATGTTAGATGAACCTGATCACAAAATTAGAGAAAATATGATTCAGTACATGGGGGAACTTTTTGAAGATGCAACTGATTTTTCGTGGCAGGGAGCCAAGGCTGCCCATGCGGTCTTACTGTGTGAATTTGAAAGGGGGACTGTAAATTGGGAAAACACAGCAAGAATTGACAGAATTCGCAGAGCACATGCTCAGAAACATGTAAATACAGCCAGATCTTGGGGTAAAAATGATAAAAATTCAAAGCCATGGTATTGCAAACAGTTTCAGGTGGGAACATGTTCTTTTGCAAAAGACCATGAGGTGAATGGAAAAACCCACAAACATATCTGTTCTTTCTGTATAAGTCAAGGTAGATTTTTAGGACATGCAGAGAAAGACTGCATCTTCAGTAAACGACACAATAAAAAAAAACGAATAAGTAGCTGTCCTTCTGTGTATAAAAAGGGGGGCAGCAGGTGTGTTCAGCAACAAATTTTTGATGTAAATGATACTATTGAGAGTAATTGTGTGTCTGAGAATGTAAATCATGCAGTTCAAGTGGTAGCAGAGGTCATATCGGGTCAAGGTCAAACTCGATTGACCAAACATACCCATAAATCTGCAGGTAAATCAAATACTCCCAGTAATGACAAACAGTACTTCCAAAAGTACAGGTCCCTGTCGGGACAATGTTATGATCCAGCAAGTCGGGTCGTGGGCAGAAAATTCTATAATAAAAACACAACCCCCACCCAAATTGAAAGTCTATTAGTTCGTCCCTTGACCCATAGCATCAACATCTTCAAAGCCAATGCACAGAAACAGGTTGCAAGGTCATATGGATGTGTGGTTAAAAATAGAACTAAAAATCAGTCAAGTAGCTACAAGTATTGCAAAGGGGGCGTTTTCTGGGCCAGAAAGGGTGTCAACATCCCTATATCAAAAACAGAAGCGCGAACTCCTGTAGGCTCAAAAGAATTCAATACTAATGCAAGTAGTAGCAAACAACCCAGTGGGTGCGACCAACATGATAGCAAGGCAAGGGGGGCCCCCCATACAAATGTCAACACCTTACATAATGGCCAGGGGGCAAAGGTTCGGGGTCGTGAAAGTGATGACAGGAAGAATGAGGACAGAAAATCGAGACTGAAACCGATCCTATTACTGATCAGGTGTTGCTATTCGATATTCAGAATGCTGAGGGTGACAAATTTGTCAATTCAATAATTTTTGGTGACAATAAAAAGATTGTGGCCCCAGTCGAATGCAGATCCTATGATCAATGGCGACTCCAGTCTGACATGAATTTCGGATTTATTCCACTTACGGATCCGATTCTACCCACCACTGATAAGGTAGCAGGTGCTCAGTTCTCTGATCCCATACAATTGCATAAGGAAGTCAGGAGATACAATCTTCCTAACTACCTTGGGGCACGAATCCCGGTGAATTCCCAGATGAATATTCGGGCATGGAAAGACTTACTGGGGGACTACTGGGATCAGCAGCTAATTCAGTGTTTGGAATTCGGTTTTCCTTTGGGTTTTAATAGGCTTTGCTCACTAAAACATGATAAAGGCAACCATAAATCGGCAGTAGAGTTCCCACAGGATGTGGAAAAATACATTCAGGAAGAAAGATCATTTGGGGCCATTATTGGCCCATTCGAAAAAGCCCCAATTGAGAATTTGCATTATTCACCATTTATGACTCGCCATAAACCTAATTCAGATACTCGACGAGTCATATTGGACCTTAGCTGGCCTAGAGGCGATTCTGTAAATGCTGGGGTGGAGAAAGATGGTTATCTTGGGGCAGACTTTAAACTTACTTTTCCAAGTATTGATGATCTGACAAAAGAACTGGTGAAAATTGGGAAAGGGGCCCATATTTTTAAAGTTGACGTTAGTCGGGCCTTCAGGCATCTGAATGTTGACCCTGGGGACTTTGATCTCTTGGGTTTGAGCTGGAATGGAACATATATAGACACAAGAATTCCCTTTGGAAGTCGCCATGGCAGCCAATTCATGCAGCGAACCAGCGACGCAGTGCGTCATATCATGCGTCAACGTGACGTAAACGTCATAAATTATATAGATGATTTCCTTGGTTACGGCACGCCCGACGTTGCGCGACGCTCGTATGACGCCTTAATTGACGTCATGGCCCAATTAGGTATCACAATCAGTAAGAAGAAGTTGGTGGCTCCAACCACCCAAGCAGTTTGCTTAGGGATCCTGATTGATACAGTCCAAAGGACTGTAGCCATTCCCCCTGACAAGTTACAGGATATAAAAATTATGATCAAGCAATGGAAAGGCAAAAAGGTCTGTACTAAACGTGAACTACAGTCATTGCTGGGTACATTGCTGTACATTCACAAGTGCGTGAAACCAGCAAGATGCTTTCTCAACAGGATGTTGGAAACGTTACGCAACGCAAGTAACCCAGCAAAAATTTCGTTATCAGATGATTTTTACAGAGATTTGGGTTGGTTTGACCAATTTTTGCCCAAATATAATGGTATTTCTATGTACGCTCATCAGGTTTCTAACCTGGTACTTGAACTTGACGCCTGTTTGACGGGTCTGGGGGGCAGGTGTGGACATTTTGTGTACCACCTACCCTTACCAAGGGGTTTCAGGAATCTAGATATCGTGCACTTAGAAATGGTTAATATTCTGTTGGCTGTGCGACTTTTTGCCAAGTTCTGGGCAAGCAAGCGGGTGCTGGTCAAATGCAACAATGACGCCGTCGTTAAAGTCCTGTCAGCTGGGAAAGCAAGAGATCCTTACTTAGGGGCCTGTGCACGTAACATATGGTACATGGCTGCATTGTCAGACATAGATTTGCAATATGTGCATGTGTTGGGTAAGAATAATGTTGTAGCAGATCTATTATCAAGATGGCAGTACAGGCTTGCAAATGTTGTCCAGCTGGAAACTTTGGTTAAAAATCCTGTCTGGTTACCAGTGTCAGTAGAAATGTTGGAAATAGATAACAAACTGTAATTAGTAGTAAGTCAAAGTGTTAATTTTCATTATGAATGTGTAGCAGTAGCTACAGATACTATGCTTTGTATTTCCAGATAATGGGATTCTGGCAGAATATTCAAGAAAGGCTGCTCAGAGGACCAAGTTGGCCTTCAGACCAAGAACTGTTAAATGTTACCAAATGTTGTTTAGGTCATTTGTGGCATTTGGCATGTGTGCTAAAATAAAGTTCAACTTATTGTCAGTATCAGAAGCCTTGTCCTATCTGGAATTTTTGGTAGATAATGGAGTATCTTCTCACATGATCAGTAATCACGTATCAGCCACTAGGGCAATGTATGTCTTGTATGATCTCCCATATAAAACGTAGGACCATCCAAAAATCAAGTACTTTGTTAGATCTACAAAGCTGTCCAGGCCTATAGCATTGCCTAAGAGGAATATAATTGATATTAACACACTGAAAGCCATCGTTGCGGTTACTCAAAAATTTTCAAACCCAAAAGTTTACAAAGCAGTGTTTCTCACAGCTTTTTTCGGATTTTTCAGGTTGTCAAATATTGCCCCACATGCTATAGCGGAATTTGACGGCACCAGGCATTTTACTGGGGGGGGACATATTTTTCAGAAACAAGGAAGTGCAGTTATTGCTAAAATGGTCAAAAACTATGCAGTACAGAAATGAATATAGAATGATCTCTCTACCTAGACTGGGAGCTTCGACGATTTGTCCATACCAGACATTGAAAGATATTATAGCCCTCTACAGCCCGGGAAATAACTCCCCACTATTCTAAATTAGAGCTACACAGGGTTGGCAGGTATTGACCGATTCTAGGGTCAGGAAAGTTTTGGCAAAGATTAATCAGGAATTGCGATTGCCCTCAAACTTCTATACCTTCCACTCTTTCAGGCGCTCAGGTGCCTCATTGGCCTATGGAATAGACATTCCAGTTAAAGAAATTAAGGAACATGGCACCTGGGCGTCTGATTGCGTTTGGAGGTATATCCGTCTGGAGGCAACAGCTGGCCATCAGGTTTCATGTAAATTTAGAAAATGCTTGTATAATGCTTGATATGTTGTTCCTACACCTACCAGGGTTTGGGTTTGGCATTTGTATATATGTTTTAGGATTTCAATAATTTTTGTTACATTCAGTCTTACATTTAGGCATTGTCATAGCAATGCCAAGTATAACTTGCATAGGTAGCAAATGTTAAGTTACAGTAGTAGGTGACCTCTCAAGGTCAGTAAATCAATTTTCAAAGTTAAGCAGTCATATGACCTCTCAAGGTCAACATTTCATCATATGTCACATGACCACAAGGTCACGGGCATGACATTTGAACGGGGTCATGCACGAGGTTAACATTTTCCATTACTAGTAGGTGACCTCTCAAGGTCAGTAAACCAACTTTCAGTTAAGCAGTAATATGACCTCTCAGGTCAACATGTCATTATGGGGCACGTGACCACAAGGTCACGGGCATGACCTCGGAACTGGGGTCATACACGAGGTTAAGATCTTTCTTTGACCCCAGGGGTCAAGTGTGACCTTTTCAAGGTCATCTCCCAGTTTTAAAGCATATTCTAGTCAGTAACTTTTACATTATGTTAAATTTTAAAGAATCAAACATTAAATCTTGTGCAATATGTGTTATGTGTATCTCAGAGGTGTATATATATATATAATTACTAGTTAGATTGTGTATTGGTTATACAGAATTGATGAATTGTATAATAAAATCTTTTAATCCTCTGTCTTTGTTTGTTGGAGTTGGGGACTGTGGTTATATGTCATTTGAGAATTTTTCTCATTATACAGAGGTTAGGGCTCATGGGCTAGATTCACGAAAAGGTATCAGATCTCAAGTATGAGTCTTTTTCTCAAATTTAAGAATAGGTCTTAAAACTTCTTACCTCAGTTGGTATTTACCAAAGGTTCAAAATGACTAAAGTTAAATCTGCTAAGAAGATAACTTGACTTCACTTGGCCACTTGGAAATTTTTTGACTGAGAGGGATTTTTTTTGAAGAACTATCGTCGGGTATCAGGGCTATGTTTGTATGTCTAAAGTGATAGAGTGGTTAGTTGTCGAACAGCTCACAGAACATATCAATAGCAACAATCTCGACAATCCTCTTACTGGATTTTAAGTTGCTTTCGACACAGTTGACCATGATACTCTTCTTGACTACCCTAAATCATGGTTTGGAGTGTGGAGCATGAGCTTGAAGTGGTTTACCTCTTGTTTAAGCCTCTCTGAATTGCGTGAGCTTATGTTTGGTGCCACACAAGGCTCACTCCTGGGCCCCTGCTATTCTCTCAATACACCACTAATTTCAGTAAGGTTATTAGAAGGCCCCCGATATCAAATTTCACTTTTATTTCGAAGATACCCACTTGTCCATATGTCTCACAAAAATGCAACTTTGGCGTTTGAAAAATGAATTCTTGTCCTAACGATATTCAAAAGTTCATTATCTTTGGGTTAAATAACCAGTTCATAAAATCAGATTTCCACCTCCCTGTCAGCAGTATTTGTAAGTCTCGCTTTGTTCAAAGGTGTAAGCTCGGGGCGGGGGCAGGGGAGGTAGACAATAGCTCACAGATGGGGTTACTATCCGGGTGGAAAATGCCTTGGTGAGTAGTCGTCTTGACTATTGTTATTCTCACGTCAGCACTCTGTCACAGTTTTGCTTCTGATGCTCCCACATTTTGTAATGATTTATCAGATGATGTTCATTCTGGTCCCATTCTTATGCCTGTTTCAGCCAAAAGCTAGAAGCTTTTCTTTTCAAAATGACTTTCCCTCTTATCATACAAACAACCTGTCCTCTTTGTTGCCTTGTCTATGGAATAATTGATTATTGGTTTCTGGGATTTACCTCAGAGTCTGCTTTGGCAGAGATTAAGTGCTACAAAAATCTGGAAATGGATAGAATGCTACCTATCCAAGATTTATTGCTTGTTTACCTAATGTAACATCTACACAATTCTCAAGCAAATTATTGCCTCTTGTTGAATCTCTAATACTGTGCTTTATCTTGGGACATTTTTTATGCAGCTATCCCTCATTTGAGGATATGGGTGACTTGATTTAGTAAATCCTCTTGAAACTCTATTACCTATACTTTAACTTTTGGCTAAGAAACAGACGCAGTACTGTTTTAAATATCCTTTAAATTTGTGTCAATGGCTTTGAGTTGAAAAAGTGTTTTCACGGCTTTGTCATTCTGATTAATCACACCACCCTATGTTAAAACAAGAAATAAAATTTCTCGAGATCAACAAAATGTGTATCCTATGAGCTTGACATTTCACCTTAACTTCCCCACTCACCGTCAGTACATATCATGACCTTGATCTTGACCTATGACCTTCATCTAGTCATCTAGCTTTAACCAGGGAAGTGCCACAAAAGAAGACTTCAGTCCATTTCTGAAATAAAGTCTGAGACCTAAGTTTTGGCTTGGCTTTGAACCTGACTTAAAGGAGACTTAAATCTTCCAACAAAAACAAAATCTGATAGTGTGCATGTGGTCATTGGAGGTGCACATTCCTTTCTCTCATTGAAAAGGCTTATATTGTTTAACCTGACTAATAATCGATACCATTGATCACACCAGTCATACCTGTCGGATAAGACACAGTCAGTTAAGGCAACACCTCGTATCGTCCCTTGGAGCTGCCCAATTGGTGTTCCCCCGGTTTCAGTTCTTGGCCCAACACTCTTTTGTTTGTATACAAACCCGACCAATTCAATCTTTCAATCATAGAGTAATATCACGTACCACATCTATGCCAATGGCAACCAATTGTACATAACACTGTCACCAACAATTTTGTCTCAGTCTATGCAACCACTCAATGATTGCCACAAAGGCATAAAAGTCTTCATGCTGACAAATAAATTCAAAATTTAATTCCAAGAAAACTAAATTTATTTTGATAGGTTCCAAAAAAACAAATCTTTTCCTTTTTCCTATCAATATCCTTGGTAATCAGGTGTCACCTGCCCCAACTGTCAAAAATCCTGGCGCGGTGTTTGACTCAAATTTATCTCTAAAAATGTGACACAAGTCACAAAATCCAGTAGAGTATACATTAGAGATCCTCGAAGAGCTTGTCTCTTCTTAGACCTTAAAATATTAGTCCTTCGTGCAAATGCTTTAGTGAGCAATAGAATGGACAACTGCAATTCTCTGCTTGTATCATTCACTGACTCTGAGCTGAGAAGATTGCAAAGCACCCAAAGCTCACTCTGCAGGTTGTCGCTCATTTATCCAAGTATCCCTATATCATCCCAACTAAAAAAAGCTTATTTGCCTTCCAGTTAAATACAAGGTGCAATTTAAAATAGGCTTTAATGCATACAAAATTCTAAAACACAGATAACCTGTATACCTCATTGAAACAATCCATCCGTAGACCTCATCTAAAATACTAAACATAGGAGACCTAAATTATGTTGCTCTATATCACCTCTTTTGACTGTACAGTTCACAAATCACATAAAAAAGACTTTTCTAACTTCTCCACTCATGATTCCCCTGCTTTCTGGTAATGTTTGCATCACCATATAAGAAACAGCCGATTAGTTACATCCTTGATAAAACATCGTAAAACTCACCTTTTTTAAACTCAAGCTTCCCCACTCAGTATTCTGCCCTCCAGTTATCCCTACAACTCTGGATATACTGACATAGATTGTCCCTTGACTGTCCCTTTAAATAATACCTTTATTAACCTAGCACACCCAGTTCCACATTGTGGAAGATATTACGCCTGCAAAGCAGTAGATTAGATCTGTCTTAATGTCTAAGACGTAAGTTCTTTTTTAGTAAATCCAGCCCCAGGGAACCTATTAAAGACCTCTGGGTTAACCTTAAAAATGCAATACCTAGATTTAGTATTTCTGTTTTAACAGCTGATTGGGCTGACTCTAGCTGGACTTGCAGCTTATATTAACTGGGTCGAGGAGGACATTAAGAATTATCTGGAATTGTTGAATTTCGGAGAAGATTTCCAAGATCTTGACACCGATAATGATAAAATCCAGATTGCCATGTATGCTGTCATAGGTCAGTATATTTTAGAATCATTTAAGCTGTTATATATAATATTATTTATTGGTTTGTTATTTATGTTCCAAGTACACTATCATCTTAAATGAATCTATTTGAAGGATTTAAATTGGACTTTAAGTTTAACAAAATCAAGCAAGTGATATTTATTTAAAAGTTCAAAGGTAATCTTAACTTGGGTTGGCTCCCTTACTTATTTTTTTTGTTTATCAACTTAAGGTGAGATGGACCTGTTCTTATCCTATACTTATGTGGAAAATTTACATGTAAAGTAATCTATTATTATCACCATATGTAAAGTTATGTTACAATATGTAAAGTGTATGTAATAACCACATGAAAGTAAAGTGCATTTAACATATGTATATTGGATTGCTTTATAATTGAAATGAAGCCTTTTACTAACTTGAGGTAGCCTTAGCGCATGGACTGGACACTATAATTGCATTATTGGCTTCAGTTACTAATTTAGTAGTCATATTTATAGTATTATTTCTTACATAATATACATTATATTGCATGTTAACTATATTTGTATATATTTATAAACTTATGCTCCGCACTTGTTTTCTCCCTGTGGTGGGAGGGACTGATGGAGTTAATGTAACATAAATCGTTACATGACTTTCGAATATCGCACTGCATATCGATGACTTTTGAATATCGCACTGCATATCTATTTCAATGTCATGGGCAGATCAATATCATACAAATATGACAAGAACATATTCCTTTAATTGCTAATAGTTCTTACTAGAGTCAACTAAACAACTGCTGTTGGACTGTTAATATAAATAGATAACATGTTATCAAATACTATTATTATAACTTAAGTGTAAACTCTCATAAGGTATGGGACTATTTATAAATAAACACATTATTAAACATTACTATATTTTTATAATTTAGTGAACCCCTTTGCTATTGATATATGGTATTCGGTAGCCTGGTGGTTGGAAAGTTTGGCATCTAATCACAGGGTTCGATTCTTACAACTGGCAGTGCTGATGAACTGTCCCCAGTATAACCCTGGCTGTTGAACCCTAGTTTTGACCTTTTTTGGACTTTTTATAATTATTTAATGTGATCAAATATGAATGTTAAAGCTTACATTTTATTCCAAGGTGTCACACTGTTGAGGAATAGCAAATTTTGGCAAATATGAATACTATAGCTTATTTATATTGATTCTCAGGTCTTGGGCTATTGATAGCACTGATAAGTTTCATGGGTTGCTGTGGTGCATGTTGTCAAAGCAGTTGCATGCTGAATTTTGTAAGTTTTTTTAAACTTTTCCTTTTACTGTTGTTCCCTTTGGTCGAGTTATCATAAGACCCAACCGATACTTATCCCAAGGTGTTGCCATGAGAGAGGTGGGGAAAAAATGATAAGCTGAATATAACCCCAAGTTAAGTGATACATTTTGCCATCCAAAACACTGGACTTAAAACCTGCTCCTGACTGATATGACTCAAATAAAAATCTTTCGGGACAATAAACACTGACCACTCATGTGCAGTTATTGAAAAAAGTCATCCATCAAGCACCAACGGTAACTAGTTTAACACTCTCAATAGTGGTCAGCCTTCCAGTCAAATTTTTTTTTGCTGTTTTAACTAATGTCTAAATTGTTGTTATAATGCGCTGATAATACACACCTATCCAATAATAATGCACAATATATAATATAGCATTTCACTTCAGAAAGATTGGGTATTTGATAAAATCAGTTTTTTCTTTTCACATATAGTTAGGCTGAATTTGTTACATTGCATTCATTTTGTTTCAGTACTGTTTCCTGTGTGGTCTTCTTCTACTGGGAGAGATAACAGTAGCAGCTTTATCTATTGTTTTCAAGGATGAAGTAAGTGTTTGTTTGATCGATCGATCGATTGTTTGATTGTGAGTGAGTGAGTGAGTGAGTCTAGTAATTTACTTTCTCTTCCTCTTTGTATAATAGTCGGTTGCTCAGTAACATCAGTCAGGAAAGAT
Source organism: Sabellastarte sp. h YS-2021 (assembly GCA_964017235.1). Classification (NCBI taxonomy): domain Eukaryota; kingdom Metazoa; phylum Annelida; class Polychaeta; order Sabellida; family Sabellidae; genus Sabellastarte; species Sabellastarte sp. h YS-2021. The sequence goes on along the minus strand of OZ024934.1, from coordinate 76,925,482 downwards.
TTGACTCTGGACACCCCAGGATTATTATTTTTGTGTATTCTTTTGTTAATTCATTGCACTGAGTTCTCACCCTATTGTGAGGAAAATATTGCCCCTGTAAAGCAGTAGATGGAGTTATAGTGTTTGATTTAACATCACTTTAAACACATTGTGTCTCTTATCACAAAGGGTAGTTGTACAGATGAACTCCCTTTATAGCACAAAGTATTGTCAAGCATTAACCGAATAACAGGGATTGAGATTTGAACCTGCAACCTCAGAGGTTAGAGGTAACAGTATTAGACATTATACCACTATCTCAACTAAGGACATGAATGAGGCAATTATATGGAATCTTCTTTGACTGTTAATCAGGGATATACCATAAATGATTAAATGGACAAGATTATGCTGTATTGTATGTTTTATGAGGCCCGTTTCATACACCCAAAAGGATTGAAGGTTAGAGCAGATTGATTCAGACACATTAAAATACTGTACATCAACTCTAAGGAGTTTAACCTGGTATTTGATGTTTCAAAATTTTGTACATTAGAAAGTTATTGTTTTTTATATTATTTATACAAGACAATTCTATTGTTGGATCATTGAAAGGAAACAGCACAGAAGTTTTTTTCTGAAGTTTTCACAGCAATTCAAAACAATGCATGATTGATAGACATAATTGCATAATTCATATAATATTTTTTTAGAATCTAAAAAAGTGCAATTTTAATGGACAGTTAAAAGTTTAGGGTGCTAAGTATGGAAAGGATAGTATACTAAGTAGTTTACTTAAGGTTGTTCATGTTTATCAGTATACAGCTTATCAGTATACAAAATTTGCTGACTGTTTTATTTTTCTCTGTAATCACTCAAAAAAAAAATTAATTGCTTTGGGCAATTACTCTTAGCCTACCCTAGCATCAAGTCAATTGATTACACTCCTGACACACTGTACCCCCTTCAATCTGTGTTGAGAATGTTCTGACTATAAAGGGACAGAGTCAAGCTGCTTCAATCTCCTTCAGTCTTGATTGGGACTATTCACACCTTATCTCCTTTCTGCTTTAATCCAAGCCAACCCAAGTACATTCATTAACCAAATTACCGCATATTTCATATTGATCTTTTTTTTACTCATTTACACTGTATTTATTTTAAGATTGAGAGTACTCTTGAAGACGGTTTAACAAATCAAGTTGAAACTGGGGTAACAAGCAATGGAACTGATGTTCTGACTATAGCCTGGGATAGAATACAACAGGAGGTATGTAGAGAAGCTTTGAACTGTTGAAATAAACCCAACTGCTCAAGGGGCTAGATGTCTAAATTCCAAACCCAAACCAAGAGGAGTTTTATCTGCGCTTTGATTTTATTTCCCAGCTGTAATACAGCCAGATTTAGAAATTTTGAAAAGAAATTTTAGTTAGGACAAAGAAGACACATCTGTGATTTATTTATCAAGAAAAAAAGTTGTGAAAATTTGTGTGTTTAAGTATTTATTTTTATACTCAGCGCAATATCTCCATATACTACAGGACTCAGAGTGCTATTTAACCCATCCGACTGCACAGGTATAGTCCCAACTCACAAGTAACTCACATTCCCCTAACTGAAAGACAGAGGCTCAAGGATGACCATTTATCAACGTCCTTGAGGTTCTTTAGCCTGCCACTGGGGATAGGACCCAATGACAGAGGACCGCCATTTTAAGTGGCCGTCCGAGCCACTATGTATTTGCCTGTACCTGGGTTTGAACCCACGTCCTCAGTGTTCCTAGACAAGTGTGTTACCCGCTAGGCCACAGTGGCAGATGATATTTATATTATCACTCTGGTAAAGTAAGAGAAAAGCCTAAATTACCATCGCATCAATCCTGTAACTCCACATGTTTGTTCAACTTTTCAGAAATGAATGGAACAAAAAATATGGTAACAGTTTTGCTTTTGATGAGGCTACAGCATGGAGTGAGTTACCTCATCAGATTTGTGCCTTTGCCTTTATCATCTCCTTCACAAAGAAACTTAAGCTATATCTTTCTTAAGGCATATCCACTACATCCACTTTATTAATCCTATGCCTCCATGCTGATAACCTTTTGTTCTTGTCCATAGATCTCGAAAATGGGATTTGTATTTTTTTTGTAGTAACTTTGAGTATTCTGTTTACAAGAGATTAATTGGTATAAGAATTAGAGTTAATGAATCTTTAATATGAGATAAAACTTAAGAAAAAACCTAGTCTGACGTCTGGCCAATAGATTAAATATAGGGTGCAGTTTAAAACAGGCCTGGTCACATAAAAAGTTTAAAACACTACCATCAAATATGCCTCAGTGAAAGAATCCACAAATACGCCTAACGATGTAACAGTTCAAACTTTTGACAGTAAAGTTCGCAAATGAAACATTTTTCTAACTCCTTCAGCTGATATGCCCACCCCTCTAAAACTGTCTTTCTGCATAAGAAATGGCCCCTGTGTTACATCCTTTTAGGAAATATCTTAAGATTCACCTCTTTAACTAAAGCTTCTCCACATAGTTCTCTTCCCTCCTGTAGAGAGGATATCACTCCTGTAAAGCAGTAAATTCGATAAGAATAGATAGGTAACAGATTTCAAACCTAAGACAAATCTCATATTAAGTTTTCACTTGAAAAACTTTCTGAATCCAATGTTCCTAGAAATTGGTCTTTGTAAATGCAAAATTACATATAAAGGTTTTACTCAATACAATGGAAAAACAGCACAAAGTATTTGTTAGACCCCATTTACTCAGATATATATATTTTTTTAAAATATGCCATTTATTACTTTCATTTTCATATGTATATTTTAGCTTGAATGTTGTGGTAGCCAGGGACCCGAAGACTACATTTTAAATGAGAACTTTGATGATGAAACACCTGTGAGTACATTTCTTGTTTTAACATCATATTGTTCTAAGAACAATGAGGCTATTCTAGAAACATATTTTCTGATGAAGGTTTCTTACTCATACCATATTTTTCTTTCTTTATTTGTTATAGTACCAAGCACAGTCAGAGTGTTGGTGTTTCAACCATCTGCTCAAAAATGTGTCAAATAGTTTGGTTATAGCTTTACTTTTGATGAGTAGATTGTTTGGAATGCTCTGCTTGTTGAGACTTGTACATACTCGTCTATTTTCTCTTTCAAAAAGAAGCTAAAGGCAAAGTTCATTCAAATACTTTATTAAATGCAGAATACATAACAGCTATGCATATATTTTTTTCTGAAAAGAATACTAACAACTGACTTGCAGGGGTTTCAACCAAATGACTAGACAACATGAGATATTTTGTTCATTTATCAGTCAGAAATATTTTTCCGTGAAATAAAAATATAATCATTTTATTTTTTAAATTTTACAAAAGCACAAGGAGAACTGTAAAGCGTAATATTAAAAATATCATTTAAAAATTACCTTGAACCTAGACTTGCTCCAAGTCTTTGTATTTCTCATTCCAGTAACTCTGACATACATGAAATCATTATGAACCCACTTGATGAGTAATAAAAGCTTCTGTCTAGAGAAATACATTCTGGTAAAAAGTCATTCAGTCCTCATATAATACCTTACACAAAAAGGACTTGATGAAAGTCTACTTGAACCAGATGGTGAACGAAATCACCACAAAACTTTAATAATCTATTTATTGTCAACATTCCATGAAAATTTGCTCCAACTCTGTTCATAAAATTTTGAGTTATTTAGCAAACAAACTGTGCCAAACTGCCAATTAGATGTACCCCTTTGACAGAGGTCAGTGATACCATGTGATAAGTAGAGTTTAATCCCCAACTTCTTAGTATGCTTTGGCAAGCACGTTATGGCCCATTCACATTACGGGCAATATTCCCTGCTGTTAGACGCTTTACTCGGTAGCAGAACTACCTCCTAGGATGCCTCATATCTTCCAGGATTTGTGGTATTCACTCATACAGCCACTGATTGGGACATGGTTAGTAACAGTAGGATGACAGTACTATTTATTTATTTGGGGTTTTGCGTTGCTTTCAACACTGTACAGGTCATATCACGACGGGTAGTTGGGAGGGCAGAGGAAACCAGTACATACAGTTCGTTAGGGTTCTGTACTGTAAACTGCCAACCAACGGCAAGCAGCTACCAGCTTTCCCACGGGAGGCCGTGTTGGGAATCGAACCCCGGCCTCATAGGTGGGAGGCGAGAGTGTTACCACTCTGCCACCGTGGCCCCTGGTGACAGTACTGCACATGTTGGTCATCAAGAGGCAACCTCCGTTAACGTCAAACTCATCTTCGGCAGCTGTCAGACTAACACGTGCTACCAAAACACGACCTAGTCACAAGCTTATATAAACCACGGATGTCAGCTTCAGTTACCATATGAAAAATTTATATGTGGAAAGTCACAGTGAGAAATTCAGAGGCAGAAATTTTAAACATTTTAAAATTCCGGTAGAACACTCAAGGAATGCTATTGCAGGCCACTGTATCACAAGTTCGCATAAGGATATCAAACGATATTTGAAGGACAGGGGCATTGGCCTAATGCCTATAACCACGGGTAAAATCGCATGTAGTGTGAAAGAGGTATTAGCAAAGAATCAAATGAAAAGACAAACAAATTTAGTAAATCAAGTTACCAGACTAAAAACAAGTACAAATGCCGTCTTCTCTTGCATGTTTGTTTATAGGTTCCCAAGTCATGTTGCATCTGGAAAGATGGTAAGCCAGATAATCTGACCCTGTGCTATAAGCAAGCCTCCAATGTCACTGGTGTAGATGAACTGTTTGACGCTGACATGGAGTATGTTTACCAAAAGGTATAGATGTATAATGGGTTTGGATAGGTACATGTATTTTGATAACAGAGAATTGGTTGAGCCCTGACTCAGGGACTCAGAGTTCCATGCTTGAACAAAGTTGATTATTGGTAATTGGGGCGAAGACCTGATCTTGCATATTTCATAAATAATGTTTATCAAACTAAGTAAAATGTTAAGTTTTGCATTTATGTTAATTTAGGTTAAAATATTTTTCATAAAATGTTGTGGTAAACAGATTCTAGCAACAAGAGATATTTTTCACGTAATATACATTGACCTCCTTTAAGATCATAAAATCTGCTATAAAGTACAGGATTTTGAGTATGGTGGGTGTAGATTGTAAGCAAGATAGAGTTATTGTCTGTATGGGCAGATCAGGTGGTGTCTTGCCAATCTTCTATGATATGAATGGTTTTTTTGTTCTTTTCCTCATTTTTTGTTAATGTTGCATGTAAGATGTCTTCCTTGTTACATTAATATGGTATTATTATTAATAATTTATTTATTTGGGTTTGACATCTTTTTTCCAACACATAGTATAGGTTACATTACTATGGATAATTTTAAGGGCAAAGAAAACCTGAATATACTAGTTGGTCAAGATTCTGCACATCAACTGTTGTGCATCGGTAAGCAACTACCAACTTTCCCACATAAGGTCTGAGGATTGAACCACAGACCTCAGAGGTGGGAGGCAAGTGCGTTACTCATTGCATCGCCAATCCCCCATTTTTATTATAAGGATTCATCTATTGTTTGTGTAAAAAACTGGTAATTTATAGGTTTAAGGTTGTCGAGGTCACGCGAGCTGTGACTACTTACATATATATGAAAGCAAATGACAGAACACATTTTGAATGAAAAAAAACCCCAGATTATTGTTGTCTATTTATTGTCCTTTAGGGTTGCTATGAAGTCTTGTTAGATTGGTTTGATGACAAAGTGCTCTTTTTCATTATTGGAGGATTCGCTGTGGGCTTCATCCAGGTATATTTCCTTGCTGTAGAAACATATTTATACAAGGTTCAATGCTTGGTAGCAGCTCTATTTGGCTGTGGCTTACTTGCATCCTTACAAGGGTGTGTTTTAATACTAAAAAAAACCCAAGGAATTCTAGAAAAGGCCTACATAATAATAATAGAAGCATTTATATATAGCACAAAGTTTTTATCCACCAAGCGCCGTATTAGACCCGTATAGGGGGATATATGGAGCGGGATATTTTTTTCGTATACAACGGCGCCTCCGTACCATGGACAACGAGTGACTAACTTCCGGTTTTTCACCAAAATCTCAGAAAGTATGTCACCTACAAATGTGTATTATATATATCATTAGAAAGGTCTTCTTATAGCGCTTCTGCTCATGCTTGTTGCATAGAAATGACTGAGATATTGCAAGTTAAAGATTAAAGTTTTATTCACTTTTGCCGATGCATTTTCACAGCCTTTTTCACATTCTCTCATTAATATTCATTTTATATTTCTGTATATGTCATTCGTGAAGTTTTCCTATTTTGTTATACTTTTGACATACAGTTGTGACAGTTGTTTACAACAGTATCAGGTAACATTAAAGAGTTTCTACAGTGAATTTTCATTTGTGACTATTAGACACACTTTTTTCAGTTTTCGGTTATGATCCTATAAATTTGTCCTTTATTGAGGCAATTGGAACATTTTGTAAACCCAATAAGAACATTTGTATACCATTTGTGACTGTGGATTACGAAAAGGAAACCAATTTTGATGGAAGTTCCCAATTAAATGGTTTAATATTATCCTAAATGGTTCCCTAGTGTCATCAGATCTTGCAATCAGGAATCCATTCCAAATTCATCATAAATTTATTGTACCATTCTTAAAATCAAATTAATGTTATTACAGTGATCCTATCTTAACAATTGGAAAGCCATTTTTCAACCTTAAGTCGATCCTTAAGGTTCGTAAACCATTCAAATGGATCTGAAAACTATCACAATTTTTTGTAACCTCTCAGAAGACTTCTTGGACCAGTCTCAATGTCACTCAGAAATCTATCGGGAAAAATATAGGACATATATCCTAAAAATAATCCATGATTTGTGAATGCTTTTATCTTTTCAAATTGGGAGAATGTTTTATGATAAGATCCCCACAGTGGAACAGCCCTATAAATCATATCAACCAGTACTGCTTTATTTATCTGGTATCCCCATGGTAACACCTATTTTTTCAAGAATTTGTTCTTCATTTGTTATGACTTAGAGTTTGTGTTTTTAGTGAAGATTAAGCACAATAAGAGTTGTTTAGAATTAGATTTATCAGATGTACTTATTTCTGTCAAACTTTTTTTTCAGATTTTTGGCATAGTATTTGCCTGCTCTGTCAAAAGAGAGATTCCGGATGAGAAATGAAGGGTATCAGGAACAATGTTGAATCTAATCAAAGATACACCATGTGTTTAAAACATACGATAAATTTCAGTTACAATTTTTACAAATCTTATGTATAATGTATTATATTATAATGTATCAAGAACCAGCTTATCAGCAGCACCCTCTACATCACATAAAGCTAGCACCTTTGAAGAGAAAACATAATCTTACCACAAATATTGTTTTTGTTGTTTTTGTTGTGTATGAATAGCCTGCACAATATCTCCATATACTACAGGACTAAAAGGCCAACCCATCCAACTGCACAAGTACAGCCCAAGCTCCCATGTAATTGACATTCCCCTAACTGAAAGACAGAGGCTCTAGGATGACCACTGAGGATAGGACCATTATGGGTCTTAGAGTCTGTCAATAGATGGAGATTAAGCACTATAAAAGTACTATTAAAATTAGCATTTCAACAGTGTACTTCAGACAAACTAGGTAAATGTCACTGTAGGCGACACCCATTTAAAAATGAATTGGTGCTTGAATAAGTGGCAGTTTAAATTAACTGTCAAACTTCATTGAATGAACATTTATAATTGTTGTTAGTTTGACACCCAGTTGAGAATTAAGAAAGAAAATAGCATTTTTGTACAAGAATTATAAGATAGTGTGGATCAATGTAAAGATGTTGACTGTTTAACAATGCTATGGTGTGCCAAATGGATCAAATTTATGTTTTAATAATTTGTTCTAATAAATTCAAAATCAAAATTGTATTTCATGAATCATAAGGTCAGTATGAATTATGAAGCCAAAGAATGGACTACATTTATCATTTATTTTATTTCAGCTGCATGTAGAATAATTTGTATTTTACTTTCACTCATAATTTTCAGTCACAGATATGGTATCTTGGTCTATACTCCTGATAAAGTAATTCAATTTCAAAGTAAAATTGAAAGTGGCATAATTTAAAGAATTGTGCCTACAAAGAGTATTGCACACAAAGAAAATGAATACTTTGACATGGGTTTGATCCATTTCTCCAACAGCTCTGTCAGGCGCCATGGTGGCAGAGTGGTAACACTCTCGCCTCCCACCTCTGAGGCCTGGGTTTGGTTTACAGCTCTACCTCAAGTGGGAAACCTGCTAGTTGCTTGCCTTTGGTCGGCAGTTTACAGTACAGAACCTTGACCAACTGTATGTACTGGTTTCCTCTGCCCTCCCAACTACCCGTCGTGATATGACCTGTACAGTGTTGAAAGAGACGTAAAAACCCCAAATAAATAAATAAACAAACCAATAGCTCTCTCCATACCCAAGATATTATGCAGGTTGTTATTTGACATTAAGTTTTTTAGGAATGGACTAGTTTAAGAAATGTCCAATTTGTGTCAGAATGCAGCTTATGAATGATCCAGATTTGGTAACACTGTACTTTCTTTAAAACCTCCCCCCAGGAGGTATTACTTTCACGACCATCTGTATGTTTGTGTGTCCGTTTGCTTGTTTCTTTGTTAGTAGGGATTACACAAATACTGCTGGTTTGAATTTCTTGATGAAAAAAACAAAAGCTGGGTCTTTGTTCAACTTAGATCCCATTAAATTTTGAGTGTGATCTGGATCACCGTCTGTCTGAGTGTTCTTGTTTTGAGTTCACTTTTTGTATATTGTACAAGCCATGTTTGTACTATTTTGGTACTATTTTGCTACCTTACAACATGACGGATTGTTTGTAGGGTTTGAATAAAGCTTACATCAAAATTCTTCAAAGAAATTTGATGGGCAAGCAACAGTTATCTTTGAAACCCCATAAGGATGGAACCAGAACAGTAATATAAGAGAAATATACATAGTATGATGACCCTGTAATATAAAGCAAAGATTAGCTTTTTAAATACAGTGCTGATATTGGGATAAGGCAATGTATGTTACCAACAGTACAATCAAGACCAACGTGTCATAATGTACTAATATAGTTGTGAGGCATCAGACTGCATTTTAAAATATACACTACACCAAAGCAATAATATAAAGCTGAATCAATATATTCCTGTTAATCTTTAAGCAAATCAGGTACAATCACAAGTCAGGAATTACTACAGGTTTACTGCTGGTTAATGGGTTATGGTACAGAACCTTGACCAAGTCTATGTACTGGTTTCCACCACCCCCACCCCCACCCCCACCCCCTTGCAACTACCTATCACAAAAACAGAGACAAAGGCACTAGGCATATGAAGTAAATAAACAGACAATCAAATAAAGCCATAATTTTGATTCTGGCATACAACCAATGGGTGAGGTGGTGTTACACATAAGTAGCATTGGCATACAGCTCCTAGAGGATTCTCCCCATGTACATTTTATGTAACAAAAATAAAACCTCAAATACACTGAAAGATTCTGGGAAGTAGTTGATATAGTAATCATTTAAAAAATACTTTTTTAATCTTACAATCACAAACAGAAATAAACGGATTACTGTCTTGCCTTCCTACTAGCATAATTGCCCCTCCACTGGTGGGTGCTGTTTCTGGTGTTGCTCTCCTTCTTTGTTATGGGACATCCTATTTCTGAATAATCAGCAGCCTAAGGCTGTTCATATCTATTTGGCAGATACATGATGATCAACATGGGCTCAATATCGCAGAGTAGTCAAACAGGTGAAAAAAACAGGTTGCTATTGTAATGACTAATGCCGCTAGTTTTCTTAGGTCAAACAATACTGTACAATTGTGGGACAATATCAAACAACATTGTTCAAAGCCGAACACCCCAGGAGTTAGTGTGGACAATACACAAGACAGAAGAGGCATTGCTTATTTATTTAAAGATAAGTATGCTAAGCTTTACAGCAGTGTTCCAACAAGCATAGGCAACCTGCATAATCTTGTAAATCACATTGGAAAGGAAATAACTTCATGCTGCAACACAAAAATACTATCATGATCATCAAATTCACATCCATAATGTCAAAACAGCCATAGAACAGTTGAAATCTGGCAAACATGGTGGTCATAAATGCTTTTTCACCGAACACCTCATGCATGGGAATGATGCTACCTTGTTCAAACTACTATGTAATCGTGGCTTGTGCCCGGTAGTCACTAGATTGCTTTTTAATCTATATACACATCAAATAACCTGTGTCAATTGGATAAATACACTCTCTGAACCCTTTACTATAATGAATGGTGTCAAACAAGGGGCAGTACTCTCTCCAACCTTATTTGTCATCTATGTTGGCTTGTTTCGGCATTTCACACAACAGAGACTTGGATGACATATAGGGTATACCTTCACAGGTGTTCTGGGATATGCAGATGATATCATTCTATTAGCCCCATTTAAGAGTACACTAAACAATATGTTAAACATTACCAATTAGTCCTCCATAGATCACCAAAAATTGTACTTCCAGATCATACTACCATCAACAGTTTAATCAACACTTTTGGCAAGTATTTTGCAGACAAAGTTGCTAAACTAAGATCTGGATTATTGTCTACTGATTCTAATCCCCCTGTCTCAGGTTCTTACAAAAATAAGTTTGTTTCTTTTTGAACCAAGTTAGAGGTTGAAGTCCTTAAAATCATTAAATCACAAAATAAATCATGTGACTTGGATCCAATCCCAACACCATTGGTCCTTGATTGTATCAGTGTACTCTTGACTCCTATCACCTGTTCAATTCTAGTTTCCCAACTTAGTCGCCTTCCCTCTCGGTCTCACCCACAACTCTGGAACACTGATATTGAATGCCCATCGACTCTCCTTATTAGAAATGATATTTGTTAACTAGCGCACTGAGTTCCCCTTTGTAGTAGATTAGATTAGACTCCTATTACAAATATTGTGAACTACTCACTACAGGAGGGCAGTTTCCCATCCTGTTTCAAGACTGCACATGTCACACCCTTGATGAGGTGAAAAGGTGGTCTTGATAGAAACATTCTCAAGAATTATCGACCAGTATCCAACCTCAGCTACATCTGCAAACTCATAGAGAAAGCTATGGCTAGGCAGATAAATGAGCACATTGCTCACGAGGGTATATCCAATGAAAATCAGTCTGCATACAGAGTATTTCACTCAACTGAAACGGCATTGCTAAAAATACAAAATGACATCGCTACCTCAATGGACAAGGGTGCAGCTGTTGGATTAGGCCTTCTGGACTTATCTGCAGCCTTCGATACAATAGACCACTCAATCCTATTCAACACTATTAGCACTGGTATGGCATTGATGGGGTAGTGCTTAAGTGGGTTCAGTCATAGCTCAATTCAAGGAAACAGCGGATCAAACTAGATGGACATCTTTCAGATGCCTTTCAAAACCCTTATAGGGTTCTCCAGGGCTCAGTTCTGAGGCCACTCCTTTTTACCCTACATACAACCCCTCTCAGTTCAGCCATATCTAAATTCAATGTGACCCATCACTTATATGCAGATGATACACAAATTTACTTGGAAGTTGACTCTAGGAACTTCGATTCTAGTATCACTAAACTGACAAATTGCCTTGAGGCTGTCCAGACTTGGATGGGAAATAATAAACTTAAATTAAATCTTGACAAGACGGAATTCATAGTGATTGGTGATGATCAAATTAGAAGCTCCCTGGAGTCATCTTTCCCAGTGAGTTTGCTTGGCAACATCATGGAACCAACGGAATTGGTTAAAAACCTTGGTGTCATCCTGGATGCTGAAAATTTAATGCAAAGACACATGGCTAATCTATGTCGCGTAAGTTACTACCATCTCTGAACTACGAAGGGTTCGCAGGTACTTAAATCATGAAACAGCTGTAAAGGTGGCAAAGTTAGAAGTTGTCTGGATTACTGTAACTCACTGCTTTACAACACAAAAAGGCATATACTGGCAGACTACAGAGAGTTCAAAATGCCTTATGTCGTATGGTGTGCAAACAAAATAAATATTATCATGTCACACCCTTCCTGCACAAACTACACTGGCTCCCCATTCATTACCGTATATTGTTCAAATACAATCTCCTTACTTATAAAGCAATACATTTCAGCCAACCTCCATATCTTTCCTCTCTGATTAGGTGGAGTGATCTCACACGGGGCAATCGCCTATCAATTTCCTCACCTAAACCAAATAAACGTTCAGGGTTGTGCAGCTTCATAGTAGCTGCTCCCACAGAGTGGAACAAGCTTCCCCAAGCCATTAGAACCACAGCAAGCATTTCTGGTTTCAGAAAACAGTTGAAAGCATATCTTTTCAGATTAGCCTATCCTCCACCATAGGCTATGTCCCCTATCGGACGCTAATATGGAAACAGACCTCTTTTTGAAACTGGACTATCCCTTTTTGAACATCAGTGCCTTTGGTTGCCTGAGGTTGTTTACATCAAATTTGGTGCTTTATAAGTGTTTCTTACTTATTTATTTAAAAACACACCATATTACTTTTTATGCAAGTAATCTGCTGGACGGGTGTAGGAGTGACATATGTGTAACTGATGCTGTTCACACAATGTAATCTAGATTCAATTAAAATATTTATTTATTTAAAATATTTTCTGTTTAAAACATACTGTATGGCATTGTATGGAAGTCAATTATGGAATTTTGACTGTAGTGTTACTGAAAAGGTTTCTATTACCTGGTGTAAATGCTGCAGATGTCTTCTTCGGTTTCTAATAAAACACACTCAAACTTGTCTATCTGCTCTGTGTTGATGTTGATATTAATGTGGAATTAAACAGAAGACAGTTAAAGTTTCTTCAGATTTGCCAATCTAATCCATACATCCTTGTTAGACTCTGTTACAACCTTGTTTTAAATGGGAGTAAATCTGATGTATCTTGTGGTCTTAACTACTTTAGCTCACAATTTTCCTTTGACAAATATCATCTGTATTGTTACAACAGAATCAAATGCTTCATAGCTTGTACTATTAAAGATTTTATTGAAATGCGAGATTTTACTCTACTTCCTGATTGTGACAAAAATAGCATATCTCAGATTGTAGATTTTCTCAGCTCTAGTTAAGAATGAATTATTTGCAAATAAAACCCAGACTGGTGACCCTGCCATTGTGTCAACTCTCCATTATTTTTTCACAATGGAGAATTAACACCACATTGTTGTAAATCCCAGTTGGTGGTTATCACAATAGAAATACTATCCAATAGTAATAAGTATTGGAGATTTAACTCTCCAATACCTGGTGGGTATTGGAGAGTTAATTATCCAATTCTTATTAGTAGCATTAACGTAAAAATATATATATTTAGACTTTATTTAATTGACATTGTTATCAAAAGTACTGGTTGCTAACATACAGCTAAAACAAGTCTTTATGTTTATAAAAATGATCTTTTACCACTTGGACTTACTTAGAAACTACAGTTGCAACAAAATAAATACTCCAAAAATGTCAAGATGTCAATAAAAAGCAAAATAACCTCCAAATGTCAGACTCAGCAAACAAAACTGCCACATTACACAAAATGCTTAAAATTAAAGCTATAGCTGATAATCCCCATGAAATACTAACATTAAGATGTGCTTAATTTAATTTTATATTTATTGTAAATGACACTTTGCTATCACTGCTTTCAATAGAGGAAGGTGTAGTTGTGACAGCTACCACACTCCTAGCTATATCTGAAGATGTTCCTTGAATGACATCATTTACCTTTTCACATTTTGTATCACTGACACATTTATAATTATGAACAGCCAAAGATGTATGACCAGTCACCTCTGTGATTAAGTGTCTGCATCAAACAAACATGTACCCACTGTTGCTTGTAGATAGTGATTTGTGCATTATTTCCTTTGCTACAAATATTATTAGGCATAGTTTTCTATGCCTCCCAAATGGTTCCCAGTATACCACACATGAGAGGTAGTTGCAGATAGTTATCTCAAGTGAAACCAGGTAATTCATCCCAGGGTATGTAGATACACCTCTGTAGATACAGCTGCAGCATGAGCACCAATAATTTTAAGATAGCTGGTGAGTATTCTGCTTTATCTGCATGTCGAATCTGTTATAAAATGACAAATACTGTAGTTCAATTAATCTGCAGTCATATCCTCAAGATTTACCAGAATGGGACTTATACTCAAACCAGGGTTGCCGAGAGCTTTCCTGGTGCAATAGGCCAATCAGTCATCAAACAGAGATTTCGCCCTATTAAACTTTCTTCTGTGTGTAGTCAGCATATCTAAAAACATTTTACAACATGCATTCATATTTAAATGTTTCACTGTAAATTTACTTTATTTATATAATTTAATGACATTATATTAAAATACCATTTAAGAGGTTCATAACTATTCCATGTTCTACAGTCAACATGTAAAATCTTTTGCACCTGAGTAAGATAATATTTTACAAAAAGTTGTTTATCCCATATGGTCAAAATTCTAAATGGTCTTGGGTGATATAAAGATTAATCTGATACAATGCTTTATCAGTGTTCATCCACAGAATCTTTGGCAGACTTGCTAGCCATAGTGCCACAATGATCAATATTTTGTGCAAAAATATCATAGTCCTCCATGTGTTTGTTAAAAGTTGTATGAAATAAAAATCTTCACACCACAAAATTTAATTACCTTTTGACAGCTTTCCTGCTTTTCCTTCTTCACTAACTGGGCTCTGGAACCAGTCTTTTGGCATTTCCAGGGTTTTTTAATGTGAAAGTATTACTTTCAAAATATTTTGTTCCTTTTTGAGTCGCTTGCAGCACCTTATTATCACTAATATATGTGAAAACTGATATCCACTTGTATTATCCACTTGTAGTTCTTAGTTTGATATAGATGTATGATCAGTTTCAGCAATTAAATTGGTTACCTAAGAAAAGAACTGCATCAGTAGCTGACGCAGTGTAACATGACAAAGATTTATCTAAAGAAAATTTTCTTGTGTGATAAAAAACTATCACCAATGCCCCTATCTATGGCTGACGTGCTTTTTTCTGTATGCATTCTGCAAATGGCTCTGTAGAACTGTCCAATATTTGATGACCACTAAGTTTGCAATACTCAAAAAAACTCTCCAATACTCAGTGAACAGTACTCAGTATAATGGCCTCTTTATAGACACGAGGAAAATAAATTTTAGGGACAGACTTTTCCTTTGTAGAGGGGGTGTTATTTAATGTTAAATGGGATTTACAACTGACAAACTCCTCGGAACTCTACAATACCAGAAAATATTGGAGAACATATTTTCCTTGGAGTTTACCTGTATTATTCTAACAGTGGAATGTGATTTAGTTCAATGAGCAGTCTGCCAAGAACAAAAGGGTATTTTCCAGTCATCCTCAGCACAATGCCTTCAATATTGAAATGTTTTCACAACTTCTTTCATATTAATTAGTTTAGTGGGTACATTTACAAAGTTTTTTTAATTCTGCATGATATTCAAAGTGCATAGGAAAACACCTCATGGAAAACTACTACCTTGAAAAAATACCTCCATATAAATAAAAAAACAAGCAATTTAATTTATAAAGTTGGTTATTGTTTTAATTTTTTGCATTTTTCACAATCTTACTTTACAATAATAATTGTCATTGTTGAAATCTGCAACAGCATACTACATTAAAAGGAGTGATTTTAGTGGCTCAGAATGTACATTGTTGTTGATGTACAATCCAAATTATGACACATAAAACAAGTTTTTAACTCAAGCAGAATGATGGCAAAATGTGGTGCCATAATGCAGTACTAAAATACATTTCTGCTGTATTTAAATTTGATTTAAATTTTCAATGTTTTTAAGTTCAAAACATAGATTTTAATTTACCTTATTACAGTTTGTTATATACTTCTAACATGATACACTGTTTGTGGCTGAAACGAATTTTGTTCTGAACGTTGTAGTATTTCTGGAATGTGGAGTAGGCATTCTTTCTATGAGGATTTTTTTCCAGGAGACAATCTTTCCGGGAGGCATTTTTCCTTTATTCAAAATTTAGAGACAATGAAGCACGAAAATAAAAATCTTGAGAACCCCTAAAACTTCAACACAAAATAAAACAAATAATTCCGCAGTGTCTAGTACTTTGCCTGAAACAAAAAAATAATAGCTTACTGTCTTAAAATAAGCACAGATCAATATAGTAATATGAAACACTCACCACAACAAATTATCCACAGCATGAACATTGTTATATTGCCAAGCTAAATTTTTTTTAAAGCACTTTCTGTCACAGATCCATATTTCATCGATTATCATTATCCATGGTAAACTTTATGGCAGTCAGATTATATTCAAACTTTTCAAGCTTTATCAACAATTATTTTTTCCATAAAAGAAAACCAGTGACACACATGGTGAAACAATGTTGATTGTATTGAAATAAAAAACATAGAACTAATTTAGTGAAAGCCTCATATGGTATGCACACCAAAAGAAACATTGCAAAGATTGTCTGGGTTGATCATTTTGCAAAAGGTGTTAAATTATTGAATCAATAAATTGGTTTCAATTCACAGGGTTTTATAATAGATAATTGCCTCATGGTGCTTCCATTATGTAACCTTAATGGCTCTTCGGCTGTTGGCCTCAGAGGCCATTAAGTTTACATAATGGAGCGTCAATTGGCCATTATCTTCTTAATAATATATAAAAATATATAGTTAATCTCATTTGCTATACATTCAATTTCTCGCGTTTTCCTTTTTTCCTGTGTTCTGTGTTCAATTTTAAGTGTTATTGTACATGCTTGAATGATCATTGTGCAACTTATCGAACAAATAAAAATAAATAATTAAAATAAATTATACATCCAAGTAAATGTTTTGTTACAATATATTCAAGTAGGAATATCATGTAAAGTAGTATGCAAGTCGTCTAAAGACATTAGGGCTGTTGCACTATTGCCATCCAATTGTAAACCTAGCTATAGATTGGAAATAATGCAAACATTCATGATCCATGGTTATAGTTTAAGATAGCCTTATGATACATGCCTGATATTTTTCCCTGTAGCTTTCCGATTGATGTTGTCATTGGTTCAAGAGTTTTTCCGATAGTCTCACGTCAGATTTGAACATTTTTCCCGATCCAATGATTTAGTTCACAAACTTTAAAGATTGACGTAAGATGGAAAAGATAGTTTTAAGATCACCGAAAGATCAAAAAGATGACTTGATGCATTTCCTGTTTTGGTTGTATCCATAAGATTTAATAAGTTCGGACTCGTTTGATACAACACAGATGGCATTTTCAAGATGTGATGGCTTTTTCAAAATGTTTAAAAAATCTTCTACCACCTCTCATAGGCTTAACTAAAATGTATACCCTGGAAGGGTGAGGGGAGGTGCAATGCCTATATGGGGTGGCTCAATTTTAAACATGCCCTACCCACTCAAAAGATTTCTTTAAGAGAACCAAAAACGCAAGTTCCTGAAACAAAATCTAAAATGTGTTGATATGACAGCACAGAACAGTTCGAATGGATCATAACGCTAGACTAATTTTTTATTAAAAGACAGGTAAAAACTTGTATGAGGTATTTTATGTACATGTTAGTAAACCATTGCAAGTGTTTACCCAGCCGGTTTCATTTTTTTTTAAATCCTCCAATTTATTCAACACGAACTGACAATAATATAAGAATTGTTCCTAGATTTTGATTATCAATAGCTGGTTTAAAAGTTTAATAGATCTGAGGCCATATTTATTAGTACTTTTATCTATGGAATTAATTTATCCTCACAAAACAACAATTTTCTACAGAAAACAATTCTAAAAAGAAAAATTATTGTTATTGTTATCATTATCTAAACAATGACAAATACAGGTGATATTCTATTTGGTGATAAGTGTGCTTTTACTGTGTACAAAATCTGATGGGGGTCACGGCAGCACAGTGGTAGCGACGTTAAAACAAAAATATAATAGTAATATTTCACTGCAGATTGGAAAATTTTTATTCTCAGAATTCTCTCTCATTCCCAGAATTCTTAGAAATTAAATAAAAGCAGTTGAAAATGGACTAGGTTTTTAAACATAAGAAAATGCGTTAATGTTATTTGGCAATGCAATCTTGATATTTCATTAATTTAAAAATAGAAACTTAGCATGTAATGTGGTTAGTATTGATTTTGCAAAAAATTAGCCCTTTTATGCATCAAATTTTATGGTTATTTACAACCATTCGTATTTGTGCATCCCATTAAACAAGTCACATGCTACTTGCATAAATTACTTTGAAGTGAGAACTATTCATCTTTCAAGAAATTCTTTATATCCTTTGTCAAGTATAGTTGCTGCATAGGTTGTTGGAGATTCATTTTGGGGAACAATGAATCACCCAAATATTAAACTCAAACACGAAATGTTATTCCCTATGTCTTGCCCTTTGATGAAATAAGTATATAGAAAAATCTATATTAAAGAAGAAATATATAGCTTCTAGTAAAAAGGGACATTTTGAAAAACTACAAAGTGGCCAAATAATAAAAAAGTAATTATTCTGTGAAAGCATAGTGTCTCTTGAATCCATATATCACTATATACACATGTATTATTGCATCATGCACTTAATCAAAAGCTTAATTACACTGATCCACTGGACTAATTATTTTACCAATAAAACTGTTTTATTGTCAAACGTATATAAACAAAAGCTGTAAGATCAGGGAATTTATTGTATATTTCTAGAGTGCAACAGATCAGTTGAGAAGTGACAAAATAAACTTCCTCATACAATGAGAATTACAGGAACTGTGAGCTGCCAAATGTCTGAAAAAGCAGCAGTTGTGTTTTATAATACAAGTTAATAAATTGTATATTTGATTTAAGAACCCACACGAATGGCCAAGTGTGTGATTAAGTTACATATCCAGTTTTGTATTTGAACAATTTTGTCAGATATTAAGTTTAATATGTTAGTTACTAATTTGTTTATACAACACAATTTGTACATTTAACGTCCTATTACACAGAATGTACAACTCACTAACTGGTTTACAGAAATTGTCAATTCAAATATGTCTTACTGAGTTGTATACAGGTCAAGATTGGCCCAATGGTTACAAGTTTGGCATTTAATCACAGGCTTTCAATTTTCGGTGGGTTTGACTCCCACAAGTGGCAATCTGTCTCAACATGACCCCGGCTGTTGAATGAAATGTAAAATACCAGTTATGACTTTACTAAGTTGTATAGTCAACTTACTTAGTTGTATATATAAGTTAGTTGTGTGAAGTCAAATATTCAACACAACATAAATTTTGGCAGCTCAGAGC
Organism: Sabellastarte sp. h YS-2021; assembly: GCA_964017235.1. Classification (NCBI taxonomy): domain Eukaryota; kingdom Metazoa; phylum Annelida; class Polychaeta; order Sabellida; family Sabellidae; genus Sabellastarte; species Sabellastarte sp. h YS-2021. The sequence continues at coordinate 76,906,053 of OZ024934.1, read as the reverse complement.
TTCCATAGAAACTTTTGACTGCAGATAAATTTTAATTGATAACATTTTACAAGCACAGTGACTAAGATGTCTTGTTAGATAAGTAACTTACAAAACCACAACAGTTGGTCCAGAAATTATTGAAAAAGGAAATAAAGAAACCCAACACTGGAAACAAGATGTGCAATTCACTAATGAAAGGCTTATTAATTGCATTTAATGCACTGTTCTTTGTAAGTATGCTAATTTATATTTTGTGCAAAATTTGCATAGCAATTTCTGCTTGTTTAAAAGATACTCACATACTACCTAATACAAATTTAATTATAAAAAATGTACAATAATGATACTAAGTAAATGATTTAATATGTGTTATCATTTTTGTGATCCACCCAAGACCGTGTTGTCTCACCGTGTTGCCTTAAAACAGGGTTGTTCCACTGTGACAATCCAATTGTGAATCCTACCTACTGATTATAAAAATAAAACCTTTCATGATACATATATTATGCTGCACTACATTTTAACTCAACATTATCGCAGCAGATAATAAATGATAATAATGAAAACATACACAGTACAGGGTTTTGGTTGTCTGCACACTTCCAGTCTTGATAACTGTAATTTTACTTTAGCATCTGTATCTTTATGTTTAAATAAAGTGTATTATCAGCAATCCTAAAATTGAAGCTTATATGCCATTCTGTAATAGATTATTGGGAAGATGTCAAGATGTCAGGAAAGATTCAGCCTAATGTTAGACAACACTTTTCTATTATAAACGTCCATGATGAAAAATGAAAGTATTGTGTGAGGTGCATTTAGCATTGTTCTAGTAAACTCAGTGGTTCAACAAAAGCAGCCACTAATCCCCTCACTTGAAGGTTACAATTTTAAGCATTTCCAACCACTAATCCCCACACTTGAAGATTACAAGTTTAAGCATTTCCAATTAATGTTATTTTAAGGTAAAAGTTCAGTCCTTCATGGTAATTAGAAAATAAATATCTCAGAAATTCATGAAGTAATTTTAAAATACAACCTTTTTGAACGTTGTAAATTAATTAATTTTTTCTACAGATATTTTTTTAATATATGATCCCTACTGTACTTACTACTTACTTGTTGTAGCTCATTCCCACTGCATTAATTTTTGTTATGATTTTCACATTTAATATATTAATGTATGCTAATATATACAATTTTCAGTATTTGAAAGTATTTCAAAAAAGTATTTGAAATACTTTTATAAAAGTCTTTGCATTTGCATTTGAAAAAATGAAAAGTATTTGCATTTAAATATTTTAAAAAGTATTTGACCCTAAGTCTGAAATATCGTTTCCAATAAATGATAATTTAAATACTTACAGTTAATAGGAGTTGGCTTGACTGCAGGAGCTGCCTACATTAACTGGGCAAATGATGACATTAAGAGTTATCTGGAGGTTGTTAGCTTTGGTGATGACATCAATGACATTGACACCAACAGCAGTGCTATTCAGATTGCCATCTATGTCACATTGGGTATGTGTAATGTCCCTATCACACAGTTCAGCTGGTATTTCTTGCCTTTATGGCCATTTTTTGTAATGCCCCATTTCGTTATGTACCGCCACACACTTGTGTCGGTAAACTTTGCACATTGTGGCATTCAATACTTCCAGTGGCCACCCTTACAGTAGTTTTAAACTGTTGTCAAATTTTATGTGTATTTGGAGGCATTTTTGTTCTCAGTTTACCTGATTGTTTACTCCTGAAAATGTAGGTAAAATATTGTATTGTAACCAGTGCATAAGCTGTAGTTTTTTTCATATGGTGTGTATTTATAGATATTGGAACTGCCGTATTTTTCATCCATCATCATGTTACCCAATTTTCAGGATCTTAATACTTTCCTGAAGGCAGACATAAACATAAAAAATATTATGTGTAAATAACTTATGCCTAGTTTACACCATTCCCAGTTGACCTCAAATATTTAACTCATCCGGGCTCATTTCTGGCTCAACGCACTTCATATTATGGTAGTGTCCATAAGGTTTCATAAGTGGGGATTTATATTTGGTTAGGATACATTCAGCATAACACAGGTGGCATTATAGCATGTGGTGGATATTTTGAAATGTTTGAAAAACCTACCATGAGCTCTCCACTTGCTAACCTAAAATGTATACGCTAGAAGCGGGACTGAATATCTATACGGCGTAGCTTGTCCTTAAATGTGTACTACCTGCGAGGTCCATTTAAAACGCAATAAGGATAAGGTCCTGAAACAAAATACAAAAACAAATTGATATTACCACATGCAATGACGGGGCCAGGCCTTTATCACTGAGTTATTATCATTGACTAGAAGAGAATGTCTGGATTTGATTAAAATACAAATCAGAGTTGTTCAATGTTGCTTCAGTGGCAGATCTGAGGTATAATGTTGTCACAAAAAATTAATAGTTATATGAAGAATTTCCAACGAGTCAAGGACTAAAAGAATGTTTCCTCACTGGTGTTTTTTCACAAACTCCTGTATTATGAAAAAGATACCTTACTCCTACTGTAACAGACTACAAAGATCTGTTGTTATTTACAACAATAAACCATTTTATTCAAATTCATTCAAACAATATGTCTGTTTTCAAGGACTGGGTGTGCTGATTGCTTTCATTAGCTTCATGGGCTGCTGTGGATCCATTTGCAAAAGCAAATGCATGCTCAATGTGGTGAGTTCTCATTTTGTAGGTTACATAGCTAACAATATTCATTTTTGGCGGAGCCAACCAGTGGTCTATGTGGGTGATACTCTCACCTCCCACCTATATTGTCATAATGTTATGGATTTGAATCTTGGTCTGACCTTAAGTAAGTAAGTAAGTAAGTGTGCATCCAATAGGAGAGATAGGCTATGGTGGTGGAAAGGCTAATCTGAATAGGTAATTCTTTAAGTGTGTTCTAAATACAGTGATAAGTAAGTAAGTAAGTGTCCAGGTTAGCATCCAATAGGAGAGATAGGCTATGGTGGAGGATAGGCTAATCTGAATAGGTAATTTTTTAAGTGTGTTCTAAATACAGTGATACTTTCCACAACACTGATTGCTTGAGAGAACTTGTTTCATTCTGTTGTAGCAGCTACTGTAAAACTATGCATCCCCATGCATTTGTTTGGCCTGGTTGAGGAAACCAAGAGGTAATTGCCCCGTGTGAGATCACTTCACTTAATTAAGTGGGACAGATATGGGGTTGGCTAAAGTTTATTGCTTTGTAAGTGAGAGGGTTGTATTAGAACAGTTATAGAGTATTGAATGGCACGTCTGTGATTTGTGTTGGAAGGGTGTCACATGACTGGATTTGTTCAGTTTGCACACAGTGTGACATAAGGCATTTTGAACTCTTTGAAATCTCACAATATATGCTTTTTGTTTCATGGGTTAGATACCTGCGGACCCTCTGCAGTTCCCAGAGATGGTAGTATCATAAGCAACATAAATTAGAAACATGTCTTTGCATTGAGTTATCAGCATCCAGAATGACGTCAAGGTTTTTGACTGATTCAGCTGGTTTGATGGCATTACCAAGAACACTTACAAGAAATAATGACTTCATGGAATTTTTAATTTGATCATCACCAATTAAAATAGATTCTGTCTTGTTGGAATTTAATTTGAGTGTGTTACTTCTCATTCACGCCTGAAAAGCCTCAAGGCAGCTTGCAAGTTCAGTGGTACTGGAATTAAAATTTCTTGAGTCAAGTTCCAAGTAAATTTGTCATCTGCATATAAATGGTGGGCGACATGAAACTTAGATATGACACTACTAAGAGGAGTTGTCTAAAGGCTAAAAAGGAGTGGGCCCAATACTGAGCCCTCAAGAACCCATAAGGGAGTTGAAAAGCATCTGAAAGATGTCCATCTATTTTACGTGGCTGTTCCCTTGATTTGTGGTATGGCTGTACCCACTTAAGCACAACCCCATCAATGCCATACCAATGTTGAAGGCAGTCAAACAGGATAGAGTGGTCTATTGAACCAAATGCTGTGGATAAGTCCAGACGGACTAGTCGAACATTAGTACCCTTGTCCATTGAGGTGGCAATGTCATTTTGTGGTTGAGCAATGGCATTTTAGAAGGGTGAAAAACTGTATATGCATACTGAGTTATGTTTGATATACCCTTCTAAGCAATATACTTATTTTTTGCTTTCTCTATAAGTTTGGAGATGTAGCTGAGGTTGGATACTGATTGATAATTCTTGAAAGTGTTTATGTCAAGACCAGCTTTTTGAGAAGGATTGTGATATATACAGTCTTGATACAGGATGGGAAACTGCCCTCCTGCAGGCACTTGATAAATATTTGTAATGGGGGTCAAGAGCACGCTTATTCAATCACAGACCAATGAGGTTGGAATTGGGTCCATGTCACATGATTTAATTGGTGTCGACTTGCTGATTTTGAGAATTTTATCCTCTGACATGAACCAGAAATAAACAAACTTATTGGGGATGAGGGATTTGGGACAGGGGAATCAGCATCAGTTGACACTAATCCAGACCTTAGTTTAGCAAGTTCGTCTACAAAGTACTTGCCTTAACTGTTGGTTAAACTGGTGATAGTTGTGTGATCTGGGAGTATTTCTTTGTCAAATTTAACAAGATCTTGGGGTTATCCTCATGTTCCTTTACCACATTACTGTAATATATGTGTTTTTTGAGAGTCCTAAGAGACGGTTTAAGTGGTTCAGTGTGGCTCTAAACCCACTTCGATTTGAGGCAGAGTTGTATCCTCATACCCTAATAGTAAAAATAAATCTGTGTAACTTTGAGTAAATATTTACTCAGAAAAGATGATTAAGAATGGAGAAAATGAAGTCTAATATCGTGAAATATTCATAATATATACACTCAAATAATACTGTTAATTTTTTTCATATATGTCATCCCGACCCTTCTCATCCTCAATACCCTTTGTGTTTCAGTACTGTACCCTCTGTGGCGTACTCCTTCTTGGTGAAGTGACAGTGGCTGTATTGGCTGTGGTATTCAAGGATAAAGTATGGCTTTGATTTTCTTTGCTAATAATATAATAGATTAATAAATATATTTATTGCCCAAGCTTAATGTATACCCTAATACAAACATCATCTCGGTTCTTGTTTCGATAATTTTAAATCCTTGTTTGAATATGGCTTTGGCATATCTCACCATAGTTAGAAAAGAAACAGTTTAACTAATTTAAACTATAACTATGTTATTTATTATTATTTCTTATATTAATGTAATTAGTTAAAAGTAAGCACCAAAAAATAACACATGGATTAGCAGAATACTAAGACGCCATATACCTGATGCAAATATGTAATTGCCCGGAAAATGGAGGCTTGGAAGAGAGCAAGTGCAATGTTATTCCTGTTGTTTACCTTTTGTTGGAATTATTTACATGTCAGTATGATTTTCCATCTAAATCTAAATCTACTGCTTTGCAGGCGCAATATCTTCCCCGAAGGGGAACTCAGTGCGCTAAACTAATCATATATAATATCCGAGTCATAGTGGGGGACGTGTCCAGGTCTGTATTCCGATGGTTGTGGGTGTGAACGTGGGGAAGAAAACTAGGTCGGAAAAGCAGATTTGAAAAGGTGGGTTTTCAGGTGCTTCCTGAAGGATGTGACAGATGGACTGGTTCTTACATGGACAGGAAGTGAGTTCCAGAAAACAGGTGCATGATGGCTGAAAGATTTGGTAAGATACTTATGAGACTTATGTATTTTAGAGTCAAAAGAAGGAACTTGAAGGAATTTGTATTTTGGACTGCTACGTCTGGTGTTCCTTGATGAGGTATATGGATGAAGTTTATCCTTGAGGTACACAGGTTGACCATACTTAAGGACCTTATATGTGATCAACCCAATTTTGAAAAGAACCCTGTATTTGACTGGTAGCCAATGTAGTTTTTCCAGATTTGGAGTTGCATGAGTGTACCTCGAGGTTCTAGTGACTACTCGACAGAGGGAGTTCTGAACACCCTGCAACCTCTTGAGCTCAGAAAGAGTGAGTGAGGCAAAGAGGGAATTACAGTAGTCAATTCGGCTACTGACGAGAGCATTTGCAAGGAGTATTGCTGTGTTAAGGTCAAGGAGATGGCGAATCCTATATAAATCTCTTATATGGAACCGAGTTGACTTGATGACTTGGGAAATGTGATCTGTGAGGGTCAGGTTGGGGTCGAACACCACTCCTAGGTTTTTGACATTTGAGGCAGGTGAGACTTTATTCCCAAGAATATCAGTGGGAAAAAGCGAATGAAGTTGTTTATGACTGTATTTTGAACCAATAAGGATGAATTCTGTTTTGTCTGGGTTTAATTTGAGTTTATTTGCAGCCATGAAATTATGTATATCATTTAGGCAGTCCGTTAGAGCTGTCATTGACTGACTGAAATTTGATGGTGAAAGAGTAATGTATAACTGAGTGTCGACTGCATAAAAATGGTGTTTGATACCCCTATGGGATTGAATAATTGAACTGAGTGGATTTGTGTACATGGAAAAGAGGAGTGGCCCCAGGACAGAGCCTTGCGGGACCCCAAATTTCAAAACCATGGGATGTGACAGCACAGAGCCTACCTTGACTGATTGAGTCCTGTCCGACAAGTAAGACTCGAACCAACTCAGAGCCAGTCCATTGATGCCATAGCAGTCATGTAACCTATGGAACAGGATCGAGTGGTCAATCATGTCGAAAGCTGCAGAGAGATCAAGGAGGGTTAAGGCTGTTGTACTGCCTTCAGACATATTGAGGAAAAGATCATCCTGTATATTTAGGAGGGCACTTTCCGTAGAATGGAACCTTCTATAGGCAGATTGGAAACCAGTCAAAAGACAGGACTCGTCCAGGTGAGACAGGAGTTGGGACAACACCACTCTCTCTAAGATCTTTGAAACAAAGTTTAAATTAGAGACCGGCCTATAGTTTTTAAGGACTTCTCTATCCAGGGTTGATTTTTTTAGGAGTGGAGTTACATGGGCCTGTTTGAAAAATTTAGGGCAGCTTCCTTCACGGAGTGATGCATTAATTACTGATGTGATAGGGGTGATGAGGATATCTAAAAACTCAATTACAAGAAATGTTGGCCAAGGATCAAGCGAGCAAGATTTGCTGGGGGAGTTTTTGATGATTTTAGCTACCTGATCTTCTGAAACTGAGGAAAAAGCTGAGAAAGCAGGCGGTGTGAGATCAGAGTCGGTGTATTTAGGGGGATTAGAGTTGGCGAAGGATTGATGAATGTTTGTGATTTTTTCTGTGAAAAATTCAACAAATTTGTTAGCTTAAGGTTGAGGAGAATTTACTGAGGGAAGTACCTTTGCAGCGGATCTGTGGAGTACGTTGTTTAAAGTTTCCCAAAGTTTCTGAGGATTATCTTGGTTGTCATGAATTCTGGATTTGAGGAAGTCGGATTTCGCTTTCATGCAGATTTTATTATACATATGAACCTTTTTGACATATTGTGATCTGTTGAAACTGGATTTGTTTTTGCGCCAAAGGCGTTCAAAGAGACGTTTTGTTTCTTTTGCCGCAATAACACTGTCATTTACCCACCCAGGGATATATTTGGACCTGACGTGTTTAGTGATGAAAGGAGCATGTTTGTCAATGAGAGTTGTTAGAGTGGAGTGGTACTGTGAGTACAAAGCATTAGAATTATTTTTGGGATCAACAATAAGTTCAGATGAGAGGAGATCCTTTCTCATGGCTTCCATATTGATTTTATGGTATTTTCTGAAAGTGACGGTGTCTCCAGAGATTCGTCTTTGGGGGGTGATATTGACCTTGAATGTTATGGAGAAATGATCAGAGAAGGCCTCGGTGGCATGGACGTGTGAAATTTTGTCGTTACTAGATTTGGTGAGAACTAAGTCAATGGTGTGTCCGAGGATGTGGGTAGGAAAATTTACCTTTTGACCCCAAAAGAGCACGAAATTTTTTTAAGTCGTTGGAATTTGTGTCCATGTGAATGTTAAAGTCACCGATGATTACCAAATTGTCTGTAGTAGGGTAGATATTTTCAAGAAGTGCGTTAAACTGTTCATAGAAGGTTGCAGAGCTAGTTGATGGGGGCTTGTATATATTGAGAAAAAGGCAGGATTCATTTTGTAAGGAGATTTTAATAAGGAGGCTTTCAAAAGAGGAATAAGTATCTGTAGGTATGCGGCTGGTTTGCAGTTCATTTTTCACCAGGAAAGCTACTCCGCCACCCCGTCGTGACTCCCTAGGTCGGTGAAAAAGGGTATGACCCTGTGGGGAGATATCACTGAGATACGCCTGTGAAGCGTCTGGGCGAATCCAGGTTTCTGACATGGCAAACACGTCTGTATTATTGTCCAAGATAAACTTTTGTATGGATGAGTATTTGTTTGAGAGGGATCTAACATTGGCAAAAGAGAAATTTATGCAATCAGGAGGACCAGGGTTTGGATTAATGTCACCAGCTAGTAGTAGAAGTGCAAGAAGGCTGAGAGGTGGAAGTTTTGATGGAATATGGATGTTCTTTTTGAACAAAAAATGTAGGCAGGAGGTGGTTGGTGTACGTTGAGGTTGAAAAAAACTGACAACTGGGGGGCAGACAATCTGAGTGCTGCTATAGTGGCGAAAAACAGATAAAGCAGGCAAGAAAAACAACAGAAATTGTACAAATAACATCATATGTAGGAAAGAGTACTTTATAAGTTGTTTTAAGTAGGAAAATAAAATGGGGAAGTGTTTAAAATTAGAAGGAAATGTGTAAGCAGGTAGTATATTATTGGGCCGATAACGGGGAATGTGGGCGAAATTGGGGGATTTAGTGATAATTAAGTAAAATGTGTAGATATAAAAAGATTTGGTTGAAGAATTAAAGTATATGACGAAAGTTTAACTGTTGTTAGGAAATGATAATAGTTTGGAGAGGCAGAATGTTGTATATATAGTGAGGTTTACAACGAAAAACGGTTAATTTTCAAAAACGCTACTTCCCTCAACGGACACACACCAACTTAGACAGTTGTCTTAACACTCCACAAACTCATGCACAAAAGTTTTTTATTACAATTAATCTAACTCCCTTTTAAATGTTAAAACAAGTTTAGATATCAATAAAACAGAAATGTCTGCAAGCGGTATATGTGTTCCATTGTTGCAAGCTTGCCTCCTGGCTGCCGTAATAATGCAATTCGGATCATAACTTATTGGTCTTACAACCTATCTTTTCACTCAGCAAGTTTGGACACATGATACTACCATTATAAAATTTCATTTAAAATATTAAGCATGTTTAAAAATCTTACAAGTTAGCGGTTTTTGTCCCTACAAGTCATGACCAATATTTTCTGTCATAAGGCAGTTACGGCTAATCTGTAGTGTGTTATGACTTTTTCTCTGGCTTCTAGGACCTATCTTGTGCATTTTCTTATGTGTGAGAGGTGTGTGTTCTTGTCCCAAAAGGAATCTCCTAATTTCTCAACAGGAGTTATTTGGGTTTAGTATTACAAGTCATCGTATGTATTGTAGAAGCTGGGAACAGGTCGTTGTGCCAATCTTTTTGGTCACATAAATTATCATTTTACCCATCCCTCTTTTGACAAGACCAGTGTTAGCAGCATCCCAAGTTTAAAATTTACTACGTCTTACAATAACAAGTGAGAGTGGAACAGAGGTATAATATGTTTTTGACTATCAGCTGTCAGCTACAGTATCTCATATTCTACCATCTGTTTATTTTAGAATCAAGATGCCCACCAATAATAATCTTAGACAAACTTTTAAGATTGCTCCCATCCAAAAAAAATGTTGTTTTTTACAGATTGAAAGTGTGATTGAAGATGAACTGACCAACCAAGCAACAGGAGCAGTTACAGCATACCCTAATAACACACTGACTAATGCATGGCATATTATACAGAAAGAGGTATAATTCAAATTGTATAAATATACATTATCAATAGAAAACTTCACTAGGTATTAATTTTGGTGATTTTAGCTTAGAAGCTTTGATAGCGGGAAATATAAAAACATAATTGCAATGACTTTAATAAAATTTTCAAATTACTGAAATTCCATTTTAGCTAATTTTATTTATTTATACATAGGGTACTGCTCAGCTTTGGTGTTTGGTATAACTAGAATTCAGAATCTTCATTATGATCATTTAATCATCGTAGATTTATTTTCATCACATTGCAAATTGACATAAACACAACTCTTTAAGGACTTTACTTCATGTTTCATCTCTTTGAGACAATCAATGACGGTCATAGTGAATCATAGTGCACTAAGATAGGACCTAACTTTACCATACATTATATTAAGTAGGCAAGCAGTAAACTTGAGTTTTACTTCAGATATTTATAAATAAAGAATCGAGGTTTTACATATTCTTAAATAGCTAATGACAGACTTTCTGCGGCTCTTACATGTTCTCGTGTGTTGGAATATATAAACTCATGACCATAAAAATCTACAGAAAATACACAAGTTGCCAATATTAAATCAAACATTGTGTGTACTGGCTGGGATTATTGTACTGTCTGGGGAACAACATTTTCAGTGCATTTGAACCCACAACCCCTCTCTCATAAATCTCCTTCCACATTGGTGAATATCTAAGAGGTGGTTAGTTAATATGCAGTGCCCTAGATTTGTAAAGACGATAGATATATCCCTGGAAACTTTAAAAAGTATTTGGTGGGTTCAGTCACATTCTTCTTCCAGATGTAAAGAATGTTCAACACGATACCCATTCTACATCATTTATTTGAGTGGAGGAAACTACTATATATTTGTCTTTATTAATTAATTTATATATTTGGGTTTTACGTCTCTTCACTGTACAGGTCATATCACAATGGGTAGTTTTGTGGGCAGAGGGAGACCAGTACACGCAGTTGGTCATGGTTCTGTACTGTAAACTGGCGACTATCCATAAGCAACTACCAACCTTTCCATATAAGGTCTGGCATTTGAACCACTGACATCAGAGGTGGGAGGCACTGTGTCATGGTGGCCCCTCTTGTCTTTATTGAGAGTCATGTGATCAAAGTTTAGCCAGTCAAACTAACATATATACCGGTGTGGTATGGTAAACCCTGCTTTAATCCAGGGATATATTCACAAAGAAGAATTAAACTGGACCACAAAACAGACTAAAATTTGCAAAACAAATGGTTCACAACCAAAGTTCAAACGATTTTGTTTTATTAAAGCCAGAATATTTAAAAATATTTTATATGAATTGTAATCCATTTTAGTGGGTGGAGCCCAAAATCAGCTTGACTTCTTTCAAAATAACAACTTTATTCATAATCCGATTTGGAATTAACTTAAGCTTACTTTTAGATGATCTTTCACTTTCACCTTTTTGAATACAGTACTGGTTATTTTTTATGTGAGGACTTTCCCCCCTCATAAAACTCTCATAAACATTACACATTGTGTCTGAAAAGGAAAATTTGCTGTATGTACATTATCCTTTTTTAAGCTGAAATGTTGTGGTGGATCTGGGCCTGGAGACTTTGCAGAGAATGAAGAATTCGATGATAACATGCCGGTAAGAATAATTAATTTCAATATATTTGTGTTATGTCTATATCATCTGTCAATTAACCTTTGTACTACATATGTATAATACGTAATAATACTAGTATGGATAATAACTCAAAACTCATAATTCATTGATTATTCATACATGTAATGCTAATTTTCAAACTAATCAGGTGCCTGTTTCTTGCTGCGTTCTGGATGAAGACAATGAGCCATTGAATGAAACTCTGTGCTTTTATGAAGCCCTGGCTTTGCGAAATAGTTCAGCGATGACCACAGACTCCCCTTTGGATGTAACCACAGAATATATACATGACACGGTATTACTGAAGTCTTCTTTCTGTATGATTAGTTTAACAATCTGTAATACAGCCAAAATAGGCCAAGTTAATTTTTTGTTAGACTTGAAGTATAAATATTATACTATCTGATTATATCCTGTATGGATAATAAATCCCCAAAGAAGTTTTGCTCAACTGTAAAGCAAAATCCTAATTTCTGCTCAGTGCATGCAAATAAGTATGGTTTCTTTTGAGTAAAATGTCCATCGATTCAAGTGTAAATTGTAAATATAAATTTTCGCAAAAACTACTAAATTTTCAAAGGTCTATTACTAAATACGAGGCTTAAAATGGTTCATTTATGTAAAAGTGATCCCACTTGATAAGGGTTTGAGTTTAGTGCTATATTTGTGCCAATTTAATGTGTGTAACATATTACCTTTGTAATCAATGTCAACAAAATCTAACAACTTCATTTGAAGATGAATTTGTCATAAATATAGTTGAACTTTTGAAAAACTATATACCAAAACTGTGGTGCCAAAATAGGTATTTTATTTGAATTAATAATCGGTCTTACTATTTTGAATTTTTTATCCTTTTTTAGATTTTGGAGAAAAAATAAAGAGCACAAAAATACAAATGTAGTAGAAATATTATCTAATACCCCTTTCACACTACAGGGCGCATCACCCGCGGTAACTCACATTTGGGGAAACGTCCCTGTCCTTGGATCATTGTCTGACCTCTGTGTGCGACCTTGGCAGTCAGTGGCAAACCGTCCATTACCTTGTGAGTCCTCAGAAGTTTTAGACGGTTTAAAATTTCCGGCTCTGATTTCAGTATTATGGGCATGCTCAGACTATTTCTGGCATGCATGTATGAATTTGTGACTATGGTAACCGAAGGTGTGGTCCATAGTGTACATAAGGTTGTGATTCGGTCATCCTTAGGTGTAATAGAGTGACATAAGGTGAGTCAAGATATTTCATCCTAAGGCTACCAAAGGTGAGTTGAGGTTGCTTCATGGTGACCAAAGTGTGTAGTACTGTCATTCTACTGTTGTTGACAGGTAAAAAAACCATGTCCAATCAGTGGCCTTCTAACTTCTAACCATGGGACGTACTGCCTGTAGTGTGAAATGGGGATAAGAAGCTCATATTTTTAAAATTTCACTTAGCTGGATCCATGTTGTTTTATTGTGTTAGTTTTCAACCGTGCTGGGTATGGTATTCCATAAACTTTTAAAAATCTTTTTTTTTTGTATTTGCTAGTCTTTACATTAAAACTTTTAAAATCTTATTGAATTAATTAGTATTTACATAAAATATTTCCAAAGTATAATGGGTTTACTGATTTACATTCTGATTGTCTTCCTCACAGCAACTTCTACATTTTGTAATTCTCTTATGAACATTTTGTATAGGGTTGCCATGATGCCCTTTTGGAATGGTTTAATGATAAGTTGTTGTACTTCATCATTGGAGGGTTTGTCATTGCCCTGGTTCAGGTATGAATTGTTATCAGATCTTTGTAATAACATTTTAATATTATTTTATATTCTTGTATTCCAGTTGAGTTGTACAAGTTTTTAAACATGCTTGAAAGAGTTTTGTGAGGGAGCATTTCACCCCAACCTGGTCACTTGTATTCTTTACAGATATAACAGCCTTAAGACATATACTTTAATGCTCCTCCGACCTCTCTTCATCGCCATAGTACATATATGTTCCACTCTCGTCATGATATGACTAATCCTCCCACAAATATGGATTAGAATGATCTGGTTACAAGTAAATATAATTTCTACAAGGCTGACAAATGTGACTGAGGTTTAATATAACATATTTTCTTCTTATTATACTGGTTATTTTTTCCTTACAATGTAAAGTGAGTTTAATTGGAAAATAATTATTTTGCAGACCTTTTGTACCTCAAACTGCCAAACACGCCACAATGGTCCATAATAGGTTAGGTCTTGTAATAGAGTGCTAACTGGAATTAGGGTACCAGGTCATATCAGGACGTAGTGAATCCCACATGTTAACAAGAGCTGCATGACCACAGACAGTCACAAAGCTCCCTTCCAAGTTATACTGTTAAAGTCGCTTGGAAATCTTTGACTTTTAACTCAGTTGTAATATCCTCATATATATCATCCCCCTTTAGCTCAGCTAGTTAATGAGCTAGACTTGAGTTCATTTTTGTGTGTAATCCAAAGGCCCAGAGATGTTGTCCCACCACAGATAATCAGTAATTGCTACAAAGTACACTATGTATGTATGAATCAAATGATTGTGATTAATAAAATGCAGACAAAAATACAGTAACTTAATGTTCTCTGTAATATTTACATGTCAAATTTTAAACTTTTTCAAAACATACTTAACAATTTCATTATGACTATTAAAATCATTTTTGCAGGTTCTTGGTATTGTCTTTGCCTGCTGTGTCAAGAAAGAAATTGGTAAAGAATAGATTATCTGAACAAATGCCAGTCCACACATGGATATTAATTTCTTTTGACAGCAGTTGTTTCATTACTTGAACAAGAGATATTGATTGCATGTATTTATATGAGAGAGATTATCTAAATTATTTGCTTAAATGTGATACCTATACCTATGATTAGGGTTTGTATTGTAGCATTTTTCTCGATATTTGGCTTCAAATTTTATTCTTGTAAAATTCCAAGTATATGAATGCAATTAAAAACCAAATACTTAGTTTCAAAGTATGCACAAACATTATCTTATTTTATATAATTGTGTCTGTCCATATACTTAGGTATAATTGGCACTTCATCCGGTCTTGTAGTTGTGGATGTAAAATTACACTTCTGCTCCTATAATAGACAATGTAAATTACTGTAAAACATAACAAAAATTAAAATAAAGTACATTAAATGGGACTCTCCAGAATGAGCACATGGTCAGCTGACTTAATCTTATTGATTTAGAATGAGGAAATAGTTAGATACATTTGATAAGGTTGGAAATTGGAAGAAATAAATAACATATTTAGAATGCCTGAACACCACTGTAAAGTTTAAAACTTCAAGTGCCAAAATGATTTCATTCAGCAAATCCAGCAAGGTTTCCTCTTAGTTCTTCCAAATTCTGGGTGATGAATGGTGGCTTCCTTATGCTAGTAAGGAGAGAAAAAGCTTTCCCTCCATTGAAATATACGTGTGTTTAAAAAAGTAAATTAATAAGACTATAAATCTTCACAGCAGCTTTTTGACAAATGAGTCACGTATTTTCTAATGCTTTGTTATTGTGCATTTATTCACTTATATTTAATATATACTTGCCATTCATGTAGATAACATTTTTAAACACATGGTAGAAAAATGACTAAATGATTTGGGCACAGTATTAAAGATATACTTATATCTTTATAATATTTTTATCTTCTATACTCATAAAGCCTCTCTTACATATCATCGTACATATGTTTATACACATACGTGTGCTGTGAATATTGTTGAAAAATATGAGGTAGCCTGGTATTGGGGTAATAGAGATTTGTACGTGCAAACAAGGTGTATTCTCCCAACAACAGTGTCACTTCTTGAATATCCAAGAATAGACTGCGATTAGCTACAGGTCGCACAGTGGGTTTATATACATGCAAGGTACACATGAGTGTATCATACGGCACATCCAAACCCTGTAAGTGAATGGGGAGCACCTGCAACATTGGAAAGGAAAACGCACATGCCCAAACCTCTCGTAAATTTCCCATGTGTCATGGATACATTTATAGCCATACTGTATGCATGCAGAGAATAATGTGCATGCCAAATTTCATTGCGGGGTCTCTGCAACCTCAACATTCTGTTATAAAATCGCATGTGTAGCTAAGTGTCCTTTGCAAATTAGCTGATTTTTCTCTGTAACCAGAACATACACGGACATACCATGGGATTTAAGAGAGGTTTAAGATAAACACAAGACCTCTAGGGGTTTCGGGTCTGAATGTCACTCCTCCTTATGGCTGGGAGGGGGGGGGGGGGGAACAAATCCATTATTCAGTGTTTTTTGCAGAAATGATGACAAATGAAAAGAAATGATGATGCAAATCAGTAATATATCCACTTCTTGTATGTTTTTTAAATTTTTCATAATGAGTGCCATAATGTAACTTTATTACTGTCTAAAATAGTGGAACATTAAGGGCTGTGCGCACCAAACGAATTTGATATGATCTGATATAATGAGCTCACATACATGTCCTCTTCAAACTGCAAAAAATGAAGTAATTAAAATACAATTTTTAAAGGAAGTTATAGTAATTGACTCCAATTATTAATGGAGTATGCTATGTGGCAGGTGGGACAGCGCATAACGATGTTACCCCTCTCTGACCATCACAATTGAAACGGAAGCAGCACTGGTCAGCTTTTAGTGTTCAGCCCCATTTTAACCAATCCTATTTAAGAGAATAGGTTACATGTAAACATGTGATCATAACTAACTCATTTATGATCCCTCATTCACACTACAGGTGGTATGCGCCACGGTTACAGGTTTTCCAAGGTGGTGGATCAACCCTCAAGGATGCCTCATATCTTCCAAGATTTGGTGTGGCACTCGCACTACAGGCAGTATCTTCCATGGTAACCCACATTTCCTGAAATGTCCCTGTCCTTCAACTACCATCTAAGGTTCGTATGTGACCTTGCGCCACAGTGGCGAAAGGTCTATTTACCTCAACTAACCTCATGCCACCTTGTTACACTGAAAGACAACCGAGTCACAACCTTATACACACCGTGGACTACACCTTCAGTTACTGTAGCAAGAAATTCATCTGAACATGCTCGCATTCCTCTGCACATGCCAGTGATACAAAATTCAGAGGTGGAAATTTTAAACATTTTAAAACTTCCATAGGATGCACAAGGTAATGGATGTTTCACTACTGTGTCATACAAACCTCAGACAGTAGTTGAAGGACAGGGATATTTTACCAAACACAGACTACCACGGGGGATACCGCCTGTACTTGTGAATGGGGTATTAGGTAGATGCAATGAGCCAAGAATGAGATCAGATGTTTAGCAATGCAACCAACCAAAATGAACCAACAAAAATAGGAAGCTATGGGAATTTTATATGGTGTCCTGTATTATATGGTGACTATAACTACAAATAGAATAAAACTTGAAGAATTATTCCAATGAAAAGTCCTTTTGAATCCTTTAATATTATATCATTGTCGGTGAGAATAAAGAAGGTATATCATATGAGTTCTGTCACAAAGTTCTAATTGAGGGTCAGTAAAAGGTTTCACAAAAATCGGTTTATTGCGTATACTCTACATTCTCGGTTAAAATATTCACAAATCTTCACCTGAAAATTGACATTAAAATTTCACCCAATACACACTTAACTCCTCTCTAACTTTTACCACATCACACACTTTTAATCATAAGCACCACTCATACACACAAAACCATTCTACCCAGAAAAATACAGCATATGGTTCATATGATGATATGCAAAATATATATACAGTTAATCAATGAATGTCACAACATATATTATAAAATTCAAGAGAGTAACATTCAATGTATGAAATACAATGTCCAATATATAACTGTCAGGAAATCCTCTACAAAGTTCACCGGTCCTAGCATGTCCAATGACCAAAGAAACAGTATCCCGACAAACTGGCACCAAACTGGTAATAATGGGACACATCCAAATTACAAAGAACAGCTTCTTTATATGTGATATGAAATCAACAACAGGGATTCAGCAATCCAGTATTCTCCAACTTTTACATCAAGCATAGCAATAAACCAGCTGAAAGGAATGTAACAACACCTTAACAACATGTTCAACATAATATACAAATACAACAAACTTTTGGTGATGAAATATTCTGATATATGTTGTCTTGTATAATGTTCATGTGCCACATAAAGATATATACATTGACATAAATCTATGAAAAATTGTTTCACATGTTAACATTAATATGAATGAATAATGTAATGTATATCTTGTAATGCTAGAATTAAAAGAAAAGAATTACCACTACTACTGGTTCCACTATGATAAACAGAGTTGATTTCAACAAATCAACCCACTTAGATAGAGTATCACTCTGTCCTTCCTAGTCAACTCTAGAAATGATACTGAAGTAAATACTTTAAACATCTACCACACATATCAAACTGATGTCCACAACTGACAACAAAAGTATAATTAGTGAGGTGTGATTATCACACATGTGAAACAAATACTTAAAATTATGGGGGTTACTGGGGTTACTTTTAAATAGTCTGGATTAGGTTTGAAACAGGCATCCATTTCTTTTTAAACTGATCTGTGGAGTCTGTCAACATAGCAAATTTTTAATAAACATTTCTTTTATGTCTTAAAATGAACTCGCTTGGAAATCAACCCTTCTTCTATATATTTATTTGGGGTTTCACTTCACTTTCAACAATGCACAGGTCATATCATGATGGATAGTTGGAAAGGCAGAGGAAACCAGTACATACAGTTCATCATTGTTCTGTGCTGTAAACTGCCGACCAATGGCAAGTAACTACCAGCTTTCCCACTTGAGGCCGTGCTGGGAACTGAACCCCAGCCTCAGAGGTGGGAGGCGAGAGTGTTACCACTCTGCCACCGTGGCCCCACCCTTCTTCTAATGTTAATGTATCTTATAAGTGGTTAATAAATTATTTTATTATCTGTTGCCAGCATTTTTATGGGGTTTGTGAATGAATAAAAGCTTGCTGTATTGAGTGTGGTTTCCACTCAGCAATAGTTTTACACTACCCCCTGTTCAACTAATAATGCACACACATAGGTTCGCACACAGAGTTTAGTTTTATATGGGTGCATTATAGGACAACATTTACTGCAGCTGGAAAATAATTAATGCTAACAATACTACCTTCTCGGCCTCTTCTATACATTGACAGTACTGGAACAAAAATTGATTATTACTCAAGCAAAGGAGGAGAATATTGTAATCACTACTGTTTGTATGTCTGGCTGTGTGTCTGTGTCCACAAATCTAAAAATAAAAATATACATCAAATAAAGGTCACATTTTCAGGCAACATGGAGTCTTCTGGTTGTTCTGTTTTCCGCAAAGATGAAGTAAATCTTGATCAAGGCTCCAGAATTTTACAGTACTTTTCTTTAACATTTGCGCCATAATTCCAAAATATTAATCACATTGGTGTCTCATTTTCAAACAAAGTGGGGGTCTACCCCTGACTTAAACCTCCTCAAAGATGATTCTAATCTTCATTAGGAGTCCAGAATTTTTAAGGGAGTTCACTATCATCTGGTTCTGGATCCCTAGGTGAGGGGGGTGAGGGTTTGCCCCCCCCCCCCCCCTTCAGGTGCTGCTTTATTTATGCTGTTATTCTATGTAAGTGACCATTGATGTTTTTTTTTGTAAACAAAAGCATTTACCAAAAAGGTATTGTTTGTATGTTTTACACTATTATACAATCTAACAAAATGCATTCTATTTTATTCCAACACAGTTTCTACGAAAGTAGAGCCCCGAATTGGCATGCCTATTTATCATTATTAATCCTGACTGACAGGAGATGACTTTTTTTATTTATATTTGTTGTGCCAATCTGATGTGTATTCAAACTTATGAAGGACTTATCGCACCTAGAAGGTTAATTTCTCTTCCATATATTTCATTTAAAGTTTATTTATAAGTTGTGCTTATATCATTTCTTACATCCAAATCAAATGAAATCCTTTTAAATCCCACTACACAATTTCAAGCAAGCAGTTTGTTTTACAGTTGCCAAATTATTCATGTCAAGCTACTCTTACACAGTTAGCCTTACTAAAGGCTTTAATATCGTTGTAATTAGGGAATAGATTCAGTTCAGATAGTGAAGTTTTAGTTCATATAATGTATTTATATGTGCATTAGTGTTTACATTGGCATGTTCCTAAGAGTAATAAGCTTATATCTTATAACATGGATGGGGACTTTATGAATACAAAATATATGTGTACATGTTAAAAAAAATATCCGGTGCAAATTTGAGCCTTAAGCAAGGCTACTCTTACATCCCACCTTGTGGGTTAAGCACACTCAAGGACACTACAATTTTTATTACATTTCCAGGCTGTGGCCAAGTCTGTTGGGGAGGTAGATCTTGTTCAGCATTTCTTTCGTACAAGGCAAGTGAATCTTGTGGCCCTGCTGTGTGTCATTTTTTCCTCCCACCAGGCAAAAAATACTGCACATACCAATTTCTTATCAACAGTCATGGCATGTTGTCTGCATAGTGAAAAATATTTACAGAATACATGTGTATCAGTTACATGTCACTTGCAAACTGACCCAGTTTTCCACTGTAACTGGCAAGTAGGAATACACAAAGTGGGATGTAAGAGAGTCATAAGAAATTGGCTTCTAGAACATATTTTTACTGGTATTTTCCATGTACTTTTCAAACTTCCTTACTATGCAGGATTATATGTTAGGATAATACAATTATAATAGTACAATAACAAAATGTCATGATAATAATAATAATAATAATATCACTAAAACATTGGTAAAGCCCCTAATTAATGCAACCATCCCTTAAGGCCCTGATGCATGAAAACACATTGTCGATTATCCAGGCAAAAGTCATCATCAACAGAGAGAACATCAACCAGGGGATGTGACCGACTATGGTAGGAGATATGCTGATCTAATACCCCAGTCAAACTACAGGCAGTACATCCAACGGTTATAGGTTTAACTCGGTGATGGAACTGTCACCCAGGATGCCTCATATCTTGTGAGGTTTGGAGTAATCCATTTCACCACAGGTGATGCAGTTATTTCCTTTGGGAGAAATGCTCCTGTCCTTCAACTACCGTCTGTGGTTTGTATGCCAACTTGTGACACAGTGATGAAACGTCCAATACCTCCACTCAAGTTATGTCGCCA
Source organism: Sabellastarte sp. h YS-2021 (assembly GCA_964017235.1). NCBI lineage: Eukaryota > Metazoa > Annelida > Polychaeta > Sabellida > Sabellidae > Sabellastarte > Sabellastarte sp. h YS-2021. The sequence goes on along the minus strand of OZ024934.1, from coordinate 76,885,281 downwards.
TATTACACCAAAGCACGACTTAGACGCAACCTTATATACACTGTTAGACTTGCTCACAAGTCTCTACTGTGGGGTTTTTGAGACAATGAATGAGTGTATTTTATAACAGTCTGGATTTTGCACTCTCAGTAACCTTCTAGATGGTAATGTTCTCATAGAATCATAGTGCACTAAGAAAGGACCTTGCACAAGGTCTAATACACTGTGGACCACTCTTTCAGTTACCATAGCAAAAACTTCATCTGGCCATGCTGAAGGTAAAGCGATCAGGGACGGAAATTTTATACATTTTAAAATTTGTAAGATATTTAAAATTTTGCGAGTGTGTCATAAGTTTGCATATGAACCTCGGCCTGTAGTTGAAGGACAGAGGCATTTCCCCCAGTGCCTATAACCACGGGTTATATCGCCTGTAGTGAGTGATTGGGGTAAAAGGAGGTAGGTGTTAAGTTTATGTCCAAAACCAACTACGGTCTGTTTGTCTGAGGTAGTCTGGCAAGTCCTCTCCATTCAGATGGTGCAACATGAGTGAGGGCCAAATGCTTTACAAATGAACCACCAACAACGATTATTGACCTGATAAATCCATTATTGTCCAAGGCTTGCCTAGTAAGAAGTTTTGGAAAGGCCTTTCAAACCTTGTAAAATAAATATATATATTTTAAATTGTGGCAGAAGTCCCTTTATGTTTAAACCTTATTTGGTTAACAAACAATATGGAGGCTAGAAACATCTGTACCCAGTTAATAATGTCCATTATTGGCCTGTAGACCAGTTACCAGTAAGAAGTGGTGTTTTTAAGACCTGAATTTGAAGCAATAATCTCCTAGTACTGCATACTCAGCTACAGTTATATTTATTAACTTTACTGGTCATTTTAAATGAAATTAACATATATTCACATATGCAGTGGTTATACACATCAACATATAGTCTGAAACAATGCTTAATTGTACGAGTAACAAGTTGTTAGAATGGTTCATCCAAGGCGCAGGTTCAATTAGTACTGACAAGAACTTATTTAACATTTTTCTAACTTATACCAAATACAGTTAAAGCTTCAACTAAATGACATACATATTTATATGATGTTTACAAGCATTTTGTATATCAGTGTTTACGTATGATTTGGATAAATTTGTTAGATTGTATCCTTGAAATCTTATTGTCTATATTGTAAAACTGAATTAATTGGATAAGGTCTCCAGTTCCTTTACAGCCGTTCGGCAATTGTTTGAAAATATATATAAAGTTTAAATAATAAAAACTCGCCTTGTCAGGTTATGGTTCACCGTCAGCAATTTGTGTTTCCTCCACCAATTCTTAAATCAAGCTCTAGACTCTATAACCCCCCACTCTCCCAATTTAACCCCCAAACACCCCTCCCCGCAAATCTGTCACTCCACCCCCAACAACACAACACGTGCTGTGGGGCTCTAACCAAACAAGTCTTTTGTCAGCAAACCCTTTTCATCAGGAATAAGAGATGAGCTGAACACGCTTCCTATCTCCAATAAATTGCTTTGAAAATGGCTTTTTAAGGCTAATAAAGGAAAAGAGAATTGATCTCCAACCAAACACTTGATTTCCATCGGTCTCTCTCTCACTCTTCCTCTGTTTGGTTATTAGAGTAATAACAGAAGCCTGTGATTAAATTAAGGAAAAATATTGTGAAAAGGAAGAGTGTTCATGTGTGTGTGTGTCGTTATTGTAATTCTGTCGCACGCAGAATTTTTGTTGTGTTGTTTATTTTCTGACAGTTCTGGGTTAAGATTAAAAGATGTGGTAAAATTTAATGGAAATTTTATATCCAAGATTTTTAACCATTATCTTAAAAAAAAGAATGGCTATCTCAGTAATAAACTGGTTGACATGTTTGGCAATTGTCTACTTGTCTCCAACTTCAATGGTAGCATAGCCCCTATATTAGGGCCATGTAAGCATAACCGTATTCGAATGCTTTTTTTTAAATAAGAGAGAAAATTCCGAGAATAAACATATTTTTCCAATTTGCCATCAAATATTTTTAAAAGGTTTTCTACAAAGTAATTACACACTTATCACAAAGAAGAATATTAATATCACTTACTTTGTAAATAGTTTTGTATATAGCTATTAAATCTGACCTGTGTTTGCAATAATAATAACTCTCCCAAAATTATAACTTCACTCAAATCCCAACCAACAAAACCTAAACCATTAAAAATGGGGAGGTTGAATGTTCAGGATATATTTCTGTAAACACAGTAAGATCCAGATGTTTTCCAAAATTTAACCACTTCTGTTTTTGCGTCAGGGCCTACCCATATTAAAAATATAATCAGTTTAGCACAATTGCTAAAAGGGACCAACACACGAAGGTGCCCAGAAAACATAACTGACTTGACCGATGGATCACTAGTATAGACTGTATGACAACAACATGTATTGTCTGGCTTAAGATTAAAACTCCTTAGCAGCTCTGAGTGATCCTATATCAGAAGAAACTAGACACCACTCGTAGAATGCAGACATCTGCTAAGACAGCTAAGTACCCCATCTTGTAATTTAAGCTAAATATTTCTTGTTTTGTTTTTCATTCACCCCCCCCCCCCCCCCTCCCCTCCCCCATACTGGGATAGCACGACTATGAAAACCATGGAAAATTGGTTTTAAAATGGGAAAATCATGGATTGTTTGGTATCAAGAGTAAGAGAAGGATCTTTCCAAAATTTAATCACTTCTTCAATTGGTCAGGCCCTACCCAGATATACGAATTCATGAAGAAGCACTCATAAGTTTTGAGCAATCACAAAACACTGACAGATAGACAATCAATTTATTTATTTGGGGTTTTATGTCACTTTCAACACTGTACAGATTATATAACGACAGGTAGTTTTGTGGGCAGAGCAAACCAGTACATACCGTCAGTCAAAGTTCTGTACTGTAAACTGCCGACCATTGGTAAGTAACTACCAACTTTCCCACATAGGGTCTGGGGTTCGAACCGCTGACCTCAGAGGTGGGAGGCAAGTGTGTTACCACTGCCCCACCATGGCCTGACAGAAAATCAAACGAACTCACCAAAATACATAACCCATTTCATGGAGGTAATAAATAATATGGTGATAACTCATCTATGGTAATTCAATCAACCGGAAACACTGTATAGAAATCTCTTGTTAGTTGATCCGATACATTTAGTCCTTAACACATGTCAGAATCAAAACTGCACTAAACAACGTTTTTGTCTGTCTCAGTTCAGCTCATGCCATGCTCTTGTGCAAATGTAAAGAAAACACATATGACAAAAAGAAATCACACATGTTTATGAGATATTAAACTCTCCATCCCCTATAGAACTGTGGACATGATAAGTGCTGTCTGTTCAGTTCAAGCATTATACAACAATTTTATGGCCTGCCACATGAAATGGAGTGGAAAAATCAAGGATACCTCTGAACAATTGGTGAGGATACCTTCGCAAAAAGGTAACATTTCAATGAATTGTTTTAATTGGTTCCAGAAGTACACTTAATATTGAATGAATGCCATGGCTCACTTCAATTCACACCACAGAATCTATCTCCCCCCTCCTCTTTTTTTTATTGTAGAAGAGATAAACTGTTTCCTCAATCAGTTTTTTTTATGAAGGAGGCTTCACCCCTATCTCCTTTATGAAGCATTTTGCAACATGTGTTTTCAATTGGCAATGAAAACTTTTGTTGAATTTTCTGCATGAGACTTTTTGGCTTGTTCTGTGTTGTCAACAAAACACCATGGCTCATTAAAGCACTAGCCTTGCTAAAGACTCCAGGATGTGATGTCATATTGTGAAACCACACGTGGGGCCTAGTCGGTGCAGTGGTAACATACTCGTGACCCATCTCTGAGATCAGAGTTCGAATCTCGGCCTGACTTTGAGTGTGAAAGCTGGTAGTTGCTTGCCATTGATCAGCAGTTTACAGTGCAAAACCTTGACCAACTGTATGTACTGGTTTCCTCCTCCCTTCTGACTATCCGTCACAATGAAACTGATAAGGTACTTGGCATGATGTAAACCGATAAAATAAATAAATAAATAGTTCTGGCACACAGTAACAGGAGTAACAGGACATGGTTCATCAGGGAGCATAGTTAAAATGGATGAAGTGTTTCCTTGAGAGGGGAATGCAGCTTGCATCAACTATTTGGGGATTGGCCAACCTGAAGAATCCTTGTATATGAAGTTATTCTCTCAGATGGCATCTCATCGGTCTTTGTAATTTCACAAGGTTTTCTTGTACTTTTATAATTGTGAAGCATACTCCTATCGAGGGCAGTGTATGTGCTAAGTTGCAAATTTGTCATTAAAAACAGATATTATAGTTATGTAGCTTATACAAATATTGGGGGGGGCCACGGTGACAGGGTGGTAACACTCTCACCTCCCACCTCTGAGGCCAGGGTTCGGTTCCCAGCATGGCCTCAAGTGGGAAAGCTGGTAGTTGCTTGACGTTGGTCAGCAGTTTACAGTACAGAACCCTAACGAACTGTATGTACTGGTTTCCTCTGCCCTTCCAACTACCCGTCATGATATGACCTGTACAGTGTTGAAAGCAACCTAAAACCCCAAATAAATAAATATACAAATGTTGGAATAGCAATGTTTTATGGTGATCTATGATTGGTTACAATAAATAATTAATGCAGTTAATGCAAACAATAAAGATTCAAAACTCTAAACTCCCAGTTGTAGATCATCACCTTACCTATTTCATCTGTTAAAACTGGGATGAATATTTGAGCCAGTTGCCTCCGGGCATGACAGGGAATCTCCAAACATAATCTATTTACTGGTGATAAGGAATCTAATTAGTGATGGTAAGGAATTATGACAGGTCCTCAGTGGCTTAGTGGGTGAGCAAGTTTAGCATCTGATCGCAGGCTGTCACTTATGTATGAGCTTGATTCCCACTATGATGAGAACCTGTCCCAATATGACCCTGGCTGAGGAACAGGATGTAAAACCTTAACCTTGACCTTTAGTAAGAAATTTAGGTGCTATGCTGTTACTTAATTTCTCTTTGTATATTTACAATTAGTGCTGGTATTTAATAGTCCTCATTTCACTAGTCTGGCATTTAATCATATTGGGTCAAACTTCTGTAGTTCGGTTTCCAGTTCAACTCGTGGCAATACATATGAAGGCATGCATGCACCAAAGATGACACAATACCAGAGATAAAAATTTTGAAACCTATACTTCCTTATTTTTGTGTCAGACTTTTACAATTTTCAATTCAACCTTAAGTTCAGAGTGACACGGTTGTGCAGCAGAGCATATAAAAATCACATCAGACCAGTATTGTCACATATGGTACTTCATACTTATTGCAGAAATAAATTAAATCACTCTTAATATATGTGAGATTAATAGATGGCCACTAATGATATAGCTGTCATTTTATGTGGTCCTCCGAGCCATTATAAGCTGGTACCTAGAATCAATCCCGGGTCATCTGTATTTCTTAGGTCACTGTGTTACCGACTAGACCACAGTGGTAGTTTGCAGGGACCAAGTATTTAGGGTTAAATTTGCCAACTTGGAAAAGGCCTGCTTTGTCCAGCTCCCAGTAGTGAGCACAAGGTCCTCCAGTCTCACAATTATATACATATTAGGAGCAATTTTACTTTACCGGTACGAGATCCGCCATATTGGATATTATGGTTTCGGGGTAAATTTTCGATATTCTTTTGAAAAATAAACCGAAAAAATTATCGATAAATTTTACAAATGAAATAGTTATTTTTTGTATCATTGGGGGGCTAAGCCCCCCAACCCCCCAAAAATAATGGGAATATGACCTAAATATTAATGAAATACTTACTTTAATCAAAAAGATCTCAATGGCTCAATATTTTCCTTGTTGTATGATGATTTTTGTGTGTATACTCTTTTGATGAGAGATAAGAATTCAATAAATTTGTCAGTACTGCTATTTAAATATTTCTTTCTGATAACATACTCCCAAAAATACCCTTTGTAAAGCTGTTTTTGAGAACCAGACTTGCGTAGGTGAGATTTCAAAGCATGCCAGGTGGATTCTATTGTTTGGGTATGGGCACCAGTTTCTGAATTAACAAATTCCTCAGAATGGTTAACAGTCAAGTGAAAATAACCTTCTTTTTCCAATGAAGACTATGATTTCCAACAGTCAGAATGTATGATCGAGCCTTTTTTAATGTACTTTTTTATCAGTGGTATCAAAGTTTCAGCAGATCTATCTTCAACAATTTCAAAAAAACACTTTTTTCCAACTCTTTCTATTCCCCCAAAGACCCAGCAACCATCAACTTTTCTTCCCCTGTTATATTTTCGTTTACCAAACTTACTTTCATCAACTTCTACAACAATTCCTGGTCCACCAATTTGTTCATTGTCTAAAATTGCAATATGCAAACACACTTCTCTGGCAAAATTGTACCAGTCCACTAAGGTAGAACAGCTACCAATTTTTAGTTCTTCTTCCACAAAATTCTGTGGGATTTTATAAACCCAGTAATATGTCGATTTTAAAATTTGTTTAAAAGAAAGATGGGAACCAGAAAACCAACTGCAATGACGAATAAATTGGTTATGGTTATACCTCCTGTTAGTGCACCTGTACACTACCTTGTCACTTGGGTATGAATTATCCTTTACTAAATGAAAATATCCCTCACAACATCTATCACACAAAATATCCTGATAGTCAATTAACAATTCCTTATTTATTAACCATGTAATTAATTTATCATTATCTCTACAAATTTCATATACATCATCATATACTAATCTCGACATTTTCAACCGACATTTTAAAAGAATAGGAAAGAACGAGGTTTAGAAATCACCATAGCAACAATGGCAGCCTGGAGAAAAACATTGCGAGAGAAAAGATTTAATGATTGGACAAAATTATTATTGGGATATCGAACATATAGAAATAAATTAGGTTTAAAATAAGTCATACTGCAGGTATGACCCAAAATATTGTGAAATATAGCATAAAAATAACAGGAAGGTTTAAAACGTCAATAATCGGATTATCGCTCAACGAAATCTCGTACCGGTAAAGTAAAATCTAGCCACATATTATTATTATGTAATTTAATGTCTTTATAGGGACTCCGCAGATTGGCAAAATTAGAGAAGAGCTTTTTCATCATTAAAAGGACAGCATTGAATGTGACCAGAAGTTTATGGCTTATGTAGAAACTAATGGCATTGTTCTCTGTTGACCTTTAAAAACAATAGGGCTGCACAGCTTGTGTGTTTTGGACTTGATATTTATTGCAACCTGTAAAATATGACCATGTATGTTAATACTGTGGTATATTGGACCTAGCCTCTGGTTGTTGTTTTAGTATTGTAATGCGAAGTCTCCTTTTTAAAATGACAATCATTTTTGACGTCCTGTGTAACATTAAATGGGTCATAATTACTGTTTAATGGTTTTTATCTTATTTATTTGGGTTTGAACGTTGCTTAAAACACATTGTATAGGTCATATCACAACGGGTAGTTTTATGGGCAGATGAAACCAGTACATACAGTTGGTAAAGGTTCTGTACTGTAAACTGCCAACCAACGGCAAGCAACTACCAGCTTTCCCACTTTAGGTCGGGCTGAGATTCGATCTCAGAGGTGGGACGTGAGACTGTTACCACTCTGCCATCGAAGCTTCTTAACAATCTCAACCCAGTAACGGTAAATAGGGTGTTAATAGTTCAGTAATAGTTCTATATTGGAGTTTGTTAAACATTCTAGCTCTGATCAAGTAAGTCTAAAATTGCATGGTTTTATACTCTCTTATTAAAGCTCTTCATACCACTTTCATACTACAGGTGGTATGTCCTGTAGTTAGAAGTTTTACTCAGCGGCGGAACTGCCTCTCAGGTTGCCCTATTTTGTCTGAATTGTTTACACTCCAGGCGGTGTAATCCATGGTTATAGGCATTTGGCGAAACGCATCTGTCCAACTACCATTCGAGATTGGTATGTGACTTTGCGACACAGTGGCAAAACATCCAATACCTTAACTCACCTTATGTTGCTGTATTACACCAAAATACAACCGAATCACATCCTTATGTATATTGTGGACCCACACCTTCGGTTATCATAGTGAAAAATTTATATGCACATGCACAAAATCATCTGCACATGCTCATGGTACCAAATTCAGAGGCAGAAATTTCAAACCTTTTAAATTATCCTTAGGATGCGCAAGGTAATGGATGGTTCACGACTGACTGGCAAGTTTACAAATACACATGAGGTGGTGATCCAAGCACAGGGACGTTTCACCAAACGCGTCCTACTGCGGGGGCATACCACCTGTAGTGTGAAAGGGGTATAATGTATTTTAGTAACAACCCACCCGTGTGATTGCATACCATTTTGTAAACTGTGTACTCAGTTGAAGAATGTGATTATTTACAGTAATACAGGGACTTGTATTAAATGTAATAGTCATGCCACAATTGTTACATTATATATAAAAGCAATTTGTTGTGTAGGGAGCGTGACTTCTCAGACCTTTTCCCAATTTGCCTCCCTAAAAACTTGACCTTGTCAATGGGGTAAGATCCAACCAAAGGAAGAAGTAGTTTTGGGGTAGTTTTACGAAAATCCTGCATTTTCAAAGGTTGCATTTTCAAAGTATTTTTCAATGACTTTATGGTTGATATTAGTCCAAAAGTAATGAGCAAATCTTCATGAAAGATTTTTTATGTGGGTAGGGCTTGGCCACAGGATTTGAATCACATTCTGTCTGACATCCCTGGTGGAGGTTTGTACAAGTTTAATATTGTTTATAGTAATGGTACACTTTAGCTTTTTGTCATAACTAGGAAATAGAAAATTGTTACTTACACATTTTTTTGTAAAACAGTGTGGATTTATCTTGATTACAATCAGACATGTGGTCAAATGTGAATGCATTTGAATTTGGATGAATGAGGTGAGTGCATTACCACCGCAACACCGTGGCCCCAACCTCAACCATGAATCTGCAATCAAATGTTGGTAAAAAAGTCCATAAACGATTTTGTAGTCTTACTGCAGATCTGGATCATCATTAAGTTGGATTGGGCAAAAGGTAGATCCCCCACCTTGTGTGAAAATACGACCTAACTATAGTTTTCTGAGTTGTGGAGTAAATGTTATCAAAAAGTACTTAAAACAATCTGGACTCTTGATCCACGTCCGGACCATCTTTGAAGAGGATTAATCCATGGGCAGGCAGGGGGCGGATCCAGCCTTTAAGTAAGGTGGGGGTTTACATCAGAGTAAGGTGGGGGGTTCACATCAGACATACCATAACTAAGGGGGTCGGGGGGCATGCCCCCCCCCTCCGGGGGAAAAATTAATTTTTATTAAAAATATAGGGCATTTCCTGTAAATTTAACACCACTCTCAAGAAATAATTTTGGACTTTGGGTTGAACCCCTTTACATTATTTTTCAAAGGGGGGGGGGGGGTTCTAACCCCCTGAACCCCCCCCCCCCCCCCGATTTGCTAGTGGCAGGCCCCCTACCTTGTATGATAATATACCCCCCCCCCCCAAAAAAAAAAAAACAAAAAAAAACAAACAAACAAAGAACTGATGTATAGTTTTCTGAGTTATGTGGGCAAACAAATAGACAAACGACAAACGTACCCAACAACAATATCCCCACACATCCCCTTTAGGGCTAGAGCATGAATATAGTAATGAAGAAAATATAGAGCTAGATACATTTCCAAAGGCCATGGGAGATAATATAATTTCAGCAAGAAATCGGTGCTCTAAATCAGTGCATGACCAATCAAACTGCAGCTTACAAATTGTAATAATTTTGTATCAGCTTTTTTGATTGGCTATTGCTTACATTACTTTCCATGCAATATGAGATGCATATTTTATTACCCAGTCAAGCAGTATATGTATAAACAAGAACATTCGGCAATCGCATACCTCCACCAATGCATGTCATCATAAGTTAATGGAAAATCCAGATCTTTGATATTTTTATCTCCTACCTGCAGCCGAAGGCCGTGGTCCAGATATTATGAAATGCCTTCCGTCTGTGCGTCTGTGCATCCGTTAGTCACATTTTTATATAAACGTTAATATCTCATTCATTTATAAAGATAGCTTCACCAAATTTGCAGGGAATGTTTAAGCTATGAAAACCTGTCTGTGCAAAATTTTGGCCTCATTTTGAAAAACAAAATGGTTGCCATAGCTAATTGTTTGAAAATCATAAAGGTGCTCTAAATCTTGAAATATTCCAGCTAGCTTCATCGAATTTGCACAAAAGATATATGGCTAGAAAATCTAGCCTGATAATAATTTTGGCCTAGTTCAAAAACAAAATGGCCGCCATATCACATGTTTAATGTCAAACAGGGTTATTCTATTAAAAAGGCCATATAACTCCCCTAATATTGCTCCTAGAGGTTCGGAATGTGAAAACAACTTGTAGGCCTGGGAATCTTTTCCAAGTGTTGAATTTGACCTTTGATCCCTGCTTCAAGGTTAAATGGTGTCGTCACACTAAAACATCCTTATTTCTCCCTTATTATTGGTACTATGGCTTCAGAATGTAAAGACATACCATGAAAAGTGAAGGCCGTAGTTGGGAGATTAGAAAAATCTTCCATCTGCACATCCATTTGTGTGTCCAACAAAATGGCTTCCATAGCCAATTGTTTGAAAATCATAAAGGTGCTCTAAATCTTGAAGTATTCCAGCTAGCTTCATCAAATTTGCATAAAAGATATATAATCAGTAAGATGCTCTAAAACTTGAAATGTTGCAGCTAGGTTCATCAAATTTGCACAAAAGATATATGGTTAGGAAAGTTAGCCTGATAGTAATTTTGAATAGTTTCGAAAACAAAATGGCCGTCATGTCACATGTTTAATGTTAAATGGGATTATCCTATTAAAAAGGCCTTATACCTCCCTCGTCATTGCTACTAGGGGTTCCAAATTGTGAAAACAACTTAAAGGAAGTCATGGCCTCAGACTCTTTTCCAATTGCTGACTTTTACCTTTGACCACTTCTTCAATGTGAAGTGAGGTTATCTTGCTACAAAGCGCCTTATATCTCCTTTAGTTCTCAATTATTACTGATTCTTAGGCGGGAGATAACCGCTGCGACAGTGGCCTTGTATATCCAGACAGTAGTCCAGATCAGTCTCAAAGTTTAATGGGATCTAAGCTGGAGCAAGGCCCATCTTTTCATTTTTTTTCATGAGGATGCAACCAGTAGTATTTGCGTAATCCTGCTAACAAACGAACGGTTACAAATTTAATACCTCATTCGCAGAGGTAATAATATATACATTCTGTTCATGGTTGACATAATTCATTATGATTGTATTTAAAAATTAACTCATCTTTGCATAACCGGTAATAATAGTAAACTGCCCTTACACACTTGACCTCTGCTTGACCTTGCGCTCAACTTGCATTGGGTATACAAAAATATATCCCAGCTTATACGTCCCCCTACCTATGCAGTGCAGCTTAACCAGTTCCCGTCTGATCACTGAAGTTAAGCAGCCCTGGCCTTAGTTAATACTCGGATGGGTGAATGTCTGAATTCTGGGCCAGATGTGGGAAGAAACACAGAGACTTAGATGATCACTTAAATGGTAGTCCTATAACAATATAACTGAAACAACGTATTAAGTGTGATGTTAAATCAATCACTACTTAGTCCAAATATTGCTTCTGGTGGACAATAAAATACATATTGTATACCATATTTTGTCTTTACCTTAACCAAATCAATATCTTGTTGATATCTATACTCACACAACTACCTACTAACAGACAGATGTATAATTAAGGCAATAAATTATCTATTAGCTTCCAGATATATAAGACATAGTTTGAGAAATGATACATCCCTCATTTTGTCAAAGATCTTTGTGAGTGACACAATAAGAGCTTTCACACTCAATATAATACACCAGCAATTGACGAAGTTTTCAAACCTATTGTCATCACGTGTCCTAGCCAATGATGAATGAGCTGTTTACCTAAGAAACATTTATTACTATATCCATTAATATGACATTAGTCAAATACAGTTATAGGTAGTTTGTAATTTTATATTTCTCTACCAAACAATGAGGGTAGTCACATATCTCAATTTGATTATTTCAAGGGAAATAAATATACAACTGTTATCGATTGTATGTCTAATATATATGTGTGTATATTCACCTATTAATGACGTGAGGTATCTGGTATTGATATCATATTTATCAGTTGTTATTATATTGCTATAAATTTCTGCAAACAAGGACAGTTGCAATAACAATATATTTGCATGATTGATGTGAATGTTGTTGGTCACTGCTGAATTGCACCTTTAACAGGAGGTCAGTATAAAGTATTCAAAGACCAAGTTGATTTTTAAAAAGGTAAAGGTGCTATTCAAAGGGTTCAGATTCCATGTGTGTCCTATTCAATGGCCAAAAAAAGATCAATACAAGCTAGGTCTGCTTTGTCTATTTATAAATTTTTGATGTTGAATTACAGACGTTAATCATTGGAACATAAAATTTGTCCAAGCTTGAAACTGCTTGCCTTAAATAAGTACACACCTTGAATTGGTAAAAAAAATAAAGCTTTGTGACTTTTTAATTTAATTAAATTGCTTTTAACGTTAACGCCAACCAGCTTACCTTATTGAATTAATTCACCCCTACACTTCTTCCAGAAATACCAGCCCTAAACTTAGGTTCCTTCATATCCCCACATTTGACCACAGAGTTCACAAATAACACAAACATTTTTTCTAATTCTTTCTCTCATTATGCGCCTGATGGGTGGAACTCTCTGCCCTTTCAAATAAGAAATAGCCCCTCTGTCACTTCAGGAAACATTTGACACTCACCTCTTCAACATACCCTCGTCCTGCAGATGAGATTTGTGCCTCTCCCTCCCTAGACTCTTTCAGAATGCAGCTTAAAACCTACCTATACACCAAAGTATATCCACCTTAGTCTGGATCATACCCCGGCGTTCTCCTGGCATAGTCTCCCCCCCCCCCCCCCCCCCCTTGGTTACACCCATAACTCTGGATTATCAACTTTGACTGCCTTTTTTGACTACTTTTGACCAATATTTTTGTTTACTCAGCACACTGGGTTCCCCACTTTGGGGAAGATATTACGCCTGCACAACAATAGATTAGATTAGATAGATTAGATGTAACCAATCAGGAGCACTGACCTTAAAGATAAAATAGCACAAGTTCTTTGGTCATATGTCAATTTGGGAGCTGTTTTTGTGTTGAAACTGTATTATAGCCCCATAAAAGCAATCTCCATTAATCGCTGTGTGATCTTAATACTTTGGTGCTGAAAGTATGTTTATAAGTTTGTACTTATTTCAATACATATGCTTATTTTAAAAGAAATCCACAGTGTCTGAGGGAAAAAATATTTTGCATCCCACCTTAATCCTCTTTTGTTTTGGAACAGTTTAATTTTATTTTGTTTATTGCTCATTTAAAGATCTTAGCACAGAGGTTTATTTCCATGTAATTCTGATAAGATTAGACCATTATCGGCTTTGAAAGGAAGTCCCTTATGATTTTATCTGGCTTTGATTTTGAGAGCCAAATATCCATACCAATTATATGAAACTGTCGCAACATCTGGAGCCAATTGAATCTACAGTCAGTTCGGTCAATTCAAACCAAATCATCAAAGACTCATTAAAATGGAGAAAAAATAACTCAGAATGTACACACAACCATTTATCTGCGTGACTAAAGCTCATTTGTCTGCTACTTTTTAATTCATAAAAACATATCCGTTGCATAATTGTAGTTTTATTACATTAGCTTGCTTTTTTGGACAGCTTTCAAAATGTATGTCGCCAAGTGTGCTAAAAAGGACGTCTGATGTTCATTTATATCTAAATTAGATCAGCAACTAGGGCAGACTGATCCTGTCTAAATGTAGATCATTTTTATGAGGTTAATAACATTTAAAGTTACCGATAAAATCAGAGAGTGTCAAAACTTTATTTACTATAAAGTGATGGAATCGTTTTATTTGTATAATGTGACATTAAATTAATATGCTTTTTTATGCAACTTTCTGGACCTAAAGCACTTATAACACAACTCCGAGGTGGGTTAAGATAATGATGTCTTTTAATCAATTTTGTTACATATGTCTTGACTTAATAACTTAATAATACTACTGAAATTGAAACTTGAATGAAGTAAATAGTAAATTAACCTGTGGCCAGTCAGATTCTCTAATACAAAAATTATTATTTGCTAGCAGTATGTTGATTGATCATGTGCCAATTAATTGTATTATCGCCCATTAAAATGCACTGAAAAAGGCTAAAAAGTCTCCAGTGTTTTGTCTTTAACTTTCTAACTAGTCATAGATCTTTGGATATCAGAGTCTTGACATCTGAGCAGTAGAAATATAATCAAATCATAATACTACAAAATGAATGTCAAACATTTGTTGTATCTCTTGAAATATAAAAAAATGATAATTCTCTGAATACATTTTGCCTGTGGATTTAATAATATTGTCAAGAAGATTACATAGACTGGAAAATAATAAAAACTGTCTATATCTTAAGAATTTTCTAACATGTAAGATTATGTCATGCATTATTGTTTAATTTGCAGTTAAAAACTAACAAGTGCAGACGGGTTGTTTTTAAATATAGCATATTGAAAAGAAAACAAATCAAAGACTTACACATATTACTGATAATAATAACTAAAGTTACCAATCAAGTCAATGTTAATGTAATTAAAATCTAAACATGACATTGTCTTATTTGCGTTGGTAATTTCAAGATATGCTCGACATTTGTTAGGGTATTGTAAAGGTATGTTTTGGCCTGATACATCCTTATGAATGTATTTTAAATCGACTTAAATTCCTTTTAAATACATTTATTATATGAAAGAGAGAATGAAAACCACAGAGAAAGTACAAGGGAATGAGGGTTGAAGGGGTCATTGGCTGTTATTGTAAAGTGTGCCATAACAAAGATCAATCTGAGCGATAATAGAAGATATTAAAACACTGAATGACACCTGGGTTGAAAATTAATCTGAAATTGCAAATAGCCTCAGAGATTAGACATCTCTGTAATGAAACCCAATAGGTTTCCTTTTATGGTTCCTGTGATATTTCCCAATGTAAATCAAGTATTGTTTTTAATTTTCTGAGAGAGGGATTATTGGCAAAGTGATTTAGGTGGGAAGCTGCTCATTACATCCGTGGTACATACTAAAACGTGTGTCAAGGTATTATTGGACAAGCTATCACTAGCAGACAGCTGTCATAAAGAACGTTGAAATCTCCAGCTTATAGCTGTCATTAAGGCTCTTTACACACATTGATTTCAACTAAACTTTCTCATTTACACAGATGAATACAAGTTGTTCTAAAGGACAGAAAACCACTCACAAACAACAAAAGGTCACATCTCAATATTGCTTATTTGCCTTTGAAGTGGGATGTTATTTAGGTAGAAAAAAGGTTTCATATTGGAACAGCTTATGAAAATTTGTGAACCTTAAATAGTCTTTGTGCTTTTTAATATGCTGATTGACCACTAAAACCCTTGGGAACACATGTTTAATACCTTGCTTCAATAGTCATTAGAAATTCTAAAATTTAGGCAGTTAACATTTCATATATAATACAATAGTGAAAAGAATAATAAAACCCCATATGCCATTATTTTTACATATAGGTCACAGATTTCCAGGCTGGAGTCATGAGCTACAGCTAAAAGTTCTTGTGTACCTCTGGCTGAGGTGTGATCACATTCTATCCACTTTGAAGTTAGGTTGGAAATATTTTGGTGGGATATGTATCTATGCGGGAATTCTTTGGTGTAATCCCACACATATTGTAATGCCTTTTGCATTCCGCACCACTTTTTTGAAATGTTTGAAATATCTCTATTTATTTGAGTTTTTACATCACTTTCAACACTGTACAGGTCAGATCACAATGGGTAGTTTTGTGGGCAGAGGAAACCAGTACATACCGTCGGTCAAAGTTCTGTACTGTAAACTGCCGACCATTGGTAAGCAACTACCAACTTCCCCATGTAATGTCCGGGGTTTGAACCGCCAACCTAAGTGGTGTGAGGTGAGTGTGTTACCACTGCACCACCATGGCCCCTTTGAAATACCTCTAATGAGCCTTTGTGAGTCAATGTTAGCTATACATGCTTAAGGGGTGAGGGGTATGATGTAATAAAAGCCTCAATGAACATATATAAACCTGTTCAAAATAGCTAATCTACCTGCAACTGGGCCTCCCTTATCTTTTAGGCATCCCTTAATTTCACGATGTTTGTATTTGATGTATTTTAGTGATATAATCTGTCTATAGTGGTGGCTCCACTTTCCCCTGATCCTTTGCAAATTTGAAACAAGGACCATGTTTTGACAGATCAAATAGGTCAGGAAACAAAATCGGAAATTTCAGCAAAGTTGGGAAGCATATTTAACATGCATAATGTTTTTGCAAAATTCAGTGAATTTGATTCCCAACCTCTAAGGTCAGGAGCTTCAGCCTGATCTATTCAAATGCCATTAGGCCAAATTCTAGAGGTCGGGAAGCACACTCGAATGTGGCTGATTTTGTGGCTGTTTCAGTGGCTGTTTCGGGCAGTCGTGTTTAAAGCAAAATTGGTTGTGTAGGTTTTTGCCCCACCTCCTGACAAAAAAAAAAGATGAAATGGAGTGGCCAGTAGCTTGAGTTTTATTTATTTTCCAGCAAATCCTGTCCTGTTAAATCCAATTTGAAAAGCCACGTACAGACATAAAATACTCATTTACTCCATATCCTTACACTGGAACCATTTGTGGAACTTAGAACAGTGAAAATACTTCAAGTGCAATTAAGTTTTGAATCATCTATATATTGCCAATCCATATATTACTCTAACTTTTAAATCAAGGTATGTTAAGGTTCATAGTTGTTTGTAACACAAAGTATTTTATTTTAAATTTATGCTTACTTCCAAGTATGAACTATTAAAATATTCTTTTCCCTCTGCATTCTAGAATAGATATTGGTTGAAAGTAAGCATAATTTAAAAAAACTACTTTGTTTTACCAACAACTATGAGCCTTAATATATCTTGATTTAAAAGTTAGAGTTTAAGTTTAAACCAAACACAGCTGTAGTTATTTCCCTTAAGCTTTGTTTTTGGCAAAATACAGATGACCCATTACTCTATTACAGAGGGTATCTATCATGTTAAATGACCCTATTTCACAATCATGATCACAGCTATTGAAATTTTAGATTTACTCTCTGTTGTATTGATTTGCAACAGTAAAAGCAATGAGCAGTGATTTTTTTTAAAGTATAGAAACATCCTTCAAAATCTCATTTAGTGGAAAGCAAGTGGTCATTATGACTCACTTGATCAAACAATTGATCCAATATCTTTTTGTGTGTTGTGAAAAAAGTAACTTTAAAATAAACTAACTAAAATTGCTTGATCACTCAGACAATGTAACAGCCTCTAATGTTCCTATATATAGCCATTTTTTACTGACATACCATTTTGTATAGCATGGCTATGGAGGAGCCTGGTGTGGCAGTTGCTGCATTAAAACCTCAGGTGTCATTGACACTCTTGACCTGACACATATTTGACCAATATCTAATGGCCATACATACAGCCACACACCTAATTACCGGCTATTTTGGAGGGAAACTTCGCATTTGAATTTGCTGGGCGAGGCGGACTCAGGCGGACCCTGAAGTTCCCCTCTTAACTTGACATAAATATAACTCTGGTATAACCAGTTCTTCTTTCTCAGATGTGGGTTTTTCCTTTCCTGAGCTTATCCTGAGTTTGGTACCTCTGGGTAGTGGGTTGCATTTAAATACTTTACCTCCTGTTGCCATGACCCTTTAGTTGTCCCGCCTAAGGGAGTTCTCCTAGTTAGATAGATATGGGCCTCAGAATACTTGGGGATGAGCTGGATAACTCCCCCCCTCTTGATACCTCCTTTTCAACCCAATTTTGACTTTTCGGCCATGACTGGACTTACTGTGTATTTTATTGTGTTGCTTATGTGATGTATGGTGTTTTAAAATTTTCATTGCTTTAATTTTAAAAATTTGTTTTATCTAGTCACCTATTTTACTACTAACATGTAAATAAAATTCCTCTACTGTGTTCTTTATTGTCTTTGCAACTATCCACCTTAGTATACTTTGGTTTAGCCATCACTCTTATAGAGCTTAATCTCTTCATCCAATTCTAATTCTAATTCTAATTGGACTTTTATAGCGCTTAATCTCCCCAAACAAGAGGACTCTAAGGCGCAACAAAACAAAAAGCAGTCAACAAAATTCTGTGTCCAGGGACATAACAGGGGTCGAACACCACGGAGAACGCCAGGAGGATGATTCAGGCTAGGGTGGATATGCTTTGGTGTACAGGTAGGTTTTAAGCTGTTTTCTGAAGGAGGCCAGGGATGGAGAGGCACGAATCACATCAGGGAGAGTATTCCACACAGTAGGAGCATCAAACGCAAAACTATTACCAAACTGTTTGACAGATTTATGAACAGAGGGGCAGAACTTTGGAATAACTAGGAAATTACCACCACTTTGACTGCGCCTGGTACTATAAGAACTGCTGTAGGAAGAAAGATGTGGTGAAAAATACCTGGGAAAACCTGTGTGAAGATACTTATAAACAAGTGTGACTGTCTTGAACACAATGCGCTGTTCAACAGGAAGCCAATGCAGTTTCTTTAGCACAGGAGTTATGCTGGTGTATCGACTGGTGTTTGATACAATTCTAGCTGCACTATTTTGGATGCACTGTAATTTGTGTAGATTGAACTTGGACAGGCTAACTGCTTTAGCAACTGCTTAATACTTTCCATACATTTCTTGGGTCACAAAAACCAAAGTAGATTGTGTGGTTTGTGGTCCAACATGTTATATATGCTTTGTATTTTGAAAGGATGCATTCAGTAGGATTCACAGTTGGGTAGGACAGAACTCGGAATCACCTTTTTAAGCATTTGAAATCAAGCGATGACCTCTCTCAAGGGCTGTATTGAAATATACAGCTGGAGGGATGAAGGGACACAGCATTGATATACATGGCAACTTATTCTTCTATGAGCACTAGCCGTTTGTCGGAGCCACAAAGACAATGCAGTCAAGTTGAAATCAAATACAGACACAAAAACGACCATAAGGAAAAGTCTGACGTTGGCATCAGAAAACTGTCTGCTACAGAAACCATTGTGACTATGATCCATTGTATGCCTATGCACAGATTCACATGTATGTCTTCATGACCTAACAACAGGACCACGGTGGCTCAATGGTAACACACTCATCACCCATCTATGAGATTGGTGGTTTAAACCCTGGACGCTATGTGAGAAAGTTGGTAGTTGCTTACCGATGGTCAGCGGTTTACATTGCAGAAGCTTGACCAACTGTATGTACTGGTTTCCTCTGCCCACATATCTACCCATTGTGATATGACCTGTTACGTAAAATACCAAATAAATAAATAATATCTCCCTGGCCTGTAATATTGGTTGGACATTTTGGTTACGTTGCACCCCAAAGAAAAGGAAAGATTGAATGCTACAAAAATAAATTCAAAATTCTGATAATTGCCTCTTCCTCGGTATTCAGCTGTGGAGGGGTTGATTACATTGAAATAGAAATCTTTAAAATACCATTAAAGAAGTCAAAAAGCAGAAGAAAACATTGATGGTCATTAATCTTCAAGAACGGCCCTAAAACAATAGAAGAGGAAAAACTACATTACAGCATTAACCTTTGTTAATGTCAACAAAAGAAAGCTGTTACAGATACAATGAGTCTACACCTTTAGGGCAGCCATTGTCCCTTTTTATTAATGCCATTAGATGACAAAAGGGAACCTATGCCACATAGAAGATGCCTTTGTATAGTGGGCTCCAATACAAGTGGAAATCCATTGTCCTTTACTCCTGTGTTAACTTCAACATTTTCATAAATTAAAAAATTAAAAAACAGCAATTTTATAGCTTTGTTTTGTTTCAGTTGTTTATACCCCTATTTAATGTGTATATATGTGTACCTAAAACAAAAGCAAATGAATTCAAAATTTTAAATGCCTATATGTGTTGTTTATGGGTAGTAACAAACAGCGACAAAAGGACGGATGGGTGAGAATATACATGTATGTTTATACGTACGTTATTTACAAACATGTGATGTACTGTTTCCAATGTATTCGTCATTTATAGAGTACTAAACAATCAGATTACTGCTGAAAACCCCATAAAATTCTAGATACATATATGGTCATCCATTAGTATCATTTAGCTGGGTTGTTAATACCCCAGTCAAGCTCCATGTAGTACTTTAAACCCCTCATTTCTGTAAATACTAAAACACAATAAGGCAGAAAGTGGGAAATTGAGAAGCTCTAGTTTTCGTTGTTTCAGCTGTTAATACTCACGGAAGTTTTGAGATGTTCAAAGTTTCCGCCTCCACGATTTTCAGGATTTTTGGATGCCTATTAACGTAGACAATAGTGTAAGTAGTCTGACTGGGGCATTAATATGAATAAGCAGGTTTCAATCTTCTTCTCAAAGCAAGTGAGTAATGCCCAGACCACACTACAGGTGATATTTCCGGTGGCTATAGAGGGCGGGGAACTAGAGGTAAAATGTTTTAATTCGTGTGGAACCCAGCTGCATACCTCTAACTACATTCTGGTTACAGAAAGTCAATCAGAATTGGGAAGGACATTGGCCACCTTCTGACATAGAAAGACAAAGAAAGGACACTTTAAAGATACTGTAATGTTAGTCAAAAGTTTAAGTTTACTGGAGACACAGAAAAGACAGGCTTAACACAGAATGAGACGGAAATGTAGAAGAACAGCTTGGACATGAAACAACAGCCTGCAGTGACATTCAATTACGAGCAGTGAACATTTATACCAGAACCACCTTAGGTGGAAATGTTGGACATTTCAAAACTTCTCTGGGAGTGGACTGAGTTTCTGCCCTGCACCGTTATACCCCATTCAAGGTACAGGCAGTATCCCCTGTGGTAGTCTGCGGGTAGTCCGCGTTTCGTAAAACGTCCCTGTCCTGCAAGTACCATTTGAGGGTTTGTATGCCACCTTATGACACAGTGGGGAAATGTCCATTACCTTGCATATCCTCTGGACGTTTTAAAATGTTTAAGATTTCCGCCTCTAAATTTGGTACTGTGGGCATGTGTAGACGAATGTGAGCATGCGCAAAGGAACTTCTTGCAATGGTAACTGAAGGAGTAGTCCACGGTGTACATAAGCTTGTGACTGGGTTGTCTTCTAGTGTAACATGGCGACATAAGGTGAGTGGAAGTAAATGCCACTGTGTTACAAGATCACAGACATACCTCAAATGGTACTTGAAAGACAGGGACATTTTACCAAATGTGGACTACCGCGGGGGGATACTGCCTGTAGTGTGAATGCCACACCAAATCCCGGAAGATGTGGGGGAATCCTAGAAGGTGGTTTTGCCCATCTCGGAAAACCTTATGCCATGAGACATACCACCTGTAGTGTGAATGGGGAATAACTATAGCTATACTGAAAGTATGTCAATTTATTTATTTATTTATTTGGGGTTTTACGTTGCTTTCAACACTGTACAGGTCATATCACGATGGGTAGTTGGAAGGGCAGAGGAAACCAGTACATACAGTTCGTCAGGGTTCTGTACTGTAAACTGCCGACCAATGGCAAGCAACTACCAGCTTTCCCACTTGAGGCTGTGCCGGGAACCAAACCCCGGCCTCAGAGGTGGGAGGCAAGAGTGTTACCACTCTGCCACCGTCGCCCCTTACAAGTATGTCAAGGCATTGGCCACTGCATACCATCAGAAATATCAACAATAATACACGACAGGACAGAAACTTGGTCTTGCACAGCATGCAAAGCTAACTGATAGAAGTCTGACAATACATGGATGAATTAGTGGTTATATAACATACACTTAGACAATGCAACCTCTGGTATGATCATGACAAGTATGGGAAGACAAACGTCATTCCAGAGACTCAGAACACTGCAGACACTATTTTATTTCATTCAAGAAATGTGGACAGATTTTGTCCTTTCAGAACACACACAAAGAAATCTAGGAGTATCTGACGAAACAGTGGCGTGTGTCCAACACCATAGATCACCCATATAAATGTTCCCGACAGTTGGGCAGTATGGCAGGCTAATCTCACCAACTTTTGGTTGAGTAAAATGTCCTTAACCCCCAAATCTGTGTCTACAACAGGGACAGCCTGACCCTTTTGGTCACATAAAATTAAGTAATGTATTTGGCAGCGTGCCAGACTGAATGTTGGAATATAAATGGTCATCTAAGTTGCTTTTATTGTGTTGCTACAATGGGATGCGGGTCCCGTATAATGTCTACCATAAATAACTTTGAAATTAATATGACAAATTCTGCAAAGATCTACAAGGATGAAAAATACAACTAGCTAAGTTTAAGAAAATAAAATAAGGCGATAATAAAGCAGTAACATGTTCTTATGTATTTAAATCATAGGTGTGAAATAGATCCCTGTGGTCAGATTCACGAGAGGTGTCAAGTCTTAGCCAACTGCTAAGCTTTGACTCAAATTTCTCAGTTGGGGTTTTGCCATGAGTTGCAATGACATTGACTAAACAACCCTGACCTCAGACAAAAATATCTGATTTTTATATTATCGCTGCCACAAAATAAAAGAAACTTATGTCAACTTTCTGAAGGTCTTAAATTGAAAAAAAATTCAGTTGAAGACATTGGCTAAGTTTGAGATGTATCTTAGCTTCTGTATTTTGCTGTATTTTTAATTGTATTTATGTTGAGTGCAATATCCCATTTCCTACAGGGCTCAAAGTAATGTTTGACTGATCCGGACTGCACGGTTGAGTCCTGGTTCAAGTGACCAGCGTGCCCTAAATAAAAGACAGATTCTCAGTGATGACTATTTACCAACATCCACGAGGTTCTTTCAGATACCATTTAGGTTCAGACCCAATGACACAGGACAGTCATTTAAGTGGTCATCTGAGCCACCATTCATCTGTCTTTTTCAGGGATCGACCTAGACCCAAACTATAGAATATGAGATTCCCAAACTGAAAGATAGGGGCTCAGGGATGACAATTTGTCAATGTCCTTGAGGCTCTCTTGCCTGCCACTGTGAATAGGACCCAATGACAGGAGACCACTATTTTTAGGTGGTCATCTAACCCAGGGGCCGATTTCACTAAATGACTTAAACTAAGTCACTTTATTGGCTAAGACAGGGACTTAAATCTAAGACTTTGGTCTTAGCTAAGTCTGGGACTTAAAATGGATTTTACAAAGGTGACTTAGCTAAGTCCAAGCTTATCAAATAACCACAGTGATTTTCTGTGTCATGTGACCTTTTATATCTATTCAAAATATAATATTGGTGCTATATATCCTTCATTTGATGTATTTTATCTAAGGACAAGGGCTGTTTTGAAATGGAAAACCTTGATGCCACATATAAACTTCCCTAAGACTACTTCAGTGATGTGTTTTGTGTAATTATACTTTATTTACAGCCATTTCAAATTTTGAAGTGGAGAAAAGTTTATGGCGGCCATATTTAAGTCCTCTTTACAAAATTTAAGCTTACTACCTCCCAAACTTAAAGTTAAGTCCACTGACTTAGCAATTTCATGCACTTAGCTGCTTTGTAACATCCACTAAGTCTAAGACCATAGACTTAACCTTCTGTTCACAAAATTTAAGACCAAAGTCTTAAATTTAAGTTTAAATCTGGACTTAAGTCCCTTTGTGAAATCGGCCCCAGTACTGTAGGAAAATAGGGGACTAAATTTTGTTTGGCTTAAGTCTGCTCCATTGTTTGAGGTTGCCTTTTCTTAATGCTGACATTTGACTGTGGTATTTTTTATTTCGGTTAATGTTCTTCTTGGTGCAGTTTATATTAAACTAGTTGAACTTGGTCATATTTTCTGCATTTGAGGTCACCCTAGACTAAATGTTATACCCTTAATTTTAAGAAATAAATGCAATAAATAGATGATAATAAAAACTGCAAGAGTCACTTTATCTACTTATGTTCCCTTGGTTTAACCTGTACCAGCGTTTGAACCTACGCCCTCTGTGTTCCTAGGCCATTTTGTTACCCACACTACCAGAAAGCTCTTTTTCATTGTCAAGGGCATAAGTAATATTATGACACCTACTATTATTGGTTGACTTTAATAAGTATAGCCATAAAACGAAAACCATTCAACACCATTCGTTTAAATCACTTAAATCACATTTATATATATTCACTGGTTAAATTGCTACATCTGAGGAAACTTCCTCAGATTTAGGACCTTTCAATAATCCAGTCCCAAGGGGTGGGGATTTTAACTGAACTGCTTTGTCTGTATGCCAAATGCAACTATTTAGCTAATTGATCAATTACTGAGTAACATATCTTGGTAAGGGTATTAAAGATAAATTCAATCGTACTGTGTAATTTTGTCTAATAAACACTTACCACCCGTAGCTCATAATCAGTTTTGTTTTTTCTCTTCTTGTAATGCAACTTTTATAATAAATTGCATCCCATATAACAGAAAATTAGGATATTTAGGATAACTTATTTTATGTAAATACTATACCATTTGCAATATTTTAGTTTTACTTACAGAAATTTTCCTAAAGATATCAGCATAGCATATAATTAGCAGGACTTATGTATTGACAAAGAAATTTAGAAGATTTGCTTTCCCTTTATTATTTAAATATATTTTAAAGAAAAATTAGAAGGAGCTCAAAAGACTTATTCAATGTCTTATGGAAAATTAAATAAAATTATTATACCAAATGATATTTGGTTTATAAATTAACAATACTTTTGCTTATACATTATTACGGTAATAGGCACGTCCTTAAAACTATGTTTTATTTTCCCTTCCTCATACTTGATATATTTATTAAACCCCTGGGTCGTATCCTCAAAAGGTCTCAGTCAAATCTAAGACTTAAGTTGGCTATATTTTTATACAAAAGTTAAGTGTAAGACTTGGCTGAGATCTTTCATGAATACGGCCAGTGTTAACAATTATATAATTGTGTTTATATATTCCCTTCTGTTGGATGGCAATGATTCTAAAGTATTACCCATATATATTTTATGTGAAGCTAAAGTGATTCAACTGTTGCTTTAACTATTCAGCTATTGTCAATGGGGCTTGTCAAAAATGTATGTGTTTCTTATTGTATTTTTAAACTAATAAATATTGGCATGTGATTATAATTTTAAAAAAATAAAGATAATAAAAATTTTAAAAAAAATAATTCAAGCGAATCATTCTAATCTTTATGAAAAAGATATATAAAATTTGTTTAAGTTGTGAACGATATAAAATTGAAAACTAGCTGAAATACCTATCCATTGTTAAGCAAACAATCCTACATTAATTATGATCTCTTGATAACTGTTATTTATATAACAGACAACTGATAATTGATGTGTGCTATTAGTGAAATAGAGTCACAGGCGTGATATGACAGAAAAGATATTGAGAGCCCTCATAATAATAGTGATGAGTAGTCCTCTTATTAAACTCATACATCTTGCTGAGACTGATTCTTTTCTCGCCTCGGTCTATAGGGCTTTCAGTCCAAGCTGTCTGACTCCAATGACAGGGGTAATTATGAGTGAATGCACTTCTTGTAAGCTTATAAACTAATTACCCTTTAATTGATGTATGTCTGTGGAGATGTACTGAATTCTCTACTCAATTTAATAATAATATTAATAGAATAAGGTTTCACTTTCTACGGTTATTACTCCCCACCTTCCTCTCATCTCCTCTCGAGTTTGCGAGTTTTTAATAAAACCTCATTAATATACATAGATCACACAGGGATGAATACATTTGGTCCCTAGCCCTAGGAACAAAAGAAATAAATACTACATAAAGGATGAGCTGTTCAGAAAAATCTGTTATAGATTTTTAAAAGGTGGTGGGGGATCTGTATGATGCCCTTAATCATTTGTACATATCACTAGTCACTTTGTACTATAGTGTTTGAATAGTAAATATATTCGACCATGATCTAGATGTATGATGATAATAGTTAATTTCTGTATGAAAATGCTTATTTTTTTGTAATAATAGTATTTTTTGCAATATAAGTTAGTACATTAATAAGTGTGTAGTGCAGTTAACATATTGCTTATTATCTACATGAGGGGCCACAGTGGCAGAGTGGCAACACTCTCGCCTCCCACCTCTGAGGCCGGGGTTCAGTTCCCGGCATGGCCTCAAGTGGGAAAGCTTGTAGTTGCTTGCCGTTGGTCGGCAGTTTACAGTACAGAACCTTGACCAACTGTATGCACTGGTTTCCTCTGCCCTTCCAACTACCCGTCGTGATATGACGTAAAACCCCAAATAAATAAAATAAATATTAGCTTCATGAGAGATGTGTATTTTTGTAGATGTCTAATAAGGGAAGCTCTACTTTCCTCTCCACTATTTTGTAAGAATAACTAGAAAGTACTCATACAGTGCAAACCTTCATCAAGGCACGTTTCCGAAAAATTTGGAATTTTTTTTGTGTTCAACATGACCCAAATCTTTTCCTAAATTTTTATCACTTCTTCATTGGCTATCAATCCTGAATACAAACAAACAAACTGACAGGCAGAACACCCAAATTCATAACCTTCTGGTGGTGGTTATAAGTTAATAAAAGTCCTTGTTTAAAGCAAGAATGCAACAAAGGCTGTAATACATATGGAGCCCCATAGAATTTCAAAACCTCAATTTAACTTCAGTTTTTTTCCGCCATAATTCTTCATGGATTTTAAAGCAATAAAAACAAATAGAATCTCTGTAAATGCCTTTCTAGTGATATAGAAAGCCTATATAATGAAATAGGAAATGAAATTTTAGCCCTTGTTCATGAATTAATAATGCAAAGTGTGATCGGGGAATATAAAAAAATATTTCCTGGTCTGTGTTTTCCTGTATTTAGGTCAAATACAACCCGTGCTGGATAATAAGAAACAAGAGCATGGGGAGAGCATAGAACTCTGTTAAAGCATGTTATAATAAGTAATTGGGAAAATCCGGATTATTTTTGTTATCCAGAGGGTGATCCAGGTCTTCTTTATTATTTCAGGGTATTGCAACCAGTAGTATTTGCATAATCCTGTGATTAAATCCACTCTTCCGAGTGCAGACTTCGAAATCTTGCTGCATATTTGCGAATGCAGTAAACTTGGTACTGAAATTGTCATAGCTATGTGAAAAAGCTAGGTTTTTGTCGTGATCTATTCTGACCCATGACAATGCTATGGGAAAATAATGAGAATCCTAGCTCTAAAATTGTGAACTAGAACAAACAAACAAACATACAAACCGACTGACCAACATACTTCGAAATCTTTGACAGATTTGGAAGTAACAAAATGGTCACAAATTTAATACCTCCTTGACAGAGATAATTACACAGAGTAAGTGGCATCAGGAAATATTAAAAAAAATATTACCCATTCTGTATGTCCTAGTATTTAGGTCAGACACAGCTCAAGGTTGATAAATAAATTCTGATCGTCCTAATAGGGGCTTTATATATTAACCCTCATTTGCAAAAAAACTCTTCCACCTTTTCCCTCCCACTCCAGCCCAGTGTGACCATACACAAAGACTTTATTTCACTCCAATTCTCATTTTCACGCCTTTTACAAACACTCCATTGATTCACAATTGACCAAAAACTCTTGTTTCCATTTAGGAAGAAGGTCTTGTATGGTGTCTGACTTCAGAAAATGAGATGGATAAATATAATGCAAATCTGTGCATCAACGAGGCGCGGCATTTTGGTAAGGTGAATTTCACGGAAGTGACGTCACACAATAGCATTTCCCTATCACCAAAACACACAGGGGGATTGAGGAATGTTTTTTGCATGAACACATCTCCTTAGCTGATATGTTACAGCTTTGACTCATGGAATTTAATTCATTTGACAGCAAATAGGTTTCTTAACAATGCAACAAATGTAAAACACAACTTCCCAAGACTGAGTTAAAAATAAAGGTGGAGAAAGGGGGAGATATTTTGTCTGTGCTATTTGATGTTACAGTTGTCATAAATGTTTCCCGTATCTTGAGTTTAAGTGGGCAATCCATTAGAATATTTATATTAGAGATATGCAAATTGTGAAGAATTCAAAAATAGAATTATAAAAACAAAATTTTACGCGGCCACATTAGATTTATATGTCATTTTTTACAAAATAATAATAATAATAGAAGCATTTAGCCCAGAAATTGATGAACATCATCTAATGCGCTCGAATCCAAAAAGGGACAGTCTTTAACTATGTCAAAGTTGCTACCTGATAAGTGCCCGCCAGGGGAGGGTGACTATGAAGGTGGGTAAGTCAGTCTAAAGAGGTAAGTCTTTAGTTGGCTTCTAAAACTTGAAATGATACAAGAGTGAAATAATTTTGTTTTTTTTCAAATAAAAGTATACATTGACAATAGTTTGGAATCGATGTGATACTCGAAATGAAATAACCTGTACAAGTAACAATATATAATTATCCGCAGGAGCTTAACAATATAGCAATATATATAAAACTTATAAAAAATATGATACATCTGTTAATGACAACCTGTGGATTTTGTTCTGGTTCTGGTTCGGCAATGCTACCCATGGGAGTCCCTCCAACCTTGTAGGAGGTTACCTTACTTGAAATATATGATTATTGTGTATGGTCATACTATCTCTTTAGAAAATGGGCAGCCAAGTGTATCTAGGGGCCGAAAAAGGGTCAACACGCCAAAGAACATCGGGGAAATATTGAGACTAAGGTGGATATACCTTGGTGCAGAGGTATGATTTAGCCTTCTTTCTGAAAGATGCAACAGAAGAGGATGTACAAGGCTCATTTGGAAGCTCATCCCAAATAGTGTGAGCATCAAAAGTAAAGCTATAGCCTAACTGTTTGACAGACTTTCTTGAAGGTCCTCAGTGGCCTAGTGGTTAGCAAGTTTAGCATCTAACCACACTGTGTCACCTCTGTGTGGGTTTGAGTCCAACAAGTGGCAATGCTGAGGACCTGTTCCAATATGACCCTGCCTGTTGGATGGGATGTAAAACCCCAACTTTGACTTTGACAGGCTTTTGAGTTAGTGGATGAATCTTTGCTGCAAAAAGGAAATTACCAACACTTTGACTGTGCCTTTTACTATAAGAAATACTGTAAGAAGAAAGATAGGGAGAAAAATACTGGAGAAAACCTGTATGACACAAGGCCGAAAGGTGTTTCAGTCCCCTAGCGCGAGCGCAAAGCCATCAGAAACACGAGTAGTTCGCTGAAGCGGTAACCCATCCCAGTACTAACATAACCCATCGCCGCTTAACTTCTATAAAACACAGCCATTGTGACCATCCCAAAACTTCTGTAAAAGACAGATAATCATTGTGGCCATGCCACAATACATGAAAGTCAGGAGACCAAAAAAATGAAAAAAAAACACGGCCGAAAGGTGTTTTGGTCCTCTAGCACGAGCGCAAAGCCACCAGAAACACGAGTAGTGCACTGAAGTGGTAACCCATCCCAGTTCTAACATAGCCCATCGCTGTTTAAAGCAGAGTGATTGTGGCCACGCCACAACTTCTGTAAAAGACAGACAGTCATTGTGGCTGTGCAACAATTCAACAATGCAACAATTCATAAAACTACGGAGACAAAAAAAAGACTGGAAAAAAGGTGATCTCTAGAAGCGCGAGCTCTATCCAGGCTCACACTTAAAAAAAGTGATCTCAAGAAGCATGAACTCTACCGAGGCTCCAGCTTCAGAACTTGTGAACCAGTGTGGCTGCTGTAAACACCAAGCAATGTTCAGCAGGACACCAATGCAGTTTCTGAAGAATATGAGTTGTACTGGTGTATCTGCTAGTGTTTGACACATTGCCAGCCACAGTATTTTGATATATTGTAATTTACTTAGATTGACCTTAGACAAAACTCCTGAAGAGTAAATGAGATTACTTCAAGTCAGCAATTGTCTAACACAATTTGCAGCATCTGAACCAATTAGTGGTACATTGTTAGTATACCAATCCACAAATACGTTATATATACCATATTAAAATATACTTGTGATGTCATACTATTGTTAAAAGTGTAGATTATTTTTAAGAAGCTACACTTTTCTGTAGATTCTTTTCACCAAAACTGTAGATTCTTAAAAAGAATCCACACTTGGATTTCATGGCCAAGTAATAACCTTAAGCAGTATTAAACAGTAGTAAAATTAAATTAGATCTTCAACATCAGAAATGTCTTCCTAATTAGTTTGATAATATAAATTATTCCCTGCTTTACCATGCAGTACTCGCAATTTTTTTCACAGGTTTGTACCAATTCATTGTCAGAAATATCCAAAAAATCTGGCCAAGTTTTATTGTTGGTCAAATTCTAGCATTTTCAGCTGCAATATCTGCAAATGTTTTGTCCCCTAAACAGCATGTCAACAGCATTGAAAGCTGTATCTTTATAAACTGACCTGGCCAAATTCTCTGTTAATGTATTCTGAGAAATGAAATATATCATTTTCATCAGTATTTTAATCCATTTAACAATTTGTCAGCAAAATATAAATAGAATGAAGACACCACACAGACATGCAAGTGGATGGTGACTTTTCATGCCTGAATGGTTTTAAAGAATTCACATTTTTGAAAATGCTGGCAAACACTGCATATGAAATACATATACTATGATAACCCTTTACAGACATTGTACTGCAAATAAGGAATAGTTACCAAAATCATTATAGTATATGAATTTACAGAATTAACAGAATCTGTCAAAACTTAGTATAATTAAAATATGTTTTTGATGCACCATAACTGAATAACAGTAACCATGCTGAACAATTTATTATTTTGTAATACAATTTTTTTTAAATTTGATAACCCTTTAGGATTTTCATAGAATATATTATAAAATATAGGCATAATAAATTAACATAATGGTGATCACTCCACATCCTTAAGTGCTGTGGTAATTTATATTAAACAATAATATTGAAAAGAATAATCAGATTAACCTCATTGCATATTTACAAATGATATATATTTTAAGTTAGAGAATACCCTCTAAAAGTGTGGATTCTTTGATTTCAAAGAATCCACACTTTTTCGGGCATTCTCCATAACAGAAATGTGTGTTATAGAGCTTCCGTTGATTTTTGTTTTGTATCAAAATCCATGCTGAAATCTTAATTCAGAGAATTAACAATCATATAATGGTTGTCGATTGAATTTGTTATGGATGACTTTGCATTGGTATTGTATGTTATATGCTTCAGAAATCCCTAATTATTATCATTATTATCACTGCATCTCTACACTGACATTTAAAACGTGTATTTTTTTCAATTTGGGACAAAGTTTGCAGGGGCCAAGTTCTAAGCCAGCTGATTTGCCAAGGGTCAAGTTTTGAGAAGGCTTATTTGGCGAGGGTCATTGTGGAAGAGGGCCGACTTGTCCAGCTCTCTTTTGGTGACCCATTAAAGTGGATATATTTCATGGATGTTTTAGCATTCATTTAGCCTTGCTAAAGGCTCAACTTCCTTTGTAATTAGGGAAAAGTTTAAATACTGAAGTTTCAGTTTATACATGTGTTCAAATATATGTGTACATGTTAGAACAAGATATTCTACCAATTCGATCCTAGCATTCTTTCAGTAAACATGCATTTATTTTAGTATCATTGAAAGAAAGTGTGGAAAATAATGTAAAATAACCCTCGTACTCGAAAAACACACAACCAAGTGTGACATTCTCATCCTATGGAATCGGATACTTTGTTTTTGTCTTTACTCATGATTAAATTCTACAATATGCATCACTTGAGTAATTATCCTGTTCTATGTCAAGTGGATTAAATATCAATTGTAGAAGTCAATTTTGTGTAAACAATAACAATAAGCAGTCTTTTAATTACATTCACTCAATATTTCTTCCAATAGGTTCAAATTGCATATTCCTTCTACCTTTCATTCATTTCAAATCCCCTCCCCCGTCACAAACAAATATGGGCTAACGCACAAACACAGCTGTCATAGAGGGAGATGTAGTCACTTAAATCTGATATTGTGTGAATTTACTGTCTATAAAGTGTCTTCAACTGAAATGAAACCCATCAAATTGCAGTGTTACCTGAAATGGTATCAAAGGCACAAACTGACAAAAATACAAACATATGTGCCAAGCAGGTAGCTACCTAATAGCTACAGGTTTCACACACAAATGAACAGCTTTTTATAGCATATAATACTGTCAAGTTACATCAAGTTAAGGTTGCCTTCATAGGTGAGATTTTCTAGGTACTTTATAATGTTAATATAGAACTCATTTTAAAATATATGTATTTTAATTTCATCTGCACACCCAAACGTTAAATATTTATTTATATTCATAAGCTCAAGATTTATATATTAAATGCTTACCCAGTTTATGGTTACCTTAACTTATTTATCTCCAGCTATGAACAAAACTATCGATGCGAGAAATAAGTATTTAATTTAGCACTCAAGCCATATCCAGTAAAGATTATCTTAAAATTATTTCTCTCTAATTATTTTATCGAAAAATAAGGCACTAAAAACATTGATATTTTATTCTTCTATTTGATGTCATTTGCACTTAAATTGAAAATATATCCATCACACATTTTATTCATAATAAACTATTATTAGAAATTTCTGGCCAGATTATGGTCACCTTAAATCCATCCCTTCAAATTAGAAAGAAAGCCTGAATATGGGAAAGAGGATGTCATTACAGTGTAATTTGTTTATTAAAAGCTGTAACTAGATGGTGGATATCTGATACATGACAGTTTTGACAAAACTACAAAAGGATTTCATGACATATCAGGTAAATGTGTTGTTGGCTTTTTAATTGTCGCCCCTATCAGAGTAACATAATGTAGAGAGAAAATCCTTCTGTAGATGGGTGTCAATAGCTTGACATCAAAACCAATCAATAGTGTTTATTTATATTTCCAGATATCTTCCCGACATGCAAACATCGCATTAACTGTATTTGCAAATATTGATTTTTTTTCAGGGATGAGGTTGGGGGCTAAAATTATCTAACAAATCAACTGTGAAGATTGAAAAAAATAGCTTTAATTTTAATATAGTACTACTCAAAACTGTGGGTCAAATTCTTAGATTTAATTTTCTTGAGACTGGTTGTTTTCTTACAAAATTACAGGAATAAGCCTTCACCATGGCGAATAATAAAACGCAGAATTGGAGTTATATATTTAATATTTCTTTATTTTATATAACATTTCTTGAAGCAGCTGATTTATCGTAGCACAGATGATCTTGGTCTCTATTTATAAGGTTTATTATCTCTATTTTAACTTTTTACAGGGAACCGAAAGCTACCAGTTACCTTGAGCAATGATACGTAAAAACAAAGGTCAAATGGGGTTAATAAGGAAGAATGACCATGACCTTGTGACAAGTGAAGATCAAAGCATTGGTGAAAGAGGGGCTACAGAAATGTTCCAGAAATTAAGTAGACATACAAGTCCAATGGGCAAATTGCTAGCATTTGATAATTGACTAGCATAATTTTTAAATATACAGCCTACAGCAGTTATTATGGTACCAGGCGCAGTCAAAGTGGTGGTAATTTCCTTGTCATTCCAAAGTTCTACCTGTCTGTTCATAAATCTGTCTGTTTGGAAATAGTTTTGCTTTTGATGCTCCCACTATTTGGAATGATTTCCCAGATGTGATTCATGCCTCACTCCCTAGCCTCTTTCAGAAAGCAGCTTAAAACCTACCTGTACACCAAAGCATACCCACCTAAGCCTATACCATATCCTGGCGTTCTTTGTGGTGCTTGACCCCCCTCTTCTGTCTCTGGATTCTGAAATTCGGTTGACTACATTTTTTGGTTGTGTTGCGCCTTAGAGTCCTCTTTATATGGGGAGATTAAGCGCTATAAAAGTCCAATTAGAATTCGAATTATACAAGGTTTCCCAAGTAAAGCATTGAAATTTGAAAAATCTGACCTGTAAACCGAAGGAACTGGAATCCCACTGAATAGGGTCAAAAGAAAAGTGGTTCTGTATGACCCCAACGGGAGTAAGGTTAACGTACTTCAGAATGTAAGCAGTTATAAATTTGGCAAAAAGGATTTCAGGTCCCAGGGTTGTACTTGAAGGTAAACATTTATAAAATCCACTCGGCCAGAAGCACACCTCCTTGCCTCTCTTGTTTCAGCCTTTAAAATATTAGGGGAACAAGTTCCATTATGGTTGGCCTTTTTCATTCTTTTACCTTTGAAAAAGTATGTTATGTTTTAGTATTGTTATGGAGGGTTTTGAGATGTAAGTAACTTAACTAACTGTGACAAAAAATAAAGGAATTTGATTCAGCAATGTTGATATAATCTTCTTGGTCACCCTGCTGTCATCTTTACCTTCCTCAACTTCTCCGGGCTTGGTACTGTGTCATGTTATGTCACACCAAGATTTTTTTCTCATGACTTTAACTTTATTTTTGACTGCATTACTTAAGTTCATATTGTACCATCTTCCATGCTTATAGGCATTAACTCCCTTATTTACATGTCCAATTTTCATTTTTTTGAAGCTCACGGAAACCTCTTGATTAATTCTCTAATGTAGACTGAACGACTTTTCAACATTACTGTTACAATCCTTTGGCTAAAACAGTCTACCATATTTTGTTCCTGTTTCTTGTTCTCAGTAAATTCTCTGGGCTGTCTTGCTGATTCTCACCTTGTCTGACCCCCTTCTTAGTTTGTCTCAGAAGTGTCGTCATAGCTCTTCTTTCATTCCAGTCTACTCTGGCTAATTTTTGGCCATCCTATAATTTTTGCGAAAGTTTTTACCAGGTATGGAATTTTCTTTAAAATCATGGTAGTAATCTGCATTTCAGTTGGTCATGTGACTTCAATTATGGGCGTCTCAAAATTAAGAATAATTCTTTAAAATAAACAAAAAAAGTTTAATCTTAAAATATGTGTAAATAGAGTCCCTGAGTCTAATAATGTCTCTTAACAGGCACCCAGAGCACTACACTGGCTTCCAATTCAACACCACGTTGAATATAAGATCATCCTGCTCTGTTTCAAGGCAACACATAGACCTGCAAGATTTATTTTATTTATTTGGGGTTTTACATCGCTTTCAACACTGTACAGGTCACATCACGACGGGCAGTTGGAAGGGCAGAGGAAAAAAGTACATACAGTTGGTCAAGGTTCTGTACTGTAAACTGCTGACCAACTACCAGCAACTACCAGCTTTCCCACTTGAGGTAGAGCCGTGAACCGATCCCTGGCCTCAGAGGTGGGAGGCGAGAGTGTTACCACTCTGTCACCTTGGCCCCTGGACTTGCAATAGGCTATATCTGTAATCTACTACAATTACACAGACCAGCTCAATTACTGTGATCAAACTCACCCAACCTCCTAGAAGTACCAAGAACCAGATGCAAAACTTTTGAGGATCATCCATTAAGTGCAGTAGCACCTTGTCTATGGAATAGCATACCAGCAAATCTCCAAGCTCAATACTCTATATTGGTGTTCAAAAAAATCTTAAGACATACATATTTAGAAAGGCTTATCAATAATGATTAAGCAAATTGTTTTTATTACATTCTTAAACTGTGAAGCACTTATTATGTTAAGTGCTATATAAATTATATTATCATTAACACAAATGGCGGTAACCTGGTTAAAGTTACAGTCGCTTCTCTTTGGCTGGCGGATTACAGCACAGAAGCAGGACCAACTTTATGTACTGGTTTCTTCTGGCCTTTTAACTGTCCGTTTCAATCTAACTGATAAAAAATACCAAGCATTATGAAAAACAAATAAAACCAAAATAAACTTAACCGGCATATATAATTTCCAAATAACCCAACCCATTCATATACATAAATGAGTGAATTAAATAATAATAATAATAATAATTTATGAAATACATAATTCATAATTAAAGTACATTCTTGGATGGTGAGGCTATTAAGAGAATTAACTTGTCTTTTCCCAAGTCCCTCTTGCGCCCTAATAGATTCTGGTTTCTCCCTGCTATTGCCACTGAATTAGTTCATTGTTAATTGACCGTGTAAAGTCCATACAGCCTAATTTCTGCCCAAGATTTACAGCATGAAAGGAGGTGTCACTTGACATTATGCAGATGAGACCATTTTCATTTCTGCTATTTTTTTCTACTGAAAACATTGAGCAAAGATGACCTCCGTAATTCACATTTTCACTGGGGGTGAGTTTGTATGTGTTATTCTTATAATAAAACTTAACAAATGTTATTACAGTACAAGTGCCATTTTGGAAGAGCTTTTCATAAATTTTAAAGAAAGTCATAAACAGTAATTGTCATCGATGGTCATTTTCTATTTAAGATATGGACATTAGTTTCCCTTGACTATATGCAAGTCAGTGAAAGATCCAAGTTGGGAATAAATATATATTTTATTAATATATACCTTAATAATAATAATAATAACTATTATTATTATTATTAATTTTATAACTACATTAATGTTGTGTACAACCACAGCGCTACTATTATCACTATTTAAGGCCACCTTAGCCCTAGATTAAGATTACTATTCTGAGGTCATTGAGGTTACCTCAACTATAGGTATGTATAAATGTAACGAAGATTTTATGGTCGCCTATAACATAGACCTTTACGTCAAAATCGGTAAGTTGAGACTTAATCTCAAATTCCTTCTTTAATATAAGGTTTACTTAAGTACTTTAACATCGATAGATTGAGACTTAATCTCAAGTTAATTCACTATTTTAAGGGGAACAAAGGCTTAAATTTTGATAGTGTTAAAGTAAATATACATTTTAGGTTAAATTAAAGTTGGGATTTGAAAGCTATATAGCTTTGGCTTAGCTTAAAGTGAGGTTTGTAGTGAAAGTTAAGTTCAAATAATGTGAAATAGACCCCAATATTATATTTTATTATCAAGCAGAGGCGGTATTCACTAACATTCCTATCTTAGTCTTAGTCCTAACTTTAGGATTTTGTCATAAAAATATGTTAGGAAATTTGTCCTAGTGAAAGTGGTATTCACAAACCATCATAGTCTTATCTTAGACCTAACTATGGTCATAAGTCTTGTTCAGAACTCCTCTCAACTGTACTTAATTCATCTAATCTAATCTAATGTGGACTGTTATAGTGCTTAATCTCCATCACTGATGGACTCTAAGGCGCATCTAAACATAAAGCAAGGCAGTCAGCGTTAATCAAGGGACATAGCCAGGTCGTACCAAAGAGACACAGATGTGACGGGGAGGCTATGGTGGGTAGGCTTTTGCAAACAGGTATGTTTTAAGCTTATTCATCCATTGTGCAACAAAAAGTACACAAGAATGGTTACATCACATGATGAAATCTCAGTGATTATAATGTGGTTATACAAACTCTCACGAGATTTGCAACAGTGGACTAAGATAGGATTAGGAAAATTGTCCTACCTTGGACATGCTTTGTGAATACCAAGTTGAGACCTATCTTAACTAAGACAAATGTCATAAATTTTATAACTAAGATAGGACTAAGATTAGGAATGTTAGTGAATACATTTTTTCGTATACATTGGCGCCCCTTAAAATGGATCGACAAGTGCCTGTTTTATTAACAATACCACCGAAACTATGTAACCTACAAATATGTATTATATATCATTACAAAGGTATTTTACAGTGCTTCTGTTTACGGTTGTTGCATACAAATTCATGCAAAACTGGCTGAGAAATCGCAAGTTAAATATTGACTTTTTTATATTAACTGCTGTCCCTGTATATATGGCAGCCTTTTTCACATTATCTCTTTAAGTATGGATATATTTAACTCGTACATACAAAATGGTGGATAATAAAGCTAGAACATCCCTCATTAGACATACACAGAAACAAAATATATCACTCATGAAGATTAACAATATAATACTCATGCTATGCACTTGTATAATATTGTTATCTTCATTCGTGATATTTTTTTTCTGTTTTTGTTGTTGTTGTTTTTTTGTCATTCAGGCAGCTTTCCTATTATGCACAAATATCTTAAAACTGCACAAATGGAGATGTTAGATGGAATAACATTTTATGTACTTTTATGAAGTTCACTAAGACTAATTTCACTGATGGTCAATAGGACCATTCACTGTCTAAGTTGCAATTTTCCACTTCCAAGGCTACCCTACGGATATAGGCCACGGTTCCATATGTGGTAACTGACAGGGATGCACAAGAGATGAGGGTGGGTCATGTAAAAGATTTATGGAACTGCCACGGATCTGCAATGGATCTGTTATAGACCGCCACAGACAGGTTTACGGTTGAAAAGATTGCACAAAGGATTGATCTTACGACTGCTTTTTAACCTGCAAACCCTTTCTGTGTCTGTAGCAGATCCGTAGCAGATTAGGTTAGATCCGGTAATGTTTTCATGGATATTTATTGCCGTGGAAGCATCAAGGATGAAAGGGATGCCACTAGGATATCCAGGATTGGTTTACGGACAATAAGGACACTCACGGATGAGCTACGGATGAGATATGGAAGAGCTTTGGATACTAACATCCGTATGATTTTTCCGTAACACCCTTTACTCTTAATTATTCCTCTGGGGTTCTCTGTGGTGCTTGACCCTTTTTTCTGTCCATGGATATTGAATTTGATTGACTATTTTGGTGAAGTTGCATCTTAGAATCCCTTTACTAGAGAGGAGATTGAGAGCTATAAAAATCCATAGAATTAGAACAGATGTAATACAGAAACCAGTGGAAACATAATAAGAAGATTTCTTTTTTTAAGTTGTTGGTGATCATCATCATACTATAGCACCTTTATTAAGTTGTGTTAGTTCTACAACAAGATACACCAAAACAGATACAAAGCAAACAGTACCCAAGGGAGTACAAACCCTCGTCCCGATATCTGGAACAAGACCTTAGCGAAAAATCAATAAAAACACTCTGGAGTCCTAATGAGAATCTGGATCATTTCTGATAAGGACCAAGCCAGGGGTAAACCCCAGCTTTATGTGCAAATATATCAATGCATTTTATAGTTTTAGAGTTGCAGAACAAGTATTGTTGAAAAATTCCTAAACAATTTATTATGGAGTCTCTATCTGGATCCAAATCATCTTTGACAAGGGCCAAGCCACAGGTAGAACCAATAAATGTGAAAATTTGTTCCCTCTATCCGGTGTATGGTTTTTGAGTTATACCCATACACAAACAAACAAACGGACATATGCACAAATGTACACAAGGACCAAGATATAATGGTAATTATGATTATCTAATTATATTGATTATCAATAAACTCTGCCTAATTTTCAAACTTATATTGAGATATTAAGGCATTTATAATTAATATTCCAAGTCAGTAAGTTCACTTTTTAGTCAATTTCTTTAGTTTCTCAATTCACTTAAAATTAGCCACGTGATACAATATATAATAAATAATAATAAAATAAATACATATCTTACAAACATATCTTTGTATCACCCTGACCAAGTAATACATAAAATTCTAGTACATACCCACTTCCTTGGAAACATAACTCTCTTTTGTAAATCATTTGCAGATGAGTAAAATAATGAAGACTTAAAGAAGTCTCTCCCCACTCTCCATTCCCCAATTCCCTTCTTTTTTGGTCTTCCTATTAAGAACAAATTGTCACACACGTGTCACCAACATTTTGCCCCATTGAGCATCCATCCTGGGTTTGGCCAAGCGCGTGGGGAGCCTAGTAATTTCTCCATATATTAAAAACCTGTCCAGTTGGCCAAAATGATCCTCTGATATTGCCAAGTTATTGCTTCAAATGAGCCTCTTAGTCCTCCGTATAAAATATTCAGTTCCCACAAGAAAGAGTAATGGGATATTGGGGGGGGGGGGGGGGAAGTAAAGTTCATTTTATCGTCTTCTCAGAGTTTAAGTGAGGTAGTTAAACAGGACCTTAAGTTATGGTCTTAACTGGTTATTTAAAGAATATTATACTGGGAATTGTATTGTGCTTAATACACAGCTGGAGTTACTGCATATACTCATATGGATAGTTCTATTTATTGGCTGAAAAATGTTTACAGTTGTAAACAGTGGAAGTTTCATTATGTCCTACATTGTGTTTTACAATAGCTTCTGGGAAAACTAAGTTTGTAGAGTGTTGTTAATTGAATAATAATCTTGACTGTGAAAGGTTTACTTTTAATAATAATCATCAAAGTTTTAACTGTATATTATATTTCATATTTATTAACTTTTTAAACATTTATGAATTTAAAATGAAATATATAACACCTCTTTGCTGGAATGACTTGTAAAAGATTATTTAAAAAAATTTAAATCTAAGTTCTTAACAGGAATAATTTGGGTAGTTTCATTTTGATTAAAATACAAAATCCGTGACCTTAAATGGTCATTGCACTGTAGGGGGGATGTTGGGATATGGGAAATAGGGTAAATCTCATCTTAAAGGAAAACACTGACTTATGGGTATATTACAGAAAAATAAGACAGATAGTCCCCTTCTGATTGCCACACTAATGTGCTCTAAGTAGTTTTCTCTTCTTGGTGATTACACTCTTTGAATCACAAATTTGCTTATATTAATATTTTGATTGAAAGCTGTGTTATTGATCATTACACATGGTAAGAGAGAGAGAATGGGTGAGAATGAGAGATAGGTTGGGTTGGATGGTGGTTGGGTAAATCAACTGGGCATACGGTTATCATTTTCAGTTCGTTATTACTTTCAATGTCAAAACAGCATTTGATTTATTCCGGGTTTTATGTAGATTTCAACGCATTATATTTTGTCAAAGTATAATGGGTAGATGAAAAGGGTGGAGGAAGGGGATGCATCTGGTAGATACACTTATTTTGTTTACTTTTAGCAGAGAAGGTGTGGAAGAACTTTACTTGCTACTTTCAAAGTACTCCCTGGGTTGAAAACAGACCGCGAAAGACCACGAAACCAACTTCTGGAAGACATCAAAACTATTCAATGTGTGGCTTGTTTTGAAAAACAATTCTTACTCTGGAATAGGAATTAAGAGGACTGTTCCACAACCCACTATTGTTTCCAGTCCCTGATTGTTTTGAGATCATGAAATTTTTCATTCGTGAAAGTTTAGGAAGTGTTCAGCACTGGCATCTTTTGGCGAAAAATTCAAAATTGTTCGATTTTATAAACCTTTTGCCAATCTTATCAAT
Source organism: Sabellastarte sp. h YS-2021 (assembly GCA_964017235.1). NCBI lineage: Eukaryota > Metazoa > Annelida > Polychaeta > Sabellida > Sabellidae > Sabellastarte > Sabellastarte sp. h YS-2021. The sequence continues at coordinate 76,843,877 of OZ024934.1, read as the reverse complement.
TTTTATGTTTCAGAACCCAACCTTCATAAGACTATCTTATCATTTGTAAAGGTATCTTTTGGGTCTTAAGTGGGCCTTAAAATGATTTTAATATTCTTAAACTGCTTTTGGGATCAATTTTAGCCATGTACCTTTAAGATCTAATTGTAAAGCCCAAAGACCCAGTCATTAGCCTCTAAAATCACACTGAAAAGCTATACAGTTAGAATAATATTCAGTTTACAAACAATATATCACAATAACTTTCCACTGATGAATGCTGATATGTGTTACTGATCGTTACGAAGCCATCCCAAATGAGAGGATTAGGGTATATGATCAAAAAGATTGAAAAGAAGGTTTCGCGGATGGCTTTAGATGGGTTTGTGATGGAAAAGATATCAGAGGCTGATTGCCTTTGTAAACTACTCAGATTGTGAGACATTCTTCAGTCCATAGATACACTTCAACAACACAGCATCACAGTGAAAAATAAAGGGCTTTTTATACAACTGCATACTGCAAAAAATGATTCTGAGATTTTAGGGGACTTTTAAAGTGTTTGAATTTTTGTGCATCAGTATGCCTCTAGGGAGGAAGAAGAGGAAGGCTACTACTGGTAAAGGATCACAGGACAGGGATAAGAGCCCAGAAAGAGAGACAACAAATGTGCCTGAGAGTCAGGAGCTTTAGGAGGTACATGAGACTACTAAGGGAAATGAGGCATTGGCCAGACTGGAGACAGACCAGAAGGCTATGACAGGTAGGCATAAGACAGACTCTGATACAACAGGAAGGGAAGAAGCCTGCACTTACATTCAGCAAAGTTGAGGAGGTGCTCCTGGTGGACAATTTTGTCCTCATAAACTATACCATCAGGGATGTGACAGCAAAGTCAGCATTTAAAGTTCCATCCAAGGCAAATATTTCAAGACCACTGAATTGATGGTGTAAGTAAAATATAAAAGTACAGAAGAGATGATCCCAGCAATCATCTAGACCACCAAGGCAATGGCAGAAGATCCCGAGCCCTTATGACTGTCTGGCCATCCCACCACCCATCATCATGCTCCCTCCACAAGTAACCATGCATCTGAAACCCCCTACCAATTAGTAAGTCCTGCTATCACGTCAGAATGCAAGAAACAAGAAAGAAGTTTGACTAGCTTGATGTCCACCTGGTAAGGAGTTTAGCTATCAACAACCCACCCAGTGGGACCCCAGGCCTGCATTTTGTGACTGGTTGACTTCAAAGGCTGGCAAATGCTCAACGAGTGCTTCAAAGACTACCAATCTAGACTTGTAACTTGACTGGATGTTTGGAAAGGAAGAAACAGAGTCTCCAGAATCAAATCATGCAACAGACCATGGTTCCAACATTTGGGATGATTGCAATCTCCACACAGTCTGTCATGTCACAGCAGACCATGCACCAACAGCCACTTTAACCACCTTTACCACAGTCACAGTCAACAGCCTCGGCAAAATTAATAGCCACTTCAGCAGTCTGCACAACAGCAGTAGAAACTTCACTACCATGTGCAACAGCAACAGCCACTTCACCATCCTGTGCAACAGCAGCAGCCACATCACCAGTCTAAAAACAGCATTAGCCACTTCACCAGTCTATGCAACAAAGGATGCTATATAAAATGCAGAGCGTGTCCAACATTTTCCAAGTGTCACATTGTCATGGTCACATTGACTGACTCCAGAATGTTTCTTCCTGTGGCTGATGTACCCTTAGTAGCCTCTGTTAACAACTTCACATTCATGAGACATCTGTCTAACATATAGTACCGACTCCCACCACTAGGAGGAGAAAGACCATTAGTAGCCATTACCCAGCCAGCCGGTTAGCCACATGCAGCTTGCTGAAAGATCTTTCTCAGGGCTGACCATCTCCCAAAATTGTTCAGTTGTTCAGTTGCATCTCTGATAAAAGTTTAAGTCCCCACTTAAACATTACAAATAATCAATACCCTGATCTCTATCACTAACAGAGCCTTCACTGGTAAACACATATGTTCAAAGATTCTAATCAGATGCAATCCCCAGTATAAAAAATGACAAAAGAAAAGGTTCCCCACAAAAATTAAAAAGCTCAAGTAAAACAGATTCAAACCCCGTATCCCAACACTCTTCAGACACACTTCATCCAACCCAACTAAAATTATATCATAAGGAATCGGCAAACTATCACAGGGTGGGTTTGAGCCCTGCGCCATAACCATTCAAGACCATCCATTCCTCTGATGGATTAGCCCCCATTATATACCCTTTCTGTGGTGGTTTTGGGGAAATCTATCTGACCAAAGTTGTATATGCTTTGTAGACGCATGGTTTGAACCTAGCTATATTTTATGCTTTTCTTTATGTTTTTAGTGTTACCTTTTTCTAATCTTCTTTTTCATTGCTTTCATGTGTTCAAAGCTTTGTTACTGCCTGAAATGGTCTTCCAACATATCTTTATGTGCCTTGATCTCCCTACGTGTGGAATGTCCTCCCTCTGCAATACAGCAGAAGGGCCATCCTGGTACAAGCATTCTGGATCAAGCCTGCCCCCGTGCCATATCTGGAGCACAGAAGGTTGTGCAGGATCACCCACACTATGATAATCCTGGCCACCAGTGGGGCTTCTTGTTGTATCATGGATATAGGTGCAGCTGAAATCGTACTTTCCACAATCCTGTGTTCAGGCTTAACCTATAATTAAATATGCTTTCTGGTGTATCCAGTATTCATCTAGAGAATGGTTAACGAGAACAATCACACATAAACACATAACACATAAAACAAATCATAAGCCAGGAGAAGTAGTCGAGCATTTGGCCATATTCATTGTATAATTTAGATGTGGCAAACCCGATGGAATTGTTCCCTATTTTCTTCCTGAGCTCCTGAACACCTGAGCTTGACCCAGTTGCCCAAAAGTCAACCCAAACAAACTTATAGTCCTCGTCCCCCAGAAAAGAAATCCCTTGTAGTTAAAATACTGGCTGCATTCACCTCGTGGACACAATGTGGATTAAACCTTGTTTTGACACACACCTTAAAAATCTAGAATCAGAAAGCTTTCACCTATTGTCCACATGTTCAAATATTCCAGATTCAAACCCATGGTTACACGGGTGGTGAACTGTGTGATTGTTTTCTTTTCTTTCTGGGAAGCCACAGTTAGCATTTATGTCCAAGAGGGCATATATTGTCTCAGTTATTACGTTCAAAGACTTTTGTCTTCAAATGAACATATTGCCTGAAACGAAAGTAACAAATTGGCAATCTTGTGCAAGCGAATAGCTGCACCTGAAACCTTAGCCATCATTATATACACAGTGGTATGAATGAAATATGACAGCAATTGTGAATAACAAAAGAAAAGACAATATTTAAATAGAGATATGTTATCCATTACCACTGCATAGTGATGAAGTTTCAACAATGGCCCTTCAATTATGGTAGTTATAAATTGATGCATATGGAAGTTGTTCTTTGATGCTCAGTGTCTTGCAATAGATATTTTTGTCTTTAGTATTGTAACTACTAAAAGATACTCAGCGCAATATCTCCATATACTACAGGACTGAAACACTATTTAACCAATCCAACTGTACAGGTACAGTCCTAACTCACAAGTAACTGACATTCCTAACTGGAAGATAGAGGCTCAAGGACGACCATTTATCAACGTCCTTGAGGTTCTTTAGCCTGCCACTGGGGATAGGACCCAATGACAGAGGACTGCCATTTTAAGTGGTCATCCGAGCCACTATGTATCTGCCTGTACCTGGGTTTGAACCCACGTCCTCTGAGTTCCTAGACACAAGTGTGTTACCCGCTAGGCCACAGTGGCAGATAAAAGTTTTCTCTTTTACAGTCTTCATCATAGTATTTACAGGGGGTGGGGTATTTAACACAGTCACTCCTGAGTTCAAACCCTGAACCAGACTCTATGTGGGAAGTTGGTAGTTACTTACTGATGCCTACAGTACAGTTTACAGTACAGATGCAGTTTACAGTACAGAATCTTGACCAACTAGAATACACTGGCTTCCTCTGCCCTGTAAACGACAAGCTGTAATATAACCTATACAGTGTGTTGAAAGCAACGTTAAACCTAACTAAACATAGCCTTTACAGGGCCAGCTAGAGCTTGATTTAGCATCACTGTTTAAGGCCAGAAAGTATCACACCAATATGATATGCCCAGGTATGAGTTTTCATTATACTCAACAAACTGATAGAAACATTTTAAAATCGGCCCATAAATAAGGAAGTTTTGTTCAGTTTGAATGGAGCTTTTTGGTGTATGCCAATACATAATGATCCAATAAAGCTTAGATGATACTTTAACATAATTGTATTGCCTCTGATGCATATAGACAAGATCTGTCATTAGAGTTATAACATTTATTAATTACTGTACCTTGATGATTATATATGGGCCTTGACCTTTTGCAACACCTTATACCCCAGTCACACTATACGTGGTATTGCCTATGTTTATAGACGTTTGATGCTACACCCTATTACTCCATGTACTACTAGACTTCTGTCGGTAAAGTTTTAATACCGTAAAATTCTCTTCATTTCGTGACCATACAGAGAAGTTAGAAGTTGTTCTAAATTTCCACCTACCAACAGACCGTATCATGTTCTTTGGGGTGACTGTAGGGCGTACTATCATTTCTGTAGCTATCCCAGGGCCACCTTCCCCCAACCGTATGTATCATTTTCTGTCTCTGTGTGACCCCAGTTAACTTAACGTAACACCACTGTGTCTTTACATTATCTTTAAGGTGTCACACTGAGGCTATTATCCTACCCTATTCAGATTATTTTCTGCAACAAAACTGTGGCTACGAGTGTACAGCTGGGTTTAATAGAAGATATCGCATTCTCCCTCTGTTTAAATGCCATTTATAGTCGCAAGAAAATGACGACTTTGGTGTCACCAGAGGCTGTATTCCCAAAGAAGAATTAATCTGAGCCAGAAATAAAATAAAAGTCTGATTTTTAATGCCCCTGTTCCACCAAAGAACTAAGGCCCGATCCTGTCAGCGACCCTTAATCGTGGACAGTCGGTGAAAAAAATGTAAAATGGGCGGGAATACTGAATCGGCATCAAAGCCTGGGATTAAGAACAGATTGGCCTCAGGAAGCCTGAGGAGGCCCCAGGCGGCCCCAGACAGTCCCCGAGTGGTCTGGGACTAAGAACCGATTAAGCAAGTTTTCTGGTCGGTTTCAACCACGATTCTGTCGTACACATACCGACTGGGTCCCAGGACACCTCAGGTCTCCTGGGACTAAGCCCCGACTAACCCCCGATTAAGTCCCGGCGTCCTGAGGGGTCCTGAGGCCTCCTCAGTCTTCCCCAGACCACGATGGCTGATTCTTGTTTTGCAAAATAACTGGATTTTCTGGGTATATATATAAATTCCGCGATCTAATTATCATTACGTTTATGGGAACACAGCAGGATGCCACCTTTTAATGGAAGACAGCTTCAGCAACAACTTAGGGGTATTTTAGTTTTTATTCAGTTACAAATAATGATATATTTGCTATTTCTATGTCGACCACAGCAACCACCACAAGCAGCAGCACCACCACCACCAGCCATACAGAGACCTAGAAGAAGGCACAACATGTGGGTCAGGCCATGGCTACTGCAGAGAGAGGAGATGGGGGCCTACCACAACATTATGGCTGAACTGTATGCCACAGACATTCCAGGATTCACCAACTACATGAGGATGACCCCAGAATTCTTTGAAATGATAAAGACCAGACTGGAACCACGTCTAGCCAGGCAGGCCACCAACTACAGAGCTCCTATCAGTGTTGGGGTGAAGTTAGCCCTCACCATCAGATATCTGGCCACTGGAGAGTCCTACACATCATTATCCTGTCAGTTCAGGGTTGGCAGATCCACCATTTCCAAGTTTCTACCAGAGGTCTGCAGGGCCATCCAGGATGAGTTCACCAGAGAGTACCTCAGATGTCCTACTACTCCAGATGAGTGGAAAGAACTGGAAAGGGAATTCAGGATCAGGTGGAATGTTCCACATGCCCTGGGAGCCCTTGATGGAAAGCATGTGGCCCTGAAGTAACCCAAGAACTCTGGAGCCCTGTACCACAGCTACAAGGGGTTCTTTTCCATAGTAATGTTGGCCTTGGTAGATGGGCAGTACAAATTCAGATGGGTGGATGCTGGTACAGCTGGATCTTGCTCAGATGCCCAGATATTTAATGCCTGTCAGCTGAAGAGGAGGATTGAGGATGGCAGGATAGGCTTCCCTGACCCAGCTCCTATAACACAGGGTGGTAGAGATGTCCCCTACTTCATTCTGGCAGATGATGCCTTTGCCCTGAAGACCTGGCTCATGAAACCCCATGGCAGAAGGATGTTAACCAGAGAGGAAAGGATTGTCAACTACAGAATATCAAAGGTCAGGAGAGCTGTTGAGAATGCTTTTGGCATCATGGTCTCAAGATTCAGAGTGATGTTGACTACTATTGAATTACCCCCAGAAACAGTCAGGGATGTGGTCATGACCTGTGTGGTTCTGCACAACATACTGAGAAGCCAGTATCAAGGTCAACATGGTGGTCAAGAGCCTGGAGATGATGAAGATGATGATGTGCCTGGTGATTGTCGACTGATTGGTGGTGCTGCTGGTGGTGGTCCAGACAGAAACCCTGCTAGAGAAGCCAAAAGACAGAGGGATTACCTCAAGGACTACTTCAATAATGAGGAAACAGTGGCCTGGCAAGATGGTAGAATATAACTCCTGCTGCAGTAGCCAGTCCTTTTCAGGACTAATAGCCAGTCCTTTTCAGGACTACCAAATATTCCAAAAACAATTAATCAGCTATGCTAGTTCAAAATAACCCAAATATTACCAAACATAATTCACGCCACCAACAAACAGACAAACCCCATGGCCAACATAATTCACCCACCCAACAAACAGACAAACCCAATGCCCGACAGAAGTCACGCAACTAACAAACAGACAAACCCCATGGCCAACATAATTCACCCACAGGAAATAGATGCCTGTTGAGTGGTTGTTGGCAGTATGCCGATCCTCTGGGACTCTGTGGTAATAGTGGCTGATCTTCTGGCTAGTGGTTGACGTCTACGGTTGCTCTTAATGCTTTCAATATCTCTAAAAATTCTGCCCTTAAGGTCCTCAAATTCCTCTTGGGTCATCTTTTCAGCCTCTGATGCCATGTAGTCAAAGAAGGGCTGCCTGTCTGACTTCTGCTGCAGGAAACCTGAGATCAATGTCCTCATCTGGTCAAAGTGCTCGAGTATCTTGGAGCCTATTGAAACTGTTGTACATGTGAACATAGGTTGACTCCTACTCTCTCTGAGGACACTGGACTCAAGGTGTTCTGTATCAGTAGTAGACCCACGAGATTCGTCCTGCTTGCTGGTATTTGGACTGGCCTCGAACCCTGAACTTCTGCTGGCCCCCTTTTGTCTGATATGGGTCTTAAGGAAACCCATCTGCTGGTAGACCCAGGACTGTCTCTTGGTCATCTCCCTTGGGGCTTGGCCAGATTGTAGTTTTGACAGCTTGCCATAACGTGTTCGCTGAGATTCGAACCATCTTCTGACATCAAAGGGCTGGAGCTTCAGTTCTGCAGAGATTTCTGCCCAGAGAGCTTCCTTCTTCTGTCTGTCATGGAAACGTGCATGCTCCTTGTCATAGAGCTCTGGATGCTCCTTCACAAACTGCACAATTGCAGTTTCTTGGCTGTCACTTGGCTGCCGAGTGACTCTCTAAATCATCCTCACACCTCTCTTCTTCCTCGCAAGCTTCCTCAGTAAGTTCCAATCGCTCCTCAGTGTCTTGTGTACCCTCCTCTGTACCCTCCTCCGTCCTTTCCTCAATCCTTTCCTCCACCTCTCCACTTTCCTTCTCCCTCTCCTCTTGCCTCTCATCCATCTTCTTCTTTCCTCTCTTCCCTTCTTTCTCTTTCCTCATAGCTCCAGTCAATAGCAATAAAAAAAAGTAAAGAAGTAAAATGTGTCTCCTAACTGTAAAATTTGCCTTAAGCTCAAGTATTATATGATATTTAAAAAACTAAAAACCCCTACAAAACAGTGACACACGTCTCTCAGTAGCCAAACAGTCAGTAACAACGAGAATGTGTGCGCGGTCGCTTATATAGTCCCAGACCCCCTCATTGCCTCGTTTTAATTTCCGACGCCCGGAAAACAGTCGGCTCTTAATCGGTTCTCAGTCCCAGGCCTCCTGGGGCGTCCTCAGACCGTCGCGGACTAAATTTGTGTTGTCCCAGGCGGCCTGAGGACGCCGGCTTGGATCGGTTAGGGTCGGCTTCTCTTAGTCGGGGCTTAGTCCCAGACCCAGATTTCTTAGTCCCAGGACACCTGAGACGGTCTGAGGCTTCCCGGGACTAATGAAACCGATTCCCTTTCACACGCATGAAACTTCAAAGATCTGTTATGAGTCGGGGACTGCCAAACAGGCTTCCTGGGACTAAGCTACGGAGGCCTGGGACTAAGGGTCGCAAGAGGCCTGGGACAACATAGGACTGTGTAAATTTGGGTCTGGGGAGGCCTGAGGAAGCCTGGGACTGGACACTTTCTTGTCGGCGGGAAATGAGAATCGGTTTGAGTCGTGAAAAATATCAAACATGTTTGATTTCTCTCACGGCCACAACCGACAACTACCGACCCTTACAGGATGTCTGGGACTAAGCAAATATTTGAAACCGACTCCCAAAAACCCTTAATCGGGAAGCTTAGTCGGGTGGTGGAACACCCACATAAAGTTCATATAAAAATGGTTATTACGACCGACATATCTCTATAGTGTTACAAATGGTCCAAAGTGCCACCAATTAATTCAAAAGAGTTATCACTGTCTGGTACTATAACTTTTGTTTATCCATCCTCAACAGTTGGGTTTGATCTAAATAATATTTGCCAGTTTACCACACTTTTTTTAAAATGGCCAGTAGCTGCACCCTCACGACTTATATAAGTCATTCAGGTCTTAAAATAAGACTTTGAAATGGAGTCTTTGAAATAATATTACTCTTTTTTACATAAAAATATCCTAAGCTCTTTAACAACCATAAAGCTAAAAATGAATGTTAAATCAATCTAAATTTGTGATCTATAGGCAATAAAAGCTAATAAAAGAAGCTGTTTCTATTTGCAAGTATCGACTTAGTAAATACTTTTCTAGCAATACAGCTTGTTAGGTCAGTAAATAAATGAACTTTTAACGTTGGCAGGCTTTTCATATTTACAAAAACATCAGTCCATTTGCAAACTCTCTGAACAATAGATTTTTTCAGATAATTTATCAAAATTATGATGCATCACTTTTTTTGAAATCAAATAAGGCTACTCCTCAATGACAGCAATCTTTTCTCTGTGAGTCTACAGTTGGAAGAGATGTTATGGTGATCTTAATTTTAAAATGATTAATTTATATCCAGTGTGTACAATTGTTAATTATTTGGCATTGAGGCAGATTCAACCTGGGTAAAGTGAAAGAGTGGTATACTCTCAATTTTTAATTCATATCCCATTGCTCCTAATATCCCGGTGTAACACAAGATAATGCCTCCTGCAATATTTTGCACCCCCTCCTTTGATCTTTTGCGGGGTAATTGTCCAGAAAGCAAGATTTTGCACCCAAAACAATAGAGGGATTGGGGAGTGGGTCACACTACATGTGGTACCTTTTTGTGATTATAAAAAAGATTTCTGTACCTCTTGTAGAACACAGCTACACACCACTAGCTACAGTTTTGCTACAGAAGAGGCTCAGAATCGGGGAGGACAATGGGTACGACTGGGCACAGAAAAATGCTGTAAAGATACTGTGATGTTACAGCAAAACCACAACTTGAATGGAGACACAGAAAGAAACAGAATAACACAGAACTATCGGGAAATGCAAAAGAACACCTGGGGAAATGATACACCTTTAAGTTAAAAAGGGTTATTGGCAGTGACTCTGATACCGCCTATGGTAGGAGAAAATTTTGAACAGTTTAAATACGTCCCTGTAGGTTGCCACTGAATGCTGAGAATGCATCAGTTTGGTCAATGCATTGGCAGAAGTCTGGCTGCACATGGAAGAATGAGGCTTATCGATGGCTAATGTTTTAATGATAGTTCCGCCTCCAACCTCAGAGGTCGGTGGTTCAAACTCCGGATCTTATGTGGGAAAGATGGTAGTTGCTTACTGATGGTCGACAGTTTATAGTACAGAACCTTGATCAAATGTATGTACTCGTTTCCTCTGCCAACAAACTACTTGTTGTGATATGACCTGTAAAGTGTTGAAAGCGACATAAAACCCCAAATAAATAAATATAATGATAGGTTTAACATCTGCAGTTCGGTCCACCATCAGTACCATGTTCGTTCATTATACATCTATTCTTGTTTTAATATTTATAAACAGAGTCTGCCAATGCGACCATTTTTATCAAATATATGGCTCTGATTGTCAATTTAACTTGATGAATTTTGTTCTTCATATCTATCTTCAATTTCTTTCTACACCTGATAATAATGATAATAACTTACTTTTATAAGCATAAAATTCATAGGCTAAGGGATCATATTTTGTACATCTCAAAACTTTAATTGCTTCTGTAAACACTAGAGCAAACCAATGAATGTTTCCATAATTCCATAAGAAAATCAGAGAATCAAGAGTTAACATATTGATCTTCGAGTCTGGTCGGAAAACTGAAATCCAATAGATCTTAACTACTTGGTTTAAATTTTTGGTCGGTGTTTTTTTTTTCAAGTTAAAACAACAATATCAATCTAATAACTTTTGTAGGGTGTCTTATTTAAAATCAATGGTCATAAATTCAGTTCTGAATTTCACAGCAGTCCATATGTGTCTCATAAAAAGGTGATTTATCAATAGCAGTGTATCATTTTGCACAATGAAACACAAATACACACATCAGACAATGTATAGATCTGTGAAAAGGGTGATCAAACTTTTTTGACTTTTAACACACCTTCAGGTCAATAAAACACAAAGGAAAAAGATACTCAAAGGATTGCATATCATGTGGAAATAAAAGGAGAAATAATTCCATATTTATGAGTGTCTGATGTTTTCAGTATCAATCCATTAAAAAGAAAGACAGTTGTCATATGCTTTTGATGTAACCACATACAAGGTGAATATTGATTTATCCAGATTTCAGCTTGTAATAATAATGAAACAATAAAAAGAAAATAGTTGTAAAGTGCAAAATTGATGTAAACATCCTCTAGGGAACCAAAGTACAAAATAGAAAAGTCCAATGATCAGAAAAAGTCTGTCTTAATGTAATTCCCAATTCACACTACAGGGTAGTACATCCCACCGTTACAGGTTTTGGGAGAACCAAGTACACCTCAAATCTTTCGAGATTTAGTGTAGCATTCACACTACAAGTGGTGTAATTCACAGTAATAGGCATTAGGGGAAATGCCCCTGTCCTTCAACTACTGTCATAGTCGAGGTGTGTATGTGACCTCAAGATATTTTACCAAACGTGGGTATGTGCCTAATGAGTGATCTTTTACTTTATTATCCACCATTTTGTATGATTTGTGATTTAAATAGATCCATATTTAAGGAGGCAATGCGAAAAAGGCTGACATAGACACAGGGACACCAGTTAATATAAGAACTCAATATTTAACTTGCGATTTCTCAGCCATTTCTCTCTGGGTTTTTATGCAATTAAAACGAGCAGAAGCGTTGTTAAAAGCCCTTTCAAATGATATATACAACACATTTGTAAGTTGCATAGTTTCCGTAATATTAGTTAAAAACGGTTAGTTATTGACACTAATTATCCATTGTCAGGTGGCGCCATTGAAATCATGAAAATATATATCCCAGTCCATGTATTCCCCTATACTATTCAAATACAGAGCACGGTGGATGATAAATTCTGGTGTTTCTTATGAGAGGTTTTCTAAGCATTTCAAAATGTAGTCCCAGGCATTAATCCCTGTTATAGCTGTGTCAAAAGGTCAAAGGTCAAGGTTGGTGCTTAACGTCTCGTTCAACAGCCAGGGTCATATTGGGACAGGTCCCAGGCTTTTATCACTTGTGGGAGTCGAACTCACTCAGAGGTGACAGCTTGTAAATAGATGCATCCCCAATAGGCCCACTGAGGACCTCCCTAGCTATGTTGAATCAACCCGGAACATGTCTTACCCAAATGTGAATCCCCAAAAAATGGGACCGAATGTGTCCTACCCAAGTATGAGGCGGCTTGAACCACAACCAAAGATACATAATTAACCAATTCATTTGTAGCTCATGATCCCAGGACAGAAAGGTCTAACCTAGGTGTTAATAAGTATGGCATTTGCTCACTGCCAGAGTTACCAGACTATGGCTACCAGACTTTCCAGTTCATGCCAACAAGTGGGATTTAGTTAGGGCCTCTTTTGATATGACCATAGCTGTTGACAGGGATGTAAAACCTCAGTTTTTCTTTTGTTAGGGTGTACTGCAGCTGCTATACATTCCTTTCCCCCAGCATTTATACTTTCACAGGTAACCCCAATAACCTGCCATATAACTGTCAGTGCTTCATAATGCATTGCTCTCTTTATTAAAGATAAATTCCATAGATTGACAAACCATAACACAGCAAAATACTTATTGTCCTGAGTTCATCCTTACTTAAACCCCAATCCAGTTTGATACTACACGTGTTTATTAAAAGCCATCATGTCAGGATATTTGACAAAAAGCATTTTCCATTTTTTTCAGTATCTTCTCCATAGATTTTACTGAAGACATTAATTTAGCATCATGTATGTCTTGAATGTTTTAGTTTCTTTAAAAGCTGTAGACAATAAGTCTGAGATAATTCCACAGCAACAGCACAGGTAGGGAATAATTTCAGAGGGTGTGAAGAGGTTAATCTTATGGGGAAATCTCAAGATGTAGGCATCAGATAGTCCCTTATAACTGTTTAAAGCTGTTCATATTAAGTTGAAGGCACTCCATATTAAAAGATAGGGGGCTGTGGAAATTAGGGGGCTTGACATGTAACAATCCATTCATAGATGGGGGTTATTGTTACTGGGTGAAAAAGGTCATTAGAGGTAAGGGGAGAGGGGGGCAGTGGGGGATTTATCCCAATATGAAAGGGAAATATAATAACCTACAGCTCCCAGTGATTGTATTAGGGGTGTAATGGGGTTGTCGTCTGCACATGACGTTGATGGGGTGAGATTGTAAAAACTCCTGGCGACTGAAGTGGCCAAAATGACCCTGCATGTTTATGTATCTGCATGCGTATATTCATTAGAAAACAAATGGAGGTTAAAGTAGGCATGTTACAGGAAATCTTAAATGTTTCCTGGTATTGTCACACGTGTTGACAGACTTTATGGGGTGTGATAGATTCATCAATGGATTATTCTGGAATTGATTGTTTATGAGAACTGGCGCTTAAGAATATTTATGGCAGTGATAGGCAGATTGGATTTTCTCTTTGTTTTAAGTTGTCCCTTGGGTGATCACTAGGTACCCATGGTTTTTAACTGAAGGAGTTAGGAATCACTTAACTAAGTTTGTTATATTTATTATTTTCTATAGACCCTATTACAAGTACTCTCCAGAGCCAGTTAATTTACTAACAGATTTACCAAAAGTACTTATCTGTTACATGAGTGTCAATCTTATTTTGTCATTTAGATGTACTGACATGTGTATTGAAATCATTGAAGAAGTGTTGAAGATTGTAATTTGAAACATGGTTGAAGTCCTGTAAAAATTGTATATTGCTATATATGTATCTACTTTGTTGTATGATAAAGACTTTAAAGTCTTGCCCAATTATATTTTAATCGAAAACTACTGTTATTATACTATTGGTTTACAAAATTTGAATATAAATCCAATTGAGCTGGATAAAAATTTTCATTAGATTTTTTTGTGCATGTCAGTATTTGCATGTCATTGTAACAAATAAATTGTTCTTTAACTAAATATAAATGAACATAATGGGGCCACGTTGGTACAGTGGTAACACACTCACCTCCTACCTCTGAGGTCGGTGGTTCAAACTCTGGACCCAATGTGGAAAAGTTGGTAGTGGCATACTGATGGTCAACGTTTTACAGTACAGAACCTTGATCAACTATATGTACCGGTTTCCTCTGCCCATAAAACTACCCATCGTGATATGACCTATACAGTGTTGAAATCGACGTTAAAACTCAAATAAACAAATAAACCTACTCAAATATGAGGTGAACTAAACTATATCTGAAGGTACACGAGCATGGTTGTTTTTACCTAGTGACCCTAGCAAAGGAAAGGTGTTACTAAGGTATTATGCATTAACAACATTTTTAATTTTGTTGGAATCACCATCCACTATAAAATACAAACAAAAGGTTTTGTAATTTGTCTGCATATTATCAAACACTTAGTTCAGTGTGAAATATTAACAAGGAACAACAATAAATCTTTCACAATAAGGAGAACTTCCGATTCTAGGGGACCAGCTCAATTACTTTTCCCAACAATCCATTGTTCTCTGCACCACAGGTCAAAGTTGAAACTCCATGTCCCTTTCAACAGCTAAACTGATCTATATAATCAAATGCCTTGCAACAATCTCACAAAGAGGGCGTGCAAATGACAAAGTGTGGGACAAAGTTCATTCAAGGACATTCACAGACAATAGCCTTTCCATGGCAATTTATTTGTTGTGTCTCTTCTGAATCTAAAGCATAAAGTTTTTGTAATAATCTAATATACATTGGAGAAATGCTTAACATTTTGTTTAATGATTGATTTGGTCAAGAAGGCTAATTTTCCGGTAATGAAAACAAAAGTTTAACTTTTTGAATGAAGTTGCCAACTCTTTGCAAAGCAAAAATTGAGAATTTGGTCCGTGTTTAAAAGTGATCTATATGAGAAATCATATATTGAAGCTCATTAAAAAACGAAATAATCAATCATTGAATCTATTGGGAATTAAGGGAGCTATAGTTTTAAAACAAACCCGTTATAAATCTTAAAAGTCAAAACTTAGGGGTTTTTTTCGTATACAAATATAATATATATCTAGTACATTTTCACCAAAAGTCTTTGTGTGATAGCCCATCAGATATATAGATATCAGTGCTGAAGAAATGCTGACTTAGAATACATGTAGAGCTCTGATGAATCCTGAAAAGTCTCCATCCTGCAAAAATGGAGATAAATTATAACTGCAAGAAGTTGTAATGTAAGGATCAATTATAACGCAAGTATTAGTTTTACTATAATATTATATTTCATAATATATTATCAACGCCAATTGCTTCAAGAAAAAATACAATTATAAATTTGATGGGAACTTTTCCTATCGATCAATTTATGTGATGGGAACTTTTCCTGATGGGAATTTATCTATAGCTATTATGTCTTTGAAATAATAGAATATTTGAATGTTAATATTGTTCATTATTGAGGGCTGACAATTTCAGCCAGTACCAGGCTATTTGATCGCATGTTTCATAACATCTTACTCCCAATGTATCCCACCCCCAAAGACAAGCTTTTGATTATGTTCATCTGTTACCCAAATAGGTGGGTCTGACCCAGCATGGAAAATGCTTCTCCATAACACCTTTAGAAAGGATCATTTGTAAGCCTGTTATTTCAAGAAACTTGATATCACACAATGATGTTTAATGCAATGGTAGCCTGGCTTGGAGAATTGCATTTCGTCAAGATTGGGAGTTAAAACAATTTATAAAAGTGCCTAAAATAGAACAATATAAAAAAAATGTTTTAAGGTACCTCCTGGAAAACTTAATAAAGGCTAGTGAGATTTGAGTTTTCTTTGTTTTAATGTTATGAGTTATCTTCACTTTCAGACACTCCCAGGGTATTACATCAACAGACAGTTTTAGGGTGGGTAAAACTATTGCAGCCCTCTGCAGTGTAACTCTTTATGGGCTTGCAAAATCAGGTACTAATTTTAATTAGACTTTTATAGCACTTAATCCTCTCTCCATTACTGAGGGGACTCTAAGGTACAACATGACCAGTACGGTCAACCAATTTCAATATCCAGGGGTAGAAAAGAGGTCAAGCATGGGGAAGAACACCAGGGTGATATTAAGACTACGGTGCGTAAGCCTCGATGTAAAGGTAGCATTTTAGCTCTTTCTGAAAGAGGCAACAAAGCTGGAGACACAAATCTAATCGGGAAAATCATTCCAATCAGTGTTAGCAACAAAAGCAAAACTATAACCTAACTGCTTCACAGACTTTCGAGTGGATGGATGAAACTTTGGGGCATCAAAGAAATTTCTGAACAAAATTGGTCAGCGTTTGGTGTTACGAGTGTTCTATATAAATCACAACAGCTTGGAGCAGGTCATAAAGTTAATCATTTTTGCTTCTACAATCAATCGTTTCAAATGGGACAAATCATGCGATTAGTCAGTATCCTGCAGAATTGACAGAATCCAGTCATAGAAGCATACCCTGTTTAAAATCCACTATTCCTTTATTGAGTCCACAGGCAGTTAGAGATGATAAGTTAGAGAGGACAAATGATTCTTTATTAGCTTGTACTTTTATATGACACCTAGGTCACACTTTTCCATGTTGGGATCGGAAGCAACAAACAATGTGGCTCATGTACTTTTAGTTGTGGACCAATGTGGTACATCTGCTTCATCTCTTGACAGGACACAATCAGCGCAATTCTGTTTTGCCTTCACATTTGGGTAGGACAAGTTCAATACAGCTAGAATGGCAATTTGCACTAGGGATTGCTTTTATTAAATGTTTGAAAAAATTTCCATGATCTCTCATGAGCTAAATAAAAATGTACATGGTGGAGGGTTGAAAGGGGGAGAGGATGGATCTATGAGGCAGCTCATTATTCAACGTACACTAGCCAGATATGAGTTCTCTGTTCAAAGCCAGAAGGACAAGGTTATCTTGTGAAATTAAATATCAATAGATACAATCACATGGAAAGGTATAAGCCAGGCATAAACAATTGCAATGGAAGACAGGTGTGACCCAGGTGTAAATTATTGCATTGGAAGGCAGGTGTGACCCGGGCATAAACGATTGCATTGGAAGGCACTACTGACCCAGGCATAAACAACTGCATTGGAAGGCAGGTATGACCCAGGCATAAACGATTGCATTGGAAGGCAGGTATGACCCAGGCATAAATCATTGCATTGGAAGGCAGGTATAACTAAGGCATAAATGATTGCATTGAAAGATTGTTGTGGCCCAGGCATAAACGATTGCATTGGAGGTAGGGCCTAGGCATGGAAGGAAAATTAATTATCACATCACAGACAGATTTGTCTGTTTATATATTGTGCTTCTCTGTGTATTTTTTAAAGATTGACGTGTAAATTCCTGAGACTTTGTTCAAGTCTTGTTTCAGGATTGTTGAGAACATAAGAGGTCTTGATTTTAAAATCAAAGTAGATATTGGTTTTAAAAAAGCACCGACATTTGTGAGAAACCGACAATAAGTGAGAAAATTCAAATGTATCTCAACCCGATGGGATATCAAACTGTATACTAACCTATTTATCTGGGACAAAGATCACAGAAGTGACAGCCTGTGTAATATAATATTGATACAGCTCCATTTCGAGATAACAGGTTACCACTATTTATCAAGTCAATAAAAATTAATAGGCCATTGCAGCCTTCATGGAAATTCATGCTTGATGAAAATACATTATACTCTATTTGTGCAGCAAGTGTTTCTTTCTCATTTTATAAGACTTTTAAAGCTTTGTACCTGCACTCTTATTTCTCATTTTTGAGATTGTCCAGTATATTGCCCCATTCAGTGGCTGCCTTTGACAAGTCAAGACACCTTTGTAAGGGAGATGTTATATTTTCAAAATCCAGTGCAGTGGTAGTTGTTAAATGGACCAAAACACTGCAGGATTGTTGTAGGGTAGCGTCTGTATCTCTTCCAAACCTGGGTGCCTCACCCTTGTGTCCTATTATGGCTTTGAAAGCCTTGGGTACATTTACTCCTGTAGATAATGACAAACCATTGTTTGAAATTTTCTCACGCTTTGTTTCTGTTCCTCTTACAGATTCTTATGCAAGGAAGCACCTTAAGAAAGTTTCTAACTTACTACAGTTGCCCAAACCCATTACCTTTCATGATTTTAGGAGAGGGGGTGCCTCCTGGGCATTCAGACATGGTGTGCCCATACAGGATATTCAAGCACAAGGCACATGGTCCTCCTCGTGTGTTTGGAGATACATCAACATTTCCCCTGCTCTTTCTTCTACAGTTTCCTCTACCTTTCAGGCCCACCTTGCTGTATGACTACCTCTACCTGGCACCTGGGCCCTTTGTATATAGTTGTCTTTCTATGCAGATTACCTACATACATGTCAACGAATTACTTGATTTATATATGGATACTGGGTTGTAAAAGGTGGTCATAATGGGAAGGTTCTCATAATGTTGTCTCATATGTATGACCTTGTTAATTTTGAACTTTGTCAGGTCAGATTTCATGGAACCATCTCCTGGGCCTCTACTGGGCCTTATATGACCTTGACCTCCTTCAACCTGGAGTTGGGTAGTTATCTTGGGCCTGCATTGGCTTGACCTTTTGGTGACCTTTGACATTTTGACCTTCAGTTTGTTCAGGTTTCTGACGGTGGTCACAGACAAATTAGATCTTGCCGGCTCAGGATAACATGTGTAGAGATATATATTAATGTATGTTAACATGTTGTGTGATAACACCTTTATATGTGTGTGTAACATTGATTATAATTAACAGTAAAAAAGTATTAGTAGTCACATTTTATGTACAGAGTGTAATAACAATATAATAATAATCCCATTTACTTGTCTTACTGTGTTGGGGGGCCTTGGGGGAGTGATCACAGAAGTGACAGCTTGTGATTAGATGCCAATCCTGCTAACCAACTAGGCCACTGGATTTATCTGGGAACTCACCCAGGCGAGAATTTAGTGACCTCAGGACTTTAGACCTTGACATATACAGCTTAGACACGATTTTAATGTGTTTTGGCGATGTGACTAGACTGCTTCCTGATCTCTACGGTTTGACTTTGTGTCATGAAGATAAGTCAGGATGGAGATTTCAGTTTGATGATTCAGTAAGTAAAGTTGACGATTTTTTTCATATAATATCGTACGTATTTGATATTCTCCTGACTTTTGGAGAAATATCCTGATTCTGCTTCCTGACAAATACAAAAAAAACTGTGGTTGCAACTTCAATATAGCAAGAGGCGGAACCAAAGTCCAAAACTGTTTGAAACAGAACATGACATGTATTTTCCATTAAAGTATTAAGTCTTGCCAGATGCTTTATAAATAGTTAAAAAGTCATCTATCCTCCTGTTTGACATAAATTAAGGTTCAAACAAACTTGCAATGTGCATATGTTATTTTACAATTCCCTTATAAGAAATATAAAGCCTTAATATGATTAACATAAATTCTTTATTGATCTTTATAAAACTTCATAGGAAGGTAAACATGCAGATTGATCCATCATATGCATATTTGTTTACTCTTATTTGATGGATGTAGTTTGGCAATTATCTTCAAACACAGAGTCTGCTATATGTCCTTCACTTTAGGCGACTGTCTTTGCCAACAGGAATTTCACACCACAGTTTGTAAACAGGCGCCAAAAGACATTTAGCATGTTTAACACGCCTTCTGAGCTTCCAAAAAAGAATCTGTGACACAGATCTTTGACCTGTGCTATAGAAATGTTACTCCATATAAAAATAATCAATAAATTGGGGCTTTAATACAAGTTACCCTTTGATCTATTTCATCGATTGACTTGACCGTTAAAAGGGATTTCTCTACATACTGAACTCAAAGAAGAGTTTATCAATAAATAGTGCAAGGTGTTAAAATTGGTCAATCTTGTTTTTAATGATAATGTTACTCAGTGCTAAATGGATACATCATAAACTGACTGCCAGTAAGCTTTTTGAAGATATCTGTTTTAATTAAATCAGATTTTGTGACGGCACTAAGAAAGATAACCCACAAACGAAATTTCTTCTATGAATTAACAAATACCTGAGTATCCATTAACACAAAACAGACTACAAAAAGTCAAGATTTATTGATTCTACCAATAAAAAAAGAAACTGCTTATACCTAGATCACACTGTTCAGGACTTGATCTCACAAAATACACAGAAACACTAAATCTTTAACTCAGCAGGGCTCTTTTTTGGTTCATTGCATTTCGTGTTTTAGTAGTATCCATTCGGTTTAATATGTCAGGATATGTACTTGTGTTAGGATGTGTTCGACACACAAAAACAGCATTTTCAGGGTGTGAAAACTTTCTTCAAAATGTCTGAAATGGTTATTGCATCAAATCTGGAACATAATGAAAATTTCAGTAACTTTCATACATGATGGGTTTATAATGGCCTTAAAAAGTTGAGATGGAAATAATCTACCTCTTGATCTGACAATTTACAGGACCACAAACATATCACAAAGCATTATCACCAATGTGTTTATTTATTTATTTACCCATTTATTTATTTGGGGTTTTACGTTGCTTTCAACACTGTACAGGTCATATCATGATAGGTAGTTGGAAGGGCAGAGGAAACCAGTACATACAGTTCATCAGGGTTCTGTACTGTAAACTGCCGATCAGCAACAAGCAACTACCAGCTTTCCCACTTGAGGCCGTGCCGGGAACCGAATCCCAGCCTCAGAGGTGGGAGGCAAGAGTGTTACCACTCTGCCACCTTGGCCCCTTTATCACCCTACTGGAACAGGCGTCTTGGTATCAAAAGGTATATATGTAACTTGGAACACAATTGCAGCAGTAGAAGTAGTATCTGACTCAACATCTACTACTAGCAGTATATATGAATGAACTTATTGCAAATTTGTATGCCTCCGAGAAGGTGATGTACATATAACCTCAGCAGAAGAACGTGAAAGAAACCTTAGATGGAATCAATGTTTGGTGATTGTAAACGCATAAATGGCAGTTGATAATGAAAGAAGTGTAACATCAATGATGTCAAGCATTGCTTCTTTGAAATATTGGAACAATAAGGCTCAGAAGAAAACAAGGTTTAAAAGGCTGGAAACACATTTTCACACAATTAAAAAAGACAATAAATTTTTGAGAGTGCAGCTGCAGCATAGTGTTAGCCATTTCCTTTCTGTGTGGTGTTGTTTCTTCAGAACTGTATCTTCACATCTCTTTGAAAATGTCAATGTTGATAAATATTTACCCAAGATGCTTTTCAGTCTACTATTGTTTTAAGAGAAATGTCTTACATGTACAGTAGATTGTTTTCTTCTTGTTATGTGGTCACTATATTGGCATGTAGTTGCTTATACATTGGTATGTTTCAACAATAAACTCTCATATGTTTTAAGAAAGGATAGTTTCTATAGAATGAATGAGAATTCATTTGATTTATTACATGCCTCTTTTCCCTTTATTCTTGCAATCCTAAATTCAAAGACTTAATCTTAATCACTTGGTGATTGAATCTTATTCTACCAAACTTGTATCTGACTTAATTTTTGCACCAAGATATCCAAGGTGCCAAAAAGGACAACAAAAATCAGTTTTCTATCATTCCAACTGGATAATATATATTACTAGGTTCTTTAACCGAGTGTATGCCAGGCAAATTAAGGGGAATTTAAATTTACAAAAGCTCATTAACCATTTGAATTTTAAATTAGTTCTTTTGAATCTCTGGATTCAAATAATAAATATCATGGGAACAGAGGTAATCATACTGGAATGATTAACGTTTCAAGATATGTGTAAGAGATAAGAGTAAAATTAAGAACAGTCATAGTTAATTACAGTTACTGTGATGATTAATGAAAACCGTGAACGTATTGTTTCTGTGCTGAAGAAAATTTCTATGAGGGTACTTAGACAGAGCCATGCCCGTTTTCAATATTTCGAATCAGATTAACTTAAAAACAAAGTGTCCATATATATAGGGATACATCCAGTTTCTGCAGTATATTTTACATCAGAAATCCATTAGTATAAAAGAAAATCATACATACTGTTATTTCATGCAATTTAATTGATATATGAAAGACAATGAAATTCCGAATTTCATATTCGGAAGAGGGACTTGAGTGAAATATGTAGTTTAGCATGAACCATCCTTTATTATCGGCCAGAAACATAGAAAACAATAGGCCACTCTTGGAATAAAAGGACACATCACTTGCATTCAATGGAGGTAACATTAATATTGTAACAGGCTATCTTAATTAACACCCTTGAGCTGACGAGAGGAGTTTTTTTCTCAGGATAGACCAATTTCTCATTCACAAATTGGCATCATGACTTACAAGTTCTGTCGTTTATTACAGGATACATATGAGGGCTAATTCAATTCAAACTGATCTTTCTTTTTCTATGAGTAACTTGATTCAGCTTTCTATCTATTTATTTCAAGTGTTTTGCATTGAATTATATCAGGCTATATTAAAATGTGTTTAATTAATAAATAGAACAACAGTAATGCTTACTAATTAAAGTATCATAACTGATACTATTTTATATCTTTCAAAAATGAGAAGATGAAGATTATAATGTAGATTTCCAATGATATATAGTTTATATAGACAATTATTTTGGCCTGTTAGGTGTAGACATTTAAACATGAATACTGATAACAATTACTTGTTGAATGTATTTCAGTAACAGTTGTGAAAGTTTAAACAGGTGTAGACGTTTAAACATGAATACTGATAACAATTACTTGTTGAATGTATTTCAGTAACATGTTGTAAAAATATCTAAAGGGGAAACTAAAGTGAAAAACAAAAACCGAAAGAGGTTTTTCACAAAGCCATCAGTAAAACCAAGAAACACTACATAAATAACCTAACTGCTATTTCATTTTTATTACCATAACTTTAGGTGGTTAAAATGTATTGCACAAGCAAGGGTGACAATAGTCCACGTCATAATCTAGTTCCTGGGAATGTTTTAAGTGAAAACTTTAACTTAACAAGATACAACACTCTCAACAGACATCAAGAAAAAAATAACCAAAAATTTAATAAAACAAAATTGAAATGAAATATAATTCCTTCACCTGTCTACTGGTCTCTTTTATTTAATCTTATTCTTGATACCTACATCTCAAGTAAAGCCAGACTCAAATGTTGTCGGGAAGGTATTATATAAATTATATTTGACAATTTTACCATGAACAGCTGAAGAATATAAGAAAATTAATTATTTATTTCCACGAAAACTATATGTGAGGGATACTCTTTTTTCCGTCAATCTTTGCAAATTGCTTTCAGTAATTAATCATTACCATATTACTTTTTTTGTTCCACATTTTTAATACATTTGTCACAAATACATGTTTTACAATTACTTTTAGTCTGCTATGTGGTCCACAAATAAATAAGTTGTCATTCCAAATTAGCTAAAGCTATATTTGTTACTTCCTAAGACATTTTCAGTGTGGAAAATTAAAGAATTCTTGCTAAATACACTGCAAAATCTTGTTGTCAATAAAGTAGATTTTCTCAGGGAACTAGCTCAAACGTCGCCTTTGTATGGGGGATACTGAATTCTGATTGGCTGAATCCCATAGCCAATTGAATTCTTCACTTGGAATAAGCTTGCCGTTGATATGAGAATGTCTTTAATGACTTTCTGTTGATGCCAAAAGGCTTGAAGTATATTGACAGAATACTAGGAGTATAAATAGAAAAAAAACTGGGCAAATCACTTTAGATTTAGAAGAAGAGACTTAAATCTCAAACGCATTGTGGTTGAGGATTATTTAAAAGGAATATATCAAGTGACTTTAATTCAGTTCATTTTATTCAGCTTCCTGCATGACTGTAATCGTTTCAAAATGAGAAAGGAAGTATTTATGATTTATAAAATGGAGTTTTATCAGTTATAGTTCAAGAAACATTGCTGTGAAACAGAATTTAAACTTCGTGAGAGATATTGAGGGAAGTTGACAAAGTGAGCACAAAGTTTTAGCTTTAATCCGACGTGCAAATTTCGGGGAAAATGGAGAAGACACAAGCTTAATGTTAATAAAAATTTAAAAAAAACTTCCAAAGATAATACTGTTGCAGTGAATAGAGAGTTTATATACAAAGAAAAAAGAAACGGGTACATTGTTAACTGAATGAATAGGATACACATACATTGCTTGTTCAAAATACTTCAGGACAAATTAACCCAGTGACAGAAATACAACAGATATTCATCAACATGCTTCCTGCCAATCTATTCTCACCTTCAGCAATGTACCTGAACAGTATGAGACATCCTTTTGTGAGTCATCCAGGGTTTTTCTATCCATTGTCTGGTGACCCAGAAACTCTGAAATCCAAGGCACAGTCTCTGTCCCAACTAAGTCCAACATCTCAGGGACAGATTTCTCTTGGTAACACCACACCTCCCAAACCGTTGGACCTATCACCCAGCACAAAACAGGAAATGTCACCAGACAGGAAGCAACACCTGTACCCGCACACGTTAGAGTTTTACCGACATCTTGGATTGGAAAGAAGACAGTCTCCGGAAGGTACACCACAGTCTCTTAGTCATCCGTCATTATCGCAAAGTCCAGATGCATTGCAAAGACACTTGATGTTGGAGGCAGCACACAGACAGAGTCCAGACAGAATAAACTTTACCCTAAGAGACCATAGTCCAACACAGCATAGTCCCAAGTCAGAATCGGGAGAGTCACGTGATTTGAAGTTTGGCATCAGCGCCATCTTGGGAGGAGCCAGTGATCCAGTGTGTGTCAAAAATGGTAAGTTAGAAAAAAAACATTGTTTTTATGTATCAAAAAATGTAAAAGTGTTATTATAGCTGTTCATGACCATTTTACAACTCTGGCCATTTCAAAATGGCCATTGGCAGTTTTGAAACTGCCAAATAATTTATCTGACCATTTCAAAATCTCATTTGGTTTTGAAAAGGCCTGACTATTTCAAAACCTATCTGGACAGAGTAAATACAGCTGTTTTCTTTGATGTTCATATGTGTGTCATTGTTTTTTTGATTTCTGAATTGGATATATAATTCTTAATTGATGTTGATTTGTTTTACTTGTGGATGAGTGCACTCATTTAAGTTTAATTTCTTGCTGGTAATTATATAATAATCCTCCAGTGAGGATGTCTTTTGTTTTAATGAATTGAATAGTCCATGACTAATCTACAACAGAAGTTAAATTTAATCAACGCATTATATGTACATTAAAATATCATTCAATATGATGAAATGGGTGGCTTTTGTTTACCTTTGATGCTAATTTGCCAGATACTCTTTAAGTAATCACTTGATTATATTTTCCCCTATTTCTAGGGAATCAAAGAAAACAATTCCGCTCCTTGGAAGTTGGCTATTGTTTTAATAATCGGTTGTAAACGATAAGCTTGCCTAAGGTAGTATAGTGTCATTTCTCAAAAGTTTATTAAGTTTTTAATCCAGTACCTTTTAGATTTTGAAATCGAAGCATATCAGATTTCAAGCCTCTCCCCCTATCAAATGCTTGGTGAAAATTATGTCAAAATTTAGATACACATCTTAAATAATTGAACATATCTTTGTATTTTGGTTGAAACAGAGTTAAGTACAATATTCATGAAGCAACACTTTTAATTATTTATATTCAAGCAGAGTGCCACGTATGTGTAAACTTACTTTATATGGATTTTTTTGCGAAATTTAAGGTCCTCTTATTAATCCAAACTAGTATTGGATCAGCGAAGGTGTAAGAGCCCAACTTAGGGGTAAGCCCTAAGTAGATACAGATGCAGCTATATGATAGATAAGTTATTTTGTCAGTTACTTTCAATTGTAAGGCCTAAAACCAGTTAGATCGTGTTGGTAAGATACATATAACAGATAAATTTGTTTAATGATGCTAATAAAATGCAACTAATATAAATGTTCATGCAACAATTGATCAAATTATTTTGCTAGCATGGAAATCCGTTTCTCATATATGCTCTGCACCCTTGTATTAAAATTGTGAGTTCTTTTTGTCAGGTGTTGAAATAAACTAAGTGTTAAAACATTAAGTTCCTAAACATTTACCCAACCTTTAAAATAGAACATTTTTATTCACATAGTTTTAAATATGAACAGTCAAACTTAAGATTCCAATTTGTCTCAGTGCTATTTTAAAATTGATTAGATTTGAAGCTAAATTCCTTCTTTAGTATTTGGCATCAAACCCTGTACTTTTGCTTTGGTTACATTGTAACAGGTAGTTAGAAGGGTGGAGGAAACCAGTACATACAGTTTGTCAGTTTTACAGATCTCATAGATCTGATGGAATTGGGTTCCAATCTCATTTTTAGCAAGCTCTAGTTCTTTTGTCTGTTAGAGAATTCTAGCTACATCATTGTGGTTTACCTTAACTCATTATTGAATTCCGCTATCAATAAATCTATAAGATGAACATAATTACTACTAAATTCAATGAATTCATTTTGAACACTTTTTTTCTTATTTTTTTCTTTTCTGACAATACCAAGTTTATAAATCTCTTCCCTGAAAAATGTTCTTCAAACTTAATCAGAAAACTAGAAAATTACAATCATTTCCCATTAAGGTCTGTCTATCTGTCTGCACCTCTTTATTTATATTCAAGATGCTACTTTATTTAAGGAGACAAAAAACAAAGACAAGAATTAAAATTACATAAAAGGCTTAAAAAGAACCAATTGTGATTGTTATTCTGAAGTGGCGACAAGCAGACGACCTTTTACAATGGGACCATTAGTTGCTTTCTCTTCTTAAAAACATAAAGCTGTAGCCATTTAAAAGAAAGGTAGCCGTGAAAAGCTTCTAAACAGAACAGAGAGCTTGTTTTCTTCAAAAATCTCATCAATTAACACTTTCTATAGTGTTTTATTACGAGTTTCTTACAAAGTAAATTTAACTCAATAAAAAGCAAAGTGTCACATACGTAAAACATTGCAAATGGAAGTATGTCTTGTAGGTCCTTAGTCATTTTATCCCAGTAATAAAAGTGCTGATTTCGATGGAATATTATTTGCTGCAGTTATTATCAAATATGTGTATTTTATTTTACTGCAGTTGAGATGGATTCATATTCTGTACATGCATTAGCCTAATCTTGGCATCAAGCACATTAAGTTCCTCTGTTGGATTTATGTGTCACTTTTTAACATGAACAATAATATTACAAGTATAAGAGGGTACTAAGCATATTCACAACACATGTAGAGTATTTCATCATATAGCTGATATAAATATATGCAATAGGTATTAGTATAATTAAATGCAAGCTTGAATTTTAGTTACCATTTTAACCATGCTTTCTTCACGTTAATTTTATTTTCAATATAATTCTATTCTGAACTTTTATAGCGCTAAATCTCTGCAAAGGCAGACTCTAAGGCGCAAATCTAGGCAAATATCTTGTTTCATTGATCATCAATCTGATTGGCCTATGGTTGGTGCTAAAATTAAAAATCTGGTTACATGAACTTTGGCCTAAAGATATATTCTAAAGATATAAGCTAGGTCATTCTGTTCTTAGTTTTGTGAAATATCCTCTAGTTTTTACATATAATTATAGTACTAGTACTCATCTCACAATCGGGAACATCTCGAGATCGCCTTTGCACAAACTCGCAATCATCTGAACAAATATCTATGGACTGTGCAAAACATCTCAAGTTTGGACTGCACAAACTAAGGTTAAAAACAAGAGCCCTCATGGAGCGAACACCACCGCCAAAGCAGGTGATAATAAATAAATGGAAAAATCCTGCTTATGTTTTTGTATCCATATGATGATCCACATCACTCTCAAAGTTTAATGGGATCTAAGTTTGACCTAGACCCATCTTTTGATTTCTTTGGCAGATCCATGCCACTTTTCTGGGTAAATATTTTAAGTCTGGGCAGCCCAAACTCAAGATGGGACTCCCAATCTCAAGATGTTCCAGATAACGAGTTGGGACTCAACAGCAGTAGGGTCATTCAGACTGAGCTGACAATGACCGTTGAGAATAATTTTGCAGAATGTCTTGCACAGGTGACACAGGTTGTCTGTTGTTTTTATTTTTGTTCTTCTTTGAGTTCCTTTTTGAATATGAATTAATCAAAAGTCAATTTGTCATTTGTAAATTCATCAGAAGGTACACTGATAAAATTGAATTTCATGAACTATTAAAAACTCATTCATTTTGAGTGGATATGATACTTATTGATGTGTCTGTTCACCTTATGTCTCAAATAGAAATAGATTTAAGATGTGCACTATTTCTAAATTTGGGTCTCCTTAAAGTTATAAATATAAGGCATGGATTCAGTTGTAACATGCAGTTGGAGGCTATTTTTATTTAAATTCATATTTTATTTCAATTGATATTAAATATGTCTGCATTAAAATAATCATTTCTATTGACAGTATTTCACTTGATCAAGTCTTTCCTTTTACTTCACATATGTATAACAAGTAGTCTACCACACTTAACTACTGTAACAGTAGAAATTTTAGATAGAAGAAAGATTTGCCATTTCTTCTTTTTTTTGAGAAATGCACTGGGATTAATTTTTACTAACGGCTAGAATCTACTTGAGAGATGAATAGAAATTTGATTTTTCACTACAAATTAATTTTCGTCATTTAAGCTTATTAGCTAAAATAGCTAAAATTAGTATCTAGTGAAAATTTCAACTTGTATGGTATTTGATATAAAATAAGTCACAGTTTTAAAAAGGTTCTTGGAGGTTCCTTAATTCAGCCCATCTGTACATAAATAAAAAAACAGTTTGACCACAACTTTGCTTTTGATGCTCCCAAGCTTTGAAATGATTTGCTTCATGAGGTCCACTCTGCCCCAACTCTCGCCACTTTCAGGAAAAGGTTAGATCATATTTCTAAAAAAGGCATTCCCAACTTAGCATACACACTATCTGGTGTCTCGATTGTACTGGACTTGGCAACGGCAATTGACAGATGATTTTTGAAATTGGATTTAGAAATTAGAGTCTGCCTGGCAGAGATTAAGCATAATAAAAGTAGAGAATAGAATAGAATTTTATTATTTTATTGAGTGGGTATCGAGATTAGCAAATGACTACTTTGCTCCAACTTTTCTGGTCTTTGGTATGAATTTCACTCATAAGAGCATGTATTTATTTATTTATTTGGGGTTTTACGTCACTTTCAACACTATACAGGTCATATCACGACGGGTAGTTGGAAGGGCAGAGGAAACCAGTACATAGAGTTCGCTAGGGTTGTGTACTGTAAACTGCCGACCAACGGCAAGCAACTACCAGCTTTCCCACTTAAGGCCGTCACGGGGATCGAACCCCGGCCTCAGAGGTGGGAGGCGAGAGTGTTACCACTCTGCCACCGTGGCCCCTCATAAGAGCATGTAAGACATACTCATGGTTGGTCACAACATATAGGATCTTAGCTCTTAAACTTTCCAGGCTGGTAACACACTGTGTTTTAAACACAAAGGGCATGGGTTCAGTCCCAATTAAAAGTATATATATATATACATAGCTATTCAGATGACCACTTAAAATGGCAGTTCTCTGTCATTGAGTCCTGTCCTCAGATGCAGGCTATAGAACCCCAGTGACTTTGATAATTGGCCATCTCTGACATTCTGGCTCTCAGTTATACCACATTTATACTACAGGAAGTATAACCCATAGTTACAGGCATTAGGCAAAATGTGCCTATCCTTCAAATACCGTCCGAGGTTTGTATGCGACCTTGTGATACAGTGGTGAAACGTCCATCACCTTGCGCGTCCTACAGAAGTTTCAAAATGTTTAAAACTTCCACCTCTTAATTTCGCACCACGGGCATGTGAAGACACATGTGAGCATGAATCTCTTGCTAGAGTGACTGATGGTGTATGTCCATGGTGTATATAAAGTTGTGATTCTGTTGTCTTCCGGCGTAACACAGTGACATAAGGGCGAGTAGAAGTAAATGGACATTTCTCCTCTGTGTCACATGGCAGTTGAAGGACAGGGGCGTTTCGCCCAACGCCTATAACCATGCGTTATACCGGCTGTTGTTTGAATGATACACCAAATTTAAGAAGGTATGGGGCATCCTTTGAGGCAGTCCGCAGTCAAGTAAGACCTTTAACCGCAGGACGCACAGCCTGTAGTGTGAATAGAGTATTAGGGGAATATCAGTAACTAGAACTTTGGCTGCACTTGTATTGTCAGGATGGGTTAAATATTACTTTGAGTATGAGAAGTACAAACGCTTGAGGGTATGGAGGTTGATGGAGCTCATTCTTCAGTGTATCCTACCCATATACAAGGATCTCCTTTCAGAGCCACAAAGACATGGTCATTAAATGGAAGACAAATATGTACAGATCCAAGTATAAGGTAAAGTGTGACCGGACCATAAATCTTAAAGAAGGTATGATGTCTACTCAATACTCAAGCACTGAAGAAATTCAAGTTATATACTGGAAAAGTCTAACCACAATTATTTTCCCATAATAGGTTAAATTATTGATTTTAAAATACCAGATTTTTAAAACACCTGCTAAATTGCAAGTAAAGGTCTCTCTTTTCACATTATATACTTATATATAATACCCATTATAAACCACATTTTAAGGTTTAATTGTATAAAGTGATAGAAATGAAATATAGTGAAAAGAACAGAATGATGAAAACTTCAGAGAAACTGTGTAAGAATGGTTAGCACATTGAGGGCTTGATTCACAAAATACGTTGTCGCAGGAACTCTAAAGAGAATATCTTGTTTCTTAAAATCAATCTTACTGTTTGACTTTAGGATATCAGTTATACACATATTACACCTCATAAATCTAATAAGTCATTACTTTGAAAGATCATTGGTAATGGAAAACCTTCGCCAAGCAAAGACGTTCGATTATCCATTTACAACTGATGTCAAATGTCTATTGAATTCTGTTAATTTTAAATCAAATCGAGTTTTATGTTGTTTCATTACTTTTTTCCCATAATGTGTTTTTATTGTTGTCTTGCAGTGGGAATTATGCAATTTCTCAAGTCATGTTCCAGCAGTCTCGATCTATAAAATTCACTCAAATGAAAATCTCTCATACAAAAATGATAAATGGAGAAAACATGTTTTACCTGGAGAAAGGGGGGAAGATGAAGGCATAATTTTCAATGTTATATCTACAACTATGAAAAAACAGGTGTTTTATTATTGCAATATTCCAGTTGAAATGGAAATAAATGAGTCCTTTATTTTTCTTGATTTTCAATAAAATTTTCTGTAGAGAATAAAGAAAGATCAACTTTTTTTTTGCAGACAGGAAATATGTTACAACCATTTTTATTGCTTTGTCATGAAAGGTACTAGTTTTGATGGATGAGGTATGCAAGTCTGAAAGGAATGGGAGTTTTTTAAAAATTGTTTGAATAAAAGCACTGAGATCTATTTATATAATTACTGTGTTACTCAGATTGTTGTCACCATAAAATCAGGGTTCACACGACTCCAGACGAAGCTGTGCATCTTGTTAGAAACATCTCCAATTGGATGAGCAAAATGAGTAAAGAAGGTGAAATGTGCCCATAGTTTTTCTGGTATTACATTCTGACATTAGAATGATAAAACAAAAATCAGTGTAGTTGTTCTAATACAAAAAAAAATCATTCATAGAGCGCATACCTCTGCCAAGCCATGTACGATTTATTTACTAAGTGACTTGGGACTAAGTAAATGGGGAAAAACAGGATCTTTGATATAGTTTATTGTATTCGGGTGGTTATCCTTTTAATTGTCCCTCTTCCCATTCTGACCAGTAGTATTTGTGTAATCGTGCTATATAAGTTCAAAGTTGGTGTTTTTATCTCCCATTCAACAGCCAGGGTCATATTGGGACACGTCCACATCATTGTCACTTGTGGGAGTCGAACCCACACAGAGGTGACAGCCTGTGATTAGATGCCCAAACTGGCTAATCACTGGGCCACTGATAACCTTGCTAGCATATAAATAGACAAACAAATAAACGTATATGAATTTAATACTTCCTTGGCTGAGGTAATAATAGAAATTACTGTTGCTAATAACCCAATGACATTACAAGCGGTACATCCTGCGGTAGAAGGCATTTGTCAAAATGCTCCAGTCCTTCAAATACCATCTGACATCCGTATGTGAGCTTGTGGCATAGTGACAAAATGTCCTATACTTTGCACTTTCTATGGAAGTTCTAAGAATGTTTAAAATTTCTGCCACTGACTATCTCACCATGAGCATGCGCAGATGGAGTGTTTAATACAGTAGCTGTACGTGTGGTCCACAGTGTATGTAAGGTTGTGACTCAGTCATGCTTCGTTATAATATGGCAACATAAGGTGAGTGGAGGAATTGGACATTTCACCACTGCGTCTCAAGCTTGTACTCTGCCCTTTCACCTCTGAGGTATGTGGTTTAAACCACGGACCCTATATGGGAAAGTTGGAAGTTGCTTACTGATGACAGGCAATTTGTTGTGATATGACTCATACAGTGTTGAAAACGACATTAAACCCAAATAAATAAAAAAAAATAAAAAGTTTGTATTTCATTTCAACTTCACAACCTCATCTTGTGGCTCTACAAAGGGCTAGTGCATATTGAAGAATGGGCTATGCCATATGTCTATTCCCCTTTCACCTCTCCAGTATGTACATTTTAGCACAGCATTTTAGCATGTTATTGCTGTTTCTAACATGTTAAAACTGCACCTGTACACAAATGGTGTTCTGTGCTGTATCAAAGGCATCCTACCCAAATGCGAATCCCACCAAATCATGCCAAAATACATAACCAAGACAATGGACTGTACCACATCAATACACAACCAAAATACTGTAAACCCATTTGCTTGTAGTTTCTGACCCCAGAAGAAATTGGGAGAACATTGGTCAGAGAAAAATATATATTGAAGATGCTGTGAAGATACTTCAATGCAACTAAAAACATGTGACTTGATTTGATACACAGAAAGAGGCATAATGTCATAGAACGTGGTGGTTATCTAGCAGAAAGAACCACAGAAATGACAGGACACCCCCTCAGTTCTCCTACAGAACTTGCTTCTACCTATAGTAGGCAGGAAATTTATAAACATTTAAAAACTTTTGAGTGAGTGTCCATGGAAAGCAAAGGAATCACACCATGTGCAATAAACATAGGCAATGCCATATACAGTGTGAGTGGAGCTTTATCTCTTGACTTTACGTTTAGACAGGAAATAAGGGAAGAATGCAATTTTAAATGCAGATACAGAGTTAATGCTGTATATTTGACAAAGACAGTTTATTTATAGTATATTTCATTGACTATATAGTACTTTTCATATGTAGTTAAAATAGTTTAATAAATTATTAAATTAAATTAAATAAATTTACAAATATCATATACAAGGCAAGTATCAGATATATTTTCCCATTGCTGTTCTTGTTTGTTTCACAATTCTTCTCTGTATTAAAACCTACTCATTCTACTTCACTGCATTTTGAAAAGAAGAAAATCAATTTATGTCTCTTATTTTTGAAAAACAGCAAAAAAACATAAAGAAATGAAAACATCAAATAGTGAGGATGATTCTGCTCTTATAACTATCTATCATGCGAACCGCACATTTGTAAAGGACTGAGAATCCTTAACACACAATGTAATAAGAATTTTATGATGACTTTCACAAAAGACAGTTTTGATTAGATTATTGCCACTAAAGCAGTTTTGATGGGCATAAAATGTGGAAAGAAAAATAATGTATTGAGACCCAATTTATACATCCCGCACATATGTTCTCAACTGCTCACATTTCCATTAATAGGAATCCAGCAGACATATGTTTTGTAAAGGTTCTTCTTGATATATTTCATTGACGAGAAAGGTGGTTTTAATAGTGGTTTTAGGGCTATTTTAAAGTACAAAAAAAAGTGAGAACAAGGAAAATGTGTGAAGGGAATTCGTTTGTAAGAATATATATTGATTTGTTGTACAAATAAAAAACAATAAAGCATTCAGCTCATAAAGTCATTCAAGTTACAAACACAAAGGGTACAGGATATGCAAACTGTAACCATTTGGAGTCACTGATACATAAAAGTAGTTTTGTATACATTGATCTGATTTGTTCCATTTGTAAAGTGTAACCAATTAGGGTCCCTGATACAGCAGTATAATTTTGTAATCTCTACGTTGATTGGGTTTGTGCTCTATGCAAAATATAACTAATCAGGGGCTATGATACAATAATGTAGATTTTCAAAACCTCACTCTGATTTGATTTGTGCCATTCCCAATCAGGTGTACTGATACAAGAACTTAGTATTGTAACTTCTATGTTGATTGGGTTGTGCTACACATATTCAAGGCAAAATGGCAGAAAAAAAGGTTGAAGTGATAGAGCAATACTATAGAGAATCACATTGTCTGAAATCTTGTTCATTGTCTAAACATGTGAATGAATTGTGGATTTGCCTGCTGTAGATATTCTATATAAGCTTTGGCTTCTTCAGCTCAAAGTGTTTCCGTTTGTAAGCAAATTATATGAACATTAATATTAGTCACAGAAGATAATTATATACACAGTAATTTATCAGTAACAACACTCAGACATTCAAGTGGCCATCTTGATCAAGTAGAATTAAGTATGATTACCATTGGTTTTAATAACCCCCTTTTTCCTGGTGTATCCCCAAACAAGAAGACATGGAAGTCAACATATTGAACATGATTTAAGAGATACAAAATATAACATGAGTATTATTTTACTTCATAGCACTGATGCAAGCCTCTGTGTCAGATTGTGCAAGCATTTGCATAGCCTGGGAAGTCTTTGTGAACTACATCTACACATGGTTGACATATTCTTTATCTTTGAAGAAAGTTGTTCACTTTATGTCATAATACTGTTTTGCAAGTTATTCTAATCGGTTGGTTTCACAAATTATTCAATGTATACTATCTTTCTATTTCAGAATCTGAGAAAGCTTTGCCAACTCCTTCCACGAGTAGTGCCTTCAGTCACGTGACATCCCCTGGAAACAGTCGTTTATGTCTTCCAGGAGGTCTTCCACCAATGGTACCTCACCCCTACGCTTTGACAGCAAACACACAGCCAGCCATGACAGAAAAGCTCTTCCATCCATTTGCACGCCCGCCCTTCTTGCCTGGTGAGTGATGTTTTCCTTTGGTTCTGACTTGTTTAATCAGATGGCCTATTCAAGGTTTTAGTACGTAACATTTTATAATTATAACATATTATGGAACAATCACAATGTATAATATCTAGCATGTATGTGTGGGAAGAGTGGGTGGAACAATAGTCATCTCTTACATATGGTGTAGTATGAAGAAAAATTGCCATCTTCAGTCCGATGTCTATTAATTCTTGATCAACAACAACGCATAATTTTAAAAGGTGAAGCAGTTGTAAAAATATAATAATTGGTGGAAATCTGACATATGATGATACCATATATGGTCACCAAAAATATGACTTATATATTACAGGCTCCCCTCTTCTGAACTTCCCTCATGCTTTCTCCATTCTGAGCAGTATCCGGGGTAAGCCCCGGAGAGGGATGCTAAGACGGGCAGTCTTCTCAGACTTTCAGAGGAAAGGTCTGGAGAAGGCTTTCCAGAAACAGAAATACATCAGCAAACCAGACAGAAAGAAGTTGGCAGATAAATTGGGCTTAAAAGATTCACAGGTGAGTGATGAGAATCTATAATTAATTTTCAGTAGACAAAAAAGATTACTGCTTTTAAGGTTTGTAACAGTATTCTTGCAATTTTATTGGTATTTCTAATATCACAAGAGTTGTTGAATGTTAAGGCATCAGTGGACATAAAAATGAGTAAATGAACACCAGAAGAGTATACTTTACCACAGTCATATGGCTTTCAACACATTTTATAGGTTATATACCAACAGGTAATTTTAAGGGCAGGGGAAACTAGTATGTACTAGTTGGTCAACATCCTACACTGTAAACAACTGAGCACTGGAAAGCAACTACCAACTTCCAACAAAGGGTTAGGTCCTCAGAGGTGGGAGCGTGTTAACCACTGTACCACTGAGGTCCCTGACAATAATACCGAATTCATATGTCAAAGAAGTGCAATTTTAGTCATTGGACATATTGTAAAGGTATCCATCTGGAACATAAAGTACTCTCTGGCCAAGAAATTATAAACTTCATTTAAACTGAGAAAAGTAAACACATGTACACAATTTAAATCTGCTTTTTCTCCCTCAATTTGAAGTAGGTCAAAATGTTGACTTTTCATGTGTTATTGCATGATTAGATATCCCATATCAAAGAATGATACAATATATAGAAAATATACTACGCAATACATATTTTCTTTTCAATGCATTTTTCTTTCTCTCTTTGCAGGTCAAAATATGGTTTCAAAACAGGCGTATGAAATGGAGAAATTCAAAAGAAAGAGAACTGTTATCCAGTGGAGGAAATAGAGACTCCACAATACCCAGTAAAGAAAATCCCAATCCAGATCTCAGTGACCTTCCAGACGACCACATGATGGCATCTGAGCATGCGCAAATGGACTATGACGTCAAACACATGTCACATGACCACAGTATGGGGTCAGCTGATTTGGAAAGGTTTACCGGTGGAGCAGAGGACTTGGACTTTCAAACCAGTCACTTAGATCAGTATGAGGATGATAATTTTAGTGACTCTGAAGATGAAGAAATTAATGTATCTTAATATTGTCGAAAGTGTAAACGTAAATTCCCCAATTATCGCTCTTGGTTGTTCAAAGTTTATTTGGTTGGTTGGCATAAAAACATTTTTCTGAAAAAAAAATCAAAATAATCCAAATAATCTCAAAAGTGGCATATTATTTGTTAGCTTGATTAACAGTTCCTATTTCATTAAATTATTTTTGATATATATTGCATGCATAGGTGTTGTTGTTTATATAGTTTAGCAGTTTTTTAGGAAAAACCCTATCCACGCATTTGCTATATGAGGCCAGATTAAGTGAGTGTTTTGCAAATTTTGTAAATTATCTAACACATGTTAATTAAACTACCTTTAACGTGTGTATTATTATCTTTCTTTTTGTAATCTAAAATGGGCGATAATTGAAGTGTTTACTACATTCATTGCAGCATTAATACAAAATTGTACATATGTTTCCATAAAAATATTTTTTGCATGACTGGGGAAGCTTTTTTGTTGCTTTTTAAACGTTTATTCCAAAGGACAGTTTCTGTGTTAACCTCTCACTGAGTTGGTAGCAAACCAAAATGAGTAACAACAGTTCATTCACGTGTGAACTGTTGTCATCACACAATTTTTCACAGAAATATATATGTATGAGTGTAGTACTAATGAATATAATTAAACCCTATTAAGTTGATTAAATTAGAAATTAAAATGGGTAGAGTTGCCATGAATCTAGTAAAGCAAAATAGGCTAGCAATTTAGCTTCTTCCCAGCCATATTGAATTTCTCCCTTAAGCCCCTACAATTGCTGATATGTTTGCCGATGTTTGTTGTATTCAATATAGTATGTGTGACATCACAATAGACTTTATTGTATCTCTAATGTATGGATATGTGATGGGTTATTCAGAAGCTTTTGAAAATTGTTGAATCTATAGACAGAAATAAATGGATCTAGTGTAATTTATTGCTAGACTAGATTAGCACATGAGCCCATTAAACTGCTGTTCCATTTATAAGTTATTGTAAGATCTACCTAATTATAAAGCCAGACTGATCCTGGTAAAATCACGTGATTTGTTCTGAGCAAGAAAAATCAAAGGACCAAGACAATCATCCTTGTATCCTGCTCTGGACCACTTTGAGATATAATGATCGGTGGTAATAAATTGCCAATCACTCTAATACAGTAATCTGAGGGTTTAAATAAGTAATCTTCTTTTGGAAAAAACTAGCACCCAAAAGATAAATGTAATTGTCTAACTACTGAAAAGATTGGACATGAGTACTTGGGAGCAAATACTCACTCACAAGAGTTTGTAAAAGATATTTAATATTATCATCGAGAGTGGACCATTGCCTCGATTATACTCCTGTCCTCCAGACTAAGATAAGTCATTTGACCAACAAGATAACACTCGGAACTGTATAACTGAAGTAATTGAGGGGCAGAGTCATGACACTGGAACAGGGGTGTAAGCATCTGTAAATCTGCTGGACAAGTTCTGGTATTGAGGCTTTGAAGGGGTTAATTTTGAAACTGTAAAATGATCTCAACTTAAAAGGGTTTAATTATATGGTGGAGAAACATTTTGTATATACCTAATGCCCCAGTCAAACTACAGGCAGTATCCCCCACGGTAAGAAGTTTTACAAGGTGGCGGAACCGCCTCCCAGGATGCCTCATATCATCCGAGATTTAGTGTACCCATAAGGCATGACTTGCATGTCCACTGTCTGGACCTGGTGTGCAGCAGTAAATAACAGTACAGTAGGAAGACAGCAGTATAAATATGTATCATCGCGAAACATCTTCCATTTACCTCCAGTCACCTGATGTAGCTGTATTAAACACGACCGAGTCACAACCTTATACAACACCATGGACCACAAATTCAGTTACCATAGAAAAATTCATCTGCTCATGCTAATGGTGAGTTGACGAGAGACTTAAATTTTAAACTTTTTAAAAACTTCCGTAGCACACGAAAGGTATTAGACAGTTTGCCACTGTGTCACAAATTTGCATACGGACTTCAAATGGTGGTTGAAAGACAGGGGTGATTCACCCAAGGCCTACTACTGTGGGGGATACTGCCTGGAGCGTGATTGGGGTATAAGGTGAATTCAGCTGCTATATGATGTTGTTTGTTTGTATTGTTAAGTTATTCTGTATTATCTATTGCTTTTTAAAGTTATTTTATTCAATGACAACTGGATTTATTATCGAGAAAACCCGGGAGTAAACATTCCATTGTATATAATGCATGTGCTTAATTTATTAGGTTTATTATTTTCTGCTAACTGTATTGCTATATAGTAAATATGGAGTAATATTTATGAATATTACCTTATACCACTAGTTATTATTATATAAAGCTCTCCTCATATGGATATATTAGTCTTTAACAATGTCTCTTTTGTGTTGACTGTTATTTTTCAATGAAATTAATATATGACTCTTTCATTACAAATGAAGGAAATACAATGTTAGTCATAAATAAATGGAATCAAACTTGACATTTGACTGTATCTACGTTTCTTTGTCCTAAATACTTTAGTCTCAGCAATTTTTGACTAAAAATATATCAATCATGTTGTAATGAGTTTCTAGGACGTAGTAATTTAAACAATGTGACTTAAACAAAATAATACAGTAACGTAACATAGATTGCAATACCTTCATCAAAAGCATGTTAAAACTCCAAACACCAAATTAAAAATAGAAGCAATCACATCCATGTGTATATATAATCTGCCACTGTGGCCTAATGGGAAAAAACACTCTCCTAGGAACACAGAGGATGTGGGTTCAATCCCAGGTACAGGCAGATACATAGTGGGTCGGATGGCCACTTAAAATAGCGGTCCTCTGTCATTGGGTCCTTTCCCCTCCTTGAGGTTAAAGAACCTCAGGGATGTTGATAAATGGTCATCCTTGATCCTCTGTCTTTCAGTTAGTGGAATGTCAGTAATTTGAGAGTTGGACTGTACTTGTACAGTCGAATGCGTCGTATAGCGCTTTGAGTCCTGCAGTACATGGTTATATTGCGCTATATATAAATATATAAATACAAAAATACAATACACAGATGACACAGTACCATGCTGACCTCATATTCTACATAAAAACTGGAAATTTTTAACTGATTCAGGGAGAGTTGGGGGTTGGGAGGCGAGAGTGTACCCACTACACCACCAAGTCTCCTTAATGTAATGTATCTGTTGTAGGGATGAGTCGGTATACCTGGTATCTCGGTATCGAGAACATTTTAATGAAATACCGGGATGAGATTTTACAACTACCATTTTGCTTGTCAGGACATATAATGGAAGGACAACTTAAAATATTGTTAACATACCCCAAATATGAAGAAATTATAAGCTTTTATCCCATATTTCGTGCATTTTGCAGACTTTTACTATAACCATTACGTTGAGCAGAACTGTCATGTTTTGGTTTTGATACTTTATGACCTTAATCTCGCTTCTTAACACATATAATTGAGGGAAAACTTAAAATACTAGGAAAAAAACAGAAATCTGAAGAAATTCTACACTTCTATTTCATATTTTGTGTATTTATGGACTTTTATTGTGATGTCGTTAAGAGGAATGTCCATGTTTGGTTGAGGTGTACTAAAATGCGGAATCCCATAATTGGTATGGTTTTGCATTTGCGACCTGCAGATGTACACATTTTTGGTACCAACCAATCCCTAATCTCTTGATCTTGTGTCAGTTCATAAGAAAAAGAAATCCACACTGATTCACTGAAAATAAACCCATGCAATAATTATGCCTTCCACTTATACCAACTGAAGTCGTGAAGCAGTTTGCAGGCAAAGAATGACCAATTTATTATAGCATATCTATTACAGTTTTCAGTCAGGCTAGTAGCTTTCAGTCAATAAGCCAGTTGTATTTAGTGTTTTAGTGTTTGCGTTGATTCCCTGCTGTGAGGGAGTGTAACACATGTTTTTCTACTCAGATACAGCTTTTCCTCTAACAAAGACACTTCTAAAGACTAGAGAGAAACTTCCACAAAAGCAAGTTGTCACATTCAGACAACACACATACACACCTTCATAAAATTGGGGGAGGGGGGGGAGTGTGACATTACCACAATGCCATCAGCATACAAAACAGTCTGCAGTTTACAGTTGCAAATCGTGTTTTATATTGATTTTAGCACAAAGATATTACATGACCTTCTTTGGACAATAAGACACCTCTTTAAAGGGCATAGACTTAGGATCTGTGATGTTGAATCATCAAAGATGCTATCACTCTATCTCTTGCATATAGATTAGGTCTCCTAGACCATGAAATGTAATCTTTAATCGTCATTAGTTTTGTTTTATCATATGCATTTTTACTGTCAAATTGTACAAACAGATAATGTGCATGAATGTCAATTAATGTTAACTTTAACTGTGGCAAAATGTAGTGGATGATTTAAAAACTGAAAAAAAATTGTTGACCTCTTAGTTCATTTGGCAATGCACTATCCATATATAACAACAATTACTGCTTGTTCATGTGGGCTTATGAAACATCACAGTTACCTAGTTTATTCGATTATACAATAACACATTAATATAAGACGCAAATAACATGAGGTTCTTCCATTTGTATAAGAAGTGTACAAGATGAAGGTCCCTTGTTAGCTCATCATCAAGTGCCAGTAACGTTACTAAGTAATATTTGCAAATGTACCACACGTTAATAGTATATTTGACTTTGTTCTTTCAATTATTTCTCAGAAAATATACTGTTTCGGAGAGAAATGCTGGTACAAATTAATGTATTGGTTCAACCTGTTCAAACAGGTAAGGAGATTTGGAAATTGGAAAAAAAACTGCATAAAGTACAACTTCCGACAGACATGTATTTGCAGAATGTATGATATTTGAAAGGGTGATATCAGGATTTACACCCCTGGGGCAGATCAATATATGGTGCTGTTGTTGGTCATTCCTGATACGAACCAGCTAAACATAGTCTATTTCTAATGTGGGTGTTCCACCACACGACTAAGGCTCCCGATTAAGGGTTTTTGAGGGTCGGTTTGAAATATTTGCTTAGTCCCAGACCTTCTGTAAGGGTCGGTTGTGGTCGGTTGGGGCCGTGTGAGAAATCAAACATGTTTGATATTTCACACGACCCCAACCGATTATTTTTTCCCGCCATAAACAAAATGTCCAGTCCCAGGCGTCCTCAGGCCTCCTCAGATCAAATTTACACAGTCCTATGTGGTCCCAGGCCGCCTGCGACCCTTAGTCGCCGACCCTTAGTCCCAGACCCTCTATTCTTAGTCCCAGGCCTCCTGCGACCCTTAGTCCCATTGCAAAACAAAAATCGGCTATCTCGGTCTGGGGACGCCTGGGGACGCCTCAGGACACCTTGTGGGGTCGGGACTTAATCCTGGGTTAGTCGGCTCTTAGTCCCAGGAGGCCTGAGGCGTCCTGGGACCCAGTCGGTTTGTCTACGACAGGATCGTGGTTCAAACCGACCACAAAAATGGCTTAGTCGGTTCTTAGTCCCAGACCAGTTAGGGACTGTCTGGGGCCTCCTGGGGCGTCCTGAGGCCGATCTGTAGTTAATCCCAGACCTTCATACCGATTCTGTCTTCCACCCCATTGGTCAATTTTTTTTCCATTTTTTCCAAGACTACCCACGATTAAGGGTCGCCGACAGGATCGGGGCTTAATCCTTTGGTGGAACAAGGGCATAATACCAAAGTATCCAATTAAAATTACATAAATAGTTTACATGTTCTAGTAATATTTTAACAATGTAGTAACTATGGTGATTAACCATGAGTATAAAATTATTTTTTTTAAGTTAACACATTCTGTGCGATGGTTATATCTTTAATTATTTAGATTCTAGCAGTCATCTTAATCATACCAATGTTGTGTATGTTAGAGCCCAACTAAGGGGTCAGCCCATTTTAAGATGGGCTATAACCAAACTTAGGATCCTAAGTTGGGTAGCCTATCTTAAGATATATATTGTAAGTGTATTCCAAAAGTTATGTCACTTTTTTATGTTTCAATTGGGAACAGTAATGGTGGAAATTTATAAAAATGGATCGCCATTAAAAGTCATATGGCCCTCCAGTCTATTATTCCCCTGAAAGATTTGTATGAAATAACAGCTAATATGACCAGATTTTTGCCAATAACATTGAGTTATTTAGGTATTACAAGAGAAAAGCTGATATAGAATACTCTGGCCTAAAAACTGAAGTCTACAGGGCTTGAAATGAGGTAGTGTGTCATTTGTATTTTTATTACAGTTTGTACAATAATGCTGCTTTAACCACTTTCAAATTATCAATCATAATCAAAACACAAATGTGACAACAATTATAGAAAATCCTTATTGAAATTCTGCCTCATTATCTATCAACATGTCAGACTGGGCGCAGATGGTCTATGGATGGATATTTTTCAGCGCTTTATTATCATTATGATGATGCAGTCAAAAGCTATTGAGTCTGACCATTCTTTTTATATTTATTTATACAGTTTTTTCTGTAATAAATGCTCCCCCTCTGATTATCGCCCGTAAACAATGCTCTGTGGTCAAATATCACAAATTAAAGCAAACAGGACACATTAGAGCCTAGCCCATTCAGAGATTGTCTTCTACCATTTGGTCATATCATGACGGGTAGTTTTATGGGCAGAGGAAACC
The DNA here is from genome assembly GCA_964017235.1 of Sabellastarte sp. h YS-2021. Lineage (NCBI taxonomy): Eukaryota > Metazoa > Annelida > Polychaeta > Sabellida > Sabellidae > Sabellastarte > Sabellastarte sp. h YS-2021. The sequence continues at coordinate 76,800,406 of OZ024934.1, read as the reverse complement.
AGTACATACAGTTGGTTAAGGTTGTGTACTGTAAATTGCCGACCATCGACAAGAAACTACTATCTTTAACACATAGAGTTTGGGTTTGAACCGCCAACCTCAGAGGTGTGAAGCAAGTGTTATACCACTGCACCACCATGGCCCCATTAAGAGCAAGTGGTAAAACATCTTGTATTATTCATTTTGGCAGCCATGATTGTAATGGTAAGGTCACGCCGTTCCTTACCATCATATCTGTATGTGTTTGTTTTCTGCCTGATGACCTCATCCTTATTGCTCCAAAAAGAGATAGTCGTATCATGGTAGTACGCATTGAAGAGCCAGCCCCTGTTCCCCCCCCCAAAAAAATGCATTCTCCACCCACCCCTCCTCTTCCCGGCTACTTTACCCTTCCAGCGAGTATATTTATACACAGTTTATGGGAGGTATTTCAAACATTTTGAAAAAGCTGTCCAAAATGCAAAAATGCTTTCAGAGATTTGTCAAATGCTGATGAAGACATCCTTGCCAAATTTGAATCCAAGCAAAGGCATCCAACCAAAATATGAAGTGGACCAAACCACAACATAACAGGGGCCGTATTCACAAAAGAGATTAAGATCAATTTGAGCCAAAAATCAGCTCAAGTTTAGTATAAACAGCTGTGAACATGAGCTGATTTTTAGCTCAACTTTAGCCTGATCCCTCTGAATGCCAACCCAGGAAACACACAAGCCCATTTGGTTGTAGCTTGTGACCTATGTATGACATGTTACACCAACAGTAAGTAAGTCCAAAATTACTAAGAGAGAGGGAGAATCAATTGACTGTTTAAGCTACTTGTTTGATTGATGTGAAAACTCCTACATCCCTTTCAAATGATACTGTATGGCATCTGGTCGTTTACTATGTTAATTATGGTATTACTTATCCCGTTTGCAGTACTCCGACTTTAAAAGTATTGATTTTAAGACAACACTGAAGATAAATCACCACCATACACTATTTTTATATCTCCTTTAACCTACTTTTCTTAATCTTGCTCTGTATTGTAAGCCATGGGCCTCATCTAATTATAGGATACAGTGACTTAGAAGCATGACATATAAACACTTGGGTCTCATCGATGTGGTAGTGGGTTCAATTCTAGCATATGTCAGGATGGATTGATATTTAGTGAGAACCTTATCTTGATATGACCAAAAGCCACAACTAAACAAACTAATCTCTAGCTTTGCTAAAGGCTCATTTTTTTGTAATTGGGGAAAATTTTCAGTTTAGATAATAAAATTTCAGTTTATTTTATGTACTCCTAGATAAATTGGCTTTTTTCGCATCAACATACTGCCTGGTGAGCTTATACTTCATAAGATGTTCATAAGAGTGTTTTTACTACCAAATATTTGTATGCATGTTTGAAAAGGATGTGGAACAAATTTGAGCCTAAAGCAAGGCTAACCAGTCCCCTATGAAAGATAAAAATCCTTTTTAGTTTAAACTTAATGGTAGTACAGTGGCAATGCCTATCCATTTAATATAATCTTATATATAAATCTCAGCTTAGTCTGGCTTTGATGGTATCATTTTTATTCGTTTGGACAAGATGTTATATCTGTGTTAAACCTTTACGTACTGGTGCCACGTGCTACCTTCATATTGTGGATCATAGTGGCACAGTCCACTTTGTGGCTTGGTATGATGTCTTTGGTGTGATTTGGTGGAATTTATACATGGGCAGAACACGTTCAGCATAGTTCAGAAAGTGATTGGTGTTCAGGAGAGCTTCTTTTAAATATTTGAAAAGGCTATTATGTCTTCTCATATTCAACTCCACACTATGGGGGTGAGGGGTGAAGGAAGGTTAGGGTGAATATACAGGATGGTTGGTTCTTCTAAGTACATTAGCCAGATGTGATGTCTCTTTTTGCGGCCATACATATGAGATCTTGAAGCAGAAATAAAACAGATGCAGAAATGACCATACAGAAAGGTGTAACCTTATTATTATTATTATTATCGCATTGGATTAATTTTCACCGTCCAAGTTCATTGGCTAAAATAGCTCAATTAATACCTCATGAAAATTTCAGTTTATAAGATATGCCATCTCACCAACAATTTTATGTAGCACTGCACAAAAATCCTAAAGTTAACTCACTAATAGGCAATTCCTACTCTTGCATTGATGTATTTCTTTATGCCCTATGTTGTGGTGGCATAAATGTATCTTAGGTAAATAACAACTACAAGTTAGTTTTTCTTTTAGGATAGGTCATTTTAGCCAGGAATATGTAGACCTATAATATTGACCTTGACACTTTAATGAGCTCTGTATTTGCAAAGAAGTGAGGTCACTGGTCTAGCAGGCACCTTTGCACAAATATATATGCTGAGCTAAATTAACTCCTTATATAAATCTTACCCCCTTGCCTTGTGTATATTGTTTATTAAGATAAGACTCTCCAATATACATCCCATCAATCAAAATGTCTGATTGGTGGTAGCTACCAAATATATATTACACACTTATGAAATTTCCCTGTCACAGTAGTTTAAGACTTAAATTCAAGTTGTTGTGTGTTAACTTCGAGCTTGTGAGCTTTATTAGAAAACTGTAATCAATGAGATATTTGTGAAAATGACCATTACATCAAAGGTAAATCAAGGGAAATTAATTACTTTTTAGACTGGTTCAACTACAGTCTCTCTTGGGGGAGTAGAGATTTTAAGTCTGAATTTTGCTGAATGAAATTAGATATCCTATTAACAACCGTCTATAAATACTTGGTCAAGTGCTGTGGTCATGATTAGGTCACAAACATTATCCCTGAGTGGAATCTTGATCCTGTTGACAAATGTAGATTACATGTTTGTTTAGGATACCTTACCATCATCAAATCAAACACTTGCCCTTAACTTATTGCTATGTATTCACAGATATACAGCTGTACAAGGATGCCAATTACTGTCCTTAAAGGAGTGACTGCCATGCTTTTACATATTGAGTGATATACTCACACAGGGTCCACTAGGGATTAATTTAGAAATTCTGGATTTATTCAAATTCTATGAAAAAGTTTTTAATTTTTCAGAGACAAATGTTCTTCTATTAATTTTATTTCAACATGTGTATGTGTCAGAAAACATACTAAATAAACCAGTCCCAAGAACTCCACAAAAATAAATTTATATCCATTATATAAGTTCGGTTTTTTTCTCAGCATCAGCTTCCAGATACCATATCCTTTGTACAAGTTTCCATTCACCAGATTTACCAGGTTGTATACTTTTTTTCATATCTCATCCCAACTGAATGTACAACAATATATCCCATATATTCCAAATGGCTTTGTTCATGCATATTTTTCTATATAAATACAACTTATCTCACACTAAATCTGTTACTCAGGAATATTCAGATAGCACTATTCAGGTACAGTGCAATGTTCAAAATGTAAATATATGGGATGGGGGGACTCATTGTAACATTCAAGTAATAACTTTCTTTTCTCTTTCTTTAAAATTGTTTTTTCCACATACATGTCTTAAACATAACTGAATCCATATTCAGGGACATTGTTTATCCACGTTTGTGGCAAGCTGCAAAATCTTTGCTTTATGTTTAGGAATTATCTTATTAAAACCTTGAAACAAAACTATTGTAACAGCAAGAACATTTGGGGTTTAGTATTTAATGACAGTATCATAAAAGTTATTTTACATGTCCTTCAATGACATGCTAAAATAGTCTTGCTTATTTCAAAACAGTTGCAATTTCTTTAAAAATATCTTTGAATCTACATTATTCAAAGATTATCTCTTGCACCCTACTTCTCTTCCAAAGTGCTACATCAGAATAAGATATGCCAATGCCAATTTTGATATGTAAGTCTTAAACTCAAGACATCCAGTCTGAGGCAGGTCTGTTGCAAAAGCAGCAATACGTTATGAAATGGGGTTTTGTTTAATTCATCTTTACCCGTGTGGTTTTCCCCTATAGTTATTGTAAAAAGTGACACATTTTGTTCAAAATAGCTAACATATCAATTTACTTCAACTTGATCAGTTAAATTTACATCTTGGTGTTCACCTTAGATACAATACGGATCTCCAGAATTTTCCTTGAAGTTTGTTTATTTATTTATTTGGGATTTAGTACAGTGTTGTCGCTTTCAACACTGTACAGGTCATATCATGACGGATAGTTGGAAGGGCAGAGGAAACCAGTACATACAGTTTGTCAGGGTTCTGTACTGTAAACTGCCGCCCAACGGCAAGCAACTACCAGCTTTCCCACTTGAGGCCATGAGGAACCACACCCTGGCCTCAGAGGTGGGAGGCGAGAGTGTTACCACTGTGCCACCATGGCCCACTATCTCTGTGATTTGAGTCCCACTAGTATCAATTAATACTGAGGACCTGTCCCCACATGACCCTGGGCATAAAACCCCAAGGTTGACCTTTGACTTTGAAAGTCACTGAATCAGTCTAACCTTGAGTTAGACTTATGACTGTGCATTAACATATTACCTCAAAAATTCTAATGAAATAGCTCAACTCCAAAATAAGCCCAAGATTCGCCCTGACTGCTTTCCTGGACCCCAAAATGTAGCTCTGATAGTAAATGGACTCAAAGCTGGGAAATTACTTTCAAGATGACTGTCGAGAAGTAGTGAAGCTCTATGTTTGGCATGTCCCAAATAAAACAATACAAGCAGAAACATTGTGTATGATTAGAAAGCTTATATAATTATACACATATATGCCCCAAAGTTTGATGCAGTTCCCCCTGGTAAAACATGTCCAGTGGCTTTATGAACTGATGAATTGTAATTAATTCGGTGTTTTCAATATAGTGTCCTTAAGTTACAATTGTGCTGTCTAGTATAGGACATTATACTCAGAACTGACACTGATCACTTTTCAATTATTCTAGCATTTGAACTGAACACGTAGATTTACATTAATAATATATCAACATTAAGTATGGTATCTTTGGCTTTGTTACAGTAGAGTTCCTCATTTGTGACTTTGTCTTACTCCATGCTAAGATGGGGATGGACGCCTTCTGGTAAATGAACTATCTCTTCTTGGACAGCCCTTTAAAAGCAATTTTGCTAACTATTTAAATCAGCCAAAGGGTTTTGAGGTTTTTTTGCAGACTATGAAATGAAGTAACCACATGTTAATTAGCTAAATTCGAGCAAGGTCAATTCCATTCCAAATTAAATTTTAAAAAATACCACTATCCCGATTGAATTTAAAATGACTTAAATATTTTTCATTAATACTTCTGTCATTGTTAAATTACAACATACAAATGAATTACATAATTGTAAAAACATTTCCAGATAGGTTGGAGTGTCCAGATAGAAATGATGTTATCCTATTTGTTGCCAAAATGTGTGGCATTGACTCAGTATTGAAATGTCATAGGAAAATCTGCTGTGGTTTAAGCTCTGTTATCATATTTAAAACAGCAGCAATTCACTCATACCCATAACTCAGTGGGAAACCAAAACCAAGGTGATGTCAATAAAATTCGAGAAGTCTGACTGTAAAAATAAAGTAAATTGTAAATTGAGTGGCATGTTTAACTTGACATACATGATGATTATGATGTTCTCTTACCACTTGAAGTTCGAGGTCAGAACCTGTCAATTAAAGTGTTGTCCTATGTCCACAATTTGTCCATTGCCAAGATTACAGTTTCACTGAGCTTGAGACTTAGTTCAGAGAAACATTAAACATAAACCTTGTTGTGTAAAATGTTGAACAACATACAAGTTAAGTATGCAATGTTGCAGACCAAACATTGTTAACATGTTTGACAGTATTTTAGCATCAGTGATATAAGTAAAGTACAATCCAAGAGTGCAAGCCACTGACCAATGTAAGGATTGCATATATCTCAGTCTTACGAGACTTAAACTAAAACTTGTGGGTATTTCAGAAGCAAATCAATTTGTAGGTTTACACAAGTAAGCCTACTACATTCATTGCTTGCTACCACACACAGGCCTCTGACAAACCTCAAACAATCACTTCTAGATTCATGAATAATAATAGTGTTGTCTAAGCCTTAATGTACACAATATTTATCCACAATCACATCATGTCATTTTGTGATGTTGTACCAATGTTTGATCAAGTATGTTTTGCTCATCATCAGTGGCTTCCTACTTTAAAACTGTGTATATAGATTGACAAATTACATGAGTAAATGTGTAGAAATATCTGTGGTCATCTGGGAAAAGACTATACTTTTTTTACAAAATACCAATACAATGAGAAAGCAGGATTATTAATTGATATAAACAACATACATTGTCAAGAGGTTTGAGAAGTTAATATTAAAAATAAGAGACAAGATCATGTACTTTAAGATTTTGTCCATCTAAAAATCCACAGTAGACAAATGTTTACAGAACTATGGAGTCCAGTCAAACAAGGCATTTCCATCCTGGTTACTTTATTTGCCAAGTAATCTTAAGGACAGAAAAAGAACCACTCCATATATTTTATAAAGTTATTTCTAATAAAACAGAACAATTACATATATTAATGCCACTAGTTGCTGACTCGTGAATATAGACTCTCAGTTTCCTCAGTCCATCTCAGAAAGGCCATTGGCATGCATGGTTCGATCACTGCCTCTCTGGAGGAATGGAAAAGGCTCCCACTTATTGGGGTGTTCCACTAGAGCCGACTTGTTTGTAACTAGATATTTTTCGAGGGCCGGGAGCATTGTTTATAGAGTTGGTTAGGATTGGTGTAGTTTCCTGGCTAGTTGTGATGGATCCCCAAATATCAAACATGTTTGATATTTCAACACCCCTCCATGACTCTGTATCCAGACTTTGGCTCCGTCTACCTGGAAACTATCCTGTCATGGATCTCTAGGGCTTGTCAATCACACTTTCTGTCTTGTCCTATACTGTTACTGTCTTGTCTTGAAAAACTTACCGTCCTTTCAACCACCCACCTGCCTCTGGAGATCTTGTAGTTTGCTATTCTTTCTTCTCCTGTGAGTTGCCTTCTGGTGTAGGGTTTCACCATCCATGGCATCAAGGCAAATGAGTGGTCACCCAGGAAGATATAGTGTAAATCTCACCCTCCCCCCAGTGGTTCAGGTGGTGGAAGCCCCAAGGTGCCTTCCTTGGTTTTCTCCCTCAAATCACGAGCCATTTGACCCCACATTGGCCAAGAGGAATCTGTATTCTGCATCGACCAGGGCTAGTAGCACCAGGGAAAATAAGCCCTTGTAGTTATAAAAGTCACTGCCTGGTTCCCTTGGTTTCTTCATGGTGATGTGCTCCCCTACAGCCCTTTCCTCTCGTCCGGGCTAGTAGAGCATTGCAAATATTCGTCATGGAATTTAGCAGGGATGGCTTGGCAGATCTAGGGGGCGAATTTGCAGATGGTGGTTCTGCCAACCAGACAGTGATACTGTTGCCAGGTGTCTCTGCATTATTGCCAGTTTCTGGTATCCTGAGATATCAGTGTGTATTAAGTCCACCAGGAGGTTGCTGTAGCATCCTTGTTCTTGTCTTTGAACGATCCAGGGCATGACCAGGGGTTTGGTGGCTTTCTTCTTTTCCTGGGGGCTGGCTAGGGCTATGTTGCTGGCTGTAGGGCAGGTGCTTCTCCTGGGTTCAGATGTCTCCTTCTCTGTCTGTAAATCATGATGAAAATCAACATATTAAACTCATTAAAAACAAAAGTACCCTAAGCTTCTGTAGAAAGTCTCTGCGATGTAGAGCTGGCATCTTTGCAGTGACAAATGATGTTTTCTGTCACCAACAGGGGGGGGGGGGGTTATATGGTGTGGGTTCGGTCCCAACTCTTGATCCAGACACAAGGAATTAATTAGTCAAGTTGGGGTGGGTCGGGACAATGCTCCAGTCTTGTTTGGTTGTCAGTACAGCTTGTCATGACTTGCTACGGCCTCAAGTGGGAAAGCTGGTAGATGCTTGCCGTTGGTCGGCAGTTTACAGTACAGAACCCTAACAAACTGTATGTACTGGTTTCCTCTGCCCTTCCAACTACCCATCGTGATATGACCTGTACAGTGTTGAAAGCGACGTAAAACCCCAAATTAATAAATCATGACTTGCTACAGCTTGTCTGTTATGGGTTTATGGCTTGTCGTGATAGTTTCCCGTCTTGGCATAGAGAAAACCATCCCGACCCCAGTTCAGGTGAAGATCTTTATCCAGGAAGCCAGGATGTACTACTTCCTGTTGGGGAGATGTAACTGACCCAGCATTTTCAATCCCGAATCTTGAAATTGACCCTAGAGCCGTAGAGTCGATTATAGGGTCGGTTCCAGTGGAACATTCCCATTAATGTCAGATTCCCACAGACCATTTCAAGCTTTAGAAGCCATCTCATGACTCACCTGTACAGACTAGCATGAACACCACCATAGTCATCCTCCTCTGGTGGGCACTTCCTGCATTATGAATTTGCTCGGTGTTAAGCTGTCCCTTCTTGGAACCCAGGACATTAGAGGATGCCATATATTTTCAGATTGTGAAAGATATACAGATTGTTATACTCAATATCAGGTCCACACATTAATTTTTCTTGGTTTTAATATAAGCCTTTTAACATTGAACATAAATTTTAGCTATTTTTATTTGTTATTTTTTATTGCAATCAAATAATGTTTTGCAGTAAAAACCTCCAACCCCACCAAATCTTATTACTTATTTTGGTTCCTATGGATGGACCTGCTGTCGTAACCTATGTACATGGGAATGTATACATATAGTTAGATTAAATTCGTTTGGACAATGATAAACAAGTATTGTGTTCCACTATTCATCAAGTTAAGTTCTTCTCCACCCGGTCAAAATTCTGTACACATTTTAATTTGGCACAAGGGGCAAGTAAACAGCGAATTCATACTCTAGCAATCAAAATCTACAATAAAAACTAATGCTTTCTTATCTGTAAGTTGATTAGATCTGTGCCAATTTAGAGTGTCAGTACCTTGTAAAACGATATTATGACCAACTTAAAAGACACCGTTAAAAATAATTTAGATGGTATATTTGGTTGGGAAGTTTAGGTAAAAGATGTTTTAGTCTGGTCCCCAATCCGATTTCTCTGCAGAAACTGATCCTGTGAGTGCTGCCATTTTGGTTAGTTAGCCTTGATATTTACACTTGGCAGCAATACAGAAAAAGTTTATATAATCTGTTTTGGGCTCAACTTATATGGTGCCTATTTATTGGTTGGTGTGATATTGGTTGCCTCTTAATTCCAACTAATATTATTGGATGATAATTTAAGTAAAGTTGTCTTAAATAGAAAGTGTATATCATTTTAAAATTTTAAAACAGTTCATTATCGCTCACAAAATAAGTTTTCATTTTATATAAATGACCAAGCCAAATATTATTTATTTCATGATCAATTTTTATTATTATAAATCTGATTATACATAAGATTGAAAAAAAAACTAATATAAAACAGATAAACAGATAAGTTAAACTAGTTGGACTGTAGCGTTTGGTTCAGTGCACACTTTTGTCAAAATAAATTCAAATTAACTTACACAAGGACAAGCACAAGTAAACAATATCGGTTCATCTTGCTACAATGCAGGACAGATGGGTAACAGACATTTCCTGAGTGGCAATAGCAACAATCAATCCCTTCAACACATATCACTGTGACCACTGGTTCATAAAAGCTACAATATGACATTTTGAATGATAATCTGTCCAATGCTTAATACATCAACTGAACTTAAATGAAATTAAAATGGAACGTTTTGAGGATTTAGAGAGATATTAATGACGGTAGATTCCAGGTGGATGATTTAGTCTTGTAATGCATCCAAAAGCTGTGCCCGATACGAGGGCTACATCAAACGGCTGACTAATCACCAGGCTAATCACCATCAATGGAACCCTCTTGATTTATACGGCTAGAATATTGACAGAAGAATTAGTAAAGATCAGTGACTTCTATCGGACTGCATTGTCTAAATGATGGCATTTCATTGTCTCTCCAACTGATAGATTAAAAAGAGTAAATGTGGGATGTAAGAGAATTAATGGTTTGGTTGAAAGATTAGTGGGCAAGTGATTTACAGTAATAATCCTAGCAACAGTTAAGCTAACCTTGTTACTCTATAGGGGTATAGTTATATTTTTTCAGCACATACCTCTTTATCGTAATTTTAAGAAATTCTTTTATTTTTTTTCCTTCATTATAAAAAACTATTACCATTTATCTCATCACAAATTGTAATATGTTTATTATTTTTATTGTACATGCAGCATATTTCAGTTTATGTACACCTTAAAAGTATAATTGTAGCTTGCATCAACTTACAGATGTGTTTCATATCTATTGTTCTCACTCTTAATTCATATATCCTTACTACAGCAGCTTAGCTATTGAAACTGTCATTTAAACTCATTGATTTCAAATCTTCACACATTTGCTTCTTAAGATCTTCAACAGCTTAGTAAGCTGTTTACCTCCTCAGATAAAAGGATTCCATTTAGGCCATTCAATTCTATTGTCTTTAATAGCCATAAATTAGCCCAGTTTGTTTTAAGGCTTATCGGATGAATATTATTCTAATGTGTTTCAAATGTCTTCTGATCTATTTTCACAATAGAACCTGTCTTGTAAGAGCCATACTGAGTGATTAAATATCATGCCACATGTGTTAAAAACTCTGTTTAAGCCATTACAATAGGCTCCCATATATCCCTTTATGTACACTCCTTTTAGGTGTGAGCTGTTTGGGGTGTCAATTGAGAACTTCTTCAGACTGCATTATGATACCAAACAACATTAACCGGAAGTGCGGCCATATTGACTCTTCCTGTCTACATCATGCTTCTGCAAAATGCCTGTGTGCGCTACATTAGCACAACAACCACTTGCGTTAGTCTCATACCCCGTCATTACTCCAGACATAGCCTTAAACTGACACTAAAACTAATTTTGTAATTGTTGAATATGATCGTGGGCTATTATATAGGAAAGATTTAGGTCAAGGGTAGGATTTTACATCCTTTTCAAAAACCAAAGTCATATTGGGGCAGACCCTCAGCATTGTCACTTGTGGGGTTGAACGCACAGCACAAAGGTGACAGTCTATGATTACATACCAAATTTGCTAACCTCTAGGCCAAGGCCAAGGAATTTCTTTAGATTGCCCAACTGAAATTATTGTACCATTGTAAAAATTTAATGTAATTGCCTTAAGCTGTTACTGCTAGTAGTTCAAAATGTTGACATTATTGCATCCAATAGAGAATAGTGAGATTTGGGCACAATGTTTGGATGATAACATAGTGCAAGGTATAACCACATATTTGTCGGGAACTTAATTTATTGGAAAATATCATGAGTCTGATGACCGAATATAGAGGTTTTATGTTCTGAATTCAACTCCAATGATTTACAAAGATAACATAGAAATCCTGATTACTCATCAGAACTAGCAAAGACAAATCAGACAATTTGCAGGATCACTGTTCTGCAGGGGCAAGGTCACTCAGCTCGATTTTAAAGGAAGACTGGTCATTACATGAACAGACAAAGTTCAAAATTAGGTTTTACTACATCCTGTCCAACAGCCAGGGATCATTTTGGAACTGGTCCTCAGAATTGCCACTTGTTTGAGTTAAACCCACATACAGAGATGAAAGTCTGTGGGAAGACACCAAACTTTTTAAGCGCGAGCTCTAAAGAGGCTTGCGCTTCTAGGAATCACCTGTTTTTTAAGCGCGAGCCTTGCTAGAGCTCACGTTTCTACAGATCACTTTTTTTTTTGTCTCCAGAGCTCTCCAATAGCTAAAAGGATGTCATGCATGTCATGAGGGTGTTCATTCCACATCTTAGGAGCATCAAAGGCAAAACTATGGCCAACATGTTTGACTGACTTAAAGACTGATGAGCGGAAAGGAGGAATAATACAATGTTTAAAGTCTGTTATATGTTGGGAATTAAATGCTAAAAAGGTACTTCCTGACATCAAAAACATTACATACTAACTACATAAATGCTACTATGACAGTATTTAATCCCTAAAGTATTAGGATAGTGTCAAAATGTTATCCTCATTGAATCAAAAACTGCCCAGTTTCAGGTTTACTTTATTGTTGTTCAAACAGTTTAGAGTGACTTTTGCCATAAATACAAAATGAACAGTTAATAAAGGACACATTTTTACTTTTAAGATTTTGTAAAATGGGTAAGATTAGGGGCACCTAATAAGAAAAGTGAAAAAGAAATACAATTAAATCATTTCTGTTGCTTTCCAAGACACCAGAGGTACTGGTGACTTTGATTTTAATGAAGAAAACGTTCACTTTAATGAGTAATGGTATAACTTTCAAGTGCACAAAAGTCAGAATGACATAGCTTAATAAAAGTCTATGAAATATGGTCCATTTATACTATACAAAAATGAGAAATGCCTCATTTAATACCTATTCAACACATGGTAATTCTTATTTACATTAACACATCTACAATAACATTAATGCTTTGGGCAATCATCTTGGGTAACACTAACATAAGGAAGTTTGTTAATACGTTACCAATTCAGTTATTATTTATATAAACAGCTATGATTTGTACCTTTACCTAAATCTGTTAAATTAATACCAAAATATAGCTTATAGTTTTGTAATGTTTTCAAAGAAGTATATATACAGAGTATACAATTTGTTCAGTTATAATTGAGGTAGACATTAATTAATTTGAAGTCGGAAATGAACAGACTGGTTCCCACATTCATAATACAGGTGTTTCAAGCTTAATCTACCAAGCCCTACAGTGGGGTGATAGGTTACAAGCATTTTGACCTTTGATTGGATCCTTCAGTTCAAACAAACAGGATTGATTTAAGATGCCCCCAGTAAAATATCTAGTGAATATTACTGGAGATGAGTTCATATATGCATTTTCATTGCCTTACCTTTTAATTAGCAAGGATTTGTTAATCTGAAAATTAAGTCTTTTTTTGTTTATAACTTTATGTAAATTACATAAATGTAAAAATGCATTACTAAATTAGGCTAGTTTTCAATAACTCATTTTAATTTTCATGTAGTGTTATAGCTTATCTTCTAATCTAATAGTAATGTCTTGTGGTATCTTTTTCATTCAGAAAATGTTGAAAATCTGGAATTAATAGAATAGTTCCAATAAACACAATCCATGAAGTACATTAATCATAATTTAATAGCTTTAGTATTTTAAACAGGTTTTAGCTTATAGGTTTTGGATTATTTTGAAACAAAATACATTTGAATAGGTACAGTTAAAGATGATAAAGACAGAATTGAATCTACTCAACAGAGAAAGTCCATTATGGATAAAGAAAACCTGCAAGCACCACATGGATATTAAACATAATCAAATGAAATTGGTTTAATGTTCCATGATCTATATATTTATTATTCAAGCCGGTGGGTATTCACAGCTTCTTAGAACTCGATAGTCAAATAGGATCAGGATCGCTTAAAGTCAATTATAAAAATTATGGCCCAAATATATAACTAGTTGGTATTACAACTCCTAATCTTAGGCTAAGAAGGGTTGTATTTAAATTACTTAACTGACTACAGTTACATGAAGTAGTGATTTGATTTTCCTCTTTTAAATGTAATTTGCATACATTAACATTAAGTGGCATAATTCCCTTAAACATTAGGTTTTATTTAATTTTAATATTTATTTACAAATTATCAAATTTTACTTTTTATAATTAAGTTTAGTACTTGACAATTCCTCAACAGACAGCCCCAACGAACCTGTGTAAATGACTCCTATAAAAAGAGCATATTATTCAAGTTAAATCAGCCATGTTAAATATAAAGCAAAAATTAATTTTTATGTCCACAGAAAGGTCACGTGACTTTAGACTGGTAATGTGGATCTTGTGGCGCCTTTCTGACTGAGTTTTATGAGTTATAGTGGCTGGGTACTGTTGATCAGGTTTAAGGATGAAACTTAAAGAGAGACTTTAAGGAATTTTAATGTAACTTAAGTTGGTGTTCGCCTTTTCACATTCAGTTGAATGTTGTATAGAAGGTAACAAGTAGACATTAAACACTAGCTAAGATTTTGAATTTTTTTCCTTCATTTATACATGTAATAATAGTTTTTTTTTATTTTTAAAAACTGCAGTTTGTCATATAATATATCCACTGTTATACCACTGTTCTAAAATTGTGAGTTATTATAAGCCCTAGCTAATTTTGAAGTTGGTAGACTGCTGCGACTGATCTTATTGAACAATTGCTGCAAGGCAGACAAACCAGGTGATTTGTCCAGAGAGAAAAGAGAAGTCATACAACTCAAACGATCAGCTTAACAACCTGCTTAGGATAGCTATTTCTCATAAATATAACCCATAACAAGACTCCCTGTCTACTCTAGTACAGTAATCATCTAACTCATACAACTAACCTTTTCCAAACAAAGGTCAATCATTACGCTATAAAATTAGCTGTAGCACCCAAACGATTAGTCGTAACAGCCTTATGACTGAACATCTCAGTCATGAATAAGTGGAAAAAATGGTACAATAGATAGCATACATCAGCCTCCACTGTAGGTGGCCCTGGATTGATTTCTGTGTGAACCTAAAATGGGCAAGTCAGTGGTTTTGTTGCCTATGTCCAGCAGTTTTCAGTGCAGAATCCTGACCAACTATCACGCAGTGTTTTGTTTCACAGTTATCACCACAACTACACACTGTAATGTGACCTACACAATGAGTTGAATGCAATGTTAAACTCAATTTAATCAATTAGTCAAAATATACCTAGTTAATACTGGTGGATATCTTAAAGAGCATCTTAAAATTGAAAAACAAAATAGTTGACAAGACTATTTTTATGAGAAATCTATACTGTAAAATTTCATTAACGACATTCTATTTATATATTATATTGTTTCAAATCAGGTTTAACATCGCTTTCAACACATTGTGTAGGTTGTATCACAATGGGTAGTTTCAACAGCAGGGGAAACCAGCACATACTAGTTGGCCAAGATTCTGGACTGTAAACTACCAGGCATTGGTAACTAACTACTAAGTTTCCAACATAGGATCCAGTCCGGGGTTTGAACCGCTGACCTCATAGTCAGTGGGCACATGTGTAGCCACTACACCACTGAGCCCCCTATTGAAATCCTACAAGTATATACTTGAATTATATTGTCATACTTTGATAACAATATTCACCCCAAGTTTCATTTTAAAACTGCTTTTTGCTATTCTGCTAAATGCTCTACTACATTTTCACTTTCTGGAAAAAGATAATAATTTTGTCTTATACAAATAATATTCAATTAATTTCATGTAAGACTACTCTTATATTGGTTTTTTTCCTAGCAAATCTTTGTTGGACAAAATTGCTATCTTGCCTCTGGGTAAGGATACACAGCCAACATAAGGTTAGTGATTTCTTGACCTGAATGCATATGATAATTCATTTATACTATGTATTCCTTAAGTTTACTTAAACCCTTTATATTTATTATAATTTTCCCATGAAACGCTGTGATTTCATTAATGCTAATTACTCATAACATGCTTAACCACTGCCATTAATATGTCAAAGTTTTATCTCAGACCATTTATGTAGATATATATATAAGAGCAAATATATATGTTTTTAAATATTTGAGTTTTCGAGTGATATACCAAATGAAATACAGGCAATCTATTGACAGACAAAACACTCATATACTGACAAAAGCCTCTTCTGTTAGGACAAATATATATGTTTATGTAACTTGATTTGCAAAGATTGACTTAGAACCACTTCCGTTTAATCATACTATTGAACAGGTCAGTTCTTTCTTTAAGTCAGTTCGAGATGCATGGCAGGTACATGATTGTAATGAATCATTTCAATCTGCTTTCAATTTTAATCACTGTTGGCAATTTATGGACTAAACAATGAACATGTATTCATATTTTTCGTCAGCTGCTTGAAGCTCTCAGTGGCCTAATTATTAGCAAGTTTGGCATCCAATCAGATGCTGGCACCTCTGTATGGGTTCGACTCCCAAAATTAACTATGGTGAGGACCTTCCCAATATCACCCAGGCTGTTGGACGTAAAACTCCATGTAAACTCTAATCTTGCATGTAGTATTACATCATAGTTTTGGCTTAACCTTATAGTTTTAAATTAGGTGTCTGTAAACATTTATTCCATTTTAATAACTTTAGGAGTTACAGTAATGTCCTATATGTTATAAAGTTTGACCATGGTAGCGATGTGTAAACATTTATGTCATCTTATTAACTTTAGGAGTCATATTAATGTTGTATATGCTGTCAAGTTTGACCAGAAGTGACTTCCAGAGACAGGACCCGGTGTGATCCGCCTGACTGGCCCTGTACAGAGTCCCAGGAATTATGATATCAGGTATTTGGGGATGGTTCCCTGAGTGGGGTTAAAGTCATCACAAGCCCCTGTGAAAGAATGTAGATTGATTTGATCATGGGGACAACGTGACCTGTCACCTGGGGATGATAGTGAAATAGAATTAATGGTGCTATGCTGTTCCAGACTCCTGAACTTTTAGCAAAGTCCTTGTTGGACTCATTCAGTATCGGAAGGGATACATTATTGGTGCCAGAAATGATGTCAGATGAGTTGGGAATGTGAGGGCTTATAATAGAGTTTTGTTGAAGGTAATAACCGCCCATGCCGTTGTATTTCTTTGTAATGGTTGAAGTTATAGCTCCAGAGCTCAAATTAAGTGCATCTGGCGTTTTCCTTACTTGAAGTCCCTGGTATCTTTCCAGCTATATTGACACACACAGATTTCAAATAATGTAAAGATGAAGTTCTCGAATATAAAATTTCACTGCAAAGATGTGTACTATTTGACTGTAGAATTCAAATTGCCAGAAATGCCAGAACAATAAGCTGGGAAAGAAATGTTATTTGTGTAGCTAAGTAAACCAGGCAAAGCCTGAAGGACTGAATGACATGTGGAACCCCAAGATTTAAGGTATGATCAGAATAAAGACTCTAGCAAACTGCCAGAGCAGGACTCTGGCAAGCCGTGCTATCAAAAACTTACGCCTCTCATCAGATGAAAAAATATTTAACTCGTAAAGATAAACAAATGTCCTCAGTGGTCTAGTGGGTTTGGCATCTAATCACAGGCTGTCTCCTCTGTGTGTGGGTCATACAAGTGACACTGCTGAGGACCTGTTCCAATGTGGCCCTGGCTGCTGAATGGAACGTAAAAAAGACAAATTTGACCTTTGAAGAAAAACAATACAATACTCGTCATTTGTGGGAAGTTTTGATATTATGTGGAAATAGCATTGTAAGCTACTTTACATGTGTCTGTTACAACACAAGCATTTATTTTAGTTTTCGGGTGGTGTTAAATCAGCAGATGGTAGAACTTTATTCTGAAATTAAATTTCTATCTTGGAAAATTATCAGTCGCCAAAAGAGTACACAATAGATTATTCATAGATATTACAATTTGCACAAAGAAATACTTGTACATTTAGCTAACATTTAATGTTCTTTTATAGACAAACGAAAATGAAAAACCAGAGAACCAATCTAAAACATTATTACTTGAAGAGGGTCAACATAAGCTTATGTGAAATATAATATTATTAAATCTGATGAAAAGCAGTATTGTGCCAACACTATTCCCCCTAACTTCTTGGTTCATCAAAACCAGGTGCAACAGTAAAAGCATAACCCACGAGACAGAAGTCCCAACATGATGACTTCACAGTAGTCGACATAATATAAGCTTCACTTTAATCTATATATTTCATCTTTCTGGTCAGTTGGATGTGGCTAATTAATCAAATACAAAAGCCAACTAGAGCTATATCATAAGCCTTATCAATTCTGATAATAATATCCAAATTTGTTACCCTATATTTCCCAAACATTTTATTTCCTTTAGTTACCCAATATTTAGCTAAAACTTTTACGACAATTATAATGACGCCTACCACAAATCGAAGTTATTTTAAATTTGCTTTCGAAATGCAGAAAAATTAGAAGGAGGGATCAGTAGACCCTGTTACACCGCACATGTCCTGGTAGGTTAAAAACTCCAATAGCTGTTGAAGCACCATTGACAACACTCCAGAACCCTTGGTGTCTATATCAAACGCCTTGTCTCAATCCATCCACGCCCCAGGGCAGTACTCTGTGGGCATTAAAACTTCTTCAGTTGGTTCTTTGATCTTGTGGGTGTAGGGTGTGATTTGAAGAGATAATAGATAACAGGAGTTAGCAGACATTGATGTACAGCAAAGTGAATCCTCACAAAGAAATGTCATCATTTTAACCCCTTCACCTCCTGTATGCTAGGGCTTTCTGAATTGATTAGTGTGTAAGTTGAACTTTTCACAAGGCATTAATTTTAGCTATCTCAGCTGAAGAACCCGGACAGGGAGAATTAATTCCAAGTAAAATTTGGAATCTGTATTATTAATATGATAAAATAAAGATTTAGTAAAATTTTATTTTGGCAAAGATGTATACCAATATAATACCTACAGTTAAGTCATAAGTCGCAGAATACATTGCATTAATATACTTTATAATGTTTACAAAATCATTGGCTTATGTGGTCATCAGTCACAAAAACATTCATTTATTCATCTAGGTTTGTTATATCCCTTGAGGACATTAGATAGGTCATATCAGCAAGGGTTACCTGAAAAGGACACTTTGACCAGAGTGGACTCGAACACAAGTCCAACTTTCCAACTATAAGGCTTTACTGAGATTTGAAAGCATGACCTCAAAGGTGTGACAAAGGTGTGTTTATTCTACATCACCATGCCAGGCTTATGCTATGGCAATTACAAAATTAATTACAACATACATATTAAATCATGTTTCTTTAAAAAACTACGAACTCTTACTATATATATTGATCATGTTAGAGTTCAATTCCCTCCATTATTTTCTTAGACCATCTGAGTTATGATATCAGGTATGACCCCAAGATTAACCCATTTTCTCACGGATCAGTGAATGAAAATAAAAAAGCAAGACATTTTGAAAATGTCCAAAAGATTAACTCTTTTTCTCATGGATTGGTGGAGTTGATACATAAATACATGTTTTATTCTTTTCTATTAAATCTATCACTTTGTACTCATAAAAATGTCGCCTAGGCAAGACTAAACAATGAATTGTTTGAGCAACACAGTTAGGGAGCTTCTTTCCCTGTGCCTTTAATCTCTTCTTTTCAGTTTCTGTTGGTCTGATTCTTCTTGAAAATGGTCTCACAAAGAAGAACACACTCTGTTGGGTTTGGATATGAATAAATTATCCTTGCCCAAGATAAAAACCTTGCATGAAATGGCTTATATGCAAACACACATGCTTTTGCCTGATCTCTAAATTGATGCACTTTCTGAGTTTAACAAAGAAGATGATTATAATGTCATAATCCCTCAAATATTTTCCCTATTAAGAGGGTCCTAATGGACTTGCTAGCATCCAATACAGTATTGGCGTTGTGTGGAAACATATAAGTCCAAAGACAGATTATACATGCCTTTGTCCCTTGACATAACATTGATTAAAATGGCAACAATTAATCTATTTGTGTGGCCAGTTCCTTCAGTCAATGATATTTATGCTGTGATTAAATGGAATGTTTTGTGTTTACCAAGTAAAAAATACATCAATGTTTTCAATAAACACTGACCAGATTTATGGCTATTATATCTCAGATGAGTAAGTGTGGTCAAGTTTCATAATTGATTATTTTGGGACCTTTAATACTCTAATACATCTTCTCCAAATGGGTATATACTATAGGTTTAATTGGGTTTTTAAATTTTTTGTGATATGTAATTGTAAGGAGCCTCCTTGGTTAAGTGGTTAACACTTTTGGCGTGTAAGCACTTAGCTCTTATGTCTGTGGCCGTGGGTTCAAATCCAGATTATTGTAACTTGTGGGATATACAAATTTCCCGCCCTAATATGACCTTGGGTGTTTAGTAGGTAAACCCACATTTTTACCTTTGCATATAATTCATGTCATTACCTCCACCAGGTGGTTATGTTTGGGATGCATTCATTTGTCCTTTATTTGTTTCTTTGTCTGTCTATGTTTAAGACAACTCCAATAGTAACGATCAAATCTTTCTGAGATATTTTATATGGATAGGGTCTGACCCAGCGACCCTGTGTGAAAGAACAATGTCATATTCTCGATATCTAAAAATCCCATCTTGTTGGAAATGCCCCATGCTGCCTCCTGATGGAGGTTTGCACTTTACGATTGCATTCTAGTTATATATATTTATCTAGTATTGGCGTGTTACATTAGACCCTTTTTGGTTGGTCACTTTTATATCAATATTATATCTTTTCATGCATCGCAATATCTTGACCTGTGCATGCCTATAGCAAAGTTGGAATATTAACAAACATAGCTGGTAGATACATTTTGCATCATATTGGTGATGCAGGGACACAAAGATAATTTTATTCTCCCAGTATATGCTTTTTACAGCAAAAAGACCACACTAAGAGAAGGCAGTGACCAAATGGTTGACAAAACTGCTAACAAATATAAAATGTTGGTGTATATATAATTACTTTCTACATAATATATTGATCGGGATCAGGACTTGAAGCACTGATCAAACCATCCCAACTGCACAAATATAACCTAAGCTCAGTTGACTGACGTGTCTTAACAGTGTTTCAGGGAAGATGTCTCCGAGGTTCTTTAGCTTGCCACTGGAGTTAAGACCCAATAACAGAAGAACTAACATCCTGATACAATACCTTACAGTTACAGGAGGCTTTGACTGTTATTTTAGGTTTCTAGTGCTCAGACTGATTTCGGTAATTTAAGATTGCCTGGATGTGGGGTGAGCTTCATCCTGTGAGATGACTCCTGGTGGTTGATAATGTCCTGCTGGTCTACAATACCTTAAATGTCACCTCTCAGCCTGCATTCCACTTCATCTCCATTGTATGAACTTTACTTTGATGCATTCAGGGTCACTTCTCTGTGCTGTCCTTTGCTAAAGTTGGTATGTGGCTGATTAGTGCATGAAGATTTAGAAGTTTCTTGACCTGTGACCTGTGATCATCATTGCACAGTTTTGTGTCCCTCGAATGCTCTTCTTCAGTGGAACACGCCTGGCCTTAGGATCTTCCATGTTTCCATACTGCTATGAACCAATATAACAAACTGGTTGTAACTGTGGTGCAACAATTGTTGAATTATTATCATTAACCTGTAATACGTTTTCTGTTGTGTTTAATGAACCTGAGGTGTTGCCATGAAATCTATTAAGAGTACAACAAGGATGACATCCAGTTTATAAATATGTCAATGCCATTAACCATGATACATCCTGGGCGGCTGGGGTTAAGCCAGTTTAACCTATCCAGTGACGTGACAAATTTACCTGCAGTTAAAAATACTGAAAACCCCTAAAAATTTGTCAATATTTCTCACCTATTATTTTCTTTTTTTTTGCAAAATTACAACACTGAATGTTCTTCCTGTGGAGTCTAGGACGCTCGTTGGTGTAGTGGGTAACACACTTGTCTGCCATCCCTAAGATCTCAAGTTCAAACCCTGGAAAGCTGGTTGTTGCTTACTGATGGCCTTCAGGTTATAGTCCAGAATCTTAACCAACTAGTATTTACTGTTTCCACTGTCTTTGAAACTACCTTTTATGATATTGCATATACAATGCGTTGAAAACAAAGTAAAACCCAAATAAATAAAAAATATTGTGAAAACTATAATCATCAAAGTTTTGTGTAGTCAATCATTAAGTTTACTTCCCTTTGTATGCATGTCTTTGTCAAGTAGTAGCATACTACTACGCAAATACCACTGAACACATAATATTCCTGAGAAGTCAGAAGTCTGTTTCAGATTAGTGCTTGGTCAACATAAGATGACTTCTTCACCCATTGATCATCTCCATCAAGATCCTATTTCATCCTCACTTTCTCACATTAATGATCCTTGCATAATTAACCACTTTAAGTTTAAACCTTAAACTCCACATTTTTTGTTGCTTGACATTGCCAATCCATTGCCAGTTAAGGGCTTTGTCTTTTAGACTGTCAAAGATGTTAAAATTACCGTATTTATGAATGCCAAAACCATGAATTATGGCTGAGCAGTTTCCACTTTCTATTGCATTGTTAATCTCTTCTATCTTCTCAGTCTTCTATCATGTATAATGTTGAAAACAGAAACTTGTAAAAAAATCTAATTATTTGTCCAATCGAAATTTATAGGACTTCCATGGTGTAAGTTAGATAGCTTAAGTCAGTCTTTGGATGTAAAGCTGTCACAGTGAGAAAACAGTAAAAAAAACTGATGACATAGAAACCTACAAAAGAGCTATAGAGGCACATGGAAGGGTTAACTTTATGAAAGACTTTTTTCTGTGTTGTTAGCTTTTGTTTAACATTGGCATTCTAGCAGACACAATTCACTAACTAAAATCATTATTAAAGCTAAGGTTACACTACCAGACAAAAGACAGAGCTTGATTTAAAGGCTGTAAGATTAAACCCCTGAATTACACGACCATTCTGTTACAAAAGGTAAGCCCTTACAAATGATTGAGATATCCCTTTGTGGTCGATCACCTGAGAGGATTTCTGTTTCCCTCTCACCTTTCCCTTCGTCTAACAGATTAAAAAGAGTTATTGATATTGTTTTATTGTTTATTAATAATGATGTTGACTCTTCTCCATTTGAAAAGGAAGCTGTCAGATGCAAAAATTCGATCTGTAATCAAATCGTGTTCTTGCAGGGGTTTTTGTTGCTGAATAGAGTTTAGTGTATGACTTACACTTCTGTTAATGATGGAGAGGGGGGATTTTTATGCAATGACAGAAATAATTGTTTGTTTTCTTTCAATAGAAGAGGTAAAATGAATACAGGATAACAGTCCTTGTGTTTCACACTTCATTGTACTTGATTTTTGAAGCTTATGAACTACAACCCCCCTCCCCCCCCAATTTGTTTTTGCTGCTAACTCTAGAATAGCAGATCATTAATTTCTTGCAGTGGAACTTTAAGTGACTGAAATCTTAGACTACAGTAAATATTGTAATTGACTTCCTTAACAAGAGTATTGAAATTTACACTTCTTTGTCGTTTTAGCAGTTTCTTTCATTTTTAATAATGAACAATTTTAGATTTATATTGTCAAGTCAAACGAAGAGCAATTTTAGACTTATATTGTTAAGTAAAAATAATAATTAATTTTGTGTTTATATCTTTAGTCAAATAATGAATACTTTGGGATTAATAATTATAAGTCAAAATATGGATAATTTTATATGCATACTGTCAAGAGAAATAATGAACATTTTAATTTCATAATAACAAGATAATGAACAATTTTAGATCTATATTGCTCAAGTGTTGTCATACCTTTCTTCTGTACACATCAATTGAAATTTATAAATGCAAGTAGACACACAAGACTTACACAAAAGGGGGCTCGGTGGTGTAGCGGTTAGAGTGCTCGCCTAGATAATAATTCTAAAATTGTTCATTATCTTTTTATTATGAAATTAAAATGCTCATTATTTCGAATCTCGGGCCGGGCGCTTCATGTTGGAAAGTTGGTAGTTACTTCCCGATGCCGGGTGGTTTACAGTGCAGAATCTTGAGCAACTAGTATGCACTGGTTCCTCCACCCGTAAACTACCCATCGCAATATGACCCTGGCTGTTGAACGTGACGTAAAACAACAAATAAATCTAAATCCCTTTACACAAATTTTGGTATTACGGTTAAATTGCACATGTACATTTTCACAATGATATTATATGTGCTAAATATATTAAATCGTATGTTTCGTTAATTTTTACATTTAAGTAATTTTTGAAGCCATTTGTATACTAATTGTCAATAAGTTTAAATAGTAATCCATGTTGAAATGTATATGATCCTGGCCATTTCACAACTCAGTTTCAAAATGGTCAAAATAATTTATCCGTCTGTTTTCAAACCTTATTTGGTTTGGAAGTGGCCTGATTGTCTCATAATCTAACTGATTAAACTACATTAATTTAACTTAGGTCCTGTGAATTGAAAGGACTTCCAGCTTCATTCAGAAGTCAGATCTTTTTAACAGATAAATGTAGGCATTATCCAGTTACAAGTCATTCACTTTTTAAATTATATATATATATATATTTTTAATTTATATCCATACCCTTTAAATGTGTCATTTGAAATACATCTACAGACTTTAAAGAAACAGCTTGGTTAAACCAACTGAAGTGATTTTGACATGGTCAGCATATTTATTTTGACAAACATCTTGGTTTAAAACAAGTCATGGCAAATCATGGCAAACCATGACCAATTTGAAATGGTCAATGATTTCAAAACGGAGTGTACCACCTAGATTGCTACTCCTTTTCACTCATATTTTAATTTTGTACACTGACAAAGAGCTTCAAGAAGACAAATAAATGTTTAACAAAGAATTAAACAAATTTCTAATTCTTAAATTTCCGTCATGAAATGTTCAAGGCTGGGTACAAATAGTCTAGGTACAAAATATCCTCGAACACAATGTCCTAGATACTGATATATTGATATAACTTGCTGTTACCAATGATAATTGCGACAGGCTTTGTCTGAAGGGGATTCACTAAACCAAACACCTCCATGTCACATCTAAAACTGACGTCATATGATGACGTGATTCAAAGCTTTTATGTCATCTGTAAACTTTTAGAGATTGTTGCCCTTCTCGCAAAACACTGGTGAAACAAAAGCAATATTTTTGAATGAAAACACAGTGAAGCAGTTGATAGTTGTAAACTGGTAATGCCCCTGACACATTACAGACACTACAATCACTATTTCCTTCATTCTTCCATGCACTGTTGGGCTTCAGTCTGTAAGGTTTGCATACTGTGATAATTCCTTACTTTCCGTGACCAACCACATTGAAGTTTTGAAATGTTCAAAATTTTCACCTACCATCGGTGGTATATTTTATTTATTTGGGGTTTTACATCGCTTTCAACACTGTCATATCAGAACGAGTAGTTGGTCAACGTTCTGTACTGTAAACTGCCGACCATCGGTAAACAACTACCAACTTATACGGTCTGGGGTTTGATTCGCCGACCTCAGAGGTGGGAGGTGAGTGTGTTACCACTGTGCCAACTTCAATGGTATAAAGTTCACCTCCCATAACCACCTTTAGTTTCATGGTGTATCATTTTATAGTTCTCTGTTACCTTTCCGCCATCATTTTGTATATTACTGTGTATCTAGTTAGGCAAAATATATCTTCAACATTCCTGTATATTTTCTGTATCACACCTTGGCCTGTTTGCTCTCTGAATTATGATCTGTAGTTAGAGGTGTGTTTGTTTGGTTTGCCACATTCTGCCTGTGTTTTCACAATCATCTATAACCACTGGAATTGGCGCGAGTACTGCACTCTTGGCATTAGGTCTTATGTGGTCATACGTTTGGTATGACATGACTTTGTGATGACAGCATTATTGGCAGATGTTAGACTTTTGGGATGCAGTGGTTTTTGTCGCCAGTTGGGGGAAATAATTTGGCCATCACTAAAATTGGTCAATATTTCCAAACTACGACCGTAATCCTCAAGCTAGCTTTAAAGTAAACATTTCGTGAAAAAGGTTTTTCATTAGTTCCAAATATATGCAAATACTACCCACCATCCCCACAACCCCCCATGAACATAGTTGCATATTATTACAATGGATGAGTGGTGCTTTCAGGTCTCTAAAGTTAGTTCATTGGTCGAGAGAGTACAAAGGCAATTAACATAATATTTAGTCATCTTTATAAATCCTGCTTGTGTCAAGATGATCTTTTAGGTTGTACAACTTATTTTTTCAGTCTGGACCAATCGTCGGTATAGCCAGTTTGTCAGCCATTTTTAACAGGATCAGTCAAAGCAGCCCCTAAGTTATAAATTGGCTAGCACTTATAATAAATCGTATATATGCAGCTGGGCTGTAAAACAAACATATACCCATTTCACACCACAGGTGCTATCCCCTGCAGTAGGCAGCATTTGAGAAAACCATCCCTGTCCTCTGATCACCGCCTGATGTCTGTTTGCAAACGTGTGAGTCAGTGGCCAACCGTCCATTACCTTGCACATCCTATGAAAATTTTTTAAATGATTTAAAATTTCCACCTCTGAATTCTATACCGTGGGCATGCCCATATAAATACAAGCATGAGCAGATACATTTCTTGCTACAGTAACTGAAGGTGTAGTCCTGGCTTGTGACTCGTCATTTTTGTGGTCGTTTTTGAGTGTAATACGGTGGCATAAGATGAGTGGATGTACATTGATGTTTCACCACTGTGTCCCAAGGTCACCAATAAACCTCGGACAGTAGTTTATTTATTTGGGGTTTTACGTCGCTTTTAGCACTGTACAGGTCATATCATGACGGGTAGTTGGAAGGGCAGAGGAAACTAGTACATATAGTTCGTCAGGGTTCTGTACTGTAAACTGCTGTAAACGGCAAGCAACTACCAACTTTCCCACTTG
Organism: Sabellastarte sp. h YS-2021; assembly: GCA_964017235.1. Lineage (NCBI taxonomy): Eukaryota > Metazoa > Annelida > Polychaeta > Sabellida > Sabellidae > Sabellastarte > Sabellastarte sp. h YS-2021. The sequence goes on along the minus strand of OZ024934.1, from coordinate 76,773,850 downwards.
AGAGAACCGAACCCCGACCTCAGAGGTGGGAGGCGAGAGTGTTACCACTCTGCCACCGTGGCCCCTGGGACGGTAGTTGAAGGACAGGGGCATGTCGCCCAACACCAATAAAATTGCAAATTATACTGCCTGTATTGTGATTGTTATATCAAATCTTTGAAGATATGGCGTGTCCTTGGAGACGGTTCTGCCATCGAGTACTGCGGGACATGCCGCCTGTACTGTAAATGGGACGTTACATGTTATTATAGAAATGGGTCAGAAGGCCCAGTGTCTCGTGGATTTTACATATTATAAAGAAAACTTATAATATTGCAAAGAAACCCCTAAATCTGAGCAAATTAAATGTTTTATCCGAAACCTGCCATGAATTCTTCCGTGCTAAAGCAAAAGGGGCAGCATCGACTTACAGGGTCACTCATTTTTAAATATGCATCTGCCACTGTGGCCTAGTGGGTAGCACACTCGCCTAGGAACACTTAGGACGTGGGTTCAAACCAAGGTACAACCAGATACATAGTGGCCAGGATGACCATTTAAAATGGCGGCCCTCTGTCACTGGGTGCTATCCCAAGTGGCACGCCAAAGAACCTCAAGGACATTGATAAATGGTCATCCTTGAGCCTCTGTCTTTCAGTTAGGGGAATGTCAGTAACTTGAGAGTTGGGCTGTACTCATGCAGTGGGATGGGCCAAAAAGCGCTTTGAGTCCTGTAGCACATAGAGATATTGTGCTGAGTATAAATAAAATACGATATACACTACCCACCATATTTAAAAAACAACGAGGCCAAGGTCGTACACCCAAATTTAAATACGTGTTAATACCACCACAGTTGGAACAGCGGGAATGAGCCATAAGGTCTCAAGTCAATGGCTACTAGAATTAATTTCTTAAAGCAATACATTTGTACAGATTGAGAGCTTCAGTTTTCATTCATAAATTCTACCCCAAGACAATCTTTTCTGTTTTAATGCACTACCTTTATATCTTGCCCTTATGGCCTGTGTATTATACAAGTGTGTGTGTGTATTATATTCCAGAATATAAGTCCAGTCTGTAACATTAGATATGGGTTTCTACCTTATTTAATCCCTAATCAATGGAGTTTATGCTCACTGTTTGCACAGCTAGAATTCTCCCCTTATAATAAATGTTTGCCGTGTATATAATGACACTTAAAATGCTGTTGAGCCCCAGGAATGGATTAAATTAAGGGCATCTCTCTAAAAGAACCAATTACATGAGAAAATGGCTCCAGGGGTCAAACCTCTACTGCTTAGATATATAACACCCCTCCCCCTGTTTTTGCAAGCCACTCAAGGATATTCTCTATTTCTTCATTGGATTTATAGTTTAATACAATATGTATTGATAGTAGCTGATAATTTATAGATGCCATCGAGTAAATGATATAACATAGGAAGGAAGACAAAGAAGGGAGGGGTTTTGTGATACCCCCCACCCCCACCCCCCTGTGGAAAACTTGCATCTTTGGTTGCAAAGAGCACCCAGGTTTAAAATTAACTTTTCTTGGCTATGACAAATATATATGAGGGTGTTCACATGGACCCCTGCCGTGTTATATTCCACGTAATACCTAGGTCACAGCTTTCCACACTTGGATTATGACCTACTAAGAGGGTTGTTCCATTTCTGTGATGTACCGTAAACCCTGTTCCCAATTGTGAAACATTGGGAATCGGTAACTAAATCTTGTACATCTTAATGATCTTCTTGCCATCGTAAAACCTACATGTATGGAAAGTATGGTACTTCCTGATGGGTTAGAAGTACAGCACTTGGGAGTCCACCGGTAAAAAGTTTACAAAATTTTCAAGCTACCTTGAAATTATTGCAAACATTTCCCAATTCTTATCAGATTTATAGAATCATAAGCTCATCGCAGGGTGATTTTTTTTCAATCTTACAGCAATCTAAAACCTATCGTACAATTGCACAGCAATCTTTCCCATCTTATGGCGATCATAAACCTATCTTCTGCATCTTAAGTCAATCGTTAAAAAAAACAGAAACCAATAGAATGGATCGAGAAATGATTGATTGTGGCAATGGCAACGTCAATTGAAAAGCTATTCGGATTGTAAACGTATCGTAAAATATGCCTCTGGATTGTACATGTTTTATTACTTCAAATCGTAAACTACACTCTGGCCTATAGCCAGCATGCCAGTGGACCTTGTGGTTCAGTCCATCTTCTATTTGGTTAGGAGGCATTTGGCTTGATTTATTCAGCGCATTTCAGTAAGACATGTTTGGGGTTTTTTGACAAAGCATTTGCATTTTGGGCACTTTCTGCAAAGTGTTTGAAATAGCTGTTACATCCAATAATGAGCTGTATTGAAACATTAAATTGTATTTTTTTTTTGTATTCGTATTTTTACTTTGCGCAATATCTCCATGTACTACAGAACTCAAAGCGCTATATGACCCATCCAACTATACAAGTACAGTCCAACTCTCAAATTACTGACATTCCCCTAACTGAAAGACAGAGGCTCAAAGATGACCATTTATCCACGTCCTTGAGGTTCTTTAACCTGCCACTGGGGATATCACCCAATGACAGAGGACTGCCATTTTAAGTGGTCATCCGAGCCACTATGTATCTGCCTATACCTGGGATTGAACCCACGTCCTCTGTGTGCCCTAGGCGAGTGTGTTACCCACTAGGCTGCAGTGACAGATAAATGCTGGAGGTGGTGTATGGGACACTGAGATGGATTTATGGGAAGTTTTGTTTTTCAACAGGCACTACCCAGATATGAGGTCATTGTTGAGAGAAATAAAACGAGGTTGTCAAAGTTGGGGTTTTACGTCCCGTTCACCAGTCAGGGTAATAATGGAACAGGTTTGTCACTTGTGGGAGTCACATGCTACACAGAGGTGACTGCCTGTGATTAGATGCCAATCTCGCTAACACCAATAGGCCACCGTGAAACTCTAGTTGTCAAGCGAGGTTGTCAAGTGGAAATCAAATACGTACAAATAAACCTGCACAGAAAGGTGTGACCTAGACATTAGAAAAGTTAAAGAATACTGTCAAGTAGTTCTTGCTCTGTCAAATATAAAGTAAACATATGAACATGGCAAGTGCCACAAAAATAAATAATCTCCAAATAGTAAGGCTGCTGTGAATACAAAGATTTATTAAGGATTTTACTGTAACATAGACAGTCTGCAATACCATAGAAGTCAGCTGAGTTGATTGATTCTCGTTGATAACACCTCAAAATGCTCCAGATGTGAAATTTAGTCAGATTAGTGTCTCAGAAAAAAATCCCACAAAAGATGGATTTTAGAGGGATGAATTTATTACTTGCTTCAATTTTGTGTCATGTGCCAAATTAACAAGCCAGACAGTATACAGTGAAATAAAGCAGGGGGGGCCAATTGCTAGTTAACATATTGTCAGTTCATTAATATCAACTCACACCTGAAGTCAAAACCTACAACCGAACAGGCTCATTGTCATTTGTTTCTGGTACAATCCACTTGATATTTTAATATAGAAATAGACAACGACCAGCGAGGGGTTATAGGCGATTTTACAACGATTAACGATATTAGGATCACGAAGGCGGAGCCTGAGTGATTCTAATGCGGTAATCGTTGTAAAATCGCTTATAACCCCGAGCTCGGAGTTGTCTATTTCTATTCTAACATGACATTTTAGAAGATCTTATAAAAATTAGTTTTGAAGCTATTTTATAGAAAAATATACGAATATTCTATAAAGATTTTTTTATTGATGGTGCCGTTGAATTATTGGAAGAGCCACAAATTAAGATTACCCTTTTCTTTGTTAAAGGTCCTTAAACTTCAACACATGCATATCAGTATATTCTATATTCAAATGTAAGAATCCCTGAATAGCGTGTTTACCATTATTTGTCTATTTAATGAAAAACATCTAGGCTGTTACTTCAAGTTTTCTTTTTGCGGAGCAGCATTGTGAGTGATAAAATAGAATTGATGATGTTATGCGGGGTTTTACAGAGCAATTTTTCGTGTCTTAGCCAATCAGAATCGCGGACACAGGCGTGTCATGTTAGAATGGGATATCTTGGGTGGGATACAGCAGTATTTGCATTTGGAAAGGGTGCCTTCAAAGCAATTCAACAAACTCAGCATGTGATTTGCATTTGGGATGGCTTTGTTCAAATGTCTGAAATACCTGATAGGACGCTTCATGAGCTGTACTACAGTATTCATGTGAGTGAAAGGGCTGGGATGGATAATTAGGCCAGCTTGTTCTTCGTAGTCCACTACACAGACATAATGGTCTCTTTTCTGAGCCATAAGAATATCATTAACGGAAAAGCAAGTACATATAGATACAACTATAAGGGAGACATGACTGGGTCATTACTTTATCAGATTTATTTTACATATTATCCATTTAGTTTTCATTTTCTGCCTAATGGCCTAGTCACATTACATGCTGTATTTCTGGCTGCTATAGACGGCAGGAAAACACACAGGTGGAATACTGTACCTCCTTTGAAACTCAGATACTCAACTGTAGCTACAATTTTATAAGAGAAGAAAATCTGAATTTGGTGAGGAAATGGTCATCATTTGACCCAAAAAAGAAACCTCAAAGATGAACTGCAAATATGTAAATATGCAGCAATGTTACGGCAAACATTAAACTTCCCTTGAGACAAAGAAAAGGACAGAATATCAGAGAATTTGGAGGAAGGGCAGTAGATTATCTACAGAAATGATAGGACACACGCACTTACCATATATACTTACAGTCTATGGAAGCAAATACCGGCTGTAGAGTGACTGTGGCATTGGTTGATTTTATGAGCACCTTGCATGGGGTTTTCATAGGATGGAAAACCTATAAAGTAGCTTCAATATCATTTAATCACTTCAGCTCATAAACAGTCTATTACTGTTGATTTTCCATCCAAATTACACAATGATATTTGTACTTTATGAATATTGATGGGCGAGTATACATTTCGGCTGCACACAGAAGCCTTAAAAATGAATACACAAATGCTTAGTAAATATCTTCACCAGTAATAAACTCAAACACTTAATCATAACTGATCTCTTGCAAACTCTTTTTTTCTAGATTATATGAAATTTCAGTCTGGTACACCACTTTATTTTGAGTTATTTGGGCTTTGCTTTCGACACTTTGTAACAGGTTATAGCACTACGGGTAATCTTAAGGGCAGAGGAGACCAGCCCATACCAGTTGATCAAGATTCTGCACTGTTAACTACCGTACATCATTTAGCAGTCAGCAACTTCCCAACATAGGGTCCGGGGTTTGACCCACAGACCTCATAGGTTACCCATTGCACCACCGAGCCCCCTGACCGGTACACTAGAAATATATTCAGTTACAATGGCAATAACTAAGGTAAAACCCTATAGTATAGCTAATCAGTTGACAATAATAGATTTGAGCCGACAACAGTAATAGGAGAGTATAAAGATGAGAATACAAAATATCATGGTCATTTTATATATTATTTTCCTCAACAAAGACATTAATATATACAAGTGGTGTTTGATCAGTCTTAAGGTCAAAGTTTGTACGGGAAAAAATCATTTCTGGACCAAATGTCTGAAAATGGAAACCTCCCATAGGTATATTAATTTATTCTGCTTCATACACATTTCACATATGAAACCTAAGCCTCTCTTTCAAATTGATGTTTAGAAATTCTAACCAAATCAGCAAGAACAATATTGACTGGGGCGTCTTTATGTGGTTTTATTATCTAATATCCTAAATGGCCCACGGCTGCGTCCTTAGAGGAGATACTGTGGACAGACCCCACGATTTGCATTAGTTCCACCTCTTATTTAATCTAGGTACCTATATTCCCCCCCTCAAAACCCACAGCTCCATTTAAAAAGTTCACTTTCCAAATGGCCTTGCCAAAGGCTTTGCTGATGCTAAAGAGGCGGTTCGTTGGTTTTGTTACAATGGGTAGGTGGTTGATCATTTGGGCGGTTTGATGAGAAAGGGGGTCAAGTATTTACTGGTAAACTGGTTTATAACCTCAGCCATTCATTTTCTGATTTGTACGAGTGGTTTGTTCGTTGTTTGGATGGGTGAATGAATGAGTCTGGGTGGTTGGGTAATGATGGTATGGTTTAGTTATTCTTTGATACATTATTTGAATACAGTCATACACGGTATGTTCAAAACTACAACACTGATTTATAAATGTTTACATTGTGGTTCTCCTTCCTATTTTGAACCGTTCTTGTCTTTCAGCAGTTGTTCCTATAGTACCAGGCGTAGTCACCCTGATTGTCAATACCTTACAGGTCCGCCATTCCACTCATCAGTCTTTAAGTCAGTCAAACATTTTGGAAATAGTTTTGCCTTTAATGCACTAAAGATCTGAAACAAACTCGGTAATAATATGCACAGTGCAACATCAGTTGCCTCCGTTAGGAAAAAGCTCAAAACTGACCTGTTTGCAAAAGCCTATCCGCCATAGCCTCTCCTGTCACCTCTGTGTCTCCTTGGTACCTGGATATATCTTTGGATTAGAGAGCTGGATTTGATGGAGATTGGTGTTGAAGGAGAGTAAGCGTTAAAAGTCCACATTATATTAGATACACCCTCATCCAGCGCTTTTTAGATAAAATGTATGGGGAATATTAAAAATTATATCTCTGACAGTATGTCCCTGTATTAAGGCCATATGGCTTGTGGTGGAATAATGAAATACAAGATTTGGTAGACATGATAAAGCCACCATAACTGTTTCAGCTTTTCACATTATGGGAGATAACATTAAAAACATTTCAACAAAAGATTTTGATATGACGATTTAGTCCCTGGAATACATTTATTCTTGATATCGACAGTGCTTCCTCTTTAACCTGTTTTATGGAAAGGTTTAAAATCATCTGTCTCATACTTCCTCGCTGTTTCTAGTTGACAACCTGCTCATGTTCAATGGCTAAATAAATTTTAAACAATGAATCTTTTTATGGACCTTTGTGTCTGCTACTTAGAGATTAAGTGCCATGAAAATGTGATTAGTTTAGACTTAGATAATGGTGCAAAGGTTGTACATGGTTGGTTTAATATCAATGATAATTCCTAGTCATATGTGTTCATCCATAGCATGCTTTTCATGCTAGTTCATTTTATCCATCAATCGTGCTGTCATATATGTTCAAAATAAATTACCGGTTAAGCATATACCTATCCTAAATCTAGGGGGCCACGGTGGCAGAGTGGTAACACTCTCGCCTCCCACCTCTGTGGCTGGGGTTCGATCCCCGTCATGGCCGTAAGTGGGAAAGCTGGTAGTTGCTTGCCGTTGGTCGGCAGTTTACAGTACAGAACCCTAGCGAATTATATGTACTGCTTTCCTCTGCCCTTCCAACTACCCGTCGTGATATGACCTGTACAGTGTTGAAAGTGACGTCAAAATCCAAATAAATAAACTATCCTAAATCTATTTCATTCAAGCCAGAGCAAGACTAGGTTCCGTCCCCACTACTCAAACAGGAACTTGAGGAGCATTGAAATTAATTTGATCTCTTAAAAAGTGGGCTTATTTGGAGAGCTGATTATCAAATTATATGTGACTATAAAAATGGATGTGTGTAGGTGTATGGCTGTTATGCTTGAGGGTAAAACCTGATATTTATCTTCCCTTCTAAAACCCGAAATTATTATGTTATTTTTAAAAATTGTGTGAATTTTTAGCTCAAGTTAAATCAAGTGGAGATGGCCTACAAATTCAATAGAGCTATCATAAAACTGTCTGACAAAGTTTGCTCATATCATTAATATGTTTTATGAGATAGAAAAAACCCTAGTTTCCGTTTGAGTATAAGCTTGAGATATATCCTTGGTGTGAAATGATGTCTCTATCTCAGCAAACAGTCCTCCTACTCCTTGTGTGTTGACAACGCCAACAAACAAACGATTTCATTGGTTAATACTCTGTGCTCTTGTGTACCACGTGACACACATACATTTAGGTGACATGCTGCTGGATTAGCCTTATTTAATGGTATTAACATGTCTTTATGAAAACCAAACTGGATCAAATAATGATAACTGCCAATAATACCCAAAAAAATCTGTTTTAATTATATGTATAATTTTATCGCCAAAGAAAATATATTGCTCCCCAAGAGTGTTCTAAAGATTTTATAGAATGCAATTAAATTGAAAAAAAAGTAGTTCACAATTCAAAAATGTGCCATATAATTTTGAAATAAAGAAAATGTATTTTTCTTGTTTTTGAAAATATATATCTGCTTCTCCCACCCCAATGTTCAAACTTGGAAGGCAAAATTGCTTTTATTTTTCATCTGTTTATGTATTTCGGCATGATTGTTAAACATTATAAGAATAAGTATTAATACATATCTGCATCAGTACAGATTATGATAACACTTTACACAAATAATATCTATTCGCTACTTTCAGGGAAAGGGGGGATTCATGTCTACATTAAGCAAGCACTTAAAATGTCACAGAACCTATCATGCCATTAAACTTGATAAATTATAGAGTTCAGACACAAGCCTTCTTTAACTTGGAAATAAAATTTTTTTAAATACATTCTAAATGGCTTATTGCAGTCATTTCAATAACAGTTTTTTAAAACAAATATATTTTGTTTATTTACGTAATCACCTTATTACCCCCACCAAAGAGATTTCTTTGTTTGCAAAATAACTCAAAAAGATACAGACAGATTTAGATGCAATTTTCAGGAAATCTTGAGGAACAGATGGTTAGAATTTGGTGCAGATCTGGAACACTGTCTGGATCTAGGAAGTCTTGAAAGGATTTTCTTATCATTTCACTCATAAGCATTATTGAGGTGTTGAGCCTTGATGGAGGTTTGCGCTTTCTGAGTACTCTTGTTTCAGATTCATTTACTGAATATTTGCTTTAAATGTCTTTACTAATTCCCAGTAATTATATGGTTATAACACATAATATTTTATGCATTTATATATACATGTCATGCATATACTTACAACATTGTGCAGGACCCATATAAGGGATTAACAAAGGATCAACCAAAATTTTGCTTGAGCTTGGTATAGAAAGCTATAGCTAAGCTTATTTTTCACTAATCTCCCTGTCAGTCCCCAGTGATCAAAGCAATTAAATCCCAAATTCTCTGGTTTTAATAAATTTATTCTTCTACAATGGGCATTTTACTTATAACAGCACTGCATCATACATATGATAAGGCTATTGGCAATATTATTTACAATAATCTTGTAATGGCCATCATTTACTAAGATTTAGAAAACCTAAGGTCATAAAGTCCACTAACACATATATATCTCGATTATATGGAAAACGCGAAGGCACTGGTGCAACAGAGCAACTATACTGTGGAAATACCCTTATGAAACTTAAAATGAAACCCAATTATTACCCCAAATGCAATTGCAATAAAATGCTATCATACTTAAAACCAAGCAATACAGGTTGCACCAGTGCATTCACGATGTATAATAATGTGACTAAAATTACTTAGACCATGTAAATATTAAAGGTCAAATTCTACACGAACCATGGTCACGTGAGGCCATAATAAGTCAAACACACCCTATGACATATTTTAGCCCTGCTATAGGTGTACTTATTTTGGACCTCAACGTAGGAGTCAGCCCATCAGGGCTATAGCCCAACTAAGGATCCTATTTTCAAACAAAATAAATCCACATAAAATTAAAGCTTTTATTGGTAATAATATAACAGCAAAATCAAAATATATACACAAGTCATATAGGTGTCTACAAAGTTCACAGTCCATGTGGCACTATTAAAATTGCATAACAATTCCTTTGACTTTGAAGTGCCTAAACGTCCTATTTACATTTACAGAGTCAAATTATAACACTGTTTTACATTTTACAGCTGTCCATTGGACCGGGGAGCTGCCCCTCATTCATGAAATAGTCCCTGAGAATATTCCTCTGCCTTTTAGCTGGCCCAATTGCATTACAGCCCTCAAATGGAATGTCATTGCCCTCGAGCACTATCGTAGGCTGGCCCTCCCCCCCAAAGTCTTCCTGTTGAGCTGTGGCGTATCTGGTCCTCAGTAGGTTGTGCAGTACTAGGCAGGCCATGACAACCCTGTTGACCACAGGGAGTTCCTGCTGCAGCGGGCTCTGGAAAATCTCATCCCGAAGGCATTCTCGACCACAGTTCTTCCCCGCCTGATCCTATAGTTGAAGACCATCTCCTTCAAGTCCATAGTGCGGCTGGAGTAGGGCCTCATTAGTCAGAGCTTAAATGGGGAGGCGTCGTCCCCAAGGATGAAAAGTTCACCTTTGGTCCACCAATCCCAAGAGATTCACTGTCAGGGAAGCCGATGCTGCCGTCCTCTATTTTGTGCCTCAAATTGGTGTGCTTGAAAATCTGATCATCTGAAGTTGACCCGGCTGCCCCCATGTCCACCCACAGGAACTTGTAATCTCCATCCACCAGGGCCAAGAGTACAATAGAGTGGAAGCCCTTGCAGTTGCGGAAGAGGCTGCCTCCCCCTTGTGGACATCTGATTGGAATATGCCTTCCATCCAGGGAACCCAGGGCATGTGGAAAGTTCCACCTCCAGCAGAAGATTGACCTGACCAGCAACTAATCCTCTGGGAGTGTGGGGTACTGCGTCACCTGATCTCGATAGGCCCTGGTGATAGCTTCACAGATCTCAGGCACAAACTTCTCGATGGTCGCACTGGCCACCCTGAAAGCATACTGCAGAGTGGTGTAGCTGTCACCAGTGGCGAGATGTCTGAGGATTACTGCCACCTTCACTCCTGGACTCACTGGATCTCTCATCAAGGTTCAGTCCCTCTGGAACTCAGCAGTGATTCTCTGCTCTTGACAGAGCTCAGGCGGCATCTGGATGAAGTTTCTATATGCCATAGGGTCATCTAAGTGGTGCATTGGCATCGGTCTGCTGTACTGACCCTCTTCTTCAAGCTCTGCCCGGGTTGGCCAAGGCCTGAACCTATATCTTCTGTGTCTTCTCTGTCTAATAACTGGCAGACCCCCTGGCAGACCCCATCTACTTCTCAATCGGTCTATCATAGCTGAAAGGATGAGTAACTGCCTCTCCATTTCTAACAGTAAGAGTTGAAGTTGTGCAAGATTTCTGTTGTGTCTGTCCATATTGTCATCGGCATTGTATCTGGCTAGTGAGCTGGACCTCACCCCTTTTTATAGCCATTGGCATCCAGGCATCCAGATATCCAGTGGTCAGTACCTCCCATGGATACGCCTGCAATGTTATGCTTATAAAATTCTGTAATCGACAAGCTGACATCCACCGGGAAAATCTGATCCATAAACCCCAACCGTGAGTCCCCTAGGTAGCCCCATTTCGTCTGAGTTGTTCACATTGAAGGTGGACAGCCACTGATTGAACACAGTTTTTTAACCGTTAATAACAGTTGGATGACAGTACTACAAATGCTGGTCACCGAGAAGCAACCTCAACTCACCTTCGGGAGCCGTCAGACAAACACATGGCGAAACAACCAATACCTTAACTCATGTTATATCACTGTATTACACCAAAAGACAACCGAATCCCAACCTCATGCATACACCGTGGATGACACCTGTGGACCGGTTACTGTAGTCAGAAATTCATATGTGCATGTGCAAAATTATCTGCGCAAGGCCACAGTCCCGAAATCAGAGGCAGAAATTTTAAACAGTTTAAAACTTCCATAGGATGTGCAAGGTAATGGGCGGTTCACCACTGACTCACAAAGTCACACACAAATGTCAGATGGTGATCCAAGGACAGGGTGATACTGCCTGTAGTGTGAAAGGGGTATTAGCTGTTGAGAGCGGAATAAAACCCAAAAGCTATGCCCAGTGATATTTAACTTTGTTGATCAGCCGGCAACTGATGTACCTTATGGATTGAGATTTAAAATCTCTTTCAAGATATAATGTAAGTTTTTTATTTTTATTTATTTGGGGTTTTACGTCGTTTTCAACTCTATACAGATAATGTCAGTATATATCAAACTGCTGACCAGTAAGCAACTAACAACATAAAGTCCAGGGTTTGAACCGCCGACTTCAGAGGTAGGAGGGGAGTATGTTACCACTGTGCCACCATGCATCCCCCCTCCAAAAAAAAACATTTTTTACACTTAGAATGAAAATGTAAATGTAGTATAAAGCATTTATAGTGTGCAGACCTTAACCAATGCGTTTTTCCCCGCAAAATGGGGATTTTTTGGTATCTAAAATATAATCCGGAGCTTTCCCAAAGTGCAATCACTTCCTTTGGCCAGGACCTACCCACATAAAAATCTGTTTGTTACTCTTGGAGTAATGCCAATCAGAAAACAGTAGTCATTGAATATACATTAAAACACAATTACTTTGAAAGTTAGGTATTTTTTTGTATCAAGAATATAATTCGGATCTTTCCCCGAATTTAATAATTTCTTCCTTTAAGGTCTTAAGTTTTAATGTATTTTCAATGGGTGCAGTTATCTTATTGACATTGCTTAAGCCTTGCTCACATAAAAAATCAGAAAGATATGTTTGTTACTTTTGGTGTTGTTGTGAACACAGCCAAACAAATAAACAGACAGATAGATGAACGCATTTTAAAACAGTACCTCCTGGCGAAGGTAAATATGGAAACTAGTAGAACGGACTGGAGAGATAAGCACCTTTTTTTCAAGAAATATCATGCAATTTATGATGTCACAAAATACAACACTCATCCCCAGTTGTCAATTAGATCAAGAACTTAGATACACAGACTATATCTGTTCATATTACGATTAATATTTGATTTAAAAATAATTCAATGATCTCTTGAAACCAAGTCTCATTGCTACGTGAAAACGTTATTAAAAGAAACTTCTGGGCTTTTTTGGACAGTAAGTTTAGGAAACAGGATTTGGTCTCAGCCAATAAAGTGTCCAATTAAATTGTCCTAAAGGTTAATCAAAAGCCCTTCACAATGACTTTGTAAAGTAAATAATATAAGATTTCCACTTTTCCTCACAGGGCCAAATATTGAAAGAAGGATCCAATTAATATTGAATTGACTTAAATGACAGTGGGAGTGTGGTAGATGTAGAGATAGAAGTCTTCCAATGATAGTTTTTAAAGACAATTACAGTAAACTATTACACTTCTGCCCCCCCCCCCCACCCCACATCCTTAAGCCAAGACTGAAATGTGTTATTATAGTGTATGTGAACCAGTTTTCAGAGCTGCTACACAAATTTGAAACAAGAAATTTTTTGTTCTTTATTTGTATTGTATTTTATACTCTGTGTAATATCTCCAGGTACTATAGGACTCAAAGTGCTATATGACCCATCCGACTGCACAAGTACAGCCCAACTCTCAACATACTGACATTCCCTCTACCTGAAAGACAGAGGCTCAATGATGACCATTTCTCAATCTTATTGAGGTTCTTGAGATAGGACCCAATGACAGAGATCCAATATTTTAAGTGGTCATCTGAGACACTATGCATCTGCTTGTACCTGGGTTTGGACCAACGTTCTCTGTGTTCCTGGGTGAGTGTTTTACCCAGTAGGCCACAGTGGTAGATAAATGCATTGATAATCTATAAATTAAACCAGTCGTATTTGCAAAAACTAACAGGCAGTGTCTAAGGCATCCCAAACTCTCTGCCACGGACTCGGAACAAGATATTGGCCAAAAATCCCCAAAACATTCTTAAGTCCCATTACAGATCTGGATCTGCCAGTGTGGCCTAGTGGGTAACATACTCACCTAGGAACATCCAAGGCAAAGGTAGACACTTATTGATTCTGAGTTCTCACGGCATACAAATTAGCCAGGACAAATTAAAATATTTTCAGGCTTACATGTATGTTTATATAAGATTTGCATTTGGTCCTTTGATTCCCAACTCTGTGAAAGTGACTTCCAACCCAACTCATGAGAACATGTAGAGTAAACTGAGAGGCCTGTCCTTAATATGACCTTTGCAGGTGAAAGTAATGTAAAATCAAAGGAAAATACATATTATCCAACATAATGCACTCAGGCCCTTATCCATTACTCTGCTGCAAGGTCTTCACATGGCAGAGAGTGTAGCCTAGGTTTATTGGAGTTTTGGAGTTTCTTGTATAAAGCCTCAATCCCCCATCTACTGCCAGACCTGTGTCAGAAAACTGTGGCCTAGCGGGTAATACACTTGCCTAGGAACTCTGAGGGTGTGGGTTCAAACCCAGGTACAGGGAGATACATAGTGGCTTGGATGACCACTTAAAATGGTGGTCCTCTGTCATTGGGTCCTATCTGAGGCTAAAGAACCTCAAGGACGATGATAAATGGTCATCCTTGAGCCTCTATCTTCCAGTTAGGGGAATGTCAGTTACTTGTGAGTTGGGGCTGTACCTGTACAGTTGGATTGGTTAAATAGAGCTTTCAGTCCAGTAGTATATGGAGATATTGCGATGAGTATAAATACACCATACAACTTGGCATACTGTAGTATATTCAACTGTTTCTGTAGCAACCCAACGGAAGTTTTGAACTCAAAATATCCTTGTGTGTTTGTTTGGAGCCATTGTTCCTGTTGGTCTGCTAAAATGTGTACCATATCTTTTTTTCACACACATTTAAAACAATGACAAACTCGTATAAGCTTGTCAGACAGAGGGTATCTGTCTTAGCAGTATGCTAATTTAAAGGTCAGCATGTGTAAGATTACATTACATAAACTGAAACTTTAATATGTGAACTCAAAGGTTTACTTAATTACAAAGACACTCGAGCCTTTAGCAAGGCTACCTTTAACGGGGAGGGAAATGAATTCGCCAATGAAGGACAATATCTTGCTTCCAAAATTCAACAAATTTAGAATGTACACGTGCACAGTGATAGGGGCCACGGTGGCAGAGTGATAATGCTCTCCCATCCCACCTCTGAGACTAGGTTCGGTTCCTGGCCCGACCTTAAGTGGGAAAGCTGGTAGTTGCTTGCTGTTGGTCAGCAGTTTACAGTACAGAACCTTGAGCAACTGTATGTACTGGTTTCCTCTGCCCTTCCAACTACCTGTCGTGATATGATCTAAACAATGTGTTGAAAGCAACGTTAAAACCCAAATAAATACATAAATACAGCACAGTGATAATTAATTAAACTGAGCCCGAATGGTTAGAGTTTGAGGTAGATTTCGAATGTGGCACATTTTCATAATTTTACTTCAATAATTGGTAAAGGTTACTTTTGTCTGAAAGAGTATTAACTTTTTTTCAAATACTAGTGTACTGTGGTAGCCATTTTGGGGCTCTATTTTCAGAAATTTCGCCACTGATTTATTTTGATTATAACCTTGCCTTCAAAACACTGTATATGTTAGTTTATTTATTTATTTGGGGTTTTACGTCACTTTCAACACTGTACAGGTCATATCACGACGGGTAGTTGGAAGGGCAGAGGAAACCAGTACATAGAGTTCGCTAGGGTTGTGTACTGTAAACTGCCGACCAACGGCTAGCAACTACCAGCTTTCCCACATAAGGCCTTGACGGGGATCGAACCCCGGCCTCAGAGGTGGGAGGCGAGAGTGTTACCACTCTGCCACCGTGGCCCCTTTGTATATGTTAGATAATGTGTGTTAGATCACACAAATTTAACGTATTTGCAAGATTTGATCAACGGGAACCCATTTTTTCATATAAACAAGAATCGTCAGAAACCATTGTCTACTTTTGGAAGGCATGGTGTAACTCTTGTTTTACATTATTAGTAAATGTGGAATTCCTTATGTTTAATTAAACCTGTGACCCGTTTCTTTGTATCCATATTTAGAGGGGGCCATGGTGGCAGAGTGGTAACACTCTCGCCTCCAACCTCTGAGGCCAGGGTTCGGTTCCCGGCCCTACCTAAAGTGGGAAAGCTGGTAGTTGCTTGCCGTTGGTCGGCAGTTTACAGTACAGAACCCTGACGAACTGTATGTACTGGTCTCCTCTGCCCTTCCAACTACCCGTCGTGATATGACCTGTACAGTGTTGAAAGTGAGGTAAAAACCCCAAATAAATATCCATATTCAAAGTGACATATGAGCCCATGTGGGACTGGATAAAATTGTGGCTTAATTGTTGTTATATAAAACTGCTATGCTCCATTCACACTACAGGTGCTACGTCCAATGGTTACAAGTTTTCTCAGGCGGTGTTACCACCTTCAAGGATGCCTCATATCTTTGGTGTAGCATTCATACTACAGGAAGTATAATTCGTGGTTATACGCATTCTGCAAAATACTGTTGTCCTTCAACTACCATCCGAGGTTTGTATGTGACCTTGTGACGCAGTGGTGAAACATCCATTTACCTTCACTCACCTTATGTCACTTTGTTACACCGAAAGAGGACAGAGTCACAACCTTCGTCTGTGCAAGCCCACTGTACCAAGTTCAGAGGTGAAAATTTTGATCATTTTAAAACTTCCATAGGTAGCACAAGTAATGGACATTTTGCCACTGTGTCACAAGGTTACATAGGGACCGCGGAGAGTAGTTGAACAACAGGGATGTTTTACCAAACACAGACTACCATGGGGGATACCGCCTATAGTGTGAATGGGGTATTACAAGTAGCTTTTAACTTTTCAACTTCAGGTTATAGCTGGGTGTGAGTGTAAAAACTGCAAAATATCATTACACGGCATAATGAGAAAATTTAGAGAGTGGATCTTGTAATTGTAATATTCCTGGATGCAGACAGAAATCTGGATTACCGCCCAAGTTTAACCATTTTTTCCTAGCACCATTGTCGGCATTTGCTGTAAAATTTCATATGAAGTTGTTTCACACACAAACAGGGGGTCACGGTGGTGTAGTGGTAACACACTTGCCTTCAACCTCTGAGGTCACCAGTTCAAACCACGGACCTTATGTGGGAAAGTTGGTAGTTGCTTACTGATAGTCCACCGTTTACAGTACAGAACCTTGACCAACTGTATGTACTGGTTTCCTCTGCCCAAAGAACTACCCACTGTGATATGACATGTACAGTGTTGAAAGCAACGTGAAACCCCAACTAAATAAATACACACAAACACTAAATAAACCAACCCATGCCACAAATTGCATGATCTCCTTGGTGGAGGTAATGATTCAACTGTTCTGCTACAGGACATTGCAGTTGTGTTGGTAATACATGCTGCCTTCATGGTACAAAGAATACATATTTCTTTTTACACAAGTATATACATAAATTATTGGGTAGCAAAACACCAATTCTAGGGTAAACTACTTTATATAACTAAGTCACTAAAGTTTATTTTGTATCTATCTCACCAATAAAACAAGGGATTAAAATGGTCATCATTTAATTTATATTTGATCTTAACTTCACACAGTTAGTTCTTTAAATAATTTTAAGTGGCTATGTAGAAACTAACTGAAGGATCTCCCAAAGAATTTGACTCTTGTGTCACATTTATCTCTCTTTCAGTGCCTCTGTAGTAACCCATCCCAAACTCTCTTTTGGAAACACGACAGGAGTCAGAGCTTTTCCGTGCAGTGAACTTCTAGTGTAAATGTTACATATCCTTTGCCCTGCCAGTACGTATAGGTTAATGGCCAAGTAAGTGTCCAATATTGGAAAATAATGGCCTGTTTACGAGGTCCCGAAGGGACCGAGTCAACAGTCCATTATTTTCCAATATTGGACACTTACGAGGCTAATACCCTATTTAAATTACACCTCTTCTTTAATTTATAATTCTTAAGATATTGTTTAACATCATTACTTTTCATTTCAATATTCCTGTTGTGTACTTTTTTGGTTTTTATGATCATTTTAGTTGAAATAAATGTGAAAGGGTTTCTTTGGAAATGTGCTAAAAAGACTTCTATATATGGTCAAAATCACGAAGTGGCCAATAGTGAAAGATATTGGACACTTTTAACAAAAGAAAAACTCTCAGGTGTAATTTAACTATAGTTAATGGACAATACAGTACTGACGAAAACTTTACATGTTAGGACAAAGCCCCAGAGCCATTTTCAGGGGAAAGCAGGTATACCCCAGAGTGTAATACTTTCGATATGATGTAAACCTAACTGTATAAACAATACTCAAATCATTATACAAATGTGATTATAAAGGAAGGCAAGGCAATATATCATTAACTAGGAATTGATAAAACATTTAAGACAAAGAATAAATATTTACTTTATTTTACATTTAAGACAAAGAATAAATATTTACTTTATTTTACATTTAAGACAAAGAATAAATATTTACTTTATTTTAATATGTTCCAGCATGTTATAATTTCTTTAATTTATGGGTTATGTCCACACTCATTACGTACAGCTCAGTGGTTTTATCCTACTAGCCATATTTTTGGAGGGTTTTTTCCTTTTGGGTTTTTGTCCTCCGTTGTTTTTGTCCACCATATCCCTATACCAATCCTTATCACACAGAATGTTCCCATCTACCCCTGTGGGTTATTATACTGGCTCAAGAGTACAGAGGATCTGGCTTCTATCACATGCACATACACAGTGGCTTGAAGGACCACAAAGATGCCAGTCCACTGCCATTGGGGCTTGTCCCAATCCTTTCCCTGGTATTCTCCAGTTACTGTATTGCCCACTGGTATGCTTAAAGATCCCTGCTTGGATTTGGTTTATTTGGGGTTTTACGTCACTTTCAACACTGTACAGGTCATATCACGACGGGTAGTTTGAAGGGCAGAGGAAACCAGTACATACAGTTCGCTAGGGTTGTGTACTGTAAACTGCTGACTAACAGCAAGCAACTACCAGCTTTCCCACTTAAGGCCGTCACGGGGATCAAACCCCGGCCTCAGAGGTGGGAAGTGAGAGTGTTACCACACTGCCACCGTGGCCCCTATCCCTGCTTGGAAGTAGCCAACCTAAACAGCACTCAAACCTCTCAATTTGTCAGAAATAACTTCTTTATACACTTAGGTAGTAAACCAACAAACAGATAAAATAGCTGTCCAGTAGGAAAGTTAGTCGTGACAGATCTTGGTAGCTGTGACACATTCCTAAGCCTGCACATGGCTAAGTTGTATCAGCTCAAGAGCAAAGAAAGTTAGATGATCTGTGAAACGTCCTCTTTACAAACAGAGGGGTTTAGGGCATTAATAGGTCTAATGAAGTGACTAAAAGGTGATTAGGACTCTGTCAGTCAACTGTCTTTCAATACAAACAAGGATGAATGGCCTTTTGAGTCCCCTGTTTTACTAGTGCTCTATGCCTGTATCAATACACACAAGTAGATAGCTTGGGGCTCTCAAGTGCTACTATACACTCTTTACATCCCCTCCCTTCGTGTTCTTTGCTTGAGTGTCATCTAAATTAAGTACATGTGTTAATATTAATAAATAAAGTTTTTACATTTGCCTTTTGTTTATGGTAATAAGTCAAAATGTTCTTGGGGGTTGTAGATACTTTAGTCAAAATATTTCGTGTATTTGTAGCAAGTTAGATAAATGCATTTATTTTAACAGCTGTAAAATCTTTCACTGGAAGAGGATATTTATCATATAACACTGTCCAAGATGGATATATAATCAAACTAAGACTTTAAGGGCACCTTAAATGGACGTTTAAACACTAGGAGTAAGACATAAAACTGCTCAGTATTTCAAGAAGCCATATCCATGAATTAGTAAGACTAGACATTTATCTAAGCTGAATTGACTGACAGTGACCACACAAGCCTGGGGTTATTTGTAGGAAGTATTCTTCAATCTATTTTATTATTATATTACCTCTTTCTTTTATATAGCCCCTGGTTATTCTATTTCCTTTCTCAGAGTCTTTCTATCTGTATATTCTGTCCCCTCCTCTACCCCCTCCCATTTTTTGTGAATGGGAAATGAGTTAATCTATTGGTGCAATAAGGTTCGTCCATTTAGCCATTTTGTACACAGATCATGTTATAAAAATAACCAACTATATATTAAAACTGAGACCCTATTTTCTTTCTGGTAATTGTATAGTAATGTGGTTCAATGAATGGGATTGTGTATGCCAGTTTGGGCAATCTCCTTGAATCCATTCAGATTTAATGCCTCCAATAAATTTGTTTAGTTTTACTTTTTTTTGTCCATGAATTTCAAAGCCCATTGTGTTTTGTCGAAAAGTGAAAGGTCTGTATTTTTGGAGATTGTGGCTTAGTGGATTAAAACCTAAGGCAATAATTTGTTTCAGTCTATGGAAATGGGTTAGACATAAAACAGACGGAAGGTTGACATATTTTCCCACCATTAATTTCATAAACTGCGCCTGTTTTGCTCGAGATGTAATCCCAGGTTAATTAATTATGTGCCAACTGATGTGTTTGATCTAAATACTGTGAAATGATGTAATTCTCCGGCAACCCCCCCCCCCCCCCCCCCCCCCCCCCCCCGTTATATTTTATTGATTTCACACTTAAAAAATCGATTTTATTTGTGAATTTGCGAAAGTTTATTTTTTCATAATTTTCATCACTCAAAAAGACAACAAAAAGTCTATTTTTCACCTGTAATTGTAATTACATAGTAAAATATACATCACTATGATAATTTTCCGATTGAATACACTTTATGTAAATTTTAACAGAATTTTTGTCATGCATGTACTGAAGCTGTTGATGATCAGCACCTTACACAGTATTGACATGACCAAACAATATGTACTGCTTTCCTTCAAGGCTAGGGAGGGGGGCCATGGTGGCGCAGTGGTAACACTCTCGCCTCCCACCTCTGAGGTTGACTGTTCAAACCCTTTACCTTATGTGAGAATGTTGGTAGTTGCTAACTGATAGTTGCTATTTTACAGTACAGAACCTTGACCAACTGTATGTACTGGTTTCCTCTGCCCACAAAACTACCCATCTGTACAGTGTTGAAGTGACATAAAAGTTCTGAGATATGTGCCAGCTATTGGCAGATGCACAGGGACTCCGATGATCACTTAAATTAAGGCCAAGTGAACAATTGAAACAAAGTACTTTAGCACGACCTTACATCACTCAGTCGACATTACAACAATATGTCAACAATGATATTTTATATGACATTATATAATGTATTGAAAAAGGCGTTAAACCATAATCAACCAATCAATCATTCAATTCTTCTACCCATATACAATGCATTTCAAGTGTTGTTAAACTCAAAAGACAGCAAACCTCTTCCAGAGCAACACCATTCACCATATTATATTCCCACGTGTCATATAATCCAATGCTAAACTGCACTGAATACTAAAAAGACTTAAACAGAATATTGCATATCATAATGGTTGTCTCTTAGCTTCAAATTTCAGGTTTTATTTTAATTCTATCTTCATAGTAGTGTTATGTTTACTGACTAAAACTGATAGTCCATATAAACAATTAACAGACCAAAGTAGCTTCTATCTCCTAGAGTGAAGTAAAAAGGGTTCCAATGTTATCCTCTCTTACTTATTATCTGATATCTTGGTTCTATCAAATTTCAAAGTCACTGTTAAATGGTTATTCAGATTACACTTGATCAACAAGTAACATTAGATAAGATTTTTGGTTCTTCAACCCAATAAAAGGGAAGGTCCCTAAGATAAACACAAAATAGGAAGGTAAACTCATGTTTTGTAAAGAACTACTTAGTTTCTTTTTATATCGTCGTTTATTTATTTATTTAAAAAAACTGATAGCTCTATTTGTATTCTCTGAATGGTAGTCCTGAGTGGTATACATATATACAACATGATACAAGAGGAGTGTTTGTATATATTCTTCTTTGATTTCCATATTTCACAGGCCACAGGCTGTTCCAACAATACCAAACACAAACCTCCCCCTCTGCATAATCACCTGACACTCAATTGTGCTGTTGCAACATGTCGACTTTTACTTTATTTATGTAAGAGATCAAATGAAAAAGTTTATTTTGGGCAATGAATAGAGAATGTTTTTGTCTCTCTTTGGTTTGCCATTCCTTTCAATAAATGTTGATCATGTGTATTTTGATAGTTGAAAATTAGCTGTTAGGGATTGGCTTTAAAGTAGGTGAGATGTGTTAAACACTTTTAATCCACCATGACAAAAAATTGGCAATGCCATTATATTTACTTCTCGCCCAAAATGTATTCAAGGGCAAGGTCAAATTATATGGGTCATGTTTTCAAGGACTGAAACTATATGGTCCTCCTAAGGGAATTGGTTTCTCAGTCTTGTATAATGCTGCAGAGTATTACTTGCCACATGCTAATCACAAGAAAGCACTTTTTGAGCGCAGGCCTCTGAAAAGACAGTTTTTTTATAAACCAGCTGAGCATTTTGTAATCTAATCTAATGTGTTATAACGCTTAATCTCAATCAATTGACAGACTGTAAGGTTCAACGGATCATAAAACAAGGTAATTAATGTTAATCCAATGACATATCCAGGTCATACTAATGAGACACAGGGGTGACAGTGGAGGCTATGTCACAATGTCATATATGTCATAATGTGATGTAGTGTCACCCAAATGCTACATTTTAATTTTGACCGTCCCATTTGGATAGCATGACCATGATAAAAATAATTGAAAATCGGGTCAATTAAAAATGCAGGATTTTTGGTGTGTCCAGAATTTGATTTCGATCTTTCCCAAAATTTTATCAATTTGATCTGGGCTGACATAAAACTTTATTGAGATGCGTCCATGAGCTTTGGGATGGTTGCAAATACAGACAGACAAACAGACAGGCAACTGAATGTATCCAAACACATAACCTCCTTGGCAGTGGTAACACTAAATTTAATACCAAGATAATTGGGATCACTAACAAAAAATGGCATCAGGCATACTTGCAGCCTGAAGCCTGGGGAAATAATGTTAGACACCATGAAATATAGGTTAATAGCCAAGTAAGTGTCCAATATTTGAAAATGATCAACTGTTTCTGAGGGTCCGAAGGGACCAAGTCAACAGTCCATTATTTTCAAATACTGGACACTTATAAGGCTATTAATCTACTTAAATTACACCCATTTTTAAAATTATAATTTTAAAGATGTTATATTTCTGATGTGTATTTTGGGTTTTTTATAATCAGTTTACTTGAAATAACCGCAGAATAGTTTATTTGCAAATGTGTAAAAAAGACTTCTCTATATGATCAAAATCACACAGCAAAATAAATGCCCTTTACTGGAAGATAATGGCCGCTTTAAACAAAAGAAACATTCTCAGATGTAATTTAGTAAAGGTGAAAACACGCAAGATAAGGAGTCTTTCAGGATAGTCTAATTATTGTTTTATCCAATGACAGTGGCATGGGCATTTTTTAGTAATCATCTCTGGCCATAAGTAAACGTTGTGAAATTTATTGGGGAACACAAAACTAACACATTGCTGTAAAGTGCAGGTATCATGTCCGGACCAGTACTTCCTTTCACTTGACAAAGTCTGGTGACAATCATTGGTGAAAACTTGAAGCTTAATATAACAGATAAACTAAACAATCAAATCCTTATGAAAACACTTCAGCCCCAGAAATCCTTTTAGCAGTAATTACTTTTATATATTTTTGCTGGACTGTTATTTAACAGTCGGTGCCACTTAGTTGTGCCTCATATAATGTCATGTTAATTTATTCCTCTGGTTGTGTACAATCTCTTTTAATAATCTGAAATAATAATTGATGCTTGATTTACCAGCTTCAATGGACTAATGTAATTCCCTTGAGTCACTCTTCCCTTTGAAAGAGATCTATGACTTTTATGATAGAGTCTTTGGTAATATTGACTTACAAACAAAAGGTAGCCATAACAATTAATTATATTAACTTGTAGTCAGTCCTAAAATAGATGAGAAGAAACCCTTTTGCCCAGGGGGGTGTACACAAATGCTAGTTTTGGTAGGCATAATGTAGTTGTGTATACTTATATAAATTATTATGGTCTGTAGGAATATATAACATAATATAGAATGTGCTTAACATTAATTATGATGTATAATATAATTTTTTTTACAATTTAATTCTTCCATATTAATTGAAAAAAAAAAATTTAGTTGAAGTAAATAAACCCTATAATTTGATAATACTGAACAAATTATAACATATATATTTAACTATTATATGTTAATTGGTAAATATAAATCAAATTACTAGTCAAGGAATAAATTACTTGATATTTTTGTAACATCCATTACACTATTAAAAGGTCCAATCTTTGATGCAATGAAGTATTATCTAAATTACTAAGCACTGGTTTTAAACTCTCACACCGGTCCATGAAAATGGGAAATCCAAAGGTTTATTATCAAAAAGGTTTTAAATAGGTTTCATGGTGGTCATGCTGTCAGGTTAAGGGGAGTATAATTACAAAAAGGTTTTGGTAAAAATTAGTTAGATAACTAACTTTTGAGTGGAATTTAAATTTCATTTAGTAATAATTTGCTCTACACTAAAAACATCTATCTGTAAAACAGGTATCTTTATAAAATACTCTTCAACTACAAGATCCTGAATTCATAATCTTTCTAAAATGTTAATGTAGTTAACCATCATTTAATAGATTTATATCTGCAAGTAATATGTATCTATAACATGTCAATACAAATTTTGTTGCTATTATCATTGTGAGTCCTATTGTAATACCTGTTATATTGGTATGGTAATTGAATGTGGATTAAAATAATTGAAGAACAAATATGTTACCACTAATACAATTAATTATCTACAAAGCTGTAAAAAGGCATATGCCTAGCTATGAAAAAATTACTTATGAGTAGATCTCCAGTAACTAAATCTACATCATGCTGTGTTGTTTTGTAACACCTTTATATTATCTGTATTCTATGTTCTATTTTTCATGCTGTTTGTGTATAGTACGTGTTTGTCTTTACGTTGTTTTATGTACATTTTGTGTTTATTTCTCTACATTGACTGCAACAATCTTGTTTATAATTGCCACAATAGTTTTGTCTCTACTACCAATGGAAAGGAAAAGATGTATCAGTTTATGTTGTTTAATATACTTTTATGGCTTGAGATACTGCTTTGCATTCTCCGTATGGCTTGGGTGCATACTGCAAATATTGTGTTATAATCTGAATTAAAAATTATTCAAAATAAAATAAAATTAATATCTGCAAATTGCCAAGGGCTTCGTGATAAACAAAAACGCGTTGATGTTCTCAGCTACCTTAAAGAAACAAATGCCTCTATCATTTGTCTACAGGATACCCATCTTCTGGATACTGATCTGGCTTCAGTGAAACAAATTTGGCACGAATGTTATATAAATGGGAGTAAAACAAATTCTTGAGGTGTGGCTATCCTGTTAAACAATAATTTTGAATTCAAGGTATCTAAAGTAATAAAGGATGATGGTGCAAACTTTTTGCAACTTCTTGTAAGTTGCAATGAACTCAACATAAATTTGATCAATATATATGCACCTAACAATGATCAACCAGAATTTTTCACAAAAGTTTTTGAAGCTGTCAGCTACGATGGTTTTGATCATGTTGTACTATGTGGTGATTTTAATCTTGTTCTGGATCCAATAAAGGATACTTTTAATTATAAACATATCAACAACCCAAAAGCTAGATTAAAAGTCATAGAAAGAATGGCCGAACTAGAAATGGTAGACATATTTCGCCATATGAATCCTGATGAAAAACGATATACATGGAGGAAAAAAAATCCTGTTAAACAGGCCCGTCTCGACTACTTTTTGGTGCCAAATTCATTGACAGATATTGTTGAGACAATTGATATCAAGCCTGGGTATAGATCTGATCACTCAATTGTTGAAATGCAGATAAATACTAATAAATTTGTACAAGGCAGTGGGATTTGGAAATTTAACAACAGTCTGCTAAACAACCAAGACTATCTAAATTTAATCAATAAAGTAATCACAGAAGAAAAATTAAAATATGCATTACCTGTGTATAATTTAGACTATATTAGGGACAATAATGTTACTTTCTCAGTTGATGATGATATCTTCCTAGAAACTTTGTTTTTAAGAATCCGTGGAGAAACCGTAAAATTTTCCAAGTTCCTAAAAAAAAAGGAAAAGGTACTTGAATCAAATTTGAAAAATGATATAGCCTGGTTGGAATCTAATGTAAATGAAAGTAATATGAAACTATTAGATGACAAGAAAGCTGAATTGGAAAGTATTAGAAAAGAAAAAATTAAGGGGTATATCACTAGAGCTAGAATACAATGGCTTGACCAAGGCGAAAAGCCTACTTCTTTCTTCTGTAAACTAGAAAGTAAACAATTTACAGAAAAGACCATTAGGAAACTGCAGCTTGACAATGGCTTTATTATCAATGACCAAAAGATGATTTTAAAAGAAGTACAGAAATATTATACAAATCTTTTCAAAGAAAAGGAAACATTTTCTGATTTCAACCTTGCCAAAAATATTACAGGCAATAAAGTAAATCAAAAGAATGATATAGGAAAAAAACATTTCTGTCATGGAACTTGGTGCTGTTCTTAAAAAAATGAAAAACAACAAATCTCCTGGGATAGATGGCCTGTCATCAGAATTTTTCAAAGTATTCTGGGGTAAATTAAAGCATTTTACAGCCAATGCGATAAATTCATGTTTTTTCAAAGGCTGCCTTTCAATATCTATGAGGCAGACAGTGATAACATGTCTACCTAAGGGACAAAAAGATAGAAATTTATTAAAGAACTGGCGTCCTATTTCACTGTTATCAGTAGTCTATAAATTGGCATCTGCCACTATAGCTGAAAGGTTAAAATCCACTCTACCGCATATTATTTCGAGTCATCAGTCTGGCTTTCTATCTGGCAGAAGTATAGCAGACTCAACAAGGCTTGTATATGATTTAATGAGCCATACAGAAAAAAATAAAATTCCAGGACTTTTAATGTTGATAGATTTTGAGAAAGCATTCGATTCTGTATCTTGGAGTTTTCTTTACAAAGTGCTAGACTTTTTTGGCTTTGATAATGACTTTATTAATTGGATAAAGCTTTTTAATAATAATGTTATCGTGTATGTCATTCAATGTGGATTCCTGTCTGACCCAATACCAGTGAAAAGGGGCTGCAGACAAGGAGACCCAATTGCCCCTTATTTATTTCTATTGGTTGCTGAAATTTTGAGTCGTATAATTGAAAATTCTTCATCAATAAAAGGTATTACAATTGGTAAACATAACTACAAGCTTACACAATTTGCAGATGACACAACTATTTTTTTGGACGGGAGTACCAAGTCTTTACAGGCAACTCTTAATGTCTTGGAAACCTTTGGGAGCATCTCAGGTTTAAAAATGAACACTGAAAAAACTAAACTCATCTGGATTGGCAGTAAAAAACATTGCAAAGAAAAGTTAAATGTTTCATCTAAACTGCACTGGGGGGATTCTGACTTTAACCTTCTTGGAATTGATTTTTCGATTGAACTAACACAAATGCCAGAACTAAACTATGAAAAGGCAATACTAAGAGCAAAACAAACTCTTAATTCATGGCAACACCGTTACTTAACACCAATTGGAAAAATAACAGTCATTAAAACATTGATTTTATCAAAATTTACCCACCTATTTTTGTCTGTGTCAACCCCTCCTCATTTGATCAACACACTTAATAAACTGCTATTTAGTTATATTTGGGATGGCAAGCCAGATAAGATAAATAGACAACAAATTTGTAAAAAAATCTCAGATGGAGGACTTGCAATGATCCATGTGTACAACTTTGAAAGGTCACTTAAAATAAGATGGGTAAAACATATCATTTCTGGCCGAAACTGTGCATGGCTGACTTTATTAAATCATGAAATTAAAGACCTGAATAAGCTGGCCCTTCTTGGAGGGGATTGGCTCAATCATCGAATATCAAATTTAAATCCATTTTGGAAAACCGTATTTTCATATTTTATGGAATTATGTAGAAAAGTAAAAGTCCATTCTCGTCAAGATATCGTCTCTAGTAGCCTATGGTTCAACACCCACATTGGTACTGACAATCTTTTCTTTCCAGACT
Organism: Sabellastarte sp. h YS-2021; assembly: GCA_964017235.1. Lineage (NCBI taxonomy): Eukaryota > Metazoa > Annelida > Polychaeta > Sabellida > Sabellidae > Sabellastarte > Sabellastarte sp. h YS-2021. The sequence continues at coordinate 76,745,828 of OZ024934.1, read as the reverse complement.
GGTTTAAGCACGGTATATATAGTATTGGAGATATTATTCATACAAATGGAAACATTTTAAGTCTACCAGAAATGAAGAATAGGTATAACTTTTCAATTAACTTTCTTAACTACTTTACAGTTAAGAAAGTACTTCAAAACTTTATTACACTTTACCAGCAGAGCAATACATTCGGCTTTCAGAGACCATTTATCCCATTTCATATAAAAGACTTGCTACTTCCAGGACGTGGACATAAATCTGTTTATTTTCAGCTACAGCAGAAAATAAATAAACCACGGAAAAATGAATTAAAATGGTGCTTAGAATTAGACATTGTACAGGATAATGACTTTTGGAAACAAGTTTATAAGATCTGTTTCTGTGCTATAAATGATAATGAATACATTTGGTTTCAATACCGCGTACTATATCGTATCCTGGGCGTAAATGAGCTATTAGTTAAAATGGAAAATGCAGAGAATGATACGTGTAGGTTATGTCATTGCCATGTGGAGTCGCTAACCCATTTATTTTCTGAGTGTACTGTCACAAATGCATTATGGAATAATGTTGTATCCTGGATAGAAACAAAAATATCAATAAAGCTTCATCTGGATAAGATATCAAAAACTCTGGGATATCTTGAACAGGATAACTTTTTCTGGCCACTAAACTTTTTTTAACTATTACTAGGTATTATATTTTTACTTGTGCATATAAACATCAAGACCCAAACATATACTGCCTTCAGAATACAATGAAACAAAAGTTCTTTGAACAGGAGATGCTATCAAGGGTCAATAATACAAATGAAAGATTTGAAAAGACTTGGTCTCGTTGGTGTAAAATTCTAAAAAATGACACTCAATAGTTGGATATTTCTCTCTGATGGATACCAGTTGGAAAATGTAGAGCAGTACTTCAGTTTTTACTGAGAACATTAAGATGTAATGCATATTTTTCAAGAAAAAACAAGTAAATGATATAACTTCAGTATTGTAAACCGGTTATAAACAGGTTTGTGCTTTCCTTTTAGTGAATACGTCTCTGTCCGTGTCTTTCTTGTTATTGTCCTTGTGATTTTCATGTTCTGTATATACATGTTTATATATATAATGTAAAATATCAAAAATATCAATAAAAAAAAAAAAAAAAAAAAATTACACTTTAAATTACACTTAAATTTTGTTTGGAAGCAATATGGATTTCCAAAGAAAAATTCTAAGAATATGAAAAAGTCTTTGAATAAGCATCTTTCCCAAATTATTGTAAGAACATACTTTCAATATAGTTTGTCGATAAACAAAACCTTTAAGGTGACCAACAACTAAAATGCTAAAGCTACCTGATTACTATACTACATAAGTTACAAATTTGTCATCATTATCGTAAAAGCTCAGAATTAAAACTAATTCATTTAGGATTCTTATTCTTAAAATTGCTGTCAAAAATAGCTGTTCAAAAGCATTTCTCAGAAAAATAATATGAAAGAATATGGACCCAGGTAATCTAAGGATTTCTTGAAATTTAACATAACATATTGTATTTGATATTGCATATTCTTACAGTTCTGTTTCAAATGCACATTTACATTCACAGTCGGAGGCTAAAGAACCTCAAGGACGTTGATAAATGGTCATCCTTGAGCCTCTATTTTCCAGTTAGGGGAATGTCAGTTACTTGTGAGTTGTTACTGTACCTGTGCAGTCAGATGGGTTTAATAGCGTTTTGAGTCCTGTAGTATATGGAGATATTGTGCTGAGTATAAATACACATTACATTACATGGGAATCTAATTGTAATACTTGTCAAAGAGATACTTCTTAATTTATTTTTCCTAAACATTTTCCAACTGTTACAGTCCTTGATGTTATTGGGTAACTCATTCCACAATGATGGGTCACTCGCACTAAATGATTTTGATGCAAAGGTGTGTTGGCTTGTTTTAGGCACATGGAGTACATTTGAGAAAGTTAGAGGACCTGAGTCTCTCTCTGAACACTTGCTTTTGAGTCAGCAGGTTTTGCAAATATTCTGGAGCATTTCCATGAAGGCATTTGTACACAAGCAGAATAATTTTGAATTCAATCCTGTCAAAGCCAGTGGAGCAGCTTTCTAGATTCAGTTGAGATTCATATCTTGTTCTGCTACGTACTAATTTGGCATCTATATTTTGAAGTCTGTGCAATTTCTTGATTGATTAAGTTTTTGGTAAACCAAACAGTACACTATTGCAGAAATCATGAGGTGACATTACAAAAGCCTAAAAGAAGTACAGAAAGTAGCAAGTGAAAGTTGAAATTTGATGAAACATATCCAACACTATATATCCCAACTGCTGCTTTGCTGTCAACTTGTCATTTGCTGCAACTTAAATCCATAAATCTTCAATAAAGCTTATCCTCCTTAGTGAATTGTTAGCAGTCCCATTGCCAATGATTATTCATTGATTTTATGTTTGTATTTGAAAGTACTCTAAACATAATAATAAAATAAAACAGTACTTTTGTGAAATTACAATTTGGAGATACTTGTGTGTGCCTTGGCGGAGGTGTGTGCTGTAGGAGTGATTTTTAGTAAGAATTAAAATTACTGCCCTGTATTATGCAGCAGCACTACAGCAAAATAATACATAACTCATGCCACTTGGCTTCACCTTTGATACTTTCAATTCCTTTTGTAGTTTGTTGAGGGGAGAGCACTTCAGAGTCATTGAAAACATCTATAACTGATTTAATGTAAATTAATGAACTGTATTAGATTTTTTTTGTTCATATCTACAACATATTGATGACCTCTACCATTGATCCATATGAATTCGTTCAGGACGTCATTTTATTATTCTTTGCCATTTTGCAAAATCACTTTCAAACAATGAAAGTGTGTGAAAAGAAAATTACTTGGTTATTAAAACCTACCCCAACAACCTCTCTTATTTTAGTAAAGCATTCAACCCCTGTCCCACTTTCTCGATAATTTGTCTATAAAAAATCTAATCTACTTCTTTGTGTGGACAATATCCTCCCCGTACGGGAGAATTCAATACGGTAAACTAACAAAAAAAACTGATAAAATGTTTAATCAATGATGGATGTTCTTCATCAGAAAACCAGGGTTGTGGGTGTTAGCAGGGGTAAGATACTAAGTTAGTGAGATTGAGTCTCTAAGAGAAGGGCCGCAAGATGTTTCTTTAAGAGGACATTATGGGTCTTATATAAAGGGGAAGAAAATTCAAAACATTATTGCATAATGCAAAAATGTAGCAAGAACATGTAAGGTCCTTCAAACTTTACACAAGGTCCTGAAATAAGCTATTGTTTATTCAAAATCCCAACTGTCCCTTTTTTTATGTTTATTATTGTAGATAACGCATCAAGATGCACAGGTAATGAAATTGAATAAGGTATTTGTACCATAATAATTACTGTTCCCTTTAGTCCATGATTGGCTGTATTCCTGCCCACTTACATGAACAGAATATTTCCATATATTAAACATCTCAGTTTGTCGGGAAAGGTGTGAAAGCCTCATTAGCTACTGGTTTTTGTGATGGGGCCTGGTGATATTTAAAGCTTTGCACTGAGGGGTGGTAGAAACACAGCTGTGAGTGACAACACAATATCAGCAAAAGCTTGGGGAGTTAGTTCATTTCTCAAACAGTTGAATAGCCTTTCTGAAGTCTCACTAAAATGCGTAATAAATGCTAAAATAATCAAACCAGCTCACAGCTTTACAGTCTTTGATCTTTCTTTCTTAAATATTTCAGGATAGCCTCTGGGATATCAACAAACTGTCATTCCTGAGACTACGACTTTCAGCTGGATGAAAGTCAGTCATTACTATTATTATCAATGGAGACCAGAGAAATCATTGGCCTAGTGCTAAACACACTGGCCTCCCACTGTCAAGGTCATCGGTGTGGATGACCTTGACAGTTTCCTAGCGGGAAAGTTGGTAGTTGCTTACTGATGCCAGGCAGTTTGCAGTGTACAATCTTGACCAACTAGTATGTCCTGCTTTTATTTGCCATCTAAACTATATATTGTGATATAAACTATATAAATGATAGTGACGTTATACCCAATTAAACACAAACGATATTTGATATCATGAAATAACGATGAGGTAATAGTAGATTTTTTTTCTTTTTCTTGGTGCCTCTACTTCGGATTGTCAGCTTTATGCATGGTGACAAAGGTGTTTTAAGAGAGCTTGGGTCATTTTTGTCGCATTAGAATCCATGTAGAAATTGTGGAGAAAAAAAAACACATTTAATTTTTGGATTTGTTTCTATTAGCCATCACTATGGGTAAACTTCAAAAAAGATATTTCATCCCTTTTGGTAAATACTGACTAATTTTTTTTGTTTACCCCTACCGAAGAGTTATTTTAATGTGTCCATTGTCTGTGTAAGCAATTACTCCCAAAGTAATAAATATATCTTTACATTTTTTTATGTCGGTAAGACTTGGCCAAAAAAAGATGTGAATAAATTTGGAGAAAAATCCTAGTCTCAAACTTTTGCATACGTCCCTTGCCAGAGGTCTGAAATACCAGGGTTCTGTTCTAGTTAATCAACAGAATATAGCGGATAATAAATGTGAAACAATCTTTCGTATATAGTATTTAGAAATACTGTTTTACCAACACTCTGTGCCAGCTTTCAAATATTGAAAAGGAAAAGATTTATGCTAGTGACCATTTGCATGAACATGCATAGTTTACCTCCGCCAAGGAGGTTATGTTTTCGCCTGGGTTTGTCCGTCTGTTTGTTTGTGAACAAGATAACTCAAAAACTTATGGACGGATTTTGATAAAATTTTCAGGATATGTCCGAAATGGTAAAAGGAAGAAGTGATTAGATTTTGGGAGTGATCCGGATCATCTGGATCTTCTGGATCATTCAAATGTAATTTTTAAAGACAGATAACTCAAAAAGTTATGGACGGATTTTGATGAAATTATATAGGATATGTCCTAAATGGGACAAGGAACAAGTGATTAAATTTTGGGAGTGATCTGGATCACTGTCTGGATCCATAAAAATTAATTGGGAGTGATCTGGATCACTATCAGCAAAAATATGAAATAGACAGGGGGAAAGCAATATCAGTGCTAATGGTAGGTTCTGAAAGTCCAGGAATTGAGCTCCTGTGGTGGAGGTCTGCGCTCCCCCAGTGATCTTATTGAACATATAAATTCTCTATCATGTTCTCGTATACTAATGATACCATTTTTTTCAAATTTGAAACACAATGAAAACCTATATGGTTTATTACATTTTAGTGCAAATGTAAATCCTTACAAGCTTGACTCAGGAATATATTTCATTTGAGTCTGTATTTAAGAGTACCGGGCTTGATAATGTTTGACAATAAAATGAAAAAAAAAATCCAAAGAAAAGTAAAGTTTTGAATAGAACCCAATCTACCAATAAAGTTTCCTGACTGACATTTACCGAAAAATTTATCACAAATGAAAATGACAATATTATACGACTGAGGGATGTTTTACTTTTATTATACACCGATTTGTATGAATAATAACTAAAATAAATTCATATTGAAAAAAAGATTGTAAAAATACTGTCACATATATAGACACATTAGTGAATATAAAAAACGTCAAGTTTTAACTTCAGTTGTTTTTTGTTTGTATTTTCTGCAAGGATTTGTAATGCAAAAAATCTGAACAGAAGCTCTGGGTATACAAAAGAGATATGTCTGGGCCTGTATGTCTCATTGTTTAGACCAAATACAAGGGGGCCAAAGAGGCTCAGTGGTAGCACGTTGGTCTCCCACCTCTGAGATCCGAGGTCGAATCCCAGGGCGACCACAAGTGCATAAGCTAGTAGTTGCTTATATTTGGCCATCGGTTTACACTACGAAACCTTGGCAAACTGTATGTACTGGTTTCCCCCACCCTTCCAACTACCCATGACAATAAACCAATACAAAGGTACCAGGCATTGCCTGAAGAAAAAAAAAAACAAAATAAATAACTGAAAAAATAAATAAATAAATAGATCAAATGAAGCCTGTATATAGTGTTAGATAAAACTAGTTTACATAGTCGTTTTCAAAATATGCTTTCATTACAATGAAAACACTGGTACAAGTAAATTATTTTTAAAACCATTTTGTTTTCGTAAAAATTTTTGGCATTTACATAATGCAATATTCTAAAACATCACTGTAAATTCTATTTTTTATTAAGTCATCATATAGAAATGTATGTATGTATTGTGCCTTATGACTTTTTTCTTAGTTGGTTAAACCTATAAGAGGACATTCTGACTATAGAATCTATCGGATAATGGTTTTATAGGGGGTTGACATTTAGGTGTAAACCTTAATTATTGCATCACACCAAAAAATGTAAACATTTTCATTCGCTAGGGGGCACATTGGCAGCAGTATGGCTGCTTTGATTGGCTGCTGTTGCCCCCCCCCCCCCCCCCCCTCGATTTACAAGGGGACTGATGCAGATTTGAATTGGCAGTTGCATTGACGGTCCATGGAAAAAAAAAGTTTTTTAGTTTACTGATTTTATAATTCTATTGTAACTTGAAGGTTTCCTCTTGGACAACAACTTGGCAGCTAAGCAGAAGCAGGCAGGTAATTTGCAATTTGCAGAATCGGGATGAATCGTGGATGAATTTTCTTCACAGCCCACTTTGGGTCAGGTTTTTACCGGGTCTGACCCTGATACTTCCAGTATAGATTGGAATGCAATACTTTCAAACCATGACTGTTATTCCGAACCTCAGACTTGGGTTAAACGCCTGAATGTCAAAGCTTCTCAATATCAAGATGGGAGAGTAAAGTTTGGATCAGAATATGATAAGTGTCAAAATATTATCCCAACGACGAAATTAGTAATGCCCCTGTTCCATCAAAGGGTTAATCCCCCATTGGTCCTGGGACCCTTAATTATTGAGAGCCTCTGAAAAAAATCTGAAAGAGGCCACAGTGGCAGAGTGGTAACACTCTCGCCTCCCCCCTCTGAGGCTGGTGATCGGTTCCCAGCTCGGCCTCAAGTGGGAAAGCTGGTAGTTGCTTGCCTTTGGTGGGCAGTTTACAGTACAGAACCTTGACCAACTGTATGTACTGGTTTCCTCTGCCCTTCCAACTACCCATCGTGATATGACCTGTACAGTGTTGAAAGCGATGTAAAACCCCAAATAAATAAATAAATCTGAAAAATGGGCGGGAAAATGGAATCTTGATCCAGGTGTGGGATCAAGCACAGGTAGTACTCGGGAAGCCTCAGATGTACTCAGACAAGTCATGATCGTTCTCCCACTATGAGGCGATCAAGCTAAGTTTGTGATTGCTTTCAGCCCCAATCCTATCGGGATATACTGACTAGGTCTCAGACTGGTCTGAGGCTTCCTCAGGCCTCCCGGGACTAATAACAGATTTCCTAAGATAGCAATGGCCGATTTGTATTGAGGTCTGGGACTAAGTCCAGCCCTCCTGGAACTAAGAGTCCTGGGCTTAAGAGTAGCAGGACGCCTCAGACAACATAAGATTGTTTAAATTTGGGTCTGGGGAGGCCTCAGGAAGCCTGAGAGTGGGGAATTTGTGGGTAAGGGTGAAAGTGGATCGGTTACAGTCGTGAAAAATATTAAACATGTTTGATATTTATACCAACCACAACAGACCCAAACAGACTGAAACAGACTGTCCAGGACTCTGAATCCGATCCCCCCAAACCCCTTAATCAGGAGCCTTAATCTTGTGGTGGAACAGGGGCATAAGCATTTGCATGCCATACCACTGTTTCTGGTTCAGTATACCACAGGCAGCAGATCTCCACAAATCACTAGTTCAGGTCTCGTCTAATCATAATCTTGATTATGATTTGCCTAATTTGAAATCTATCAGACCTGATTGATTAATTCAACAGCAAGTAAGCATTCATTCTAGCATATATACAGGAGTGGATAGCACGTTGGCGTGGGCAGGAGTTAATAATGCATTTCAGGAAGGAATCTTACATCTAATGTAATTGTGTTTTCATGGCGCCTAATCTGTGTACTAGTAGAACACTGTATAGCATGAAGTTTTCACTAGGTATTAATTTTAGGCATTTTTGCTCGGATAGTGAAAATTCATTTCCTTATAAAATTTAAAATCTGGATTAATATCTCCCGTAGAAACTAACAATTAGTGAAAATTCATTCTAGTGGATTTCGAAAATTACTGAAATATTCTTCCAGCTATAATTTCTATTCACACAGTATAAAGCCCAGATACATAATCATTGTTGATTATTCTTTAAGAGATTGGACATGATGGGGTTGTAAATGAAAAAGTGTCTAGACAGTTGGTGACTGATATTTCATTGAAATCATAACATAAAAAAAGCAAAAATAAACTAAAATAAGATCTTGGCAGACTTTTGCATGGCAAAGCCATTTTTAACATGAAAATAATAAGAGCTGGCACTTTTGGCGTTTTGAATTGACGTTCAACACAAAAATCACTGACGTTGTAGCATAGCAGAAAATAGATACAGGCTTCAAAAACTCCACTATAGATATTAATGCCTGTGACAAGGCTACGCGTGGATCACTTATCATTTGACTGGCTGCTTAAATTATGTTGTGACTATCAGAAAAAGCAATATAAGAAAAACATTGACCAAACATGCTTTAGTTTACCCAATTGTCACAAACTATACCTGTTTTTTTATTAAGCTGGTCAAATTAAAACAAATGAACTATTTTACTTTTTTTGGTATTTTAGAATCTGTCATATCTATTTTCACTGGAGAAGACACTTCCTGTTAGATATTGCGCCTGAACAAGTCTTCCTTAAATGCACTTATGGTGGCCCCAAATTCCAGCTTTAAAGCAACTATAACATTAGCAGGTAGAGTAATTTCTAAATTCATCAAAAATATCACAAATCAGAGGTGGTAAAATTTGATTTTTGGGGTCACAATATCTATGTGGAGTTAGTGTTTTGGACATTATGATCAATGTAATTGAGGTACCTGTTTGGATTAGATTTTCTTCTCACAAACTTGGAAAAAAATCAACAGGATATATGTTTGACAATTAAATTTCACCGGTTGTGTCAAAAATTGGTTTATCGACGCATGGAACAGATAAGACTGGTGCACGATAACAGGGAAAGCATAATAACAGTAGTGTGGTGATAATTTACATATCTAGCCTTGCTTAAGACTCAACTTTACATGATATCTTTTCAAACATGCACACAGATATTTGGTATTCCTAAAGCACTTATACATGTTAAGTCAATACATGTTTGAGTACATTATAGAATCTGAAACTCCATTATCTGAACTGAAAACGTTTCCCAACTGCCATGAAACTTGAGCCGTCAGCAAGGCTATCAAATATCCAGACTATACCAAGATTGACATGAGGAACTAGAAAGCACTGAGAGAGCACACGCCTCCACCAGGATATGTAAATGCAGGATTTTTTGGTATCACGAATATGGCCCATATCTTTCCCAAAATGTAATCATTTTTACCTTAGGCCGGGAAGCTACCCACATAAAAATTATGAAGATTGGCACATTACTTTTGGAGCATTGTCAACCAGAAAGATAAGGTCATTGAAAATACATTGGAATGGGACCCTTAGAATTTTTTTTTTTTTTTTTTTTTTTACTTTTCTTTGGTTGTCAGAATTTGATCCAGATCTTTTCCTAATTCAAACATCCTTTCCTTTGGTCGGGCCCCACCCACGTAAGAAATACCAGAAAGATCTTCTTTAGGGGTCATCGTGAACACGGGCAAAGAAACAGACGGACAAACAAAGAAACAAATGAACATTCCCAAAAATGCAAATTCCTCAGAGGTACTAAACGTCATCTATAGAATTATTTTCTGAATAGGAAAATTTTGCAGGAAAATTTTGCAGGAAAGTAGGATATTACACCTTGGAAAAGCCCTGCCAAGTAAGTACAAGTCTAGCCTGGCCTTGCAGGCTGTCTCAACCATAATGCAAACGTGAAATATTTTGAAAAATACTTATAATGCAATCAAACAGTTGTGTCTATATTATACATATAAACGCCTGTGGCAAGGCTAGTACAAGTCCTTTCGTAGCTAAGTATCTTGTCTGTATAGTCAACAATGTGTTTTCCCCTGTAGATAATAATGTTTTTGGGGTCAAGTCAGTTACATAGTCATTCCTATAACAAATCACCTCTCTTCTTTTGCACAATGGGTTTCCCAGTTCGTGCATAGATGGCACTAGATTTAATAGGAGTTACTAGCCTTGCTCAAGGCTCGAGTGTCTTTGCAGTTAAACAAAATTTTAGGCCCGATAATAAAGTTTCAGTTTATATACATGTACCCATCCATGTACTTCCTTTTACATTAGCATTCGGCTAAGACTGAGAAATCTGTCTGATAAGCATTTATCCACCATAAGATGTATATAACCAATATATGGGGATATACAGAGCGTGATATATTTTTTGTATACTCCGGCGCCTCCTTACTATGGATATTGGTTTAAACAAGTGTCAATTTTCACTAATATCTCAGAAACTTTGTAACCTAGAAATGCATATTATATATCATTAGAAAGGTCTTCTTACAGCACCTCTGCTTGTTTTGTTACATAAAAACCCATGCAGAAATGGCTGAGAAATCGCAGGTTGAAGATTGAGGTTTTATATTCACTAGTTACCCTGTCTGTATCACAGCTGTTTTCACATTCTCTCTTTAAATATGAATAAATTTTACCCATAAATAGTACAAAACTGTGGATAATAAAAGTAAAACATCCCTCATAAGACACGAAGACAAACAATATAACAATATGAAGATAACGACATAATACTCGTGCTGCACACTCATATAATATTTTCATTTGTGATATATTTTTTTGGTATATGTTATTCAGAAAGTTTTCCTATTATGTCTCCTAACATGTATGAGTGCTTTATGAATACCGAATATCAGTGTGCATGTTTTAAAAAGATATCGTACAAATATGAACCTAAAGCAAGGCTAAGGAATTACCTGAGTGCTTCATACTTCTTACAGTTTATCAGGAGATGAGACTAAGCTTATCATAATTAGTAAAAATTTAAAAATTTGCACTAAGAGGTTTGTTTTTCTTTTATCATCCATCACTTTGTATAATTAGCAAACTTAATCAACATTTAAATAAAGAATGCCAAAAATGATGTGAATATATAGGATGAATATGAAAACTTCAATTTTTAGTTAGAGATTTCTCCAACATTTCTACTTGGTTTAGAGTGCAACAAAAATGTAGAAGCTCTGTAACAATAACCTCCCAATGATGTTTATAATATATAGCTCTACTTGTTATTTGAATGTAGGAGATGCCTGTGAGTATGTTTGTGACAATGCTACCGAGTGTCTTTTTAATATATTGCATTTTGCGCATGTTTAAACTGGACTGACTTATGAAGAGAGAGTTGCAGTAGTCAAGACAACTAATCACCAAGACATTTGCCACCGGAATAGCAGCCTCATTCATCAAATATTCTCTGACCTGCCTGAGATCTTGCATTTGAATGCACCAAGTCTTACAGATATTGCAGACATGATTAGCAAAAGTTAGGATCAAGCCAGACACAATGTAAGGGACTTATCATACAGAATATATGATACTGAATTTGGAAATTCATTGATCTATCTGCTTCATCTGCTGCTAGATACACTTGCCTCTCAGATCCTGTATTTTACTATTATTATTTTGGAATTGTGCCACGTGTGAAATCAAATAGTTTAGTTAAGGAATGTTTGTGAGTGGGGGCTTGCATTCCACAATCTGTTATAAAAATAGCCAGCTTGGTCAGTTTTAGTCAGACCATGAGCAGACCAGACCATAGTCAAAACATGGGCAGACCATGAGGAGGTTATGATGAAGCAATGATGAGACCAAGCTAAGCTAACTGAGGTAACATCACCATCAGAAATTGTAAACGTTTTGTGTAACAACTTTGTTGAAATAAAAACCTAAAAACAAACTGTTTTATATGAAATACACCAATTGGCAAATAGAAACCCAAGAAGAAACAACTTACAGAAAACAACCATTAGAAAACAACTTACAGAAGGCAACAACTGAGAGCAAAAACTACTACCAAACCTTTACTTGACAGTAGACACAAGAAGGGGATTTATATCATAAGATGGGCGTAAATATTGGACCAGTTTCATTCAGTAGCCAGATCTAATTGACCAACAGTTGATATAACATAGATAACTTCATATGATGAAGAAATAGCCAAATTGAGATTGCTAATAAGCAAAGCCATTTCAAATCCTGCCCTCGGTTTATTGATTCTGATCTCAGCTAATATTGAGCCAAGCAAAATATTTATGCAGGAGCTTTCATAATTATACATTTTCATTGTGTAATAATATTTCCATACGGAAGGGATTTGTAAGAATTACACCCAGGGAGATTTTCTCCTTACCTATGAGGAACAAAATTGTCAGGTATTTTAGGAGAAATTTTATAATTAGTCATAAATATTCCAATGAAATGTACAGGTATACAATTTTGATACAAGTATTGTAACATGATTGCTTGAAAAAGATAGACTACTGAGTTAAGATATATTAAGGTAATTTCCATAAAAGGAAATCCCCTCTCGGCAGGAAATTACATAAACCAATACCCTGGAGGAAATTTAGTTTTCATTAACAAACTATAAATAGAATTAGAGTCCGCTAAGTACCAGAATGTCTTTCATAAGATTCAATGACAAAATAATGAAACTTGAGTGTGTTCCAACAACATGACTGAAATAAAAACTAATGTAAATGTTTTATTTTATTTTATTAGGTATAAGGAAGATGAAATATGTTTACACATGCATTAAAATTATGTGATGTCAGCACTTAATTCTCTGACATATGATTCTGTAAGTGTACAAGAAATATCTGACTATATATTACATAGTTCCCTGAATAATAATTTAATTTCCCTTAAACGTGTAACTTTTCCTCAGTAACATGTTTATACTTGATTATATATTTTACAGTAAAACTATGGCTGCACACCCAACATTTCAAAAGCAAGGTTATGAGGAGCCTTCTAAAAAGACAGGAGTGCTATTTTATAGCTTTACTCTCATAAACATATCACCAAGTCAAAATTGTGGGAGTCGAACCCACACAGAAGTGACAGCCTGTGGTAAGATGCCAAACTTGCTAATAATAAGGCCACTGATGACCGATATTTTATTATTTCATAAGGTGATAAGCCCAGTACTCCTTTCACTAACTTGGCCAAAAGCTGAACTTGCACAAAACACAGTATAGAGACCTATGAAGAGTAACATTTATAAATCTTTTTTTGGTTATATAACCCCTTCGGTTTGTCAGGTCTCCGGCCCTTTTAGACAGCATTAGCCATAAGCAGTATCCTGAGTTTAAAGTCTTCTAAGTCTTGCAGTTGCTAAATCAGAGAAAAGTCTCCGATTTCGTAGACCATACCTGTTAAACAAAGTCAAAGTTCTAAGTTCACAGAAAGGTCACACTGTGATCAAACCCAGTCTACAAGAATGCTCAGCTCTTGAGTAACAATAGACCAGGCTGAAGCTACAGATTATTGATTGATTGATTGATTGACTTTAAGCATTTCAGGTATAAATAACATTATAGGTCAAATAAAGACGGTGAGAGGGGAGATGCCATAGTGCAAGGTCAGATCAAATCAAGGTCAATTTACACATGTCTGACTGTGTTGCACTGTCCTCAACAATTTGCCATAACAGCGGAACAGCTGGAAAACTGAACATAGTGAGTAACGTCTCTGATATGGGTGTCCAGCCATAGTCCAGCTAAGGTTCCAGTCACACTACAGGCGGTATTTCTGGCAGTTAGAGACAGCACAAAAAGAGAGGCAGAATGCTATACCCAGATAATTTATAGTTTCTAAAGAGTATCAGAATTTCATAATGTCTATGGTAGGCGAAAAGTCTGAACAGTCTTTAGCATCCATGTGTTTGTATATGGAAAGTAGAGAATAATATAAACTCCAAATACTGACAGACGTCTGGCAGTACAAGGAGGAATGAAGGGTGACACATAGTTCACCCCTCTTCATGCTGGAGCTCTGTATTCTGGTATTACATATTCGGTGGATTCGCATTTGGGCAAGATGCCTTTGGTACAATTCATCACAACTTGGAAAACACATTGCACCCTGGACAACTCCTTTTTTCAATTAAAACATTCGTGAGATGTGATAAAATATATATACACTGGAGGGCTTAGAGGGGTGGATATTCGGGGAAGACCCATTCTTCAAAGTGTATACCCAGGTACAAATGTCGCATTTTGGTAGCATAGCGGCATGGTCATCAAGAGGAAATATAACATGAACAAAACTGTAAGGAAATGTTTGACTGCGCAATTATACAAAACTACCATAAAATATAGACAAAAGTGTGATTGGAGCTATAAGAATAAATCCTGAGTGAACAAATATATCAACACTTATATTCTAAATGCATCGAGTATTTATACATACGTTTTGGCACTACAATGGTTAATATAACTACTACTTGGCTTTGTAAATTGGCACAAAAGTAATGCAAATAATGTAATCAGCTCCAGCACACCAGAATCATTGGTACAAAAAATATAAAGCTTTGTAAGCTGCGTGTTGATTGGTCATGTCTAATTTGGGATGTTGGTTACAAGGAAAAATAACAAAGTCCCATCATAAAGCCCAATAAAAGGAGATACAATCAGTGTTCCTTATGTAAAATCTGTTGGTGCCTTGACTTTGTGTTAAGGCATATTTTTATTAAAAGAAATACATGTTAACAAGGACATAACAAGACCAATCAAGCACTGTCGAGGGAGCAAAAACCCTGGCCCGTAGATCAGAACCAGCTATTTGTGAACAATCCTTACAAAAAAATAATGAGTCTAAATGCGGATCCAGTTCATTTTTCGGGAGGACCAAACCACGAGTGGATCCCAGCTTGTGTGACAATATTACCTCAATACTATAAATGCTATATGTATAAATTTATATACTCTATTTTTGTAAGTTATGCATGTCAACACAAACAGACAAACAAACAGACACGATTATAATACACTTAATAGGGGTTAGGGACAAGGGTAACAAATTGGTGTCAAAATACCAATTCAAGCAACAGTAGTTATACCAAAATTCCAAGTAAAGCAATAGTAGTTATACCAAAATACCAATTCAAGCAACAGTAGTTATACCAAAATTCCAAGTAAAGCAATAGTAGTTATACCAAAATACCAAGTCAAGCAATAGTAGTTATTACAAAATTCCAATTCTTCTTGGTATAATACATGCTAATACAAAATAATATGGCCCATATTTACAAAGATTTTTGAACTCATACTTAAAACTCATATACTAGTCTCGGTTTTGTATCAAGTGGGATCATTTTGAAATTGGTAGTTTCAAAGTAGTCTCATATGAGCCTCTGAGTTTATGCTTATGCTTAAGTGTTTCTGGAAAGCACAGTCTGTTCTTTTTTTCTGTACTTTCCAGTTGTAAATTCGTCTGTTTTATGAACCATTGTTTGTAATGTCTTATTTACGCCAAAGGCGGTATTACGTATTGTTAGACGTTTCACTCAAGGGGCAGAACTGCTTCCCAGGACACCTCGTATCTCCCGAGATTTTGAGTATCTGTAAGGTATGAAGCACATGACCACTGATGGGACATGGTGTGTAAACGTCAATAACCTTAGCATGAGAGTGGTACAAATGTCTATCACCGAGAGACAACCTCCAGTTTGGTCCACGCACCTTATATAACCATCGGATAAACACCTGCAACCGAAACAAGAGCCAGTCACAATCTTACATGAACCGTTGACAATGCCTTAAGTTACCGTATGAAAAATTTATCTTGGGCAAGTCACAGTGAAAAATTTTAAACTTCCATAAAACACTCAATGAAAGGGACAGTAGGCCATATGGACATCATACGGTAATTGAAGGAAAGTTACGTTTTTTTAAACGCCTATAACCGTGGGTTATACTGCCTGTAGTATGGAGGAGTTAAAATAAACACACATGGAGCACCAGAACAAAGGGAGGCAACCAACTTTTCCCTTTGAGGTTTAAGTATAAACTGAGACAATGGGCTTATGATTAACTTTTAAGACTATTCTGATTTAAACAATTTTCTGTAACATAAAAAATTGAGTTTAGGCATAAACTTATAAAATGAGTTTATGAGCGACTTTTAACATGAGTTTAAGCTTTAAGAATCTTTGTAAATACTGGCTCAGATCATTATATAAGCACCTGGATAAGCTGAGTACTATTGCACATGTTAACATAAATATTAGTTTCTATCTTGTTTACATTTAGTGTGAAAAGTATCCTAGTGACATATATTTTATAGCCACAATAGATTTTTAAAAAAGGTGAAAAAAGTGCTCATAGAGCGCAGATCTCTGGCAGTGGGTGTTTTAAAAATATAGGATTTAATTTGTATCTAGAATATGATCCAGACCTTTCCATAATTACTTTATTTTCTTCCTTTGTCCAGACCCTGCCCCAGTGAAAAGATTTGCTCATTACTATTAGAGTTATGTCAGCTAGAAGCAAAATTCGTCGTAAAAACTAAATAATTTGAGTCTATAGTGATACAATTGTAAAAATATACATCACAAGGGTTATTTTTACACTTATTATCCACCAGTCTGAATGACAGGTAAAATAGGCCCACAATTACCTTTTTGCAAAATGTACATTCATTGCACCGTGAAATGTATCAACAGTTATTGGCTGCAGTGAGTATAAAACTTCAATTTTAACTTTAGACATATTTACCATTCCTCTATTGATTTTAATGCAAAATGAAGGAGCAGAAGCTTGGTAAAATATGTTTCCAAAGACACATATAAAATACTTACAGGCTAGATAATCTTTATAAATATTCATAAAAAATGTGGTGCTTGTTTACATAAAATCGATGAGGGGTGCATGAACACAATTACCCAGTCAGTATATTCTGGTGTTTTGGTGACACATGGTACATGGTGGATAATAAACTCGGATAAATAAAATTACCTATGTTCCTTATAATTACCCTATATTGTCTCATACCCTATATATTCTCATACTTAACAAATTTATATCCATTTAGCAAATCACACAAAAAAGAAAAACCAATTTGATGTGACATACTTTTCATGGTCAAAACTTTTCAAAACTGTGCCGGAAATAAAAAAAAGTTCTCGCCATTTTCACTTGCACTCTGTAGTGTATTCTGACAACACCCATTGATTGACTAGGAAGATCCATTCACTTTCCAAGACTACCACTGAATCAATGTTGCCCAACCCATAATGGAATAATACCAGTGTTAAACAAATGATTTTTCCTCAAATACTTGACAAATTTAAAAATAATAATTTAGAAGATGCTTTCTTATGATATTATGCATGAGAGTCCATCAGTTTGAGAAACACAGCATAGTGAGTAAATATCATATGTGTTGAGACAATTAACAAAAAATGTCTTGAAGAAATTTAAAGATTTTGCACATTGGTATATTTTGACATAGACAAAATGTTCACAATACATGTACAATCTACCATAATCTGATGGCTCAAAGGTTTTTTAGAACAACTGCAGGCAAACATCCACTAGAGTTGCTAACATGATGTGGTTAATGTGCATAAAGTAAAGCCTAAAAGAAACCAATACCAGGATATTTTGCAATTTGTAGTAAGCAACTTCTGGAATTTTCTCATTTCATTTAATTATAGAGAGTATCTGACCAAAGTATACTGCTATCACATATTTGCAGCATTTTCAGGAGAGCTTGACAAATCCCCAGAATGTAAGATCCATATCTGTATGGATGTTGTCTGTCCTGTACATACTCTTGATATGGACAGTATCCCCATTTTTGAGTTGGGTTACAGCTGCGGTATGACACTGTCCATATGTAGTGACTGGTACACCATCCGGATCTTTCTCAATACCCCATTCAGTGCTCAGGCATTTGATGAAAGCCTGGTTGTTAATGTTGATGCTGTAAGACCATCGACCATAACTGTCCTCAAAGGTGATCTATGAAAATAAAAAGAAAGATGGATTAAAGACCATGGTAATAGTCAGGATGACTATCTGCTACTGTGGCCTAGCGGGTAACACACTTGTCTAGGAACTCAGAGAACGTGGGTTCAAACCCAGGTACAGGCAGATACGTAGTGGCTCAGATGACCACTTAAAATGGCGGTCCTCTGTCATTGGGTCCTATCCCCAGTGGCAGGCTAAAGAACCTCAAGGACATTGATAAACGGTCATCTTTGAGCCTCTATCTTCCAGTTAGGGGAATGTCAGTTACTTGTGAGTTGGGGCTGTACTTGTACAGTCAGATGGGTTAAATAGCGCTTTGAGTCCTGTAGTATATGGAGATATTGCGCTGAGTATAATTACACAATAAATACACAATACAATGACATACAACAAAATTCCTGATAGCTCTTTGGCCAGAAATTATTCAGGTTGTTAAGCTCTGGTGAGGCTACTTCTGGAGATCCCTTTTTGTTTTTTGTTTTTTTTTTGTCATGGAACCTTGCAAAGTTGTTGCATAGCATGATGAGTACCAGTTTCATGACTGCAGTTAAGCAGCAATGGGTTACGTTACTACTTATGGGATATATCTACTGGGAATTTGTTATTTTTTAGTTACTAGACTTTAATGAATAAATAAATGTAGACTACTAATGTCTCTGATGGCTTTGCAGCTTGTGCATGTAGACCAAAAAAACTTTTTGGCATTATTGGTAATTTTGCTTAATTTACTTGATAAATAATATAACACACTTAATATACTTAATAAATCTGGCATATTTATACATTACCACTGATAAAGTAGATAGATTGATTCCATCTTGTTTCTTGTAATTTTGATAGGTGTATATATCATCCACAAACTAATATAACTCAAGGGATTAAAGCCTCTAAATCATTCAGCTGACCTACTTTAACATGCAACTTACCTTTCCTTCCAAATTGTAGTTATGGTTTAAATCCATGGTACCATACCAAATACCGCCATATGAGAGATATGAATATTTTGGCTTATAAATTATTGTGTAATACAAATTTTGCAATACAACTGTGATGCAATCACATGGGTTTTTGGAGGTTCCGCATGGTACTCCATCAATCCATAAATCCAAGAATCATTGCTCCTATTCTCAATCTTTGTAGTAGGACTTATCCAGTGACATCTTTTCAGAAGCCTCACTATAATCCTCCAGAAGTAAACTTACCTTTTAGCAAAGGATACACTGTGCCAGTGAGCATTGCATATGTTTATAAACGTTTATAAACATTGACAACATTTATCGATGAAATATCAACATTTTACAGCTGTAAAATGATCAAACTGGCTGAATTTGGGCAAACTCTGAAAGGTTGAAGGATCTGTAAATGTTTACCTTTCCTCTATCAATGTTTAAAAACGTTTACTGAACTATTATCAAATGTTTAAAAACATAAAGAAATGTTTTTGAAATCCTGTGATAAGAAAAACAACAACATTGATTTCATATTTAAAATATATATCTTCTTTACACATAGTTTAGCTAAAAAATTAGTGAAAATATACAGATTTATTAAAAAACATTATAATTCAGAAATAGTTATATTAAACATCTCAGCATCTCTGAGCTTAAAAGAATAAACACCTATCTTTAATATTATTAGCCCATAGATACTGTCATGTAATTGCTTTTGTTTTTCTTGCTTTACTTAATTGGAAGAAGAAATCTGTCTTACGGATGGTTACAATTATATAATGTAAGATTATGCAAATAATAATGAACATTCATTGAGCTATTTAAATGTACATGTATGTAAAATGACATTGATTTACAGCAACAAACATTAATCAACCTATACAGATAATTATTTCTTTTAAAGCGCCACTGCACATGTTCTTTCATTACACCCAATTATAATATGCATCAGAAAACATACTACTCTTTAAACAAGACCCTTAAAACCATGGAAGAAACAAATAAAGTACAATAACAATAACAGTGTATTAATTAATTTGCCTGCAAGCATCTCTGAGCTTAAAAGAATAGAGACATTCCTTTAATATTGGCCCATAGATACTGCCATGTAATTGCACTTCTGTTTCTTGTTTTACTTAATTGAAAGAAAAAGATTGTAATGTCTTATGGACTGTCAAAATCATATAAAATTATGCAAGCAATACTAAACATTCATTGAGCAATTTAAATGTGCATGTACATAAAATGATGTAGATTTACAGCAACAAGCATTAATCAACCTTATGATCACAATTGTTTTCACAACAAGTATACAGCTAGGAATTTAAAAGATGTGATTGATTGTGACAATTCAAGATGCACAACTATATTATTCAAAATGTGTAAAATTTTAACTGCATGGGTACATTCATACAAATTTGAATTTATCAACATACAAAAAGGTTTATATTATAAACCTCAATAAACATTGTATTTTAACCAGTAACATTTATAAATATTGATATATGTTTGTGAAAGAAATGTTGATAAATGTATTGAATCTAAATGTTTATGCCTGTTTTCATTTTTAAACCAAATATCAACCTTTGAATAGGTATGCTCATAAACATTTATAAAGATATGAATTGTTGACTTAGAAAATGATTAACTTACAAGTTTTTAAATAACTTTTCATGAATTTATGATTTGAAGGTTGAGCCCACTACTTTCTCTTTGTGATTAATACTGTCAAACTGTTTGTTTAAATAGAATTAATTTTTCAGATACTGCCATTAATTGCCTTAAAGAAAATATAAAATTGAAATGTAAAGCAACATTTGGCTGTTTAAATGCATTTATTAATATATATGACTGTTTAAATACATTTATTAATGTTGATGTACATTTACTTAATGATGAACCTTGTCATATATTAACAAATGTCAATAAAAATGTCTGGTGTTGATGTGCTGATTTACATATTTTAAGATACACTCCTATTAAATGTAAAACATAAGACCAAAATCATTAGGTTTTCTAACCAGAGTGGTTAATTTGAAACCTTCAAAATAAATATACGAATATGTATGTACATCAACATTGAAATGTTTATTTACATTATCATTGATTTAAGTTATTAGCCATGAAATTTGATAAATATTGATTTTAATGTAAACTTAAACTTATCCCACATTTTAATGGTTGAAGTATTACCATTAGTAGCTTCTTGCATACATCAAAATGATGTTTAGGAACATTAGAAAAATTCCCAATATTCATTTAAGTTCACATTTATTTTATGTTTATAAACATTTATAAATGTTTAGGTGTCATCAAGATGGTGGTGAGCAATAATAGGGGATTTTAAGGAACTTATAAAATAATTATTCAACATATAACACCCAATAATAGGAATTGAATGAGCGCTCAATTTTTAAGCCACTATCTCTCAAGTTTAGACTTTAAAAATGATATTCTCATGCTTTGAGAGCCCTTCTTTATGATGTTATTTGTACTTTATAAATGAAAATCGTTGGTTTTTTTAACATTTATAAGTTTAGCATTGATAATCCAATCTTAAGGTTTAAAAACATTGATAAACATCTTAATTCTATCTGTTGATCTTGTTTTCACTCTTCAACCAAATGTTAATCTGTCAGAATAAGATGTTTATAAGTATGTACTATTTAATATACTTACTCAAGTTTAAGTATTGGGTACTTTAAGAAAACATTAATAAACATTTTAAAACTTATGCTGCATTGATAATATGTGTATAAAGAAACATTAATAAACATTGAATTTTTTTTAATTCATCAACGTTTATATACATTGCAAATACTAACATTGATATACATTTACAAAATAAATGTTTATAAACATTTTAAATCTAAACGTTTACGTCGTTTTCCTTTTTAAACCTAATATCAACCTTTCAATGTGTATGTCTATAAACATTTATAACCATATGAAATGCTCACCGGGGTATTTCAGTCTAATTGTTTGGTGTCACTGGATCAAACCCTGCTTTCAGACATCTGTTTTTGCCTTCTGGACATGCCTGTAGTACCTTAGAGTCTGTCAATTGACAGAGGTTAAACACAATACAAATTATTCATTACATTCATATAATCAGGCATATGTATACTTACTTGTGAATATATGAGGTAGACACCCCTCTCATAGATATTGACATTTTGTCCTGAGTATTCTGCAAAGGTTTGATCATCGTAATCTTCTGATGCTCTCCAATGACTGATAAAATCTCCTGTGGAACATAAGAACATGAATTAAGTATAATTAATTAAAAGCATTAAAAATTAACTGATTGTGTTGATACCAACTTGGTAAGGTTTATTGGGCAAACCTTGTGGATATATTTATCAATATTTTTTCTTCTTATTTATATGGGTTACTGCATTTGCTTGTGTAGGTTTACAGTTCTCTGCCATAACTTGGCACACCTTGACCACAAATGCCTAATTTTGCTTATTTTATTTAATACTTTTAGTTTTATTGATTACAAGTTGCATTTACTCACACGCAAGTTGTAAATAAGAATAGAATAGAGTAGAAGTATTTATATTGTGCAAAATTGATGTGAATCCTCTAATGAAATTAAGTCCTACAAGGGAGAGTCCTAATCTGGGCAGAGGTCATTACTCAGTAAACACCCACCAAGGAGAGGTGACTATGGTGACTATGGTATCTCACTTCTGAAGTGGCAGTCCTTGCTGCAAATGCCTTGGTTAGTAGTCGTCTGGACTATTGTAGCTCTCTGTTCAGAGGTTTGTCCGGTTTCAATCAGCACAAATTGCAAAGTATTCAGAACACCCTTGCTCGTATTGTTACAAATCATAGAAAGTATGCTCATGTTACACCCATTCTACAGAAACTCCACTGGTTGCCTGTTAAGTATCGTTGTATTTTCAAAACCGCAACACCTGTGTATAAATTTTTGCATAGTGGTTCTCCTTCTTACTTCGAACCGTTCTTGTCTTTTAGTAGTTGTCCCTATAGTACTAGGCATAGTCACCCAGATCGTCAATACCTTACAGTTCCTCCTTTTCATTCATCAGTCTTTAAGTCAGCCAAACATTTTGGCCATAGTTTTGCCTTTGATGCTCCTAAGATCTGGAATGACCTCCCTCAAGATGTTCGCAGTGCAACATCAGTTGCCTCCTTCAGAAAGAAGCTTAAAACTTACCTGTTTGCAAAAGCCTACCCACCATAGCCTCTCCCGTCACATCTGTGTCTCCTTGGTACGACCTGGCTATGTCCCTTGATTAACGATAACTGCCTTGCTTTATGTTTAGATGCGCCTTAGAGTCCATCAGTGATGAAGATTAAGCGCTATAAAAGTCCACATTAGATTAGATTAGATTAGATTATGGATGTGTGTATGCCAGCTTGAACAGGTAGGCCTTTAGTTGACTCCTGAAATCCAAGATAACCTGTGGTGATTGGACATTAAGTGGCAACCTGTTCCATTCCACTTGTGCTGCTGTCTGTCACCTTTATGGGAATTGATGGCTTTTAAATTAAGGAGGTTAGATATTTAAAAAAAGAACATGATATGAAATGGTAACAAGTTTGGCAGTATGTGAATTAATAAGGAGTTACATAGAACGTCTATAGAATAAAACAATAATGACTGCAGTGTAATAATGAGGCATAATGTGCTTTCAACTGTATTTAACATACACATTACCTCTATTCACTCTTAACTGGTTGCCATGGCGCTTGTGCAGTTCTAAGTGCATCACCTTCACCTGAAATAGTATCACAGTATTAACAAACAGTGCCTGTGAAGGCGCAAGGCATTGCCCACACGTAATAATAATAATAACAACCGAAACACAAAATTCATGAGGATTTTCTAATGTGCTGGAGTCCAAAAAGTGCATTTCAACGAGCTCAATGCTGAAAAAGAATCTTGATTTGTGACCCATATCTGGATAAGAATTATCAATGCAGACCCAAATCATCTTTAAGAAGGACCGAGCTGTGTGTAGACACCAAGGTATGGGAAAAAAGATTGGATGAATAGGTTAGAGTTTTGATTGCTAATATTACACAATAATCACAAAAATAATTCTTTCAAAGTCAAGAGTAGAACTCACAAGCATTATCAATAAAGAGGCATCCATGGCTGAAAGATTAACAAGTTTTAAAAATTTGGTATTTTATATCCCATGTCTTTAACTTCGGTGGTCGTGGGTTCAAATCTGCTCACAACAGCATGTATGATGCACTGAGGGTTTGTCCTCATATGATCTCAGTTTTTGGAAAGGACATAAAATCTTAACCGTGCCATATACCAACATCAATCATATTCCTCTCTCACACCAAGATCATAATGTTCTTTGCTGGCCTAATGAGTCCCAATGGTGCAGTGGTAATTCACTTGCCTCCCATAAGAGTTTGAATCCTGGCCCAACCTCAATTTGAAAGCTTGTATTCGCTTACCATTTTCCAGTGGTTAACAGTACATTCATGTAACAACATCAATATTTTCCCCTTAAACTTAGCTCATACTTTTCCATGCTTCCCTCATGAGCTACATAAAAAAAATTTTCACTTGTTTGGGCTAGTTTGTGGTTTGACATATTTTGTATTTTCGAAACATTATTTCTGGTGCTTTATAAAACATATCATCCACAAATAAGCCTTAATTTTTATCTTTTTCACCATTGTTTCAATTGGCCAGGGATTAATTCATTTACATGACCCCGCTACAAAACTTTTTGATAATGCGCCAATCCCTGAAAGCATATTCGATCGGGGTTTGAATTAAAAATTACACGGAGTAGATCTATTCACATACTGAAAAATGAATAACATCAACAATACATTTCCGTCAAAACATCCAATCACTGAAGGCATGATCGATTGGGGTTTTCAGTTAATAATCTCCCAGAGTTTCTTCAATGCATGACGGTATTTATCAAAATTTAAATGTCAACAATTCTAATTATAATTCGACTTTTATAGCGCTTAATCTCCCCATACAAGAGGACTCTAAGGCGCAACAAAACCAAAAAAGCAGTCGACAAAAATTCAGTATCCAGAGACATAAGAGTGGTCAAGCACCACAGAGAATGCCAGGGGAATGATCCAGGCTAAGGTGGCTATGCTTTGGTGTACAGCAGGTAGGTTTTAAGCTGCTTTTTGAAAGAGGCCAGGGAGGGAGTGCCACGAATCTCATCTGGAAGAGCATTCCACACAGTGGGAGCATCAAAAGCAAAACTATTACCAAACTGTTTGACAGATTTATGAACAGAAGGGTAGAACTTTAGAATGAAAAGGAAATCGCCACCAGTTTGACTGTGCCTGGTACTATAAGAGCTGCTGTAGGAAGAAAGACATGGAGCAACCTGTGTGAAGAAACTTATAAACAAGTGTGGCTGTCTTAAACACTGTGCTCTGTTCAACACGAAGCCAATGCAATTTCTTAAGCACAGGAGTTATACTAGTGCGACTGGTGTTTCATACAATTCTGGCTGCACTGTTTTGGATGCACTGTAATTTGCATGTATCAACCAAACACACCCATCTCAAGTTTTCCCAATATATGTTGAGTAAAGTTACTTGAAAGTGTAGTTATCAAATTATACTATGATATCACCATTTTAGTGGTAAAACTTATATTTCACCAATTACCGACCAATTAACATGATTCCATTTCATCTATCTGAATCCCTCATTTAGGTTTGAGGTTCTGCTGTGTACATATATGTATATATATTTTAACCCTTCAGAGTCTGTTATCAATGCTACACCTGAAACAAATAGTGAATCAAATATACTAAATTGTAGACAATTATTACTTCAATATTGCAGATTGTGCAGTTGGCAGATTGCCAATGTTAATGCTGGACAATAATAAAATAAGCTCTAAAATTAATAAATATAATAGTTTTTTAATAGAATTAAATTGCTGTAAAATATAAAATTATGCAAAGAGGTTTTTTTTTCAATTAGCATTGATATCTTCATATCTATACATATGAGGATGACATGTTTTTTACAATAGTTGATAAGTTGAATACATCCTTAAAAATATGAGACAAAATATACTCAGTAGATTCTCATATCATAAATTTCCCCCCTTTTCAGTGAATTAAATATTTCTATACTATATGTATTAAGTCAAACTGAAGTATCTGTGCTGCATTTTTGTGACATGTGTAATAAGTGACATAAAAATGTGATATATTTGAAGTGACACACAGCCTGAACAATTTGTATTCATTCATCCATAGCTTTAATTTTAGCTTTATTGCCATGACTGATGTAAAACCTTAAGCACCATTGAATGACAATGTTATGAATAACATCATATGGACTTATGCGATGACTGAAATAACTGAATCCATATAGAAACTAGGATATGAGAATCTGACATTACATATGAGTTGATATCTTGCATTTAAACATGTTTCAATAAAATGCAAAAAAAACAAGGGGGAAAACAAAAAATCTCTAAACCATATTGGCATTAGAATGCATTCATAGAGCAAAGATCTCTAGCCAGGTCGCGGGGGCCATGGTGGCAGAGTGGTTAACATTCTCGCCTCCCACCTCTGAGATCAGGGTTCAAGTTCCCGGCCTGACCTCAAGTGGGAAAGCTGGTAGTTAATTGCCATTGGTCAGCAGTTTACATTACAGAACCTTGACCAACTGTATGTACTGGTTTCCTCTGCCCATAAAACCACCCGTCGTGATATGACCTGTACAGTGTTGAAAGCGACGTAAACCCCAAATTAATAAATCTAGCCAGGTTCCATTTCTAAAGCTTCAGGATTTTTTGCATCCAGAATATGATCAGGATCTTTCCCAAAACATAATAATTTCTTCCTTTGATCAGGCCCTAGGCCACATATTTATTTCATACAGATCCACTCATTACTTTTAGAGTAATGTCAACCAGTAAACCAAAGTCATTAAACATGAGACCTTAGAAAATTCAGTATTGTTTATATGTAGAATATGATATTTTCATAAAATTGAATCACTCCTTCATTTGGTCAGACCCTACCTACATAAGAATTAGGTAAGATTTAGTCATTACTTTTGAAAGTATTCACAATCAGAGGCAACATTGTTGTAAATATTAAACAAAAGTGACAACACTCCAAAACCAGTTTTGGGAGAAAAAGTAATGTAGATGGGCCTAGAAAGAAGAGAATGTAAATTCTATAACGGAACCAAAAGAACACTTGAAAATCAGATTTTGCAGAATAACACAAAAGTATTCCAACAATTTTCTCAGATAAAATCTGAAGTTGTAAATTACAGGATAAATATATTCTCAATATTAATTTTACAAGCATCTCATGGTATGTCTAGTGCAAAAACAATTTTTGAGTGGAATGAAGAACAAACTCCTGGTGTGGTAAAACAGAGCAACCCAATCCCTGAATAACCCCGTGTATAGTTTGGGTTTTCCCGGAAAGCCCCTGTTTTACTTTGGGGTAGCCAATTTTTACCCAGTAAAATTTGGGATAACCAACATTAACCCTGGAATTAATTTGGTCTAGCCTACTTTAAGTCCAGGGTTAATTTGGGCCAGGGATTACACTATTCTCTTTCTATTCTCTCAATATTTATAAAATTCCAAATGCAGTAACTTAGCACCCAGTATGCGTTATTTATTGTTTAAGGTATTTAAATGTTGTTTTTAAAATCATACTTTTTCCTAATTAGGGCTGACATCTGTGGTGAAACCTATTCCTAGGATACCTGGTAAGAGTCCATATGTACATGTATGCCTATCAAATCATGTGTATTGAGTTTTCAGGATTTCTGTCTGAACATTTCTGTGTTATAAATGGAGTAAGGTGCAAGGGGGGGGGGGGGTCTGTCGCCCACATTATTGGCTGTTTACCTGGATTGCCTGTTTCACTGCTATATTAATAACACACTTTGGTGCCACATTAGACATATGTACACAGGGGCGTTTTTATTTGCTGATGACATCGTCTTAATGGCACCTACCAAATGTGATTATATGTTGTATTATATTTAATGCAAGTAAATGTAAGTATTTAGTATATGCATGGTAACAATGGGACTCAAGTACATTCAGTTAAGCTCAATGATATGGTGATTTTTGCTAGTACCTGGGAAAAACACTTGGGTAATCACTTACATGCCAATGGCAGTGACAGGCACATTAGTCAAGCTATTCACTTGCTGTACTTCAGATGTAACTCACTGATGCATAAACTTTACTCAGCTATATCTGACCTGAAGTACTTTCTGTTAAAAGCATTCTGCAAAGCCTTATATGGATGGCAGCTGTGGAATTTTGAGCATGTCTATGTTGATAAATTTAAGTTGCATGGTGTAAGTGCTGTCGGCATCTATTAGACATTCCATATATAAGACTCATTCACATTGTTTCAATAGTTGTGTGATGATGATGTTGATGTACAATTACACTAGAGACAACTGAAATCCATAAATGGCAGTTAGTCAGATATTTCCTGTAGCATCAACCATATTTGTTATCTTCTCAACCTTCACATATCTAGTAAGGGCAAATATGGGCGCGTGGTAGATAATAAAATGAAGCCCATTCATATGCCCAAATCAATGTAAGCACTGACATCTTTATGCCTGTGAATATGCAGATAATTATAATAATAAGAACATGTATATAGCACAAAATTGATGAACATCCTCTATTGCCCACCAGGGAAAGGTGACTATGGTGGTGGGTAAGCTCGTCTAAACAGGTAAGTCTTAACTTGGTTTCTAAGACTTAAAATGGTCTGTTGTGATCTAACACTAAATGGGAGCCTGTTCCATCCCACCAGCGCAGCAGCGGCGAATGTCTGCCTATGGCCTTCCTGGGATGGACTGAGGAAACTGATAATCTGTTTTAACATTTGAGATTACTAGACTTGATCAGGGATGACAAATAGGGGGTTGGGAGAGGTTTCTGGCTTTGAAAATAGGGAGGTTGTATTTGAACAGAATACAATATGAAATGGGAAGTCAGTGGAGTTTTTTATGTAAGGTTTGTCATGACTCATTTTGTCTAATTTAAAAACAAAATGGCAGAGGGCATTTTCCATTTTCTG
The DNA here is from genome assembly GCA_964017235.1 of Sabellastarte sp. h YS-2021. Classification (NCBI taxonomy): domain Eukaryota; kingdom Metazoa; phylum Annelida; class Polychaeta; order Sabellida; family Sabellidae; genus Sabellastarte; species Sabellastarte sp. h YS-2021. Next base: position 76,716,751 of record OZ024934.1, on the reverse strand, counting down.
AAGTTTAGCAATACTGCCTTTGCTAACCCCATACAGAGGGAATTACAATAGTCTGACAACTGACCATAACATGCAACTCGTAACAATACAACACAAATGACTTTCTGAGTTATGTCAAATTGCCCTAAATGCATTCTAACCAAATGGAAATCCCATTGAATTGCAATGAATGCTTCCTTCCCAAATAAGAGACAGACCGAACCTTAAAATGAAGGCAGATGAATCTAACTTGAGACCCCGGCACAGAAAAGTTCTTAAAGTTTGAAGGGTGTGCTAATATTGGGTACAATATGTTAGCTTAATCATATTGGAGCTAATTATCATGCTGGATTGTAAGGAGCCAATGTGTTGCAGTGATAATACCCTTGCCTACCATCTCTGAGATTGGAGTTTGAATCCTGGCCAAACCTTAATTGGGACAGTTGGTAGTTGCTTACCGTTTGCCAGTTATTATAGTATTTTGACCAACTGTATGTACTTGTTTCTCCCACCCTGCCAGCTGAAAGCAAGATTGCGATTTGTCTGTTGGATCCTAGACCTTTCTAAGTACTTTCTCACCAATGGTTAAAACCCGGATTGAAAACATTTTTAACAGCTGAATGTACTTTATTGCTAAAAATAGGGATAAATTTCAGGATACCAGCCTGACTAGAGGGAACCCCCTCCGTTATAGCCAACTTTTTCCTTGGCCTAATTGACAAGTGAATTGACAAGTGAATTGAGGTTTTGTTATTTCCTTGATCCAATTATTGTTCCTCAATGGAAAAGTACACAAAGTTACTGTGTTTAGATTGGCTGTGAAGCCGGAAAAATAAATCCTTATAGGTTTCCCTAAATATACTGAATGGAATGTCAAAAAATCATCCTGGCAGAGTTATTATTAGCGTCAGTTACTTTCATTCAATTTTTATAATAGATCTACACAATTCTTGATACTAGCTTGTATAATATATATATGCTTAATTTGAGTTATAAAGCGGAGCTATACATGCTTCATTTGTGCAATAAATATACTCCAAGCATAATATTTATGTTTATATTAAGAACATGGTTATTTGCTTTAAATATAATACTTCCTGTCTTTGATTAAGAACATCATGTCATGCAAATTCCAATTATTACTTGTTATAATTATTTACTGGATTGTGATCAAGTTTACTTTGAGATTTTACTTTAAGTATGTGAAATGGTAAATATCAAAACTTTCAGTACATACATCTGAAACAAACGTAAATTGTAAAGTGTATTTTTTTACTTAATGTATAAAGTTTGGTCAGGAGTATCTCTACCATTTGCAACCCCATTGCCATAATAAGTGTCCTCTAATTATAGTGAGGTAATACAATATAGATTACAAGAGCACTCTTAGAGCGCATAGCTCCACCAAGTCACGTGATAAAAAGTAAATGGAAAAAATCCGGATCTTTGACATATTTTTGCTTTGTATCTAGGCAATGATCCAGATAACTGTCAAAATTTAATGGGATCTAAGTTGGACCAAGACCCATCTTTTCACTTTTATTCTTGAAGTTCCAACTAGTAGTAATTGTTTAATATTGCTAACAAGCATGTGGTCATGAATTTAATACCTCCTTGGTGGAGGTAAAAATCATTGAAAAATACCGGATCCAAAATTGGTTGCAGTCGATTCCCAAAACTAAACCCCTTCTGTGTTAGACCAAGACCCATCTACTGTGATCCGTGTAGATCCATGGAGTAGTTTGGTGGCATTTTTTTCAAAGATAAAAACAAACAGAAATCAAGCGATCACATAACCTCCTTCACAGTGATAATTAGCTCTGACTTCTGAAAGCCTTTCTAATCGGCTAGCATATCACATTTAATTTATTTTGGAAATATTATTTCCAAAATGTTTTGAATTTAACAAAAACCCAAGATGAGGGTCTTTTGTGTCATAAACACAGATATGAGGTCTCTTTTTGAGAAGCAAAGGGCAAAGTTGTGAAGCAGAAAGCAAATTTGTATAGAAATAACCTTATGGAAAGATGTGACCGAGGCTTAAAAGTATAAATAAAATGGTTAATCTTCCCTTGAACCAAAGTAGCTGGGCATATTATCATGTTTTAGATTGCATGTTATAGTTTGAAAAATTATATTTATACTTTCACATACACTAGCACCACTACCATTGATATGACTGCTTAATACCGAACCTATGTCACTAGCGGATCCAGGGGGAGGGGGGGGTTCAGGGGGTTCAACCCCCCCCCCCCCCCCCCCCCCTTGAAAAATAATGTAAAGGGGTTCAACCCAAAGTACAAAATTATTTCTTGACAGTGGTGTTAAATTTACAGGAAATGCACTCTATTTTTACAAAAATTAATTTTTTTCCAGGGGGGCATGCCCCCCGACCCCCTTAGTTATAATGTCTGATGTGAACCCCCACCTTACTCAATGTGAACCCCCACCTTACTCGATGTAAACCCCCACCTTACATAAAAGCTGTATCCGCCCCTGTATGTACCCACGACCATACAGACTGGTATGATTTGATATGATAAAGATCGGAAGTGAGTAGACATCCAAAAAAAACCCATTAAAAACCCTGCAGTGAGCATGTTTTGCAATGCTTTATCTAGAGCAAAAAGTGGACGATTGAACGATAAGAAACGCAGTGATACAGACAAAATATAGTGCAGCAAAAGGTATGTGAGAAATAATATTTATAACAAATACTATGCATTTCTACATGAAACTAGTCTTGATGATAGAAATAAAGTCCTCGGGTTTGTACTTTATGACCTCTACAAAGGACGTCATGTCTGACACAATGGACGAGCACTTATTCTGTATGATGTACTGTCCTTTATAGCCGCCATAAAGCACAAATCTGAGGATTTCATTTCTACATTAAACTTGGAACTGATTTAATACACTTGTCTATAGATACAAAGAAGGATAAAATGAAATCAAAATGAAACAACGTTAATATTGAATAATTCTCATTTATCAGATAGATTGGTATCATTAGTATGCACTATAAAGATACCCGTCAGTGAAAATTACCACAACTTCCTTATTTCTAATCTGAATTTGAAAATGTATTTGAGGAAGTACATGGTTTTATGAATCTATTCATAAATTTTGGCAAAGATTATTTTTTTTAAAAGTGGGAATTTATATATAAAACCAAAAATACAAAATATATGTCTTGACGGGAATGGATCATGTAATTTTGAAAATAGGCTTCAGGGGAGAATGTAGGAATGAATTGATACAAATAATCCAATTTGGATTTCTTTTTAAATAAAAGAATAGACTACTTGCCATGGGAAAAATGCAGTTAAACTTCATATATTGTATAAACGGATCTACTGGCCATAGTAAACTAAGCAAATTAATTTCTAGTGATAAATAAATCAAGAATTACTAAAACTATCATCATCTCTGACTTACGCTGCGACTTGTATCTTGTCTTTCACGTGTCCCTCCCACAGCACGACCAGAGTTATCATCTGAAAATGAAGAAAATGGATGTGGTAGAATTCTAAATCTTTTGCAGAGCTTAGTGCAACTTAGAAAATTTGTTTGTCAGCTCTGTGGTCAGGTTTACTTGCTGTACCTAACTGTAACTTGGTAATCATCTTTATGATCAAATATACTTAATGTAACTTAGTATTACTTGGCTGTCATTAGTATTTAGTGTTCCTAAGTATCAGTTGGCCTCTGACGCCATCTGATACTATAATAGTATAATTTAGGGCCCATCCACACAGTTGTATCAACATGTACTTGCATTTTGCTTCGCAATTGTGTCCTCATTACTCAGGGGCGTAGGAAGCAATTTTTGGTTGGGGGGGGGCGAGGAACCAGATTGCACCGACGTGACGCAACACCAACATTTTTGGTTAATTTTATAGAATGTATTGCATATAGGTAATATTCAAATGGTCCAATTAAAATATTTTAAAGTTCCTTTACCAAAGGAAATCTTTGTGACGACATAAATCCTAAGTTTTCCTGCCCTTGTGTGGGTTTTGAAATACATATAGTCACCTCTGCATTTGACAGGTATTTCTTATATCTTGACTACATGTTTCCAGAACCTGTGACCTTTCCTTCAAGTGCTGAGCTGATACAAGATCTATTTTTAGCAAGGTTAATCCCCAAATTGAGGGGGATGTATAATCGTTGGACTGGCCAGGTCCAATAAACACACAGTAAAGAAAGAAGAGATTTCTGGGAAAAATCTTATCAGCTGACAAATTGCTGTGCTAAGCAATTGCTCTGTGTGAATTTGAAACTACATGTCTAGGTTCTATTTTAAATTAGTAACATGGTAAATTAAATGTAGAATATTACTATATGTATGATTTTGGTCTGCATAAGTGAAATGTTTCACAGAATTTTACAAATCCCATGACAGGTTAACTGAAAATGTTCCTTTTTACAAATCATAAATATAAATATTTCATGGTTCAAATGGTAGCTTACACAATGGTACATGTGAGCAGTAAACAAGGTAAAAGTGTAATTTGACCACATATTATTGAGTTACCTGTTAAAATTTACATAAACTTCAAAACTGGAGTTTAGTTCTTTTGCAAAAAGTTGGGGGGGGGCGAAAAGATATCCCCACCCCCCACCCCCAACTTTATGGTTGGGGGGTGGCCGCCCCCGCTGCCCCCCCCCCAGTTCCTATGCCTATGTTACTCTGTACATGGACCTGCCATGTGGATATAGCATATTTGAAAACAGCATAGAGATGCCGGTACCCAACATCCCAGGGAAATAGTTTTTCAACAACATGAGATATACAAGTGACACAGTACAGAGATCAGCAGACAGTGTAAACATTGTGACATGGTTGTGAACACCTACATCCTCTAGCCAATGTCCCCAACAATTATCAACTTCCTACATCTTGCAGTTGATGAGATATAATGTCGAATATGATTCTAAAGGTCATGATCACTACATCATGATCCATGTAAGGCCACATCATGACATTACATGCCCCCACTAATGCTCCTACCAAGTACCTACCTTCCTACACCTTACGATTGCCAAGTTATAGCCTGGACAAAATTTTAATGGCCATGGTTGCTATGGCAATGGTAAAGGCATTAAAGGTCATGACATCAAGGTCAAAGGTCAAATCAAAGTCACAACTATGACCTTGTACCATGTCCCAACCAAGCGTCAACCTTATACACTTTGTGGTTTTTGAGATATAGCTCAGACAAGATCTTAAAGGCCAAGGTTAATAGGGCAAGGTAAAAGGTCAAATCAAGGTGACAACATGATGTTGCACACCTATACTCTCAACCAGTGTCTGTATCTGGTATCAACATCTCATACGGTTTCTGAAATACAGCCTGGACAAGCTTTTGCCACCAGCCCACCCGGCCAACCACCTGCTTACCCATCTAGACACCATAGTTGAAAACAATATCTGCACAACCATTAAAAGCTGTTGAGCAGAAACGAGCTGTACCCTACAGCTATTCAGTCCCACAGCATATCTCCACGTCTTGGTAGGGCATTTTCAATGCAATTATGTGGTTTTTGCCTTTGGGCACAATGCATTCAACACAATTCAGAATGTGATATGCATTCTAGACCACTTCTTTATATGTTTGAAAAAAACCTGCTGTGACTTGTCATGGACTGTAACAAACTCTACACACTAGTTGGGTAAACGGGAGTAGGGGTGGTGTGGGATGGATCTACAGGACTGCTGGTTCTTCCATGTATACTACCAAGATATGACGTGTCTGTTTGGAGCCGTAAGGACCAGGTCTTCTACCTCATATGGTATTGATAAATCCTGGAAAATCTACCCTTGTTGCCAATGACAATCAACAGTTACTCAAAAGTCTGGCTTCCCATGTGTGCCAAGTTACGGTTTGTGTCAAATTACGTTGCTAAGCAGTTAATGTTTTCTAGTTTATTACCCACCACATGCCGAATATAGCCCAAAATGGCAATATAAAGAGTGGAACATTTTTTATACAGCGGCGGCCCCTTACCATGGATAGTGTCAACAAGAGAAGACTTTTCATTAATATTTTAGAAACTATGGAACTTAAACATGACAGCCTTTTTCACATTCTTTTTTTTTTAAATATAGATTTGTTAAACTTAATATTCGAACAAGATGGTCGATAATAATGAAGATTAACATTCGAGTGTATTTGAGTAGGATGAATAAAATTACCTATGTGATCAGAAATGATCTTTCGTATTTGGGGGGGTACCTTCTGCTGTAACTAAAATCATCACACCAAGTGATCGTACAGGGAAGAATGATCAATTGCAAGTGATCATGATTGTTCCCCACCCGAATAGACCTATCACACTATGCGTCCGTATGCACTCACCTTCACTCATGACATATATATTTTCATATATGTTATTCAAGAAGTTTTCCTATTGTGTGGGACCAGTGTGGATAACTTGAAAAGAAAAAAAAAACTTGGGCTGCTCTTGGCATCTATATAATAATAAATGTGAAAGTGTGTCTTCCTTTTGCAATTTCCTAGCCAGTCAAATTCTGGCATTTTGACCAACACACCTCCATTGAATTGAAATAACTGTGTAGAATTGTGTCTACTGTAGCCAAGTAAAATATACAATTGGAAAGGTCTGATTCTGTATTTTCCAGACATGTACAATTCATCAAAATCTAAAAGACTGGTATTGCAGAAATGATCCTACACAATACTGCACAAAAACTACAATAAAGTCTGTTACTCTAAAAAACAAACAGGTCATATCCAAAATAGCACCCAAGCAGTCAGGAGTGACTAGAAAGTGGAAAAGGATTGTCCACAGAGATAGTTTGTGGGAAATATTTGATAATACAGGGGCCGATTTCACTAAAGGACTTAAACTAAGTCCCTTTATTGGCTAAGTCAGGGACTTACATCTAAGACCTTGGTCTTAGCTAGGTCTGGGACTTAAATGGATTTCACAAAAGGGTGACTTAGCTAAGTCCAAGCTTATCAAATAACCACAGTGGTTTTCTGTGTCATGTGACCTTTTATATCTATTCAAAATATAATATTGGTGCCATATATCCTTCATTTGATGTATTGTATCTAAGGATAAGGGCTGTTTTGAAATGGAAAACCTTGTTGCCACATATAAACTTCCCAAAGATTACTTTAGTGAGGTGTTCTGTGTAGTTATACTTTATTTACAGCCATTTCAAATTGTGAAGTGGAGAAAAGTTTATGGCAGCCATATTTAAGTCCTCTTTACAAAATTTAAGCCCACTACCTCTGAGACGTAAAGTTAAGTCCACTGACTTAGCAATTTCATGGACTTAGCTGCTTTGTGAAATCTGCTAAGTCTAAGACCACAGACTTAACATTCTTTTGACAAAATTTATGACCAAAGTCTTATATTTAAGTCTAAATCTGGACTTAAGTCCCTTTGTGAAATCGGCCCCAGTAGATTTTTCTGGATTTTTAAGTATGTTTTTTTTCGTCTCTGGACTTTCATGAATTTTGTTGCAGCGTGATGAGTATTTTTCTGCTCACTGAAGCTAAGCAGCAATGAGCTTCATTAGTACTTGAATGGGTGACCATCTGAGTTCTAGATCATCTGTGGGATGTGTCTGAGTTAGAATTTCTTTGTGTCACCAGACTTTCGCAAATTCTAGTGCACTACTCATGCCTCTGATGGCTTTGCGCTCATGCTGGAGGACCAAAGCACCTTTTGGCCTTGTTTTCCTGTTTATTTCTCTGTTTGCAATCAGTATAATTGAAGAGAAAGTTGAGTAGTCAAAGTATTAGTGGAAAAAGATTGAACATAGTTTTCAGAGTAATTACAATCAATGCATTATTAGAATATGATTTATTTTTCTAGGATTTATCATAGTAGTCAAATCTACTTATAACATAGGCACAAATCACCATATTCACATAACACTATACTATTTTGATAATGTAAAAATATTGATTGACACTATGAGTTTAATTGGTTTGCAGTAATACAAAAATAAAGATTATTGCTATTGGCATTTAGTTGTTATTTTTTGCATCATTCATATTATAGGTTTGGACAAAAACTGTCAAAAAAGAAAGATAAAAATATGTGTAAAACAATCTAAAAATATATGGTTAATGCGGGAAAGGGGGGAAACTATATGTTTACATGTTTGAAAAAGATATTGTACAAATTTGAGTCTTAAACAAGGCTATATTAATGTATGTACAACTGTCACCATACTTCAGGTGATATTTATATGCAAAGCTGATATTTGTATAGCTTTAACCAATTTAACGTAAAGAGATATTGTCGTACATCATATATAAAAGTTACATAATCACAACCGCAACACAGTTGGGTGCCTAGATAGGTCTTTGTTCTTACTAGTTTGTCTCAAATTGCATTTTGGGTCTGGATGAATATAGCAAACAACAAGGCCGAAAAGGGTTTTGTGCTACATGCTCAAGCAGCAAAGCCATTAGAGACACAAGGGATGCACTCAGACGGTTGCCCATCCAAGTACTAACATTGCTGCTTAACTTCAGTGATGAGATGGGTACTCATTACCAATTTTCATTCCCTAGAAGGGCGAGCCTTGCTAGTGCTCATGTTTTTAAAAACAGAAAGTGCAAGGGTTTTGGGAATCATCTCTCTGTAGTTCACGAATATATCAAAATAACCCAACTGTTACTTTGATGGATAACACACATAGAAGCAAAGAAGAAAAGTTTCATACACAAACCTGATATATTACAAGAGGAGAAAGAGAAACAGTGACTCAGAAAAATATACCAATTCACAGTTTCTCTTTTTTTAATTTTCACTACTTGTTTTCTGATTCCTCTCTTTATATAATTAGTGTGTATGGGACTATTTTATGTTACATGGTACCCTTCTTTACATATACACAGATGATAAAATTAGGTGTACATAGTTTAAATCATATTAGCAAACTACAATGTCTTGTAAGTAGTTTAGTATTGGACTAAAAGGAAACCATAAGTAGAAATTATAGAAAGTGTAACATTTTCGGGAAATGTCATGGAAAACTCAGTGATATTTGCTATTCCGAAAATGCAAGTATCTATTGGACAATGGGAATATTTGTGCATCATGAAGTTATGGTTTTATCAATTAAAATCTTGAACAATCTTGAAATCAGTTAATACAATTAAGTAAGTGAGAACAGCTCAATGCATTTTAACGAAAAGGGAATAATTATGTAAAACTCTAAGCATTTCAGACCCATTACTTGTGGTGACCTCATGTGAAATAATTTATTTATTGTAATGCTACTATCATGTAAACAATGTACACTTTTTGTCAAACAAGTTCTCTTTTGGTTCAAATCAGGAGTTTAAGTTGTCAGGTCTATATTATATTTACCGGGTATGCATATTCTATTGATCTGCAAACATTTTAAAGTGTAATTTCAGCTGGTGTTTCTGTTGAGCCTAATGCCTAAGCATAAAGTAAAGTTCTGAGTCACCTAATAATTAGCTCATTTGGCACCTAATTACACTCTGCTACCCCTGTGCGGGTTCACCTGAAAACTTGTCCCAGTATAACCCTGGCTGTTGAAGGGGCATAAAACCCTCAATTCGTCATTGGCACTAACCTTAAGGGTGTTGCACACAGGAAACAACCCGACACAATCCAACATATTAACGACAGATTGCCTGGATGTTGACATGTATGTAAAAACACACTGGATCTGATGCGATCTGTTTGTTTTGCTATTTTACAAGTCTTTTTATCTCCCGCCTGCAGCCGAAGGCCGTGGTCAGGAGAATATAAAACGCCTTCCGTACGTGCATGCGTGAGTCCGTGAGTCGGTCCGTTTGTCACATTTTTACATAAACCTTAATATCTCATTCAAGATATCTTCACCAAATTTGCAGGGAATGTTTATGGCTATGAAAACCTGTCTGTGCAAAATTTTAGTTTCATTTTGAAAAACAAAATGGCCGCCATAGCTAATTGTTTGAAAATCATAAAGGTGCTCTAAATCTTGAAATATTCTAGCTAGTTTCATCAAATTTGCACAAAAGCTATATGACTAGAGAAGCTAGCCTGATAGTAATTTTGGCCTAATTTAAAAAACAAAATGGCCGCCATATCGCATGTTTTATGTCAAACGGAGTAATCCTATTAAAAGGCCTTATATCTCCCCTAAAATTGCTCCTAGAGGGTCATAATGCGAAACAACTTGTAGGAAGTCATGGCCTGGGAATCTTTTCCAGGTGTTGAATTTGACCTTTAACCCCTGTTTCAAGGTTAAATCGGGTCATCACACTAAAACGTCCTTATTTCTCCTGTTTTATTGGTGCTATGGCTTTAGAATGTAAAGATAGACCATGAAAAGTCCTGGCCTGCAAATGCTTTGTCTGAGAAAAATTTTGGCCTTATTTTGAAAACAAAATGGCCACCTTAGCAAATACAGTAATTTCAAAATCATTAAGATGCTCTAAAACTTGAAATATCGCAGCTAGGTTATCAAATTTGCACAAAATATATAAGGCTAGGAAAGTCAGCCTGATAGTAATTTGGCCTAGTTTCGAAAACGAAATGGCCGTTATAACATGGGGTCATGTTATTGATAATTTAATAATAATTATATTATGTAATTCTACATTATTTTCTATACTTCATAGTGTCTTATATGATTTAATAGCACCTTATGACAGACTAGTTGTTGACAAGAATTTCTAAAGGGTCCTGACCATCTTAAGCAAATATAGTTAACAAAACATTGGTGAGTTGATTAGAGGGACTTGTGTACAATTGTCATAAAAATGTTGTAAAAAGTGTTTTAGAATCGTCTTTCATGTTACCGACAAACAAGCCCATAAATTAATATAAAATCTGCATCATAATCAATTTTGGTCTTTTATATCAAATAAGTAATTCCAAATGTTTTTAAAATAATTAACCTTTATTTTACCAATTGTGTATAAAAGGCACACTTTTGTTGTGTAATGTTACTTAGTATCCCGTATCAGATAAAATAATGATTTTACTTAATTGCTGAGGCTTATCAATTAGAAGTTATGATATATTTTTATAGACTGTTTAAGTAGGTAAGTGTGGCTTTAAGGAATTCAATTATCTTAGGATAACTCTATATAAGGCGGGACAACAGTTGTCCAGGAGGATTTCCAGTTCTGAGCTAGAGGGGTCAAGTAACAGGAGTCAGTTGCCTGTTGCTGGTAGTTTTTGTGACCACCCCAAAATTGTTAAGTGTTGTGGAAAATCAGAGTATATTTAGCTTAAGTCCCGCGTGGCAGCAATTTAGTTTAAACTTATGTGATTTTGCTTTTGTTTTGTTTAATAAACTTTCTTTGAACACTGAATCATATTTGATCGTACCCAGGCTACATATTTTGGTGCATCAGCCGGGAATTCAAAAAAAAAAAAAAAAAAAAAAACAAACAATAGATATAGATATATATATCAAAAGTGCAAAGAAATATGAACTTGAAAGAAGAAATGAAGGAAAGGAATGACTGAATTATTATGAACTATAACCAATTGGGAACAGGAACATTCTAAGGTAGCTAAAAGACAACTTCAGTGTGTGCAGGAGCATAGACAGAGTCCAGACCGTGTGCAGTGGAAGTCAGTTTTCCAAGAGTGTGTCAACTACAGTGGTTGGAGTCAGCTGTGTGGCAGTGCCAGTGATCTTTGGAGCCAGTGATTTTGGAGACTGTGCTACATGTGTGAACAGTAATTGCAAGAAGTGTACAATCAACCTGTCACTTAAAGGTAGGCCCCTCAGTGTTTTCTCACTTTTAGCCAGAGCATGTAAAAGTTTTGACTTATTGATATTTTGTAACTAAATATATTTGTGACACAACATAAAGAAATAAAATAAGACTTATAAAGTTAGTCTACTCTGTTGGCAAAAATTTGTTGTATTACTGAAAAAAAAAAAAAAATTGTAATAACAATAGCTTAAATCAGTATGGAGCCAGGTCCTGATAATCAACCAGGTGCCCACCAACAGGATGTACCTGCCCAAGTTTTTAGGGATAGCTTTAAAATGCTACAGGTGGAGATGAGGGCCAATGTCCTTGCCAAACAGATTAGGAACTTTTCAGGGGAGGGGTCTAAGCGGTTTAAGGACTGGTTGGGAGATATTGAAAGGGTTGCGCAAGCCCTAGAAGCCACAAATGAGCGATTTAAAACACTCGCGTTTCAGAGCTTGAGAGGGTCGGCCGGAGAATTCTTAAGTAGATATATTCAGGATCATCCTAGCCATGGATGGAGACATATTAGGCAAGCCTTGGTGGCTCAGTATGGTGATGAGGGTGATGCCCACTTGGCTTCACAGAAATTGAGGAGGTTACAGCAAAAATCAGGGGAAACAATTCAAAATTTTGGGGGTAGGATATTAAGTCTTGCAAGTGAGGCATATGATAACATTGGCCAACCATTGGTACAGTCAATTTTGATGGATGTACTGATTGATGGAGTGAGGGATGATAGTGTAGCCAAGAGGTTGATTAAGGCACAACCACATAACTTCCAGGGTGCTTTGGACATAGCCATTAATGAACAAGCCACTGCAAGGCAGTTCAAATTAAGGCGTAGGGCTGATGAGCCTATGGAGGTAGACATGGTTAGCGACGGTAATAAAAGAGAGGGGGAAAGGCTGGAAAAGCTAGAGGCAGGGTTGTCAGAGGTAGTGGCCCAAATGGGTAATCTAATGACTTATATGCAGGGTCGTACCCAGGAAAATAGGTCCATAAACAAAACCAACATGCCCGGGGCTAGTTATAGGCCGTATGGTTCTTCTAAATCAAATGAGGTACAAGGCCAGGGTCGTAAAGACCAACATTATAAGGATGGGAAACCAATTTGCTTCATATGTCACAAGGTAGGGCATATAGCAAAACACTGCAGGTCCAAGGGAAATGCAGGCGGGTACCAACAAAATTCGGGAAACTAGAAACTCCCAGTCACCTCAGAGCTCTGGGATTGGGAGGAGACTCAGTGAGCTCAATGGATTTGGGTGATCTACATACAGGCGCGAAATTATGTCCAGTTAAAATTGGAGAAGACAAAATCTATGCATTAGTTGACAGTAGTGCAGATGTATCACTGATTTCAGAAAACTGTTTTAAGAAAACAAAGAACAAACACATTGTCAGTTATGTAAAATTAGCTGATATAGCCATGAAAGGTGTCACAGGACATTCCATCCAAGTCTTGGGAAGGGCTAGGATTATAGTATGTGTAGGGAGAGAACAAGTTGCACATGAGTTCTATGTTGTCAGTAATTCAACCAAGCCAATGATTCTAGGGAGTGATTTTCTGATTTCAACGGGTGCTAGCATTGACTTGAGAAATAAAACTCTATCCATCAACCAAAATGTGATTCTGTTGAGGGACAAAATGAACCTAGAAAATAGCGGTTGTCTAGTCCATAGCATAGGAAGAACTGTTTTGTTACCCAGAAGTACTACCCATGTCAGTGTGGTTGCCCGAACTAATTTGACAGGTACAGTAATGTTCAGTCCAATAGATACAAGTCCCGTGCTAAGAGACAATCCTGGTGTCATGGTACCAAATGTCTTGGGAGAGGGTTGTAGGAGATTTCAGGTCCCTGTTGTCAATGAAACTCACACCCAGGTGGTGATAAGAAACAAACTGCCCATAGGAGTTTTAGAAACACTCAGTGACCGTGAGATAAATGATATGGAGGTACAGAATATTGCAGGACTAGAAGTACAAGGGAGTATTGGTAAGCCAGAACAGGATGTAGTAAAAGAGGCCAAGTTAGGGTGTATCCCAGTACATCAAGAAAAAGCACTTAAAGCATTACTGTCAAAGTACCCTGACATATTCTCAAAGGGAGATCATGATATTGGCAGAACTAACGTGGTCACAATGAAACTTGATACAGGACAGAACCCCCCTGTAAAACAAAGGCCATACAAAACTCCATTCTCACAACGCCCTATTGTGGAAAAGCACATTGAAGATATGTTACAAGCAGGTGTGATAAGTCCATCCAATAGTCCTTGGGCAAGCCCCATAGTTATTGTGCCCAAAAAGGATGGCACAAAGAGGGTCTGTGTCGACTATCGTAAAGGTGTCAATAAGGTTCTCAAGAACAGCTCTTACCCACTGCCAGACATTTCAGACATTTTATCATCTTTGCACCAAGCAAAGTTTTTCTCCTGTGTTGATCTGAAAAGTGGTTATCATCAAGTTGAGGTTGCACCTGAGGATAGGGAAAAGACTGCTTTTGTTTGTCATGCAGGGCTATATGAGTTTAATGTCATGCCCTTTGGACTCTCTTCAGCCCCACCAGTTTTTCAAGAACTGATGAATAAGGTGTTAGGACAAGCTATGTATAAATATGCAATAGCTTATTTGGACGACATCATTATCTATTCGTCCACTTTTCAAGAACACTTAGACCACTTAGGTGATGTATTTGAAAAACTGAGAAAAGCAGGACTCAAGTTAAAAATGTCCAAATGCCAGTTTCTTATGAAACAGATCAGCTACTTAGGACATATAATCTCTGAAAAAGGCATATCACCTGACCCAGATAAGATCAAGGCTATTAGTGAGTTAAGGGAACCAAGGAATGTAAGGGAGGTAAGGTCATTCGTAGGGATGGCATCCTACTACAGGAAGTTCATAGAGCATTTTAGTGACATTGTGAAACCACTGACAGAACTAACTAAGAAGAACTCCAAATTCGTTTGGACAGATAGACACCAAGAATCATTTGTCCTGTTGAAATCAGAATTGGTCAGAGCTCCTGTTTTGGCACATCCAGACCTATCGTGTCCATATAAGTTATCAACTGATGCTAGTCTGTATGCCGTTGGGGCAGTGTTGACACAAGAACGGGATGGGGGTGAGCGAGTCATTCAGTATCTGTCCAAAAAGCTGAGTGAAAGTCAAAGGAAATGGCCCACAATTGAAAGGGAGGCCTATGCTATAGTTTTTGCCATCAATAAACTTAGGCATTATCTTCTAGGGTCTCAATTCACTGTCTATACAGATCACAAGCCCCTTAGGTCCTTGTTCACTTCAGAGATGAGAAATGCCAGAATACAGCGTTGGGCAATCATGTTGGAAGAATACGGTTGTCAGATAGAGTATAAACAAGGCAAAAATAACGTCCCAGCTGATATGCTGTCCCGAATAGTTCCAGTCACAGATGGGTTAGAAATTGAGGTCTTAGATAACTTACCCCACTGGAGCCAGAAAGACTCCACCTATGATAAGCAGGTAGAGGAAGGGGAAAAGGAAACAGAACCAGTTGTCTATCCATTTTCTACTAAAGCCATAGCAGATTTGCAAAGGCAAGACCCAACTTTGAGTTTCTTATTTGAACAACTGGAAGATACCAGTGCTGTGGGGCCCTCAGACTTCATTCTACAAGACAGTTTATTGTTTCACATCTCAAGTCCTGTCAAGAATTATCAGTGTGTAAGGCTTCAGTTAGTAGTCCCCCCAAGTATGGTTGACGGAGTGTTAGAGGAGATGCATGCTTCAGAGTATGGTGGTGGACACCTTGGGCTAGACAAGACATATGATAGACTAAGAACAAGGTATTATTGGGAATCTATGTATAGGGATGTGGCGAGATTCTTAGACAACTGCACTGTGTGTAAGGCTAGAAAGCTGAGAAAGGCTAAGTTACCTATGCAAGAAATGCCCATACCAGAATACCCCTTTGAGGTTATTGGAATCGACACCTGTGGTCCATTCCCTGAGTCGGCCAGAGGTAATAAATATGCCATAACCATCATAGACCATTTTTCATCTTGGCCCGAAGCGTATGCAACTAAAGATAAGACAGCGGAATCTGTAGCATCAGTCCTACTAGAGCATATATTTCCAAGACACTCTTGCCCACGTATGATGCTATCAGATAGGGGAACCGAGTTCGTGAATGGGGTAATTAGTCAGTTACTCAAGAAAATGAAAGTGTGTCATGTAAGGACAAGCCCGTACCATCCCCAAACTAATGGAAAGGTTGAAAGGTTTCACAGGTACATGAATGATGTCCTGGCGAAATACGTGCAGCAGGAACATTACACTTGGGATTGCTATCTACCAGCTATGCTCATGGCATACAGAACCTCCGTCAATGAGACCACTAGACACACGCCATTCTTCTTAATGCATGGTAGGAACCCAGTTTTACCCTTAGACACATTGTTAGGCCCAAAACTTAGGTACATGGGTGAAGATTATGTCCCCTGCATGCTACAGAGGCTTAACACAGCCTTTAATGAGGTGAAGGAAAACATGGCCAAAGCTAGACATAGGAACAAAGCTAGAACTGATAAACAAACGCAAATGACTGGATTTGAACCAGGGGATAAGGTTTACTACTATACTCCCACAGTGAAAACTGATGGTTCAAGTAAACTAACGTCTCATTGGAAGCCTTACTACTGTGTGGTAGAAAAGATGTCCCCAGTCCTGTACAAAATACGAAATCAGGTTAGTGGATTAAACAAAATTGTCCATGCTGAAAATCTCCAACCGGCACACCCTAATAATGATTGGGATAAAGTAAGAGATAAGTATGAATATTTTGACCCAGTGGTAGAAAAAGCAAATGACAAGAAAACTCAACCAATAAGGACTCAGCCCATGCGTGCTGCCAAGTTAAATAGATTAGGTCCGGTGATGAGGGAATCAGTTGCTCCCATCATGGACAGTGATTCACAGAGTGAGATGGAATGTGAGATTTGGGAAATGGTGCCTAGTGAGGAATTTGACCCAGGGGAAGGGTCAGTTTTAAGGATCAGAAAACGAAGAAGGGCAGATTCTTCGTGTTATAATAATTTGGCACCAGAAGGTGTACAAGGAACTAGTGGTGCAGAAAATGCCACTAGCAATAGTCAAGAGATTAAGAAACGGAAACTAGAAGTATCAGCAGTGGAATTTCTTAGAATGGTCACTCGGTTGACTGAATTGATTTGGTAGACATACCAGATCGGTTAAGATTAGTTTAAGGGAACTTAGTTTGCTTAGGCATATAATTGTAGTCAATTATTTAACCTAGGGTTTTGTATATATATATATATATATAATACAATTGGAAGCATACAGATTGTAGCTAGTTATCTAAGTAAGGTATTAACACTATGGCCTTACATGCTATGGCCTTATAAATGGATACATATGTAGGTAGATAGATGAACAAAGTGTACAAAATGTACATATATGGTTTATCTTTTATTTGTAGGATCTAAGAGGGTAGGAAGTATGGTACAAAGGGGATTATTCCTCATACTGACCCAATATTGTTGGGCAGCAACACAAAATGGTGTATATTTTATACCACAGTCTGCTATTCATACCACACACAGCAGCTGGATTGTCACTTTGACAGTGAACCTACACCCTTATGTGGATCACCTACATTTATTGAGGCAAGAGGTCAAGAAAGTGGAAGCAGGGATTAACTTTGTTAAACATTATATTGACCAAGGTGGTAATTCTAATTCTAGTACATATCTGTGGGAGGTATATAATATGTTGCAATACGAAAATACAAAGATTAAGAAAGGGTACTATGGTCTTAGGGAAAATATCGAGGAAATTAGACTGATGTTAAACACAAAATATAGTATGTTAGGGAGGAATAAAAGGTCAATTCTACCTGGGGTAGGATCACTACTTTCATTTCTATTTGGTACCGCAACAAAGGGTAATCTAGACAAGGTCAGGCAGGCATTGTTAAAGGTTGATTTAAAACAATATCAGTTGGTACATGTTATGGAAAACAGCATATCTGTTATAAACAAAACGCAACACTATATGCAGGAGAATAGGATGGTCATTAACCAGTTGCGCTCGGCATCGATACGGTTCCAAAAAGAATTGTCGGCATTCAGTAGAGAATTTTCATTGGTCGGAACAGAGATAACTAAGGTGGAAATAATGTCCAAGATTCAAGCTTTCTTTCTAGTGATGTTGCAAACCTTCCAGAAAACTAAATGGTCACTAGATCAACTGACTACCCAAATTAATAATGCAGTCCAAGGACAGCTTTTAATGTCATTCTGGAAACCCACTGACATGTTGGATTCACTTACTGAGATTCAAAAACAGTTACCACCTGATATGGAATTACCATACCCACTGAAAGGTGTTACATTACTGAAATATTATAGGTACTTGCAGCCACTTGTAATACCTGAACATGATAGTTTCCATGTGATATTGGCTCTTCCAGTAGTACATATCAATTCAAGATACATGTTATACAAGGTGATTTCATTACCAGTCCCACTACAACCATGGCCTCTCATAGCAAGTCATAAAGTTGAATCAAATTATTTAGCTATATCTCCAGATAACTCAAGATATGCCCTGTTGAGTAATGATGCAGCCACAAAGTGTTATGATGAATTAAACTGTAAATTCAATGGCCCCCTCTATAAAGTCGGAGAGTACTCGACCTGTGTAATATCACTCTACATGAATAAAAGTCAAGATGTAAATGACGTTTGTGACATTAATATCTCTCACAAATCAGACTTACCTCAGTTATTTCATTTACATGAAAGCCTCTGGGTTATTATAACGCATGAACAGTTTCAACTTAACATCATTTGTGACCGGAAAACACCAAGGTTGGTTAGTATCGCAATCATGGCGGGTCTTCACGAAATAGACATAGGAGATCGATGTAGTGCATACTCGAAGTACTTTGAAATACCCAACCGGATTCAAGGTTCAACTAACACCAACCAGTCCATACCATTTCATCAAAGGGTAGTTCACTTTAACTCAAGTATTTGGGATAACACAGAGGACCTAGCTCAGAAATTGTCGTCTGTGAACCTAACTGCAAACATTAGTTGGTTGCCCCCTATTGAAAACATGCCCCTTGAAGAATTTGTAAACAGGCTAAGTTTAGAACTAAATGATCCAGACCCAAGCATTTTCAATCCCCTGTCAGACAATTATAATTTTGGTGTCAAAATCTCCTTAATCACTGTAATACCAACAGTTGGTTTAGTTTGTTGTGTCATTTTATGTGTGATTAAACGTAGAGTAATTGGTAAATATGCTCTGGCTGGAGTGTGTAACACTAATAAGGGTCCGCCGCAATGTGACAAGGTTCCCTCTGACCCGGCATCAGCGGAATCTATGGAGCTCCAAGAAACCTTGATGACTGAGGAATCAACAGATATTCCCCAAAGGATAGTGATCAGCATGTGACTCGGCAGAAGCTTCCCTGGTGGTGACAGACACTTAATTATATTCTTATGAGACATTATAGAGACATTGCATACATGTCATATCTGCTTCATAACTTGCAGTACATTGTTGTTTTATTATTTCAGGACGTGGTAAAGACGATACAGACTTTATGAGAAGCTGAACTTCATTATATTAATTAACAGTTTAAAGTTGTTTTTTTTTGTTTTTTTTTACGAAGTGTTTGTGTATGTTTGTATTATATATTACGGTGTATATGTTGCCACGTCGGGTATATTGTGAGTAATTAAGTACAAGATTAATTTTGGGTTAAGTATGACAAATGTTTGATTGTTAAGGTATAACTAAATATTAACTTGGGGAGGTTTATATTACAAAACTTTTAAGGATAAAAGTTTTGCAAAGGGGAATGGTAGGAATATAACATGGGGTCATGTTATTGATAATTTAATAATAATTATATTATGTAATTCTACATTATTTTCTATATTTCATAGTGTCTTATATGATTTAATAGCGCCTTATGACAGACTAGTTGTTGACAAGAATTTCTAAAGGGTCCTGACCATCTTAAGCAAATATAGTTAACAAAACATTGGTGAGTTGATTAGAGGGACTTGTGTACAATTGTCATAAAAATGTTGTAAAAAGTGTTTTAGAATCGTCTTTCATGTTACCGACAAACAAGCCCATAAATTAATATAAAATCTGCATCATAATCAATTTTGGTCTTTTATATCAAATAAGTAATTCCAAATGTTTTTAAAATAATTAACCTTTATTTTACCAATTGTGTATAAAAGGCACACTTTTGTTGTGTAATGTTACTTAGTATCCCGTATCAGATAAAATAATGATTTTACTTAATTGCTGAGGCTTATCAATTAGAAGTTATGATATATTTTTATAGACTGTTTAAGTAGGTAAGTGTGGCTTTAAGGAATTCAATTATCTTAGGATAACTCTATATAAGGCGGGACAACAGTTGTCCAGGAGGATTTCCAGTTCTGAGCTAGAGGGGTCAAGTAACAGGAGTCAGTTGCCTGTTGCTGGTAGTTTTTGTGACCACCCCAAAATTGTTAAGTGTTGTGGAAAATCAGAGTATATTTAGCTTAAGTCCCGCGTGGCAGCAATTTAGTTTAAACTTATGTGATTTTGCTTTTGTTTTGTTTAATAAACTTTCTTTGAACACTGAATCATATTTGATGTATTAAAAATAAATCGTACCCAGGCTACACCGTCATATCATATGTTTAATGTTAAATGGGATTATCCCATTAAAAAGGCCTTATATCTCTCTTATCATTGCTATTAGGGGTTCAAAATGTGAAAACAGCTTAAAGAAATTCATGGCCTGAGACTTTTTCAACTGCTGAGTTTTACCTTTGACCCTCTTTTCAATGTCAAGTGGGGTTATTTTACTACAAAGGCCTTTATTTCCTTTAGTTCTCCATTAGTAATGATTCTAAAGTGGGAGATAACTGCTGCGGCAGTGGCCTTGTATTCACTTTGCTTGTGGCAATTGAAACAGGAAGTTGGATTTATATAAAATACAGGATAGCCTTTACCTGAGCTTAAAAGTGTACTATTTATTTTTAAAATATAAATACAGTACATGTTTTAGGAGAGGCAAAATAATCAGTAAATTAATATAAAAGCTAAGCTATGTATATTTTAGATTGTGCTGTGTCCACAAATATTTTACCTCAATATAAAAAAAAACTTGAGCTTTGGGTAAGACCTTGTTGTACCAATTAAATGCCTTTCATTAATGCAGCTTGTTCCATATAAGCTTTCCAAGGCATTTATTACACACAGTTCTCTAGAACATGCCCAATAGAGAACCCCCTTTCCCCCTCCCTACAACCAGATAAAAACAATTGGAAACTTTTCTAATTTAGAAATGTCGGGTCATGTCTTGCAGTGTCTTATCTGATAGGATAGGAGCGTTTGTGCATACATTGCAATGAAACACCGTGGGCTATTTATTTTGTCTGATCATATCGTGTAGGGTCGTTTCCTGTGTACAATACCCTTAAGTTTTATGAAATCTCTTCTTCCTGGCAATTGACCATACTAATTAGATAGGAGCCCATGTTTGTGACTACTACAATGTTTGTAGAAAACTATATTTATAACATCTTTAAATATAGGGACTTTTATGAAAAAAGCAAATTGAGAATAAGAAAAAAATATAAGAATAAGATTGCCAAAATCACAATTTTCAATAAAAAGTACTTTATGTAATTTTTTTTTACCCATTAATAATGCGTTAATGTTTTGTCGACAATTTAAATTTTTATGGTATCTGTTAATCTGCACAGCTTTGGTTTCCAATTTATTGATGTTTAAAATAGAGTTTAAAAATATTGTTTAAAATAGAGAATAGAAGTAATTGTAAGTATACGAATCTGTGTGTGAATATGAAACCAGGTACTATTGGGATCATATGTATTGATGTTACTCAAAATATCCATACTCTTTCCTGGAAATAGAAAAATCTACATTGCTTAATTTTTTTCGGTGGTTCATAAAGTATTTCTCAGAAATGACTTGCAAGAATAATTATCATTATTCTTTTAGATTATTGACTTGTCAATATCGGTGTCAATATCTGGATCATCTTATTTTGAGTTCATTATATAACCACAAAAATCCCCACTAGGGATTATTCATATTCAGAATATGAATAAGACCTTTCTCAAAATGTAAACCACTATTTCCTCTGGTCAGAGCCTGCCCACATAAAAATCATGAAGATCCAATCATTATTGTTGGAGTAATATAAATCAGAATGCTTAAGTCAATTAAAACACATTGAAAATTGAAAAGTCAGGATGTTTTTTTTTTTGTTGTATCCAGATTATGCTGTGGATCCTTCCCAAAATTTTATCACTCTCCCTTTGGTCAAGTCGTACCCACATAAAAAAACTTTAATACAGATCTGCTAATTACTTTAGGAGTATTCATGAACACAGATGAATAAACAAACCCAACCCAAAAACATATCCTCCTGGAGCTTGTGATCCCAGAATGGCAATATTGACTTATGTATTATTTAGGCAAAAGAAAGGTTTCAAATGACTCTCTTTTGCCTATAGTTATGATGATATCCTCTGTCATGATCATGAGTTAATTACCTCAGCAAAGTATTTTTGGTTTCTCAGAAGGATAATGCAATTACCACTGGTTAGATATTCATGAAAAAAATGAGTAGATTGGATTTGGTTCAACTTAGATCCCAATAAATTTCGAGAATGATATGGATCACCATCTGGAAACAAAAAAAAATATGAAAGATCCGGATTTTGCCAGTGAGGATATTCCTCACTATACAGTTGTATTGCATTATTCCTCACTATATAGTTGTATTATATTATTCCTCACTATGCTGTTGTATTACATTATTCCTCACCATGTAGTTGTATTACATTTCTCCTCACCCTGCAGTTGTATTCCATATTCCATTGTCATCGTAATTGTTAAAACATGTTTTATTTGTCATTAGGAAGTTTTTACCATGTCACCATTCCCACTCGATGTATTACACTGGTCCATTCATAAATAGGTAATGAAATCATTCAGCAGGCATGTGCATGGAGTTTGAGGTTACCCCCAAGAAAGTATGGGTGGTCAATGGCTTATAATTACAGGGGATGTTTAAGCTCATTAACTAAGAAATTTTCAATATGAACCCATTTTGTAGGAGGTATGGAGAACTAAATATACATTTCCCAAATATTGGGGTTTGGGAACAGACGCACATTAATTTGTAGAAACTGGCACTAGAAAACAGGCACAACAGACACTCCGTAAACACTGACCTGAGATGTCATAAAACTGGCTCTACAACCCTTAGTCGGTTCCCAATAAACCACAACTAAACCAGTCGTCCAGTTTTGGATATGTGCCCCAACATTGATTTAGACATGCATGGATATAAAGTTACCACCCCTCAAATTTTATGCAAATCAGACACTTTTGTATTTGGCCCATCACTACCCAGGCTATTTCCCACTGGTATATACTGCAAAACTCTGCTATATACAATGATTACAATACTCACTTCTGTTGTTGTTTCTTCTAGCATTTCTTCTGGGAACTAAATCTGGTTCATCACTTCTTCTGTTCCGGTGATGAAAATATGTGACATTTAAATCTGGCATATTTCGAATATCATTTAAGCCATATTTAAATGGAAACTCTGTGCTATTGGAATCACTCAACGTGGTATCAGTATTAGCTGATTTCGTTGCAGCCAAAGTTTCAGTTTGATATTGTTGCCCTGTAGGACCTGATATCACCTTGCCTCTTATGTCATCATCAGTGTTCTTAGCTGTAGCTTTTGAAACATGAGATTCGTTGCTGGTCATGTATTGAGCGATAATAAGAGAATTTTGCCTTGATTGCTGTTTGAGGTCTAAATATAGAATAAACATATTGAGCTGGAATACGATACAGCACAGGGTGACTAAGGTTGATATCAGAACTACAACTGGTAGGAAAATCCCATGCCTTGGTTTCCTAGTTTTGTGGCCTTGACCTTCTTGAACCAAGGGATATGAATCTTCAGCAGAGCCTTTGACCATGTTGTATATCAAAAACCTTCAAATCTGTGGACCGTGGTTCATCAGGAAATATCCAAAAGGAGAAAGAAATTAGTTTGGAATATATGAATATCTGAAAAAAATAATAGAAAAATAAATGAATTATAATCCATGACACAAAATCGTATAAGACCATTTATAATCAAGTGAGTAATTCGAGAATTCCTGACACCATGTCTGCAAAATAATTTTGCAGGCAGATTATTTCATTTATTACAATCACATCCAAATATTTACAAGTATAGAATTCTATAAGAATGTAGTTTCTATAAAGATAAATGTGAAGGAATAATTATCCATCAATCTGCAACCCGACGGCAATTAAATCCTCATATTTGTTGGGTGAACTTTGCAGGGGCAAGCTTAAAATGGGGGCAATTAAAAGTTATTACACCTGGAATGACCTCTGTGTCATGATAAGAATGAAATATCAGTGATGCAAACTTGGCTAAAATCAGATTATATGACCCTTACTGGATGGTTATTAAACAGAAAGTGGGCTGCAACAATTTAGGTAAAACAATTTTTACCCTTGCTGAATATCTGTCACTGCTGTTCTCGTTTGAAAACTGATAAGTCTGTATAACATTTTAAATATATGTAATATATATAGACAAAATTGTAATTGTCTCAATGTGCAGAATCTTTTAAAGGGCAATGCTATCTATATACACCAGAGATAAATGTGTCAATTTCATTAGTTCCACAAAGCACAACGCGGTTTGAATTTGTGTGTATTTATATAAAAATGTATAAATAAATGCAGTTTATAAACTAGGTCAGAGGTGAAAGTTGACGTTTTACGTCCTTTTCCAAAGGCCAGTCTTATATTGGAACAGATCCTCAGTATTCCTGCTTGTGGGAGTCGAGCCCATACAGAGGTGGCAGCCTGTGATACCGGCTAACCCACAAGGTCACAGAGGAACTCATTGATATTCTAGGAGATAATCATTTGGCAAAAACATTTTGTCTGATTTTGAATGTATAATAATTATTAACAAGGCCAAAAGTGCCCCAAGTGCCCCCAGTACCAGCACAAAGCCATCAGAAACACGAATAGTGCACTGAAGCGGTAACCCATCTCAGTACTAATGTAGTCCATCACCATTTAACTTTTGTAATGAAACAAAGTCATTGTGGCCACGCCACAACTTCTGTAAAAGACAGACAGTCATTGTGGCCACGCCACAACTTCTGTAAAAGACAGACAGTCATTGTGGCCACGCCACAACTTCTGTAAAAGACAGACAGTCATTGTGGCCACGCCATAACTTCTGTAAAAGACAGACAGTCATTGTGGCCATGCCATAACTTCTGTAAAAGACAGTCATTGTGGCCATGCCACAACTTCTGTAAAAGACAGACAGTCGTTGTGGCCACGCCACAACTTCTGTAAAAGACAGACAGTCATTGTGGCCACGCCACAACTTCTGTACAAGACAGACAGTCATTGTGGCCATGCCATAACTTCTGTAAAAGACAGACAGTCATTGTGGCCATGCCATAACTTCTGTAAAAGACAGACAGTCATTGTGGCCATGCCATAACTTCTGTAAAAGACAGTCATTGTGGCCATGCCATAACTTCTGTAAAAGACAGTCATTGTGGCCATGCCACAACTTTTGTAACAGACAGACAGTCATTATGGCTGTGCCACAATTCATGAAAGTCCGGAGACAAAAAGAAAAGTGATCTCTAGAAGCACAAGCTCTACCAAGGCTCATGCTTAAAAATTAGAAACAGATTGCATTTTCAGTAATAGATGGCTCAAGGTTACCATGTGTATTTTTAACTACAATAGTATTTACATATTATTAAATTAATTCACACATGTTTGAGATATGTCGTGCTTTATTTATTTCATATTTACTATATTTGCAAAAGCTTGCATATTACAATACACATATTTTTTAAGTGTGACAAAAATTTTTATAGTACCAATTATTGCATCACAAAAAATGCCGTATAAGTGAGACGTCATAACCTTTTGTTGCATACTTATTTGAATGTCACTCTAATATATCAGCTAGTTTATTATGTCATAAACTGTTTATACACGTATATGTAGCACCTGTGTATTAGCATAAGGCACCTACCTCGCAGCTCTGTGTAAATTCCTTGAATTAAATAACCTTTTTTGTGCAATTCTTTTCTTTATATATTGTGTGAATAATAATAGCAAAAACGAAACTGTGTCGGTTTTGAAATTTACCAGTAGACTGTGACTTTTTTCAGTTTCAAAAACCAGGTATACTGTGTATATATCTACATATTTTCTAAAGTTTTTTTCCTGTAATTTGATTCTTATTCACACTTAGGGGGATTCAAAAACACTTTATATTATTTATATTATTGCATACATTTTTTTTATTCTTAAAAAAAAGAAATTAATAAACATGATATATCTCAACTATAATCAATTTACTAAAGCTTGTGTTACTTTGCATACAAAATATAAGACATTTCCTGATTTAAAGAAAACTTTTTTCGCTTCAAGTAATATACACTTTGTGTAACCTTTAATTTTCCATGAATTTCAGTTTTTCTCATTAAAATGACTCATGGAGTGCACTCTTCTATTGGGGGTAAAAAAAATTAGACTTTTATTTTGTATCCAGAATTTGACACAAATCTTTCTCAGAAATGTAATCACTCCTTATTTTGACCAAGCCTTATTTACATAAAACAATTCATGAAGATCTGTTCTAATTCTAATTGGACTGTTATAGCGCTTAATCTCCCTTGTTCATAGGGGACTCTAAGGAGCAACAAAACCAAAACAGTCAACCAATTTCAGTATCCAGGAACCGAAAAAAGGGCCAAGCACCCCAAGGGGTTAGTAAGACTAAGGTGGATATGCCTTGGTGTACAGGTAGGTTTTGAGCTGCTTCCCGAAAGAGGCTTGGGAAGGGGATGCACAAATCTCATCAGAAAGAAAATTCTAAAGAGCGGGGGCATCAAAAGCAAAACTATAACTAAACAGCTTGGCAGATTTACGGATAGAGAGTTTGAACTTTGGAATCTGTTCATTACTTTGGAGTAATGTCAAAGAGAACTCAGAGTTATTGCAAATAAATCAACCTTTGAATATGATCTAGATCTTTGCTCTTAGAATTTAATCATTTCTTCCTCGGCTCAGGGACTATGCAAATTACAAAGTTTTGAAAGATCTGATCATTATTTTAAGTTATCCTGAAGACAGGCGTTCAGGCAGACCGACTATCAGCACACCCAAAACATAACCTCCTGAGATAAAGAAAAAAATTTCTCAGTTTAAAAAAATAGTAGTATACGCTTATGTAATGTAAAATTTGTATAGTGCTTAATTTTCCTGAACTTTCAGTTCAACCCACGATTGTAAATTTTCTTCATCGGCTCAGGGACTATGCAAATTACAAAGTTTCAAAAGATCTGATCATTATTTTAAGTTGTCCTGAAGACAGACGTTCAGACAGACAGACTATCAGCACACCCAAAACATAACCTCCTGAGATAAAGAAAAATTTTTCTCAGTTTAAAAAATAGTAGTATACGCTTATGTAATATAAAATTTGTGTAGTGCTTAATTTTCCTTAACTTTCAGTTCAACCCACGATTGTAAATTTTTTGCATATTTCCAGGGTTTGAATCACGGCTCATTATAGAAGGGTTTTTCAAGGGATACTCAACCTGCTTTTTAGGTGCAATATGCAGACCTCGGAAAATTAATAGAGCATATCAGTTAAAGTATAATAAGTCTTGCTCAAAAGGAAAATATTTCAGATTGATTGATTGATTGATTGATTGATTGATTGATTGATTGATTGATTGATTGATTGATTGATTGATTGATTGATTGCATCCACTCAGTAACCATTATTAGATTCTTGTCTCTATTTTTAAGGTTCGAACCAAGCTGATGACAGCTGCAGTGGCATTTAATGATGTCCTGTGCTGATATGACTTTATTTGTTTAAAGACACATAAAACCCTTACTCTGACCAGCTTTGTAATCCATACATCAATTCATGTATTCATTCATTTAAATTGCATCTCAATGTCTCCATTCTTTTTATTCAAAATTTCTGTTTTTCTGCACTAACTTCTATTTTCGTAGATATTAGGCACTGTAAAAGGTATACTAAAATTGAAAGTCGTTGATTTCTCAGTGATAGCAGTGTTGCATCTAACAGATGAGATCAGGGTTTGAATCCCAGCCCAACTACAAGTGAAAAAGCTGGTAGAAATTTGTGGTGGCCTGGTGGTTCATATACCAGAACATTATAGTCAACTGAATGTATTGGTTCCCTCTACCCTTCTTACTGCTGTTACAATATACGCAATACAAAAGAAAACACCAAATAATTCATTCATTCACTCATTTGATGATTTAATACATAATTTATCCTCTCCTTAAATACTAAATTTAATGTTATACATTAGGAGTGTAAGATATATGTAAACAGAATTTGTTACACTTATCTTGTACAGAGTACCTGTTGTCTTTGTGTACGCTATGGGTTTCTTCAACGTACTAAATAAAAAATCCCCAAGAGGCTATATTTAGATTACCTTTATTTTGTGTTCTTAGAAAGTGAAAGTGGGGATTATATCTATACTTTTGATGGATGCATTTAATAATGCACGTCTTCAATGCTAGCATTTCTAGCACTGAAACCTCATCCTCACATGTATAATTTTCACCGAAAAGAAAACTACGAAAAAATTTGGGGGTAAACAAAGAACTTCTTTGCAAATGGTTAGTGCTAAAAGTCGAAAAAGCTACCGAGAAAAGCGAGAAGAAAAATTATACTGTAGAAATATTCTTGTTTGCATATTGATGTATGCAAAGGAGTGTATATTTGTACAGTGGTCGCAAATGCAATTGTTTCTGAGAAGGTTTAATTCAGGCAAGATTTCACACAAGAGAATAAGTGAAGTCTGCAACCAAATTTGGCTCCATTTATATTGGCTGATACAGTCTTTCGAATGGAAGGGCCACTATCAAAGCACATATTTTTGTTAATGGTTGCTATTTATACTCGGGTCAGTATCTCCTTTTCTACAGGACCTAGAGTTCTATTCAATCCATCCTGATTTCATGGCCCTAGATCTAACGATTGACATTCATCTGACTTCATGTAAAACTCTCAGGGGTGACCATTTATCAAACTTTCTCAGGGTCTTTATTATCTCCCACCTGCGGCCGAAGGCCGTGGTCGGGAGATTATAAAACGCCTTCCGTACGTCCATCTGTGCATCCGTCCGTCCGTTCGGCACGTTTTTTCATAAACCTTAATAGCTCATTCATTTATAAAGATATCTTCACCAAATTTGCAGGGAATGTTTACGGCTATGAAAACCTGTCTGTGAAAAATTTTAGCCTCATTTTGAAAAACAAAATGGCCGCCATAGCCAATTGTTTGAAAATCGTAAAGGTGCTCTAAATCTTGAAATATTCCAGCTAGCTTCATCAAATTTGCACAAAAGCTATATGGCTAGAAAAGCTAGCCTGATAGTATATTTGGACCTAGTTCAAAAACAAAATGGCCGCCATATCACATGTTTAATGTCAAACAGGGTTATCCTATTAAAAAGGCCTTATATCTCCCCAAATATTGCTCATAGAGGTTCGGAATGTGAAAACAACTTGTAGGAAGTCATGGCCTGGGAATCTTTTCCAGGTGTTGAATTTGACCTTTGACCCCTGCTTCAAGGTTAAATGAGGTCACCACACTGAAACGTCCTTATTTTTCCCTTATTATTGGTGCTGTGGCTTCAGATTGTAAAGACAGACCATGAAAAGCAAAGGCTGTGGACAAGAGATTGTAAACGCCTTCCATACATGTGTCTGTTTGTGCATCTGTTTGTGCATCCTTCCGTGCATATGTTTGTCAGGTTTTAACATAACCCTAAGCATCTCATTCATTTATAAAGATATCTTCATCAAATTTGGCTGGAATGTTTATGGCTACAAAAACCTGTCTCTGCAAAATTTTGGCCTCATTTTGAAAAACAAAATGGCCGCCATAGCCAATTGTTTAAAAAGTCATAAAGTTGTTCTAAATCTCGAAATATTCCAGCCAGCTTCATCAAATTTGCACAACCGATATATGGCTAGAAAAGATATCCTGATAGTAATTTTGACCGAGTTCTAAAAGGAAAATGGCCGCCATATCACATGTTTAATGTCAAATGGGGTTATTCTATTAAAAAGGCCTTCTATCTCCCCTAATATTGCTCTTAGAGGTTCAGAATGTGAAAACAACTTGTAGGAAGTCATGGCCTGGGATCTTTTCCAGGTGTTGAATTTGTCCTTTGACCCCTGCTTCAAGGTTAAATGGGGTCATCACACTAAAATGTCCTTACTTCACCCTTACTATTGGTACTATGGCTTCAGAATATAAAGACAGACCATCAAAAGGTCTGGCCTTCAAATGTTTTGCCTGAGAAAAATTTTGGCCTTATTTTGAAAAACAAAATGGCCGCCATAGCCAATCATTTAAACATCATTAAGATGCTCTAAAACTTGAAATTTTGCAGCTAGGTTCATCAAATATGCACAAAATATATATGGCTACAAAAGTTAGGCTGATAATAATTTGGCCTAGTTTCAAAAACAAAATGGCCGTCTTATCACATGTTAAATGGGATTATCCTATTAAAAAGGCCTTATATCTCCCTTATCATTGCTACTAGGGGTTCCAAATGTGAAAACAACTTAAAGGAAGTAAAGGCCTGAGTCTCTTTTCCAATTGCTGACTTTTACCTTTGACCCCTTCTTCAATGTCAAGTGGGGTTATCTTACTACAAAGACCTTATATCTCCTTTAGTTCTCCATTATTACTGATTCTAAGGCGGGAGATAATCGCTGCGGCAGTGGCTTTGTTTTATTTCAGTCATTTAGTGTACATTATTCCCCTGGCGTTGTCTGTGGTGCTTAACGTCTTCTGTCCCTTGACACAGAAACTGGTTTTGTGCTGCTGCGGCTTAGAGTTTGCGAAGTATATAGATTAAGCTCTATAAAAGTCCAGTTAGAATTAGAATAACATCAGCTGCAATTTAATACAAGTTCATTCAGTCATTCGTTCATTCGTTTGTTCATTTTTTGTGGGGTTTTTTTGTTTGTTTGTTCGTCTGTCCGTCCGTTCATTCATTCATTCCCTAACTGAAAGACAAACTCTCAGGGATGACAAGAACTTCTTTCCTGGATGAAAATTATACCACGGTATATTTAGTCTTTTTACAAGAATAAACAAAGCTACCTGACTGCCTAGTTATAAAATAGGATATGTGCAACAGTAAAATCCTCTAGAAACGCTTGTGATAGGTGGGTTAAATATGTATACGCCAGGGGCCTGTAAATCAAAGCCCTTGTTCTGCTAACAAATTTGTGTAATTCACCTAAATTTTACAATATTTGAGACATTTCAATTAACTTTTATGATCAGCAGGAATCTCAAATCACAATAAAACGACTACTGACTGTGTAACAACTACTCAAAGAATGCTTCTATATACTCTCTGAATTATTTAGTAAAGGTGTTGCTGCATTATCATTAAATATTAGTGAGTTTGTAATTTTACGAATGCTACCATTTCATTATTATAGGGACAAGGGTATTGTAATCGCGACCATCTGTTTATTTGTCTGCATGCATAATTCGAAAACTACACATCAGAATTTGGTAAAATGTCCTCACAAGGTAGGGCTCACATGTAAGATGATCTGGATCTAGCTTGGAAATCCGGAATTGTTTTGCTATATATTTTGGCTATATCCATATACGCAACTCCCTAAACTGTTAATATGGTTGGGCTTACATTTGCACATAAGGTGGGCTGTACAGGCTGCCTCAAACTTCCAAACGGTAAAGGTGATTATCCCGAACTGAATCTGGATCTAAAAATCCAGATTCTTGGGGGTTCTTTTCTCAAGTTTACTAATGGGAGAGGGTGTGTGCATTAAATGTTTCTTTAGTCAAAAAAGCCAAGTTGTATCCTCTATCAGAATGACTGGCACATACCAAGTAGAAATTCAATGATTACCACTAGTGAGCATAATACAATAATGTTAGACTTTCCTTTAACTCAAAGAAAATTAATTTAAACCACAATACAATACTATCCAGACCACTCCCAACACATTTAACTGATATAAATATTTTAGTAGGTCGATACATCCAGGGGGTTATATTCGTGGTGACCTATTTTGCATCTTTCATGAATTATTAATCATTATTCATGCATTGCCATTGTTCTTTTTTAAACCTATATTATAGGAATAACACCTGACAAACCGTGGTATACGCAGAATTTTACCATGGTTTGAGATTATAAACCCCAGAGGCGAAATCTGAGGGGTTTATGCCGCAAACCATGGTAAAATTCTGCGTAAGCCATGGTTGGAGAGTGTTATTCCTATTCTAACATGACAGAATATTTTAACGTTATTAATAATTGCAAATTTGATGATATTGAACGATTTTATGAAAGCTGTTTCATCCATTATTCATGCAAAGGGTTATTATCGGAACAGCCAACATGTATATAGTCGTTTCACCATAGCTTTTGACCAATCAGATTTGTGGACACATGCGTGTCTTCTTAGAATTCAGGGTTTTTTGTCACTTGAGTAACATCTTATGCATCGGTATGACACTGGTCCCCATGCTCTCACGAGAAATTTTTCCAGTGAAAAACTGTCTTTCAGAAACTGTAGTGTCTACGGCCTGTTGTGTACCTACGCACTACTTTATACTCTAACTTGCATGTACTTTCCCATAACTATACTTAATATATATATTTTTATGTAAATATTTTATATTTATTTACTATAAGACTAATACATGCATATTAATGTAACAATTGTAAAACATAGCTCTTGGGAAATTCCCAGAAGCCTTTGCGGTTTCTGTGAGGGATAGGTTTTAGTGAAAAGAAAAACAAACAAATCTGTGTCAAGGATGACTGTTACCACAACTACAAGAAGGCTAAAAATACATACACATAATTACTAATAAATGTATAATCATTTACCTGATGTATAATTTTATCAGTGGTTTATATCCTCTGTGTTTGTGCAAGATATTAATCCATATTGTACTATATATATAGATAAAACTCACGCACAGTTGAAACCGACTGCTGAAAAATGTCAACATCTGAACATGAAAATGTCTTTCAAGTGCTACATTAATATATGTAGTTCTTGCAGGAAGCAAAAATTGGTCAGAAAAAAACAAAAAATTCCCGTTTGTGATGTGTGACTAAATGATTTAACCAGGATGAATAGCTAAAATATCAACAAGGAAAGATTCATGCAAAGATAGGAATTTGGAGTTAAGAATTGTGTTTTGTATTTACACCTAAAAAGGGCAGTTTACAGTGACACGAGTGTTCACACTAAATAAATATAATAAAGTAAGCATTTCGACACAAATAAGAAGGGCTTGAGGAAGCTTTCGCCTGGGAATTGGTGGAAAATCCCTAAAACAAATTCTGGAGTCTCACAAGCTAACACTCCGGTAATTGGTGGGAAAATTTCTACAAGTAAATTCTGGGGTCTAACAAGCTCACAACCTGGGAATTAGTGGGAAAATCCCTAAAATACATTCTGGAGTCACACAAGCTCACATCCTGGGAATTGGTGGGAAAATCCATAAAAGTTACTTCTGGAGTCTCACTGTAGATCTAGGGCTGTCTTCTTCAACAATACTTTGATCCAAGTTAGGAATGGTTTTCTACTTACCTAAGTATTACTTAGATTCTAAGTTAAGAAAACCTCATTACTTTGCACTGTTACTGTAAACATGGAAACCAGTATATTTAACTTAGGAAGTGTCCTTTGTTTGTCCTGA
Source organism: Sabellastarte sp. h YS-2021 (assembly GCA_964017235.1). NCBI lineage: Eukaryota > Metazoa > Annelida > Polychaeta > Sabellida > Sabellidae > Sabellastarte > Sabellastarte sp. h YS-2021. The sequence goes on along the minus strand of OZ024934.1, from coordinate 76,683,132 downwards.
ATCATCTACTGTTTCAAAAATGGTGAAAAATCTGATTTTGTTGAAAATGCTGTTTTTAATATTATGTCACAGTTAAATATCAACAAAACACAAATTCCGTGCAATAATTGCATATTTCAAAATCATTCTGTCATCTAAGGTACCTCTGCAGATAACATGGAATTTAAGTAAAGGTCTGAGGTGACCTTAGAGTTAGGAATGTTGATGAATACCATTTTGATCTAAGTTAGCAAGAGGCTTCAGAAAAACTTAGGAACAGTCTAAACATTGGTGAAGAACACTGCACCAGGATCATCTTTGATGATGACTGAGTCTGGGGTAGATCCATACATGTGTGAAAATAAGACTCCAGTGCAAAAAAATAGATAATGAATTATGGAGCAGATATTGTTCCATAATAAGCACCAAAAATTCTTGAGTATAGATTTGGATCCAGTGCCCAACCTTGAGTGTACATATGACAGCCATCTGATGTATAGATTGCCGCGGTGGTGCTGCGGTAACACACACACCTCCCACCTCTGAGATCAGAGGTTCAAATCCTGGCCTGACCTCATGTGGGAAAGCTGGTAGTCGCTTGCCATTGGTCTGGAGTTTACAGTACAGAACCTTGACCAACTGCATGTACTGGGTTCCTCTGCCGTTCCATAACTACCCATCACAATATACCCGATAATGTACTAAAACTCTAAATTCCAATAAATGATGTCTGGTACCAAAAGTATCTACCAGAGGAAACAGAGTGATGGTGGTGTTAGAACACTAAGATTAATCAAAGTTTGTGTGGAATTATAGCCGCAAAAGTTGTGGGTACAACTGAAGGAGCCAGGGAGGCGTTCTGAAGGTAGGTCCAAACTGCAGCACTTCTCCATAAGCCATGGGCCATAATGTGCTGCAGTTGAATATTATTGCCATAAGCTAATGTGGCTCCAGAACGCCTGAAGGTGTGAAAGCCATGTCCAATCAAAGGTATTCCAATGTGTGTAAGGACTTCCTTTAAGACGTCCCTGATAGTAGTATCAAGGACTGAGTGGAAGGGCATACATTTGTGTGCAAATAGAGGATCATTAGGATCCAAATGTCTGGATTTGATAAGGTTTTTGATAGCCAACACTGGACATAAATGCTTATTGCGTAAGCTGGGGATTTGGACAAAATGGTGGGATGATCTATCTTGTAAGGTTTTTGCCCATTTCAATATTAAGTGAGTACCAGGTTCTTGAAATAATATGTCCTGCCTCAATATTTGTTTATTTGGATCAAATTTTAACCTAGAATGTGGAGCAATGTTAGGCATTCTGAGAAATGCAAAGAATGCTAACAGAAAAGTTGCTCTGAACAGAGGTGGGTCTTCCAAAATGTCACAAGCACGATAAATTGCCGCAAGAGTTGAAAGGTCAAAGATACCCCTAGGGGTGGGAGAAAAGGGGGGAATTTATTGAAATATTTCTAAGATAAGCCCCCACCAAGGTATGAGAGAAAGGAGCAAGGCTCCATCCATCCAGCCTTCTTGCTGCATCCTTTATGGAAGAAAGCTAGAATAGGGGTTGGTCCCATGTGTGTGGGTAGAAGACCAGAAAATGCATAGGATATCAAATAAATTGATTTATACCTATTGGATGGGTTACTCCAATATTGTACATCCATCATTGTTTCCACCTTATCTAGTGAGTAATGAATGGTGTATTGTACTTGAGAGCACACCCTTCCAGTTTAGTATACTGTATATCCTTAGTAGAATGCTTTTTCCATTTGATTGTTTGGAAAACAGGTGCAAATCTACTATCCTATGGTTTATTTATAGAGGGTTTGTTATGTTAGATTTTTGCTCTAAGGCTAGTGGGTTTGGTATCCATTTAGTCTTGTTGGTCTAAAATGGACACTTTTTATCTTTTTAGATATTGCCTCATTAGGAGTAGGAAGTTATCGCAGATCTAATATCTAATCCAGTCACTTTGTGTATATAGTGTAATATATATTGTGTAAGGCACATATACCACAATATCATCTGAACTAGTAAGAGTGTCATCAGCACATCAGAACATTATTATCCTTTATTTATTAATCAAATCATGAGTGTGACATCTGAAAGTGCTAACCACTCTACTCTGGTTTGTACCGAATCTAATAGGAACATACAAAGTGACTGGATTAGATATTAGAGCTGCGATAACTTCCTACTCCTAATGAGGCAATATCTAAAAAGATAAAAAGTGTCCATTTTAGACCAACAAGACTAAATGGATACCAAACCCACTAGCCTTAGAGCAAAAATCTAACATAACAAACCCTCTATAAATAAACCATAGGATAGTAGATTTGCACCTGTTTTCCAAACAATCAAATGGAAAAAGCATTCTACTAAGGATATACAGTATACTAAACTGGAAGGGTGTGCTCTCAAGTACAATACACCATTCATTACTCACTAGATAAGGTGGAAACAATGATGGATGTACAATATTGGAGTAACCCATCCAATAGGTATAAATCAATTTATTTGATATCCTATGCATTTTCTGGTCTTCTACCCACACACATGGGACCAACCCCTATTCTAGCTTTAATACTCATATGCATAGATATTCAAATAGGCAGAGTAATGGGTTAGTGTAGTCAAAGAAACCACTCATAAACCCAATCATATAAAATACCATAAAAATCAATATTTGATTGTGATGTCATAATTATATGATGTCACGTAAAATATGTTACGTCACACCAAATTACATCACAAATCATGTAACTAGTTCACATTACTCCATGAATGAGCTGGTGAACAGAACTCAATAAATAAAAGTTCAACATACTTTGTATTTATTACCGAAATGTTTTGGATAAAACCAAATTATATCATAAACATTACATTTAACCAAAAAATTACAAAGTGCTTTTTCCATATGGGTACTACTACTCCTAGACCTCATAGGATAGTGGTGATATGTTCAAACCACATACATAATTATACCATATGTAAATTGAACGCTATATAGGTAAATTCCCAATCATAGACCTAGCACATAGGATGTAATTCCAACATCAGCTAAATTGTCCAAACTATGATTATAATGAATTGAATTTACCCTTATATATGGCCACTGGACAAATCATTACACTATACCAACTTATCACCCACTGATCATGAGTCACCGCACTATGAGTCAGTGAGTCATCACTTAGCGACTATAATAATAAGTTGGTGTCCCATAATGCATTAGCATTAATTTAAATAATAAACACCAAACAATTATTTTTTAAAAATCAATAAAATTCCTGAATATTGACTTTGATCACATTAAAGATCATCATAAGCAATATCCCACTTCTGTGAGAACCGGTGCACCGGTGCAAAAACCGGTGCAATTGCACATTTAAAAAGTACTTCAGGGGGGACTTAGCCAATATCAAACCAGCCTCTGATGAGAAAGTTCAAATTATTATAATAACTTTCGAAACACAATACATATAGTGTAATATATATTGTGTAAGGCACATATACCACAATATCATCTGAACTAGTAAGAGTGTCATCAGCACATCAGAACATTATTATCCTTTATGGAAGAAGTATAGTTGAGAAGGACTTTGTGAGAAATTGCAATTATTCCAAATATGCTAGTAAAGTATGCACTGAAGGTTCAACTGGAAGAGTCATGAACATTGTAAAAAATAAATAAGTCCTCAAATGTGTGTTTTGAGCATTCCTAGTTGAAGGTCGGTACGCTTCCTTGGCTCTGTTGAGGGCAGATCCTACCAGCCAAGAAGATGGAAGATGAGGATCTGAAATTACAAATGTTTGTCCAAATTAAAGAAAGTAGCTGGTACTTTTTCCCATATATAATCAGCCCTCAACATAGCCATAACACCACTATGCACTAGTTTTTCAGAATATACTCTTAATAAAGTATCTGCGATAATGTTGTGCCAGCCTGGAATGTGAACAATGTCAAGATCAATATCATACGAAGCCGTAAGAAGCCAGATATAAAGTGCTAAGAAAGGGTCCTTTGTCTTACCGGTCTTACCACCTGGACCACTCCAAGGTTGTCACATTTTACCTCTACAGCTTTGTGGCACCACTGATAACCCCACACCCGTAAAGCAATCACTACATTCAGCATTTCTAGATGTACGATTCTTAGTTTAAGGTTACCACAATTGTGATTAGGTGTGGCGTGCACTCCGTTTTGCCAAAGTGCAATTTGGCCTTTGTTAATATAACAAATGTCATTATATGTAGGTAGAAAAGCCAAAAACCGTTGTATATCCTTATGAAACTCCTGGGTGAGTCGAATTCTTTTTGAATGGGAGTTCTTCCTAAACAATTCCAAAATTCTATTAATAAAAATCCTAGAGTGATTAACAGTGATTGAAATATATGTTTTGAAAGACTGTTCTTGTTACTGACTGCAATGCACTCTGCAGAAATGGCATTCAGTTTGTCCTGTGCAATACTCATAACATTGTTATCAATATTGATATCAATGCCAAGAAATGTAAGGCTTTTAGTGGGAGGGGTTAATTTGTTATCATTGACTGGGAGGCCTAGTTCCAATAACAGGTCACATAGAATTCTAAATTCTTCGGTTGGCTTAGATTTAGAAGTTATGGCTATGCAGTCATCTATATAGCAGTGAAGTTTCACCCCTTTCTTTGCCATAATAAAAGCTATTGCGTCGGACAAAATCTGGAACGCTCCGGATCCATGCGTCCAGCTGAACGCAATTACTAGATCCACATAAAATGCATTGTCCCACTTAATTCCAAACTTAAGCGCATTTGCAGGGTCTACCCTGAGGTTGCAAAACGCGTGAGCCACATCCACTTTAAATAGAACTACATCGCCTTCAGTGTCACGAATGTCCTGTACAATATTGGCAACAGATGGAAATTTTAATATATAGGGGGACCGGTCAAACTTGCGATTGTCTACGTGGTCATTCACAGACTGACCACTGGGATATAAAAGGTTCAATATTACATGCCTTTTATCAATATCCTTTGGCCTGGTGAGTAATGGAGAACAATGAACTTGTTCATGTTTGACATTTTGTATGGGACTTAATATAGCTCCTAATTTCCTTTCATTGTCAAGATATTCTTGCACTTGTTTAGGGTATTGACAGGCAGAGTAGTGATTAGTGATTTCTTTGTTACATAATTCATGAGGATTAATTAAGGATAACGGATAACCGAACTTGATGTACTGGAGAAGCCTCTTATCCGAATACCCATGAAGGTAATGTTCCCAAGCTTCAATGTTAAGACCCGATTTTATGGGAATTCTGGCTGCTTGATAATTAGGAACTCCTGTACTTAAGATACAATCAGCTACTTTCAAAAGAGTATCAATGGAAGAAATTTCAACTGGTTCCCTGTCCAGACCTATAAAGAAAAGTCAGTGTCTGCTTGTGGTAGATAACCAAATTTCTTGTTCGGATAAGTCCCTGGCCATTCTCTCAACCGGTTTGCTCAGTTCTGATTCGCTATCCTCATTTTTGTTAGTCTTGCCATTGTCAATTATGTTAAGCATGTGAGGGATATCATCATTTGAATTCCCCACATACTTCACCTCATGAATAGATTGGTTGACATTTATGTCATCAACATGGCCAATATCTAGTAGTATTTTGTCAATCATATGAGTGATAAACTCTTCATATGTACAGTTGTAGTAATTGTAGGTTTTCAAGTCTTTGTAGTAGTTATCATATGCTAAACCTGGGTTACTCAGCACAGAATTCTCGTATTTATTGGATTGCAGGCCTATTTTGTTACAGTAATGGTAAGAATAACACTCACCCTTAGCATGCCTACAATGGGGTATGTGTACGGAACGAGACGGTAGCCACAGTTATCCTCAGATTTATTACAAAGATAATAACCTGTAGTCTCTGCGTCTACAGTACTCTGTGTGTAAGCTATCTCAGCTTGCTGACCCTGTGGTTGTACTACGCCATCAAATATATACGTAACCTGCATAACCAAGCCATCAGTACTTTGTTCAAGTTGAGTATTACTTCCAGCAGTGTCATAGTTGTGTATTATGGCTGTATGAGTATGCTCATATTTGTGATAAAATAAAGACATGAGTTTTGTCACAATATTATAATAGTTTGAACTGCCCATGTCGGTCATAACCCTGTCATCAACATTATGCATAAGACTCTGGGGATGATATTCAGACCCAGCACAACAATAGTTACTCAAAAATACATCATTATTGTCAGTAAGTATAACACCATCACCATTAACAACTACATAGTTATCTGACATTAATGTTTCATAATTCCTGTCCAAGTATACATTGTTACTGGATCAAGAAGAATTCACAGAATTAGTATTATGCATCGCGAGTTGGGAATTGCTGATTCTATTTAATGACCATTGCATGGCATCATCCCAGCCTAGCCTACCTTCTTCAATGTCAGTCATGGATATGGCTCATGCAGATCTCACGACTTGCCACGGCCGAGATATGGCATCTCTCATAGCTGCAGATATCTGGATTAACACATATGCCTAACTACATTTTGATCATCAACGAGCAGGATGTTAGCAAGCTGACCTGACGCCCATTGGGTTAGACTAAGGTCATCATATGACGGTTTTCTCAAGTGTGATGCAGAAACCAATCCCTCATTGGGCCATCTAAATTGGGAGCCTAGAGTTGTAGTATCAGTCATATTATAACGTCCAGACTTCTTTCTGATCACATTGGACTTACCTTGCAAAACTTCCCTGTCCATTTGGTGATCATATTTAGCCAGCAATTGAGAGACAGCTGAAGAAATGCTGGGTATGGATCTCAGAACCACTGTCTTGAGAACTCTAGCATCCCTGGCATCACTACTTGTTCCCGCCATCCGTAGTGGTACTGTACCTGAGCTGTGTCCTTCCGCGTCTCCAACAGGCACTCTACGAGGAAATGGCTGATCATTACTTCATTAAAGTGATTAAACATTCCTTGAATGACACTTCCTTAAATTTAAGGTAGGTCCTTAGCTTCCTTGAAATTTAAAACAGTTTTCAAGGTTTCCTTTAGGGCAGGAGGCTTTGTGAAACCGAGAATTTTTAAAGGAGGGAGAAATTCAAGGAAATCCTTGAATTTACGGTGACCTTTATGTTAAGGAGGCTTTGTGAAACCGGCCCCTGGTATCAAAGTTGACTGGAACTGAGGGCTTCAATGCTTCAATACTGTACTTGCGCTGTCAAATAGGCAGCCAGTGGAGTTTTGCGGACAATTTTACAGAAAAAAACTCATTATAGTAAGCTATGTTGGCCTTACTTAATCCATACACACTCATATTGTAGTAATCCAGACGGCAACTGATAAGAACATTTGCTACCAGTGTGGTAGTGTCCATGATGAGAAATTTGTGAATTCTCTAAAAATCCATGATATAATCGGCAGAGGCATGGTTGAATTTTGCAGTGCGACTTCTGTGTTTGTGATCTGCATCAAATGAAACTCAAAGGTTTCTTAATTATATATTTGTTTAGTTTTTTAATGTTTTGCATCACCCAGTACCTTATATTTACTGTACTATAACGTACTCTTATTAGTGTTTTCATCAAATAGTATTTATCAATGGATTGACATTTACAAGAACATGTTTTAACCAGTTTCTACATAATGCCACAATTTCGTCCTTCGTTCAACAAAGAAGTATAATCCCGTATTTGTTATCAAGCTAATATATATAATCCACTTAAAGTCATTATTTTCTCGTAATTCTGGCTAAAAAAACATCAGGGCCCCCCCCCCCCCCCCCCCCCCCCCCCCCCATGCTTGTGTGTTTTTAGTGGAATAGGCTTGCAAATCATGTCCTTATTTAGGTTTCCCTGTAAGCGTCCATAATATTTTGGTATAGAACAGGGAATTGTTGTAAAATATCTGCAAAATAAGGAACTAGAGAGCCTATGTGCAGATGCATATGGAAGTTCACTGTGTTATGCCAAAATATCTAGGGTATCACAGGTGGGGGATACAGATGCGGATATCGCTTGATTGTGGATGTGTGTTTATCACTGTTACTTAGAGGGACTGCCCTGATGTAACGTTTGTGCCCAACGGAGTGCTACTTCTTGCTGGACTGTCCTGTCACTGTTGCCCAACAACTGCTTGTAGTACGCTTTCACTGGAAGAGACTGTCCTGGCAACAGTGCCCAACAGACTTATCAGATATCAAAGTTATTATTTTAACTTATCATTACTTGGCTTTTGTTTTGATAGCCTATACAGGGGCCACGGTGGCAGAGTGGTAACACTCTTGCCTCCCACCTCTGAGGCCGGGGTTCGGTTCACGGCTCTACCTCAAGTGGGAAAGCTGGTAGTTGCTTGTCGTTGGTCGGCAGTTTACAGTACAGAACCTTGACCAACTTCATGTACTGGTTTCCTCTGCCCTTCCAACTACCCGTCGTGATATGACCTGTACAGTGTTGAAAGCAACGTAAAACCCCAAATAAATAAATTGATAGTCTATAATTGATTTTCTGCCCATTGTTTTATGATTATGATAATTGCTTATTTTATTGTGGTGGTCCTGCCTGTCTTATAGTAATAGAGGGCCCTGTAAATTCTCATATTAACAGTAATTTAGAACTCAGTTTACAACCCTCCACTCTTTTGTGACCTTACAACCTTTGACCTTCACTATCTCAATTCTGACCTCAGTTTTAGGTAACCTTATGACCTGTTATTTGCTTCTTGGAATTGTGACCTGACTGGTCCTTTGTTACCTTCATCCTTGTACTTCTCACTTCTTTGCCAATTTATTTACTAATTTAATCTAGGGTCAAAGTTCATGATCGGTGTAGGTTAACCCCACTTTTTTACCTTTACTAAGTTTACCCTTGACCTCTTGGGGTCATTGTTTTTACCTGTCACTAGGGCTTGATGTTTTGATCTTTATGCTAGGTTGTTATCTTCTGAGATGTAACCTGAGTGAATTATAATGGTTATGTCACAATTTGACCTGTTGGGGTCGAGGCTGCTTATATTGGCCATGACCTCTTGGGGTATTGTTTTCGCATCTCACTCAGGTTTGAATCTCTTGACCTTAGTGGTAGGTTGTTGTTTTGTGACACTTTACCTGGGTGAATTATGATTGTCATGTAACAATTTGTCCTTGGGGGTCAAGGCTCTTTAGGTTTGGGGACATCGGATTGTTGGGGTATTTTATACATATATAATTTCATAATGTCACCTTCTATCAAGTTTATGTGTTTCATTATGTCCTCATTTAATGCATGCTTGTTATGAATGTCTTTACAATTATTTTAGTAGTAACATTTACCTGTTGTATAATAAATATATATATAAATCCCATTGTTTGTTTATTGGGGGGACAGGGACTGACCGTTCATAGAGCTCTGCGATTAGATTATACTATTGACCCATGTCCTCATGTCTCCTTAGCCACTGTCTGACCCAAGTGACTGGGGCCCTCCTCATCCTTCTCCTCACTGGAATAACTCTTCTTCTGAACGGCATTATCCTGTGATCTTAGTCTATCATGTCCCTGAACAATTGCAGAAATACCACCATGATATGTAGTATTTCAGTTATCCCTTGATTCACATTGCTCAAAGTCCAAATGGTCAATGCATTTGACCTGTTCAGTGACTCCCAATATATAGGCTTTCCGGGGTGGATGTGATTAATTGTGTAAATCACCAGGGGGTTCGGCAAAATGTCATTAGGAAATCATTTCAATCTTTCGAATCATATACCCGGTCTTTAATATTCCTTTCACACTACAGGCACTATCACCTGCAGTAACCCGCGTTTGAGGCAATGTCCCTGTCCTTGGATCGCCATTGGATGTCCATGTGCGACCTTGCGAGTCAGAGGTGAACTGTCCATTACCTTGCACATCCTACAGAAATTTTAAACAGTTTAAAATTTCTACTTCTGATTTTGGTACTGTGAGCATGAGCAGATGATTTTGTGCATGTGTGTATGAATTTCTGACTATGGTAACCGAAGGTGTGGTCCACAGTGTACATAAGGTTGTGATTTGGTCATCTTTTAGTGTAACATGGTGACACAGGGTGAGTCAAGTATTGATCATTCTGCCCCGTATTCATCCGACGGCTCCCAAAAGAGTTGAGGTTGCTTCTTGGTGACCAAAATTTGTAGTACTGTCATCCAGGTAAAAAACCCTGTCCAATCAGTGGCCGTTCGCCTTTACTGTGAACAACTCGGACAAACTGGGGTGACCTGGGGGCAGTTGCGCCGCCGATAAAAAGTTCTAACTGCGGGACCTACAGCCTGTAGTGTGAAAGGGGGCATTACATCACAAACCTCATCGGGACTATTGTTTATCCAATCATGTCTGTTGTATCACCGTCGTAGAGATGGTATGGCTATCGTATAAATTTTTGGCCAAATCAGTATTACATCGTAAACCTCACCAGGGAGATATTGTGGATCGCATCAGCAAATGGATCACAAACCCATCATAAACCTTTCATACTACCACTCACTGAGCGTCTAATCGTAGGAAATTTTCCCGATTCCCACTTTTCCACTATTAGGAGCAAGGTTTGCAATATATCACAGAAATGAAACAGCCCTAATATGGATGGGGTATTACATATCTCATTAATGATTCTACTGAAAAATAGTACACTGGAGTATACTTCTCCCCTGCACTGGTTGTTGAATCAGATGCAAAACCCTTGACAAAGCGCCATTCTGCTTCAATAAAAAAGTGACTGGTATCCTCGATAGTGACCTTCTCTTAGTTCAGGAACTTCAGTAATTTTTTTAATTAGTTTATTATGAATAATCAGAATTATAACATCAAATAGTGACAATGACCAATAATACATGATTTGGTAATTAAGTCAAAAAGAAAACTTATTTTCTGAGCGATAATGAAGGCTTTAAAACTTCAAACTGATACAAATTTTCTATTTAAGGTAAATTTCTTAAATTATTACATATCTATATTACACAATAAAAATTAGACGTGTATCAAAATGTGTACCATAAAAACTGAGCAAAAGTGCATTATATTAGTTTTGTTCGGAACTGTTGCAAAGTGTAACTTCCAACATCAATCACCCAAAATGGCGTACAAGGCCAGATTCTTTTCGACAGAGAAAAGCGGTACGAGAACCAGACTAGTAACACAGTAACTTTAACTTTGTTGGATAAGGTGTCATCAGAGCCACAAAAAATTACCAAAAGTCTAGTTTATGGGGGAGAGCCGAAATAAAAACAGATTTTACTTGGGACATTCTCATCACTGCACCCTTTTGCCATAAACCAATCGGTGTACTCACAGTTGACATACTTTACAAGTGTCACATTTTGTATGTCTTTTTGTAAATTTGTCTACTTACACACATTTGATCACAGATATATAAACAAGTTACAGGAAGTTACAGTAATGTATATATTTAATAGTAGCCTTGCTAAAGGCTCATGTTTCTTTGTAATCAGGGTGAATTTTCAGATCAGATAAAGTTTCAGTTCATATGATATCCTCTTATATATGCTGGTTTTTTTACATCAGTATACTGCTAAGACATAGAGGAGCTTATATTTCCTAGCATGTATGGGTGCTTAATGGATACCAAATAGCCGTGTACATGTGTGAAAATAGATGTGGCAAAAATCCGAGCCTTAAGGTAGGCTAATTCAATATATTTATCTTAGGGTAAATAAAAATTTCAGAACATGTCTTGGATTACCTTAGTCCAGTTATATGTGAACATCGTACGACAACAGCTTATGTGGCAAGAATCCAAAACAGTGTTACACTTTATGATACTCGGGGGACAAAAACCTTCATAGTTGTGTTTGTAAAATCCCAAGTAGAAAATGTATATTAAATCTATGTTTGGATGAAATCACTTTGATACTTGATATCTAGGTTCCATTTACTTATCATATATGGTCGATATATTTGTTTAAAGTTTGTAGTTTTTATTTGCACTTTTTCAAGTTTTTAGGTTTGTCATTTGATCTAGAACCAAAAAAAATCATGAATATGACTTATGAATAGTTTAATAGTTCATGCTCTACATGCTTACAGTTTCTCAATGAAAAAGTGAAAAAACATCTATTACATTAAGTATTAAGCTCTAAGTATTGTTGTGATTTTTTATTTTAGAATAATGTAATTACAGAATATAACAAGATATTTCACTGAAGATAAACTGTTTAACTAAAGTTGCACTGCGATAGTGCATATAGTCTAAATATAGCAGAGCTGTAACTGTAATGGGCAAAGATGCTGTAGTAACCAAATAGAGTGACCACAACCATAGATTGGCTGTAACCGTAGATTGGCCGCAACCGTAGATAGGCCGCAACCATAGATTGGCCGTAACTGTAGACCAGCCGTAGCCGCATTGTACGGTGTGTGCCGTATTTATGTTCAAAGCAACCAGGCCGTAAATACCAAATGTGGCCTGGCTGTCAAATTTGCCTACATAAGGCAGAGTATTCCACTGTACAGAGAGAACAGAATAGGTTTCTGACTTGAGAAATGTGAGAACAGAATGGGTTTCTGACTTGAGAAATGTGAAAACAGAATGGGTTTCTGACTTGAGAAATGTGAGAACAGAATGAGTTTCTGACTTGAGAAATGTGAAAACAGAATGGGTTTCTGACTTGAGAAATGTGAGAACAGAATGGGTTTCTGACTTGAGAAATGTGAAAACAGAATGGGTTTCTGACTTGAGAAATGTGAGAACAGAATGAGTTTCTGACTTGAGAAATGTGAGAACAGAATGGGTTTCTGACTTGAGAAATGTGAGAACAGAATGAGTTTCTGACTTGAGAAATGTGAGAACAGAATGGGTTTCTGACTTGAGAAATGTGAGAACAGAATAGGTTTCTTACTTGAGAAATGTGAGAACAGAATAGGCATCTGACTTAAGAAATATGGGAACAAAATGGGTTTCTGACTTGAGATATTTGAGCAGAGAATGGGTCTCTGACTTGAGAAACATAGTGTTGTGAGAACATCTTCTAAATATTTGTACATAAACATGTGTAAAGAAGTATAATTAAAAGCTAGTTAGAAAGTTTCAGTATTTCTTTCGGAATTGTGTTGTCATGTTCTGAGTGGCAAAACAAGAAACATTTTTACTCGAGAAAATGCCCAACAGTATGTAATAAAAATTTATTCTTTTAAAGTCAAATAGCAATTATAGCAATAGCAGTCTTCATTATCTTACCAATGTGATGCTAAGGTAAACGTCCCAACATACCTAAGGCAAGCAATGCCTAATTTTAATATACATATCAAACCTTACATATCCTTGCTAAAGGCTTAGATTTGTACCATAGTTTTTCAAACATGTACACAGATATTTGGTAGTCATAAAGCACACTCATACATGTAAGCTCACCAGATAGCCTGTCTTAGCCAGCATGCTGATAAAAAAGCCAGTGCATGTGAGAGTACATTATATAAACTGAAACTTTATTATCTTAGATGAAGGTTTTCCGTAATTACACAGAAACTTGAGCCTTAAAACCCCAGTCCGCTACAGGCGGTATTGGCTACGTTTATAGGCGTTTTATTAAGCACCTCATTTTTGTAATTATGCCCAGCACGGCCTGATAGGGGCCTGCTGCCTCAGTTTCCTCCCTGCCTTAAAGTGATATCACCTCTTATTGACCTATTAATTTGTCAGGGGTTACTGCCAATCAGGGACTTTGTGGGGTTCAATATTCCAGCCTCATTCTGAATTGGGGGGGCCATTTTGAATTTGTCATTTGAATCAACAAGAAGTATTGAAGATTTTGTTTCCCACCTTCCCTCCCTGGTACACTAGAGCTGTGTTGACTTCTTGCCCCATCAAGGCAGCTAGGCGGCTTGGTGACCCCTCTCTATTTAGACTGTAGCAGTTCACAAATTTTGTGGATCAAGGCAGGGCCAAGCATAACCCTGGTAGCACCCCTCTCTTTCTCTCTCACTTTTGACTTCTACGCTAGGATAAGCCAGGCAAGACCCGGCTTCCTCTTGAATCTAACCGACATTGTAACTTTGTTATAAATAATTAGTGACACATATTCAAAGTCAATTTTTAGCACGAGTTGGTTTAATGAGATACACTAGTCTTAATTTTCTGTGATGTTTTAATGCACTAGTTGCTGTATGTCAGATTGTGATAGAGTAAGAAATCTAAAATTCGCCAGGAATCTAAAATTCGCCACCTCTAAAACCTTAGTTAATTTTATGAAGAAAATGATCTTTTTGTCTAAAAATTGGTATTTTTCAGTTCAAAAAGCCTTAATTTACTATACAGTCAACAAATCTCACCACAATTCGTTTATTTTATTAGTATTTTCACATGTGGCGAATTTCAGATATGTGGCGAATTTTAGATTTCTTACTCTAACCTTTGTTGTTGTATGGTGCTTTTAAATCATTCAAAGTCTTGAAAATTTCCAAGTTTTACCCATGTACCTACTTACTAACTTGTAAATAAAATGCCTCAAACTTATTCCTCAACTTTAACCGAGATTTCGACCCTCTCCTGACCTTTGACCTAACTAGGTTGAATTGGGAAACTGCTGATACACTTCTGTCTGTCAACTTGAAATTCTCTAGCTTCACCTGTCTATACACACAGAAGTTTTGAAATGTTCTTTTGTCTTGGGTATTATATGAGGACTGAATGACTTTTTTAACAGACTGTGGGGCTGACAAAATTTTGTATTTCACATAAGTCTTTGTATTGTATGGATTCATAATGATTACATGTATGTCCCATTTGGCGGAATAAAAAAATACAAAGACTTGGAGCAAGTCTACTTGTAGTATGACTGGGGTATTAGGATGTGTTTCTTTTTATAGAATATATATTTAGAATTTATATTTTCATAATGGATGATGTACAAATAACAGGTAAGCTGGCATATAAGTAAAATTATGTGTCAAGATGAAAATTTAATGGGACTGTTTGTGCTGAAACAAAAACAAACAAAAATCTTTCAACTGAAAAAAAACTAGCATATAGAAAAAAAATAATTTTATTGTGACAAAAATGGTTCATAAGCCTGAAGCATTCCAATATAATAGTTAATGGGCTGCTAAGCTAGTTAAAATAGCAATATTCAACAAACTTACATACATGAATTTATACACTAGCCGCAGTTGACATTCTTTACAAGTGTCACATTTATTGTATGTCTTTTCTTCATTTTTAAGAAGTATACTTTTCGGTGTTGATGAATATACATGAAACAATATCAAATTGCAATAATGTTTGAGTGCACTGACATATTTATAAATCAAATATAGTGTTGAATATTCATAAATTCAACTTACGGTTGAATAATGAACACTACTTAACTGAACACTTTGGTCATATCAGGGTAATTAACTTATGAAAAAAAGTAAAGCAGTCTTTAACAGTAATGCTATAACAACACATGATTTGGCTACTATGATACACAGACCTAGAGGCAAGATTCACTAACATTCTGTTTCTTAGACTGACCCAAATACCAAGGTCAAACCTTTCGGGGCTAAGGTCACGAGCTATAAAAGGGGTCATGTGCTTTTGGTTCTGGATCACTGTGGTATGGACAGCTTCCTATCCTGACAGGAGGACATCTTCTGTATGATTTGGTGGGATTTATATATATGGGTAGGGCTAGCCTTGCTGAAGGCTCAAGTTTCTTTGCAGTTAAGGAAAGTTTTCAGTTTCTATAATGTATTCACACATGTACTGACTTTTAAAGCAGCATACAGCTCTCTGTCAGATACAGTTCTTTCTCTTAACGTGTATGAGTGCTTTATGAATACCAAATATCTGTGTGCATGTTTGAAAATATATAATGCAAATTTGAGCCTTAAGCAAGGCTAGGGTAGGGCATAACTTGCATTCTTGACTGCTTTTTAAAAATTGTTTGAAATAGCCATTAGGGCCACACATGGACTGTGTTAAACCTATATGCAAGAGGGATGAAGAGGGAATGGTAGACATAAGAGAATGCTCATACTTCAATGAGCAAAAGAGCAATAGCAAAATACAAGGTCTCTTTTGGGAAGTACCAAGACAATGTTATGACGCAAGAGAAATCTAGGGCAGAATTAACCACACAGAAAGGTGTGACCTGGTTAATAAGGTATGTAAAAAGACACAACGATGTTACATATATTATAGATATCTCAGCATCATCTGTTTTATGACGCACTCCCAAAAATACAGATAAATTTCAAATGTCAAACATAAACCGAATGTATAGGGAAAATAACAAAAAATTAATTGTTCTTCCTTTTTTGGGATAAAATTAGGCATGACACAAGGCTTTAATTTTCACTTTCTAAATAGTTAGTGGGGTGCTCCCACAGAACTGATCAACCTTAAAATGTATGGTTCTGAATTGCTTATACCAATGGAAAATTGTGAGAAGGAACGTGGCTTTATCTTTCATCTCTTATCAAACCTACTGACCCTCAAATGAGGTCAATTCTTTTCTGAATATAAAAAAAAACAATGAACACATGGGGATGAGCAGTTTTGCCCATAGCATTCCTCAAGCCATCAAAATCCCGGATATGCCAATTGTCTACCACCATCATTGGGTCTTTTTTTCTTGTCCAAATTATTTGTGGACAAGATTCTAATCCGATTCTAGCCCCCGTTGTAAACTGAGTATAGGTAGGTGCATTATTATTCTTCACTAAGCCATCGGAACCCATGATAGTGTTATTGGGTTTAAATGACAGTTAAAGACTTTCTTATTCAGACTACTCTATCCCTCCCATAGTATTTTTCTCTATCAGATGTTACATGGAGAAAGACCCTTTCTGGTAATTGTATTATCCCTTTTTGGACGTTGGCACCTCAGAGGATGCCCACAACAATATGGAACTTTACAAATGCTTCCTTATTTACACTGTTACAAGTATTACCATTATGATTATTATTTATATTCTCTATGGGTTTGTGAACAAGGGATCACTTGATGTACAGAACCAAACACACTCTTTGAAGCATTATTGATCAACCATGGATGGTTTATATCAATTATAACAGCTAATCTGTTGACAAAGTTTATGGTAATTATGGGGCATCTGTTGTAATACTAGCAGTGCTCTCTGGATCACTATTTGTGGTAACAGTACTTTGTTCCATGGTCTGCATCAAGGTTGTCATCTCAGTAGAGGTGGGGACTGAAACAGAGAAATTGTGTGCACAAAGTACATTTACAGAAAACGCCAACTTTTATTTAAATGAAGTAGGCTTTTGAATCTACTCACTAAGTCAAGTTAATAACTCTTACATAAAAAGACGATTTTGCAAGAAGTGACAGGAACTGTTGGAAAAAGGTTGTAGGGCTTGTTGAGGGAGGATTGTCCAGATTAAAAAAGTAATAAGATTCCTTTTTGAACAAACTTTGAAGAAGGGTTTCTCAAAAAAGAAACAGTTGTCTGCAGGAATGAAGTTGGCTAGAGATCATTTTTTGGCAAATGCTTTTGGTTGCAGCACCATTCATGAAGCCTTTGGAATAGAGTAACCTGGGAAGGGTGGTATCACTGAGATAGGGCCAAGTACCCTCAATGCTAATCTAGGTTTCCTAGATGGCAAACATGTCAATGTTACCCAAAATAAGTGTGTTTTTGTTTAAAAAGTGTAAATTTAAGAAATGTGAAGGGCCTAGCATTAATACAGAGGAGCACTGCAATTACCATCCTCCAAGGATTTGTCCTGCTGTTGATACATGTGAACATATAAAGTTACCACCTTATCATTACTTTTAATAATATTGCTACATGTACTGTGGCCCAGTGAGTAACAGTGGGTTCAATCCCCGGTACAGGCAGACACATAGCGTCTCGAATGACCACTTAAAATGGCAGTTCTCTGTGATTGGGTCCTATCCCCAGTGGCAGGTTAAAGAACCTCAAGGACGTTGATAAATGGTCATCCTTGAGCCTCTGTCTTTCAGTTAGGGGAATGTCAGTAATTTGAGAGTTGGACTGTACTTGTACAGTCGAAAGAGTCATATAGCGCTTTGAATCCTGTAGTACATGGAGATATTGCGCTGAGTATAAATACAAAAATACAAAAAATACATACATGTCAACATTAAAAATAACCAACCTTTGCATTGTTTCGTTGTAACTGAGATTGAATATAAACTATTACCAATGTGTGGTTGTTGCTACTTATGTTCTAATATACTTACTAAACTTAAAATAAATAGAATGTTTCTTTGGAACATTTGTTATAAGATTTTATATTCTGAAAATTTCGGGAAAATAAAGATTTTATTTTGGAAAGATTACAGTCTACTATTATTTACTTAGTACCAAAAAGGTACCTCTAATTACCCATAGGAAACTTTGGTACACTGATGAACATAAGCTATTACTGACCTGTGGCAGAATTGCTTCATCGTTATTATTTATGATCAAAAGTTACCAACCTGTAGTGCTTTGTTCTGTTGTTTGTGTTGTTGTGGCTGTTGTAGAAGTCAGGGCTGTGGATAATGTGGATGAGACCATTGTTGCTGATGTGGATGTAGATGTCCCAGTGGTGGTCGATGTAATAGCATCCATCATGGGACTGGTAGAAGCACCTGTGTTTGGGTTACCCTGACCTGCAAAGTAATAAAACATGGTTGGTTTTATTTATTCTTGAAAATAACACAGAAAAATATGCCAGAAGTAAAATTTAATAGGATTGTTTTGCTGGAACAAAAACGTTGTCCTTTAGACTTTAAGGGGCTATTTTATTTCTGCGATATATTGTAGACCCTGCTCCCAATAGTGAAAATTTGGGAATCGAGAGCTGAATTTTATAAATTTTAATGATTCTAAAGCCATCTTACACGTATGAGTACAGCACTCGGGAGTCCAATTTCAAACTGAAATTATTGCAAACCTTTCCCGATCCTTATCAAATTTATAACATCGTAATGCAATCGTATTGTTATCCTCTTAATCTTACAGCAATCTTAAACCTATATTACAGTCGTACAGCAATCTTTTCCATGTTATAGTGATCATAGACCTGTTTCATCTTAAGAGACTCACAAACCATTCAGTTGCCCTCAAAATGTCATCTGAAATATGTAAAAAAATGTGCATTTCTTTTGAATTCATATATTCGTCTGATGTGAATATTTTCTTACATCTAAAAAATTGGCACACATGTTGACAAGGTAGTATTAGTTCTACCATCTCTGTTCTGTCATATGTACTTTGGTAATACTGGGGTCCTGTTTCATATCTCTATAACATTAATGTTAGGGTATAGCCACATATCTCAACCTACCTGCATTACTGTCAGAAGAATCATTCACTGATTTGGACACAAACCATCCAGCAGCAAAGCCTGCACCAAGTGCTAGTATGATCAGAACTATAGCCATAATCACAACTCTACATTCACAGCCGTCTCTGCGCTTTAGTCCAGAATCCAGATATGAATCCCTGCTCAGTGGACGGGGTTTTTGAACATTGGCCATGTTGTCGTATCCACGGTTTCCGTTCTGATAATCTGGCCTCTGGCTGAAATTGTCTCTTGAATCACCTTCAACTGCACCACTTACTTTTGGTCTTGGTATACTGGCGTATCCACCAAGTTCATAATTGGAATTATTTGATCCGTAATCTCTGGGTGTATGCTGTGGACGTTGAGCACTTCGACTTCTGTCGTCCCACTGTCTGTCGTTATCCTTTATGGACGTATAATAATTGGGGTCACTTCCAACTCTCACACTCTGCTCTGGATATGTGTCTTCACCTCGTGGCAACTTGCGTGAGTTGTTCTGAGCATTAAAAGAGGGATTGTTGTATAAATTCCCTGACCTCCTTTCGTCTTCTAAAGGCTCAAAATACTGAGGTTGCTGGGTTGGGGGGCTTCTTGACGGCACATCTCTCTCTGTTGGAGAATTGGGAGTGAGATAAGTAAAAGGCCTCGCTTCTGCTTCCTCATCTGGTGGCCTTGCTTCACCAACTGGTTCACCACGTTCATTCTCAGACAATGACCTTGCAGAAAGCTTTGGTGACCTGGGTGGCTGTTTCTCAGTTGGTGAAGTTTTGGTTAAGTAAGAGAAAGGCAAACCATCATAGACTCCAGCTGAATTGTTAGCCATAATATTTTTCCCCTTTCTGTGTAACAATTGTTATTAGTACAAATATTTTATTGTGAGCTTATATACACATGTATTATGAGCTTCCTTGTGTAGAACTAATAACACCTAAAGTCAATACACATGCAGAAAGTCACAGGGCTAAGAAAAATATTGTAAAATTTATATTTTAGATATCAATTATCACTTGCTCAGCGGTGACTCAATCAAGTTTGTGGTTTATTTTATATACTTTGTGAATAATGTACCTAAATATATCCACAGTTCATGAAGTCTAGTTATATTTCATGATACAGATCTTTCTGATTTAATTCTCCAGATATTTAACACATTATTGTCTTTCTTCAGTAAAGATTGCATCTAAATTTCTAGGAATATCACAGCATTGTACTCCACAGCCTTGCTGTTTTATCTGTGTTGTGTCTGACTCACGTTTATCATGTTTATATCCCTTTCTGTTTTATCATTCTTTCCCTGTTGAGACAAAAAAAAGAGAAGCATATATATAAGTCATATTTTACTGATAAGCAATAAAAAAATCTGTAGTGAAGAAAATGTAACTGTTATATCAGGATTCTGTGGTTAGACTCCAGCATCTTGCATATCTCATCTCCCAGAAAAAACATCTAGGCAGATTCTAACCTTGCCAGTGACTGTAATGCATCAAAAGCTTATAATATCATTGAAAATATAAAATGTGACTTGAATAGGATTACATAAAATTGAGGTTTTAGTATGGT
Source organism: Sabellastarte sp. h YS-2021 (assembly GCA_964017235.1). Lineage (NCBI taxonomy): Eukaryota > Metazoa > Annelida > Polychaeta > Sabellida > Sabellidae > Sabellastarte > Sabellastarte sp. h YS-2021. The sequence goes on along the minus strand of OZ024934.1, from coordinate 76,662,309 downwards.
TCACCACAATAGTTTTCAGAGAATACAAGGGGCCATGGTGATAACACACTCGCCTCCCAAGTCTGAGGGCTGCGGTTCAAACCCCAGACCCTATGTGGGAAAATTGGTTGTTGCTTACCGATGGACGGCAGTTAACAGTACAGAACCTTGACCAACTGTATGTGCTGGTTTCCTCTGGCCATAAAACTACCCGCCATGCTATTACCAATGCAGTGTCAAAAGCTACGTTAATACCTCCATGAATAAATAAATAAAATTCAGAGGATGCAGAGACAGAAATGGAAAATTTGTCATGGTATATGAAATTTATTAGTGAGGAAATTCCTTTTGTTGTAGGAAATTCCTCGCACATTTGGGATTGTTATGACTACATGTTGGACCGGTAATCCCCCAAAAGTACAAAATTAGCCCAAATTTAATTTTATTTTGTTTAAATTTAAACTATGACTCCAATGATGAATTTCACATTCTTTCTTTTATGGGCTCTATTTGGAGATTTTTAGTACTCACAAATTCTGTGGATTTAAAATTCAAGTAACATATAACAATAGAGACAGCTTTTTTATTGTAAGCCATGAAACAAATAAGCTGCAGCTTTATTAGTTATACCTTTTGCAAAATTTGGCTTTTGGTCTTTAGCAGAATTTCAATTGATTTTTACAAACTTAAAGCCCAAAGTTAAATCATTCAGAGTCAATCGTTAATCATGGAGTGAGATGCTAAAGTAAATACCCTTACACATGCCGTGCAAGCACTTCATGATTAGCATACATATCATAAAATAGTAATACTATTGGAAATATAGGGGTTCAAAGAGGATTTTACTGTGACACAGATTGTATATAATACAAGTGCCCATCATCTGTGTTGATTCTATAATTAGGCCCCTGTTCCACTATGATGATCGTCATCTCCAACTGGTTTGCAATTCCTGAAAATTAGCCTGTCAAAAGTATTCACGATATGTTGCTTTTTTTGGGGGGGAGGCTTGTAAATCATGATCCTAGTGTTCATGATCCTTCAGCACTGGCAGCTCACACCCAGGAAGCCTTTGGGATCCATTTTTCTCATTCAGTAATCAATCATATGTCTTTTTGAAACTATTTAAAACCTTTATCAATCTTCTATTTATTTATTTGTTGTTTTACGTCGCGTTCAACAGCCAGGGTCATATTGCGACGGGCAGTTTACAGGTGGAGGAAACCAGTGCATACTGCACTGTAAACCACCAGGCATCGGCAAGTAACTACCAACTTTCCAACATGAAGTGCCTGGCCCGAGATTCAAACCAGCGGCCTCAGAGGTTGGAGGCGAGAACTCTAACCGCTACACCACCGAGCCCCCTTAACAATCTTAATAAGATAAGATCCTGATCAAATTTGGGGTTTGGGAACTCGATCTTAAAAATTATCTTAATATTCATAAAGCAAGCTTTATTAATTTAAGTCAAAGCCTTTTTAAGGTTTGTAACCCATTCAGGAACTGATCAGAACATTTTCAGTGACCAATTGGAAGGTTTGGGAAACAATCGCAATGCTTTTGGGATTTTCAAACCAGAAAAAAAAACTTCGCTGTAAATAACCACACCTCTAAAATGTCCTAAGTTGAAGTAACAGCTTACAGTTTAAGCATTTTCATCAGCTTTCAAATTACAAAAATAATTCTAGATCCACAATCTGGATTCGGATAAGCTTTGGGGAACACCAAACCATGAGTAAATCCCCATCTTGTGTGAAACATAATCCCAATCTGATTTACAGTTTTCAAGTTATGCATGCAGACAAACAAACTCAAACTGGCAAGCATGCAAACAGAATAGCAGACACACTAGACTTTCTCCAAGTCTTTGTATTTTTGGTTTCACCAAATCTGGCATACATGGAATCATTATGAATCCACTAGATGGGTGGGAATCCCACTGTCTGATGAAATACAAAGGCCAGCACAAAATTCTGGAAAAAAAAAGTCATTCAGTCCTTATATAATACCTAAGGGCAAAAGGACTTGAGGAAAACCTACAGAAACACATATGTGATTACAATAGTTGGTCAGTTATTATATTGGCATGTAGTTTTACAAATAAATGTCACACTTAAATAAATATCAAAGTACAATAAATACCCAGTTGTACATGGGCCTTGTATGTCTCCCCCTAAATATACAATAACAAGGAACAGAGTAGGAAAACAGAAAACATATCAAACTATGTATAGACATGAATATATCCTCTTTCTGTTTTATCATATTTACAATGCTAACGTAATTTCCCTCTGGGAGTGAGAGTAATAATAATAAACAATGGAAAATAGAATACAGAAGTGTAAGCAACTAGCATTTGTGTGTATTTAGTGTATTAAATATTTTGTTGGTTTCAGTTTTTTTTTCAGAATATTTTTGAGACTTAATCAAGACTAGAATTGCAGTAAAAAATCCCTGTTAATTGACAGGTAATAAAACTGTAGAACAGCAAGCAAAAAACGTAAAACAGAAATAAACAAAAAGGAATGACTTCAAATACACTCCCCACGAGATTATAAAGAAAGAACTTAAAATTGAATCCATCTGAATATATATTCTGGAGGTTTAGAATTCCTGGATAAAAGTCTTTTTCTAGTATATTGGTCCCCATTCTTATCAGGTCTTTGGATAGCCTTAAACAAGGCTCTACATTCAGCTTTTCCACAATTATAGTTTTACGTGTAAGCTCTAGCGAGGCTTGTGCTTCTAGAGATTACTTTTTTCATTTTTTTTGTCTCCGGACTTTCTGACAAATTTTGGCATAGCATGATGAGTACCTGTCTCATCACTGAAGTTAAGCAGCAATGGGCTACATTACTACTTGGATGAGTGACCATCTCACTGCACTACTCGTGTCTCTGATGGCTTTGCAACTCACACTTGTAGACCAACCCCCCCCCCCCCCCCCCCCCCCCTTCGGCCTTGTTTGTCATTCAAATGTATTTAGCTTCAGTTTTAAATCCCTTTATTCTAGGTTTGTCCGCGTGCTTGAGATTTAAGTTGCTAAATGGAATCAAGGGTTCCTTTATTTTTGGTGTGTGCAGTGTGCTTCAGGTTAAAGTTGCTACATGGAATTTGGTTTAAATCGCTCTCTGGGCTGATAAAGAAACTAGAATATATTTCAGAAAAATACTGTAACTACATCTAGACAGGTTATCTTAAAATACAATAAATAATAAATAACTAAATTCCACATACTATGATCCATAACAGGAAAAGGTAGGCACACAAACGAACTGCTTAGCGGGGCTTTTCATTCTCAGAATGCTTTTTCAGTTATAGGCAAACAAATCCACTAGATTAGTGGATTGTTTTAGTAGATCCTTCTTCCACACTTTGTGTTATATATATATATATATATAGATAAGATAATTATTTTCTTCAGCGTTCTTCCACACTTTGTGTTAATAAATAAGATAATTATTTTCTTTGACGTTTACTCATCCCCATGCCAGGAAGAGTCTTAGCCTTGTTTTAGGCTCAAAACAAGGTTGAAGGGGGTTTTCGGTCTTCTAATGTGAGGCGCACAGCCATCAGAGACACGAGTAGTGCACTGAAGCAGTCACCCATATCAGTACTAATGTAGTCCATTGCTGCATAACTTCAGTGGCGAGACGGACACTCATCACGCTATGCCACAATTCATGAAGGTCCAGAGACAAAAAAAGTGATCTCTCGTATGAGCCTCACTAGACCTCACGCTTAAAAACATACTGCACATTCAACTTCCAGTTTTCAAAATGTACTTTGCACTTGGTTATAACAGGATTTTGGTAAAGATTTGAGCCTTAATGCTCCGTCTATGCTATCGCAAGTTTTTTGTTCCTACGATTTATCTCATTGACTCTTCCACACAAATGGAGCAGAGTGATGTTTTCCTAGAGAAGATTGGTCGTATAAGTTCCCTGATTACTGCATAAGAGTGGTTGGAGCTTATTTGTCTTGGGAGTTATAGCAGTCGGGAGCTAGTCATAAGGGTTAACTTTCCACTCAGGACAAATCACATTGTTTGGCGATTCTCCCATCCATTTTCAAAGAAGAAATCCCGGTAAGAAAAAGCGGTAAAAAGACAGTTTCTGAAGGCAAGAGATGTGTTACCCAGCATTTCAAGGATGGTTAGGAACGACATAGGAACTACTCTAAAGTTGATTCTATGATGCTCAGCAGTATGTATTTACTTCTTCTTTTGCTTTCGATCATTACAAAATCCTAAGGAATGATAAGGAATAGCTGCTGATAATCAAATAATGATTAGGATCATTAAGGAATGGCTTCTAGATATCCCATTTGACTTACATCATTTGACTTGATGAATCTCATCATAATCTCTTAATTCACAAACTACTCCTTAAAATTATATGAAACTTTGAGGATCATGTCTGATATACCTCAATATATCACAGATGTTCTAAGAAACTAATACCAAGGTCACACCATTCTGAACTTGGATCATGAGATAGAAACAATTAGGCTTATCTGCCTTCCTCATAGTTCAGTCCACTTCGTATTTAGGTAGGACTCATTCCATGGGATTCACATTTCCAGAGGAAGTGTCCGGGCGATTTGACACAACCCAGAACACATGTTGCAGTAAGTTTGCAATGTCTTTTCAACATGTTTCAAATAGTTGTGACGTCCTCTCATGAGCTGTATTAAAATACACACATTAGAGGGGTGAGAGGAGGTGGGTGCAGGATGGATATATGGGGTGGCTTGTTTTTTCAATGTACACTAGCCAGATATGAGGTCACTGTTTGGAGGTATAAGGGCAAGGTCATCATGCAGAAATCAAATACGACTGCAAAGACACGTGTTACCCAGGCATTTAGAGTGAGTCTAGAACCAGGTCGGAATTTACCTAGCCTTGCTTAAGGCTCAAATCTATAGCATACGCTTTCATAGTTGTACACAGATATTTTGGGATTCATAAAGCACCCGCACATGTTAGGAGATATAAGCTGTGCAGACATATTCTTGTGTAAAACCGAGTACGTGTAAATGTAAGAGTACATTTTGTAAACTGAACATTTTTCTGTATCTTTTCTCCAAATTACATAGGTAATTGAGCCTTTAGCAAGACTAGAGTTTACCAAATGGAAGGGAAACGGGGAGTAAAGCATGCATGTTTACTATCCATTCAGTTAGCTATGCAAGAAATGCTGAGATACTTTTTTTCTGTTCTCAGAATTTATCAACATCCTGCAACATGAAACACATAATTACTGTAGTTATAACAGACAAGCAACAGACACAACATGTAGCAGCTGGAGAGTATCTTTTTAGGCAGTTATTTTAAATATAGCTAACAACAGTTGCCCAGATGAAATATGAAAACTAGTGTTAAAAGCTACACATTGGATAATCCACAAAAAATGCTAAAACCGGCGATAATGGTGGAAAAACATTAGCCTTGCTGCAGGCTCAATTTTTTTTCAGTTAGGAAAAAATTTCAGTTCAGATAATGGAGTTTCAGCTTATATAATGTACTCATACATGTACTGACTTTACAGCAGCATACAGCTAAGAGAAAGATAATCATCAGATCTATCACTGATAAGCTTATATCTCCATAAATGTATGAGTGTTTTATGAATACCGAATATCTGTGTGCATGTTTGAAAAAGATGTCATGCAAATTTGAGCCTTAAGCAAGGCTAGTAAAATATTAGTCACAATACACTTTTCTCTGAATTGCTGATTTAGTAGCCTTGCTAAAAGCTCAAGTGTACCACAAAACATCAGTATTTCCAAACTTCTACAGAAAGGTTTGGTTTTTCAATAAGTATTTGCGTGTGGTTTATCCTGGGAGACATAAGGGCACCCTACATATTGTCTGATTTTGTTTTGTTAATTGAAAAGGCTAAATATCTGGGGCTGGTTTCACGAAGCCTCCTTTGGAAAGGACCTCCGTTGCTAAAGGAAGGTCAATTTTATTCCTTTGGGAAGGTCACCTTAAAATTCAGTTTCACAAAACCTCCCTTTAACTCTCCTTACCAAAGCTGTTCCCTGAAACTTAAAGGGGGGGGGGGGGGGGGGGGGGGGGGGGGCAAATGTTCATTAAAGTTATTAAACATTCATTGAAGGACACTTCCTTGAATTTAATGTCCTTGGCTTCCTTCAAATGTAAGGGAGTTTTCAAGGTCTCCTTTGAGGAAGGGGGCTTTGTGAAACTGAGAATTTTTAAAGGAGAGATAATTTCAAGGAAAGCCTTGAATTTAAGGTGACCTTTATCTGAAGGAGGCTACATGAAAACGGACCCTGATGTTAGTGTGATGTGCTATTGTCAAAGATGTACCTGTTCTTCAATTCTTGACAAGACTGTTCACAGAAAATAAGGTTTCTATTATGTTTTCCTGTTACTTTAACAACTAGGATTGATTTATTGCTATTTAACGGCACTTTTAACACATTGTATAGGTCATATCTCGACGGGTAGTTTTTAGGGGCAGAGGAAACCAGTACATGCCAGTTCGTCAAGATTTTGCACTGTGAACTGCTAGGCATCAGTAAGCAATTACCAACTTTCCCACATAGGGTTGGGTCTAGGGACTCGAACTGCTGACCTCATAGGTGGGAGGCGAGTGTGTTAACACCAACACCACTGATCACCCCATAACTGCTTGGAAATGTACAAAGGCTGTATAAAGAGTGTAATAAATGACCCTTATTACCAAGATCCAACACATTGAAAGTTTTCATACTAGTAGAAGTGTTTAAACTGAGCATGTTTTAGCAGGAATATATAATAAATCCACAAATATGTTATGTTACTGAACATAGAAGTGAAAAACAGTTCTCAAAATTTCCTTCTAAATACGGTATTACGATAAGTGTTTCTAAATATGGCATTAACTCTAACAAACTTCCTATATTAAGGAGCAAGTAAATATTTCAACATAATATTCATAATTGCACATACCCTTGTTGCATTTATATTCCAAGCATGCCACTAGTTTTAATTTCCAAAAATAATCATATTCAAAATATCCAAAACTATCCTAGAACAGTTCCATCATGGGTCAATAGATTCAGACATTATTGTAACAAGCATGACTGATTCCCTGATTACTTAAATCATTCAACAGTTGTTGGCAGTGATATTAATTCTAAGCAGTAACAGGTGTATTCCCCAATGCATTGTTCCCAATAATTGGCATGCTGCCCTATTGATTGAAGACACAGTTGGTTAAATTTTATAGTCAGATAGCTTTTAAATGTGGTTGCATGCAAATAGAATTTAAAAATATGAAACTACAGAACATGTTTCTTTCATACCAAATTCAATACTGAACACCAAAATCTTTCCAATTGTACAATATAAAACTTTTTTTTTAAATTTTGATAATACACTTAATTTAATTGATTTACTTAGCATTCAACATGTCTTTCCACATATTGTACAGACTATATCTCAAAAAGGAAAGGAAGAAAACTCAGAGAGTGCATACCTCCGCCAAGGCACAAAATAATACGTAAATGATAAAATCCGCATTATTTCTTTATATCTAGGTGGGAATCCAGATCACTCTCAAAACTTAATAAGACCTACGTTGGATCGAAAGTCATCTTCTATTTTTTTGAGGAAGATCCAACCAGAAGAATCTGGGTAATCCTGCTAACAAACAGACACACCGAGAAATGGATAAACGGTCATGAAAACAATACCTCTTTTTCAGAGGTATTAAGGGTATGCAGAAAAGTATTGTGAGCTAGTTGGACAATATTTGTGAAGTTTAAACACTGTTCACTTTAAAATAGCAAAGGTGCAGTCTAATATCTTTTCAATTAACACAAATTGTAGAAATTATACAGCAAATGAAAAATTATAGTGGTAATGCTATTCACAAAAAAACAAAACAAAAAAAAACTGGCATATCATACTGAATACATTTGTTTGAAAGAAATGCATTTTATTAACCAATAATAAAACATCAGTTCCTAAGAGTGCTTTTATAACAGACCATATTTTAACGGTGTATATTTGTCTGTTTGTTTGCAAAAATGACAAAAACATTATTGGCAGATATTGATGAAATTTTCAGGAAATTGACAATGGTACAAGGAACAGATGATTTGGTTTGGTAGTTATCTGGATAGCCTGAATCCAGGAATCTTTCAAAGGATTTTTATCATTGCACTCGCAAGCAACATTATTAAAGTTATTAAACATTCATTGAAGGACACTTCCTTGAATTTAATGTCCTTGGCTTCCTTCAAATGTAAGGGAGTTTTCAAGGTCTCCTTTGAGGAAGGGGGCTTTGTGAAACTGAGAATTTTTAAAGGAGAGATAATTTCAAGGAAAGCCTTGAATTTAAGGTGACCTTTATCTGAAGGAGGCTACATGAAAACGGACCCTGATGTTAGTGTGATGTGCTATTGTCAAAGATGTACCTGTTCTTCAATTCTTGACAAGACTGTTCACAGAAAATAAGGTTTCTATTATGTTTTCCTGTTACTTTAACAACTAGGATTGATTTATTGCTATTTAACGGCACTTTTAACACATTGTATAGGTCATATCTCGACGGGTAGTTTTTAGGGGCAGAGGAAACCAGTACATGCCAGTTCGTCAAGATTTTGCACTGTGAACTGCTAGGCATCAGTAAGCAATTACCAACTTTCCCACATAGGGTTGGGTCTAGGGACTCGAACTGCTGACCTCATAGGTGGGAGGCGAGTGTGTTAACACCAACACCACTGATCACCCCATAACTGCTTGGAAATGTACAAAGGCTGTATAAAGAGTGTAATAAATGACCCTTATTACCAAGATCCAACACATTGAAAGTTTTCATACTAGTAGAAGTGTTTAAACTGAGCATGTTTTAGCAGGAATATATAATAAATCCACAAATATGTTATGTTACTGAACATAGAAGTGAAAAACAGTTCTCAAAATTTCCTTCTAAATACGGTATTACGATAAGTGTTTCTAAATATGGCATTAACTCTAACAAACTTCCTATATTAAGGAGCAAGTAAATATTTCAACATAATATTCATAATTGCACATACCCTTGTTGCATTTATATTCCAAGCATGCCACTAGTTTTAATTTCCAAAAATAATCATATTCAAAATATCCAAAACTATCCTAGAACAGTTCCATCATGGGTCAATAGATTCAGACATTATTGTAACAAGCATGACTGATTCCCTGATTACTTAAATCATTCAACAGTTGTTGGCAGTGATATTAATTCTAAGCAGTAACAGGTGTATTCCCCAATGCATTGTTCCCAATAATTGGCATGCTGCCCTATTGATTGAAGACACAGTTGGTTAAATTTTATAGTCAGATAGCTTTTAAATGTGGTTGCATGCAAATAGAATTTAAAAATATGAAACTACAGAACATGTTTCTTTCATACCAAATTCAATACTGAACACCAAAATCTTTCCAATTGTACAATATAAAACTTTTTTTTTAAATTTTGATAATACACTTAATTTAATTGATTTACTTAGCATTCAACATGTCTTTCCACATATTGTACAGACTATATCTCAAAAAGGAAAGGAAGAAAACTCAGAGAGTGCATACCTCCGCCAAGGCACAAAATAATACGTAAATGATAAAATCCGCATTATTTCTTTATATCTAGGTGGGAATCCAGATCACTCTCAAAACTTAATAAGACCTACGTTGGATCGAAAGTCATCTTCTATTTTTTTGAGGAAGATCCAACCAGAAGAATCTGGGTAATCCTGCTAACAAACAGACACACCGAGAAATGGATAAACGGTCATGAAAACAATACCTCTTTTTCAGAGGTATTAAGGGTATGCAGAAAAGTATTGTGAGCTAGTTGGACAATATTTGTGAAGTTTAAACACTGTTCACTTTAAAATAGCAAAGGTGCAGTCTAATATCTTTTCAATTAACACAAATTGTAGAAATTATACAGCAAATGAAAAATTATAGTGGTAATGCTATTCACAAAAAAACAAAACAAAAAAAAACTGGCATATCATACTGAATACATTTGTTTGAAAGAAATGCATTTTATTAACCAATAATAAAACATCAGTTCCTAAGAGTGCTTTTATAACAGACCATATTTTAACGGTGTATATTTGTCTGTTTGTTTGCAAAAATGACAAAAACATTATTGGCAGATATTGATGAAATTTTCAGGAAATTGACAATGGTACAAGGAACAGATGATTTGGTTTGGTAGTTATCTGGATAGCCTGAATCCAGGAATCTTTCAAAGGATTTTTATCATTGCACTCGCAAGCAACATTAGAGGTGTTGGGAGAGGCATGCACTCTGTTGGTCTATATATTGTACATCACTGTTTAGCCTTTCTTACGGCTCAAAGTTGCATGATATCTTTTCATTTATTTATTTGGGGTTTTGGGTTTTACGTCGCTTTCAACACTGTACAGGTCATATAACGACGGGTAGTTGGAAGGGCAGAGGAAACCAGTACATACAGTTCGTTAGGGTTCTGTACTGTAAACTGCCAACCAACGGCAAGCAACTACCAGCTTTCCCACTTGAGGCCGTGTCAGGAATCGAACCCCAGCCTCAGAGGTGGGAGGCGAGAGTGTTACCACTCTGCCACCGTGGCCCCCTGATATCTTTTCAAACATGCACACAGATATTTGGTATTCATAAAGCACTCATACATGTTAAGAGAAAGAACTGTATCATACATCCTAGCTGTATGCTGCTCTAAAAATCAGTACATGTATGAGTACATTATAGAAACTGGAACTCCATTATCTGAACTGAAAACTTTCCCTTACTGCAAAGAAACTTGAGTCTTCTGCAAGGCTAATCACTGTTATAAAGAGACCACAGTAGTATAGAGATATACTATTAACACACTCGCCTCCCCGCTCTGACATCGGAACCCCAAATCGACCCCAAGTAGGAAAGCTGAAAGTTGTTTGCCTTTGGTCGGCGGTTTACAGTACAAGTACCGATAGACTGTATGTAATGGTTACCCCTGTCCTTCTAACTGCCCATCAAAACACAACAAACACAAAGGTACTAGGCGTGACTTAAATTGCTACATAAATAAATAAACTATATTAAATAGTAAAATCATTAAACCATCACCATTCTCTCACATGGCGTAGGTGTGGCTATTTATAAGATGCTATATAAAGAAATGATCTCACCAGGCTAATTGGCACATAGTACTCCCATTAACAAATACCTGAAAACAGACATATAAATTGTGTGGTTCTTATGTATAGGTTAAAAACTAAACTGAGAACGACCATATGTTCATGAATAAATGTTGGTTAAGGTACTATGGAACGTTTTAAAGCATTTGCAAGTTTACGGGCCTAATTATGGGTGATTCTTTTTTACTTTGAAACTCAATAACACCTCCAATATTTCATAAATTTATACCTCAAAACAGAAGATTGTTATGTATTACTAATATAAGTGTTATCTTAACTGTTATACTAATGATAAATGATAATAATAATAATAATGTCCGGTCTGAATTTGTCATTTCTATTAAAATTGACCCATGAACTTACCTCAGTGACAAAGAGACAAAGGAAATGTGAGATTTTTTAAATATTGGGGGTAAATGTAACAGCCCAACAAATTAGGCCAATACACTGTATAATGTGTCCAATACATAAGTTGATGTTTTATCTAAAAGATAATTTCAACAATTTACAAACTTCAAAGCACACGTGAATTTATTTTGGCTAATTTCTACTCATGAAATTAATGCAGATTCAAAGTTTAACTAGGAATTTAGTTTCACTTTCTAGAGTCATCAGCTAAAGTAGCCCAAATTAATGCAGAGTGCTAATTTGTTCAACTTGTTTGGTATATTACAAATTTTCAGAATCTTAAATACACAATTTAACATGTTTGTAAATAAAATCTTCAGGGCGACAATTGTATATAGCCGAGTACATTATTTAAACTGCAACTTCATTATCTAAACTGAAAATTTTTCCCAACTGCAAAGAAACTGGAGCTTTCAGCAAGGCTAGTATAAAGTATGAATCTAAGGACAAGTATCGGGGCACTGAGTCCAAGGTGTTCAAAATATTGTCTCCAATAACAAGCACAGAATATGGTCACAAAATGTGGTGTACTTATGAGTGGAAATTTAAAGATGACAAATTATGGGTGTTGGCCATGTAATTAACCAAGTGAATGGCGGGGATAAAACAGGCCTCGTGTGTCTTCCATGCGAAAATGTAAACAACATAGTCGTGACAGGTGAATCTGGGTATATTGGAAAATAAGACAGGAATCCTAGCCATAAGTGAAATGTACATTTACTTATAAAGGTAAATACACGCACATATCTTATGTGGGTATGTTCATGACAGCTAGTTTATTTTGGGACTAAGATGTACCTTGTTAACTTTGTTGAAAAAAAAAAAATATTTTTCCCAGCTTTTCAGTCTACAGTATTGTTTGAAATTGACCTTTCAGTTTAAATTTTAAAAAGTCATCTGGGAAGAATATTAATGCACTTTTGTTTGTAGCAAATGTCACTTGAAGAATAAAAAACAAAACCAAAAGTCACACATATGTGTATAAAATTAATTAAATATCAAGGTGTGTTACAAAGGACAAAAAGTATCTGGACAAAAAGTATTTACCTGAAAATAACTAGGACAAAAAGTATCTAGACAAAAAGTATTGCATACCCGGACAAAAAGTATCATTTTTTTTTATTTTAGATTTATTGTTACATAAAACACATATAAGTCATTGCACATTTATAGCACATTTATAGCACAAAGAAGTTTTTGATATTTACATATTTGTGAACATTTATTGTTAATAAGTTTTTGATATTTACATATTTGTGAACATTTATTGTTATTAAACATATTTATCTTCATTCTGTAAAATATAGACATGCAAACATGATAAAAACATCTGATTAAGCATGATAAATATGTCTGTATTCTAGTATATTTAGACAATTATGTATTTAATATTTATTGCACTTTTGACATTTTTTAAACATATTTAGCCTTCTCTTAGGCTTATAAGTCACCCAATGTTTTATGATAAACATTATCTATCTTAAAAACTGTGATAAACTTACATTTAGTCCAGTCTTGAGTGTTGATTTGCATGAATGAGCTGCCTTCTGAGCACATTTCCATATAATTGAAGAAGCCTTAGTCTGATGCTTAGTGTACATATATCCATCTAAACATAACTTTAATCCTCCCTTGTTACTTGTAATTATCTCCATGATGAAAATAATTTGAATAATGACCAGGTAAAATCTGACCACCTTTTATAGTAGTGATCTCAATACTCCAGGTTATGAGTCTTAATCCCCAGGAGCAGGTTCATGCCTTTAATCTGTGCTCAGGCTTTATTGTTTTAAGCTAACTTTAAAGGACACATCTTAATCCCCAGGAGCAGGTTCATGCCTTTAATCTGTGTTCTGGCTTATTTAATCATTATTATCACAATTTGTTAGTCAGAAACCCTGTAGTGGTAACCCCAATTGCATGGAGTTAATTACAATTACATTATCAATGATGATAGATTAGTTTTCATACATGGTTGCTTTTGTGTTGGGAATAATAACTGTTATATGATTGAAAAGGAAAGAAAGTTCAAAGGCAATAAAGCTGATTCCCTTGAAGGTATAAGTAATATAACACAAGATTAAAAGGTTAGAGGGTAGGGTAAGAAGCCACATCTAACAGTCATCAAAGAATTTCATTTCATAATAGCTGGTCTTTCAATTTAAAGGGAAGCAGGAAGGGAAGCCTAATTTGATGTGTTTCAAAGGAATGTAATATAACACAAAGATTGCAAAGGATAGAGGGCAGGTTGAGAAGCCACATCTAACAGTCTTCAAAGAATTTCATTTCATAATAGCTTGTCTTTCAATTTAAAGGGAAGCCTAATTGGATGTGTTTCAAAGGAATTTACACCATAATAACTGGTAAAAGTTGAATGAGACAAAAACCAAATAGCACAATGGCACATCAAATAATGTTAATCCCCAAGCCTACATTGAAACATATGTGAGTACAAAAGTCCCTAACACTATCTTGCAATGTAAAAAATGCTTTAAAATACTGAAAAATTACTGAAATGCAGTTCATATTTGAAAGATATATATCACACAAATGCTTATATAAAAATATATGTGAAATACTTTTTGTCCTATACCCAATACTTTTTGTCTGGGTATACACAATACTTTTTGTCCAGATACTTTTTGTCTGTACCCCGTTACAAAGTTGGCCTCCTAGGCCAATCAATGACATAACAGGTTTGAAAGATATTCATCCATCAAAACATATATTTGACATATACTGTAGTAAGTGATTCAGCTAAAAGTATGTATCATATATCTCTGTTTTTATAAACACAAATATATTTCAATATGAAAGAACTAAAAACACAGTATGGATAACTTATATGATTCAGTTCCTTTATATAATTATAAATACACACTTAATTTTCCTTTGTTGGTCATCATGTCAGAGTATTGCTATATTTAATAAAATTTACATTTACCATTAAGAATAAGTCAACTACAAACCTATATCACATAGTGCAAAGGCAACATATATCCTATGACGTGTATGCATCTACACAACACATAGATACGTTATAAACTGGCTGATCCGTCATTTTGATTCTATAGCTAAAAATATTTCTCAATTTGCGATAAATTTGCGATATATTTAAATATTACCCAATGTAATACATGCTATGTTAGTATTCTGCCAGTTATATTTTAGTTTAAATGTACTAATTTATATTTAAACTATATATAAACCAAGTTACATAAATAGGTAACATTACAGTTAAATAACTGTATCAAATAATAATAAGATATTCCAATGAAACTGGTTCAGCCAATTTAGTACTTGCCATTTGTGTAAAAGATCACTGTAAAATAGATAGTTTGCCAATGTTTGATAAGTTTGCCAAATTACACTCCAATACAACTTGAAAATGTACAAGATGTTACACAGAAGATATATTGCAACTCTGCAAGATAATCTTGCCAAGATACTTACTTGATATGTGCATAAGTTTTCCTGTAAATATCACACAATAATAACAATAATATTTCTGCTTTTACGCTAACTGTATGTTATATGAACACCATGTTATATATCCTCAATAATGTATGTATGCCACACATCACAATGTTAAGAGCACATGTCATACATATAAATAAAAACATGCCCTAAAGCTCACTCCCCTATTGACCAAAACCCCAATACAGTAAAGACAAGCATTTCCACTACAAATTTATTTAGCATATGTTTCCACAAAACCACAAAAAAATATTTCCATAACGAAACCTCTTCTCTTTTACCTTCTAAATTTAACACTTGCTAATGTAGCTAATCAAATATAATCCTTGAAGAAGGTACACATTTGTTGGAATAAGTAAACTCAAAAGATAGTATTCGTGTTACCTTCATAGTTAAATATGACTGTAGACTCTAGGAGTGCCCTGAAAAAAAGTTTATTTTCATTTCACGGTTCCCTGCACCAACTAAACTTGCACAATAGTGCCTGCAGGGTTTCCGTATTTGGCTTGTCCTCAGCTTTGTGAAGACAAAGTACAGACTAAAAGTAATAATGGGGGAATTCATGCAAGTTGATAATTATTCCAAGCTGGAAGATATGTAATTACAGGAATAGGAATTTTATACAAATAGAATCTATATAGAATCTACCTGTGTGTAGTTAATAACAATTACTATCTGTTTAAGGGTATTTGAATTATTCTCAAGCAAAACACACACACACACACAACGAGTGGCATTAGTATCATTATGAGTTTTGTAGGGGTCTGTAAGTCATACTTTTGTCTGAGTTGATACTTCAATTCATTTAAGTTATGCATCAATTTGTGTGTGTGTGTGTTTTGTATACAGTACATGCGTCTGTTAGAACAGTTACCTTATGTACAAATCTTAATACAAAGATTTCTATACAAACCTATTGTTAAAAAATATGAAAAATACAAGAAACATTTCATTCGTTACCAACAGGTTAATTACATATATTAGTACATCTGTCTCTTTGCTCGGTATAACAGTAATACTTTCTTTTCATCTCATATCACAGAGGGGTGAGCTTGCTATAATGAATATAATAAATAAAAATACTTGCAATTATAAGTACATATAAGTTTGAAACAGCAAAAGACTAAGTGTCTCGATAAATCGACTAACATATTCCAAACTTAGTAACTGGATAACTCAACTTACATATATTTTGAATTATTGACCTACGAACTGAATAAATCAACTTGGCTATCTCAATTTATCAACTTACTGTCTCGATAAATCGATTTAGTTATGCTAAATCAGCCTTCACCAAAATGGCCCCTTAAAACTTAACTCCTACAAAAGTGGCCCCCAAAGGTGAAAGAATGTAGCTAGGGGTAACATTTATTTATGAATAGTGAAATGGGTAAGCATGTATCAGGTTAGTATCCCTTAACTATAACCTGCTTCTTATCATTGGCAAATAATGGTGGATGACTCCTCATTATCATGCTATGTTTGTTTCACAAGGGCAACAATTGGTAAAGTATAATTAACACATATCAAAGATACTGCTGTAATCAAGTCCTTTAATCCTTGTCCTTGAGACACTTGTTTAGACCCTTGTCTATATTGGTTCACTTCTTGAGTAATATTTAACAAATTGTACAGTTAACATATATCAGAGATTTCTTTTTTGTGGTACAATCAACACCTTTTATCCCCTGTACTTTTCTCACTTGTTTGTGTCAGAATTATTAACAGTGCAATCACCTTAGTGGTGATTTATACAGGTATTATCGGATTAGAAGTTAGGCCAATCTCATGGTTTCTGTTCACTAAGCACATAACTTTTGTGATGTGTGGATATTCTCTTTGAGAGCACAGTAATATTCCAGGGGCCGATTTAACTAGGGTATTTTTTCCTTGAGGCTGATTTGACAAGGGTATTTTATCAGTGGGCGGATTTCACTTGGACTGATAAGGTAAATGGCCAATTTGTCTATGATTCAATAAACAGCATAAATATCTTCTGTAGGTGACTGTAGCTTCTAATGGATGATTTTCAGTTCTAATCTAATCTAATCTACTGCTTTGCAGGCGCAATATCTTCCCCGCAAAGAGGAACTCAGTGCGCTGAGTTAACAAAAATCATTATCATAAGAAGAGTTGAGGGGTGTTCAAGGTCAGAAATCCGAAATTGTGGGTGTGACCAAGAGGGAAGGAAACTAAGTTGGGAAACTGGAATTAAAGAGGTGGGTTTTGAGGTGTTTCCTGAAAGATGCTACAGAGGGGTTATTTCTCATTTGGAAGGGGAAAGAAATCCAAAGAACCGGGGCATAGTGACTGAAAGAATTGGAGAAAAGTTTGACTAATTTATAAACCTTACGGTCAAAAGTGGGGGTGTGAGTGAATTTGAGTTTAGGGGTACTTCGCCTTGTATTCCAGGAAGAGGTGTAGGGATGAATTAATTCTCTTAGGTAGACTGGTTGACCCTGGTTGAGGATTTTGTATGTAATGAGACCAATTTTGAATTGTATCCTATATTTGACAGGGAGCCAGTGGAGTTTTTTCAGTTGAGGGGCAATGTGAGAGTATTTAGAGGAACGGGTGACAACCCTACAGGGTGAGTTTTGGACTAACTGCAATCTTCTTAACTCAAAATCTGATGATTTTCAGTTAAGAGATTCAAGGTGAAAAATGTACATCACATCGAGATACATCAAGGTAAAGTCAATTTACTAAGACAGCAAGTGGGATAAATCGAGATAGCCAGTCAATTTATCATGTTAGTAAGTGAATAAATTGAGATAGCTAAGTTGATTTATCGAGTTACAAAGTCAATGATTTGAAATACCTAAGTTGATTTGTCAAGTAACTAAGTCGATAAATCAGGATACATAAGTCAATTTACTGAAATACTAATTCAATAAATCAAGATAAAAATTTTTTATGTGGACCCTTTTATCCTTACTTAAGATATACATGCATCAGTCTCATGCCTCTTTAATTTTTTTCATTAAATGAAGCCGTTAGTACTTTTACGCGCATTCTGGAAATATTGAATTGGTACAACAAGATACTAAAATTCAGTTTGAGATGGTAATTAAAAATAACTTGGGTGAAATATAAATTACTTCAAAAATAAAAGACTCTATCTCCCAGCTGTAGTCTTGCTTTAATTACCCCTTTCCTAACTTGTGCATCAGCATATTAGAACTATATTGTTATATGTCTTTCAGACTAAAGAAATACTACAAGGAGAGTGCAGACCACTGCCATGTTGTCATGGACCGGATTCGAACTCATGGACCAGTGATCATGTAGGTGAGTGCCAAGCATCATTTACCAAATTTGATAATTTGACGAACAGGTGTAGGACTCCAGTGGCTGGTTTCACAAATGGGTTTAGATATACCCAAGTTTCCGGCTTAGACAGAGACTTAAATCTGAGCCATTTGTCTTAGCCATGTCTTGGGGCTTAATGTATTTCACAAAAGATGACTTAGCTAAGGCTAAGCTTAGACTGATTTATGAAATAACCACAGTGGTTTTCCATGTCTTGTGGTACTTTAGTTTTACTCAAAATGTACTTTTCATGACATGTAGCATTTGAATGACATGTTCTCTTCAAGGAAACATGTTGTATATTGTGTAAAGATAAGTCTCGGTTGAGCAGAATTAGAATGTGCAGACAGATTGCCTGGTGCAATGCAATCATAAGCAGAGACAAGGCTGAATATTGTAGCACTGTCATTAGTGACACAACAGCCATATCTCAAAGAAATTATTATAATATCAGGTGCTTCGACATGTCCTTAATAAGGGCCATGAGATGATTTTCCCTCCTTAACAGTCAGACATATCATTGGCAAATAAATTTGAATCCTTCTTCAATCATAAAATTAAAAGAATTCTTTACTGTCTTAGGTCATCGTTTGGTGTGTGTAGCATGGTATTAAATAAAGTGGTTCACCTCTTATCTCAGTTACTGATTACAAGCAGTTAAAATTGGGTCAGTCCTTTCAGAATTGTGCGAGCTCTTGTTTGGGGAACCACAAGGCTCAGGCATTGGTCATCTGCTTTTCTCTTTATACACCAATGCTTTGAGTAAGGTTATTGGAATGCGCCTTAACAACAAATTCCACGTATTCAGATATTGATGGATTCTGAGGTTCCTAGCTTGAGCTATGAGTTTTATCTCCTTCACAATGCGAGTAAACTCCAGGGGAGCTGTTGCGACACCAAAAGGGAGTGCCCGAAATTGGAAAACCCCTTTTTAGCTTACTGGCCTATGGCCGTAAGCTAATGGCATGGCCTGGCGTCGTCTTCGTTGTTGTTGTCAACAATTTTTTCCGGCCTCTTCTCCTCAGAAACTACTGCACCGATTTCTTTGAAATTTGGTATGGAGCTTCCTTGGGTAGAGGACTATCATTTTTCCTTATTGCATGTTTTTCAACCAATCAGAGAAGGTCACATGACCAAAAACATGTTTTTCAAAAGGGTGTGCTTGTCTGGATGATAACTTAAAAAGCGCTTCACCTATTCACATGAAATTTTGCGAGTAGGTTCATTGTATACATGTCTGGAAATCAATAACTTTTCGAAGTGATCCAATACAAAATGGCCGACTTATTAATAATTTACTAAATGTCTCGATTTTTCTAAACGCTGAAAAAACAAAAAACGTGTTTACCTCAGAAACGGTGCGAGATAGAGCGATTTCGTCGAAATTTTCGACCCCCGGGGTTTCTAAGGAGCGTACTCTTTGGAATTTTCAAAAAATTTTCCCCTCCCCAAAAAATGGCGGCCATTTTGAATTTTCGATTTTTTGCCAAAAATGGAAAAACACAAAATTGCTTCTATCTCCTTAACCGTGTGAGATAGAGCGATTTCGTCAAAATTTTCGACCCACAGGGTATCTAAAGAATGTAGTCTTGGCAATTTTCGAAAAATTTTCCCCTCCCCAAAAATGGCGGCCATTTTGAATTTTCGAATTTTTGCCTAAAATGGCAAAACACAAAATTGCTTCTATCTCCTAAACCGTGCAAGATGGAGCGATTTTGTCGAAATTTTCGACCCACAGGGTATGTAAGAAATGAAAAAAAATGGAAAAACAAAAATTTCCTTATCTCCTTAACCGTGCAAGATTAACCATCAAAATTTTCGACCCAACCATCCTATTTCTATTTGAGTTATAAGGGTGAAACGGTGCACAGACGGACAGACAGAAACAAACTGATCACAATAACCCTCTCCTATTCTTTTTTATTTTACATTTATTGTTGTATAAAACATATATTAATTGCTGCACATTTATAGCATGAAAAAAGTATTTGGGTGGCACAACCACAACATGCGGGTCGCCAGTAAGCAGCAGGCCTTGGCCTATGTTTTGTTTGAAATCTCAGATATTTTTGAGATTGTGGATGAATTGGAACATGAAAATAAGTGTCTGCGAGGTCTATCGAGGTGACCCACTCCCCCTTTCGAATAGACTTCCTGATAGATTCGGTTGTTTCCATTTTGAAAGTTGGTACATGTAAATGGTTGTTTAACATACTTAAATCTATCACTGGTCGCTACCGTTTCATGGGTTTGGGTACCAGAAATCGTTTGCTGTAATATCCCAGAGTTGTGGGTTTCTTGACACAAGTTATCGCCTTTTTTGTAAGCATGGCTTGAACTGCCTTACCATAACTGCCAAAAATCCTGCAATCTTGCCCCTGGAAAGTCATTTCCTCTTTCCTCCCCTGCCACCTCGTGATGTGCGTGCAGAGAAATTTCTGTAAGAGGTGTTTGGCTGCGTTAGTTTGTCATGAAAAGACTTGTTGCCTTCCTGAGCAGCTTTTGGATGTGAAGACCTCCTGAAATCAAAATTTCTGGCAGAATCTCTGTAAGACTTGTTGTCAGAGTCTTTTATAATTGACAGTCTTTTTATCATATTGTCCTCCACTTGAGACAAAATGTCAGAATTGAAGACCTCATGTTGATCAAAACGGTCTGTATGCAGATTTGCCAGATCTTTAGGACCCAGTTTGGAGCTACAGTCTTTCTATAAGCTGTCCCTCCTAGCCAGAAGCATGTTGCAAGCAAGAGTCATATTTTGCTTCAAAACAGTGTCCAACGCAATTTCAAGAGAAGAGGTAACTGAAGCTTGGAGCTGAGAATATTTCACAATAAGAGCTGCTGACTCCTTTACAGTATCCAGATCACCTGAGCTCCTCATTTCACTGGCCAATTCCTGAATTCTGTTATTGAGCTCCTCAATGGCCATCTTGAACCATACCACATGTCCAAGAATCTGCACATTCTCCCTACAGACAGTTTCCTGAATAATGTGCTGTTTTGAAGGAACAGAGATAGAGGCTGATAAAGTTTTGTCCCTAGCAATGTTGAAATATTAATCTGGCAACTTCGGAGCTTTCAATGACATGTCCTGAGGGGAAGTTGTGTAGTAAATCATATCTGGCCTCTCAAAGGCAAAAAATTGCAAATTTAATAAGTAAATTAAATTGGCCAAACGCCAGAAAAAGACGTCCTGTGTTTCCACCGGCTGGCCGGTCCCAGTACTGTGCATTCGCCAGGTGGCGCATGGTATTTACTTCCTGTCTAGACAACATGACGTCATAGCATCTTTTTCGTTGTCTAAACCTATTAGACCCCTAGTAAGCTGATAGCGGGGTCGGTGGGAGGGTCTTGTGTGTCCATTGGATAGGGTATTAACTTATAAAAATTTAATTTACTTATTAAATTTGCAATTTTATTGCGTTAATACATCCTATCCAATGGACAATTGCTGAATAACTACCGCTTGGTCGGCGGGTAAGTTACTAGGGACTTATGTGAACTCACAAGTAATAGCAAATTTTAACCTATGGTCTAGACTGACTTTGTCAGGAGACCTATAGGCCCAGGCCTGGGTTGACCTTAAGGTCAGGAAACCCTGTAAGGCCATGGTCGGTTGCCAGCAGCCGGTAACCCGGGGCTATACCGCCGTCGCCCCCCCCTTTTTGCAGACCTGCTCTGAGGTAGGGGAAGAGAGGGACGAGTTCAGTCCCAGAATGCAAATAAACCTCCTGAAGGAAGCACGCCACACTTAATTCTTATAAACATGAAGAAACTGTTTATACACATATACAAATCTCCTCAATCTAAGGGCCACTTGTGGATCTGCTGAGCAGCCACTACCGAGCCCAATTGGTAAAGCTCTAAATCAGCCCAAGCCCCACCCTTCAGCTAGAACTGTGTGAAGGTATTATGTGACTTCAGTGGTAGGCTGACAAGATTGGATCTAAGGAGACTCCCAACTGGAAGACCTTAGAAGCAGCAAAGGCCCTGACATCATGGGCTTTAACCTGATGTAAAGTGTGGGCCTCCTGGTCAGAGAGCTCATAACATAGGATCACAGTCTGCTTGATCCAAGAGGAGATAGTGGCAAGTGAGATGTCTTTGTCGAAAAAACCTTTCTTAAAGGAGACAAAAACCACCTCCTTATTCTGCCTGAAGTCTGAGGTCCTGTCCAAATAGTAGCGCAATGCTCTAACCGAACAGAGGGACCTGTCAGACTTGAGGGATCTATCCAGAGTTGGGGCCAGGGCTGTTATAACCCCTGGGGCCACACTGTCTGGACCCTCTTTGGCCAGCTGATTCTTGGAGAGAAAGCTGGGTGATGGGTACAGGGACACCTTTGACCAGTCGGATTGGTGTCTAATATTTCTGTTTTGCCAAGCATGTATCTCACTTCTACGCTTGCCCGACCCCAGGGCCAAGAGGAAAACTGTCTTGAAGGTCAAATGCTTCAAGGAGGCCTCTTTAATTGGTTCAAAATGAACCTTGTCAGCTGGTGCAAAAACCAGGGAGAGGTTCCAAGAGGGGATTCCCTTCCGGCCTTTGGGTCTGTCTCAGTGGAAACTATCCTTGAGGTGAGTGAGATTTTCATCCTTACTGATATTGATGGGCGAATTTCCCAGTCTATCAGCAATGGCTGACCTGTAACCATCATTGGTACTGGGCTGCAACTTCCTGTCCTGAAACAGGTACATAAGGAAGTCAGCAACTGATTTTACAGGGGGGTGCCCTGAGGTCCACCTGATGAATGATACATCACTTGTAAAAATGGCCCACTTGCCTCATAGACTGATCTGATTGATCCCCTTTGAGGAGCCTCAATTCTTGCTGCCACTGCCTCAGACAAGCCCTGCTCCTCGATTGCAGAGTCTCTAGGAGCCCTGCATGGAGATTAAGATTTGTCAGATTTCTGTGAGGGATCTGATTGAATGGCTGTCAACAGGTTGGGCAGATTGGGCAGGCTCAGTGGGATTTGGTTGGACATGGCCACTAGATCCCAAAACCAAGGCATGTTGGGCCACCCCGGAGCAAATAAAATGATTCTCTTGCATGGGGAATCTTGCAACTTCTCCACCACTTTGCCCAATATGGCTGATGGTGGGAAGGTGTATGCTTTCAGATCCAACCATGGCCGACTGAGCGCAAAAACTGCTGTGGCCAGGGGATCCGGTACCACTGACACAAACAGAGGCAACTTGTTGTTGAACCTCGTGGGAAATAAGTCTATTTTGGGCCGGTGCCACCTGCTGCATATTGAGTGGAAGACCTCTGGAAGGAGAAACCACTCTGTTTGGATGGTCTGGCCTAGCCTGGATAGCTTGTCTGCTACCACGTTCAGCCGGCCTCTAATGTGTCGGGCTTTAGAGTCACTTGTTTCCTGGTACACCAGGTCAAGATTCTCCATAGTAGGGCACAAAGTGGGCCCGACCTCATGCCTCCTTCCTTGTCTATGTATGACACTACTGTGGTGTTGTCGGTTGCTACAAGTACTATCTTGTTTGAGCAAAGGTCTTGGAACTCTTTTAAAGCCAGAAAGACTGCTTTAAGTTCTAGATAGTTTATATGCAGCTTGCTTCCCGGAAGGGACCAGGTTCCTCTTGCAGTGTGCTCGTCTAAGTGAGCGCCCCACCCTTCTTTTGATGTGTCTGTAAATATTTGCAGAGCATGTTATATTGGGTGTAATGGTTGGCCTGTAAGTACATTGTCTTCCTTCAGCCACCATTGTAAATGGGGGTGCAGGGACCTGGGGATTGGGATCACCTTTTCCAGTGATTCTGGGACCCTCCAGTTGTGTTTGTGATACCACTGAATGAGTCTCATATGAAGTTGGCCTAGATGAACTTGCTTTTCTGTAGCTGTTAGCAAACCTATCAAGGACATGAATTCCCGGACCGGGCAAGCCGGTAGGGATAGCAGTTTCAGCATTTTCTCTTGAAGGTTCTGCCACTGATCTGGGGTCAGCCGGACCCGATCAGATCTGAGGTCGAACTGGTAGCCTATAAAATTGAAGTCTTGTTTGGGCTCCAGCTCTGATTTCTCTAAGTTCACCAGCCAACCTAGTTGCTGACACATTATTTACTAGTTCCTGTGTATGTTGCAGACAAGCCTGGTGGGAGCTGGCTCTCACCAACCAGTCGTCTAGGTACTGGTGGCTTCTTAAAACCTTGTGTATGCCCATCAATTTCACCTCCTTTGGTATCACGGTGAACTCCAAAGGTGCTGTGGACAAACCGAATGGCAGAGCCTTGAACTGGTATGCCCGACCTTGGATGTGAAATCTCAGGCATTTCCTGGATTGTTCTTGTATAGGTATATGGACATAGGTATCCCTCCTTCAACATTTGTGCTACCGAGGGTCCAGCCCCCAAGGTTTCCTAAGTTCCCAAAAAGGACCCTATAGGCAGATTGTGTGCCACATTTGGGACATTTGGTATTCTGACAAACATTTTCTGTCCCTCCGGACACTGGTCCGGGTCTGGTGACAATGATCCAGGTTAACAGTCTCTCTGTTCTTATTGAGGTCCGGTGGGGCTGACACAACTTTTCACATAAAAAGACTCTTCGCCCCGGGCCAGCAGCCTGCAAGGTGCAGCATTTACAGAGTAATTGTCATTTGTGAGATGTCTGACCCCTGGCCGGACATGATGACAAATTTATTATCTCTCCAGTCAAGTCCAGCACCGATAACAGGTTGTTGAGAGGTGTGATAAGGGAAGGTTACCTGGCAGTAGCTTGGGACACTGTCATATCACCAAGACCACTGATTGGTCTAAGAATTCTCTGTAACCAAATAACCTTAGGCAACTCTGTCCGGTAACAGGACTGGTTACTTTACTGTAATTCTCTGTAACAGGCAAAAAAACTGGCAGGCTGGGGTCACCAATGAATTTTGACAGCTACTGATCTATATTTAGCCAGCTTTTATATATATATATATATATATATATATGTAACCAGTAGGGGTGAAACACTGTACAGTAAGGACTGTGTAGCCAGCACCGTGTTAGTAGACTTTGTAACCCGTAGGTTGAAGCAAGTGTACAAGGTTGTGTAGCCAGTACCAGTCGGTACACTCTGTAACCAGTTGTTGATTTATTTTATTTTTATTTATTTTGGGTTTTACGTCGCTTTCAACACTGTAGAGGTCATATCACGACGGGTAGTTGGAAGGGCAGAGGAAACCAGTACATACAGTTCATTAGGGTTCTGTACTGTAAACTGCCGACCAAAGGCAAGCAACTACCAGCTTTCCCACTTCAGGCCGTGACGGAGAGGTGGGAGGTGAGAGTGTTACCACCAGTTGTTGAAGCAAGTGTATAAGGCTGTGTAGCCAGTACCAGCTGGTACACTCTGTAACCAGTTGTTGAAGCAAGTGTACAAGGCTGTGTAGCAAGTACCAGCCGGTACACGCTGTAACCAGTTGTTGAAGCAAGTGTACAAGGCTGTGTAGCCGGTATTGATCGGTACACCCGGTAACCGGTTGTTGAAGCAAGTGTACAAGGCTGTGTAGCCAGCACAGGTCGGTACACTCTGTAACCAATTGCTAAAGCAATTTTACAACTATATTTTGTTTTGAATTCAGCTTGCTGTAGGCTTCCTCCATTAAAAACGTATTTCTTAAATCGCACGTCTTATTTGTAGATTTGACAGTTGCTGGGAAAGCCCTTGTGAGCTATATTTAGAAGCACTCGTTGTTCGGTGTGTCACGTGATCCGCTTGCTGGTCAGAAGGACATGTGATTGGCTGACTGGAGATGACGTCGGTGGTCGCGTTCTTTGTGTGATACTTAACCAGCCACTTTACAGTCCACAAAACCCCACTACCGACAAGGTCGGGTCTGCAAAGCAGGGACTGGAATCACAGTAGACGTGAGCTCTGAGAACGCACTTACGACCTTCCTGGTCGGTGAAAACACATGACCAGCTTCGTGATCTGTTCGGTGAACCACATGACCAGCTTCGTTATTAGGTAGGAAGGACGCGATTGGCTGACTGGATATGACGTCAGAGGTCGCGTTCTTTAAGCTGGCTGGCCGGCTGATGCTTTAAAAGCAGAGAAGTCTGTACCCGTGCGCTCTGAAGATGAAGAATGCATCTTGCTTGGGGAATTCCTTTTTACAGTGTTCAAAACTATGTAGACTGACGTTTCCCGTGATTTCTATTTGTAGTACTAGAAAAGACGTTTCTATGGTGATTGTAGCTGGAAGGTTACAGCAGGTACATTCAAACAAAAAACACGGATAAAAATACCTTGTAATTAGTATATCCATTATATTTCTTAATATTGTCGGTCTGCCCCTAACAACACAATTGTTGAATGGGAGGAAACTAGAAAATGGCTGCCTGCATATTTCTCGTAGATTACTGCCCTATCATCAACACTGAGTCAACTAGGGAGCGTTTCCAGCAGATTTCTTGACGAATATCCGTGCTTGATATGTAGATAACCCTACTACTCTAAAATATTTGCAAATAAGATTGAAAATCTGCCATAATGCACACTTTTCCTTTAAACTCCTGAGATGTTGAAAAAACACATCCGCACAGTACACGCGCCAAACAAAAAAGATGCTATGACGTCATGTTGTCTAGACAGGAAGTAAATACCATGCACCACCTGGCGAATGCACAGTACTGGGACCGGCGAGCCGGTGGAAACACAGGACGTCTTTTTCTGGCGTTTGGCGGGCCGGTCTGCGCCGACCGGATAAGCAATTGTCCATTGGATAGGATGTATTAACGCAATAAAAATGGCCTTGGGACAAGGATTCTGAGCTGGCCTTGTCCTTCAAAGTAGTACCAGAATCCTTCCTGAATCTGTACTCCCACATGGTTTGAATGTCCTGCACAGGGGGTAAGGCCAAGTTCTGTTTTCTCACAACTTGCTTAGTAGGCTTCTTTGAGAATGCAGAAGGGGCCACAAGGCACTCTACTTGTGGGACTTCAAGGTCAAGGAGACCCCTGATAGCATTTAACATTTCCACATATGAGGGGTCCAACTCCTGCTGTGAATCTCCCTCACCCTGAGGAGATCTAGATCTACGTTGCTTCCTAGAAGGCAAGGAATCCTCATCAGAAACCTCTCCTTCTGATGCTTCAGGTCTTGATTGGGAGGCAGGGGCACACATACTCTGCTCCTGTGACAAAATTGAATCTTTCTGAGATGAAGGTTTGTCTTTGCGTTTAAATTCCTCAAACTGAGAAGTCAAAGACGCCAACTGAGAGCTCATGTTCTTAATCAGATCTTGAAGAGAGGAATCAGGAGTGGAAGGAGTGGATAGTGATGATTTGGAAGGTGTAGTTCATCTAATAATGAATCATCAAACTTTTCAGAAGATTTAGACTTAGATTTCTTCTTATGAGGTACCTTCAAACTGCCGCACAAATGGGACAATCTGTGTCCTTACCAGCAACGCATTTGTCTTTTCCTTTCTTCTCACTCCTACATTTAATACACGCTTGGTGGTTATCCCAAGGCAACATGTCCGTTAAACACACCAAGCATTTTCTTTGTTTTTCAGCCATGATAAACATGTGTGCACTTGACGGCGGTCAAAACAAGAATGACAACTTACAGAGGATCTATAACTTCCAACAGGTGCCCGCTGGGGTTTACGTGTGGAAAATAAAAATGGCAAGACACATTGTCTGTGTCCTTGACTGAACGGTAGGTCACGTAAACATCTGTTGGGATTATGGAAGTACATTTTGTATGCAATAAAATATAATATTCACATCATTTATTATATTATTTTATATAGTGTCTTAGGAAAATTATCACAAATCAAGAAATGGAACAAATCAATATCAAAGTAATATATAAATATAATGAGACTTAATCAAATTAAACCTTTAAGGGGGCAAACATATTTGTGGTGATTTTATGGTTGAGCCTTATTATTTAATTTAACAAAGAATTATTAAGAAAACCATATTTTCACAAGTCAATGCAAATTAATATGAAAATGCTATTAAATGAAAGAAATCAATCTGATGAATTTGGTGATACAACACACTGATATGCATATAAAGTTGCATCTTTTGGCTAGGTTATATGGGAAACTGTCTATTTAAGAACTTAGCATGTAAACACTTAAAAATTGTGATTAAGTTAATGATTTTGCTTTTTAATATGTAAATATGTAAGTATCACCCCCAAATACCTCAAAAGAGTCTTGCGCATTATTACTGTCCAATTGACTAAATAAATACACTATTGTATTGTTCTATTGTTCTTTTAACAGAGATGGGAGTAAATATCTAGCAGGGGGTGATTATCTTGCAGCCCTGTCTACTATATTTTGACCCCCATAATCCCTCTATTGTTTGGGGAGCAAAATATTGCTTGCAAGATAATTACTCCCCTAAAGATCAAAGGAAGGGGTGCAAAATATAGCGGGAGTCATTATGTTGCATTACACCGGCATCTATGAACAACAGGGAAAAAGAAGGCAGGCCATGCTGTAAATGCTGTGAATCCCAGTAACACAAGTTTAGTTACAGCTTTGCTACAGAATTGGGGTGGAAAATGGTCACAGTTTGACACAGAAAAAGACAGGAACTAACAGTAAAGATACTTAGGATACAATGACATTATGGTAAATTCTTAACATCACTCGAGACACAGAAAAAGATAGAATAGCAGAGAAATGGGATTTCATACATTTCATAACATACATTCACTCCAAATTCAATGTACCACATCACTACTTCAACAGACACTATTTGAATACCAAATTACTTCCTTATATTTGGAGACATAAAATGCCTCTTTATGTGAAAGCATTATGCTTAACCAAGGGTGACAAGTTAGACACACCCACGCCAACATATTCCACTGTTATCAATGTGTTGTGTGTAGAAGTGGTGTTCATCTTGTTGAGAAGGACATACACACAAGGAATGATACAGTAAACTACAGACCAAATTTCTGCATGTAATTTTACTACTAGGTATTATCAAAGGTATTATTTTATTAAACACATGTTTCTCTGAGTCTTTTGCATTGCTCAGCTAGTCTTTCTTGTGGTGTCAAAAGCCAATCAGTAAACAGTAAAAAAATACCGCATCCTTTCTGCAAACGCCTTATGTTAAGGTTTTACTGTTTTATGGGTGTTAGTTGCCATCTTTTACTGTTATCACCATCATGAGAGCTTTGTGTTATCATCTTGTTGTATCCACCGGAAGCATCCGGTGGATACTTTGGTTTAGCGTTCGCTACGCCGCCGCCATGCGTAGAGAGATTTTCGGCGTTAACGCTCTAAGAGGAAAACGACAGCAGCTAGGTTCACCAAATTTGCAGGATATCTTCATTGGGGGGTAAGCTTCTCTCGGAAGGAAAATAGCCTCATTCTAAAAACAAGATGGCCGTCACGGGCATTTCTTTGAAAATAATCGACATTTTTCTACTGGCTGTTTCTCATAGGTAGAAGGTTGAATCTCTTCATAGGTGATATGTATAACAGATATACATGTCCTCTACAACCTTGCACACATTTGACCTTGAAGCTCTTAATTCAAGGTTATCCTCGGAGTGCCGAAGTAACCCACATAGCGGACTTTAAAAGTGCCTATATCTCCCTTATTATTGGTCCTAGAGGTTTGCAATGTGAAACCAACCTATAGGAAATCATGTGCTGCGAAGCTTCTGTTGTCAGAATTGACCTTGGACCCCTCCTTCAAGATCAAACGAGGATAGCCAAACTTAAAAGTGCTTATAACTCGCTTATTCTGGTTCCTAGAGGTTTGGGATGGTATAGGATATCATGGGCTGGGAATCTTCTGGCGTGGTCGGATTTGACCTTGGGCCCCTCCTTCAAGGTCAAACGAGGATAGCCAAAGCTAAAAGTGCTTATAACTCGCTTATTATTGGTCCTACAGGTTGGGGATCGTAAACCAACATATAGGAAATCATGGGCTGGGAATCTTCTGGTGTGGTCGGATTTGACCTGGGGCCCCTCCTTCAAGGTCAAACGAGGATAGTCAAAGTTAAAATTGCTTATAACTCGCCTATTATTGGTCCTAGAGGTTTGGGATGATAAACCAACATATAGGAAATCATGGGCTGGGAATCTTCTCGTGTGGTCGGATTTGACCTTGGGCCCCTCCTTCAAGGTCAAACGAGGATAGCCAAAGTTAAAACTGCTTATAACTCGCTTATTATTGGTCCTAGAGGTTTGGGATGGTAAACCAACATATAGGAAATCATGGGCTGAGAATTTTCTGGTGTGGTCGGATTTGACCTTGGGCCCCTCCTTCAAGGTCAAACGAGGATAGCCAAAGTTAAAACTGCTTATAACTCGCTTATTATTGCTCCTAGAGGTTTGGGATGGTAAACCAACCTATAGAAACTCATGGGCTGGGAATCTTCTGGTGTGGTCTGATTTGACCTTGGGCCCCTCCTTCAAGGTCAAACAAGGATAGCCAAAGTTAAAAGTGCTTATAACTCACTTATTATTGCTCCTAGAGGTTTGGGATGGTAAACCAACCTATAGAAACTCATGGGCTGGGAATCTTCTGGTGTGGTCTGATTTGACCTTGGGCCCCTCCTTCAAAGTCAAACAAGGATAGCCAAAGTTAAAATTGCTTATAACTCGCTTATTATTGCTCCTAGAGGTTTGGGATGGTAAACCAACCCATAGAAACTCATGGGCTGGGAATCTTTTTGTGTGGTCAGATTTGACTTTGGGCCCCTCGTTCAAGGTCAAAAGAGGATAGCCAAAGTTAAAATTGCTTATAACTCGCTTATTATCACTCCTAGAGGTTTGGGATGGTAAACCAACATATAGGAAATCATGGGCTGGGAATCTTTTGGTGTGGTCGGATTTGACGTTAGACCCCTTGTTCAAGGTCAAACAAGGATAGCCAAACTTAAAAGTGCTTATAACTCACTTATTATTGGTCCTAGAGGTTTGGGATGGTAAACCAGCATATAGGAAATCATTGGCTGGGAATCTTCTGGTGTGGACGGAATTGACCTTGGGCCCCTCCTTCAAGGTCAAACGAGGATAGCCAAAGTTAAAAGTGCTTATAACTCGCCTATTATTGGTCCTAGAGGTTTGGGATGGTAAACCAACATATAGGAAATCATGGGCTGGGAATCTTCTGGTGTGGTCGGATTTGACCTTGGGCCCCTTCTTCAAGGTCAAATGAGGACAGCCAAAGTTAAAAGTGCTTATAACTCGCTTATTATTGGTCCTAGAGGTTTGGGATGGTAAACCAACCTATAGAAAATCATGGTCTGGGAATCTTCTGGCGTAGTCGGATTTGACCTTAGGCCTCTTCTTCAAGGTCAAACGAGGATAGCCAAAGTTAAAACTTATAACTCGCCTATTATTGATCCTAGAAGTTTACAGTACGAAACCAACTGATACGAAATCTTGGGCTAGGAATTTTCTGATGTTAGATTTGACCTTGGGCCCCTCCTTCAAGGTCAAACAGTGGTTCACTGGCTTTGGTGAGTTGTCTTTTCGGTGGATACAAATTTGCATCGGTCTCCGATGCGTAGGTCTAGTTATTACTTAGTGTTCATGCATCCCAAAATGATGTACTAAATTTTGAAAAAGACAGAATCCAAATCTTGGAGTACTTTTAATGTCTCATATTGAAAGCATTAATTTTATAACTAGGTCATACTGGGAGATTTACGACAGGATATTGCTGCAATCTTGCGTAGGTACCAATGATGCATAAGACAAATACTACAAACTAGACCAATTGGTGTCATTTAATCCCTGAGGAGGTTATGTTTTTGGTTGTCTTTATTTGTCTGTTTGTTTGCCTGTGTTTACAATTACTCCAAACGTTATGAATTCGCAAATTTAATAAGTAAATTAATTAGGTATAAGGGAATTAACTTATAAAGATTTAATTTACTTATTAAATTTGCAATTTTATTGTATTAATACATCTTACAGAATGGATAATTTGCCAGAATAACTACCACTTGGTAGGTAAGTATATTACTAGCGACTGCAAGTGAACTCAAAAATTAAGGCAATAATGGCCTTAAACAGGACTCCAGTCTGTCCCATAGGTTGGTTGCCTGTGTCCAGGTTGCCGGCAGCATACCAGCGTTGCCCACACCCCCCACACCCCCCCCCCCTTTTCAGACCTGCCCTGAGGTAAGGGAAGAGAGGTATGAGCTCTGAATCAGCCCAAGCCACACCCTTCAAGTAGAATTGAGTGAAGGTGTTATGTGACTTCAATGACAGCCTAATAAAAGTTGTTCTAAGGAAACTCCTGACTGGAAGGCCTTAGAAGCAGTTAAGGCCCTGACATCATGGGCTTTAACCTGATATAAAGCAAGGGCCTCCTGATCAGAGAGCTCATAGCATAGGATCACTATTTGCTTGATCCAAAAGGAGATGGTGGCAGGGCAGATCTCTTTGTCAAAGTCTTTTTTGGAAAACACAAAGACCAGCTCCTTATTCTGCCAAAGGTCTGAGGTCCTATCCAAATAGTAACCCAGGGCACTGACTGGACATATCGATCTATCAGCCTTGAGTGATTTATCCAGAGTCGGAACCAGGGCTGGAATTGCCACTGGGGCCACAATGTCTGGACCCTCTTTGGCCAGCTGGTTTGTGTAAAGAAACCTGGGTGAGGGGTAAAGAGACACCTTCGACCAGTCTGACTGGTGAGGGATATATTTAACCAAAAAGGCCTGGATTTACTCCTGCGTTTTCCAGAACCCAGAGCTAAGAGGACAACAGTCTTGAAGGACAAACGCTTCAACGAGGCCTCTTTATGAGCCTTTGTGAGCTGGTGAAACATCAGGGAAGGTTCCAGGAGGGGATGCCCCTCTGACCCTTGGGTCTGTCTCTGCTGATCTTTGCTGACATTAATGGGCAAATTTCCCAGTTTGTCTGCAATGGCTGATCTGTAGCCGTCAATAGTACTGAAGCTGAAACTTCCTGTCCTGGAACAGATACAGGAGAAAGTTGGCAATGGATTTTATAGGTGGGGCCCTTAAATCCACCTGATTACTGTGGCACCACTTTGTAAAAATGGTCCACTTTGCCTTCTAGACTGACCCAGTTGAAACCCTCTGATGTGCAGGTTGAGCAGGCACAGATGTATCTGGCTTGAAATGGCCTCAAGATCCCAAAACCAGTGCATGTTGAGCCACCCTGGAGCAATCACAATGATTCTCCTGCAGGGGTAGTCCTGTAGTTTTGCCACCACTTTGCCCAATATAGCAACTGGTGTCGAGGCATATGGGTCCAGACCCTCCCAAGACAGGCTGAGTGCATCAACTGTCAAGGCAAGGAGGTCTGTTACTGGTGACACAATGAGGCAGTTTGTTGTTGAACCTTGCAGCAAATAGATCTGAGGCTGGTTGACAAAATAAATTCAGCAGACTGTTCTTTGTATTGCTCAACACCTAGATAGAAAACAGATATCAAACTATGCAAAGGACTAACAGTGATCCAGATCACTCTCAAAATTTAGTGGATCTTAGTTGGACCAGATCAGTGATCCAGATCACTCTCAAAATTTAGTGGATCTTAGTTGGACCAAGACCCATCTTCTGATTTTTTTTCAGGAAGATGCAATCAGAAGTATTATAGTAATCCTGCTAACACACAAACGGAGAAACAGACAGTCATACAAATAATGCCTCTTTGGCAGAGGTAATAAATGTGAAATGAAGGAACAGGAAGAGCAACTGAAATATATGAGCTTTAGTTATATACATCAAATGTTTAATTTTAAAGTCATTTCAAATGAGCAAATAAATGTGAAGAGAAAGTGAAAAAATATACAAAATTGACTTGTGACACAGAAGCCAAAAAAGAACATATTTACACAGGAAACTAATCAAATATTTTTTGAGCCCTTGTATGTATTTATTTTACTGCTATAAACATGCAAGTCTTTTTACTATTTCATTAATAAGTTCCAATTTACTTTGAACATTAAACAGATTTGTTTTACAAGCAGAAGTTACATTTAGATAGAAGTAGGAACTATTTTTAAGGTCCAATTGCCAGAAAATATATTTGTGTATCTGGAAGTAATAAGGCATAACAAAATGCAAAACCTATACTTACAAAGAGGCTATTCTATTTATAAAACTTTTGCCTTTAGTTATAAGAGTCCTTACTGCTATTTTATGAAAATAATCCTCTTGTAACTGGCAAACTAATACTTTGGAAACCACAGACTTAGGTTCAGACCATAAATACACTTCCGGGAAACTGATAAAAGGTTGAGGTTTTGTGAAGCAAAATCAAACAAAAGTCAGACATTAACTCGAGTCCTTTGGAAAGAAGATCACTTACTATGTCAATGTTTCACACTATTTACACCACCAAATAACAACTGAAGTGTCACTGGGTAATTTTGCATATCTGTGAGAGAATGGAAATTACATATTCACTGTTAAAAAACTTCTTTCTGGCAATGAAATCTTAACTCTCATAGAGCTGGACCCAAATCCCTATTGGAGAGCAAAATAGCATATTTTTCTACAAATTATAACACTGGAGACTGTCTAAAAATACAGGTTAAGTTATGCAATTTGGTCTGTTTATAGGTACTAGAGGTATAGAAACCGATATCATCACAGTCCCACTGCAAGTAAAATCTACTGAATCAGGTAGCCAGCTCATGAAATATAAGGTCTCTTGATTGTCAAGAAACAGAAGCAGGAATTATGCTTGTGTGCAAACATTTATATTTGTCAAGCTGAAGTTGACATATTAAATATTTTTGTAGTGTAAAAATAAAGAACATTATGACAGATACTTATTCATGCTAGAAATATGATATTAACACGTCCATTGTGTTCGCCCAATATGAAACGTCAATGGAATTTGGTAGTAAAAAAGCCTAGTGTCCTTCCACCGTCGCAAAAACAGTTGTTACATCTCAATATTTAGCAAGTAAAATTACACCGTGGCACTTATACAGAAGTTGTGCACACTGGCACTGGCTTTAAGGTAGTGGCATAGAGCCAGCACTGAAAATGTGAAAATTACACCCTGGCACTGTAAGGGATATACTGTTTTACACAGTTGTTGTATGTTTTATCTGAAAAGAATTTCACTTTTGCTTCATTCCAGTAAATAACTCATTGTACAATCATTATAACTGCCGGCGGGGAAACTCAATTCCATTTCCTTGATATATGGTTTCCCATATATAGCCCCGACAAGATTTTACAAGCCAAAGTCACTATGGCAAGGTCGAATCAAGGTCACACCATGATGTTGCAATTTACCACTGAGGTAGCAACCAGCCAAAATCAGCCCT
The DNA here is from genome assembly GCA_964017235.1 of Sabellastarte sp. h YS-2021. Classification (NCBI taxonomy): domain Eukaryota; kingdom Metazoa; phylum Annelida; class Polychaeta; order Sabellida; family Sabellidae; genus Sabellastarte; species Sabellastarte sp. h YS-2021. The sequence continues at coordinate 76,626,691 of OZ024934.1, read as the reverse complement.
GGAATTATAAAGGTTAGCCCAAATTAACTCTGTGGTAAACTTTGTGGGCTAGAACAATCCAAGGGTTATGCTAGGCCAGAGTAAAACCTTGTGCTATTTTGTAGCGTACAAAATATGTTTATCATCTAAATAAGAAACTGAAGGTCAAATTTGAGACTCAAATAAAATACTTAAAATTAGTTAAAGGTAAAAGGTTTTGTTAAGGGACAAAATTCATACTAATTTACACTGTGAAATCATTTAGAGCACTAACTCAGATATACCAATGTTTGCTGAGGTATAACCTACCATATGTACTTGTAAGACAATTCTAATACACACTCTTTTTTCAAAATACACTGCTATGGTGTTTTTATCCCTCTGGAGATTAAGCAGAAATAGCGGTAGTCTCACCGAAAAAAAATGTTCAAAGCCCAAAGAGCGATAACGGAGATGTAAAGCCTTTTCAAACCGATGACCCAACTGAACCTTGAACCAGGGGTCAACCAAAATTAGTAAAATAAGAAATTTTTCAGAGGCATTCTATCTATGGTTTATTTTAACCAAAGGGTCCAAAATTTGCTCTATCTGTAACAGTTTTCGAGATGATTGCCTTTTTTTCCCATTTCTAGCAAAATTTGAGATGGTGGCCGCAACTCGGAATATCAATTTTTTTTTCAGAGACATTATATCCATGGTCTATGGTTCCCACAGGGTCTAAAATTTGCTCAAAATCACTCTAACAGTTTTCAAGATAATTGACATTTTGCATTTCCGGCAAAATTCAAGATGGCGGCCGGAACCGGGAAGATTAAAAAATTTTCATGGCATTATTTCCAGTCTGTAGTTCCCAAAGGGTCCAAAATTTGCTCAAAATTGCTCTATAACAGTTTTCTAGAAAATTGACATTTTCAATTTGTGCCAGAAGGAATACCTCAAATGAGATCTTTAGAAAGTTGTCATTGGTCTCCTAGTAGAAGGCTAAGGCCACAAAGCAAGTGTATGAATACATGAGACATATATATGTAATATATATATCAGCTATAGGATGTTATATCCTTCTGTATGTGAGTACCAGGCCACAATGCATAGAAATATCCCAAATTTGGTCTTTAGTATGTTGACCTTGCACTTGACCTTGAAGCAATTGTCAAAGGTCAAAATCAACACTTGCAAAAGATTTGTCGGACACTATTTCCTATTGGTTGTTTTCACATCAAGGCTCTGGGACCACTGATAAGGGAGATACAAGTGATTTACTCAGCAGTGAGCACCTCAAAAGGGCTATTGTTCGGCCATGCAATCAGCTACAGGTCTGCAATTTTATTATGTTATATTGACCCAAAAGTAGGTCAACAACATATTGGAAAGGAATAGGCTAGGTGCTGTACTTCTGAAGATATTAGACATTTACTTTTTAAATTATTTAGCTACAATTAAGGAAATAGCTCTTATTCACTTATATAGTGCAAAAGAGTGCCAATGTACCTACCATCTTGTAGGTAAGGTGAACAGTTGAGCAGTTGAACAATATATTTTCACAAAATACTGTAATGTAATGGTTTTAGAGTTAGAAGCAATTTACTCAAATTAGCTAAAAGTGCTATTACTTGCTTAGTTTTAAGTTAAAAGTTCAAAAAACCTAAAAATTTTAAAGGGCATAAAAATTCATTAGGACGACTAATTTACAAAAATAAAATAAAAAAATGTGTGTATGCAGTAGTTTTAGAGAAATCTGCATGACACACTAACAGGTGGACCCCTGAAGGGACGCACAAACACATAGGATGCATTTCAAAATCTCCCTCCCGGGCTAAAGCCCTGGGAGAGATATAAAGGTCATTTAATTTTCAAAAAAATTTATTACTGTATTATTTATTGAACACATCTTGTGGTATTAAAACCTACTGAACAACAACTTGCAATATAAGTCCTTCTGTCCATAATAATAGTAATGTCTGGCTGAGCTAGGTATTACTTCTAAGGCACCCTAGATGCACATTTTAGTTTTTTGTTTCAACCTCAAATTTCACAGAAGATTGAGGGATCTTAAATAACCTTTGACCTATTAACATTGGACTTTGTGAAGCACAATTCAATGACATATGGCCTACTGGTGGCATCGTTTACAGAAATCAAAGCCGGTTACCGAGGCTTTGAAATGAAACAAAATCCGGTATTTTGTATGCTTGTTCTGTGACGTGAAAATGAATCGCAGGCATACATAAGCCATAACCTGCCAATGGAAATGGCTTTCATGAGATATTATTAAATTAACTGATTTACTCAATAGTGAGAACCTGAAAATAGCTATTGCTCCGCTATGCCATGAGCTATAGGTCTGTAATTTCACTATGTTATAGCTGACCCAAAAGTAGGTGAACAATATATTTTAACAAAATACTCCAAATGCAATATTTTTCAAGTTATAGCTGATTTACTCAACAGTCAGTACCTGAGAATAGCTATTGCTCAGTTGTGCCATGAGCTATAGGTCTGTAATTTCACTATGTTATAGCTGACCCAAAAGTAGCCGAATAACATATTTGCACAAATTTCTGTAAATGCAATAGTTTTCCAATTATAACTGATTTACTCAACAGTGAGAACTTCAAAGTAGCTATATGAAATGAGCCACAGGTCTGAAACTTCACTATGTTTAGCTGACCCCAAAATAGGTGAATAACATATTGAAACAAAATACTCTAAATGCAATAGTTTTCAAGTTATAAGTGATTTACTCAACAGTGATAACCTAAAAGTAGCTATTACTCAGCTATGCCATGAGCTACAGGTCTGAAATTTTACTATGTTATAGCTGGCCCAAAAGTAGCTGAATAACATATTTATACGAAATTCTCTAAATGCAATAGTTTTTAAGTTACAAGTGATTTTACTCATGATGGAAGTTACTGAAAAGCCCAAAAGTAGCTATTACTCACTTAGCTATTGAGACAGACACCCAACTTACTCACCATATTGTAGCTATGAAAAAAGTAGCTGAATAACATATTTTAACAAAATGCTCTAAATGCAACACTTTTCAAGTTATAAGTGATTTACTCAACAGTGATAACCTAAAAGTAGCTATTACTCAGCTATGCCATGAGCTACAGGTCTGAAATTTTACTATGTTATAGCTGACCCAAAAGTAGCTGAATAACATATTTATACGAAATTCTCTAAATGCAATAGTTTTCAAGTTATAAGCGATTTACTCAACAGTGATAACCTAAAAGTAGCTATTACTCAGCTATGCCATGAGCTACAGGTCTGAAATTTCACTATGTTATAGCTGGCCCAAAAGTAGCTAAATAACATATTTATACGAAATTCTCTAAATGCAATAGTTTTTAAGTTACAAGTGATTTTACTCATAATGGAAGTTACTGAAAAGCCCAAAAGCAGCTATTACTCACTTAGCTATTGTGACAGACACCCAACTTACCCACCATATTGTAGCTATGAAAAAAGTAGCTGAACAACATATTTTCACAAAATGCTGTAAATGCAACACTTTTGAAGTTATAAGTGATTTAGTGCATGATTTCATGAATTTTAATGCATTAAAAATTATTAAAAAAATTTATTAAAAAAAAAGTAAGACAGATCCAGGTCTCATACTCACACAAGAGAATCTACCTCTGGCCTAGTACATATATGCAAGATATGAGAGAAATCCCTGCAATAGTCACTGAGAAAATTGTGATAAAAAGTTGAAATTTTCACACTTTTGGTGGGGGTACCCCCCTTGTAATGTCTCTAGCAAATAGACGAACAGACAGATTTGCATGCCTTGAACATTTTTTCATCCTCGATAGATAAGGAATCTTTTAAAAAAAACAGCATGTCTCTAGGCCTTTTAGTTTTGGAGAAGAAGTTGTTCACGCGGACGCGTACGCCCACACCGCAGAGTGATGACATAATGTCAGCTGACTGACAAGTCAGCTGACATAAAAATTAACAAAGTAGCTATTACTCACTTAGCTATGGAGATACACTTCCAAACTACTGACCATGTTGTAGCTGTGGAGATAGTAGCTCAACAACATATTGGAACAAAATTGTGTAGCTGCAATACTTTTGAAGATATAAGCCATTTACTTATTATGGTTATCATTAAAAATTGACAAAGTAGTTATTACTCGCTTAGTTATTGAGATACACTTCCAAAAGACTGACCATGTTGTAGCTGTGGACAAAGTAGCTGAACAACATATTGCAACAAAATGCTGTAAATGCAATAGTTTGAGAGTTATAAGCCATATAAATATATTAGCTAAAAGTGCTATTACTCACTTACAAGTAGGCCAAAGTTCACCAAACCCAAAAAATATTGAAGAGCAAAAAAATTCATTAGGACAACTAATTTACCAAAAATGTGTAACTGTAGTAGTTTCAGAGGAAACTGCATGACACATGCACGCACGTACACACACACACATGGTGCAAATTATAACATGGTGCAAATTATAATACAGGTTAAGTTATGCAATTTGGTCTGTTTATAGGTACTAGAGGTATAGAAAACAGATATCATCACAGTCCCACTGCAAGTAAAATCTACTGAATCAGGTAGCCAGCTCATGAAATATAAGGTCTCTTGATTGTCAAGAAACAGAAGCAGGAATTATGCTTGTGTGTAAACATTTATATCTGTCAAGCTGAAGTTGACACATTAAATATTTTTGTAGTGTAAAAATAAAGAACATTATGACAGATACTTATTCATGCTAGAAATATGAGGTTAACATGCCCATTGTGTTCGCCCAATATGAAACGTCAATGGAATACGGTAGTAAAAAAGCCTAGTGTCCTTCCACCATCTCAAAAACTGTTGTTACATCTCAATATTTAGCAAGTAAAATTACACCGTGGCACTTATACAGAAGTTGTGCACACTGGCACTGGCTTTAAGGTAGTGGCATAGAGCCAGCACTGAAAATGTGAAAATTACACCCTGGCACTGTCAGGGATATACTGTTTTACACAGTTGTTGTATGTTTTATCTGAAAAGAATTTCACTTTTGCTTCATTCCAGTAAATAACTCATTGTACAATCATTATAACTGCCGGCGGGGAAACTCAATTCCATTTCCTTGATATATGGTTTCCCATATATAGCCCCGACAAGATTTTACAAGCCAAAGTCACTATGGCAAGGTCGAATCAAGGTCACACCATGATGTTGCAATTTACGCGATTGCAAGGAGCAAGGAAACATGGAGGAATTGGGTTAAAAAGACAATATATGTGTCTTTTTATTTGATTTTTAAACAAAATTCGTCTTATTTTCCCAATATTTACAGCGAAAGCGCGGGCGATAATGCAAGGTCTATGCGTCACCGCGACTCGGGATCATAACGTGTACGCGTCTTTTCGCCCCAGTATAGCGACAAAAGACGCGGAAACGCGTAGTAAAATGAACACTGTATATCCATGGTCTATGGTTCCCACAGGGTCTAAAATTTGCTCAAAATCACTCTAACAGTTTTCAAGATAATTGACATTTTGCATTTCCGGCAAAATTCAAGATGGCGGCCGGAACCGGGAAGATTAAAAAATTTTCATGGCATTATTTCCAGTCTGTAGTTCCCAAAGGGTCCAAAATTTGCTCAAAATTGCTCTATAACAGTTTTCTAGAAAATTGACATTTTCAATTTGTGCCAGAAGGAATACCTCAAATGAGATCTTTAGAAAGTTGTCATTGGTCTCCTAGTAGAAGGCTAAGGCCACAAAGCAAGTGTATGAATACATGAGACATATATATGTAATATATATATCAGCTATAGGATGTTATATCCTTCTGTATGTGAGTACTAGGCCACAATGCATAGAAATATCCCAAATTTGGTCTTTAGTATGTTGACCTTGCACTTGACCTTGAAGCAATTGTCAAAGGTCAAAATCGACACTTGCAAAAGATTTGTCGGACACTATTTCCTATTGGTTGTTTTCACGTCAAGGCTCTGGGACCACTGATAAGGGAGATACAAGTGATTTACTCAGCTGTGAGCACCTCAAAAGGGCTATTGTTCGGCCATGCAATCAGCTACAGGTCTGCAATTTTATTATGTTATATTGACCCAAAAGTAGGTCAACAACATATTGGAAAGGAATAGGCTAGGTGCTGTACTTCTGAAGATATTAGACATTTACTTTTTAAATTATTTAGCTAAAATTAAGGAAATAGCTCTTATTCACTTATATAGTGCAAAAGAGTGCCAATGTACCTACCATCTTGTAGGTAAGGTGAACAGTTGAGCAGTTGAACAATATATTTTCACAAAATACTGTAATGTAATGGTTTTAGAGTTAGAAGCAATCTATTCAAATTAGCTAAAAGTGCTATTACTTGCTTAGTTTTAAGTTAAAAGTTCAAAAAACCTAAAAATTTTAAAGGGCATAAAAATTCATTAGGACGACTAATTTACAAAAATAAAATAGAAAAATGTGTATATGCAGTAGTTTTAGAGAAATCTGCATGACACACTAACAGGTGCACCCCTGAACGGACGCACAAACACATAGGATGCATTTCAAAATCTCCCTCCCGGGCTAAAGCCCAGAGAGAGATATAAAGGTCATTTAATTTTCAAAAAAATTTATTACTGTATTATTTATTGAACACATCTTGTGGTATTAAAACCTATTGAACAACAACTTGCAATATAAGTCCCTCTGTCCATAATAGTAATGTCTGCCTGAGCTAGTTATTACTTCTAAGGTACCCTAGATGCACATTTTAGTTTTTTGTTTTAACCTCAAATTTCACAGAAGATTGAGAGATCTTAAATAACCTTTGACCTATTAACATGGGACTTTATGAAGCACAATTCAATGACATATGGCCTACTGGTGGCATCGTTTACAGAAATCAAAGCCGGTTACCGAGGCTTTGAAATGAAATGAAATCCGGTATTTCGTATGCTCGTGCTGTGACGTGAAAATTAATCGCAGGCATACATAAGCCATAACCTGCCAATGGAAATGGCTTTCATGAGATATTATTAAATATGTAAACATGCTTTTTGCTCAACATAAAGTAAAAATGTGACAGATTTTACAAAATATATATATTTTTAGTTGTTTTGATGAAGTATCAGCCATTAGAAAGCCTAAAATAATCATGTTTCCAATAACCGGTTCCCAAATATTCTTTGTGGATTTCATTTTTTCTACAAAAACAAAATGAAATGCCGCATACCGGAAACCCGTTAACAACACTAATATGGCTAAAAGTCCCAAAACTGTAAAAAGTACATGGGTTAGCATGAAGTGGGTTGATTCATTAAGTGGGTCGATTTTCCAAGAATTTCTGCCAAAATAAAAGAATGCTATGTTCCTGTGTCATAAAATTTTTGGGAAAGTTTCACAGTAGCTACATTACCAAAGAATAGATTTGGATGTTCTGATGTCTATTAAATTTAATAATTCAAATTATTAAATTGAATTTTTTGCCCTTCTCATGGGATGGAAGGGCCTGACTACAATTCCAACAGGACACACTCACAAACCAAATTTATTGATCATTTGTTTATTGCTATTTCTTTCTGGTAAACATTTTTTGTGAACTTTTAAATGTAATAAATCCAAGAAACATACTGATTTCATCAAAATATGAATATAGGAGAAGTATTTTTTACTAGAAAATCGACCCACTTCATGAATGTTTGGTGAAGTTATTTTTAAGATTTTGTGCAATTTTACAATTGAAAGAATAAGTTATGAACAAATTGTTACATAATGTGGATGCCATCACTTTCTTCTATATATCTGCCAAATATAGTGTTCCTAGCTAACTTACTTTTAACACAGCACTTAAAAAACCTGGAAAATCGACCCACTTCATGCTAACCCATGTAGTAGTGTGAACGGTAAACCGGTATACCGCATTTTGTTTCGTTTAGGTAGAAATGACAAAATCCGCAAAGAATATTTAAGAACCGGTTATTGAAAACGTCATTATATTAGGCTTTCTACTGGTTAATACTTTGTCAAAACAATAAAGAACGTATATATTTGAGGAAATAGCTTACATTTTTACCTTATATTCATGGTAAATGAAGTTTACAAACTTCAAAATATCTCGCGAATCCATATTTCCTCCTGAGAAATATTGCTCATGTACGCTCGCGTAAAATTTTTTTACCATATCTCTGCACACTTTCGAAATACCGGATTTTGTTCAGTTTCAAAGCCCCGGAAACCGGTTTTTATTTTCAGAACCGGTCCGACCACTAGTAAAAAGCCACACATCTGGCAGGAGATTCATCAAGTCCAGATGTATGTGGGTCTTCACACACAAGTAAGAGACTGTATAAGTTGAAATTTTCACTTGGAATTAAGTTCAGCTATTATAGCCAATGAATTTGGACACTGAAACGTCATTTCTAGCAAAATATTAACTTTGTAGTAATTTCTTGAGAAAAACTAGAGGAATGCTTTTGCTAACAAAAGCAAAACGTCCCTTAAAGTTTAAAATGCTTTGTGGTTTGAATAAGCATGCTGTAAAGCTAAGAATGCACAAAGCTGCACTGTATGCTTTCCCAATACCTCTTAATACATTCTGAAGCTATAAAAGCAACAATAAAGGAGATATAAGATATATGTACCTCAAAAAATTGTTTTTTATCATGTGACCTTCATAAAGGTCAAAGGTCAAATTTAAGCATGCAAAAAAATTTTCCCACGCCTAAGGTATATAACTGCCAAATATGGGTTGAAACCTTCAAATAATAAGGGAGATATTCAAGGGAGACCATAATGCGGCTGCGGCGAGGAAACTGAGGCGAAAACAAATAAGCGCCCTTTCAGGGATGCTTAATTAGGCACTAGTGAAGTAATCTAAATGAATATCTTAAAAGTGAAGAATTACCGGAATTTTCTTCTAGCTAACATTTTATTTATACCGTAACTGGCTGTCGTGTGCTCACATTCTAGCAATGGGCTTTAAAATGTACCACAATTCACAGTAACTTGAGTTCAGGGCTGTTTTCATTTGTTTTGAATTGGATCTACTGCCGTAGATTTCATTGTCAATTTAATTTTTTACACAAAGTTTCCTTGCTATTCTTTCAGTCGTTTGACATTTTCTCTTAAGATGCTGGCCGTTTCTTCTGACAGTCTTTTCTTGGTGGTTGGTTTTTGTGACACGACAATGTTCACATTTTCACTTTCCGAATTGGACGACTCGTCAGATGAATCTTCTGTGGTTAACTTTTTCAGTTTGTGAGAGGACAATGGAGGCTTGGAATGTTGAAATATAAAATAACATTAGAGAGGCATGTAGCACACAGCCTGGGACATCATAAGATATAGAACAGGAGAAAAAGGATCATTGACAGTTTTGTAATGATACAGGAAAAATAACTCTAAAAAAGAAGAAAATGTATGCAAAGACAAAATACCAAAACAAGACAATTTCATAGCAAGATAGAGCATTAATCTGTAAACTAAAAGTTCATGAAATTTATTACTTAGTACAGAAGTAATGCTGTCAAAACTGAAAGTACAATTAGGTAAGACATACATATAATAATCAGTTACAGCAATTATATATAGCTTTGTGATAGAATGATGCCTCATATGTGCCAGTAGAGAAGACTTTGACAGAGCAAAAGGGTAAGGTCACACATGACATTTCACATTTATATACCCTCAAAGACTATCCTAGACTTTCACCCAGTCCTTTTGCCTTTTGTGTAATATATGGGTACTGTATGACTTTTTGAGAAACAACAAGCCCTGACACTTTGTTTTTTCAGAGACTATCCCCCATAATCCAGAATGCTTGTGATATAATGAACTCCTGTAAGTTTCCAGTTAAAATTTAACTCTTCTGGTTACTGATGCATACAAATACAAAGACTAGAACAGGTCTAGGACTAGTGTAGGGATTGGTGCTCGATCTTTCAATATCGATCGATCATCCCACAGAACTGCCGATATCGACACATACTACCAGCATTTCAATATCGAAACCACATATAAGAAACAGACAAAAATAAAATAAACAGAGTAATTTTACTGCTTAAATAAATATTTATTACATAAACGCCTTAAAAAGCACATTTACAACCGAAATAAATTGGTTCAAGTCTGGCGCCATCTTTGTTTACATTGTCAGTGACAACTTCCGGTTTCACGGAAGAGAAACAAAACCTGACAGCTAGTACACAAAAAAGCATGAAAACTCTTATTTGATTGGATTTTTGTTCATTTTATTTAATTTTATATTGCAGAAATATATTTTTGGTGCATAAGTAGTATCTTTTGATAATTTCGTGAATTTATATGTGCACGTTTTCAAACAACCTGTATTATCGCCCACGGCTTACGTTAACGGTCCCGATATTGAAATATCGATCGATCCACAACCCTAAATTTTCATTCGATATCGATCCTCAATATGGCTCTCGATCCCTATACTATCTAGGACCATCCTTGACAAGTTTAACTTCTTACACCTTATAGTTGTGACGATTTGGCCAGGACAAGAGCATAAAGTCGAAAATAGCATCAGAGAGGCCCGTACCCCACAGCCTGGGGAAATAGTTTTCAACACCACGAGATATAGAAGTAGTGAATCAGTACAAAGACTGGGATACTTTCAATGCAGTGTCACTTATACAAAGGCCCAAATAATGTTTAAGTAGATAGAATAACTTCTAAGAGAAAGAAACTGTATATAAAGATAAAGTTTTAAAACAAGACAATTCAAAAACAAGATGACAGCATTAATCAGTACACTAAAAATTATGAAGCTGTAAAATTTTATTAACTGAAGAACAGCTGTCAATGGAAATAGCACAATTATGTAAAAGTTCATATAATAATCAGTTGCAGCAATCCATGTGTCTTAGTCATAAGAAAAACATGTCTCACATATGGCAGGTGAACATGCTTTGGCAGAGCCAAATTTAAAGGTCACACCATGATGCATACCTACACCCTTAACCAATGTCCCTGCCAAGTGTCAACGTTTTACATCTTACTGAATCCAAGAAATAGCCTGGACATGATTTTAAAACTCATGGTCACTATGACAAGGTCAAACCTCAAATCAAGATTGCAGCATGATGTGTCACACCTACAACCCCTAAGCAATGTCCCTACCACCAAGCATCAAGCTTCAACACTTAATGGTTTCAGAGATATTGCTCGGATAAAATTTTAAAGGTCAAGGTCACTACGGTAGGATCAAAAGTCAAATCAAGGTCACATGACATGGCACATCTACAACTCCCAACCAATGTCCATGCCAAGTATTAACTTCCTACACCTTACAGTTTCCGAGATATAGCCCGGACAAGATTTTAACGGTCAAAGTCTCTACGGTGATCTCAAAGGTCAAATCAAGGTCACACCATGACATTGCACACCTAAAACCCCCACACCAATGTCCCTACCAAGTATCAACTGCCTACACTTTACAGTTTCCAAGATATAGCCCAGTCAAGATTTTATAAGTCAAGCTCAGTACGACAAGGTCAAAGGTCAAATCAAGGTCACACCATGACGTTCCATCTCTACACCCCCAGACCAATGTCCCTACCACGTATCAACTTTCTACACCACAGTTTCCGAGATATAGCTCAGACAAGATTTTATAGGTCAAGGTTATTATGGCAAGGTTTCACCTACACCCCCAACCAATGTCCCTACCAAGTATCAACTTCCTACACCTTATGGTTTCTGAGATATAGCCAGGACAAGATTTGTACACTCAAGGTCACTACGGCAAAGTCAAAGGTCAAATCAAGGTCAGGCCATGACGTTGCACACCTACACCTCCTAACCAATGTTCCTACTAAGTATCAACTTCCTACACCTTACAGTTTCTGAGATACAGCCCATCCATCCGTACACCAAGGGTGAAAACAATACCCCGACAGCCCTTAAGGGCTGTGGGGTAAAAAGTTTATAAGTCCCAGTGCACAGAGCCAAGGTGAAAGTGCAGACAAACATTATACCATAACATTGCACAGATACATCTGCCCAGAAACAACATTGCCAAGTTTGAGCTTCTTCCACCTTACAGTTATAGAGGTCTGGCCTAGACAAAGTAGGCAGCCACTGCCCACCTGCCAGGCCAGGAGGATGATATGTGTTAAACACAATACTCAAGCAGCCTCAAGCCACTGAGGGATAAAAAACATACAACAATAAGTTATTTTAAAGTAAATATTATTCTGTAGATGGTGTACTTTAAAAATTTTTTATAAGTCCAACTCTTCCAGTTATCATTAAATTTTACATTTAAACTTTTTAAAACTTGAGAATCACTTCTACTTTTGGCAATAAAGCAACTTATCAGAGTTACAATTATACAAAATCTACTGTACTCGAACAGAAGATATAAAGGGAGATTCTTTTCTTTACTTACAGTCTGTATGTCCACTGCATGCTTCAATGTCCACTCCTGAGCATGTTTCTCAAACAGACTCTTGTTGAACTTGAATTCATTGGACTGCAACAATATTAATATTGGTAGATTTATAGGTTTTGAATCAACACTGAACTATGGTGGTTGCCAAGTGGTAGACTCATAGGCTGTCACTCAACATTGACTTTGGACAGTAGATACACACGCAACGATTGCACGTTACTTTTGGACAGTAAATTTACAAACTCTGAGTCAGCACTGATTTTTTTTTTCTTTCCTCAGACTTTATTACCCTCACATCACAAAATATACATATAAACTTGGAGGGCCAGGTTATTTTGGACAGTAGATTTAATGGCTGCGATTAAACATTTATTTTAGAAAATACATAAGCAAGCTGTGATTGAACAATGATTTTCAGTATATTACAAGACAGTTGTAATTACTGCCACATATGTAGCAACCACCCAAAGTTTCAGAAAATACTGAAAGATAGCCTTGAAGTGTTAAAATACATCTTTAAATATCAATTTCGATTTGGTGAAGACCTTTTGTGAATACATCGCCAGGTGCTTAATTTGGATGAGACATTACATTGAATATGATTCATAACCTACAGCATACGTACAATATCAGTCATTAGTGGGTCTTCAGGGTTTGGTTCTGACATCAGCAGCTGTACGGAGGTCAGCAATGTGGAGATGTTGAGGGCAGGTTTCCATGCACCCTGCAAGAACAGAAAGTCTGACACATTCCACTATTATGTAAAAAATGTAATAATCAGTTGCGGCAACCCATATTATGTCCCCCCCCCCCCCCCCCCCCCCCTATCATATAATCATGTGGCCCTTGAAATCGAGAAAAGATGATAGCATCGTTAAAATCATGATATCATGGATTTTAGAACAATTTTAAATTTCAAGCAAGTGTGTTATACCATTGTGTTTATAGATACTTTGGGTTAATGAAATTGTTAAAATCAGTGTACTTATCTAGTAAGGCAAATTTCTATTTCCATACCACTGGTTAGTTCTCTGGTCTAGACAGAATTAAATCAACATTTTACACGTCTTTATTAGTTCATAACTTTTCAAAATATGATGAACTGGTGATATTTTGACTTCATTGTAACAAATTCTCCACTGTCAACACCATTTGCAGTGGCAACATTTTGCATGCAATATGACAACCATTTTGGAAAATGGTAAAGGTACGCATTTGACAGATAAACCATTGAAAACATAATATACCTTCGGTGGCATCTTGAGACTGTCGAGACAAATTCTTCCTGCATTGTCAATGTTTGGATGGTATATTGGTGTGAGGAAACTTATCTTTGGTGGTTCAAATGGGTATCTGCAGAAGATAAATTCAGAATTGGATTTTAACATCTCTCACACCTCTGAGGTTAAACTGGGATAGGCTCACTGAATTTTATATGTGATGCACAAAATTAGATTAAAAACTGATGAACAAGTACACTTACTAGTGACATATATATTTTGGAAAATAAAACCTAGTACTTTAGGGCTTTGAAAAAGAAAAATAACATCCAGAACTTTGTTTGCCTGTGTCTGGTCTGACAAAAACCATAGACATCTGTGAACATTAGTCACAATGCAAAACAGTAAACGGCACTGCAAGTTATTCTTTAGTTTGGATCACTTTGTAAATTCCCTTTTCACTCCAAGCAAATACTTTTGTCTGATAGGTAATAATTTAATAACCACATCATGGGGTAAAACGTTGACATGTTAAAGAACTAGTTTTTCAAAATACAAAGCAATTTTTGTCTCATTTCTACCACAACTTAAAGTGGAACATTGTCATCTTGTTAAGAACACTAATACACACACACACATCAGAGACAATAACCATTCTCTTGATATTGTTTATCACAAGGCTTAATACAATTTAGAAAACTCCCACCTTCCTATATTTAGAAAAACATATTTCTACAATAATTGGGTCGAAAACAAGGAAAATGTAATTCAATGAAACTGAATAACATTACACTGGCATATATGTACATGAAAAAAAACTCTAACCTTTCTGGAATTTGTATATCAAGCTTAAAAGTACCCTTCTCATATGGAGTACCCTCTGGTCCAAGAATTTCTGAAATGGCAAACACAAACCTAAAATGATGCAAAAAAAGTATTGCATCATCATGTTCAAGATCACTTGAAACTATTGTAGAAGTACTAAAATTAATTACACCAATAAGATCATTTACCGTAAATATGTAAAAAAAATATTGCATTGTCACAAAGGATATAAACCAGTTTATATGTATTAGTGTTAAAATTCTTAAGGTGAATTTGAATTGGGTGAAATTCAATGAACGTGTAATCCAATAAGAAAGAAAAACATACGTGCTTCTAACTGATCAACACTATCATTTTTTGGCCAACAGGAAATGCCATGCGGGGGATTTGTCTGCAATATTTGAAGTTCCCTTTTCATTCGACCGGCCCTCTGCATCTTCCTAAAACTACCAGACTCTAAAAACCAAATCGAAGTCTCAGAATTCATATACCATACTTTTTCTTTAAATATTGCTTGGGCAGAAATCATACTGTTATTAGACAAGGGGTTAACATGAACCAGCAATTCATTTGAAGTTCAAAAATATTCCTTTAACTTGGTATTATTGTTTTCTTCAGCATGGCTTGGTAACTTGGTACAAACCTCAAACTGTAAGCATACCGGTAAATTAAGTTGTAATTAAAGTTGTGCTTAATAATCAAGCCAAGCCACCGGAAAGAATAGTACAGACACTATAGCATGAGCCAATCTGATTGTATCATGGAGTTATATGAACACTGTTTACAAACAGCCAATGACTGACAGGTTGTTGGCAGATCTTAGTTTAGGGAATCATTAATCTATTACATGATCAATAAAGTCATCAGTCATGTTGCTTGGTCATAGTCAAACAATGGCTGGGTGAGGGACTCAAGATGATAAAATTGAAATATTGAATAACAACACTTTCATTGTGAATTGAGAATTATTATATTATTTTATGTCTAAAGTGGTTAAATGTCGAGTTAAAATTGTTGGCTTACTGAGTTCTGAACATTAGATACACTATGAATTTTTATAATTATGAATTTTTAATAACACTACTATTTTTTATTATGTTTTCTCAAACTCTCTACAATTAACTCACTACCATCTTTAGTAAACTCAGCAGACCCAGCGGACCCACTCTCTCTCTCTCCGTTACGCTGCCACCGCAGTATGTAGTGAGATTTCACCTTTACCGCTCTAACGAAAATAATATTATAGCTAGCCTCCTCAAATTTCCAGGATATATTCATAGCCATAAAATCTTGACTGGGAACATTTTTGGCCTCATTTTGAAAAACAAGATGGCTGCCACGGGCATTTCTTTGTCAGTCATGAAAAGTGCTTACATCTCCCTTATTTTAAGTTCTAGAGGCTTGGTATGTAAAGCCAACCTATAGGAAATCATGGGCTGGGAATCTTTTGCTGTGGTCAGATTGACCTTGGACCCCTCCTACAAGGTCAAATGAGGACACCCAAACTTGAAAGTGCTTATAATTGCTTATTATTGGTCCCAGAGGTTTGCAATGTCAAACCACCTTCTAGGAAATCATGGGCTGTGAATCTTTTGAGGTGAACAGATTTGACCTTGGGCCCCTCTTCAAGGTCAAGCGAGGATAGCCAAACCTAAAAGTGCTTATAACTCGCTTATTATTGGTCCTGGAGGTTTGCAATGTCACACCAACCTATAGATAGGAAATCATGGGCTAAGAATATTTTGATGTAGTTAGATTTGACCTTGGGCTCCTCCTTCAAGGTTAAGTGATGGTTGATTGGCTTTGGTGAGTTGTCTTTCTGGTGGATACTATTTGCATCGGTTCTCTGATGCGCTAGGTCTAGTTTAAAATTGTAATGTCATTTGTGAACTGAAAATTGAAGCAAATGAAAAAAGAGCAAGGCACATTTAAGTACAAGGATTACTTACAAGCAAGGTTTCAAGTTACAATTAGTTCTGTCCAATTGGAAGTACTGTCAAAGTACTTTGACAGAATTTGAAATTCTATCAAAATAACTTGACTCAACTTCCAATCGGACGTTCTGTCAACTCACTCAACTGAGCTTCGAATTTGAAATTCTGTCAGATTTGAAGTTCTGTCACAACATATGTCAGCCAAAGGGATAATCTGTCTCATATGTCAGAGCCAGAAATATAAAAATTTTCTGCATTAATTTCTACTCTGAAACTCAAAACACACAGTTAGGTGACACAGAGCCTGTTCATGGGCACTGATTGCTTCTTTATGTGAATAAAGACCAAACCAAAGGAAGAAATGATTTAATTTTGGGAAGGATCTGGACACTATTTAGGATGCAAAAAAAATCCATTATTTTCAGATTTGCCGGGGCCTGGTGGGGCTTTGCACTCTGCAAGTGATTTCTAGTCTCTTTTATATTTACAGTATATCAATGTGTACAAAAAATACAATCAACCTTGCTATACAAGTACATTGGTATGAGTGAGTGTATCATGTTTGTTTTGATAAGATCTGGAGGCTTGCTTCAGAGTAATTTGAGTGACCTGTGGTTTTTAACTGTGGCTGAAATCCAGCCACTTTCCAGCACTTTTTCTCTAGACTGTTAAACTATCATAAGTTTAAGACTTCTTCTACTTTAATCTTGTTTAAATGGCTACCACATACATCATTCATGAACCAGAATCCGGTCCATTCCACTTTCCGGTCTAAAAGATTTTAATGTCAGACTTATGCATGTTTTTGTGGAAAAATATTAACAGAAGATATATATTCTTATAATAGAAGTGTTTTTGGTTATACACAGGATTTTGTGGGACAAGAAAAGTGCGTTAAAATGTTTAAAAAATTACTGCAAAAAAGACTGTAGACTGGAACTAGAAATAGGACGCCCTGTTGATAGTAGCTGCGACATATGAATAGCAAACAGGATAGCACAGAAGAACACACATTATCATGTGTAAACTAATGTCCACCCCATGAACCTTTTGCCCAAATTGTACAGTAGTCTTACAAGATCCTGTTTCATTTGTAAAATATATCAATGATGCTTAAATATTTATTAGTGTACATGTAAATTATTTCAGCTTCATGCCTTTTTGCATTGGTTGGGTCGAAAATTTTGACGAAATCACTCTATGTTGCATGGTTATGAAGATAGAAGCAAATTTCTGTTTTTCTATTTTTGGCAAAAAAATGGCCGCCATTTTTGGGAAGACGAAAATTTTTTGAAAATTGCCAAGAGTACATTTCTTAGATACCCTATGGGTCGAAAATTTCAACAAAATAACTCTATTTTGCACGGTTAAGGCAAATTTGTGTTTTTCCATTTTGGGCAAAAATTCGAAAAATCACAAGACCACTGCCGTGGTATGATCTCCCGCCGCACTACATCAAAAAGTAGGTGAACAACATATTTGACAAAACTCCTTTAAATTGAATAGTTTTGCTGTTATAAATTATTTAAATCAAAAAAGTCAAAGTAGCTATTACTGAGTTAGCTATGGACCTACAGCTTTCTTTTGAAGATATAAGGCATTTACTCATTATGGTTATCATTAAAAATTGACAAAGTAGCTATTACGGTTCGCGAGATATTTGTCATTTTTAACATTTTCACCAAAAGTAGCAATAAAGTAGCCATTACTCACTTGTACATTGAGCAACAGTTGTGAAACTTAAATATGTTACAGTTCACAAAAAAGTAGATGAACAACTTATTTGAGAGAAATTGTGTAGCTGCAATACTTTTGAAGATATAAGGCATTTACTCATTATGGTTATCATTAAAAATTGACAAAGTAGCTATTACTCACGTAGCTATGGAGATACACTTCCAAACTAGTGACCATGTTGTAGCTGTGGAGATAGTAGCTGAACAACATATTGGAACAAAATTGTGTAGCTGCAATACTTTTGACGATATAAGCCATTTACTTATTATGGTTATCATCAAAGTAGCTATTACTCAGTTAGCTATGGAGTTACAGCTGTGAAAATTCACAATACAGTATATCCAAAAGATAGGTGAACAACATATTCGACAAAAATCCTCTATATTCAATAGTTTTTGAGTTATAAGTGACTTGCTCAATGGTCAAATGTTAAACTTAGTATAGCTATTACTCAGTTAGCTATGGTGCTACACCTTGGACACCTCACCATGATATAGTACATGAAGGAGTTGTTGAACAACATATTTCAGGCCAATATTGTAAGTAACAGTTACAAAGACAAAATCAATTTACTCATTTTGCTCATTGTTAATAACAGAAAATAGCTATTACTCACTTAGCTATGAAGATAGAACCCTAAAAATGGTACCATCTTGTAGGCATGGAGAAAGTAGCTGAACAACGTATTTTACAGAAACACTCTAAATGCAGTCGTTTTGGAGTTATGAGCACTTTACTCAAAGTAGCCACCATTGCTATTACTCACTTAGCTATGGTCCTAGGTGTGAAATAACAGCATCAAATGAAAGGACATAAGCAATAAGCAGTGTTCGCTCTCGGGCGCGATTTCGCGAGTTTGTACACACTCTGGGGCGAGTTGTCGCAAAACCAATATACCACCGCGTCTGCACTGTCGCAAAACACTCAAAACAATCAATTTCCAAAGAAATTCATTTGTTATCGGAAGCGACGACATACAGATTTCCTCCTAGAAACAGGGGAGAAAGACTCGAAATTGAGTTCATTTTATTTGAAGAATTCAGCTAACAGTAAATCTCGCGAGAATTAGTGTATTCTCGCGTGATTTCCGTGCTTTTTTGTTGAATTTTTGTTTCTCGTCTTCTGGAGGCGAAACACTCAAAACAAGTACAAACTTCGAAAGAAATTCGTCCATTAACCGAAGCGACGACGGACATATTTTACCAAAGAAATAGATGAGAAAGAGATGAAAATGGGTTTCTTTTATTTGAAGAATTCAAATAACAGTAACTCTCGTGAGAATTAGTGTATTCTCACGTGATTTCAGTGCTTTTCATTGGACGTTTTGTCTCCAGTCTTCAGCAGGAAAAACAGTCGAAACAACTACTAACCGAAGAAATTCGTCTATTATTGGAAGCGAAGACATATATTTTATCAAAGAAATAGATGAGAAAGAGACGAAAATGAATTTATTTTATTTTAATACCCCAGTTTCCAGTAAATCTCGCAAGAATTAGTGTATTCTTGCGAGATTTCAGTGCTTTTTGTTTAATTTTATATCCATAGAAAGCAAACAATTAACCTGTGTTTTCACCATTTCTTGTCTTCTAGATGTAGGAGACAAGAAATGATGACATCACTGGTTTATGTCTTCTTCCAGTTAAGTAGGGTTTCATTGGGCAATTCCTTCATATTATTATCTCTTGTAAAACATGGCCAGTTCTAGTGCAACTTCCCCCAAAAGGCCCAAACAGGAAAGACATTTTCAGAAAGATTGGCAATTAAAATGGCCATGGATTGAGTATAAAGAAGATCAAGGTGCTATGTGGTGCAAGTTATGTGTAGCACACAAAAAGAAAAACACTATGACAGAAGGCTGTACAAACTTTAGAACCACTACCATTGAGAGACATATCAAAAGTGTAGACCACCAAAGAGCAGTGCAAGATGATGTTTCAAGTAAGAGTATGGCAAAAATTTTGACTTCGAACGTGGATAGAAATGATGCAGCTATTATACATGCTTTAAAAACTGTCTATTTTATGGCAAAAAATGATATTGCTATGAATAAATTTGGGGAATTCATAGATTTTTTGATTTACCAGGGTGCAAAGGTATTGAGCAACTGGGTGAAACATATCGCTCTCATTGTGTAACAGATGATATGCAAAAATGCATTTTTGATGTAATCATGGAAGATATTTCTACAAAACTGAGACAGGCAGACTTTATTTCACTCTTAACTGATGAGTCTTGTGACATCTCCAACCTTAAGAAGCTAAGTGTATATGCTAAAATTTCTTCCAAATGTAGAACAGAGACATTTTTTGTTGAAAATGTTGAAATTAAAGATGGCAAGGCAAATACTATAACGACTGCATTGATTGAACTGATAGACAAAATGCATCTTGACAGATCCAAAGTTATTGGCCTCGGAACAGATGGTGCATCGGTAGGTAAAGAATTTTTGTTTTAATCTCTTTTATCCTTGTAAAACCATTATTAATGGGCTATTTTACCAGAAACATACTTTTCTATCATACTCCCTGGCCAAGTTTGCACCATTTTACATCACCAGTACATTGCAATATACATGCTATTACAGACTTCATACATTTTTTTCACTTACTTTTGTCTTTGCATTCACACATCCACATATAACTTATATAACATGGGGCCTTATTAGTGGCGAACTGATAACACTTTTTGGCATGTAATCAAATCTATGATTTGTCTCCTATGGGCTTCCAAGTGTCCAGTCTCCAAATATGAAATGTTGAGACCCGTGACATCCTCCAATTTATGAAATATGATCAGTAGATTATTACTTACCTTCTAACATTTGTTGATATTTTCATATTTCTAGGTCATGACAGGCAAGAAGACAGGGGTTGGTGTACAGTTAAAAGAACAAATAAATCCGTACCTGATTCAGATCCACTGTGTGGCCCATCGTCTTGCATTGGTAACCAGTCAAGCAGCATCTCAAGACAATGTTCCTTACTTAAAGACTTACCAGGATTTTTTGTGCAACATCTTTTATTGGTTCAAACACTCTGCCCTTCGCACAGCTTCTCTCTCTTCTCTACAGGAAGTATTAGATTCACCACAGATCAAAATCAAGGAAGTTCATTCAGTGTGTTGGTTTAGCTTTTACAATGCACTTGATGCTATTTTTAGATCTTGGGCACCTTTGGCCACTTTGTTGGAACAAGAAGCCACTAAAGATGCTAAAGCTAAGGGTTATTTTAAGATTATGACAACATCACAGTTTCTATTGATAAGCCATATTCTAATGGATATTATACCCATTGTTACACATTTGAATGTTTTATTCCAGAAACAAAATCTAGATCTCTCTGTTGTGGGTCCTGCAGTAAACAGTGTTCTTGAAGAATTAAAACGGTTAAAAGTTGAACAAGAAAAATTTGAACTTGATGCTGTTAAAGCTTTACAGGATAAGGCCACACATTTCAAAGACATTAAAATCACTGACAATACCAAGTTAAGGGAATCAGCATTTTCCACAAAGATTCGATTCATTGATAACATTTTAGAAAATCTTGAAACAAGGTTTCCTGATGATGTTCAGAGTTTGGTTTCTGCTTTCTCAGTTCTTGGTGCGAGAGGGTTGAGGTTTGTATCACAAGATGATCTTCAGAGTTATGGAACAGAAAAAATCATGATACTGTTTGAACAGTATAAAGCCTCTGACTATATTGCACATGAAAGTGGTATATTAAGGCAGGAGTGGTCATGCTTAAAAAAATTGATAATTGAACAACAACATTCTTACTCAAAAATGGGTGAGCTGTGGCAAATAATCAGTGATTTTCACAGTGATACATTTCCAAACCTACTTAAACTAGCTAACATAGGTCTGGCATTGCCTGTGCACACAAGCGATGTTGAAAGAGGTTTCAGTGCCCAGAACCTGGTAAAAACAAATATGCGAAAGCGCATGACAAGTCAGAAAGTGGGACAAGTTATCACAGTTAAACTTAATGGGCCAGAACTCTCAGAGTTTGATTATACTAGGGCCTTGAAGAAATTCAGAGAAATGAAGAAAAGAGTGTTGCCATAATAAATGTTGATTTTGTTAATTATTATCACAGCAAAACTGACTTGGTCTATCAATAATTACTTAAAGTTCATTGATCGGTGATCCTTGAAAATTACGTATAATGGACATTTCACATCATTATTCATGCGTGTGTTACAACACATGATGGTGTTCTTGTTAATTTGATGGTATGTTTTGTAATTTTATGGTGGGTCCATAATAAATCATGTGCATTGCTGAAAATAAATATATGTAATTCTTTCCAGACTTGTGTAAATTCTGTCTTACTTCTCTGAAGGTTGTAGTATATTATTATCACCCAAGCCTCCAGATGGACTAACATAATTGAAATTCCTGTTCCAGTGGGAGCCTTTATGAATCTCAGAAACTGTAAGGGGAGTTTGGGAGAGAATGGTAGGAGTCACGACTATGACCTTACCTTTGCCCACCTTCCAAAATTTTGGTTGAAATGGGCTCAAATTCCTATTTGTAAAAACTAAAATCCTGTCCCAGTATGATCCTAGCTGTTGATGGAGGTGCAAAAGCTTGACTTTGACATTGCAAATAACTTTTTTAGATTGGTTACTGTATTTCCCTTAAGTTTTATTCCATTATTGTAACATACAGAATGTCTCACATTTTTTCACGGTTGTCTCGCTTTTTCAAGTGAAGGGAGACGGTCTGTCTCGCATTAGATTTTGACCAGAGCGAACACTGAATAAGGTCATAAAAAACATTGAAAAGGCCAAGGAGAAACAACCAGTGTGATGAACAGCCCTTTATAAAAGCTTGACACACACTCAATAACACACGAACACACTCACACATGCACGGAATGCGTTTTATAATCTCCCGCCCGGCCGGCGGGAGATAAAAATGGCCGCCATATGTGGGAAGAGGAAAATTTTTGAAAATTGCCAAGAGTACATTGCTCGGATACCCTGTGGGTCGAAAATTTTGACGAAATCGCTCTGTGTCACACGGTTTTGCCATTTTTTGCAAAAATTCGACATTGAAAAGGCCAAGGAGAAACAACCAGTGTGATGAACAGCCCTTTATAAAAGCTTGACACACACTCAATAACACACGAACACACTCACACATGCACGGAATGCGTTTTATAATCTCCCGCCCGGCCGGCGGGAGATAAAAATGGCCGCCATATGTGGGAAGAGGAAAATTTTTGAAAATTGCCAAGAGTACATTGCTCGGATACCCTGTGGGTCGAAAATTTCGACGAAATCGCTCTGTGTCACACGGTTAAGGAGATAGAAGCAAATTCATGTTTTGCCATTTTTTGCAAAAATTCGAAAATTCAAAATGGCCGCCATTTTTTTTTTTTTTGGGGGGGGGGACTTTTTTGAAAATTGCCAAGAATACATTTCTGAGATACCCTGTGGGTTGAAAATTTCGACGAAATCGCTCTATCTCGCATGGTTAAGGAGATAGAAGCAAATTTGTGTTTTGCCATTTTTGGCAAAAATTCGAAAATTCAAAATGGCCACCATTTTTGGGGAGGGGAAAATTTTTTAAAAATTGCCAAGAGTACAATGCTCAGATACCCTGTGGGTCGAAAATTTTGACGAAATCGCTCTATCTCGCACGGTTAAGGAGATAGAAGCAAATTTGTTTTTGCCATTTTGGCAAAAATTCGAAAATTCAAAATGGCCACCATTTTTGGGGAGGGGAAAATTTTTTAAAAATTGCCAAGAGTACAATGCTCAGATACCCTGTGGGTCGAAAATTTTGACGAAATCGCTCTATCTCGCACGGTTAAGGAGATAGAAGCAAATTTGTGTTTTGCCATTTTTGGCAAAAATTCGAAAATTCAAAATGGCCGCCATTTTTGAGGAGGGGAAAATTTTTTTGAAAATTGCCAAGAGTACATTTTCTTAGATACCCTATGGGTCGAAAATTTCAACAAAATAACTCTATTTTGCAGGGTTAAGGCAAATTTGTGTTTTTCCATTTTGGGCAAAAATTCGAAAATCAAAATAGCCGCCATATGTGGGAAGAGGAAAATTTTTGAAAATTGCCAAGAGTACATTGCTCAGATACCCTGTGGGTCGAAAATTTCGACGAAATCGCTCTATCTTGCACGGTTAAGGAGATAGAAGCAATTTTGTGTTTTGCCATTTTGGGAAAAATTTGAAAATTTAAAATGGCCGCCATATTTGGGGAGGGGAAATTTTTTTGAAATTGCCAAGAGTACATTGCTCGGATACCCTGTGGTAGGGCAGGGTCGGTAACACCGGTATCTCTGTATCGGGACCAATTCACTTCAACACCGTGGTGACACTTTACAGCCGGTATTTCGAATGTCAGTGTATAATATTGTGAGAAAACGTAAAGTATTAGAAACAAACCTAAATCTGAAGAAATTACCAACTTTACCCCATATTTTTATATATTTTAGCATTTTTATAGCGATTTCTTTCAGAACTGCAATGTTTTCTTTTCGCGAATCCTACTTCCGGTTGGTGGGCTTATTCGATTGGGGGATATGCTAGAACACAATTTCTTCTTTCGGTATCCCGAAATAGGTCCGGTTTTACACTGGCGGGATACCAAAATGAAAAATATGCTACCGACCCTGCCCTACCCTGTGGGTCGAAAATTTCGACGAAATCGCTCTGTGTCACACGGTTAAGGAGATACAAGCAAATTCATGTTTTGCCATTTTTGGCAAAAATTCGAAAATTCAAAATGGCCACCATTTTTGGGGAGGGGAAAATTTTTTAAAAATTGCCAAGAGTACAATGCTCAGATACCCTGTGGGTCGAAAATTTTGACGAAATCGCTCTATCTCGCACGGTTAAGGACATAGAAGCAAATTTGTGTTTTGCCATTTTTGGCAAAAATTCGAAAATTCAAAATGGCCGCCATTTTTGAGGAGGGGAAAATTTTTTTGAAACTTGCCAAGAGTACATTTCTTAGATACCCTATGGGTCGAAAATTTCAACAAAATAACTCTATTTTGCAGGGTTAAGGCAAATTTGTGTTTTTCCATTTTGGGCAAAAATTCGAAAAATCAAAATAGCCGCCATATGTGGGAAGAGGAAAATTTTGAAAATTGCCAAGAGTACATTGCTCAGATACCCTGTGGGTCGAAAATTTTGACGAAATCCCTCTATCTTGCACGATTAAGGAGATAGAAGCAATTTTGTGTTTTGCCATTTTTGGGAAAAATTTGAAAATTTAAAATGGCCGCCATATTTGGGGAGGGGAAAATTTTTTGAAATTGCCAAGAGTACATTGCTCGGATACCCTGTGGTAGGGCAGGGTCGGTAACACCGGTATCTCTGTATCGGGACCAATTCACTTCAACACCGTGGTGACACTTTACAGCCGGTATTTCGAATGTCAGTGTATAATATTGTGAGAAAACGTAAAGTATTAGAAACAAACCTAAATCTGAAGAAATTACCAACTTTACCCCATATTTTTATATATTTTAGCATTTTTATAGCGATTTCTTTCAGAACTGCAATGTTTTCTTTTCGCGAATCCTACTTCCGGTTGGTGGGCTTATTCGATTGGGGATATGCTAGAACACAATTTCTTCTTTCGGTATCCCGAAATAGGTCCGGTTTTACACTGGCGGGATACCAAAATGAAAAATATGCTACCGACCCTGCCCTACCCTGTGGGTCGAAAATTTCGACGAAATCGCTCTGTGTCACACGGTTAAGGAGATACAAGCAAATTCATGTTTTGCCATTTTTTGCAAAAATTCGAAAATTCAAAATGGCCGCCATTTTTTTTTGGGGGGGGGGGGGGGGGGGGGGGGGAGAATATTTTGAAAATTGCCAAGAGTACATTTCTCAGATACCCTGTGGGTTGAAATTTCGACGAAATCGCTCTATCTCGCACAGTTAAGGAGATAGAAGCAAATTTGTGTTTTGCCATTTTTGGCAAAAATTTGAAAATTCAAAATGGCTGCCAATTTTGGGGAGGGGAAAATTTTTGAAAATTGCAAAGATTACATTCCTTAGATACCCTGTGGGTCGAAAATTTCGATGAAATCGCTCTATCTCGCACGGTTAAGGAGATAGAAGCAAATTTGTGTTTTGCCATTTTGGGCAAAAAATCGAAAATTCGAAATGGCCGCCATTTTTGGGGAGGGGAATTTTTTTTTGAAAATTGCCTAGAGTATATTGCTCAGATACCCTGTGGGTAAAAAATTTTGACAAAATCGCTCTATCTCGCACGGTTCAGCAGATAGAAGCAAATTTGTGTTTTGCCATTTTTGGCAAATTTTCGAAAACTCAAAATGGCCGCCATTTTTGGGGAGGGGAAATTTTTTTGAAAACTGCCAAGATTACATTCCTTGGACACCCTGTGGGTTGAAGATTTCGACGAAATTGCTCTATCTCGCATCGTTAAGGAGATAGAAGCAAATTTGTGTTTTGCCATTTTTGGCAAAAATTCGAAAATTCAAAATGGCCGCCATTTTTGGGGAGGGGAAAATTTTTTAAAAATTGCAGAGTACATTCTTTAGATTCCCTGTGGGTAGAAAATTTCGACGAAATCGCTCTATCTCGCACGGTTTAGGAGATATGAGCACATTTGCCTTTTTCAGTATTCAAAATAGCCAATTACTCATTTATTTAATTAATTACTCACTCATCTATGAAGCAATTCCCCCAAAAGCAATCCCATACAAGCTATTAACCCAATGAACCTCAATACCAAATTTCAGAAAGCTAGGCTTAATAGCATTCCTTAAAATGTCTGGAAACCAAAGAGCTACTCAAAAGTAGCAAAGTAGCTATTACTCAGTTAGCTATAGAGCTATCATCACCAAAAGCAATCCCATACAAGGTACCCAGTAAACATTTTTTAGGTTTTGCAAATGTTTGATAGGAAACGTTTGGCAAAGGTTAAAAAATGATGGGTACGAAAACCATTTATAATAGAATGTTTTTAAAACGTTTTATGTATACCGTTTATTAACATTTAATGACAAATGTTAGAAAAACGTTACAAATTAACGTAATAATGTCTGAATAATAATGGGGTCAGAGGTCAAATTCAATATCTTTTTAAGGTTGCTCACTGATGAAAATATTTTTTATGTCTAAAGTTGTAAGATAGTGGCTTACAAATTGTGCCCCCATTCAATTCTTACTTTTAGGGATTGCATGTGGGGCAAATTTTGACAAAGTCCTCTAAAATCCCATATTATTGCTCACCGCTATCTTTGTTTGGGACATGTTTGAAGGTGAAGGTTAAAAATATAGGTTTAAAAAATGTTTTGATAGAATGTTTTTAAAACAGTTGACAAGCAATGTTGTTCCAACATTTTTATGTGTACTGTTTATCAAACATTAACATTTTATGATGAATGTTTGAAAAACATTTCAGGCCAAACCTTCATTTCTTCAGCTGTTTTATAAATGTTTTAAAAACATTTCCAGTTAAACCTAGCTTCTAGAGTTATTTTATAAATGTTTTAATAAACGTTTTCAGTAAAAACGTTTGTATAGAGAATGTTTATAAAACGTTTTTTAAACATTACAACCGAAACATTTACTTGGAAACATTTAGAAAACCATAAGATAGGGTTTAAATAGGTTTTAAAAACGTTTTCTAAACATTTAAACCATTTAAAAACGTTTCTAATGTTTACTGGGTATTAACCCAATAAACCTGCATGCCAAATTTGGTAAAGATAGGATAAAGTAGGAACTTCACCTGTCCTTTTTTCTTCACCCGTATCCGTGTCCGTTATTGCCTGTATCCGTGATACCCTAGATCTTTTGGTATAGAACAGTGTCCTAGATGTCCGTGTCCGTGAAGAACGAATTTTTTCCATCCTCCTACTCACGGACACGGGTGAGTTCACTGTTTCATAC